>CM070700.1:1050000-3723191 GCA_036346265.1 Melocanna baccifera
CCACAACCAACCACAGAGGAGAGTGAAGAAGAGAGAGAGCCTAGAGGGGAGGAGCACAAGGTGTAGGGGAAGATGAAGGAAAGGAGCAAGGACTGTGGTCGACCATGACAGCAAGAGGGGGGGTCGAATGAACCCCAACACGGCCATCGCAATCGTCGTCCACGCTTCTTGCCATCCTTAACCCAACATCAAGTAGGTCCATGTTTCCCTCCACACTCTTTTCTTTACCTTGCCCCTAATGCAACCCCACAGCATCGCACATAAGCACCAGGCTAGTAGGGCCGCTCACCACAGGCGGCGAGCTCGTAGACACCACCACACGCCCATCAGAGAGAGGATGTGCTCTCCAGTGCATGCCCTCTCGATCAAGTACCGTCGCGGTGGTGACCTTCAGCTTTCCCAAGATCGGGCACACATAAGAGTAAGAGCAAACAAAAATAGAAGCTAGAATGAAATGCATGTAGTAAGGGAGAAGTAGGGGATAGGTAGGGAAAACCGTAGGGCCGATGTAGGGAGAGCCACAGAGGGAGGAGGCCTTCGGCCATAGGGCCAACCTGAGAGGGCCGAAGCCAGGGGTAGTGGTGCGCAAGCCAGGGCCAACAGAGGCTCCAAGTGGTGGCGTCGAGTGGCAAGGGGAGTCAGGCGATGGCACAGGGGCCCGGGCCAAGGGGTGGCACTTGGTGATGGCGACTGGAGGAACTGGTAGCAACAGATGGCCGAAAAGCTTGTGTTACCAATACCATAGCCCCAACCTTGAGGAAGCTATAAAGGCAATGGGAGGGGAAACCCAGCCGTAAGTGGGGCCTGGAGAGGTCAGTAGAGGCTTGACGGGGAGGGAAGCCAAGGGATAGTCATGGCAGGCACGCAGGAAGGCTGAGTTGGCTGACGGCCAAAAGGCCGGAGGAGGCCGGAACCAATGGGGAAACAACGGAGGGCCACACCGGTGGTAAGGTAGTGGCCAACGGAAGCCCCGGGGCGGTGTAGATGAGATGCCCAAAGGGACAGCGGTGCCGATCGGGAGCCAGCCATGTGCACAGGAGAGAGGGGGAAATGAGGGAAGTGAGAGAGAGTGTGTGGAATGGGAAGGGATAAGGCTAGATGGGAGAAGAAAAGAAAGAAAAGAGAAGAGAGAGAGAAAATGGAAGGCCATTCGTTCGAGTGAAAAAAGAGGGAAAAGGAAAAAAAAGGAGTGAGGAAAGGAAAGAGGAGGAAAGGAAAGGAAAAGAAAAAGAAAAAAATAAAGGGGGAGGGAGATTTGTGATGTGCACCATAAATCCTTAACCCTGAGTGTTTTTATGCCTGTGTCGGGTTTTGCGTATAGTATCGATATACAACATGAAAATACTAATACACGTCAGCGGCCTGGAAATGTTTTTATGCCTGTGTCGGGTTTTTATGCTTGACGTGGCGGGCGTGCAGCGTGAGGTGTCGCGGCGTGTGCGCAGGCGCAGGCGCATGGTCGCGCAGCATTAATGAACGACAGTAGCTTGTGCTTCTTTTAGAAATCAATATTCATTATACCTTGCAGCCGCAGCCAAAAGTCATCAGTCGCAGTCGAAAAGAACGTGGCCTTAATATAATCACCGATGGTGAGGTTTTATTTGGTCTGCCTACATACACGGTTCGTTCCTTTAGTCTTTTCAATTGACTTTTGGTTTTTGCTTTTTTAGTAATTATTTATTAAAGTAGATAATTGTAGTCAAAAGGCATCAATGAAGCAAAAAAAAAAAAAACAAGCATATTTGGCTATCCTAACACTAATTATTTATGCAAGCATAAACATACACCGGTAGATCTCGCACAAGGTCACAGCACTGGATCATCGATGGATAGCGGAATTGATCACCGGTGGTTCCATCGATAGCGGGAAGACGGCGAGTGGATCGCACCAGCGCGGCCGTGTCGCTTCCTGCCATCCTTGCACACGGCCCTCGAGCGGTGGTCGCGGTCGCGGCCATGGGTGCTCTTCTTGCCCCCTGCAACCACTCTGTCTTGCTCTGCTAGACCGCACGCCAAAAAATCTGGACGAGAGTCCTCCAGTTTCATCTTCAACTCATGGTTGTGCCAACAAAAATCCTCCGGTTTAATCATAAATTCATCGGAAGTGTAGATCGGCCGTCGCATCGGCCTGAAGTAGTGCTTAATCATAAATTCATCGGAAGTGTAGATCGGCCGTCGCATCGGCCTGAAGTAGTACCAAGCAGAAGTCGGTGTGGTATCATCGTCGAGGTCATCGTCGATGTTCCAGGTGAGAAAGCGGCGCCTGATCCATGAACGGCACTGCGACAACTGCCTGGCCTCGACATATCTGTCTTTCCAGCTGATCATCCCCGTGGAGCTCCCGGCCTCAGGCAAGCCAACGGAGGCGATGATGCGGAATGGACGCCAACGACGCGCGCACAAGGCCACGTATTTGGCCTTCCAGAGCTCTCCGTCGTGCTCGCCGACGAGGCACCTGTCATGTCATGGTCAAGATCGTGAGCAGATCCATGTGAAATCTTCTACTTCTCGCCCCCTAAATCTACCACTTGTTTGTACCTCATCTCTTTGCTGGTGCATGCCATCCTCGCGAGGTCCTCGCCGTCCGTGATCTTCTCCAAGATGGCCAACTTGATGTCGGCGGGGAGGGACGTGAAGGTGGGCTCCAGCGGCACGCCGTTGTTGCTGCACAGGTCGGAGAGGAGACGCCGGCAGAAGCCATCGGTGAGTTCTCTCCACAGCCTGGTCCCGAGGGCGTCTCTCCTGAGCGCTCGGGCCACGTCGTCGACGAACCCAGAGAGCAGAGGAACTAGGGCGACCACGTCGACGTACTTCCAGTAGAAAGCTCGCCGGGCGTTGCCGCCGGCCGTGGTGTAGGCGTAGAACACGACGTGCCTGTCGCTCGCCTGTGCCACGCACAGCGCCAGCACGGCGGCGTCCTCCCGGTTGGCCAGCTGGGGCGCAGCGTAGCGGAGGGAGAGGGTGGAGGCTGTCCTGCCCACTTGCTCGGCGAGCCCGCCGGACTTGCCGCCATATGGCACGAAGCCCACGTCAAGGAAGGCGGCGTGGACGACGAAGATCAAGCGGCCGAGCAAGGCCTCCGCGGCCCACCGGCGGGCGTCGATGACCGTGTGGAGCGGCGAGACCTTCAGTTTGGCCATGGGCTGTTCTGAGCCCGGCTTCAATAGCGAGTGGTCGACAGGAAAGCCAATAGCGATGCGGGGTGTTGGTACTAATTTATTTTCTTGAGAACGACTAATTGGATTTGACTAGAGATAAGTAAGCTGCATGTCAAGAGTTAGCTATTGCCGATATGCAAAATATCTAAAGCAAACTGCCGACATATCTAGAGACTACTAGTTTACTCTTTCTTTCATTACTTAGCAAGAAAGTTTTGCGCAGTCAGAATATAGAACGGAGGAGGAAGAAAATTACAACTTTGCTACTAGAAGTGCAAAGCAAGACCCAGACCATTCAAGCAACAGCTGCTGTAAAAATCTTTTCCCCTAGAGTCGGTTTGGCTTGGTCGGTTAATGAGGCTATATATAGATGTAGGGGCGGAGATGGGCCTCGGACCGGTTGGACAATGGTTCAAGGCCCAGAAAAAATAATAGTGCAAACTTTTGTTTAATATACCCTGAAAAATATTGCTCAGTAATTAGGCCTAAGGCTTATTGACCGGCCTGATACTATTCATGCGAGCAGCCAACCCAGCAGCAGCCATCAGCCCATCACGCCCCCGCGGCCCAATTGCCAGTTCGCCCGATGCCCCGACGGCCTACCCTAACCAAGAGGCGTGAGCGCTCCCGTTTCGCCAGTCTCCAGCCGCATCTCCGCGAGCAACGCATCGCCCCCAGCCCTTCCCACCACCGCCCGCCCGTGAGCCCGTGACGCCGCCCCCCGCCTCGGCCCGCGGCGACGCGGCACCGCCCCCCGCCTCGGCGCCTCCTCTCGCCTCGGCCCACGATGGCGCGGCACAGCCCCCCGCCTCGGCGCCTCCTCTCCGCCTCAACCCGCGCAGCGCGGCGCGCGGCCCCCCGCCTCGGCGCCTCCTCTCTGCTGATCTCGGCGCGCACCGCCCGCCCCGGCCTCCTCTCCGCCCACGATCTCTAAACGTTGCTCTCCTTGGAGGTTGTTCGTCCAGAGATTTTGTAGGTTGTCTTTTATGCAAGCAAATCACCAATTTCAATAGAAGACAAATTCTTTTTGGTAACAAGGGAAGGTACAGAACCTCATTTCCGTTTTTATAATTCAACAAAGGGGGAATACAAGCAAAATACCCTCTTTATTGTATCTCGGATCAATGGACTGCTTGGGGATTGGAGTATCTTGGAGATAGATTTTCTTATGATTCCTAATGTGGGCTACTAGCAGTGTTTTCATTTTACAGAAAACAGTGAAGATCGATTATGTTTTGTAATAAATCTGTTATCATTCCTGTAGGACTTTCCAGTCTGCTCTGATTGATCTTCGTCATAGCACGATACATCTGTGTGTTCAGCTTGCACACCATAAACATCATCCAAATTAATTAACCAACAGTCGAATCCTTAATCTTTAAATTTGGCAAACACACTTTCTTCAATATCTGTAACAGTGGAGATCCTGTGGCAGTTGTTTCTTCCGTTTTCTTTGATTCCTAAGACAAAAAAAATCATGAGCAAACAAATCAGCAAATACTCTCATAAGATAACTTAAGCCTAAAACTAAACTAAGAATTCTCTCTGTTAAACAACTAGGATTGTTGTGTTTCCATTGTTGTTTAGTATTCCTATTAATTTTTATTTCCACTGTTGTTTAGTATTCCTATTGGTGCTAATGTTCCTACTAGAAGTAGTGCTTAGTATTACACGTGAGAGTATTCACAGTCATGTACTTGTATATAAATAGATGGAAAATAGATGGAAAATATATGTCAGTTGCAAACCATTCTTATGTACTAATGAATCGGATTCCTGTAAAGGGGAATTTCCATGTCAGTTAAAGGGGTATTCAGAATAACGTTGGGTTATGGTTTTTTTTTATAACTAGTTTATTTTTTTACTGTAATTGAGTTAGCTTATTCGGCATAATTAAATTTATAAATTTAAAAATAGAAAAAATATATTAGCCAATCATAGACATGCAACGGAAAACTGGAAAAAAGAAAAGGCGAAAAACCCAAAAAGTAAAAAACTGAAAAAGATGAAATTAATGAATAATAAAAAAAGTAAAAACCAGAAGCTAAATTGAGCAGTAAAAATGTACTGCTAGTTGCTCTGCTATATTCCTGTACAAGACATCCTCGCTTTTTCGTGCTACACAAGGATAAAAAGAAAAATGACTATATATCATCCAATAACTCCCATCTTTAGGATATACCATCGAATGACTCATTCTTCAAAGTTCCAATTTTTTTCATAATAAGCTATTGCCGTCGGTTACGTAGTCAATTGCTTGCAGCTACGAATATGCAGAGACTATTTTAATCTAGTGAACATAGGAGTAACAGCCAAGCCACACATGCCATTCTCTCATCAATATCTACATCAGGGCTGGTCATGTCATTTGCTGACTAATAAAAGGCCCTTTAAGCAACATATGCAAAACAAATATGTTTTTTATACAACGGGCAGGTGGATGCGGGGATGGGATGTTCCGAGGCCGGCTTGGATAGATGGGACTGTTTCCTCTGTTTTCTTTCATTGTTGCGTCTGACTTTGATGCAAGCAAGGCCTTCGCTTCTCGCTTGAGAAAGAGCCCCCTTCGTCTCTAACCAGGAGGAGGAGGACGCTACGCTGCGCCGTTGTTGGATGTAATGGTAGCACGGGTTGGTTGAATGCTGGTGTACGTCAGGAAGTGGTGTTTGGGATTCGTAGCCAAACATGTGGATTCAATAGCGAGTGGATTCGAAGCCAATAGCGAGAGCAAATGCTGGATTGTCGCATATGATTAAGCGGCTAAGGAGGGTCTCCGCGTCGCACCGGTAGGCGTCGATGACCCTGTGGAGCGGTGAGATCCTGAGCTTGGTCGGGCAAGCTGATGCGAGGATGGGCTGTTCTGACGTTAGGTCCAATGGGAACTGTCAAGTGAGGGGAGAGGACTAGAGTGCAAATGGAGCATATAATTTTTGACCGATTAACTAATTGAAGACTTGTGGAGCGAATATAAGATAGAGAGATGGGTATCCGATACTATCCGTGTTCGACTCCGACTCTGATGAAAAAATACGAAATACCATATGGGATAAGCAATATTCGTTTGTATGCCAGGTGGTATGAGAAGCTTATTGTAACTTTACTCATGAACGAGATAATAAATAGGGGGTTGTCGTATTTGAGTAGGCAGAAAATACCAAGTGCTATTCCTGAAATATCTAGACAGTTAGTCTCTCTATGTCGACCTCTACCATCCATTATCCTACATAGGGATACAAAAGAAGTGGATAATATCCGTCTGATCGCTCGACCAAAGGTTTAAGGAGCGAATACGGTATAGAGAAATTGGTATCAGACATTAACCGTATCCGACTTCAACTGAGGAAAAAATTATGGAATAAGATACAGAATAAGTGATATCCGCATGTATGCGCTCCTATTGCACTCTAGATATGACAAATGTGACTGCTTTGTTAATGATTTTTTGTATTACTATTGGCATTTTCTTTTGGGTTATGGTTTATGGCTACGGCTGATGACTTTTAGTCTTAGTATGAATACTTCTATTAATGAATCGGATGCTAATTTTTTTTGCAAGGATATAGAAAAAATGTCCTGATAAGCTATCAAAAAACTAGAGAAGAAAAACCAAAAAAAAACAAAGCAAAACAACAAAGACCACAATGTCATAGACCAGAAAGAAGGGCCCTTTGTCTCCAGTACTTTCTTTCATTGTTGCGTTTGACTTTGATGTGCAGTCTGCAAGCAACAGGTTTGCTTCTTTGTTAAGAAAGAGCCCTCCCAGTGATTCTTTGATTCCCGTAAATATAATAAAAATTCATATAATTTCATATAATATCGCCTCTGTTTTTTACTTGATGTTTTTAATTTTTCAGTCCAACTTATTAAATTATAATATTGTGAAATTATTTTTTAATAACAAATCTAATAATATGATCTTTATATAGCCAACCTAATTAGTTTAAATTTCATTAGTTAAATTTTAGAAAATTTGATGACACGAATTTTATGATGTTCAAATAAAAACGTACGGAAGTAGTTTAGCTTAATTACTAGATAAGTTAGAAAAAATCCCAAAGATCTTTAAAAATAAATTGATTAGTTTAGGTTTGGATCTACATATCTGTTTTCGACCAAGCTTGTTGTCAGGTTAGTTACATGGTTGATTAGTTTCTGCCAAGTGCCCGATGATAATGTTCTGGCAAAACTGACTTTTGACTTTTGGGTGAACAGATCAGCCAGAATTCTCTGTACAAGGTGCTATCTTGCTGATTCAACGCTATTTTTTGTTGTTGTTGTGGCTGATTTTTTTTTGTTGTTGTGGTTGATGGTGTTTAGCTATAGTTATCTAGTCTAATTAATAGTGATTAGTAGAAGAAGTAAAAGTTGAAAGTCAGATGCAAAGCTAAAAAGCCTTCTGGCCTTAACGGCGTCGATAATTTATTAGAATGCTTGCTCTGTTATATTGCTGACTCAAGCCTCGTTGCCTTAACGGTGGTCGAAAATATGCGTCTGTTCTTTTTTTTGCTGCGGTTTATGATTTTTGGTTAAAATTTTTGAATTTTAACTGTTTGCGATAGAGATTATAGAGAGATACTCGCTTGCGATATCAGATGGTACAGATGTTAGGCTTTTAATGTATACTATAATTAACTTGTAAACTTTATCTTAAAAAATACTCCATTTAAAAGTTATGTACTGTAGCAAAAGTCAAAAACTATTTTGAGAAGTTAAAAAGAACAGGCCCTATATTAGCGTGGTTGCTATTCCAGATAAGTGCATCTCGTCGCATGGTTCGAGGTGTTTTATGGCTCCGGATCCGAGCGTTTTTGGACGCGAGGCCCCAAACTTATGTGTGCAAAAATATGTTCTGGTCATGACATTTTGTTATTTCTTGTGTTGGATAGTTCTATACAATGATATCATCACGGATAGTGTTACTGGAATTTGTTAGTAACTACGATATATATTTAAAGAGAAAGCTCTTTGTTGTTAGGATGTGGTGTTACAATTAACCGGTGTCGTAAAATTGAGTGATGAAATATTGTTACTGTAGTCGTGTCTGAGTTTGCATGTCAGACACGATGGACAAAATCTGAAAATGTTATAGGTTCGATGGACTGATCTTTATTGGAGGTACAATCAGACCGAAGTGTGGTAAGAACAGCCAGTAGATAGCGATGGCTCACAAGCGATTAGATTCAGTGTCCTTATCTCTAGTCATCATCTGCAGGGAAACCGCACATAATTAATTAGCAAAGGAAAAAAGCACAAGCCTAAATCAATCCTCTCAACACACTTATTGAATTCAAGCTGTAATAATTAATTTCCACAAACCTTCAGTGTCCTCATCTCTAGTCATCATCTGCACGGCGACACCAATGAGTAGCATATTTCCAAGATTTAGGGTCCCTAAATTTAGGCCCTAACGATGTGAAATGATGTTAAAATTCATCTATGTAAGTCAAAACTGTTTTACACTCAGAACTGGGTAAGTATATTCTTAAAAAGTAGACTGGAAAATCAAATAAATTAACGGAATTGGATTTCCCCCAATCAGAATGAACTGTACGTACACAAGAGAAAAAAATCCATGGCATTGACAGTGGCTGATTTACACGAGATAAAAAATTTAGATGAAGCCACATATGTCAGCACAAGCACCGTATAGATACATTCGCATACATGATACATGTTTGTGCTGAAACACATTAACCACTCGAAAAGGGACATGTGTAGTATTCCCTCCGGTCACAAAACACATTAAACAAAATAATAACAGGTACTTCCTACACGGACATATATATGATAGAAATGTTGTTTTGGGAATGTGTAGTCAAACTTTCAAAATTTTGTCTATCAATATCATTTTAAATATTTAGATTGGATATATGAAAATCATATGTATAGATTTGTTTTTGTAATGCCAGCAGAAAGATAAAGGAAAGGAAAAAGAAAAATTGAGAACAATTTAAGGGAGAATAAAAGGGAAAAAAGAAGGGGTTTTGCCGTCAGAACCCTTCGGCTTTAGAAATACCGAATGAGATCGCTCATCGAGGTTCCCAGACCGTCCGAAGTCGATCAACGCCTCTCTTATATGAAGGAAAGGAGCAAGGACTGTGGCCGACCATGACAGCAAGGGGGGGTCGACTTAGCCCCAACACAGCCATCGCAATCGTCGTCCACGCTTCTTGCCATCCTTAACCCAACATCAAGTAGGCCCATGTTTCCCTCCACACTCTTTTCTTTACCTTGCCCCTAACGCAACCCCACAACATGGCACATAAGCACCAGGCTAGTAGGGCCGCTGCACCACAGGCAGCGAGCTCGTAGACACCACCACGCGCCCATGAGAGAGAGGATGTGCTCCCCGGTGCATGCCCTCTTGATCAAGTACCATCGCGGCGGTGACCTTCAACTTTGCAAAGATCGGGCACACATAAGAGTAAGAGCAAGCAAAAATAGAAGCTAGAATGAAATGCATGTAGTAAGGGAGAAGTAGGGGTAGGTAGGGAAAACCGTAGGGCCGATGTAGGGAGAACCACGGAGGGAGGAGGCCTTCGGCCATAGGGCCAACCTGAGAAGGCCGAAGCCATGGGCAATGGTGCACAAGCCAGGGCCAACAGAGGCTCTAGGTGGTGGCGTCGAGTGGCAAGGGGAGTCGGGCGATGGCACAGGGGCCTGGGCCAAGGGGAGGCACTTGGTGATGGCGACTGGAGGAACTGGCAGCAACAAACGGCCGGAAAGCCTACGTCACCAATACCATAACCCCAACCGTGAGGAAGCTATAAAGGCAATGGGAGGGGAAACCCAGCCGCAAGTGGGGCCTAGAGAGGTCAGTAGGAGGCCTGACGAGGAGGGAAGCCAAGGGATAGTCATGGCAGGCGCGTAGGAAGGCTGAGCTGGCTGATGGCCGAAAGGCCGGAGGAGGTCGGAACCAATGGGGAAACGGCGGAGGGCCATACCGGCGGTAAGGTGGTGGCCAACGGAAGCCCCGAGGCGATGCAGATGAGGCGCCCAAAGGGACGGCGGATCCAATCGGGAGCCAGCCATGTGCACAGGAGAGAGAGGGGAAAAATGAGGGAAGTGAGAGAGAAAGAATGGAATGGGAAGGGATAAGGCTAGATGCGGGAAGAAAAGAAAGAAAAGAGAAAAAAGAGAGAAAATGGAAGGCCATTCGGTCGAGTGAAAAAAGAGGGAGAAAGAAAAAAGGAGTGAGAAAAGGAAAGAGGAGGAAAGGAAAGGAAAAGAAGAGAAAAGAAAAGAAAAAAATAAAGGGGGACGGAGATTTGTGATGTGCACGACAAATCCTTAACCCTGAGTGTTTTTATGCCTATGTCGGGTTTTGTGCATAGTATCGATATACAGTCTGGAAATGCTGATACACGTCAGTAGCCTGGAAATGTTTTTACGCTTGTGTCGAGTTTTTATGCCTGACGTGGCGGGCGTGCGGCGCGAGGCATCGCAGCGTATGCGCGGGCTCGAGCGCGGGGACCGAGAGGCGGCGTGACACGGGCGAATGGGTGGACGCGACGGCGAGCTCAGGTCCGGGCAACGGTGCGGGGGCGGCAGGGCTCCAATGAGAGGCGGCAAGGACTCGGGACGGCAGCGGGAACGTTCGAAACAACGACTACGGCCCTCTAGTCTAATTAATAGTGAAGGCCATAACTTCTTCATTTTAACTCATAATTGACCCGTTCAAATTTCTAAATTTTTCTAAAATCATGAACTTTCCATTTTTGCCCTCCTTTTGAATTTTTGAATTTTATTTTATTTTTCTTTTCGATTTTGAATTTGGGTCTTCCCGTTTAGATTTCGACGATTCCGGAGAGTTTGATTTCGATGACGCTTCGTAGCAAGACTTCGAGCAAGGCAAGTTACACCTTTGACCATGTTGACCCTAATATTTCAAATTTAATTATATTGTTTTACTGTATATGCATGCGTACTTTATTCAATCCTAATTTAAATCTGATTTAAATTTTAGTTTTGCCCATGATCCTTTGATTATAGCCAATTTGAATCTCGAATTCCTATACCTTGTCACCCTCACTGAAAACTAGTTGGTACCATAGTGTTGACTAGGAAATCTTATAGAATTGCTTAGCCTGGTTTAGTATAATTTTAGGTGGGATCACCTATTTCACATGGAATGACGGTCTTTTTAAATGAATTCTTGATTTCGGTGAGTCAAGAAAGTTTATAAAATAATTTAAAATTAAAAATAGAAAATTGGTTTGGACTTAGGCTATTGGTTAGGTGGTGGGGTGCCAGCATGCTTCGTGTTTGATGACACGTAGTTGACTGTCGGGCATGTGGGTATGTGGATTGAGCCTAAGTCGAATTAAGAACCGTTTCTGTGATTCATTTTACAAAGTCACTTCGTACTACCACAAGTCCGGTATGGGACGGACCTGGCTAAATAATTGGTGAAGTTTCAAATATAGTTTCGCTATAAGTTGAATGCGAGCGTGGCGTAGGCCACGAGAAGTCTCATATTAAAGGAATACGCGTAGGCTATGGAAGCAGAAAACAAAACTTTTCTACCGCGCACCCAAAACATCATGCTAAGGAAGGATCATGGATCGTTACCACTTAGACGCCAGCAATGCAATGAAGAAGAATTGGAAACCGATCCAATCACGCGTCGAGGTAGTAGTGGAAGTAGCCGATCGTCTGAGCAGATCGTCTCTCCACGCACGCCGATCAACATCGCAACGAGCGCGCCTCCACCGGTATCCACACGTGCAGGGTGAACGCCGATCGCGAGTGTACTAGCACTCGTGAGCGGCTAGGGTTTGGCTCGGGAGGTGGCGGCTAGGGTTTTGCTAGATGTTAACAGGACGAATCCTCACCCCTCGCCTCCATATATATAGACCTCCTCACGTGGGCCTTGCGAACCGAGGCCCATTAGGAGTCTATTCGGATCTTTATCCGAATTGAGCCCATATCCAAATCATATTCGAATCGGTGTTCCAACCCGTTAAGCGTGCGACCACAGAGGTTCACGTATAATTGGTCGTAACCCGAAACGCCTTTCCGGTCACCTGTTAATAGCGGCCTCTAGTAAGATATATTAACCCCAAAGTATATGTAAAGATCATATCATTGAACTGTAATGTTCTCTCATGTACGAATCCCTTTGCCTCATGATATAGATTGAGCTCAAGGCGAGACCTGTGTCATCCTCTTAATAGCTCAATCACTCTCTCGATTCCGTGATGGATTATAAACTTGTGATTCACTCCTCAATCACCTTAGCATGGCCATGCACTTTCATAATCCATTACATCGAGGCCCAGATATCTCTCCCATAAGGAGGGCAAATTCTATCTTGATCATTCACATCCCACTACATGTTTCATGGCAAATCCGAAGACTACTTTTATGACTACCCGATTCACGGAGTAGTGTTTAGTGGTCCCAAAATAAGCTACTACTCATGTTGGGAACCATGATGATCACAAGTCTAAGGATTCTACATAAACACTACTCGAGACCAAGCGATGACACATGGAATCTCTGCAGTGTCTCATGGCAGTCTATCCAACATATGTTCACTAACACATGTCCATATTATTGATTTGGTATCACCATACCATGATCCATGAGACATGATCATCAATCAATACATATGCTGATCTTTGTCTTTGAATCATATTTGTTCCTCATATGATATACGATCAGGGATCATTTAGAAATAGCAACATTTTAGTATTTAAGAGTCTCATGAATAAGTCACATACTCATTGATCAATAATGATGATGTCTATTCCAAGAAACAAAGTAATGTATCATAAACATAGTATGTGATATATACAACATCGTCATGTTGCCTCTAGGGCATATCACTAACACATATGGCACCAGAGGGGGCTCCAACTCGTGGATTCGAGTTGTGGTGAAACCTTAATAGCGACGTGACTGTTTTGATTATGGATCATTAGAACAGCCTTGTTATGAACTCTCCGCCACACACCTAAGGTAGTGTGTTTATCGTGTGGCTCAAGTGAGAGGGAATATCTTGTAGGTAAGTTATACACATCTGCAGAGTTAAGAATTTATCCTGGATAACCGTGTCCACAGTCATAGACATGCTGAGTAGAGTCTTCACAGATTAGACTTGGATTTTATAAAACTGATTTTACGGACAAAAATGTTGGTTTAGAAAATGGTCTGGGTGGGATGGCCGTGGTTAGGTTAGTGTGGGTCGGAGCCTACACTAACGA
Source organism: Melocanna baccifera (assembly GCA_036346265.1). NCBI lineage: Eukaryota > Viridiplantae > Streptophyta > Magnoliopsida > Poales > Poaceae > Melocanna > Melocanna baccifera. The sequence goes on from CM070700.1 coordinate 1,063,367, forward strand.
TAATACTTGTTAGAAATACTGTTTCATATGTTGTATTAAAATTCAGCTTTTGCACTTACAATATTGTATTTAAATTTTTGTATTGCTTTTCCGCAAATGTACCCTATTAAGCCTTCCCTGAAATCCTTTATGCATGCATCAACTCTGCTAAATTTCTTGGTGTAACTTGTGGAGTACTTTAAAGTACTCACCTTGCTAAAATCTGTTGCCAGACATTGACGGCGACTACGACGGTGAGGATCTTGACGAGTAGGCCACATCTTACAGTCATTCGCCTGTGGGCAGGCAGGATGGGCTGTTCTTCTGCTGTTCTTTTGATACTTTATTTTCAGTTGGCCATGTGCCCTTCTATTGTAAAACTTGGCCTTAAGGCCATACCTTTGTTTAATAATAATTGTGGTTGATTATGCATGATATTCATCACTGTTGACCCTGTGTGCACTAGTTTTTCCTGGGATAGTGCGACTTACACGGAGAGACTTGGAATTGTTGTTCCGGGTCCCGACAGTTGGAGCTCACCTATCCGGAACAGGAAAGAGCTATCACTAGTGGATTTGAGGTGGAGGGCTCAATTTGTGGAGCCGGTCCAATTCATTTGTACTTACCTCAACATAGATTAGGGGAGACTGGCAAGCCTCCGAACACCACAGTAAAAAACAATCATGTCATTTATGGTTTGTTTTCTTGTGCTCAACTTACATTCAAGGAATTTACATCCATAAAATTAAATTGATTGCTTGGCATCCTAGGATTACAAATCTAGACTTAGATTGTTGGTACACTTAGGTGAATATTATTAATTTAGGTGTTATTTATGTTAAACCAATTTGAGTTAAGTTTCTACATTATATACTTGGTTTAGCCAAATAAAAATTGATATTAATTTGAAGAGATTTTTTAAGACTACCTATTCAACCCCCTCTAGTTAGTCTCCTCGATCTTACAACATCCTTACCCGTCCAGATCGTCCGATCGCTACGTTAACCCCACCGAGTCAGCCCTAGCTGAGTCATCGCCACCTCAGCAGCCACCTCAGACCTAGATCCAACGTGTCGCCACATGTCAGCACCACATCAGTACCAAAGCCGTCCCAGATGCGACGTCGGATGCCACATCAGCACTACCTGTCACCTGTCAACCACATGTCCGCCACGTCTGCCCTAGCTTGGCATGTCAGTAGCCAAGTCACACCGTTCACTATTCCATGAGCTAAGTCCACTGTAAACCAGTCTTTCAGTGCACCAAGTCCACAGCACGGTAGAATTTTCTGAATTTCTAATATTTTTCTTTAGGGTTCATTTTCTAAGAGCTCGTTCTTCTTCGTCCGAACTCCGATTAACCTCGTTCTTTTTCTAAATTCATCTAAAATTGATATCTATATTTTGGTTCTTGATTTGAAGTTTTTGGAGTTTATTTGAATTTTATTTAATTTTATTTTTATGCCTCATTTGTTTTCTCTCTCGTTAAATCGTGTCTTCGAATGAGCGGAAGCATAACCAGAAGGTCAAGAATTTATAACTGAGCAAGACTAAGACAAGTCATGTTCTTTGATCATATTGAACCTAGTTTTTAATCTATTAATTATTTATTTTATTTTAAATTATCATATATTACTAATTTTTTACAAACCTTTGTACTTGGTAATCACTATCCCAATTGATTAATCACTCCTTTGATAATTTTAATGTCATAATACCATGGTCACCTTAGGATGAAAAATTTATTTAGTGATACAATACTAGTTATCATGTGGGTTGTACGATTAATTTGCTTAGCCATGCTTATGGTCTCATGGGTTCATCATCACATATGATTAATTAATTAATCTTGACTTAATGAGATATGGAATCGTGGTTGGCGTCCTAGTTATAAAAATTTATGTGACATGATATTGGTGTGTCACTGGTATTAGTTATACAAAATTGAATACCACTTGGGCAAGTGATAGTGCAGTATAGGGCGAAGTATGGATTTACTTCGAAAGATGTGGATGTCTCTCCTAGGTAATGTCTAAGAACTTAACTTTATACACTATTGATCTAATTCTTACCGTGCAACCATATGTCTAGTATGTGATAGATCTAGTAGATTAATTTGTGATGTTTCAATTTTAGTTCCATCATTGAGATGTCAGTGGGTGTCGGTTACACATTTCCACGGGGCGCAAGGGGGGCAATTGTCGACTGTGTGGTTAATCTACTCGACGACAAAACCTTAGCGAGCGGAACTGGATTGAGGTTGAACATTGTAAAGGCCTTGTCATGAAATCTCCGCCGCACACCAAAGGAAGTGTGTTAATCGCGTGAAAATATGAAATGATCATATCTTGTGGGTAAAGTTGTGCAACCTCTATAGAGTGTAAAACTATTTGAACGGTTGTGTCCCTATTTATGGATAATACTTGGTGATTTCTCACAAGGGGTAGGTATTTTTTCTAAAATTTTGGCTAGAAGAGCTGTGGAAAGTGAATGGTTAGTTCACTAGTGGTTCATTACGTGGATGGTTGGTTCACGTGTAGTTGGTTGGAGTGAATGGTCAGTTCACTTATGATTTATATAATTCTTTTGATTATTTATTCATTATAGTTTTCCTTAAAAATTTGCTTTCAATCTATTTATTGTATTTACTTTAAATTATTGCTTTCTGCAAAAATAATCTTTCAGTCATCCATTGGTAAACCTTACCAATGTATTCACAGCTTTATACCCACTGTTGCTCAGTTGAAGTGGAAGAACCATATCAGCAAGAGGTGCTAGAAAGAGGATACTTCAATGACTTCGCAGATTAAAATTTCGCTTCCCAGTCGATTGTCTGTGAGCATATTGAATGGCTACTATGCTTAATTTTATTTTCTGGTGCTAGTTTCTTAAGCCCTTCAGGGTATTAATTGTAAGATTGGTCATAAGATTGTACTCTGATAATTATTAATATTTGAGTCTTTTCCTTTATTTGTCATGCATATGGTCGATATTTCATCTATGTTACACTGTGTGCATTAGCGTGATCCCAGACTAGTGCGGTATACATAGAGAGTTCAGATTTACATATTCAGGCCTCGACACTGTCTATTGATCGATGCTTGAAGATGAATAGCAGCTAGGTGCTAGGGAATAAGGGGAAGGAAGGATAGGAAACTAATCAAGAACAAAAGGTGACTTGGTAGCCGGAGTGTTAAGAATTCCAAGGTTAAGCGTGTTGAGCTCAGAGTAGTTCTTTTTTTTAGAATTTTAAATTAAGCTCAAATAAACTCCAAAAAATCCAAGATAACACAGCAAAATTCCTTCTAACATAAGGAACCAAATAAAATAGGTTTTAATTAATTGAATTTTATTTTATTCATATTAAATCTTTTTAGTTTACAAAAATTCCAATTAAGCTTTAATTAATTCAAGAAAATCCAAATGGTTATTTTTATTTTTAAACATTTCAAAAAGGCTCTAAAAATTAGGATGTTATAGAGCTCAGCCATGTAAAGGAGGAGGGAAAGAGAGGAGCCAGCCAATAAAGAGCTGGAGCCGAAGAGGGAAACGACACGGGTCGGTGCCGAGGGGACCCAAGGCGATGGTGTAGCGGGGAGCCGGTTGGTGAGTCGCCAGCAGTGTTGACTGAGCCGGTGCGATGGTTGGGAGCTAGGCGCCGAGAGCCGATGGCGCAGGGAGGCTGGAACCGTGGCCAGGCTACCAGCCGGCGCCAAGGGAGGCGGTGGACAGTGAAGGGAAGCTAGGGGCGCTAGATGGCCAAGGGATGTGGGGAGCTGGCACAACGGTCAGCTAGATCTGGTGGGAGAGTTTTGGGTGGAGAAGGTGTGAGATAGGAAGAAGTAGAGGGAAGGAAGGAAATGAGGGAAAAGAAATGGGGGAGATGGGAGGCGTCAGCTGGATTGGAGGAAGGAAGAAGAGAAGTGAGAGAGAGAGAGAGATTGCAAGAAATGGAGAGGAAGAAGATAAGGGGTATGGGTGACCAGGAGTGTTCAGCCAAATGGGAAAAAATAAGAAAAAGAGAAAGGGAGGAGAAAATAAATAAAAATAAAATAGTCCAAAATAAATATGTAAATTTTGATAACTTTACGAATACAGGTTAAATGAGATAATTTATAGGAATCTCACTCACATAAATTCCTCCACGCTTAAATTAGTTAAATGTTGTCAAAATTGCATAACTGAATTTTAACTACATAAAAATAATAGAAAAATCTTGTAAAAGTTGTCCAAGACTTTAAAGTAAACCACCCGTATCGACTCAGTATTCTAAGGTTCCAACATAATTAATTAACATTAGTTAAAACATACCAGATTGTTGGATGACAGTTAAGGTGAATAAAACCCCGGAGATCCATTATTAAGCAAAGCAAGAGTTTAGAAATTACACTGAGGCGCTTTAATATAATTCACACAATTATTTACACCATGCTATCTCCTCAACGCCATAGATTAAAGCATAGTACCCGTATAAATTGCAAGCAAGTTACCGGGTCTTCAAAGGGAATTGTATCAGGGAGCATGGAGACTTAGAGCTTTCTTGTAAACTCAGGCAAGCATTTCCTTAAACACCTATTTAGGGTATATTTAGTAAAACAAGTATTTTGGTATTAATCTAACATCACTTTGCATAGCAATGAAAAATCTTTAAATTGAGGAAAGGCTTTAAGAAGAGAGAAAAATATAGTCGGCAACTGATGAAGTAGTTGGCCACTTGGATTAATTAAGAAGGGGCAAAGGTTGCCTTGGCAGGTGACAGAGAGGCAGGTTGGGATCTCTGCGTAAGAATATAATATAACATAACATAACATAATATATCAAGGTTAATATATTCTCCATATGAGTAAGTATTATTTAGGAGAGGAACCCAGAGCCGAGAGCTGGGAGTGAGGGATCCACAGTCGCAACAACTTAGAACTGGTAAGTAGGCTAGAAGTGGAGGATGCAGATCGCAAAAACTCAGGACTGGTCAAATACCAGGAGTGAGGTACATGAAGGTGATATATTACGCAGTGAGGTGTTTGGTGATGGTTAGACCGCTCCAGCCAACAGCTATATTGCTATCGGTGGGCGCTGGGTGAGGGTGAGAAACCACCCCAGGCCATTGATTGAGAATAGTTGGACGAAGATATAATATGCTATAATAGATACAAAAGTTTTGTACTCTCATTTTGGCACCGCATCTTAGGAAATGGAAAGATCTATGAGCCACCAGGATCAGAGTGATGATGGTAAAATGGTACAAGCTTGTGCAATATTATATAAATCATGAATTTATATCTATCTCTGGGAAAAGAGATTACAGGAACCAATGGAGGTTTAGTTGTTCATACGAATGTTTAGTAGATTTCCAAAGTAATAAATCTGAAATCTTTCATAACCAAAAACCATCATTTTCTATGAGTATGGGAATAAGAATGAGCATGAGAATAAGAGATAAAAAGACAGGTAGAATAGGAGCATACAATGCATGTTTGTTATATAAGTTAGCTGAGTACTCTTACTCACCCTTACTATTAATTTTTTTGCTTAGAGAATAGTCACCTGGGATCTACTTTTGATAGGAATGAGACTTGTACAAAGATATCCTGCTCCTAGGGAGAGAGAGATTGTACTGAGACTGAACCGTATGAAAGTCACACCAAGAAAAACTGTTTAATTTAGGTTTGAATCTTCAATTGCACTTGCATTATATTTCTTCCATATCAGATCGGTGATCTTAATTTTTTACAGCCTCATAAGAATGTGCAGCATACGAAAAAAGTTTAGATTGATCATTACTCACCAGGTCTTAAGTTCCACTAACTGCTGGGTTCGGTACCACTTTCAGCCAACTTATGTTTATATGAATTACAGTAACTAGCTTTTAAACGATATTTTTTCAAAACAAAGTCAACAAAAATATTATAATAAAAAGTGTGCTAAGTTCAATTATATCAACCAAAATCGTATACAACTATTTTCATTTATATACTACCTCTTGTGAACAATCAGAATTCAAAAATTTAAGCTATAAGCTATAGCTCAAAAGAACTCATCTATAGTGTGCTCTATTTGATAATATCATAATACATGATGGCATAAAACTGATTAATCTACAGTAGCGGCCTTTACAGCATAAGAATATGGAGTTTCGACAGCATAGGAATACATATTTCGTCTGTCAGTTGTTACAGTGATAAAAAAAATAACTTGTTCGAAGAAAAGATACAAAAAAATTTGATAGAACTTGGGAGTGATTAAGAAACTTAAACAGTCACAATTTCAGTGCAACTTGAAATTTGATCAGCTATGCACAATAGATGGCAATCAGGCTATGTTAGCTGGAATGGAGAAATCGAAGTACAAAGCCAACCCAAAACCTTATCTACAACTGTAAACTGTAAGCTATACAATTACAAACTTGCCGCTAGTTTGCTGCAACGACTACTTTACCCTGAACATGTGCCCGTCTGCCCTTGCGTTGCTTAGCAACTTGTTTTGCGTGTAAAGTAATAACTGGCATCCATCGTCAGCCACTGCCACTACACCTGATTCGGCATCAACAGCAATACAGGAGATTCGTCCACCTGATTGCACAAGTGGGAGAGATTAGTGAATTATTCTTATAACTCATAATTGACTAGAAAGATGAGCATGTTATTTGTAGAACAGCCAGCCTAGTAAGATAAACAGATAAGTCACTCCATTAAGTAGTAAAACAGACAGTAACCCAAATATATCCAACTTAGCATTATGGCACCACATTGAAGTAGCTCGCAGAGAAATAAGCATAAAGGATAGCTGAGTCACAAACTCACCATAACTAACCTACTAAGCTCCCCGCATAATATACTATTTAACAATACCACTAGAAGTTTAACTGAGCCAGAAAAGGTTAGTAGCGAAGTATTATTTAAAGCAGAAAGTACAGAAAAATTGCTCACTCAAGATAAAGAATGCAAACAAAACCTCATTGTCTCACTCGTGTGTACTAAGAGATAATAGTGTGTGTTTTCACATTCCAACTTGCTATTTGGTAACTACTAGCACAGATTCAGGGAGACATGGTCTCACGTCACTTACAGTTGAAACACTGTGTACCAGCAAGTTTTCTCCCAGAAGATAATTCCCACGTATATAACAGACCTTCATATGTTCCAGCAAATCCATAGTTACCAGAAGCATCTACAACAGTAGCCCTGAAAAGGAAAATGTACATCACTGAGACGCTGAAGATCATTCATGATATGTCACTGAACAAAAACTTCTGAAAAGAGTTTATTGTGGTGACATGAATCCCAAGATCTAAGTTTTTTTAATAGAGTAATGATTCAAAAACATTGCTCTTCTTTGCATTCCAACCTTTCTCTTTCTTGATCTAGCAAACTAGTCAACAACTTCATTCACTAGTTTCCTCGTGATATGGAACTCTATATGTAACTCAGTTAGAAGAATTGTATGCTATGCCTGGTTGTCCCCCACTTTGAGCAATAGCATCAGTTCTATTTTCAGCTCAATGATGGCATGCATATTGACTAAATCATAACAAATAGTCGACTAGCTGTCTTGTTCGCAAAAAGACAACAGATATGCATGCAGCAAAATGCTTGTCATCAGGTAAAACTAGGAGCACCGCATATTCTAAATAGTACTTATCACATTAAATTGCTATGTTCTCTGGAACTGGAGATGAATGCAAGAAAGCTCAAGATGACATTACAGTCCAGCAAGTGCGCAGTGTTGGTCATTGCTGTGCAAGTAGGTACGGGGCTGTTGCATGGGTCCAAGGTAGGGTTCAAGAAACCGATGAAAACAGTTAAACCAGTTAGGGACTGTTTTTTGTTAAAGGGTCATTTCAGGGCCTAAATGTCACCCTTTGATCCTTATTTTGGCGAAGTAGATGTATTATTACTTCTTACATGACCCAACATCAAGTCTTGAAAAACTAAAATTCGAAATTTTGAAGAAAAAAAAGAAAGACCTGCTGATTATCGCTAACCGAACTAAGCTGTATAACAGAACTAAGGATGAATAATAAAAAATTCCCATTTGAATTCAACTCCTCGTTTTCCCCTCCTTTCTCTCTTTTCTACTATGTTGCACCCCAATTACTAATATATGTTCCATCCAGCTCAATCACCACAAGGTACATAACGAAATATCTATTCTGCTGCCAAAAAAAGTTAACAAGACAGAACAAGTAGTAATTTCATTTCTATTCTAGTAGTAATTTCATTTCTATTCTCATGTAATTTTATGTTAAGAACCTTTGTCCATTGGTAAATACTGAGGGAAGAGATCAGACGGCAATAGCTAGAAAGGGAGGTACTCTATGAGAACAGAGAGAAATATATAGGATGGGGAATTTTTTTTGTAGCTTATGGCTTTTGACTTATGGTTTTTGAATTCTGACTGTTCACAAGAGAGATTATGAAGGAAACAGCCGCATGCAATTTTGACCAGTACAGCTGAAATCGGTACAGTATCTACTACAATCGACTTGTAGACCCCGTCTTAAAAATACGCACTGTTTGGAAGCTAGTTACTGTAACAAAGTACAAAAGCCAAAAGCAGTGAGCCCTACCGAACCCAGCCATAGACTAGCAAAACTTTTGATTCATTCTTCTCACTAGCCGATAAAGATTAAAGCCTCTTTATTTATAATGGGCACCCAACAGATTGAATCTAATAATAAGGAAACTAATTATCGAGGAAAAGCTTCCTTAACAAACAACGTGGCGCATGAATAGCAATCGCACTGCTACAGTACCTCGTTGCAGTACCACCATCTTGGTGCTGCACATAAAATTACAGCCTCTCAGACAAACAGCTTGTTATAGAGCTGTGGGTGATGGCTATGGTTGCAATCCTAGGTGGTAGCATTACGTCTTCAGAGCACACTGTTGGCACCATGTTGCGTGAGAGAAACTCAGCAAGACTCAGGGCGTCGGTGCAAAGCCTTTAGCACAACCTGATGTCAAGGAAGTCACTGGTGGCGCAGGAACCCAGAGCAAGGCAGCAGAGAAGCCCTTTCCAGCCATTGCGGCGAGACAGATGAGACAATTTTGTGATCCTACAAGCGGCACCTGTTGTGTTCCGCACCATAGATGGCAGGGCCTTGGCCAATGGCACAGAGAGGACCAGGGATAGAAATCCCGGCGGTTACCGGTCGGTAACCGCCGGTTACCGGATATCCCGGTGGCGACCGTGAAGAAAAAAACCGACAGCCGGAATTAATGGAGTTTCTCATGCATGCATGCATGGATTAATGGAATTTCTCGACCGGCTGCGCGTCTGCATGCATTAATGGAGTTTCTCGGCCGGAATAATCCTTGCATACATGCGCGTCTGCTGAACTTTCTCAAGCATGTGCATTAATGGAGTTTCTCACGCATGCATGCATGGATTAATGGAGTTTCTCGGCCGGCCGCGCGTCTCCATGCATTAATCCTTGCATGCATGCGTGTTTGCTGAACTTCCTCACGCATGTGCATTAATGTACGTTAATGACTTGCATGCATGCGCGACTGCCGCGCTTCCTCACGCGTGTGCATTAATGGAGTTTTCATGCATGCATGCATGGATTAATGGAATTTCTCAGCCGGCCGCGCGTCTGCATTCATTAATCCTTGCATGCATGCGTGTCTGCTGAACTTCCTCACACATGTGCATTAATGTGCGTTAATAACTTATGCATGCGCAACTGCCGCGCTTCCTCACGCGTGTGCATTAATCATCTGTTAAGCCCACCGGTTTTCCGGTTTTTTCACCGGGTTTTCCGGTAACCGGCCGATTACCGGTCCAATTACCGGTCTCCTCCCGCCTCGCCCACAAAATTCATTTGCCAAATTTTATCCGGTTTTTATCCGGGATTTCCGGTTACCGAGCGGTAACCGGCCGGTTACCGGTACCGCCCGGCGGCCGGGATTTACCCCGGTAGTGGGATTTCGAACCTTGGAGAGGACAATCTAGGTGGCCTTTTGGACCACAACTGTTATGGCTTCTTTCTTCACGGAGGGGGCTTTTAATTCATGCTTGTTGATAAAGATAGCAATGCCTCCTTAAGTCCTTATTTTTAAGGGGCTTTCTTGAATCTAATAATAACAAAACTGCATAACCAAAGATAAGTTTCTTAACTGACCAAATCAATCATGTTTGATATAATTGTGGCTTATAGCTTTTGGCTGAAATTTTTGAATTTTAGCTGTTTGCGACAGAGATTATGAAGAAAGATATACTCGCTTGCTATTTTGGATAGTACAGATATTGGGATTTTAACGTGTACTATAATTAACTTGTAGACCCCGTTTTAAAAAAATACTCCGTTTAAAAGTTAAATATTGTAGCAAAACCGAAAAGCGACTTCTAAAAGTGGCTTCAAACAGGCCCTAACTCTAAGCAAAGGAAATCAACCATGCGCCACTACAGTACCATGCTACAGTGCCTAGCTGCAGTACTGTCCTCTTAGTGTTGCACATGACATTTTACTTTTCAATGGTTTGGCAATTTATAGCAAAATGAAGACGTACAGACTAATTCATACATACTCAAACTCTTGAAAATTGCAAAGAAATTGGAATGTGTGGGGGGAGGTCTGTGGTTGTGATTTGTGAAACAGTCTAGGGTTAACAAAACCGGAATCAAGCCTATTCCGGTAAACCGCCAAAAACCGGCCAGTTCTTGCTGCCGGCAAGTCCCTAAATGTGACTCCACTCTCCACCTTAGACAATTAGTCATCTTGTCCATCAAGTGGTTGTTAAGTGACAAAACTTGTGCTAGATGCCCCTAAACTTAAAAATTAATACCCCACCACATCCCCAGCTTCCATCAAAATGACTAACTCGCATAATTGAGAGAAGTTTAGGGGCATCAGTGCAAAAGACACAACACAATTTTTTCTATCCTCCCAAGCAGATTTAGGAAACTCGATTTTTAGAAAATTAAATATCAAACAACTTTGTGTCAAAATCCACCCATGCTAGGCAAGGTTTGTCCATGCAAGTATGTAGCAAAAACAAAAGAAACATGGGGACCTACAATGGGATTCCTCTAAAGCAGCAATCATGTGAAACTCGAGAGACCTTGGTTAAATGTTTTAAGCTTCTGAACGACTGAATGCAAGCATAGTAATCAATATATACCAACAGTACAATTGAAGGAAGGTCTTCAAACACAAGATGGTACTTATTCAAACCCGTGAACAAGAATGAGTGCAATAATCAACACATGCTATAACTGTACATGGAGAAGTGAAGATACCTTGGATCTAAAATATTTCCCCAAAAAATTCTCTTCTTTGCCAGCAGAGCTAGCTTCCATCTGGCATTGTGTTCCTTTGCACGAAGATCATGTTGATACTCAGCTACTGAAGCAGAAGAAACCAGAATCCAAATTGCTATATCTTTTCCCGGTGACATCAGAATGGAATCCTTGTCAGTTTTTCCAGATATGTCTCTAACTGTGATCTCTCGTAACCTTCGCTCTATGTCATCAACTGAAGCATGAATGATATCCTCCTGCAAACTACAGAAGCCTACGGGCAGAATCTGGAAGACAATGTTCCCTGGAGCTGCAAAAGTTGCCAAGAGTGTTCGCTTGGAGAAGTCCCTAAGAAAGTTATTTACTTCCTTCAAATCAGACGTTCATTAAGAGAGTAGGTAAAAGTAGTAGATCAGCAAAAAGTCAATACTTAAAACAAATCGAAACTCGGATAGGAATAGTAACTTGTTGACATCCATGCAGGGATTACATTGTTATATTGTGAAGTTGTGAGCATCCATTCACTTTATAGTGAAGTTGAGCAAATCGAAACTCAGATAGGAATAGTAACTTGTTGACATCCATGCAGGGATTACATTGTTATAATGTGAAGTTGTGAGCATCCATTTACCGTGTAGTGAAGTTAAGCAGCATTGTAGAATTATTAAAGATTAAGTTTTGAGCTTCTTAACACAAAGGAAGAATAAGAGCTGACAAGAGAAACCGTTGCTATATTACAATATTGAATTTTTCATCAACTTTGACATATTGGTTTTATGTTGGTCTTTCCGGAATATTATTTTTCACTCCAGAGAAACTTCAAACTTCGAAGCATACAGGGAAGGACCCTAACTTACCACAAACAAAAGCCACCTGCACCATCATGACCAATAATGAGAGAGTTGCTTTTTGGCATTCTTCTGAGCTCCAGAATTGAAGGACCCACGTTATTACCCAAACTAGGAAGCACATACTCCTCAGAGATCACACTGTAAACACAAGGAGAACTGGGAATAAATGGTGTCCATCAAAGAGTTGGTATGACAATATACAAGTCTAGTGCTAGCATAAAGTCTAAATGGAGTGTACTGTGAATGCAATGTATCCCTAATAGGGATGTCTAGCAAAAGGCAACTGCAACATGAACTTAGTACGTGACTAATGCATTACACCAACACTGAGAAAATAAGTTCAGAAAATACTTGGGAAGCATGAAAAGAATGCACCTGACAAATGTATTCATTTGCATAACTAGAGCATCCACAAGGCAGAAACAAATAGGCCTGTGGATAAATGTTAACAAAACAATACAGTATAGCGTGTGTTGGTACGTACACATCGTCACATAGTACCCTTTTAAGAAAAGTTAGCGCATATTTTCTATTTTCAAGTAAACAATTCCAGTTTTAATGGTGTGCACCATATTGGAAATATTAAAGTTCTCCTTGGCAACTTTGCAGCAGAAACACTTTTGAAAGGAATATCAATGAGTTCGATTCATTATCAAAGAGAAAGACACTATCTTTCAGCAAATGTAGAGTAGAACAAAAAAAAAACAACCAGATCTTTAGGTGATTTGATTATTGATATTAGAGAACTTAGACAGATCTCAATGGATTAATGTTCAGTTTAACATATATTATTAGACATGGATTGTTTATCAACTATGTGAAAGTGTTAACAAGTTTAAAGGAAATTAGTGTGTTTATGTCCAGAAAGATTTAGCATAAAAAGTTTCTTAACATTTCAGAATTTTTCTGTTCTTAGTATAGTAAAAATAGATAATTACATATCAGCTTATGTAACAATGAAGTAGCCACAACTCCTGTGTGGCAGAATACCATATATATCTACTAGGAGCCCTATAGCTGAAAACAGACTAGTAGTTGTTATTGAATAGTAATGTTTTCTTATACATGACCTACTGACAAGTGACAACAATGTAATTTGGGTCCACCAAATAAGTGATGTGTATCTTTTCTTTTATTATTATTAATGTGAAATTTTCTATCTCGGAACAAATGTGATGCCTCCAATTTTCGTTGTTTTAATTATATAATAATAGATTGATACACAAGGGAATCTAAATGGATAATTACATTTCCAAGTTCCAACAACATAGCACGTCCAGCAATTTTAACATTTAACAACAGTAAACCTATACTGGAAAACTGTTGTACCATGCAGGCAGTAAAATTTGGGAGAGAAGGGAAGCATTTAATGCTTATATAAGTTATAATTATAATAGAGCAATATGCACCTCCATCCAGCGGCCATCATCCAGATATGCAAGTTTCTGCTGTCTTCAGCAGCTACAACATAATTTGGTTCACAGATCAAAACACATGACACTGTCCCATAAGGCATTAATTTGGTCAAGAGTGAAACATAACCAAAGTTCACAGATACAATTTTCAAACAATTATCCTCGCACTGATCTGATTTGCACAAGGTGCATGAACAATCGATGCTTTGCATCCTGTCAATAAGAATATGTGATTAGCACAAATATAACGGGTGCATCCAACATTTCCTTCATGGCACTAAGGAATAAGATTACAACCTGCAACAAGGTATTCGGATACTGCCAGGAAGGACCAGAAACTGGCCATCAGGTGTAAACTGCAGCCCGGATCTTCCAAATGCAAACTGAAGAGAACAAAAGGTATCAAATAAATGAATACAATGTGCCTCACTGACAAAAAGCTGTACTCACAGAAAGCTCTTACGTTTCCCGTAGAAGACTGCTCCAAGGAGGGCAGTAGAAGGGGAGTGTAACCAACAAAACAAGGTGGTGTTTCTTGGCCTTTAGGAGTGATGTTATATACATAAAGGAATCTCTGACAGCTCTCCAAAAAGCCACCGAGTACATAAATGTGTAAGCTGCTGTTATTTTTGGTGTTTAGCATGATAGACAAGACAGGCATCGGGTGCACGTAGCAGCCCATAAGGTCTAGATGATAATCTGACCCTCTTGCTGATGTTTCTGGGCATTTGGATAGTAGATCATTTAAATGATTACTGTTAGAAAGGTCATGATCGGGGTGGTGGTGAAAAACATTGTGTTGACCCTTAGGATGTATATGTCCACAAACATTGCTTTCACAACCAACAGAGACAGACATCGTTGTGTTTTCATTGTCATTTCTGCATCCAGCTTGACATTCTTCCGTTTTGTCAAGTGGATTTCCTTTTCCTGACTTTGTTCCATCATCAACAGGCCACACTGCAATAGTGTTTACTCTTTGTGGCCCATGTTTAGAATGCTTCCCTTTGTCTAATGACTCAAAAGCAACAAATTTGTCAACAAACTCAGCATCATCATAATCCCGACAAATTAAACCTTTTGAAATAGGATCATCAAATTTTCTGCAAGAATAGTTTATGCCATGAAACTTATGTTTGTTCTGATCAACAGATGCCACTTCAGTATGAAGTGGTTCATTCTGCATGACCAATAAAGATGATTTTGCCTCGCTTGCTGCTGCTGTCATGAAAACTGAACTCTTCTCGGTATCGATATGTGCATTAGAACAAACTGGACCCTGCAAGACATTTGTTAAACACTCTCCATTACTTGAAATTGCTGAACCATGTCTAGCAGAAGCTTGTGCACAAACACCATTTAATCCATTGCCAAAGTTCTTGTGATCTGACTCATCCATGGAAATTGATGAGCCATTGCTGATACCGTTTGCTGGCTCCTTAAACTGCTGCTCAACTTGTGTTTGTTCAACATCGTTGTCACCACCGAACTCTTCCTCTAGACAAGCAAGAAGCGAATCAGACAAAACATACTGACCTTTTTCATGATCATATAATATATCAGGTGTTTTTGTGCTATCGTGTACCCCAACCTGACACTCAGAATATTCAGCATGATCTTCCCTTTTGCTATGTGGCAATTTTGAGTTCTCATTAGGGTCCCTAGAGCATGCATCATCAGATTCATGATGGTGAGTACCCATGGGTTTGGATATGTTGTCACCGCAAATCTGTGCATCATCCTCAAAACTATCTGCAACAACAGCTTTCATCTCATCTAATTTAGAGACTGGCTCATCATTCATGCAATCATCATTAGCACAGCTATCTTTAACCATTTCACAGGGAGTTTTCCCGTGGACATGTGTTTGAGAACTATTCCCGTTTGTCCCTTCACCAATAATTGTAGGCAAAGTTACACCTGTTCAAGACAAGAAATAAATCAAAAGGACCATTACTCTTTTACATGTAGGGGCAAAATTATCAAACAAATGTTGTAAAACTCCCAACTCTACCTTCTGTAGGCTGCTTGGCTAAAGAACGTTTCCATTTTCCAAAAGAAAAGGCAACATTTTCTTAATTATCATGAATCAGATTTTCTATGAAAGATATATTTTCCACAAGAGTGAAAAAATAGTTTACCTTGGCAACCATCAGCAGAGGGATTTTGAGCTGAAGCAGTTATCATTGAAACAGTATATTCTTCTTTCTTTTTTTGCTTAACCTTCTTTCTGTGAGTTTTCTTCAGAAGGGGGATAGCTTGGGGAAGCAAAAAAGTCATCATAGACTTTGCTACTTCCTTCTCAGCTGATTCTAGATCAGACTTTTCAGAGCTTAAATAAGAACCAGAAGACAAACCATCTTCTTGAGATGAATTTGGGACATACTCTCCCAAGAAATCATCAACCAGAGTGCATTTTGAATCACAAGGGATTTCTTCTAGCAAGGGAGGCATGCATCTTGAACCAGAGACATCCCGAAACTGTGCCCTACTTCCAGGACCTCCCTTGAACATTGCAAAACAAGCATCAGTATCAAATACTGGCCTTTCAACTATGAACTAGTGCAGCTCCCAAAAAAACTATGAACTAGTGCCACAATTCAGAGTTGCTAAAAAATGCACAGGTGGATGAGTGACCAGAAGCTAAAACATGACCGAGTTTAAAAACTAAGTCCTTAATTAACATCCTGATGGGGTGCGGATTAATTTGCTGACAGTGATGATAATACATATTTGTGCACAACCATGGCATTAGCAAAGAGAAATGTGTAAGCGATAAGAAGGCACATATTCTTGCCTAAAGGTATGACAGCTATCATCCAAAAACATGCCCGCATTCATTGACAAAAGAAATATGCCAGATGGAGATTACAACAAACAAGCAATCAGAAATCTGATGATGGATGCATCCTATGCAATTACAACAAAAATACCACCATATACCAAAAATCTGATGATGGATGCATCCTATGCAACCACTGACCATCTTTACTGTATAATACGGTGTAGTTTTCATCCACAGGAAGCTGCAATGTACATTGTTTCTGTAGTTGAACCAACACAATATTGTGTAATACAAAAGTAATCAAACACTATGTATACTGCAGGGAAATTTTTAAAAGAAAAAAAAAGCTCACATACTTCATTTGAACTTTGATGAGCAGATTTATCCAACTCATCATCAACTGAAGTCAAAATATTCTGGTAGTGGACCCTCTTAGCGGTCCCTTCCTCGTGGCTTAGGTTCATACTTCTTTTAGCAGTTCCACCTGTCTTGCCCAAGCAATCAGAAAGATCTTCATGAGCATCAGAAACATCAGCTTCGACCTTATGAGTTAATGGTGAGCCAGCACCAGAAGTGGCTGGACAATGCAAGTTTAGTTCAACTGCTCCAGTGGAATCTATTACAAGCTCACGAAGTAATCTCTGAACAGATGCATTTTTGAACCCAAAAAGCTGCATAAGACAATAGCAAAACTATAGCACAATTAGAATCTCTGTTGAAAATTATATTTAAGAAAGTAATAGTCAAGCACTGCTTCCTACTGATTTAATAGAAAATGCTGGGTCCTATTGGAAGATATGTGGATTCCAATAATATTATTGGTGTACGTGGGGTTGTAGTTCTCGCTTGATAGCACCAAATTGTTCATCTATTTATGCCTTTCACCTCCTTTTCCTCTGGTGTTCCATTGACCAAAAAGCAATTGCTCATGTACCAGAGAAACAAAACAATTCATTTTCCATACAAAGAGTTCCATTAAATGTACATATATGCTTTTACATATCAATAGCTTCTTATGTGAATGAGGGCAATCATCTAACTTCCTAAAGTACATATATGGCTTTACAGGCTTGCAACTTGGAGTTTGGTAAACCACCCTGGTGTACACCTAAGGGAAATTAGTCCACGTGCCAAGATCCAAAAGTGAAGTGCTATATCAGCGTTAGCACTTGGAGTATGTTTCTTGTAAAAGTGGTACAATGACAGCTTGTTCCTTTCCAAGAGAGGAGTGCAGGTGGTAGCATCTTAGTGAGATGTATCAAGGTTAAATAGCATCACTCCAAAAGAATCACAGTTAAAGCATGTTTACATTTTTGTTGTTTACAGAAAAAATGCATCAGGGCTACAAGCTTGCATTGATATCAACCTCGATTAACCATAAGTAAATTACAAATTTTTTCTTATCAGGTCACTCTAAAATAGATGAAATAAATTATGATTACCATTTTCATTCAATGTGAAATGTCAACTAGATAGATATAATATTCAGGACATGCCTCGACACCATCAATCTTCTGAGGAAAGCTCCTCCTCGTCTGCCAGTTTCTGACTTTAGCCCCAGTCTTCTTCTGGAAGTTCTTCCAAGCTATAACCGGGGTCTGCCCTGTTGATGAATCTCCTTCGGTGGATGTGACCTGCAGATTGAGCTCATCAGGCCATGTTTTTTCTTCATATACAGTAGGCACCATGAAGCAGTAACTCATACATAATGCAGCAAAGTTTCTCTAGATTTCTACTCACATGGAATATAGGTCCTCTGGGTCCTTGTTGAATTTGCATGGTGTAAGATATCCTGGAGAAATGGCGGACGGCATGATAACCCACTGGGTACGGGTAGCGATCTTTGCCCTTGGATGGGTAAAGTAAAGGCGCAACAGTTAGTTGACCACCAAGTATAAGCAAATATCAACCGCGCGAGCGTCGACAAGCAAGCAAAGGTGAACGGCGACGAGTAATCAATCTGGAGGAGAATGCAAACCCTAGAGGTAGAGGGATGTGCGTACCCTGGAGCAGCTCCAGTACTTGCGTTCCCATTCGCCGCCGCGGTAGAGTGCCCCCGCCGACACGATCTCGATGACGCGGTCCCCATCCGCCTCCGTCGCCATCTCTCGATTCGCCGGCGAGCATGGAGAGAGCGAGCGATATGGTGGTGGGATGGGATTGGAGAATTTGTTGGGGACCGGAATTTCTTTGGCTTTGCGCGGCAAACGAAAATGGCACTGTGGGCATAAAGGACAATTCACACTGACTTTAGGGTGATCGGAATAGCAATGGTTTTTTATTTTTGCTGAAAAAACACTGTAGCTGGCTGAAAAAATATTGTAGCTAAGTTGGTTTATTGAGTATAATTAAATGTAAAAAAATATTAAAAAACCGAAAACAAAAAAAAGTATAAGTAAATTTTTTTAAAAAACGAAAAAAAACCGAAAAAATAAATTTTACTGTAGCTACAAGATCACTGCTCTGATGTTTTTCACCCATCGCTACAATCGAGCGGGCGTTAATTTAAAAAATGCGAAAATAGCGTAATAACCTAGGAAGTGGCAAAAACTGACTACCAGGGGTATCCAAATGGACCGTGTCTAATAAGTTGGTCCACAGCATATTATTATAGACATGATCTATATATGACACAGCACAAAGGCGTGGGTCATGTCTGGGCTGCCGCCTCAACCCACCATGCTAGCACAACACAGCACACGTGGCCTATCGGCACGACGTGGCCCGTTCAGCACATGTAACCTATTGGCATGGCCCATTTGGCACGAAAGACAACCATTGCTGACCGTTGGGCATGGCCCATTTGGCATGAAAGACGACCATTGCTGATCGTTGGGCATGAGCATAGCACGATGGGCACAAACCCATTTGACCCATTTAGCTCATTTAACAGACAACGATCAATTTTTTGAAAAGAACAATCGTTTTGAGGCTATTTATGAGTTTAAAGATACGAAAAAAATTCATATGATTTCGACAATTTATTATGTTTTTCATATAATTTTTATAATTTATTGTGTCTTTTTTGAATTCTACATATTTTTTAACTACTCAGTTTTTTCAAAAATTTTCGGTCGAACGGGCTACACTGGCATGCTATACCTCCGTGGCCCAACTAGCCAATCATGTCGGCCTGACACGACATGAACCCCTTTGGGTTGTGTTTGGGCCGGCACGGCACAGCCTGTTCTGGCTAACGGGCTAAACGGGTCACGCCTAACAAGCCCGTGCTATATCAGGCCCAGGTCGTGACGTACCATGCCACCTATTTGGGCAAATTTGCTGACTACGTAGGCACTGTTCTTTTTTGGCTTTACGTGTTTTTTGGCTTTGATTTCTCTAGGAGTCGAAACAAATAAGCTGGTTTCTCCAAACGGTTTTTTGAGTATAAAATTGTGTATGCCATTCACGTTAACATCTCTGTCATTCGCAACCGTCCATAGATAAACACAATAACAACTTAAACTCTCTATAAAAAAAAGGAAAGATGGAAATCCTAATCTTCAAATAAATATAATTTGACTCTGTTCGTATTGGTTTTTGCTTCCGTCTTCTACTTAAAAAAGCCAAAAACCAATATGAACATCCGGCTTCTCGAAGTGGGTTCTTCACTCCTCTCATTACCGTCTCGCTTTGGAGATAAGACATGGAGTCATGGGTGCATCACGCGCCCTACTTTGCTCGTTCTCGTCACACATACTCATCTCTCCCTCATTCTTTCCACTACTTGCCCTTTTCTTATAAAAATCACTTCTTGTAATTGTTTCTATTTATTTTCAGCCATAGATCATAACAAAAACCATAAGTAAAAAACCAAACGCCATAGAAGATGGTCATGCTCAATGAAACAAAGTTATGCTTGATGATGGTGAAGTCGATCTTGGATTTTCCGATTCCAGAAGCTAGTTTTAGTAAAAGTCGGCTCTTATAGGAGCCAGAACTCAAGAAATACTACTAGCGTTTTGGCATAAAAAAATTACTTTCCGACCTTCTTTCTCCTCCTCTTGAACAGCGGGACGACAAAAACTGTGGCATCACTGGGCCAGCGAGACAATCCAGTGGCAGATCCGACGACTCTGTCGAAATCGGGCCCAACGGGGTGGTGGTGGAGTAGGAGCCCGCCAAGAACCACTCGCCGCTGCCGCAAGAAGCGAAGGAGGTTGAGGGAACCCGAGATGGGCCCTCTTGAGTTCATAGGTGTTTAGTTGAATACATATTATTTTTTGTAAAAAAAAATACAATACATATTAGATATATTACATATATTTATTCTTAATTAAACCAAAATGTTATGTTTTATAACCGAAAAATATAAATCAATACAATCCAACCCACACCTCCTTCTCTCAGCCCACTAGAGCTTCATCTACGCCAATCAAATCCACTGCGATCTAAATTCCCAAGGTCCAAACCACGAATCAGAGCCACAAGTGCACTCTAGAAGCAAAGTAATGGTGCGAGATGGTGCGAGTGAGCAGGAATGTGATGCGACAAGTTGAGTGACCATGTGGCGAGCAGGGAGGTATGAAATTGCAAGGTCTCCTCACCATCTCACTTGACAAATCTCCTTTGCGAATCTCCTTGAGCATGTCGTGTGGCGTCTCCTCGCCATCTCACACGTGAGGCCACTAAGAGCCGCCGCAGAAGCAAACGTCCGCTAGCAACGAGATCTGCATCCTGGATGCGCTCGCCGTGCTCCAGTCAAACTCAGACCCGAACGACGCGGGCAACGTCTTCTATGACTCCCTCCTTGGCCTCCTAAACGACAAGGGCTGCAACCGCAAGGAGCTCAAGGATAAGGTTCACAGTCTCCGCCACCGTTTGTGTAGCACCTAGGTCGGTTGTGGCCCAGCTCAGCCCATGCCGTTCCCCTATATTAGAGAGAGCCAGGAGGGGGAAGAGGCAAAAGCCAACCTGCTCTTCTCCCCATGCTCTCCTTGTCGTCACTGCCTCTCCATGCGCGCCCTATCGTCACTCAACTTGCAGCGCCACCGCTCGTCGCCATCCGATGGCCGCCCGTCCCCGTCCCTGTTTCTCCCCCAACTGCTGCAGCTCACCGCTGCCCTTGCTTCCCCTGGTTGTGTGCCATGCTACTGCTATCACGTCCCTATGGGTCACCGGCACCGCCACCCACTGGTTTCTGGCCGTGCCTCCCCCTCCTACTATCGAACACCGCCCCAGCTCGCGCACGCCATCGTCGTCTAGCGCCGCTGCCCCCTCGCCGCACCTCCCCTTCCTTGCCCTTGCTGCTACCACTGACTAGGAGTGGAGGATGGTCAGCCAGCTGAGGGAAGAGAAGGGAGGGCCCGTCTGGTGGGGAAGAAGAAGAGGAGAAGAGGAAGTCGGCCGTGAGGAAGAAGAAGAAGAACGAAAAGGGTAGGGAGTCGGCTGGCTAAGAAAAGAAGAAAGCAAGGGGCGGCTAGTTGAAGGAAAAAAGGCAAAAAAAAAAAGAGAGAAGAGAAGAAGGGGAAAAAAAGAAAAGGGAAGGGTCGATCTAAAGCCTGATCTGCCCATTTTGGCCAAGGAAAGGAAGGTAGGACCTTTATCCAGACTTTTGGGGCTAGGGTAACGCCTTAATCCCTCCTCCCTCATGTTTATCAATTTGAGTAGACATTAAAATACCAATTATTAGGAATGATACTTGGGCTAGTTAGTGATTACTTTGAGCAGGCAATTGTTAGCGTACGTGGTTAGTGAGGGGTGAATAATTGGTATAGCCGTATAAATGCTTGGAACATGCAATAGGTGTTGCGCGGTCGATCTTGTTTATTCTTGGATGAAGGAGGGAACGAGAGAGGGAGAAAGGATGAAAAAAAGTAGTAGTAGTAGTAGTAGTAGCTGCTAGTAGTAGGTTGGGGCTATCATTGCGTGGCCAAAAAGGTTAGATGGTATGTTGTTCGACCTGGCAATGAGCAAAAAGGGGTTAAGCGCGTGGAATTGATCCACGAGTACAGATGACGTATATTTAAATTGTGGTCAGTTTTGCGCGTAGTATCGAAGCCATCCACATGTATTGCTATAATGTATTGAGACCAGGTAATGCTTGTTTATGTGGCGGTTCGAGTTTGATGTCGTCCACACATAGGTTTGCTACTCGTGTTTCTATGCAATAATTTATAGTATTTATGAGATAATGTACATGATTACATGTTAATCATACACTGATGAGTGCGGTTTATGATTAAAGACCAACATTGAAAGCATGTGCATCATGTATTGCACTTATACACAGAAGTACAAGGCTTACTTCGGTAGAAATTCTATGGGAGTGGAGGTTGAAATCCCGTTTGAAATAGGACGGGAAGAATGAGTGGTCCATCGACGGGTGGACACTCCGCTATACCGGTATAAGCTATAGTTACAAATGCATCGCATTGCATTGCATGAAAATGATAGAGAAAATGATACAATTACTGAGATAATGATTTACAGTTTACAGTCATGGATTTGATTCACAGTTTATAGTCATATATTTGATTTACATATCATAGTTAGGAAATTGTTTGAATTGCTAAATTGATGTTACTATTTTATTATGTGCTTGCTGAATCTTTGAACTCACCCTTATTTGTTTTTTTAGGTCTTCCGAATTGACGGCATGCATGAAATGAAAATAGTCTTTTTGCACTGCACTTGTGAAATAACAGTTTAGTTGCACACTGAGCGTTTATGTTTAATACATGTTAAGTTGCTTCTGGTAATTCATGATTAGAGTATGTTTTGGAGCAGTGGTGGAGAGCCTCCATAGTCATGTAGCTCGGAGTTTTGTTTATATTGTGGTTATTTGCAATATGAAGTTAGTTGGCTTGTTGCAATTATTCTATATTCTTATGTAGAATGCTCCCTGTTGGTAGTCGTATAAACAGGGAATGTGTTTCCAAAATCTTTATTAGCATTGCCTAACTAAGCTAGTAAATGCATAGTGGTAGCATTCTAAGTCCTGTGGAGGGCCAGGGTGTTACAGCTTAGTCGACGACGCCAGTAGGGGGTGATCCCTAGCGGAGACCATGATCAGCGCTGACATGCCAACGTGTGCTGGTGCTGCCAACCAAGTTGAGAACGACGACAATGTGCAGGCCGAGAGCAGCGAGCAGGCGCTGCCCAATGCGGGGACGGACCTGGAGGAGATCCACAAGCCCTCTCCGTACCTCGAGCAGGAGGTGATGGGGCTCGAGCCGGCGGAGTGCGAGATGTTCAACAGGGCGTTGCTGTGGATCGATGGATGGCGGCAAGGCGCGCACGTTGGACGCAACACGCAAGGATAAGGAAATTTAGGTTGGCTAAGCTCAAGATGGAGTTGCAGTGGGGGAAGAAGGCCATGGGACTGATGGCTCACTATTCATCTATCAAGAATGAGTATCTGAGATTACCATCACTGATATGTTCTGGTGGTAGTGGTACTAACTCTTTTGCTTGGTACGATGAGACCGTGAAGCTATGGTCGATTCAGTGAACTAAGGTTAGTGTTAATTTAGCTGAGTAGGTTGTCTCACTTTCGGTGGTGCTTCATAGTGATGGAACTGGAAAGCGGTGAAATGCAACAGATGAACACCTCACAAGTTGACTGTTCTGTTGATTCTGGGACTTGGCCCTGGCTATTTTTATCGAAGAAAGATGAGTGGTGAATTGCATTTTTCGAAATGTGTTTCGCTACAGAGTTAGAAAGTAACAGAATCTCTTATGCAACGGCATAAAGAAAGCATTCTTACTGAAAAGAATCCATATGTCCAAGGAAGCAAATCCTGTTGATTCACATGAACTTAAACTGGTAGCAACTGGTGCGAACTAAAGAGCCTTGCTGTTACATGTGTGTTGTGTGTTTTAACTTTGTAAAAGTTTGCTTAACCTTGAACTACTTCATTATGCAGTTTTACGTGGTGCTCTAAGTTGGCATATGCTGTTGGCTTTTAGACTTATTTGGTACTATTTGAAGCTTTTTTTTATTGTAGCTGTTGCGAGTTTTTTTGGCGTAATTAAAAATTTTCAAAATAAAAAATGAAAAAACAAGTTCTCTCATCTCGGATAATATAAAGAAATACAGAAAAAAGAAAAAGTAAAAAAAAATGAAATTAAGAAGCTAGAAAGTAGAAGCTAAAAGTATAAGCCCAAATGAGAGTTGAACTGAAGACTGCTTATTTCACGGGCCGCATATATAGGTCACTAACCTGCTCTCCGTATCCATCTAACTGCAATTTAGAACACTGTTCTAAGAACCCAGAATAAATATAGCAGCCATTAAGAGATCACCTCTTTGCACCTTCATATCGGCTAGTTAATGTAATAATGTAAACTTACGGAATGAGTGCTAGCGAGCGCAATTGTGTGGCCATTAAACTGTTCTAAGACTATAATCTCGTGTGGTTTGTGAACTTTCTGATGATTCAACAAGAGGTGCTTCTATGCTCTCCCGAAAACTAAATTGCACAAATCTTAAAGCAACGGCGTTAGTAGTGGAGTAGAGGGAAGTCGCGAATCAGACCGCAATGTGATTTAAAATTTGTGCTTAGAAGCATCTCTCCAATTCGAAATGTCATTACTGTGAGTGAAATCAAAAGAATAAAAGCATAATATAGGCATTGCAAAAAGATACTGATGAGGTTAGTGTTGTGGCTGCTAAACTATGTTTGATTCAGAGAAACACAGGAGGACCGGATTTGAATTTGTCAAGGTAGACTATCTCAATTCAGTGAACACTATATTCTGATTCAAACAAACAAGCTCTATTTTCATTCTTTTATAATCACTATCATGTAACTAAGATTATGTCTACACTGTAGTCTTGAGACGTAAAATATTCTCTATAATTATTCAAGCTCTATTTTCACTCTTAGTGCCTCAGCAAGTTAAGCATGGAGTTGGCGTTATTTGAATAAACAACTTGTTTGTGCTAATTTATGTATGACTTGCATGTTTGTTGATGTTCTTATTTACCTCATCAGGTCCACAGGCTCGATAGGGATTGCAGCAGTGTCCTTGTTCCGGGTAGAACTCAATATAGCGCTTCCATTTTGCACGATATATTTCGTGAGGAAACTGCTGATGCATTAGCTGATGTGAGTTTAGTATAGCTTCCAATTTTTTCTTTTAACTAGTTTTGTGCCCGTGCATTGCAACAAAAAATAAAACTTAGGTGTAAATAGTATGCTACAATTATATAGTTCACTAACCAAAAAAATCAGAAGAATAACAGTTTCTCAACTTGATTAAATTCAGAATAAACTATGGCATAGATTGTTCAAGGATTTTAGGTTTTAAAATTTTTAGAACATACATGACAGTTCTTAAATCCACATGCTCACCTTGAATGATTTTTTTATCATGGACAGACTAGTGAAGGTTTGTAAGAATATATGTTACAATTCATTTGTTGTTTCTATTTAGTATTTACCATTGATCTTCTTTATAGTTTAGAAATGCCGAATGAGCTCGCTTCAGTGACAAGATGTAACCAGAAACAAACCATGAGTTTACTGTGAGACAATAGATGTTTACTTGAAAAGAAAAACAATCTTTTTCTTCCATTTGGGATATAAGTTGTTATTTTATTTTTTTAATTATATAGAAAACTAATTCATGCTATATACAGGTGAGTCAATTATAAAATTTGAACATACATGTGGGTAATTGCCAAATTGCATAGTGTAGGTGGGAGATTGCGATTTCGATGAAGTATAGGTGGGTATGGTAATCTCATCTATCAACGAGTTACGGTTTCCTCACTGTCTTTGATCCATCTCAAAACTCTTCTCTTTTTTTCCATAACTTTTGGAACAAAAATGCCCTGTACCCACTATGTCTTTGATTCATGTCACTCTCAGAACTTTTCTTTCTTTCCCATATGGTTTGTTCATCATATAGTTTGATCATAGTTGTCATTGGTACTACTTTATGGGGGAGGGGGTGCTCTGCTTTTTCATAGGTTGTATTACAAGTGTTAGAATAGAGACTTGACATCTATTACATAGCCCATATGGGCCAATATGTAAAGTACATGAAACACACACAACCCTAAACCCTAGAACGATAGGAAATGACAACAATACCCTTAACACCCCCTCAAATGTAAGGTATATGCAATAGCATTGCATTTAGAATGATTGACACTAAAATAGGAAAAATTCAAAGTTCGAATTGTTGTCGCAACGTATAGCTCTTGAAAAATTATGTTGAGTACCAAAAGGTCTCCCATTGGGGTTGTGTGGCAACTCATAAAGCATAAAGTGCAGGGGCTGAGAAAACAGAGACAAGCATGAGCAAAGTTGACTATGACAATACGATGAAGAGGATATATAAGGTGACACAAATAAAGAGAGTGTCAAATCAAATCGAAGAGAGATAGAAGTATAGCAGCGCAGATCAAAACCCGAGACGATGACGACACAAAAGAGAAGCGCGGCGGTCTTAGAAACTCAGGGCGGTGATTCAGAGAGAAGCGACAACATCAAAAAGACCTTTACAATTTGCAGCAGCTCAAGAAGAAGAGCGTCAGTTGCACCTATGCGAAAGGAAGGAGAGGACCACACTCATCCAAGAGGATGTACCATGGCTAGCAATGCAATCAACTATTTGATAAAGAATTTATGGACTCGCATGGCCTAAATGAATTGAAAGAGATGCTATGGACTTAGATGGACACAACAAAAGACTTAAAAAAAAGGTTAGCAGCTGAACTGATAGCAGCAGCACACATCTCCCAGAAATTACCCTCTCAAAGCTTACAGGCCACAAACATAGCAATAACCACCACTTTTGTTCTCCATCCCTCTCTCTCTCCTTTTTCTCCAATCAGCTGAATGACCTGGCCACCCATCCCCTGGCTTCTTCCCACTTTTCCCCACTCTTCTCCTCTCTACTACCTTGCTCCCTCCAACCAAGTCTCCCACCGACCGGGGGGAGGAGGCCAGAGATGAGGGAGATGCCAGTGGAGGCCTGGGGTAGTAGCATGGGCACGGAGGACAAAGCGGGGGGGAGCAGTGGCGTAGCCAAGAGGCGGGTAGCCGATGGAGGAATCCAAGGCGAGGGGAGTGGCCAGATCCGACTTGGCGGGGCAGGGCAACATCGGGGTCTATCGGATCTAGCGACGGGGAGCCCGGAGACTGTGGGGGCGGCCGGATCTAGGCGGCGGCCAGATCTGAGGTGGTGGTGGCTTGGCGCATCGAGGGCGATGGTAGAGAAGTCGGATCTGGCCTGCATACACCGGATCCGGGCTTGGTTACGGCCGGGAGGAAGCCTGGCAACGGTGCAACGTGGGCGGCCGGAGGCACGGCCGCTGGATCCAAGGCGGTGGCTGTCCCCCAGAGTGGAGATCACTCCTCCCAAGGGCAGAAGCAGTGCAAGCAAGAGAGCGCAAGTCGGCCGGCAGTTGACGGTGGACCCCTAATCTTACTCTGATACCATGTTAGAATACAAACTTGACATCTATTGCACAGCCTATATGGGCCAATATATAAAGTACATGAGACACACACAACCCTAAACTCTAAGACAATAGAAAATGACACCAATACCTTAACAAGATGGCAAGTGAGCGTCTAACTGTTTGGGCTGGTTTCAATACCACTTCTGTTCAGGATGCTTTGACATAATACCAAGTGATTGAATCTTGCCCCCATGGTAGGCAAGCAGTAATCTTGTCTGTTGGAGAACAAACATTATTTTTCTTAGGAAAAGTTAAGAACTGCTGGCAGTTTTATTTCAAGATGCGTAGTGCTTCTGAACATACGATATACTTTGTCAGTAGCATAAAGCAGTGTGTTCAAGCAGTATTGTTGGGTGACTGGGCCCCTTCTGTTAAGATTTAAGAATATCAAACAGTATATGTCACATGCGGACATACCATATTGAAAAGAAAGGGAAAACAATATCCAGATATTAGTTTTGTACATGATACATTTGGATATGAATACACGATGATAAATTTAGATTTAGAGCTATATACATGCCATCAATTTTTGTAGTACCCTTGCCTGCTAATGCTGTATAAAATAATCGTAGCACTATGTTACACCAATAAGACTAATGTTTAACAAGGTATCAAACGTGAACCAATAAGACTAATGTTTAACAAGCACTCTGACCAACCCAGCTCCGAGTCCGCTGTGCGGAGGCACGCCAGTTGTTGGGGATTACAAGTAGGGGACGGCAAGCGCAGCAGAACTGGATGCCACTTCCCTTCGGGTATCTCCAATGATCTGAGTCAGCTGGCTATTTGCATGTACACATCAGCATAAATCCTATGTGGAGGAAAGAAAGTATGCAAAAAAAATCGAGCCGTCTCTTCCTTAAGCACTAGGCTATAACAGAAAACGAGGTAGTCTCTATAAATGACTGTGTGTGCATGTAAGTATCAAATAGCTATCCTTATAGACAGTCCTTTGTATGCTAGCTATTTGGTTGATGATGTGAAAATCTCCTAGTTAGTTGTTAGCTAGGACCATTGGAGATGCCCTTCGGATTTGTCCTGGGTGGCGGGGCAGCAGCCTCAACTACTGCAGCAAGCAAATGATTCTTGCTGATATCTCAGCTGCCGTCCATCGGTTGCAGTCTGCAGATGTCGATCACGATTTCTCGGATCTCAACAAGCCCAGCTTTGCTACTCCTAGTTAGCCTAGGTAGGTACGAAACGGAAACGGGAAAGAAGCTAGGTACGCTGCCCGTACGCGTAACGAGTCGAGTCTTCTCCTCTCTTTCCCCTTTGCCCAAGCACTCCCAATTCGAAATCCCCAAGCCCCATCCCCACCTACGAATCCCTAACCCTAACCCTAGCTCCACCTCCCCTTCCCCGGCGAGCGAAGATGCCGGCGACGGCAGGGCGGGTTCGCATGCCCGCGAACAACCGCGTGCACAGCAGCGCGGCGCTGCAGACGCACGGCATCTGGCAGAGCGCCATCGGCTACGACCCCTACGCCCCCGAGAATAACAAGCAGCAGCCCTCCTCCTCCTCCGTCTCCGCCAACGCCGCCGCCGCCTCCGCAGCCGCCCCCTCCGCCCCCGCCCCCGCCGCCTCCTCCGACAACGCCTACACCAGCTTCCAGGGCCTCCTCGCACTCGCCCGCATCACCGGTTCCAACTCCGACGAGACCCGGGGCGCCTGCAAGAAGTGCGGCCGCGTCGGCCACCTCACCTTCCAGTGCCGCAACTTCCTCTCCGTCAAGGAACTCGACCTGGACGACGACGTCCAAGCCACCGCACAGGCCGCCGCGCAGGCTAAGTTCGACGAGATCAAGAAGAAGGCGTCTGGTGCTAGAGACGCCGATGAGGAGGGTTCCACTGAGGAAGATGAGGACGAGGACGACAGCGATTCCTCTGATTCAGACATCGACCCCGAGCTGGAGAGGATAATCGCTGAGCGTGAGCGTGGTAAGAATGGGGGGAGGCGGTCCAGGGAGGAAGATAAGAAGACAAGCCGCCATAGGAGCAGCAACAGGGGAAGATCAAAGAGCATGAAGAGCAATAGCGAGGATGACTCACAGGAGGAGAGGAGCAAGGACAAGAAGAAGAGTAGGCAGAAGAAGCATGGAACATCAGATGAGGATAGCGAGAGCGACTCTGACAGGAGGCGGCACAGGAAGAACAGGAAGAGGCGGAGGACCCACCGCAGGAGTGACGACTCAAAGGAGGAGAGGAGCAAGGACAAGAAGGAGAGTAGGCAGAAGAAGCATGGAACATCAGATGAGGATAGCGAGAGCGACTCTGACAGGAGGAGGCACAGGAAGGACAGGAAGAGGCGGAGGACCCACCGCAGGAGTGACGACTCATCGGACAATGATGAGTCTGGAGGGGAAGACAGGAGGTGTCGCCGCTACCACGAGCGGCGGCATCACCGGAGGGATGCATCTGACAGTGACAGCGGTGGCACTAAGTCTGTAGATGACATGAAGCGATCCAGCAGGCGGTGGAGGCACCAGAGGTCGAAAAGTAGTGGATCAGATGAGGATGAGCGACATGTTCCACTGGGGGGGGGGTGCGCAAGTGGTCTGAGGAGAAGAGCAGGGAGCATAAAAGGGGCTAAAGAGGACTGCTGAAGTGGTAATTTGCTCTCAATGATACTATTGGTCATATGGTGTGCTGGTCCTTTGTTATTTGTCTTGTCACATGGTGGTTGTATTTGAAGCATGATACTTAGTATGTACAACTTATTGATGTATCGCTGTGTGTCCATGACTGAACTTCGAACTTAGTATGAATAAAGAATTTTGCCTTGAAATTAATAATTGTGCGTATTTAATAAGAGATCTTTTAAAAGAGATCACTTGGCTTTTTTTAGAGATCTAGCATAACACAATCTATAATGTAGTAATGGAGCCTGGAAAGCATCCACCTCTATCAACATTGGCCTTGTAACAAAGGTAATAAGCTCTTCAGCAACCACCGATTTTCTGGGGATAATAGCTCTTTTGTGTGATGTCTTATTCTGGGGACAATGCATCTACCAAGATACTTTGGCAATGTTTCTGAACTATTGGCTAGTTAGCATTGCGGTTGATTTGTCGTTCTAGACATGATAACTCTCTATAGGTCCCGCTCGTTTTAGCTTTTTTTCAGCTTCAGCTTCTAGTTTCAGCTTTTTTTTCCACTATTCTGTAATTTGTCTTTTTCTGAATTTTTTTAGATTTTTTAAGCTTTTTTCTATTTTTCTTTTTTTCCTGTGTTCCTTTGCATTGTCCGTGATGGGCTAACATATTTTTTCTATTTTTACATTTTTAAATTTAATTATGCCCAAAAAGCTAAATCATTCTGATAAAAAAAGCCACATTCTGATGAAATTTCAGCTAAAAGTCAGAAACCATCGCTAAAACGATCACCCCATAGTCTATAGAATTGAATTTGATGTGACAATGTGCCTTTCTGCATTAAGCTGATACAATATTCTCCACTTTTTTATCTGCTGATTCTGTACTAATTTTGTTGATAAATCAGGATGTTTTTAATCAGTTTGAAATTTTGAACCAATCTAGTATGGGATAATAACAGTAAATTTCTGCCTTGTATACCTCTGTGCATCACTAGGATGAGTTGAGAACTTGTTAGAACACACATCATCATCCCTATATCAAAGATGGAGGACTCTCTGCCTCCTCGCCTGTGACACATGGCGTCCTTACGCTCCTGCCACATGGCGTCCTTACGCTCCTGCGGCGACGCGTGTGTGCGAGCTCTCCTGCCCGGCGGTTAGCAGGCCGTGGTTTCCTCATGCCGTCCGCACGACAACAACCTTTTTGGCGGGTTGGGCCACAAAACGTCCAGATGAAGCTGTGCAGGTCCGTTTGCCTTCCGTCTGCTCAGCGTTTTGAGATGGTTCTATGCTTCCTCACCGTGGACTTCGCCAGAGAGTTTTGCATTTCGCTTTTCGATCTTGCGAGCACGTCTGTCCGTTCTGCCTTCTCGGTCGTTGCTTCCACCTCGGTTTGCTAGCTTCTTGGTCTGCGCCGCGGTCTGCATCCTGCATCTCACCGGCATCGTGTCCGCCCACTTCTCGGTCTGCACTACGGCCTGCATTCGTCTTGCTTCAGTTTGGTTAGCTCCATGCCATTTCCCATTTTCTTGTGGTCTGCATTCGTCTTTGCTTCAGCTTGGTTAGCTCCTCGCCATCTCCCATTTCGTTGCTTTGCACGCGTTTTAGTTTGTACCGACGATGAGCTCTTATGCGACGCGGCATGTTTCCCTTCTTGCTATGCTCTACCAGCCGATTTATATGGTCTCTTCTCTTTGCCAGCCCTTTGGCCTGTGTTAATGGGGGCTACTGTTCCCTTCCATCTTATATCTTTGCCAGTACGAACTTTATTGTGAAATCTGCTTGCTTGCACCAGCTATGCGTTAGATCCCACCCTTTCTTGCTATTTCTTATCAATATTAGTTCGTTTCCCTTACATATTAGGCTCGCTACCCCCCTGCTATTTCCCCCCTTTGTTTGTTATTGGGTGGTTTATTTTCTTTGCTTCTTTTTCGATTGGTACTTCTGTCTTCGTACTTACTGCTGCTCTCTTTGTAATGCAGGCCCATTGCTGTTCTCCATACCGCCTGAGGATCGCTGGCTTTATTTCGTTGTGGTTAGCTTTCATCTCGGCGGAACCTTGATTAATCTTAGTTGCAGTAATTGCTTCTTCCATATGGTTAGTCCCCATTGTGGTAGTTAGTCCTTTCATGCGATTTACTATTTACAATCCTCAGGGATTTTGCTCTCTGCTTCCTGTCTGTGTAATGCTCCTGCTCGCTGAATTATTTGCTCTCTTTGTAACGTAGGATCATTTTGTCCTGATTCATCGTTCTGGGCTACTCGTGCTGGCTGTTGTATGTACCGTCTGAGGATTGTCAGCTTTATTTCGTTGTGGTCAGCTTATGTCTTGGTGTAGTTTTGCCTAATCTTAGTTGCGGTACGTGCTTTTTCCTTTACCTAATACACCATTTATATTTCATTGTTGTACTCTCCTTGCTGCTATTACATTCTCAAATTTGATTACGTTCCTGTTTAAAATAAGTCCCTGCTTTTAAGCTTTCCAGTTTGTTCATAGTTTTTGAATGGCTATTTTGTTGCCCTTGTGAATTTTAGCTTTGACTGTGTGGCCGTTTGTGCAGTAGCTACACCGGTTTTTACGTTGTTAGCTACGTTTTTTTATCGCTTCCTAGCTATGGTGTTCGTGTGTGTTAGACCATATGGCTAGGTCTCGGCTAGATGATGAATAATTGACAACGTTGGTTATGATTTTACTTATGGTGTGTTGCTTGTGCGGATTGACGTTCGCGTGTTCGGATTGTCGTATGTTGCATGATACGCTCGTGTGAGGTATTGTGCGGATTGACTTGAGTCAAGTCGTGGACTTGTGCTCGTACGTGGTTGGTTGTTTATTCATGTGCAGGTGTTGCTTGAGGCGGGCGTGGTCGATGACGGACTGAAACTAGGTTCGTGGGCGAGGTTTGGGACTAAATTCGGAAGGAACGAGGTCCTATCGGTCAAGGATGTCATCTGGGACGTTCAGGCTAGAGAACAATACGCATGAAGATGACGTGGCGTTGGAGGTACGGAGATGCGTCAAGGCGGAGGCATGCGGCAAGGCTGCATGTGCTCGGATGGGGCGTATACGAGTTGTATACGGATAGATAAGCTTGGTTTGCATGCGAGTCGTATACGTATACGAGTGGTATACGTATACGAGTGGTATACGTATTGGTGTAAGAGTTCTAGTCGGATTCAAACCGTAAGGTGCTAGTATGGCCTGCGTGCTATATAAGCCTACGGAGCTAAGTCGTGATTTGTAACGAACGGAAGAGAGATTAATGAGATTGGCTGGCGGCGGCTTTTTGTCTGGTCTGCCATAGCTTTTGGAGAAGTTCCGATCTGAAACAATTGGAAGGAAACAAGAGGTGGCGGTGTTTACTTTTGAGAAGAAAAGAATCCATCCGAGATTGATTTTTTTTGTTTGGAGGTTTTGCTTCTGCCATGAGAAAGATTGAGAGGCGGCTGCACTGTTGATGCCGTGTTTTGGAGAAAAAGATTGATAGGTGCGGCGGCTTGGTTTGTTCCGTGCGTCACGGTGGTTCTTGGCCTTGAGGTTAATCAGGTAAGGCAAATTAAGATTTTGTATTATACATACTTGATTGCATCCATGGCTTGTTCTTACGAATCGTGAGTTCTTGAGTTCTTAAGTGCTAATAAGGTTAGCTAGTAGAAGGATTAAGGATTGAAGGTCTGGAAATTAGTCACGTGTTTTGATTCTAGAATTTCCTTGCGTGGGTTCTTGTTGGGGCTGAGAGTTTGTAAGGTAATCAAAACCGTTTTGGTGTTTGCATCTTGTACGGGTCGTGGCCTTTAGAGAGAGAAAAAGGAGATTAATGAAAACAAACAGTGCAGCGGTACTTCTAGTTTTTGGCCGTGGTGATTTGTAGCATTCAAGAAAAAGCTACATGCAAAAAAGATTGAGGCTGCATGCATGTACACGTTGACGTGAACATTTCTATTTGATTCATGCATGTGTGCTTTGGTTTAGGGGGGTGATCAATGCATGTGAAGGTAATTAGTTTCTAGTCCTTTACTTGAACATTTTTTATCTGATAGTTTGGTTAATTAATTCTTTACGTTTTTTAGTCGCTTAATTAGAGCTTAAGAATTTTCGTCACTATTTGTTCAGCAGGCTTGTTTTTTTTATATCTCAAGTTTTAGACCTCCGATTGACGTAATTCCAGTTGGGTTAGTTCAATAATTTTATCTAGTCTATTCTGTAAAAATTTGAGGCCAATCGGAGTTATGGTTTTTTATTGAAATTAGTTTTAGTGAGGCTACAGTGTTCTGTTCAGAACTGTAAACGAGGTTTAAATAAGTTTTGTGTTTAGGGGGGAGTGTTAAAATTTGTTTTTAGCTTCCGCAATCATTCACCCCCCTGATTACCTATCTTAGTGTGAATCGATCCTACAGTGTGAACACCATCTTCCTCGATTATCATCTGATTACTACATTGTGTTCAAACACGAGGCACTTTTTTTGGCTTCCTAGCTATGGTGTTCATGTGAATACCATCTACCTCAATTATCGTTTGGTTACTACGTTGTGCTGAAACACGAATTCCTTTGCTACATTCCTGTATGGTTACAGTTAGTTACTACACTGTGCTTACCTACTTTGTTACAGTACTGCTTATTTGAGTGATCGATTCCTCCGAAACCATTCCGTATCAGAGTTTCGTATTTCATATGTCTTACTACTTTTGATATCCGTTTGATTCATTCATTCATTGTGCATGACCTCTACTCTTTTACTTACTATACCATTCAGATTTCGCTACTGTACTGTCCATTCTGCTATTACCTTCTAAGGTCTAACTATGTTCCTCTTTAGAATAAGTTACAAGTTTCTTTTTAGTGCCTTTATGGTTCCCAGTTTGTTGATATTATTGGAACTATTTACTTCATATGTTTTATTACCTTTGATGCCCGTTTGATCTATCCATCCACTGACCATGGCTTCTACTCCTATGTTTGCTAATGCTTTTTTTAACGTTTCGGGTGCCTTTGGGGGTTCTCAATTTGTTCATACTGTGTTTTTGTGCCCTTTCCATTTCATTCTTGCAGTGCTAACTTTGTTGCTGAATTCCTCATCTACTTTCCCTTCCTACTTTCTTTCACCCTTTTCATCTTCTCCCTTGCAGTACTATCGTTTTATCTGCGTCCTCAGTACTACAAGGGAGATGATATTGCACAAAAAAAAGCAAGCTAGCACAAGCACTGACACTGTTCCTTCCATAATTCCTTTGCAGCAAGATTCAGCGCTCTACTCACAACGAATAGCGTAGCTTCCTTCCACCTCTGTCCTTACAGTGCGTACTGCAGCTTCTGCCTTACGACATACCAATGTCGCTCATATGTTTAGTACTACGAAAACTTATGCCTACCCACCATAAGTATTTTGTTGTACAGAATGTAATCGCCTGTGCTCTGCCTGCCAACAGAACTACCGTTACTAAATACCACTCTATTATGACTTACCTTGTGTTAACTAATGTGGATCCATTTCAGCACACCCTGCTGTTCAAACCTTCCGCTTTCCTCAATGCATGATGCCGGTTTCCACACAAATTTATGTATTAACTTACCCTTCTGATTTTACCTGTAGATTTTGTTCTTCTCAGCAACTACTACCGCCTCCTACCACTCATACTGTCCTCCTTACCATCACAGGCAAACCAATTTCAATATGCCACTCTTTTCTATACTAATACAAACTACAACTTAGAGGTACTCAATCGTTT
This sequence comes from Melocanna baccifera, assembly GCA_036346265.1. NCBI lineage: Eukaryota > Viridiplantae > Streptophyta > Magnoliopsida > Poales > Poaceae > Melocanna > Melocanna baccifera. The sequence continues at coordinate 1,099,376 of CM070700.1, forward strand.
ATATAGACTAGCCTGCGTGGCGTGGCGCCGCGCATACACACCTAGTATATAACAAAAGCACGAGCTTTTGTATTTGTTTAGGGCTTTAGGCTTTCCAAATTGAATGGTGAACGCTCTTTCACTATTGCATGCATTAGTAGGGAGGGTTGGGTGAGAATTGGCTTAATTTGAAGCATAAGCCATTGATTTTAAGTCTATTGAGGTGGTCATTTGTATCTGGTTCTTGTGGGAAAAATTTTGGAGCCCGATCTTGTATTGATTCACGTTAGTTAGTGCTAGTTTGTAGGTCATGTTCTTTAGGATGCGTGGTGGATATCTCCTTGGGCAAGGCTACTTTTGTTTTGTTTTCATGGTTATGCCGTTTTCTAAGCCTGATCTTGTATTGATTCACGTTAGTTAGTGCTAGTTTGTAGGTCATGTTCTTTAGGATGCGTGGTGGATATCTCCTTTGGCCAATCTACTTCAGTTTTGTTTTCTTGGTTATGTTGTTATCTGCAATTTAAAACTTGCATTGAAAATTTTCCACCAATTCTGTATACTTATATTGACCATTTACCGATTTCATTCCCATCAGTCAAAATTCTAATCCATGGTGGAATGTGGTTCTTTTCCACTACAATGCTGCTAGCTAGATTGGGCTTTGGAGGTTTATTTTAGAAATAATCTTCTTTTGCACCTCCACAGCTCCCACTACCATTCTCCAAAAATCTAGTTCCCCTAATATATTCAAACATATGAGTTTCAAAAAAAAAAAAACAATACCAGTATATTCTAACATGTGACAAGATGAAATATCTCTGGTAATATAAATCCAAACAAGTACTACCACCAATCACACAGATCTTGTGGAGCTGAAGCTGAAGATTCTGTTTCCCAATTAGAAGAGGTTCTTGGTGGACCTTGTGGAGGGATTGAAGACTCTGGAGGTGCGGGACATCACAGAGAGTGTGAAGCTGCTGGTAGTATGATGGAGCCTCATTCGAAGAAGGTTGTTGGTGCCAACAATGTGAGGGCGACTTGATGCTCTGAAGATCTCTTCATGATATGTGATAGACTGCAAGTGTGGCCCACAAGCTTGTTGGACAAATTCTGAAAAACATGTTGCTTGCAGAGAACAATGAGTTTGATGAACTCACCGGTGGTTATCTTGGAGGGGGCTCCATTACTCAAGGTCCTCAAGGTACATTGTGAACCATCATTATAGCTTTTCTATTTTTAGTATGGTCCTTTTTTTTTTCCGGTTTGCAATGCCCTTGTAAGTTGATGCATGTGTTGTTTTTGCGATAGCTCTTGTAGCGGAGGAGAACCCCAAGAACCTGACATTGTGATTCAAGCTGTCCAGGGTCTCTTACCTAATCGGTCGGAAAGGTCTTCGGTCTCTTTTTTTCAGCTTCTAAAAGCTGTTTTTTTAGCTTTTTTACAGTAACTAACTTTTAAACGGAGTATCTTTTTAAAGCGGGATCTGCAAGTTGGTTGTAGTACGTACTGTAGCGACTTTATTTATATCAGTCAAAACCATACGCAAGTTTTTGTTACCCCGTACGCTCTCTCATGAACAATCCAAAAGTCATAAATCGCAGCTAAAATGCATAAACTAAAGCAAAAAAGAATATGCCCCTTTTTCCTTCCTCCCTTTTCGAACATAAACCCTCTGATACTTCGCATTTGTGCAGCTGCATTGACAAAGTCAGGAGGATATTGCATGGTGGTGAGCAGTGAGGAGGATATTACATTGTATGGACTTCATAAAATGTTTTCTTTTCTTTATTCTGACCTGTGACCGGATATCACCTACAATTTGCTCCTGGATAATGCTGCAGCTATGACATGTAAAAGTATAGCCATTTTGTCGAAGAAAATACCAGTAATGTGTGCTTGAGCACAGTTGCTGTGCACGTATTGGTCCCACGAGCTCCAGCTCTCCAGTTCTCGCCCAGAGCAATCTTGGGAGCTCCATATTCTAGGTTCTATTATTCAAAAAAATTATCTGTTTTAGCTATTCACACCAAAATTAGGGCGCAAACAGCAAAAGAAGAAATAATATGGTAATTAGGTCTTTCATAATTTCTATAGAAAAAAGGCTGGGTTTCTCTTGTTTGTTGGATGTTCTAGAGCATAGGAGTTGTCATGAGCATGCTCGGGTAATGGCCCTAGATCTAGGTGTTCCTGTAACCGTGTGGTGCTGGAAAGGCAGCTGCACCACACGGGCAGGGAGAAGAGATAGACTAGGGGAAGTTAGAGTAACTCCAGCAGTAACCCTCAAAACAGGGCCCTTACTTTTCATTTGAGGGCTCTTCTTATTTTTGAGGGCCCTATTTTCTGGGCTGCAATCCAGCAGGAGCCCTCAAAACAGGGCCTCTACTTCTCAATTCTCTCTATTTTCTCACACACTATATGCATATGTATGGGACAAACGCACAATACACAATAAAATATTTATGATTTCACAATGAGGGACGATATTTAAATTTATGAATTCAAATACGAATATTCAAATTTAAATTTAAATTTGTTCCGAATTTAAATTGAAAGCACAAAGTTCATCGCATAACATCAAATAAACTGATATAATCCATCATAACATGTAAAATGAAGTCTACGAAAATTATTAAACAACTAGCTAGTGCTATGTATCGCCCACAAATGTTCCACAAGATCATCGCGGAGTTTCTCATGCCCCTGTCTAGCTTCAATCTCCCTGTGTATCTTGAGAAACTCCGACAACACAAGTGGATTGCGGCGTTGGTATTCCTCCTCCCTCAGCTCCTCACCCCCATCTTGATCATAGTCATAGCCCCCAACATCATTTGCATCTCGCTCATTTTCAATTATCATATTATGCATGATCACACACGCTATCATTATATACCATAGTGTCTCCTTACTCCAAAATCTTGCAGGACCTCTAATCATGGCAAAGCGTGATTGCAACACACCAAATGCTCTCTCAACATCCTTCCTTACCGCTTCTTGTTACCTTGTGGGTTTCTGTAGCTCTTCACAAATGTAGCCCATGATGGATAGATCCCATCTGCCAAATAATAACCCATGGTGTACTTGTTGTCATTAACCGTATACTCAATAGCGGTGAAGTTCACGAAGTTAGCATTTGAAATAGAGGACCTCTTGAACATTGATATCATTAAGTGATCCAGCAATCCAAAAATGAATGCCAAATCCACAAATCCTCGATGCAACGACTTCTAGTATCATGGTTGGTCCATCCACATGTCCAGTACATTCTTTTCCATGCGGTTGGGCAATTCTTCCACCTCCAATGCATACTGATCAATGCATCCAAGCATACCAGGCCAACCCCTCTTTTTATTTATCTCCATCAATCTTGCAGTATCCTCAGTAGTGGGTGGCCTCAAGTATTGTTCACCAAAAATCTCAACCACAGCTATTACAAAGTGATGGAAAGCCTCAATCATAGTGCTCTCTGCAATTCTGACAACCTCATCCATGGAATCTGCAGGAACATCATATGCTAGCATCCTAAAAGATCCAACCACCTTCTGCAGGGCAGTGGCTCCAAGCAATCCTACTGCATTTGTCCTTTGCCTGAAATAATCATCATGTGTCTCCACCCCTTCAACAATTCTCAAAAACAATGCCTTTGACATTCTAAATCGTCTCCGGAAGAACTTGTCATTGTAAACTGGGGGGTTTGCAAAATAATATGCCACAATGCGCAGGTTCCCAGCATGCATGTCTCGTGGTACCACTTGACGACCAGGCACCGAACCATGCCGAGCCTTCTTGCATTTAGCATCAGCAAGAATGAGCATAGCCGCAGCCAAATCATCATCGTCTGATTCATCTTCCTCCCACCATTGCTCAAGAAAATCATCATCATCATCGGTAAACACCATCTGCAGTACATCACTGAATTTTAATTAAACAAATTCAATCATGGACATCATACATAGTTATCATGATTAAATGACCAACATTGAGAGGGAAACAAATTCAACCATAGTTATCATGAATAATAAGCACCAATATAGTTCATCAAAACATAATCATCAACCATACATAGTCCACTCCCATCAACTAAATTAACTAGTCATCAACCATACATAGCCAATTGGTGAACTATCAACATTATCAATCTCAGCCTCCTCGGACATCATCCTTGACCACTGACCTCCTTGCGACATATCTCAAGCTGTGGACTGCACAGCACACATTTGTTGTGAGCACCACCTAATTAGATTATCCAAAAACATTTATCATAGTTGGAAGCATTCACTGATTACTGAAATGTATGGAAGCATTCACAACTATATGAAAGCATTCACAACTTCTGGTTCATCATAGTTGATAATACATACACACAAAAAAAATAAATGTATGGAAGCATTCACAACTATATGGAAGCATTCACAACTTCTCTGAAACATAGTTGATAATACATACACACACAAAAAATAAAGGTATGGAAGCATTCACAACTATATGCAATGTATGGAAGCAGGCACCTTGAAATGCCCTCTTGCAACTCACTGATTACTGCCCCAAGGAGGCGGCGGCGCGGGGTGGGGAGGAGGGGAGGAGGCGGCGCGGGGTGGAGAGGAGGGGAGGAGGCGGCGGCGCGGGGTGGGAGGGAGGGGAGGAGGCGATGCGGCGGCGCGGGGAGGGGAGGAGGGGACGGCGGTGCGGGGTGGGAGAGAGGGGGTAAGGGCGGAGGCGCCCGGGGGGTGGGGAGGAGGGGAGGAGTGTCATACCTGGCCTAGTAGAAGCCCGGCCCAGCCCATACCCATGGCTATTTAAGGGAGAGCTGGAACGGGGGGAGGCAAAAACCGATTTTGCCTTCGCTTCTTCCCCCATGCTCTCTCGATTGCTCCTGTCGTCCCCGTGCTCGCGTGTGCGCTGCTGCCGATTTCGCCTCCCTCTGCCGCCGCCATCGACGGCGAGCCGCCGGTGCCGCCACATCCCCGGGCGCAGCTTCTTGTGCCTTCTTTACCCTGCACGCCGCCGCTCTTCACCCCACGCACCAGCGCCGCCCCACGCCCCCGGCCGCACCCCACCGCCCCAGCCCCCCTGCCGCTTGCGCGTGCGCCAGCCGTGAGGGAGAGGAAAGGGGAAGGGGAGAGGTGGCCGTGGGAGTAGAGGGAGAGGGGGGGCCGGGTGAGTGGGTGGAGGGGAGGAAGCCGCCGCGTGAGGAGGAAGAGGAGAGGAGGGTGGCGGCCGGGAGGGAGGAAGAAAAGAGGAGGCCCGGCGTGAGAAGGGAGGAGGAGCGCCCGCGCGTGGAAAAAGAAAGGAGGAGACAGGCGGCGTGAGAAAGAGAAAGAGGAGAAGAAAAGGGAAGAGAGAGAGAGGTGCTGGCCGGGTACGTGAGGAAAGAAAAAGGAAAGAGGGAAGAAGAGAAAGAAAGAAAAGGAGAAAAAGAAAAGAAAAGGGGGGAGTGCCTGATCGGACGCCAGATCTGCCAGATCCGGCTGGAAAGCGATAGACAGTGCTCTGATCTGATCGTCGGGGTTCGGGTAACGGTTCGACAACCCTCCTTTGTTATTTACGGATTTTCGCATAAACTAGTATACCGATTGAAGCGGGACAGCGAGGTGATGTCCGGTGAGCGGGAGGTCGGTTATGCTGGGTTTGTGCGTAGAGCCGCATTTTTGTCATATGTGCGTGTACAGTGTTAGCAAAATGAATTGAATTGTGTAATGCCTGTTCAGGTAGCGGATCGAGTCTGGTGCCGTCCGCGCACCGCCCGCTAGGTTAACAGGCAAGTGCATGGTAGAAACGATGCAGATGTGGTTAATGATTGCTATTCTGTTTACGATCGATTTCTGATGTTTACAGCTTGAGTTATATGATTTAAAGTGCTTACAGTATGATTTACAGTGTTTATATAGCCTGAGATATATAATTTACAGTATTTATAGGCTAAGATATAGGATTACCAGTTAGATGAATACAGATGAGTGTAAATTATAGTTAAGTGCCAACAGTAAAAGCATGTGCATCTTGCATTGCACTCATACACAGTGAAACAGGGCCTACTTCGGTAGGGACTCCACGGGAGTGTAGATGGAACCCCCGTCTGAAAGAGGGCGGGGCAATTGAGTGGTCTATCGGCGGTGGACACTCCGCTATACCGGTATAAGCTACGATTCTGGATGCACGCATGACATTGCATTGCATGCAAATGATCTGAATGTAATGACGGTGATCTGATTATAGAGATTTGATTTAGAGTTATCGTTATAGTCGCATTGTACTTTATTGCCCTGCTTAATGAGAAATATAGACAGTGATCTGATTCTGATTCTGATGAGCTCGATTCTGATTTACGATTCTGATGAGCTCGATTCTGATTCTGACTACGATGAGATGTTCACGATGGATTGGATTTACAGAGTTCTGATGATTGGATTTACAAACTACAATAGATTGGATTTACAAACTACAATAGATTGGATTTACAGTTTACAGTAGAGGTGATTTATAGTTTACAGTAAAGGTGATTTATAGTTTACAGTAGAGGTGATTTACAGATTATAATAGATGTGATTTATAGTTCACAGCCACAGAATGGATTTCTAGCTTACAGTCGATTGGCTTGCAGTTCACAGAATGTGATTTACAGTTTACAGTAGATTAGTGTTACAGTTCACAGTAGATTCACGGTTTATAGTAGATTGGTTTAACAGTTCACAGTAGTCGCGATTATAGTTTACAATAGTTTGACTCTACAGACCACAGTAGATGTGGATTACAGCTTACAACCGTAGAAATAGATTACACTTTGCAGATATGGATTGTAGTACTGCTTTATCGTGTGCTCGCTGAGTCTTCGGACTCACTCTTGCTTTGTTGTTTTTTAGGGTTATCCAGAAGGACGGCATGCATGGAATGAGAGTAGTTCCGTTTGCACTGCACATGTGAGATAACTGCTTTGTCACGCACTGAGCATTATGATTAACCCTTTGATAATGAGTTTTTGTAAAAATTCTTTGAATTCTGATATGTTTAGGAGGACAGGTTCTCCTGTTAGTACAGTTCTCGTGCATTAACTCTGTTTATGGTGTGCCTATGTGAGACAGTAACAGTGTGGTGGTAGCATCTTGGGCTCTGTGGAGGGTCGGGGGTGTTACAGTTGGTATCAGAGCGGGCGTTAGGTCCGTGGTAAAGGTAACTTGTTAGGTTAGCTTAATTATTTTAGGCCTAATAATTAAGTTAAACTTGACACACCTTGTTGCACAGTAGGATGGGGTTTGGGACTTGCATTGCATATGCGTTTTCCCAAACTGTATTGTTGATTTGCGATGTTTTGAGATAAATGCTTGTGTGTTGTTGGCAAATTGTTGAATTTGCCACTTGTTGGTCCAAGTGGACACTGCTATGGTTGTATTGTTTAGCAATACCAAAGAGGCAAAGATCGTGCCTGTTGGAGAGGCTAGGTCATGCTGCCATTTGAGGCATAGAGGTACTGATGTGTAGTTCTTGAGATGTGTTCCCCTAGTTTTGTGTAGTGAGTACCTTGGGGTTAATGGCTCTTTGAGTTGTTGAATTATAGATGATAATGGGTAGTGCTCTTTGCAAGTCCAATGTTTTGTAGGAGCTGATCCTGCAGATGTTTGGAGAAACTTGCGTATTGAGGCCTGATACATTTGTCCTGAGAGGACAATATCCAATAGTTACAGTAATACCGGGTTAGGCCCATGTGAGAGATTATGGTTAAAGTAATTGAGTGATACAGCATGGAATCCCATGTTGTGGGATATGAAAAGAGTAATTGACTTCAGCTATGCCTTGGGACCGAAATTGATTTGAATTCAATGGGGATTTAGTATTTGCATAAGTGGTGGTGGAGTGCATACCCATCTCTGCTTAACAGTGGGACCTAAAATGCTGGTGAGCCAGTAGGTCATTAAGTTTAGTTAGATTGTTGAACCCCGTTGAATGATATGTTTTGTGTGGTCCCAATTAATGAGCCGAGCTATGCGATTTAGACATGTTAAGAAGCGTGTTAATCTATTATCTTGGTGGAAATCTCTCATGGAGTTATCCTTTCCATGGGTAATAGGTGATTGACCATAAAACCTCAATCTCGCACTGCGATTGATTGATTACAATCCCGATCGATGTCTTGGAGGGTTTTGATAATTGTGATATGAGAACTCTGTTGGCATTGGTTGGAAAGACTAGAATGGAGATCTTGATGTTGATTAATCTCCCAACTAAATTAAACAGAGCATGATTGTAGAGTCGTGAGACTTTAATTTTGAGAGATGGAGTAGTACAGATCTAGTGGGATTTGGTGCCAATTTCTAAGCATGAGCTGGTAAACTTGCTCGTGCATCTGTAGAAAATTATGTGCACGCCTACGAAGGTAGAGCAAGTGGATCCCATGTTTAAGATAATAGTAAATGCAGTTCTTGAGAGTACAGTTGATTCGCGCTAAAATCTGGATGAATAGTCATCGTCAAAGTTGAGCTGGTGGAATTTAGTTGGCGCCTTGGAACCAGGTGCTTGTGAGATCATTTATTGATAAGTGACCTTTTTGATTAAAGAGTCTTGTCCGCACCTCATGTTTGGCGCACTAAATAGTTGTGGTGACTGTGTTGTTGCGTACAGTAAGGTGGCGGAGTTCGATGAATCATAGAGTAAAGAAGAGGGAATAAAGTATTTAGTGAATCTTGGAAAGGCTCAATGTGGGATACTGAAAGTCAATGACTTAGGTATTAGCGAATTGATGTTTGCTAATTTATGTAAACAGTACAAGAGGTACTGACTTATCATGGTTATGTGGTAAAGAATTTTCATAGATTTTCATGATTGGCATATTGGAAGAAATGTTTGTGTTTTGACGCATTATCATTTGGAATTCATGACTTTAGAGGAGGTCATGTTCAGTTTCCAATGATGGTGAATGCTTGGAGTTGCGGTAGAAGATCTGCATGACTTACAGATGATTTGTGTGGCTAATAGAGTACGGGTTACTCTTAGGCCATAATTATTACGGAAGACTGATTGAGAAAAAAAATCAGCCTTAGGGGCAAAAAAACTGATTGTGCTGTTGCAACCAGTAGCGTCTGTGAGGAATGGTGGTGACTGATGTCACACTTCAGCTAGGGGATTATGGGTAGCGTTGAGAATGTGAAATTTTGGTAAAAGAGTTTCCCGGAATTACAGGTTTTGTGGTGGGTATCATCACTAGGAGTTGATATTTTGGATTGCTTGATTCAGATGATATGGATCGAAGATGTCGATGTTGTTGGAGTTTTTGACGGAGTATTGAAGATTTTGGTATATATGCCTCAAATTTGTTAACAGTTAGTGAAAACGAAAAGATTGGGGTAAAGTTAAAATAGTGCTATCAGAGGATTGATTTCCTGTCCGGCTTTCACTCCCTGAGTGGATTCATTGTGATAGAATGATCTTTCTATGGGAGATGACTTCCCAACTATGTTGGGCGGAGGATTGTTTGTGGGAGAGTGGTTGATCCTATGGTCGGATTTACCTTTGTGAAAGACTTTGCTTTGTAGAAGAGTCGATTTTATGAATGTGAGGTGTTACTTCTCTTTTAAAGGAGAAGAGCTCTCTTTGCTATAAGCAAAAGCGATATGGTCTCTTTTGTATAAGCAATGAGAGTGTTTTTCCTAAAGGATTGGAAAATTTTCTTATGCTAAAACATGAGATGTTGAGGGTGGCTAAGATGCGTTTGTCGTATTAGACCAAACACAAGGTGATTTGGGTCTAGTGGACAGTGGAACGAGAGGCAAGATTTAAAGTTCGAAGTGGATGATCATGTGCTTTTGAGAGTGTCACCCACTAAAGGAATCGGGCGATTTGGTACCAAAGGGGACTTTAGCCCACGGTACATTGGGCCATTTCCGATTCTGGCACGAATTGGAAGTTGGCATATTGGTTGGAACTTCCCGAATCTATGCGAGGAGTGCATAACGCGTTCCACGTTTCTATGTTGAGAAAATACTTAAGGGATCCGGAGCACAGGATTGTTGTAGAACCGTTGTCCCTTAAACAAGACCTCAACTTCAAGTCCCGTCCAGTTCAGATCCTGGAGGAATCGAAAAAGGTGTTGAGGCACAGAACGTTAAAGTACAGTGGTCGCAACAGTCTGAATGAGAAGCGACGTGGGAATTGGAGTCCCGCATGCGCGAGAAGTACCCGGAGTTGTTTAATACGGGTATGAGTTAGAATTGTTTGTCGTTTATTATAACTTGTTATGATTCCCGTGTAGATTACCAAAATTTAGAATTCGGGGTCGAATTCCGTTAAGGGGGGAGAATGTCATACCTGGCCCAGTAGAAGCCCGGCCCAGCCCATACCCATGGCTATTTAAGGGAGAGCTGGAACGGGGGGAGGCAAAAACTGATTTTGCCTTCGCTTCTTCCCCCATGCTCTCTCGATTGCTCCTATCGTCCCCGTGCTCGCGTGTGCGCTGCTGCCGATTTCGCCTGCCTTTGCCGTCACCATCGACGGCGAGCCGCCGGTGCCGCCACATCCCCGGGCGCAGCTTCTTGTGCCTTCTTTACCCTGCACGCCGCCGCTCTTCACCCCACGCACCAGCGCCGCCCCACGCCCCCGGCCGCACCCCACCGCCCCAGCCCCCCTGCCGCTTGCGCGTGCGCCAGCCGTGAGGGAGAGGAAAGGGGAAGGGGAGAGGTGGCCGTGGGAGTAGAGGGAGAGGGGGGGCCGGGTGAGTGGGTGGAGGGGAGGAAGCCGCCGCGTGAGGAGGAAGAGGAGAGGAGGGTGGCGGCCGGGAGGGAGGAAGAAAAGAGGAGGCCCGGCGTGAGAAGGGAGGAGGAGCGCCCGCGCGTGGAAAAAGAAAGGAGGAGGCAGCGCGTGAGAAAGAGAAAGAGGAGAAGAAAAGGGAAGAGAGAGAGAGGTGCTGGCAGATGCGTGAGGAAAGAAAAAGGAAAGAGGGAAGAAGAGAAAGAAAGAAAAGGAGAAAAAGAAAAGAAAAGGGGAGTGCTCGATCGGACGCGAATCTGCGGATCCGGTGAAAGCGATAAACGATGCTCGATCGATCGTCGGGGTTCGGTAACGGTTCGACAACCCTCCTTTGTTATTTACGGATTTTCGCATAAACTAGTATACCGATTGAAGCGGGGCAAGAGTGATGTCCGGTGGCGGGAGGTCGGTTATCTTTGGGTTTGTGCGTGAGCGCATTTTTGTCATATGTGCGTGTCGGTGTTAGCAAAATGAATTGAATTGTGTAATGCTGTTCGTAGCGGATCGAGTGCAGTGCCGTCGCGCACCGCCCGCTAGGTTAACGAGCAAGTGCATGGTAGAAACGATGCGATGTGGTTAATGATTGCTATTCTGTTTCTGATCGATTTACTGATGTTTACGACTTGAGTTATATGATTTAAAGTGCTTACAGTATGATTTACAGTGTTTATATAGCCTGAGATATATAATTTATAGTATTTATAGGCTAAGATATAGGATTACCAGTTAGATGAATACAGATGAGTGTAAATTATAGTTAAGTGCCAATAGTAAAAGCATGTGCATCTTGCATTGCACTCATACACAGTGAAACAGGGCCTACTTCGGTAGGGACTCCACGGGAGTGTAGATGGAACCCCCGTCTGAAAGAGGGCGGGGCAATTGAGTGGTCCATCGACGGGTGGACACTCCGCTATACCGGTATAAGCTACAGTTACAGATGCACCGCATGACATTGCATTGCATGCAAATGATCTGAATGTAATGACGGTGATCTGATTATAGAGATTTGATTTAGAGTTATCGTTATAGTCGCATTGTACTTTATTGCCCTGCTTAATGAGAAATATAGACAGTGATCTGATTTACGATTCTGATGAGCTCGATTCTGATTTACGATTCTGATGAGCTCGATTCTGATTCTGACTACGATAGATGTTCACGATGAGATTGGATTTACAGATTCTGATGATTGGATTTACAAACTACAATAGATTGGATTTACAAACTACAATAGATTGGATTCTGATTTCTGAGAGGTGATTTATAGTTTCTGATAAAGGTGATTTATAGTTTCTGATGAGGTGATTTACTGATTATAATAGATGTGATTTATAGTTCACAGCCACAGAATGGATTTCTAGCTTACAGTCGATTGGCTTGCAGTTCACAGAATGTGATTTACAATTTACAGTAGATTAGTGTTACAGTTCACAGTAGATTCACGGTTTATAGTAGATTGGTTTAACAGTTCACAGTAGTCACGATTATAGTTTACAATAGTTTGACTCTACAGACCACAGTAGATGTGGATTACAGCTTACAACCGTAGAAATAGATTACACTTTACAGATATGGATTGTAGTACTGCTTTATCGTGTGCTCGCTGAGTCTTCGGACTCACTCTTGCTTTGTTGTTTTTTAGAGTTATCCAGAAGGACGGCATGCATGGAATGAGAGTAGTTCCGTTTGCACTGCACATGTGAGATAACTGCTTAGTCACACACTGAGCATTATGATTAACCCTTTGATAATGAGTTTTTGTAAAAATTCTTTAGTTACAGTATGTTTCAGGAGGACAGGTTCTCCTGTTAGTACAGTTCTCGTGCGTTAACTCTGTTTATGGTGCACCTATGTGAGACAGTAACAGTGTGGTGGTAGCATCTTGGGCCCTGTGGAGGGTCGGGATGTTACAAGGAGGCGGCGGCGCAGGGTGGGAGGGAGGGGAGGAGGCGGTGCGGCGGCGCGGGGAGGGGAGGAGGGGAGGAGGAGGCGGCGGCGCGGGGTGGATTGGAGGCCGAGCGCGGGGGAAGGGGAAGAGGGGAAGACGGTGCTCAGTGGATTGGAGGCCGAGCGCGGGGGAATGGAGGCCGAGCGCGGGGAGGTTTCTGTGGTGCGGGAAAAAAACGAGGAAAGCTGAAAAATAAGAGTCAGAGCAGGGCCCCTAGGAATGAGGGCTTAGAGGCCTCATTTGAGAGGCCTCCTATTTTTGAGAGTCAAGTAGGGGTCATGCTGGAGTTCAATTTTTTACTATAGCTCTTAAATCTGAATTTAAATGCTCAAGTAGAGGTCCTGCTGGAGTTACTCTTAGTGCTTTATTTCTTGCTTAATAGGAAAGGATGACAGTGCCGTGCTGATATAGAGCCGTCCACCTAACTACCCAATATAATCTTTCAAACCAATAAAAATTACCTTTCTTGTATATAATATCATAACTCTAACAATAACTTGATAACTAAAGATTCCCAGCCGCCCCTAGCTATTGTGGCTGCTGCAGTGCTGCCCTCTGGTGCGCCATCATATGGGCCCTAGTGGGCTGCACGTGACAGGAGCTCATTTACCTCGTAATTTTTTCTGGTGTTATTGTGATAAGTATTGGCATAATGGCGCCTAATATAGCGTATTGATAGTCCTTTTCTTTAGAAGGTCGTTGTGATTACGTAATTCTTGTTAGAAGTGTCACCTGATATAATAGAATAATGTATTTTAAAGATCACAACCTACAAGTGTGACATACAGACACAGTGATACGAACGGTAGTCAAAGTTTGACCGAGAGCATGGTTGCTCTGATCTTTGACCGGAAGTGCGCTTAAACATAAGGTAATTTTCTCTTTGAGTTGATATAACGGATTCCAAACGGACTCTTAAATAACACTCTCATAAAGCTGTCCATCCATTTGTTTATCGAGAAAACCACTTCAACTTTTAAGGTAGATAGCCAAAGTCATTAATAAAAGGTGTTGTTTAGACGACCTTTGGCTTTTACCTTCGTCTCTATTTCCGTTTGAGCTTCCTACCAAGTAAGTCGCCCTCTATTTTCAAATCTCCTCCAAAATTCAAACTTTTTTAGTTAAAAAGAGATGACGAAGCTAAGTTTCGAACTGGTTGACGTCGGAAGCCAATCGTCCCTTCCATTTCTTTTTCGTGATTGTTCCGATTAACCTGTAGTCTTCATCAAAATTCACACATCTAGAAAAGAATGTCGTGCGTTGGGTCGATGAATTCGGCAGTAATGGTGGTGTTTGACACATCCTGGCTCAAGTCTAACGGCGCTCAGATGAGTCAGCATCGCGCTTAATTTCCTTTGCATACGATTCGAAAGAAAAAACGCAAGAAACTAACCAGCAATGAAATGTTCTTTTCATCCCTACAGGACCTGAGGTAAAACACGGTACTTGTGTTAGTGTTGGGCCCATCTAATTACTATCATGTTACCTTCTTTTTGGAACAGTACTACTATTATGTTACCCCAAAACGTCCTTACTTGAATTCCTATGTTTGGAACAACTTATGTCATATTTTTTTGTTTGTCCTTTCCCGCCTAAACAATTACTTCATACATGTCCTTCCCGCCGGAGTAGTTCTCCACCTCTAGCTTGCATCGAACTCTCCTCCGTGATTCGACCTATGGCGAGCCCATCTCCATCCTTCAGGACCTAGTCCGAGTGCGCCACCACCACCCCGCGCTCCACGGCGAGCGCATCTGCGCCCCCACGGCACGGCAGAGTGACACAATTTTCCGCTTGTTTGACCGAAATAAACAGAGGATGTCTTAGTCACAACGACCAAATACACGGGCAATCTGATATTTGTTCAATTAACTACTTTTCTCCCAGCGTGAACTGCAGCTGATATACTAACGAATCTGGCTGTACAAGATAAGACGTGCAAAATATTGATAGTTTACTAAATAACATTGTTATCATCTTGGACTACAACCTAAACATGCAAAATTATGGCATAATATGGCATTCCTGTCACCTTTTCCACCTGAGATCGTCGTTAGTACGGTAAAAAGACCAATTTGCCCTTGTTCTCCTCTGATATCTTCTCTTCTTATAAACCATATTTACCTACCCAAACGAGGGGCAACTAGGCCATATTTACGTTAATTGGAAAATGACACGTCAACCAACAATATAAATAAACTGCCTAGCCATGACAAAATGCATTTATTCCATAAGGAAAATGACGCGAACAAAATACACCAAAAGGCGCCGCAGTTGCAGACTTTGCACCAAACGTTCTTCCGGAGCTCGTGAGGATAAAAGAATTTAGGAACAATATACTTCGTGATATTACTCTTCATATAATCTATTTGCATCTGTGCCACACAAACTACATTATCTTCATAAATAATGGTGGGGTCATCAACAATATTTATGCCATATGAATTCTTAATATGACTAATCATTCGCCTGAGCCAACATATTTCTGTGAGGCTTCATACTACGATATACATATGGCTCGTCAAAAACTTCTTCCAAAAACCCATTGGGAAAAAAGAATGGAGAAAAGAGTACATAGCATACGTTAAATTGTATTGTATTTATTGCCTTATTAAAAACCTTTATGTGAGAAAACTTTAGAAAAAACTTACAAAGGGAAAATGAATGCAACACTTTTCTTCAAGATTTCTAAACTATCTTCAAACTTTATTATGATCTTCAAAATCTTTATTATGTCCATCGATTAGACTTATACCGACAGATGGTAAAACTTTCAAAGTAGTGATTATCAAGTCAATACCTTCTAGGTTACACTAAAGTTGAGATTTTTTGAATCTCGTGCATAACTATAAGGGTTTAGCATATGCTTCTCCTGAAGACCACTTCCGGTGAAGTCTTATTGTTCCACTGCCTTTAATATATTTTAAAAAATAAATGCAGGCCAATATATTTATCTTGATCAGGATATGAGGTAATCAATTGCAATGTTATATTTCTTTGGGATGTGACTTATCAAAACCTTTCGGAGTCTTAATATTTAACAACCATATCTGAGTAGCACCATATGATCAAAATTCTATTATGTAGAATTAAAAATATGGTCATACCACAAAATCAATATACCCAGTCTTAATTTGACACTTAGGGGATTAATAAATTACCATTAATACCAATATATATGGTACCTTCATGGTAATAGAGGATATTGCCACTCCATCAGCTTCTGGTAGGAGATTCACTTCATATATACTTATGTGGTGAACTTCTGATTCTTAGTTTTCTCATTTCATTCTCTCGGGTCTTAGATGGGTCCTTATCCACTTTTAGCAATAGCATAGTCGTTGGTGTATTTTCAATCAACTGGTGATTTAATTTCTCTTCAGGGAAATATTCTCTTTTCTAGGAGATATTTTTCTCTTCTGAGAGACACTCTTTCTTCGAATAAGAGTTTATTAGGTATGAGTTTTATATACATATATACATGTTGCATTTTATCTTGTTAAAATACTAAGTCCTTCAAGGATCGAGTTTTGCGTTCGTTCAAGGATCCCATCATGAATTTTTAGAATTCGATAACTGCATAGCTTATTCATGTCATCTACTAGAGTTATTATAAAACGGAATATTATTTCATTCATAACAGGAGAATATCGATCTCTATAGGGATCATTGAACCATCGCTTTCACCATCTCATTATTTCATAATGACTCATTAAGTTTGAACAAACAGGTTCGAAGACTTTTATATGCGATTATGGTTTAGGCTCAATTGCTTTCTTTCATTTTTTGATCTGATATGAACACTTCAGGTGCTCAGCATTTGACTTTATTTCTGGATTTATGTCCTTATCGAGAAACTTTAACAATTTTAAAGGCAAACTGGTTGTCGACAACTTTTCTCCAAATATCCTCATAATCGAGTGTCTTTTAGTATTAATCAAAACTTTGTTATTTCTCAAATGGAAGCTTACTGGTTGTTTCGTGTTCCCTAATATTGTAATATGTGCACGCTTAATTACTGGGATTTTTATCCTCAGGATGAGCCTCTTCATGAGGTATTTCATTTTCAGGGTGAGTTCTCTTCTGAAACATTTAAGGAGTGTTTAACTATTATATTGACTCGTGTCAATAGGCCTTAGATCCATAGGCGTCCCTATAGACTTTAGATCACTCACAAATAAGTCAACTTCGCAAAGATAGCAATACTATTCAATCCGAAATATTCTAAACTTAGCAATATATTACTTCAGGTAAATACTATATAACTATTCCATGCAATGGAAAAAAAATATGGCAGTCTCCTATAAAAGACATTATAGATGGGTTATTGTTTAGAAACGAAGTAGGTTACATTAGTGTAAATTAAAAATTTTATTATATTATCTAGTAAGCCTTGCGAGTAAAGGATCGTAAATCATTATTATTAGACGCGCAGTATAACAAAAGTAGAGTTAAAACAACACAGTTCAACATAGCATATATCAGTGTAGTGGAAGTAACCGACTGTCCAGTGTCCTAAGCCAATCGTCCCCTCTATTTCTTTCTCGTGATTATTTCGATTAGCGCTATAGTCATAGTAATATCTCTACTGAAATTCACAGGTCTAGAAAAGAACGTCGTTCGTTGGGTCGATGACTTCGGCAGTAATGGTGGCGTTTGACACATCCTGGCTCAAGTCTAATGGCGCTCAGATGAGTCAGCATCACGCTTAATTTCCTTTGCATACGATTCCAAAGAAAAAACGCAAGAAACTAACCAGCAATGAAATGTTCTTTTCATCCCTACAGGATCTTAGGTAAAACACGGTACTTGTGTTAGTGGTGGGCCCATCTAATTACCATTATGTTACCTTCTTTTTGTAACACTACTATTACGTTACCCCAAAACGTCCTTACTTGAATTCCTATGTTTGGAACAACTTATGTCATATTTTTTGTGTCTTCCAATTCTGTCTTTGCACATAAATCTTCGTTGAATTCCTGTGTTTTTCCTATTCGTGTGTTTTTAGAATCATTCCAATCAGGCCTTTAGACTTGATGGATTTTTTCCCCGTGATTTTCCAGTGAAACTGATAGCAAAGGAAAATTTTCTCCACTTTTTGTCTTACTCTTGTGTTCCAAACAACTCTATAGTGCCAATTTATATACAAACATATTTATTTGGAATAATTAAATTAAAAATAAAAAAATGTTAGCCTATCACGAACAATGCAAAGGAATACAAGAAAAAAAGATATAAAAGTCCAAAAATCTAAAAAAAACTAGAAAAAGAATAAATAGAATAATGATGAAGGGCGAACCAGCGCTTGACACCTATCCTGATAGCCAATATCTCAGTCGGAGTATGGAGGTCCGAATAAATAGAGTAATGATGAGTGAAACAATTACTTCATACATCTCCATGAAATCAGCTAACTAATTGTTTGTCCTTTCCCGCCTAAACAATTACTTCACACATGTCCTTCCCGCCTGGAGTAGTTCTCCATCTCTAGCTTGCATCGAACTCTCCTCCATGACTCGAGTTTGCATCGAACTCTCCTCGACCTATGGCGAGCCCATCTCCATCCTTCAGGCCCCACGCGCCTCCACTCCCCCGCGGTCCACGGCGAGCGCATCTGCGCCCCCACGGCACGGCAGAGTGACACAGTTTTCCGCTTGTTTGACCGTATACACGGGCCTATAGCCACGGCAACACGGCAGAGGATGTCTTAGTCAAGACGACCAAATACACGGGCCTATAGCTAGGATCGAATTTCTTAATCCAACTAATTGGATCATTTTTCTACTCGTGTTCTACTTTCCTGACCCTCATGGATCGCTTCGCTTGCTCCATGAAACTCGTCATCTTCTGCTATCTTCTTCTACCCAACCACTGCCGTACAGTCGTGGCTACGAGCGGCCCAGCGAGCACTCGCCTGAGCAGAAATTCCACCGATGAGCGCGCCGTGCTCGTCTCCTTCATGTCCTTGCTCTCCGACCCAGCTGGGTCCCTGGCGTCATGGAACGCGTCCAACCACCTCTGCAACTGGCGGGGCGTCCGGTGCGGCCGCCGGCACGGCGAGCGGGTCGTCGCGCTGGACATGCAGTCCCTCGGCCTCGCCGGGCGCCTCGCGCCGGCGTTGGGGAACCTGTCCTTCCTCAGGAGCCTCGACCTCAGCGGCAACCGTCTCCACGGGGAGATACCACCGGAGCTGGGCTACCTCCACAGGCTGCAGGAGCTGAACCTCACAGCAAACTTGCTCGAGGGGGAGATCCCACGTGGGATTGGGTTGCTCAAGAAACTATCCTGGCTGGACCTCGGGAAGAACAGTCTGTCCGGTCGGATCCCGCCGTCCGTAGCAAACCTGTCGTCCTTGGTCTACCTTAGGCTCACCAACAACTCCATTTCCGGTACCATTCCGTCTTTTATCGGCAACCTATCGAATCTCCAGTATCTTTTTCTAGTATTAAACTCTATGTCGGGATCTATCCCGGCTTCGCTAGGCCGCCTCTCCAATCTCACCGTGCTTAACTTGGGATTCAATAGCCTGTCTGGGACTCCTCCCGCTGCAATCTGGAACATTTCCTCTCTCGTAGGGTTAGGCCTGGGACAAAACTACAATATATCTGGTACGATACCTTCAGATGTAGGGTATACCCTTCCTAAACTCCAATGGCTCTACTTGTACACAAACCAGTTTCACGGTCGTCTCCCAGCATCGCTAGGCAATGCTTCCCAACTGAGTGACATTGAGATCGATTCGAATCAATTTAGCGGCACCATCCCTCGAGAGTTTGGGTTTTTGCGAAATCTTCAGAGGCTGTTTTTAAACAGTAATCTGCTAGAAGCCAACACACCTGAAGATTGGAAATTTTTGCCAGCTTTAACCAACTGTACAAAGTTACAACACCTGGAAGTAGCATGGAACAGGCTCAGTGGGACACTTCCTGCTTCCATTTCTAACTTTTCTGCTTCACTTATTGGCTTAATCCTCGGTTACAATGATATTTCTGGAAACATACCCAACGATATTTCCAACCTTGTTAATATGCAAAATCTCCATTTGACAGGTTGCAACCTCAATGGAACACTTCCCTCTTCCCTGGGTATGCTCCAAAATCTAGTTGCTCTACAGATATCGTCGAACTATTTCAGTGGCCAGCTTCCGTCAAGCCTTGCCAATCTCACGCAACTCCTCTACATTTTCCTTTGGGGAAATGATCTTACTGGAAGCATTCCAAGAGCTCTTGGAAAGCTCAAATCTTTGGTGTTCCTAGAGCTCGAAAGCAACCGACTAAGTGGTAGCATTCCAGGAGAGTTGTTCAACATAACAACTCTGTCACTTACAGTTAACCTCGCTGATAATCTGTTTGAAGGATCAATACCGTTTGAAGTTGGCAACCTACAAAATCTTGTCCAACTCTATCTTGATTCAAATAGACTGTCTGGTCCGATTCCAAGTAGCTTTGCCAAATGCCAAGTTCTACAGATTCTCTCCCTCAGCAATAACCTGTTTCAGGGAAGTATTCCCATGTCCTTCGGTGAATTGAGGGGACTGCAAGTTCTTGATCTATCGAACAATAGTTTTTCAGGCCAGATACCTACATTCTTTCAGGGTTTTCGAGACCTTTATTACTTGAACCTCTCCTTCAATAAACTTGTCGGCCCAGTGCCAATTGCCGGGGTTTTCGCTAATGCTAGTGGATTGGCTGTCCGAGGCAATGAGAAGCTATGTGGTGGCATTGAAGAGCTTCATTTGCCACACTGTCCTCCCCACATACCACTGCAAATGCACAAGCGCAAACTTCATGCGATTGAAGTTGTCATTCCACTTGCATCTGCATTCTTGTGCCTCGTTTTGTGTATATTCCTGTTGGTTTTTCGACGGCGTAGGGATAAATCAACAAATAGATCCTCGAGAACATTATCACTGGGACGTCATAAAATGGTATCTTATTCTGAGCTAGCAAGAGCAACAGACAACTTTGCCATGAGTAATTTGATTGGTGCTGGAAGTTTTGGGTCAGTCTACAAAGGAAAATTAACCAGTTTGAGTGACTCTGAAAACTCAAGTTTTGTTGCTGTCAAAGTGCTGAATCTTCAAAATCAAGGGGCACTCAAAAGCTTCACAACAGAATGCAATGTCATGAGGAACTTGCGTCATCGAAATCTTGTCAAGGTAATTTCAGCCTGCTCCAGCATAGATCACAAGGGAGACGACTTCAAAGCCATTGTGTTTGAGCTGATGCCTAATGGCAGCTTACATGATTGGCTACATCCGGAATTCATCGATAATGTCAATCCAAGACGCTTGAATCTCCTGCAACGAGTTGACATAGCAGTTGATGTGGCTTCTGCACTTGAGTACCTTCACCACCATGGTGCCATGCCGGTTGCACATTGTGATCTAAAACCAAGCAATATTCTGCTAGATAACAACATGGTTGCTCATGTCACGGACTTTGGCATTGCAAGGATCCTCATAGAAGCAAGCTCACCTTCTCAAGAGTCAACCAGTTCAGTAGGCTGGAAAGGTACAACCGGATATGCCGCACCAGGTATTCAAAGATCATCCTTTCTTAAAGATTTATTTTCTTTGAATTTCCCTTGCCTTACCATTGTGATGTTTTTAGGCAAAATTGACTCTTGAACACTAGTTTTGGTTGGCATTTGTTGAGACACACTGCAAAATCGAGAATTCAGTGACTGACCCTACAAAATCGTGGTCATTCACATTAGACCAATTAAAACATTATTATTTTGAAATTTAGGAGGATGAAACAGGATATTTTAATT
This sequence comes from Melocanna baccifera, assembly GCA_036346265.1. Lineage (NCBI taxonomy): Eukaryota > Viridiplantae > Streptophyta > Magnoliopsida > Poales > Poaceae > Melocanna > Melocanna baccifera. The sequence continues at coordinate 1,120,812 of CM070700.1, forward strand.
GGTCTATGTCTATTGTGTTCCTCAGCATATGAAGATGATTTCTTAGCGCGTTCATAAGCAAATCATCGATTTTTCAGTGTGTCTTGATTACCGAATGCCAATCAAATGTAGTGTCGAGATTTCCAATTTCTCTCGAGTTTTCAGCTAACAATGATTTGTAATGCTTTTTCCCCATATTTTTTTCCCATACATGGACATCCAACTAACAAAAGAGTACGGCACGGGGAACCGGGTTTCGGTGCACGGAGACATCTACAGCTATGGAGTTGTTCTCCTGGAGATGCTGACTGCAAAAGGTCCAACAGATAGCATCTTCACCGGCGGCCTAAGCCTTCCCAAGTATGTTGAGACTGCCCTACCAGACAGAATGCCGGAGGTCATCGACCCACGACTGGCACAAGAGCTCGCAGAACAGAACGAAAGCAAAGCTGAATGTGTGGCCTCGCTGCTCATCCTTGGGCTGCGGTGCGCTCAACAAGCTTCAGCTGATCGGATGCCGGCAGGGGATACCCTCAAGGAACTTGTGAGGATTAGAGGACAGCTTCGCAAACGCTAATGAGCAATCTGGAACATTAGCACGGAAGCTTCTCAAATTGTATTCCTGAGAAGCATGCAGGGCAACGCCGTGTCAGTGCAAAACATACCTATCGCCCCTGGGATTAATCGTATATATATGTTGCTCCTAGTCGGAACTACTACGCACGGTTTTTTTTTAATCACAAGCCGGAAGTGCCCTACCAAGGAAAGATGTGTAATATTATTAGATTTATGAGGGGAAAAGTTAACTGAAAACACACAGCTGCAAAAGTCTGCAACTGCGGCGCCTTTTGGTGTATTTTGTGTTACACTGTAGGGGCATTTTCGTGATTTCTCAATTAAAAAGAAAAAAGAAAATATTCCCACCCCAAAGCAGCACAAAATATTTGACTGGCACAAAAAAAAAAAAAACGCATCGGAATGGGCCAAAGGAGTGGGGCAAAAGGTTTAATAACCTGTAACTCGTGAGGGTCTGATCTCCTCTCGCTGCCGCTCCACCCCGAGTCCTGGACGCCCCGAGCAAAATTGTCCAGGCTACAACGTGCTGCTGCTGCTCGCCTCCTCGATCCTTCACCCTAACACGAAGGCTGCCACCGTCCCGTTAGAGGGTGCTTATTTGGGCTTACTACTTTTGGCTTTTAGGTTTATTTGGTACTGTTTGAGGCTTTTTTCATCGTAACTGTTGTAAACTTTTTCGATGTAATTAAATGTAAACAAATGTAAAAATAGAAAAAATAGGTTCTCCAATCTCGGACAATACAAAAGAATACATGGAAAAAAAAGGAAAAGATAAAAAAGCAAGGCCAGAAAAAGAAATTAAAAAGCTAAAAGCTACACACATAAGCTCAAATAAACGGGGCCTCAGAGGGGGAGAGAATGTGGATGAAAAATATATTTTGCCGTTTTCAGTGGATGGAGGCCACCAATCAGTATCTTCAACATCCCTATCCGCAATGCCCAACTTGCGCACTGCATGCTCCATCTCGTCTCGCACGATCACCTCGCCTACTTCAGTCAAGACGAGATGAGCAGCATGCTCGCCCTCCTCCTCTCGCAGATCCTTTCACTAAAGGATTGGCGCGGAAGACCATCCTTACAGCGTCTAAGGGAATGGGGCTCATATCCATGTAAATGCTCACATTAGTAGTAACCTATCCTAGGAGATCGAAGATCTTGTGAACTAAGCTTTAGGACAACAAATTGTGTGGGATTAGAGAGCACATCTAAAGTGTTCCATTAGCTGCAGTGTTCTGTCTGTATGGAAGGAAGAGCAATGAGCTCTTAATGAATTCGATGTTTATATGGTCTCAGGAATCGTCCTACAGGATTCCCTAGAGAATTCACCTACTTGAGTATGATCGTGAGGTCGCGATCAAAGAAAGACAAGGATATACTTTCTTAAAATACTCATGAGCTAAATACGGGGACATGATCGGAACGTCCTAACCCAAGAGGAAAAGGGGCAAACTACCCAGTACAGAATTTAACTTAGGAAAAAGTTCTCACACCAAGGTATTGGATCAAGGCAAAGTCCTCTTTTGTCTGTGCAGAGCCGTAGTCTTTGTTGCTAGGCTTTGGGTTCAAACCAGAAGATACCCACCGTCGAATAGTTGTATATCAAACAAGACATTTGAGCATCAGTTATCAATTGATAAATTGGTTGGGACTGTTATATTGCAGGGGCATTTTCGTAATTTCTGAATCAAAAAGAAAAAAAGGAAAAGAGGGAAACCGGGCCCACTTGTCGGTGGGCCGGTCAAAGGGATAAGGGGAGAAGACACGATCTCCTCCCTGAGTGGCTCATTCGGCCGAATCCTTGGTGCGGCTGGGTCTTCGGTGACTGAATCTCAGGGCGGCGGCGACACCGGAGGCGCAACGGCCCGGCCGCTTCAGCCGTCGGCCATTGCCGCAACCCGTCTCCTCCTCCCCGCTCTCCTATAAGAAGGCGGCTCCCTCTCCTCTTTTGCATCAACAACAGTAAGTCTCATCCTTGATCTCTCACTTTTCTCGGTCGATCTGTGATTTGGCGATGGAAGAAGTTGCTCCACCGACCTCGTCCACGGCGCCGGTGGTTGTGTGACCCGAACCTCTCCTTCCTTTGAGGTGCCGTGCCATTTCTCTTTGAGGTTTGACATTATGGTTTACGAAGGTGTGGATCCGGGAGCATCCGGCTGATCTTTCCGAGTAGAGGTGGGAATCCGAGGCCTGTGTTCTTAGGGTTCTTTGGTCAGAGCTCCTGAGCATCTTGTGTGGCATTCTCCTAATCCTCAGCTTCAACCTCGACTGTGAGAGGTGAAGTGCAGCATTGTATCTCCGGTTGCTTTTATCCTTGCTGGTACAGTAAGGTGCTTGGTTTTCTAGGACAGCGCCCTTGCGTGCCTTGCCTCTGTGTGATCTCTATTGGGTGATTTTGAGTATCACCTCGGCTCCACTGTGAGTTTTCGGCTGCAATCTCTTTGTAATTTGATTTTCATTTCAAAGAATTGCAATTGTTAAATGGTGGGATAATTGCTCAGTTATGAAATGGCTCAAATCTTAAGCTATATATGATCATCAGTATATATTAGTCTTGAGCTTTTCAGCTGGTTTGCTATTGATTATGCTTTGATCACTGAAAGCTGATATTAACTTAATTTGTTGCTCTCTGGATCATCTCTATTCTGCGGTTTGTGAATATTTCAGTCACTTTAGTTGATGCTGAACTATATGTTAGATTGAATGTTAATTGTCCTGTTATAATCAATATTATTCATGTTAATTGAATGTTAGATTAGTTATTGCAAACTATATGCTGTCCTGCAAGCTATATTCATGATCTGTTAGCCTCTTTCCATAGCAAAATTTGATTTAAGCTCAAGATCTAGTCTATAAGAGGTCATATATAGTTATGATTACATTTGTCACGGTGGAGATGGCAAAGAGTACTTCTTGGGCAACTAGCCTTCTGAGAGCAATAAATAACATACAAAATTATGATAACATATCGAATCTGGTCATACATGTTATATTCATAATGTTTTCGAAATTTGGATGGCATGATTTAACTTGGTTACATATATACAGGCTTATATATGTTTTGAGCATATGCTATGACTTAAAAGATTCATATGTTTATGTTTTAGTTAAGTCATTTGCATGCTTGTTATATCGTGCTTTTGTCATTATTCATGCTGGAATTAAAATTAAGTACGTGCTTTTGTCATTATTCATGCTGGAATTAAAATTAAGTATATGCTTATAGCATATGTTTATTCTTTTTTGTTTGTATTAGAGTCGTCTTGTTTAGGTGTCTCATGAGGGCTATATAGCCAAGGTGTGCGCCCTATGTAATTTTTAGACTCGACATTATGAATTAAAAAAAATATTTGTTCTAGCTTTTTGCTTCTTCTATGATGAGGATCTCACCATTACCTATACCACTCTTGATAATATTTTCACATTGCAAATTGCAGCGTTCACGCTTGTTCTTCTTAATTTGGCGCAGCCACATCTAGAGGGGAATTAGACGTTCTTCTTCTAAGATTGTTATGTCTTTCTATTAGAAATTGAGATATCGATATTCTTCGCTCAGTGGTCGGTGGAGAACATCATACGTGTGATTAGGCGAATTAAAGAGTTACAAGCCCATTGCATTAGCAGCGATGGATCAACTATGATTCGTCAAACTTACACGTAAGTTATTATGGATCCTACATCGAAAACATCGGACAGTCATATCATTGCTAATGACTTTGATGTCCTAGTCAGCTATACATATGTATTGTATACTCCAACCTGTTTTTGTCGGTACTAACGTCGCCTCCCGACATCAATAATGCAGGGCAATGGGATCTTGCCGTCGGAAAATGTCACTCCAACGACCTGTAAGCGTCCGAGTTTTCGATCATATATATTTTTTGTGAGGCAAAATATTTGTTCAATTAACTACTTTTCTCCCGACGTGAACTGCAGCTAATATCAGTCCTTATATAGTGTTACTGAGCAATTTTTTTTTAAAAAGACAATCATTGGACCAAACGTTAATTGGATAGGAAAAATTACAGGTTTTCATGTACACTCAATCCATATGAATAGGAAAAATTGATGCAGGAAGGATACGCAAACGTTAATTGGAAAATGACACGTCAACCAACAATATAAATTAAATAAACTGCCTAGCCATGACAAAATGCATTTATTCCATAAGGAAAATGACGCGAACAAAATACACCAGAAGGCGCCGCAGTTGCAGACTTTGCAGTTGTGTGTTTTCAGTTAACTTTTTTCTCTCTCATAAATCTAATAATATTATGTATGTTTCCTAGGTAGGACACTTCGGACTTGTGATTAAAAAAACAGTGCGTAGTAGTTCCGACTAAGCGCAACGTATACGATTAATCCCAGGGGCGAGAGGTTAGTGAACGGTCGCTAACACAAGAGTAGAAAACGGTACGTGTCCGTTGCGGCGTCCGATTAAGATTACAATTAATGAATGGAAAAAACGGTAGCCGATCCCAACGAGAGCGGTGACTTTTAAGAAATCGAAAGGGAATAGATGATTAGTAATATCAATTACTAGGAGACATAATTTAGAGAGAATACCAGAAGTAGTCTTTATTGATTTCTGATCTCAGATCATATTACATGGTGTAATGGTCTCTCTATTTATAGACTAAGCCTATCGAGGATAATTCTGGTATTTGCCCACACTATAACTTTCTCGGTTTCATAATACCTCCCTTAAGTGAATACCACGGTATACACATATCTCATTAAAAACTATTTCCAAAAACCTAGTAAGAAAAAAGGATGGAGAAAAGAGTACATCACATCCGTTCTTTGTGATGCACTTATTGTTTCATTAAAAACCTTTACGTGAGAAATATTAGAAAAAACTCACAAAGGAGAAAAGAGAACAACATTAGATTTTCAGAATCATATAAGTTTTTTGGTATTACATAAAGACTTTAGTTCAAGAATTTACGCTCCTGAACCTTGTAAATTGCTAAGTCGTCTCATCCCTATATCTCATACGCACATCTACAAGTTAGAGGTTGGGAGAGTTTTTATAAATATATCTACCAAATTATCATAAGACATAGATTTAGTATCATTCCTCTTCATTTTTCTGGAACTCATGAGGATAAAATAATTTAGGAGCAATATGCTTCGTGATATTACTTTTTATAAGGCCCATTTACATCTGTGCCATACAAACTACATTATCTTTATAGATAATGGCAAGGGTCATCAATGATGTTTATGCCATATGACTTCTTAATGTGGCTAATCATTCATCTAAGCCAAACATATTTTTGTGAGGCTTCATACTACGATATGCATATACCTCGTTAAAAACTCCTTTCAAAAACCCATTGGAAAAAAAGAATGGAGAAAAAATACATATCATACGTTAAATTGTATTGTATTTGTTGTCTTATTAATAACCTTTACGTGAGACTTACAAAGAGAAAAATAGTGCAACACTTCTCTTCAGGATATATAAACTATCTTTAGAATTTATTATGATCTCCAAGATCTTTATTATGTCAATCAATTGGATTTATACCGACAGGTAGTAAAACCTTCAAAGTAGTGATCATCAAGTCAATACCTTCTAGGTTAGACTAAAGTCGAGATTTTCTAAATCTCGTGCATAACTATAAAGGTTTAACATATGCTCCCCCTGAAGACCACTTCCAGTGAAGTCTTATTGTTCAACTGTCTTTAATACATTTTAAGAAATGAATGTAGACCAGTATATTTATCTTGATCAGTATATAGGGTAATCAATTGTAATGCCACATTTCTTTGGGATATGATTTATCAAAACCTTTTAGGGTCTTAATATTTAACAACTATCTATGAGTAGCACCATATGACCAAAACTTTGTTATGCAGAACTAAAAATATGGTCATACCACCACAAAATCAATATACCCGTCATTATTTTGGCACTTAGGGGATTAATAAATTTGCCATTAACACCAATATATATGGTACCTTTATGGTAATAGAGAATATTGCCACTCCATCATCTTCTGATAGGAGATTCACTTCATATGTACTTATGTGGTGAGTTTCTGGTTCTTAGTTTCCTTATTTTATTCCCTCGAGTCTTGGATGGGTTCTTATCCACTTCTAAGGATAGCATAATTGTTGGTGTATTTTCAATCAACTGGTGATTTAATTTCTCTTCAGAGAAATGTTCTCTCTTCTAGGATATATTTTTCTCTTCTCGGAGACTCTCTTTCTTTGAGTAAGAGTTTATCAGGTATAAGTTTTATATACATATATACATGTTGCAATTTACCTTCTTGTTGAAACATCGAGTGATATCATATGGGAAATAATTGGTTCTCATAATACGCACTAATCTTTTATTGGAAGTTCTTTTTTTAATGCAGTGAGTAAGATATTTATTAATATAGTGGCATGAAAATTGCACACTCTACTTCTGGTAGATTATCCCGATGTTTGGTGGGTTATTAATTTGTGACAGCATAAATATTCTAAGTTCTTATATATTGCCCAATATTATGATCCAATTACTCACACTTCTAATTTAAAATTTGGATCGCTCAAACTTCAAGTTTTGTGTTAATGCAACTTGTTTTTGACCTGGTCAAGAATATTCTGTTTTGACAGCATAATCTACATCTTCAAGATGTTTACAAGAGCATAAATATAATAATGTCACATAAAACACGACTATCGATTAATCTGCAAGGAATATGTATTCTGTTGGAATATACTTTTAGTTTAACCTTCCAGATGGAACAATTATTTGCCAGGAATATATGTGATTAATTGAGAGGTAATTTATATGCCTGTTATAATTTATGATGCTAAATAAGTATGACAGATGTAGATAATTCATTATCATTAAAATTTAATAGGTCATCTAGTATTTTGAGAGTTATATTTTCTTCAGGCTAGTGGCTATAATTTCCAGTGGCATATGTGAGGTTGCTTCATGCTACCCATATATGTGGTTGCATGCTAGTGACCGGTATATTATTGGAGACAAATCAATTACCCTTCGAGGGTTGCAATGATTTACCAACAGTATGGATAGTAGATTCAATTACCTCTCAAATTTATAACTTCAGGCTGATGCTTTTGGATTTGATCTAGGATATGCCATAATACTTGTCATTACTGTTGTGCTTGTGCCTTAGAGGTTCTAATATTCCTCACATACCCCAAATTCTTCCCCCTTTTCATGTCAACCATAAAATTCTAAGTGAGAGTGCTTGCTTCTAGCATTTGCTTTGAATTAACTCAAAGTCTTAGCAATAAATTGCTATTATACTGCTTTGAGAGTAAAATTTTATTGGTGTGAAATTGTCATACACTTGGTGATATGGAAGATGGGGGTTATTTATAAACTGTAAGTCTTTAGGGTTCTTAGCATTTTCTAGTCAAGATGATTCTTCTGGGATTTAACATTTGACTGATTCCTTGTGTCTTCAAGAAGCACAATTTTTCCTATTGCCATCTAGGTAATAATGAATTGAGGCATATCATTCGTTTTAAATGTCAGGCATAACATTTACAAAATTTATTCCATGCATGATTAATTATTTTACTACAGGTAAGACATGCTACTGGTAATGTGTTCTATTAAGCAACTGTTCAGCAGGGGTAAGACTTTAATAGAACAACTTAGACCAAATACATTTATAGCATCTGGGAAAATAATTATCTAATACACATTTTGAGCTTAAAGCAAGAGATAAGAACTGCTCTTCATGAGCAAGATCAAACTTAACAGGAGTTATATCTATATTATTGATGCTACTCATGTAGAAAAATGACATCCACATAGATCTAATGAATAACAAGGAGAATGCTACTAATCTCCATATTGTTCACCGTAGGTATATTCTTATTTATGAATGCACCTATTTATTAGTAACATACGGGTTCGTAAACTTAGTCCAAAGATAATATGGTGCAAGGCGGAGTAATACTCACGCGTGGACTTCTAGCCTTAGAGATAGAAATAGATCTTAGTAGAATGTCTTCAGGGATACCAGTAACATTTTACAGGTTTGGCCATTCTTTTAGAGAAGGCCCTTAGGCCCAATGGATCTATCTAAGTCATATAGTCATTCTTCAGTGTTGAGTAGAAACAATACCTCATACATTATAAAATTTTATCTTTCAGCGGTAAAATGGTACAACTCTGTCAGCGTCAGGTTTGATAGTGTTATGATTCTATGACAATGAAATAAGCCTAGGTGATACAATTACAGCCATTCGGGATGAGCAAATATCCACTTAGTGGTACCCAATGTCCTACAATATTCTTGCAATTTCGTATAAGCTTACTTCTCGTAAGTAATCTTAAGTGCATGAAATAAGTGCAAATAGTAAAAATTTATTTTTATCTATTTAGTAGATAATTTATTATTTCCTAGATTTTTCCTCATAACATTCAGGATTCTCTGATAATTATTGAGGTATTTAAGCAATTTTTAGAATTACTAACCCATTAATAAATCCCCAAATACATAATGCCAGAAAATAAACCATAAAAGAAATATGATGCTTCTAAGGTGTACTAAATCTAATGTTTCACAGATTTACGAAAGCTCATATACCTAAAAACCATGTTATAGGATTTTCTTGCATTTATAGCAATTTTTAATGAATTTCTGCTAATTAATAAGCAATTTTCATAATTACTAATAAGCGAAATAATATACAGAAGAAAATAAATCTAGAAAACATGTAATAATGCCAAGTGTTAAAGGGACTATAATCAGGCTCATATAATCTAAAAATTAATTTCTTCAAAGATAAATTTGGTTTGCAAGTCGCGCAACGCCGAGCGGCGGCGGCCTCAGGTGCTTGTGAGGGTACGGCCAGGGTGACAGCGGGTGACCGTGTGGTGTCACGAGAGCAGCAGCCGCGTGTGGAGGTACCGGCATCTAGCGAGGCCGCCGGTGGCTTCAAGCGGAGGCCAGCGGCTTCGGGCTGCACAGAGACGCTGAGCGATGGAAAACCAAGCGGCGGAGGCTTCATCTGAGCGTCCGACGGTATACCCACCACACTTCGAGGCGATGGCGACGACCCAGCGGCGGTGGCTTCAGGTGGTGCGGCGGCGGTGGGTCGGCTTCTTGCACGGAGTACAGGCAAGGCTTTGGGTGCGGTGGCTGGGGCACGCTGGTGTCAGCGGGCATGGCAAACTCGGTGGCTTTAGGCGCATCATTATCCTTGGGTGCCGGCGCAATGGCAACGACCAACCTTGGGCGTGATCGCGGAGGCGGCTTCGACTTCAGGCGAATGTCCTCAGGCGACATTGTGACAGTGGCTTCGGGCTACGCAATTGAAATCCAAGCCGGACGGTAATGGCGCCTTCAGTTGGTGGTGGGCAAGCTGACATCGGGCAGCCAAAGATCGGCGCTGTGGCAGTGGCGCGATTCCAGGCATGGACGCCAGATGCAATTTCAGGCGGCAATAGCCGGTGTTGTTTTGCCGACGGCAACCTCCCCCAAACAAAGTGCCAAAAACCGAGCGCATGTATCTCCAAGCAATCTCGATTTCTAATCTATTTTCTGATACTAATCTACATTCTAGCTATTTGATCTAATGATTTTGCATCGTGTGGTATAATCATACATATACAATATAGATCAATCGGAGACTAGAATCAATTAGAACATATCTCATCTAATCATGACATTACAAAAAGATTTAGTATGAATCTAGATTGGAATATAAATTGCAATGCATAATAAGTCGATTTGTGATTTACATACGTTTCATCTTAGAGAGCGATTCGTGCTGATAACGTGTTAAGAAATCGATAGAGAATAAATGAACGGCAATGCAATCCACACAATCAATCATCAAAACATAATAGATCAATCACTAGGAGACACAGTTGAGAGAGAATACCAGAAATAGTCTTTATTGATTTCTGATCTTAGATCACATTACATGGTATAATGACATCTCTATTTATAGACTAAGTCCACCAGAGGCAACTTTGGTATTTGTCAACACTGAAACCTTCTAGGTTTTGTAATAGTGACAATGTGCGCAGATGGATTTGCTTCGACTTAGGGGCCGCTCCAACTGCCGGTGGTACTTCCGGCTGTTAGCAGAAATTATATTGTAGCGCCTGTTAATTTTTTTTCGAAACATTAAGGTGAAGGAAAATAAGAAATATAAATAAAAACACCGTTATATCTCTACGAATAATAAAGAAGTAAAAGAAAAGCTAAGAAAACTAAAATTAGAACGCTTTTGTATGACTTCTGACTTGAAAAACAAGATGCAAAAAAAGCCCCAAACCGTAACTCTTGTGAGAATCTTAATGCTGGTGAATCTAACGTACATGTCAGAGTGCCGCCTCGACGCCTCGTCATCTCTATGCTCGAATTTGTTCCATTTGGAAGGTCGCATCACATCAATTACGGCTGTTGGAAGGTTCATTTGGCTCCCTAGAGCTGTACGAGTTTGACGTATCGAACACCTGAAGTTGATGGATGCCTGGGGTTGACGACAATTATAGCATGAAAAATCAATGGATTAGAATGGGCCAAATAGACAATTATTTGTCACGCAAGCCCAGGTTCGGGGTGGTGGGAGTTAGGGTAGGAAATGGTTATGAAATATCTATATTATTTGAATATCAAATTTAATAGGATATGATTTATGATATAGATTTTTTATTTGATTAATAATTGCTCTGCTATTCGTATTCGTATAAAAAATATGTTACTGTAATACGATTAATTAGTTAGACATGTTTTTTTAATTCAACATGAATTTGTATTTCTTTAGATGAAGTAAATGAATTAGAATGTTAAGCATGATAGTACGAGAATAAAATGTCATTAATATCTTCATACTATATAAGTTAAAAGGATATCCATATCCTATCGAATTGAGTAGATATTCGATTTGTATTCGTTACAATATTTGATTCGTATTCCATAATATTCAAATTCATATTTATGTTCGTTTACAAAATATGAATACAAATATAATAAAAAAATGCTATTCAAGTCATATTCGATACGTTTCCACCCCTAGTGGGAGTATAGTATAAGAAACAAAGTATCATGGGACAATCTCCACGGGACTACTGCATGATTGTCTAACTGTGATCTCACAAATCTTGAGACATGATTGAATAATGATGAAGACAGTCTTCACATGAGGATCGACCCTATAGAATCAGAAGAGCAAAAAATATCCTTTCGTTAGGTTAATTTTTGATCATTTAGTTATAGGTTTGTCACGTCTTCTCTTAGCTAGTTACTCAGTTGCAGTGGTGGACCTAGAAATGAAGCAGGAGGGGGCAACTGCTAACTAGTTATTTGAAATTTGGCAAGTAGCAAGTGACTACTGATTACAATTAGTTATTTGAAATTTGGCAAATACCAAGTGACTACTGATTAGGATAAGTAGCAATATGTAGCTCTAAGTAGTAATTTGAAATTTGGCAAGTAGCAAGTTACCGATGGTAGGATAGGATCCGGGACTGGGAGGCAGGAGGAAGCCCTGTAGGCAAACACCAATGATGTGTACGTCCTAAACTCCTAATAGCCTTAGATGCAACTGGTGTTTAGTCGGTTGTTCAGAACTGTAAGATTGATTCTGTGATCCGCATTGCATCATCAAAAATAAACACAACTATAGAAAGTCTATTACTAGACGCAACTTTACAGACGGTTTCACAAAACTGTCTGTAATGTACGCTATCATAGATGATTTTAATTTACAGACCATCTATATTGTTGCTTTTGCTAAAAACCATCTGTAAAGATTTAGTATTACAGACGGTTTGTGGTAAAAACCATCTGTAAAGTATCATAGACGGTTTTTGCCATGAACCATCTGTGATACAGCGAATATCACAAACAGTTTTTAGTTTGAATCGTCTGTGAATTATCATAGACGGTTTTTATTATGAACTGTCTGTGATAATTAAGTTATCACGGACGGTTTTTAATAAAAATCATATATGATAATCCTGTTATATTAATTGCGTCGAGTAGAACCGTGGATGAAGTATACCCTTTGTCTTGAATTCCAGATTGAGGCAATGATTTTAGGCCATTTGGTGAAATGAGACTATTTGACGAGGGATTGAAAATTCATCAAGTTCTGCATTACCCTATATATGGTTAGTAGTGTAATTTATTTTTCGTTACATCAAAATTTAGATCTAACTTTTGGTGATTGGAATTGAAGATGGTTTACATCTATTTGGCCATGCATGATCAGTTCCCGTCATGTGGGCAGGCCAAATTTGTCAAAATGATTGGTTATAATCGGTTTCCCGTCGGGAAAATAGCTGTTGTGTTAATTAAGCTAGTAAAGTCTCAATGCATGTGGTATATATGTAGTATACTAATTAATTAATTATTTTAATATCTAATACTAAATTGTAATATATATGCATAACGTAGGACTGAAGATAGATATATGCTGCAAACCGTGTGTGTGAAGAGTACATTAATGGTGTATCTACTTTTACAAGAGTTGCCGAGGAGGATATGTTAAATAAGGGGGTGGGATATATATACTGTCCATGTATTGACTGCGAGAATCTAAAGATGTTTAAGAACCGAGAGCAGATTGAAGCACACTTGATTCAGAAGGGTTTCAAAAAAAGATATATGTGTTGGACTAGTCATAGCGAAGAGGGGATTACATAGGAAGGTAGTAATAATGGTATCGCCGGTGAAGTCAATGATATGCCATCGGATGATGTCGATTGTGGTTCAGATTCGGATAGGCTGCACGATGACAATGTGGATCAGATGCTTTGCAATGTAGAAGAAAACTATGATGAGAGAGAGTATGTTAAATTTCAGGGGCTTGATGGAGGATTTGAAAAAACCTTTGTTCACGTGCTGTAAGTCAAAGTACATGAGATTGTCAGCTATGCTTGAACTGTTTAAATTGAAGGCAAGCAACGGTTGGTCCGACAAGAGTTTCACAGTGCTGTTAGGTCTTTTAGCGGACATGCTTCCGAAGGGAAATGAGTTTCCTAAAACCACGTATAAAACCAAGCAAGTTTTTTATCCATTGGAAATGGAAGTAGAAAGAATACATGCATGTCCAAAGACTATATCCTTTACTGTAAAGAGTATGCAAACATGCATGTATGTTTGGTATGCAACGCATCCCGATACAAACGTAACAATCAATCAGATGACGGTGAGGGAATAGAGGTAAAGAAAGGACCTACAGCTAAAATGGCAAGTTATCTTTCTGTAATTCCCCGTTTAAAGCAGTTTTTTGCGAATCCAAAGGAGGCAAAACTGCTGCGTTGACATTCGGAGGAGCGCAAGAAGGATGGAATGCTAAGACACTTTACTAATTACGCCCAGTGGAGAAACATCGATAGGAGATTTGCAGACTTCGATGCTAAACCAACGAATATAAGGTTTGGATTGAGTACAGATGGAATGAATCCTTTTAGTAACATGAGCAGCCAACATAGCATTTGGCCCGTAACTCTCTGTATCTATAACCTTCCTCCTTGTTTGTGTATGAAGCGAAAGTATATTTTGCTGTCGATACTTATCCAATGGCCAAAGCACCTGGGAATGATATTGATGTGTACCTAGCATCGTTGATGAAAAATTTAAAAATACTATGGAATGAAGGGGTACAGATATGGGATGCGTACAAATATGAGAACTTCACTTTATGCTCCTTATTGTTCTACACCGACAAAGACTGATAAGGGATGAACAAACCTTCTGTCGGACCCCGGTGCAACGACTCCTAGATCCTCTGTGTAAATCGCACTAGTCCAGGTAATGCATATAGTGGATAACAAAGATTTATATCATGCATAATGATATTTATTCATTAACTAAATATAGGCCTGATGGCCAAAGTTTACATCAATTGTTCATAAATCAAAAATAAATATAAGCAGCGAAAAAAGAACAATAAAGCAGTAGCTCATCCTGCCTGCCCACAAACGAATGACTGTAAGATGTGGCCTACTCGTCGTTATTATCACCGAAGTTGATGAAGTCTTTCTTTGAAAATAGTGAATGAAGCAACATGAGTACGTAAAGCACTCCACAAGTTACACCAGGAGGTTTAACAGAGTTCATGCATGCATATGGATTTACAATAGAAGGCATAATAGGTTATTTATGCAAAAAAGCATAATTAAAGTAAATACAGTAAGTAGATTCAAAAGCTGAATTTGATACAATAGAGAGAAATAGTAATTTAACAAAATAATATCGTTAGTGCAGGCTCCGACCAAACACTAACCTATTCACATGTTTCCCATCTGGTCCATTTTTTCATAAGATTTCACATGGATTTCATCCATCCATATGCATTTTAAAATCCCCTCTGGATTCCATCCATCCATAAGCCTTTTTAGAAACCATTTTGAAAATCAAAGTCTAATTCATGAAAAATTTTACTCGGCTTGCCCATGACCGTGGGTACGGCTATCCAGGATAGATTATACACTCTGCAGAGATTGTACAGTTTTACCCACAAGATATGATTATCTCATATTATCGATCATTACACGCTTCCGTAGGCATGCAACTGAGAAAATCATAACAAGACCTTTACAATGCTAAGCCTTCAACCTGGTCACGCCGCCATTAAGATTTCACCACAACATAAATCCATAAGTTGGAGCCCCCTCTTGTGCCATGTAAGACTTCTTATGGCCTACGCCACGTTCACATTTAACCTATAGTGAGATCAAAGTTCGGACCTCACAAATTAGTTAGCAGGACTATCCCATATCAGTCTTGTGGTAGTACGATATGGCTTTGTAGCAATAACTCACAGACCGGTCCTTAATTCGACTTAGCCTCATTCCACAAACCCCTTGTGCCTAACAATCAACATTGTGTCACCGAACAATAATGCATGCCAGCATCCACCACCTAACCATTAGCCTAGGTCCAAACCAAATTTCATATTTTATTTTGAAATATTTCATATATCTTCTTGACTCACCGAAGTCAAGAATACATTTTAGAAAATCATTGTTCTGAAGTGAAACAAATATTCCCACTTAAAATCATTCTAAGCAAGGTTAAGCAATTCTGTAAAATTTCTAGACAATATTTTGTACTAACTAGATTTTTATCTAAGGTGACAAGGCATAAGAAAGTTCAATATCAAATTTGGCCACACACAAAAGATTTGGGTATAACTAAAATTTAAATCAAATTTAAACTAGATTTGAATAAAAGTACGCATACATAATAATGTTAAAAACAATATAAATAATTTAAATTACTGGGAGCAATATAATCAAAGGTGTAACTTGCCTTACTTCGAAGTTTGTTGAGATTCACTGAAGTTGTAAGAGAAGGGAATGGCGTAGAAGAGTCCGTTAGGTGAGAGTCGGACTATGAAGATGCCTGGAGAAGTTTGGACTAGTCTGAATGGTCAAAGGAACGTTCGGACCATCCAAACGGCAAAAGAGAGGAGGTGGCTCGGCGCGCGGGGACCAACACTCTGTCGGAGTCCCGGTGAGCGGCGACGACTGGCGAGGGGCGCAAAAGAGAGAAGGGATCGCGAGGAGTGTGTTGGTGCTCGTGTGCATTACCGAAAGTGGCTGGAAGGTGGTCGGCGACGAGGGAAAGCGGTGGCGTAACTCGGGCGGTGGTGGCGATGGTGTTCTAGTGGCGATGAGGCTCATCCAAGGGGCAGTCGAGAAATTTCAAAAATTACAAAATATATATTAAAAAATAGATTATGAATTTAGATGAATTTAAAAACTTGAATCACTTGATTCAGAGTTCGGACAGAGGAGAACGAGCGATTGGGAAATTGGCGGACCGAAAATTCCTGAAAAAAGAGAAATCAGAAATATTCCATGGAATATTCCTACGCATGAACAGTAACAGTAAGAGGGTTCTGGCCATGCCGTTGGTGAGAAAAGACCTGGGAAATGAAACTAACTAGCAAAATGGGTTGCTAAGGACCATGTCAAACGGAGTACGGTGACGACATGTACGGCGACAATGACATAGAGTTGGAGAAAAGAATATTTTTTGGGAATGGGACATGGAGAAGTAGGATGAGTACAACCTAGAACGTGGCGAGGCGAAGCTAGAAAAATTATCGGCTCAGCCGAAAACTCACCGGAGGCGACGCAATCGTCGTTTGAACGGCGACGGTACCAAAAAACGAAAAACTCAATATCTTGGTGCTTGGTGGAGTGAATCCAAAACCATCTGAAAAGTAGTCACCTGGGATGGTTTAGCCCGTTTTGACACTAACGGATTATTGAAAATATTCCCGGATAGATGGGGACGCGAAGTGCTAATTGCAGCCATGGCTAGACGTCGAACGCGAAAATTTGTGGAAGGTCTTTGGACAAACGGAGGGGAGCGCGACGTTGAACGCATCGAGACGAACTCGACAGTGGAGACAACTTAGCCAACAAAATAGCAAAACGCGGTGGAGAAGCCCTTAGGTAGCCGACGGGTTGACATCGGCGTTCCGAGCAAACGAATAAGAGATAGAATGCGAGAGTTACGGCGAAACGAAGAGTGGAACGTGGTGAACATGATGCTCACCTTGGTTTTGGTCGGACATGCACGGTCGATCAGTGACGACGCGAGGAACGGAGACCCAATTTGGCCTACGGTGGTGACGATGCTTCGACGAAGTTCCGGCGAAGGCAAGGGGAGCATCACGTAGAACGCGACGAGGTGAAGCCAACGGTGTGGTCAAAAGTGGCGGGGCTCCACTGTAGGAGATGTAATAATCCGAAGAACGACGCTTGACACACAAAAGTAAAACTTTGATTGCGGCCAAGAGAAGAGGTGTGGGGACTTGAGATTTTCAGGGTTGAGTGAGGATGAGGAGGGGCTCACGGTGCTCCCTTTTGTAGGGGTTGAGGAGGTCTGAGGAGGGAAATCAAGTAACCATGTCTTTTAATGGTATGAGTTAATTTCTCGCAAAACGGCTCATGAATAAGGGGAAACGGTGGGGAATGGAAGAGCCAGATGAAAGGAGTTGAATGCAATTAATTTCACGAAAAACCGATGAGAACATCAAAAGTTATGAAGGTTTGAATAAATCTCAGAGAAATGCGTTCATGGCTGCTCTGCCTCTGTGTGCACGCACGTAACGGTTGGAGGAAGAAGAGAATAGGGAGGAGAGAGAAAAGAAAATGAAAAAGAAAAAGAAAAAATTTCAGAAAAATTCAAGGAAATTTCAGGAAAATCCTTGGAACATGAAAAGACTAAATAAAATAATTTTGGAATTAATTAAGTTTATTTTAATGTTTAAAAATGTTTTTTGTTTTCTAGCTTTAAATTAATAAATAAATTACAAATAAAGCCTAAAAATCTTAGAAAAATTCATAGAAGTTTTTTAAAACTATTTTGAACTTATAAATATATTTTCAACTAAAATTTAAATATTTTTTAAAAAAAACCTTTTTTAAAGTAGAAAATCAGGTCAACTATCATTAAAATTTCAAAAAACCAAATAACTTTAATTTTTTATTTAAACTAAGGTAATTATTATTTTATTTATTTCATTTTTATTTTAATATTATTTTCTTTTTTTAAAAAAACTGGGCCATTACACCTTCCCCCTTCTTGTTACACTGTCCAAGGCTAGGAGAACGGAACTGTGTCAGTGTTTGTATAGTACGAAAGTTCCATCTGGTTATTCCACCAATATGAAGAAACTTGTTTTGATGGAAAATTTGAAGTTAATTGGCATGATGTCTCATGATTGTCATATGCTGATGCCACATATGCTCTCTATTGTAATTAGAAATATTTTGCTGATCAAGGTCCGAGAGATAATCATGAGACTGTGTTATTTTTTAACACAATTACACAGAAGGTCATCGATTCTAGAGGACTAGATTCTATGTAGGACAAGGTGATGACGACTCTATGTCGTCTTGTGATGTATTTCCCTCCGTTGTTTTTTGATATCATAGTCTATCTCATTGTTCACATTGTATGTAATATAAAGATGTATGGGCTTGTATTCTCACGTAACATGTATCTGTTCGAGAGGTTCATAAAAATTCTCAAGTTCTATGTACGGAATCGATATCGACCGAAGGGCAATATCGTCAAAGGTTATACAACCAAAGAGGTTATTGAGTTCTGTGTCAATTATATGGCTCTGGTTGAACTGGCAGGTGTGCCTCGATCTCTCCGTAAGATGAGGCTTGATGGTATTGGGACCATCAGAATGAAAGGAATCAGTCTAGATATGGATGTGTATGCTCAAGTCTATTTCACGGTCTTACAACACATTACTAAGGTGTCCCCATATATCGATCAGCACAAGAACGTGCTTCAACAACTGAATCCAAAGCTGCCAGATATTTGAATCACGAGACAACACAACAGTCGGTTCAACCAATGGTTGAAGGAGCAAGTCGTTAGGAGCTCATCAAGTGCTATGTTGACATGGTTAGCAAAATGGCTGACATTTACAGTTATGACATAGCAAGAATACAACACAAATAAATGTATATTCTATACACATGCTTAGGATGTAAAGAGCACTAATCAAAACAGCGGTATCCACATAGATTCATTCAGTACTAATGGGTTGAGTAGCTCCTACTATGGATTCATTGAGGAGATTTAGAAGCTTGACTACGTTCTTTTCAAGATCTCCCTATTTTGATGCTGTTGGGTCCATCTCCCATATGTGAAGGTTGATAAGTACGATGTCACTACAGTGGACCTCAAATGTGTCGGATACAAAGACGAGCTATTTGTACTCGTTAATCAAGTTGTTCAAATTTTCTATGTAACAGACTAGGTAAATAGAAGCACCGTATAGCTCTTCATGGAAAAACGAGGATTTTCAGAGTTAAGAATGTAGTGGATAAGAAAGAATATAATCAATTTGATGAGTTACCTCCTTTCAGAAACGACATAAGGGTCGTGGTAGAACAATGTGATGAAACTAGCTACATATGCATCGATTATTATGAAGGGCTAATTTTTAAAGGAAATAAGTAAGTGGAATGATGAATGAAGTATTTATGTGTCATATGTTATTTATTTGTATTTATATATGTATATGAGAATATGTGATATATATATATATATATATATATATATATATATATATATATATATATATATATATATATATATGAATTTGCATTTATGTATATAAGAATATGTGATATATATGTGAATTTACATTTATGTATATAAGAGTGTGTGATATATATGTGAAGTTACATTTATGTATATGAGAATGAGTAATATATATGTGAATTTGCATTTATGTAAATGAGAATATGTTATATGTGTCTGTGTGTGAATTTGTATTTATGTATATGAGAATGTGTCATATGTATGTGATTTTGCTTTTATATATGTATATGTATATGAAACCGTATGTGATGTTTAATTTTCACGGATGGTTTAAACTAAAACCATTTGTGATGTTAAATTTTCACAGACGGTCCTAAAGTAAAATGATCCATGATGTTAATTTTCATAGACGGTTCAAAAGTAAAACCATCTGTGTTGTTTGTTATTACAGATAGTTTTTTTATTAAGAACCATTTGTGATTATTACCCTATATATATATATATATATATATATTGCACTCTAGGGATTACCCCCACTATACTAATGCTACTCCTGCTAGCCCCCACTCTAACGCCGCCGCCTTCCCTGAGCCCATCGCTACCTCCCCCAACTCCAGTGGCCCTCCTCCTCCCCCGAGCACGCTGCCTCCCCTAAGCTTGACGCCGCCTCCCCTGAGCTTGTCGATGTCTCCCCTGACTCCGGCTACCCTCCTCCCCCGTGCCTGGCACCCTCCTCCTTCCCCGAGCACACCGCCTCCCCTGAGCCTGACAACACCTCCCCCGAGCCCGTCGCTACCTTCCCCGACTATGACAGCCCTTGTCCCCCACGCCCGGCGCCCCTGTCGGTCTTCTTAGTGGTTAGTAAAGAATATAAATATACTTTAATTGTTGATCTATAGAGTAGAGTTGAGAACGCCAAGTATTTAGTACTTGAACAACTCCTCACCTGAGAGCAATATAACATAATATAATAAGTGCAATATATTGATTACAAATGCCCATTTACATCAGTTTAGCATGCTGTCTTGGCTCTGGTTGAATGACTTGAATTTGTTATCCATGTTGAGAGATAATTGCTTAGTTTTCATGTTAGTTTTATGTCCCTGGATAATTGCCTTATTATTCGTGCTTAAATTTGGAATTAATCTGAGAAATTTGCTAAAACTGCTTAATTTCTAGTAGAATAAAAGATAATCAAAGTATATTTCTAGCAGCATATAAATGTCAAATTTAACATGATACTCGCAGAAGTTAATTAAGTAGCACGACTCACAATGCTTGTAAAGCAATGAAGAAAACCAAAATACTCATAGAACCGATGGTAATCGAAATCACCATGAAGAACCAGGACAAGGCACACATATAGGCGATGTCCCAGAAATTCACCAACAGAGGAAGAGATCAAAGATGGCATTTCTATATCTCTATCCCTCTATATAGTCCCCTCCCTCCTTTGTTTCCAACCGCTGATCATGACTTCGCATGACAAGTGGATCAAAGGATCAACCTTTTGATCCAGAGCACACAATTACTTGGTCAGAATAGTTAAGGAAATAACGGAAAGTTAAGGAAATTTTTATAGGAAAGTTAAGAAAATTTGCAAGCCATAAAGAAAAGTTATGAAAATTTTTATAGCTAAGAGGTGTTTGTGGCAAAGTGATGCCCAACGTGCATTAAGTTAACACTTCATATATGTATTACGCTTTTTAATCAACTCTTTATCTCTTTGTCACTTCTATTGTCTTTTGAAGATGTCGTTTGCTCATTCTTTGTCATCATTACCTGATGCATGTGATGTACCGACCTTTGAAAAATCCAAGCACCATGGAAGAGGATTGTAAAAATGCCCGAGGGCCGATTTACTACCATCATGAATTTTGATGCATCTAGGACCCCTCTCAATTCTCACCGAGCAATATCCACATTTTGGAGAATGGTCAAAATAGTTCAACAGGAATAGATTGAGATCACATACGATTCATGAAAGAACATGAGCAAAGATCAGAAAAATCAACTATTGACGGAAGTTTTTTGATTGTTCAAGATCCCGCAAGAACACTAGGCCTCCATGCGATAACATGCGTTGCTAGCGGCATGTAAAGCATGGAATAACTTCAAGAGAGTGCTTATCAAGCAATACGTGAAGATGAATCTGACGCCTTTCCACAAGTATCTATTTCTGGAACCACAATGGCAAGAGTTTGTGGCGAAGAAGATAGCAGATAATTTTAGGAGTGAAAGTGCGGCACACAGGGCCCTTAAGAGAAAAAACACGCACCCCCAAAGACTCAGCACCACTGGGTATACAGGTAAAATCCTGCAATGGAGGAGGGAGGATGAGCAGGCAATCCTATGGAAGGCCTTCCTACCATTTGTCGGGATCTCTAATGAGCGCGCCCGAAACTAGATAAGAGTGAGGTCATCTACCGTATCGTCAGGGTCTATCTCCTTTCAAAACCCCATAGACGAAGAAGTGTCCACCGCCTGGTAAGATATCGAACTACCTAGTCTGTAACTACTCCATAACTTCATAAGAAGTGAAATGACATATCGAGCTCTTACAGAAAGCGCTGACTGTAGAATCTTCCCAAGGCTCATTCTAGGTAATCAGAGAGAGATATATACTCTTCGTGGCCCTGGAAAACAAGAAGCACCCAGGTTGCATGAGAGGCCTTGAAATTTATATTTCTTGGAAACATGATTTCCCAGAGGACTCTAAAGTGTACCAGAGTAGGAAGAGAGCTAAAGCCGAGCGCGAGGCACGGCTATGAGAGGAGATTAAGGCATCCCTTAGAGGGAAGATCGCTGATGCCGTCAGAGATGAGATGCAAAAGTATAGGAAAAATCAATTGGCAGTCCCCACCCCTCCTATGCTAGGAAGCCCCCAATCGTCGGAGTAGCTACATGTCCAACCCTACCTTGAAAAGTGACTACAAATTCCCTATCGATGATATCTTGGTAATAATTATTATCTCTGGAATGCTCGATTTATTGATAGGCCTGTTGGAGTATCTAATTTTGTATCCTTATGTAGGTGGCTACGAAGTGCAAGCTCCAAGTGAGATATGTATCCGTTGTCCATGCGCTGGTTGGGGCCAGACGTATCCATCTAGTGCTAGGGCCTTAGTGTATAGTGTAACTATAGCGCTAGGTTTTACAAGAGTGAATGTAGACGATGTTCATGCCAATTTCGAGGTCGTCCCACTGTAGATGCCCCAAACGACGAGGTGGTGACTCTTGGGTAAGCCATTCGAATAATCATCTAGTGGCCCAAGAGGGACATCTGCCCGAAGGCTCCTGCACCAGTGCCAAGTCCACAGAAGCTATCTGCACTGGTGCCAAGTCCACCGGAGCTACCTACACTGATGCCAAGTCCATGAGAGCTACCTACATCGGTGCCAAGTCCACCAAAGCTATCTTCACCGATACAGCAAGGGCGCGGTGGATCACATGCATCTACATCTCATTCCCAGTCGACTACCGTGAAGTTGGCCTCTAAGAACAGTAAGTCCAAACCAAAGAAGACTAATGATATTCCCTACTTATCGTTGGTCCGAAAATTCAAGCTAGGCGAGCCATTGATCGTCTCAATAGAACACTTCCATACCCTAAGACTAACTTGATAGAGATTGCATGCATGATATATAGAACAGGCCAACAAGCCAGAAGGACAACCGTGCTCGGGTGTCACTGTCAAGTTCAAGCAGCATCATCTTGAGCGCGATATTGATGATTGTGTCTTCACGGTGACCTTTGAGGACTTGTTCTTTCTCTTCAAACTCGAAGCCCTCGATGCCTCACTCATTTGATGCTGAACATTACAAGTATGTACAATCATGGTTTATGTTCATGTAATACCAATAAATATCATATGTAACTCATTGCTTTTGTATGTGTGTGTGTGTGTGTGTGTATATATATATATGTTTATGTATGTATGTATGTATAGACACACACATGGTGATTGAAGCCAGATTAATGAAATCACCGGTAGGTTTCGTCGACCCATACTTGGTCTCCTTGGATACCATCAATGAGAATGCATCTTTCGTTCAGTGTTTTGTGACGATAACATTGGTGGCTAACCACAAGGAATTTATACTTACGCCCTACGATAAGGAGTAAGTGTTGCACTAGTACCTATACTTGTTGATTTGTACTTTATAAGAAACATGAACTTAGGTTTAATGACCATAACGATATACCTATGTAGGTTCCACTGGATTCTAATTGTAATTATATCAAAATAGAACAAGGTAATATATTTTGATTACCTAAAGATGGCTAAAACCGACTTCATAGTTGTCCGAAAATTAATCGATAGGTAAACACATTTCAACAATAGATAACTCTATTATAGTCTTTCCCTCTTTTGCAATAACTAAGGCTAACTTTTTAGAATCACGTAGGTCATTTGCCAAGTATGTTGCAACTGTATGGAAATCTAAGGGAGGGATCAACGCCCTGCGATACGATCTAGATTTTCTGGTATTTACTAGTATACATTAATCCTATATGATATTTCATAGTAATACCTCTCAAACTAATAAATTTTATTTTTGTAGTGCCACCAGTAGCCACCGAGCAACACCTGCGGATTCTATATTTGCCACACATCTAATTACTCATCGATTTTGCGAAGACCAATGATCCTCAAGTTTGTCAATCTTACAATAATTATTATTTTATACTTATCAATTTATATATATGCATGACAGTAATCTTCCTACCAATAAGTTGCGTTCATCGCTACAACTTCGTTGGAATAGGCCAAGCTCTAAAAAATTAGAGGGCAGTGTGCATATTTCTTGATGTCTTAGATCATAAACAAAGATGAAGAGTTCCACAATGTAGAATAAATTTGATTGAGATAACATTGAGCTTAATTGTACATGTGTGTATTTGTTCATGGATGCTTAATTTATTTCATTTGAGTTAATTGATTTGTGAAATAGATATTCTTGTTTCTGAAATGAATGTGAATTGGATGTACACATGTACTTGTTGTGTTTCGCTTGTTTGAGAGGGCATGGCTAGCATTTTTTGAGACTAGTCAATAAACAAAAATAGATTTTAAAAAAAGAATATCACAGACGGTTATTAACTCATAACCGTCTATGGTAGTAGACTATCACAGATAGTTTGTAGTCGAAACTATTTATGATATCTCCTGAATCACAGATGGTTTCAATTACAACCTGTCTGTGATAGTCGTCTATCACATACGGTTTATAGTTGGAACCGCATATAGAATTTTGTTATTCAGGGAAAGTTTTTCATGTTCCCCTGACATTGCTTTTTCTAGTGTGGCCAACCAGGAAACTTATGAATCTTGTATTTTATGATTATGTGCATCTTTGAGCTTTGACAAATGATGAAACGGTCAACAGATTTGAGGTTACAGGTATTCTATCTAATTGAGGATAATACCATTACTTTCTGCGTGCAGAAGCAGCATGCTGCCCTCATATGGACTTCTCGCTCATTGACGGATGATGATATGTATAATATTTCTCTTATGAGCCCATGAGGGATATGGTATGCCAGATTTGCTAACCACTAAGAAGAACTGATAGTCCTGATTGACGTTGTTCTTTGATTGCTTTGTTGGATAAGTTACTAAGTTAGGTTTTAATATGGGCAGTGTTTCATGAGATCACTAAATGCTTCATCTTTGTTCTTTACTTGGGTGCAACTTATTCTAGTATTTTCCAATGATTTTGTAGCTTTGTGGAAGTGGAAGAGAACATTATATATAGTTCAGAGAAGGTATGCAACTGTCATTAATCTCTATAATTTGTTATTTAATTTATGCTATTATGCTCGCCTTATATCACCCATTTTCTCGTAAGAATTTATTAATATCTATATTTTTGTATTTTTATTATATCTATTTACACGTATTGTTGTATTAGTGTTTTGAGGGGAAATAATGTCTCTCGGTATTGACGTATTGGTATCAATGTATTCAAGCTTAACCTAGCTTCGAAGTCTAAACATCTATCAAAAAATCCTAAGTCTGTCACTGTGTGAGACGATGCTTTTAAAGAATAAAAACTTATATTGTGGGACGGAAAAGGCAGTGATTAAACACGCAGACACGCTAGGCATCAACGGCTCCTCCATTAATTAACCACATGGAAGTAGAAAACAAACAATTGAAGAAACAGACAGGCACACATACACCATGGAATGACGGCCACCCGCAGGAGAAGCAACTTGAAAGTCACTTTACTTTGGCCAATCGCCATGGCATGAGAAAAGCGTGTGAAGCACGCAAGGACCAACGAGCCGGCAGCATTATATACATACTACAATACTATGTCTATGTAGCCGTCACATGACCACCACAATAATTAAACAAAACACGCATGGCATGTATGCTGCTTTCTTTCTTACAATTAAAGTTGGAACCAGCAAAAACATATGATCATGAGGTATTCCTTTCGTCTCGCGATATAAGTTTGATATTTATACATAGGAAGTATATTATTTAAATAATATTTAATAAAATTAGACTGTAGTTACTCCTATTAAATAGATATAATACTACTATTTCTATTAGAGATCGCAGAGGCAAAAGAAAAGGAGACGCGAAAGAGAGCAAATGAATGTTTCTGATGGTGCGTGGCCATTCAAATGATTCAATGGAGCACAAGTTTGAACTATTCCCTCTAGTACATCCCCTCTAGTAAAGAAAATATATGAGGCCCTAGAATGTACAATCCAATCGTATGAATTTTGATCATATATATATTGTCTAGAATATATAGTTCGGTTATATAAAAATGATATGAACAATAGAATATATATTTCAGCTATATGAAAATAATATGAACAAATTTGCCAAAAATATCTTTATACTCTTACACTATTATAACTTTTCCGGATATATGATTAAATAATTAAAGCTTCAAGCATCATCTTTTTTCGATGTCCAAGAGGGGTCTTATTCGTTTTGAAAAGTAAAAAAGTCACTTTTTTTAACTCAAGTGACAATAGCAATAATTGGTGTGATTGTAGATTTCAAGAACAGTGGTCAAATGGGGTGCTGCTCCCTCTACTAAACCATGCATGCATCATAAACTGTTTGTAGTATAGCAAGGGTTAGCAATTAATTTTCCCTGAAAGCCGCTGGCACTACATAAGTGACATCAGCTTTTGAGTCCTGGAACATATTCTAGTGATGAACAAATCACTAAAACCTTGTTGCTACCTAATCAGCATACATATTCGTGCTTGTTTAGTGGGTTCTCCAAAATCTACTCCATTAACCCAACAAAAAAATACAATATCCTAGTGTTATCTTTTCATGCACATGCACTACTGGCATAATTCGCATGACTTTCTTAAGGAGACCGATGAGGTACTAGTCAGCTACTGTAACTGGTGAGAGAAGAGCTGTTTGCTAGGACAGTTTGGAGCCGTTTGGATTCTTCAGAATTTAGTTTTGCTTTGGCTTACTGATACACATGTAAGATATTCAAAGATTAGTACCCAAAGCTGCTTTTGGAATATTAATTAGAGAAAAGCCATATGTGCAACAGCAAGGGAAAAAGATGCAGTACCACTATAAGATAGAATTAGTGGCATCTGGATTGAATAAATAATTTGAGCTCCTGTGTTTGCGGTTTATCTTGTGGCAATACTTGGTCAATATATGCTCCATCGATCTATACTTTCATCTATTTCAAAACTAAATCTACTTTTGTGAGTCTTCAGCACTTTTGACGTCTCAGAGGCTGCATTTGTTACCAGGATGTTCCTAGTCTGGCTCAACAAAGAAACCAGGCTAGGCTAAGCCAGGCTCTTGGATGCAAGTGTGGGTTATTTCAAAACTAAAATTCCAAAAAAGATTCTACATCCCACGGACACATGCAACATGGTGATCAACATTCCTCATTTTGTACGCATACAGTTGGGCTCACATAACACTCTGCATAATCTAAACTCCCAACGTCCAAGTTTATAACACGTATGTTTTCTTAGCACATAGACCAAGAAGATAATAAAAATGACTAAATTACTCCTAATTATTATCTCTGAGCACTATATTCAAAACATACATGTAGAGAATAGTAAATAAAGTTACATATTTATTAGAGATATAAAGTGAACATCACATTAATTTTATATTAGAACATAAAATACATCATATATTTATAAACAAAGCTATTTAAAAAATACACTATAAATTTGGACAGAGTGAGTACAAGTTTGTCCGCAAGGTGCACAAATTAGACAAATAGTTTTTTTTTTTTTGGAAATCTAGACAAAGGAAAAAGCAAGCCAACGATTTTTGGTTTAACCTAGATCAAACTCAACACCGAAATCTCCAGAAAGCACCCTAAATTAATTATTTACGTAAAGTAGTCTGGATATTTGTTTAACCCTAAATTATCAAGTGACAACATGTAGGCGTTGAGACGGCGGGAGGTGGCGCCATTTGACATCCGAGGTTACTGCGGCCGGGGAGGCAATGACAAAGGCGGTGGCGGCGTTGTACTGTAGCAACTTTTCCTAAGAACAAATGAGGAAAAAGAGAAAAAAAATTAAAAAAAAATATTACATCAACATAGACAATACAAAGAAACAAAGAAAAAACCAAAAACCAAAAAGTCAAAAAGTCAAAATAAATCAAAATTAAAAATTGATGTGTTTTAAGTGACTTTTAATTTAAATAAGCTAAAAGTTAAAAAAAATTAGAAGCTAAAATCGTTTAGAGTGTAGAGTATTTATTGATGGGTCCTTGTTCGATCGGTCATGGATAGCATATGTCAAGTGCGCCGCACTAACAGAAAACTTACAGCCGCCCAATTATCGAGTCCAACAAATTGAGTGTCACAGCTATCCAGTGCAGGGTGCAACTCTTGTTAATCGCTCTGATGAGCATTTGAATTTTTTTTTAGAGCATTTGGATTTAGAGCTCTTTTACAGTACCCACCATTTAACATAAGCTGTCCATTCTTTAGAAAGGATTTAGTTATGCTTTAATTTCTTTGATGGTAAGAGCAGTAGAATTCCGAGAGTTAAAACTGTAATTGCGCTGCGGTGCAAGGGTGGGGTCTAGTATGGAAGATGGGGAGATTAGGATTACGCAAAAGTCAATAATACCGGTAGAAAAAAAATCTAAGATCTGCGTGGGAAGATTACAAAAATTTTAACGTTACATATAATTAAAAAATAATGGTAATATGTGTATTGGAGCTTATGCCAACGTCTAAAACAGTAAGTATATGCTTAAAGCGTCCAATGGTAGGTGCTTTGTATGCGTCTACGAATTGAAAATAAGGAGACGGAGAGAGAGAGAGAGACCACCTGTGAGATGTGCAGCACATCGAGACGTTTACATCGGCGGCGGTTGGAACGTTGTGGCACCACAAACGACACAGGGGAAAAGCACAAGCACTGCGTTATGGAGATTGATCACAACTGGCATATCATATATCTTGACGTGACTTGCATCGATGCCATCACCATTATAGCCCACGGATGCTCTACTAAGATGGCCTCGTTCAGATAGTCTATGGCTTCCCTGAAATAACGGTGTATTCTATTTTTTTTTCTTTTTTAATTTTTCTGTGTGTCTGAGGTTTGTATTATTGCTTCGTATTTGATATAACCTAGGCTCTGTTCTTTGCGGTTTCTAAAAGTCGTTTTTGGGTTTTGCTATAGTAACTAATTTTTAAACGGAGTATTTTTTTAAGATAAGGTCTACAAGTTAATTATAGTACATGTTAAAAAACTAATATCTGTATCATCAAAAATTGCAAGTAAGTATCTCTCTTCCGCAATCTCTGTCGCAAACAGTCAAAAAGCCATCAACCGCAGCCAAAAACCATCAGCCGCAGCCATCAGCAAACATGCCCCTAGTTGTGTTCAAATGTCACTAACTTCTCCATGTATTACAACATTTGCGCCCATGCAACTTCTTCCGGTGGGTTGATGGCCTAGAGTTCGACTGACCTTGATGGTTCCAATCATTGCCACAGACTGAGCCACCACTAGTGGTGTCACTACTATAGAAAATCGTATTACAGACGGTTCAGAAACATCATCATAGACGGTTTTGTGAGCCGTCTGAATTTATAGATCAGTAATGATACGAGGTCATAACAGACGGCTTTCGAACCATTTATAGTGTAAATATCACAGACAGTTTTTAATTACAAACCATCTGTGATAGTTGATAATCACATACAGTTTTTAACTAAAAACCGTCTGTGATTATCTAAATATCACAGATGGTTTTTTATCAACTAGCACAGATGATTTTTAGTCAAAAACCATCTGTTCTATTCTCTTCTACCCCTAAATCCATTTTTATTTATTGGCTAGCCTCAGGAAATGCTAGCCATGTCCTCTGAAACAAGCAGATCAACATGTACATGTATACATCTAATTCACATCTCAATTCATTTCACAAACATAAAATATCCATTCGTAAATCAATTAATTGAAATAAAATAAAATATCTATTAACAAATATACAATTATAAATAATGTCAATATTATCCCAAACAAAAAATCAGTGTACATTGTGGAACTCTCCATCTGATTTTATGACTCTAACCACCAAAAAGTATGCGCACTCTCCTCAAATTCGTGCAAGGTCGGGCTGTTGCAATGCAGTTGTAGGAATGGGCGTAGCCTGTCGATAGGAATATCAATGTTCGTACATATATAACCTGATAAGTATGAAATAATTATGAAAAGATTGACAAACCTTAGAATTGGTGATCTTCGAGGAATCGAGTAATAGTTTCATATGGTGGCAAACGTAGAATCCACACGTGTTGCCCGGCTGCTGCTGGTGGCACTACAAAAAATAGAATGTGTTAATTCAAGAGGCATTATTACCAAGTAATGTATAGGATTAATTAATGTGTACTAGCGAATACCCAAAAATTTTGAACATGTTGCAAGGGCTTGTCCCCTTCTGTCGAGCCACGTGTCTCTGCAACGTATGTGGCGAACGACCATTGTGATTCGAAAAAGTTAGCTTAGTCATTCGGAAGGAAAGAAAGAGTACAATATAGTTCTATATGGAGACAATGTACTTACCTATCGAGTAATTGGCCGATAACTGTGTAGTCGGTTTTATTTTTACTAAGGGAATCAAGATATATTACCTTATTCCATTTTGGTATAATTACAATTAAAATCCAATGGAACCCCTGATTGTAGGGCATAATTACAAATTTCTTATCGCGGTGAGCCAGCAGTGTTGTTGTAATGTACCTCTCGACGAAGGATACATCCTCGTTGATGGTATCCATGGCAACCAAGTGTGAGTCTAAGAAACCAATTGGTGATTTGGATGATCTAGCTTCAGTCACCATGTGTATATATATACACACAAAAGCAACAAATTATATATGACATATATAGGTATTACATAAACGAAGACTGTGATTGTACACATTTACAGCATCCAGCATCGAACGAGTGAGGCGTCGAGAGCGTTGAGCGTGAACAATTCAAATAAATCCTCAATGGTCACCGTAAAGACACAATCATAAACTTCGTGCTGTAAATGATCTAGTATAAATTTGATAATGATACCTGAGCGCCATTCTCCCTATGGCTTATTGGCCTGTTCCACATACCAAGCGTGTAATCTCTGGCAACTAAGTCCTAGGGTTATGAGACGCTTTTCCGAGACGATCATCGGCTCGCCTAGCATGAATTTGCGGGCCAATGGCAGGTACGGGATATCATCATCGGTCTTCTTTGATTTGCCTTTGTTGTCTCGGCTATAGGTCAACTTCATGGTAGTCGACTATAAAGGTAGCACCGCTACAAGTTGCTTCACTGGGAATAGCACCCGTGGATATGGCATCTGTGCAGGTAGCGGTGGTGGAGATAGGCCTTGTGGAGATAGCACCAGTGCATGTAGCTTTGGTTAGGATTGCCCTTGTGGATCTGCCATTGGTGAAAAAGCCTCCAGGTAGATGTCGCTTTTGGACCACTGGATGAATGTTCTAATAGCTTGCCCTAGAATCACGAGCTCGTCGTTGGGGGGCTTCAGTAGCGGGACAACCTCAAAATTGGTATGCACACCATCCACATAAGCTTTTTTGAAGCCTGATGCTAAAGGTGTACGGTGCACCATGGCCCTGTGAGCAGACGGATATGCCTGGCCCCAAGTAGTGCACAAGGGAACGGAGGCATATCTCACTTCCTACGAAGTTGTGGAGTAATTACAAGCTACGTAGTTCGATATCTTACTAGGTGGTGGGACACTTCTTAGTCTGTAGGGTTTCGGAAGGAGATATCCCCCGACGACGTGGTAGATGACCTCGCTCTAATCCAATTTCGAGCGTGCTCAGTCGATATCGTGGCAAATGGCGGGGCGGTGTCCCACAAGATTGCTTGTTCGTCCTCCTTCCTCCATGCAGGATTTTACCTGTATACCCAGCTGTGCCGAGTCTGTAGAGGTGTGTGTTTTTTGCCTGGAGGGCCATATGTGCCGCACTTGCACTTATGAAATCTTCAGTCGTCTTCATCGCCTTAAACTCTTCCCATTGTGGTTACAGGAATAGGTACTTATGAAAGGGCGTTAGATCCTTCTCCACGTACTGCTTGACAAGCACGCTCTTGAAGTTCTTCCATGCTTTGCACACCGCTATCAAGGCATGTCGTTGCACGGAGTCGTGGTATTCTTCTGGGATCTCGAACGATGCAAAAATTTCTGTAAGCAGCTCACATTTTCGAGTCTCAGTCACGGCCTTCCACGAATCGAATGTGATCTCAATTCGTTCTTGTGCAACTATTCCGACCATTCTTCGAAATACGCACGCTGCTCGGCGAGGAAGGAGAGGGGTCCTAGATCCATCGACCTCTGTGATGGTAAATCGGCCCTCAGGCTTTTTCGATAGTCCTCTTCCTTGGCGTTTTGATTTTGGAGCGGACGCATCCGGCGATGATGTTAAAGAATGAACGGATGACATATTGGCTTTCTCATATATGAAAAGTAAGATTGAACATATATTCATATATTCATAAGTATATATATTCATAAGTAACCTATATTCATAAGTTAAAAAAACAATGCATACTTGAAGCTTCAAGAGTTATCAAGTGTTCTAATAAGCCAAGTGTGTGTGTGTGTGTGTATGAAAAAGCTAAATATCAAGTGTTCTAATAAGCCAAGTATATGCATATGAAGTGTTCTAATAAGTTAAAAAAACAATATACTTGAAGATTCTTCTGAACTGCCTTCTGAACAATATCAATATGAAAAGTAATGGCTTTAGAAATGAAACATTCTTCTGAACTGCCTTATATTTAGTAATGCAAGAATGTGGGTACCATACATTATCGCTAGTTCTTCCTAAGAAATTGCCATAGTCATCAAACTAACACAATCCATCATGTTTACTAATCGAACTTAATAACTCGTGACTTATGCACTGTAAGGTATACTCCCAACTAATAAAAGTAGATTCAAAAATTGTAAATCAGGATTATGAATATTTTGAAGCATCTCAAACAAAGGATTATCTTAAAGACTTGATACCTAAGGTCGGCATGAAGTTTAACTCCAAAGAAGACACTCGGGGACTGCACAAGGCATCACCTTGCGAGAACCATCTGGGATAATGATATCACAGACGATTCTGAAATAGAAGTGTCTATAATAAGCCCTTTCCTTCCTACGCACTGGAGTTATTACCTACACCAACCAGCAGGCACTGCAATAAGATCTCACAGAGTGTATTTCTTTACAACAGCCCAATGAACATAGAGATACATATGTATGACTCACTATCAAAATTCACCTATATATCACACATTTTCACATATACATAAATGCAAATTCACAAATACATCACACATATGCATTGTTATATACATAAATGCAAATTCACATATACATCACATACAAGCATTGTATATACATAAATGCAAAAGCCCATATATCGCATATTCTCATTCCACTTACTTATTTCCTTTAAAAATTAACCCTTCATGATGATCAATACATATGTAACTAGTTTCGTCATGTTGTTCGTCGTCGACCCTAATGCCATTTCCAAAAGGAGGTAACTTGTTAAGTTGATTGTATTCGTCCTCGTCCACTACATTCTCTACTCCGACAATTCTCCTTTTTCTATGAAGAACTACATGGTGCTTCTTATTTATTGGGTCGGTTACATAGAAAACTTGAACAACTTGGTTAGCGAGTATGAATGGTTCGTCTTTGTATCCGACACGTTGGAGGTCCACGGTAGTGACACCGTACTTGTCAACCTTCATCTGTGGGAGATGCATCCAACGGCACCGAAATAAGGGGATCTTGAAAGCCATGTAGTCGAACTCCTAAATCTCTTCTATGAACCCATAGTACGAGTTTCTTAACCTATTGGTACTGAACGCATCTATATAGACACCGTTGTTCACGTTAGTGCTCTTTACATCCTGAGCTTGTGTATAGAATGTGTACCCATTTATATCATATTCTTGCCATATCATAACTGTAAATGTTGGCCCTTTTGCCAATCATATCAGCATCTCACTTGACGAGCTCCTAGCGATTTGCTCCTTCAACCATTGATTGAACTAACTGTTATGTTGTCTCATGATTCAAACATCCGGCCGCTCCGGATTCTGTTGCCGAAGCACATCCTTGTGCTGGTGGACATAAGGGGCCACTTCGGTCATGTGTTGTAAGACTGTGAAATGGGCTTGAGCATACGTGTCCGTATCTGGAGTGATTTCTTTCCTTCCGATAGTTCCGATACCCTTGAGCCTCCCCTCATGACGAGATTGAGGTACACCTATCGGTTGAATCTGAGCCATATAATCGACACAAAACTCAATGGCCTCTTCGCTTGCATAACCATCAACGATGTTGCCCTCTGGCTGAGATCGATTCCGTACATAGGATTTAAGAATTCGCATGAACCTCTCAAACGGGTACATGCTACGTAGAAATACGGGCCCGCATATTTTTATGTTCCAAACAACGTGAACAATGAGATGGACCATGATATCAAAAAATGAAGAAAAAAATACATCTCAAGATGACATAGAGTCATCACCATCACGTCATGCAGAGCATCTAGTCCTTCGAGATCGATGACCTTCTGAGCAATTGTGTTAAAGAAATAACATAACCTCATGATTGTCTCTCAAATTTTGATCGGTAAAATATTTTTAATTGCAATAGGGAGCATCTGTGTCATCAGCACATGACAATCATGAGACTTCATGCCATTTAACTTTAAATTTTTCATCGAAACAAGTTTCTTCATGTTGCCGAAGTAACTAGACGAAACTTTGACACCATACAAGCACTGGCGCAGTTCTGTTTTGTCAGCCTTGGACAGAGTGTAATACGTAGGGGGAAGGTATGTTCGTCCATTATCTGTTTTTATCGGTGCTAACTCAGGTCTGATGTCCATTTTAGCCAAGTCGAGTCGTGCGTTGACGCCGTCCTTTGTTTTATCACAAATGTTCAGTAAGAGACCAATCAAGCTGTTACGTACATTCTTTTCTACGTGCATAACCTCGATGTAGTGTCGAACATCTGGGTACTCTCAATAAATAAGTCCCAAAAAATTGATCTCTTCTTCCAAATATTCTTCTCACGACTCCTCAATTTACGTCCCTTTTCGAGGATAATATCTAAATCCTTAACTATATTACAAACATCTTTTTCGCTTAAATGCCTTAGAGCTGAACTGTCCTCCTTCTCTCTATCAAATTATTTCTTCATCTTGCGGTATGGGTGAACCCTCCGAAGGAACCGACGGTGACGCATGTACACGATTTTGCGTGAGTGTTTCAGCCACACACTCTCGGTACCATCTAAACAGTGAGTACAAACTTTGGCACCTTTTGTACTCTGGCCCGACAGGTTAGCAAGGGCAGGATAATTATTTATGGTGTAGAACAATAAGGAGCGTGAAGTGAAGTTCTCTCGTTTGTATGTATCCCATACCTGTAGCCTTTCGTTCCACAATACTTTTAGATCTTCCACCAACGGTGCTAGGTTGTCGAAACTGGAATATGCTATTCTAAATCATCTGTGATTCCACCGCACTATTCCCTAGATTAGTAGATAGTGTTCACAGATACATCACTGTATATCAAAAATATATTATGCGGAAGCGTAGATTATACAGTAATAACTTACATATGGGCCGATTAGGCCAAAAAACAAAAAGTGTAGCAGCAGAGACTTCACACAGGTGGAACCCTCAGGACTTGCCCACAGGCAGCCAACTGGGGTTTCGCGATCTAGTTATTGGTCTCCTTGAATACCAGATCTGTTGACCCTTTTTGAAGCATTGCAGGGTCTTTTCTCTTTTTTCCTGACTGACTGGGTGAGAGTAATTGAGCAAGAGTGAGTACAATTGTACTCAATAAGCCACCACACTGAATGCAATAATAATACATGCTGGGCTGTGAAAGAAAGGCTTGAGGTTCTTTTAGTTGCTAAAGCATCGCTTTTAGAGTATAATAAATAGAAAATCTCCTGAGACCTAGCAATTTTAACCAAAATAGATTTTTGTAAAGTGATTATGAGAATGCATCATTAATAATAGCACAGGTTACAGCCACCTTTTATAGTGCATGGTTACCTCCACCAATGCTAGTTTTTATCATCATTGGAGTACATCTCTCTAGGAAAAGTTAAAGTCAGAGTACCTCTCTCTAATAGATTTTTATCCCGCCTAAAAAAGGTTTTTGAAATAGAACTAACTCAAGGAAGTTCCCATTTCCGCCCTTGACCGTGGTCACGGCTATTCAAATAGTTTTAGACTCTGCAGAGTTTGTACATCTTTACCCACATGAGACAATTAGCTCGACAGGCCTACGTGATTCCTTAGTCACGTAGATCGAGAGATCATCACGAGGCATTTACAATACCTCGCCCCCTTAGCATCTCACCCCTATGGGGTTGCTTCCATAGGTTATACGGGATGTCCCTTCATAGCAGCTGATGTAGTCCAGACTTCACTCTCCACAACGCCACTCTATCTAGAAAACCTCACCCTCCACTCGGTGTCCCATTCAAACCGGACCTTCACTGTCCTCCTACAAGTTCCCTTCTTTCCACTACCTGTGAGATGACTTCGAGAGTCTAGTAAATTATTCAGCCAAGTCTACACTTTGTCAGCTTGTGGTTTGTACTATTTTACATGAAGAGGTCAACACAGGATTAAGTTCTTACTTTATCCGGGTGGTGCCTACCGCAAACTACAAGTTCACATACTACATCCACACCAACCACTCTTACCGACCGCCTAGACAGGTAAAGCAAGTTTTGAGGTTTTGAGAAGCATAAGATAAGCTGTATCAAATTATCAGTCATCTACATCCAATGACTGCCCAAAATAATTTGAATATTTGAAGAGTAACGATGTCGAGACCCGAATATGCAAATTCGGTCTCTCTGTGTAAACTGCACTAGTCCAGGATCACGCTAGTGCACACAGTCAAACATAGATGTCATCATAGTCATACACACGATAATAATAAAGGGAAACTCGAATACTGATAAAATATCAAAGGTACGACCTTATGACCAAGCATACAATATCTCTAGCCGGAAGGGCTTAACAAAATAGCAGTGGAAATCCAAAATAAAGCGTAGCGACCAATCGACAAGCCACAGGCTATCGAGTGGAGAACGAAGCCTAATCCGTGAAGTCGTCGTAGAACTCTCCTTCTGGAACCTCCTGCTGATAGTACTCCTCTCCCTCAACTGAGCAACATAGGCGTAAAGCCGTGAGTACATTGGTACTCAAGAAGTCGTTTGTAACAATAAATGCAATATAACATGCGGGCTTACCAAAGGAAAGCTGAAAGGTTAATTTGCATAAAGGCATTTGTTGATGAAATATATTAAATAACTTGAAAATGTAAAGTTAATCAAAACAGAATAATAGATAATCAAAGGAATAAACATGAACCACTTGTGAACACCAATTCACAAGTTAAACCAACAAAGAACTACCCGCCCACCCCAACATAAACCACCAAGTTATAAATGAAACACTAACCCTCGTGTGAAATCCCGAGCATTGTCCATGACCGAGGACGCGGCTATTCGAATAGTTTTACACTCGCAGAGGTTGCACAATGTACCCACACGATGTGATTAGCCTGGCCTAAGGAAATCACAACAAGGCCTTTACAATGCTCTACCTCAACCCAATCCTCGCCCGCTAGGGTTTCGCATCACACCCCCTTGCGCCACATGGAAATCAAGAACCATGTCCATCACAATGGCGTAATTGAATTGAAATATTACAAATTAATCAGCCAGTCCATCCCATAATAGACATGTGGTTTGCACGATTAAGCTCGATCAATGGCGCACAAAGTTAAGTCCTTAACATTACCCGGCGAGACTACCACATCCCCAAAGTACAACTGTATTTCCCCTTTCTCGCACGATCACTCGCTCGAGTGCAAAACCAATTTGTATAACCAAGCCAACGTCACACCAATGACGTGGCACAAATTTTAATACACGTGGCACCAACCACGTTCCATAAGTCATTAAGTCAAATTAATAATTTAACAGTGTGATGAGATCAAACGTAAATATAAACCGCTAAGCAATCTAATCGTACCAACCCATGTGATAAATAAACTAGCATCACTAATAAATTTCCCAACCTATGGTGACAATGGCATCATGGTATTTCAAAGTGTCAAGGAGGTATAATTGCAATTGGGACAATAGCTACATGCAAAGGTTTGAATAAAAATAGCAATGCAATGTAATTTAAAGCAAAATAATTAAATAATAGTTTGCAAAATTGGGTTCAACATGATCAAGGGACACGACTTGCCTTCGTTATGCTCGTGGGTACTCCGGTCTTCAGCGCGAAACCCGCTCCTCCGAATCCGAATCTAACGAGAGAAAACGACCAAAACAAAGAAACACATAAAATGACCAGAAAATGAACTCCAAAAATCACAAAACCAGAACCAACAGCTAGAGCTCGATTTTAGATGAATTTAGAAAAAGAACGGGTCAATCGGAGCTAGGACGGAGGAGAACGGGCTCGGAAAATTAATTCTAAAATTAATTCGGGAAAATCGGAAAAGTTATCGTCTTGTGAACCCGGTCCACGAGATTCCGAGTCCACCGTGGACGCGTCCACGTAATGCTGCACGGGGCGGCGGTGACGCGGGCGGGCGTCTTGGCGTGGCGGCGAAGATATGCCGCCACGTGGCACATCTTGACGTGGCGGTGGCGTGGCCGCCACGTGGCTCGGGGGCTAGGGCCGACGTGGCGCCGACGTGGCATGCCACGTGTCTGCCACGTGGCCTAGGGCTGACGTGGCACGCGCCCGGTGGTGCCACGTGGCTAGGCCGTAGCCGGCGGCTCGGCGCGGCGGCGTCGGCGGATCCGACGGCGGACGCGCACGTGGCGGTCTGGGCCTCGGCTCGACCTGGCGCGGCGGCGAGATTGCGCGGCGCGCGCGGCGACGGCTTGATCGGCGACGCGTGGCGGCTCGCCGCGGCGCGCGGCGAAGCGCGCGGCGCGAGCGGGCGAGCGCGGATCGCAGCGGCGGACGACGCGTGGCGGGCGCGGAGGCGGATCGGCGACGCGGCGGGTGCGCGCGAGGCGGCGAGGTCGCGGCGCGACGGCGCAGACGCCGAGGCGAGGCGAGACGAGGGCGCGGCGAGGCGACGGAGGCGACGCGGCGAACGGCGCGGGAGCTCACCGGCGGCGACGCGGCGGCGGCTGCTTCCGGCGACGGCGAGGCGGAGACGCAAAGACGGCGGGCGGCGGAGCGGCTCCAGCGACGGCGGCGCGGCGCGAGGGCGAGCGGAGGCGGCGCGAGGGTTTCGGCGGCGTGCACGCGAACCGAGGACGGCCGGCTGATTTAACACGCGAACCGAGTTCGATCCGGCGACGGCGGCGCGCGGACGCGACGGGTTAGACGGCTAGGATGCGCCACGCGGCAAGATCGGACGGCGGGATTGATTAGGTTAGGGTTAGGTTCGCGCGCGGCGCGGGAGCGGACGGCCGTGATGATCGCGCGGCGCGCGATCGGGCGCCGAGGGCGCGCGGGGCGAGGGCGTTGCTGGTGCCGCCGCCGCGTTAGCGCGCGAATCGCGACGCGTGGCGCGCGCGGATCGGCGCGGCGGGAGCGCGCGCGCGAAAGGGTACTGCGCGCGCGGCGCGGATCGGCGACGCGTGGAGGAGAGAGGGTGATCGGGCGGTGAGGTTAAATCCTTTTCTTTTCTTTTTCCGTAAATTCAAATAAACTTCTAAAAGCTCTAGAAAATCGCAAATAACTCCCAAAAATTCACCAAAAATACCAGAAAATTCCTTGAGACCGAGGAACACAAATAAAATATTTCCAACTTATGTTAATGTTTATTTTAATCATATTAAATCATTTAAAACTTTAAAAATTCATTTGAAGCTTCAATTAATTTTAGAAAATTCCAGAAAATTCATTTTTGAAATCCAGCTTTAAAATCTCAGAAAACAGGATGTTACAAACCTTACCCCTTAAACGAGATCTCACCCCGAGATCCGGGCCAACTAAGAGAATAGGTTCGAAACTCCGCTCCGAGATCCTCCTCGCGCTCCTGGTGGCTTCCTCCTCGGAATCGTTGCTCCACCGAACTTTGCAAAACGGACCGCTTTATTCCGGTGACTCGCTCGACACTTCCAAGATTTTGATGGATGCTCTTTGTACGGCAGATCCTCCTGCAGTCAACGGCCTCAATCGCACAACCTCCTGCAGTACGCGCAGACACTTCTTCACCGGGACACATGAAAGACGCCATGTACCCCATCAAAGACGCAGTAGCTCCAATCGATAAGCAACCTCTCCCTGCGTTTGAAATCCCGAACGGACCAACATATCTCGGTGCAAGCTTCCTTTTAGTGAAACCTCTTCACACCCTTGAATGGTGTGATCCTAAGGTACACAAAATCATCGGCTCAAAACTCGGCTCTCGGCGTCGTATCTGATAGCTTTTCTGTCGCCACAGGCAGCTTTCAACCTTTCTGATCAAGCGGACTTTATCCTCGACTTCTTACAAACAATCCGGGCCAAAACTCGACCTTCCCCGTCTCTTTCCAATTGAGAGGGTCTCGCATTTCTGCCATACAATGCCTCAAACGGTGACATCTCATAAACCGGCACGATAATCGTTGTTGTATGAGAATTCGCAAAGGTAAACAATCGTCCCACTTAGACCCATGATCAAGCACACAAAGCTCTCAACATGTCCTCCGAATCTGATTAACTCGCTCTGTCGACCATCCATGCTGGGGTGATATGCTCTTGAAATTCGGTGAGTTCCCATAGCCTTATGGAAACTACCCCAAAACCGAGAGGTGAATCTGCGATCCACGATCCGACACAATCTTCTTGGGCACACCATGCAAACTGACAATCCTGGACATATATAACTCTGCCAATCTGTCACCACTGTAAGTCGTCTTAACTGGAATGAAATGAGCAACCTTGGTCAATCGGTCCACAATGACCCAAATCGAATCATAGCCCTCTTTGGTCTTAGGCAGACCAACTATGAAGTCCATACCAATTTCTTCCCACTTCCACTCGGGAACTTTCAATGGCTGTAGCAAACCTACAGGTCTCTGGTGCTCTGCCTTTACTCTCTGACAAACATCGCAAAGGGCTACATACTCAGCGATCTCACGCTTCATGCTTGGCCACCAATACTTATCCTTAATGTCCTGGTACATCTTGGTACTGCCTGGATGAATTGAATACAGCGACTCATGAGCCTCTTTTAACAACACATCCTTTAGTTCTTGCTTGTTGGGCACACACAAACGCCGCTTGAACCACAAGGTTCCTGGTCATCCACCAAAATCGACTCTTTACCTTCACTTAAATTCTTTCGATCCACAAATGCCTCATCATCCGACCGAGCTCGCGAATCGACCATCCAAAGTAGGCTGCATCTCCATAGCTGCCAAAAATCCTGGCTCAACCAACTCAAGGCTAAGCTTCTGAAATTCCTCATGCAAAGTGGTGACTCTCTCGAACCATCACCGAATTGCAGATACCTTTCGCTCAAGGCATCTCGCAACAACATTAGCTTTCCCGGGATGATAATGTATGCCCACATTATAATCCTTTATCAGCTCTAACCACCTCCTCTCGCTCGAGATTAAGCTCGGACTGGGTAAAGATGTATTTGGACTCTTATGATCCGTAAACCTCACATCCGTTAAACCTCACATCTGCTACCCATCGATAGTGTCGCCAAATCTTTAAAGCATGCACTACGGCCGCCAACTCTAAATCATGGGTGGGGTAGTTCTCCTCATGCGGTCTCAATCGGCGTGAGGTATAGGCTACCACTCTCTTGTCTTGCATCAAGACACAACCCAAACCTTTGCGCCAAGCATCGCAAAATATCTCAAAATCCTTGTTAATATCGAGCAACACAAGCACTGGGCCGTGGTCAAACTCTCCTTAAGTTTCAAAACTCTTCTCGCACTCTGGCGTCCAAGTTAATTTCTTTTCCTTTTGAGCAAGCTGCGTGAGGGTCAGCCACACCGAAAATCCTCAATAAAGCGACGGTAGTATCCTACCATACCAGAAAACTCCCGACTGGTAATCAAGTGGGTGATCGCCAATCCAAAACATCACTTACTTTCCCTGGTCAATCTGCGACTCCTTCTGCTGTCAACACGTGCCCTAGAAAGGCGACTTTCTTCATCCAAAACTCACATTTGCTGAACTTTGCATACAACTGATTATCTCTCAATTTCTGTAAAGCTAACCTCAAGTGCTCCTGATGTTCCTCCTCATCCTTGGAATATATCAAAATGTCGTCAATGAATACAACGACAAACTTGTCCAAATATTCCATAAACACCTTATTCATCAAATACATGAAATATGCTGGGGCATTAGTCAAACCAAATGACATCACCGTGAACTCGTATAGACCAT
Source organism: Melocanna baccifera (assembly GCA_036346265.1). Taxonomy (NCBI): domain Eukaryota; kingdom Viridiplantae; phylum Streptophyta; class Magnoliopsida; order Poales; family Poaceae; genus Melocanna; species Melocanna baccifera. The sequence goes on from CM070700.1 coordinate 1,163,323, forward strand.
AACGAGTCGAGAAGGTCGTCTTGCGTATGTCCTCCTTACGTATCCTCATCCGATGATATCCCGATCTCAAATCAATCTTGGAGAACACTCCTGCTCCCTTGTTGGTCAAACAGATCATCGATCCCGGGCAGAGTGTACTTATTTCCGACGGTGACCTCATTAAGTGCTCAGAGTCCACACACATGCGCCGACTACCATCCTTTTTCTTGACGAACAACACCGGCGCTCCCACGGGACGAACTCGGCCGATGTAACCCTTATCCAAAAGCTCCTGAATTTGCTTCTTCAACTCGCCAAGTCATTGGTGGCATCCGTAGGGTCTCTTGGAAATCGGAGCGTACCGCACAAGCTCAATCGAAACTCAACCTCCTCTCGTGGCATACCCGAAGATCCTCTGGAAACACGCCGGGTATTCTCGACAACCGTACACCCTCCAACCGGATTACCTTGCTCGCAAATCATGACCGCTCGCCGACACTCATCGGCCGCGAATCGCACCTTAACTCCATCCGAATTGGTTAAGGTCACCGCTCGCTCCCACAATCTAACATCGCCGCCGCTTCGGCCAATCCATTCCCAAGATTACATCTAGGGATCGCATATCCAACAAATCAGTCACCCTGAACTCAACTCCCTGAATGGTTATCCTAACTCCTGGACAACCTAGGTTGGATCTCAACTCGGATCCGGGGGATTGGATTAAAAGAACAGATCCAAGAGCAACAGTTTTCAATTGTTGCTTTAAAGCAAAACTCCGAGAAACAAACGAATGCGAAGCTCCAGAATCAAATAAAACGGTGGCAGGAACTGAATGTACGAGAAACGTACCGATCACAACGTCTGGTGCTGCCTGGGCATCCTCTGCGGTGACGTGGTTCACCTGACCTCTCACCACCGGCGTCCTGCTGGCCTGTCCTGAGGCCGGGGGTGCTCCTCGTCCTGCTCCCGGGGTAGGGGTACGACCGGGTGTGGCTCCCAAGTCAAAACGAACTGGCGTCGGGGCCTGCCTCTGAGGGCACTTGCTAGCATAGTGTCCCACCTCATGACACTTGAAGCAAGTGATGGATGCTGCTGAATTATTGCTCTTCTGCTGCTGCTGTCCACTGGAATCACCGTGACACCGACTGACCAAACCGCGCGCGTGTCCGAGCCGGGTCCGAATCTCAAGATGCTGCTGCTGCTTCTGTGGCACTCGTGCAGCCGGTAGGAACCAAAACGAGGCCTCGAGATCGGTGTGACCGTGATCCTGCTGGATCAACCTCCTCTTGCGAGACTCCTCGAGCTCGCGCGACTCTCCTCGATGAGAATGGCCTTATCCACCAATCGCTGAAAATCGCATAGTCGTTGCCTCACGACTTGCACCTTCAAAGCTGGGTTCAAGCCTTTCTTGAACCTCTTCTCGCGAGCTGCATCTGTTGCTACATCCTCTCGACGCCAGAAGCGAGCCAACCGAGTGAATTTATTGAGATATTCACTCACCGACAGTTTCCTCTCACTGAACTCCCGTAACTCATCCTTCTTCATCTCGACCACTCCATCCATGACATGAGCGGTATGGAAAGCCTTGGCGAATTCCTTCCAAGTGATGTTGTCTTTGGTTCTCATGGGCGCACAAGAGTTCTCCCACCACTCGCTGCTGGTCCCTCAGCCGATGTGCTGCATACAAAACCTTCTCCACTGCCGGTGCATTGAGCCAAGTTCGCTTTCTTCTCAATCGAGCGGACCCAATCGTCGGCCTCCAAAGGCTCGACGAACCGGAGAAAGCAGCGGTCTCGTCCTCATAAACTCTGCATAGCCGGTCTGCGACGAGTCTTGGTGGTGGTATCGCTCTGGTGCCGCTGCCGCATCATAGTCCGCATACCCCGCATCATGGTCTGCATCATCTCGAGTCACGGGCCATCAAGAATTGACCGAGGCGGGATCCAAGGTAGGTGGCACCGCTGCGCAAAGATCGTTCTCGGGTCTGGTTCCCCGATTGTGGTGGAGGAGTTCTGGTATCAACCATCTTGCTCAAAAGAAAACAATCACGATCGACCAAAGGTAAAAGACGAGAGGAAAAGCATAGATAAGGGTAAATGCGTCTAAGGGGTTTTGCTTAATGGAGACCTAACTAAACAAACACTTAGCCAAAAGGCTAACTAAGAAATCGAACAAAAATAAACTCCATTAAAAGATTTGACATGATCGCAATATAATGCTTTTAAGGCAATATTTGCAGCTCACATCACACTCAACCGCAAATAAAATCCAACGTGTCTACTCGCACTATCTACTCAAGGCTCCCATTCGGTCCCGACAAATAGGGTACATCGCTATCGCCCTCGGAATCGCCAGACAACCCACGAGTTGCGGATCGGCGCGATCGCTCTCGATCGGGCTGGGGTGAACCGACCGAGGTAGGCGCGACGATCTCCGGTGATACGACGCTCTCCTCCGGGCTCGGCGGTGTAGGCGACGGTGAGGTATCGCGATCGCGCGGCGGGGCTCCTCCCTGCATCGCTCGTAGTCTCGCGGTGGCTCCGTCGCTTCTTGAACTTCCGACGAGTCCGCCATGTTGATCTTGTATAGCTTGCAAAGTCGACGGATGGCTTTGTGCGCAACTCCTTGTCGACATCTCCCACCGCACCGGTGTTCTTGAAACCGTGATGTAGCACCGCTGCCGACTCGGGTGGTGAAGTATAGCCCGAGATGCTCCCGATGCGTTGACCTTTTGCTTCTCATCCTTGGTGAGGTAGACGCGCGATCTCTTAAATCCGAGGCTCGCAATGTAACGCGTAGAAGTGACCTCCATCCTCCCGTCGGTCAGAGGAAGCTTGGGACATCTAATGCATTTATAAAGGAAGATCAGTTTATAACTTTAGGAAAACGAATTTTGCAAGAGTTGGGGCGAGAGACAAGAATCCTTAAGAATGAGGTAAGAAGATAGAGATATTACTAAATATCAAGTTTAGTTGGTTTGATTTAGAAAATAAATTTTTGGGCTATCGACCAATTTAACTAGGGCTTAGTCCTACAACCGATATGGCTCGATACCATCTCTGCCGAGACCGAATATGCAAATTCGGTCTCTCTGTAAACCGCACTAGTCCAGGATCACGCTAGTGCACACAGTCAAACATAGATGTCATCATAGTCATACACACGATAATAATAAAGGGAAACTCGAATATCGATAAAATATCAAAGGTACGACCTTATGGCCAAGCTTACAATATCTCTAGCCTAAGGGCTTAACAAAATAGCAATGAAATCCAAAATAAAGCGTGGCGACCAATCGACAAGCCACAAAGCTATCGAGTGGAGAACGGCCTAATCCGTGAAGTCGTCGTAGAACTCTCCTTCGGAACCTCCTGCCGATAGTACTCCTCTCCTCAATCGAGCAACATAGGCGTAAAGCCGTGAGTACATTGGTACTCGAGAAGTCGCTTGTAACAATAAATGCAATATAACATGCAAGGCTTACCAAAGGAAAGCTGAAAGGTTAATTTGCATAAAGGCATTTGTTGATGAAATATATTAAATAACTTGAAAATAAAGTTAATCAAAACAGAATAATAGATAATCAAAGGAATAAACATGAACCACTTGTGAACACCAATTCACAAGTTAAACCAACAGTGAACTACCTGTCCACCCCCAACATAAACCACCAAGTTATAAATGAAACACTAACCCTCGTGTGAAATCCCCGAGCATTGTCCATGACCGAGGACGCGGCTATTCGAATAGTTTTACACTCTGCAGAGGTTGCACAACTGTACCCACACGATGTGATTAGCCTAGGCCTAAGGAAATCACAACAAGGCCTTTACAATGCTCTACCTCAACCCAATCCTGCCCGCTAGGGTTTCGCATCACACCCCCCCTTGCGCCACATGGAAATCAGCAACCATGTCCATCACAATGGCAGAATTGAATTGAAATATTACAAATTAATCAGCCAGGTCCATCCCATAATAGACATGTGGTTTGCACGATTAAGCTCAGATCAATGGCGCACAAAGTTAAGTCCTTAATATTACCCGGGCGAGACTACCACATCCCCCAAAGTACAACCAGATTTCCCTTTATCGCACGATCACTCGCCGAGTGCAAAACCAATTTGTATAACCAAGCCAACGTCACACCAATGACGTGGCACAAATTTTAATACACGTGGCACCAACCACAGTTCCATAAGTCATTAAGTCAAATTAATAATTTAACAGGTGTGATGAGATCAAACGTAAATATAAACCGGCTAAGCAATCTAATCGTACCAACCCATGTGATAAATAAACTAGCATCACTAATAAATTTCCCAACCTATGGTGACAATGGCATCATGGTATTTCAAAGTGTCAAGGAGGTATAATTGCAATTGGGACAATAGCTACCTGTGCAAAGGTTTGAATAAAAATAGCAATGCAATGTAATTTAAAGCAAAATAATTAAATAATAGTTTGCAAAATTGGGTTCAACATGATCAAGGGACACGACTTGCCTTCGTTATGCTCAGCGGGGTACTCCTGGTCTTCTGGCGCGAAACCTGCTCCTCCGGAATCCGAATCTAACGAGAGAGAAAACGACCGAAAACAAAGAAACACATAAAATGACCAGAAAATGAACTCCAAAAATCACAAAACCAGAACCAACAGCTAGAGCTCGATTTTAGATGAATTTAGAAAAAAGAACGGGGTCAATCGGAGCTAGGACGGAGGAGAACGGGCTCCCGGAAAATTAATTCTAAAATTAATTCGGGAAAATCGGAAAAGTTCTTGTCTTTGTGAACCCGGTCCACGAGATTCCGAGTCCACCGTGGACGCGGTCCACGAATAGCTGCACGGGGCGGCGGCGACGCGGGCGTCTTGACGTGGCGGCGATATGCCGCCACGTGGCACATCCGACGTGGCGGTGACGTGGTCGCCACGTGGCGCTGGCGCAGACGCCGCGAGGCGAGGCGAGGCGAGGGCGAGGGCGCGCGAGGCGACGGAGGCGACGCGGCGATAACGGCGCGGGAGCTCACCGCGGCGACGCGGCGGCGACGCGGCGGCGACGCGGCGGCGGCCGCTGCCCGGCGACCTCGGCGACGGCGAGACGCAAAGCGGCGGCGGCGCGAGCGGCTCAGCGGACGGCGGCGCGCGAGGCGAGCGGAGGCGGCGGCGAGGGTTTCGCGGCGTGCACGCGAACCGAGGACAGCCGGCTGATTTTAACACGCGAACCGAGGAGTTCGATCCGGTTCGGCGACGCGCGGACGCGACGGGTTAGACGGCTAGGATGCGCCACGCGGCAAGATCGGACGGCGGGATTGATTAGGTTAGGGTTAGGTTCGCGCGGCGCGTGGAGCGGAGCGACGGCCGTGATCGCGCGGCGCGCGATCGGGCGCCGAGGGCGCCGGCGGGGGCGAGGGCGCGCTGGTCAGCGCCAGCGGCTGCATGATGCGCGACGCGCGCGCGCGCGCGGGATCGGCGCGGAGGCGGCGCGCGGCGCGCGGGCAAGAATCGCGCGGCGCGGCGCGGATCGGGCGACGCGTGGAGTAGAGAGGTGATCGGGCGGTGAGGTTAAATCCTTTTCTTTTCTTTTTCCAGAAATTCAAATAAACTTCTAAAAGCTCTAGAAAATCGCAAATAACTCCCAAAAATTCACCAAAAATACCAGAAAATTCCTTGAGACCTGAGGAACACAAATAAAATATTTCCAACTTATGTTAATGTTTATTTTAATCATATTAAATCATTTAAAACTTTAAAAATTCATTTGAAGCTTCAATTAATTTCAGAAAATTCCAGAAAATTCATTTTTGAAATCCAGGCTTTAAAAATCTCAGGAAAACAGGATGTTACAAATGAGCAGGGCAATTTAATGCCCTGGACTTAGACTTGCTTGGCATTAATTAAGACTTAGCTAGTAAAGCTATTATTAACTTCTAGGGTGATAAGGATTAGTCAATTCAAGCGATAAGGAGTGTCGTAGTAATATTTATAATATTACGTAGGCAAGTAACTACCTTATGTTTGACATATATTTGTATAAATAATTTAAGCATGCATTTTGATAAATTTAAAAGAACATAATTTTCCTAAAGTGTAGGATCAACATGATCAAAGTGATGACTTGCCTTGCTTGTTTACCACGACCTTGATTTAGCTCATAGCTGGCTTAACCAGTCAGTCGTATTGAATCCTTGGGCGTTTCTTCCACTCGCACTTTTATACTGTTGGAGCTTGTCGTCCGAGATTGCAGCTCTTAATATGCGGTAAACGAACAAAAAACCAGATAAATTCAAACAGCCGCAAGAGTCCAGTTCAATTTAAATGAGCTTATTTGATATTGTTGTATTTTGAGGGTAAAGAGAGATGGTTGGAGATAGTGTGAAGTAGGCATTGAGTTGACGGTATTGAGCAAAGAAAGGAGGTGATTGGGTAGCTTTACCGTGAGGGAAAATTTTAGGATCAGGAAGAATTTGGAATACAGGATTACCCGTAGGATCCCTTTGTGGTGTTCAAGGAAAGTGGTTAGATATAGCCGAGTGAGGAATGCTATGGCTTGATCTTTTTAATTTATAACTTCATTTATATTAATTTATATTTATCAAAGAAGTTCCACGAGTTAAATGGGACTTTAATATCAGCTTAGATGGATTCCCTGAGAATGTAATTGCCAGATACGTGAATCCATATGTTTTATAGTTTAGTTACAATATGGAGTTGGGTATTCATCTGATTAGGGTTAGGAATAAGTTAATTAGTTTGATGATTGACAACTTTTTTAGGAAAGACTGATGATTGTCATTTACTGAAGATGTGAGTCACAAATTAACAGGGTTCGTTTGATAAAGTTGCATTTTGTGTTACCAATTATTGTTAACCAGTAAATGATGAGGTAATAGTTGGATGATTATTTTGGGTGCAAAGTTATGTTTTAGCCAACTCCTTTAGTTAAGATTATTATTTACACAAGTTCTATCCTTGAATGCTTCTTCATACAGGATGGGAGTTTAAGGTGACAATTAAAATCATCCCAAGGCCAATAATTTGGAATAACGACTAATGATCCCCTATTTAAGAATTTCTTAATCCGAAAGAAGTTCAAATCTTTGTATGTTATGAATGAACATCAAAGATTTGACTCATAAATTTTTAAATCCCCAATTAAAAGGAGTCTTCTTGATTTTATCGGTGAATAATTTGTTATGCATATTTTATGTGTCAGAAGGTAGTTAAATAAATTTTGCATTAGTGGATGTGGATCTAGGGTAACTTTATGATAGATATTATGCAGGTATTTTGAATTTCTGGGGTACAGCTTTGAAATTATTTCTACTATTGTCAATTAGTCATTTTTATGGATATCATTATTTTGCCTAGACTCCTATTATAATTTCGAATGCGATTTCTTCAGTATTTACACATTATTTTTTCCTTCATCACATTGCTTACTTGCACTTTTCTTAGTTATTTGAAAGATACAAAAGGTATGCTACAAATAGCTACTTCCCATATTAGCAAGGCCCACTGGTCATAGAAAGGGAGAGGGAGATGCAGAGGGGAGAACAGAGCGGGGAGGAACACTCGGCGGGAGAGGCAGTGGAGCAGAGAGCAGGGGCGCAAGGCCAAGCGGCGGTCGCCGGCGAGGGGCCATCGGGGAGATAGTGAGGACTGGACAAACGGGTTGTCTTGTGATGCAGGAGCCTGGGGGCGGTAGCCCAGGCCGGGGTGGCGGTGCGACAATAATCCCAGGCGACGTCGACGAGAGCCGAGGTAAGCATCGGCGGTCGAAGGGAAAGAGGGAGGGGAAAGGAGGTGAGTCGTGAGCAAGAGGAAACCATAATGAACTTACTAGCGGTGACGAATTGGCCGGAAGATTAGGGAGGCGGGCTGGCGTCGGAGGCCACGAGCGACGCAAGGAGGCTCACGTAGAGGGGTCTCGCCGGTAGGGAGAAGCATCGGCCAGTGGCTGGGGAAGCTTTGGGATGTAGAGGGGCTCCTCCCACCATGAGGAATCGGGTGGCAATGCATCAAGGAGGGCTCGGCAAAAGAAATGGCAGTGTTTGGCCGAACTTGAGGAAGATGGCTACTGTGGCAAATCTTGGCAACGGAATTTCAATTCACCTTGGGGAGGGTAGAGGGCGACCGAGGCGCAACGTGACACAGGCGGATCATCGCGAAGTTTTGCCAGAGAGATAGAACAGCATCGAACGGTGTCAGCCAGTGAGCTCGGAGCGGCTTGGGGGTGCTTTGCTTATAGGGAAGAGGAGAAGAGAGGCTTGGAGAAGTACTGGGAAGCTCGTGCCTCTATATATGCGAAGAAGGATTGGTTGCCGTCAGCACTTCATAAATTGCCCGATCAATGACGGCACTGTGGAGAGGTAGACAACTCGAGTGCACAAAGGGTAGGAGGTGGCGTGCACGCGGGGGCGGGGCTAAGCTGAGGGGAAAAGGGCGAGCTCGCGAGGGGAGGGGTAGACCAGGGCCGAGCTAGCACTGAGGGATGAAGACACGGGTTATATCGCTAGATTTAAGCCAATATATGGCACAACAGGGGGTCTTGGTGTGGTGGATGTATCCTTACTAAGGTGAAACTTTAGCAGGCGTAACTTATACTAGGTGATGCATTGTAAAAACCTTGTGGTGATATTCTTGATTCACATGCCTAAGAAATTATATGAAATATAATAAGTTGATTATCTCTTGTGGGTAAAGTGTATGAATTCGATAGAGTGTAAATTATTCGAATAGTCGTGCTCACGGTCATGGGTAGGCATGAGAACTTGAGTTAGTGTATATTTATAAAACTTTGTGGGTGGGATTAAAACTCATTGGATGGATGTAATCCTGAATTTGGTTTACCCTAGGTAGATGTAACCCAGTGATGATAATGGGTGGATATAACCCTAGTATCAAAAACTAGCACATGGTGGATAGAATCATGTAACAAGTGGATGGAACCATGCATCTGTGAGTACTATCTACTGATCTAAGGAATAGAGCAGTAGTTTCATAGAGAATTCTAGATTGGCTAAATCTGAGTTCGACAGAGCTAGTATCAGAGTATATGACTATAGGGAAAAGCCTTAGTTAGAATGGTCATATCTAAGGACTCGAGTCCTATTTTCAAAAATTAAGAAAAACTTTGAAAAAAATATAGTGTATTACTGTTTTTACTCATCACTCTTAGTTCTTGACTTACCTTTACTTTCCTTATGTTTTTACTCTATTATGACTCTTTCTAGTTCAAAACTGTAGATGGTTGGATCATTTGACCATGACATGTGGAACTTTTTCTCCCATGGTGAGGATGATAGGGAGTTTGAGGATATCCTTCGTAAGCATATGCAGTACCTAGTCTATAGTCTCCGACCCATCTTTAGGGGCCAGAATACTCATATCCTAGACTGTAAGTCTTTGATGATGGAGGTTTTCCTCTACGAGAGGAAGGGCGAGTTTGAGCCTCGCACCTTTAGGACCAAGCACCCCAGTAGCTCCTCTTTAGATGCTCTCTAAGACACAGCCCGCCTGGCTTTGGCTCACTTATGCGAGATTCATAAGGCCACCCTCTTGACTTCTCTGTTCTGCTTTTACCATCTGTCTGGGAGTGTGAGCACTATTGCCAGACCTACGTCACCAAGGACAATGACCCACTATTGAAGCACCAAGTCTAGCTCACCAGAGCTATGGGGGCCACCTACACTGATACCTTGGAGGAGATCGCCTAGCTCAGTATGCTTCTCACCACCAGTTACACTCATTTTGACACTCTTCGCGCCTAGCTTAATAGGTGCAAAAGGACCCTAACTGTTGTGGAAGGTGAGACAATAGCAGCAATCACTTAACTTGAGGGCATAGTAGTGGCAGCAGTTATCTATGCCCCAGCACCTCCTGGACCCCTGTCATCCCTAGTAACTCGGCGTTGACTCGACCTTTGGGACCCCACTTGAGGACTACTACGCATAAGAGAGTGTGATGCCACAGTCCACCGATCATCGTCGACATCAGAGACTCCAACAAAGGACGCAACCTCTCCTGTTCTTGCTCCTGCTCCTGGTCACCTACCTACAGCTATAGCTGCTCCTATTCCTATTCTTCAAGCGACTGCACTGCTTTTTGTGGCCATACTCTCATGGAGGAGTAGGCCGGTTTAGGTTCAGGTTAGCTAGCAGTGCTTGCGAGGGCAGTCTTTTCAGTTGCAAGCACTTTTCCCCTTTGTACCAGTCAAGTAGACGTTGTAGTTTATATCTTAGTGTAGTGTCATGGCTTAGCATGGCCTATATACTATGTACTTATAGTCATCTAACACTTAACCCTTATTATTAATGTCAAGCAGCCATCTTAGGCCTTGTATTGTATTTTATCATTTCTCTTATTTGGTTGGTTATTTTGTTGTGCTGGTGAGGGCTTGTCAACCCTCATACACACACACACACATGTATACATATATATATGTGTGTGTATATATATGTGTGTGTGTGTGTATATGTATGTGTATGTGTATGTGTATGTGTATGTGTATGTGTATGTGTATGTGTATGTGTATGTGTATGTGTATGTGTATGTGTATGTGTATGTGTATGTGTATGTGTATGTGTATGTGTATGTGTATGTGTATGTGTATGTGTATGTGTATGTGTATGTGTATGTGTATGTGTATGTGTATGTGTGTATGTGTATGTGTATGTGTATGTGTATGTGTATGTGTATGTGTATGTGTATGTGTATGTGTATGTGTATGTGTATGTGTATGTGTATGTGTATGTGTATGTGTATGTATATGTGTATGTATATGTATATGTATATGTATATGTATATGTATATGTATATGTATATGTATATGTATATGTATATGTATATGTATATGTATATGTATATGTATATTGTTGTGGCTCTGCATCAAACAGAGAGAGAGGTGTAAGGTAGTGGAGAGTTAGGTGAGCAATGTCCTCTTGGGTCTTTCCCAAGGGCCGGTCGTCATATATATGCGTTCCCTCGTAAGGAGTGTCTTTACCATCGTAACCTTACACTGAGCCTCCCTTCAAGGGCAAACTACGTCATTTACATGGTTTATAACCTTCTCAACAGGCTAGCTGGGTTTAGGTGGGGGCCACCCCTACGACATATATGTATATGTATATGTATATATGTATGTATGTATGTATGTATGTATGTATGTATGTATGTATGTATGTATGTATGTATGTATGTATGTATGTATGTATGTATGTATGTATGTATGTATGTATGTATGTATGTATGTATGTATGTATGTATGTATGTATGTATGTATGTATGTATAGGAAGCCCCTTTTCTACACTCGAGTGTAATTATACCATATATCGTATCTCACAATGTGGAGAGTATCTCGCGTAACGGAGGGTATGTACGTGTAGTATACGAGTATTTAAAACCATCTAGGTGGTATGAACAATTTTTTAGAGGTGGTATGTAGATTTTTTTTAACATACTCCTTTTTATATGCGTATATAAAGGTATTTATAAAATACGCTAAAAACTATGGAGTCTCTTGCAATTGTTTTATGTGGTTCACATTGAAGTATCTTATAATTAGTATACGAGTATATCCCAAAGTGATAAAGGAGTATTTCAAGTTCGTTTAAGTAGTATATTAGAGGTGAGTGTAATTATACCCGGATGTAAAATATATTTTTCATATATATATATATATGAAAATGGTTCTATATTCTTGGGAGTACGTACTCTCACTTCTAATATACCCCTTTAATGGTGTTGTTATATCTCTTTATCTATTTGAGTATACTTTAATAATGATTATAAGATACTTTAAAGTGAGTTCAATCAAAAATTTCATCAAACTCCACTTTTACAGTATAATTTATATGTGTACTCTTTTTATACATGAAAAAGTATATATAGCAAAAATGAAGGGCTCCAATGAAAATTTTTCAACAAAGTCACATTGGAGTATATTAGAATTAGTATTGAAGTATACTAAAAATAATAAAGAGGTATAAAATATTCATTTAAGTGTTATATTGGAAGTGAAAGTATGTACTCCTGAGAATACAGAAAAGGCTTCCTATATATATGTCACAGGAGAAGAAGCACAGGAAGCTATAGGAGTTCTGATGGATATGTTTTCTATTAAGTCAGTACTAACACATGTTCTCTTTGATTCTAGGGCTTCTCATTCATTCATATTAGGGAAGTTTGTGGAAAGACTTAAGTTGCCAATCTATAAATTGAAAAAACTCGTGGTACTTAGCTCACCTGAGGGACTGTTAACTGCCACGTTACTAAGTCCGAAGGTAAAAATTACCATAGAGGATTTTGGTTTCTTAGCATACCTCATGGTGCTATAATCCCAAAACTAGATATAATCCCAAGGATGGACTGGTTGGCCAAATACCAAGTAAGGATAGACTATGCCAATAGAAAAGTAGTACTTACCAAGTGCCCCAGATTAATAATGATGGTTAATGTGGAGTGTCCCTACTGTTGGGGTTGTGCAATCCATTTACCTTGAGGATGTGCTTCTGGAAGGAATGCTAGTAGTGCAATACTACCCTGAAGCATTTCCAAAAGAATTGACTGGCATGCCACCAGACTAGAACATAGAGTTTGTCATTGACCAAAACTAGGGGCCACCCCAATTGCCAAGAGACCTTATATGATGGCTACCAATGAGCTTGAAGAGCTAAAGCAGCAGATTGTGGAATTACAAGAGAAAAATTTATCAGACCCGGCTCATTACCCTAGGGTTCACCAGTACTTTTCGTCAAGAAAAAGGATGACACCACAAGAATTTATGTGGACTACATAACACTGAATGATATGACCATAAAAAATAAGTATCTCCTACCCCACATCGATGACCTGTTTGACTAACTCTCAAGAGCCATAGTGTTCTCTAGGATAGACCTAAGATCAAGATATTATCAACTCAAGATCAAGGCTGAGGATATCCCCAAAATAGCATTCACCACCCAGTATGGTCTGTATGAGTTCACAGTCATATCGTTTGGCTTGACTAACGTACCAGCCTATGTCATAAACCTTATGAACAAAGTATTCATAAAATACTTGGATAAGTTTGTAGTTGTATTTTCTAATGACATCTTCGTTTACTCCAATACACTAAAGAACATGCCAAACATCTGCGGTTGGTACTAGAAATGCTTAAGGAGCAACAATTGTGCACTAATTATAGCAAGTTTGAGTTATGGCTCTATGAAATCAGCTTCCTCAGGTATATTGTGTCTGTTGTAGGAGTAGCAGTCGATCCAGCTAAAGTAGAGGTTGTTTTGGAATAAAAGTAACCCACCTCCATGATGGAAGTATGTAGTTTTCTTGGATTGGCTGAATACTACAGACGGTTCATCAAAGGGTTTTCAAAGCTTTCCAGACCGTTGACCTAACTGTTCAAGATGGGAAAGAAGTATAAATAGATGGAAGCTTATGAAAAGATTTTTCCAATAGTTGAAGAAGAAGCTGACTACTGCTCCTATGTTAGTCTTGCCAGATATACACAGTGACTTTGAAGTTTACTATGATGCATCACGCCAAGGTTTTGGTTGCGTACTTATGCAAGGAGAAAAGGTTATGGTTTATCCATCAAGACAACACCGTCCTCATTAAGACAACTATCCAACTTATGACTTGTAGTTAGCATTAGTAATGCATGCTTTAAAAATTTGGCTACATTACTTGATTGGAAACCACTATGATATATACATTAACCACAAGAGCCGTAAGTACATTTTCACCTAGTTAGATCTCAACTTAAGGTAGAGAAGATAGTTAGAGTTAATCAAGGACTATGATCTGGATGTCCATTACCATTCTAGGAAGACTAATGTAGCGGCCGATGTATTGAACCGTAAGTCCTACTGCAGCAATGTTATGATCTAAGAACTACAACCTGAGCTCTATAAAGAGTTAGAAGCACTCAATCTAGAGATATAGTAGATTAAGGTACCATAGCCACTATAGAAGTACACCTAACCTTAGAAGATATGTAGGAACCAAGAAGTGCTATGCTTATCACACATTGTTTAGACAGTGGAAAACGACGCATTAACCAAAATCAAACTGCCTGTGATAAACAAAAAACGAGTGGGGGTAGTACTTTGGTTAATTTGAAGTTGGATTCCAATAATTTGGAGTGAAATATATCTCCTAAAATAAATACTCATCTATTTTACCACACTGGAACCTGCATGCATGCAAGTAGTGAATAAATGTCGTTAATTCGTCGCCATCCACGTCACGTTATATATATTGTCCTTGGTACTATAGCGACATATATACTTTTTAGTATATATGTAGGTGTACCATTTATTCATTCATTCGTTGGTTTTATTAATGAGAGGGGCCGCTGGTTAGTTTAAGGTCGCTAACACAAGAAATAGTGAACTACAACAACTTGTTAGCAGTACATGTTTGTTTGTGTTGCTACATCAACGGAGTCAATAAAATACTATTGGTGGCCGATCACAAATCAACGGTCACGTATGCAATGCAACCTGCAGCGGCCATATCAATTTCTTTCTTGCGAAAATTTTAATGGAGGGAGCTGTAATGTATATGGGATACTAGGCACCATGATCTAAAATAGTTATTTTTCTATGAATCATGGGCGAAAATATTCGGAATTTTTTGGACATCGAGTTTAACTAGTTTACTAACTAGTTCAAATAAGTTTGAATTGAAATTCGAACTGTAGTTACCTTTTTTATGATAGTTTGATTGTAGGTATGTGCTCAGCAAAGCATGTGATCTAAATTTGTTCAAAATCTTTGAATTTGAGTATATTTTTTAGAGATATGTGTTTAATTTGAATTGTTGTAGATGGATATATATACCCTAAAACTGAAATTTTTGAAAAATATACTAAATTTTAGGTTAAATGAATGCATTTAAAATCATAGTATCCAGACACCATAGTGCCCATTTCAATATATATATATATATATATATATATATATATATATATATATATATATATATATATATATATATATATATATATATATATATATATACACACACACACATGCATACATACGTACATACATGTGGTAGCGTTATTCTGTGCGTGAGCATACAAAAGAGCTACTCAGCTCGACCACACCCCAAGAGCCCGACCATGACCCACTGCGCCCAGGCACCCTCTGCGCAAGTGCTAGTTTAACCACACACTCCCCATCTTCCACCGCAGCCCCTATGCCCCCACCTGTCTTCCACCATGCCAACCCCTAGCCCTCATCTTCCACCACGCCGTGCGGTAGCAACATGCGTAATTGATGGTAAAATGGTGTGAAGTCGCCCACTGATCAGTAAAATACCACGGTAGCCCACTGATCGGCAGTAATCCATCACTATCTTCCATGTCGTGTAGTTTTACTACCACTGCACCTCTGCCATCTCCTATGTGATGGTGACAGTAAAAATAAAAAGCAATTTACGACTAGATACATACCAATTTGCAGCTAGATGAAACTACTTTTATTGCCACACTTAGCCGTGTTGCATGTTGGCCACGTGGCAGCAACAGTAAAATTGAAATCACAATTATGACTAGAAAAAATTCAACTTTATAGCCATATGAAACTATTTAAATGTCTTGACGATGATTTTACTGGACGCATTGTTAGAGTTTACTACCACACGTAACTATGGCGCATGATGGCAATGTGATTGCTGAAGTAAAATGGATACCACATATACGTGTAGATTCATTCCAATTTACGGCCAACATGAAACCTCACAACTAGACCACACACCCGATCACGACCCACTTGAGCGCGATTCTAGGCACACCCCGCACAACCACCCTGTAAAACCACACTTGCCAAACAAAACAATCGGCGTTTCTATGACTCGATCCACACCACTACCACCCCCATCCGCCGCCCCCTTATCATCCATCTTCCACCACGATGCACGGTGGCCCGCGAGTTGAACCAACAGAAAAATGGATCAAGGACATACACCATGCGGCCGTGTGAGCCCACCAATCGGTAGTAATCAATCACCATCGCCCATGCCACGCACTTTTCCTGCCACTGCACCTCCACCATCTCCCATGCTAATGCCATGTAGTTTCTCCTATCATATACTGTCGTGTCGGACAGAGTGTCAACCACGCTAAGCCCCTCCACACAGATGGCAACACCAGTGGTAAACGTGGTCTTGCTAGCAATTAGTCCTCCCATCATCTGCGATCCACTACTGCACACCTCGGTTCAGATGCCACTGCCAGCGGCTTAAAATTAGTATTTAAGTATACTGAATGTGATAAAAGTATATATACATCTTTTGGGAATACATACTCTCACTTCTAATATACCACTTAAATGACTATTTTTTACCTCTTTATCACTTTTGGTATACTTAAATACTAATTATAAGATACTCTAATGCAACTTGGTTGAAAAATATTCATTGGCACTTTATTTTTGCTATATGCACTTTTTATGTATAAAAGAAGTACATATATAAATTATGCTATAACAAATAGACTTTCATGAACTTTTTCATGGGACTCACTTCGGGGTACCTTATAATCATTATTAGAGTATGTTTAAATAGATAAAGAGGTATAATAACATCATTAAAAGGGTATATTAAAAGTGAGAGTACATATTCTCAGGAGTATAGAACCATTTTCCTACGCACGCGCGCACACACAAAAGGGAGTCCATAGTTTTTAGTGTATTTTGTAAATACCTTCGTATACGCACATAAAAAGGAATATGTTGAAAATGTACATACCACCTCTCAAAAATTATTCATACCATCTACATTGTCATAAATACTCATATATTACACGTACATACCCTCCATTACGTGAGATACTCTCTATGTTGTGACATACGACATAGGGTGTAATTACACCCAGGTGTAAAAAAGAGGTTTCCTATGTGTATGTGTATCTATATATGTGTATATACATATACATACACATATATATGTATGTGTGTGTGTGTGTGAAAATAGTTCCATACTCATAAGAGTACGTACTATTACTTCTAATATACCCATTTAATGGTATTGTTATATCTCTTTATCTTTTTGAGCATACTATAATAATGATTATAAGATAGTTCAAAGTGAGTTGTATGAAAAAAAAATTTATCAAACTTCACTTTTTATTGCATAATTTGTATGGATACTCTTGTTTATACATGAAAACGTGTATATAACAAAGATAAAGTATTTCGATAAAAAATTTTCAAGCAAATCGTATTAGAGTATATTGAAGTATACAAAAAGTGATAAAAAGGTATGAAATATTTGTTTAAATAGTATATTAGAAATGAGAGTATATACTTCTGAGAGTACAAAAAAGACTTTTATATATATACAAGTATAAGTATATACTCTAAGAAGTATAGAATCATTTCACGAGAGAGAGTAGGTGACGGGAGTTGCTTCGAGCCGTCGTCCTCGGAATCGTTTGGACGGTCGCGTCACCGGCGGTTGGAAGGTTTGGCCGGACGGAGATGTACATGTTTGACCAGAACCTGAAGTTGATGTCTGGGCCGGGTTGACGACAATCAAATACAACCGGGGAAAAAAACAAACAAATCAATGGATTAATTATCATCGGCCGGATCCAATAATTATGTTCTGATTAACCATATATAAGTATCTATATTCTTCTCTACGCTGAGCTCAGATCGAATTCAAATATTTGTTGAATTGGCAACAGAGGCTGGATCGATGTTACAAGTTAGTATATATGGTCCATCATGTGTGATGCGTGTGCCTTGAAAACTGCAACGCTGCCTGCACGAGGATGTGAGAGACTCAGGGCTGGGAATTAATCAACGGAATATTCTCTGACATTTATATATATGGCTTCAAATTGTTAGGACGAAAACAAACGTCCAGACTCGTCCGTTTCAGGGCTGCGCACCGACGCCAATAATGGAAACGGACCAACATTTTCATTACCACATACTCTAATTGGGACTTAGCTTAAACCAGGAGTTCCATGTTGTCGATCACTGTACGATCGTAGAATGTCATATGGGATTTAGCTTAAACATTTAAAACTTTACCTGCGGCGCGTTCTAAAACGATAGGTGATTTTGAATTGGGTCAGTATTAGTTTTTCATGAAAATTAAGGTGCACTGGGTATCTAGATTTTAAATTTGTAATCATGTTCAATAGTGGTAACAGGATATATTCGTTGAAATTGGCTTGGGTAATGGGTATTATGGAGTGCCATGAACATGATTTTGAAGATTTCTTACTCAAGGATACTGCAGATTAATGAACATGTCCAGATTACTATTAAAGACTTGGATTCTGCCATTCTGGAGGACTTGTCCATATTACATGTTGAAGACTTAAAGGTATCTTTGAGAAGGTTTAATGGAAATTTCTAGCTGTACGTCTGTAACTACTAAAGCTAGAAATGAGTTTAGTTAAGCATAACATTATCTTTCTAATGGACGTTTGTTTCATTAGGCTGAGAAGTGTTTGAAAAGGGAGAAACAGCGAGTTGCCCATTATTTGCACTCTAGTAGTGAACAAAAGTTGTTGCCTTTGTTGGAGGATGGAGGTTAGTGGAAAGTCTGCTGTTGCTTTCTATTTTAACTTTGAAAGAGTATTTCTTGATGTTTAATTATCTATATTTGCTACATGTAGTCATGTACACCAGATGGCAGATGCATAATTTGGAATTGTAATGTTCAGAGTGCTGTTGGATTCCTGATAGTCATAGAGCAGTAGCAATGAGTAATGACACCAATCTGCAACTGCAAGAAGAATGAATAAACAAGATCGGTCATATCTAAGAGGTACATATTCCGAGTTTGCTTTGCACTTTAATTACATTGTCTTTTACATTGTCTCAGTGTGATAAGCACGAAGAAACATTAAAAGTAATATATATATAATTTATTTTTATTATTTAAATATTTATAGCCGTGTCACTGTATCGATATTTTAAGAGAAATAGCGATCCCCATATCGGTGTCGTGTCAATGTATCTATGTACGTGCAGCATAGCATCCCACGTAACCCTTGCCTCAACCGATGCTCAATCAACATGCATGCACCACTCTAACCAACGGAAAAGGAAAGGCAGAGAAGAAGCTAATAAGCCATTTCTTTTGTTTTTGTTTTTCCTTGTAAGTGATGGCCACCTCAAGAGCAACAGATGGTTGGATGGAGGTCAGGGAGCTTGTCATGTATATAAAACTCTCCAACCAACTAACTAAAGCGCAAAACGGCAAGACATGAGAAAATTAATCAAACATAGATACTTGTGTAGAATGAGTTATCTGTGTTTACACATATATATATGTGTGTGTGTAGTACGGACCAAAAGCTGAGGGGACAAATGAACCCCTACCTGTTGTTTAAGATCCATTGGTTGATGGGGAGAATTACTGATTGAGAGGTGCATGCTTATATAACTGATCACTGTCCCCCCAACAAACAGAAGAATCAAAGCGAAGACTTAAACGAATGATTTGTTCTTGTATTTGAAAGAGCTAACATTAAGCACCTGTAATTCAGCTAGACACACTAAGCCAGTGCCTTCTCTTTTTTTTTCCCTCCTTCTCACGGCACATGTCTAGGGTTCGGTCGTCGACGCATGCAGCTGCTGGTAAATCGTCGTGGTCGGCGTCTGCCGCGCCCAACCGAAGGCGACGATCGAGCGGAGCAAGACTACCAGCAACGATCCCCGACGCCTCAACCGTGCAAGCTTTCCCTCTTGTTTACCGGCTTTCTTTCTTGTCTGTTCTGTTCTTTTTCTTCGTTTCTCTCTCCTGTCTTGTCACTGTTGTGTTCTTGTGAGAGAAGGGTTCAATCGAGCCTGAACCACCTGTGGTTATAATCCTGCAGACTGGTCTTGCTAGCAGCAGTGTGGTGTAGTTTGGTTGGTCAGGTCTGGACGGAAGGCGAGCGGATGAGGTTGCCCACGACCAGAAATGATTAACTGACCACCCGAAAACAACGTCTGACCAGCAAGATACGAGCAAGCAAGCAAACCGCACGAGCACGTCAACTACCTGGCTGCAGGCATGCACGCGTGTTCATATATCGTATATACATACGCACGTCAGCTACCTGGCTGCAGGCATGCACGCGTGTTCATCGTATATACATACGCACGTACTCGTATACATGTCAATTCTACTGGCTAGACTTGTAACCAGCCGACCTGCCGCCTTGCCTGACCTCACCAACGGAACAAACCCACAGCACCATACGCTAGTAATACACCATACACTAGTAACTTTTTTGTTATTTATGTTACATATAATATATATATATGATTTCACCTAGGCCATATACAATAGTGCAGATGGCTATTGTCTGTGGTTCCCTACATATCTTTGATAGACAAAACTAACAAACTCGTAGAATAGGTTGTTTGTATGCTCTATAATTTCTACATATGGTATTGATCAAAGTTGTCAGAATCGTGATATGGATTGTAGTATCGTACATACGATCCTACCAAAAATAGATGATACAGATTGTATTGATACAGATTAGGTAAAATAGGGGGGAAAAACCATATATTAGCATCTTATTGAATGTTTGTTGTATGCGCGCGGCCTGTTCTCTCTACTGGTTGTATCCTACCTGCACCATCGATCGTGGCAAAAGCATCACGGACGGCTGATGCGTGCGCACGGTTTCCAAACCAAACATCTTACCGAAACTTGACTAGTTTATTAGCAGGAGGAAGTCTCACTCTTCCTTCTTCCTGAGGCCAGTAATACGAATGAAGCTGTGTCTAGTGCCGTCTCAAAACTCTCTCTCTCTCTCCCTTCCTAAAACAGGACAGGACAGGACACGTAGAGGAAAACAACAAACGAAAACAAATATCTACCGTAATATGAATTCAAAACTCACCGTATATATAGGCTAAAAAGACATTAAATTTTTAAAAAGCTAATACCATTAAACCATATATACCTTTAGCTAGGTAGCTGAACAAGTTTTTCCAGGAGGGCTTATATTGAAGCAGCTGAACAAGTTTGCAAAGACACACGCAGAAGTTGATCTGAACTTTGGTCTATTCTTATTGTTTCATCGTCCTTTTTTTCTCTCTCTGTACAGAAAGAACCTTTAACTAGCGTTGCTGCTGCTGCTGCTGGACTACCCAGCAAGAACTCTGCTTATTGGTATAGTAGCTCCAGATTAGAAAAATTCGAGGGAAAAAAACTGAAGAAAACTAGACAAGGAACTATTGGAGAGAGAGAGAGAGAGATCTAAACAGGAAGATGGAATTGAACTATTGAAGCCGAGCTGCTGCTCCCTCCACTTGCCGCCTCTGCTTAATTGCCGTCGCTCGTTCCATTCTTGCCGCGATTCTCGTTGAGCGGTGGCTTTGATTTGAGCTGATCGACGATCACTCTCGTTAACTGCTGCTTCCTACTCGATCTTGGCCATGCCCATCATGCGCTTGGCGGCGTGGACGCCGTCGGCCGGCGGGCTGGGGTCGAAGCCGGACATGTAGTTCCGGACCTCGATCCGGATCATCTCCTGCATCATCGCCAAGAACTCCGCGCTGAACGGCGCCGGCCGGCGCGGCGGCGCGAGATTTTGAAGCTGGAACGGCATGGGCGGCTGCGGCGGCATCTGAGACGCTGGAGCCGGCTGTACAGGGAGAGGCGGTGGGGGCGCCGCCGGGGTGGCCTCGGACGGAGATGGATCAGGCTGATCCAGGCCGGGCAGGGAGAGCGAGAGCGAGAGGGACGTCGCCGGGGGAGGAGGCTCCGGCGGAGACGACGGCACCGGCGGCGTCGGGAGCACGACGACCCCGCCGTTCCGCGCCACGGGGCGGTATACGTGCTGCTGCTGGTGCTGCGGCGGCGAGGTGGCGGACGGCATGACGGAGGGGAGGCTGTGGTGGCTGGAGTCGCTGAGGTCGGAGCCGGACGGGCTCCCGGGACTGAAGCAGAGGCCGGGGTGGCCGTCGCTGCTGGTCCGCTTCAGCGGCCGCGGCAAGTCGGCCGCATCATCGGCGGCGCCAGCGTCCGCCACAGGAGCAGAGGAGGAATATTTCCTCTTGAGGGTGGAGTTCCAGTGGTTCTTGATGGCGTTGTCGGTGCGGCCGGAGAGGAGCCTTGCGATGGTGGCCCACTTGTTGCCGAACCGTGCGTGGGCGCGGAGGATGGTGTCGTCCTCCTCGGGCGTGAAGGGGCGGTGCTCCACCTGCGGCGAGAGCTGGTTGCACCAGCGGAGGCGGCACGACTTGCCGGAGCGCCCCGGGATGGACTTGCTGATGAGGGACCAGTTGCGGGCGCCGTGCCGCGCCACGAGCCGCTGCAGCGCGTCGTCCTCTTCGGGGCTCCAGGGCCCCTTGATCCGATCCACGTCCTTGGCACTGGCGCCGCCTCCTCTACACGCCGCCGCCATGTCTGACTGGGCGTATGTGTTGCAGGAACCAAGGTTTCTTGATTCTTCTCTCTGTTAGTGGGAAGAAATGGTGCGAGCTTACGAAGAAGGAAGCGGCGGCGGAGGACGATGGGCGTGAAGTGAGGGGGGGAAGGGGGCATATATAGCCGGTGGGGAGGAGGTGACCGGCGAGAGGGAAGCTGATGGGAATGCTATTTAACTAATTCTCAAGAGTTGGAATACAGTGGTTTTATAAAGATATTTATGAATATAATTTTATTTGTAATCATTTTAACATAAAATAGCAAACTGTAACTTTTTAAGGAAAATATGGTTGAAACAAGTTAATTATTATATTGAAACATTATTAAAGCTACTTATGCCCTGCTATTAAAATCATCCATTAAATATAGCTTATTTACTAGAAGTATGGTGTATTCAAATACCATTTATAATTTTGACTTCCAAGAGTTGTTCAGTTTTACCTACAAGATTCTTCAACCTCTATGACTGAGTTGAGAAAATAAGGCATTTCACTGCTCTCCTCTTTATATAGCATCTACCTGGTAGGCCTATCGTTGTTAAGTATGGTTTTACTACTTCCATACCACCCTTTTTACGTCAATTGTTCTCTTTTCTGGAATAGTATACCCTCTTGTAGATATTTAATCGATTTGAGCAGCTACTAGACCAAATTTGATGGGTCCAAATTTATAGTTGAGTTATCATTATGTTTTTTACTCAAAATAAGATTCTAGTTCTTACTTTTTACCAATGAGGTAACCATCCATGAACCCACAACTCAATGCACCGCAGCACTACCACCGCTCCAATCTAAGCCTTCTCCCTAGGGCAAAGTCGTGGACTCCGACCATCTCATGTCTTTTCACACTTTATTCTTTACCCCCTAGTGTTATTTTGTAATTCTACTAGCAAAATGTCGAATTCTTTAGTAGTGTGAAACATCAATATTTATAATCTACCATAGTATATTTTATAGTAATTTTATTTCTACTAAGGCTTGTTAAAGTAAATATGGTCATCAAATAAAAGAGAGCATTTTCAATGGTAGGACATAGCTAAATTATCATGTCATTCTAAATAATTATTTTAAATAAATAACAGTGCATAGTGGATTCAGGTGCTATAGTAACGGGTTGTTACTGTTCATCACATGTCGATCGGAATAGTAACAGTTTCGGTTTTACTGTTTATAGCGGATTCAGGTGCTACAGTGCTGGATCAGATCGATGTGAGCAGTGTCGGCTTGGATCTCATGAATAATGCGTTACAGTGACAGGCTCGGTCCGATTGGCTCTAGGTGTACTGGGTCAATACTGTGCAGCCCAGGCTTATTCAACACAATGCCATCTTCAAGCTCCATTCGACGCATTTCTGGGATGGAGATGACTATGGTGGTGATGGCTTGGGCCTAGGGGTCTGTGGTTGGCTGTCCATGGTAAGGTATTTTGGTTTGGTGGCGGACCTCGTCACCAGTGAGCTACGAACTTGGGACGGCTAAGGCGAGGTCATGGTTGAGTTCACAGGCTTTTTGGTGGTGCTGTGGACATGCTTAATTAGAAAATGGTGAGGGCAATTGCCGAATTAAACTTCTAGGCTTATCTTCAACTTACCGGTGATGGTGATGATGTTTTAGCCGGAGGTGATAGGGGAGGTATGGAGGAGTTGTGGGGTAGCAGTGAAAGAAATGGCAAAGATGGCTCGGCTTTATAGCCAAGGTATGGCGGTTTGCACAAAAGGGAGCTCCGCTTGGGAGGCAGCGCGTGGCCGGTTCAAGGTGTTTGCGAGAGCCTTTGGCAGGGTTCGACAGAGGTGGCGGGGAGGTCGGTAGCACTAGTGGCACCTTGGGCTCAGCGTCTCCTCGATCGGAGGGTTGCAGCGATCAAGCATTGCGGCTTGGCCAGGTCGACTGTGAGAGAGGAGGGGCGGCGGTGGTGCACTTGGTCGTGACTGCTTCGGCGTGCGATCAAGACCCAAGTAAGGGGTGTCAAAGCATGGCAATTCATGGTACAATGGGTGGACTAGGTGGGCAGCGGCAGTGACTAGTGTTTGCGGCGGCGAGCGGGGACGAGCCATGTGGCGGTGGGAAACAGGGGTGGAGGCGGTTTCTTGAAGTACGCCAACAGCAAGTCCAAAAAGAGAAGACGTAAAAACCAGGGTTTTGCCAAATTGGGAAGGATCTCAAATTGAGAACCAAATTCAAGAAAATCCGAACTCATTTTGAATTTTTTGGATGTTTCAGCACTAGCCAAAAGGAAACATGAGAACGAGCAATACCGGAACTAATCCACCCATGGATTAACCAAACTCCACCCGATGCAATTAGCAGCATCTTGTCTGGTTGAACTTGAAGCAAACGAGTAGTAGCAAGCACAGGCCATCGCCTTCATGGACTGATGGATAAAAATAACAGGCAGTACCATGATCAATCGGTTCATGAACTCGATTCACGTACAAATGCAAAAAAAAAAAAAAATTCTAGACGTAGCCAAATCCAACGCAGTCGTACACATCACTACCAAAATGGGGCCGAATCCAACAAGAATTCCTCTTGGTTTTACGCAAACCAAAGCAAGGAGGAGAGAGGATGCTGATTCGGATTCGCGGGGGTGTCCAGGTCCGCGCTCCGTGCGGCGTCTCCGTCCGAGCGAGTGGGACGTCTCCGCGACTCGCTTCGTCTCGTCCCCTTCCTGCCGCTTCGCTTGTTCACATGTACCAGCCCAGCCGTCTGAATCATCGATCATGGATGTACGTACGTACATTTGGCTGCAGTCTATTAGTTTAATAGATAGCGATTACTGAAAAAAAGATGAAACTAAAAGGCCAAAAAGAACGAGCAGATCTGTGGATAATACCTTACATGTCAAGTAGAGAGATGCTCAAGCCTCACAAGACCAGTGCTACCTGCTCTCTCGTCACTGCGTACAAAAGTCATGTTGATTTCTGTGCATGAAGAATTAACAAAGGCAAACGGGCTAGTTTTTGGAGCTCCCACTGAACCAGCAAGAATTTGGGGGTGATCGGAATAGCGATGGCTTTTGCCTTTTGGCTGAAAAAACACTGTAGCTGAGTTAGTGGATAGTGTAGTGAATAGTGAAAAAAAAGCTGAAGTTAGAAGCTGAAACCGAAAAAAGCCGAAACGATCAGGGCCTTTGTATGCTGATTAGGAAGCAACAATGCGCTCTCTCTTTCGACAATAATTAAGGGCTCAAGTTTAGTATTTCCTCATTACAGTATTACAACAAATGGCCTCTTGGACTATCATCATATTACCAAGAGTCCAAAACGTGCTACAGCATCTTACAGTTGATCCTTGCTTCGTCCAAGATGGTTGATTTGAATGGCTGCGTTTGGCTTCGTTTGGTTCAAACAAATTTTATTACCTCTCTTCTTAATTACATTGCTAATGACCACTGCTCCTAAACCAAAACCGTCATTGCTACTGACGGGAGCAGCACCCTCTTGATCGAACCTAGGCAGCAGCTAGCCTCTCTCTAATCCACCCACACCAAATAATACTTAGCCTCTTCCTCCTTTTCCCCCCACTTCAGAAGCTGTGCTCCACTGACTGGCCATGCACATGTCACTACTTTCACTGGCTCCTCCATCACTCCCCTTTAGATATGTGTGTTTAAACAATGTTAACACCACGCTAATTAGGCATGCATTGTTGGCTGTAGCTTCGATTGACACTCGAGGATTAGTACTGCATGTTATACCCTGTTCTTTGCGGCTTCTAAAAGCCGCTTTTAGCTTTTGCTACAATAACTAACTTTGAAATGGAGTATTTTTTTAAGATGGGATCTACAAGTTAATTGTAGTACACGTTAAAAACCTAATATATGTACCATCAAAAATCGCAAGCGAGTATCTCTCTTTCCGCAATCTCTGTCGCAAACAGCCAAAAAACCATCAACCGCAGCCAAAAACCATCAGTCGTAGCTAAAAAGAACAGACCCATAGTTTGTTTGGCCATGGTTGGCATCATCTAACGGCCCGAGGAGATGCTCCTCTTTCGTTGGTGTTGTGGTTTTGAGGGGGAGGGAACTGGTGTAAGATTAGTTCCTCCTTTTGAGAGCTAGCACAACTGCTCCTATGTATTGAGCTGCTTCCCATGCGGTGCCAGCCTCCCCATTGGTTGGAAGGGCTGCCGTGTTTGCTCATACACAAGCACTTGTGCTACGGTCAAAAATTATCAGTCGCAAATATAAGTCATCAGTCGTAGCCAAAAAGAAGCCACCCAAATTCTACGTCCCTGTGGTACTGTTTACCCGTTTGGTTTCTAGGCATTGCATAGCAGAATTCCATGCGAACGTTGTTCATCCCGTGTGATTTTAAAGGAATTTTACACAAAATTTATGTCCCTGTCTGGAACGCACGAATTGAAAAACATAGGAACATGAAAACCGCTGCAATTGAGATCTTGCGTCCTGTGAAATCCCACAGGAAAAGAAAACATAGGAATTTCTCTTTATTTGGATGCTTCACGGGAAAAAAAACCAAGGAATTTAGAGAGAGATTGCCTTGCTCAAGAGAAAAAAAGGGAAATTTCCACTAGGTTAGATCTCATGTTTGTTTGCTCCAAAATTACTCTAGAGCGAGGCATTCCATAGGAATTTCATTGGAGTCCTATGGGCTCATTCCTTTCTTCCGATGGACCACAAAATTCCTCCAGAAATCCTTTGTTCTAGACACTCCCTATGGAGACCTCTCCACGGTGACCCGAGGAGTTGACCCACACCCGCACGACCATCCAGGATTCGGTTGCCCATACACAGTTACTACACAGCACAACTCATGAATACATTAGTAAACTAGAGTTTGATATAAAAGTACGACTTAGCAGTCGTAAGCAATTTTAGTGTCCTTGAGATAAATTTACTTAGGTTACAAGTCAAAACACAGAGAACTCAAAGACAGAGAACCACTTGGAGGCTCTGAGTATAGGCCACTCGAGTGCTCCGACCAGTGCTCCATAGGCTACACTTGAGTGTAAGCATGACCTAAAATGTGAAATCATCTTCAATAAAGTAGTCTTTACCTGCAACTACTCCTTCATAGTACATATGGTCTGAACCAAAATATGTAAGAATGAGTACATAAGTACTCAACAAGCCACTACAATAACCTTCATAATGCAATGCAAGGATTCAACGATAGTTAATCTATGTGAGCTTAACAAAAAACCTATTCCGACTAGTAGTACCCATAAAGTTTCATTGTAAAGTATTTTAGTTAAATCAGTATAGTTTAAAAAAACCATTAGGGGATTCTAACCTTCTTTCCAATGAAGCACATACTAGAGCATAACGACACCTCTAACCAACTCACTTACATAAAATGACCACTGGCCCACTAGCTTCATGCATCAATTCAGGAATCACATTGACACAACTCCATTTACCGAGAGTACGACACATTTAAAAGGTTTCAAATCTCTACAGAGAATACTCAGCTTTACCCACATGATGCCACGACATAGCTAGAGTCAAGATAACAAAACTCATGACTGATTCACAACACCAGTGCCACTCATTCCCAGGAGTCATACCATGGCATAAGTTGGTCTATGAAAATCGCCAACACCAAACCTACCCGTAGGGCACTCAATGAATCTACTACAACAATCAAGTTACATCCAATGGAGCGGTACTGTGGTTGGGTAATAATTATGTCTTTTTTTAGCACTACACTTCACGTCTGTCACTGGTCGAGCGGAAACCATCGACTCCCATGGCATGAATCACCACAAACCATGGTCATTGGGGCAACCATACTGCACTAGGGCCAACAACAACTAAGAACACCACTTTAGATGAGTGATCCAACTCAATTCTCCAAGCTCTATCAACACTGTAGCACTCAGAACAGACCCCAACCCATCAACTCATGAGGACGGGCAAGGCAACAGCAATTATTATAGTTTTTTTTTATTACATTCAATACTAAACCAGTTGAAAGATTGATATTATAATAATTATTATGGTTGCAAAAGATGTTAGAATAGAGCAATTATAAAGGATAGCAATTAAACACATATTAAATTAAGGAGCATAACTAAGCAGGATTAATCAAAAGTAGTTGATAATAAATAACATTTGCAAGTAAGGATATGAAAGTAATCCGCTATAGAATATACCCAAATAATGGGACTCAACATGATTAAGGGTTCGTGACTTGCCTTGCAACTCCTAACCTTCACTATTCACTATAGAGTAGTCCTTGAAACCTCCTTCTCTGGCTCCTAGAGCTCCAGCGATCTGGTCGTAATCTAGCGCAACACACAAAACATCGAATAAACCTATTGCAACAACTATAAAACTTGCAAATAAAACTCAGCAAGCAAACCGAAAGAAACATGATCGTAAAAGGTCTGATGGCAACTCCGACAACTCCTAGCAATAAGAGCATGGGTGATTCACTAGCAAGCAAACATGGTGATGACAAAGAGCTTAGGCTTGGGCAAAAACAAGAGAGGAAGTGAAGGTTGGCGAGGGTGAACGGATTCTTGGACTCAATTTCTCCCACGCTTGCAGGTGACAAGCATGTCCCACACATCAACTGTAATCTGACTTGGTGATGAAGTGTCTATGCACAAAGACAGCAAGGGGACAACAGAAAATGAGGCTAGCATAGGATAGACAATGCGGCACACGATAGGGCAGAGTGACCAGGACGTGATAGGGGCTCTGAGAAAATAGTGGTGGCTAGCACTCGGGTGTGGCAATAGCTACTGGTCGATGGCCCTTGTTGGAAGACCTGGACGGAGCTGAGTGCTCGGAAGATAAAGAAGAAAGCTTTAGGGGCTCCAACTGTTGTAGAATCTTCATAGTAGACTAGGGGAGGAAGGGAGAAGAAATTAGACTAAGAAAACACAAGAAAAATCGAAGTAAAAATACTTAAAGAATGAAAGAGACCTTCATAAGTTTTGAAAAATTTTGAGGCCGTCACCCCCCCTCCCCCGATGAGGACATGGCCCCTATGGATACAACCGTATTTGCTATACTTGCTATTCCAATTACAAGAGCTCGTACACTTCGCTTAAATTATCAGGTGATCTCATTTTTAGGAGTATCTTTATATTATATGAACTCTATGATGCTACCTAATGATAAAATATATATTTATGCAGCACCACATCACTTTTTATACAAGCTAAGCAAAAGTTCAAGTTAAACACGTTTTGAAATCCAATTTGACCATCAGAGATAGCAGCGACTTCGAATGTGTATAACTTTCACATACGAAGTTTGTTTGAGATCTACAAGTACTTGATAGAAAGATTATCTTGTTATCTTTCTAACAGATCTAGCATCGCCTTCAAACTCCTTTTGAGCATATCATAATCATCAAAAGAAGGTGTTGCATCACTCCAGAGATAGCACCGACTTCAAATATGCATAACTTCCACATACGGATCCATTTGAGCTCCACGAGTACTTGATTGAAAGCTTATCTCATTCTCTTTCCAACGAATCGAGTCTCACCTGCAAATTCCTTTTGTCCACACTGTAATCACTAAAATAAATTACTATATCACCTGTTTAGGCTAATTTGGGCCTTGTAATCGTATCGAGCTTGGCCCATATGGTGGCTACTATTCATGTGGTACTGTTTACGTGTGAATAGTACTATGAATGGTACCATCTCGCCATCTTCTAGATATGTGCTGCTCCTCCTCCCCTATTTAAAGTGATCGCACCCCTCTAGTCTTCAGGGATTTCTTTTATGTTTAGTTTGCCTTCGTTGCAACTTATATCTTCTGCGTGTATCAACTAGACCACTGGTCAAGAACCTTATTCAGAATCCTTCTTATTAGTAATTCATAAATATTTACAATTTTAGATTGCTTTCTATCTTGTTCTTGCGTGTTCTTCAGTTGCATACAGGAGTAGACCTTCGTGGTCAAGTCAACCACGTTCTTGGCATTTTTAATAATGACTCAGAGTATGGTTTAGTGATTGCTTGGTATTTTGGTCATAACCGGTTAGAAGCGTGCATTGTTAAAGTCGTTCTCCTCCAAAGGAAGTTATCATCCTATCGGAAGATCGAGACCCCATTGCCTCATCAGGTGGTATCAGAGCTAAAGTTGACTGGAAGGATTTCTTGTATCTCTAGTTAGTAGATTGGTTTTAGTTTTTCATAGTATAGAAAAATTGCCATGCAAAAAGTGTTAATTTTCATTGTCCAAACCATGTTGTGCTTTTCAATCTATTAGTTTTGGTTTGCTAAAATGAATTTGTGTCTATTTTAGCTTTGTCTAGTTGCTAGTCATATCCTTGATTCTATAAACTCTAAAAAAAATATTCCACATCCAAAAATATCTAGAACACACCAAACCCTATTTTTCAATTTCGGCCAAAAAACTCCCTCTTCTGTAGCTGCCACAAAAAAGTCATATCTTTTGATTTGTTGATCCTTTCGGGGTGAGATCATTGCCATTATATTCATAACTTCATTATCCATCTTCCTGTAAAATTTCACCGCATTCCCGTATGGCAGTTAAGAGATATCTGTGGTGAAATTTGATCTAGATTTCTGGTTTAAATCTACAACAGTTAGCACTTGTGAATTTTGTGCGAATTTTTCTATTAGTTTTCAGAAGTTAGCCCCAAAAGAAAATTTGTATAAAAAGACATCAGAAAATAAATAAAAAATCATTAGAAAAGAGGCAACTGACAAAAAGTTAGTACCCAAATACCGACGTCCTATCCAGTGGACAGAAATATGCAATTCTCATATTTGGCTCCATCCTTGTGCTTTTCAATTCCAGATTGTATTCTATTGAATTATTCTATGTCTACCATTCCTATACATTGTTATACACTTATTTTAGCCTTCTTCCATCCTTAGTTGATTAAAAACATAGGCTAAGAGCTAGATATAAACTATAATTCAATTTTATGTAATTTCTAAAATTAACTAATTATTCTCCATTACTATATATCTAGCCTTCCAAGCTACACCTTCTGCTAACCAAGCAGATCACGTCGAACCGGCCCTTTCAATCACTTTACTCATCACTTAAGTTAAGTTTATCATGAACCAGCCATTGGTTGCACTACCTGTTAGCATTGGTAAGAACTTGCCAGAGCTTGAGTGTGGGCGACTTTGAGCCTTTAGATCCTATTAGTTGATAGGAACATATACTTGTGATTTTTTCTTGTTTTCTACTAACAATGATAGGCTTGAAGAAATGGGTAGATTATGATGACATCGCGAGTAGATTTAAACTCAAAGAGAAACAACTACCAGTATACATCTTGCCACTCACCATGAGAGTACGTCGTCGGACTACTTCTTGTAGGTTATTATGTTGGATAGCTACTTTGAAAGACAGGACTTTCATCCTTATGAGAAGATGAGTGTGGCAAGGATGGCACTGATTGGTGATGTTCAACATTGGTGGTCGAATCTCGAGTACCACTACATGTACACATGGGACAAGATGAAGAAGAAATTGCGATGTCGTTTTGTACCTCAACCACCCACGATCACAAATGAGGTGCAACCTAAGGTAACTGAAAATACTGACATTGTTTTGGCTCTTACTACATCTACAGATATCGTCGAGATGCTTGAAGAGATGAAGGATGATCTTGTGCATCTTATATCATTAGAGGAGAAATTTGAGGTACCTACAGTATCTGATGAGCATGATAAAGACAAAGGTACTGATTTGGTGCTACAGCAAGCCATAGAGCATCCTTGTAAGTATATACATGTTGTAGTGCAATTGTTTGATATTCCTTGTGTTGACTTGAATGAACCATGTTATGATATGATGTAACATCCCAATTTCAGAAATTCTCAAAAATGAGAAGCCAGCTCCCTCCCTCTTCCTTGCCCGCGCTCTGCCGCGGCAAGAATTTTTCCTCCTCCGGCCCAGCCACAGCTGTCGCCTCCCTACCGCGTCTCCCCCTCGTGACTGCTGGTTCTAAGAGCGCTTCCCCCCTAAGTCTGTGCTGCTGCATCTATCTCCTGCATCACCACAGTGTGTCTTCTCATCAACTCTCCATCCTTATGATTCGTTGCTCGGCCGTAGGACGAAGAGGCGCCACTTGGACCGCCGCCTCCGTCAGCCGCAGTGCGCGCCTCTACCCCGTCGCCCTCATGTCTGCGCTGCACAGCCCTGAGCACCCTCCCCTGGAGCCATGCCGGCCATGCTATCCCCCACGCTAGTGCCATGCTTTGCCCTCACCCATACCCTACATCGACCACATCAATGTGAGCGCCATGATCGCACGTCTCGACCAAGTCAGAGCCATGTCGCTCCCTATTTTCCAGTCTCCGACCATAGCACCCCCACAGAGCTATAAATAGCCTCAAACCGCCACTACCTCCAGGCTATCTCCCCATTTTTCCCTTCCTCCTCTGAGTAGCTCACGCAAGCCTCGAGCGCTGGCCGCCGTCGTGGCCCTCAGCATTCCTCTCCTTCCCAGCCATCTCTCCACAAATTGACTATGGTGTATTGTGTTCCCGAGCACTCTCTACCTCTCCTCCAACCTAATTGGAAAACTTCACGCCAAGCTCACCGGAATGCCTCTCTTCCTCACCGTCAGCCGAATGTGCCTCCACTGTCACCATGACCTTCTCGGTGAGCTCCCCTTCAGTTTGATCGGTCTGGAGCATCCCACCACCACCCTGGAGCCTTCCCCATCACCGGCTAAGGCTTCCTTCTGTCCCAGCTCGCTGCCCACAGTAGCCCCTCTACACCGCCGCCCACGTACGACGCCAGCCCTCCTTGTCCTCCCTCTGGTCATGCCAACTGCCTGGGTAAGTTCCTTGTGGCCTTCTCCAACTTGTGCTCACCCAGCTCTCCCTTAGCACCACCTGGCTTGAGCTGCCACCTCCCTGGGCATCCTCAACCCCTTGAATTCCATTCTACCATTTGTCGATGCCCCTCTAGCCTCCCATCGTCGACGGCAGCCACCGCCCTAGCCAATGCGGTAGTCCTCTGTTTTGGCCAATCATGTCTTTTAGATTTAGCGCTCGTGCAAACAAACAGAAAGTCAATAAGTTAATAAATCACTTCTAAAAAACTATCCCAGTAAACTATTTCAAAACAGCGGCGAAGAAACCATCCGATTTGTTTGTTCAAACGAAGTCATTGGCTAAAAACAACTATGAAAACAACATGACTATAAACTTCCTTCTCAAAAGGCTAAGTCTAAATGAATTTTTTTAAATATTAAAAGATGTAGTAGCATACAAATTTAAAACGTCCTTTTCCCAAAATTATGGGCTTCTGGATTGGTTAACTCTCTAAACAATGATCAGCAAACCCTACTGCAATCCACAGCACAGATACCATACCCAGAAGCTTAATCATTCTTCCAAACAAAAAAGGATGCCATGAAAGAGGTTGATGATGGTACGCAGATGACGTGCAATGTTGATGCCAATTTGATACAATACTGTATTTCCCACTAAAATTGTACAGTGGTCCTTGGGCTCAAATCAAAAGGAAACAACACATATTATGAACAAATTGACACCAAAATGCACTCCAATCAAAAGGTTCGTGCAGGTGGCCTGCCACACGGACATGATACATCCCAAGAATGCTCCGAGCTTTTCTGAACCTCGCTCTCCTCGAATTCACAGATCTAAAAGCCACTTGAAAGTGTGTATCCCAATCTGCCATTAGTTTTGTCACCGCAGTCTTCTTTTACTTAGCCTTCTAATTATCAACCTTAACGGAAGTACAAGCTCAAAAAGTGTCTTGTCGGATTGAACCCTATGAGTATCACTGCAAGACGAGGGGAAATATGTGAGAATTGTCAGGAGGTAAATTCAGCACTGTATAAAACGCACTTACTAATTGGAGAGAGTATGATGACAAGCCCAATTGGGTACAAGAAAAATGTTGTTCTGTCCAAAAATGGAAGAACTGCATCCAAAGATAAATTTTTTGTTAGGACAAAAGTGCTCACATACATATGCAACAAAGTCTCCGAAAAGATCAAACTGAACTTACCATCATATCCTAGAAAGTTCAGATAGTGATAATAAGAAATTGCCACCATGAACAAGAGGTTTGATAACAGAGCAGGAAAGAAGCCATGTGCGACCAATAGAGGCGACAAGAAATATTGAAGCACTGAGAAGAGAAATTGTCAGATGCATTGCCATAAATGCTGCGACCAATGTTCAATAGACAGAACGTTCCCTTATTATTACCATATAGGATGACGAATGCTGGGAAGAACGAGTTGCAGTGAACATCAAATGCATAGAGCCTGCAAGGTTTTTTCTTACATTGTTACTGATATTGACGGTGACCTTAGGAACAAAACAGTGGAAGAAGTAATTATAGTCTCAAAGTTTGTTACTAGGCAACAAAATATACGGAAGAGTTGTCTAGCTCCCATGGAAATTTCATAAACATGCTTCCTTGAGTCAGTTTCATAGAACTTTTCTGTTAACTGATTTTTTTTAGTTGATTATATGACAAACAAAAAAACAGAAGATGACTTCTAAATGGTGCAAATATTAACTCGAGAAAATGTACAGGTGGTAGAATATAGAAAAATTACCACTCGACACGTTGTTCTACCACATGACTGTTAGGTTCCTCCCTCAAGTAAGAATTTGTAAGAAACCTGCATTGAAGCATAGCAGATAGTTCTGATTCTCAATTTACAGATTTGCATGTGTATTGTATTTAAACAGATTGGCATTAGATCATCACTAGGCCAAAAATATAACATAGGCAAGAAATGTAGAGTAAAACCTACTAAGTTGCTACACCTTGAGTAAAATGGTGAAGCAATACACATTGTTCAAAATAATAGTCACTGTGGCACCAATATGCCACTAGCTCATTAGGGCAAGCTTTGACTTTCATTGAACGTAGTGCACATACAATCACCTGTAGCTTGAGCACTATTACTTTTGTTGTTTTCATTTTTCAATAATAGCACACATGTTGAGGTAGTACCTCCCAAGCTAGTAAAAACAGCAAGAATGTAGCAAGAGTATATCAGGTCGCTAACAAAACTCGATCTAGTTCCCACTTCAGTGCCCAGAGAAGTACTGATAAGATGATGTTGATGTTGCCGTTGAGTTCCATAAATACATGGAGCACTAGCACATGAAATACTTACCAGCAAAGTGTAGCCAAAACAATCCCCGCAAACAAGAAATGAAAAAACACAACCGAGGTGATTGTTAAAGCAGCATGTGAGGCACTCTCTCCATACCTACAGAACAAAGACAATAATATTTCTTTTTCACAAAAGAAGCCAAATATTTAATAAAAAAAAAGGAGAAATAAGTCAATAAGTTGACTACACAACAGACAATAAAGACAAACCCGCAAGAGAGAATATATAAATTGCAAACTAAAGATAGATTTGAACTATCATGAAGATATAAATTATAGCTACTCACCCAAAAAAATACAGTTCTTGCATATTGTATAGGCAGGAATTGCAAAGATAATAAAAGACTAAAGAACTCACGCTGTGCAGTAAGCTGAAGTTGCAAACACAAGGAAAAGAACTAGAATGACAACAAATGCAGGATCATCCCGAGCCCACTGGTTCTTTGTTTCTGAAAAAAAAGGTAAGATAAATCAGGAATTTGCCATAATATCGAATGCAAAACAGGTAACTGACTGCCATAGTATGGAAGGAAATAAATTCCAACAAACGTATTAAAGTTCAGGGAAAGATCAGAACACGTGTTTTTTTATATCAAAGATAAATTATATAGTGAATTCAACATGAGTTCAACAAAGCTGCCATGGCAGTGAGCATGGACACACAATGCAAAAATGACAGTGATGGTGCCATATCAAATTCTTTGTTTAACAGTGGAGCAATGTTTCTCTAATTCTCTTAGAATATCCGCCCAAGTATTACAAATTTTGCATGAACAGATTAGTAGTGCATCAGCTTCTCCATAATGGATGGGAAACACAAGAAAAGATGCAATATACATGTCATAGAAAATATATTAAGCCTTCCATCAATTTGACAGAATAGCATCACTTAAGTTTAGAAACAAATCGTATAAATGTGTATTCGACTATTCGGGATTGGCATATACAGAAGAAATGTGCACGCATATAAATATTTGTATGTTCATGAGGGATCCAGTTTATTTCAACTATGCTCAACCAAAGAAATAATTTAATATATTCAATATGTCAACTGTTCATCCCACAATATACCCAGGGAAATTGTACCTAAAGACTAAAGAGGTGAGATCAAAGGCCCCAAAAAACTTAATTGTTTATCAAGGTTGAAAGAATGGAAGGTCCTCAGGAAAATATCACCATCCCCTAACATATATTAATGAAAACTAACATACGCATAACAAGAAATATTATGTCCAAAAGAACAAAAATAAAAGGTCACTAACTTCAAAACAAATTTCTCATCAAAAGAAGATGCAATTTGAGATGTTTGCAAGTAAAGTAAATTATATGTTACGTGGTAATAAGTAATGGTAAAAGTAGACCACGTACGCTTGTGATATTTGGTGTGCTGATAGCTGTCTTCCAGAATCGTAACATGTGTACAAATAGACAAAAAGCCAGTCAGATGCTTAACCATTAAAGGAGCATCAAGCAACAAAAAATAAAAAGAAGGGAAATGGACAATTCATCTTAAGAGCATACAACTTCGAATGATGAAACGAAGGTGAGGGTGTGTCCCTCAATCCTAGCAAAATAAGCCAGCTAAGCTTTGCGTGCAGGCACAGGTGGTCAGAAGTAGGTCCCGTTATAGGTGGGTGGTCGAATGGGATTTTTGGTGCTGCTGGTGATGTGAACTTTGAAAGTTCGAAGTGTAGTTTGCCAAGCTTTTTCAAGCATGTTGGCACTATGCAAGTTATGCCCACAAGATGGTATTCCATAATACACTTATCTTTGAATTAGAACTTAGCAAGCAGAAGGATACAAGTATCTAACATTAGCATCGAGAATTTGCATGATATCAATTCAACTATTGTGACAATATTTACAGAAAACATTAATATAATAAAATAACCAATGCAAACAATGAGCTTGACTGAGTGCAGGATGCGTACACTACTTTTGGTGAAGTACAGAGATGAACCATTTGCCAAAATGTGTACTCGATATCCATTTGTTGCCACTGTTGATGAGAAAAACAGTATTAGGTTATTTTATAATAAAGTACCTTAAGAATTGAAGCTATATGGATATTTAGCATAGAGATACACACATGTTGGAACCTATGTTGGAGTATGTACAACCAGTACCAGAAAAGGCATATATGAACAAGACCAGAATCCTTACTTATTCACTGTAATCATAGAATGAAGCACAAAATGGTGCCAGAACAGTCTTCATCTATGTTTCCTCTAAGCAGATAAGTGGGTCAAGTTTTGAGTACCAACTAAAAGTTAACATCATCAAGAATTTCTCCACATAAGTACCTACGAACTACAATGAAACTGCTAAAAAATTTCTAAAAAATACGGAAGAGGAACGGATTGACCCCATGACTACTAAATATTAGATCACTCCATATAGGAAGAATGAAAAGTGAGCATCCATGGTCTGTTTGTTTTACTTGCTTTTATAGAGTAATCTTGGCAACTTTAATCCATGCTTCCCTACAGCAACTCAATTTTTTTTATGAGAATCATGCATAGCTCAAGGACAGTACATACATTGAGCAAGTTTACATGAGGAAGAATGATTTAGACTCTTGCTCTCCCACACACATACATACATACAAACACAGAGAATGTTTTGAAAGGAAGGTTACCCTCTCAACCACAGATCACTAATATATACTCCCTCCATTTCCTTTTAGAGAAATTTGATCATTTGCCCCCTAGTTATAGTGGTTTCACAATTTGCCATTCTATCCAATGTAACGGATCTCATGCCCCAAACTTGGTGAGCCAATTGATTATTTGCCCTTTGGGACAATTTTACCTATGTCTTTTTCCCCCTTCCTCCTCTTCTCTTCTCTTCTTCTTTGCTCCGGCCATGGCAGATCGGGTGTTCCAATGCTCTTCCTCCCTCTCCACTCCAACTGAGCTCTCATGCACCAGACACAACCCACACCTACCAGCGATGTCGACAGTGCCCCCGGAGACCCTGGCCGCCATCAGCGGCAGCAAAAAGGTCCTCACTACCGTGCAGCACATCATCAAGTCCCTCGCCAACTCCAAGAATGCCGCTAAAGACATGATCCGCATCCTCTCCGGCTTCAACAACTGCCTCTCCTCCATCACAACCAACCTCTTCTCCTCCCCTGACCTCACCTCCTCCGACTCCTTCGAGATTCCCTCCACCGCCGCCTTCAACGCTGCCGAGCAGCTCATCTTGCTCTGGGACGCCACCTCAGAGGCCCTCATCTTCAAGACCCCCGAGGACGACATCGCGTAGTACCTCGTCGTCGAGCACCTTGTTTGTGGCTCTGCCACCATTAGCCGGAGCTCCGCCACCTCATGGTCTGCCACGCTGTGCCGCTCAACCCCACGGGCCTCTTCTTCTCACTCCGCCGCATCTCACTCGGGTCCATGGAGGACATGAGTACAATCACCGACCGGATGGCGCGCCTAGTAGGGTTGGATGGGGAAGGGCGGCGTCCATGTGAGTGCGGGAGGGGACGTTGGTGAGCTTGGTGGTGGAGTGGGAGGGTGAGGTCACTGGATCAACCATGGCCGGAGCAAGGAAGAAAAGAAGAGAAGAGGAGGAAGGGGAAGAAGGCAGGGGCAAAATTGGCATTTTTTTCTCCAAAAGGGCAAATAATCTATTGGCTCACCAACTTTGGGACATAAGATCCGTTACAATGGATAGGATGGCAAATCGTTTAAACCACTATAGCTATGGGGCAGATGATCAAAGTTCTCTTCTTTTTATAAGGCATATTTTGATCAATGACATGGCATAGAGATTAAGGTGGTTATAAGATCAAGAAAGAGAATGGTAGAGGGAATCCCTAGTGTGAATGTCTTGGGAGTATTGGGAATAAGAGAGAGTAGTTAGTGCGAATGTTTACTAACAAATGCTGACGTGAGAGGAAAGATAAATGACGGCAAAAGTGAGAAAAGATAATTAAATTTGCATGCACACCTCATATTTTGAAACAGAATTGAAAAACTATATGCCTTATATTTTGAAAAGGAGTGAGTATTTCAGGTAGTGTTTGGTTTGAGGGATGTGGTGGGGTGAGTATTTTGAAATGGAGGTATGGCGCTGTCCCGCATCTGGAGAGAATATTCCCTGAGGTGGGATCAATCCATCCCATCCCACCTCGTCCTCCCAACCAAACACTAATTGTATAGGATTGCAGTGAACTAATTGTAATTAACTTAAGTCTAATCACAGTGGTTGCCCAACTCCGCCAGTGTAGTTTTCTACATAGCCTATCCTAAACAAGGAAAAAGGAGGAGTATTGTGTTAGGCTCGGCGAGCCAACATAAAAATCAAGCCACCTTTTCATGGAATGAAAGATTCTAATGAGGTTTCATTCCTAGCCTACCCCCAACTTGTTTGGGACAAAAGGTTTTGTTGTTGTGGTTGTTATTGTAATCACAGTGGTTGCCCATAATATATGCCGGAACATAGATGACAAAAATCCCAGCATCAACACAATCTACCAACTTCTTCAATCTACAACAGAAAAACCTAGCGTTCAAAATCTTCTTTTCTTTTACTGGGTGTCTTTATTTTCTTTACTTTATTCTGTGGAGAACACTGGTGGAGGAAGTCCTAAAGAAAGAAATTCTTGTTGTATCAGTTGAACCCCAGTTTAAATTGTTGACGGGAAAAACAACATACAAGGGAAAAACATTGGCATTGCTGTAATGCACATAATTGAGGTGAGCTGGTTTTACTCAGTTTGGCCTAGTCGCAGTGGCTGCCAAACTTGGGGCGAGAAGGGCAGCTGAAAGGAATCCCAATATCAATCAGAACATCCCAAGTCCCAACTTGCCAGATGTACAGCACAACAGCCTACCGTTTAAAGTTGAGGCCAACAGTCTTGAATACAACGAAGAAACGAAGCGGGCATCACCCATGTGTAGACCCATCTAATTTGGCGATTGATGCATCAAGGATCAAGAGATTGCAAAATCACCTTCACAACATCAAACCAATTCCCAGCTCGGTGGGCGCAAACTAAACCAGACAGCGAGGAACTCTAAACGTGAATTGGACTGTGCAGCCTTGGGCACGTTCCTAAGACTTGCGCATCAAAACATCACCTCACGGCGTCCTCCACGGTTGAGGGTCTGGGGGGATCGACTCCGCAAACGGCCCCCGGCTAGTACAAATCAAATTGAACCAAAACTCGTAAGATCCCCCTCCTTCGAAAACAAATCATGGCACGCATGGGATCTTGGGCATGGAGAGCGCACGTTTCAGCTGGAGCGCGATGCGGCCTTGCAACCAGCCCCCCACCAAACTAGCACGTGAGATGAGCACCACAGGCAGAGGGAAGAGATCAAGTCAAATAGATGTGGACTCTTCCGAGGACGAGGAGGAGACAATCACCGACCTTGACGATGCGGCGGAGGTATGGGCCGAAGAGGGGCGGGGCGGCCCCGCGCCCCTTGGACGCAGTCGTCGGCAGCATCCTCCCCTCGCCTCCGCTCTCGAGATCTGCTAGCTGTTTCTCCTTCCTCCTCCTCTGCTCGCCGTCGGTCGGTCCGGTGGTCGGACCCGCCAGATCTCCTCTGCCTTGCTTCGCTTCGTTTGTGTGCGTTTTTCTGCTGCTTCGCCGCTGAGAGGCTTTTGGCCAGCCCATTTAATTACAGGGCTTTCTACTGTTGTGTTCTTATTCTTCCTTTTTTTTCTCTTCCACGTGTCCTGTTTCAGCTTAAAATGACTATGTCTGGTACTTTTAATCCAGCACGATTAGTCTAATCTAAGGCTTGGTACGGCCAAACTTCCGGCTTTGGCAAATTGTTGTAATACTAAAAATTAAAGAGAAAATGGGGGCAACTCGGCCAGCTCAAGACCTAGTACCGAACGCGGCCCCCATAAAAGGGATCCAGGAGGGGGAGGAGGCAAAATCGGATTTGCCTCCCCCTATGCAGCCACGCCGCCGCTGCTCTCCCCCGTGCAAACGCCGACTCCGCCGCCGCTCTCCCCCGTGCAAACGCCGACTCCACCGCTCCTCTTCCCTCTGTGCAGTCTCGCCGCCGCCATCGTTCACCCCCGTGTAGTCGCCGTCATCAACCCCGCACTTCATGCGCGCCTGCCGTTGCCCGTCTTTGCTGCTGTCGCCATCCACCGCCATCGCTGCTTACGCTATTTCAGTCGAGCCTTGCCTCCCCCCAACTCTTGCGCGCCTCCATCGCCGCTTACTTGCCGACGCCGCTGCCCAGCTGCTGCATTGCTCTTCGTCGTTGGCCGTCGGCGTCATCCTCCTCCCTTCGGTCAAGAAGGGTGGGGAGGGGGTATGAGCGGCCAAAAGGAGTGAGCTGTCGAGCCACCGTGAGAGGGGAGAAGCCGAGCTGGCCAGCTGCGGTTGAGGGAAAGAAAAAAGGAGGTCGCCCGTGAGGAGAGGAAGGGAAAGAAGAGGAGGAATAGGGGTCCGGCTGGGTGAGGGCGAAGCCG
Source organism: Melocanna baccifera (assembly GCA_036346265.1). NCBI lineage: Eukaryota > Viridiplantae > Streptophyta > Magnoliopsida > Poales > Poaceae > Melocanna > Melocanna baccifera. Next base: position 1,205,226 of record CM070700.1, read on the forward strand.
GCCAAAAGAAAGAAAAAGAAGTCGCCGATGAGGGAAGAAAGAAAAGAGGCAAAGAAAGAAAAAAGGAAAAGAGAGGAAGGGGGAAACCTGATCCATCACCAGATCTATCAGATCCAGCCAAGGGACATAAGACAATGCCCCGATCCAATCGCTTGGGGTTAGGGTAACGCCACAAAAACCTTCTCCCTATTTTTTTTATCGATTCTTGCATAAGTTAATTTGGCGATTGCTAGAATTAGTTATGTGGCCCGTTAGAATACCATTTATTAATGTGAATGCCTAGACGGTGATATCAGTGCTGTTGATCCGAGGTTTTGTAGAAGTAGTAGTAGCTCTTGGCAATATTAATCAGTAGATGACAAGTTGAAGTAAGGTTAAATAGTATAACTATTAGAGGGAGAAAAATTAGTGATGAATTGAAATAGTTAATCCTTGTTCAGGTGGAGGTTCGGCACCCGTGCTGTCCATAGGCCACCCACGGGATTGATCAGGCAAGTGCATAATAAAAATGGTATATTCGAGTTGTGATTGCTATGAATTTGGTTTTGATGCACTACCCAACAAGCTATTGTGAGTCGTTTATTTCTACTAGTATATTGGTATATTGATGACTGTTGAGTTATGGCACATATAATGAATTTCCGATGCTATTGTGTTAACGAATAGTAGTTAATGGAACATAACATGTTGATCTGTTTAACTGGAGAAGCTGCATTGCATGCATTCATGTCATGAGAATAGACGGCCTCTGTGGTATCTATGGTCTACTCTATATGGACCCTCCACGGGAGTGGAGAAAGACCTACTTCGGAAGGCACTCCACAGGAGTGAAGAAAAGACCTATTTCGGTAGGCACTCCACAGGAGTGGAGGTTGAGGTCCCCGTATGAAAGAGGACGGGCTTGAGGTCCCCGCATGAAAGAGGCGGGTTTGGGTGAGCATCGACGGGTGCTCACTCCGCTATACCGGTATAAAGTAAAGAAAGGAAAGACATGTGCATAACCATACGCATTTGCATGGTGAAAGAGAAAAGTAGTAAAGGCGTAAATGATAGTTGATGCAAAATGAGAAAGGATGTGTGAAAATGAATGGGAGCATCTGTGTTGGATACATAATGTTATGCGCATTAGTTGTTACTGTTTTACTTGGAATGAGAGTAGTCCTTTTGCATTGCACATATGCAACAACCGCTTGGTCAAGCACTGAGAGTTTTTGTTTAATATCTTGTTTAGTCTTTTGAGGCTCGCTGTTGGTGTAGTATACTTAGGGTCGTGGTGGTGGGTTTCCATGGTTATGGATTCTGTAGTCTGTTTACATTATGGTTATTTGCAATAAAGAGTAGTTGGTTTAACCGCATTTAACCTATGCCAGATTTGTTGTTTACCTCTTGTTGTTAGTCTTAATAATGGAGGAGATGCTGCTAAGTCTTTTAGCAGCATTGATCTGAGATAGCAAGAGTGTGGTGGTAGCATCCTGAGCCCTGTGGAGGGTCGGGGTGTTACAATTATGTTTGCTACAGCAACCGGTTTTTGAATGGTGTGTTTTTTAAGACGGGTTAACAAAAATATTTTAGTAAAAAGTACAGTAAGTTCAGTCGTAACAGCCAAAATCACATGTGACTATTTTTTGTATGTACTATCTCTCACGAACAGACATAATTCAAAATTTTAAGCCATAATCTAAGCCCAAGAAAACCCACCCTTAGCACAGGACAATTGGCCAGTGTAGTCGCCTCAAGGTTCTGTTTGGAGAATTGCAGCTTTTGCCAAAAGTTGTATTTTTTGGCTTTCTAGCTGAAAAGTAGTGTGGCTTTTCCTGAGAGGTCATTCGGCAGTTTGGTCATTTGCTGAAAAGTAGCGTAGCTTTTCCTGAGAGGTCATTCTTCCCAAGTTTCCTTTTTTTTCTTCCACATCCTATTTCCACTTAAAATGACTATGTCAGGTACTTTTAATACAACACGATTAGTCTAATCAAGCTTATTTAGCGCGGTACTATTGGCCAGCATAGTCGCCTCAAGGTTTTGTTTGGAGAGCTGTAGCATTTGCCAAAAGCTGTTTTTTTGGCTTTCTAGCTGAAAAGTAGCGTATATAACACTCTTAACCAACCTCTGGGTCTGGAATGCTACCAATGCACAAATACTATCTTAAATGTAACGCTGCTAATAAAAAATTTCGGCAGCACTCTCCTGTTTCTATGACTACAAATAGAGAGCAAACAACACAAACATAATAACTTGCAATAAGATAACTAAGATAACTGATTCCATATCACAGATAACATAACATAAATAAGTCTTATGGCTTCACGCCCAAGAAGGCTCACGACTACGGGCTTGAGATCATATAAAACAAAGTAATGAACCACATATGGATTTAGCACTAACAGGAGAGTCTCACTCTATGCTTTTAGCAAAAGAGGATTGATTACATTCCAATAGACCTGCAATAATCCCAAAACAGCCTCAAACCAAAGTTTAACTAAGTTGTAACATCCTAATTTTCAGAGGTTATTTGAAGCTTTTTAAAATAAAATTCACTATTTGGATTTTTTGGAATTAATTAAAGCTTAAAATAAATTTTTTATTAATTAAAAGGATTTAATATGGTTAAAATAAACATTAACATGTGCTGAAAATATTTTATTTAGGTTCCTTGTGTCTTAAGAATTTTCTTGAGAATTTTTCGAGTTTATTTGCTATTTTCTAGAGCTCCTTTTATTTTATTTAAATTCTGAAAAAGAAAACCTCTAAAATTCGTAAACAGTAATAGGCTGGCCCATTACTGTTCATCTCAGCTCATTAATCCTCAGCCGTCCGATCCCCTCGTTGCCACGCGTCACTCATCCATCCGTCTACCAGAACCGACCACTGGATCTCGCCAGTTGCCACGCGTCAGCCATCGGGGCATGCGTGCACTGTTTATCCGTGCAATCTGCCACAACCGTTCGATCCACCACAATGCCACACGTCACCCATCCAACGGAGGAAGCACTTTTTATCATTGTCATCATGGACTCTTCGTCGTGCGTCACTCGGCCTCAGTGTCCGCGCTCACTACGCCACCATCGTCGTCTCCGACTCGGTCTCCTGGCCGTGCTCGTCCCGGACTCCCTCGGTGCCCATGCTATAAAGCCGAGCCACCGCCTCCATTTCTTGCACACGCAACCGCCACCGTCATTTTCCGCTGAGCTCACCCGTGCATCGCTGTCGATCTCGCGCCGCTGTCAGCTTTTTGTCTTCGGTGCTAGTCGTTTGTGCCACCGTTCCCGAAGCTCGCCGCCGGTGAGCTCCAGCCACCACTGCGCCTCCCTGTTCTGTCAATCAGACTTGCCATTTCCGCCGCCCAGCCATGCCGCCTCGCTTCGCTCCAGCTTGGCCACACCTACATCGCCACCTGCATCGCCCCTCAGTTCGTGCACCCCCCCCGTGACCCCTTGCGCGCCGAAGCACCGTCTCACGCCTTGCACTGGCCGATGGTTCGTTGCCATCCACCAATCACCACCAACATGTGTCGTAGTTTCAGCCGTCCGATTGCCCTCACCAGCACCCGATCGGATTTGCGACAACCGATAGATCCAACGGTCGAGATCCATCCACGTGGCTCGTTCGCCGCCGTCGGATCATCGTGACATTACCCTACACCCATGCCCCCACAATGGTTTGCCTTCTCCGTGGACCGAGTCTGTCGTTTACCATGCCGCTGAGAGGCGGGTCCCATCTGTCAGCCGTCACTATTCCATGAACCCGTGAGCCAGCCAAGCCGCGTCAGCAACCACGTCAAAGCCACCTCAGCCCTAAGTGCCACCTGTCAGTGCCACGTCAGCACCCAAGTATTCTAGATGCCACGTCGGATGCCACATTAGCATGCCACGTGTCAGCCACATCACCCTGCTACGTCATCAACCACATCAGCCCTAGTGCCATCTGTCAGCTCAGTCAACTACCACGTCAGCCCTAGCCGTTGAGTCACCGTGCATTGTTCCATGAGTCGAGTCCACCGTGAACCCGTTATTCTGTGCATTGAGTCCACAGCATAGTAACTTTTCTGATTTTGCAGTATTTTCTTTTAGATTAATTTTTTAAGAGTCTGTTCTCCTCCGTCCTAACTCCGATTGACCCCGTTCTTTTTTCTAAATTTATCTAAAATTGAGCTCTATCTTTTGGTTATAGTTTTAAGGTTTTTGAAGTTCATTTAATTTTATTTAATTTATTTTTATGCCTCGATTATTTTCTTTATCGTTAGATCGCGTCTTCGAGGGAGCAAGAGTACCATTAGAAGATCAAGAGTTCATAATTGAGCAAAGCCAAGGCAAGTCGTGTCCTTTGATCTTCTTGAACCTAGTTTTCAATCTGATATTTATTTATTTTATTTTAAATTATCTCGTATCGCTATTTTATTACAAACCCTTGTACTTAGTAGCTACCATCCAAATTGATTAATCCCTCATTTGATAATTGGAATACTATGATTCTATTATCACCTTATGTTGAAAAATTATTTAGTGATATCATACTAGTTGTCAAATGGGTTGCACGATTTATATACTTAGCCATGCTTATAGTCTCGATGGATTCATCATCACATGTGGTTAATTAATTAATTTAACTTAAAGAGATATTAAATAGTGGTTGGTGCCACGGTTATAAAATTTATGTGCCATAACATTGATGTGTCATTAGTGTTGGTTATACAAAACTAGCTTTTACTTAGGCGAATGATCATGCAGTAAAGGGGGAAGTGTGGATTCACTTCGAGAAATATGGAGGTCTCGCCTGAGTAATATTAAGGGTTTAACTTGGTGCGCTATTGATCTGAGATTTACCGTGCAAACCACATGTCTAGTATGGGATAGATCTGACTGATTAATTTGTGATATTTTAATTTAATTTCGCCATTGAGTTGAACATGGTTACTTTTTTCCATGAGGCACAAGAGAGGGCAATTATCGACTAGGTTGGAGCCAGTGGCGGACCCAGGAAAAAAAAAGTAGGTAGGGCGAAGTCCAGTGGTGGACCGAGCAAAAAAACTAGGTAGGCTAAAGTCGGAAGCGTGAAATAAACAGTAGTACCCAAAAGCGCGATAATCCATGATCAAACTATGTTGCAATCACAGTAATAAAAGTATGTGATACGAAATAGAAACAACAACTACAATTAGCATGTTAACATATGTAGATAACGGAAGAACAATGAAAAATACCTTACTAATGAAGCTTAATCCACAATTGTAGATGAGTTGTAAAAGAAACAACCTGTCAATTGTCAAAGATAGATAAATCGATAGTGTCACAATTTGATAATAGAATAAAAAGATGCAATAAAAAAGAAGACAAAAAATATACCAGTAAATAACTAAGTACGTCTAGGAGAACGAGGTATTTTCATTCTTCGAGTTTTCATGTCTTGAAATCGTTTCTTGATTTTTTTTCTCGATTAAGTCCTTTGAATATCTCTCGCTCGATATAGCACACCATCAAGTCATTAAGCCAATCATCGGACATCTTTTTACACAAGTCGGTCTTGATAATATTCAAAACCGAGAAGGCTCTTTCAACCGATACTGTTGCCACCGGTAGTAGCAATGCTAACTCGATGAGGCGGAAGACCAATGGAAATGCAATATGTCGTTTCGCTTTCCTTGGTACTTATGCTTGAAAATTTGCTAAAATAGCTTTTCAAATCCTTTCTATTCATTTTGAATTTGAACATGGCTCAGGTCACTGTTTCTGGAGAGGTAAAAATATATATAAGTACCCTCATTTTGACAAACTAGTTTACATAGTCTACATAAAATTGTGCAATATATAAAATCCGCTCCTCAAATTCTACATATATAAAATTGTGCAATATATAAAATCCGCTCCTCAAATTCTACATATATAAAATTATGCAATATATAAAATTCTACACAAACTAAAACTAGTTTACATATATAAAGTTATAAACTACAACTAGTTTACATATATAAAATTCTACACAAACAGACAAACTAAAACTAGTTTACTGTTTACATATATAAAATCACCTCTAGCTCTGGCTCTCGGCCGCTCTCCCCGACTCCCCCATATCCGCCTCCGACTGGCCTCCCGGTCTCTCCTCAGTCCCCTGCCGCTCTCCACCTCTCCCCCAAATCGGAAATCGCTCCCGGGCTCCCGACTCCCCTGTTCCCCGGCCACCGCCTCCCGGCCTCCCCTGCCGCCGCGCTCCCCGGCCACCTCCTCTCGCCTCCCGGCCTCCCCTAGCCGCCTGGGCGCCGCCGCACCGCACCGTCCTCCGAGGCTCCGACTCCTCTGCCTAGGCGCCGCCGCGCCGCGCCATCCTCCCTCCTCCGACTCCTCACTTTGGGCTGGGCACCGGCCACGCCAGCCAGTAACTCCTCCGCTCTGCTGGATCGCCTGGAGGCGGGATCCTGATCCGGATCTAGGTTAGCGCCGCCGCCGGCTCTCTTTTCTTGGACTTGTGGATTGTTTGGCGTTGGCCCGTGCGTGTGCTTCCTCCGCTACTAGTATATGAGTATATCTCATTTGCTTTGTTGGGCCATGTCTTTACTGGATGTTGCTTGGGCTTGGGCCGCTAGTATATCTCTACACCTGAAAATCATTCACCGGGTTCCGGGATGCCGGGGGGGGGGGGGCGGCGGCGAGGGGAGCCCGGGCGGCCGCCCGAAGGGTAGGTCCGCCCCTGGTTGGAGCCTACTCGATGGCAAAACCTTAGCCGGCAGAATTGAGATTGAGGTTGAACATTGTAAAGGCTCTATTATGATTTTTTTTAGCACGAGGCTAATCACATCATATAGGTACAGTTGTGCAACCTTCATAAAGTATAAAACTATTTGAATAACCGTGTTCCCGGTTTTAGACAATACTCGGTGATTTTACACGAATAGTAAAGTTTTCATAAAAACTTGGTCGGTTATCTTTAAAAAGTGAATGGTTAGTTCACTGGTGGTTTAGTTTATGAATAGGTAATTCATAAGTGGATTATTCAATTCCATTGATTACTTACTTTTTATCATTTTACCTTAAAGTTAACTTTTAATTTATTTACTGTATTTACTTTAAATTTTTATTTTTTGCAAATTAACCTTTCGGTCATCTATTGGTAAATCTTGCATATTATATTGCATTCATTTGTTGTAAATGACTTGCTGAATACCAATGTACTCATGACTTTATACCCACTGTTGCTCAGTTGATGAGGAGGAGCTATATTAGCAGAAGGTACCAGAGGGGTGATACTTCAACTACTTAATGTATTAGGACTTTGCTTCCTAGTCAATTGCTTGTAGGCATGTCGAATGGCTATTACGCTTATTTTTATTTGCCGCTGCTAGATTTTAAGTCCTTCAGGTTAGTAAGTGTAAGCTTAGCCATAAGGTCTTACTTTGATAATTATTAATATTTGAGTCTTTTCCTTTACTTTATCATAATATGGTCAATATTTCATCTATGTTACACTGCGTGCACTTGCGTGATCCTGGACTAGTGCGGTATACATAGAGAGTTCGAATTTGCATATTCAGATCTCGATAGAGGTGGTATCAGAGCCATATCGACTATAGGACGAAGTCATATCGGCTGTGGGACAAAGCCCTAGTTAGTTGCAAAAGATAATCATAACCTTTAAACTAATTGACGTAACACACAAGTGAAAATATACCAAAATGTATTATCAAAGTCGTTAAAGATTTTGGTCATATAAATATTTTTTTTGCAATTACCTTGGACAATGCTACAACAAACTCCAAAGCAATGGATATTCGCACTCCCTTATTTGGTACATACGTCAAATCCTTCTTGCTACATCAGTGATGTGCCTGCCATATTATTAATTTTATAGTTGAAATTGGTTTGAAGAGGTTGGATCCATATCTTCATGGTTTCTACGATGTTATTTCTTTGTAAATAATTCTAACCAACGAATTGCTACATATAAGACCTACTACATTACGATATGTGTATGTCCATTAAAGTTCGCTATGGATATGCTGGTAAGGTAGAACTCAACTTATCTCATGTTACAACAATATTTTACCCTACATGCTTACATTTTCTGTTTTCATCCATACGCACTATCACAGCCATACTAGCAATACACTATTGACTGAGAAGCACTAGTATGTTGCTGAGAAGTTACCAGCATTTCTCAAACTATTTTATAAATCTACTGTTGCTTCATTCAAAGTATACTATCCAACATCTCTGGTAATTATCCATCATATTCTTGGTATTGCCGTTGACTTGAAAAAATTAAGAATAATGTAGTGTTACAAGAGGCTGTGTGCATGATGAAAACTAAATATTTAAAATATTAGAATGAGATTCCGTACTTATACACATTTGCATTTATTTTAGATCCAAAAGCTTAAATTGAAGGATTCACTAATGTTTTTTCAATTATAAGTAATTCGATAGGGATAGATTATTCTAACTATTTTACAGTTGTTCATTCACAACTGTATAAAGTTTACCAGAAATACGAACATAAGTTTCAAGGATCTCGCTTGCAACATGCTCTATCAGCACCCACGACAAGTAAGAAGACAAACATGTGAGCACCATCTTTTCCTCCGGGAGATCCTCCGAATGCTCAAGCTCTACATCGTCAAGCGGTGGACGTAAAGCAATTCATGCCATGACTCGCGGGGAACTATCAGTCTTTCTACATAGTGATCCTGTGCCCATCACATAGAGGACTTTAATATTTTGGATCGGTGGCACGAGCACAAGCTAACACATTGGTGCCGTCCATATTAATACGGGGTTTGTTAACCATTTCTGTTTCGATGGTTTCTTCCAAGTCAGTTTTCAGTCTTGTTAGAAGAATATTGGAGAAAAGAACAAGACTCACGAATGAGATGGTGGAAGTACTTCTCACAATGATAGACTGGAAACAAACCGATGCATGAGCTCAACATTGTGTAGTGGATACGGAGTTGGAACATGCGTTTAACAATCTATATATAGATGATGGTGAATGTAGTCAGGGCAGAGGCGACATCGCTGACGATTCTTAGAGCATCCATCTATATATTGTACTTTTATACTTTTTCACTTGTAATGCTGAGCTACACGCTGTATTCTTTTTTCTTTGTCAAGGGTTTCTCGAGTTGAGTTTTTACTTGGCAAAATTTTTAACGAGACAGCTAGTTTAACATCAATAAAGGCTCATCATTACATTTCTTAATCTATTGTATCTTTCTTTACAAATTTTATAATTTAATATATCTTTTGTATAATTTCTACAGTTTATTATACTTTTTTAAATTCTATATATTTTTAACTATTCAATTTTTAAAAAATTTTAAGCTAAATGGACTGCTATATAAGCGTGCCATGCCTCCGTGGTCCAACAATCAATGAATCAATTATGGCTCGTGGCGACCGGCATATGCCCTCTTTAGGTCTTGCCTGGACCGGCATCTTGAACCACGGGCTGTATCGTGCCCGGCCGAGCCGCCTATTTGGGCATATATCCGCCGGTTACTCACGCCTCCATCAGCCCCATCCTAAACCCTATTCTTCTTCTCCAGCGCCGCCGCCACAGCCACCGCCGCCATGTCGTCGGAGCCTCCACCCGCCTCCGCGGAGGAGCTCGTTTCCGACCTCTCTGCGGTCACCATCAGCAAGAAGCAGCTCAAGAAAGACGCCAGGAAGGCCGAGAAGGCGGCGCAGCGCCAGCAGCAGCAGCAGCCACAGGCCGAGGCGGAGGACCCCTTCGCGGGAAACTACGGCGACGTCCCCGTCGAGGAGATCCAGTCCAAGACCATCTCCGGTCGGTCCTGGACCGTGGTCGGCGACCTCGTCGAGTCCGCCGCGGGACGATCCGTGCTCATCCGCGGCGCGGCGCAGGCTATCCGCCCGGTCAGCAAGAAGATGGCCTTCGTCGTGCTGCGGCAGAGCATGAGCACCGTGCAGTGCGTGCTCGTCGCCAGCGCCGACGCCGGCGTCAGCACGCAGATGGTGCGCTTCGCTACCTCCCTCAGCAAGGAGAGCATCGTCGACGTCGAGGGCGTCGTCTCCCTCCCCAGGGAGCCCCTCAAGTCCACCACACAGCAGGTCCCTTTCTTTAGAATTCTTTCTTTTAAGGCAATATGATTATGTCTTGTCATCAATAGCAGCCATCAGGCGGCAATCGATCCGAATACACATTCGTGTAGTCTTCATGTAGCCATCTGGTAGCTCTAGAATGGTGAATAATCATGCTAGGTGGTGGTTTTGTAGGTTTTGTAAGTTCTAACTATCTTGAATTGTTGTCACTATAAGCTAGGTCTACTGCTGTCGCCTAATGCAATACTGCTAACCACATCAGTTGGCAACTATGGTTTGTTTGAGTTATTACCCTGTGTCTAGCTGATGAGTTGTTTGTGTGTTTGTTTTGACTGGCAGGTGGAGATTCAGGTTAGGAAGATCTATTGCATTAATAGGGCGATCCCCACTCTTCCAATTAACCTTGAGGATGCAGCAAGGAGCGAGGCTGAATTTGAAAAGGCTGAACAAGTATGTCCTGTGCAAATTCGGTGCTTTGCTTGCATTCTCTTTGCAGGAAGCACTCAAATTTGTGCTCCAGATTTCCTGCCTATGGTTTTTACAATCTTAATGAAGTTTAAGGGATTAATCTTGCCGTGGTTGCAGGCTGGAGAGAAGCTTGTTCGTGTTGGCCAAGATACCCGCTTGAACTATAGAGCTATCGATCTGCGGACTCCCGCGAATCAAGCAATATTCCGAATCCAATGTCAAGTTGAAAACGTGAGTCTTTGACCTTGTTTTTATTGAGTGCTATCATTTGTGCATTAATTGATAGTGTTATTCCAAATAGCATGCTATGTGATCTGTGGTTCAGCTATCATCTTGTAATTTGTCATTCAATAAAAGCTGTCTGTAGAACCTTGATAATTTCAGCGTAGAATCATTATATTCCAGCAAAAGGCACTTGTGTCTTGGGCACCAAGCTTAAATTTTGTATAAGCTGTTGCTGTTGTTTAGTAAATCTGATCCAGTGATCCTAACATTTTTACCCTATGACTTCTGCGATGCAATTCTGTCTGTTGTATGCTGGTATGTGGATGCTCCAAGCAATGGATTTTTATTATGTATATTTCTATAGAATGTAATTTTTTTGTTCGTTCAAAAATTTATATAATTGTTGGATATTATGCAGAAATTTAGAGAATTTTTGTTGTCAAAGAATTTTGTTGGGATCCACAGCCCAAAGCTGATTGCTGGATCAAGTGAAGGTGGTGCAGCTGTATTCAAGCTACAATACAATGGCCAGCCTGCTTGTTTAGCACAATCTCCTCAATTATACAAGCAGATGGGTATTTGTGGTGGGTTTGAACGCGTATTTGAGGTTGGTCCTGTATTTAGGGCTGAGAATTCAAACACACACAGGCATCTGTGTGAGTTTGTTGGTTTGGATGCTGAAATGGAGATTAAGGAGCACTATTTTGAGGTAAGGGACATTGGAAGAAAAATGCTTTAGTTCATTTACTGAAGTGATGATGACCAAGTAGTGATTTCCTTACACAGGTTTGTGACATTATAGATGGCTTATTCGTAGCAATATTTAAACACTTGATTGAAAATTGCAAGAAGGAACTCGAGACAATAAATAGGCAGTATCCATTTGAACCTCTGAAGGTAATTATTCTTGCTTCTTGTTATGGTTCGTATTATGTTCTTATCTGGGTGCTCCGGTGCTGTAGTTCAAGCTGCTGATTTAAATTGTGCTAATTTTTTCAGTACTTGGAGAAAACCTTGAAGCTAACTTATGAGGAAGGAATCCAAATGTTGAAGGTAAAACCTGTAGCTGTTCTGTCACCTTCTTGATGTTTGTTCTTATTCAATATGCTTTTTTTTGTATTGTTATCACAGTATGAGTGAAGCTGTGAACGTTTATCACTCGTATGTGTTTGCTTGATCTATTGATTGAACTGTTCTAGTTGACAATCCCGTGTGATTAAGTTATTTGTTTGGTCTCAAATGAGAAATCTACTATTAACACTAGCCAGGAGTGGTTTTATGGTCTAGAGATCACTAAGAAGCCTAAATATGATTACGGACACAATTGGTATTGTGGTCTTTTGCATGTTGCTCCATTGACTTGAGGCGCCGTATCAACAATATGTTAAACAATTTATGTACCAACTGTTATTTACAGCTTGACCTTTGTTGTGTTTCTTTTGTTGAATTTTGGACCCACTGAATTGTTTGGTTAACACTTAACAACATATAATCATTGTCTGGTCCTGACAATGGCAGCATTCCTTGGCATTGTCAGTTGAGTAGTTTCTTGGTTGATCAAAAAACTTATTAGGTAGATGCGTCGAACATTTGAAACAAAGGCTAAATTTTCTGTAGGAACCAGGCCAAGTCAAAAATCTATGATGGTTACTGAAGAATCTATGTTTGGTTTGGAATCTCTACCAATTCTTGAAGTCCAACACATTATTTAGATTGTGAATTCCGAAACAGATTTGTCAAAACAAATTTTAGTGTACTTGTAAGAAAATAGAATTTATCCAGTTGGTTAGTTAGAATCATGTTTAGGGATATGTTATCGGCAAAAACAAGTGTTGATTTATGTTCTAGCGTTTTGTTAAAAAAGCTTGTTTATGGGAAAACACATTGTTTAAGGGGGCGTTTGTATTGGTTTTTGTTAATGCCTTTTAACTGTGGTTTTTAGCTGAAAATGAATAGTAGTGGGTGAAAGAAGTGACTTTTAAGAGGGGGCGAGCGGTAGAAAAACTGAGGGAGAGATGCGTGCGTGTGACGGGAGCAAGAAGGGTGGGTGCATGATGCAGCCGTGACCCCTGCTTTATCCCCGAAGTGAGACGGTAGCGAGAGAAGTGGAGAAGTCGTTCTGAGAAGCCGGTTGTTCGTATTGGCTTTCGGCTTTTCTAAGTAGAAGCCAATACGACAGAGAAAACTAATTTTTGTTATACATCTTGTCTTAAGCAACGAAACAAAATTTATTGACAGTTAGGAATGGAATCTAACATAATGAATTCATGTTTTCCGAAAACTCAAGGGCAAAACAACCCCTAAATTTGTTTGATAGCTTTAAGTAGTAGAAGTGCGTGGGATGAATGGTTATCTGAACAAGTCTGTTTGGACAAGCTATTGCATGTAACTCTACATGCTGGTAGAACATATATCTTCTTAATTTTAGTGCAGTTTTCGTATATGTGGAGCTGAAAATAAATTGGAAATGTAGCAACTTTTTTTTTTGCCTGGGAATTCTAATATTCTATGCTCGTTTGGTGCAGTACATAATAGATAGCCACAAAATAAATTCAGTTGCCAGTTGCTATTATCAACCTTATGGTGCAGAGCATGAAGGTTTGCATTGACAGGCTAGAAAGAACTAAACATTGATGGTTTATCTGTTCGGCAGGATGCTGGAACAGAAATTGAGCCTATGGGTGACCTTAATACTGAAGCTGAGAAAAAACTTGGTCGGCTTGTTAAGGAGAAGTATGTAGATTTTACTGCCATTGTATAACTACTGAAGGTTTTTGAATTATGATAACTGAGCCTGCTGTGTGGTTTGTAGGTATGGCACAGAGTTTTTCATTCTCTATCGATATCCTTTGGCTGTACGTCCCTTCTACACCATGCCTTGTTATGATGACCCAGCTTATAGCAACTCTTTTGATGTCTTTATACGAGGTAAGCATTAAAAAATGTTCAGGTTATTGCTGACACTACATAGTGGTAATGGAAATATATATACTAGGGCAATCCCTTTTCTTTATTAATTAATGCTTTAGAGTTTAAATACATAGAGAAGTTGTTTGGCTTCTGATTTCCAGTTGTACAGGCATGGTTTTCTTGTTCTATTTAGATATCTGAACTATTTTTGTATGTTTGAAGACACAAGCTATTTGGCTTTCTGAATTCCAGTTGTAGGCGCAAAATGCTTTCTTATTCTATTTAGATATCTTGATCATTTTATATACTGCATATGAGTGTTTTTTGCTCTTTCTAATCAATGAGTTGCCACCCGTATTCATGCATTACTGCCCTTTTTCTATGTTTGAAGTGTATGTTTGCATTTTGGAGCTTGTAGTCCACTTGGATTTGGGAAAACAATTAAGGAGAATATAAAAAATGGAATACTTTTCTCCCATTTAGCAAACTACTCCAGAAACAATTTCACCACAAACACTCTACCCTTCCTTTGGAACTATGCAGTGAGTTAAGTTTTCCGTCCTTCAATTATATCAGATCAAGCAGAGCATTGTATTAGTAGCAATGCCACCTCTCTTTATTAAAAATTATTCATATGTGTGCATTGCCCTATGGTCAAGAATTATGATCATGTTAAATCATGTTACTGTCAATTTCACAAAAATATATAGATGGCATAAAAACTGGGCCATAAATTGTATTTCTTGTTTTCAGCTGTTGAGTTCATTGCTGTATGTTTAGTATAATGTGTCGTTGTCGTGCATATGTGTGTCATTACATAGGTGATTAGATGAATAGATCATTGGTAACTAAGAGATATATATCTTATCACCGTGGACATATTGTAAGCAGGAAAATTTAGAGAGAAAGAAGGTTAACGGAGGAAGAATAGGATAAGAGGATGACATGTGGGTCCCATAATTTTTTGTTTCTTTTTGCTGATTCATTGTTAGTACAGCTGACTAGTTGCCACATTAGCAATTGTATGTTAACTAGACTGCCATGTCAGCACAAAACCAGGATTATTTTGGGTGAGGGTAATTTGAACGGTTTTGAGGATTGAGAAATGGAAGTTAGAATGGGAAGACAAGGCTAGTTATTCTTCGTCTGTGAATATCCAAATTTTTACACCTAATACTCCATAGACAGTTTGAATTGGATAGCAGCAATAATCAAGTTCAGCGTGAATTGTTTGATTCTTTTCTAATCAAGATGTATGGATCCATGTGTCTACATACCTATATTATGTTTATGGATTATTGAAAATCTGCAAGAGCTCTATGTGCCTTTGCCATTCTATGAGTCGCTTCCTTTTTGCATATAGCACCCCCACTCCCTTTGGTAGCATGTACTAATTCGGAACTTAATTTGAAAGCCACATGTTGACCCAGACGCTTTTGGGATGCTTTTAATAACTGACGAATGGCAAGTGCTCTTCCTTGTTTAGATCCTATTTAAATCAGAACTTTCCACGTCGATCCGTTTTTATTGTCTTGTTTGCACTCCTATATTGGGAGTTACTCTACATATTGCTTGACGTAAAACCGATAGTGGATTTGTTTCTGTCTTTTGTTGAATCTTTTTCACGGCTTGATAGAGAATTTGATAAGCAAATGTTTTTTTTCCGTCTTTCATAATACGGTTAACCACCATGTTAACTAATTGATTATGAAAAATTGGATCGGATTTTGCAGTTCTTTTTTCTAGAGTACCTCGACGTGACATGAGTGTGAAAGAGGTTCAAGAATTCATTTTCTTTTCATAAGGGCTAAACCCTAACCTTGACCTTTGCTTTGATCATGGTTGTCACGGTGATCTTGGCGACCACGGCGCCTAAGGAGCGCTAGGACACCTAGTCGTCCTCTAGGCGTTGCTAGGCGAGCTAAGGCGGTTCACTTGACGAGTACCTAACTACTTAACTAAAACAGCAAATTAGAGAGAGGTCAATAGCAATTGCATATCTAAAACCTTGATGAGCCTACCATTCTTTTGCTCTTTTTTCCAAGTAGCCAAGCATCTCCATCCAAGAAGAAGTTTTAGTGAGAAACAATAGAGAGTGGCTTTAGAAGAATAAGATCAAATCCATTGAAGCTATATGTTCCTGCCATTGAGAAATATAGCCATGGTTATTAAGTCGTCGACTAGTCGACGACTAGTCGTCGACTAGTCGAGAAGTCGGCGAAGGAGCGATGGAGCCAACGACTCGACTTGCGCGCAAGTCGGGCGATCGTCGCCTAGTCGTCGACTTGACCGCCGACCAGGTGACTAGACGACGCCAAGCTCGGCGACTTGGGAGGAGGGCGTGGGGCCGGTTGTCGAGGAAGTGAAGCTCACATGTAGAAGCTCATGCGTGCGTGCGGTGACCCGAGAGCGATGAAAGAGAAGAGAAGCGATGGCAAGAGAGATGAAGAAGAGAAGAGCGATGCGGGCGGAGGAGGAAGCTCACCGCCGATCCGGCCGCGATCGCCGCCGCCCGCCGCCGACCGCGATCCGACTGCGATCGCCGCCGGTCGCCAGATCCAGCTCTGTAAGCATCCGCCCGGCCTCCCTCCCACCCCGCCCACTCCCTCGGCCTCCTCGCCTCGCCTCCGCTCCCCGCCTCCTCCCCCCCTTCCCCGCCCTCGCCCGCCTCCTCTGCCGGCCCTCCGCCCGGCCTCACTCCGGGGGGGATGCTGGGAAGAAGGAGGAGGTGGAGGCCGGCCGGGAGGGGAGGTCGAGAGGAGAGGAGCCGGGGAGGAGGAGCCGCCGGCCGGGAGGAGAGGTCGCGAGAGGGCCGGGGGGAGGGAGGGAGAGCGAGCACAGGCGATCTTTGCCGCACTGGTGTGGGTTAATAAGGATTGGTATTTTGCAGTTTAGTCTTTTTAGTGTTTGAAATTACAATAAAATCCCTCTATATATATATTTATATAAATAGTATCAATAAAGATTTATCGACTAGTCGACTAGTCGTAGTATCGACTTGTCGACTTGATAACCTTGAATATAGCAAATTGTTGAAGATCTGATGCGTCGTCACCATATGCATTCTACCAATCAACTACAAAAATGAAAATTGGAAAAGGCATGATCAGTGGTGAAGCAATAAAATTGAATATGCCAAATTGAAATGAAATTGACTAATTGAGTACGTACGTGGGCTCATTTTTCCTTGGTTTGATATTGCTAGTGCCTATCCAAAGTAAGCTCGCCTTTTCTCATAATGATTAGCTTGGGTAGATATCTTTGTGGCAAGTTCCTCGTCATCATGACCAACCATCTTAGAAAGAACATCATTAAAATTGTCTTTTAGCTTTCGAGCACGTGTACTATCTTTCTCCTTGAATGCATAAAATTTATTTGGATTCAAGTATAGTGCAGCCCTATATAGCTTCACTTCCATTTGTTCTGTCCACCGTCTCTTAATAATGTCAATCACACCTTGGCAACATCCATAGCTACCATAACCTCCAGCATCGCTAGGTTCTCATCACCATCAACGATCCTCAACATGGTAATTACTGGTTGTGTAGCTCTTTTGGAGCATTGCACAAAATTCCAAAAATTAGTAGAGAGCACAATTTCAGCTACATTTTTCCCCACTTGTGACTTGGCCAATTTGCATCTATTCTAATCCTCATCCACAAAGAGATTTCTCAATGCAGCCCTATGCTTGAACAAACTCTGCAAGGTTAGGAATGATGTGGCGAATCGAGTGGCTATTGGGCTCACAAGATCATAGCCTCCTGTCTTATCCCTCATTGCATCAAGAAGCTTCCCAGGCTTATAGATAAAAGTAGTGACACGTTTGGTTTTGGTAATGCAACTATTGAACTCAGGTATTTTACCAATTTCCTCCAACATGAGGTCTATGCAATGGGCAGCACATGGTGTCCAAAATAGGGTAGGAAATCTGGCAATTAGAAGTCTGCTTGCTGCCTTGAAGTTAGCACCATTGTCAGTGATTATTTGAACAACATTTTGAATGCCAACATCCTCAATTCTCTTCTGTAGTAAGTCAGCTAGCATATTTGCATCGGCCACCCGACTTGATGCATCAACAGACTCTAGGAAGAAAGTTCCCTCTGGGCTATTGGCAAGGAAATTAATCAAATGCCGTCCTCTTTTATCAGTCCATCCATTTGACATGATAGTGCAACCATACTCTTTCCAAGCTAACTCATGTGTCTTCCTCAGAAGGTCTGTCTTCTTTGCTTTTTGCAACACTGATTCTCAACTCATTATAACTTGGACCAATATGACTGGGTCCAATTTGCCCAAGGTCCTCAACCATTACCTCAAAAGGATCTTAACTTGGCGACATTGAAGGATATACCATTCTAGTAGAAAAAATCGCATATGTACTCATTGCATCTCTCTCTATCTTGGTGACTTTAGAGTTGAACTGCTCCATGCATGTTTGCTTCTAACCCCTTGCATGTCTTTCCTCAACCACCTCATGGGGAAGCTTTTGAAACATACTAATAACATTTTAGTTCCCTTTGAAGGCGTCGGAGAAGGCTTGTTGGCATTCTTGGATTGAAGAGCTGCAGCTGCTAGTTTCCTTTCATAGCTGTCCCAGAACTTGGAGTTGGCTTTGGTACTGTGGTGGATGCCCTAAGAGAGGGCCAAGAGCCTTTTGATGAGTGTGTTGCTTCTCTTTGTGGTTGATCGACCTTCTCGATCTCTTGTGCTTCCTCTTGTGCCGCTTGTACATCATCATCATCATCGTAATTGATTGGCTTGTTCCTCATCCCCTTCCTAAGGTAGTCTTGCATCTCTCTCATAATGGCTGTGGTTGTTTTCAAGCATTTCTTTACATCTCCAAAGCCCCCAGCAAGATGTTGCTTAAGCCTCTTGATTCCTAAAGAAACAACCACTCCACAAAATTTGCATTGGACCTTATCTTTATTGCCCAAATTTGGCCAAAATCCATACTGCCACCCAGGATCTTTGGACTTTGCCCTTCGTTTAGGATCTTTACTAGGATCATATGATTCATGGCGCTCTGTCTGCTGCTCAACTACCTCAGCATTCACGCCGCCTTGCTCTCCCCGATTTTCCATCAAATTGCTGCACGTCAGTATATAACACAGATAGTAGAGCACATAACATAACACTATAACAGTAGAGGCTGTAGTTTGTAGAGCACAACAGCCGCATATATTAATAATAAAAGCCAGAGGGAAGAGAGGAAGCAACGTGGGCCTCGCGGCGGATTGCAGGAGGAGAAGCAGAGGCCAAAGGGAGAGAGATGAAGCAGCGCGGGAGGGAGTGGTGGCGGGAGGGACCAGATCCGCCACGGGAGGGAGTGGCAGTGGGAGGGAGTGGCGGTGGGAGGGAGTGGCGGCGAAGGGAAGAGAGGAAGCAGTGCAGGCCTTGCGGCGAATTGCAGGAGAAGCAGAGGCTAGAGGGAGAGAGGAAGCAGCGTGGGAGGGAGGCGGCAGGCTGGAGGGAGAAGCAGAGGGAGGGAGGTGGCGGCGGGAGGGAGGCGGCGCGGCGGGATGGAGTGGCGGTGGGAGGGAGGCAGAGTGCGGGAGGGAGGCGGCACGGCCGGAGCACGGAGAGGAGAGGAGAGGGTGTACCTGGCGGCGGTAAGGCGGAGGGATGGCAACGGCTAGTTGGCGGCTAGGGTTCGGGTTGCTCTGCCGCTCTGGCTTCAGGACCTCCAACTCCAGGTATATGGCTATTGGCTATTGCTCACGCGGTCTGGACCTCCCTTATGCTCACGCGGTCACGCCATGCGACTCGCAAGGCGCCCGCCCAGCCGACGCCGTGGACGCCTTTTCTCTGCCGTGGACGACTCATCGCCCTAGGCACCCGCTTAGCTGGCCAAGGCGAGGCGCTCCTCCATGGCGTCTCCTTTGTGCCGCCTGGACGCCTTGATAACCATGATGTTATGTGCTCTACTGTCTGTGTTATATATACATGTACAGGTATAACATTTATGTAGATAACCTCTTATACAACGGGGAAAATACATATGGTACACATCTAACATATAGTAGTTATATTTGAGAGGTGGGGGCGTATTTGCTTTTGGAGTCTTTTGTAATGGCACAGAAGACATCTAGTATTGTGAATAAATACATTTCATCCATTCTTGTCAGCTGGTCCTGTCTATTTATAGGTGGATTGCTTTGTATCAGAGGTAAATACATTTCATCCATGCACAGATCATTGGTTTCAGTGTTCAACGGTGCATTCTCGCCCCAAGTGTTGTGCCCTTCATTGACCTTAGCTATTAAGTTTACTTCAATGGAAGTGGTCGTTGTGGCTGCTGGAGTTTTTTTGCTACATTCCTGTTGTTTACCTCCTGGTAGTGCACATCAATATTTGCATCATTGATGTTCTCCACACCAATATACCAGTAAAGACTGTAAGATACGTGGTTTTATTGGGACCTTGCATTGCAAAGTGTCGAGTACATTCAGTCACTGGAGCAAAAGTGCTAGTTCCTTCTAAGTCTTATGCTGAACCAATTTTGCTGATATGATAGGTGAGGAAATTATTTCTGGAGCACAAAGAATACATACACCTGAGCTGTTGGCCAAACGTGCAACGGAGTGTGGAATCGATGTGAATACTATCGCTTCGTACATTGAGTCATTCAGGTATGTTCATTCTTATTCAACAATCTTGTAATGTTGCAGTATCCCAACATTCCATTTGTTAATTCCTAAATCTCTTCATTTGGCACTTATTGCAACATATGTTCACCATTGTAGTTATGGCGCACCTCCTCATGGTGGTTTCGGTGTTGGCTTGGAAAGAGTGGTGATGTTGTTCTGCGCCCTCAACAACATCAGGAAGACATCGCTTTTCCCTCGTGACCCACAGAGGCTGGTCCCATAAATTTCTTTCCCCAGGAGCAAGGCAGGATCCGTTATGATGGACAGCTTATTGCCTTACTGTCACCATCTTCACCAATCTGCTAGTCAAAACTACTGACGACATATGCTGATCGTTGCAGTGCTGTTCATTGCGATGACAGAATGGCACTGCAATGAGCCCCTTAATGTGGAATGGAGCTTCTGTTATATTCACAATGCTACTTGTATTTATTATTCTGCTGAAGATAAACGATGCGGCACCCGCTGGTGCTGTGCTGTTATTTTGGTTGATGCCTATTGACATGGTTTTTGGAACAAGTTTCTCGTGATTTTGATTCGTCCTGGGAACCGGGAATGCATCAGGGGCGTGGGTGTTTCTTGGTTGATTCATTGGTGTAGTGCGTTTTTTTTTTCCTTGGAGGTTCGTGCAGTGCGTTTGGTTAGAGACGGGGGCTCGCAATAGATGCCCTCTATTTCCACCAGCTTAGGCTCTGCCTTGCAACTCCCAAGTCAATCTCGGTAGTAGGATCTATGGTATGGCATAGGATAATCCTTTTCGTACGATTGGATGGGAAGGATCTTGTCTACAGCTGCTACGCTTTTGCAGCATTGAACATGGTCCCCTGAAGCGACAAGCAAGGGCTTGCGCTTCCCGCGCGAAAGAACGCAAAATGTGCATACGGATTGAGATAAAAACGGACTTGAACCGTCACTTCAACTCTCAGGATGCTGTCCTGGTTCTAGGTGTTGGATTTGAACACTGCTAATAGCTCAATGAGCTGGTTATGTGCTAGATGGTCGATGGCGGTAAAACACAAGAAGACGTGTCAAATTTTGTATGGAAATCCGCATGTCTTCGCTAGGAATGTGCTGTGAACAAAATCTAAGTAGTTGTTACCTGAGTCGATAATGACTTTGTGTCGGTTTGCTAGAGTCTATAAATTGGACTGGTACCATGTATTGTAACATCAATACATAAGCTTTTGTATAAGAGCTGAGATGTTGTTAAGATTACACTTGATCCTCTCTGTTTTGTTGCTTCCATCCGTTATCTCCAATAACTAGTATCACAGCCCTAGGTTTGAGTTGAACATAGCGAAGTAGCTATTCGCGTTCGTGAAGTTTGAAGCCACTTATTCGATGGCTTCAGGTGTTGGTGCTAGTATGGCGCAGTCGATGATTCAATGGCCCAGATGCAGAAGTCAATCAATAAATGTTCTAGTATAAGGAGAATTTTTCCTCCACAAAGCTTTTGGGTGAATTAGGTCTCGCTCGTTTCGGCTTTTTTTTAGGTTTTGCTTCTAGCTTCTGTTTTTTTTCACTATTCAGTATTTCGTCTTTTTCTGAATTTTTAAAGATATTTTAGGCTTTTTTATATTTTCTTTTTTTCCCGTGTTCCTTTGTGTTGTCCCCAATGGGTTAACATGTTTTTTCTATTTTTACATTTTTTAAAATTAATTATGCCGAAAAAGCCAAATCAGCTACAGTAAAAAAAAAGCTAACTACAGTAAAATTTCAGTCAAAAACCAGAAACCATCGCTAAAACGAGCGCCCCCTTAGTGGGTACATGAAACTCAATATTGTTCCGTTCAAGACCTGGTTGTCGCAAGTTTAAGAGAAATAATTGTGTCCACTCGTGGCTTATGCCGAGTCCACATCTTAGGCCTGATGGTGGAACCTAGACTTGAGGAGTGTTGAGATATGAGTAGATTGCCCACCTTTTCTCAATAGTTTTAAGCTATTGGGTGAATTATTGGTGCATGAAACTCAATTAACTATGACAAATTTCATCAAGGATTATTGAATGGTGGATGACACAGGAACTAGATGTGGTCCTGAGTTGATCATGATGCCATTTTCTTGAAGTCGTAGGCTTCGACATGGGTGGAAGGGGAACCTAGAGTAGCAGACGCCCTTTCCAGGTTCTCATTGGACGGGAGCAGGCCGATGGGCTCGACACCCTTACTATGTTTGCATATTGAAGACATTTGCTGGGTAATGATATGATAAGTTTGGATTTGTTAGAATTTGAAGTCCTCCGGTCAACATCAATAACATTCCCTAAGAGTTTCCTTCTTTACCTTGATAATCTATGTTTCCACATGCAACATTATTTAATTATACATCAATAATTCACAAGTCTGGTGTCAAACTAGCACCATCCCAGGGTTCCCAATCCTAATCAATTAGCGTGTGATGTACTTGTCTGCAATAGCAAGGACTGCAAAGTAGACTTATATCCTAGTCCAAATGGTGTGTGTCCACATTACAATGGTTTATGCATCTTTGAGTTCAAATTGTATGTGTTGACATGGTACTTATTATGTTTGCAGGTGAGTGGTTTTGCCCTTGCAGGTTATGCAGCTGGTGTCATCTCTTTCTTATCTAGCTGCTCAAAATCTCCCTCTACCCCTTCCAACTTCACTGGCTGAGATCTCATTTATCTCGGGTTCATAAAAGGTTAACCTTGGTGGTCCTGTAAGAAAAACCTTACTTCAGATATGGAGATGAACACACCCCATTATTGTCTGGCCAAATCTTATGTAAGCACCATCAGAATGTGTTGGCAAAGAATATATGTTTACAACTTGGCACATAGGTACACAGGGTGAAATAATTGAGACATAAATTAGTGCCCTGAGCTCCTAGGCCCCCACGTTGTGTAGTATTGAAAGGCTAGGAATGCTGCTGAACTGTGGTAAGCTAGAGCAGAATGATTCTTAAGGATATGCCGATATTTGATATGTGCTCCTCGTGTATTTTTCATTTCAAAAGAACATTGGTGATTTCCTGTTCTAAATTTATGAAGAGTTGGTATGGTTCCATTTGAGTCAAGTCAAATGTTATGAATCAGGAGCAGCATGTGGGGACATGATACTGCCCAGAAGCAGAATTAGCACTGTTGTATACCTGATCTGAATGAAGAGATGACAAAAAGGGCTACAGCAAACTTTGATGCCGTTTTGGCCGAGAACCAAAAGGCAAAGGCAAGCAGAGGTTACTCGGGGACCGTTCTAGCTAGTCCTATCCGTACTGTTATTACTACTATAACAACACAGGCAGGGCAAATCCAAGTGTCTGGCAACAGCACTAGATGTCACTCACATGAGAACCAGGCAGCCTAGGCAGGATGAAACACCACCAGTTATCGCTCACATGTGATGCTGCTAGCAGCTTGCAGCTTTGCAGATACATACAAGCATCGGCATCTTTTTGCTAGGACAGAATGAACATGAGCCTCTGGTAGCAGCCTGGCATTTTGTAGTCCTCTGAACTGCAGCTGCATGATCTTGAGCACTTGTGAATGCTATCTCTAAACCGTTTGGTAGTGACCAAGGTTGGTCACTGAACATGGAACAGCTCAAGGGTTATGTCCATTACATATATTCTTTTGTTGCATCACAGTATGGCCGTAACTCTAGTTAGTTCTGCTCCAAGACGAACTGATGAGTAGTCTGATCGGGTCTACCACGTCGTCTAGGACAAATTAAAGGAATAAGTAGTGTTCCTATTTCCTACGACGAATGCTACATTTGTTGAGATGCTAGCCAGGCTTAGTATGATAGTTTCATTAGCATATTGCTTAAAAATAGACTTCTTGGACAAGCTAAGTAGGTTCCGAATTCAAACCTCTACCCTGTTTTGTACCATAAGAAAAGAAATGAAGTGAAAATCTAGGGTATGCATATTAAATTAAATCTACTGAATTTTGTATATGTTTAACTCGGGTACAACACAAGGCGGAACAGCTAGGCTTATTTTGTAGGATCGGCTCTGCAGGCTGTTGCCCACATGATCAGATTGGAATTGATCTCATAGATAATCTGATCATGCTGCATTACCCACACATGTGAGCTAAGGACTAATATATTTTACACTCGAATTGGCCTATCTGATTGTGGTAGCCTGGTTGGTGACATGATCACATGTACTAAAAATTGGTGAGTCGCTTTGTAACACTTAGAAGTATAGTCTATAAATAGGTTTTTACCCTCTAGCCTCATTGCAATTATGAGCGGCACCATAGAAAAGGTAGGGGTGTACAGGGTAAACTGAAAGTCTTCACAAAATCAATCTAGAGTTTAAAGAAAACCCAACATTGGTATTAGAGCCAGATTTGGGCGTGTAATTTGAATGAGACTTGATCGAATGGCACATGGATCGAGGCAGCAGTGGAACGGGTGACCAAGGAACAGCGAGGGTGGATCGTCGGGGGCGGTCGGGTTGGGCGGCTGCCAGTGCTGAGAATGAAGACAAAACCAGCAATGGAACAATCGGACGACAGTGGCGACGAGCTCGACGGGTGCGCAAGGGCGAGGCGAGTGGCTGCAGGGTGCGAAGGACGATGCGATGATGGCTATTTAAGCGTGGAGACCAAGGTAACCGCGCTGTACATGGCATGGACGTCGAGGACTCCTAGGCGAAGACAACGACGAGAGAACTCCGGGAAGATGAACAGTAGTCGATGTCCTAGATGCACAAGACATGGCTTGGCCAGGATCAGACAGTTAGCGGAGAATGCACAAGTGAATAATGCAGAGACACTCAGATGGCTGATGCGTGGCCTTGAGAAGATCGGACAGCTCAAACACAACATGCGGGTGAGTGGCCGGTGGATGTCGATACTTGGCATTGAGGGAGATGGACAGCTAAGGCTTAATGGGCCGAGATGAACAGTAAGGGTTCGACTTATTTCTGTTTTAGGATTTTTGAGGATTTTCTAATTTAGAAATTTAAATAAAATCAAAAGAGCTCTAAAAAATAGCAAATAAATCCAAAAAAGTCATAGAAAATTTCAAAAAATTCCTTGAGACACAAGAAACCAAAATAAAATATTTTTTTATTAAATTTAATATTTACTTTAGTCATATTAAATCCTTTCAATTAATAAAAAATAAATTTAAACTTGTATTAAATCTAGAAAAATCCAAATGGTGAATTTTCTTTTAAAGGCTTCAAATAAACTGTGAAAATCAGGATGTTGCAACCCCCCTTAAATGGAATCTCGACCCCGAGATTCTAGCTCACTAAGAGAATAGGTTTGGGAACTTTGCTATGAGATCCCCCTCGCGCTCCCAAGTGGCTTCTTTCTTGGAATGATTGCTACACTGAACTTTACAAAAACAAACGACTTTGCTCCTGGTCACACGCTCGAACACTTCTAAGATTCTGATAGAGTGCTCTTTGTAAGACAGATCCTCTTGAAGATTAACGACTTCCACTGGCATTGCTTCCTCTGCACACACAAATACTTCTTCAACTAGGACGTATGGAAGACATGTATTCCATTGAAGGATGCAGACAGCTTCAGCTGATAAGCAACTTCTCCCCTACGCTGTAATATCTTGAACAGGCCCATATACCTTGGTGCAAACTTTCCTTTCATCTGAAACCTCTTGACACATTTGAACGGTGTAATCCTGAGATACACATAATCATCTAGCTTGAAGCTCAACTCTCGACGATGAGTATTCACATAGCTTTTCTGTCTAGTCCGAGCCATCTTTAATCTCTCCTGGATTAATCAAACCTTTTCCTCGGCCTCTTTGAGACAATCTGGTCTAAAGACTTGACCTTCCCACGTCACTTTCTAGTTGAGAGGGGTTTTGCATTTTCTACCATATAAAACTTTAAACGATGACATTTGCAAACTAGCTTGGTAACTGTTGTACGAGAACTCTGCGAAAGGCAAACAACTGTCCCACTTTTCTTTGTGATCTAGCACATAAGCCTTAGTATGTCTTCAAGAATCTGGTTCACACGCTCAGTCTGACCATTAGTCTTGGGGTGATATGATGTACTGAAATTCAAATGAGTACCCATAGTTTCATAGAGACTCCCCTAAAATTTTAAAGTAAACTGCAATCCACAATCCGATACTATTTTCTTAGGCACTCCATGGAGACTCACAAACTATTCTCGACATGTATAGCTCTACCAACTTGTTACCTGCATAGGTTGTCTTAACTAGAATGAAGTAAGCACCATTGTTAAATGATCCATAATTACCCAAATTGAATTGAAACTATCCTTGGTCTTTGACAGCCCCGTAATAAAGTCCATGCTGACATCTTCTCAGTTCCACTCAGGAATCCTCAGTGGTTGTAAGAAACCTGCTGATCTTTGATGCTCTGCTTTTATTCTTTGGCATACATTACAAAGCGCAACATACTCTACTATCTCATGCTTTATGTTTGGCCACCAATATTTATCCTTGATGTCCTGGTATATCTTAGTACTATCTGGGTGAATCGAGTATAATAACTCATGAGCTTCCTTGAGCAACAACTCATTTAATTCTCTCTTATTTTGCACACACAAATGCTCTTTGAACCACAAGGTATTTTTATCATTCATGGTAAATCCTGATGCTTTACTCTTACTCATATTGACTGTGATCCACCGAATATTTTTATCTTTTGCTTGTGTTTGACAAATCTGACCATCCAATGTCAGCTGTAACTCCATTGTGGTTAAGAATCCTTTCTCAACTAATTTCAGATTAAGCTTCCGAAATTCCTTGTGCAAAGCTGGCTGACTCTCCTTGATCATTACTATATTGCAATAAACCTTTCTGCTCAAAGCATATGCTACCACATTATCCTTTCCTGGGTGGTAATGTATTTTAATATTATAGTCTTTTATCAGCTCCAACCACTTTCTTTGCTTGGGATTAAGGTCATCTTGAGTGAAGATATATTTTAAACTCTTGTGATCTTGCAAATCTCACATCAATTACCAATGAGATAATGACACTAAATCTTTAAACCATGCACTACTGCTGCTAACTCCAAATCGTGTGTGGGATAATTTTCTTCATGTGGCCTCAACTAACGTGAAGCATAAGCTACCACTCTTTTGTCTTGGATCAACACACATCTTAGCAGGAAGCATTGCAATAGATATAAAAATCCTTGTTAATGTTTGTTAATACTAGCACTGGGGATGTGGTTAAATACTCCTTTAACTTTTGGAAACTCTTCTTACACTCTGACATCTAAATAAATTTTTTCCTTCTTTAATAGCTATGTAAGGGGCTTGGCTACACTGGAGAATCCTTCAATAAAACAACGGTAATAACCTGCTATTCCTAGAAAACTTTTGACTTGCGTCATTGATAACGGTGATTTCCAATCCAGCATATCCTTCACTTTACCGGGGTCAACTGAAACTCCCCCTACTAATATGACATGGCCTAGAAAAGCAATTTTCTTCATTCAAAATTCATATTTGCTAAACTTGACATATATCTTATGCTCTCTTAGCTTTTACAACACTAACCTCAAATGCTCCTCATACTCTTTCTCATCCTTAGAGTAAATTAAAATATCATCAATGAACACAATGATAAATTTATCCAAATACTCCTTGAACACATTGTTCATCAGGTACATGAAATAAGCTGGAGTATTGGTTAAACCAAAGAACATCACTGTGAATTCATACAGACCATAAAGAGTCAATAATGTTGTCTTAGGTATATCCCCCTAACGAATTTTTATTTGATGATATCCTGATCTCAAGTCAATCTTCGAGAACACTCCAGCTCCTTTAAATTGATCAAACAACTCATCGATCTTAGGCAAAGGATACTTATTTTTGATGGTGACTTTATTGAGTGCTCGGTAATCCATATACATACGATGACTATCATCCTTCTTCTTGACGAACAACACTAGCGCTCCCCATGGGGGATGAACTCGTTCTGACATAACCTTTGTCCAACAGCTCTTGAATTTGCTTCTTCAATTCCGCTAACTCATTAGCGGGTATGTGATACGGCCTCTTGGAAATTAGCGAAGACCAGGTACTAGCTCAATCGAAAACTCCACCTCTTGGTCAGGTGGCATTCCGGGAAGATTATCAGGAAACACATAGGGATACTCTCGACAACTAGCACAACCTCCAATATGATCCCTTTGTTTTAGCACATCCTCCAACCAGCACATTGGGATTATCTAAAACTCTTTATAGCACACATTTCTAAATCCTAAAGGACTAGGATATGAGTCACACCCTAACTCAACAATCTCTATCTTGACTCTTATCCGTTGAATCCATTATTCTCCTCCACGAATTCACTATAAGTTGTCTCCACCTTTTTGTGTTTTGTGTTTTGCTTCCTCCCACATTTGAGAGTACCCCCACCATAGGGGATGAGCACATCACTACAATATACATGTCAATGTCTGGGATAGCCTATCTGGACCCTCTACTTCAAAGCTCCTTCATTGTGTAATTTGGTTAATCATATCGTCTATTCTTGCAGCCTCCATGCTATAGGTTTGTACCACCTCCAAGCTCCATCTGCTCGTCAATATCATGTGGTTGGATGTCCCACCACATCTTTCTTCTTCCAAACAGCTCGCACATTCATCTTTACGCCTGCTAGATTTTACAACTGTTTTTGCAGTTCCGCACATAACACCAAATAGGATCTAAGTACTTACCGTTGACGACACAATTTCCTTCTTTTGACTAGGATTTTTATTGGACTTCCCATCGGTTGCTCCACTTTTAATATTACCTTTTAATTGATATCCTCTATTACTCCAGATACTTTTTATAATCACCTACTCCTTTGCAAATAGCTCATATGACTCCACCTTGAAGTGATATCTCACAACCTTTGAGTTCATGTAACCTCACAGATATTATATTCTCCTTTAAGTCGGGAACATATCGAACTCACATCAATATGCGATGTGCTTCATCATACATCTCGAATGTAACCATTCCTATCTCAATAATTGTATACTCCTTTTAATTCGCTAAGTGAATAGTTCTATACATCGGGCGTAGAGATTCTTCGTTAAACATCTCTCTCACCAAACATATATAGAAGCAATAACCTGAATCTAATATCCATTCATGAGAAGGACCTGATTGATTGATGACTAGTACGTCCAAATCATTCTTTGCTATTGCCAGTGACCATATACCTTTCATTTGCTTCAAACTTGGACACTTTTTTAATTATGTGATCTTCCTCATCACATAGATAGTGTACACATGTATCCTTGCACTTCTTCCTATGACCTTTGCTTCTGCCTACAACACTTATTGTAGCCAATACTTGATCACCCGAGGATGAATATTCTAATGGCTTTTTAAGGATTCTGCCTTCAATAGATATGCAACTGTCTTATTGAAGTAGAGTGATTTTTTGGTGAGAATATTTATCACTAATTACTCCCATGACGGTGGTAGAGATGATGCTAGTATGATGACCTTATCGTTCTTCTTAATTTTCTCATCTATTCTAGTCAGCTGTGCGATAAGCTTATTGTAGACATTGAGATGGTCAACGAATTGTGTATCTTCTTCATGCACAACCCATACAATTGTTGTTTCAGCACCCATTAGTTTGTAAGATACCCATTAGTTTGTAAGCAACTTTGACATATACAGTACTTCTAAGTCTTTTCATAATTTCTTCGGTGAATTCTTTTTGATTACTGAGTACTTTACCTCATTGGAGAGGCATAGACAGATTATACTAACAGCCTTCTACTTCATCACCTTTCAGTTTTCATCGGACATGTTTTCCAGTTTGTCTCCCTTCAAGAGCATCGATTAGTTCCTACTGGACATGGATATTCTTCACTACGCATTGTCACACGCGGAAATTTTCTCCACCGTCTTTCTGTACTTTATTTCATATTTTTGATATCAATCTTGATTTTATGCCACCTGACGTTTTACTGACCTTCTCACAAATCAGAATAATCTAGCCTTGGTTCTGATACTAATTGTTACACTCTGATACCTCTTCTTATGTATAATAGCCGCTGATTCGGATTAAAGTTTGTGGGATATGGCACGAGTGTACATGGTATCAGTAACGAAGAAGATGAATCTCGTGGAGAGAACCAAAATAATGATGTTGAAACAACTATAATAAAAGAGAAAAAATTTGGTGAAGTTAACCGTAAATTCTTTAAGCACAATCTCAAAAGAGTGTAAGGGATTGTCGCTATCTCACAACCATCTCGAATCTTTTAGGAGCATTGGATCCTTACCCTATAAAAGAATATAGTGCTAAAGAATATCCTAACATCTAATCCTCTCATACGTCTTCTGCTTTGGATAAGTGACTTTTTACTTTGTTGTTTCGTCTTGCTTCTCTATGGTCACCCATGGTTTACATAACCCTTCCTAATCTTTCTCTAATTTAGAGTAGAAATCATAATTTAAATATAAGTGAGTAGGAACCCTAATCAAAATAGGATTATGAGTCATAATCCTAGTAGGATTTATATATACTCTTTATAGTACATCTTTCTGGATCCTAAAAAGACTACAATATAAGTCACACCCTAACTGGAAACATACACGGTGTGGCCCATCAAAGCATACCACTAGTTTACAATATGTAGAGGATCCTCGGCCCACCCCAAGACAGTACGCAGCAGCAGTAGCATCAGTGGTAGGTATTTTTGCTCCTCTTCCTCCCGCCTGCTGGCTCGCAAAATATATATCTCAGACAAAGTGGTGGAGTAGTCCTTCTCTGATGCATGTATTTTATGCGCTCCAAAACACGGCAGAAGCCAACTCCACTATTGCCTCACATGTGCCGCTGCTCCACCCTGCCATCCGCCCCCGTCAATAATTAATTAATACTCAGATCCAAGTAAAACGCTACAGTGATTAACTTTTTTTTTTCTATTTTTAAATTTAATTATACTAAAAAACTATGAGTAGCTATAGTTAAAAAAAATCATAAATCATAAAAAAAACAAAGTTAAGCACGCCATTGTCAAGGCATGCAACGGAAATTGCTCAAGGTATGCAGTTGATGGTAATTTTTTTTTTTGGTAAAGATGTATCATCCTCACAATAGCCATTTCTATTCATTTGTGTTTCGTAGTGGCACAAATCGTATGGGACCGAACCTGGACCCAGCATAGAAAGCTGTATACCATTGTACTGGTAGCATCATCACAGCTCGACCCTGCCTTTTCGTGGACAAATTAGCTACTTTTGTGCATGCTTTACATGATTCAACAATCCTACTTTATTTACTTATTTTTCTGCAAAAAGAGCCTACGTGCCAATGGACCAAAGCAGCCAGACACCTCCGTACCTCCATCGTTCCATGCATGAGCTGAGATCAAAACTTCACAAACAAAAGTACGCACATACATATATATATATATATATACACACACACACACAATTGTACAACACACATCCTCTTTTCTTTTTAGAGAGAAAGAAATACAATATCCTTTCTTTTAAGTTACAATTGATAATTTTTAGTTATAATTTATAATTGATAAGTTTAATAAATAATACTAGCTCAGTAGAAGCCGAAACCACAGCTGACTGAAAAGAAACCGGCCCATTTGCATGCTACTTGCTGCACTCTCGACTGCTCCACTCTGCTAGTAGACTCATCATCTTCTCCGTCTCGAGTCTTGGGGTGCATAGGCACAGTTTTGGTGAACCACCCTAACCAATCCAAGGAAGCAGAACCACCACCACCACCGTTGCCAAAACCCCTTCTTCTTATGCTCCCCAATCTCCGGCTGTTGCATGCCACCGCCACTGCACCTCCATGTCCACGCCCATGGCCGCCGCGGTTCGCCGCCTTCTGCTGCTCCCTCCTGTCTCACTGCTGCTAGTGCTAGCGCAGGTCGCCTTGGCGCTTAACCAGGATGGCGTGCTGCTCCTCTCCTTCAAGTTCTCCCTCCTCGCCGACCCGCTCGGCTCCCTCGCTGGCTGGCGCTACGCCGACGACACGCCCTGCGCCTGGAACGGCGTCGTCTGCATGGCCTTCCCTGCTGCGGCGAGCGTCTCGTCGGAGGAGGAGTCGAGGGTGGTGAGCGTCATCCTGCCCAACGCGCAGCTCGTGGGGCCCATCGCGCGCGAGTTGGGCCTCGTCGAGCACCTCCGCCACCTCGACCTCTCCGGCAACGCGCTCAACGGCACCGTCCCCGCCGAGCTGCTCCGCGCGCCGCAGCTCCGCGTCCTCTCGCTCGCCGGCAACGGCATCACGGGGGGGCTGCCCGAGCAGGTCGGCCAGCTGCGCAGCCTCCGCGCGCTCAACCTCGCAGGCAACGCGCTCTCCGGCGCCATCCCGGGGAACCTCACCCTTCTCCCCAACCTCACCGCCGTCTCGCTGGCAAGCAACTACTTCTCCGGCGCGCTCCCCGGCGGGGGGTTCCCGGCGCTGCAGGTGCTCGACGTGAGCTCCAACCTGCTCAACGGCACGCTCCCGCCGGACTTCGGCGGGACCGCGCTGCGGTACGTCAACCTCTCGTCGAACAAGCTCGCCGGCGCCATACCGCCCGAGATGGCGTCGCGCCTGCCAGCCAACGTCACCATCGACCTGTCCTACAACAACCTCACCGGTGTCATACCGGTGTTGCCGCCGTTCGCAGTGCAGAGGCCGACGGCGTTTGAGGGCAACGCCGAGCTGTGCGGGAGGCCTCTGGATAGCCTCTGCTCCGTTGCTTCCGCCTCCGCCGTCGATCCCCCGAACGGCACGGCAAAGTCGCCGCCTGCCATTGCGGCGATACCCAAGAACCCGATCGAGGTTCTGCCCGGAGATGACAGCGGCGCGGGGGCTGGAGCGCCGGCGTCGGGAGGACAGGGCAGGATGAGGCGGGCCACCATTCTAGGCATCGCCACCGGCGATGTGGCCGGCATAGCCGTCCTGTTCGTGGTGGTCTTTTACGTGTACCAGGTGAGGAAGAAGAGGCAGCAGCAGGAGCTGGCGAAGCAGAGGATCATGGGAGTGGTGTTCAAGAAACCGGAGCCGGACGAGTCGCCGGACGCCATCAGCCGGAGCCTCTCGTGCTGCCTGCGGAAGAAGGCCGGCGACGACACGGAGGAGGTGACGGACACGTCGGCCTCCTCCGCGGCCAAAGAAGGCATCAAGAAGGCGGAGGACGCGGCGGCAGCCAAGATGGCCAAAGACCGCGCGGTGCTGGTCACAGTGGACGGCGACGCGGAGCTGGAGTTGGAGACGCTGCTGAAGGCCTCGGCCTACATCCTCGGCGCGGCGGGCAACAGCATCGTGTACAAGGCCGTGCTGGCCGACGGCGTCGTCCTGGCGGTGCGCAGGATCGGCAGTGACGACGCCGGCGTGAGGAGGTTCAGCGAGTTCGACGCGCAGATGCGCGCGATCGCCAAGCTCCGACACCGCAACATCCTCCGCCTCCGCGGCTTCTACTGGGGCCCCGACGAGATGCTCCTCATCCACGACTTCGCCGCCAATGGCAACCTCGCAAACGTCTACTTCAAAAGTAAGCACCACCTCAACAAGTCACCTTCAATGCCATTGCCAGCCATTGCCGTCGTGTGCATTGCTAACTGCAGTCGATCGCGCAGGGAAGCCGGGCTCGTCGCCGATCAACCTCGGGTGGATGGTGCGGCTGTGCATCGCGCGCGGCGTGGCGAGAGGCCTCGCCTACCTCCACGACAAGAAGTGCGTGCACGGCAACGTGAGGCCGAGCAACATCCTCCTCGATGCGGACATGGAGCCGCTGGTCGCCGACCTGGGCATCGACCGGCTGGTCAGTGGCGCGGACAGGCTAAAGCCGGCGACGTCGGCGGGGCGGTTCGGGAGCAAGCGGTCCGCCAAGAGCCTGCCGGACCTGTCGCCGCCGCCGGGGCCGGGAGGGGCGAGCCCGTTAGCGGGGCCTTCCTCGGCCGACGCGGCGGCGCACTACCGGGCGCCGGAGGCGGTGAAGAACCCGAAGCCGAGCGCCAGGTGGGACGTGTACTCCTTCGGCATGGTGCTGCTGGAGCTGGTCGCCGGGCGGGCGCTGACGAGCCTGGAGCTCTGCCAGTGTAGCTCCGCCACGGCGGCGGAGGAGAAGGGGCAGGTGTTCCGGCTGGTCGACGCGGCGCTGCGGGGGGAGATGGAAGGCAGGGAGGAGGCGCTGGTGAGCTGCCTCAGGCTGGGCTTCGCCTGCTGCGCCATGGCGCCGCACAAGAGGCCGACCATGAAAGACGTGCTCCAGGCGATCGAGAGGATACCATCGCCTTCCTCTTCCGCTCAGTGATGCAAATCTTGTTTTGATGCCGCGCAATGGCATTTCTCTTATCTTGTAAAAGATCGCATTGTTCAAATCCTTCTTTGCTCTCCTAGTTTGATGTTCGTACCATGCATGATTTTCCCGTCCAATTTCTCAAAGGAATTGGTGCGTGTGCATCTCGCATCTTGATTGATGGCTTGCCTGAGGTCAACATCTGCGCAAATTAAGGCCAACATTTCCAAAAAGGATTCTTGGTCGCCACAGGTACACCCACGCTCCAACCTAGAGCTAGAAAAGCATTTCTTTGTCATCATCAAAGTGGTTTGCGTGTGTCTAGTTAATAGCGGCTTGAATCTTGGAAATAGCAACATTCTGTTTTTCAGATACTATGAAACAGAACCCAACAACTCCTGGATCGATGCAACTTCGCAGTTAACACTAGTCTCATGATTGATCACAAGCTGTTGTATACGTTCCTGATCTCGCTTGCAAGCTGCCTTCTCTCTTTCTGCACAAATGAGTGGGTTCTTTTAGGCAGCGCTCATATTGACAATAGCGTTGAGTGACAGCGACAGCGATGACTTTTATAATACTTGTGTTTTTTTTTGTGGTTGTTTTTGGTACTTTTGTGTTTTATTTTTTTTCGTATTTCTTTGTATTGTCTGTTCTAGATTAACATGTCGCTTTTATTTTTACATTTTTATCAAATTTAATTATGCACAATAAGTTAACTTAGCTACAGTAAAAAAATAAATCCGCTACAGTAAAATTTCAGTCAGAAGCCATCGCTATTCGGAACGCCCCCTTAATTTGTGGTTTATGATTTTTAATTTAAAATTTTGAATTATGTCGTTTGCGAGAGAGTACGAAGAGAATATACTTGTGTGTAATTTTGACCGATATAAATGAAGTCAGAACACTGTTTACTACAATCAACTTATAGATCTCTTCTTAAAAAGACACTTATTTAGAATCTAGTTACTATGGAAAACTAAATAATAAGCCCCAAAAACCTACCCATTATATCGATCACCAATAACACTGACCTAATTGTCTTACCTTTTGCTGCTTCAACTTCTCTCTAGTTCTACGACTATCAAACGTTTCAGGGTTGAGTCAGGCAGTGCATCAATGAGGAGCCTTGTCGAGTGAGCAAGCATCTACAAGTCTACAACACCCGTGATTCTTGGAGCAATGCAGCGACCATGGATGATCCCAGATATATTCTTACTGTGCGTGAGAAAACTCCAAAAAGTGTCGGGGGATGGGCACCAACCACTCGGAAACGAACAAAGAAAATATGCCCACTCCTTGATGCAGCCTGTACTGGTGCACCATTATCATATATAGTTGAAATGTCTGCAGGTCATTTGTTTAGCTTATGAAATGCGACTTTTTTTACTTTGGAGGTCTCGGTAAAAGCATTCCAAACTCCGGTTCTCTTCTCAACCGATAATACATAAGTATCTAAATTGGCCACGTAAAAATAATACTATTTGATTATGTAACGACAATATTTTTGAGGCTGTCGGATTTCCCGCAACTGTCTAGAAAGATCAGTTGTGGAGTGTTGTTGACAAGTATGTATCAAACCTGTTTATGCTTTAAACATAAAAAACCAAACTTTTATTATAAAAGAGTACGATTTAACTGCCGAGTTTACAGTATTAAGAGTATCCAAACCCAAAGTTTACATTACAATATAAAAAAAATCCAAATGAAACATAAACCAGTAGTTACCTTTTAGGGAGTGATCAAAGTCTCCCTCAAAAGGTTCTTCGGTGTCTTCCCAGACTTCTTCTGTTGATGATTTAGCAAGTATGAGTACAACCGTATTCAACAAGTCACACAAGAATATATATAATAACTTCTTGTCAATTCGTCAATAGAGTGAGGTATAAAGGTTTTATCATTATGATTATAGATGTATGTTTATTTTCAAACATTTTTAGACTTGAAAAGAAAAACATTAACTTATTAAGGAAAAAGGGGGTTTAACTGACTCTTTGACTATCTTAAAATCATTCCAATCCTACCTATGCCTTGGTGTTGGATTCACCTATTAAACACATGTTCGTTTATGGAAACACTATGTATCCGAATACTGTTTGTTATATTCTGCAGAGTTGTTCAGCTTTACACACAAGATCTCTCAAACTCTCAATATCATACAATAGACATAATGTTAATGTGAGATTAAGTTGAGATAACAAGGTCGTTCACTACTCTATTCGTGCTAACTCTACCCGGTTGGCTTGAGACCATTCAATCTTTGTCGAGAATCCACTAGCTAGTACAGAAATCGTGGCCTAATGTTGAGTGGACCTATCATTGTGAAGAATGGCAAGTAGCATTACCAGCCTAACTTCCATTTCACCCCTTTCTTGTGGGCTCTCCTGAAACTCTAAGATAGCGATCTTCCCTGTAGATATTTGATCACATCAAGTAGTGTGTTAGACTAGATTTGATAAGTTAAACCTGTGGTTGAGCGAGATCTATGTCCTTTACTTAGTATAAGGGTCTAGTCCTTATTTGCCACAGACAAGACTATTATTCACGTACCACGTACATTATAGCACAATACCACCAGTCATACCAAAGCCTCAATCCTAGGGTGAGGTCATGGGCTCCAACCATCTAATGGCTTCCCACTGAATAGCCTTAACCCTAGTATTATTTTAAAGTCTATTGGCATGAGGCTAAATTATTCTTACTAGTTCAAGTAAATCATTTTAGTTGTCTAATCTATTATCAGCTATCTATACAGTGATTAATTATCAAAATTGTCAAGGTGCCTTCACAAATATGATAGGGCTTTTTGGTAGTAGGATCTAACTATTCAATATGTCATTCCAAACTGTTATTTTGTGTAAATAAAAGTGCTCAAATAGTAATGATGAAAGTAACTATAATTTAATAATACGATATCAACATGATCAAAGACATGTGACTTGTCTTCTCGCACGAAGTCTTTGACTAGGTCTACTTTTTCTGTGTTTTGATTAGCTCCTTCAACGGCCGGCTCAATGAATTCGGATGCTATCGTAAAAAAGAGAGAAACAAATAAGTCTAGGCTCAAAACTAAGTGAGATGGGGACAAAATAAAATAAATTAGAAAAGAAAAAACCAAAAAAATGTTAAATATAGGAGGGTTTGGGTGGTTAGGATCTAAATGAAGCTTGGATGGGTCGAATGGAGTTGAAAATGGGTTAGACGAGCTCAAAAAGGTCAAAATGAGCATAAATAGGCTTAACGAGTTTTGGGTGAATAGTAATGGGTCACGTGAATAGTACAGGGTTGGGACTATTCCTAGTGGACCAGGTTTGTGAATAGTACAGGTTTGGGCTTACCCTAATGGGCTATACAGTAATGGGTTGGTGGT
Organism: Melocanna baccifera; assembly: GCA_036346265.1. NCBI lineage: Eukaryota > Viridiplantae > Streptophyta > Magnoliopsida > Poales > Poaceae > Melocanna > Melocanna baccifera. The sequence continues at coordinate 1,243,093 of CM070700.1, forward strand.
GAATAGTACTAGGCTTATACTGTGTGGGCTGGCCTAGTTGGCCAGCTGGCCTGAGAAATGGCTTAGGATGGCTTTTCCAGCCCACCTTGGTGGCTCAAAAAGACTTGGGGCCCAGCTCCCTTCAGAACGAGCTGGAGCTTGCTCTAATGGCAACCGAGAAAGGAAACGCTGGTTGCGCGAAATTGGGCGACGGCAGATGATGGCGAGTGATGGTTCGACAAATATCAACACAATTCAAGTAACCCATTTTGGGTACACACGTGGGTGGAGATGGCTGGTGATGCTGCTACTTGGTTGGAATAGGGGCATGACACGGTGGAGCTGCGGTGAGGCTTCAGTCAAAGTGAGGATGGCTCAAGCATGTAGGAGATAAGGGAAGTCTGCCAGTGGTGATGGCTTAGCTTTGAAGGACTACGGGTAGGCTACACTAGCGCATATTACAAATTTCTACCCGTAAACCAAGATCACTGCAGTTATAGATCACGATCTTACCACTAGACGCGCAGGTGCGGAAGATGATGCAACGCGTCGGGCGAGTAGTCGTACTACTTCCTTGTTTGCGGTTCGTCCAAACGCTACGGATGCAGCGCCGCCAAAGGTATCCACACGTGCGGGAGAGCGGCGCACGCCGGATTACTAGATCCGCGCGGCGACAAGGGCGTGGGAGGGTGGCGGCGGGGTTTGAGGATGTCACGAAAAACTCTCTCTCAAACTCATGCGCCTGCCCTCCTTTTATAGACGTCCTTACAATGGGCTTTACGAATGCCCGGTCCAACTCGGATCCAATCCGAATTAGGCTTCACCCTTAAGTGTGTGACCCTATAGGTTCACATATGTTTAGACATGACGCGAGTACACCTACTCGGTCAATAGTTGGTAGCGGCCTCTAGCAAGACGTACCAACTCCTAAACGCACATAAAGATCATATCGGACGAACCATCACAACGTTATGTACATGCCAATCCTTTTGTCTCACGATATTCGGTCGAGCTCCAAGCGACCACTCTTTCTCGATCCCGTGATTCAAATCCCTTACTAGGTTAACTCTTAACCTTAAGTAGCATGGCCATGCATTTCGGATCCGATCACTCGAGGGCCCAGAGATATCTCTCGGTAGAGAGGGCAAATCCCCATCTCGATGACCATGCCTTGCGACATGCTTCATGACAAACCCGAAAGCTACCTTTATAACTACCCGTTATGGAGTAGCGTTTGATAACCCCTAAGTAGGTCGATTCACATCTCAATTACATGCGACAATCTCGTGTCTAAGGACAAGGCGTACACATTGTGTAGAGATAATCATAAGTATAATAGGTATGTCTCATGTTGGGTCGGTCCAACCCCATGTCTTAAACATGTGTCCACATTATTGGTTTGACATCTCCATGTCTATGACCTGTGAAACATGGTCATCAACCGATACATGTGCTAATCCATCATTCACGTGTGTCCTTACATGAACTCCGACTAGGGACAACTTTAGAATAACCATACAAGTAAAGAGTTTCACAAACAAGTCACATACTTGTTAATCAATACAAAGGTAATATTCAAGGAACATTTATTAAATCATGGATACAACGAAATATCATCATTTCTATGATTGCCTCTAGGGCATATTTCCAACAAGCTTGGGATAGCCCAAGGAGTTCTGGCGATGGTGGGTGGCAAAGCGGTGGTGTATGGCTGTCCTATAGTTGTAAAGCTGTCCTATGACCACTTGGTCTTAATCCTTCTACAACCATCTCATAATCGTAAGTTCTTTTGCGACCATGAGTTAGTCATAAGTGGTCATATAACCACATTGTGATTATAGACCTTCCTACAATCAGAGTATCTTCAACCAGCCTGTCTATGACGATATACTACGTTGTGGGTTTGTCTATGTTGCTAATCAAACAAAGATAGATGAAGGCTAAATCAGGTGTATAATAATGTATAGAAGTGATAACCACAAGATAATTCAATAGAATGCAATCTGTAATTGAAAAACACAAGGGTTGACCCAAATCTAAAAACTGAAGATTTCTGTTCATTGGACAATATATTGGTATTTTGGCTGTAACATTTTGTCAGATGCCTCTTTTTCAATGATTCTTTTTTTTTGTTTCATGATAGCCTTTTATACAAATTTTCTTTTGGCACCAAGTTCTGAAAACTAACCAAAAAATCACAAGTGCAGACTATTGTAGATTCAATCCAGAAATTTGAGTCAATTTTCACCGCAGATATCTTTTTACTGCCTTTTTGGAATGAAGTGAATTTTAGGGGCAATTAGATAAGGAATTTATGGATCTAATGGTGGTGGTTTCACTCAAGAAGATCTTGGAAATGAAAGTTATGACATTTTTGGTGGATGTGGCAGAGAAGCCGTTGATCTGGCCGAAGTTGGAAATTACGGTGTGGGTTGTTCTTAATGGATTTTGATGTGGGGATTTTTTGTTTGAATTTTTTTATAGGAACAAGAATATGACCAGCAACTAGGCAATGCTAAGATGAACAAAAATTCAATTTAGCAAACGAAACTAACAGATTGAAAAGCACGGTGGGGTTTGTATATTGGAATTTAACTCTTTTTGTAGGGCAATTTTTTGGACCATAGAAAATAAAAACCAATCTAATAACTAGGGATACAAGAAATCCTACCGATCAACTAAAACTCTGATATCACCTGATGAGGCAATAGGGTCCCGATCTTCTGATAGGATGATAACTTAGATTTAGGGTAGAATGACTTTGATAATGCAGACTTCTAATCGGTCACGACCAGAACACCAAGCAAGTGCTAAACCACACTTCGAGTCATTATCAACTGTGCCAAGAACGCGGTTGACCTGATCACAAAGGTCTATTCTTGCATGCAGTTGAAGAACACACAAGAACAAGGTAAAATGCAATCTGATGTATTGCAAATATTTATGAAATATTGGCAAGATGTGATTCCAAATAAAGATCTTGGCCGGGTGATCTAGTCGACACATGCAGAAGATACAAGATGCAACAAAGCAAACTAAACATAAATGAAATCCAAAGAGATTAGAGAGGTGCGACCACCTTAAATAGGGGAGGGAGAGCCGCATATAGCTAGAAAATAGATAAGTGGCACTATTCATAGTACTGTTCACATCTGAATAGTACCACATGAATAATAGCCACCATATGGGCCAAGCCTGATATGATTACAAGACCCAAATTAGCCTAAACAGGTGACACAACACGTTCCTTTGGAGATTGCAGTACGCACGGAAGGAATCTGGAGTTGCTCCTCACACCTGTTGATCGATCCTTGGCTGGTTGTTAGTTGTAACATCTTAATTTTTAGAGTTCATTTGAAGCTTTTAAAAATAAAATTCACCATTTGGATTCTTTTGGATTTAATACAAACTTAAATTGAATTTTTCATAATTAAAAAGTTTTAATATGACTAATACAAACATTAATATTTGCTGAAACAATTTAATTTGTGTTCCTTGTCTCTCAGGGCATTTTCCAGAATTTTTTGTGAATTTTTGGGGTTTATTTTTCTAGAGCTTTTGATTTTATGTGAATTTCTAAAAATAGGAAAACCACAAATATCCTAAAATAGTAATGGGCTGAGCCCATCACTGTTCATTTGACCCACCAACCCTAAGCCGTTAGATTACCCATTAACCATGGACCAACCATCCAAGCTACATGTGCTTTAGCCGTCAAATCTAGTCATTATGCACATGTCAGGCATCGAACCAAGTCAACGCTACGCATCTGTGCCATCTCATCTCAACCGTCTGATCCCTCCATCTGCCACATGTCACCAGTCAGGAACGTCATCTACTATTCATCTCCTTCCTAGCTTTGTCTCTGACTCAAAATCCGATCCATGCCGCCCGTGGACTCTCGGCGTCCGTGCATAAAAGGTGGAGTCGTGCCCTAGTTTTCGCACCCCAAGCTGCCTCATCACTCTGCTTTGCACCATCGTCGACATTCCCACCATAGTTTGTGACTTAGCCGCTGAGAACGTTCATTGTCTTCCCTGCCACCTTCACCGTTGGTAGCTTCGCCGTTTCGTCCTCGCCGCCATCCGCTCACTGGTTGCCGTGCGCTGCCGCCGGTGAGTTCCCCATCACCGTCGTGCCTTATCGTCCTCACTGCTCAGCTCGCTGGTCTGCTGCCATCCCTCGGTCCCTAGTCACTGTCACCTCGTTCCATGTGCATGTCACACCATTTGTCAAGACGAAGAGCCACCGTTGCTCAACCTCTACTAGCCAACCATCGAACGACATGCATCCTTCCCTTCAGACCGTCCGAATGCTGCCACCTCTTCAGACCGTCCGATCGTTCCCTACGGCCAAGATTCACCACGCTCTTCGCCCGGTCCAATTGTCCTCAACCGAATCAGCAACTGAGTCATAGCCATGCAAGTCCTAATCCTACATGGTTGCCATATGTCATGCCACGTGGATGCCACATCAGCTAACCAAGCCATTCTGGAGCCATGTCAGTATGCCACGTGTCTTACCACATCAGCCCTAGTTGTCATGTTATCAGCTGAGTCACATCGTTCACTGTTCTATGAGCCAAGTCTACCGTAGACCAGCTATTCCATGCACCGAGTCCACAGCATAGTAACTTTTTTCAATTTTCAGTATTTTTCTTTAGATTTAATTTTTCAAGAGCCCATTCTCCTCCGTCCTAACACCGGTTGACTTCGTTCTTTTTTTTAATTCATCTAAAATCGAGCTCTATCTTTTAGTTCTGGTTTTGAAGTTTTTGGAGTTCATTTGAATTTTATTTGAATTTATTTTGTGCCTTATTTGTTTTCTCTCTTGTTAGATCGCATTTTCGAAGGAGCGGGAGCACAACCAGAAGATCAAGAATTCAGAACTGAGCAAGGCCGCGATAAGTCATGTCCTTTGATCAACCTAGTTTTCAATCTATTATTTATTTATTTTAAGTTATCATGCATTGCTATTTCGTTATAAATCCTTGTATATGGTAGTTAGTGTCCAATTTGCTTTAATCCCTCACTTGATAATTCAAATGCCATGATTTCATTTATCACCATATGATGAGAAATTGTTTAGTGATACCATACTAGTTGTCGCATGGGTTGTGCATTTAATTTTCTTAGTAATGCTAATAGACACATTGGGTTCTTCATCATATGCGGTTAAATAATTAATTTGACTTAATGAGTGCCAGAATTATAAAATTTGTGTGCCATGATATTGGTATATTATTGATATTGGTTATACAAAATTAGTTTTCACTTGGACGAGTAATCCTGCAGTAAAGGGGGAAGGAAGTGTGGATTCACTTCGAGTGATATAGAATTCCTTCCAGGGTAATGTTTAAGGGCTTAACATTGTGCACCATTGGTTTTCCCGTGAAAACCACATATCTAGTATGGGATAGATCTGGAAGATTAATTTGTAATGTTTTAATTTCAATTTCGCCATTAAGTAACATGGTTGCAGATTTCCATAAAGCGCAAGAGGGGGCAATTATCGACTAAGTGGTTAACCTACTTGACGGCGAAACCTTAGTGGACAAAATTGAGTTATGATTGAGTATTGTAAAGGCCTTGTTGTGATTTTCTTTAGCATGATGATGATCACATTGTGTGGGTACAGTTGTGCAACCTCTGTAGAGTGTAAAACTGTTCAAATAGCCATGCCCCTCAGTTGTGGACAATGCTCGGTGATTTCACATGAAGGGTAGATGATTCATAAAACTTGGTTGGGATGACTTTGGAAAGTGAATGGTTAGTTTACTGATGGTTTATTACATGAATGGTTACTTCTCATGTGGTTCATTAGGTGGACGGTTAGTTCATTTTATTTGAAATTTCTTGTGGCTCTTTCATTGGGTGGACGGTTAGTTCATTTTACTTGTGGCTCTTTCAATTTCTTTGATTAGTTACTTATGATCATTTTATTTGAAATTCACTTTCAATCTATTTATTGTATTTATTTTAAATTATTACTTTCTAGAAAATAAACTTTCAGCCATCCATTGGTAAGTCTTGCATATTATATTACATCTTTGTTATAAACAACTTACAGAGTACCAATGTACTTACGGTTTTATACCTACTATTGCTCAGTTGAAGAAGAAGAACCATATTAATAGGAGGTACTTGAAGGAGGATACTTTGACAACTTCGTGGATTAGGAATTCGCTCCCCAATCGATTGCCTGTGGACATGTCGAGTGGCTACCATACTTAATTTTGTTTTCTACTGTTAGTTTCTTAAGCCCTTCAGGCTAATATTTGTAAGCTTGTCTATAAGATCATACTCTGATAATTATTAATATGAGTTTTTCTTTTTATTAACCATGTATATGGTCGATATTTCATCTATGTTTACACTGTGTGCAATAGCGTGATCCTGGACTTATGCGATGTACACAAAGAGTCCGAATTTGTAAATTTGGGTCTCCACAGAGGTGGTATTAGAGCCATATGACTGTAGGATGAAGTCCTAGTTAGAATTGTCAATTTAGCAAAGTTTTTAAAATCTATTTTCTAAATCAAATCAACAAAAATGAATATCTAGTAATTATCTATCCTTACCTCACTCTTAGCATTCTTACTCTTCACCTTCTCTGGAATATTGTTTTTAAAACTTAAATTGATTTTTTTATCCCCATAACATCTATAGATGTCTCGAGTGTTCCATAATCAAAGTGGAGGTTGGCCTAGAATTCTTCAAACTTTGCTGTGAAGTTTGGATCAAGGAAATACCCAATATATTCCAATACAAGTTAAAGACTACTATAAAGATTGAGAGTCATTAGATTAGAACCCTGTTATAGTTTTAGCATCGTGTAGATCGTTTTGCTTTTTCTTTGCAGTTGTATGTGATGTGAGCTACAGTTTTGTGTTTGGCATTATGTTGCAGTCATGTTAAAAATTTTATTTATGGAGTTTATCGCTTCTCTTGTCCTTTCGGCTAAGTGTTTGCTTAGTTTAAGTTGCCATTAGTAAATCCTCTTAGACGAGTATACCTCTCATCTATGATTTTCCCTATCATCTTTAAAACACGGTGGAGTCAGTTCTCAACAAGTGTCTTTCCCTTTCAGAGCTGTGAAAAGATGGCTAACACCCAAAACTCAGCTGGACGTGGTCAGATTAATCAGAATCCAGGGAGCAGTGCCACAAATATATCAACTCAGGGACCACAAGCAACCAATCGACAAGCCCACAGGCTATCGAGTGGAGAACGAAGTCCTAATCTGTGAAGTCATCGAAGTACTCTCCTTCTGGAACCTCCTGCTGATAATACTCCTCCTCAACTGAGCAACATAGGCGTAAAGCCGTGAGTACATTAGTACTCAGCAAGTCGTTTGTAATAAATGAATGCAATCTAGTATACAAGGCTTTCCAATGAAGGCTGAAAGGTTAATTTGCATAAAACGATATTTGAAAGTAAATACAAGTAATAGAATGAAAGCGGAATTTAAATAAAGCAATGATAAATAAGTAATCAAAGGAATTGAAATAAACCACTTGCGGACCTCCCATCCACAAGTTAAACCAACAGTGAACTACCTGTCCACTTCCAACATAAACCACAAGTTTTCATAAAATCACTATACTTCGTGTGAAATCACCGAGCGTTGTCCATGACCGAGGACGCGGCTATTCGAATAGTTTTACACTCTGCAGAGGTTACACAACTGTACTCACATGATGTGATTAACCTCGGCCTAAGGAAATCACAACAAGGCCTTTACAAAGTTCAATTCTAACCTAATCCTGTCCGCTAGGGTTTCACATCACACCCCCCTTGCGGCACATGGAAATCAGCAACTATGTTCATCGCAATGGCGAGATCAAAGTTGAAATATCCCAAATTAATCAGTTAGGTCTATTCCATACTAGACATGTAGTTTGCACAATAAAGCTCAGATCAATGGCGTACAAAGTTAAGTCTTTAAATCTACACGGACGAAACTACCACATCCCACGAAGTGAACCTGCACTCCCCCCTTTACTGCACGATCAATCGTCCGAGTGAATAAACCAAGTTTGCATAATCACGCCCATGACACACCAATGTTATGGCACAAATTTTAAAAATCGTCGCACCAACCACGGTTTTATATATCATTAAGTCAAATTAATTAAACACATGCGATGATAGACCCTTTCATAAGAATAAACAAGGCTAAGTATTCTAATCATACAACCCGTGTGATATTACGCATAGCATCACTAGTAAATTTTTCAACCTATGGTGACAATAGCATCATGACACATTCAAATTATCAAGGCGGGTAATTCAATTTGGGACGAAAACTATCACATACAAAATTTGTAATTAAATAGCGATGCAATGTAATTTAAATCAAAATAATTAAATAATAGATTGCAAACTGGGTTCAACGTGATCAAAGGACATGACTTTCCTTGGTTGTGCTCAGCGACGTACTCTGGGTCTTCGAACGTTGCTCCTGCTCCTCCGGGCTCAAAATCTAACGAGAGAGAAAACGATCGAAACAACAAAAACACATAAAATGATAAGCAAATGAACTCCAAAAACCTTGAAACCAGAACCAAAAGTTAGAGCTCGATTTTATATGAATTTAGAAAAAAGAACGGGGTCAATCGGAGCTAGGACGGAGGAGAATGAGCTCTTAGAAATTTAATCTAAAGAAAATTCCCCGGAACAGTGCACTAGGATTGACGTGGCACGCGCTGGTGATGACATGTGGCACGCTGACGTGGTTGCTGACGTGGCATCGGGGCTCGGCTAGGGCAAACGTGGCGCTGATGTGACATGACATGTGGCATGCCACGTGGCATAGGCTGACGTGGCAGCTAATGTGGCCAGGGCTGACATGGCGGGGCTCGGGTGTGGCGGCGGCGGCTGAATTGGATGGCTGAGGTGCTGACTTGTGGCGCGATCTGGTCCGTGGGTTCGGATCTGGATAAACGGTGGGGATGGGGCGCGGCGATCGGATGGCCGACGCGTGGCGGGGCACGACGGACCGAGGGGTGGTGCGGGCGGCTATGTCCGGTGATTGCTCGGGTGAACGTGGCGACGGGGAGGCAACGCGAGCGACGACGGGGCACGGGAGGACGGGAGGGCTCGGGGGCGGCGCTCACTGGCAGCGGGGAAGACGGTGGGGCACGACGGCTCTGACGAGGGCAACAGGTGGCGACAGGAGGGTGCAACGGACGGTGGCGAGGCGGCACATGAACCGAGGCAGCGACGGGGTGGATGCACACGAACCGAGGTCAGCAACATGTTTAAATCACACGAACCGAGGCAGTCCAGGGAGGAGACAGCACGGGCGCGATCGAAACTCGATCGGGGACACGTGGACGGCTGGGATGAACACGAGGACATCGGACAGCTACGTGGCGAAGGGCAGGTGGCGTTTAGGGCAATGCGGCTGCGGCGGCACGGATCCGCGCCACGTGGCGGAGGCAAAGGGATCGAGCGGCTCGGGCGAGGCTATGCGGACGCGGGCCGAGGCGGTGCACGGGTGACCGACGCGTCGGGAGGCGGCGGATCGGACGGCGGGGGTGGCCCGAGGGTTTTAGAAAAATGATTTCTTTTCTGAATTTCTTTTTCTTAATTCTGAATAAAATCCAAAAAGCTCTAGGAAATAGTAGATAAATCCCAAAAATACCAGAAAATTCCTTGAGACCTCACGAACTCAAATAAAATATTTTTAGCTTATGTTGAAGTTTATTTTAGTCATATTAAATCATTTTAAATTTTGAAAATTCATTTTAAGCTTGATTAAATTCCAAAAATTAATTTTTAAATTCAGGGCTTTATAAACTCCAGAAAAATAGGATGTTACACCAAATAAATCTAAATGAATTCAATTTGATTGTATTATGATTACACGGGTGTGCTGAGATAAAGTTTATTAGGTGTGGGTTATTTTCAGAGTCAAATGAGGTTTGAGGAATGTGAGGAATGACGGAGGGAAATCTGCTGAGATAAATGTCAAGGAAGGCTTCATGACAAGAGGAATATTCATGAGAATATTCTGCTTTGGGTTCAAGGATGGCTAGGCATAGCCGGCTGTAGAATACAATACTTCGATCTTTTTATTAATAACTTTTTCTATTATTTTTTATATTTTTTAAGGAGGTTTCATAAGTTAGGGCGGACCTATGGACATATAGATTTATAAATCATCGGTATATTTGTATCAATCTTTCTAATTCTTATCTCCGAGGGATTCATGATATATTATTATTTTGAGGTGTAGTCGCCAAATAAGCAAAGAATTTGGACACATGACCAATTTAATGAATTACTAAAGAATGGGATTGCTCATTTACCCAATTACTAATTAATAATAAATTTTTGTTAAATTATTATTTACTAACTATCGGTGACTACTAAGCCTTTCTAGGGTTTGCATGCATTTTTGGGTAAAATGTTCCTCTTAGTTAAAGTCTGAGTATGACTAGAATTCAAATTACCATCCATTGGTGTGTTAGCAAGTTGTTTTAAATTTTGGTCTAATTAATTGTTTCTGTAGTCATATGGTTCATTAAAGTGTAGGTTAGCAAGATTGTTTTTAATGATGTTGTGACCCATGGGTCATTATATTTTAATTGGCGCATGAAATTATATATCCTTTTAACATGATCTTTCTACTGAAAGTTATCCTTTTGATTAAAGGTCATTGTTATTTTATGTATACTATAGTTATCACTTGTATGAAAACTATGCTTCCTCCAAAACTAAAGATCCGGTCTGCGAGGGTCAAGAACTTCAGCGACTCCAACCAAGAGTAACTTTGAGCAGATGACATCAACCTGCTCGAAGAGAAGAGGAATTAAGCCTTAATCCGATCAGTAATCTATCAGCAAGCCATGCATAAGTACTACAGTCATAAGGTCCAACCACGTAGCCTTGCTATAGGTGATTTGGTATTGAGGAAAATCCAATCACAGTCTAATTGGAACAAGCTTTCCCTCAAGTGGGAAGGTCCTTACACTGTGGTCAAAGTCACATGACCAGGCTTTGTGCGACTTACTATGGAGGATGGCTAGATTCTCTCGAACTCTTGAAACATCGACCAATTGTGTAAATTTATGTGTAAACATTTCTACTCTTTTTGAATAAAGCTTTCAGTTTGTGCAAATCTTTATTGTTGTATGTTTAGTAGAGCTTCTTTTATATTTGTTAGAACCCTTCTAATATATCCAATCTATTTTTACTAGTCGGAGAAGGGAATATACTAGTCGAAGTCTCTCATCTCTATATGTGGTCCTACTCACTAGAAAGAGCTTCCTAGTGTCATGTCATTTCTAACTCTTGCTATCAGCACAAAACAATTGCATTGTCTACGAAGATGTTGAGTGCGTATAAGAGAAGAAATTCTGAGTATTTGTCTTGTCATCGTTCATATCTTTGATTTGAATAACCGGGTTCAAGCGAGGTAACATCAACTAGTCGAAACATTTTCTCTCTGCATATGGTCCTGTCCACTAGAAGGAACTTCTTAGCGTCGACTTGTTCCTCACTTTTTTTACCAAAATATGACAATCGAATTCGACAACGATGGTATGATGAGTTGCTCTACTCTTTGCATACTTCACTCTGTACTATTTGCTTTATTTATTTATATAAACTAAGTAAATAGTTGGGAGTTAAGATAGAGTTATCATTTTAACTTATTTTTAGCCATAAATTCATTCTCTTTTTTCTTTTTTTGTTTTATGAGTACTAACTACTCAACAAAATAGATTGTAGGAAAAGGAAGCCAACTTTCATTGATAAAGGTATGTTCTTTACAAGCAGTTCGATTACAAACTACTCTGACTCAAGTTGTATTTCCTCCGCAACCTTGCAACTGAACGGCTCAAATTCTTCGACTAGTCGGGTTGCCTCTTCAACAGAGCAGCCAAAGTCATGTCCGATCAGACGAAGGTTCAACCTCTGGCCATGTAACATCCTAATTTTTAGAGCCTTTTGAAGCTTTTAAAATAAAACATACCATTTGAGTTTTTCTAGAATTAATACAAGCTTAAAATAAATTTTTATTAATTAAAAGGATTTAATATGAATAAAATAAATACTAACATTTGCTAAAAATATATTATTTAGGTCCCTTGTGTCACAACAAATTTTTTGGAATTTTCTCAAATTTTTCTAGATTTACTTGCTATTTTCTAGAGCGTAATTTGTTTTCTTTCAATTTTTTGAAATTGAAAAATCCCAAAAATTCCCGCGCAGTTCACCCGGTCCGAACTTGCCTCCACCACGCGTCGGCCATCCACCACACGCCGCTCATTCTGAGCCATTCGATCAGTCATTGAGTTCGGCCAGTCCGAACCCGCCCGTGCACTGTTAATCTATGCCGTCTAACCTCAGCCATTCAATCTTTCGCCAAGCCGCATGTCGCTTATCCAACGGTGCATGCACTATTCATCTCCTTCTCGTCGCCATCGCCGTGTCCATCCCTGTTTCGAACTCCCCTGCCATCTCCAAGTAAAACTTCTCGACGTCCGCGCCCTCCCTCACCTTCTATGTCCTCGAGCCGCCGCCTTTGTCATGTGCCTCGCCGAGTTCGCCAGTGTGCTACGGCCTTCGCAGTTCTACCATTGCCCTTGTTCTCTTCACCGTCATTGATACTAAGCACTCTCTACTGGTGAGTCCATCGTCGAGCTCCGCCCTGCCTCACCGTCTCGCTCCGCTCTGGCCATCACTTCACTGCTCCTCGGTTCCCATGCGTCGTTGTTCGCTCGTCACACGCCCGCAACCCTTCGGCCACCGAAGAGCCATCGTCCCTTCGCCTTCCGCAGCCAGTCACAGAGCGCCACGTGTTGTCCAAGTTTGGACCGTCCGAACTTTTCTAGCTATTTGGACTGCCTGATTGCAGTTGAATCGTCCAATCTTTGTCATTGTTTAGACAGTCCGAACATTGCCATCTCTTCGGGTCGTCCGATCAATACCAACGGCTAGGATGTGCTGCTTAGTTTGAATAGTCCAAACCTTTCCGCACCTCTATACTGTTCGATCATCGGACAGTCCGATCGTTGTCGCTTCTCAGCCGTCCGATCGTCTTCTTGGTTCGACCACTCAATCATTGCCGCCCCTGCCGAGTCAGCCTAGCCGAGTCGCAGCCACCTAAGTAGCCGCCTTAGCCCGAAATCTGATGTGTCACCACTTGTCAGTGCCACATTAGCACCAGAGCCATCCCAGATGCCACGTGTCTGCCACATCAGCCCTAGTACTAGTTGTTAGCCACGTGTCGGCCACATGTCCGCCACATCAGCCCTAGCCTGCCACATCAGCAGCTGAGTCGCATCATGTACTATTATATGAGCCAACTCCACTGTAGACTAGCCTTTCCGTGCACTGAGTCCACATCACAGTATCCTTTTTTTGACTGCGGGCAAATCCATAGGGGGCTTTTCTGCAGGGGCGTCCTTGATCGATGGAGATGCCGAGCTAGACATCACAAGAGTGAGTTAGCATTTAAGGAGATATAAAAGGTAAAATACCATGTTTATGTTTCGATTTACATATCTTGTTGTCGAACTCTTAATCTTGAACTTAGAAGAAACCTTCCCTGAAAGTTTCTTTGGTTGCTCCTCTCCGACCACGTCTGGACGTGGAGGAATGACAACGTCTTCAACTACGTCTAATCAAAGGTCTTGAGCAAGGGACACCACTCTTTTTCCCTCTTGTTCCTTCTGTCCCTCCTAGCAGTCGAGATTGGTTTCGACAACCTAGAGGGCAACCACCTTCTTGATCACATATTCTGTTGTAGCAATAGTCTCCTTCACAAAAGATAAGAAACTCTTCTAGTTTTCTTTTTCAAGTTGCTTGATAAAGCCTTGAGAAGCACCAACTAAGTAGGTTTCAATGTCGAGGTAGAAGGGTACCTTGATCTTAGGAGTAGGTGGCTCGAATACAACTGCCAAATTTCACTTGCGGTAGTAGTTTCCACAAGGAATTGCTGCACAAGGCTAGTCAAAGCAGTTGGGGCAGGAGGAAGAAGGCAAGGGGAACAGCGTCTCTCATGCTCCCTTTCTTCTCCTTGTCATCGGCTTTAGTCGGCCAACGTCTTTTGGGTGGTGGAGTTTGAGCCTTCTCCGCCTCCTCTCCGATCACCATCAGTTCGACCCCCTGGTCGTTCTGACGGTCGATCATGTCTATGCTCTGCAAGGGAAAATGGAACATTATTTAGTCGTTCTCTACAACTACATAGACCTAAAGAAGAGGTCTTCCTTCTCCTCGGTGGACATGTCCACCATGATATGAGGGGCCACCACATCTTGTGATGGACCCTTCTCGCAAATGAGCTTAACCCAGGAGTCGATTTCCCCTAAATCAAGATCTGTTCATTCAGATAAAAAGTTCAGTGTACAGTGCTTGAAATTTAAATTCAATTACGAGTAAGATGGTTGCTTACTATTCTCGTAGTCTCTCATCGCATCTGAAGCTCCCAAATACATCCACATTGGATGTGCTCGTCGCTTCATGGGGCTGATTCGACGGGTGATATAGTCTTTCACCACATGCCAGCCCATAAGACGGTTGTCCCTCAGCTCTTTGATGGCTGAGATGTAGGGGCTATCCGATTGATGTCCTTGGGAACTGAGTTTCAGGACAAGTTCTTTTCCGTAGCCTTCCACATGAAGGAAAGACTGTCTTTGCTGGTGGTCTCCTAGTAGAACCACCTCTTCTTCTAACCCGGCCATGACGATCGAGTATACATTTCGATGTACATTTCCATCTTGCCATCGTAGAGCTTTAATCCATAGCTCCTATCAATTCTGGTTTGCCAGCTCATCTCGTAGTAATACTGGAGAATCTCGAGATCCAGAGGGATGCCTAAGTACACCTCATAGAGGTACATGAAAATGTTGAGCATCATGATCGAATTGGGAACCAAGTTCACCAATTCGATTCTGATGTACTCGAGCACCGTTGTGAGGAAAGGGTGAGCAGGAAGGTGAAGGCCGCACTCACAGTGAGCCTGGAACACTGGGAGGTACCCGATTTCTCCCATCAGCCAATGTTGTCCGAAGGCTTCAATCCACTTCACGAATTTCCATGGACTCAGCCTCCTCCAAAGCTCTTAATTTGGTCTTGTCCATCTCCGACACCACCCAATTGGATGAGGACTTTGTCATTTTCCCGATTCGATGGTTTGGATTTGGAGAAAGTTCAAAGGAAGAAGACAACTTGTTCAGCGGCGGAAAGCACAAGAAAGATCAGAGCAATCAGGAAAATGAAGAAGCCAAAAAGCTACCTGAGGTAATCTTTTATAACCTTGCATTGGTTACCCGCCTCGAGAATTGAATGGTTATTTAGGAAAACACTCTGGCGGATAGATTTGTAAGGGACGATTGGAATCCTTCTTGGAGTCCATCTGTCTTCACAACTCAAGCGAAATTACCTTTCTGACAAAGCACACTTCTAGTCGTATTGAATTGAAAAGCCACTGCTTTCGATCATCTATTATCTACGACTTCCCTTACTCAAGTAAGTTTTTTTCACTTAAAGTTGGGGGGCTAGATGACGAATATAGAATAATTCTTAAATTATTACATCATTATATACTTAAAATATACCCCTTATCAATAAGGGAGAAAATTCACAGAGTGGTCGTAAGTTCTTATATGACCATCCTACAGTCGTAAAGTTATTCTACGACTATCTGGGCTTAATTCTTTTATAACCATCTCATAGTCGTAAGTTCTTCTACGACCATGAGTTAGTCGTAAGTGGTCTTACAACCACCTTGTGGTTATGGACCTTCCTACAACTAGAGTATCTTCAACCAGCCTATCTACGATGATATACCACGCTATGGGTTTGTCTAACAATGTGGTTAGAATTTATGTTTATGCCCAATAACTACACACGATCTCTCTTTGACAACATCCATCACATGGCGAATGGCTAGCTACATCTCTCTAACAATAACTTCCCTCTGGTGGTTATATCCTGAAGTGTTGGGACATCTCTTGGTGCAGGACAATGGCCATAATTTCATAAGCTATATAAGGGTTGGCGTCAGAGGAAGAAGAGAGAAGATCAGGGAGATTGAGGAGATATTGCAAGTCCTTTTTTACATTACTCTGTTGTAATCATCCTCTTTGAGCAATAGTGACACAGGACATAGGATTATTATTCTCTAGGAGAATGCCCAAACCTGTATAAATATTCTTGAGCCTGTCCCTTGAGAGAGTTTCCCTAAATCCATACAAATTATACGTAAGATCAATATTAAAACATCGACAATGCTCGTTCCATCGGTTCCTCTTCTTCATCATTCATCTATTCTTTCCCTTTGCTCGGATGTCTTCGGCCTTTGCTTTTTTCCGTGCCATGGGATGAGGATCCATGAAACATGTAGTGATATTGGCAAGCATTTCTGATAGGTTGTGGGTGAGCATCTAACCTTCTTGGCTAGACTTCTATGTAATGTGTTGGAATGTCTGGTGTCTCCCCACAATCTGACATTTCTCCTGCTTCTATCATCTGTCGACGTAAATCCCTCCATAGTATGTGTATTTCTTGCTTGGCCAAATATAGTTGATGGTGTAATTCAGGAGTATAATGCTTCTTGATATGCAATATCTTGTACTGCTTCATCTAGGCGGTGATCATCTTTGGCTTCTGGCTAAGGTACCGAGAAGCTAGCACCGCGATTGTAATCCTATGGAATGATATGGAAGGGTGAGTTGTCAAATTCTTCATCATAGTATCTTCAAAGATATAGTACTGCCTTCTAGGCTGCATCTTGAAAAGCATCCTTCTCCTTAATTCGTTATCCAATGAACTCGCGAGGTGTTTATCCCACCCACAAAGGTTTTGAAAATAGAACTAACTCGAGGATGTTCCCATATCCGCCCTTGACCATGGGCACGACTGTTTAAATAGTTTATACTCTGTAGAGACTGTACATCTTTACTCATAAGAGACAATCAACTTGATAGCTTTGCATGATTCCTTGGTTATGTAGATCGAGTGACCATCATGCAGCTTTTCGTAGTTACCTCGCCTCATTGCTAGTCCACCCTTATGGAGACTACCTGAGGTAGCCCCCATAAGTTAGTGCGGAAAGTCATACCCTAACATTGAGAATAACTGGACCACGGCTTTCCACAATGCAAGAGAAACGGGTTGCTGGACCTGGGTCTGCACATGCACAACTTGATTCCCCTACCTGTGGAAAGGCTCCGAGGTCTAGTAACCCTACTTGGCCTAGTTGCAGTTTGCAAACTTGTAGTAGTACTATTTTACACGAGGAGGTCATTATAAGATTGAGTCCTTAATTCGTCCGAGCGGTGCATACCACAAACCTTATATTCTCATGTTACATCTACACTAACCACTTTTACCATCTGCCTAGACAGGTTTAGCAAGTTTTTAGGGTTTGAGAAGCATAAATCGAGTTGTAACAAATTATCAGTCACCTACATCTAGTGACTACCCCAAAATATGTTTTCTTGTTGGAAGAGTAAAGATTAGGGCAATGTAATGCCCTAGATTTGCACTAGACTAGTACGGCATTTAAATATGACTTATAGCTAGTAAGGTTACCATTAACATCTAGGGTGATAAGGATCAGGTGATTCAAGTGTCAAGGATGGCATATTAAGATTATTACAGCATCAAGTAGGCTTGTAGCTACCTTAAGGTTTAACATACATTTATATAACAAATTAAGCATGCAATTTGATAATTTAAGAGAACAAAATTTTACATAAAATTTAGGATCAATATGATCAAAGTGATGACTTGCCTTGCTCGATTTACCACGGCCTTGATCTAACTCAAAGCCTGCTCAGTCAGTAGTATTGAATCATTAGTCTTTGTCTTTACCCGAATCTTGATCCTATTCGCATCTGTCGCCTCTCATGACTCCAGTTTCTAATTGCGCAATAAATGACTGACAAACCAAATAAAACCAAAGAATCAAATAAAGTCCAATTAGGTTCAAATGGGTTTATTTATAATATTTTAAGATTGAGAGGAGATTTTGCGGGATAGAGACGGGATTAAACAAATTTTGAGGGAGAGTGAAGTGACAAGGTAACTTTGCCGGAAGGGTAAAAGAAGGATTGATGTTAAGGGAATATTCGCAAGAATATTCCACTTTAGATTGGAGCATGGCTAGACATAGCCAAATAAAGGATACAAAGGCTCGATCTTTCATTAATAGCTTCTTTAACCAATTTATAGTTATTAAGGAAGTTCCATAAGTCAGGTAGGACCTACGGATAGATGGGAGAGATTATCTGGGATATTGGGTATTATTCGTTGAGCGATAGCATTGAATGCTTTTAGGATGCAGGTCTCACAATGATGGGTATAATGTGAGTTGATTGATTTAACTTGATAACTCAAGATGTAATATTATTTGAGATCACAACTGCCAGAGGATTGAACCAATAATTTAGTAACTTAATTAAACTATGGAGTTGATCATTTTAACCTCTTATTATTAGGAACAAGGTTGAGTACTCGGCTTGATTAACAAATTTATTGAAAATGATCAATGTTCCACATTTTATTGGATGAGAAGGTTAACACCATTAACTGGGTTTTCTTTCAATATTAAACTAAATTATTGGTATATTAAATATTTTTAAATATCATTGGTGAATTTTAAATTCTAGAGATAGGGTCGGATGATTAATAAATGGGCAAGATAGTATTTTAGCTGGACTACTTAATTAAAGATGCTCTTTGCATGAAATGATGCGTTTTATATTCCTTTTTTTTGCAAGATTTGGATTTAAGATAATTATTAGTGGTATACCATTATTTTTAGGAGTAAACTGATTAGTGGTGGGATCTAAGATAAATATTAATGATTCCCTAATCAGCTTTAAGACTTTCTTAATTCTAAGTAAGGAAATCTGTCATCTGAACCTCAGCATTTTGGAGACTTGAACCACAATTATTCCAAGCATTAATTAAAAGAGGAGCCTCATGATCTCTGGAGATGAGCAGATCATGATTATCATTTTATGTGGCAGAATTTTGCTATATTAATTAGCTTTATTTTGTATTGATGGATTTATATCTGGGGATAGAGATATGACAGTATCCAAGATTAACTTTTGGGTTTCTGGAGCTGAGCTTGAGAGTATTAACAATTTCCTTTGAATTTCATTTTTATGATGACAAGCCAACTTAAATTCTTACATTAATTATTCTCATAATTATTATTATCTTGTTAATCTCTTGGTTGATAGGAACTTAGTATAGATTAAATTTCAAGAGCTTTTAGTTCGAGTAAACCTTTAATTTAGTTTCATAAATGATTTTTTTGTCTTAACATTCTTTTCGCTGAATCTTATGTTGATTACTCGATAATTGGGAAATAGTCCAAGGCATAATCTTGCTTTAATTAATCGTTTATGTGAGGGTTAATTTAATAGTCTCAATTGGCATGCAAATAATCAAAATTTAAGTTTTTTAAAAAAAATTTAAATTGCCATAGCCTTCATTATAATTTTACAATTAAATTCTTATTCACATTATTATTCACAAATCATATTCTATCACATTGCTCATTTGAATAATGCTTAAGTATGAAATTCAAAACTTAGTCATGTATTGAAGGAGTATAAGAGATATGCAAGCATTGGCTAGACTCTTAACTAGTTGGGCCCACCCATCATCTAAATAGAGAAAGGAAGGGGGAGACATGAAAAGAAGAATAGAGGAGGGGGAAGTCCATCCTAGCCAAAATAGAGGGGGGAGGGCGCACATGGCCAACGACGTCGCCAGCGAGGGGCGGCTGGGTAGGCAGCGATGAAAAGTTAAATGGACCTCTAGCGAAGGGAGGAGACCAGGGAGGAGTCGCTGTGGCTTGGGACAACGCCAGAGGTGGCCGACGGTGAGAATGGCGGCCGAGCATGGGGAGGCCACAGGGGGAACAGCGGCCAAAGGGGAGGGAGAGGAAAAGCGAGGGGCACGAGTGGGAGACGTGCACTAGGAACTTATCATGGAAATCAGAGGAGCCAAAGGGAGGCCAAGGCGTGCCGGCGACGAGGACTGAGGGCGGCGAGAGGTGGCTTCCTGTGGCAACGACCTGGAGGTGAGGAGGGCCGAAGGCAGTGCTAGTGTTAACTCTAGGAGGCCGTGGTGGAGCTCCCATAGCAAGGAATCGGAGGGAGGTCGGCCGAGGAGGAGATGACAGCGGTGGTGGCGGCGGTGGTTGGAATAGAAGGACCATGCGGTAAGCCTGGTTTGTGGATCTTCGATTAAACTGGAGGGTATGGAGGTGAAGCCCGGGAACATACGATGACGTGGGTACTTTGTGGAAACGGTCATCAGAGTGGCAGGATGGCGTACGGGGTCACGAGGGCCAGCACAAACTCAAGCACGGGGCGGCTCGAGAGGGGGAAACCAAAATAGGGGAAAGCCATGGGGGGAAGGAGAGAACCAAGGCTGAAATAGCCAAAGGGGATGGTTGGCCATTGGTGCATTGAAGATGGGCGTGGTGGAGTAATGCTGGGCAGTGGCACTGTACGCGCGCACTCGTGAGCAGCGAGGGCAGGCGTGCGCAGGGGCGCAGCGTAGGTGGCACAAAGGAGTCGGGGCGTGTAGGTGGTCGTGGAGCACAGCTGGCACACACGCGAGTGATGGGCGTAGAGGGCAAAACCGGGGGTGGCTTTAGCCCGGCCAGGGACGAATGGCTGCTAGCGCCAAGGTAGGAGAAGGAGAGGGGGCGCACGCTAGGAGAGGGACGAAAGAGACAAGAAAAGGCTGGCAAACTTGAAAATCCAAAATTTTTACCTTGGCCTCAGATTTTGGATTTCAAAGTTTTGAGTATCAGAAGGTACTTTGGAACGTCAGAATTTGAATTCTTGCTTACAATAACTATATAGAGAAGATTTTAATATTAACTTTGATTTTGAAAAGATTTCGAACTCCTAGCTTGGTTTTATTTGAATGCCAATTTGAATTTGAGTTTTTAGCTCAAGCCAGATGAAGGCATGTTTTAACTTTTCTTTGAAATTTACATTTTATTTTATTTTATTTTGAATATGCTATTTAATTTGAATTTTTAGAATCAAATTTTGGTCAACTTAATTTTTAAATTAGTCAGTTCTTGTCTTCGAGATTTTTATTTTCCTTAGTTGATAAAGCCAAAACAAGGGCTAGAAAGAAAGCCAATTTTGAAATCCACTGAAAAAGCGAAGAAAAGATTTTATAAGTTTTGCAATTACAATATTTCCCATATGTGGGATGTTACAACGAAGTTTGGTAGTAGTGATGGCTTAGCTTAGGATAGCCCCAGGGATTTTGGTGATAGTGGCCGTGGGTGGCAGTGCGACGGTGCACAGCAATGGTGAGCTTGGGCGTGGTGAGGTTTGACAGGAAATTGGGGATGGCTTTGTAGTGCTGATGTGATGCTAAGGGTGCGGCCACTTAGGTTAGAGAGGAGGCAGCAATGAGAAATTGAATTTAGGCTCACCAATGAGAAATCTGGGTGTTAATGGCATGGCTTGGCCGGAGAGGTGGAAGAAAGGTTGCGGTGGTCGTGGGACGGTGTGGAAAATAGTGAAAGAACTGCCGAGCTCGGCTTTATAGATGGCGAAGGTGTTGGCACTAGGAGCGGTATGGTGGCGTGGATGGATGAGCAACTTCTATGTTGGCGGAGGGAAGAGCTCAGCCTCTCACTAGCGTGGGCACGCAAGTTGATGCGGTGAACTATGCGTGTCGAGCGTCTAGCGGCGAGAGGTGGCAATGGCGTGGGCTAACAGTGGAGTGGCACGACGCGTGGTCAGCAACGGTGTTAAGGCAAGGTACAGCCAGTTGGCGAGGTGGCACAGATGCTCTGCTACTTTTGATGTAGCTGTTGGTGAGGCGACGCTGGTAAACGCGAACGGCTTCTCAGCACACGACAGAGGAAAAAGGGGCGATGACGCAATGGCAAGAAGACGTTTTAGCATGCAGGAAGTGGAATTTTTTTTGGGCTGTTTCAGATTTCATGAAAAATAATCTCGTAACAAACATTATAGACGTTCTTTAATAGTTCGTTGTAGAAAACAATAGTCAAAACCCACATGTATTTTTGGACAGAGGGGTTTTAGTAGGTGCGCCCCCTCCCCGGCTCTCTGGATACGGTAGAATGCATAGCGATGGCTAGCTCCAATCATGTTTTATTTCAAAGTTCTAAAAAATACTGAGGCCAAAGACAAAAGAAATCCTTACTTTTCGAGTTAGTGGGAAAGCAAGCACGGTTGACCTCTGCTAAACGAAAAAGGGAAATATTCGGCTAACGCTTTTCTTTTGTCAGCGAGTAGTACTTTCAGCTGGCTAGGTTGAAGGGCGTTTTCTTCTGTATGGTCAACAGGTTGTTGATTTGGCCAACTGACCCATTGAAATCTAGCACTTTCTCTGTGTCCTTAAAGCAGATCATTCTCGCAGCCAGACCTGTCCAAAATGATGGCACGACACGCCCGACATGGGTCCGATTCACCATGGGCCACGACATGTCGGCCCGTGGGTCGAGGCGACGGCACAGGTACGGCTTAGCGGGGATTCGTGGCATGCTAAGCCGGCATATATCCATTTAGCCTGATGGACCAGTAGATACGGCTAGCTCGTTTCAACCTAAAAATTTTAAAAAAGTTAATAATTCAAAAAATATGTAGAATTTGAAAAGGACATAATAAATTATAGAAAGGTAATAACAAGTTTTATTAATGTTTAAATGGATGTCTTTGTTAAAACTTTGCTAAGTAAAAAACTCAACTTAAAAAAACTTAGCAAAGAAAAAAAGTACAGCATGTGACTCAGCATTACGGGTAAAAAAATCAGGAAAACAAATATAATGTATATATGGATGTTTTAAGAAGCGTTGGTGTCGTCATTGTCTTTGCGACTTTGCCACCATCTCAATAGAGATTGTTGAAACAGTGTTTTAACTCCATATCGATCACGTAATGTTGAGCTTATGCATCAGTTTGTTCTTAGTTTTTCACTGTAATAAGTACTTTCACTATCTCACTCGTGAGATTTATTCTTCTCTCCTTCAATATACTTCCAAAAAGACTAAAAGCGGACTCAAAAGAAACCGCCGAGATAAGAACGGTTAACACATCCCAATATGAATAGTACTAGATATGTCAGCTTATGCTCATGCCACTATTTCAAAATATTGAAGTCCTCCGCATGGTGAGGTACGGGATCACTATCTAAAAGATTGATACTTCCCCACTGGCCCTGGTATGAATTGCTCTAGCACTTGACGATGTAGAGCTTGATCTTCCGAAGGATCCTAGTACACCAAAGATTTTGCCCCATATACTTGTCTTCTTACCTGTGGTGAGTGCTGGTGATGGTCATTGCAAGCGACCTCTCTGAAACTTACGCACATACTTTTGATAAACTTCAGACAATTTAGAACGAATAGCTGTAAAATAGTAAAAATAATATATCCCTACAAACTCACCTGTAAGTAAAAGAACATTAGTGAATCCTGTCATTTTAGCTCTTAGATCTAGAATAAATGCAATTGTGCATAAGTAAGAAATCTCATTCTAATATTTTAAATATTTTCTTTTCATAGCGCACACAGCCTCTCGTAACACTATGCCATTTTCATTAGCTTTCAAGTGGGTCGCAATCGCAAGAATATGATGTACAATTACAGGAGATGTTAGATAGTACACTTTGGATAAAGCAACAGTGGTTTCATAAAAGAGTTCCAGAAATGTTAGTAACTTCTAAGCAATATACCAATCTCGCTCATCGAGAATGTGTAATCTATATGGTGTGATAGTATGTGTGGATAAAAATAGAAAATGTGAGCATATAGGGTAAAATATTTTGTAACATGAGATAAGTTGAGTTCCACCTTACTGCTATTGTCCAGGGTAATTCTGCAGCATTGTCCAGGGTAACTACAAAAAATTATTTATAAGACCAAAATCTTCTACAACTTTGATAATACATTATGCTATATTCTTACCCGTATGTGCTACATCAGTTATTTAAAGCCTATGATTCTCTTTTCAATACCTACTCATCATTTATACAATGAACAACTACACTAAAATAATCCTCCCTAGATTGACCACTCCATATGTCCGAGGTTAAGGTCACCGAAAATGTATAGGTTCCAAAGAGTTCTTTAATTTTATTATGACCATTATTGTCGTATTCAACTAAATATCTAATCATTGTCTATCTATAAACATGTGTAAATTTAGAATTATGAACAGTTCTAATGTACTTTTCGAACACTTCTGACTTACCAAAGTTTAAAGCAAAATCTTATGCGGCAATTAAACGAGTTAAAGATTCTCAAGCTACCTTGGGATTATAATCCCAGTTATGTACCATACCGTTGGGGTTGTACCGCGCTGCATCTACCTTATGTCTATGCCCTATTTTTCTTTACATCTTTGAGTATGTTTGTGCAAGTGCCCGGTTCCACCTAAACACTTTGTAGACAATTCATGACGACATATTTTGCAAACAACTCTTACCTAAGCCTTAGTCGTATCACGGTTCACTACCTTGTCAAAATCTTTCCACACCTCTAACGTACTGGGTCTGGACCTATTTACTCCAGTGCTTGCCGACGGAGAGGCACTCGTAGAGCTTGACAATGATATAGTCATGGTGTGCTCTGTCATTTAAGGTGGAGGTAGAGACAAAGACGTTTCATTTATGAAGAATGAAAGATCTTCTTAATCAATTCCGTATTTACTCGCAAGAAAATTGTTAAAATTTTCCATGGAGAAATGTAAAAAAAACTGCAAAAATACAAATAAAAAATTATACTATTACCTATTTTACATCACAACAAACAAAACTAAGAACAGCACAAATATATAAAAATTAGTATTGTTACCTCTTTTCTTGGCTATAGGTCGGATTATGAAATTTCTGATTTTTGGCAAAATTATTTTGAAGTTTGCCAAATTATCATAAAGTGTATCCAAATTTTCACAAAAGATTTCAGAGAAGAGATTGCTGGTTTAAGTGTGGCTAAATGAGAGAGGTATGCTACCTATTTATCGAAAAAATTGAGATTTTTTTGAATTTTTCGTATTTAAAACTCCCAAACGGTCACAAAATGACTAAAATTTTCAAAATATTCAACTGTTAATCGTGCTAAACGGGCAAAACAGACCATGCGTTTTATGCCGTGCCTGGCCAACCGTGCCTAATGGTCATATCTTCATTCTTAATGGGTCTTGCCACCGGGCTACGCGCGCTGACGGGCCTATCGTGTCCACCAGGCAACCGTGCCATGTGGGTTGTGCCGTGTTGGACATGCCTGTGTCATACCCAGCCTTATACTATGAGTGCCGTGCCATGCCAGCACGCTGGTCAAGGCAGTTGCCTAGCTCCTCTAGCCATACCAGCCTGACATTATCCATCACGGGCCATGCCATGTCCTAGGGCCGTGCCTACAGTACCAAGCTATAGGCTACCACCGCTACTCGTAGCAAAGAAAGCATACCTGACACCAACTGCTAAGGTAATCGATTGCACTGGTGAAGGCTGAAGACCCAATAAGCGGGTTTTGACCATGTAATCTTTTTACAATCTACTCTCGTTTTCTATAAAGCGCCCATGCATTTCAAGAGTAAAACTTGGTAAAATTTGGCAAACCATTAGTCCGATAATGTATGGTTTGGTGCTAGGATACGTTAGATTCGTCCTTGAAAGGACTCTCATATTATCATGGTTTTGCAGCTATTAACAATGCAACGTCAAAGAAATTAACGGAAATAGTTCAATTGTAGGGACCATACCAGGTCAAACGGCACCTTACATTTTGCGGCAGATACATGCTCTTCGCCCAGGGACATCGATAAACGGGCCAAATTTCCGATTTTGTGAACGGATCTTGATTCGTAATTGAAGTACGGTGATCAAAGTTGGTGGTAACCCACTCATTACCCAGCTGTTGGTGCTATGCCATGGCTGCAATATTAGCTTGTGGAAGTGTATTGTAATGGCATTTGAACAATCAGTGTGTTCTGCTGCAAGCATTTCGAGCAAACCTCGCCTTGTAACGCATAAGCACTGGACTCGTATTTGCAATTTATATATAGTTAACATTAGCAGAGCTGATTCATGGGGTCACAAATACTCAGCTTCACTATTAAGGACCCAGAAAAATATTTCAATGTACTCCTATCTGTTCTTTATTTTTTAAACTCCAACAAACAACTATTATGGCTGAAACATTTCTGGATGAACATGTGCTACTTATGTAATTGTGACAAACAGCTTGGTCCAATCCACATGGTGTTATTCAGAGGCCGAGTGCAGTTTTGGGTAGGGGAACCGGCGTCCCATTAGCAATTTCAGTATGATGCAATGTTTTAGAAATACCAAAAAAAGCATGGATGTAGTAGTACTCATAAAGTTACGTAAACCTGCAAAATTTTAATTTCAAATTCATCTCCGGTATCAAGAATCAAAAAAGACAAGCAGTCAATCATGCACTGTTCATATGAGCTAGAAGCACAGTTTTTTTTTGTTTTTTGATACAAGGATGGAATTGAAATTTTGCAGGTTTACATAACTTTGTATATACTACATCCATGATTTGGTTTTTGGTATTTTCGAAACATTACATCATGTTGGGATCGCCAATGGGGACGCCGGTCCCCCTGGGCACCAAGCAATTTCTGATCGCAGATATCTTGTTCTTACTTCGAAGCCCAATTTGGTTTTCAACCAATTGTGACCAGTTCCCAACCGGTTCCGGTGACACCAGTAAAAAAACC
Source organism: Melocanna baccifera (assembly GCA_036346265.1). Classification (NCBI taxonomy): domain Eukaryota; kingdom Viridiplantae; phylum Streptophyta; class Magnoliopsida; order Poales; family Poaceae; genus Melocanna; species Melocanna baccifera. The sequence goes on from CM070700.1 coordinate 1,269,797, forward strand.
ATGCGGTTTGCACCTATAAATGATGGAGTGGAAGTTCTAAACAGAATAAGAAGGCTGCCAGGAACATACAGGCTACAGCTACTGGCCAGTCACTACCGGGGTCTGGGGATTCCCAGCTAGCATGCGTTAGTTAATATCAATGTTATTAAGGTGTCGCTTAGGCGTCGCCTAAGCGACGCTTTGGCGTCGAGGCGGTCTGGGGTGGTCGCCATGGCCGTCGACTCGCCTTACAGGTGTGGGGCGTCTGCCTTAGGGTGTATGGCGCCGACTAATCGTTGCCATACTGCTCTGCATCGCCTCAGGAAGCAAGGCGAGCGACTCATTTGCGGTCCGTGCGGGAGTATGGAGAGTGGGAGAGGGCGGGAGGCTTTGGTGGGAAACTGAGTGAATAGAGAGAGAGAGAGCAAGAAAGAGAGGCAAATAGGAGCGAGAGAGCGGGAACAAGCCAGGCAGACAAAAACCTAACCGGCTGACAGCCGCCTAGTCGATTTCGGCCGTCTGGCGCTGGTGCCTCCGTTGTAGTCTCTTCCTCCACCCCTCTGCCAGGCACAGTGGCGCGGCATAGCGCCGCAGGCCGCAGACCGCTAGCCCCTCAATCCATTGTCGCCGTCCACAGCAATCAGCAGCGCAACAAATTTGCTGCCATAAAAGGTTAGAATGTGAGTATGGCGTCGCCTCGCCACACGCCATACTCGCCTAAAAGGTGTGAAGGTAGTCAAGCGCCTCACCTCGACTTATCGCCATGATAACCTTGGTTAATATTTATTAGTTTGTGTACTCCTTAGGCCATACTGAACTTTGGCATGGTAACAACGGTACAGTAACATTTTGTAAAAGATGTAATCAGACATCTGGTACAAGAATCAAGCAAAACATTTCAAATCAAGGTGATCTGTAGGATGCAAACTAGGATCAAGATGAGGAAGGAAAGAAATAGAACTGACTGAAATACACTTTACAGTTTGGTAATTCATAATGAGGAAGAATCTCAATCAAATATCCCTTAACTGAAAAAAAAGATCCTACGCACTTTTAGAGAAAAAATCAAATGCATAACTGTATGTGATTATAACTGAAAAAAAGATTGTATGTGATTAACTCAACTTCAGCCAACACATATATATTCATTAAAAATCATATATTGTTTAGACCAGACAGACACGTACGCTTTGGCTCAAATAAAAACACAAACTAACCTAAAAAATCGTAGTTCCACACTGCTTTATTGTCTCAGTCACTAAAGATGCCAGTTCATTAAAAAAACATGGATGAGAATGGAACACTAGCGCACAAAGTCCCCAATCACTACAGCCTGAGCAGTTTTCAGCTAATCTAGTCTTCAGCACTGTATTGTTATTGTTTATTCTAATTTCCTCCAATTCAGCATCAAGTCAAATCTATAATTGACACTACCAGTTTTCCTGAACAACAACTCAAAATTTAAATTTAAAACTCAACTTTAGCTATGTTCAGACTGGTTGACTCTTGATTCTTGGCCTAGCCAAGGACAGCAAACCGACTACTGCCAGCATTTTTAAAAAAATTACTAGAAATAACATAAAGATATATATATACACACACACACACACACCAAAATTTACACAAACATGCATTAAGCAGGTTTCTAGATACTGTCGTTCAACAAGATATGATTATATATCAAATTACTGATCAAGCCAAGGACAGATATAGACGAAAATTCTTCAATAAGCAATAACTGTATAAATCATGTCAAGAATGAATGTATCAATGCAAACGAAATTACCATCTAAAAGGAAGAACTTACCTGGAATATAGCAGCAAGGTGAATGTAAATAATCTGTCTGCCCAACCATGTGGAACTTCTGGAATCCAAAATCAAACTAAAGAAAATTCTCAGATATGCCAGTGCCCTCATCTGCAACGAACAGAAGCAAAAAAAAACATCTTAATTTAAAATATTTCTATATTACAGAAGTCCATATGAATGGGGGAAAAATGCAGTGCTACAATCTTTGCCTAAAATTTCAATTAGCTCCAGTTGCTTCAGGAGATCTGTAATTCGATATGCAGAGCAAATATTAACATCGATATGCAGAGCAAATATTAACACGGTGAAGTAGTGAACATCTCAAATATCACTCTTAGATATTTGAATGTTTGCCTAATACACTGCATGCTCTATTGCAATTCTGTTTAAAGATTGCTGGAAAAAAGGAACGTCGTCTCATTCTAACTCCCAATGAAGGTTAAATACAGCTATGTTTGTACTTTATCCTAAGTACATGCTATGATGTGCATTCACAAATAGCATGAATAGACAAATGTCCAATGGTTTATTGATAGAAACAACACAATCAAGGTTTGCCCAGCTATGTTAACAGAATAAATCATTTGGACATGTAGATATACCAGGTAAGTTCTAGTTCAATGTCGCCACAGAAACTCGATCAAGAACCAAATTAAGTTGTTCGGTAAAGGATAAGCAATAGAATAAGTCACTCTTTTTGAATTTCAGACAAAAGGCAAAATCAAGGCAAGATAATTCCTCTGGAAATTTAAGAAACTTGTGACTTGTAAGCCTTGACTAAGCTCCAACATTGCAAAATCTGCTAGGTTGTTTCCTTAAGTTTAGGTAATTAAATTGTTTGAGACATTAACCAAAGTACAATACAACTATGTAGTAATGACATTAGATGTCAAGCTCTGTATCAAACTGATTGAACATACCGTCGGCTTAAAGATTTCCTCAGTAAAAATATGGTGCTGTGGTTTCCAACAAAAAGCGAAACTACACTTCAACACAGAAGAAATAAGAAGGCTGGTTTTAAGTGCTGTGCAGGTTCATAATAAAATAAGCAAGCCAGGTAAATGACCTCATCTGGTCAAGTTTTAGCTGCAAAGCATCCTACCCAGCCCATTTTGACCTCCAGAATGATATCATGCTAACAAGTTCGGTAAAAACAGGACAATAAAAAGAGAAGTTAATATCTATAGTAAATAAAAAGTAGTACCGAAATCGACCAAAAATGCATTACAAGGTGCTCAAAATATATTACGAACCCCGTTGTTTTCAAAGTTTATGTTGATCCTGCGCTTACGCCTTACAGGAAGATGCATTTCATTATTGATGCAGCTGAGAAGACTGAAGAGTATAATTTGCTACAGTGCAAAAATATCTCAGCCTTCAACTGAGTAACTGCACATTAACGCTTACAGGTGGATGCACCTCATTCTTGATGCAGCTGAGAAGAGTAAAATTTGCTACAGTGCAAAAAAAAACCTCAGCGTTCAACTGAGAAACTGCACACTACTTGCACAGAAATAACAAGAGGGTATAATATGTTGCAAAACATCAAAATTTCTGCCTCATTATTGAAGTTACAATTCAATTGATGGGTTACAAAATCCATTGCAAGAGCTAGGAAATCAGTGACCTACACCCTATTTTGCTGTTTTACCTAAAAAAATCGGTACAAAACAAAATATTAGCATCCCTCTTGAGGGTACCTCTGTAGTCCTACAAACACTACAGACATTTCTATTGACTGTATAACAAACCTTTTGTAGGCTCACGAAGATATACATCCATATCATATCCTACAAAATGCATTCTCCATGCTAGTGCCTGTGCGTCCTGCCTTCGGTAACGGATACAAAGCCTCCTAAGTAAACGGTTCCCTACAGCTTGCGACACTATGAAGCGTTTACTCAATGTATACAACATAACATCAACTGCTGCATTTAGATTTCTGTCCCAACATAAGTAATTGATAAGAAGGGCACAGCATGCTGGTGTGACATGAATGCCAAACTCCACAAGAGTATGAAAAATCCTAAGAGCATCATCAATTCTCCTTAGCTGACAAAGCCCTATAAGCCAAATGATGTAAGGGCTTGAGTTAACCGAACCACCATATTCTTGATCTATCTTGATTAACTCCCTAACAGCTTCATCTAGGGAACCATCTTCAATTTTTTTCTGGACATTAACAATTACTTCATCTTCCACTGAGATATTGTACTTTTTGGGCAGGTAATCCAACCAGAGGTTTATTGCTTGTGACAATTTCTTCATCCTACATAGCGATCTCATCATAGTATTGTAGATTGACAAACTAGGGGAGCCGCCACTCTGCAATATGCTCTGGAACAACATCATGGCATCATTTTCTTTGTGCGCCCTCAAGAGCCCATCAATAAGAGTCCCATAAGTGATATCATCAGGAGAGATTCCCTTGAGTTGGAGCTCTTTGAAGAGCCTTAGTGCTCCATCAAGATTCCTCACTTTACAGAGTCCATTTATCAATGTGTTATACGTGACAACATCAGGAACAACACCATTGTCTATTATACCTCGAACAAGCTTGTAAGCTTTCAGCACCTGCCCAGACTGGCACATATCATTGACCAGCTTACGGAGGCTCTCACTATCCCTCACCTGGTTGGCACCAAGGGTCAGCTGAAGGAACAAGGAAGGGTTATTCCCCATCTCCATCTTATAGAAAAGCATCCGAGCTTCCTCCAGCCTGCCCACCCTGTAGAGTCCGTCAATGAGTGCATTGTACGTCATAACCGTCGGATGGCAACCAAGTTCCCCCATCTCATAAAAAACCTGCATTGCCTCATCTACAAGTCCTTTCTTGCACAGTACACATAACATGATAGTGTGTGTTGTGGAGTCCAGGACCACATTACTCTGCAGCATCTCTGACCTCAATGAGCGAGCTCTATCCAGATCACCAATATCACAGAGGGCTTTGAGCAGTGTGTTATAACAGAAGGTGTCAGGCACGAACCCTTTGTCTCTCATCACATCTAGGAATGAGAAGGCATCCTCGGTTCTGCCGGCCTGTGCGCAACCACGGATCATTATCGTGTACAGGACAACATCTGGTGAGACATTGCACTCCAACATCTCCTTGTAATACTCGAACCCCTCATCGAACCGGCCGGCCTGGAACAAACCATCGATCAAACAACTATACCCTTTCAGCCCAAGTGCAAAACCCCCATATTCGAGCAGCTCCAGCTGCTCAAATGCCTCATCTACCCTGCCAGCCTTGCACAGCCCGCTCAAGAAAGCATTGTACGTTGCCTTGTCCGGCGGGCACCCCTTCTCCTTCATCGACCGCATCAGCCGAACAGCATCCTCAATCTTCCCTGCATTACACAGGGACGAGAGCAGGACCGTGTAGATCTTCACGTTGGGCACGATCTCCCTCTCGAGCATTTCGTCGAACATCTTGCGCGCGTCCCCGGCCATACCACGCTTGCACAGCCCGTCCATGAGCACATTGTACGTGGCCCTGTTGGGCGCGCAGCCGGCGCCGCCCATTCGGTTATACAGCGCCAGAGCGAGGAGGATGACGCCGCTGTCGACAAGGGCCTTGAGGACGGCGTTGTAGACGAAGACGGTGGGGCGGCACTCGAATTCGTCCATCCGGGAGAACGCCTCGATGGCCTCGGTGTGTCGGCCGGCGGAGGCGTGCGCGGCGACGAGGGCCGCAAAGGCGGCGGAGGGGGTGGGTAGGCCGGCGGCGCGGGCGTCGGCGAGGGCATCGAACATTGCGGCGTCGGAGTCGGATTCGAGGAGGATGGAAATGGCGTGAGAGTGGAGTAGCGGGGAGCGGAGGCGCGGGGAGAGGGAGGAGAAGAGGAAGAGTCGGAGGCGGGACGCGGCGGGGAGGGCGGGGCACAGGAGGGCGTCGGAGACGGAGTGCGCGGTGAGGCGGGGCGAGAGGAGGGAGAGGCAAGGGAGGAGGGCAGGGAGGGAGGGTGGGAGCGTGGCGAGGAGCGCGTGGAGGGCGTCGGCGGCGGCGAGCTCGGCGCCCGGGGAAGGGGACGCGGTGGCTGCGGTGTGGATGTGGATGGAGACGGCGGCGGGGAGAGGGAGGGGGAAGAGGCAGCGTGCCGTCGCCGCACATCTCATGCGGGCATCGAGGGAAGGAAGGTGGGGATGGAGAGAGATGCCGCGGCGGCGGCGAGAGTGAGAGCTGGGGGAGGGAGTGCCGCGGCGGCGGCGGGAGGGTGGGAGGGAGAAGGAGGGCTTGGCAGAATTTTTAGCTTCCCATTTCTTCTCTTTTTTTTAAGAAAAAATTAGAAATATGCCATTATAAAATAGTCACATTAGATATATGTCATTATAAAGTTTTGGTTTAGGGTTATGCCACTCCAGAGTGCACATGTTTTGAAATATGCCATTATGGCTATTTTTATATATTTTCTATCAAACAAACAGTGTGTATTTATACATGTATTTTCGTTATACCTAAAACACCCTCTCCTCCCGATCGCGATTAGATTTTTGCGAACAGTCACCCATTCTCATCCCCTTCCCCGATTAGATCTGGAGCACTCGCCCCTCCGGCCCTCCGTTCCCGCCGCCCGCCTCGCCCTCCCGCCCCACACCGCCGCGCCGCCCGCCTCCCGCCCCGCCTCGCCTCCCGCCCCACGCCGCCGCCTCGCCTCCCCCGCCCGAGCCACCGCCACCTCCGCCCTCTCCTCCCGAGCCACCTCTACAAACCGCCCTATCCTCCCCGAGCGGCCTCCCCAAACTGAACCCTAGCCTCCTCCGCCCTCCGCAGGTGATCATGGCGGGGATGGAACCACCGAGGCCGACTTCTCCAACGAGGTGATTTTTTAAATCTAACTGGTTCATTAGGTAGCATCTGTACGCTCAGTTGACGATTTATTCTCTTTGTTTATTCGTAGGATCGATCGCATTAATGCATTTAGACTAGACATTAAAGTGGAGGCTTTCTGCAGTAGAGAATTGGATGGCAGAAAGCTGTATACGAAAGGCAGAACATTGAAATGGATTATTGAATCTAACTATTTTTCAATGGAGTCACTAATGAAAGGATTGTCAAGTGAGATTAGTTGGAACAATGTGACACAGATGGTGGCTATGGGTTTTTTTGACAAGCGCTTAGGCGAGGATGTTGGACTAAAGAATGATTCCCAACTTCCTGCATTGTTTGCCATGTATGAAAAGGATAGGCACATTTCTTTGACAGTATCAATACATGAAACTGGTGAAACTCTTAATTCTGCTGTTAGGAATGAATCAATTGCAGACTGTGTTGAACCCATATGTGTTGTTCCTTCGAGTGATTCACTTTTGACTGGTACCCAAGTGTGCCCATCTTCTCCAGTTCTCCTATCACCAGTACCAACAGAAAAAGATCCATTTGATAACCTCGAGGAGTACGTTGGAGTTAATGATGAGAAAATATATGATTATCCAGTAGAAGCAAACCCTTCGGATACTAATGTTCCTGTAGAGGTTGATTTAACATTGGAGAAGGAAGTTACAGATGTAGATCCTGCTGAACTTATCATTGCACATGATGCTGAGAACCCAGACATAAGAGTGGGGGCTTTATTTCCTAACATGGTGATGTTTAGAAAGGCAATAAGGCACTATGCTGTTTTGCATCAATTTGAATTTGGGAATCTGAAGACTGACCCTACTAGATTCATTGCAAAATGTAAACATCCAAAATGTAAATGGCGCATACATGCTTCTAGGCTTCAAGATGGGCGTACTATAATGGTATTGCGCAATGCCATTATAATTTCTATATATATCAAATTTGTGTGTGTATGTACTGGTATAACATGTTTCTAAACTGTGTTTTTTTTCAGATCAAGAAGCTACCTGAACCACACATATGTTCAACTACCAAGCTGCTAGAGGGCAAGATGGCTACTCAAGATTGGGTTGCAGATAGACTTGGAGATTGGATAAAGAAGAATCCATCATCTGGTGCCAAAGCTGCCCAAAGCAAGCTTCAGGACGACTACACCATCAAGTTGAGATACTCTAAGGCTTGGGCAGGTATGAAGTTGGCACTTGAACAAGTACATGGTAAATACGAGGAGAATTTTCAAATGTTGTTCAATTTCAAATCTGTGTTACAAAATAAGTCACCTGGTAGCATTGTGGAGGTTGAGTTGAAAAAATATGGAAATAAAATGTGCTTCAGGAGAGCCTTTGTAGCACTAAAGCCTTGCATAGATGGATTCTTAGCTGGTTGTAGGCCATACATAGGAGTGGATTCCACCCATTTAACTGGCAAATTTAAGGGGCAATCGCGCGAAGAACCTCTATAGATGGACATAACTGGTTATATTATGTAGCATATGCAGTTTTTGACTCCGAAAACAAAGATAATTGGGATTGGTTTATGCGGCAGTTGTATAGAGCCATAGGATCTCCACCGGGTCTTGTGATATCATCTGATGCAAGCAAAGGTTTGGGGGCTGCTGTGTCAGAAGTTTTCCCAGGCATTAAACATAGGGAATGTATGAGGCACTTGTACACTAATTTTATAAAGAAGTTTCATGGGCCAGTATTCACAAAGCACTTGTATCCAGCTGCAAGATCATACACAGAAGATAAGTTCAGGTATCACATGGGCAAGATAATTGCTGTTTCACCAGAGGCTTTGGAGTTCCTTGAGAAGCATCACTCCAAAATTTGGTACAGATGTGGTTTTTCTGAGGCAAGCAAGGTAGACTATGTGACCAACAATATATCTGAGAGCTTCAATAATCAGATAAAGGATTTGAAGGGTTTGAATGTATGTGATCTCATGGACAGGATCAGAGAGATGATAATGGAGAAGTTTGCTATGAGGAGGACTATAGGGAGTAAGTTTGATGGGATCATACTACCTAGTGTGATGAAGGAGTTAAATGCATTAAGCAAGAATATTGGAAAGGTTAGAGTCGTGAAGTGATGACCACTACAGTGAAGTTAGCATATTTGAGGAGGGAAACATTGAGAGGAGGCAAGCTGTGGACTGAATGCACAACAATGCTCTTGCAGCCAGTGGCAAGTTTCTGGAAAGCCTTGCATACATGCATTGGCTTTCATTTGCTCCATGAGAGGTTGTGATATCGAAAATTATGTCCATGAGTACTATTCTGTGGCTAGGTTCAGAGGCGACCTATCTTTGGGCTTATTCTGCTATGACCGACAAAACTCAATGGCCACATGTGGACTTGGGATTTAAAGTGTACCCTCCAAAACAAACAAAGAATGTGGTGGAAGACCAAGGAAGCTGAGGATTAAGGGTTTCAATGAGCCTGGGAGAAGAAGAGTCAAGTGCAGGAGGTGTGGAGGTTTTGGTCACTGGGAAAAGAAATGCAAAGCGCCACCGTTCAAGAAAATGAGGAGGAGAAGTAGCAAGTACTACTAAAAAAAGGTGTATGCATTACCAAATGTACCTCTGGTTAATTTTAGTTGTCTATGTTAACATTGCAAAATATAATCTATATTTTCAGGAAGAGGACAAAGGCTGGAGCTTGCACTGATGCATCCATGTCCAATTCTCCATCTCCATCGAAGTCAACAGGAAAGGGGAAGAAGAATTCAAAGAAGGGAACACCTCCGTGCAAGAACAAGTCTCCACTGAAGGCAGTGATGGGCAAAAACAAGTCTCCATGCAAGGGAACAACAGATGTCTACAGGAAGCTGTCTGACTTCCTTTAGTATTTCTACTTATGTAGTTTTCTGTGCCCAAATTTGTTGTGTGGTGAAAGCATGTTGGGAATGCTCTGCAGATTTGTTGTTTGGCTTCTTTGGTGTATCGAGCTTCTACAGCTTGTCGGCTTGCTGCTACCTGGCTTATAACTGACGGAACAATTACTTGCATTTGCTACTGACTACTGTCCTTGAGATAACTTGTGCTCTGTTATTAACGAATTCTGATGTGCTTTGATCTGAAATGGGATTTGGAGTGGTACAATTTTATGATGTATGCCCTTTTCTGCTGTACTTATGCTGTGCTTGGGATGGCAGAAAGTTGTATGAAATGTATATGGAAATGTTGGAATTATATTCGGACAAGTATTCTGCAGAGAGCTATAGAAATGTTGGAATGTAGTCTACCAGAATGTATATGGAAATTAGCTTCTCAAATGTAGTCCGAATCAAACGTGTTGGAATGTAGTCTACCGGAATGCCAACAAATTAGAGAATACTTGTCAAATACGTGTGGATGCTGTGTCAGATGTTGGAAAGTATTCTGCTGGCCCTTTTCTGCTGACCCGCACGACAGAAGCTCAGCGCCAGCAGCCTCTCACAGTCCAGATTAGAGAAGTAGAAGTAGGGGTATTTTAGGAATTACGAAAATACACACTGTTTGTTTGATAGAAAATATATAAAAATGGCCATAATGGCATATTTCCAAACATGTGCACTCTGGAGTGGCATAACCCTAAACCAAAACTTTATAATGGCATATCTCTAATGTGACTACTTCATAATGGCATATTTCTAATTTTTCCTTTTTTTTAACCCTCTGCTGCTGCGATATATGACCTGTTCTTTTTTATTGTGACGGATGATTTTTTACTGCGGTTGATGGTTTTTAGTTGTTTACGACAGAGATTGTGAAAAGAGATATACTCGCTTGCGATTTTTGATGGTACAAATATTAGTTTTTTAATATGTACTACAATTAACTTGTAGATCCTATCTTAAAAAAATACTCCGTTTAAAAAAGTTAGTTACTATAGCAAAAATCAAAAACGAATTTTAGAAACCGCAAAAGAACAGGCCATAGCCTTTAGCAACGTGAACTGCCATATAATGTCAACTGTAGTCAATGTTTATAAAATTTTATTAATATTAAAGAGAAAAAATATTATCTAATATTTAATAAACGATCTTATAAACGGTTTTTTAATGTCTATGGATCCATCTTTTTTGCTTTAGGCTTTGATTGATAAATAGTAATTATTAATGCAAAAACTATATTGTTCTTTTGGGCTGATGACTTTTATCTTTGTGTTGATTTTGTTGATTTAACGAGCGTATAGAGTCGCGTAGATAAAATTGCAATGCACAAGCGACTTGTGTACATCGCATAAACATACATCAAACATACATTTTATATGGACTTTGACAAGTACATGCGTTCGTTATAGGCATATGTATAGAAATACAAATGTTCATGCATACATGTGGTCTGCGCAATAAGAGTTTAATTTGGACATATGCATGCACATGTCTTCCTTACGTAAACACGCGTCCGTAATGGCATTATGTATGTGATCTATATCTACATCCCCGAAAGGAAATACACCCGCATCAAAAGTGAAGTCTGGTTCAGATCCTACGTAATCGGATCCAAAAAAATCAACATGCACAGTCTACGAACAATTTATTCAACAAGAACAAATTTATAAACACCGACAACAATAGACGAAAGGCTACTCCAGCTTCTAATCAAGGAAACAAGGAAGACCGAGATGAACTCAGCATGCTCACACAATTGGCTTAACGGACTCAATAATACACACATACATCAAATGCGAACTCAATAGACATAGCAAATGAAAGCAAAGACTAACATACGTCGCCAATGATAGTACAGTAATAGGAGAAGTGCACACGAACGATCAGAAGCCAACCGCCCCCACCGCATGCCTAGTAGATCGGCCATATCTTGCGGAGCCAACCGACGTGTCCCTCTGGTGTTCGCAGCGGACAAAATACATCCCATATTTTTCTCTCTGTGAGCAACGCACACATGTAGAAGTGCTCGTCCGTGCCCTCTGGGTATACGCTGACAATGACCAAATAGAGCGACGCGGTCACCTCCTTGTGCACTATTTCTTGCTTGGCAATGGAGGAGGCAGCACGCCTGGTCATGGATCTCTCATACATGTTGCAAATGTGCTCCATGTTGATGCGGATATACACGTGTTTTGTACTTTTCCGTTAAATATCTTATTCAACTGGAAAGAATTATTGAGCCGTATGAAATATGGCCAGGTGAACTCATTTCAAACTATACTTAATGTTGTTATTCATAAGGATGAAATACTACATCATGTTATTACTTGGTGTATTCTTAGGTTTGTCAATGGCAAAACAATAAAGATGCAAAAGGAAGCGGATAACCACATTATGTGCCAAAGACATGAAGGAACAAAGCCCACGCGGATGGAGCCAACAAGAACGAAGCACATGTGGTGGTTGGAACCCATGTGGAAGGGAAAGAAAGCCCATGTGGCGGAGAGTATAAGGACGGAGCCCAAGAACTTAGAGCACAAGTTTTAGACACTATTTTGAAGCCCAACTCAGACTTCCCACGTGCTCAATCCAAATCCAACTCGAATTCAATTCGGACTCGGTTCGGGACAGCTGTCGAGCAGTTACTAAAAGGTAATAACTTTCACAAACGGAGTCCGATTCAGCGTTCTTGTACTTGTTGGAAAGTTATTTTCAAGGGCTACGCAATGGATCTGGCCCCAGCATCAAATTCGTCACGGATAGAAAGTTATGACCGAAACAATATGACGGTTGTAAATCTAGTTTCCTTTTTTTAAGAGTTCGTATCTAAAACCATATAGGGTTGAGTTGTACTAGGTTTGGGGACTCTATGCACGTCCCAAGAGGCTATATAAGCCCTGTATTGGCACCCTTAGAGGGGACCAAGTTTTATGCATCGATTGAAACATAGCTATTACTTGTTCTTTCAACGCCGAGTTCATGCGAGGACTTTGAGAGAATTAGGCGATCCATTGTTCGTTCGCAACTCAAGGTCAAGCCGTCGTTCCATTGGGAATTGGGGACTTGGCGTTAGTAAACGCTTGTGGTCGCGCGACGACAACTATCCGTGTGTTTTGGGCGTTTCAGAAGAGTTGAGGGTTCGTGCATGGGCACGAGTGTTCACTAGCGACATCGTCTACTTCACATCAACTATCCACGGTTCCTCACTGAGAAGATCGGGACCCATCCCCGTATCACATGTAGTCGTAGGCTGTGCTGTCCTGTGACTTCTTGGACTCACAGCTGGATGTAGTAGTGGTCTGCTTGTCGGCCCTCTTCCGCGATGAGCTCGTCGAACCAAACTACTGCAAGGTGATGTCATCATCAAAGTAAATAGATAAAGCAAGTTCCTTGGCAGGCGATGAGACGTCATCGCCAATGGGAGGGGAGGCGGGCTGCAGCTCCGGCTAGATGACACCAAGAGTGAGGGCTGTCAGCGGAGCATCTTTTGCAATGAGGCCCCCTTGCGAGACAGGCCAAATAGTAGCATGCACCACACCAGGACTAGCGACATTGGATAAGGATGACAAGTTTGATGCCGACAATGATGCAGGGACAGATGTGACGTTTGAGGAGAAGGTGGGGCTAGAGGGCACATTGGATGATGAGGGCAACTAAGACGCTGATGCGGAGGCAAACACCAGTGCGATGGCAGAGGTGGGCACTAATGATGAAATGGAGGTGGTGGCAACAACCACCCCAAGGCGGTGGTGCGGGTGGAGGAGCCAGGCCAACCATGGGGCATCGTCGGAGGAACCTTGAGCTGGTGGAGGAGGTGGTCGTAGGTAGATGATGTCACGCAAGCGAAGGAGGTGGCCCATGCGGAGGAGGCATCGCGGGTGAAGGTGGTGGCGCTGGTGGAGAACTCGATAGAGGTGGCAGGGCAAAGAGGGGCAAGCTAGCTAAGGCGGGGGTGCCAGAGGTGGGGGGACCTAGTTAGGGGCGGTGGAGGCTATGATGTGGCTAAGGTAGTGGGGCATTAGAGGCAGGGGGAGACAAAGGCAAGTGAGGCAGGGGCCTCCCCTAGGTGGGGGCGACGGAGCCTACAGGGCGACCGAGGTAGTAGGGCATCAAAGTGGGGGGCTGCCGAGGAGAGTGGCGATGAACGTGGAGGGCTGGTAGACATGGAACCCTAGCGGGGATGCGGTCGGGAGAGTGCGCGATGTGGTTGGAATTGGGGATCACAGGATGCCAAAAGCGGCTTTTACAAGCCACTACCGTAAGCCGCCTCATTCGATCCAGTTTTTGGTTTCTCTGGCTCGAAGCCAAATCCATAAGCTGGTTTGAAAGGCCAGATCGAACGGGTTCTATATCATTGTATAGACAACTATATAGATAAGCCATTAATTGTATAAGTCTATTACAGATAACTATATAGATAACACATTGTATGAGTTATGTTTAGTCCTATGTATAGATGATATGGAGGTGTATTACAGACAATTGCCACCTATACTATTAAGTATGCTCTAAGGTTAAAAATTGGAGCAAATCACATCCAAACTCCGAACTATTTGGATCCTGACGTGGCAACCCGCATGGCACAAATGGTGACTATTCAATAAAAAGGATTGTGACATCTCTCCCCTCTTACTCTCTCTCTCTCTAGTCTTTCTACCCTACCACCTCTCCAATCCATCCTTCTCATGCCTCACCCCTATGTTGCATAGAGTAGCCTAAACTTAAGATCCTCAATAAGAACAAAATGAGCAGGACGAAGACACCACAACATGCATCAAGCAAAAATATTTGACAAGCAATTAGATGTGCTTCAGTTGCAGTGGGAGCGGCAAATGGCAGCAACAATACCAAACCACTATTGGGATACAGGTAGGCTACACTAGTGCAGATTAAAATTTTCTACCGTATAAACTAGGAATACATGTGAGTAAATGATTATAAATCATTATCACTAGATGTGCAATGTAGTAGAAATAGAGTTGAAGCGACCGGTTCAATGAAATGTGCATTAGTGTAGTTGACGTAGATGATAATCCTCTAGCCAATCGTCTCATCCTCATGGTGGTCCCGATCAGTGTTGCAGTTACAGCAACACCTCTACTCAGGTCCACATGTCCAGGGATGGAATACCATACGTTGGTATGTTTGCACCAGCGCACATGCAGGGGTTATGAGAGGTGGCAGCTAGTGATGAGGATATCACACTTTTAGATACAAATAAGACCTCTCAACTTGAAGCAATACAAGGGCACGTGCACGACAACTAAATTATTAGGTGAACTCTTTCCTAGGAATGCATAATTGTTTAATGGAGAAGAGACCGCTATCTGATGCATGTAATATTCTTTTACTCATGAACTTAAGAGCTGATCAAGCGCAAAGAGTACAAAATAAGGAGAAGCATGCGCAAGCAGGGTACAAAAGTCACCACATCACTTTGATACCAGCTCAAGGAATAGCTCCAGTGGGACATATTCTAGATTCTAATTCGGCCTTCGGAGATATTACCAACTTCAAACATGCATAGAATTTGCATATGAACTCCGTTCGAGGTGTGCGAGTATACCATAGAAAGAAAAACTCGCCCACTTTCCAAAGGATCTAGCCCCACCTCTAAATTCCTTCAGTGCACACCACAATTACTAAAACAATCCGATGCTGATTCAGCCTAACAGGATCGACTTTAAATGCTCATAGAATTTGCATCAAGAGTCCGTTTGGAATGTGTGAGTACAACATAAAAAGCTTATCTTACCATCTTTCTAATGGATATAGCTCCATCCCAAAATTGCTTTTGTGCATGTTGGAATCATCAAAACAATCTTTCAATTTTGGAAATAGAGATAGAATCAGATATGATTTAATTACTTTTCTATGTGTTGAAAACTTTTCATAAACAAGAGCTTGTGTGTCCCTATAAATATAGGCTCAATTAGCCATATAACATAGGCTTCTTTAGATTAGTTTTTCACTGTGAAACTTCATCGTGTGTTCTTGTGTCGACTAGATCAACAACTGCGATTGCAGGCCTCAACCCTTTATATTCCTTATTCATATTTGCAATATTCAGATTGCTCTTTTATCTTATTCTTGATTGTTCTTCGATTGCTCGCAGGAATTGAATCTCGTGTTCAGGTCAACCACGTTCTTGGCATAGTTGATATCGACCAGAGTTTGGTATAGTGATTGCTAGATGGATTTGGTCGTTTCGGTTAAGTAACCTCATCATCAACGTCATATCAATCAATCGAAGTTATCGTTCTCATTAGAAGATCGGGCCAAAAACCCCTCATCAGCTAAAGTTTCAATGGGTGTGTCTCGGGATCCCTCCCTTTACATAGCCTCCAATCGGATCCTTATCCGATATGAATATATATTGTATCCAACTTAGAAAGTCTCAGACTGAATCTTTATCGAATATGAGTAGATATCATATTCCATTTGGACTCTATCATCCGGACTCTTATTGTTTTATCCTGTTAAATGTGTGACTCTATAGGTTCATATATATTTAGCCATTGGCCAAAAACTACTTTCTGATCCATAAGTCAGTAACGGTCCTTAGCAGGACATAACGACTACCAAATATACATAAAAATCTTATTGGATGAACCAATGTAATGCATATGTACCTATCCCTTTGCCTCATGATATTGGATCAAACTCAAAGCGAGAAGCGTGTTATCCTATGATAACTTGATCCTTCACTCAAACCTGCAGTGGATTACTTAGTTATAATTGACTCCTCAACTATATTCGGCATGATCATGCACTTTCTTAATTCAACCACATCGGGGGCCTAGAGATATCTCTCTCGTTATATAGGAGGGGTAAATTTTATCTTGATCACTTACATTCCTCTATATGTTTCATAGTAAATCCAAAAGTTATCTTTATGACCACCCAGTTACGAAGTAATGTTTGATAACTCATAAGTAAACTATTACATATGTAGTAAACTATGATAATCTTAGATCTAAGAATCCTATATATATTATATATAAGACCAACTGATGACACTTAAGAATATAACAATTCCCATGGTGTCTCATGGTAAGTCAATTGAATACTATATTTTCTAACATGTGTCTACGTTATTGATTTGATATCCCCATATCCATGATATATGAAATATGATCATTAATCAATACATATGTTAATCTGTAAATCATAATTATCCCATATAATAACATAAGATGTTGGACCTAGATTTTACAATCCAGAATCATTTATGAATCCACTGTACTATTCCCTGAATCAGTAGATAGTACTTACAGATACAATACTGAACTACTTCATACATCGCTAGAACAATACCAGATATTAATCATACATATCAGAGTTTTAAATACACTACATCGGATAGCAGTTTACATAAGGGCTGATTAGGCCAATTGTTTACAATACACATGACCAGAAGCGAAAAATAGAAAACAAAGTAGGACCATAAACATCCATAGGCAAGTGACTGGGGATAAAATATGAATGATAGATATCATCTAAGCCTAGATGATATATGTGTGTGCAATCACCATCAGAGTATACTTAACCAGGACAAAAAAATCATGGAAGATCGCCCTAGTTCCTGTCATCAGTTCCTCCATCTGGGCCGGGTGCATCGTTGTAGGTGAGTGTAAGCACAAACCACCATGTTCACGAGCCAACACATAAGATGCATTATTATAGATGCAAGGTTGAATAAGGTGGTTATGGTTCCTTTTGCTAAAAGGCTTTATTTGATAATTACCAATAACAGGAAATTCTTATGACCTAGTAGCTTTTTACTAAAATTGATTATCTAGAATGCATCAAAGTTTGCAGTATTAATAATAGTGTAGGATCCATCAACCGTTACATGGCCTCCTGCACCCAATGCAAATTTCTTAGTGTTACATCCGCCCAAGGCAACACAAAACAATTTTCTTTTCATAGCAACCCCAAGTTGTACATAAATGCTGCAATAGACCATTTGCAAGCACAAAATAATAGCAAAGAAGTTAGGCGCAGAACAGAACTGTCGAATGAAGCACAAGAAATAGTGGAGGAAGAGGATGAGGGCAGGAGGTGAGGAGGCAGGAGAAGGTGAGGAGGTGAGTAGATTGGCGTCATAGGATAGTAGATCTATGGTGGGAGGTCTACTGAGGATGTGTTAGGGCTTCGGTTGTGGCTGAGGGAGGAGGCTAATGGCGGGTGAGGAACTGAATGAGGCTAGGGCAAAGGAAGAAGGGGAGGTGTGGGGGCAAGGGCAGCTCTGGCGAGGGTGAGATTGGGAGGAAGAGGGGTGAGGGGGACGGATTGGGAGGAAGCGGATGGAACCGCGGCGGTATCTGAGCAGTTCCAAAGGAGGCGACGGCCGGGCGAAGGAGAGCAAGAGGGAGACGAGGGGCCGGCACTGAGCACAGATTAGGAGGAAGGGGATGAACCGTGGCGAGGGCAAGATCAGCAGGAAGAGGGCGAGGGGAACGAACTAGGGCGACTGAAAGAATTAGGGATCTGAGGAGGGGAGCCGCTGAACGGCCGAAGGAATAGGGATCGACCGTGTAGGTGGATGGGCAGATCTGGCCAGTAGCACGATCAGACAGACATCGTTTCTTAGGACCCGAACAGAATTATAAGAAACCCAGAGGGCCTTTTCACAAAACTAGCTATGTGGACAAGCTGGACGCTCTCTAATCCTCCCACGCTTTAGGAATTCTATTATTGGGCAAGAAGCTAAGAAATTTGATCATGTTTGTTCTGACTAAATGTGGGAGCTTCTAGCCTGTTAGAGTGAACAACACATCTCCTGATAATTTTTTTACATAGAGAGAGATGGACACGACTAGCACATTAGTTGCGTCACACTGGCATCTTTCTTCTTCGTTGCATTGGGCCACCTCGACCGTTGACACTACTAGCCAACCTACCTTCTACTATAGCTTCCAGCACCACCAGGGTACCTTCACCGCCCGGAGCACTCTGTCGCCACTGCTCATTGTCATCCCCCGCACCTGGTGATGTCTCAGTGCGCCATTTCTGTTGTAGGTGTGAAACCCAAATACAAGTGAGGGGGTGGATGTCGGCCGTCTTACGGGTCATCATCCACATGAGTAAAAATAACGCGATAATTTATATAGGTTCGGGAGTTCGAGAGGACCACCTTATTCCTATCGGTGAGTCAACGGGAGGTTACATCCGGAGAGAGACCCCAAGGGCTCACCAGCTCGAATATACTTTCTCGTATTCTTTGTGAGCTTGAGTTACAAATGAAGGATACATGAGGTATTTGTAGACTCTTGGGTCATGACAAAAGACAGGATTACCCCTTGGTAGAATAGCTAGTCTATGAGTACATGTGAGGGGTATACTTGCCCTTTCTAAGTATAACTGCATTTCTTGGACCTCCATGTAGTTGTCTTCTGTAGAACAGGTATGCGTCGGAGATGTAAAATTATTCCTCCAACAATCTCTACTTCCTTCCCGCCACCGCAGCAACCTTGCCCAACCTAACTCATCCATCACTGTAGTCGTCTTGCTGCCATCCTAACTCATCTAGAAGTAGCACGAATCTTGACGCACCTAGGTACCCGCACAGCGAGAGCATACCTTTTTCTATTCAATTTATGGTTTCTCTCAAATAAATAAATATGATAACTTCTTTGTCACTATTTTGAAATGGTTTATTAAGATAATATTTTTAAAATAATTTATCTATATTTAATTTATTCATATCACTGCCAAAAATTATAATCCACACTTAAACCTTCACGCAGAAAAAAAAAACTCCTCGAAAACCCTCCTGTCTTCTTCGCCTGCTACTACAGCCGCCGTTTCTCGCAGCCACCCACCGAAAAACCCTTGCGGCGTCGCTCTCCCACAAACCCCACCTCCGCCGCGGTCGCGGAGCGAGATGGACCGTCCGGCGACCGGCGCGTCGTATCAACGGTTCCCCCGCGTGCGGATCCGCGAGCTCAAGGACGACTACGCCAAGTTCGAGCTCCGCGACACCGACGCCAGCATGGCCAACGCCCTCCGCCGCGTCATGATCGCCGAGGTCCCCACTGTCGCCATCGACCTCGTGGAGATTGAGGCCAACTCATCCGTCCTCAACGACGAGTTCATCGCACACCGCCTCGGCCTCATCCCCCTCACCTCCGCCGCCGCCATGGCCATGCGATTCTCCCGCGACTGCGACGCCTGCGACGGGGACGGCTCCTGCGAGTACTGCTCCGTCGAGTTCCACCTCGCCGCCCGCGCCACCGACTCCGACCAGACGCTCGAGGTCACCTCCAACGACCTCCGCTCCACCGACCCCAAGGTCTGCCCCGTCGACCAGGCAAGGGCCTACCAGCAGGCCGTTGGCGCCACCGACCCGTACGACACCGCCGCAGCAGCAGACCAGAAGCAAGTACCACCACTCCATTTCTAGAAATTGTGAATTCTCTTATGCTAGCTTGATTGAAAGTTTTGTTCAGATGCCTTATAATATCATACCTTTGGTTGTTCGAGAATGCTGAACTTGTGTTGTACAGCTAATAGCATCAACAATGCTTTGCTGTGCTGCTATATGCTATGGATGTTAATGGTTGCAGTAGTATTCTTTGATATGAATAGCCATAGACAGTCCAATTGTTGATTTGTAGAGTTTAAGAGTTGTAAGATAAAAGATCAAATTTGTAAATTGACATGTTCCCAAGCTCCTTCATGTGCTTCTTCTGTTTAGATGGGGTTTCTGTTACTAGTAGAGCATACATGGGGGGCTGCAAAAGGGATAAGGTGCCTGTAAAGAAGCACGTAATTCAATCATGCTGAACCAGGTTTACATATAAGATTGAAGGCTTTATGCATGCTGCAATTGCATTTAGGTTTCAATTAGTAGGAGGCCATGGTGACAGCATTTTACTCTATCTACATCAAAATTATAGACATTTTCATCAAAATATAGACATATTTACTTATGATGATATATGCCTTTACTACCTTGGAATTACTAAACATGAATGAAGCTATATTTGTCTGGTTGTACAACATCATCAAGTGCGGTGATGATGAAGATTAAGGTATATATTTAGATAGTCAAAACATGAAAACAAGCTTGTGTTGTTGATGCCAAGGAATCCACTTCCTGTTTATCTTGCCACTATGACTGAACTAAACCAATAATGCCTAGTAGCAGTACTTCTGTCGCTGAAAATGGCATAGCCTTGCTAATATTGAAATTTGACATACTATCCGATGGATCTTTTTCTTTGCGGAAGTGTCAATCTGTTTTGCCCTAAAATATTTCAACAGATCATGTACGTATGATAGCTCAACCTCAAACACGTCGTTATTTAGTACACATGGATGGTTAAATCACATTCTGTTGAAATCACTGGGAAGAAACAAATGTACTGCAGTACACTTTTTAGTGCGATGGTTGCACTATCACCTTATAACAATTTGTATTCCTGATTTCTCTCATAGTATGTAGCTTGAGGCATAAAAAATGTGGATCTATAAGTTTATCATTCATTTCAATTGCCACATTTAATGCTAGAGTTCAAGCCTTGCAAAAGTTCTGTCCAATGAAAATAGTAAAGTATTTATCCTTGTTGGATATGCATCTTCTATGACTGTCTAGATGTCTTTCTGGGTTATATAGAGTCAATGGTCTTTGTTTGGGCATCCCTTTGACAAGAGAAATTATTTACTTTATACTTCAATACTATTTGGAGGAAAAGGAGTGAACAAGAAGAAAAATCTTATACTTCAATACTATTTGGAGGAAAAGGAGTGAACAAGAAGAAAAATCATTTGTGCACAAAACGATTTTTTCCATTGGCCACACCATTTCAACATGTAATGTGAAAAAAGGGGTATGGAAAAAAGCTCACTTGCTAATATTGTTCATCCCTCCTTGAAAGTGGTCATACGAGGGAGATAGAAAAGAAAGGGCCATGCAATGTCCTTTCAATAATT
The DNA here is from genome assembly GCA_036346265.1 of Melocanna baccifera. Classification (NCBI taxonomy): domain Eukaryota; kingdom Viridiplantae; phylum Streptophyta; class Magnoliopsida; order Poales; family Poaceae; genus Melocanna; species Melocanna baccifera. Next base: position 1,291,248 of record CM070700.1, read on the forward strand.
TAAACAAACAAGTTTGATGGCTAGCTACAGCGTAGAGCCTAAGTTAGATGTGCCTTTTGCCATAATTTGAGATCATAACTCTTACCCTATTGTTCATCCTCTCATCATTGGATGGTGCCCAGCCATATATTGTTAAGTTTATCTACCTATACTCACGCTCAGTTTTTTCTTTTCCATTAAAGTGTGTGGATTCTAATGCTTGTGTTGGGAGTGCCACTGTATATGTGACATATCTCTTCCATTCTACCATTTTCTTTTCTTTTCTGAGCCATCAATTAAACAAATGAAAGAGCTCTTTTTTTGTTGCACACTCTTCTTTGCTCTCTTGTTTCATTCCATCCTAACTGAGCATTAATCATGATGTATAACTGAGTATTAGACTATTGGTTGTTACAGGTTCATTGTACATACTAGTGTGGAGGAGCAACCATCTTGATCACTTCATATAGCCTTGTATCATATTATGGCTTATTGATTAATTAACTTGGATTGGGACAGTTCTGATGTCTATCTGATACTAGTCTGTCTTATTGTGTGCATTTATATGAAAGTGCACTGTGCCTATTATCTTTATTTGCTCCATTCTTTCATTATTATATGAAGCACTAAATGGATATCTGGATTAACTTAGCTTTTGTCATGAGTTGCTGATCATGCCCATGCTAGGTCCAAAGCATTATACCAACAAGTTTCTCTTACATGTGCAGAGCATATGCTCCATTCTTATATTTGGATACTGTCGATGAACATTAAACTACCCTATTATCTGTGTTCAATTTTGGCCTAATGGTTTCAATGACATCTGCTTGCACTGTGAGATTAATCTTCAATTTTCTTAAAAAAATTTCCAGAAAGCTGTAAACATTCTATCTTGTTTAACTAATACTTGTCAGTAATAAGCTTACAATATATTACTGATTTCAGGGGCATACTAATCGTTAAGCTGCGTCGCGGGCAAGAGCTGAAGCTTCGAGCGATTGCTAGGAAGGGAATTGGAAAGGACCATGCCAAATGGTCCCCAGCTGCTACTGTGACTTTCATGTATGAGCCTGACATACGTATTAATGAAGAACTCATGGAGACACTGACGCTTGAGGAAAAAAGAAGCTGGGTGGAGAGCAGCCCTACAAAAGTTTTTGACTTTGATCCCAACACCCAACAGGTCAGCTTGTTTTCTAGTACTTTTCAATTACATTTTTCTTCTTATGGTTTCATCAACTAATCCTTGGACTTTTACATGTTTCTTCCTATGCTATCATCAACTAATCTTTAATTATAATTCAACATACATCATCCAGTAGTAATTCATAGTTCCACACCACAACTATGATGCTATACAAACTTGAAAGATTACTTAGTGGTTAATATTTGCTGATGCTGACGCAGTTGATCTTTTATGTGTTGTTGGCTTGCAATCTGCCGCCACAATGTTGTAGGCAAGGATCAAAAACCCGGTACCAACCTAAATCCCGGTTGGGGGTGGGGCGATCTGTTTCCGCCAAGAACAGAAAAAACGCCAAATTTCAAGTTTTGAAATTTGAATTTGAAACCAGTAACCGGAAAAACCAGCCGGTTACCGCCAAAAAACCGGAGAAACCGCTAAATACCGGGAAAAACACAAAAAAATAAATTTGGGATGTTTTGAAGTATACTTAGCTCATACAATAGGTAATCTAGTACAAAAAAGACCTAAACCAATCTAGGAGGTACATTACGCGGTCACAAAAGACTCATAAACATAAATGCACTTTGGAAAAACCTAGCCGGTTTTTTTATTTCCTGGTACCAACCGGGAAATCCGGTTACTGGCGGTTACGGTACCGGCCGGTAACCGCCGGTTTTCCGAACCCTGGTTGTAGGCACTTTACTAAGTAACATAGCACTGGCGATCTTCAGTGGTGTATGGTTTTTTTTTTTCTGCTTAGTGCTTAGCTATATCTAGTGTTGGGCTGTTGAATTAAATTATAGTCAAATACCTTTGGTTTGAATTTGTCTTATTGATCAGGTTGGCATATTGATACACATTACACTGTGCTGGTCTGTAGTGTACTGTTAGGTTTTGAAATGGCCACATTTCACTACTATGATTCAATGTTCTTTTCCATCAAAGTTGTCATTCATGTGAGCATGCATACATTATTTGTTATCTGAGTTTAGCTACATGTTTTCCTAGTATACCCACTGTTCTAGAAAATGCTAGGCGTTATGCAGGCAGCAGCATGGCGCCTAGGTGCCCCCTAGCAAACAGTGTCAAATGGCAAATTCATGTATCAATGAAACACAAGTATGCATATGGTAATGTGGGAATGTGGGATTTTGTGCTAATACTGGTGATGACACTTCCATGTATCAATGAAAGGTAGGAAACATATGGATAAAGTTTTACTTATGCTACAAATGGGAAAGAGATCAAGCAGAGAGAGCAGCTTCTGCCCCCCTTAGACCTGCCTAGGACCCGCCTAGGTGCTCCAGCTACCCAGCCAGCCAATGATGGCCAAATTGTGTCGGCCAGGTGGCACCTAGCGCCTAGGCGGCCACATAGTCTGCTTTTTAGAACACTGAATGTACCCAATGCATATCAAATCTCTTGCAAAATCTTCTAAATGTTAAATGAACTAATCAGAGCAACAATCTGTTGTCTTATTGTCTTATATTTGGTATTAACCTGTTACCGTAAAACTGTGTTGCCTATTACCACAATTGTTTGAATTCATGATGGACATACAGTAAGTTGGTAAGTGTGTAATGATAGACTATGCTGTTCCCAAAGCTTTCTGGTCTCAACCAAAAGAACCCCATATGTGGCTGACAGATAAAATTCAAATTGCTGTCCCAAAGTGGACAGAGCACAAAATTACAGCAAGTCAGCAACCACAGCAGCATATGCAAACTCTGCTAAGGATTGTCAAGACATTGCTAAACTATTAGAGCCAAGGTTACTAAGTCATAAAGTTGAGTCGAGTCGCGTTTCTACTGACTTAGAGATTAGTTGCGACTAATCCCGACTAGTCGTCGACTAGTCTACTACTAACTGCCTTCTACCACTACTACTTGCTGCTGCTACCCAGGCTCAGATAGGAAGAATATCCGGATCTTGGAGTAGAAGAAAGCATCAAAAATATGTCTGCTGCTGCTACTACTACTACTGCGGCTACTACTACTGGACTAATACCATTGGCAAGCAGAGGAGAGGAAGGAGGGGAGACTAGGAGAGTACTGCTACTGCTACTACTACGGCTAATACTGCTTGGGTCAGCACTCAACGGAAGGAGAGGAGAGGAGAAAGGGGAGGAGGAGGAAGTGCTCACCAGTCACCACGGCTTAGGTCGGTGGAGGAGGGAGGTCCGAGGAGGCGGTGGTGGCGTCGACATCGACTAGGGAGTGCCGAGGAGGTGGCGGCGGTGTTGTGGGTTGAGGAGGAGGTGCCGAGGCAGGGGAGGGCTGAGGATGAGGTGGCGGCGTCGGTGGCGTGGACGGGGGCGGTGATGGCTAGGGTTCCCCACGACGGCGTTGTGGGGAGTGGGGGAACTGAGTGTGATTCGATTGCATCTGGTATTCCCTTTTCATATATCCTCTTCGGTGGTTGAGGCCGGCAGTGGGCCAAATAGTCGCCCGACTCGCGCTGGCCAACTAGTCTGGTTGGTCGTCGACTAGTCGGCAAGTCGGATGACTAGCTCAGCTAGTCGAGTCGACAGCACTAGATGGATCCGGTGTGCCGACTTGCCGCCTAATCAACGATTAGTCACGACTAATCGTGCGACTTAATAACACTGCTTAGAGCACTTCTAGCTAAAGCTTCTGTTCTTGAAAGGAACTGTTCCATCACCATCCGAATCACATACCGTTTGCAGGCACCTGGCAAACATCAAGTGCAAAAATAAAAATAAAATATAAGTGAATAGCCCATTGCAAGTGTTGTAAATAATGCGGTATAAGCAAATATTCATAATTAATTCCAGCATATTTAATAATGACAAAAGCATGATACCAAAGGCATAAACATGATGTAATCAACATATAAACATATAAACCTTTTAAGTCATTCAAGTAGAAGCTTATGCCCAACAAATATATCATGTGAATGTTTAAAATCAGCACATTACTAACATTTGGAATGTATTGCTATCAGAAGGCTAGTTGCACAAGATTTGCTCTTGGCCGTCTCCGCCGTGATAAAATACAATCTTAACTATATATGACAGCTTATAGATTCGATCTTGAGCTTAAATCAAACTTTGCTATTAAAGAGACTAATAGATCATGAGTATTACTTGGTGGACATTAAATAAGATCGCAATAATCAATCTAACATCCACTGGACAGGAACAATATTGATTGCTTCAGCATAACATAGCTAAGAGATCAACTACAATGACCGAACAAAGTTTCACAGAGCACAAAAACAATGAGTAGCAAGTAATACACAAGAATATCAACGATCAGAGGCCCACATATACTCAAGCTCGAGATCTAACCTATACTCAAGATCATATATAACTTCAATTTTATGTCATTTCATCACCGAGGCCCACATAATCTTCTTTGCAATTTTCCAACCAGTGATGACTCACAGATATATTAAATAGATCACAAAACTGCAAATAATAAACAGCCGGTATACTCACAACGCTGGTGATACTTGAAATCACTAAGAAGAAACTGAACAAGGCAAGGCACACACAGTGCTATCTTAGAAAACCAAACGCCTTGGTATGCCGTGCAAGGAGACGAAGGTAGATGGAGATACAATGCCGTACTTCAAACCTCGGGTAACCGAAGTCGGAAGTCGAGGGTCGGGGTGGATGCCGCACAAGAGTGACGCACACTTCGGCCAAGAGCACTTGAGAACTCAAGATTCAAACCTTGATTTCTCCTTTTCAACTTGGCACAAACCAAATCAAATCCTCAATGGAAAATCCCCAAAGTCCCTCCATGTCAGATCTCAAAAGGAAATGACACAACGAAACTGCACGGGAATATCCGAGAGGAGACGATTCGGTTTGCACGGCTGTCGGCGTTGATGAGAAACACGGTGGGGCTGCTGCTCTCAAAACTCAAATCAAGACTCGGCCGAGAGGAAGAGGAGAAGATGACTTACTGTTTTTCGGTACTCAAAGAGGAGAGGGAGGTTGCCTCTTATAGAGGAGCGGGGAGGCCGATGGCAGGCTGCAGCCACTGGCCAGTGCCGAGGAATTTACCAAAAATTAGACAGCAACACATGTTATCTCTTGATAAAAGAAATATGAATAATATATGCCGTGTGCAGGGGAGTTAACAAATTATGTACAAAAGTTACTCTGACAAAAGTTTGGTTTACACTGTTTATCAACTCTTGAAATGACCCTTAAGAATCCATTCCACTGGACCTCCCCATTGCCTTAATGGCTCTTGTTTTGGTCCACGGACTATTTGGTTTTTGTTTCTTAAGTATTGTGCTATCTTAACCCTGTAATGTCTAGATGCAGATACCTTAGCGCTTTGTTGCCAGTGGTGCATGCCTTCCTTTATATTAGAATAATTAGATATCTTTTCCTGTATGCGCTTTCTATGTATGCGTCTTCTATGTATATGTTTTTCTTGTATGCGCTTTCTATGTATATGCCTTACATGTATATGCTTTCTTTCTATGCCTACATCAGACCAATATATATACAAGCCACCCCATCCCTTTAGCTGTGTCGTGTCTATGCCAATTCCTCTCTACTCTTCTACATGGTATCAGATTTGCTTTCCTGACCTTTTCCGCTACCTCCACCCGTGCGCCTTCTCCTTTTCACAGATACACCATCGCCCGTCTCCTCCCACCTGGATCGGCCGCCGCTTGCGCCTCTTGCACCGACCGCCGTCTCTCCCCTCCGTCCAGCCTCCCCACGCCGGATCGAGGGTCTTGCGCCGCCGCCCTCCACCCGAACGCCATCGCCTCCAGCTCGGCACCCCCTCCCCCGACGCGTCGCCCAGGACACCGACGCCTCTCCCCAGGCCTCCCGCGCCAAGCCGGCCGCCTCTCGTCCGGATCCCGATGTCGCCGCCTCTAGCTCGGCGATCGCCCGCCGCCGACCGCCGGTCACCAGCCGCCGCCTCCAAGCCACCGCCGCCTTCCCTCTGGCCGCTGCCGTCGATCGCCAGCACTAGGCCACCGCCGTCCCCCAGCCACCGCCGATCCCCACCGCGCGCGCCTCGCCTCCAAGCGCCGTCTGCAGTGAGAGCTAAGATCCAGATCTGAGGCAGGGCTTTATATAGTTAAAAAAACAAAAGAGAGAGAGAGAGATCTATATCCGGTCTCTCCGCTGCTCCGACCATGGCGGCCCCTCTAGCTGCTGCCACTGCCACGGCCCTATTTACCTCCGGCGGCTCTTTCGGCTACACGTCATCAACCACTTCCCCGGCCGCCAATGCTCGTGACGGGCGTCGCGGTGACCGCAACCGCCGTGGCAAGTAGGGCGGGTCCGGCTGTGGCGTCAATGCCGGTTTCCAGGGTGGCCGCATACCACCATCTCCACCGACCGCTCCCTGGTTTTGCTTCAACCCATGGACTGCCTCTACTGGACGTCAGTGGCGTCCCTCGCCTGCTCCCGGCCTTCTCGGCGCTCCACCTCAGGCTTATACCGCCTTCACGTCGTCCCAGCCTTCCACCCCGCAGACTTGGGATCAGCAGAGCCTCATCACCGCATTCAACCAATTGGCTGTCCAAGGACATGGCGGCTGGGTCATGGATAGTGGCGCCACCTCCCACATAACGACAGACGATGGTACACTCCTCTCTTCCCAACCCCATCTCATTCGGTCGTCATTGTTGGCAACGGTTCCTATCTCCTTGTCATTTCTTGTGGTCACATGTTTCTTCACACCATCTGCTTGTTTTCTTCTTCACAACACTCTAGTTGTTTCTAACCAAGTTCACAACCTTCTTTCTGTTAAACAGTTCACTTGTGACAACCATTGTTCCATCGAGTTTGATGCTTTTGGCTTTTCTATTAAGGATCCTTGGACACAGTGTGTGATACTTCGCTGTGATAGTGCGGGCGACCTCTACACCATCCCTCCAGTCGCCACCTCAGCTCCACCCAACACCCACCTCGCCATCTCCTCTCAGCTGTGATTGTGCATGCATCTCTTTACTGAATATAACTTACTGTGCTAGTCTCTTGGTGAGGCTTTTGGGAGAAAATAAGTTTAGTTTGTTACTCTGCCAGTGTTCCCTTCATGGCTGTCTTTTTTAATTTACACAAACGGTATTACCAAATGCTTATTTGTTTTAAGACCTTTTTGTTGTTTTCAATTATCTTCATATAACGTTATATGTTGTTGTATTTTTTGTCATATTTGCAAATACAAATTTGGCCCATGGAGCTTTTTGTTTATAATGATTTACTAGACAAACGTACCTAGGATTGGCCCCTTGTTTTATGATGGCAATTGGCCCAACTTTTGACCAGCGGCTTTTCTTCCAATTTATTGTATGCAAGAAAACCTTGATGCTGAGTACCTCTATTTTTCTGTCACTTTATCAGGTGGCGGTGGTGGATCCGGAGGCATATACATATGATGATGAGGTTATCAAGAAAGCAGATGCCATGGGGAAGCCAGGATTAATAGAGATCAATGCTAAGGAGGACAGCTTTGTCTTCACTGTGGAGACAACCGGTGCCATCACAGCTTATGAGTTGATTATAAATGCTATCACGGTCTTGAGGCAGAAGTTGGATGCTGTTCGCCTTCAAGACGACGATGGTGATCTTGGTGAACTGGGTGCCCACCTTGTTGGAGGCTAGAAGCCTCTCCGGGAAGAAGAATCGCCCGTCTTATATTCCTCCCACATGTAGGCTTATCTAACTACCGTGCTGGTGGCAAGACACGATGTCTCCTTTCGAGCTCCTAATATCTAATCCTCCACTTGTTTATGCTGAAACTTCTATCGACGAACCGGACTATGTTTAATTTATGCGCCAACTAAGAATTAATCCAGTCTATTCTTTTTTGGTGTCAGTTTATGGTTTTTTTGGCTACAGCTTATGAATTTTAGGCTGTTCATGAGATAGAGTACTTAATAATAGAAACTTACGTGTAGTTTTAGTTGATATAAATAAAATTGCTACAATGTGTATCTAATCAATTTGTAGATTTTATCTTAAAAAGATAATTTATTTGAAAGTTAATTAATGTAGAAAATTCGAAAAGCAACCGAAAAGAAGAAGCTCATTAGCTACATCCACCCTGGAACAAATGGGGAGAGCTGCCACTAGTATTGTCTGCTGCTGTTCCCTCGTGATGTTTTTTTGGGACTTGCAATGCTCCATTCGATTGATTGGCCCGCTGCATACGGTTTGGTGACTTGAATGCGGAGTTATTTGCAGGTCTCCCCAGATTCACATACGCCGAACGCAATGTGGCGTTTAATGCTGTACATTTTCTGAGTTGAATGCCGAGTGGTAGCGGTGGTGGTGCCGGATGGTTTGTTAGACTGGCAGAGGTGCTGAATACGATGCGCCGAGATCATCAGCGCGTTCGTGCTCCGCCACGCCATGTGGATCGGTACGCATCGCTGGATGTACCGAAAGATTTGGTGATTTCTCCAGTTAATCCTCTGTCGCCTCTTAGGGAGATGACTTGATGTTTCTCCACGTACTAGTACAGTAAACCGCACTGCGCTCGTGTCCTGGATACGTACTTATTATGTACGTGTTTGAGGTCTCTACGGCTACGGGTTTAATGGAAGCGTCTCAAAGACGTTTGCCTGCATTTCCTGCTTGCTCTCCCATGCTAGTGATAAAGGTAAGTATGAAGATAATTATATTATTTTTATATTTATGATTTTTTGAAGAATATATTATTTTATCTCTTGAATAAATATCTTTTATATTGATAAATAAGTATGTAACTTATTTATGGAATTCTTTATTTATATTTTGATGTTATTCTAAATTATTTTTGATCTTATATCATTATATGGGATAATTGTAATTTACAGATCAACATATGTATCGATTGATGATCATGTTTTATGGATCATGGATATAGGATATTGAATTAATAATGTGGACATAGGTTAGTGAACATGATATTGGATTGACTCACCATGAGATACTGCAGGAATTGTTATATTCTTAAGTGTCATCATTTGGTCTCATATATAGTATATGTAGAATCCTTACACCTGAGATCATCATTATTTTCTACATGTGTAATAGTTTACTTAGGAGTTATCAAACACTACTCTGTGACTGGGTAGTCATAAAGATAACTTACGGGTTTATTATGAAGCATATGGAGGAATATGAGCGATTAAGATAGAATTTGCCCTCCTATATAACAGAAGAGATATTTCTGGGCCTCTCGATATGGTTGGATTAAGGAAGTGTATGGCCATGCTGAATGTGGTTGAGAAGTCAATCACAACCGAGTAATCCACTACAGATTCGAGTGAAGGATCGAGTTATCGTAGGATGTCACATTTCTCACATTCAATTCGATCTGGATCATGAGGTAAATGAATCGGTACGAAAGCACTATATAGGTTTGTCCGATATAATTTTTATGTATATTTGGGAGTCGATATGTCATACTAGGAACCGCTACCGACTTATAGACCCGAAAGGAGTTTTCGGTCCATGAGCAAATATATATGAACCTACAGGGTCTACAGGGTCACACACTTAATGGGTTGGAACGATAAGGGTTCGGATGATAGTCTCCGGGTAATATACAATCTCTACTCATATTGGATAAGGATTCGATTGAAGGCTATATAAGGAGAGGTGTAGAGGTTAAGGGAGGCATCCCAAACACACCCATCGAAACTCTAGCCGCCACCTCTCATAATCCCAGCCGTGCGCGCTGGTGCTAGTATGTCGATGCACGGTGTTCCATCTCTGAATGTGTGGACCTTAGTAGAGGCGCTACTACGACTGTGGTGCTGATCGGGACGATCGCGAGGAGGAGACGGTTGGCCGGAGGACGATCGACTGTTTTCACTACATCGATATGCTCTTCGTTGAATCGACTGTTTCAACTCTACCTCCGCTGTACTGCACGTCTAGTGGTAATTATCAATGATCTCTTACTCGTATGGTTTCCTGATTTATACGGTAAAATTTTTTAATTTACGCTAACGTAGCCTACCCGTATCCCAACATCACAGTGGTACTTCATAGAAATAGTGATAGTATTTTGTAGGTGAAAACAAGGGCAGCTGAGCTGAGCTATTTGCTAGCAAAGTTTATTGGTTCTTGAGGTCTCACTCCAACCGATTTTAGGTTTTTTTGTATTTTTTTGGTTTTAGTGGCTTTTTTTTATTTTTTTCTCTTATTCTTTTATGTTATCCATACTTATATAATATTTTTTATTTTTTATATTTAATTACATAAAATAAGTTAATAATAATTATAATACAGAATAAATCATAAATCTAATTTATAAGCCACTCGGAGCACTCCAGCTCCTCGTTTTGCTGTCCATTCGCCGCCTTGTTTTTCTCTAGGTTACCTACGTTCTGTACGAGTGCCATTGCCGTGTGAGCCGCCAGGCATGCAAAATCAGTGTGCAGATTTCACGAGGGGCCGTGCTCTGAACAATTTCATCGTGGAGCAAACAAATCTTTTTCAGATTGTTTGTAAGGCACTGGATCTCTCGTGACAAATGTCTCCCTGACTCCGAACCCAACCCGCCTTGTCAGCCTCACATCCGTATGTTCAGCCGTATATAAGAAATGCTCGAGGATTCAGTATGCATTACTTTCTAAAGACATATGTCCAGGTTCTTCAGTTAGAAAACTGTAGGCCTGATTGGATAGGACGACCAAATGTTTCCCGAGGCACCATCTTGTGGCACATTCTGTACTTGGAACGCACAGCATGCCTACAGTCTTCTCTAGCTAGGGGACGACAGATCAATCAACAGCTCTTATTATTAGGCCGCGCTTAACTGGGCTTTTTTCAACCATCGGCTTCTACGGTCGGCGATATTTTTTTACATTATTCGTGATAGATTAATATATTTTTTCTATTTTTAAATTTAATTATACCAAATAAGCCAACTCAGGTACAGTAAAAAATCAGTCAGCTACAGTAAAAAAATATAAGTCATCGTCATTCCGAACGCTACCTTAATTGGAGCAAACGTGATTTATAACTGTTCAACTCAGCGGTGGAGGATTAGACCGAACGAAAACGATCGAAACGGATCGTTTAAAGGAACGGAAATGGATCGATTTCGTTACTGAAGTAGGCAGGAGTAGTACCATCAATCCTGATATGAGTAGGGTTTTCTCCATGTGTGGCCTTTCTAGTGCTAGCTGGTGTCAGAGCGTATAAACGCAAATCCGATGGCATTACGAGTTGGGATCCTTTTCGATGCGGATGTTGGGCGAGCCGTCGCAGGCTCTTCTTATGTGCAGACGCTTTCTGGACCTGTTCTTGCGATCCATGCGATTTTCTCTCGTTTTGGTTTTAACCAGTGGACAGGAGATTGACCGAATTGAATTAACACATTGCCAAATTGGTGCTACAAAGAGCATCGAAGCTGGTATGAGTCCCTGGCCTGCTGGTTATGGCTGGAGGCACTTTTGCATAGAGGTGAAAATGGATCGCATAGTTTCCGACCGATCTAGACAGCCTTTTAATACGGATTATATCAGCTCGGATACTTGTCGGATAGTATCGGATTGGAAACAAATATGAATTTTCTCTGTCGAATACAAATACGAATCTGGTAACTCACTATCCGTCAAATGCAAATATAGATCTGGATATTCAAGGATCGGATATCCGCAGGCTATATACTCTATTTCAGCCCAACCCATTTATAAGATGCTTTAGTAGCCCATCATACATTAATACATGGAGTTAGAGAAAAATCTTAACCCATATGAAGAATTCATAAATGTTCCTCACAAATATTTAGATCAATAAACTAGTTATATTTTTTTGTTCATTTTTGTGTACAATTTAAAGGGTTTTCATGTTTCAAAAAATATTCATGACCGTATTCGATTCAATTCGTATTCACTCCAAATTTGTATTTGATATTATTCGTATTTGTATTCGTATCCGGAATATCCGTATTTGTATCCGCATCCAGGAAAAAAAATATGAAAACAAATATGGTAGAGTCATTATCCGTCCGTATTTGATCCGTTTTCACCCTTACTCGTGCATACTAGTGTTGGAAGTGGATCGTAGGATTGTAAGAAACATGTCATATGAGTCAGGATCCGCTAAATTTGTTGGTAAGTTGTTGGAAGGAATGCCTAAACCAGTCTATTAGTATTGACATTACTGTGGCCTATGAGGTGCTCGACGAGATGCTCAGGATAGCAAGCCTGAATTGTCTGGTTATTCAGGGCACACTAGCAAATCGTGTCGGCTGAATATTAAGCACAGTGTACTCGCACCTATATGATAGGGGCGGACTCAGGGCCCAAGCTATGGGGGCTATAGCCCCGATCCATCCCATTAACTTCAATGGGCCTTCAGTGCCATCGCCAAGCCCATTAACTTCAATGCCATCATCTAGCTCCCCGGTCGACACAATCACGCAAGTCACAAGGCAATCACCCCCTGTGCGCCTCCTTCCTGTTGGCTCCTCCCTTCCAACCCTAGGCTTGGCCGATTTCGCGATTGGGCGTGCCGCCGCCAGCCACCTTCTCCCTTCAGTGCCACCAAGTCACCGCCTCCATCTTGTGGCTCTGCCCTCCGCCAGTTCATCGGTGCACCCACAGCCCCTCTGCATATTGCCTCACTACTCACTAATCAGTAGCCACTTCCTAGTTCCGTAGTCCAAGTGCCAAATTTGAAATAACTAATTAGAATTGTATATAGCTACTTACTAGGATTGTTGTTAGATAGAGAGATATTATTCAAATGATGTCTCTAAGAAAAGTTTAGCAACTCAGGGTAGCGGTGTTGAGCAAAAAAAAAAGACCACGTATTGTTGATGTGAGAGATGATGATTTCTCAACTTGTAATAACCTTGGAGATCTTGTTGTAAATATGGTTCAAAGTGATAGACATACATGTTACCCATTAGTGTATCGTATCATTGAACTTGTCTTGATTTTGCCTGTGGCAACAGCAACAGTTGAATGACCTTCTCTGCTATGAATATTATTAAGACTGAGTTGAGAAATAAAATAAATGATGCATGATAGCATGATATGCTATATTGAGCGAGACATATTTGCAACCATCAGAGATGATAGAATTTTACAACATTTTCAAAGTATGAAGTCACGCCAGAACAAATTACCCATTGCCAGAACTTAGCGGTATGTGTTTGTATTTTCTGAATTTACGATTCATATCATGTCAATCCAATTTTACGATTTATATATGCTACTTTGTCTATACAGATTGCTATAATGCTTGATTAAATTTCAATGTCGATGGTGTCAATATAGCGTGGAGACTTGTCATGATGGTTTGGTGGTAGGAATCTTCCTTAATTAGGTATTTATTCTAGCTAGAATACTTTTTTAAATATCATTAGACTGTTTCACTATAATATCAGTTCTTGTACGAGTACTTATGTACTTTAGCTATAATCTAGTTTAATTGCAACCTAGTAAGATTTCTAACCTATCATAAACTAGCTCCATGCTTGCTTCATTTCTGAGCCCGCCCTGAGTGCTATTGTCAATTGTTCACGGGCGTTCCCTTGTGCGAATTCCCGTGTTTGCATTTGACCCTACCACACTGTAATTTGCATGCGTGCGCTCCCCACGGCTGCCAATAGAAGAGAATCATGTCTTGCCATGTTTGCACACCTTATTAACAGTGTGTGCATGCACGAGTGGACCCAAAACCATGCCCTGCAGGCCAGACAGGCACCCTTCCATGTGGTGTGGTTTTGCTATTCAATGCCATTTGGGGTCCACCAATAGCTAAGAATGACTAACAGGTGGGCCTCCAAGTCCATCATGGATCAATAATACTCTCTCCGTCCAAGTCTGTAGGACGTATGTTTTGAATGATCTTGTCAATAAATATAGAGCATATTTCATATTCTAATGTAAAATCAGTATGATGTTATTTTTATATCCCTAATAAATATGTAATTTTATTTGCTATTCTCTACATGCTTGTATTGAATATAGTGCTTAGGGATAATAATTAGGGGTAATCTGCTAGTTATTTTTATCATCTCTTTGGTCAATACGCTAAGATACAATACGTCTTATAAATTTAAACGGAGAGAGTACATGTTAGATCCACCTATAGCTGATTTTATTTCTTTCGTACACTCTTCTCATACTACGCACACAGGCATCCACTTGTGTATCTCAGAGAGAGAAGTGCTGAACTGAAACATGTAGAACAGCATCATGTGGGATTCTCACACCACATTAAACCACCAAGGGACCTGAACTCGACCGATCAATTCAAATGCAACATTTAAACCGCATCACATTCTCATGAACAACACATAAATTTATTTATGGTACATGTATGTATTGAATGAACAGGGCGTTGCCAAACCCGTTTCTCTTGCTGCCGCCTTAAATTTCTCTAGGGTTCACATTTTGAGAATGATCGATTAATCAGTCCAGGGGAAACAATTAATAATTAAGTTGCAGATGATGGCTTTCAATGTTTCCAGCCCGTAGATTTACTAATTGCTGAGAACTCTTGGTCGATTTATTGCACGACTTGTAGATTCCGATCTGCGTGACTAGATATGTTGGTCATCAATCTTGTCCGAATCTACGCTTCATATATATAGCTGCCCTTCTCGGGGTATATTAATTAGTTAATTAATTAAATTAGGGCTTGTTTGGATAGCCAGAGATTAGATCAAGGCCACGCTCAACGTCATGGGCGTTCGGCTTGAGCTTTTTTTCCTATTCATTTTTTTTGTTTTTGTTTGTTTTTTTGTTTTTTTGTATTCCTTTGTATTGTTCGTGATAGGTTAACATATTTTTCTATTTTTAATTTTTTTAAAAAATTTAATTATGCCAAATAAGTCAACTTAATTATGGTAAAAAATCAGCCAGCTACAGTGAAAAAACTATAAGCCATCGTCATTCTGAACGCTACCCAAATATTTTCGAATAGGCAGGGGTATGCAAATTATTAATCTACCAATTCAAAATCCAATATCTAGCAATGGAAAATATCGGTTGCTTTTTATAATTCATCCATGCAAACTAAGAACGAATTACTAGCACAACTAAGCAAGTTTAGGGATCTACTGTGCCCAGCAAGCAACGTGGAGCGATCCAAGGAAGTCTTAGCTGAATGGGGTTCCTTTCTTCAGTTCTTCTACTGCACCAAACAATTGTCAACAAGTAATTAGCTTTTTCTACGGTAACTAGTTTTCAAACGAAATATCTTTTAAAGATAGGATCTAAAAATTAATTATAATATATACTATATTAATTTTATTTATATCGGTTAAAATCGTACATGAGTCTCTTTCTCTTTACTATCTTTTACGAATAATCAAAAACCATAAATCATAACTAAAAATTATAAGCTACGGTCTAAAAGAACAGACATGCTCTTATTGATGGATAAAACTTGATGCTCGTCTTGCCCTAAAAATAAAGGTATCTACTGAGATAAAAAAAATCTAGGACATAATTGAGACGTACAGTAGTAATGCGGTGTTGGATCAGTTAAGTGCTCGCATGCAGGTAGTGTGCTCTGCTGTACATACCTGAGATATAAATATCGAAGGGTACCATCGTGCGAGCGAGCGAGCGAGCAAGCAAGCAACCCAGCCTCCTGAATCGCGTGCAACTCCATCTTATTGTCGCTGCACGCTTATACTTAATGCTGTACGCACAGCTGTACGTGTTCTTGCTTAGGCACGTAGCTGCACTGCCTCCCTCCTCTCCGGAAAAGATTCAGATTCAAACATTGTTTAAAGAGAAAAACGGGTATATACCATTAAAATACATCAAAATTTCATATATATACTATCAAAAAATTTCGATTCACTTTAATGCCACTCAAAATTCACAAAGTTTGGCAATATACCACTCCGTCGCTCGTCCGTCACCCCTCCGTCTCTTTTTGCTCTCTAGCCACAGATCCTCTCGCCGCATCGCCTCTCGCAAGTATGCGTGCTCGATGTTCTAGGATTGAGAACCTGATTGAGGAGAGAAATTGCACACAAAACAAGATTGAAGAGAGCCTGACGCTGTTCCACTCATCTTATTCTCACAGCATTACAATCCGCCAAAGGATGTTCCAAAAATAAAAATTTCTCTACAAAGATAGGGTATTTTGGCGGCTGGAAACACCAACAACTTTAGGCATCTTTTTTCTTTGGGAGGAGCGTGATGGATGCTCATTCCTTGATTCAACCCAGCCATCGCTTGATTTATGTTTACGGTGCTTGTAAATTGTAATACTCCGACCCAAGATTATGGGGGTTGCCACATACAATCCACACCACATTGACGCGACAATTAGGGCACGGCAGTAGGGGAAGCCCTCCATTTGCTTTAGGCATGGAGGATTCGACCATCGTCCCTGTAGCTCTTGTCCCATACGATTGCTGATGAGGATATGATCCTAGTGGATACAATCATATTAGCAATGCTTGTTGTTCTAATTACAAGAGTTCCTACGTGTCATTTAAATTATCAAGTGAGCTTGTTTTTAAAAGTGCCTTTATATCATATGAACTATATGATACTACTCAATGATGAAAATGTAAATTTACGCAGCTATACAAGGATGATTGCATCAACACTACGAGCTTGTAGTTAGGGTCTATCAAAAGGAAGCCAACCAACATATCAAAACCATATCGATGTCTCCCCCAACTCTTTCTTATGGTCACTACGTCACTTTTGGACCAATTCAAGCAAGAGTTCAAGTGGAACACGTTTTGGAATCCAATTCGGCCTCTAGATCAATTCAGATTCAGCCTGGCAGATCCAACTTCAAACGAGCATAACTTTCACATACAGAGTCCGTTTGAGATCTATGAGTACTTGATGAAGAGATTTTCTCATCCTATTTCCAACGGATCCAGCCTTGCCTACAAACACCTTCTGTACGCTCTGCAATCATTAAAAGAAGTTGCTACACCACCTGTTTGGCCAAATCAGACCTTGTAATGCATGGTTTAAGAGGAAGGTGCTACCCCCACTATTCATAGCTAAAATACTGTTCACATGTACAGTAAAATAGTACCACCCTCTTATTTCTTAGTTTTGTATGGCTTCCACTCCCCTATTTAAGGAGGCTGCACCACTCTAGTTTTCGCAGATTTCGTTTATATTTAGTTTGCCTGTGTTACAACTTGTATCTTCTGCATGTGTTGACTAGACCACCCAGTCAAGATTTTTATTCGAAATTCCACCATATTGAGTATTTCAATCCTATTTGCAATTTGAGATTACTTGTTATGTTGTTCTTGCATGTTCTTCGGTTGCATGCAGAAATAGATCTTTATGGTCAGGTCAACCACGTTCTTGGCACGGTAGATAACGACTTAGAGTGTGATTTAATGATTGCTTGGTGTTCTGGTTATGACCGGTTAGTAGCCACATCGTCAAAATCGTTCTTCTCCAAATCAAAATTATCATCCAATCGGAAGATCTGGATTGCATCCTTGCAACCAGTGTGACAGCGAGGCTAGGGTTGTGTGTGGTGAGCTAGCGGCGTGGCAAGGCTAGTGTTTGCATGTAGTGGGAGAATGGGTGCACGAGAGAAAGGAAGGGAATGCTACGGTGGCTCAGTAGCGAAGATTGGGGGAGCGAGTGGGAGATTGGGCAGCCGTGCGAAGCCAATCAAAGGATTGGTCGCCAGCATGACAAGAATTGGGGAGCTCAGGGAGGGGCAGGATATGTGCGGCCAGGGGATTTGGGCTAGAGAGTAGAAAGAGACGAAAGGGTGACAGACGAGCGATGGAGTATTACATTGCCAAATTTTATGAATTTTGAGTGTATTAAAGTGAACTAAAATATTTTGGTGGTATATATCAAAATTGGACATATTTCAATGGTATATACCCGATTTTCTCTTGTTTAAATGGGTTTACTATGTAACACTAAATCACAAACTTTTGTGTTCTCAGTCACTTCCATTTCCAGGAGTTGTACATGCTACGATACTCATGCCATGCGCCACCATCTTAAACTCCATCTCTAGCAACCGTTGCCACCTTTGTCAAAGCTAGATGTAAGAATACAGATAGGCTACACTAGCACATAATAAAATTTTCTACCATGTAAATTGGTAAAGCATACGAGTAAGAGATCATAGATCGTTATCACTAAACACATAGTATAGCAAAAAAAGAGTTGGAGCAGTTTGGTCCGACATCGTGTGCGTCAATGCAGTAGAAGTAGTCGATCATCTAACGTCCTTGGCCACCAATTGTCTCCTCCAGCAACCCCTCATGTTCCTCATGTATATTGCAGATCGTCCTCGATCAACACAGTAGCGATCACAACAGTGCCTCTACGGTATCCACACTTCTAAGGTCGAAATACCCTACGTCAATATGCTAGCACCAGCACGTACGATAGGATCTTCGGAGAGAGGTGGCTAGGTTTTCTATGGGTGGTATGATCTACTAACAAAAGCCCCACACCTCTCCTTATAAAACACTCCTTTAGTGGAACCTTACGCTAGGTGCCCATTAAAGCGCGAGCCCATATGAATGGATTATATCTAAACTGATTTATTCTAGCCTATCAAGTGTACGACCCTATAGACTCATGTGCACTCGGGTGCAATCCAAAAACCCCTTTCTAATCCATAATTCGGTAGTTGTCCCTAGCAAGATATAGTGACCCCTTAACACAAATAAAGTGTTAGTGATATACCTTAGAGGTAATTATAGAGATGATTGTATTATTTCTATGTTTATTATCTTTTGAATAATATGTTATTTTGTTCCTTAAATAAATCTCTTTCATATTGATCAACAAGTATGTAACTTATTCGTGTAACTCTTTATTTATATTTTGATGTTATTCTAAATTATCTCTAATCTTATATTATTATATGGGATATTTATGATTTACGGATCAGCACATATATTTATTGATGATCATATTTCACGGATCATAGATGTGAGATATCAAATCAATAATGTGGACACATGTTAGAGAACATGATGTTGAGTTGATCCACTATGAGACACTGCAGGAATTTTTATATTCTTAAGTGTCATCAGTTGGTCTTATACATAATATATGTAGGATTCTTAGACTTAAGATCATCATTATTTTTTACATGTATAATAGTTTACTTAGGGGTTATCAAATACTATTCCGTGACTGAGTAGTCATAAAAGTAGTTTCGAGTTTATGAAACATACGGAGGAATATGAGTGATCAAGATGGAATTTGCCCCTCCTATATAATAAGAGAGATATCGCTGGGTCTCTCGATGTTGTTGGATTAAGAAAGTATATGGTCATGCCGAATGTGGTTGAAAAGTCAATCACAACTGAGTAATCCACTACAGGTTCGAGTGAAGAATTGAGCTATCACAAGATAGCATGCTTCTCGCATTGAGTTTGATCTGGTATCATGAGGCAAAGAGATCGATACATAAGCATTATATAGGTTTATCTGATATGATTTATATGCATATTTAGGGGTCATTATGTTCTGTTAGAGACTACTACCGACTTATTAACAGGAAAGGAGTTTTCGGCCCATGGCTAAATATACATGAATCTACAGAGTCACACAGTTAATGGGTTGGAACGATAATGATTCGGATAGTAGTTTTCAAATGGGATTTTATTTCTACTTATATCAGATAAGAATTCGATTGAAGGCTATATAAGGAGAGATGCGGGGGCTGAGGGAGGTATCCCGAAACACACCCATCAAAACCCTAGCCACCACCTCTCAGAACCTCTGCCGTGCGCATTGGTGCGAGCACACTAACACATTGTGTTTTCTCCCTAGACATGTGGACCTCGGTAGAGGCGTTGTTACAACTACGGTGCTGATCAAGACGATCGCAAGGAGGAGACGGTTGACCGGAAGATGATCGACTGCTTCCACTACACCGACGCGCTCTTCGTTAAATCGGCTGCTTCAACTTTACCTCCGCTGCACTGCGTGTCTAGTGGTAATGATCTATGATCTTTTACTTACATAGCTTCTTGGTTTATAGGGTAAAAAATTTTAATTTGTGCTAGGATGGTCTACCTATATCCTAACATAAAGATTATATCGGACAAATATGTGCTGTGCTCATGTGCCCTTATGCCTCACGATAGCAAATCAAACATGTACTGTCCTTATATTATTGAGAAGGCCGCAGAGGGATGCTACACCGGAGAAGATGCGCGCTGGGTGGCAGCATCCATGGTTAGGCTTGGTTGTTTGTTTAGTTTAGTCGCGTGCTAGATAGATAATCCCTTGTTTACATTGTGAATTCGCACTCATACTTTAAATTTTGTCAATATAGTAACATTATTTCTAATTTGATTCAAATTAAAGAATATGTCTTTAGAAACAATGTAGACGCCTAGTTAAACTCGGCAGGTTTTGTGCTACAATACGTTTGTAAAGAGATAATGGATATGATACATGCAGCAGCCCTGCTACAGGGATTGTCGCCATGAGAGGGGAGGGTAAAAAAAAGGAGTGGACTGCCATCATATTATTCCCCAATAATTTTGTTGGCCCTTTGCTTTGCTTTGCTTTGCTCGATCTCCTCCCTCCCGAATGGGGCTTGTCAGAGCAAAGAAAAGGAAAAGCAAGGCCAGAGGAAAAGCATCATGTGCCTGCCTACTTAAGAGAAATTGGCATGTGCAAATTACACGCATGCTACGTTCTAGTGTGTACACAGGTATACTTTGGAAAGTTGAAAATACTCCTAAGATTGCAAAAGTAGAAATGTAAAACGAAGAGGATGCCTAACATACAAATGCTCCAACAAGATAAAAGATTGCAATGCAAAATATATGCATGTACTATTCTGTGTGGCATCATGCTCATTGCTCAATAGAATAGAATAGAATAGAAGTAGAATACGACAGAGGCGTGCATCTTTGAAACACAGTAATTTTGTAACATCCTATTTTCAAAGTTTATTTTTAAAAGAAAATTCACTATTTAATTTTTTGAATTTAATTCAAACTTAAAATGAGTTTTTAATAATAAAAAAGATTTAATTTGACTAAAATCAACATTAACATTTGCTACAAGTATTTTATTTGGGTTCCTTATGTCTCAAGGAATTTTTTGAAATTTTTTTGGATTTTTCTAGATTTATTTGCTATTTTCTAAAGCCCAAGTGAATTTTGTTGAGTTTCTAAAATTGAAAATACCCAAAAATCCTAAAACTAGTTGGGCTGAGGCGTTACTATTCCTCTGACCCAGCTCGCGCGCCAGCTCGCTCCAGCCCACCCCCTCTCTCGGC
This sequence comes from Melocanna baccifera, assembly GCA_036346265.1. Taxonomy (NCBI): domain Eukaryota; kingdom Viridiplantae; phylum Streptophyta; class Magnoliopsida; order Poales; family Poaceae; genus Melocanna; species Melocanna baccifera. The sequence goes on from CM070700.1 coordinate 1,312,592, forward strand.
TAACTGATCAACCTCCCGTCCACGTGTCGGCGATTTGACGGTTCCTCGCACCAGCCGTCCGATCTCTGAGCTATGTTGCGTGTCGTGCATCCAGGGCACCACACACTATGCTTTGTCTCCAACCAGTCTCCGTGTGAGCCGTCTCCAACGTGGTCTCTCGGCGTGCATGCCGTCAACGCCTCAGATTCCGAGCCGTGTCCGCCTCAGCGTCTTGGCGTTTGCGCCTTAAATAGCGCCCCCTCGCGTTTAGAGCCATGTAGAGCCACCGCTACACTAGCTCTCGTGCATCGTCATCTTCATTGCTGTTGAGCCCGAGCCTGTGCATTGCTGTCTACGTTCACCGCCGTGCCTCTTTGCTCCATCGATTTCACCACTGGTGAGTGTTCGCCCGCCGTCCAGCCGCCGTCGTCCCCTTCCTCACTATCATCTTCCAGCTGGTCAACTGCTCGCCTCACTCCACCGCACCTCGATTAGCGTGTCACTCGCTCGATGGCCGACTCTTCGCTGTCACCAGCCAATCGCCAAGTGCGCATGTCAGCATCCTGGCCATCAGATCACTACCGCCACCGTTCGATCAGATCCATGCCAGCACAATGGTCAAATGGTCGAGATCCCTCCACGTAGACAATGACAACTGTTAGATCCTCGTGATGTCAACCGCACTGAGTCGGCCAACCCTTCGGCTTCTTAGTGAACTTGGTCTACCATGCACCGACTCACTGACACCTGGGACCCACCCGTCAGAAACACTATTCCATGAGCCCATAGACCAACTGAGTCAGCCATGCTGAGTCAGTAGCCATGTTAGTCCTAGCGTGATGTGTCCATCCACATGTCGGCCACGTCAATGCCATGTTAGCACCTGAGTCGATCCCCAAGGCCACGTCGGCATGCTAAGTCAACTGCCATGTGTCATGCCATGTCACCTGCCATGTCAGCCCTAATAGTTAGCTGTCAGCCCTGTGTCAGTGCCCATCAGTCCTAGTGCACACGTCAGCTGCCATATCACCGCCACATCATCCTTAGCTGCCACGTCAGCCAGCCCATCACCAGTTCACTGTTTCGTGCACCAAGTCCATCGTAGACTAGCTATTCTGTGCATCGAGTCTACAACACAGTAATATTTTCTATTTTTCAGTATTTTTCTTAGATTAAATTTTTCGAGTGCTCGTTCTCCTTTGTCCTAGCTCCTATTGTCCCTATTTTTTTCTAAATTTATCTAAAATCGATCTCTATCTTTTAGTTCTAGTTTTAAAGTTTTTGAAATTTATTTAAATTTATTTTGCGCTTTATTTTGTTTTCTCTTGTTTGATCACGCTTTCGAAAGAGCTAAAGCAAGATTTGAAGATCAAGAGTAATTAACTGAGAAAGACTAAGGTAAGTCATGTTCTTTGATTATGTTGAACCTAATTTTCAATCTATTTATTTATTAATTTATTTTAAATTATCATGCATTGCTATGTTATTACAAACTTTTGTACTTGGTAGTTATTGTCCTAACTGATTAGTCGCTCACTTGATAATTTGTAAGCCATGTTACCCTTATCATCATAGGATGCTAAATTATTTAGTGATACAATACCAGTTGTCACATGAATTGTGCAATTAATATGCTTAGTCATGCTTATAATCTCGTTGGACTCATCATCACATGTGATCAATTAATTAATTTGACTTAATAAAATATTGAATCAAGGTTGTAACCACAATTATAAAATTTGTGTACCATGCCATTGGTGTATCATTGATGTTGGTTATATAGAACTGGTTCACTTGGGCGAGTGGTCATGCAGTAAAGGGCGAAGTGTGGATCCACTTCGAGTGATGTGGATATCTCGCTTGGATAATGTTTAAGAATTTATCTTTGTGCGCTATTGATCTAAGCCTTACTATGCAATCACATGTCTAGTATGAGATAGACCTGATTGATTAATTTGTTATTTATGATATTTTAATTTTATTTTTGCCATTGTGATGAGTATGGATGCTAATTTCCATGAGACGCAAGAGGGGGCTCTCCGACAAGGTTGTGCCTACTCGGCCGTGAAATCTCTACGGGCGAAATTGAGTTGAGATCTAGCTTGTAAAAGCATTGTTGTGATTTTCTTTAGCATGAAGATGAAGTGTTCTAAATCTTTGTTTTGTTTTCTCTCTTGTTAGATCACGCTTTCAAAGAAACTGAAGTAAGATTTGAAGAACAAGAGCAATTAACTGAGAAAGGCTAAGACAAGTTGTGTCCTTTGATTATGTTAAACCTAGTTTTTAATATATTTATTTATTTAAAATTATCATGCATTACTATATTATTACAAATCCTTATACTTGGTAGTTATTGTCCTAACTGATTAATCGCTCACTTGATAATTTGTAAGCCATGTTACCCTTATCATCATAGGATGCTAAATTATTTAGTGATACAATACTAGTTGTCACATGAGTTATGCAATTAATATGCTTAGCCATGCTTATAGTTTCGTTAGACTCATCATCACATGTGATCAATTAATTAATTTAACTTAATGAGATGTTGAATCAAGGTTGTAACCACAATTATAAAATTTGTGTATCATGCCATTGGTGTATCATTGGTGTTGGTTATACAAAACTGGTTCACTTGGGCAAGTGGTCATGCAGTAAAGGGAGACATGTGGATTCACTTCGAGTGATGTGGATGTCTCGCTTGGATAATGTTTAAGGATTTAACTTTGTGCGTCATTGATCTAAGCCTTACTATGCAATCACATGTCTAGTATGAGATAAACCTGATTGATTAATTTATGATATTTCAATTTTATTTTTGCCATTGTGATGTGCATGGATGCTAATTTCTATGAGACGCAAAAGGGGGCTCTTCGACTAGGTTGTGCCTACTCGGCCGTGAAACCTCAGCGGACGAATTGAGTTGAGGTCTAGCATTGTAAAAGTATTGTTGTGATTTTCTTTAGCATGTGGATTATCACATCGTGCGAGTAAAGTTATGCAATCTTTGTAAGTGTAAAAATATTCGAATAACCGTGTCTCCAGTTATGGACATTGCTCAGTGATTTCACGCGAAGAGTAGAGATTTCATAAAACTTGATTAGGATGACTTTAAGAAGTGAATGGTTAGTTTACTTATAGTTCATTTAATTCTTTTGATTATTTATTTATTATCATTTTTTTATTAAAGTTCGTCTTCAATCTATTTATTATATTTACTTTAAATTATTATTTTCTGCAAAATAACCTTTCAGCTACCACTTAGTAAGCCTTGCATATTATATTGCATTTTTATTATAAATGACTTGCTGAGTATCAATGTACTCACGGCTTTATACCTACTGTTGCTCAGTTGAAGAGGGAAAACCATATCAGCAAGAGGTATCTGAAAGAGGATATTTCAACGACTTCGTGGAATAGGACTTCGCTCCCCAGTCGATTGCTTGTGGGCATGTCGAATAACTACTACGTTTATTTCAGTTTTTCGCTGCTAGTTTCTTAATCCCTTCATACTACTATTTGTAAGTTTGATCATAAAGTTGTACTCTGGTAATTTTTAATATTTGAATTTATTTCTTTATTAATTTTGCATATGGTCGATATTTCATCTATATTCACTGTGTGTACTAGTGTGATTCTGAACTAGTGCAGTATACACAGAGTCCGAATTTGTATATTCAGATCTCGACAAATTTTGTAGTAAGTTTACATGGACAGGAAAACAAATTCTTTGAAATTATCCAGATATAAAAACAAGACATCCCGTGCGTGCCTAGAATAGAGAGCACGGAGCGTTACTGCGTTAGTAGCATGTAGCCTAGTGCCTCATGTGTTTGTCTTCTCGTGTGGCTGACAAGAGACTTGCCCGCACACAATCTTTTCCCCTCTCTTCCATCTGACGGCGAATTCATTGTAGTATATGACTTGGCTTCGGGCGCCTTTTGCAAAGCTTGGCTGCAGGACTTGCTACACCTTTTTACTTGTTACTCAGATCTCGTTTCATGGCATGTCATAATACTCTGTCATAGCAGCATTTCCTTGCTTTGGCCTCGGTTTCTTCTCGATCTCGGTAGTTTGTCCAAATAACACTCTTAAACAACAGTTTAAAAAAAAATCACATTTTCTTTTGCATAGAATCAGATGAGCAGCCAGACCACAGAATTGGTCACAACAGCCACTTATCATATTTACAGAACTGACAACAATGACAAGAATAGCACGTTCATCCGTTACCAAGTTCTTAACTACAAGCTGTGCCCAAGTGCTGTGGTTTTTGGTTTTTAGCTGATCAAGCGAGGAAGAGACACTCGTGTTGAGAAGTCACTCTGTGCAAAGTGGCTCCTGCAATAAGTCCTATAAACAACTTATAAAAAACTATCTTAAAAAGTTACTTCGTTCAAAAATCAGCTTCTAAAAGTCAGAAGCTGTTTAAAACAAAGCAAAGCCAAAAGCCAGAAATAAATAAAGATGAAACGGATCGAGGTAATTCTGTGCTGAAAAAAATGTTTGGTTCGTAAAAAAAACAAAACCAAATACATTGGACTTTGCTCTTTTCTCGACCTCCACCTCCTTGCACGTATCCAAATCAAAGTTGTCACGTTAATCTCGCCATATCATCTTGTACATGTGCATTTGCTCGCGCGCGTTTCCATGGTACATGTGCGTTGCTCGAGAAATGATTGCTGAATACGGAGGTTAAACCTTAAGTCAATTGTATTATGACTTGGGTGACCATAGGATTGTCCACAATCAGAGGGTCGCTTTGGCACCAACTCTTGTCCTTACCTCGTGTGGACTGGATGAGCATATCAATTTGTTACTTCTGTCTTCTGATTTCTAGCTTTTTAATTTCATTTTTTAGTTTTTTTTTCTTTATCTCTTTATATTGTCCATGATAATATAACTTTTATAAATTTAACTACACTAAAAAACTACCAACAGTTACAGTACATCTCCAACTATTATAATACAAAAGAAGATATAATCCTAAGTTTTTAAGCCCAAACGAGGACCAGCAAAACCATGCCGTGGGATTGTTCCATCGGAGTGCACGTAAAATCACAATGCACTATTATATCACGCTGGTAGGAAGGAAGAAAACGCTGGTAGGAAGGAAGAAAAAAGAGAAGAAAGAAAGGAGTGGGATTCGACCCACCTGTCAGTGACACCCGGCGCGAGCAAACGAGAGACACCTCCACGGTAATTAATGTCTCTCCATCCCTACACCCAGGTGCGTCCACAGCGAGTCGAGCGGTCCATGATGGCATTGGCGCATCGAGCTGCGTTGCATCTGCGTAGCCGCCGCTACCATAGCGGGAATGAGTGGATCCTATTCCCGTAGTCGCCACTCGTGAGGCGCCCGGTGCGTGCCAACTCGACGGCAGCAGGGGGAGCTGGTGTGCCCCTCTTCCTTTCGAGCACTTTGGGCACTGTTTCCTAGTACCAAACCAGTGCATAGCTCCAAGCGACATGCCGGCCCCGTCTCATCACTCCTCCCTCCCAGCATGTTGCGAAAAATATAGTAGTAGCAAGGAAAAAAAAGGATACCAGGAACCAAATCCAGTCCCAACCGCACCGAGAATACACTACACACACATTGTGTTGGTTATATTGTTCCCCTCGAATGAGTTGCTACATGCAAACGGAAGAAATGGCAACATATTGTCTTGCTTGTAGATGCAGACAAGGTGTGGGGAAGAAATTGGACATATTCTTTTCAGCTTTTTAGTCGATTTTTTTAGCAATCACTATTTGTTAGGCTAGTAAATCGTAATTAAAAATTATAACCAACAGCTCAAAAGAAGAAGGCCATTGATAGATCATAGATGGAGTTGTTTTAAGGTTGGATTTTTTTCCACTTTCAGTCGGTTTATGCTTATACGGACTACAATAACTAGTTTTTAAACAGTGCGTTTTTTCAAGACGGAGTCAATAGGATGATTGTAATAAAAAAGTGTGCTGAGTTCAGCTGTATCGGCCAAAATAGCATGTGACTATTTTTCTTTGCATACTATCTTTCACAAACAACCAAAATCCAGATATTTAAGTTATAAGTCATAAATCCAAAAAAATCTAACCTAAATCCCGCATTTCAAACAGAGCCTTAATTTTGTTCGACAGTAAAACAAAAGACTCGTTTTGATAGTTTGAACAAAACATTGTTTTGTGCTTTTCTTTCTCGTAGGGCTGTAGGGGCCTGCCTCGAACAAGGCAATGTGTACTTGACATGTTGGTAGGTCTAGAGCTTTTTTATGTTGGAGAAAGCAAAGTACTGCAGGCAAGGCCCCTGTGCCCACTTCTTCCTGCATGCATGCTCTGCTCGCTGCCTTTTTAGTTTTCCCTCTTCCCTTCTTCCTCGGCTGTCTGCTCCACCACAGGACAAAACAAAGCTGGATCTTTTACTATTATTGTCCTTGTTTTTGTTTAATCACGCGGGACATGCTCACATACTGCCGTGTGCTTAGTCCAAAGCCCCAGCTGTAACTTGGATTACCTATGCCCAAATGGTGATTGGACTTGTTATTCCATGGAAGCAGGCAAGGACAAACAAATGATTTGAGGGTGAAAAGGTTGAGGGGAGCAGCACATGGGGGGAGGATTCGTGTGCGCCTGCCCTTAGACTAAGGGGTGATCGAAATAGCGATAGCTTTTGACTTTTAGCTGAAAAAACACTGTAGCTGAGTTAGTGGGTAGTGTAGTGAATAGTGAAAAAAAATCTGAAGCTAGAAGCTAAAGCCGAAAAAAGCCGAAACGATCAGGGTCTAAGGTTTTTTTTTTCGTATTGGCCGCAGGGATGATTTTTGCCTGTGATTGCTTACTTATAGATAAAAATAAATAGTAGTAACAGAAAGAAGTGATTTTTAGAAAAAGATGCGTGAGCGGTGGCAATAATAGGGGAAAGATGCATGCGTAAGATGATAGCAAGAAGAGTAAGGATACGTGATACGTCTATGACTTCTATCTTATCTTAGAACGAGATGCGAGAGCGAGGAAAATAAAAAGGCCGCTCTGATAAACCTGACGTTCCAGTACAAACAACTCAACCGTATACGTGGACGTGTGATGCGTGAATTGCGCATATGAAAGCGCCTACATGTCAGCCACTGTTCGTAACGAGCGTAGGCAGGTGGACAACTCACTCGTATGCGTGGAAGCGCTTTTCTTGTTATTACCTGTAGGGTTTCAGGGCGCAGGAGACTTTCTACGCGTCGTGACACGAAGAGCAGGACAGGAGGGACTTTCTATGCACCTGGCAGAGAAACACAGCGCCAATCAACGCACATCATGGGGAGATTGTCGAGGCATTTGGCCCTGCGATCTACGTGACAAATCATGGCTCGCTTCGTTCGCGGAAAAATATTTTTGGGAGGATTTGTGAAGGATTTTTGGAGGACCTGTATTGATCCTTGCAAACTCCCCTCTATGGTGCCTTGGTACACCTTGCAAACTCCCTCTATGGTGTACCTTGGTACACCTTGTGTTGGAGCATGCTCATGTGTAGCTCTCCAAAGAGAGAGAACAAAAGAAAGCCTTGCTCATGTGTGGCACTCACTCCTTCGATGTGGGTAGCCTTTGGATCGGACGAGATTCTCTGATTTAAGTTACGGTAACTTTATCGTCTATTTCTGGATAGACGGTTCAGATTAAATGTATCTTTTAATCTGGACTGTCCATCCAGAGATAGACGATAAAGTCACCGTAACTTAAGTCAGAGAATCCGCACCCCCTCTGGATAGAAGGAGAGGAGATGAAAGGAAAGGAGAGGGACCCCTCGGCAATCTCTTGCCTCGAGGTCAAAGCAGAGGAAAAAAGTCCAAGCAGGAGGCTAGGAATAAAGCGCCCTGCAATTCGGATGGCTTTGGTTCGGCTACGACGGTCTAATTGGCGCAAACAGTATGGCCAGTCGAGGTATACTAGTGATCAAAGTCTGAAAGTTTGACTACATATATATGCATACTACATTTGTCCACGAAGAGGGTAAAAGTGAAACCGCTCAGTATGCTGGAAAGTGTTTGCAAGCTGGAAAATAACGGTAATGTCTAGCTAAGAGAGCCAAGCGAAAGAACCCACCCTATAATTTGTAAATGTGAATTGTTTGAATTTGACTGTTACTTAGTTTGAAGTTAATTTGTTACTTAGTTTGAAGTTAATTTTCTTTCAAGTTTCAACCATTTTTACCTCACGTTTGAACCTCATCATAATATTTTTGCTCCGCCACTGCTAGCAGGTAACCTCGAAACCCACTTTGTTGGCCTCAGATTAGATGTTGTTTTCTAATTTCCCATATTTGCAGTGTTAGTAAGCTAATTTTCAGAAAAATAAAGTTTTGTATTAAAATATGAAGCAACTTCAAGGACTAAAGTGAAAAAAATGTACTTTTGCATGTCAATAGTTGTGCAATCTATCTTGCACGAGTAATAAAGAAATGACTCAGGAGGAACTGCAATTCTGTCGAGAGTAGAATCTGCACGTTTGTTTAAGGCCACCCCATCATTCCATTCATAATTTGACATATCCATATCACGCCTAAGCGGATAACAAGCGTGTCCTGCTGCGCGTGGCAATGAGCCTTTCATTTTGGCTTCTAGTATGTGGTTCTGATTTGTCTATAACAATTAACTTTTAAATATAGTATCTTTTTAAGATGGTAACTTAGATTAGGTAAAATCACACGTGAGTATCTCTTACTCCATACTCTCTCACGAATAGCCAAAAGTTACCAACCGCAGCCATAATCTACAGCCTAAAAGTATATGCCTAATAATAGGACTAATTGATACCAAGTGTCCGATCTTTTCGTTGTAGGATCGACAATAACATACATGTAAGCTTGAAGAACCATAGATAATCCCTTGCCGCCAATATAATAGGCTTGCAACTCTTTACATAACTAGGACTTAAATAAACAAACCATAATGCTAAGGTTTGTAAATATGCTTTGCAAATGGTTGAAGTCCATACACCTACATCTTGTGGCATAATGCTAAGGTTTGCAAATGAGCTTTGCAAATAGTTGAAACTCATGCATAATCCTTTGTAGCATGTGATTTAAGTTTGTAAATATATTTTACAAATGGTTTGAGTCTATGTCCCTAAACATTGTGTCATGATTCTAACGTGTGCGAATATATTTTGTAACTTATTATTAATCATACTTTGACCTTTGGTTGTATGGTACTACGATTTGCGAATATATTTTATAAATTTATTGAAGTACATGTATCTCCGTTTTTACAAAAAATTTTAGGGCGGTACAATCGGCTTTGTCTGTAACAGCTAGTTTTCTAGCCATTATAGTGGGGGTCGGTCGGACTGGCCATGTGTTGGTGGTCAGACCAGTATAGGCTAATTTTGCTAGAATCTTGTCCCAACAGTGAGTTTTGTGTGTGTGAGCTATAAATACCCACAATGACTGGTTGAGAGTAAGGTCTGACATGTTATGAAGATTGGAACTCACTTACCCAAAGGGGGAAATAGTTAGCACTAGTAGATTTGAGGTGTTTGGCTTAATTTGTGAAGTCTATCCAATTCGTTTAGACTTACCTCAATATGGACTAGGAGAGACTGGTAAGTCTTTGAATACCACGGTAAAGAGAAACCTTGTCAATTGTGGTTTGCTTTCTTGTGCTCATTTACATTCTTGCAATTTATATTTCTAGAATTGTATAAATTGCTTGTCACCATAGGATTGTGAATGTTAACATTAACTTAGGTTGTTGGCGCACTTAATGAAACTAGATAATTTAGGTCTTAATTAAACAAAATCGATTTGATTTATGTTTTCACATTTAAAACCCAGTTTTAGCTAAAGAAATTGTAAAAGCGCCTATTGAGCCTCCCTCTTGTCGGCCACCTTGACCTTACATAAGTTCGGGTTGATGACAACGATGGCGATAAAAATGATGAACCCACATACACAGCTAGAAAATAAACTAAAAAATTACGGGCTTGGCGGCTCAACTAATAATACAAACTCGATTTACAATTTGGACACAACTCCATCTAATGAAAACCATAACCAACAATCGATAGGACTTAAGGAGCATTCTCAATAATCTGTACCCCTAAACCATTGGTGTGTGACAAACACTAATATGGAATTGACACCCTAATATGCAAAAACAAGTTTGTGAGATACATAATCCTACTGATGAATCGTAGCTGATCCTCAGTTGCCAACGCAATAGGCTTGCAACTCTTTGCGTAACTTGGACTCAGAGAAAGAAACCATAAACTTGTGTGTACTCTGCCCCATGTAGAATCGACGATAATTTGCGCATAAGCTTGACGAATCATAGCTGATCCTCCGTTGCCAATGCAGTAGACTTGCAACTCTTTGCGTAACTTGGACTCATAGAAAGAAACCATAAACTTTATGACATTGGTTTGTATTGGGAACTATGGCATGACCAGAAGGGTGCTGATGTTGTAACTAGATCCACTGTATGGGCCTTGAAGTTAGCTTCCTAACAAGTACAAAAACATCCAAATCGTACTTTGTATGTGGAATTTATAGGCTTTTTAATCTGGGCAAGCTGGCTATGACGAGTTCAATTCGAATTAACTTCAAACCTCTCTATCTTTTAGTTTTTTACTTTGGCTGGTTTGAATTCGTGGGGAAAATGAAAAATGAAGTGTTCTAAATCTTTGAAAAGTCGTGGCATATGCAGATATCACCCAAAGATATCGTACAACACACAGACTCTTCAAGTTTGTCAACTAGAGCTCGAGTTCTAAATAGCCTGTGCAATATGCACTTCAATTGCCATAACTTTTGCTAGAAAGATCTAAATCAAGCTCTATTTGATCTGTTAGAGACCTGACTTGATAACCTTTAGAAATATATATTTTGTGCACATTGCGAACCTTGAAATCGATGTAGAAAACCTTTTCAACTTTGTAGACAGAACTATAAGTACCATGATAATTAAAACTTGAATGTTCTTGTTTCCTTCTCTTGGACCGATCTCGCCGCTGATCCACCAGCGTGCGCCTAATCATTGTGATCTCCAAATGCATCCAAGCCACGGGATCTTCTCCATTATTTTCCCTCCATGCAAGATGCTGCTGCCGCCTTCTTTCTTTGCCTTTAAAGTTCATCTCTCTCTCATACGGTACTCGTACTCGTACTCGTACTACTACAGCGGGTGTGCATCACCTCACTTGTCTTTACGTGGCAGGCCCGCGAGTTTCCCATCCTTTTGCTTTCACCTCCTTTATCTTTATTTCTTCCTTAAGAGAAATTTCTACCCTTTCTTATGGCCCCGCTCAACTTCTATGGAAGCCAGCCATAGCTTCTAGCCATCGCGCCTTTTCACTGTACATTTTTTTTGTGTTTTGTTTTTTTCCTGTATTCCTTTACATTATCTGTGATAGACTAACATATTTTTCTATTTTTATTTATTTAAATTTAATTATGTCAAATAAACCAATTCAGATATAGTAAAAAATCAGTCAACTACAGTAAAAAACTATAAATCATTGTTATTCTGAACGCTACTTATATTTAAAAAGCAGAGGTGTCTACACCAAAAGAAGAAGAGTATAATAGAATTTCTCTCTCATCCTTTTCTTAACAGTGCCCATTCTGCGTGGACACATGCTGGTCCGCGTAGGAACTAGGATGGCGTAAAGTAAAGAAAGGTCAGTTAATCCACACTGCACCATCACATGTATGCTCGCGAACGCACATTTCGTCGTGCTTTTCGTTGGAGAGTCGCCGGTGAAATTTGCCGAGGAGCTCTCGCATTGACTTTTTAAGAAAGGGCGGGCGCCCAGGTTAAAAAGGAGTGGGCGCCAAGGTTGCAATGTGACTGCAGGGTTCCGAACCAAGGATTTCTACATCAAGAATCAGCTTTTAGTTTCTAATTTATTTTTTATTATTTTTAAATTTTATCTTTTTTAATTTTTTTAGTTTTTTTGCTGATTCTTTTTTCTATGCTCATCTATATTATACGTGATAGGATAATCTATTTTTTTATTTTTAGATTTTTAAATTTAATTAACTAAATAAATCATCATCAGCTACAATACAAAATAAAGCAGCTACAATATAAATTTAACTATAAACTATTAATTTTTAGTCCAAATAGGCGCCGTTAGAAGAGTTGCAATGTTGACTGCAGGGCTGTATAGTAAAAAGGAAAACAGGAGTTGTAGCTGTTTTTTTCCTCCAAAACACCTCCTCTGTATGTATGAACTTTGGATTTTACTGATCTAAGAGAACACAGGCCCGGTTCAGGTTTAGCTTCTGACATTCAGAAACCGATATAAACATGTTGGTTGCAATGAACTGAGGGACATTCCCAGCAGTATGTTTAGATAGGCACATTTATTTAGATAGTAAAATGATAAGCAAAATAGGGACATTAATGTCAAGTAGAGCTCATGGGAAGAGGGAATTGCATTGATGAAAGGCAAGGCAGCGTGCAGAGAGAGAGAGGAGGCAGGAGATGGAGAGAGCTATGAACAGTTGGTTGTGGTACCACCAAACCAAACAGGACAAAACAGCCCCCACCATCTTCTCCAACCTCCCCTGCCTTCTCCATGACCATGCAACTCCGAGAAGCAAAATTGATGCTTCTCTTAGTTGATTGATCACCGGTTGTTGCATGCTTCTCCCATACCCTAACAAGATTACAAGAACCATCGGCCGTTGCGATTGCAATAGGCAAGCAAAATTACATCTTTCTTTTTTCTTGTCAGGGCTTCTCTTAGTTGATCGATCGCCGGTTGCTTCTCCCACATAAGCTCTACGGCGGCCGCAGGTAGCGGTGGTAGGCCAGCCCCGCCGTGTCGTGCCTCAAGCGGCGTAGGCGGACGGCCAGGCGTCGCGGCTCTCCTCGTCGGGGGCAAGCGGAAGCGGAGGCATTGCCATGGTGGTGGCGCGCTTGAGCGGCCGGCCGGGCGGCTCCGGGCAGGACGACACGGACACGGACGCCGGCCACGCGGTGACCGCGCCCGACCGCGAGTCCGCGCTGCTGGACGAGCTCTCGCAGCTGAAGCTGGGCGCCGCGCCGACCACGCCGCTCGGGCTCAGCGGCGGCGAGTGCAGCCCCGCCGCCGTGCGCTTGCGCTTATTGTCGCCGCCGTCAACCATGTAGAATCCCAACAAGCCCGCCGTCGCCTCCTCGGAGATGATCTTGGCGCACTCCACCGCCTCGTCCTGCGGCACCGGCGAGACACGCGCGTCGATCAGTTGAGCACATATGTACACTCCATGCATGATCACAACGATGACAACCTAGTGTAATTGTTCGTCGTACAAGAAGACAAGCAATAACTGTGCCAACCACTACTGACAACGTGCGTTGCGTCGCGGTGCTGACCTTGGGGGCATTGATGAGCGACAGGAGCTCGGCGTCGCCGCCGCAGCCGGCCGTCGCCAGCAATGCCGCGGCGGCCCACGCCGACGGCCGGTGACGAGGCCACCTCCAATCTGCGACGAGCCCACAGCGTAAAGATCAAGTCTTTTGCTAGGAAAACATAAATATCAAGTCTTTTGTGACAATGCACGTAGTAGCTAGAATGTGAGGGGGCAAGGAGCCAAGAACCCACCGGCCATTACCGCGAGCAGGGCGGTCTCGCAGTGGTGCAGCCGCGCGGCGTCGCCGGCGCCGAGGAGGGGGTGGAGGTAGGAGAGTGGTGTGACGGGGTGCATCCGCCAGCCGAGCGCGGAGAGCACGAGGAGCTCCATGCGGCGCACCGTCTTGGCCTCGAAGACATAGGCGTCGCCGCCCTCGGCGGCGCAGAGCTGGAGGTCGAGGAGCAGCGGCACCCGCGTCTCCTCCACCTTGGCGGCGAGCGCGACGCAGGCCACTGCGGCCAGCCGCGCCATCCAGGGCCGGCCCCCCAGCCGCAGCGCGCCGCTGAGGAAGCACCGGTCGAGGTACGCGGCGGCCAGCGCGGCCGTGAGCGCGGAGAAGCCCAGCCTCGCGGCCGCGCGCGCCGCCCACCCCACCGCCGCCTCCCGTTCCGCGGCGCCACCATACCCGTCCCCCTCCTCCGCCGCCAGCACCACCTCCTCCTTCCCCCTGAGCACCTCGAACAGCACCAGCAGCTCGTCGTAAAGAACCACCGCCGGCCGCTGCTCCGGCTCCGGCCAGCCCTCCTCCTCGGCCGGTTCTTGGAACAGGTCGAGGTGCTCCTCCGGGCAGTAGAGCGAGTCAAACAGCGTGGCAAAAGCCATCGCTACTATATACAGCGCGGTGAGTGGGTTCTTGGATGGGGTGCTCAGGTGGCGGCAACGGCGGCGTCGGAGGGAGAGGAGAGCTGCGGCTTCTCCACATCCATGGCGAGCTGAGCTGAGGTAGTGGGTGGCTTTAACTAGAGCTTAGCTTGGTTGGGAGCTTTTCTTGGCCTCGAGGAGTGGGAGGGAGGAGCACACAGCAAAAATGGGAGCGGAGGGAAAGGGAGGAGAGGTTTTATCGGGGTTCGGGAGGAAGACGATGAGAGAGAGAGAATGGCAGGAGCAGCAGCTTCTTTATTGCTAGCTGTGCAGTGCTGCCTGCGAAGTGGGGAGAGAGTGTCGTCGCGTTGCGTTGGTTTCTTTTTTGATTTTTTCGGCTTCCTTCCCTCCCTCCGTTCGCTTCGCTTGGGAAAAATTTGTATGGACACGGCCTTAAATGCTACCTCTAGAGGTGCTCTCCAGATAATAACATCGGTCACTGCATTCCTATTTACTTAACAAAAATAGTGATATATATCGCGTGGCCCCATTCACTCTGACCCTCTTTCCCTACATCCTCACGTATTTTGCCAAGCATCTCGCCCTCCTCATGCACTTCGCTAAAGCCCAAACTGCTCCATGCCGTCTCCCCCTTCCTTACGCCACCTCCTCCTTCCTCTGCTGCCTCAAGCAGTTTCGAAGCATCGCTAGCCTCCTCCTCTCCCCTCTTTCTCGCCCCCGATGCCGTCTCATTCCCCCTCCCCACAATCTCCTTCCAGATTCTTTTCCATCCTCCGTTTTATAACTTTCTCTTCCCCTGCTTCCCTCACCTTCTGATCTGTGCTGCCCCACGAAATCCCCTCTCCCTCTCTATCCGCCTCCAACTCCTCTCCATCCTCTCCTCTCCCTCCCTATCCCGCCCTTCTCGGCTCATCCAATGGAGAGGATGCGGCAGAGTAGCTGCCAACTGGTGACTGGACAAGCGACAGAGAGGCGTGGGAACAACCTCGGAAGGACGAATCTGACGGTGGTGTGGAGGACGTAGTGATCTAGCAGGCGGGTAGTGGTGGCCAGTGGATCGGGGCAAGCAGCGGAGGCGGGCGGTCGCGGTAGGCCGGATTTGGCAGCGGTGCGACTACGGCACACGGCCATCCTAGCCCATACCCGAGTTGCCGTCTTCCCTCTCTTCCCTAGCACTGCCACCTTCCCATCCTGCTATCAACTACCCGTACCATACCTTCCCCTCCTCGGCGCTACATTCCCATGCCGTCGCCTCCCCTCTCCAACAGGCCTTCCTGCACCATCTCCTCCCCTCCCCAGTGCCTGCTACCTCCCTAGCACCATCGAGCCCACAATGCTCGGCTCATCGGACCGCCTCTTCACTATCACGGGGTGGAAATTTAACTCCGGCAAGGAGATCAAGCTTGCCATCCGCACTCTCCTAGCAAGGTGGAGTAGGGACTGTTTGCTCATTGCTAGACAAATTTTCAGTTGTATATTCTTGATTTGCTTCCTTCAATTTGAAGTTTTAAGTTATGGATTAACCTGCAAACGATGATATGATCTGATCTTCAACAATATTGGGTATTGTATGCATTGTCTATACGAGTTTATAGTTTGTCTTTAAATTAGAACTCGCTTTTAAAATTTCATGTTTTGATGATGCACTTTGTTGGTAATTATTCCTTGTAGGCAACGCCCATGATCTCCAAGCTAACTGAGGAGAAAATGTCTAATATTCAGCAAAATTAGAAGTTACGACAAGAGTTGGTAAGCAATTCTGCCATTCTGATAGTCCTAAATCAATACTGTAGTATGGGACATTATTCTTGAAGGTATTCCTTCTTTGTTTTTTTCCCATTTGTTGATGTAGGATTTGAAATTACATCTACATATTTCATACTTGATTATCTAATCATCACTGTCATCGTAAGAGAAAAATATTGCAAATCTATTGCATGTAGCATCTTATTTTCTTGTTCCTACAAACAGAACATTGTCAATGTCATCTTATAAAAGTAATCATATTTGATTATATATAAAATGTTTCTGATAATACCCAGAGTCCCTGATAGCAGAAAGCCAAAATACATGACCTACATTTAGTTTTTAGTTTGTCTTTTAAATTAGGACTTGCATTTCAAATTTCATGTTTTGATGGTGCACTCTGTTGGTAATTATAATTATTCCTTGCAGGCAACACCCATGATCTCCATGCTAACTAAGGAGAAAATGTCTGCTATTCAGCAAAATCAGAAGGTACGACAAGAGTTGGTAAGCACTTCTGCCATTGTGATAGTCCTGAATCAATACTTTAGTATGTGACTTTATTCTTGAAGGTACTCCTTCTTTGTTTTTTTTCCATTTGTTGATGTAGGATTCAAAATTAGATTTACATATTTCATGCTTGATTATCTATGTTTTCAATGTATGCACTAGCATGATTCTGGACTAATGCAGAATACACAGATAGTTTGAATTTGCATATTTGGGTCTTGACAGAGGTGGTATCAGAGCCATATCGACTGTAGGACGAAGCCCTAGTTAGAAACAGTTGACTTAGCCAAAGTTTCAAAATCTATTTTCTAAAATCAAACTAACTAAATTAAATATTTAATAATTTCTCTATTCTTTCCCCATTCTTAAGGTTTTTGCTCTTTACGTTTTTCTAAAAATTGGTTTCTAATTCTTAATTTGGCTTCTTTCCCTTTTGGTGCCATAGATGTCTCGAGTTTCCCATAACTAGATTGGAGGTTGGCCTGAACTTTTCTGAGTTTTGTTGTGAAGTTTTGGATCAAAGAGGCATCCTGTTTATTTCACCAAGAATGAGAAGGCAACGGGTCAATGCATTGGATTCATCACAAGATTGTACTTTACCACAAGGATTGGTGGCCAAGTACTTCACCATAGCTTGAAGAATACTAGTGCTCGTGAAGACTTGTCCATGCAAGGAGCTACGCGTAAAGCTGTTCGACGCCTTTGAAAGCTATATAGAATTAGTCTATCAAAGCTTATTCCGAAGTTTGAAGAGCAATACGTAGCTCCCCACAGTGTAGCAGAGCAAGAGGAAGTAATGGAGGAACCACTACCATAGTCACCAGTGCCTCTATCCTCGCCTAAGCCACCTAGTTCAAAAGAGAGATGATGTATAATGGGCAATCGTCAGGAGTATCTATGGCGCTTCATCCTAGTCGAAGTAAGAGAGCCATTGCTACAAGTTGGCAGCTCATGTGTATTCTATAGTGACTTAGAGTCGGAGACAAGCGAGCTTTACTTGGTGGGACCTGAGTGGAAACCATTAGATTATACCCTTGTATAATTTTTAGTTCCAAGTAGAACGCTTTGGTTCTTATTTGCAGTTGTGTGTCACGTGAGCTGCAGTTTTGCTTATAACATTATGTTGTAGTTATATCAAGAATCTTTATTTGAGCAATTTAATGCTTATTTTGTTAGCCTTCCGGCTAAATATTTGCTTAGTTTAGGTTGCCATTAGTATATCTCCTGTAGACGAGCTTACCAATTATCTTTGCTATTCCCTCTCTTCTTGTAGACCCATGGAGCTAGTCTTCCAGCAATTGTCACCATCCATAGAGACTACAAAATGGTTGATATCCAAAACTAAGCTAGTCGCAGTCAGATGAATTAGGAACCAGGCAATAGCACCGTAGATCCATCAACTAAGCGATAGCAGGCAACACCATTAGGGTTGGATCCAATCTTGAGCCAGTTTATGGTAGCCCAAACTCAGCTAATGAATACAATGATGCAAAACATGAATGTTGTGATGAATAGGCAGAATCAAGAAGCTTTTACACCTCAGTCGGTATGGCAACAATCAATGTTCGTGGAATTCATGAGGACAAGACCACCTACATATTCTCGTTCTTCTGAACCTTTAGAGGCTAATTGTTGGCTTTGTTCCATAGAGAAGAAGCTGAACCTTACACAATGTACAGATCGAGAAAAAGTTCTCTATGCCACTTACCAGTTGGAAGGTGTCATTGCAAAGTGGTGAGATAACTATTGTGCCGCTCATGAGGATCAAGATAGCATCGCTTGGACTGAGTTCACAACAACTTTTCGCCTTATCCATATCTTGCATGGGGTAGTTGAGATGAAGAAGGAAGAGTTTCATGAGCTGCAGTAAAAGAATATGTCAGTGAGTAAGTATCTCAACAAGTTCACTTAGTTAACTCATTATGCACTGGAGAATATTGTCATAGATGATGCACGCAAAAAGCGATTTAAGAAGGGATTGAATCCTGGATTGAATTCTAGATTGAAAATTCAAATTGTGGGCAACGATTATGCCAGTTTTCAGAACATGGTAGATAAAGCAACACTCATTAAAGAGAGTTGTCGTGAGTTGGAAGAGTTTTGTAAGAGAAGGATGATGTAGCAAGGAACCCAGATACATCTATCCTAGAAGGCTTTCTTCAATGCTTATCAACCGGCACGTGTACCTCAACGTCATGATTCAGGACTCCAGCTCATCATAATGTGTTGGGACCATGTCCGATCAATGTTAGTAACCAACTATAGAGGAATGCCAATTCCGCAGCTGCAATTACCTATTTCAACTGTCATGAGCGTAGTCACTATGCTAACAAGTGTCCGCAAAAGCAAGCCCCGACACTAGTTCATTTTAACCTGGGAGCTACGCCGGATAGAACCCCTACTTCAGGATTAGTTCGTAGGGTGACCCAAGTTTTATGTTAAGTCAACTGAGTGCCACAATCCGTTGTTAGGGGACAAGTGAATCTTGTCACCACCGAGGAGGTCCAAGCAGCGCTAGATGTTATGATGAGTAAGTTCCAAGTAAATTCAGTACTTACTATAGTTTTATTTGATTCCAAAGCTTCACATTCATTTATTTCTCGAAGTTTTGCTATTAAGCAACAACTGAAAACTATCGTTCCTGTATCTGTTCTTTTGGTTCAATCCTCGAGCTTTGAGTTGAGTATGAACCAAGGATGTTCTAGAGTAAATATAACTATTCAAGGAGTGGGATTTCTCATTAATCTCATTGTCTTGGATATCCAATCTTTGGATGTAATCCTAGAAATGGATTGGCTTAAGAAACACCAAGTGGTGTTGGATTGTGGAAATAGAGCCGTTACGATAGTTAGCCTAGGCAGGAACAGGGTGAAATTTGAAGCTAGCTTAAATTAGTTAGGAAAGGCTATGGTTTGTCAGAGTAAATGTATTATGTTAGAGATGTGCCTATTATCAGAGAGTTTCCTAATGTGTTTCTAGAAGATCTTCTAGGAATGCCGCCTGACAGGGAGGTTAAAATTTTAATTGAGTTAGTACCTGGTACTTCGTCTATATCCAAGAGACTATATCAAATGCTTGTTAATGAGTTAGTGAAATTAAAGAAATAGATTCAGGAGCTGCAAGATAACGGTTATGTCAGATCTAGTCCATCCCTGTGGGGAGAGCCAGTGTTGTTCGTCAAGAATAATGTGGAAGTCGGTGTTTGTATGTGGATTACCGAGCAGTCAGCAAAGTTATTATTAAGAACAAGTATCCATTGCCTAGAATTGATGATTTGTTTGATCAACTTAAAAGAGATGGAGTGTTTTTCAAGATTGATTTGAGATCAAGATATCATCAGTTGAAATTTCGTCCAGAGGACATTCCCAAGACAACATTCTCTACTTGCTATGGATTGTATGAGTTCACAGTGATGTCCTTTGGGTTAACCAATGTCTCATTCTATTTTATATATTTGATGAATAAGGTGTTCACAAAGTACTTGGACAAGTTTGTTGTTGTGTTCATCGGTGACACTTTGATTTATTCCAAGGATGAGAAAGAACATAAAAAGCATTTGAGGTTAGTGTTGCAAAAGCTCAGAAAGCATAAACTTTATTCTAAATTCAGTACATGTGAGTTCTGGATGAAGAAAGTTGCTTTATGCCATGTTATGTCAGCAGGAGATGTTGTAGTTGATCATAGAAAAGTTAAGGATGTGCTTAATTAGATGTCACCTACTTCAGTGCTGCAAGTCAAGAGTTTTCTTGACTTGGTAGGGTATTATCGTCATTTTATTGAAGGGTTTTCCAATGTAGTAAGGTCACTTACGCAACTGTTGAAGAAAGAAAAGAAGTTTGTTTAGATGCTAGAGTGTGAGAAGAGTTTTTAGAAACTGAAGGAATGCTTGACCACTGCACCCATATTAGTATGGCTAGATATTAACAAAGATTCTATGATTTATTGTGATGCTTGCCATAAAGGCTTGGGATGTGTGTTGATGCAAGACAAAAAAAGTAGTTTATACTTCATGTCAGTTGAGATTGGATGAGAAAAATTATCCTACATATGACTTGGAGTTAGCAACTGTTGTGCATCCCCAGAAAATTTGATATCATTATGTTATGGATAATCATTGTGAGATCTATATGGACTATAAGAGTCTGAAATATATTTTTACTCAGGCTGATCTTAATCTCAGGCAAAGAAAATGGTTAGAGTTGATAAAAAATTATAACATAGGGATTCATTATCACCCAGAAAAGACTAATGTGGTAGCAGATGTGTTGAGCAGAAAGAATTATTGCAATACTGTGATGATCATGGAAATTCATCTAGTTTTACATGAGGAATTTCAGAAGCTTAATTTGGAGTTGGTTGAATAAGATTCCTAGCTACAATGGAACTGCAGCTAACTTTGGATGCTTAAATTCATCAAGCGCATGCTGGTGATGAAAGTATTCAGTGTATCAAGACAAACCTAGGAAAAGGTAAGGCTGCAGGTTTTACCAAGCATGACCACAGAACCTTATGGTTCAAGAAGCGTTTATCTATACCAAACAGAAAGGAACTAAAGGAGTTATTACTTAAAAAAGCTCATGAGTCTTTATATTCTATTTATCCGAGCAGTACTAAGTTATATCAGGATATCAAGGACAAGTATTGATGGTCTAGTATGAAGCGAGAGATAGCAGAGTATGTAGCATTTTGTGATGTGTGTCAGAGAGTTAAAGCTAAACACCAGAGACCCGTAGGTTTCTTGCAACCATTAAGAATTAATGAATGAAAGTGGAAAGAAGTTGGTATAAACTTTATTGTAGGATTGCCTAAGACAAAGGAATGATTTGACTCAATCTGGGTAATTGTGAATCGTTTGACAAAAGTTGACAAATCTATATATGTTGAGAATCATAAGTCTCAAAGGTATGATTAAGAAGATAGTGTCAAATCATGGACTGTAGTTTACATCACGATTTTGCGAAAGTTTTCATGAAGCCATGGGCACTCATCTGAATTTTAGTACAACATGTCATCCTCAGACTGATGGAAAAATTGAGTGTATGAACTAGATTCTTAAGGATATGCTAAAAGCTTGTGCTACCATAGAGCTAAGTGGGACAAATATTTGCCTATCACAGAGTTTTTCTACAACAATAGTTATCAAATTAGCCTGTAAATGTCACCGTTTAAAGCTTTATATGGCAGAAAATATAAAACCCCTCTCAACTGGATGGAGGCTGGGGAAGGACAAATTTTTGGTCCAAAATGTTTACGAGAAGGTGAGAAAAAAGTTTGATTAATTCAGGAAAGGTTAAGAACTGCTCAGACTAGATAGAAAAGTTATGCAGACACTCGTCGCTGAGAGTTAAGTTTTGAACTAGATGACTATGTGTATATCAGAATTGTACCATTCAAATGAGTCAAGAAATTTGAGATGAAAGGGAAACTTGCGCCAA
This sequence comes from Melocanna baccifera, assembly GCA_036346265.1. Lineage (NCBI taxonomy): Eukaryota > Viridiplantae > Streptophyta > Magnoliopsida > Poales > Poaceae > Melocanna > Melocanna baccifera. Next base: position 1,334,450 of record CM070700.1, read on the forward strand.
GATATGTGGGACCGTTTAAGGTTTTAAAGCGTAAAGGAGAGGTTACCTATCAGTTGGAGTTACTTGTGACTTCCAGTGGGATATATGATGTCTTTCATGTGTTTTAGTTAAAGAAGTGTTTGAGAGTACCGAAAAGACAACGCTAGTGGAAACCATTGATCTTGCAGAGGACCTAACTGTAAGGAGCACCCTATTAGAATTTTAGAAGTGTCAGAATGTGTGACCAGGAGTAAGGTTATTCATTTTTGCAAGGTTCAGTGAAGCAATTATTTAGAAGAGAAAGCAACTTGGGAGAGCGAGGAGAATCTTAGAGTGGAGTTTCCAAACATATTCTCTTATTAAACCTAAATATGAAGGCCAAGATTTCATTTAGGGGGGAGTTTGTAACATCCTATTTTTCAGTGTCTTTTTGAAGCTTTTAAGATAAAATTCAACATTTAGATTTTCTAGAATTAATTAAATTTTAATAGGAATTTTTATAAAACTGAAGGATTTAATATGACTAAGTTAAACTTCAATTAATATCAAAATTATTTTATTTGAATTCCTTGTGTTATAGGGAATTTTTCTAAATTTTCTAGGATATTTTGGATTTATTCGCTATTTTCTAGAGCTCAATTGAATTTCTAGTAAATTCTAAAATTAGAAAATCCCTAGAAAATTCCAAAAGCTTTATTGTGCTGAATAGGCCATCTCTCCCTCTTGCTCAACCCAGTCCATGTGTCCACCCAGCCTACCCGCTATGTGACTCGTGCCATCGACCTCGCCCCATGTGCGCATCTGAGCCATCTGTTCCTTGTGGTCACTGATAGGTGGAGCCCACCTGTTAGGCCATCATCTTCGAGCTGAACTTTGCTTTGGTGTTTGCGTCGTCTCCGAGCCAAACTCTTCGACGTCTATGCTAGTCCTATCTCAAGCTCGGCGTTCGTGCCCGTCTTGCATACCTCAGTGTCTGGGTCTAAAGCCGAGCCTCGCCCTTGTTCTTCGCATCCCAAATCCACCGTCATATTCACCAAGCTTATGCACAGTCGCCACCTCCCAAATCCACCACCGTCAAAGAGTTCCTTGAGTCATCATCATCGTCCTCGTCGCTGTTTGAGGGTAGGTGGTTAGCCTATTCGATAGTGAAACCATAGTGGGCAAGATCATCTTGAGATTGAGTATTGTAAATGTCTTGTTGTGATTTTTTTGTCAACATGCCGCGATGAATGCGATGGCCAAAGGCAGAATCTAATTGTTGCCATCAACGCCAATTGCTGTTAGGATCTGCCCCTTGTATTTCTTTGTTAGAAACATCCCATCGACTAAGATTATTGGTAACATATGCCTGAAAGCGTCGATGTAGGCATCGAAGGCAAAGAAGGCCTTCTGGATAATTTGTCCTTCACAGCAATGTATGTGCTTGGGTTCTTGTCCTACAGCACCTCGAGCATATGAGGAAGATTGTCATAAGTAGTCTCAAAAGAACCGAACCTCCTTTTCAGAACCTTCTACTTCGCACACCATACCTTGGTGTAGCCCCGATACACTCACGGTCTCTCTCACTATTGCTCTCGCAAGAAAACCAGACAGGATGGGCTGGTAGTAAGTAGTCGCCCAACCGTTGGATGATTTACTCATGTTGCACAACGGTTGGGCGACTAAACCACTAGTCGCCGGATGGTTGGGCGACTTGGCCTCATGTCGTCCAATGGTTGGGCGACTTATCAGTGTTGCCCAATTGTACGGTGACATATGGCTATTTCTATAAAAATTGAAAACATGGGTATACTACTGAAATTCAGAATTAAAATTTGATTATTAAAAAAATTCACGCAAGCTTCCTATAGATCTTCACATTACATGGTTAGACCTAGCTAGTATGTTAGGACATTGTAAAAATCTCAAGCAACAATCTAAAAGGCTATTTAAAACTCATAAATTGACAGGAGTTTAATGTAAAGCAGTACCAATTCCCTAGTACTTACTTTGAAGTTCTTCGAATCGAAACGCACCCTTCAACAATTTTTTTATGGCCTCCTGAATTTTTTTTTTTGACATGGTCTCGAACAGCCTCTTAACTCAGGTGCTGGAACAGCCTAACTTAGGGGCTGTTTGGATAGATGCCATAATTTGTTACTAATTTCTTGCTGGGCGTGGCAAGGCATATATTTTTTTTGTGATGTCCAATTCGGTGACCAAAAGTTAGGCAAATCTTAGCAAAGTAACTGTCTATGAATAAGTAAGATAAAGTAAGATAGAATGCTAGAAAACTATACCATACCATAACTGTGGAAACGAACCTTTTATAATGGCTTCTAAAACCTTTTTTATAGTAAATAATCTTTTTATAGTATCTAGTTTTTAAACAGAGTCTTTTTAAGACGAGGTCTACTAGTCGATTGTAGTATACATTGTAGTGACTTTATTTATATCGATCAAAATCGTACGTAAGTTTCTCACTCTCTGTACGTCTTTTTACAAGTTGTTACTATTTATAAGGTAAAGTGAAAAGTCATCAATAGAACTAATATGAGCGGACCCTAACTCAAGTGTGGATGTATGGTAAAAATATGACACTAACCAAACACAAATTAGAAAAGAAGTATGGCATTCCAATTATATATTATAATAGTACACGCTTTCTAGTTCCATTGATGAGAGAATCACATAGAAGTTTATACCCATAGATATTTTTACACATGGAAAAGAATTGCACACTGATTTTGTTAGGACGTTAATGAAGAGCAAAAAGAACATATATACTACATCATGCATTTGACTAGCATTGGAAGACAGCAAAGGATTTGTACTGCGATAGGGGAGGTGCCGCTGCAAGCCTGCAGGTCAGCTGGAACGCTCGCGTAAGAGTCAAGCTAAGACCGTTGAACTGCACGCAAGTCGAAACCTTGTTTCATCTTTTTTAACATGTGCTGGAACGTGCTTCTGACATGCCTCCTTACCAGTCAAACAAAACAGAGTAGGGCCTATTGGCATTTACTTTTTTAAAACTGTTTTTTTTAAAGTAATTTTTTTCTTTGCTACCTAGCTTTTAAATAAAATATATTTTCAAAATAAGATTTATTAGTTAATTATATTATTATAGTGACTTTATTTATGTTGGTTAAAATATCATATGAGTGTTTCTCTATAAAATTTTTTTACAGACTGTTATTATTTATAAGGTAAAGCTAAAAGCTAATATTAATAGGTCCTAAGATTTCAAGAGACATTCGTTCGCATCCCGAATGCATGTAGCACCTTTTCTAAATATAGGAAAAAGAAGACGAACAGGGAAAATAAATATCTGCCTATGGGTAGTTCAGCTGATGTAGCACCTTTTCTATTTTACAATCAGGGTTTTGATTACCATTGATTCCCTATATTTGATTAGGTATAATTGATGCATCCCGAACGCATCACGTCTCATGGGTTTTTAGCCTTGTTCCCATCACCATTTTACCATTTTCCGTGATAATTATTACTGAATTTATTATTATATTGCAAGAATAGTATTTGTTAAGCATATTGCAAGACACTGGTGGAAATTCTATCATTTAAGGCTTCTAGCGTGTTGAAGATATTGTTTGGAGCAACTTTTGTATTTGTAACACCGTTGGATTCAACTCAAGAGAAGAATATGGGTTAGGATATGATTAGGTTTGAATTTATCTATGTAGGATTTTGTACCTTAGATTTGTGTGTAATATCCTTAGGGCGTGTTCGGAATGCAATGAACAATGCAAAGGAATACGAAAAAAAAGAAAATACAAAAAAACCGTAAAAAATCACAAAAAGATGAACTTGCTATATAGTAAAAAAAGTAGAAATTATAAGCAGAACTTAAAAAAGTTGAAATAAGCATGGCTTAGAAGGTTAATCTCTGAGCAGTATAACTTGTAAGAAAAAAATTAGAGTATCTAGATAGGAGTACGGTTTAGGATATGATCAGATATAACCGTACAGCCAGCCGTATCAGCACTGTTCACGAAAGGTACAGTGGTTTTAACGATCTGAGACCGAGCCGTTTTCGACTTCGAGTACGGTCAGATACGATCGTACCGGCTAACCGTGTCGAACTGTAGCGATTCGTGAGTTTTACCGTCGGTTTGACCGTTTCGACCGCCCATATCGGATTTATCGCGCGAGAGAGATGGGTGCCCCCAGTAGATTTCAGATGTGTACGGCCAAGCGTGACCGTATCGCCGGACCGTACCAGACGATGTGACCACTTAAACGAGTCGACACCCTCGATTGGTGGGTTTTTTTAGCTGTACTTTTGGTTTTTCATTTATAATTTTTAAATTTTAATTGATTATAAGATATAGTATGAAAAGAAAAATAAATGTATATGATTTGACCGGTATAGTTAACCTCGGCAAAGTGTCTACTACAATATACCTATAGACCCATCTTAAGAAAATATATCGTTTAAAAGCTAATTACTGTAGCAGAAAGTGATAAGATAAAGCTAAAACTAAAAGGAATCGAGCTGAGATTCGCACCTCCAAAACTTTTGTTTCTCTCTCCAATGTCTCCAAACTGAGAACCCTACCCTCCACATCTTAGTTGTTTTTCTTCGATTCTTTGATCAAAACCTCTTCTAAGGTGAGTTTCTATTCTGACCCACTGTGTATTTGGGCTTATGTGGTGCTAATTTGGCGATAGGGATGGCAAGACCCCACTCCCCAGCACCATATGGGAAATTCTACTATTAGGGGATGCATATATGGAAATTTTTGTCCCCGCTACCATACATGCTACTGGCCAACAGTTTTTTATTTTTTTCTACAATTGCATTGCATATTTTCTTTTCTTTTCATTTGTTTAATTTTCTTAATCATGTTTACTTTAATTCCCATTTAAAAGGCAAATATCCAAAAATATCTATTCCTTTGAATAAAAGATGCCAACTTTCCAACCTATAACCTAAGAAGAAAAAAAATATGGTTGATCATTTGCAAGAAAAATGATTAAGCTACAGGTTAGGACATGATTAAAGAAAGGGTTGAGGATGCGGAGGCAATGAATGAATATCTAATTGAGTCATGGTCTAAAACCTTCCTGTCTTACTGAAATGCTTGTTTAAAATGGATCGCGAAATGAATCTATCCGTTTTGAAGAATTATTTATCTAATTTTGTGAGTTGATCTAGTTATTATCTTTGCTATGCTTCACAAAAACACATACAAATGTATAAATAGTTTAAGCAAAACCTTGAGCCATCAAAAATCTAAAAAGTAATAATAAAAGGGGAAGGCACCAATTCGCTGGTCATTAAGAATTTTCCCAAGGATAAGCTCAAAAGGCAAATCTACAACTTGAGCATGAGTGGAAGACGGGTTGTAGAGACGATGCTACCCTTGTCAAAAGATAAGTCACTGTCCCAAATGCTTTAAATGATAATTCTAAATTACCCCAACATTGCTCCTTTGGTTGATAGACTGATGATCCATCTAGAACTACATTTTGACTATGAGCATAGCCGCCAACAATTTGGGACATTACGGAGATCCAGTGTTAGGAGCTGGGAAATAGAATTTGCTATTTTCAACACTCTATTTCCCCAAGGCATTGATGATAGGAAACGCTAGTGATACTCACATATTAGGCTTATAATTTTGACAGAAGGGTAATGCGATTTGAAAGCTGGAAAGTGGTATGGAGGGTAGTGAAAATCCATATGATTGTTGATGAGCATGACCCTATAAATGTATGCTCTATCTATTTTAAGCTTGCCAGTTTGTAATGGCATGGGAAAGGTTGAAACCCCCTCGTTGGTATGATTTCACCTCCATTCTGATTTCTTTGATTCATGAAATTCCCTTTCATTATGATTTCTTGCATTGCTCGGGGATGAGCAAAGATTTAAGCTTGGGGAGGTTGATGCATCCCAAACGCATCACATATTTCCTGGGCTTTTAGCCTTGTTCCCATCATAATTTTACCATTTTCCCACAATAATTATTATTGATTTTATTATTATATTACAAGAATGGTATTTGTTGATCATATTGCAGGATTCAAGTGGAAATCTAGTGATTTAAGGCTTTTGGCACGTAGAAGATATGGTTTGGAGCAACTTTCATGTTTGGAGCACCACTGATTTCTACTCCAAAGAAGAATACAGGCTTGGATACAATCAGGCCTTACCATATCATCTTACTATACTCAACTCCGGTGGCACCGCCTCGTCAAACCAGATCTACTCTATATAAGGAGTGAAGCTTTATTCCTTCGGTATCAAGAGTTATAGCAGAGTCATCAAGTCCAGAGGATACTAGAATAGAATAGGAGAGTATAGAGATGTTCCTCACCATTTTCTTGACCTAAACTGCATTAGAGTCCAGTACTTGTGTAATCCTTCATCTATTATCAACTGGAGACTCGTTTGCATCGTAACATCCATAGGTAATTGACGAGGGAAGTGTCTTTATTTTATTTTGTGATGACCATCCTTTGTTTCAATCTTATACCTATGTGTGAGTAATTCACATAGACGGAGGAGATGTAGGGCACAGGTAGTTGTGGTAGAGATGAAACCAGGATTTAATTATATATTGTAGATGCATTTGGTTTCATATGTTGATTATACTTGTTGTATTTATGCATGTTATCTAATTTAAGGTATCAGTTAACATGAACATAGAACCATAGTTTCGATCTACAGGGTAATCACAGATTGCAGTAACAAGTCAGCGACCTATAGGGTGACAGACACGGGTACCAAAGAGGAGTTGTTGTAAGCCGAGGAGCATGAGTTATCACCAAACCTAATGCGTTAATATGGTTTTCATAACCTTAATTTTGAAACAATGCACAATTAGACCAGGAGGTCAACGACAAAGCCTGGAATCCCACGAGTGGATGAATGGTAGCATAATGGTAATTCTCCTACTAAATCAAGAAAAGGGAAGTGATCATACAAACTTATAAATATAAGTTGCTATCTACCAACCTACTGTGAACCAAAATCTCCAATGTCTGGTCCTTTATTATTAAGGAGTCCTAATCTACTTGCATCTATTTTAGTCATTTATTTTATACTTGCACTTGGGGGCATTCGGAATGGCGTTGGTTTTTGACTTTTTTTTACTGTAGCTGGCTTATTTTTTTACTGTAGCTGAGTTGGTTTATTTAGCATAATTAAATTTTAAAAAATTTAAAAATAGAAAAAAAATTTGTTAGCCAATCACGGACAATGCAAAGGAATATGAGAAAAAAATACAAAAAAACCCAAAGAATCTAAAAAAATCAGAAAAAGACGAAATTACTAAATAGTGAAAAAAAAACAGAAGCAGAAAATAAAAATAAGCTGAAATAAGCATGGCCTAAACAATTATCCTTTACTTTATTACTTGCAATTATTACTAGTGACAAGTTTAATTGCACTAAAAGAGAAACTAGCTTTCATTTGCACCTTTTGGGTTTGATAAACCTTGGCATTACACACTTACCAACTCAGATTGGCATTGCTGTTAAGAAATTTCTGCAACATCTCTCTTATTTGTACGACTACAGATAGGGGCAATCAATATTTAATAAATATTGATCAAAGCAATAAAGACAATTGAGTCCACAATGATGATAAATATAACATAATAGGTCCACCATAACATAAACATTCTAAGGTTCAACATTACGCTATCTAAAACGTGCACTAAGTTTCAACCAGAAAGGATTAGTTTATTAAACTAGTTATACCATATTCAAAAGTGATTGTTTAGGAACAAGATATCTGCATTAGCATTGTCTTGTTACATGGATGTGCTAACTCCCCTCCCTGTTGCATGGTGACTCTAAAGTTCACCTAAGAACCAACAAATAAACAAGAGTGAATTCGAAGACTTAGAAATCACACAATAAAATAGTGGTATCAACACAACAATCTAGTAAATTCTATATCTACGAATTGTAAATCATAATCTCTGTAATTGTATCACTGTCTCTTGTTACTTTCATACAATGCGATGCGATGCATTTGTAACTGTATCACTGCTCCTGTTTCTTTCATGTAATACAAAGATGTGTCTATAATTGTAGCTTATACTGATATAGCGGAGCATTTACCCATCGATGAACCACTTTTGCCCCGTCCTCTTTCATACATGGTCTCAAACTCACTTCCGTGAAGTGCCTACTAAAGTAGGTATTTATCTTTCCACTCCTGTGGGATGCCTACCCAAGGAGATACTGTGTATGGGTGCGATTTATGATGCAACATTCTTACATGTCGACATTCAACTAGAAGCATCACTCATCAGTGTATGATTAACATGTAATTATGGATATCATCTCATAAAAACACTGCGAAATAAAGCATGAAGGAACAAGCATCAAGTATCCATAATAATCCGCTACTCAACTTGCACTTGTCTAGTTAAACTTGTAGGTGATGTGTGGATGGTACGGATCGTGAGCCTGCCCCTGAACAGGCATCATCTATTTCAATTCATCCCTAAAGTAATACACCAATTTAATCTATACACACAAGATTTTAATCTACTGACCATGTTTAATTTATTTTTAATACTCCAAAATACTTGTTAGTGGTGTTTTTATAATTTAACATGACTAACAAAATTTTATTAGGTAATTTAGCATGCGACAGAATGCTCAGGGTTAAATATCCATGAAGAAAAAATTTATTATGCTTACGCTTTGTCTCTTTCTTCTCTCTCTTTCCCTTTTTATTACTTCTATTGGCCGAAGCCTTCTCAATCATTTGGACTAGCATCATTTGGACTCTAATTTTTATTTGCGTGACCAGCTCAGCTCTGAGTTTTTGGAGTTTATATTTGAATTCAATATTTCAAATCGTGGCTCCAATATTTGGATGATTTTATTATTCCTTTGCTTTTGGTTTATTGATTTTGTGTTTTTGGTTTTCAATTTGGATTTAAAATGAAGTTTTAGTTCATATTTATGGGTAATTTGGAAAAATTTGTATTTCCTAGGTTTTGGTTTCAAAATTAATTTCCCAATCATAATTTATATCTTTTTATTTCTTATTTTAAAATTTGTTTTCTTAACCTTAATATAATTTTTATTTTATCGAATTAAATGTGAGCTTAACCTTTTAGATTTGGTATTCACAACTCATTGTTCTAAATCATTCCATCCTTTTATTACTATGATTATCATTTGCATTTGGGAATTATTTCTTGACTTTAATTTACATGACACAAAAAATAAGAGAAGTCACAATAAACTTTCAGAGGAGAAGTCGGGCAACAATGAATGCAACAAAAAGTTTTAAATTTTTTGCAATATCTCAAATTTTAGGATGTTACATTGGTGGACATTAACGTTGGAAAGTGAATGGTTAATTCACTGGTGGTTTATTCAATTCTTTTGATTATTTATTTATTATTGTCTTCATTAAAAGTTCGCTTTCAATCAATTAATTGTATTTACTTTAAATTATTATTTTCCTGTAAAATAACATTTTAGCCATCAATTGGTAAGACTTGCATATTATAATACAATTTTATTTCAAATGACTTGCTGAGTATCAATGTACTCATTACTTTATGCCTACTGTTGCTCAGTTGAAGAAGAGAAACTATATTAGCATGAGATACCAGAAAGAGGATACTTCGACAACTTTGCAGATTAGGACTTCGCTTTCCAGTCAATTGCTTGTGAGTATGTCGCATGGCTAAAATGCTCATTTCTGGTTTTTGCTGCTAGTTTCTTAAGCCCTTTAGACTAATATTTGTAAGTTTGGCTATTAGGTCGTACTCTGATAATTAATAATATTTGAGTCCTTTCCTTTATTAATTGTGTATATGGTCGATATGTCATCTATGTTTATACCATGTGCACTAGTATGATCCTGGACTAGTATAGTATACACAAAGAGTCTCGATTTGTATATTCAGGTCTCGACAGGATAGCAGCAGGCTTAGGCACGTCTAATCTCATTGAGCCAAAAGGTATATGTAGGATTAGGAACCGGTACATGTGGCTTCATCTTCTATTAACGCCGCGATTAACTAGGGCAGCGCTAGATCGGTTCCTTCTACATGACCAAGGCACTGTGCACCACAAAGGACAGGAAGAATATGTGTCTTCCATAGTATGTAGGTGTCATGAGACAGTTTCACATTGATAGGATTACCAAAGAATGGGTGACCACTGGACATCACGCTAACAGCTTGAGTGCCTGAGCGATCCTGGGATCGACGATCCTAGGCTAGTAGATGTATTTGCAGAGGTTCTCATTGAACAAGAAGAATAAGCTCTTACACAATGTCAGAAGATATCAAATGAATGGATTGCAACTGGCATATATTTGCCATCTTTAGATCATCTATTTATATATAAGTACATAAGTGTGAATATACTCATGTGTAATAGTAAGCACTATCTCTAGTGGGAACATTAGCACTAGTAGGAATACTAAAAAACAGTGGAAACAAACACTAATGGGAATACTAAACAATAATAAAAACACAACCATCCTCATTGTCTAACAAAGAAAATTCTTAGTTTAAGTTTTAGGCTTAACTTATCTTATGAGAATATGTGTGATTGTTTGCTCATGATTTTTTTGTTGTAGGAATCAAAGAAAACGGAAGAAACAACTGCCATAGGATCTCCACTATTACAGAGATTGAAGATGGTGTGTTTGCCAAATTTAAAGATTAAGAGCTCAACTGATGGTTAATTAATTTATGTTGAAAATAATGCACAGAAAAATAGAGATGAGAGACACGAATTTTTATATGGAAAAACGTTGCGTGAAAAACCACATACGCTCGAAGGCAAATCACAATAATGAGAAGAGATTACAATAGATCACTTGCTCTTTCTATTGGCTACTGGGGTATATATACAGGGTGAGGGAACCGAGTCTAACATAGAGAGGAAACTGAATCATAATCGGTTGCTGCAGATTGATACCACGTCTAATATAACATGTGCATACACCTATCATACCACGTCTGGCATGAGATGATGAAGTGTCCTACGTGGACATGATACGAATTTGGATTGACTTTTCAACAATCTCTACCTTGAGCCGAATTTTCTCCAGTAGTCAAAGAATGTGATAAACTCTTTTAATAAAATTAGCATATACACCTTGAGTGCTGAAAGTTCAAAAGGCTAGTGAGTAATACCAACTAAGTCTGAGCAAGATGCAGGAACTGGTTTTATCAACATATTAGTTGGATTATAATGAGTACTTATCTTGCTGACTTTAATATTACCTTAAGTAATGACACCTCGAATGTAGTGATACCTAGTATCAATGTGCTTTATTCTCTCATAAAATATTTGATCTTTGGTAAGGTAAATAGCACTCTGACTATCACAAAATATTGTAGTGCAAAATGTACTTTCACAAAGATCAGTAAATAAACCTGTTAACCAAGTGGCTTCTGTGGAAGCTTCAGAAATAGCTATATCCTCAGCTTTTGTAGTAGACAATGTAACAATAACTTGCAAACTTGCTTTTTAGCTAACAGCATACCCTCCAACAGTGAACATATAACCAGTGAAAGATCTTCTTTTATCTAAATCTCCATCAAAATTAGAATCCATATAACCAACGAGTCCATCTCTAGCATTCCCAAACTATAAAGAAGTATTAGATGTGCCCTACAAATATATGAAAATCTATTGAACTGCTTTCCAATGCTCCTTTAAAGGATTAGCCATGTATCTACTAACCACACTCATTGATTGAGATAAATCAGGGCAAGAATATCATGGCACATATAAGCGAATTAACTGCACTCGCATACAAAAGTTTAGACATGTACTCAACTTCATCATTTGATTGTGGATATGATGCTGAAGAAAGTTTGAACTGTGCATCTAAGAGTGTACTCATAGGTTTGGTTTTATGTATGTTGAAACGATAAAGAACTTTATCAATATACCTTTTTTGACTTAGGTATAATTTGCTAAACTATTTGTCTCTAATTATTTCCATACCAAGAATGTTCTTTGCTGTACCAAGATCTTTCATATCAAATTCACTGTTTAATTGTACCTTCAACTTTGAAATTTCAACATTCTCATTTACAGTAATCAACATATAGGAGCAAATAAATAGCTGAACTATTAATAATTTTTAAATAAACACAACTATCATAATTAGATTAGCCAAAATACTGAGTAAAGTTCGAATAGAACTTTTCTTCATAACAGAGGAAAAGACATATGTGAAATCAATACCTAGAATTTAGTTGTATCTTTTAGTAACTAACCTTGCTTCGTACCTAACCACTTCGGTTGGTGAAACACCTTTTTTCTTGAAGATCCATTTGCAGTGAATATGTTTCTTCTTAATTGGCAACTTCACTAGTTTCCAAGGGCCATTCTTGTTAAGAGATTTTATCTCATTATGCATAGCAGCCATCTACCTTTCTGAATCACCAGAAGAGATTGCCTCTGAATAAAATAAATATTCTACAGTACTTTTAATTTTTTTCTACCATATTTTAGTAATAAGCTACAATATTGGCTTCTTCAATTAATCTTTTAGGAGGCTGAATGCTCCTCATTTCTCTATCAACTGTAATTGAATGTTGTGTTGGTGGCGTAACAATTGGAACTTCTGGAATATTTTTCTTGTTGATTTCTGGTGTAGACCCTGAATCAATAATATGCTCCACCTACACAATTGATTGCTTCTCAACGGAAACATCAATAGATGCTTTATCATTCAACATAGCAGACTCATCAAAAGTAATATCTCTGCTACTAACCACCTTTCTAATTTAAGGATTCCATAATTTATATTTTTTCACACCAGTTTTATAATCAAGAAAAATACATTTAACTGTTCTAGACTCTAATTTACCATTGTTAACATAAGTATAAGTAGAACAATCAAATATTTTTAAGTCCGAATAATCTACTGGAGAGCCCGACCATACCTCAACTGGAGTCTTCTTATCAATAGCTAAATTTGGTGACCGATTAATCAAATAACAAGTAGTGGAAGCGACTTCAGCCCAATAATTCTTAGATAATCCAGAGTTTGACAACATACAACATACCTTCTTCATGATGATTCTGTTCATGCGTTCGACCACACCATTTTGTTGAGGAGTGCTTGGAATGATATAATGTCTCGCTATACCTTTTGACTTGCATAAAACTTCAAATTCTCTTGAGTAAAACTCTAAGCTATTGTCTGTATGAAGCTTCTTGATATGTTTGCCAGCTAATTCTTCAATTATAGTCTTTTACTCCTTGAATGTCTTGAATATATCCGATTTGTGCTTGACGAAGTACAACCAAACTCTTCTTGAATAATCATCAATAATTGTTAACATATAGATTGCACCTCCAAGTAACGGTACGTGGGATTCTTTCTATAAATTAAAGTGAATATAATCCAATATGCTTTTTATAGAGTGAGTCGTAGAGTTGCATTTCACTCTCTTTTGCTTGCCAAAAACGTAATATTCATAAAACTTCAACTTATCGATACTTTGACCATCAAGAAATTCTCTTTTGTATAATTCCATCATTTCAGCTTCACACATATACCCAGACGCATATACCAAAGATTAGTAGCATCAGGATCGAATAATTTATTTGAGCAACGGTAATATTACCTGAAATTGTAGTACCTTACAGATAATATAAGTTGGCAGACTTCATATCACTTTTCATCATAACAAGAGAACCTTTTGTGACCTTCAAAACTCCACCTCCATCTGAATACTTATACCATTTAGCATCAAGAGTACTCAAAGAGGTAAGATTTCTCTTTAAATTCAAAATATGACGAACATCCGACAATGTTCTGATATTACCATCAAACATCTTGATCTAGATAGAACTAATGACTGCAACCTTGTATGGTGTATTATCACCCATCAATATGGATCCACTTGGCATAACTTCATAGGTAACGAACCACTCATAGTTTGAGTTCATATGGAAAGTACAGACTGAATCAAGAATCCATTCATCCTCGGTTTTGTAATTACCAACAAAGGCAATAACAACATATCCATCAGAACCTTCTTTGGTGACAACGGTGGCTCTAGGTTCACCTCTTGTTGATCCTTCTTAAAATTGTTATTCATGTTCTCCTTATTCTGCAACTTTCAACACTTGGATATGTCATGACCATCCTTCTTGGATTTAGATCTGCCTCTCTATCTACTTTTGTTTCTGCCTCTTGAATTGCCATTTGAACCCTTCTCGTATTATCTATCATGGACAGACAAACCTTTTGCATGCATACTTGAACTTTCACTGGGAACCATAAGTTTTATCTTTTTCTTAGCATACAGAGTTTCATAAATTTCACTGAGAGTAAGAGTATCTTGGTTATATAGAATAGTATCTCTAAAAGTAGAGTATAATCTGAACAGAGAGCATAGCAAAATTTATAACTTATTTGAGCCATCGGCTCTAATATACGGATTCCAATGCCAGCCATCACCACGAAAACAAACCACAAAGCCAAAACCTTGTCGCACCGAAAGCAAAGCCTGCATGCATTCTTCTAGCGAAGAGAAAGAGAGACGTCGGCCACCAACTAAAACCAGACTTTACTCCTCCCAGAAAAATAGAGAGAGAAAACCAACACAGCTCAGCAAGGCAAAGAATGCCAAATCATGCCTAGTCGCACAGCTTCATCAAGCGGCTAAGATGCAACTGCCGTCAAAACACCTCCAAACAAACAAGCGACGAACAGTGCAACGCGCAACAACCAACACACCCCCTAGGGGAAGCAAGACAGGGTACGGATTTAACTCCCAGGACAAAAGCTCACCTATGCAACCAACCAGGATGCAAAATTGCAAATGCACTGGACGACTTTTATTCGTCACAAGCAAAAAAAAAAGTAAACTCAGGTCCATCCGTATTAGCAACTTGGTTATTAGAGACAACATTTGATCACTATGACATTATAGTTTGTCACCTTAAGCATCGCCAGTGATGAAACTGTTGTCAACAATTTGTGACCATAATATTTGTCACTTTACTAATATAATTGTGACGATTTGATTGTTACAAATATATATATATATGAAAAATATTTTTATACTTGGGTGTAATTATATCTACCTCTAATATACCACCTAAACAAACTTGAAATACTCATATAATAAATATAAGATACTCCAATGTGAACCATATGAAAAATTGCAAGGGAGTCCATAATTTTTAGCGTATTTTCTAAATGCCTTTATATACGCACATAAAAAGGAGTATGTTTAAAAAATGTACATACCACCTCTAAAAATTGTTCATACCACCTAGATGATCTTAAATACTCGTATACTATACGTACATACTCTCCGTTACGCGAGATACTCTCTACGTTGTGAGATACGATATAGAGTGTAATTACACCCGGGTGTAGAAAAAGGCTTCATATATATATAGGAAAAATGCTTTCTACACCTAGGTGTAATTACACCCATCTCTAATGTATATCAAAAAGTGGGGAACATCGCCGTCGCTGTAAGCATCATCAGTAATGAAATTGTTGTCACTGATTTAAACCTTTTTGTGACGATGTATGTTGTCTCTAATGTATTAATTATCAGTGGTACTTTTTACCATCACTAATGAATATGGTTATTTGTGACTTGAGTATCTGTGACGACCAGTGACGAATGGAAAACGTGGCCACTAATATTCATTTGTGATGAAAAAGTAGGACTTCTGTGACAAAAATTTCCAGCACGAAAACTGATTTCCCTTGTGGTGTGTAGTGCGGAAAATGGGAGTTTCATTTGAATCCGCTTGAGGAAATTTAGCACCGAGCATCGAACTGATAGTACAATCTGTACCGTGGATTACGGTTCAGGCTTTTCTGGGGAGGCTCCACATGATATAATTAGGATCACAGGGCAGGTGGAATGAATCATTTGTCTGATGGCAAGCAACGGATTGATATTGAGTTGTATGTACTAATTAGTTCATTTAAAAGTTTAAAACTGACGAGGAAAGACAAGCTATTCACTTATACTTCAACATTTTTCACGTGTAGACTTCCATAGGCCAAAGACGTAGAATAGAAGTGAGCTGCAGTTATTTTTTTAATTGTGCTAACCAGATCTTGAACTCAAGGTCTCTTGTTTTTGATATCATATTGAGTTGCATACATGAACTAGTTCACCCAAAAGTTTAACCTGATAGAAAAGATGGATCTCATACTTCAATAATTGATTGATCAATGGAGTAGTGCCATAGATAGAGCACATGGAGCTAACTACTGTTTCATTGATTGATTACTTGGGATCTTAATCCCAATCCTTACAAACATTAACTCCAATTATGGGTACGTACAGAGAGTCCCTACATTCCCCCTGTTCGATCTCCATCAATGATGATCGTTTACCCTTAACTTGTGTAAGTGCTTGATACTGTATGAAATATTAGCCAATGATGACAGTACCAAGCTAAGTGATGTCTGGTCCAGTTTAATGGAGTAGTACTCTGTCAATGATGGAGCTGGACTATATACTTTTTGAGTCTAATGTATAGTTACAGAAATCCGTGGACCCTGTTTCTGTCAAAACTGAATGACTTTTATACTGATCTCTACAAACATAGGGTTTTTCTCTCTGATCGGAAACAAGCTAGAGATCATTTCTACTGATCGGAATGGACCAAGATGCATAGTAAGGTAGCACTTTTATTGGAATACCATGGCCGGGTCTACTAAGCAGGCGCGAACTTGTGAACTCACATTGTGAATAGACTTGTATTTTGTTAAAAATGATGGACGTCGTCTCGCTTAACTCAGCTTTTTTTCAGCTTCAGCTTTTTTTTTCACTATTTAGTAATTCATCCTTTTCTGATTTGTTTTAGATATTTTGGGCTTTTTTGTATTTTCTTTTTTCTCCGTATTCCTTCGTATTATCCGTGATGAGCTAACATAATTTTTTTTCTATTTTTACTTTTTTTAAATTTAATTATACCTAAAAAGACAATTCAGTTATAGTAAAAAATAGTCAGCTATAATAAAATTTTAGTCAGAAGTTAAAAGCTATTGTTATTTCAAACTTCCTATATATAAAGGGGTGTATGATCTTTCCATGTAGCACGATAACAATGGGTGGCGAATTATCATGTCACAACGGTCTGAGGAAGAGAATACTCAGTGCTTTCCCGTTCACCGTGCTTTCGCCTCTCCCTAAAATACGGTGTAAATGATTACGAAAGATTCTAAAATATTAGTAGCACTGACCGAAATCAATATTTCAAATCTAAATTCCATGGACACGTGGAGAAATAAAAAAAGACAAATTCTACTGAAAAGAAAATCAAAAATGAAAAGGGGGAAAAAGATAAAGATAAAACTATTGTTCACTGAAAATTATCTTTTTTTTTTGTTTCTCCTAATGTAAGTTCTGCTATTAGTTGATTTTTTAGGGGCACTTGCTTATATCATGACCTACCTAGCAGTTTTTTTTTTTTGCATTTTTTTGAGAATACACGGGAGATTTTTTTTTTTGGGATTTTTTTATGACAAGTTTCTGGTAAAAAAAATATTATGGGCATGTTTTTTGCGGCTTCTAAAAGTTGCTTTTGGCTTTTTTTAAAAAACTAATATCTGTACCATCAAAAATAGCAAGCGAGTATCTCTTTTTCCACAATCTCTATCGCAAATAACTAAAAAGTCATCAACCGTAGCCAAAAACCATCAGCCACAACCAAAAAGAACAGACCCTATCACAGGTTGCACCGTATCTTGAAGGGGAATAACGGAAGCTAGCACCGTACAAGTGTGAAGCCAGCAGACGTAGCAAGGAAGCACTTCACTTTCATTATAACACTGAAGTGGAGATCTACCACACACACAAGTGAGAACCTGCGAACAGACAGGTCAGCATGGCCGACCAGGCAACACACCAGTAACTAGCCACGACTTTGCACTCTCCGGTTTGGTATGTAACTATGTACTGCGTTTCGTATGCACAGTTGTCGGCGCGGTAAAAACACGAAGGTTAAAAATTTTAACGGGGCAGAGGCAAAATAGCTTCGCATGCATGCACGCACGCATGAACAAATTAGCCGATGCTTTAGTTAAAAAGTCAATGGCCGGTACCTCTGAGGAGATGGCAGGAAAACAAAAGAGGCGGCCCCCACATGTTCTGCCAGCGCCGTACATCTCTCATACAAAGTGCACTGCTACTAATGGGATGCGAATTCTTTGACTTAAATTACGATGATTTTATTGTTCATCTTTAGATGGACGATCTAAATTAAAAGATACATTTAATCTGAATCGTTAATTCAGAAATAAACGATAAAATCAACGTATAAATCAGAGAATCTCACCCGATTACTAGCGAGTTCTCGAAAACCAAGCTGGCTAGCTTCGGGGGCGAAGCATGCATGCAATCATGCGGGTGAGGTGCTGAATTATTTGGTCAGGTCAAGGAAGAGGGACAGGGGGCACGCGGCTGCACGAGGCCATGTTAGTTGACCTCTTTTTTCACCTCGAAAGCTCGATCCCCCTTCGCATTTTAGGTGCTGATCATCGATCGGACAGCGTCGAGACACGTCCACCGGGTTAATCGGCGCTGGCTTTCCTTGCGACTGTCGGCAGCAGTCCATTGCCTGCGAGTTGGACGCATGCATGGCTGGGTTTGTTGGTTTGCTCTAGGTTTTTGCCCAAGCAATTAATCTTTAGCAAATTTTGGAAATGGGTATTCAACGAGAACTGTCGAGAAAATGAACTGAGATTGGATCCAAGGGACAGGCTCGTCTCGTCTTCGATCAGATTCAAGCATAGCCCATCATACCGATGTTCGTACCGTGCTAACCTAAACCCATCCCGAAGGAACTATACATGACAAAGGCAGCAGCGACGATGGCCGCTATCTTCCATTCTCTTGTACCTACCTCGTTGAAAACTAATTAAAATTGAATTAGTTGCATAGAAACATAGACACACAATGACGTAAATATTTCAAAAAAAAAGTAAAATTTTCTTGATATTTTAAAAATATAATGTTACTACCCTATTAAAAACCTTACACCTCAGAATGAGATTCCCTAAGTAAAGAAAAGAGTACAGTAACAATATATGTACATACTAACTATAACAATATGCGTACATAGTATATACTCATCAATGTTCAGGTCGTTCATGCGTTCGAGGTCAACATACACCTGCACGATATCAGAATCCTCCAGTTGATGCTATTGCTGATCTTTAACTAATTCCCAATCTTTAGCGCATGTAATTGCCTCCATCATTTTGGGCATGAGGGATGATCTCTTTTATTTGATTATTCTCCCTACCGTGCTGAATGTCGTTTCTGAAAAGACGGTGGACACCGGTACCAGGCGAACATCCCGTGCGAAATATGATAGCACAGAAAATATCTGCTAGGATATTGGATCCAAGGGACAGCCTTCAAGGGACAGGCTCGTCTCGCCTTCGATCAGGCCGAAGCATAGCCTACCATGCCGGCAGGGTGTTCGTACCGTGCTAGTCCAAACCCAGCCCAAAGAAACTATACATGACGAAGGCAGCGGCGACGATGGTGGCGACGGCCGCCATCTTTCATTCTCTTGTACCCGCCTCGTTAAAAACTAATTAAAATTGAATTAGTTGTATAGAAACATAGGCACACAATGATGTAAATATTTCAAAAAAAGTGGAATTTCCTTGATATTTTAAAAATATAATGTTACTACCTCGTTAAAAACATTACACCATAGAGTGGAGTTCTTTGAGTAAAGAAAAGAGTACAGTAATAATATATGTATATACTAACTATAACAACATGCGTATATAGTATCTACTCATCAATGTTCAGGTCGTTCATGCGTTCGAGGTCAGCGTACACTTGCACGATTTCAGAATCCTCCAATTGATGATGTTGCCGCTCTTTAGCTAATTCCCAGTCTTTGACGCATGTGATTGCTTCCATCATCCTGAGTATGAGAGATGATCTCCTTTATTTGATTATTCTCCCTACTGTGCTGAATATCGCTTCTGAAAAGACAGTAGACACCGGTACAGGAGAATATCCCGTGCGAAATATGACAGCATAGAAAATATCCGCTTGTTGTTCTTCCACCATTCAAGCAAGTCTATCTTGCCTCCGCCAGTAAGATCAGGATCACTATTTACAAAATCATACTCTAAGTTGTGGTTTAGCTCGGAGAACAGAATTCCACTTGGAGGCCGCCTGAGGATGAGAGGATGAAGAAGTAGACTTGCTCTTTAGCTTCTTTCTATAAGTGTGATGTTAAGCTTGTCTTTTCTTGTTGTATCTGCTATGAGCTCTCTGATCTTGCGCTATTACCAAACTTGTCATGGTACATATAAAAAACACAAAAAAGCTCCTCTTTAACATGTGCAAAAGCTTCCGAATAATCAAGACTAAGACATTCACTTATTTCCTTCATACCAACCTACAAACCAACCAACTTTTTTGTAGAATCGAAAATGATAGTAAAGCAATACAAGTATGAAATAGTACCAAATATTTAATAATTTTTTCTCTATTACTACGACAACATAGCCTAAAAGGGGATCCTCCCTAGATTTGGCAATCTTATCCGCAATTAACTAAATAAATTCTATAACTAAGCAAGAACTATGATAATAAACACAGATAGAATCTTTGTTGCTTTATAAAAATGTCTTAAAAACTTTCAAAAATAACTAGCAATCAGCAAATCTAAATTAGTAACTATCACTTTATTATTTTGAGAGTTAGCACTGACAAAAATGGATATGACATGTTAGTACCTTTATAACTTTTTTAACATAATATATGTTGAGTTCCACCTCATCTTCATGTTAAGATCGAATTTTCTTAGCTCTTTCCTATTGATAGCGCTCTACTCCATGAATCTGGCTACCACTTATGGGAAACTTGCGATAAATGGCATTATGAATACTGTTCAAATATACACCAATTGCTTGTATACCATCTTGAACTATAAGGTTCAAGATGTGGCATACACATCTTTGGTGGAGGACATAACCATTAATATATATTTGCAACTTTGGAGTGAGAATGTTCACAGCTATCGTATTTGCCGATGTGTTATCAAGAATTGTAGAAATAATTTTATTATATCTTAAAATTATCAAGTACGTGTAGTATACGCTCGGCAATGACCTCTCTAGTGTGTGATTCATTAATTACCTTAAATCCTTCGACTCTCCTATTTAACTTATAATTATCGTCTAAATAATGGGCTACAACACTAAGGTAGACACTTATCTGATATAACGATGTCTAAATATCTGAGGTTATAGCAAAAGAAAACTGAACTTGTAGGAATAGTTCTTTCAGCTCTACTAGTTCCTTTTGATACACCCGACCTCCCTCCCTTCACCTGGCCACCTCCCTCCTCTCCCCTTCACCACCTCCTTCCCCTCCTCCCTAGCGCCTCCCGGCCTCCCTCCTCCCCTAACCACACCCCGTCCGCCTCCCTCCCTCCCGGCCGCTTCCCTTCCCTTCCCTAGTTGCCTCCCCCGACCCCCCGACCGCCCCTCCTCTCTTGACCTCCTCCAGTGACCCCTCCTCCCCCGAACCCCCACCATCTTCTCCACGACCATCAAGTAAAACCACTTTTTTGCAGGGCGACTCTAGTTGTACCTAGTTGCATGGAACAGATACTCGCCCTAGTACTGAGCAGTCGAGGTTAGCGTGCATATGGTCTAAACTTCCCGTTTGACCGCTGGAGGTGGAAGTAGTCAAATGCTGCGACAGTAGGTCTCGGGCGTCTGCCCACAATTGCCGTCGTGCACAGCCATAGGAACACTCTCACCCCAGTGAGTAGGTTGGTGAGAAGTGCAAGAGCTCCACCTAGATGTGCCTCATAAGGATCTAGATGAAGGGATGAATTGGAAGCCCCAGGCTAACCTCGAACCAGGCCTTAAGAGCGACGACGTACCCATTCAGAGGGCTAGGGCGTTCATTTAACACCGGCCACAAGACATCTCTCGGTGTGAGGCGGCTCCCAGATGCCACCAACGTCGCCTTCTCTACCTTGGTTAGGGAGAAAGGTTTGACCCCACAAGGGTCTCTTTGTCAGGGGCATCATTGAGAATCTCGGCATTCCTCGCCGAGGTCATTGTGCGGCAAGTCCATCTCGGCCTTGTTAGGATACAAGCAGGATACGCTAATACAAATTAAAATTTTCTACCGCGTAAATTAGGAAATTATACGAGTAAGAGATTATAGATTATTACTAATAGACATGTAGTGTAGTAGAAGTAGAGTTGAAGTAGCTGATCCAACAAAGAGTATATCGATGTAATGGAAGTAGTTTATCATCCTCTGGCCAACAGTCTCCTCCTTGTAATCGTCTTGATCAGTGCCATAGTCCTAGCAGAGTCTCTACTGAGGTCCACACGTCCAGTGGTAGAACACTATGTGTCGATATTCTAGCACCAGCGCACCATGCATATGGTGTTTGCCTCTCCGCCCAGCAAAGTAAGGAAGTGCTCCAGAGCTTAGCATCATCCCCATACTCTGCACTCTACTGGAAAGGCTACTAGTACAGTGAATTGCTACCTTGAAGCACTCCCAGCTACTGGGTCTCCCAACGCACGCGAACTTGAAGAACCGGCGCCCCGCGCTGACAAGCAGACGCCCCTACATTGCAGACCCTAGGCGCCCTGCGCTCTAGTTGAAGACAGCACCACATCAGCGTACATCGCTAGTAAATAACGACACCGGCCCACGAGATGGGGCGCATGACGGCCAACTGCTAGTACAGAGCCCTTGGCACCTTGACCTCGAGCTCATAGTACCCTAGCATCCGTACACACGAGGGGCAAAATGCCGTGGCCATCACTTGTTCAGAGTCTCTCAACATCGACGAAATAAGCTCAACTGAGCATATACAACCACAAGAGATGAGCTCGGCAGAGATCGAAGACTCGATGGCGGGTCGACAGAGATGAGCTCGGCTCGTGGTTTCCGTGTCTGCCCAAGGAGGAGCGCATGGCAGCATGACTCTTGCCTCCTCCATCCCGGACGCCGGCCATGCCTGAATGGCGTTGGCCGCACCACGAGCCCCTCGCTCGCCTTAGGCCCGGTGCTTGCGCTGGCCTACCTCCGAGCGCACGACCAGGCTCCACTGCATCTTCTTGCCTCAACCGGCGCCGGCTCCTCCTCTCGGATAGGGGTGGCGGCGGAAAATTAGAAGTGTAGGGAACAGCTGTTCCCCTCCACTCATATGCGACCGCATGGGGGATAGCCGAATGGGCTCCTAGGGCAGCAAGGCTGCTGCTTAAGTGGGCCGAGTGGGCCCCGTGCCAGTAGGCCCATTAGATTGGAAGGTCTCCAAAATTTTTTGAAGTGGCTTAGGGAAACCGGCCTTGGGCTAACTTACAAGTCACATTGTGGTCCGGCTACTGAAATTTTATTTTCGACGCCCGACATTGGATACAATTACAGTGTGACCCTACAAGGAACCGGTCAAATGTCAATCTCAATATAACACGAAGAACAATTCAAGACTGTCCTATTAGACATTTCTCTTAAATGCCAAGGGGTAGGGGGCTAGTGTTGGAGGGATATTTAACCCCTCTACTGATGGGTCTCGCTCTACAGAAGATGCACACATACAAATCAAAGATATACAGTTACGCTCACAACAGACTATTGTACCCCTCGCTTGTACTTATAGACTACTCTTTTCGCTAAGGGGTATTTTGGTCATTTGTATAGGCCAAAGAACTCATAAATACTCCATGTATCTGTTATTTGTAACTCCAAGCTCACAAGGAATAAAAAGATATATTCAAAATGGTGCCCTCCGGGAGAAATCCTCGAAACCCCTTGAAAGTCACCGACAGGAGTAGAGTGGTCATCTCAGACCCTCGAACCTGTATAAATCTTAGCGTCACTCTTGCTTTCGTGGACGCCGACCCGTAACACGGCCGATGTCCACCCCCTCTAACGTGTTTGATTTTTCACACCTACAACAATGAGTTAGTATTAGCTTTTTGTTCTTAAACTAAGTCAAAAAAAATGCAAAATGATTATTTTTGTGCAAAAAAATTAATCTCACCAACTCTTTCTCATGAGATGGCTTACCATTGTACTAGCCATAAACTTAGGGGGTTTTGGCTAACCAAGACCATTTCTTTAAGCCTCTTGCTTGGGGTGGCCGCATAAGGCTTAAGAACTAGCATATGGCTAAGAAAACAACATTGTGTGAAAAATGGTTGAAACTTAGCTAAAACCAATAATAAATTTTATAAAATACCAAATATTCTAACTTTGCTCAATTACAACTATTATTTAGTGCTTCAATAAAATATTTTAATCTTGGATTTGTAGCACTCTTCTTGGACTTGTACCACTCTAAATTTACTCAATTGTAGGTTCTTGGTCCTATTTAGCATATTGACATGGTTTGGCTCATTTTTTGTACCTTTAGCTAAACTATGATCTTAAGCGGCTTGACATGTTAAAAATCTATTTAATTTCAGATTATTGCTCGTTTGGCTTTACCTTTGCTATATATATTTTGCCATGATCTAGATAGCCCTTTCACATAATATAGTTTAGTGTAATACTTGTAGAGTTACTTTAAATAATTTTTATGGCTCCTAAATAATAACAATGAGTAAAATACAGCCCCCGTTACATGCTACCTGCACCATATATCCATTTTTCAGCGTTATAGCCGCTTAACTTACCACTGGGACGACACCTAGGACAACACAAACCAGGACAGTCCATCGTCCTTCATTTTTCCATACCAAGTCCCAACCATAAAAATTATTTTTGAAATAGAACTATATCAGAGTTAAGTTCCCATGTCAGCCCTTGACCGTGGGCATGGCTATTCGAATAGTTTTAACTCTGTAGAATTTGTACACTTTCACCATAAGAGACGATCCGTTCGTTGCCCCTATGGAATCATCACAGTGAGTAGATCATCACTGTGGGATGCTCATCACAGTGAGTAGTCCATCGTCCTTCATTTCTTAGTTATGCAGTTGAGTAGATCATCACAGTGACCTTTCCACACTACTTAGCCTCGGGGTCTCATCTCACCCTATGGGATGCTCCCACTTGCGGTGGGTCCCATACGTTGTGCGAAATGTTAATCACTCTTTTACTAGTGCCTCGAGCTCCACTTCCCATACGCTAGTAAAATAAGATAAACAATTCACCCTCCACTTCGTGTCCCTTTAGCCACACCAGGCCCTGGCATTCCTGCACTTCCTTCCCCCTCAGCCTGTGGGATGAGTCCGAGGTTCGATAGGGTTTACTTAGCCAAGTTGCACTTTGCAGACTTGTGGTTGTACGGTTTTACGATGGGAGGCCATGACCCTATTAGGTCCTTGAGTAATCTAGGCGATGCTACCACAAAACCACACACTCTTGCACATCGATGCACCATGCCCTCGAACCAGCCGCCCAGACGTATAAGCAATTTTGGAGGTTTTTGGGGTAGAAATAATAATCACTTTTTTAAAAATACCCGACCATTGCCAACAATACCATTCCAAAATTTGTCCTATGCATTCGCGCATGATCTTGGGGTGTCCTTAGCACCCCCGACAACTAAGCAATGCTAAGCTCATTATATATGTGTATATATATGCATTTCATTTTTTGAAAACTTATTGTAATTACTATTCTGGGGAAGTAACTGTTTAGGGTGCCGGAAGGATATAGTAGTGGCACTTTACATAGTAGGACAACTAGCTAGGCATTAAAACAACATAAGCTAACACATAAAATAATAGCATGCAGTTGCTAATTTAAATGTAAATAATTTGCAAAAATGGGTAATCGAAATGATCAAAGTATTGACTCACATGGCACAGTTTACCGCGGTCTTGAGCTCACTCAACGCTTTCTCGTTGGTTGATCTCGAGCTTCGGATCTTTATCGTCTTCTGGATCGTGGTCCTGCTGGATCCACTGCTTCTCCAGGATTCCAATTTGTAATTACGCGCTAAACAATGGAATCCAATAAACTCAAATAACTCAGAAAGATCCAAGTAAAATCCAAATAACTCAACTTATCTTTACTATGAGTTAAAGGATGATTTTTGGCAGGATTGATTGAGCGTGGAGAATTGACGAAGTCAATGAGGTTGGAGCGGAGCGATAGATGGCGAAAAGGCAAAGGAACTATCAGGGTGGAAGGAGTATTCGCCGGAACCTTCCGCTTAGGTTTCAAAGATGGCTAAGTGTAGCCGATTGTAGAATATCATGGCTCGACCCATTTCGTTTAATAAGTTCTTTTATAATTTTATATTTATTAAGAAAGTTCCATGAGTTAGGGTACACCTATGGACAGATGTAGGAATTTGGCTGAATAGTATCTTGTCGAGTGCTAAAATTTATAAATTAGGACATTGGATCTATACATGAGGTGTTTTATTTTAGCGTTCGCGTTTATGACATTTCATGCTGTGATATTTTATGTAGTTCTTAACTTCCAATTAATCAAGGGGTTAACTGAATGATTAGCTCGCTAGTTCTTTAAAGCGTGGAATCACTTAATTATACATGTGGTATTATTTTATGCAGTCCAAATTTTAACTTGTTTATTAAAACACAACTGGCACAAATTATTTTATTTACCGATGCTCAGGGGATAGATACATCATATGATTCTTTTTAACTAGAGACGTCCTGTTAATTATTCGTCATCGATAATTCCTATGGCGAAATCTTATTGCACCATTATCCTTAATTTATGTCGAACATTCAGATCGGAAGAAACTAATTATTATTCAAGTGTTTTAACGTTTTAGCTTGTCGAGGCCTTATCTAAGAACTTTGGAAACAATCTTTGTATAGGTTTAAAATCTCAAGCTTACGAGAGTATGTATATATACATCTTTACATTACCTGCTCCTAAATAACTGACTAGTTATCTTTCGGTTGGCAATCATTCAAGTTTACTTTTATGGTCCTTTAATTAACATTATTGATTAAATTTCTTTTTAGTACATGACATCTACTTGCTATTTGGGGAAGCAGTCCATGCATGATCTTGCTTTAGTTTTTATGTGAGGATTAATTCATTAGTCTTTATATTTCAAAATAAATATTAATAGCATTCCTTATCACTCTGGATCATTTATCAAGCATTATGGACATATCACTATTTCAGATTAGCCCTTCCAACCATATCATTTTATTAGAACCTTGTTTGATTTTCACAAATTTATTCCTATTACTTGTCACATATATTTATATACCTATAACTATATTTTATGCTATCATGTTCTTACTTAAGTTTATGCTAACTATTGGCTAGTAATATTAAAAGGGCTTTCTTGATATTTAAATTTTGGTTACCTAAGTTTACACAATGTATAACCAAAGCATACTTTCTATGTTCATGTAATTATATACAGAATGACCTCTAATTCATATTACCTTAATACTCAAGTCTATTTGTTAATACCCGAAAAAGAATCTTCATAAAGTCTTATGTCTAAAAATAATAGTTATGATTTAAGCTTATATTATGAAACGCCCCATGTTTTTAATTAACCTTAATTGGCATGTTACGATGTTAATTGAGATTAATTATGTAACTAATGATCTAAAATACGGGGGAATTTAAACTTTTTGTGTATTCTAAATTGCAATCGACGAATGTTAAACGAATGCATTACTTCCACAATTTCGTCGACGAGGATAGAACAATCGATATAGATTAGAGAGAGATAACATTCAACTGCACGACAAGTAACATCATTTAACTCAATTAAACGATATATATTTATCAGTCCGTGGTACAATAGTTAATTACTTACAACTCTCATACAATAAAACAATTGCATCCATTACATGACAATTTAAAAGTTACATGAGGTTAAATACAAATATTACAACTCACTAAAACCTGTAATTGTGTCTGTGTAGTATTACATCAAATATAAACATAAGATTACATTGTATGCATTTCTTACATTTGCAATTAACCTAGAGCGATGGAAAATATAAATTACATGCTTATCATCTCATACAACAATTACTAAGTAATTGATTTCTAAAATAACCATAGTTTTAATTGCGAGAAGAAGTAATTGAAAGATACCGAAAAAGACCGAATAAAAGAAAATAATCAAAAGAATGATTGCCGTCAGAGCCCTATGATTTAATTTTAGGCAGGGCATTTCATTCACCAAGATTCCTAGACTGTCCGGGGGCCAGTCGGCACCTCTCACAGCCATTAGGTCATCATTCGGCAATAAAAACAAACCTGTTTTATCTTGCAAACACTGTTGCAAAGCCAAACTCAACATGTGTTAATAGCCAGCAAACCAACCAGCACCAGATAGAACCTCCCCACAATGCCCAGCGACCAGTACCACCTCCCCCAGGTAACACTGCCCAGTACAAGCAGCAGGGGCAACAAAACCGGAACCAGTTCAACATCCAGAAAGCACAACTCCAGAGAAACCACCAGGGACCCTAGTCACAAGCCAACAGAAGAGAGCGCACACAGCTAGCCGAGATGGACAAGGAGAAAGCAACCAACACCTTTCTTCCTCCCATCCACAACAACCCCACCACCATCCAGTCCCCAGTCAATACCAAATCAATCCTAGCATCAAAAAATCAAGAGCAAGCCAGGAACAAGACCGTAGGACCACAAGCCGCAGGCAAAGGAGACCACCATTGGGACCATCAGCACGCAAGCAAACCGGACAATGACCACCAACGCCAACCATCACCTCAACCGAAGTCATCTGGCCAGTCACCGACAAAGGTAGCCGCATAAACCCCAACATTGCTAGCATTCCTTTTTCAGTATACCCAATCTTTAGCAAAGGATCTAGCAACTGATTAAAACCATTTAGCACATAGCATCCCTAAACCTTGTTGAGCACCATCTCTTTAGGGCACTACCACCACCTAAATGGTACAGGAACTAAAGGTGTAGAAAGGAGGAGGGATTACCTTAGGCAAAGGTAGGCAGCGGCATGCTACCAGCGGTTGAGCACACACCCCCGAGGACCACCATGCATTCCTCCAGCATGCACGTGGTTTCGGGCTCCGCCGTGCCAAGCCGTGGCCGCACACCTCCAGGCTCAACCTTGTAATAGCGTCAAAACCAAACCGCCTTAAGAAAATCAATCAGCACCCGAATGCAAATGAGGAAAAAGAGCAATCGAGCCTAGAATGGCTAGATCCGGGCCGTAGGCCACGGATTCGGCGCCTAGAGGCGGCGCAAGTTGCCGGACTGAGGGGAAGAGGTGGCGCGGCCACCGAGGCAACCGACGCGCATGAGAGAGGGCCAGATCCGGGCTCTAGGCCCCGGATGGTGGCAGGGCCATGCGGCAACCATGCAGCAGGCGGAGAGGAGGGTCGGCAGCGCTAGAGCAAGAGGGCAGAGAGGTGAGGAGAGAGGCGGCGGCGCAAGAAGGTACAGAGAGGAGTGGCGGCCTAAGCAAGAGAGAGAAGGAGCGGGAGAGAGGGAGAGAGAGGTGAGAGAAGAGGCGGTGGCACAAGAGAGGAGGAGAGGAGGCGGTGTAGAAGAAGTGGAGAGATGAGGGGGAGAGGCGGCGGCACCACAGCGAGAGAGGAGGGAGAGAGAGGCGGCGGCGAGAGAGAGGGAGAGTAAGAAGAAGAAGGGGGCGGCGGCGCTGAAAAGAGGAAGGAGGAGGAGAGTCGGATGGTGAAGAAAAGAAAAGGGGAGAGGAGCGATGGGCAGAAGGCCATTCGGCCAAAAAGATGAAAAATAGGGAAGAGAGAGATTAAGCAAGCGACTAAATTCACCTATGCAGAATAGATTGTTATATCGTGCAATTAGAAATCATATTAAGTTAGATAAGATTATTTCAAATAGCAGAAACCCATAAACAACTATTCAGAAGTATTGGAATAAATTTAGTGCCGTTAGGAAATCCGAGTTTATACACGTGTTTATTAAAATTGATACCGACGTGTGGACCACTCTAGGGCATATCTAAATACATAGACAATCTTGTTAGTTGTATTTAAATTGTAGGAACCCTCTCATAATTATTTTAGACCATTAGAATTAATTAATTACAGTCAGATGAATTAAAATCATGCATCTAGATAGATCGTATCTCCTGACGCTAGCACAATAAGGTCAACTAACAAGTATCGTATAGAAACTAACTTACTACCACCATCGGAGCTGAGTTGAGCGAAGCCTCACCCTAGGCGCGCCAACACATCGACACCTCGCACTTTATCATGTTTCTGTAAATTAAGTCGTAGATGACGTATTTAATTGCAGGCAACCATCCGAGTTTAAAATACTTTCATATACTTGAAGTTTTACTCCATGAATGCCAAACAAACCAAATGAGAAATCCTTTCGATCTGAATGGCATGTATGAATTTAAAATACTATTTTGAACAAGGACATAATACAAGATCAGATTAGCTCTAGTACAAGATCTGATTCAAGAGGTAAAACTCACATAGCTCTAGAATATGACCAATATAGGTCAAGGATGATTTTTAGGTGATTTTAAAATCAAATAACTTTTGATAGGTTGGTCTTTAGAGAAACTTTTAAATACAAGAATTGTTAGGAAAGACCAACTCTAGGATTTTAATTTTGGACTTATTTCCAAAATCCCTTTCACAATCATGTTTATGCAAAATACACATTTAAAACTAAAGCAAGATACTAGTAACTATCTCTTGGGCTTAAAACTTGTTTTCATTTGAAATTCGTTTTTACAAAGCCAAACCTTAGAAAACATTTGCAAAGATTCTATATGTATTTCGCAACTAGTTTTTCAAGATATAACAACTAGTTACAAAGAATTTTGTTTTTTACAAATTATGCTTTCATTTTTCAAAACAAGTTCATTTTCAATGAATTTCATCAAGATTGCCAAAACAAGCATGTGAGGGTGTTTTTAGTATCCATTTGTATGTATGATTTGTTATACCCTTATGAGCCAATATATGTGAATAATTTTGGCAAAAATAACAAAACTCATTTAAGTGCTAAATTATAACCAGTTAGGTCACTTTAAGATTTTGGATGAGTTTCAAAACCAAGTAACTTTCATTTTGTTGTCCTTTTGGGAAACCTTTGAATACCAATAATATTTGAAATAGACAAATCCAGGTTTTGGGTATTGGGCACTTTTCAAATTCCTTTCTGAATATGATTTTAGCCCATTTTTGAATTTAAAGCCAAACCAAGGTACTAGATTGCTAGTTTTGGGTTAGAAACTTAATTTTACTTAAAATAAGTTTTTCTTAAACCAAAACATTTGGAAAATCTTTGAAATGTGTTTGCATACATTTTTGAACTAGTTTTCAAAGATATAATAGTAATTTCAAAATTTTGACTTTGGAAATTTTGACTTTGGCCTAAATGGCTCAATTTTGAATATCAATAGTAGCATTTAATCAATTTGGACATATTTAGGGATGTGATATACGTGATTATGATTTAACACTCCTCCTTAATGTGCCACACCCATCTTGGTCAAAAAGCGAATAATGAGTGTTCGAATAAGAGCAATAACACAAATTTGAATAAGACTTTCATATAATGCCATCTACACATGGCAAGGGCTAGATACTTCAATTTAAATGCTTTCATATGAGATGTTGATCTTCAAGCTTGGTTCCATATTTGCTTATGGTAGAGTCCACCTCTTTATAAGAGATCGAAGCTTCTAATGCATCTCCAATCACCTGTTAGACAATCAAGCACACTTTGGTACCTAAACTCGGTTGGGTCCTTGCATTTAGTCACAATGGATTCAGGGACCCAAATAGCCCTAGAAATTGACTTAGGTAAACTAATATATTTAGCAAATACATTGCTATTTTGATCCTTCCTAACAAATAATGTTCATTATAAAGTGTCCCCTTTTCGGTAATTATAGCATGTTTGATGTTTTGCTCCACTCGTAGTCATCTTGTCTTGCCTATTGCCAGTTTGCCTCTTTGATGATGAACTTACTTGTCCACCATCTTCTTTAGATACATAGAGGCATAGTGTTTCTTGTTGTGGCAATTATGGCAAGTTATGTCTTTGATTCCCTTTCTTGTCTTGATGACTTGCTTTTTACCGGCTTACCTCATTTTTGATGACATTGTCTTGTCATCTATCTTGTTGGGGTATTTTGAAGCAATATGACCCTTCTTGTTGCAACTATGGCACTTAACATTCTTCATGTGTCTTGCATTGTGCCATGTCTTGCAACCATGGCACTTAGCACTCTTCTAACATATCCATCAACTTATCATAACTAGGTTTATCATTGTCAATATCATTATTTACCCTTTTGTTACCTTTAGCCATAAGCCAATGAGTTGATGTGAAGGGGCTAGTGGATTCTTCATCATCAGAGCTAGAGGTTGAGCATTCTTTATCTGACATCCATTCTTGTATGCAATCTTCTTTAGTTGAGGTAGATATTTCATATTTATCTTGAAAATGTGTCTATATCTCATGACCACTCTTGAGATTGCATACGGTATCGAATATTTCTATACTCAAAGAACTAAACAAAAGTGTTAATTGCTTGAGCATCGAGATGTAAGCATTTCACTTACTCATTTATTGGAGCAAGAGGATCCAATGGAGGAAAAAAACTCACATCTATAATCTGCCATATTTTAGGGCTCATGGCCTTAAGGTAACAAGACATATGGATTTTCTAAATATCATAATTAGTTCCATCAAATAAAGATATCTCACCGAGATGCACTGAATCACCAGTCGCCATCCTTTGGTCTCTGGACGGTGAAGCCTAATAAAATGAGAAACCAAACCCTAATACCAATTGTAAGATCGAAGAGTCCGACTAGATGGGGAGTGAATAGACCGCAGTCAGGGTGTCGGTCTGACTGACACAGCAATCCAACTGCACAACACCGGTTAGACCTCTAGACTGGTCTAACTGCAACTCTTATGCCGGTCAGACCAGTCTTTCTAGAGAAAGCACACAGTAGTGCATAATCCATGAGCAATTCTAACAAGAAGATTGTAGGTTGAATGATATGCATTTAAGGTTGGTATGAGCTTCTCCAACAAGAACATGCGGGGTGATAAGAAGATGTGTTCACCATTTTGAGTCGAGTAAGTAGAATTAAGTCCAGGATGTTGAAGAGATATGTTCACTGTCCTAAGTCAAATTTGTGGAGATGAGTCCAGGGTGTTGAGGAGATACGTTCATTGTCCTGAGTCAAGTTAGAGACTTTGCATATAGATAGATATGCACCAGTTGAGTTGAGTTTCTGCATGTAGGAATGTGTTTAGTTTACTTGTATATCACTTTATATGGAGACGTAGTTGGTAGTTTAGATAATGTATTGAGACTAAACTAGGAGTATGTCAAGTCAAGATTAGAGAAAGAATGTTGGAAATAATCTTGACTTGCTAAGTAACCGAGTGTTAGGATCCTAATACAATCAGCATCGGATCAAAATTAGTTAGTTTATAGGTTTTTTATTTAAATTATTCCATAGATAGACCTATATATGTACTATAAATACTAGTCTTAAGTTTGAGATGAATAAAAGCAAGAGAATAGAGAAACTCAGAACACTCGACTACGCAATTATGGTCGGAATAATTCTCCTATATTCTTCTTTGTTTATTGTGTTCTTCATGATGGCGTCAGTTCCTGATCAAGTTCGACGTGTGAGTTTTCTACTAGCCCCAGGCACGTCCCCAATTAACACAAATACACACTACTACAGAAAACCGTATTACAGACGGTTGAAAAACGTCATCACAGATGGTTTCGTGAGCCGTCTGAATTGATGGGTCAGTAATGATACGAGGTCATCACAGACAACTTTCGAACCGTTTGTGGTGTAAATATCACAGATGGTTTTTAACTAAAAATTGTCTGTGATAGTTGATAATCACAGATGACATAGAGTCATTACCACCTCATCCGGCAGAGTATCTAGTCCTTCAGGATCGATGACCTTCTGAGCAATTGTGTTAAAGAAATAACATAGCTTCACGATTGTTTCTCGAACTTTGATCGGTAAAATATTTTTAATTGCAATAGGGAGCATCTGTGTTATCAGCACATGACAATCATGAGACTTCATGCCATTTAACTTCAAATCTTGCAATGAAATAAGTTTCTTTGTATTGCCGGAATAACTAGACGGAACTTTGACACCATGCAAGCACTGTCACAGTTCTATTTTCTTGGCCTTGGACAAAGTATAACACGTAGGGGGAATGTACGTTCGTTTATTATCTGTTTTTGTTAGTGCTAACTCAGGCATGATGTCCATATCAGCCAAGTCAAGCCGTGCGTTGACGCCGTCCTTTGTTTTATCATAAATGTTCAGTAAGAGACCAATTAAACTGTCACATACATTCTTTTCTACGTGCATGACGTTGATGCAATGTCGAATATCTTGGTACTCCCAATAAGGTAAGTCTCAAAATATTGATCTCTTCTTCCAGATGTTCTTCTTATGAACCCTCAATTTACTTCCCTTTCCAAGGACAATATCTAAATCCTTAATCATATTATAAACCTCTTTTTCGCTTAAATACCTTGGAGTTGAACCGTCCTCCTTCTCTCCGTCAAATTGTTTCTTCATCTTGCGGTATGGGTGAGCCCACCGAAGGAATTGGTGATGACGCATGTACACGGTTTTACGTGAGTGTTTCATCCACACACTCTCAGTACTATATAAGCAGTGAGTACAAATTTTGGCATCTTTGTACTCTGGTCCGATAGGTTAGTAAAGGCAGGATAATCATTTATCGTACAGAACAATAAGGAGCGCAAAGTGAAGTTCTCTCGTTTGTATGTATCCCATACCTGTATCCATTTGTTCTACAGTACTTTTAGATCTTCCACCAACGGTGCTAGGTACACATCAATATCATTCCCATGTTGCTTTGGTCCTTGGATAAGTATCGACAGCAAAATATATTTTCGCTTCACACACAACTAAGGAGATAGGTTATATATGCAGAGAGTCGCAGGCCAAGTGCTATGTCGGCTGCTCATGCTATTGAAAGGGTTCATTCCATCTGTACTCAATCCAAACCTTGTATTCCTTAGTTCTGCACCAAAATCTGCAAACCACTTATCGATGTTTCTCCACTGGGTGGAATCAGCAAGGTGTCTCAGCATACTATCCTTCTTACGCTCCTCCGAGTGCCAACACAGTAGTTTTGCCTTCTTTGGATTCGTGAAAAACCGCTTCAAATGGGGAATTATAGAAAGATACTATGCCACCTTTGCAGGAGGTCCTTTCTTTACCTCTGTTCCCTCACCATCATCATCTGATTGATTTTTACGTTTGTATCGGGATACGTTGCACACTAGATAGACATGCATGTTTGCATACTTTTTACGGTAAAGGATATAGTCGTTCGGACATGCATGTATTCTTTCTATTTCCATTCCCAATGGACAAAGAACATTCTTGGTTTTATACGTGGTTTTAGGCAACTCATTTACCTCTAGAAGCATATCCGTTAAAAGACCTAATAGCGTCGTGAAACTCTTATCGGACCAACCATTGTTTGCCTTCAATTTCAACAGTTCAAGCACAGCTGACAATCTCGTGTACTTTAACCTGCAGCACGTGAACAAATATTTCTCTGAGTACTCCATCAAGCCTCGAAATTTAACATACTCTCTCTCATCATAGTTCTCTTCTACATCACGAAGCATCTGATCTAGATTATCATCGTGCAGCCTATCCGAATCCGAACTACAATCGACATCATCTGGCGGCATATCACTTGATACCGAAAGTGAATTAGGGGCTACCTAGTGATGGTGTCTCAAAAGTGTTAATGGGCAACGTTTTGCCTGCCTATTGCTATCAATCCCAGCTTTCTAAGCTCTGTTCATCACAGGTATGGCAGCTTATATTTTCATTTTATATTTTCACCTTTTTATTAAGTACTTAAAAGGATTTTGCCTTTTGAAATATCCTTACTCCCTCCAATTTAATTGAATCCCCGTCCTTCAAAATGTAAGGCTTAATAATATTGCACCGGGACAAGATGCCTTTAACAGACTTTTCCTGAAGAGGTTTTGACAATTGTTAAGCATGATTTCTGTCGTCTTTGTGAGGATTTCTAAGACAATAAGCTTACCCTGCAAAGCATTAATAATTCTCATATCACATTGGTGCCTGAAAAAGCCACTTCTGAGACAGTGAACGGCTATAGATCAATTTCTAATTTGGTTTTACTCTCAAAAGAACCCTAAGCCTTCCTTATCTAGCCAAGCATGTTATAATTGTATGCTATGTAGTGATTTGTTGAGTATATTTTGTACTCTCCCTTACTCAATACTAGCATTCAGTGAGTGGAGAAAAATACCTTGTGGGCTCTTAAATGTGTGGCAAGGAGTTGGAAGAAGGAAAGGTGGAGAACAATATTGTGAGCCCTAGTCAATTACTAAGGGCCTGTTTGGTAGAGCTTCAGATTCTTATTTTTCTGCTTCTGCTTCAGATTCTGTAAAAATCCACTTCTCTGAGAATCTGGATCTACCTGCAAAAGCGTTTGGCCGATGGGTTGGCTCAGTTCATAAAGAGGAGATTTGAGGGAAATAGACCATGTTACCTCTAGTTATTGTCTACTATCTCAGGTCCATTTCTCTACAAGTATTAATAACTGTCATAACATTTTTTTCATTTTTTACATGTTAACATGTTATTTCCTACAGAATGTGATCCATTTTTACCATTAGCTTTTGTACAGATATCCATACTGCCGCGGTGCATCAAGTGATCAAACACCGATCAAGCAACCCAACATCACAAATCACAAAGAAAGAGGGGCAAGGAGAAGCATCAAGCATGCAAACACAAACAACACAACGTAGCGACAATATGAGCAAGTAGGAATCAAAGCTCTCCCGGATACCACCTCCGATAATTAACTAAAGGCAATGCACAATTAGCACAATGATTTACCTTATATGAACGATTTAAAACTTCCATCCACATTCGCACCAAACTTGCAAGTATACAAGTTCAATTCATATCATATTCTTTGGTTTTCACCAAATCCACTCATCACCAACCTAACGGACATAACAATTTCTACTCGGACCAAGAACAAAGAAATAGAACAAACATCCATACTTTTCATCGATGTGTCAAACACTCGATCCAAAGAACCCAATATAACAGATTCACAATTCACAAATAAGAGGTGGTAAGGACGGGCATGCAAACACAAACAAAACAATGTAACCGAACAAGATTTGCAATTAGCAT
Source organism: Melocanna baccifera (assembly GCA_036346265.1). NCBI lineage: Eukaryota > Viridiplantae > Streptophyta > Magnoliopsida > Poales > Poaceae > Melocanna > Melocanna baccifera. The sequence continues at coordinate 1,371,567 of CM070700.1, forward strand.
GCCAAATTCTCCTGTGCGAACCAAGATAGAACCACTATAGAAACATCCATCCCAGCATCCACAATTCACACCAAAACTTGGAAGTACACGATGCTAAATTCATAGGACATTGTTTGTTTTTCACCAACTCATCTGTCTATCCGCATACTCGACAAAGAACCGAATCAAGGTAATGCTTTCTACTCGGAACCAAGAACATCATGAACCAAGGCAACAAGTCACCCTCAAAGGCCAGGCGTTCTCCTTCGACCTCGACCTCTGCTCCGTGAGTAGTTGTTCTAGATATGGAAGATGTTCAATAGGTCCTCGACGTTCGGGTAGTTTGCGGCTGCACAAACCCGCACACCAAATTACCCCAAATTGCACATACACAGTTGCACAAATTGCAAGCAATACATACCAATCCAAGTTCTTTCTTGAAGGGGAGAGAGAGCAAGAAGGAAAGAATCGGGTTGGTCGCCGAGCTTGAGAGCACAGGCTCGGCGGCGCCGCATACTCGAGGCGGCGCGCGGAGGGGAGGGAGAGGGGAGGCGGCGGCGTGAGATGGGGAGGAAGGGGAGGCGGCGCGGGAGGGAGGGAAGGGAGGCGGCGCGCGAGGGGAGGAGAGGGAGGCGCGGCGCGGGAGGGGGGAAGGGGAGGCGGCGCGCGGAGGGGGCGGCGCGCGCGCGGAGGGGAGGGTAAGGGAGGCGGTGGCGCGGGGGGAGGAAGGGGAGGCGAGGCGCGTGCGTGGGGAGGACGAGTGCTCGGGTGGGGAGGAGGCCGAGCTCGCGTGGGAGGATGAGGAGAGGCGACAAGCGCTCGGGTGGGAGAGGTGCGAGGGCGCTCGGGTGGGCGAGCGGGCGCTCGGGAGTATATCAGTGGCAAATTGCGGGTAATTTATTTGAACTTCAGTGGGTACATTCGATTTAGGGTGGACAGCTCCCCACGAGAATCCACCGAAAGGCTGCTTCTCCTGGTTAGTTCATTTTGGACTCTGCTCCTCACAAGAAGCAGAATCTGGCCATTTTGTGAAGCGGGGTGTTTGGTACAGCTCCATGAGAATCTATTGAGAAGCTAGGAGCAGGAGCTGTACCAAACAGGCCCTAAGTGACCCTCTTGGATTTTCTTTTTATTTTGATGAATAAAGGTATTTGCCTTGATTGGCCCGTTTTATAAGACAATGACATAAGGCCTATTTATGTACCATATAATATTATGTAATAACTATACCTTATGCAAGTTATGTGTATGTTGGCACCGATGTTACTATGTGTACTAGTTATCATAGAACTAGTGTGATATATACAAAAGAGTTTCAGAATTGTATTCTAGATACTGATAACACTGTTATGATAGCTATATCAATTATATTTCATGACTTAGTTAAAATCCTCGTTAGTTTAGTTACTAGAATTTCCAAAACCTATTTCCACCGATGAAAGCTTTGCATAGGTGAACCCTGTTTCTATGTGACAATTCACTGAGCTTTTAACATTAAAAAGTAGACACTAAATTCATCCCCTTAACAACCTATCGACGAAGTGATAGTACTTTTTGGGAGGATAGAAATGTATGTACAAAATAAATGATTAAAAAATATAAGACGAGGTGTTTGGAATATAAGAATAGGATAAAACACGACGAAATGTTACTAAAAAACATAAAATAGAATACACTTACTCAAGATATGATCAAATTATGGTCACTTGGGGCCACTCTAAATGACTTCAGCTTCTAAAAGTCATAAGTTATTTAGAATGCGTTACCTTTTAATTTTTAATTTTTTATTTCTTTACATTGTCCGTGAAAATATAACGTTGTTTTTTAATTTTTTTAATTAAATGACTAAGACAAAATTAACAGACGTTATAATATAGTTTCAATCAAAAATCAACGGCTAAAACCAGAAACCGGAAGATAAATTTGGCCCCGCTTGTTTCGGCTTCAACTTCTGACTTCTAGTTTACTATTCCTTATTTTCGTCCTTCTATAACTTTTTAGCTTTTTTACCTTTGATTTTTTTTATCGTGTTTCTTTGTATCATCCGTAATAGAATAAACTATTTTTCTATTTTTAAATTTTTTAAAATTTAGTTACGTCAAAAAGTTATTAATTACTATAGTATAAAATAAATCAACTATAATATAAAAGGATAAAAATAAAAAGCCGAATTATTTTAAGGGAGTTGAAGCAGGGCCTTAGCTACGCACGTAGCCTTGATTTGTCTCGGTCTTCGCAATGGAAAGAAAAAAGAGGCCTAGGTGGATATTTTAGTTGCTCTGGTTTTCCAATGAAAACCTGCTCGATTTTTCCTGTGCTCCAGTTGTCCATTTTAACCGGATTGAATCCCACCTAGTTCGCGTCCGCAGCGCAGCAGCATCCCTTCCCCAACCCCCCACCCTCCACCCCAACTCCTCCATTCCTTCCACCTCCCCCAGATCCCGCGCCGCCACCCCCTCATGGGCCAGTTCCCCTCCGCCTCCCGCCGCCACCATCACAGCATGCCGCCGTCCCCCGACGTGCAGGCGGCGTCGCCTCCCCCAGCCGCGGCCGAGGACGCCGCGGTGGCGGCGGATGACCACACCGCCGACCTCCCCGAGGAGCTCCTGGCCGTGGTGTTCGCCCTACTGGGGTCCGGCGACCGCAAGCGCTGCTCCCTCGTCTGCCACCGCTGGCTCGCCGTCGAGGCCGTCTCGCGCCTCCGCCTTGCCCTCGACGCGCGGGCGCCGCTCCTCGCTGCGGCCCCGGGGATCCTCACGCGCTTCCCCGCCGTCTGCAAGCTCGCGCTCAAGTGCGACCGCCGTGCAGAGAGCGTCGGCGACCCCGCGCTCGTGCTCGTCGCCGACCGCCTCGGCCCGGGCCTCCGACGCCTCAAGCTCCGTTCCCTCCGCGCCGTCACCGATGACGGCGTAGCCGCGCTCGCCGCCGCCGCCACTAACCTCCGCAAGCTCTCCGTCGGGTCATGCGCCTTCGGCGCAAAGGGAATCGAGGCCGTTCTCCGCTCCTGCCTCCACCTCGAGGAGCTCTCCGTCAAGCGCCTCCGCGGCCTTGCTGACTCGGAGCCCATCGACGTCTCCGGCCTCAGCCTTCAGTCTCTGTCCCTCAAAGAGCTCTATAACGGGCAGTGCTTCTCCTGTTTAATCGCCCAATCCCCCAACCTCAAAGCACTCAAGATCATCCGCTGCTCCGGCAACTGGGACCTCGTGCTCCAGGCGGTCCCGCAGGAGGCCTTGCTGGCTGAGCTGCACCTCGAGAAGCTGCAGGTCAGCGACCGTGGTGTGGCTACTCTATCTGGGCTGGAGGTCCTGTACCTTGCCAAGGTGCCGGAGGTCACAGATGTTGGGTTGGCTGCGCTAGCCACCAAGTCGCCACGCCTACGCAAGCTGCATGTGGATGGATGGAAGGCGAACAGGATTGGTGACCGAGGGCTCACTGCTGTGGCACAGAAATGTGCCACTTTGCAGGAATTGGTTCTCATTGGTGTGAATTTGACATCAGCTAGTCTTGAATTGATTGCCGCCAACTGCCCCACCCTTGAGCGGCTTGCACTCTGTGGGTCTGACACGTTTGGGGATTCAGAGATCTCTTGCGTGGCTATGAAATGTGCTGCTCTGCGGAAGCTGTGCATCAAGGCATGCCCTGTGTCCGATGCTGGGATGGATAAACTTGCTGAAGGCTGCCCACGCCTTGTCAAGGTGAAGGTTAAGAAGTGTCGGGCGGTGACGCTTGAGTGTGCTGAGCGGCTTCGGGCTAGCCGGCATGGAGCCCTTGCTGTGAATTTTGACACGCCAGGTGGAGCTGGTGAATTGCAGGATGCTAGGAGCGTGGATGAGAGTGGTGCACTGGAGAATGCTGCGAGCGATGTGGTACCAGATGATTTGGATGATCGGATAGGGCTTCCTGACCTTTCATGTGGCAGGCCGTCACGGTGGAAAGCACGGATGGGGGCATTGATGTCAAGGAGCTTGTCTTTTTCCATGTTCCGGAGGCGTCCGCGTGGGAGCTGCTATAACTCATGAGTCACGGAAATCGGGTGCTGTGGTTGCTCCTTTAGCCCTTTGATTCTTTTATGTTTGTATGTTAAATTAATTGATGTTGTTGTTTGTTGTGATTGATGTTTTTGTCTTTCTGGATGGTGCCGTGCCGTTCTTCCTGATTGTTGATAGAAAAAATCAGTTTATGTTGTCAGGCAGTTTGGTTAGAGGATACTTGTTTGTTCTTGCTCTTCGTAGTAGCAGAGATCCATGCAATTGCATAGTGTAATCTTCTTATAAGCAATTTTTTGAATTGAAAAATATGATATGGGAAGCTAGCAATATGGTTAAAATTTTATCTTAATTTTGCATGTTGGTATCTATTATCTTCAGAAGCAAAATGTTTACTTACTTTATAAGGAGGAAGAAATAATTATGATGAGAAATCAACAATACCAACATAGTACGCCAGCTGAGAATATTTTGAAGAGAGGTGCCTTGGAGTCAATCTCATTATGGGAAGTCATCTAGGTCTCTCTTTTTTGTATTTAATTACTTATTAAGAATGCCAAAACTGAGACCAGATAGAATCGCCTCTTTATATTCTTTACATGAATTTTGTGGTTTTCATGGAAAGGACGTGGTGCCTCCACTCTCATTTGGGATGTCAACAGCGGGATGGAAATCATTTCTCATTTCCACTTCACTAATAGGGACACTTTTATGTTCACTTTTATTAGATTTTTAGAGAGCTGGATTCCATGGGGAATGTCAATTTTTAGTACGTTGGTGGAATACAATTACAAGAATTTTGTTTTGAAATTATGTACATGAACAGGTAAGATCTAGTGTGCAAATACTCAAATCAACATGTACGACCGTCACAGATTTTGGTTGCATCCTCATCTTTTGATAATAGGACTTTTATTTAAGGAAGTATCCCTGGTGTTTTGTGGAATGTCAGCATCCCTGATCTCACCTCTCTCTATTAGATATTAAATAAATTAATCGAATGTGTTTTCAATCCAAACATTTCGCTGTTGGACTCACTTGATGGGTTTGACTCATCTGTTTGTTTTGTTGCGTGCTGTTTTTGGTAGTGAGCAACATTCAGCAGATTTATCTTTTGTCTGTTCGAACATATGTTTTGGTTCTGGCTGGGATCTGAGTTGAGTTATTGGTTGCTTATGCTAGTTATCCCTGCATATGATATACTATGAGGTTTAGCATGACTTACCTGAAGTAAACTCCATGCAAATACAAAGAATTTGTCTAGTTTGTTCAAAAATAAGCGTCGCCCTCTTTTTTTTTCTTTCTTCCTGAGTTTTGATATTTCCTTTTTCTCGATACCGTGTTGGAATGACTGGAACCAAGACACGGGACACGTCGATTGTCACTCGTGTTTCTATGGAGAACACGGTGCTCCACTGACTCGTTGACATGGACCTGAATGGCTTCTGAAGTTTCTCCCATTTGTGCTGCTTCCCCTTTTGTCATGACGTTTGACACACGGTGTCTGAACAGCGGAATATTCTTAATCTTTCGTTTAGAATGTTCAATGAAATGGAGCACCTCGGTTTTCTAAAAGTTTGGCCATTTCCCAGGCCACTCACCAGCAGTTGACTTCGAAGCTGACCGGTAGGAGACGCCAGTACCTACCCTACCGCTTCAACTAAAAGCTTTCTGGAAGATGCATGACCGTGGCTTTCCTGTTGTTTTTTTTTTAAAATCCTGGATCAATTTTGTGAAGATTTTCTTGGTCATTCCTCTATTCTTCAACCTTATTCGTAGTGCTGCGCATAATACATAATAAGTCTAGAGGGTAAGGATAATGCATGGCCGTGGCTTTCGTGTTGGGTTTTTTTAAAACCCTACATCAATTTTGTGAAGATTTTTTTGGTCATTCCTCTATTCCTCAACCTTATTCGTAGTGATGCTCATAATACATAATTAGGCTAGAGGGTAAGGATCTATTTATAGACTTCACTTTTAGATGTTACAAAGCGACTTACTTGTTTTTCGGTACATCGTGAGACTGCTGAACTATGTCACCAACTATTATCAGACATGCCAGTTTTATAAATCTAAATATTCTAGTTTCTAGTACACATGTGTTTCATACACCATAGTCAGATTGTTTATGAGATCAATTTCAATCTGATCATATAGGTCAACAGCTTACAGAGTCCATCCTGCAAAACTAACCAAACTTTTCCATTATATGTTGTACCTGAGTCAAACATATGTATGCATACTAAATTCTAATAGATTTGATCTCAATAAACATGTCATAGCTGTTTTTGGCACCTTAAGTATTAATTCCTAGAATTAAATTCCATATCAAATATTCCCTGTCACTTTCCATCAATAATATGAATAATTCTACATTGAGTAAAACATATAATAACCAAGATAAATGTTGAAAGACACATAAAAATTCCAACATCTCCTACTTGGTTAAAATATTTCAATCAATAAACCAATCTGCCATGACTTAATCATGCTTAGAAAATAATTCTTGACTAACTTTTAGTCAGTGGATCTTCCTTTAATGTATTTACTTTTACTATGAAATTAGTGACAAGTTGCGATGCACTTTGTACGATCTTAAGTAATACAAAAAAATTCCCATCTTCCTTTGCTACTTCAGATACAACAATATATTCAACTTTCATGGAGAAGAGCAACTATATCTTTTATCCTACTACACCAAGAAATAACATCTTCTGCCAAAATAAATAGATAACTAGAATTTGATTTTTGGTCATCCAGATCCCCTTGCCAATAAGCACCACTACAATCTAGCAGGTGAAGATTATCCATTAAAACATAACAAATAATCCATAGTTCTTTTGACAGAGTGTACATACATACATATGTACATACATGATTTGTTTCCGGTGCTCTTCCCTAGGAATCTTTTTTATATCCAGTAAAAATTCCAATGGCATGGCTAAGATCAGGTCGTGTGAATACCATAACATATATAAGACATTCCAAAGCTGAATAATAAGGAATTCCATTCATTCTAGCTTTTTCCTCAAGAGTATTTAAACATAATTCCTCACTAAAAATAGTTTGCTTTTCCACATGAGTATTTTAACATAATTTCTCACTGAGTACAATTCCCTTCAAAAATAGGTGCATTAGCAAGTTTGCCGTTTTCCATAGAAAATCATTTTAAAACACTTTCAAGGTATGCCTTTTAGGACAACTAAAAAAATCCTTTTATTCCAATCTCTATGTATTTTCACTTCTAAAATATAGTAAGCTTCTCTCATATCTTTCACAACAAATTTAGAAGACAACCAGACTTTCACTTCCATCAATATATTTTTTATTATTAAAAGCAAAGAGAATATCAATATATAAAGGCAATAAGACAAGGTCGGAACCCTGCTTTAATAAACCTCTCCGTAGCAAATTCTTTCCGTGCAATTTTAGACTCCTCCAACTATAAGATGTAGCTCTTGAGACAACTTGTCACACGTTGCCACTAGCAACTGTAAACAACTCATCACATAAGTGGGAATAGCCTGAGCTATAGTTTTTAGCAAGACTTCTATGAGAATAGTAGAGGTCACCCTATAATTATAATGAGTAATTGACTTTTGGTTCAGAGAGTTTAAGGAGTTTGAGTTTGGTTTTTGAGAGTTTGTAATTTTTCAGTTGCTGTCGGCATGACCAACATTGGGACTATGATCATACCGCCAAGAGGTGGTCTGACCAGCCAAGGGTTGAGGGTCTGACCGACTAAGGAGCGCTAGTCAGACTGACATGGGAGCTGTGGTCTAACCGGCTAGGTGCATACTTGAATGGCAATTGGACTGGGATTATCGTACGACTGGATTCTAGTTGACAGTAGTTTTTTCTAGTGAGTTTGTTTTCGCTATAGGAGACAGTGGTATGACCGGCCTTTAGTTGGTGGTTATACCGGTCATGATGGTTTGCTTCTTATTGTTGGTTGTAGGACTCTGAAGTTATGTCATGGTGAGACAGATGGGATCGGGACTAAGGTAGAAAAGCTTAGATCCAAAATGGTCAAGGGATCGGGACTATGCTCAGGAGGAGCCGAGATCCAGATGATCAAGGAGCCGTTGAAAATGGCTGAGGCTTGCGGGGTGGTTACAAATTGAAACGATAAGGAGCTGGAGCAGAAGCTACCACTAGAGGATATGATAGGCAACAACAAGGTGGACCGGGATTAGACTTAGGAAGGAGTTGAGATCCTTTACAGTCTAGGAAGCCATATCTTGTCTTGTGTGAGAAGTTTATGGTGCACTAAGTGATTTGGGTTGTTTACAAGCGAGGATGATTCACTGATATCCGAACATATGAAAAGCTTAATGGCATGTTATTAGGGCTACATGGAAGATGGCGAAGTATGAGTGATACTTCGTGGTAAAGGAAGTGGGAAGATTCGTAGAAGGCGGTAGAGGGGAATTTTAGTAAATTTTCCAATACTAGAAAAGTGGTGGTGTTAGGAACTGCAGCGGTGGCCTAAGTGATTTAGGTCTTGAATTCGCTGAAAATGCTAAATGGATTTAATGTTACTTCACTGATGGGTTAATAGGTGTATGCACTTTGAGAAGCATGTATGTGTAAGTGTAAAATTTGATATGGTGTTGGGTTAATGGGTTATCCCATATTAGAATATATGAAACCTAATTAGAAGTGTTGGTTAAGGTTTCCTTTGTGAGCATTCATATATAAGGAGGAAGAAGCTAGGGTTGAACTTTGGGAGGGTTTACTCCAATCCTTTTGAGAGGAGAGTCCAAGTCTTTGAAAGGAGAGTTGGGGTTCATGGAGAGAACCTCATGAGAGATATAAGAGGCTTTTGTGGCTGAGCTTTTTGTCATATTTAGGCTTTGTGTATGGTTAGGGAGTGGCTATAAATATTTATCTTCAAATATCAATAAAGATCAAAATTCATCCAAATATTTTTCTCTTGTGCTCAAGCATTGAAATCTTGATTTGGCTTGTTTTTGGTGCTTCATCTTCTCTTTTTAATCTTGTTTTGTGCTAGGGACATGTAGGTGATGAAGTTGTCTCTTGGAGACTATATCTCATCCATCTAGATACTTGTTATTTGCAACTTCTTGTATTTGTCCGGTTTTAGCTCAAGAAAGGGTGATTTTAGGGTTTTGATTTTGTGGGCATTTTGCCTTGAGTTCATGTGGTAATTTAACTTGCTATGAATTTGAGAATTTATCTAAGGTCATCTAGATGATCAAAAACTCATGAGCAAGAGCAGATTGAGGCTTCCCTCTTTTGTCAGGTTTTGGTGTAACATTCCTTCAAAAAGAAAAAGGTCAAAATGTTGGCAATGACTTTCTTTATCATTGATTGAAATAAGTTTCTGACATCCTAGAGAAGATGCATGCCAAGTTTTAAGTGATTTGGAGTCTCGATTTGAAAGTTGGCTCATTTTGTGGTTTGAGCCCGATTTTGGTATAGTAGAGTTTTAAGAACCAAATGGTCCCAAGCTTCTCACGATCTTGCAAGATCTCTTGTTGTTTTAGGTTCCTATGGTTGTGATTTTGTTTTGGTTCAAATTTTAATTCATTCGGACCTTTCATGTGAAAGTTGTGTGATTTTTTGTTTTGCTCAAACTAAATTTTTAGTGCTGATTTGATGGAAAGTTAGTACCGCCATCTAAAAAGTGGTAGTACTGCACCCAAAAAGTACTACCGCACCTTACATGGTGGTAGCACCGCACTGAGAGGTAAAACCCCATTTTCCTTTATTTTTCTTGGATATTTCATTTTAGGTGTATAAGCTCTGATATTCACATATTTGCATAGCTTTAAAACATTATTAAAGTGAAGTGTGTTTGAATTCTCTTTGGGAAAAGATTGCAAGAGGTAGGTATTTCTTGTACACTCCTATGCACCCCTGTAGTCGGCACTCTCAGTCCTACAACTTCCTTATTAGCCCTTGAGATAGGAGGAATAACCGTTTCCAGAGGCGGCCGAGTAAGAAGAAATTGAAAGAAGATAGATGATATGTTGCTATTGATTTTCTGCCCCGATCCATCACAGTAAGTTTGCAGCGTACAAATAAAGAGCATCAAAGATGTGAGATCGATGGACTCAAAAACGATCTAGACAAAATATAATATTTATAAAATCGAATAACCACTTCGCAAACTTACAATGGTTTATTAGAACATTATTTTGGATCTTCTCACATGGTCCTTCAAACCTTGTGTACTATTAATTTGAATTCAGCTTCTTTTGTTGCACAAGACACAGAAGGCCTTCAACGCACAGGATGTAACACCTCGGCTTAACAAAAGCCCAAGATGTCATCTACAACTATCATCGCTAGAAATTGTATCAAATAAACAAGTATTACCAACATCTAAGCTTCAAGAATAAACATTCAATGTAGTAGTGGATGTAAATTTTAGTAACACAGTAAACCATAAATTGAATTCAATATGAACCAAATAATTACCAACGCACATCATAAATAAGTCTAAACTAAGGAACACATCAAATAGCAATATTACAAATCATAAGGAACTAAGGGAAACCATAAATTATCCAATTACTACAGTGGATGTTACTACATTGTTCATGATCATAAGTGATGAATTGCTAGGTAGAGTGAAGAGCTACAAAAGTGCAATATTCCATGTTCTACTTCTACCCGATGCATATCGCCGTCAACCATCACCTAAAAAGTAACGAATAAGCAAGGGTGAGTCCACGACTCAGCCAATACACAATAAAATAATAGAGGCAACAACATACTCAATTCACTTATCAATTTCCACCATTTTATTTTCTCATATCAATTTCCTTTAGCGCAATGGCAATGCTCATACTTATGTCTCCTTCTGTAGCTTATATCTGTGTAGCGGAGGGTACACTCGTCGATGTCACCCTCTAGTTCTATCCCGTGGAGGTGACTAATGAAATAGGTCATTTCCTCCACTCCTGTAGTGGTGCCTATCTCTGTAGCTCTTACTTAAGAGCATACTGAATTAGTCGAATAATTTTACTCATAACTGTTTGTAACATCCTGATTTTCAATGTTATTTGAAGCCTATTAAAATAAAATTCATCATTTAGATTTTTTGGATTTAATTCAAGCTTAAACTGAATTTTTAATAATTAAAAGGATTTAATATAAATAAAATAAATATTAACATATGCTGAAAATATTTTATTTGGGTTCCTTGAGTCTCAAGGAATTTTCTGTGAATTTTGTGGATTTATTTGCTATTTTCTTGAGATCATTTTATTTTATTTGTATTTTTAAAATTAGAAAACCCTAAAAATCCTAGAACAGTAATGGGCCGGGCCCATGACTCGTCGTCTGGTCGGGCTGCCTCCTTCCCCCCGAGCCACGCCTTGGCAATCGGCCAACCGTCGCTCGCATTCGAGCTGCCCACTCCGTCTGCCTCCCCTGCTGCCCGATCCAAGCCATGTGTCAACCATCCGGAGGGCATGGCACCGATCATCTGCACCATCTAAACTCGGCCGTTCGATCTTTTGCTGAGCCACATGTCGCCAATCCGTTAATCTGGACACTGTTCATCTTCCTCGCCGGAACAGAGCGTGGTCTCCTCGGAGTCTCAACGTTCTGCCTTGTCCATCGCGAACTCCTCACGTGATCGAGCTAGATGTCTCGACGTTCACGCTATAAAAGCTACGTCGCCCCCCGATTCTCTCGTCCCACAGCCGCTGGAGTTCGCTCGCACTGCTGCCTCTGTGTTTATAAGCCGAGCCGTCACCCTTGTTTTCCGTACCCGCCACTGCTCACCCTCACAGTCACCGACACGTCCGTCCTCGTCGCCTGTGTGCCGCCGAGCCACCCAGTCCGCCGTCACCGTCGTTCGAACCATCTCTGCCACCGATGAGCTCCTCCGTTGTCAGACACAGTGTTTTGCAACCTAGAATCCTCTATAATCCCACCGCACTATTTCACTGATCAGTAGCTAATGCTCACAGATACATTGCTGTCTTAAGTCATACATCACATAAAAGAGATTGAACTAAAATATTTCATATCAGAGTTTAGAATACACCACGTCGGGTGATAGTTGTACATAAGGGCCAATCAGGCCAAATATTCATAATACAATAGATTGCAGCAGAACGCATAAACAAAAGTAAAGCCATTAGCTACAGGCAAGCGACTGGGGGTAAATGGGTGCGTCAGATATTATCTAAGACTAGATAATATATGTGCACACATCTCCATCGAGTCTATTTGTCTAGGACCCGAACTTGATAATGTCTTCTAATTCCCTTCATCGGCTCTCCCTTCCGTGGCAGGTGCATCTTCATATGCATGATGATCCTGATTTCTTAGTTTTTGGTAATGCAAGAGTGAGCACAAACCACTATGCTTCACAAGCCAATACACAGGATGCAATTAATCAGCATGTACCAAAGGAAGGCTAGGGTTATTTTATTTACCATAAATTGCTTTTGAGAATATGGTATATAGAAAACTTCCAATGACCTAGTATTTTGAACTAAAATATGTTATTTGAATCAAAGAGTACAATAATAGTATCTATATGCTAACCTTTCAGCGTCATAACTACCTACCTTATCACTAGGACGACACCCAGGATAACATCAAATCAGGGCTTCCTACAACTCGCCATTTTCCACAAAGTTTTTGAAATAGAACTATATCAATGTAAAGTTTCCAACGTCCACCTATGACCATGGGCACGGCTGTTCAAACAGTTTAAACTCTGCAGAGGTTGTACACTTTACTCACAAAATATGATTATTTCATAATGTTGGCCATTACACGCTTCCGTATGCGTGTGACTGAGTAATCATAACATGACTGTTACAATGCATCCTTCTAATATGGTTACGCCAACTAAGGTCTTTCTTCTATAGGATACGACCATCCCTCGAGAAATTTTCCTCTTGAGCCGTCACGGCAAAGGCGGGGATGAGACCATCCTTTCCTTTGCACGCATGCACACATTCACGTAACCATACTACGAGTACACAAATTAGTTAGCCATACCTACACTTTGTCAGCTTGTGGTTGTACTGTTTTACACTGGGAGTCATCACAAGGTTCAGTCCTTAGGGTTATTTAGGCGGTTCTACTACACTCAACATCTCATGCAACCACTGCACCACACCTCGGAACCATCCACCCAGACAAATAAGCAATTTGGGAGTTTTTAGAGCATAAAATAGCCATGTCAAAATAAACCAGCCATTACCCATCTATGACCACCCAAAACTTGCTTCTCATGTTTAAAAGTGATGCCTGAGGCATTTTTGGTGCCCTTGGGTATCTAAGAAATACTAAGCATGGCGTGTAGTTAGACTTATCTTCAAAGCTTACCTTCATAATTTTTTCTTGGGTGACAAGGTTCACATGCTCAGAATGTCCCAAATTAAATAATAGCATACAGCTCGTATCTTAAAATAGTCATAGATTTGCATATAAAATATCGGCATGCAATTTGATAATTTAAACAGAAATAACTTGCATTCAAAAGTAGGTGCAATATGATCTAATTATTGACTTGCCTTAGTCATAGTTGGCTTGGTTTTCCTGATCTTGACATGCTTTGACTTTGGCATCCTCTTCGTGAGTTTCGTATGCTATTTTACATTGCGCGAAAATTTGAATAAAGAAAATCAATAAACCAAATAATGTCACATATAAAAATTCAAATGAGCTCCAAAATTCTTGGTTTTGGTTCCTTTAGATAGATCTTGAATTTAGATGAATTTAAAAATTTGTTTCATCAAATTTAAAGTTAAGATGAATAAGTTATGCCTTTTTAAATTTCTCTATTTGAATCTAATCTGAAAATGAGAGGGGAAGAGAGAGATCTCTCGCTAACAGGTGGGCCTGGTCATTTGAGAGAGTTTGGACCAACCAAACGGCTGGAACACACGTGTCATTCGATCAGCAGAGGATCGCTCAGATGGTCCGATCGCCCGAGTGGGCTCGGACGGTCCGAACAGCTAGGATGCGCGAGCCATCCGATTGGTGAAGGACCGTCCGATCAAGCGGGACGATTTGGACTATCCGAACAGCTAGGATGCGCGAGCCATCCAATCATTGAAGGACCGTCTGAACAAGCGGGAAGGTTCAGACTGTCCGAACGGCTAGGATGTGCGAGCCGTCCGATCAGTGAAGGACCGTCCGATCAAGTGGGAAGGTTTGGACTGTCCAAACGGCTGCCTTCACCAACACAGGGCTCCCACCCCTTTTTAGCGGGTGATCAAAGGGCTCACCATCGGCGATAGAGGCAGCGCTCGGACATAAGTATTACAAAAATGGGATACTTGTGCCTGAACGCATGCTCGAGCTTAGTTCCACCGACCAATTTGGTGGTGGTGGCAAGCGGTGGCGACCATAGGCGGTGGTGGAATAGGGGAGACAGGGGCTGACTATCTACGGTGTCCTAACATAATTTGCGATGGCTAATTGGTCTTTTACTAAACATTCATGATAAAACAAAGGACGGTGTTAACGCACGGCTTGACTTAGTTGATATGGATATCAGGTCTGAGTTAGCATCGATAAAAATCGATAATGGACGAGCGTACCTTCCTCATGCGTGTTACACTCTATCCAAAGCCGAGAAAACTGAACTATGCTAGTGTTTGCATGGTGTCAAAATTCCGTCTGGTTACTCCGACAACATGAAAAAACTTATTTCGATGTAAGATTTAAAGTTAAATGGCATGAAGTCTCATAATTGTCATGTGCTAATGACACAGATGATCCCTATTGTAATTAGAAATATTTTGCGATCAAAGTTCGAGAGACAATCATGAGGCTGTGTTATTTCTTTAACACAATTGCTCAGAAGGTCATCGATCCCGAAGGACTAGATGCTCTGTAGGATGATGTGGTGATGACTCTATGTTATCTTGGAATGTATTTCTCTCCCTTGTTTTTTGATATCGTGGTGCACCTCATTGTTCACGTTGTGTGGGAGATAAAAATGTATGGGCCCGTATTCCTACGTAGCATGTATCCATTTAAGAGGTTCGTGGAAATTCTCAAGTCCTATGTGCGGAATTGATCTCGACCGGAGGGCAGCATCGTCGAAGGTTATGCAAGCGAAGAGGTCATTGAGTTTTGTGTCGATTATATGGCTCAGATTGAACCGATGGTGTGCCTCAATCTCATCATGAGGGGAGGCTCAAGGGTATCGGAACCATCAGAAGGAAAGCAATCACTCTGGATATGGACGCGTATGCTTAAACCCATTTCACAGTCTTGCAACACATGACTGAAGTGGCCCCTTATGTCGACCAACACAAGGATGTGCTTCGGTAATAGAATTCAAAGCGACTGGATGTTTGGATCATGAGACAACATAATAGTCGTTTCAACCAATAGTTGAATGAGCAAATCGCTAGGAGCTCGCCAAGTTAGATGCTAACATGGTTGGCAAAAGAGCCAATATTTACAGTTGTGACATGACAAAGATATGACATAAATGGATACACATTCTATACACAGGCTCGGGATATAAAGTGCACTAACTAGAACAGCGGTGTTTGCATAGATACGTTCAGTACCGATGGGTTGAGAAACTCATACATGGGTTCATAGAAGAGATTTGGGAGCTCGACTACATAGTTTTCAATTTCCCTTATTTTGGTGCCGTTGGATCTATCTTCCATAGGTGAAGGTTGACAAGTACGGTGTCACTACCATGGACCTCAAACGTGTCGGATACAAAGATGAACCATTCGTACTCTCTAACTAAGTTGTTCAAATTTTCTATGTAACCGACTAGGCAAATAAGAAGCGTCATGTAGTTCTTCATGAAAAAAGAAGAATTATCGGAGTAGAGAATGTAGTGGACGAGAAAAAATACAATTAATTTGATGAGTTACCTCCTTTTGAAAATGACATAAGGGTCGAGGAAGAACAACGTGACGAAATGAGCTATATATGAGTTACCTCCTTTTGAAAATGGCATAAGGATCATAAGAATACATGTGTTTTGGAATGAGAATGCAAATGTGCGATATATGTTTGTGCAAAAAATTTTAAAGGAAATAAGCAAGTGGAATGAGAATGTGTGATATATATTTATGAATTTGCATTTATGTATATACGAATACATGTGTGAAGTATATGTGAATTTGTATTTATGTATATATAAAAATGTGTGATATATAGGTGAATTTGTATTTATGTATATGAGAATGAGTCATACATATGGGCTGTTGTAAAGAAAAACAGTCTGTGAGGTCTTATTACAGACAATTCTGAAATAGAACCGTCTGTAATAAGGCCCTATATATATGTCTCCAGCTAGGATTTTTTGCTCGTACTGGAGTTATTATCTACACCAACCAGCAGCACTCAGACTTAACGTCGCTGCTCTCCTGAGCCCGTCGTCGCCTCCGGTCCCTGAGCCCAGCGCCCTCCTCCTCCCTCGTGCCCGGTGCCCTCCCCCGAGCTCATCGTTGCCTCCCTTGACTCTGGTACCTACCTCCCCCACGAGCCCAGCGCCCTCCTCTCCCAACTCCAGCGCCCTATTCCTCCGCGAGCCCAGTGCCCTCCTCCTCCGCGAGCCCAGTGCCCTCCTCCACCGACTCCGGTGCCCTCCTCCCCTGAGCCCTCCTTTTTGATCTCTGGTTTGGTTCTTGATGGTTTCTCTCTCGGTTCTTTAATCCCTATTACATCGAGAATGTGTGTTCTTTAATCTCTGGTTACCGTTACTGACTTGCAGGGGCATCTTTTTGTTTTTGTTCTTTTACCTTTGGTTGTCCATGTTCCTAGCTTGGATGATAATATGCATAACATGGCAAGATGATGTCAAATGTACATATATGATGATAGGAAAACCATGTGCAAATAATCATAAAAAACATTTAACCTCCTTTAACTATTTGTATTAATTAATGAGCTAGCCAAGTAAATGTTGCTATTCTTTTTTAGAATATTACAACCGCCTAAAGAATGTTACATTGGATTCAGAAAAGAAATACTTACAATATATATTGCGGGTCTGTTCTTTCCAATAATCAGCAACATAGATTTGTTTTCGACAAATAATAATATAAGATAAAATATAAATGCAAATTTCCTTCTTAATCATGTACTTTCATGTATTTTCATGTCATTTTCATATTGAGATATATATATATATATATATATATATATATATGCTACCTTTGCTTCTTAATCACTTTCATCTATGAGAAGGCTAACATGTCATCCGCGCATTCTTCAATATCGTTGTCGAATGCATCTGTTGAAAAATTCAAACGCCAAGGAAGAGGATTATCGAAAAAAACCCAAGGGCCGATTTACCATTACGGAAGTCGATCCATCTAAGACGCCTCTCCTTCCTCGCCGAGCAGCGTCAGTATTCCGAAGAATAGTCGAAATAGTTGCACGAGAATGAATTGATACTACATTCAATTCGTGGAAGACCGTGATTGAAACTCGGAAACATGAGCTGCTGACAGAAATTTTTGCATCGTTCGAGATCCCAGAAGAACACTACGACTCCGTGCAACGACATGCCTTGCTAGTGGCGTACAAAGAATGGAAGAACTTCAAGAGCCTGTTTGTCAAGTAGTATGTGGAGAAGAATGTAACGCCCTTTCATAAGTATCCATTTCTGGAACCACAATAAGAAGAGTTTACGACAATGAAGACGACCGAAAATTATAGAAGTGTAAGTGCAGTGCACAAGGCCCCCCAAGCAAAAAAATACGTACCCCCATAGACTCGGTACAGCTGGGTATGCGGGTAAAATCCCGTAATGGAGTTAGATGGACGAGCAGGCAATCTTGTGGGACACCGCCCCGCTATTTTCCACGATCACGGATGAGCGTGCTCGAAATTGAATTAGAGCGAGGTCATCTACCACGTCGTCGGGGGACATCTCCTTCCAAAATCCTGCAGACGAGGAAGTGTCCCACTGCTTGGAAATATATCGAACTACGTTGCTTGTAATTACTCCATAACTTCATAGGAAGTGAAATGACATGTCGGGCTCTTGCAGGAAGCGATGTGTGTAGAATCTTTCCAAGGATCATTCCAGGCAAATAGGGAGAGAGATATACTCTCCGCAGCCTTAGGAAACAAAGA
Source organism: Melocanna baccifera (assembly GCA_036346265.1). NCBI lineage: Eukaryota > Viridiplantae > Streptophyta > Magnoliopsida > Poales > Poaceae > Melocanna > Melocanna baccifera. The sequence continues at coordinate 1,389,596 of CM070700.1, forward strand.
GCACCCGGGTCGCACGAGAGGCTTTGGTCTGTATGTTCGTTGGAAACAGAGTTTCTCATATGACTCCGAATCATATCGAGTAGGAAGAGAGCCAAAGCCGAGCGTAAGGCACGGCTACGAGAGGAGATCTAGGCATCTCTTAGAGAGAAGCTCGCTGATTATATTAGAGATGAGATGCGAAGATATAGAGAAAATCAGCAGGATGCCGTCGCCGCTCCTATGCCAACCGTCGGAGTAGCTGTGCGTCCAACCCTACCACGGAAAGTGAGCCCATATTTCCTGTCAATGACATCTCAGTAATAATTGTTATCTCTGGAATGCTCGATCCGTTGATAGGCCTGTTGGAGTAGCTAATTTTGTATCGTTATGTAGGTGGCTGCAAAGTGCAAGCTCCAAGTGAGATATACCTCTATTGCTCTGTGCGCTGCTTGGGACTAGGCATATCTTTCCAATCCTAGAGCCTTGGTGCACGATGCACCTTTAGCGCCAGGCTTCAAAAAAGTGAATGTTAATGGTGTTCATGTCAATTTCGATGTCATCCCGCTACCAAAGCCCCCCAACGACAAGGTCATGACTCTAGAGCAAGTCATTGGAACATTTATCCAGTGGCCCAAAAGCAACATATTCCTGGAGGCTTCTGCACCGGTGCCAAGTCCATAGGGCTAATCCGAACCAGAACTACCTACACTGGTGCCATGTCCATAGGGCTATCTGCACCAGCGCTACCTGCACCAGTGCCATGTCCACGAGTGCTATTCCCACCGAAGAAACTTGCACCGATGCTACCTTTACAGTTGACTACCAGGAAGTCAACCTACAGCCGAGGCAGTAGGGGCAAATAAAAAAACCGATGATGATATACTCTACCTACCGTTGGCCCACAAATTCATGCTAGGTGAGCCAATGATCATCCCGACAGAGCGCCTCCTAACCCTAGGACTTAATTGCCAGAGATTACACTCATGGTATATGAAACAGGCCAATAAGCTAGAGGGACAACGGCGCTTGGGTCTCACTGTCAAATTCAGACCGCATCATTTCTAGTACGATGTTCATGATTATGTCTTCGCGGTGACCTTCGAGAATTTATTTGATCTCTTCACACTCAACGCTCTCGACGTCTCACTCGTTCAATGCTGGACATTGTAAGTGTGTGCAATCACAGTCTCCGTTCATGTAATACTGATAAATGTTATATATAATTTGTTGCTCTTGTGTGTGTGTATATAGATAAATGGTGACTAAAGCCAGATTATCTAAATCACCAATTGATTTCCTAGACCCACGCTTGGTCGCCATAGATACTATCAACAAGGATGCATCCTTCGTCGAGAGTTACATTACAACAGCATTGGTGGGTCACCGCAATAAGGAATTTATACTTATACCCTACAATCAGAGGTAAGTGCTGCATTAGTAGCTATACTTGTTGATTTCAACTTCATAAGCAACACGAGATTAGGTTTAATGACAGCAGCTGACATACTTGTGTAGGTTCCACTGAATTTTAATTGTAATTATACCAAAATGGAATAAGGTAATATACGTTGATTCTCTAAGGAAGAACAAAACCGACTTCACAGTTATCGGCCAATTAATCGATAGGTAAATACATTTTCTTCATACATAACTGTATTGTACTCTTTCTTTCTTTCTGAATGACTAAGACTAACTTTTTGGAATCACGTAGGTCGTTCGCCGTGTACGTTGCAGAGGTACGTGGCTCAACGAGAGGGGTCAACGCACTGCGATATGTTCGAAATTTTTCAGTATTCACTAGTACACATTAATCATATATAACACTTGATAGTAATGCCTCTTGAATTAACAAATTCTATTTTTGTAGTACCACCAACAACCGTTGGGCAACACCTGTGGATTTTATGTTTGCCACCATATGAAACAACTACTCGATTCCTCGAAGATCAGCGATCCTAAGGTTTGTTAATCTTGCAATAATTATTTTCATACTTATAAAGTTATATATGTGTGCACGACATTGATATTCTTATCGACAGGGTACGCCCATCACTACAACTGCACTGGAACAGTCTGACCTTGCACAAATTCGAGGAGAGTGCGCATTCTTTTTAGTGGCTAAAATCATAAAATCAGATGGAGAGTTCCACAACGATGAATAATTTTGTTTGGGATAAGATTAACCTTAATTGTACATGTGTATTTGTTAATGAATATTTTATTTTATTTCAATTAATTGATTTGTGAAATGGACATTTTTGTTTCTGAAATGAATTAAGATGTAAATTAGATGTATACACGTGTTGATCTACTTATTTCAGATAGAATGGCTAGCAATTACTGAGGCTAGCTAATAAACAGAAATAGATTTAGTAAAAGAAAAGAATATCACAGACGATTTTTAACTACAAACCGTCTGTGACAGTGATTATCACAGACGGTTTTAACTACAGTCCGAGTAGTATGGCCGGTTACCGACGATATTTTTATCCTTGGTGATGACTATGCATTGACAAGTTCTCGTGTTGTTATTGTCACGTGATGCTTTAGTAGTCATGATGGCAAAGTGACAAATGGTCTTATTATCATTATTCATTTATTATTTGTGGTGAAACATTATGCTCTCGTCGAAAACATTACTACTGGCTAATTCAATTCGTAGTAACAAACTTTTGTTTTCACCACCGTGGGGTATCATGTTGACATTTGGAAGTGGAAGAAAAAAATATAGAAGTGTGTGTGGCTGGGTTGGCCCAACACCCGTCCCTATTAGATGCCCTAAGGGGGCACTGCTTGATTTGAAGTGCAGCGCCGCCGCCATATATAGAACGCAACAGGGAGAGCGATGAGAGGGAACGCTACGCAAAGCATACACGCTACATAAACTTTGGCAAGTCTTGATTATTTCCTAACAATTTCTTCCCTAATCTAGACTTAGTTGTATGAGATTTCTGATGCCTAGCAAATTATGCATCTCTTTGAATTTGACTCGAGGAAGTGCGTTCATGAGGATATCCACACGCTGCTCTTCTATGCACATGTGCTTAACAACAATCAGTTCTATCTTCATGCACTCTTTGATAAAGTAAAACCAGCTATCAATATGCTTGCTTCTCCCATAAAACACCAGATTCTTTATCAATGTGATTGCTGATTTGTTATCAACGTACAAAATGACTAGACTTGGGGCTTCTCCCATTATCTCACTTAGCACACTTGGGGCTGATCAATGTGGAAGCTATGAACTCAGCTTCACATGATGATAGGGCACCACTTTTCTGTTTTTGAGATGCCCAAGCGACTATGCTCCCGTTGAAGTAGAACGAGATGTCGCTTGTGCTTTTCCTGTCATCTACATCACCTGTCAAGTTGCTATCATTGTAACCTACAATCTTCTTCGTACCTCCTCCTCTAGAATACACTAGACCAAAGTCGATTGTCCCCTTTTACATACCTGAGGATCTATTTCATGGCTTGCATGTATAGCTGAGTTGGCCTTCCATGTATCAGCTCACCATCCCGACTGCATAAATAATGTCCAACCGGGTGTGAGTTAGGTACTGAAGACTTTCGATGATGCTTCTGTACTTTATTACATCAACTCAGACTCCATCTTCGTCCTTCCTGAGCTTAAGCTTTGGCTCCATGGGATACCTTATTGGGTTACACTCACTCATCCTAGCTTGCAACAAGATCTTCTTTGCATACGTCGTTTGTTTGAGAGTGATGCAGCTCCCCTTTTGCTCTACCTCTATCCCGAGATAATAAGCAAGCAGTCTAAGATCACTCATCTCAAACTCCCTCTTCATCTGGTGCTTGAATTTATGAATTTCACATGTACTTGTGCCGGTGACAATGAGATCATCTATATATGCACCAGCAATAAGTATCTCTCCTTCATTACACCTCTTGTAGATAGCTTGCTCTTACGGACACTTCGTGAACCCTAGGTTCTTGAGACTCTTATCTAGCCAAATGTTCCACACCCTCGAGGCTTGACATAGCTCGTAAAGCACCTTTGAGAGCTTATATACCTTGTGCTCCTCTCCTTCTTTGGTGAATACTTCAGGCTGAGTGACATACACTTCCTACTGGAGGTTGTTGTTAAAAAGCACCAATGTGATGTCCAAGTGGTGGACTTCTGTCAAGACCTGAATTTGCATATCCAGACTCTCTGTGTATACTGTACTAGTCTAGAATTATGCTAGTGCACACAGTGTAAACATAGATGAAATATTGACCATATGCACGATTAATAAAGGAAAAGATTCATATATTATTAATTATCAGAGTACGATCTTATGGCCAAATTTACAACTTACTAGCCTGAACGGCTTAAGAAATTAGCAGCAGAAAATAGAAATAAGTATGATAGCCATTCGACATACCCACAGGCAATCGACTGGGAAGCGAAGTCCTAATCTATGAAGTCATCGAAGTATCCTCCTTCAGGTACCTCCTACTGATATGGTTCCTCTTCTTCAACTAAGCATCAGTAGGCATAAAGCCGTAAGCAAATTGGTATTCAGCAAGTCGTTTGTAACAAAGTTGTAGTGTAATATGCAAGGTTTACCAATGGATGACTGAAATGTTATTTTGCAGAAAATAATAATTTAAAGTAAATACGATAAATATATTGAAAGCAAACTTTAAGGAAAAATAATAATAAATAACCAAATGGATTGAATAGACCATAAGTGAACTATCTATTCACTTGATAAACTACCAGTGAACTAACCATTCACTTTTTATAGTTCTCCTAGCCAAGTTTATAAGAAATATCTACCCGTTATGTGAAATCACCGAGTATTATTCATAACCGGGGACATGGTTATTCGAATAGTTTTACATTCTGCAAAGGTTGCACGACTGTACCTACAAGATGTGATCATACCTGCGCTAAAGGAAATAACAACATGGCCTTTACAATGCTCAATCATAACTCAATTTCATCCGCTAAGGTTTTCTAGTCGAGTAAGTTAACCACCTAATCGATAATTGCCCTCTCTTGCGCCTTATGAAAATCAGCAACCATGCCAACATACACCACCAAGATCTTCGTCCTCCTCGCTCTCCTCCCACAATGGCTGCCACTAGTTACAACTACCCACCGAGGACGCTGATGGGCGCCATGGAACCGTGCAGGCAGTACCTGATCCAGGAGTTCGGCATGGGTGGCTCTCCGACATGACTGTGCAGCAACCACTAGCCATGCTGCGGCAGTAGTGTTGCATGCAGCTTCAGGGCATGATGTCGTAGTGCCAATGTAAGGACATGTGCCAGATGATGCAATTCATCTAGCATGATCTTAGCACATACTACGGAGGTGAGCAACAGATGATGATAAGGATGGTGGGCATGGCAATGCGGTTGCCATACATGTGTGGCACAGCCACCACCTAATGCCAACTCTTTCCTAGTGGTGGATGTTGAATGATAGTACAATATTTATGATAACAAATGTCACATATTATCATGTGTGGCAACTCATCAGAAATAAGATCATGTAATAAATAAACTAGTTTAAACTACTTAGTTTATGGCTAGATGCTTTCACCATTGAAGGTGCTTTAACCAAACACCCTGACATGCTATTGATTCAAGCTTAGAAATATCATTTTTGACCAATAATATGTCATCCACATATACGACTAGAAAAATAAGTGTGCTCCCACTAGCCTTTTTGTAAGCATAAGACTCTTCTTCATTCTTGATGAAGCCAAACCCTTTGACTACATTATCAAAATGAATATTGCAACTCCAAGAAACTTGCTTCAGTCTATAGATAGATCTTTAAAACTTACATATCTTTCTAGCATTTTGCTTTAGTCATGTACACATCTTCACTTAGGTTTCCATTTAGGAAAACCATTTTTGACAACCATCTGCCATATCTTATAATCAAAATATGCAGCAATAACTAGAGTAATACAAACAGACATAAGCATAACGACAGGCAAGAAAGTGTCATCATAGTCAACACCTCGAATTTCTTTGAAATCCTTCACCATCAATAGTGCCTTATGGATATAAATATTTCCATCTGTGTCTATTTTTTTCTTAAAAATCCACTTGCACTTAATGATTTTTACACCAATGGATGGATCAACCAAGTCCAACATGAAATTGTCATAAATCGATTGTATTTTGGATCTCATGGCTTCAAGCCATTTTTCAGAGTCTGGACCAATCATCGCTTCCTCATAAGTTTTAGGCTCGTCATTGTCTAACAATAAAATATTACACCGATACCTTATCAATAATTGATGTGTCATTTCAAACTTATGTGGGGTTGGTACCTCTTCCACAGGTTGTACAACATATTTTTTGATGGTTCCTGAATTTCTTTAAATTGCACTGTGTTCCTACTAACTCCTTTTAAGAGAAACTATTTCTCCAAAAAGACACTATTTCGGGTAACAAACACTTTATTCTCATCCTTTTTATAAAAGTAATATCTTTTAGTTTCCTTATGATAACCCACAAAGAAGCATTTATCTTATTTGGGTGTGAGCCTGTCAGATGTCAAACATTTTACATATACCTCACATCCTCATATTTTGAGAAAATATAATCCGAGACACTTCTCAATCCATATCTCATATGTTATCTTCACTATGACTTTTGATGAAACCCTATTTAATGTGAATATGGTAGTTTCTAGAGCATACCTTCAAAAAAACAATGACAGATTAGATTGGCTTATCATGGACTGAACCATGTCTAACAAGGTCTGTTTCCATCGTTCAGACACCCTATTCCATTGAGGCATTCCCAGCAGAGTTAGCTATAAAACAATTACACATTACTTTTGATGATCACAAAACCTATGGCTTAAATATCCACCTCCACGATATGATCATAGGGCTTTAATTTTCTTACCAAGTTGATTATTCGCCTCATTTAGAAATTCTTGAAACTTTTCGAAGGATTCAGACATGCCTCATTAAGTAGATGTAACCATATATACTAAAGTCATCGGTAAAAGTTATGAAGTACTGATAACCACCTCCAGTCCTTGAGCTCATTGGTCCACATACATCCAAATGTACTAAGGCCAACAAGTCATTTGCCCTCTTACCTAGACCAGTAAAAGTTGTCTTAGTTATTTTGCCAAGTAAATAAGACTAGCATGTTTCAAATAATTCAAAATCAAATGAGTTAGAAGACCATCTTTATGGAGCTTCACCATACGCCTCTCATTTATGTGATTTAAACAAGAATGCCAAATATGTGGGATCAAATCATTAGGCTGAAGTCTCTTAGCATTAATGTTATAGACATGCACATCCTCAAGATTTAAAATATATAATCTATTCACCAATAAAACATATCATTCAAATAAATTAAACAATAATTGTTCTTTATTCTAAACTCATAATCTTCTACTCCAACACATGAAGCTGAAATAATATTTTTGCTTAAGGTAGGAACATAATAACAATTATTCAATTACAAAACTAATCCTGAGGGTAAAGATAATGATAAAGTGCCAATAGCCAACGCAGCAACTCTTGCTTCATTGCTCATGTGAAGATCAACTTCGTCTCTTGCTAAACTCCTACTCCTTATCAACCTTTACATTAAATTGCAAATATAAGCAACCGATCTGGTATCAAATACCCAAGAACCAATATGAGAAGTACCAAAATTTATTTCCATAATATTTATACCTGAAGTAGAACTTTTACTACCCTTCTTTTCTAGTTCTGCTAAGTACTTCTTGCAGTTCCTCTTCTAATATCCAGTCTCTTGGCAATGATAGTAAATAGTATTAAGTGTAGTGTCAATCTTAAGTTTCTAAAGCTTAGATTTGATACTCAAGATCCCATCTTGAGTTTTGCCTATGCCCTTTCTTTGGCCCGAAGTCTTAGACATCTTCTTTTTGAAGTTGATAGTCTTCTAAACTATCATCATATGATTAGACCTTTCCTTAATACTTTGCCCTGTTGACTTGAGAATCATATGTAATTTGATCATTGACTTCTTCATACTATTCGTATGAAAGTTCAAAAATACTGGCTTAAATCTTAGAGGGAGCAATTGGAGAATCACATCAGTAGCTAACTCTTGGCTAAAGAAAAAATCAAGTTTTTTCAAACTCTCAATATAAATAATTATTTTGATTACATGAGGATTGACCGGACTTCCTTCAGCTAATTTTCATGAAAACAATGACTTAGAGGTGTTATACTTTTTAACCCTTACTTGATTCTCAAATATGCATTTAAGACATATAATTATGTTCTAGGCATCCGTATTCTCATATTGTTTCTAAATCTCAAAGTTTATGGTGGTAAGCATAAGATAGCTAACTTCAAGTAAGTCATTACTATGTTTCTCAAACTCATTATTTTCAGCACGAATAGCATCTTTATCTGGTTCATCAGGATATGGAACCTCTAGAACATATTCCTTCTTTTCTTGCTTGAGAACAATTCTTAAGTTACGATACTAGTCAATGAAGTTTGTTCCACTTAGTTTTTGTTTCTTAAGAATACATCGCAAGTTAAAATTGGGTGCAAAGAAAGTAGATAGTTCCATGGTCTACAATATAAAAAAGTATATGCAAAGATTCAGCACTATGTTTATGTAAAATCTTCTGTTAAACAGTTTAACAAAAGATATTCCTACTATATGTTCAAAACTATGTTCCCTATAAGTACATATAGTGAGTCAAGAACTATATTTCACCAAGTCCTAGTGAGCTTTGGTATCACTGCTAGAAACCTAGCGATGTGGGCAAACAACCCCTTTCTAATTACATCATATGTAACTTTTTATTTGTTGAGTGACATCCATATGTCCCAACCTTAACACTCTTCCCCTAGGCCCAAAACTATTTTAATAGCCTAGTCAAGTTAAACCAATATCACGCATGAAGTGTCCAACACTTACCCTATCTTATTGAGATAATTAATGGCACCCTACTTTGATAGACTTACTAGTTAACGATCAAAATCTTGATAAGTGTAATAATTGGAAGGACATCAAGTTTTATTTAATTTTTCTACAGCGTTACTATTCTATCATATTAAAAATATTCAAGATAATAATAGCATGAACAATAGTATAATAGTAACATAAAAACATTTATAGCTAATCGTATTAAACTATGATATAGTATGGCCCCTAGCACACAATCTCCAGCACCACCTTCCTGTCCACCGAGCTATCAATATTTGAGATTACCATATTCATCTACTTACTCCGAATAGCTAACAATGAATTACATATGAAAATATCAAGCATCACAAGTTAACATGTAGACTGCTATACAATAATATATAGCTTGTGGTTATAAATTAACATGAGGTGTAAGATATGGCATATACAATGGACCATACTATTCACACAACACTATAAAAATGAGTTATGCATAGAATCCAATTCTATCATGCAACATGAACACATCATACCTATAATGCGCGATTACCTAGCACGACAGTCCTTATTCATGACATTACCCTTGAAAATTTCATCAGACTAATCACATTAACCCAATTTTAAACCAATTTGATCGGCCCAATTTTCCATTGATCAGTGTGGGATGTTTCTAGAAAGAACATCAACTCAGTGCTACCAATTCATACCTCCCATGAACCCATTTACTACTACCAAAACTGATTGATCTCATCAACCAGTGTCTAAACCAATCCATTAATATGAACCAATCTAAGCTATCATATTATACCAGTAACAGATCCAATCTACTGTATCACATATCAACTATATACAACCAATCTCCATCAAATATTACATAGGATGGCTCTAATATTACTATTAGGATACGGATAGGCTACACTAGTATAATCAAAATTTTCTACCACGTAAACCAAGAAGCAATGCGAGTAAGAGATTATATATTGTTACCACTAAACGCGTAGTACAGCAAAAGTATAGTTGAAGAGGTCGGTTCAACATAGCATGCGTCTATGTAATAGAAGTAGTCGATCATCCTTTAGCTAATCGTCTCATCCTAGTGATAATCCCGAACAGTACCTCTACCAAAGTTCATATGTCTGAGGATGGAACACCGTGTATCGGTGTGCTAACATCAACTCACATGACAGGGGTTTTGAGAGTTAGGGTTTCGATGGGTGTGTCTTGGGTACCTCACTCAGCTCTATACCTTTCTTAATATATAGTCTCCAATCATATTCTTATCTGATACAGTTAGATATCATATCCAACTCAGAGAACCTCTGACTGGATCCATATGCAATACAAGTAGAGATCGTATCCCCACTCGAAAAGCCTCTGACTGGATCCTTATCCAATATGAGTAGAGATCGTATCCCACTTGGAGTATATCATCTAGACCCTTAGTGTTCCAACCTGTTAAGTGTGTGACTCTATAGGCTCATATATATTTGGGTATGGCTTGAAAACTAATTTTCGGTCCATAAGTCGGTAGCGGTCCCAAGCAGGACATAGTGACTCTCAAATACGTATAGACATATCAGACAAACATATATAGTGCTTATGTACTGATCTCTTCACCTCACAATACCATATAGAACTCAAGACGAGAATTGTACTATACTATGATAGCTCGATTTTTCACTCGAACCTATAGTGGATTTTTCAGTTTCTGATTGACTCATCAACCACATTCAGCATGGCCATGCACTTTCTTAATCCAACCACATTGAGGGGCCCAGAGATATCTCTTTCGTTATATAGGAGGGACAAATTATATGTTGATTAATCATATTTCTCTATATATTTCATAGTAAACCCAAAAACTACCTTTATGACTACCTATTTATAGAGTAGTGTTTGGCAATCCCTAAGTAAACTCTTACACATGTAGAAAACTACGACGATTTCAGGTCTAAGGATTCTACATACACTATATATGAGATCAACTGATAATATTTAAGAATATAATAATTCTCATAATATCTCATGGTAGGTCAATTCAACACCATATTTTCTAACATGTGTCGACATTATTTATTTGATATCCTCATATCTATTATCCATAAATATGATCATCAATCAATACATGTACTGATCTACAAATCATAATTGTCACGCATAATGATATAAGATCTATGATAATTTAGAATAACATCAAAACATGATTAATGAGTTCTACAAATAAGTCGCATACTTGTTGATTAATATAAAAGACATTTATTCAAGGGATAAAATAACATATTATTGAAAAGATCGTGAACATAAAAGTGATACAATCATCTCCATGATTGTTTCTAGAGTATATCACTAATAATAAATGTTTACTTATAATTGTTGAAGAGAGAGGGAAGATAAATTAGGGCAAAAGAGAGAAAGTGTCATTAAAGTTGAATGTACCCATTATATTTTGAAACAAAATCGAAAAAACTATACGTCTTATATTTTGAAACAAAGGGAGTACAGATAGGCACTGGTTAATCACTTCATATAAATTTCGGATGTGTAGGTATGTGATGGGCATAGCATGAAAGATGTGGGTTTTGCAAATGCAAGCCCAAAACATATATGACAAACTCCTTGTTTCCTATCTAGTTTGGACAAAACCCAATTGTGTTTTATCAGTTTTTACCTATAGCTAGCAACCACACAAGATTTATTGGTGATTAATCACCAAATCTATACATTAATTTTCCTCTAAAAAGGGCCACCAAATCAATTGGTGTCACAGTCTTGCCAGAGCAACAACCAAATTAAAACATATTTTTTTGCTAAAACTCAAGATCCAAAATGTTGATACGAACATCGTCCTCTAAGTCCTCCCAAAAGAGAAATTAAACAAAAAAAAAGAAGAGAAATAGTAGAAAAAGTGAAGCAATACCAGCTTACATAAGGTGCCCTGCCGACGTTTGTGGCCTTTAACTAGATACTTGATCGAAAACCTTTCTTTTTTTCCTTTTTATTAAAGGAAATAACTACGCACACAATCTCAGACAAGCATCAAGATTTTGAGTACCAAACTCTAATCACAAGATTTAAGAGTACAATTAGGGATGGATATCGAGTCGGCTCGGCTCAACTCGGAAAAGCTAGCTAGAGTAGCAGCTCGGCTTGTTAGGCTAACGTGCTGAAATGGTAGCTTGGCTCGGCTTGGTTGGAAGCTTGAGCTAGGCTCATTAGGCTTGGTTGTAATTGAGAACAGATGCTTGTACAGAATAGATATTTTACTGCTTGGTCAGCCAAAGTGATAATATTCCATCTTACCAAGTCATACCCAAACTAGTGAAGTAGGCATCACATATCATGGCTAATGCCAGACAAGAAGGGTAGTGCATAAACTAGATAACATTCCATCTTACCAATTAGCATTGATTCCAATATGTCAATGACAAGAAGGGTCGTGCATAAACTGGATAACTACATTACATAGATGCCAGTATGTTGATGACAAGAAGGGTAGTACATAAACTAGATAACATTCCATCTTACCAAGTCATGCTTAATGACAGCAACCGCAGGGGAAACAAAAGTCCTGAAACTGCACAATGACAGCAGCTGCATTTCTCTCTTACATTAACCATGACATCCATAAAATCCAATATGGCAGAAGCTACAAGGAAACAAGCTTCTGAGCTTGCCAAGAAATCAGGAATCAGTGCCATTCATACATCACAAGCTTCTGAGCTTGGCCAGAAATTGGGAAGATGACAGTAGTGAAACTAAAGTCTAGCAAACAAAAGGTCTTGAATTCAACGTTGTCTCAACAGGCATCTAGCTCACCTAAAACTGCGGTAAAAATGATCAATTTAGGGCAAACCAAAATTTTAGCAGCAAAACACAGTTCCACCCTTGCTACCAAAGCATTGAATGCGTACCTTCTTAAAAATTTCCTTCCCAGTCAAACCAGAGTACCAGATGAATCTCTTCATGCTACACAACACTAAGAATATTAAGGAAATATGGCAATAAAAGGCTGAACACAGAACACCAAGTAAAGTATGTGTAAATCAAAAGAACTAGGTACCAAGGAACTGCAACATTAATCTAATGAGGTCATGCATAAAACTGAGGCTCCTGGCAAAATTCTTGTAAGTTATTCTGATCTGGATATGCATGATTATCAAGAAACTAAATGACTTATTTGCCACTCATGAATTTGTACAGGAATAAGCAGAGTTAAGAAAAGAGTGCATATATATATAGGGTCACTGACCTGCATTTTCAGGTTCAACCTCAACCTGCAGATTGATCATCGAAGATCACAACCATGATTAAATACAAGGATCTTATGAAACATCAATGTTAAATTGAAATTCTACCTTGAGCCCTAGTTGCTAGCCATCACACCCTCAAGAAATAGTACGGATTCAACATCGTCCTCATCATCTTCTTCCTGCAGAAGAAAATTGGGTTACACTCAATAGTAACAAAGAGGACAGCTAAATGAGTTAGTGTGGAAAAACATACCACAAACATTAGAGGTGTCATGTCATTTTGAGAACCCCATATCCAACTAGAACCACATACTAGTGCCTCAACTATAGCTGGATGCAAAGCACTATGATAATCATCAAGGACTCTACCACTAGCACTAAAGGTTGACTCCAAAGATACTGTGCTAGCAGGTACAGTCAAAAATTTCTTTGCAGAACTAGATCACAGAAATGTCTAGAACTCACTTGAAACTGAGACTAATGAGCTACTAATATCCATGGTTGAAGAGGACTCGGCCCTGCTGTTGGCAGCTTTGTTGTGTTAGTGTTGCATCTCATGTGTGGCATACAGTTCAAACAACTCGGCACGGATTTCAGTCTCCTCACTAATGGATTTGGAGGAGTTAAACATCTATGTAAAGCACCAACTAACAAACCTCAAAACAAAGAAATATATTTTGAGGTATTACAGTGAAGCTCCCACCAAGTGAAACAAATCCCAGTAAAGTTCATTTTCATTTAGTGTGGGAGTAGGATTCAATGTTTTCACTTTCTGGATTGCAACCTTCGTTGATCCAGACTTCCAATTTCTAACAGGAAGGAAATTAAAATGAATGTACCTTACTCCCATTGAGTAGGCATTTCACATTACCTACACTAGTCCGATTAACGCAAGGAAACAATATAATCCGAGATGGAACCCTGCAAATTAAATGCTCAAGCACCAGTTTTTAATTTATTAGTTCAGCTTACTAAATAACTAGGCCTATGCATCAGAATGCCAGTAAGATCTGGGAAATTTCCACTGGCGTAGACTCCAAAAGGATATAAAATATCATTGTAATTGTTCACAATCACATGGCCAGCACACATGAACATCACTACCCTGGGTTTCTTAGTCTACTCATATAAATAATGTCTAACAAAAAGGAAAACCAGATAACTGGAACCAGCAATTTAACGAGGCTGCCAGGGTCGGAGCTAGTTTCAGACTACAAGCTGGCCGTGGATAGGGGTTGACGACGTGGTTCACTACTGCGGTTGACGCAGAGCTAGAGTTGGAGGCAGAGGACCTACTCCCTCGGTGATTCGACTCTATGCTGGCTTGCGCCTACCGCTCCATGCGTTGGAGCTGGATGCGGTGGTAGACGATGAGGGGGAGGCCAAGCAGGGGCGGACCCACAGGGTATGCCGGGTGGGCCACGGCATACCCTGGGGCCCAGCTCCTCTCCCTCCCTCCTGCGATTCGCCGCTTTCCCCACGAACGCCTACTTCGAGACGAGTCACGCCTAGGGTTCCGCCGCCGCAGGAGGGCCGCCACTCGACTTGGAGAAGGGAGGAGAAATAAACCAAGAATTCCCCATCCCATTTGCTAGCTTGATGCCTCCACTTTTGTTTTCGCTTACTTAAGGCGGCGTTTGCTTTGATTGAAGGGTTTGGTACCTGTGTTAGGTTTTGATCTCAGGCCAAACGGCTGAGATGAGAGAGACGTGGGGAAACCCACATCCCCGTTTTTCACGCGCCCTGATCGGGGGTGCCTAACCAACTTTGGTTACGGTCCTCCATTGCGCAGCGTAAGATAAAAAGGGGCTTTCCCGTGAGAGCAAACCACCCCGTACAAATCCAAAAAGGGACCCGATCTACTACATGCTGCTAGCAACGGGAAGGCCGTCGCCGCCACTGCAGGACCTCGCCGGCGATGACCCTCTGCACCGCTCCGACGTCAACCCAGACTCTAACGTCTCTCCCCACCTTCACAAACTCGCCTTCACACCTGCATCACGTAGGCACAAGGTTTTCGCCCAATGGCTTTCATCGGCGACCGTAAGTCTCTCGATTCCCCTCCACTCTAGGTGTTCTAGTGCAAAGCTAGCGGTTTAATGCAACATGCATAAGGATTAGGATCTATCAACCTGTTCCTTCCCTCGGGCCCAATCTTGCCTCGCGAGCTCGTCCAGAGGTTTTTCTTTGGATTTTTCTAGTGCAAATCTTGGCGGATGCTTGCGAGCCAGGCCTTGATTCGATTTTAAGTGGTATAGGTATGTGTTTGGTATGGCTACATAGCTTATTAGTTCCGTCCTGTTCTTGGTTTTTTCGCGGATTCTTGAATCTTTCAGGCGATTGGAGCTGCTTCTAGCCTTAGTCGGTGAGCCGGTTCCTGGAACATGGATTTTCTTGAGGTGTGTGGTGCTTCTTGCTTTCCTTGTTTTGTTACATCCTCTTGGGTTGATCTTTTTCTAGCTGGTGAACTTGGTCTTTTGCTAGTCTCTACTCTGGTGAACCTGGTGTTTTGTTAGTCTCTACTCTCTAGTGTTTTATGGAACTAATTAAAGGAGATGATGTGAGGGGAAATTGGTAATTACCATGTTGTAGTGCAGCTGGCCCATTTCATATCTCTTGTGACATATTGATCGTTTTTACCTTGTTATGTTCTTGTTATGGTTGGTGTTTGGTTAGCTTCTAGGACTGTATGAAAGAAGATTATAAATGTTAAATTCGTTTCATTAAAAGGTTAAAGAGTCAGGTCAGTGTTTAATTAGTTTCTAGGACTGTATGGAATAAGAATAGAGCAGTTTACTTTGTTATATTAGAACTTCAAACTTCAAAGAGTCATTCGTGGTGTTTGGTTAGTTTCCAGGGCTGTTGTTTTGGTTTATAAATTCTTCCCCCAAGATGAACTCAAGATTCTAGGTTTAACTGTGTTCTTCATCTATTCTGAATGAGGTATAGAGAATGCGCATGCCGAGGATGGACTCATCCCTATCTGTTGATTCTGCGGTTTGTTCAAACTCGGCCTCTATATGAGGTTTCAAACTCGGCCTCTATTCGTTACAAGGATTCGAGCATGAAATCGATACTGCAGTGGAAGTGTATATGTACGTATTGGCAACTGGTGATGACGTGTGACAAGAAACTGATGAGAATCCCTTCTAGTTTTTTGAGCAGCTCATGCGTATGCATGTATGTGGTACTAACTACTAACAGTGATGCTAGGCTCACATCTATACGCAAACTTGCATGTCGCCATGTCCACGAGCAAATGAATCCATTATTCCACTAGGGTGAATCACCAGTCAGATGCTTGTATGATAGGATCTAAGCCTCCGAACATCTTCCAGAGAAGCATGGTTTGGTCTTTTGTGCTAGACTGCTAATTCATTCCCTTCTAACTGACAACTATGTATCATATGTCAAACTGCTAAAATGGATGAAGTATCCCTTTTTCCTAATGCTTGTCATATGGTGGCTGTATACAACATTGCCTAAGGCAGTAAAAATAAAATTGCAGATTGACCTCTCGATTGCAGATCAATTGAATTAACCATCACACTTGTAAATTTTAGCCCCGCTCAAGTCAGAGATTATTTCACTGTTTAGCGACGAAAACATTGTAGCAGCGACAGAATCACTGTAGTAATTTTGTCACGTAGTGCATTATTTTTTGTTTTTAGTTTTTTTGCGTTTCGTTTTTTTTCTCGTATTCCTTTGTATTGTCCGCTCTAGACTAGCGAGCCATTTTTATTTTTATATTTTTTTAAATTTAATTATGCCTAATATGTCACTCAGCTACAGTAAAAAATAAGTCAGCTACAGTAAAATTTCAGCAAAAATCAAAATCTATTACTAAAACGAACGTCCTCTAAGACTAGCCTTATTTTTCCCTTAGCGGCGATCCTGGTGGCCAAACGTCAGGTGTTAGTTGCCTGACCAGAGATCGGACCAGATGCCAAAATTAAACGGGCATACCGTACCATTTGTTTTCCACCTCAGTCGGTTGTTGAAGCATCGATCAATCCAAGTAGCTAGTTTTGAGCTATGATCACTGCTGATTGCAAATGTTTAACGGTATCAACTAATTAGAATGAACAGCTTAACCCATGATCATGAAATTCCAGTAGAAACGAAGTAACCAAACCTAACCGTTGGCGCAAGTAACCATTGCTTTCTGTTCAGTTCCCAATTAACATGTTGCAATGAGTCAATAATGACTGATTGATCGACGTGCATGGTATGACTGCTAACTGAACCCAACCTGCTAGTAATTGCCAACTAATTTGTTTATGTACTGCTCAAATATAATTAAGGTGCAACGCTCACTCCACAATTAACGCGCACCCACGACAATAACTTCTTAATTGGCCATAACGCAGCAACTAACTAAATGAAAAAAATAGAACAAGAAATTTAAATGTCACATCATGTCGATTTGCTAGACTCACATTTGGATCATATTTTCCAAAATTACAGTTCAATATGGCAGTGTTACCGAGCTAAATTTTAAATGAATTTAGAGAAAAGAACGGGATCAATCAAAGTTAGGACGGATGAGAACGAGCTCTTGAAAAACTAAACCTAAAGGAAAATGCTGAAAATTCAAAAATGCTACTGTGTTGTGGACTCGGTGCATGGAAAAACTGGTCTACGGTGGACTCGGCTCATGAAACAGTGCGCATGCGACTGGGTGTGCTGACGTGGTGGCTAGGGCTGATGTGGCAGTGACATGGCAACTGACTGGGCTAATAGGTGGTAAGGTAGGGCTGACGTGGCATACTAGCATGGCTTGACACGTGGCGCAGACGTGTCATGCTGATGTGGTATTTGATGGCTTGGTTTTGCTGATGTGATATGACACATGGACACTAGGGCTAAGATGGCTGCTTGCGTGGTTGCTGACTCGGCTACGCTAGTTCATGGGGTCTACGGCATAGTATTTATCTGACGTGCGAGCCCTGGCTGTCAGCGGCACGGTGCACGATGGACTAGGTCTACACAGAAGGTGAAGCGACGTGGGGTGCTAGTGTGGGATGATGTCACGGCGATCCAACGGCTGTCAATGGTCCACGTGAATGGATCTCGACCGTTGGTTCTTTGCGACGATGCAGATTCGATCGAACAATCGCCATGGCAATCGGACGGCCAAGGGGTTGATGCGCGGCGCGGCGCGTGGTTCAGGCTGGCGCTTCGGTGCGCAAGGGGTCACGGCGATGGGTGAGCAGCACGCGGACCGAAGGGCTACACAGTGGTGGTACTGGCAAGATGGACGACACGGCGGCCTTGCTGGCGAGGACGACTAGGCAACACGGACGACAACGCTGACCAACGAAGTCGATGGCGACATCAGACGGTGCTGGTGAAGATGGCAACCTTGGCGGCGTCTCCCGATAAGAAGGGCAGTAGCACGATGCGACTACTGCTCGAAGACGAAGACGACGGCGATGGTAGAGGCGGCAGCAAGCTTAGCACGAACAGCGGCGGCACACAACGAACTCGATGACAGCGGCGGGGTGCAAAGCACGAGGGGTGGCATGACCTTTAAAGGCCCGAACACTAAGGAATCCTAGACAGAAATGGGCGACGATGGCATGGCGAACACGGACGCCGAGAACAACCCAGAGACGATGACAGCTTCAACCGGGATGAAGGTGAACAGTAACTAGGATGGCCAATGAATGACTTGTGGCAAGACGGCAGATCAGACGGCAACGATAAAAGGCATAGATGCACAATGCTCAGCCGCTCAGATGGACGACACATGGACTTTAGCGACATCTAGCGACTGGGGTGGACCTGGCTTAGATGGGCGACACGTGACACAAACGAAGATGGACGGTTGAGGCTTAATGGGCTGGGTTGAATAGTGGTAGACTCGGCCCATTATTGTTAAAAGTTTTTTGAGGATTTTCTATTTTTAAGAATACAAATAAAATAAAAAGAGCTTTAAAAAATAGCAAATATATTAAAAAACACTGAAAATTTCTTAAGACACAAAAAACCTAAATAAAATATTTTTAGCATATGTTAATATTTATTTTAGTCATATTAATTTTTTTAATTATTAAAAATTCAATTTAAGCTTGTATTAAATCCAAAATAATTTAATAGTGAATTTTATTTTTAAAAGTTTGAAATAAACTCTAAAAATCAGGATGTTACAAGTTCCCAATTAACTTGTTTCAATGAATCAATGACTGATTGATCGATGTGCATGGTATGAGTGCTAACTGAACCCAACCTGCTAGTTTTGGATTGAAGCATCG
This sequence comes from Melocanna baccifera, assembly GCA_036346265.1. NCBI lineage: Eukaryota > Viridiplantae > Streptophyta > Magnoliopsida > Poales > Poaceae > Melocanna > Melocanna baccifera. The sequence continues at coordinate 1,408,968 of CM070700.1, forward strand.
ATCAATCCAAGTAGCTAGTTTTGAGTTATGATCACTGCTGATTGCAAATGTTTAAACGGTATCAACTAATTAGAATGAACAGCTTAACCCATGATCATGAAATTTATGCATAAAATTTTCAAGACATCCTTTTAATATTATCACTTTTCTTGATATATATATATATATATATATATATATATATATATATAGGAAAAATACTTTCTACATATATATATATATATATATATAGGAAGCCTCTTTTCTACACCCGGGTGTAATTACACCCTATGTCGTATCTCATACCGTAGAAAGTATCTCACGTAACGGAGGGTATATACGTGTAGTATACGAGTATTTAAGATCATCTAGGTGGTATAAACAATTTTTCAGAGGTAGTATGTAGATTTTCTTGGACATACTCCTTTTTATGTGCGTATATGAAGGTATTTACAAAATACGCTAAAAACTATGGACTCCCTTACAATTTTTTCATGTGGTTCACATTGAAGTACTTATAATTAGTATACAAGTATACCCAAAGTGATAAAGGAGTATGTCAAGTTCGTTTAGGTGGTATATTAGAGGTGGGTGTAATTACACCTGGGTGTAGAAACCTTTTTTCTACACCCGGGTGTAATTACACCTTATGTCGTATCTCATATCGTGGGAAATATCTCACGTAACGGAGGGTATATACGTGTAGTATATAAGTATTTAAGATCATCTAGGTGGTATGAACAATTTTTCAGAGGTAGTATGTAGATTTTTTTAGACATACTCCTTTTTATATGCGTATACGAAGATATTTACAAAATACGCTACAAACTGTGAACTCCCTTGCAATTTTTTCATGTAGTTCACATTGAAGTATCTTATAATTAATATACGAGTATACCTAAAGTGATAAAGTAGTATGTCAAGTTTGTTTAGGTGGTATATTAGAGGTGGGTGTAATTACACCCGAGTGTAAAAGTATTTTATATATATATATATATATATATATATATATATATATATATATATATATATATATATATATATATATATATATATATATATATATATATATATATATATATGGAAGTCTCCTTTTAAACTTGGGTGTTTTTGGAGTTTGGAATTTTGGTGAATTGGCTCATATATTGCTAATTTATTTTTGTGAATTTGTGAGCAAAATACGGATCATCTTTTCATATTCGTGTTTTCCTTTAAAATTTTCTTTTATAAATAGATTCCTTCCTTTAAAATGTCAGAAAATGCTAAAATTTCAAAATGCCACAATTTATATATTATCCCCAATACTAAATTTTGGAATGTCACAGTTATGATGACTGCTGATTGCAAATGTTTAACGGTATCAACTAATTAGAATGAACAGCTTAACCCATGATCATGAAATTCCAGTAGAAACGAAGTAACCAAACCTAACCGTTGGTGCAAGTAACCATTGCTTTCTGTTCAGTTCCCAATTAACATGTTGCAATGAGTCAATAATGACTGATTGATCGACGTGCATGGCATGACTGCTAACTGAACCCAACCTGATATAGTAATTGCCAACTAATTTGTTTATGTACTGCTCAAATATAATTAAGGTGCAACGCTCACTCCACAATTAACGCGCACCCACGACAATAACTTCTTAATTGGCCATAACGCAGCAACTAACTAAATGAAAACAAAATAGAACAAGAAATTTAAACGTCACATCATGTCGATTTGCTAGACTCACATTTGGATCATATTTTCCAAAATTACAGTTCAATATGGCAGTGTTACCAAGCCAAATTTTAGATGAATTTAAAGAAAAGAACATGGTCAATCGGAGTTAGAACGGATGAGAACGGGCTCTTAGAAAACTAAACCTAAAGGGAAAGCTGAAAATTCAAAAATGCTACTGTGTTGTGGACTCGGTGCATGGAAAAGTTGGTCTACGGTGGACTCGGCTCATGGAACAGTGCGTGAGCGATTGGGCGTGCTGACGTGGCGGCTAGGGATGATGTGGCAATAACGTGGCAACTGACTGGGCTGATAGGTGGTAAGCTAGGTAGGGTTGACGTGGCTTGACACGTGGCGTAGACGTGTCATACTAACGTGGTACTAGATGGCTCAGTTTTGCTGATGTGGTATGACACGTGGACACTAGGGCTAAGTTGGCTGCTAACTCGACTAGGCTGGTTCATAGGGTCTACGGCATAGTATATCTGACGTGCGAGCCCTAGCTATTAGTGGCACGGTGCACGGTGGACTAGGTCTACACAGAAGGTGAAGCGACATAGGGTGCTGGTGTGGTATGACGTTGCGGCGATCCAACGGCTATCAATGGTCCACATGGATGGATCTCGACTGTTGGTTCTTTGCGACGGTGCAAATTCGATCGGACAATCGCCATGGCAATCGGACGGCCAAGGGGTTGACACGTGGCACGACGCGTAGTTCAGGGTGGCACTTCGGTGCGCAAGGGGTCGCGGCGATGGGTGAACAGCATGTGGACCGAGGGGCTACACGGCGGTGGTGTTGACAAGTTGGACAATGTGGTGGCCTTGCTGGCGAGGACAGCTAGGCACGATGGACGACGACGCTTACCAACGAAGTCAATGGCAATGTCAGACGTGCTGGAGAAGATGGTGAAGACGGCGACCTTGGCGGCATCTCCCGATGAGAAGGGTGGCAGCATGATGCGACTGCTGGCCGAAGACGAAGACGACAGCGGTGGCAGAGGCGGCGGCGAACTTGGCACGAACAGCAGCGGCGCACAGTGAACTCAATGACAGCGGCGGGGTGCAAAGCATGAGGGGTGGTGCGACCTTTAAAGGCCCGAACGCTGAGGAATCCTAGACAGAAACAGGCAACAGTGGCGTGGTGGACACGGACGCCGAGAACGACCCGGAGACAACGACGGCTTCAACCGAGATGAAGGTGAACAGTAACTGGGATGGGCAATGAATGACTTGTGGCAAGACGGCATATCAGGCGGCGATGACAGAAGGCACAAATGCACAATGCTCAGCCGCTCAGATGGATGACACACGGACTTTAGCAAGATCTGGCGGCTGGGGTAGACCTGGCTTGGATGGCCGACACGTGGCACTAAGGAAGATGGACGCCTAAGGCTTAATGGGGTGGGTTGAACAGTGATAGACTCGGCCTATTATTGTTTAAAGATTTTTGAGGACTTTCTATTTTTAGGAATACAAATAAAATCAAAAGAGCTCTAAAAAATAGTAAATAAATTCAAAACAATCATTGAAAATTCCTTGAGACACAAGGAACCCAAATAAAATATTCTTAGCATATATTAATATTTATTTTAGTTATATTAAATTTTTTAATATTATAAATTTAATTTAAGCTTGTATTAAATCCAAAAAAATTCTAATAGTGAATTTTATTTTCAAAAGCTTGCAATAAACTCTGAGAATCAGGATGTTACAAGTTCCCAATTAACTTGTTGCAATGAATCAATGATTGATTGATCGATGTGCATGGTATGAGTGCTAACTGTACCCAATTAACCTGCTAGTTTTGGATTGAAGCATCGATCAATCCAAGTAGCTAGTTTTGAGCTATGATCACTGCTGATTGCAAATGTTTAACGGTATCAACTAATTAGAATGAACAGCCTAACCCATGATCATGAAATTCCAGTAGAAACGAAGTAACCAAACCTAACCGTTGGCGCAAGTAACCATTGCTTTCTGTTCAGTTCCCAATTAACATGTTGCAATGAGTCAATAATGACTGATTGATCGACGTGCATGGTATGACTGCTAAGGACAGTTCTAATGTTGTAATTTTTTACATTAATTAAGTTTGCTATATAAGCATTTTGATGACATGGCATAGTAATTAAAGAGGAGAGATAAGGAAACCATTTCTTCATGAGGAAACTGTTTCGGCGCGTCATCTAAAGCGAGGAAACCAGCGAGAGATGCGCTATAGCGAACCTGGTTTTTTATCATAGTGTCTTAGAAGAAACAGCCAATGCATATGCAGGAAAGGGGATGAAATGATTGGTCACGATTCGATCTGGTCCCACACGAAGAAACGATAGATTGAAGCTGTAGTTTGTATCATAGTGTCTTAAAAAACTAAAAATTAATCATAGTTTCAAGCATTAGGAATGCTCTAACTGAACCCAACCTGCTAGTAATTGCCAACTAATTTGTTTATGTACTGCTCAAATATAATTGAGGTGCAACGCTCACTCCACAATTAACGCGCACCCACGACAATAACTTCTTAATTGGCCATAACGCAGCAACTAACTAAATGAAAAAAAATATAACAAGAAATTTAAATGTCACATCATGTCGATTTGAATTGAACCAGCTACCATATATGCATGCGAACAAAAACTAATCAACCATCAACGTCTCATATTAGCTGCACTGAGAATTAACATAGATGTGCCACATTTGCTAGCCTCACATTTGGATCATATTTTCCAAAATTACAGTTCAATTTGGCAATGTTACCGAGCTAAATTGCTCTTTAGATAAATGTGAACAAGGCCATGTGTACAAGCAGTTGTGCCCCGTCAATTTCTAGGTAGTATTGCTTGGGTTAGGTGCATGCATGATTTGATGTGTAATTAGCGACTAATTAACCAGCTAGCTAGTCAATAAGACAATAGTAATGCATGGTATTGACTGTATTGCTGGATTTGGAGAGGATGAGAATGCCAAATACAAGCTAGGGCGCCATACCATATGGACTTTTTCTATTTTCTATGTATCTTTTGTTGCAAGACTCTGATACTTATATGTTTGGCCTACATGGCCCATTTGTAAACTTCGAACACATAAGGGTATGTACAACCCACAGATAACTACTGTCTTTATCATGCCAACACAACAAAATCATCTGACATGGACTGTAATTAAGGAAGAGAGAGACACAAGCCGTCCTCTCGCGAAGAGACGGCCTGCGCTTATGCTCCTAGGCGAAGAAACGGCGTTGCGAGCGTTGTACAAGCCGTCTTTTTTATAAGCTATCTTTTTTATTGTCTTTTTTAATAAGTTTGCAGATAACTAAATAGATAGTCCATTGTACAAGCTATTTTTTTGTTGTCTATATATGATGTGTATGTATATACATACAGCAGCCGTCTGAACTGTATGATTAGTGCCATAAATACAGAGGATTTCGAGTCACGTGACCCCCCACAATCCGACAAATATAAACAGTACAAATATACTACGCGTACGACTTTTTCATATGTGATGGCCATATTAATAAAATCAGAAACTAGCAAGTAGCCAAACCATTAGTGTAAGTAACCAGCTAGCTGTCCTTGTTTAGACCGACTGAGATGCGCTTGGAATGAACAAATCAATCAATATCCCCAACCTGCTAGCTTGCCGTTTACTAATTCCCAACTAATTTGTTTGTGCATGCATTCAAGCATGTACTAGAATAGCTGTCAAAAAATATAATGACAACAACATGAAAAATAGCATAACAGAAACATAAATAAACATTCATAGATAATCACATTAAAAAAATATAATGACAACAAATAAACAGTAGCATAACAGGAACATCGATAAATATTCACAAGTAATCACATTAAATTATGACATAGTATGACCCCTAATATAGAAATCTCCGTCACCGAGTTTCCTGTTCACCGAGTCATCATGATTGAGGTCATCATATTCATCTACTAAGTTATTACTCCTAAAAGCTAGTAATGAATTAATATAAGAATATAGCATATCATATGTTGGCACGTGGGTCATTATACAATAATATATAACCCTATAGATATAATTCAGCATGACACACAAGCTAGGAAAAATTCATACATGCTTCACACACACAATAGACCATACTATTCACATCAATCCCAGTAAAAACAAGTCATGCATAGAATCTATTTCTATTGGGCAATATGGACAGATAATACTATGTAACGTGCACACACACAAGGATTGAAACCGAGCTTAATTTGCTGAGAAATTTTGAAGAGGAAAAAACTTTGATTATCAAAAAAATTATCAAGCCTACATATTATATATGCCTAATGTGCTGCAATAAGGGCAAGTTCTAGAATCCACAATGTACTTGAAGTGCGGTGGTTTCTACAATTTAGACTTTGTTTTATTGTGCATTTGCGCTATTTTCTACTTGCATTTTTGTTCATTTGATAGAAATCAGACGGTAAGGAAAACATACATGTATAGCATCAGTTTGGGTCCTCTCAAAGAAAATAAAAAAGGAAAAAAAGGAAAAGAGAAAAAAATGGAGCAGCATTCATGGGCTTCAATGTGAGGAGTTCCCGTCCGGCCCATGTTAGTGTGACAGCACCCGTCAGTCAAATCTTGAGTGACCATGACTCCTGAGTTTTAAGGTGATCTGCCACTTTCTGCTGCTTCATTTGTTCAGAAGCTCTAGATATGAAGAAACCTTTTCTTCTTTGCAAACTTTTTATTGAAAAGCTCCATCACACACAGCAAAAACTTTCATTAATTGACCTTTTCTTCTTTACAAACTTTTTAGTGAAAAGCTCCATCACACACAGCAAAAACTTTCATTAATTGACAGGCCAACTTCAATTAGCAACTTCATGCCTAGCTGAAGATCGAGTTTCGCATGCTAAACGATTAATTAGCTAGCTAGCAACATCAGAGCACAGCACCCTGTTTGTTGCACATTGATTAATCCAGTAGTACTTCCATAATTTTAGGCTCAATCTGACAGGCATCCTGGTACACGGACCAAATAGAGAGAATGTTTTTATTCGCTATATTTTTCAACGTAATTTATTTACTGACTGCTCATGCAACACTAACATACTGCCAGATCGATCGATCTGGAAAACATCTGCTATAATTCCTCGCGCGCACCGGTAAATCCCCTATGAAGCCTAAAGGGAAGGTTGCGACCAAAAAGGTGTAATCTTCTCGTAATTTTGGTGAATATTAAGGGTGTTCAGAATAGCAGTGGTTTATGATTTTTTTTACTATAACTGAGTTAGTTTATTTAACATAATTAAATATAAAAAATTAAAAATAGAACAAACATGGTAGTCATCCGGACAATACAAAAAAATATGATCAAAAACAAAAACAAAAAACAGAAAAAGCAATAATGCAAAAAAAAAAGGGCATCGCAGGTGCAAAATACCATCCTAGAAGCTGAAGTGAGCACGGCCTATACCACATTTTCCGGCTGTCCATCACTTTACCCTTTTCTATGTCGAATTTAAGGAAGGAGCTTTATGGATGGACGAAAAACACACCTTAATAATCTAGGAGGCATGGTAGGCATCCGTAATAAAGTGGGCATTAAGGAGGCGTTCAAAATAGTGATGGCTTTTGGTTTTTGCTGAAATTTTACTGTATCTGAGTTGGCTTTTTGAGCATAATTAAATTTTTAAAAAATATAAAAACAAAAACAAAACGCTAATCTAGAGCGGACGATGCAAAAGAATACAGGAAAAAAACACAAAAACAAAAACAAAAGTGCTACAGTATGCTATAGTGTTTCTGTCGCCAGCGTTCATGCGCAACCTGGTCGCATAGCCATAATGAGCGCTCCCTAAGGTTGGTCGACCTCGAGCAATGGGACACGAGCAATAAGGATAATTTGGGATGAGCACTTTTTTTCTATTTTTTTAAATTTAATTACATACTTATACTAAAAAATCTCAAACAGTATCAAATAAACCTAAAAGTAAAAAAATATAAGCCCAAATAAGCACGGATGAATCAACCAGAGTACCGTATATGTACAGTGGTCCTCTTTGTCACCAATTATGCGGTGAGCTCTTCTTTGATTATTGAATAAGTAAACAGGGGGGACACTTGCATGTGCGCTTAGCTTGGCCTAGGTAGGTGCGTAAGTTGGCATCCTCTTAGATCCCGCTCATTTCGTCTTTTTTTCAGTTTCAGCTTCTAACTTCAGCTTTTTTTCACTATTCAGTAATTGGTCTTTTTCTGAATTTTTTTAAATTTTTTAATCTTTTTTATATTTTTCTTTTTTTTCTCGTGTTCCTTTGCATTATCTGTGATGGGCTAACATATTTTTTTTATTTTTACATTTTTTTTTAATTTAATTATGCCCAAAAAGTCAAATCAACTACAGTAAAAAAAATCAGGTACAGTAAAATTTTAGTCAAAAGCTGGAAGTCGTCGCTAAAACGATCACCCCTAAGTATAAAAGAGAGGGTGGGTACGTACACTGCACGTAGAGAAGAGGAGGAGAAAACGACGTCACCGGAATGAACTAGCTACGGACGTGTCCAGTAGCAAATGATGGAGTATATTTTGTACTTTGCGGCATTATTAGTGCCTTGCTAATTAATATAGAAAGCTTAAGAGGATATCACATGCTGGTCTCGCGTAGGATCAGTAAATATATGTAGTATTTTAATTTTAAATATTACTAAGAGATAAATACAATAAATTAGTAATATTTAAAATTAAAATATTATCTATATTTCTAACATGCTAGAAACCTTATTGTCGTTCTCGTGCAGGTGTTCGTGGCAGCAACGGTTCGAAGATACCGTTTCGCTTCTTCACGGTGCACGTTGGGAAGAAGAGTTAATCGGCTTTAATACTGTATTTTCTAAAGTACAATAAGTAATCCACTGTTAGTTATGTATTTTATATTACTAATTTGTTATATTTATCTTCTAGTAATATTTAAAATTAAAATATTATTTATATTTCTAACAAAATCACCGATAACGACATTGAGCAAGAGATAATACGGACGTACGTACAAAACTGACCACTGCAACGTCTCTGAACACACACACGCTTCCTTTGGATTCCACAGACAGATTGGATCGGCCTGCATGTCAGTGACTGTTGTGTAAGCAAAATTTGTCCGTGTGCAACGAGCATGTCTCCTACTAATTAAAAATAGAATCTCAGAGATACGTCCTGAATCGACATCACCGCGTGGTGACACGACATATATATACACGTAGGCCCAGATCAAAAGTGACGCGACTTTTGACTTTTTGTTTTAGTTTTTGATATTTAGCTCATTATGAGAGAAATTAAGGAAATATAGAATACTTATGTTAAAAAATCATTTCGTTCAAAGTAGCCTCTGAAATTAGAGATAGAAACGGATCGGATCCTATCGAATAGTCTCAAATACGAATATGAACCATATTTTAAAACGAATACAAATTCGAATATTCTCGAATATAAATACGAATCGAATATCGTAACGAATATGAATTCAAATCGAATATATACTTGATTCGGTCGAATACAAATATCATCTTACAACTTCTGTGACAAATCTCAGTAGAACAAATTTATATAACATGATTACATGACTACACCGTTTACACTACACATCTACATAGGAAACGAATCGAATACGAATATTCTCGAATATGAATGTAAATACAAACATTCTCAAATATGGATACGAATATTGTTAAATACGAATACGAATATTTTCGAATATGAATTTTGCTTACTACATTCATGTTTTCTTGGATACGAATATCGGATAAAATGGATCATCTATTACTATTTCCCACCCCCTACCTGTAATAACTCCTATAAATAATTTATAAAAATTACCTTGAGAAATTACTTTGTTTAAAAGTTAACTTCTAAAAACTAAAAGTAATTTGGAACATAATCTATACAGAGTGGGATGAGACAGCCTGAGCCAGCTTGAAGGAATCACAGAGTGCCTCGTGGAAAAAGGGTGCTTCCATTCTTTTCTTTAGCATTTAGCTTTGGTCGAGCTCCGGGCACATGCCTAAAAGCTACCCCCCTGTCTGTCCCTGCTTGCATTCCAAACCATACGCATGTGCCTCTTCCATGCCTAGAGATCCTATGTGCGTGCGTGTCTGAGTGAAATTGACAAGTAGTACATGGCCATGTCCTTTTAGTTTTTGGTTTTTATTTTTAGCCTTTTGAAGGTAAAAGTCAAAAAAAATTTCAAACAGTTTCCCGAGTATAAAAATATGTGTACCATCTACATTGACGTCTCTACTTATCTACTGTTATATCGAAAAACATAAACAAAAATCATAAGCCATAGTAAAAAAAGAACACTTGGAGATGACAAACTAGGGCATCCTTCCAACATAAGGAATAGGTTCCAGTCAGGAGCAACTTAGGGGGTGATCGGAATAGCGATGGTTTTTGGTTTTTGGCTAAAAAAACACTGTAGCTGGCTGAAAAAACATTGTAGCTGAGTTAGTGGATAGTGTAATGAATAGTGAAAAAAAGCTGAAGTTAGAAGCTAAAGCTGAAAAAAGCCGAAATGATCAGGGCCTTAACATATTTCTTTTGGAACCAGAACACTGACATTGAATTTATATGATTAACATTTCAACTTTTACAAAGCTTCTAAAGACAACAATTTGATAAAATAAAATGATAAACCATTGTGTTAAAAACCATTAGAGTAATTTTTTTTTTGAAATTTCAGAGGATGTAGGGAGAAATAACAAAGGCATGCATAATTTGTTGTGTTAAAGAAGTACGAAGAAAAAAAAATAGTGGCAACAACATAGGAATAATTCCGTGCAACAAATGTACTCTTTATTATTTTATCAAGCTACGATAATAGCAACAAAAATGACAGGCCTAACAAAAATCTACAATCACAAGTTGAGGTTTTATCGTGTAACAACTGAGTGCTTACTAGTAGTTATATATTCATGTGTCATTCATCTATATCCAACGCAAATTCAACTACATGGAACCACATGATCCTATTTGTATTGGATTCTATTTTTGGCTTGTGTTTGGAGAAGTCAAGCCAGAAGCTAATATAAATACCTGATTTTTCAAATGGTTTCTCAACACCTCCCACCCTCGAGGATACACTACTACAAAAAAAGTTTATATTAGACGCCTCATCACAGACGGTTCATAAAAACCGCCTATATTAAATGCAATCACAGACGGTTCTTGATAAGAACCGCGTGATATATAGAATATCACAGCGGTTCTTATTTAAGAACCGTCATAGTAAGTCTTTCTGACGGTTCTTAATAAGAACCGTCTATGATATTGATATCCAATATCACAGACGGCTCTTAATTAAAAACCGTCTGTGATATGTTTCCTGCGTCGCGTATCCCTAAAGTTTCATAATTTTCCGCCTGAGTTCGAGTAGGACTCCTCTATAAATACTCACCCGAACCCATCCACCCCCTCCCTTCAAATGCGTCTGTGGGGTTTAGGTCTCCATTATTTCTCGCTTCCTCCCTCCATTGTTTCTTCTAATATTTGATTCTGTGGGGTTTAGGTCTCCATCGTAGCCTCCATTGTTGGGTTTAGGGTTGCCTGGGAGTTTACAGTGAAGTAGCTGCTAAGAAGGCCTACCCGAGCTTGTAATGGTGGATTGTTCTCTGCTATGTTGCTTTCATTGTTTTCTTCATCGTAGTCTCCATTATTGCTTCCATTATTTTCTGCTATGTTCTCTGTTATTGTAATTGTGGATTGTAATCTTGTGATGTTGTAATAGTGGATTGTAATCTTATGATGTTGTAATGGTGGATTGTAATATTGTGATGTTGTAATGGTGGATTGTAATGGAAATAAAATATTTTCTGCTATGTTTGATATCGTGTTTGCTTGTTTTCGTTTGTTTTCAAAAAGCGTAGCTAACATTTTCTGAGACAAACTGAAAAATAGAAAAAAAAAATTTAAGTATAGAATGAACTATCATAGATGATTTTGTAGTATAAACTGTCTGTGATCACACATCACAGACGGTTCTAGTGATGTGTGAGTATCACAGACGGTTCTAGTTTGTCTGTGATGTGTGAGTATCACAGACGGTTCTAAACTAGAACCGTCTGTGATACTTACACATCACAGATGACTAGTTTAGAATCATCTGTGATAGTGTTTTTCACAGACGGTTCTAGTTACAAACCGTCTGTATTGTATTTATCACAGACGGCTCACAAACCGTCTGTGATAACCTTCGATTATCACTGACCCATAAATTCAGACGGTTCAGAAAACCGTCTGTGATGATATTTTTGAACCGTCTGTGATGATGGTTTCTGTAGTAGTGATAAGTCAGGGAGTCACGGACGTATCACGTACCCTATTCCTCTCACTTCTATCTCACGTATGTATCTTCCTCTCACTTTTTGAACCACTCAACCCCTTCTTCTAAAAACCACTTCTTTCAGTCTCTACTATTTATTTTCAGTCAAAAATCATCAACCGCAGTCAAACACCACCAGCAAAAGCCAATGCGAACGCCCCCCTTAATTATTTTCTTTTTGTTCGAGCTTCTCTTCGGTAGTGACAGTGCTTATTATGTGTTCTCACCTTAAAATTTAAAAATTATTTTACTTTACGTTCAACAGCGGAGCTAGGAATTTTTCAGAGCCTAGGCAAGCCAAACTACGATAAGCATTTGCTTGAGACAATACTATCTTCATCCCCATCAATTATAGAGAAATTCTACTGTGATTTCGCTGGCAAGCTTGGGCTGCTGCCCAGGGTCGTCGGGCAGTGGCTCGACCATTGTTTACCTTACCGACTAGCATCCAGCACCTTCAACAAGGAGTATATCTAAAGCCAACAGTGTGAGACATAAAATTTATTATTAGTAAAGGCATAAAACTTAAAATTGGTGAAGGGGTGAACTTCATGCTATTTTCACTCATTTTTTCAATTTCTTTTCAGTTTTTTTCTTTTACTTTTCCCCTCCCTCCCAATCTTGTCTCCTTCACCTATTTCTTTCCGTCTAGCTCGGGACATCAGACACAATGAGTACATGGACATGGCGCCTACTAACAATCTTTTTTTAAGAAAAGGAAAATTTTTAATTTTATTAAAAGTGCAAAATAATTAATTATATTTGCTTGAGTGTCCTTTATATAGTATCGAATTGCTCAAAAAGCATCGGTCAAACATAGGTTAAAATAATTATTAGCCAAATCAATCATTAGTCAAATCTAATGTACGAAATTATTTTTTATATGTTAAGTAATTAGATTATAGATTATATGCTTAATAGAAATATCTTCTGTTAGACCACTGTCGATAATCAGAGGGGACGAATGATTATGCAAGCTTTGTCGACTCCCCAAGTATTCAAAATGTACACTCAAATGATTAAGAAAGTTAGCAAGTTCATATTACACATCCTATACAAGATTCACAAACATCTGAAACAAAAAGAACCAAAAAATTGGATTTAATTGAAAACTCGATAGTACTGATATATAATGGTCGGTACTACTACTCTAGCCTAGTGTACCTAGGTGCTGCATGTATAACCACTTCCCCTAATCCTAGGCAGTAACCTTTTGGAATAAAAACTAAATTTGAGTAACTAGATCAAATCTTGTTCAAATGCTACCAAATTTGGTAAAGACCATTGCAATGATGATAGGAACCAAATCACATCAAGAAACACAAGGTTGTTGGACTTGATTTCATCTAATTAAGAAGAATTGCTTCTAGGTTATAAGAAGCACACCAAACCCTACAAAACAAATTACTTCTCGCTCATGAGGATCTAAATCATGAGATTTTTTAGATCATCTCTTACATATGCTAGCATTTCTCTTTGACTGTATCTTTTGCACAACAGGGATGGGATTATATTTGTCCTTCACTGCATAGTGATCTTTCGGTGCAGGAATGAATTGAAGACATGAGAAATCAGATCCAACAACCATATTGTCCTGGTCTCATGGAGTACCGGATATCAAGAAACAACAAGGTTTTTCAGGGGCTTGAGAAAAGAATTTTCAAGCATGAATTTATCATAGTTATCCATAGAGCAAAGAAGAAGTATCTACCTAATATTGTTGAGTGGCTAGGTAGTTTATTGAACTTCCTCCAGTTATAAAAGAAAGCCATTTTTGATATCGGCACGGTTCCTAAAACACAACTTGGACTATTAATTTCTATTATAAGGTATTTGTAAAAGCCAATAAAATTATAATATTAAGAAGATACTTTTCAAGACATATCCATACATATGATTTTTATGTATCCAATTAAATATTTAAAAAGATATTGATAGCGAAAGTTTTGAAGTTTGACTGCACGAATTAAAAATGATATTTTTTGTGATTGTATTAGGATCATACTGTTCTACGAGTAGGATGGTGATTTTAACAACCTTGGACTGGAGGGAGTAACCATTGATTTGTATGCACCTACATGGGCCGCAAATATATTTTTTTAATATTGCTTTAGCGGGGTCTTGAACTCGGGACCTCTAGACTCTAATACCATATTGAGTTATATGCATCAACTAATTCACCTAAAAGCGTAAATTGATGATAAAAGGTGGGTAATATACTTCCACAGTAACTATTTATGCATTGGTCTTCTTTTAGCGTGTAAATTTTGTTTTTATATACACAGTACGATCTTTCCTACTGTTTCCCGTGAAAAAAAAAGTATGAATGAGTTCTGCCGTGTCCAACTAGAATGTACAGATCAAGATATAGTGCAAAAAAAAATGGTGAATACTTAAATGCAATGACTCTCTCTTCTTGAGACTAACCTCAGGATATTGGTAAGGATTAGTTAATTATTAAATTGCTTCAGACCAGACACACGTTTTCCAAGTCTAACAATGCTCACTGTCCCAACGGGCAGCATATCTAATTCGTATGTCCAATTCGGCACCCAGTTTAGGAATCTTGATTTTGTTAAAAGAGAAGGGAAAAAAACACGATTGACTTCAAGGCCTGGCTACTTGGAGCAGGAGGACATTTAACGTGTATATTTTGTTTCCTCCAAAATTCTTTTAAAATTCACGTATTCCAGAAAAGGAAAAATAACAATGTAGATGATAAATCAACAAACAAATTCAGAGTGCTAGTCAAGCAAGCAACAAATAGGTTTTGTCACATGGACTAACATCCAAGCTTTCACGCCACATTTTAATATGGTCCATGCCCTTGTTACGGTAAAAAGAATTTGCCTTGGTGAGCAAAAAAAGAAGCACTTGCCTCTCATCAACAATGGCTAGTGATTGCAAGGTAGGACATGATTGTTAATGCTCTCTAGTACAGAGATTTGATCCCAAATTACATGACAGTGCTATGTGATCCTACAGCTCTGCGTTGTTTTCTCCCAAATTCAGACCAGTAACCGGCGCAAGAAATAGGCCTACCACAAACTTTGAACCTTCCAAAATGTGCCCTTCCACTGCTTTTTCCAGTGAGAAGAGAGAAAAAGGATTAACTTGTGTCCTAGCCTACACTTGTTTAAGAAGAATGTGCTCAACACCGCTCTTAAATAAATCTCAGCTATGCTACTCTATAAAGAAAAAAGAAAGGACGTCATGGCTACAAGGTCACATAGTTTGGTCGAGAGATTCTAAAAGAAATTTGTCTTTCCTAAATTCATCGAGAATAAGCCTAGCAAAAAAAATCAACGAGAATAATGGACGCAATTATATTGCCCACAAAATCAATAACAGTGTTTTGCCAGAAAAAAAAACCCCCCCACAAAGTAGATGTATATATTTCTAGATGATCAAGATTTTGGAATTGTGATTTAGAAATAAATTCAGACTGTAATAAAAATGGCATAATTAATGCAGCAATAATTTGGGATCAATTGTTCTAATTAGTGCACATCACAAGCGGATATTTTTCAAATTGGTAAATTGTTGCATATTATTTGGGTGGGTTCTTTTGGGCTGAAACTTATGACTGTGATTTTTGAATTCTAGCCTGTTCGTAAGAGACAATACACAGAGGAAAATAGTCGCATACGGTTTTGGCCAGTATAACTGAATTCAGTACATTTGTACTACAATTTATCTGTAGACCCCGCCTTGAAAAAATATACCATTTAATGGCAAGTAACTGTAGAAATGAAAGCCAAAGCCTAAGGGTGGGTTTATTTGGGTTGAGACTTATGGCTATAGTTTTTGAATTCTGGCCTGTTTGTGAGAGGCAGTACGCAGAGAGAAATAGTCATATGTGATTTTGGCCAGTACAGCTGAACTCAGTACAGTTTATACTATAATTTACCTATAGACCCCGTCTTAAAAAAATATACCGTTTAACGGTGTATTACTATTCATCTGTACAAAAAGTTATAAGCTCAAGCAATTTCGAACCTGGCTTAAGTATAAGCTAAAAAAAACTAAACCTTTATCTCAGCAATGCACGACCCGAATCTATTTCAATGGATCAAGCTATTGCACACCAACTAGGCCAAGTCATGTCCACATCACTGTGGTGTCATATTTGGGCATCTTGTTTCTGTTGCTCTTCTTCGGTTTTCCTCAATTTGGCACAGCTTATCAAAGCAATCAAGTTACGAGAGATCAAACAATTGTTAGTGAAACTATATTTGTGTTACTAGAGCGCTGGACATATCCGAGAATTCGTCTTTTGATCCAATGCCAGCGAAAGATTTGGGGTGGTTCTTTTGGGCTGAGGTTTATAGTTTATTTATAGTTTATGGCTGTAATTTTTGAATTCTGGTCTATTTATGAGAGATAGTACGCAGAGAAAAATAATCACATGTGATTTTGGGTAGTACAGCAGAACTCGGTATGATTTATACTATAATTTATCTATAGACAATATCTTAAAAAATATACCATTTAACAGTGAATTACTATAGAAATAAAAATCAAAGTCTAAGCATAAACTAAAAAAACCGAGCCTTTGTCTCGGCAATGCGCGACCTGAATTTGTTTCAATGGACCTAGCTGTTGCACACCAATTAGTCCAAGCCAAGTCCACATCACTGTGGTGTGATATTTGGGCATCATGTTTCTGTTGCTCTTCTTCAGTTTTCTTGAATTTGGCACATTTTATCGAAGCAATCAAGTTAAGAGAGATCAACCAATTGTTAGTAAAAAATAGATTTGTGTTACTATAGCGCTAGACATATCCCAGCCTTTGTCTTTTGATCCAATGCTGGTGAAAGATTTGAGGTGGTTTTTTTTTTTTTTGCTGAGACTTATAGTTTATAGTTAAAATTTTGAATTTTAGTCTATTCGTGAGGGACAATACGTAGAGGTAAATAGTCATATATGATTTTGGGCAGTACAGTTGAATTCGGTATGGTTTATACTACAATTTATCTGTAGACAATGTCTTGAAAAAAATACATCGTTTAATGGTAAATTACTATAGAAATAAAAATTAAAGTCTAAGCATAAGGTAAAAAAATTGAGCCTTCGTCTCGGCAATGCACGACCCAAATATGTTTCAATGGACCTAGTTGTTGCCAAGTCAAGTCCACATCACTGTGGTGTGATATTTGGGCATCATGTTTCTGTTGCTCTTCTTCGGTTTTCCTCAATTTGGCCCATTTTATCGAAGCAATCAAGTTAATAGAGATCAACCAATTGTTAGTGATTTGTGGACATATCCCAGCCTTTGTTTTTGATCCAATGCTGGCAAAAGATTTGGGGTGGATTTTTTTGGGTTGAGACTTATGGTTTATGACTGTGATTTTTGAATTCTAGTCTGTTTGTGAGAGGCAGTATGCAGAGAAAAATAGTCGTATATGATTTTGGACAGTACATCTAAACTCGGTACAGTTTACACTACAATTTACCTATAAACCATACCTTAAAAAAACGTATATTTAAAAGTAAATTTCTATACAAATAGAAATCAAACTCTAAATATAAAACCTAAAAGAACTGAGCCTAGATCTAATACCCGCGAAAGAAAGGCACATCCTTTCCACCGCAAAGCCAGAGGATCCGAATCCGATGGAGAGGTGGCTTGTGCCGGAACTTACCGCGCGATACAAGCAAAGCTTCTCGACGTTAAGCTGAGAAATGTGCTTACCGCTGGAGATTACCGACATTCCTTGCTGCCCCCGTCCAACCAACTGTGCTCCCCCTTCGCCTTGCATGTGATGTGAGGGAGCGGTCGTGTTGGGTCATGTGCGTGTTGGGTGTGCCCGCGTTCCATTGCGCTTGTGCCGCGTTTCATTGTGCTTGCCTCTGTGCGGCTGCAGTGAGTTGCTTTGCTTTGCTTCTCTTGATCAGTTAATATTCTTTTTGATTTTGATTTATAAATAGATTATGAATTTTAAGCTGTTTGTGAGAGAGTACGGAGTAACAGAAACTTACGTACGATTTTAACTGATATAAATAACATCGCTACGGTATATACTATAATTAACTTACATATCTCATCTTGAAAAATACTCCGTTTGAAAATTAATTATTATAGAAAAATCAAACAACAGCTTTGAAAAACTAAAAAGAATATATTAGCTTAGCAATCATGAAGGGAAGGACTCTCTCTCTCTCTCTCTCTCTGTGTGCAGCACTTGCATGCCATCTCCAAAGTCGTCTTCATGCAGCCGTTCCCATTCTTTAAAGAAAGGAACATTTCCCACTATCTATCTATCTATTACTTTGCCACAGTTCTCAGTGGATGCATGGTGTGTGTTGTGTTGGGCAGGCTAAGGTTAGGGGTTTAGGTTTTACTCTTCACATGTTACCGATATACTTTAGAGGTGATTATGAATATAATTGTATCACTTTTGTATTTATAATCTTTTGAATAATATGTTATTTTATCTTTTGAATCAATATATTTCGTATTGATCAATAAGTATGTGATTTGTTCGTGAAACTCTTTGATCTTATATCATTATATATGACAATTATGATTTATAGATCAGCATAGTTATCGATTGATGATCATATTTCATGGATTATGAATATGGGGATATCAAATTAATAATGTAGACACATATTAGAGAATATGGTGTTGGATTAACCTACTATGAAACACTGCGGAAATTGTTATATTTTGAAGTATTATTAATTGGTTTCATACATCATATATATATAATTCTTAGATCTGAGATCGTCATAGTTTTCACATATATAATAGTTTACTTAAGTATTACTAAACACAAATCCGTAACTGGGTGGTCATAAGGTAGTTTTCAGGTTTGCTATGAAATATGTGGCGAAATATGAGCGATCAAGATAGAATTTGTCCCTCATATATATCGAGGGAGATATCTCTGGGTCATTCGATGTGGTTAGATTAAGAAATTGCATAGTCATACCAAATGTGGTTAAGGAGTCAATCATAACGAAGTAATTTATAATAAATTAGAGTGAATGATTGAGTTATCATAAAATGGCATGCTTATCACATTAAGTTAGATTTGGTATTGTGAGGCAAAGAGATCGATACACGAGGGCTATATAATTTTGTTTGATATAATCTTTATATATATTTAGGAGTCGATATATGTTCTTACAAACAACTACTGATTTGCAGATTGGAAAATAAGTTTTGGGCCACGGTCGAATACGCATGAACCTACATGGTCATGCACTTAATAGGTTGGAATATATCAGTTCGGATTGGATTCATTACTAATGGGTCAAGTGGGTTTTGCATCTTGTTAGGTCCTTAATGCAAGGTTCCATCGAGAGGCTATATTAAGAAAGGTGTGTGGTTGCATTACTTCGTACTAGCGTATGGCGTTCCATCCCTGGATGTATTAATTTAGGTAGAAACGTTGCTGCGACTGTGGTGCTGCTTGGAATGATTACAAAGAGTTGACAGTTGGCTAGAGGACGATCGACTAATTCGACTACACCAACATGTGCTATACTGAACCGGCTACTTCAAATTATCTTTAAACGTTACACCGACATTGTGCTATGCCCGACTGCCCGTTGGTTTTATAAAAGTTTTGAACATAATTTGGTACGCAAAGTAATGCAATGTTGAATATACGTTACTTCCCTAGCTAGTTTTGGTTACACATGGAATCCTTAGATCGAGGTAAGAGTTTGCATATGCATATGGTGAATTGCCATCTTTACTTAAATTAATCAATTTCATGACCAATTAAATTGGTGGTACAAAATTATTTTTTGTGTTGCAATATTTTCATACAGTTACTAAAACGTATCCATTGGAGCACAGAAGTAAAACTTGCGATGTTTTACTTGGATATATTGGGGGATCCGATCCTTAGTGTCATAAACAATTATAAATGTTTCCATGGACTTATAATGTGATATTCCGGTCCTTTAAAGATTAAAATCTCACGTAGTTTTTTTTGTTTTGCCAAAAGATTAGGCTCAATCTGCTAAGTGAAACAGAATAGTGAAATATATTACGGATCATAAATAAAGGGGACAAGGGAAATGGTACTTTGTGCAGTAAAATTTCCCTCTCTTTCTTTTGTTTCTCTTAGTACTAATTGAGTTTGTACTTCAAATTTTACAGGAACACATTGAGAACTACATCCGTAATTTGTTTTAGCATGATATAGTAGCAGTTGTAAATAGGCCCAAGATTAGTTGCTATCTAAGCTCTACAAAACTAGTGTTCTGGTTGGAACAATCTTCTGCACCAAGTTGTCACAAGTTAATTTGAAAGACCAAGTAAATAGGACAAATTAATCGAAGTGCTTCTCAGATACATTTATGGATTAATTGTTTTGGCAAACAGAAATTACTTTATGAGTTTGTTAGGCTTCTGAGCAAACTGAAAACTTTTCCAAAGAGGTCTAACACCACTATAGTACATGATATTTAATATGGTTTGCCGACCTAGTCCCTAGTCAGATTCTTCAAATATGACAAACAATTCTTTTTCTTAGTGGATCAGGCTATGATGATCATCTAATATAAATATGATAAATTTATTATATTTTATCCTGTTATTAAATTGAGTTCACGATCAGCCTAGTAACTCTGATGCTTTTCTATTTTTATTCGAATATACATCTGAATGCAAGTATTAAAAGATATAACTGGGAACAGTAAAAATATTCGGGCCCAATTTTATTCTATTTTTGTCTTAAAAACTATCATGAACAAAAGAAAGAGGGTGCAAATAAAGTGGGTTCCAATTGTAACATGTAAACCATAAACTACACAGAACCTTATGATTCAAGAAATTTCCTGTGTACACAGAGGGCCCCTGTAAACAATAAACACAAAAGCCTGTGGTCCCCCACCCACATACAAAAGAAAATTCAGTAGGGAGGGCATCAGCTAAGACTCTCTTCATCCACTGTTGATCTTATATAGACTCTATCGAATTAACGGTAGATGAGGGGGTCTAGAAAAGCTCTTCCCACATACATGCCAAGTATTGGTGATGGCTAGGTTCATTAAAAAAATTATGTGAAAAAGTGCAAAGCAACAAGAAAAAAGGTGAGAGAAAACAGAGAGGTCAGCTTAGCCCATACTGGTGTACATATTCTGGTACAACTAACTTTAAGCAGTTCACAACCAAATCTCACCAACAAATTTGCTCTTTGAATAACTTTACTGAAAAATGATGGGAAAAAGTGATTTAAAAAACAAAACAGAGGAAGAAGGAGGATATAAATTGTCCTTGAAACCACAAGAGATTATTGGCTAACAACCAGCTATATGTTGATATGAAAGACGGCAATTTTTACAAACAATGTAATAATGCCATGTGTGATAGGGGCATCGCCTGCTTTGCATAAACTACGCATTGAGTCACTATTGGTGGAGGTAAAGAGTAAGGTCTCTTATGTTTTAATTTTTAAAAGTTATTTTTTGATTTTTCTATAATAACTAACTTTCAAATAAAATATCTTTTCAAGATAGGGTTTATAAATTAATTATAGTATGTATTATAACAATTTCATTTATATCAGCTAAAACTGTATGTGAGTTTCTGTTACTCCGTACTATCTTTTTCACGAATAATCCAAAAACTAAAAGTCATAACTAAAAATCATAAATCAAAACAAAAAAGAACAAACCCGTCAGATAATTCCGGGCCAAATCTGTCAACCCCTCTCCTCCCACCCCCATCTACGCATCCACTCCTGCATGCTTATAGACAAACCGAATGGACACCTTAGCTTCTAAGGTATTATTGTTTCAGCTATCCCATGGCCATGGCGTAGCCATGTTATGTTCATTGGATCTTCTCTCTCGCAGTTATTTCATTTTGGGACCGACAATGGTCTGGACCCAATGTCTCCCACCTTGCAACCAAATCTTACAAAAATCCTCATGAACATATACCCCTTTTCTTTTTAGTTTATACTTTTCTAGGACAAATAATCAGGGTGATTTCTTTACCGCCATTTCGAAACGGTTTATCGGTGTAGCCTTTTCAAAATGGTTTATTGGCTTATCGGCATTCGGCTTATTCGTACAAGCATTTGTGTTAAAGTTAAAAATCATCAACCATAAGCTGCAGTAAAAAAAAATCATCAATAACATAGTGGAGTATTTCAATGACTATATTTTCCCCTCTTTGTTACTGTTGTAGGGTAAGACTCTTCGAAGAAATATAGTTACAAAAAGAAGTCCACTCTCAGTGAAGCTGCTGAGCCTATCTGTAGTCATGGCTAGCACAGTAGCATCTCCACCTTTACTTTCATAGGTAAAAATACAACAAAAGTAAGAGGTGAGTGATCGGGGCGTTAACACCACGTTCCAAATAGCTTCTAGTTTTTTGTTTTTAGAATCAGTTCTTAAATGGTGTGATTTTTTAAGGTGGTTTCTATAAATCGTTTGTAGGAGTCACTACACGAGTCGTTTTGAACGAGGTGACTTCTTAACATGAGTATCTCTTACTCTCTCTCGTAATCAGACAAAAACCAAAAACAAAACCTAAGACAGGATAAGAATTGAACTACCTTGAAAAACTGAATAGGTAATAAAGTGCTTGCATGGAAGGAGAGATTATAGGAGCAACTATGCTGCATTTACAGGCAGGTTTCAATACTCAGAATGCTATAATTTTATATGCTAGATCTATGGAACATGTGTACGTATTCAGAATTGCCGGTGATCAATAGAAGTCTGTAGCTTAGAACAATCCAGGAGCTGCAGTAGGCAGTGGCACTCCACTCACTCGCTGGGTTGAAATCTGGGCGTATAATTCCCGCCTGCTCCAAAGTTGGATCCGATTGGAGTTGAATCTGAGAAGCTATTTTACTATCAGGCTGGATCTGGGACCGAATCCGAATCTAAAGCTGAATCAAGAGCGACTACTATCCGTTGGATCTAGATTTTTTCCGTGTTATGCCGGATAGTTTGTCGTATTGTAATCCAAATAGTTTCCTGTATCGAACGAAAAACAAGAAAAATTCTAGAAAATACTCTTGGGCTTTGAAAAATAGCAAGAGACACTAAAATATTCCAAAAATCACAAAGGTATTTTAGAATATTTGGAAATCAAGTAAAATATTTTCATACTTTGAAAGGTTTTATTAATTCTGCAAGAATGCTTTTGTCTCGGGGAAAATAGGAAAAGGCTTTTATAAATTCAGGAAATTTCAAGAAATAACTATAAAATAATAATAGATAAAATAATTATATTAAGCTAGAATTTGAAAATTGAGGTTGTTACACCTTATGGATGTGATTGTGTATGCATGTGAGACTTATATATGCACTCTGCGATTTATATCGATGTGATTGTGTATGCATGTGAGACTTATATATGTACTCGTGTTAAATAGTTGAAGGTATGGTGGTCTAGTTCAACGTATATTCCTTCCTATGCTTGTGTAACTACATACTATCCGACTATTTTATCCATTCTTGAACTGAATCAATCATGTATCCGCCTTGTATCTATATTCTCAATACTCTGAATTTATATTTATATCTGGTCTATCCATATCCAGCTTCAAATAAAAATAATATGGTTTAGAATATGGTATGTATAGTATCCGCCTAAATGCTAATCGGTTTCACCTCATTCACTCACCAAAAGCAGAAAAAAAGAAAGAAACCAAAAATATTAGTAAAGAAGGCACAAGCAGGCATATACAAGTTGAAAATCAACTCCATGCCACTGAATAAGTCTTGCTTCCACTAATTGCCCCTAAACAAGTCCATATTTCTTCCATGCCACTGGGTTTCACTCTGTGCCATTGTCGTCCGTCACATGCCGTTAGGCTGTGGCATTTCTTCAGAAATTCCCCCACAAGCCTCCGTGTGCGATGCTCGTCGTTGCGGTCAAGAGTAACCGATGGAGACATAT
Source organism: Melocanna baccifera (assembly GCA_036346265.1). NCBI lineage: Eukaryota > Viridiplantae > Streptophyta > Magnoliopsida > Poales > Poaceae > Melocanna > Melocanna baccifera. The sequence goes on from CM070700.1 coordinate 1,432,888, forward strand.
TGAAGTCCATCAGCCGCCCCGACCATCTGAGATCGCTACCACCTTCTACCCGGTGATAGAACCACCATTGCATCCAGCTCGACTCTCACTTCGTCTGCATCGCATTCGCCAGAAATAGCTTCGTACATACGGTACAAAGCACAAAGTTGACGCTTCTAAAGTTAGAGTATTCGCCCTCCGCAAGCATTTTTGGCTGGCACCGGGCATTGTGGAGAAGGCGAACAGCGCTGGGCTTGGCCACAACGTCTCGCCTGAGAAGCCCAACAATACCCCATCAACCTGACGACCGTGTTGGGGTCAGCTGCACCAGCTCCACCTGTACACCTGAAGGACTTTGCCAATGAACATCGCTATGGGAAAGCGAAGCCCCGCGTTGAAGTACACAACGAACATAATGGCCTCCGACTCCATTGGGTGGGTCTTCGTCTCGTCGTCGGGAGGGAGACGAACAGCCCCCCAGTCCGAGATCTTCCTATCATGCACTAGAGACCGAATCAGCTCTTCGTCGCTAGACTCGCCCTAGCATGTTAATGTAGATGTCGTTCACCTTCTTCGCTGAGTCCCACTACTTGTTTGACATCGAGGAGTCGCACCCCACCAGCTCGTACTCCATCTCAATTGTCGATGAGCTCCCGCGACCAGATACGCCGTCATGGCAAGAGGAAGTGCCCGTGGCAGAGCGACGAAAACATTGATCGCCATGAGCCATTCCCGCGCAACGAAAGACGACGGCACGCTGAGAGATGTGATGACTGCAAGGATGGAGCTATAGTCCTGAACCAGCGGCAATGACACCAACTAAAATGCATAAGGAGGGCCCACTGTCTCGCTGGGGCCACGCGGCTTTAAAAGGACACATCTTTTTTCGGGTGTCTCTTTGAAAACCGTGCCAACCGACAAGATGGCACACGATGCACCAATAAGCAACATAAGCGTGTACTAGCTTCAGCGTGTAACCACGACCAAAGTCAAACAACACCAGGCCCATGGGCCGACTGCTTGCCAGGCCAAAGTGACGGAGGGGTCAAAAAGCCTAGGTGGCATGGTTTCGGCCTATTCAAGAATGAAGCCGTTCACTATGAGAGACTCCTGTTGTGAGGCTAACCTTCGCCTGTAACATTCGGCCTGCTAGGTCACAAGGCTCAATAAAACATGTATATCATTAGAATAGTATATAATGGTAAGGGTATTATTGTAATAAGTCCTTGTGGATATATATATTTATAGAAAAAAAATATATTTTACATCCGGGTGTAATTACACACACCTCTAATATACCACCTAAATGAATTTGAAATACTCCTTTATCACATTGGATATACTCGTATACTAATTATAAGACACTCTAATGTGAACCACATGAAAAATTACAACGGAGTCCATAGTTTTTAGCATGTTTTGTGAATACCTTTATATATGCATATAAAAAGGAGTAAGTCAAAAAAAAAATACATACCACCTCTGAAAAATTATTCATACCACTTAGATGATCTTAAATACTCGTATATAGGGATGGAAAAAAAGCTCGTTAGCTTGATTTAAAATTGCTTTAATTACACTCGATAATTAGTTAAACATTGAAAGAGTCGATTTCGGATGAAATTAAATTTTCCTTTGGCTCGGCTCGGCTCGTTAGCTCGATTCTAAAAATAATTGTAAATTATCAATAAAATAATATTAAATCAAAGTATGTCAATTTTAAGAAAAACTCGATAAGACGACAAGCCGGCTCGATATCCACCCCTACTCGTATACTACACGTACATACCTCTGTTACGCGAGATACTCTCTACATTATGAGATACGACATAGAGTGTAATTACACTCGGATATAAAAAAAGTTTCTTATATATATAAATATATATATAAATATATATATATATATATATATATATATTCTTTTTTGGGTTAACCAGGAAGGGGTATAAAGTTTATTTTTCTATATACTCTGATAATTGTTTGATCTGTAACACTGTAATTGGCAGTACGAGAGTCCTTTGGAACAAGAGCAGCGGTGATGAAGGCAGCAGTGGTGGTAGAAGTGTTGCAGTGTTGGTGAAGTTACCTTTCTCTTCACCACACCACCATCTCCATCCATCTGAATCCATCTCCATCTGATTCTCCAACCTCCCCTGCACTAATAAGCTGCACTGCACTGCACGGGAGGAGAGAGAGTGGAGGGGGGGGGGGGATATATATTGCAGTACAACCCAAGAAACCGTGATGTTGTGGCAGCAGGAGGAAGATTAATCAGCAGTAGTGGCTTCTGTAACTCACCACTGACCATCCTTTTCTTTCACCCCTTCTTTAATCCTTGCTTCACTGCTCTTCTCTCTCCCATCCTTTGTCTTATTGTCTCGTTGCAAGAAGCCTTTCTTGGTGCCTGCATTGGGGGCAAGAAAGAAAGGGAGTGCTTGTTGTCGTTGTTGTTGTATGAGGTGGCCAACATGACAATGGAGCACTGCGAGGATTGCTGCGTCAAGGTGGCGGTCCACGTCCGGCCGCTCATCGGCGACGAGAAGCTGCAGGGCAGTAAGGACTGCGTCGCCGTCGTGCCCGGCAAGCCGCAGGTGAGCTCCCGATCTGTCATGGCATTGTTGTTCTCTTCTTCTTCCTTAATTCAAGTTTCTTCTCTTTTGGATGGAATTATTTGTGCCTTTTTTCTCTCTCATTTGCTTTCTTTACTAGTACATGACTCAATTCAGGCACTAGATTGACTCTTCCTGCCAATTATGGATAGTGTGTCATTTATTTTTGGATGATTTTCTGGGAAATCAAGCTCCTTTTCAGTTCAATTATGGCAATACGACAAATTTTCTGGTTTTTTCCTCAAGAACGAGTAAGACATGGCTGCATTTTTTATTAAAATTCCGAGACTGGATTGACACTTTCTGGCGATTTTTGAGGATGTTTAGCCACATTGATTTCTCCGAATAAAGAAACAAGAAAACTTTTTTTTTGACGGATCGCTCTGTTTTTCTCTGTTCAGTCAAGAACAGCCGACCTCAGAAGAGCTCAACTGACCAACTTCTTCTTTCCCTCGATTTTGGATATCAAGATCCTCTGATGTGGTCTGTTTCTCCAACAAAAAATTTCTCAAAATTCAGGGAGAATCTAAGTTGCTTCGCTGTTTTAGCTCCCTATGATAGAGATGCCCAGTTACCTTCTTTCCCTTTCTTTCTTTTCTTTTCTGATGATTAAATGAGTCTCGGGAGTCTTCCTTCTCCTTTTTCTCTTCTGTTTCTCTCAGTTTTTTTTTGCATGTCGGCAGTGCCAAATTTCACTCATTTTTGGTGTGAAGTTGCGTCCAATCTTGATGATGTTCATGATCTTCTCTATTTGGGCAGGAATTATGTCAGCATCACGCAATCATCACCCGGGTCTTCTGGTCCAGTTTTTGTTGATCCAATCCTTCACTTCTCCCATCTCTTGCTTGTTCCCTTCTCCACTTTGAGCAAAATTCATGAACTTCCATAAACTCGAAAGATTCCACTCTAATCCTGAGATCTGGCTTATGTTTTTCTCAATTTTATAATTTTTTCCTAGATGTTCTCTATTTCCAGCTGTCAGTGGCACGTTCTTCTTGATCTTTCTTGGGTTTCTCACCCAATAAATTCTTGATCTTTGTGAAATTTTTTTGGCTCAAGCATTTTTTTGGGTGAAGATCGATGAAAAGTAACTTTCTTTTCTTACTCTCCTTTTCTCCAACTCTTTACTAATGATGATGTGTAGCACATGTAAGCTGCAGCAACTTTGCTGAAGGCTGTGACTAAGCCCCCCTCGTTTTGGATTGTGCTTCTAGTTTTTGTTTTTTTTATTATTTATTATTTTGTTTTTTTCTAAATTTTTTTTAGATATTTTAGGTTTTTTTGTATTTTCTTTTTTTCTCATGTTCCTTTGTATTATCCTTAATGAATTAACATTTTTTAATTAATTATACCTAAAAAGTTAAATCAACTACAGTAAAAAAAGTCAGTTACAGTAAAATTTTAACCAAAAATCAGAAGTCATCGTTAAAACGAGCGCCCTAAATACTGTGTTGTTTTTGTTGGTTGCAGGTCCAGATTGGCACCCATTCCTTCACCTTCGACCATGTGTACGGCGGCACCGGCACACCGTCGGCGGCCATGTTCGACGAGTGCGTGGCGCCGCTGGTGGACGGCCTGTTCCAGGGATACAACGCCACCGTGCTCGCATACGGCCAGGTTAAGCATCACGCCCTTCCCTAGAAGCTGCCCTTGTCAATCATTTTGCTCCCATGTGCCCGTTCATAGCTTAGAGCTTGGACCACCTCGTTGGGGTGCACATCATGTGGTGGAGGAACAGCAATCCTCTTTTCTAGCTGTTTGCGCCATCATGGAGCAGTGTGTATGCTCCCAGAAACCCTGAAATGTCGATCATTTCGACTAGGTTCTTCCCTTTTCTTTCCTTTCACATTTGCTGTGGAAGAACCCCGAAATGCTGATCGTATCGAATGCTTTTGTTCCCTTTTTGCCTTTTGACAGACTGGGTCAGGGAAGACATACACAATGGGGACGGCGTGCAAGGAGGGGTCACATATCGGAATCATCCCGCGAGCTATGGCTGCCATGTTCGACAGGATTGAGAAACTGAAAAATCAAGTAGAGTTCCAGCTGCGAGTTTCATTCATCGAGGTACATGAGCTGTTCCAATTTGATGGAATGGAGCGGACCAAGTGGCTGCTGATGGTGTCTGTCAGGCTTTTATAAAATTTCGTCATGCATTCGTTTTGAACAGATTTTGAAAGAAGAGGTGAGGGATTTGCTTGATCCTGCTGCTGCTTCTGTTGGCAAAGTTGACAATAGCAATGGACACTCCGGAAAATTGCCTGTGCCAGGGAAACCTCCTGTGCAGATCCGAGAGGCGTCAAATGGGGTCATAACGCTAGCAGGATCGACAGAAGTGCATGTCAGTACTCAGAAGGAAATGACTGCATGCCTCGAGCAAGGTTCTCTCAGTCGCGCAACTGGAAGTACCAACATGAACAACCAGTCAAGGTTAGCAACATTATCCTAATCATCCTTTACCTTTTGGAGGAAGCAGATTAATCACTCATAATTGATGGCAAGAAAATAGCATCACTGGGATTGGAAACTGGCAATCGGTGCAGGATTCAATTTCTTGTGATGAATTGTTGCCTCAATGTTTACTGCTGTATTTATCCCCACTTATATCAGTGTAGGACATTTTGCAGAATTAGTCAATGTTTTGTCCTTCCCTTGAAAAAAGTCAAGTGCTTTAGTACACATTCAATCAGACTGGCTATCTGATATTCCATTACTAAATTATACAAATTTTAATAAACTTTATGCATTTGGTTTGGCATATAATAGTCGTTCCCATGCCATCTTCACAATCACATTGGAGCAGATGCGCAAAGCAGATCCCATCATGACTTCAGAAGGAATGCCTATTGAAGAGATGAATGAAGATTATCTGTGTGCCAAACTCCACTTAGTAGACCTTGCTGGGTCAGAACGGGCTAAGAGAACTGGTTCGGATGGCCTTCGATTCAAGGAAGGTATTTGGCATGTTTCTTGTTTTATCTGAACCCTTATTCCACGATCATTTCGGCTCCAAACTAAAGGTAATTTATGCATCATGTCATTAGGTGTTCATATCAACAGAGGACTTCTTGCTCTAGGCAACGTCATAAGTGCTCTTGGAGATGAGAAAAAGAGGAAAGAAGGCGCTCATGTTCCTTATCGGGACAGCAAACTCACTCGCCTTCTGCAGGTAAAATTCTTCTCACCCAACTGCTCAAATGTGTCTTTTACAGAAATGTTATTGATTTCATAACTGTGTTCAATAAAAAAAGGCAGGCCAACACATGTTTCAGCAGCAGATATACTTAGTATCTTCATTGTTGCCACATAACTAATTACTTCTGATTTATATCTACTTTGTTCATTACAGGACTCCCTGGGTGGAAACAGCAAGACTGTAATGATAGGTAATTCATCTTGTTGGAGATCATTTAATTTATAGTCATAACATTTAGAGTTATTTCTGATAATAATATATAATTCTATAAAAGTTCCAGAATTGGTGGTCAAATCACAATAGGAAATTATAGGTGATTCATTTTATCTTTTTTAATATTCATTTTATCTTCATTTTCTTTAGTAGACAATATGCATCCCATGATATGATTCAATCATTTTTTCATTTAATTGAAAAAATGACTTAGAAATACCTTAATTGATCTTACATTTCACAATCTGGGTTGATCGAGCTTACATTCAACTGACATGTATCTATATTTTCTCCTGCAGCCTGTATTAGTCCAGCAGATATTAATGCTGAAGAAACACTGAACACTTTGAAATATGCCAACCGAGCACGCAACATTCAGAATAAGCCTATCGTGAGTTCGTTATCTTCAGTCTCCCTAAAAAAAATATCTGACATAAATCTATGCTTTCTTTACTCAATAGGTTTGCTTTTTTCAGGGTGCTTATTTGACATTCTGCTATTTACTTTCCTGATTTCCAGGTCAACAGAAATCCTATTGCTGATGAGATGAAAAGGATGTGCCAGCAGATTGAATACTTGCAAGCAGAGCTCGTTTCAGCTCGAGGAGGAGCTGGATCAGATGATGTTCAGGTAAATGTTTTTCTAAGTTATTTGCCATAACCGACAAAGTTAGACTGTAGTATGCATTCACGCACACTAAGAATCAGAATAACAAGAGTTCAAATTTCAGGGTCTCAGGGAAAGGGTCTCATGGCTTGAACAAACAAACGAAGACCTTTGCAGGGAACTTTATGAACTTCGCAACTGTTCTCTTGTTGATCCATGTGAACCTGAACTGCAAGTATGTTGATGAGTTTTTATGCATGCTTTTTGAGATTTTACATTTGAAAATAAGTATACGACTTGCACCTCCACTGCTCCTTTCACAATAAATGTATTTTTCTCACAAAGAAAAAGGGGAAACAGTCATAACACAGTGTCTATTACTTATTTGTTTTTTCATGGAATTGCACTTGAATAGCTTACCATATATATCGTTAGTTCTGCTCTTTGTTTCAGAAAACTGGAACTGGCTATACCAAAGGTGAAGGGCTCAAAAGAAGCTTGCAAAGTACAGAGCCATTTGATGTCCCTATGACTGACTCAGTAAGAGGTGATCTTTTAGCATCTCCATAGTTTCTTCTTGATATTCAGATAATTTGGTTCCATTTCAAAGCATGACTCAAAACATGAACAAGGTCACTGCTATTTCCATTTTTTATTTTTCCTGCAATTTATCTTTGATTTCCTTATTGTGCCACTAATTTTTTCCTACCTGCATCAGGCAACCCTAAAGATATTGGAGATGAAGTAGCCAAAGAATGGGAATACACAATGCTGCAGGATAGCATGGGCAAAGAGCTGAATGAATTAAACAGACAACTAGAGCAAAAGGAGGTATGAAACGTTTGACAACAAAAATTACTTCATGTATTAATCTTGTAAATAACAATACACGAGTTAATATTCACTCATGAATGACATATGCATTCACTTCTGAATGCATATACACACTCAATCTAAATTTGATTTAAAGGTCTTTGGGCTTCTCACTGCTACATAGTTTGTTTATTTGGATACTCATGTTCATCTCCACATGTTGCACCATAATTCATATCGGATCATAGTATCTGGCACTTTTAGTATTCTTGTCTGAATGGTGAACCAGACATTATTTCTCAAGACAAAAACTTGAAGTGAATTTTCATTAAAAGTAAATAAAATTACACTAATATATTCCCTCAGAAAAATTACATTCATAATTCATAAATATGATAATTATAGAATTTTGTTGTAATATTTTTCATTATGCTTCTATTACTTACAAATGATGTGTGTGTCCCCAACCGGTAGAGTTGACATTCTCGTCTATGTCTAGGTAAAGTTGACTTCAAGTTGCATCATCAATTAAGTTGCAAGGGTCATTAATTGTACCATAGATTACTATACTAACCATGGTTATCAAGGTGTCACCAAGGCGTCCTAGCCGCCGGAGGGGACGCCGTGGACGATCGCCCAGCCTGTGAGGTGGCATGGAGAGGAGGCACCGGGCAGGGAGAGGACGCGGTGGGGAGGGGAGGCGTTGGGCGGGGGGAGGAGGCGGTGGGAGCGGGAGAGAGGAGTCGGGAGGGAGACAAGATGGGGGAGAAACTGAGAGACAGCAGGAAATCTAGCTGGCGGCTAAGGTTAGGTATTTTTTTTGGTTTTTTGCGATTAAGTCCTCAGAGTTCTTGAAACTTACGAACATACCCCTCTCTTAATGGATTTCTTCTGATTTAGACCTCCTAAGATATGGTTATTTAGATAATTTATGCTATTATATTGTATAGTTATTTACTTTTCTGTCCTATTTTTCTACCCTCGTCTAATCATCGCCTAGGCGCCCACCTAGGCATCCTGACGCCTCCAGAGCGCCTCGCCTTGTCGCCATGACAACACTGATACTAACTTGAAAGCAAAGCAATATGATATCTATGAACTTTATTCTGACCTGCTTTCCGGGTATACTTGTTCCTGTTATTCTGGTCATGCTTGCCAAGAACCTTACCTTCAATTTTCTCAAACACTTTGCAGTCTGAGATGAAAATGTATGGATATGATACTGTTGCACTTAAGCAACACTTTGGAAAGAAACTTATGGAGCTCGAAGAAGAGAAAAAAGCTGTACAGGTTTGTCACAACATCTTCTCATTACCATATTCAGTCATCAAAACTTGCATATTGCTAGCCCTTGCCCATGAAAGATACTAATCTTACAAGAAGATTCTGAACAATTTCAGCAAGAAAGGGACAGATTGTTGGCTGAAGTTGAAAGCCTAAATGCAGACAGTCAGACACATAAGCTGCGGGATGCCCAACTGCAAAAACTAAAAACCCTTGAAGCACAGGTGGATAGCGCTTCTTAATGTGTTCAAATTAATTTCACAGTTCTGTACATGATAGTCATAAAATACCGGAACTGCAGATTCTAGATCTCAAGAAAAAGCAGGAGAACCAAGTTCACCTTTTGAAGGAAAAGCAAAAGAGTGATGAAGCTGCTAAGAAATTACAAGAAGAAATCCAATTTATGAAGGCACAAAAGGTTGTCTTCCCTTTCTCATCTTGTCTGTAAAAACTTTTGTCCTAATGCATAATTTTTTCATCATATATAAGTGATATTGATAATGTCTCATTCATACTAAGTGAACCTTTTATGATGTCAGGTTCAACTACAACACAAAATCAAACAAGAAGCAGAACAGTTCCGGCAATGGAAGGCTTCCCGTGAAAAGGAACTTCTGCAGGTATGAATAACTCGCTATGTAGTTAGTTCAAATGATTGCAAATTTACTGTGTAACAAATTCAATCAAAACAAGGACCAGGTAAAATGATGCGACCATAGTGTTAAGAGTATTAGTGGTATTTCGTATTGTACTAAGGTTTAGTCTCACGTCCTTTTGTACTTATTGGGCCTCTGAATATACATACAATATTCATAACATGGTATCAGAATTACGGTACTATAGCCTAGTTGTTTCCGCATTTGCCGCCGCCGCCAGGTTGAGCCACCGCCCTTCGGCCCCTGCCATCGTCCGGTCGCCGCTTCTTAGCCCCGCCGCTGTCGCCACTGCCTTTGGCTGCCATCACCTACTTGATCCGCTGCTCGTCTGCCCGATCCAGCTGCCGACCGTTGCCCACTCGATCCGGCGCCGCCGGCCGCTCGATCCGGCCACTCCTAGCTAGTGCCCGCCTGTCCGGCCGCCCGATTTGGCCGCCGCTCACTCGATCCGACGCCACCCGTTCGATCTGGCACAGTTGGCCACTCGATCCGGCTGCCGCCTCCCGGCATCTCATCCTTCTTCCGAGCGTCCCTGACTCGCTCCTCCCCTTCGCGCATGTGTTGGCCCCGGTGAGCCGCCGCCACCGTCCTTCTCTTAGACCTCCTAACGCTACTGCTTTTGGTGCTCCTTTTCTTTGTGGGCGTTGATTGGGAATATTGGATTGGAGGCATTGTACTACAGCTGTCAGTTCTGCTGCTTGGGTAGGGCACTGTGCGAGAGGGGGAGGAAGGAGATCTTTTGTGTTAGTGTTGGGAGTTGCTAGTTCTGCTACTTAGTATTTTGAGCTTTTCTTTTTTAGTCTTCCGTTATGTCCATCCAAGTCCGTAGCCTCCATCTTTCAGTTCGTTCAAGTCGTATAAGTTCACAAATTTATTGTCAGTCATAGAAGCATAGTAATTTTCTTTTTGCATGGCAGCAGCCGCCGCTCCTCTCTGAGTCGCGTGCAGATTGTAGAAGTTATTATGATACCGCCGCTTCTCTCTGAGCTACCACCCTGAGTTTCTTAGACCGTTACGCTTCTTCTGCACTGCGCCATCGTCGTCTTGGGTTTCGATCTGTGACATCATGCTTCTATCTATTCATCTTCGACTCGACATATTTTCCAATAAATGCACGCTATGATGACATTATCAACACTCGAGCTTTGGATTTTTTTTTCCAATTTTAGTGTCGACCCTTTTCAAATGCAATGCTATTGTATACACCTTGTATTCGAGGGGGGTATTAAGGGTATTAGTGGTATTTTCTATTGCACTAAAGTTTAGTCTTGTGTCCTCTTTGTATCCTGTATGTATTGCCTATTAGGTCTCTTGAATACACACAATATTCATAACATATAGGTTCATAGCTACTTAGAGATCCATGACTGTGTTTGTTTACAGTGGCATAGAAGCACATATAAAAATGTATTTGGCAAAATGATTGAATTTTAAATTTGGCATAAGTTATTGTTGGATATTTGGATTTGGTATATGTCCAGTTAAAGTTAAATATTTTTAGAGATCATAGTGAAAAGCATGGTCACTTACTGTTCCGTAAATACAGTTACGGAAGGAGGGACGGAGAAATGAGTACGAACGTCACAAACTTCAAGCACTTAATCAGAGGCAAAAATTGGTAAGTTTCTTTTCTAAAATTGTATTATAAGAAGAGAAAATGGTATAATGTGAATTTGTTTGAAAGGCAATTGAAAGGAAAAATAATTAGATTTTAGACCTTGGAAAATTGCTTCGTGCCAGTGTCCCCCTCAACAGGAGTGTTTGTTTTAACATTGGGATATGGGCTTTGTAGATGCTGTCAAATGCTCACTTAACGTCCCCTATAATGGCTATTTGTTGTTGCGCATTAGTGCAACTACTAATTTTTGATGATTCGCTTGGTTAGTGCGTGCAATATTTGTTTGATTAGTGCGCATTAATGCAACAACAAATGATGGATAGATGTGCATCAATGCAACACTACAATTGGTGCATGCAACTTCTTCAGTGCACTTACCGAGTAGTATTTCTTTTGTTGAAATATAAATGAATTACCCATCTTTCCTTACCAGCTTAAGGTTTTGGATGAACTGTCTAGTGCATGAAATTTAATATGGTATCACAACCAAGAGGTCTTGAATTCAAGACCCGGTTGGTACAATTAAAAATAATAATTGTAATCCATTTCTATTCTACGTCTTCGGCTTGAGGGAGTCTATACGTAAGAGGGAGTGTTGTAGTGTAAGTGAATTTCCCACCTTTCCTCATCAGCTAAAACTTTTGAGTGAACTGGTTAGTGTATGCAACTCAATATCTTTTTGTTGACACGGTGCTTACTGAGTAGTGCTGTCTTCGATCATATTATTGAAGTGACAAGTGATTAGTTTTGTCATTAATCACACATTGTCTTTAATCATAGTGTTGAAGCGACGGTGTTGTCTTTAATCACAGTGTTGGAGGAGACAAAAGTGTTTAAGTGACAAATGTGTTAATTTGTCATTGATCACACTTTTGTCCCTTCAATATTGTGATGTGTCAAAACCAACAAATGTGATTAAGGACAAGATGGCAAACACAAACACCATGATTAAAGGCAAAACTAGTCAAATTTGTCCCTCATTACAAATGGTGTCATTAACCACAATGTTGACTAAGGGGCAAAAGTGATTAGTTATGTGTTTACATTTGACATAATTTGCTGCAGCACTCTGAGTGATGGCAAAACTAACATTGTGATCAATTTCAGATGAAGGTAATAGCCCCAACTAAATCCAAGTGCCCTTTTGCAACTACTAATGATTGAATCAAAGATGCTAACTACCGCACTCATGAGCAAAAATTACCACACCAATTAAATTCTAACTACCGCGTTCATGAGCAAGAATTTTTAGTGATTTGGTGGTCGTGGGTCACAGATGTAGCTGATGGAGTTAAGTCATCATTAATCCTAATGTTTTGTTTGGACCAGCTTATGCTTAAACTACTCAGCTTTACTTTCTGCAGAACTTGTTTCTTTGACATAGTTGTCCTTCAAACAGTTCACAACTTCACATCCTTTTCATTCATATAATTATGTTTCAAAATTTTCCCCATGTTATCGTGTCTATTGATATAAATTGAATAACAAATGGTGCACTTTTTTATGTATAGGTTCTCCAAAGGAAAACTGAAGAGGCCGCCATGGCTACCAAAAGGCTGAAAGAGTTACTAGAAGCTCGAAAATCTTCAGGTCGTGATAATTCAGGTATGTCTCTGCATCATTACACTATTTGTTTGCAGTATAATTAATACTCTCCAATCTAACAACACTTCCATTGTTCTGCTTTCATCCAAACATAGCTGGCATGAATGGTACTTCTCCTGGCTATCATGTAAGATCTATTCATACTGAACCAAGAAATTCTGATGTTCGTTTTGAATGTATCCCTAAAAATTTTCTTGATAACACAGATGAGTGAGAAATCGCTGCAAAAATGGCTAGATCAAGAGTTAGAAGTCATAGTACATGTCCATGAAGTCCGAAACGAATATGAAAAGCAAAGTCAATTGTATGTAGTTCAATTTTGCCTTCTGAATTGTAAATTGCAGAATTTCTTTACCATTTTTAATGCATAACTTATAATGAGTAATAAAAAAATGATTTTAAAGGCGTGCTGCACTTGGTGAGGAGCTTGCCATTTTGAAGCAAGATGATGTCATGTCTGGTGCAGCTAGTCCACCGAGAGGGAAGAATGGAAACACTAGGTAATTGTTATCCCCTTGTTTTTCTTTTGAACTTTAGGTATCTTTTCAGCAAAATCACATCTTTAATCCACGTATTGTCAGAAAATATGTAATTAAGTCGTATAAAAGAACATTTCACCCTTATGCTATATCTGGATCTGCAATCCAGTTATGATTGAACATCTTTAAACCCCATATTGTATCTAAATCTGCAATCAGTGCTTCTAAATGCTCATGCATGTCTTGGCTGCAATTTTCATCCTCAGGGCAAATACCTTGCCACCAAATGCCAGACAAGCTAGGATAGCATCACTTGAGAGCATGGTCACAATCTCTTCAAATACTCTTGTTGCAATGGCTTCTCAACTGTCAGAAGCTGAAGAAAGAGAACGTGCATTCTCTGGGCGTGGTCGTTGGAATCAGTTGCGGTCAATGGGAGAGGCAAAGAGTTTGCTGCAGTACATATTTAATATGGCTGCGGATGCAAGGTTATTTTTGTTCTTTTGGCATCTTCGTTGTTTAATATTATGTTATCATCCATACTTCTGAAACTTCTCAATTTGTAAAACCTGGAACCAAAAAGCCTTTTTTTTTTTGGAAATAGCTGAAATTCTAGTACCTGATCTTTTGCTAAGAGTCTGATACCACTTTTCAGATAGGAGTGACAACTTGCACTCTTGGGTCTTGCCTTTCTTGTCATCTATTATAATGATGTCATCTCTCCTACCAAGACTTTTCTATTGTTAAAACCTGAACTCAAAAGGCCTGATTTATTTTTTTTTCTTGAAAGTGCTACAATACGTGAATGAGAGATACTTAGCTTTTTGTGATTCCATGTAAAAAGATCATCTTTTTTTCAAACTTTTTTTGTTTTGATAGGGTGATTCTTTGAAAGCCAGTTTCATTCAATATATTTTATCTTGAAACAAAGAGTGATGCCTCTCTTTACCGTTGAAATCAGATGCCAAGTGAGGGAGAAGGAAATGGAGATCAAGGAAATGAAGGAGCAAATGACGGAGCTTGTGGGCATTCTTCAACACTGCGAATCACGTAGAAGGGAAATGGAAAAGCAGATTAAGCAAAGAGAGCAGACAGCTGCCATAGCCACTACACCTCCGGTGCGATTTCTCTCAGATTGCGACAATTTGATCCCTCGAAGTAGAAGATATGATGAATGATGAACATGGCTAAACATCTATGACGTATCTTTAATTATCTTTAGATTTTCCCAAAAAATAATCATTTGGTACAATAAAATAGATGTGCGACCTGATTTTGGCCATGGTCATCATGCAATCATAAATGTATAGCTTGAGGGAAAATTAGGAAAACCTGCCCTGGGGTATATCAGATGGACAAACTGATAAAACATTGGGTTACTTCATTCCTATGTACATGATATGAAGCAGATGTACAACGTTCAAGATATAACATTGAAAATCTTAATGACAAATTTATACACCTTACAGGGGAGTGGAAATGGCTCTGCAAAGCACTCTGCAAATGACTCCAATACACCATTGTCCCCGGTTGCAGTTCCTGCACAGAAGCAGCTGAAGTACTCTGCTGGAATTGTAAATAGCCCCAGCAAAGGGATTGCTGTATTCAACAAACAGCAACTTAAGGTTCTATATCTCTACCTGATCTCATTTTTTTCCTGATCTTCTTTCTCTCACATATTTTTCTCCATTGATGATGTTCAATGCAGATGGTTCCTATTGCACAGTTGCTTGTTGGCAAGAAGGTTTCAATAGCAGGGCAATCAGGAAAGCTCTGGAGATGGAAAAGGAGCCACCACCAGTGGCTACTGCAGTTCAAGTGGAAGTGGCAGAAGCCCTGGAAATTGTCCGAGATGATTCGACACAACGATGAAACAATCACGAGGGCTAGGCCCAGACCTCAGCGTCTTCCTCATAAACCTCATAAAGTGTTGTGAAACAGGCTTTTTTTTTTTGTCTCCACATGAACTGACACGGTTTGCAAACCTACACAGCTAACTACCTTCACAAGGTGACAATGCAGCTAAAGACTTCATGAGATCTCCTTCGTGCTTGGTTTGTACTTAGCCATGGGATCAACAAGTATATGTTCATACGGTGACCTGTCGTTGGATGTAAATTTCTTGTGCCTATAAAAATGAGGTGTGAAATACATAGATGAAATTAGTGTGTGAGTGGCCATTCTTCGTGAAAGTACTAAGCACAATGCTTCAAGTTTCAGCCCTCATCGACTGGTGAAATGTCAATAGTCCTGGTGCTTTGTAAAGTCCTGGTGCTTTTTTGCTCCTGTATGGGGTATAGATTTGCATAAGGATGATGAAAGTTGAAATTTTTGTTGCTGAGTTGTGTTTTTTCTTGTTATTGATACTGAAAGTGAGAAGTCAAATGATATTGGTTTGGTTTGTTAGGAGTTTATTGATGTAATACAGCAACTTGTGCCCCTTTGTTTGGCCATTTGTGTATTGTGCATTACTGATGGTTTTTTTTTTTTTTTTGAGCTCGTGCATTACTGATGGTTGACTAAATGTGAAAAGTAGAGCAGTTTGTCTCCAGATCCCAAGATGCTTAAAATTTCAGCAACCAGAGCAACAGTATCAGCAACGGCGTTGTTCATGACTCATCCAACAGGAAAGATAGTTGTTTACAAGTCATGTGAACAACCACATCCAAATCTATGTAGAATCTTTCAGCATTTACTTTGCAGGCACCCTCCATGTCTTTTTACTGTTCAATAAGCTATATGTTTGTCCTGCCACATTTGTACTGCTACTGCTGCTGCTATATATGTATGAGGCAAGTGCAAGTGAATTCTTGGGAATACCCAACTATGGGATTTAGAATGTGAAAAATAGAGGTTCATAGGTTTTAGTAAATGAAAGACATCAGCTTATGCTAAGTCCTGCTTTGTAACATCCTGTTTTCATGGTTTCTTGAAACTTTTAAAATAAAATTCACCATTTAGATTTTTCTATAATTTATTAAAGCTTAAATTAAAATTACAAATTAAAAAGATTTAATGTGATTAATCTAAACTTCAATTATTGCTGAAAATATTTTATTTGGATTCCTTGTGATTCAAGGAATTTTTCTGAATTTTCTAGAATTTTTTTGGATTTATTTGCTATTTTCTAGAGCTTAATAGAATTTCTTCTAGTTTCTGAAATTAGGAAATCTCTTAAAAATTCTAAAAGGCCTTTGGGCCGAAGTCCATCTTCTCGTCCCATTTCCTTGGCCCACTGTCCCTTCGGCCCATCAACCACACACCACGTGTCGTGCATCCGGCCATCGTCTCTTTCCTGGGATGTCGCTACGTATCGGCCATCTGTCGCATCTCTTTGGCCACGTCATGTTTTCGGTCATCCGTTTCTTTCTTCTCGCCAATAGGTGGGGCCCACCTGTTAGGCTGTCGTCCCTATCGTGCCCGAGCTGGAATCCAAGTGTCTATGTTTGTGTCCATCTCGTCGTGGCCGCCTCGGACTCGACGCCATAGCCACCCCAGAGACCTCGGTGTCCGTGCCATATAAAGCCACACCGCCTCCCTCATTTTTCCTGTCCTGAGCCGCTGTTTCATCATCTCAGCGTGCGCCGCCACTGAGAGGCTCTGTATCCATTGTTCTTCGTTGCCAACCGGTCCGCCGTTCGTCCCCATCCACCTTCGCTCGACACTGCCAGTGCATCGTCATCCTCTCCACCGTCTTCTCCGTTGTCTTCCACCTCGGTCTGGGCATTCATAGCCCAAAGAGCTGCCCAGGTTTCCGCGCCGCTAATGTCAACCGAGTGATGTCAGCACGTACCCGCACCCAGTGTCGGTTCGTCCTCTCTATAGACCGAGTCCATGTGCACCGAGAGACTGACATGTGGGTTCCATGCAAGAAGCCACGCCAGCCTAGTCCAACGTGTCAGTCCACACGTTTGCCATGTCAGCCACCCGAGCCATGTGTCAGTGCCACATCATCATCTACGTCAGCAACCACATCACCCAAAAGTGACATGTGCCAGTGCCACGTGTTAGTGTCACATCAACCCTAGAAGCAAAGGCAGTCGCCATGTCAGCGATGATGTCATAAATCATATTTTTCCTTTAGAAAAATAATTCAGTCAAAAATGAAATTAGATGTTCACGTCATAATTTAAATTTTTCTTTAGGAAAATAATTCTACAAAAGCCAATTTTCCTTTTTTTTGTAAATTTAAATATTCCAAGAGCACGTTCTTCTCCATTCTAGCTTCAATTGATCTGGTTCTTTTTTCTAAATTCATCTAAAATTAAGCTCCCCCTTTTTGTTCTAGTTTTGAATTGTTTTAGAGTTTATTTAAACTTTATTTATGTTTTATTCACTTTCTCTACCATTAGACAAAGTCTTCGAAGGAGTTGAAGCAGGAATTGAAGACCAAGAGTTAGTAACTGATCAAGATCAAGGTAAGTCATGATCTTTTATCATGTTAAACCTAGTTTTTAAATCTATTTATTTATTATTTTATTTTAAATTATGATACCTTACTATTTTATTATAAACCTTTATACCTGTTAGTTATTATTCAATTTGATTAATGTCTCAATTGATAATTTGAATACCATGAATTCATTGTTACCATAGGATAGATAATTATCTACTGATGTAATACTATTTATATGTGTTGTACGTTTATTATGCTTAGCCATGTTTGTAGTACGTTAGGCTCATCATCATATATTAATAGAGAAAAACTAGCACAAAATGTTGGGACTAACATATTTAATTCATACAATAGGTAATCTAGTACAAAAAGGCCTAAACCAATCTAAAAAAGTGCATTTATAACTACTGAGATTTTTAACCGATTTTTTCATTCCGGTTGTCACTGGGATTTTTGGTTACTGATCGGTGACCACCAGTTTTTGAAACCCTGCTTGTAGTACAGTACAGCATCCACTGTAGATCAGGATACTTGGCTCTCACCCGAAGAGACCTGGGTTCGAATCTCGGCAACGGAATTTCTTTTATCTTTGTCTCGATCACAAAACGCATGCTAAAAACCAAGTTACATAATTAAACAAACATAAATCAACATTTTGAAAAACAAAAATAGCTCTATGTTTAACCATAGATCAACCAAAACCCACATTTCCTGCAGCCAGAAAGCGTCAGGTTAAGATTTCAACGGTTGAGCAGCACCTAAAACAACAGCCTGTCCCTGGAATGGCAGCACGCATGCTATGCTTACTTTCTTCATGCAAATAGCACTAGTCATAGATAGTGTTGTAAATAATGTGATATAAGTATGTATTTAAATTTAATTTCATAATAAATAACATTATTAAGGCACATATCCTGCAGTAAATAAATGACAGAAATTGCATGTAAACATGTAATTCTACCATGCCATTTATATCAGAACATGTACTTAACATATGAAGCAATATTATTAATGAACTAATCATGTAAAGCATTCTCATAAACAGGGACTCACATAAAACTAGCATAAAGCTCAAGTTTTAATTTGATTATTGCTCTCAGAGTAGAGTTGCACAAGACTTTGATCTTGGTCTTCGCATATAATGTCTACACTCTTCACTAATTGATAAGACAACTAATGGTTAAGATTTGAGATCTAGTGATTAGTTTAACTGCCATACAAATTTGCATATACTAAGACAGCAACACCAAATTTTCAATATAACAGAAGTATCCAAGAGATTGATTATAAGACAGTGCTCTGACCAACAGAGGAATGAAGAGATAGCTCATTCGATTTTCTGATGCATCTCATAGATGGAGGCGGCCTCCTTATATAGCCGAGAGGAGGAGGGGAAGAGGGACTTGGTGTAGTAGCCACCAACGGCTAGAGACAAAGCTCCAGGGTCGTAACTGCCACCTGTGTCACCTCATCCCTCCGCCTAAGCCGCCGCCGCCAGGGATCAGATCCATCCTGATGAACCTCCGCTCGGGAAAAGGACCGAGTCCATCCAAATGAGCTGCCCGGGAGAAGGACCAAGTCCATCCCCTTATCTCTCCCATTCGGCCCACCGACAGGTGGGCCCCACATTCTTTTTTTCTTTTTTCAATTGAAAAATTACCGAAATGTCCCTGGAATTACAACAGATAGTGTACTCTTACACTACTAATGCTATTTTGAAAGCTTGTGCATAGTCAGTTGTTCAGGCCTTTTTATAATCAGCCTCTCTGTCAAAAGAAGAGAACGATGGTTAGCATTTAGAACATGGAACAAGTTTCATAGGTTGACATCAATCCTAGTATATGGATTAACTGTCTATACGACTAAGGTACAGTACGAAAATAAAATTGAATAGAGCAGCAAACTGTTCAGCTCTATTAGTATCATTACCAGGATAAATTATGGAACAGATATGGTAACAAGGGACCTCCTTGCCTGGGTCCTTTTTGGTTGTCGAAGTAACTACCTTCCCCGCTTTGAGTTTTCATACTCTGTTCCACCCCACACTGCATTCATCACCCAATCACATGCAGTAGACGAGTTTGTAGGTTGAAAAAACTCTCAAGTCTCAACTCTAGAGAATTTCTACCTAACTTTTGTTATGAATATCGCTTATATTCATTATGAGATCAATGGGAGTACATATATGACATATATATAGGAAATTTTTTATACAACATGAAAAATATACAGCTAATAATACACTCTAACCCCCTCAAACTTATGGTAGAGCAACAATATAAAGTTTGGAGAGATAGAAACTATGCTGGACTCTGGTTTGTGCCTTCGTGAAGAAGTCTGCCAACTGAAACTCTAAAACCACATACTGAAGAGTAACAACATGGTCCTGCATTTGTGTCCGCATGTAAAAAGCATCAATACTAATATACTTGGTAAGCTCATGCTCCACCGGATCTTTAGCAATGCTAATAGCATATGTATTTTCAGACAAAAGAGGAGTCGCTGCAGAAACAAAAATACCAAAATCCTCAAGTAACTACCATAACCAAGTAATCTCCACAATCAATAAATCAACTCACAATTCAACCTCAATACTCAAATAGGAAACTGTTATCAAATTTTTAGTCTTCTAAGTAATAAGAGAACTACCAAGAAAAATACAATAAGCAGAAAAAACCCGATGATCAAAGTGATCACTAGCCTAGGTTACATCAGAATATGCCTGGAGTTGTAAAGAGCTAGAGCGAGGAAAAAAGAAACGACGAGTGATGAGTAAATGAAGTTATCGTAGAACACGAAGAAGATGACTATAGTGGAGATGACTGGGAGTAAAGATAAATTGACTCAAGATATACATATAATACGAAATATCAGGACGAGTAACATCAAGATATACAAGACTCCTAACATGGTGAAAATAGCGAGTAGGATCAGGAAGAGACTCACTATCAATGGGCCAAAGATGAATATTAAACTCCACGGAAGTCACAGCTGTGCACTGATCAGTAAGAGAAGCATGATCAAAAAAATCTTAGATATACTTTTTTGGGATAGATAGAACCCTTAGGCATAGAAATAACATCAATCCAAAAAAAGTAGCGAAGAGAATCCAGATCAGATATGAGAAACTGCTCACTATGACGCTCTTGATAAAAGTGATGAACCGATATTCTTCTTCAGTAATAATCATATCATCAACATATAAATGAAAAAGCGTCTGACCATGAGGCAAAATGTGAATAAAAAGAGTAGGATTATGAGCACTGGTAGAGAAATCAGTCATAATGACAACAGAAGAGAAATGATCAAATCAGGCATGAGGAGCTTATTTGAGACCGTAAAGATATCGACAAAGGAGGTAAATCACATCATTTGGAACAGAATACCCCAGTGGTGGGTGTATATAAACCTTCTCACATAGCTCACCATTGAGAAAGTCATTCTTGGCATCAAACTGATAGATGAACCATGCCTGAATAGGTACCACAACAAGAAAAGTACAAATAGTGATCATGTGAGTCACAAGAGCAAAAGTCTCATCATAATCATGATCATGCTCCTACTGAAGATCATGTGCCACGAGACAAGCCTTATAGCTCTCAAGAGAATCATCAGAGTGGGTCTTAACCTTATAGACCCACTTACATATGATAGGAGTAACATACGTAGGAAGAGAGACAAGATCTCACATGCCAGTGCGCTTAAGGGTAGCGATCTCCTTTACCATTGCATGCTACCACTCCTGATGAATAACAGCATCATGATAAGAAGTTGGTTCAGCAAGAGTAGTGGCAACAAAACTAATGATCATGAAGAGCTCAGAAGGCCAAATAGACTAATGATCATGAAGAGCATATCAAGGAGGAGAGGCCGAAGAAGATGACCTATCAGAAGAAGATGGTGCATCAGAAGAACTCTTAACTCATGAATGACGAGTGTAGTAGAAAGGATTAGAAGGAATAAAGTCAGACAAAACTTCTTGTGGGGTTGCTAGTGGTGAAGGAGGTGTCAATAGTGAAGGAGGCACTGGCGTTGAAGGAGAGCTTGAGAGACCAAAAACTTTAGTGATGGTGTGGTGATTATGGGGGTGGCAGGAAAAATTAAGAAAGAAAGTGGCTCGGCAAAGAATGCTGGAGTGGAGGAAGAAGAAGGACGATAACAGAAAGGATGAGACTCATCAAAAGTAACATCCTAAAAAAATTAGCATCCGTTGGCCAACAGGATACCAACAATGGTATCCCTTATGTTCAACACTATAACCTAGAAAAACACACTCTACGGACTGAGCCGTTAGCTTGATGCACTCACGAGGTGCAAGAAAAACACATCGCACACTCAAAGAGTTAAACACTAGAATAACCATGAACCCAACTGTTTATTTCAAAATTAGGGTAAAAATATTAATTAATTAATTTAAAATAAAAATAATAGCTTTTGAGTGGCTTGAATTTCTGAATTTTATTTGCCTGATTTTCTACTTTTAAGAAGGCCTTTGTTTTAAATTTTAATTTAAGTAAAAATGCAAAGATATAATTAAATAAAAGATATTTTGAACTTCTATAAAAATCTTATTTCAAATTAATTATTTGAACTCATTTGGCTTTTATTTGAATTTCCTATGATTTTCTAGATTTCAAAATTAATTTTAAAATTAAAATGTATTTTTACTATAAAATAGATACCAAAATAAGCTGGAAATAATTTAATTAAGTACACAATAATTCCAAAAAAATGTTTGGCAATTTTTTTAAAAAAATTTTGGATTCTATTTGCATTTTCTAATGTTTATTTGGAGCCACACGGTTTTCTGAAAAGGATAAAAAAGAATTTAAAATCCTTTCTGCCTCTCAGCCGACACATGGCCAGCCAGGATTAAATCCCGCTGCCATGTGGCTCAATCCCAGCCACCTGTGCCATTTCTTCTCTCCCCTCTCTTTACCAACGGCCGGATCTCTTCCCCCCGTGTGGCGCTCCTCCGGGTGTTTCCTACCTCTTGCCACCCCCTCCCTTCTCCGCAGCTGTCGCCACCATTGCCACCCTTGGTCTCCCTCCTCTCCCTTGACTCCTCCAAGCGACCCGCTTCCCTCCCCCTTCCTTCGCGCTCGACGCCCTCTAAAACTCGTGCCGCCTTCCCCATTTCTCCAATGAGAGATCACTACCTACACCCTCCTCCGCTAGCCTATAAAAGGCACCTTTGAGCACCACCCTACCCTCGCACCATCTCCCTCCGCCGCACTCCCCTCTCTCAGGCTCTACACCACCCCCGCACCGTGCCCTCTCTCATCGAGCTCCGACACCATCTCCGGCAAGCAACTGCGGGTGCAGGAGACCATCCCGAGCCTTGTCGTCGGCACCCATCTTCCTCGTGCAGTCGCCATCCTCGCCTATCCCTCCACTGCCTGTTTCTGTTTTGGAGCCGCTATTCCACCATAGCCGTGCACTGATGCCACCATAAATGGCCGACGTGGCTACCACATGGTGCCCGGTATCCTACCACGCGTGCTTAGAAAGCATGGTTAGTAGGCCCTGTCACAATCCCGAGACACATTAGCCACTTTAGTCCACATGGCCAGACATGTCACATGCCACATCAGCAAAAATGATGAGTTAGCTAACAAATGACAGGCCACGTCAGCACCCGAGCCCTCCTGAGCTATGTCAGCTGACATGTGTTGCCACGTCACCCGTCGTGTCAACATTTTAGTCTAGTCAGCTACCATATAGGCGCTGTGACACCACTCCCCACCACATCAGCCTTGTTCCGGACCATGGACCTAGTTCACGGTAGACTAGGCCCATCTGTTAGCCTCAGCCCAGTAATATTTAAATATCTACTGACATCAGCATGACGTCATAATCCCCTTTTTCTTTAGAAAAATAATTCAACCAAAATTGAATATCCCAGGGCTGATGTCATAAATACCTTTTCCAATAGAAAAATAATTCAAAATTTTAGATTATTCAATTTCTTTAAAATTCATACTTCCGGAAGCCTGTTCTTCTTTATTCTAGCTTTTGAATTATGTTCTTGACTTCGGTGACTCAAGAAAGACTATGGAATATTTTAAAATAAAATATAAAACTTTGTTTAGACTTAAGCAAATGGTTAGATGGTGGGTGCTTGTTGGCACACGTTGTTGTTCGGTGACACAACGGTGATGCTAGGCACAAGGGGTTTGTGGGAAGTGCCTAAGTCAATTAAGGACTGGTCTGTGAGCTACTGTTATAAATCCCTTTCATACTACCACGAGGCTGATATGGGACAGTCCTATCTGACTAATTTACAGGTCCCAATCTGAGTATCTCTATAGGTTGAATGTGAGTGTGGTGTAGGCCTTGAGAAGTCTCATACGGCATAAGAGGGGGTCCCAATCTAGTGGATTCCTTATTGGAGTGAAACCTCAGTGGATGCATGACCAGGCTGATGGCTTTACATTGTAAAGGCCTTGTCATAATCTCTTCGCCACACATCAAAGGAAATGTGTTAATCATGTGGCAATATGAGATGATCATGTCTTGTGGGTAAAACTGTATAACCTCTGCAGAGTGTACAAACTATCCTGAATAACTGTGCCTATGGTCATGGTCAAACTGAGTAAAGTTTTTCACAGATTAAACTTTATTTTTCAAAATGGTTTGCAAAAGGTATATGGATGGATGGAATCTATATGATATCTTTTGGAAAGGATGGCCCGGGTGAAATGCCCGTGATTAGGTTAATGTGGGGGATGGACCTGCACTAACGATATTAATTTCATTACAATACTATTTTACTTATTATATTAAATTCAATATTTTTATATTTATTTACTATATTTCTTTAAATGCTGATTTATGCTCAAACTAACCATATATGCCTTCCTTTGTGCCTTTATAATTATAATGCATTTTTTCGTGTGACTTCCAGAGTACAAGTTTGTACTCACCCTTACTATCCCATCTCAGAGGAGAACAACTTCGACTATGGTGAAGACATGAACGAGTAGACCATATCTTACTATCATTTGCCTGTGGGCAGGCTTGGGTTTTTTTCGCTTCGACTTTTTCTTCCACTACTATTATTTAAATTTAGCCTATGGACCATGGATGTAAACTTTAGCAATCAGGCCCAAATTTAGTTAATCAATAAATATCAGTATGGATGATATTTATCTTTGCTGTCCACTGTGTGCACTAGCTAATTCTAGACTAGTGCGATTTATACAGAAGATTTAGGAGTCATGCTCCAGGGTTCGACAGTCTTGCCAAAAAGATGCTCAACTGGGATCCATTCTAAAAAGTAGAAGGCTGAATATTGAACAGGAAAGTGGTAGTAGAAATAACCTTAACCTAGGAATATGGTGAAACAACAGAAGCATAATAGCATGGACATTCTCAAGAAGATAACTATGCTTTCGTTCAGCCACATCATTCTGCGTATAGGCATCAGGGCAAGAAAACTGAGAATACCATGCTCGGCATGAAAAGCACAAAAGACTCTTGATAAGTACTCCCCAGCAGAATCAACATGAAAAACACGAATACGAGAGTCAAACTGACTACAGATCATTATGGTAATATTCTTATAGATGGATAGAACCTCACTATGAGATGAATAAAGTATATCTATTTGTGTTGAGAAAAATCATCAGTAAAAAGTATATAATATTGATGACCTTCTTTCAAAATGAAAGGAGCTAGACCCCCATACATTAGAATGAACAAAATCAAATGGACGTTGTGATACTGACTCACTAGAAAGATATAGGAGTTGACGCTATTTGCCAAGCTTACAACAATAAAAATTTAGAGAAGCATCATCAGACACAGATCCTAAAAGACCACGATGAACTAATGAAGATAGAAGTGACCCACAAAGATATCCCAAACAGTGATACCACTAAGCAAAAGATGTAGTGGAGAATACAACATTTGTGGAGGTAGTGGTGAAGACGGTGAGACTAGCAGGGGTAGCAAAAGTAAGATGAAACCAGTCAAGCTTCCAACGACATTATGAGCCACGAAGGTGAGGGTCAGTACCAACCAAAGTCTCCATATGATGATCTTGAACATAACAAGAATCAGAATCGAGAATAACATGACAATCATAATCAGTGACCTAACCTGCAGATATGAGCTACATGGTTAGTTTGGAACATTAGAAACATTAGGAGCATGAAAAGAAGAATTGAAAAAAGTGTCTGCCCTACAATAGAAAGAGAGGTACCATCTACTCTCTAAATAGTGATAGAAACAACTCGAGGACTAATGGAAGTAAGACAGATAGAATCAGATATCATATGAAAAGAAACACTAGAGTCAAGAATCTAAGGTGATATATCTGAGAAAGAAAAAGTAGAAGGTGGTCTCTCACTAGAAGACTGTGTAGTAGGACCAGCAAAACTAAACAGTGTAAAAGCAGCCATGCAACACAACAGTGTGAAAATCTCCTAAATGTCAGAAGCACCAGAGCTCCTCTGGGAGAAATCCTTCTTATTTCTATAGCAAAACTGCTCCATGTGTCTATATTGTAGTAGGTGTAATGGAGTCCCCTACCAACAGCTGTTATCACTAGTGGAAGTGCCACTGGTGAAGGAGTAGCTGAAGGCGTAGTGTGTGTATAAGTTGGAAGAGTTGTCAAAACCAAAAGAAATGAAGACAACGATAGCATACCCACATCACGAAGGTGAATTTCCTTAGAATGAACAGCTACAAGGGCCTCCAACAAAGTCAGATGAGGATGGCAAGTCAGCAAATGAGCACAAATCTGCTTATACTCAGCCCGAAGATATGTCAAGAAGTCATAGATGTGATGAAGCGCTAGATGAGACTACTGACGCTGATAGCACTGACAAATATGACAAACATCCAATCCCAAAGAGTCAATCTGATGTCAAACCACAGACAGTTGGGCATAGAACTTGTCCAAAGTAGCATCTTCTTGCTACAACAATTGCTCCTGACACACAATAGTAAGATATAAGGAATCACCCGATTGCTCTTAGCAATTACGCAGATGTGCCCACATCACCTGTGTTGAAGCCAACCCAACCACATGTTTAGTGAGTGCACCTCCATGCTATCACTAGAATAGTAGAGACACGGGCATCCTCATTAGGCCATATCTTATAGGCAGCACACTGAGTTTGAAAAGTCTCTATGACATCTTCAAAAGTATCAGATGCCTCCTTACAAGTGTCTTCGGAAGCATTCTTCGGGAGCACGTGCTCAACAGGTGGAACAGGGTAAAGCGAGCAAGGCAACTCACCGATGAGAAGATCCTAAAGGCCTGATCATGCATGTGGAGGCGCATGTGTCGAAACCAGTCTTGATAATTGAGGCCATTGAAGATCACTAGGCAACGAATAATAGTAATGATGCCTGAAGAGAATGATATTTTTTCCTTTTCTTTTTTATTTAATAGAAAATTCAGCTACTACTTATGTGCGATACGATTTCTTAAGGAAACCATATCCAAAAGAATCTTGGTACCTTGGCGCAGCTCCTTGGCGGTGGTTCCCCGGCGACGACGGCAGCTACTCCTTGGCAATGACGGCAGTGGCTCCCCAACGGTGACAATGCCGATCAACATCGCCTAGTAGGTGCGGACCGATGCAGATGCGAATCAAATCGATGTTAGGGACGAGGAGCAACCACAGCAGCGGCTCCCTTGCTGTGACGGTAGTGGCTCCCCAGCTGCGATGGTACGGATTGACATCGCCTAGGAGGTGCGGACCAACGTGGATGCAAATCGAGTCAGCGTCGGTGACGAGGAGCAACTAGCATGCGGTAGTCAGTGTTAGAGTCTTAATCTTGTTTCCGTATTAGAGTCTTACCGTATACGAGTCGAGTAGTCCGTAGTTTATACGTATACGAGTCCGTGTCATAGTTTCCGAGTGTGAAACGAGTCGGTTGGTGTTGCTGCCTTTAAAAGGGCATGCAGGCCACATAGTTTTTTGAAGCAAGAAGTAGCAGAGCAATGTAAAACAAGGAAGCAAGGATCCCAACAGAAAAAGAGGCATCAGATGCTTTAGAAATAAAGAGGAGGCAGATAGCAACGTTCGTGTGTGTCTCGACGAGAACAAGCGCTGCGTTGTCCCTTCACGTCGGGTTCACCAAAAGAAAGAGGGTCGTCGGTTCCAACAATTGGTATCAGAGCAAGGTTCGTGTACATCTTCATCTATGTCGTCTTCGAGCTCATCGAAAAACGTCACCACCGATGGAGGCGTTCTGAAGATCGGCGATGGGAGCGTGCCGAAGGCGTCGGCGCGCGAGGGCAGCATCTCCCTCCCGTATCCCATGCTCACAAGGAGCAACTACACGACGTGGGCCGTGAAGATGAAGGTGATCATGCGCGCTCAGGGCGTGTGGAACGCAGTCGTGGATGAAGAGGTGAATGAGCGGCAAGATCAAATGGCGCTCGCGGCAATCTTCCTCGCGGTACCGGAAGACATGCTACTGCCCCTAGCTGAGAAGGAGACTGCAAAGGAGGCCTGGAATACTCTGAAGGTGATGCATCTCGGTGCCGATCGCGTTAAGGAGGCGCGTGTACAAAACCTCATAAGCGAGTTTGAAAACTTGCGTATGAGGGACACCGAACAGATTGATGACTTCGCAATGAGGTTGACGACAATCATCAGCAAGATACGAGGTCTAGGCGAAAAGATGGAAGAGGCCTACATCGTGCGGAAGTTTCTTCGTGCAGTGCCTAAGAAGTTCTCTCTCGTCGTCACTACAATTGAGCAATTCGGAGACATAAAGAATATGTCGATCGAAGAGCTAATTGGGCGCTTGAAGACGCAGGAAGAGGGAGAACGTCGCTACGGCAACAACGACAGAGACGAGGAGCACTTGCTCCTGACGTGCGCAGAGTGGGAGGCCCGGTCGACAAAGTATGAAGGCTCCTCAGGTGGTTTTGGTGGCGGCAGTGGAAGTCGATACTGACGAATTGACAAGGCAAAAGTAAGGTGTTTTAATTGTAACGATTATGGATATTTTGCTTCAGAATACCAGAAGCCCGACAAGAGGGAGAAAGCGCAGGCATATCTCATCAAGGCAGATGCCGGCGAAAATCCAGCACTACTCTAAGTAACAAGATTAAGGGGGTGATTGTTAGAGTCTTAATCTTGTTTCCGTATTAGAGTCTTACCGTATACGAGTCGAGTAGTCCGTAGTTTATACGTATACGAGTCCGTGTCATAGTTTCCGAGTGTGAAACGAGTCGGTTGGTGTTGCTGCCTTTAAAAGGGCATGCAGGCCACATAGTTTTTTGAAGCAAGAAGTAGCAGAGCAATGTAAAACAAGGAAGCAAGGATCCCAACAGAAAAAGAGGCATCAGATGCTTTAGAAATAAAGAGGAGGCAGATAGCAACGTTCGTGTGTGTCTCGACGAGAACAAGCGCTGCGTTGTCCCTTCACGTCGGGTTCACCAAAAGAAAGAGGGTCGTCGGTTCCAACAGTCAGTGTCCTCACGGGTAGACGAAATCTCCCTAGTGAACGCGGATCAAGTCGGCGTTGGTGGTGAGAGCGCTGGTGCATGGTAGATGGCATGCGAGTAGAAGACAACGGCGGGAGGTGTCGCCTAGTGGTGACGAAGACGACGATGGGCGGTGGAAAAGCAAGCGGCGGTGGCGGGTGGAGAGAATCTGGTGACAATAGCAACTTGATGATGACGGTGAACGCAATGGAGGCAAAGCCAGGCGGCGGCGGCGGCTAGAGAAGATGAACCAGTGGTGGTGAAAACCCTTGGTTTGTTTTGATACCATATTATGAATAGTGCTTGTATTCATCATGAGGCTAATGGGCCAATATATATATAAGTATGTGTATGATATATATGCAAGAAACCCCTTATACAACAGAGAAAATACATAACTAATAATATACTCTAACAATTTTATCATAATACAATGTCAATAGTACCCCTATTTGCCCATTTCTCCTAGTCTCATGCATAGCCCTCGCTAATCACTCCATCCATGAAATTCCGGCCTTGTATGAAGAAGCACTCTGGCTCTTGATAACAACCTTGTCAATGACTGCAGCTAATCTTGTTTTCAACAAAGTGATATATCAGTCCTATTTTGTCAATGGGCGAGGTAAAGAACTCCATTTTTATACTAGAGTACATATGAATGAATCTGGCCTGTCAATGTCATACAAGTCTTGTGTTCACTGTTCAGTCTACAATGACACACTTGTGTTCATTACCAAGGAAAACGTAAATTCTACAGCAAGCATCTTCCGTTGGATCAAAAGCATAAGAATGACAATAGATACGAAGTTACTACTGACTAAGCACCGCAATTCGGTTACTAACACAAACCTAAAGATTACAAAGGAAGGGAGATCAGAGATCAGAAACACCACCAGTTAAGTGGCTTCACATCTCATCAACTCGGATGATTCCTCTTACAAGTAAGCCGTCTCTGTTGAACTATAAATAAATTATCTATCTTTCTTCATCAACTTAAATTTTTAGATGAACTGATTGATCTATACAACTCAATATAGTATCAGAGTCAAAACCCGACTGATGCAATTAAACAAATTGTAGCTCACTTCTATTCTACGTTTTAGACCTATGAAAGCTTACACGTGAGAGGATGTTAAAGTATAAATAAATTGTCTATTTTTTATCAACTTAAGTTTTTAAAAAAAAATTAATTGGTGGAACAAGAACCTCATGTTGTTGACTGGCAGGCACTCAAGGAACGTTCGGAATAGCGATGACTTCTGACTTGTGGCCTCAGTGTCAGACTCACTAATCCATCCATAGCAGGGAGGCCTCGTACCAACAGTTGTTGTAGCAGCAGGAAGTGGCAGCATAGCTTCAAGAGCAGGCGGGTCGATGGGCATAGAGTCCACTTCCTCGACTGCTAACTCAGCCTCAGCTGGTACCTCATTATGCACCTCCAAAATTGGCATGTTGTTTTCCAATGGTGCCTCGTGCATTGCTGCTTCTAGTTGCTGCAAAGCCATTTAAGAGTTGCACGACATGCACATGCTTCGCTGACTAGACGGAAACAAAAACCGCAACCATATATTTATAGCGTAAGGTCTTCGCTTAGAGCTAAACATCAAATTGTGTCACAAGTAACAACAATTTGTACGCATTTTTCAGTTTGCTACATTGTGCCACCGTTGATATTGGTACGATGGTACCGTCTTTGTAGAGTAATTAAGCGACTAGGCTATCCTGAGGCATTATTGTTGCAAATAATATATAGAAAAATAGAGATAAGAGATATAATTTTTATGTAAAAAACTTTTATGGGAAAACAACTACGAGTATACGAAGGCAAATCGCTATAATGAGGACAGATTATAATAGAGTGCTTGCTTTTTCTATGGGCTACTGAAGTACATATATAGGAGGAAAATGATTCCCACATAGATAGAAAACTATATAAGAGTAGATTGCTATTATTAACACCACGTCTGATACAACCTGCGTATGGCCCTGACACTTGTCATGTCACATCTGGCATGACATGATGCAGTATTCTACACGGATACGATACGAATTTGATCAACTTCAACAATCTCCACTTTAAACCAAATTCCCTCTAGTAGTCGAAATACGTGATAAACTCCAATAAAATCAACATGTACACATTATATGCCAAACGTCCAAAGGACTAGTGAGTAATACCAACTAAGTATATGCAAAACTCAAACTTAGTGATAGAAAATGGCTTTGTCAATATATCAGCTGAATTATCATGAATACTTATCTTGCTGACTTTAATATCACCTTGAGTCATGAAACTTTGAATATAGTGATACCTAACACAATGTGTTTTATTCTCTTATGAAACATTTAATCTTTTGTAAGGCAAATAGCACTCTAACTATCATAAAATATTATAGTGTAAAATCTAATTTCACAAAGCTCAATAAATAGACGTTTTAGCGAAACGGCTTCTTTGCAAGCTTCAAAAATAGTCATATACTCAGCTTCTATAGTAGACAAAGCAATGGTAGCTTACAAACTTACTTTCTAGTAAACGGCACACCCTCCAACAGTGAGCATATAACTAGTGAGAGATTGTTTTTTTTATCTAAATCTCTAGCAAAATCAAAATTCACATAACCAACGAGTCTATCTCTAATCTTCCCAAATAGTAAACAAGTATTAGATGTGCCCTGCAAATATCTGAAAATCTATTTGTCGAGATCCGAATATGCAAATTTGGACTCTCTGTATATACTGCACTAGTCCAGAATTACGCTAGTGCACACAGTTAAACATAGATGACATAACAACCATATACACGCTAAAAAAACTCAAATATCGATAAATATCCAAAGTACGATCTTATGGCCAAGCTTATAATATCACTAGTCCGAAGGGCTTAAAGCCTAGCAGCGAAAATCCAAAAATAAAGCGTAGTAGTCATTCGACATGCCCACAGGCAATCGATTGAGGAGCGAAGTCCTAATCCGTGAAGTCGCTGAAGTAATCCCCCTCTGGTACCTCTTGCTAGTAAAACTCTTCCTCCTCAACTGAGCAACAATGGGCATAAAGTCGTGAGTATATTGGTACTCAGTAAGTCGTTTGTAACAAATGAATAAAATATAATATGCAAGTCTTACTAATGAAGGGCTGAAAGGTTAATTTGCATAAAATGATATTTCAAGATAAATATGATAAATAGATTGAAAGCCAAATTTAATGGAGAAACAATAATATATAAATAATCAACGAAATTGCAATAAACCACTTGTGAACATCCCATCCACAAGCTAAATCAACAGTGAACTACCCATTCACTTTCCAACCACAAACCACGAGTTTCTATGAAATCACTAACCCTCGTGTGAAATCACCGAGCATTGTCCGTAACCAAGGACGCGGCTATTCGAATAGTTTTACACTCTGCAGAGATTGCACAACTGTACCCACACAATGTGATTAACCTCGATCTAAGAAAATCACAACAAGGCCGTTCCAATGCTAAATCTCAACTCAATCCTGCCCGCTAGGGTTTCGCATCACACCTCCCTTGCGCCTCATGGAAATCAGCATCTATGTTCATCACAAATGGCAAGATCGAAATTGAAATATCACAAATTAATCAGTCAGGTCTATCCCATACTAGAAATGTGGTTTGCACGGTAAAGCTCAGATCAATGGCACACAAAGTTAAGTCATTAATGTTACTCGGGCGAGTCTTCCACATCCCACGAAGTGAATCCACACTTCCCCTTTACTACACGATCACTCGCCCAAGTGTAAAATCAAGTTTGTATAACCTACACCGATGACACACAAATGTCATGGCATAAATTTTATAATAGTAGCACTAACCATGATTCTATATTTCATTAAGTCAAATTAATTATTCACATGCGATGATAAACTCAACGTAACATAAGCACGGCTAAGCATACTACTCGTGTCTCCCATGTGACATCTAGTATGGTATCACTAGTAATTTTTTCAACCTAAGGTAACAATGGCATCGTGGCATTCGAATTATCAAGGAGGAGTAATTCAATTGGGGTTGATAACTACTAAGTACAAAGGTTTGTAATTGAATAACGATGCAAGATAAAGTAAAATAAAATAATAGATTGCAAACTAGGTTCAACACGATCAAAGGACATGATTTGCCTTGGTTTGGCACAACGAGGTACTCGGGGTCTTCTGGCGTTGCACCTGCTCCTCCGAAATCGGGATCTAACAAGAGAGAAAGCGGTCGAAACAATAAAACCAATAAAATTCAAATGAACTCCAAAAATCTTGAAACCAGAAACAACAGATAGAGCTTGATTTTAAATGAATTTAGAAAAAAGAACGGGGTCAATCGGAGCAAGGACGGAGAAGAACGGGCTCTCGGAAAACTAAATCTAAAGAAAATACTGAAAATTCGAAAAAGCTATTGTGTTGTGGACTCGGTCCACGGAACAGTGCTCCTGGGGTCACACCGACGCGGCAGGCGTGGCTAACGTGGCAATGACATATGGCACGGGGTGGCTGACATGGCACTAACACGTGGCGCTAGGGCTGACGTAGCACTGACACGTGGCATGCTGACGTGGCACTGGGGCGGGTTTTTGCTGATGTGGCACTACCACATGGCGCTGACATGGCACTAGGGCTGACATGGCTTGACACGTGGCTATCTCGGGTGCAGTGGCGTCGGTTAGATCCGACGGCTGATATCACGATGCCTGGCAGGATCGCAGTCGTAGATCCAGATCCAGATCTACGGTCGCGATCGGGGCGGGGGACCTTGGGAGCTTTGACGCGTGGCGGCTCGCGGTACGAGGCATCGCGGGCGTGGACTCGGCGCGCGATCGAGGCGGGCGCGCGCGCGCGAGTGCGCGCGAGGACTAAGGCGGGGCGGTGCGGGCGGCGGTCGGATGCGGTGGGGAGTTGGCTCCGGCGGCGGGGATGACACAGATGATGGCGGGAAGGCTCACCGGCAGCGAGGGCGGCGGTGGAACTTCGGCGATAGGGCACGGGGATCGGTGGCGACTCCAGTGACGATGGGTCCGACAACGAGAGTTGACGGCGACGCACGGCAAGGCAGCGAGGAGCGTTGGCGGAGCACGACGAGGCGGCGAGGAGCGGTGGCGGTGCTCGGTGAGAGGACAGCGGCGCAAGGTGAGGGAGGTGGCGGTGGGCGGCGGCGTTTTATGCACGTGGTTCAAGGAATCTAGGTCGGTTGCGGCAGCGAGCTCGTGTCCATGTCGGAGACGATGACAGGATGCTCGACACGTGGCGTGGGCGCGGATTGGGCGGCGTGGGGTGAGTCCGGGGTGTGGGCAGGGGTCCGGGCGCAGGATGTACGCAGCGTGGCTCGGGGGGCGATCAAGTGGCGGTGGCGCGTGGGCGGAGCGCGGCGGCGGGATCAGGCGACGCGTGGCAAGGGAGAAATTGGACAGCGGTGCGAGGCTGTGCCGTGAACAGTGTTGGGCCGGCCCAATACTGTTCACGGAATTTTCTTCGATTTTCTTTTTTCAGAAATTCACGGAATACTAGGCCAAACCATAGTAGGCAGGATTGAGTGAGGTTGAGTATTATAAATGTCTTGTTATGATTTTCTGATACGTAGAGCAAATCACATCATGTGTATACAGTTGTACAACCTCTATGGAGTGTATAACTATTCGAATAGCCGTGTCCCCGGTTATAGATAATGTTTGGTGATTTCACATGAAATGTAGAGATTTCATTAAAAACTTGGTTGGTTAACTTTAGGAAGTGAATGGTTAGTTCGCTAGTGGTTTATTACGTGAATAGTTAGTCCATGTGTGTTCGTTGGTGAATGGTCAGTTCATTGGAGGTTTATTCAATTCCTTGGATTATTTATTTATTAGTATTTTCAAAGTTTACTTTCAATCAAATTATTATATTTACTTTAAAATATTACTTTCTGCAAAATAACCTTTCAGCTATTATTGGTATGTCTTGTATATTATATTTGTATCTTTGTTACAAACGACTTGCTGAGTACCAATATACTCACGACTTTATACCCACTGTTGCTCAGTTGAAGAAGAGGAACCATATCAGCAGTCGGTACCAGAGGAAGGATACTTTGTCAACTTTGTGGATTAGGACTTCGCTTCCCAGTCAATTGCCTATGGGCATGTTGAATAGCTACTACGCTTAATTTTATTTTCCGCTGCTAGTTTCTTAAGCTCTTCAGGCTATTGTTTGTAAGTTTGGCTCTAAAGTCGTATTATAATAATTAATAATATTTGAGTCTTTTTTTTTATTAATCATGCATATGGTCGATATTTCATCAATGTTTACACTGTGTGTACTAGCATGATTCTGAACTAGTGTGATATAACAGAGATTTTGGATTTGTATATTTAGATCTCGACATTCTGTCTCTTGAATCACCGTTTGAACATTTCTCGTATTGCTTGTTGTGGACAGACAAACTGTCTATATGCATACTTGAATTTTCATCAGAAATCATAAATTTTATCTTTTCTTAGCATACAGTGTTTCATAAACTTCACTGAGAGTAAGAGTATATCAGTTAGATAGAATAGTATCTCTGAAAGTAGAGTACGAATTGGGCAGAGAATATAGTAGAATAAGACACAAATCTTCATCATTATATTTTACTTTTATAGACTTGAGGTCAGCAACATCTTTCTTGGAAACTGTCAGGTAGTTCAACAATGAGGCTTCCTCTGCTATCTTATGGGAATAATGTTTCTGCTTCAGATGCATCTTACTAGTCAAATCCTTAGTCATGCAAATCTGTTCCAGCTTTAGTCATAATACGGTAGCGGATGTCTCCTTTAAAACTTCTTGTAGAATATTATTATATGTTCCAGTTTTAGAATACGGAAAGTGCTATTTTTGCACTACATAATCAATAGGCAGTTGTACTAACATTTTCACTGAACTACGGAAGTATGGTCAAAAAAATCTTTTGAAAAAAGAGTAAAATGCATCGGAGCTCTGTAAACTTGTGTAGTTGTCTATGGTAACACTTTGAACTTGCATTTTACTTTTTTGACTCCTTAAACGTGTACCCGTTTGCACCGTAGGTCAGATTCTCTGTTAATTGACGGAATAGGCTGACTGGAGTCCCTTTTGGCTGATGTGGGGCGATGACATGGCAAGAGTCGATCTCCTCCTTATTCAATCCTCGCTCACTGTGACGCCGCCAAGCTCGCAGTCAAGCGATGGAGGGAGTTGTTTGCATTGAGTTGGAGTCGTCGTTACATGCATGTAGTAGCTTCATGTTGTCGATCTGTTTGGTCGACCATGACATATCCACAGTGACAACAATACATCCTAGCTAGAACGGATAGTGAGATGTTCATGGTGATGATCGTTTTAGCGATGACTTCTATCTTTTGGCTAAAATTTTACTGTAGCTGGCTGAAATTTTACTGTAGCTGAGTTAGTGAATAGTAAAAAAAAACTGAAATTAGAAGTTAAAATCGAAAAAAAACCGAAACAATCAGGGCCAACACCAGCACCAATTCAATGGAATCGCATGGCGCCAACTTAAACGTAGTTAAAAACCAGCTTAAGGGTGAATCCATGTTAGTACTAGAAAATTAAAGTTGATACAGACACTGTAAAACAGCACCGCATATTCTGCTGGCATCCTCCATCCAATCAGCAGTTCCATCTCAGAGGTGTCAGCTCTCCTTCAGGTACTTCTACTACAATTACCTGCCAAGGAAATTCATGGACTGACAGAACTCCCTGCATCTCCATCCTTGTAGGTCACCATCTTTCAACTCTTGGTATCGGCCTACCTGCTAGATTCAGGTGACAATGATTGATTAGTACTTTATCAAAAGAACACAATGTTCGAGGTATTCATTCAGCAATGCCAGGTGATCTTTTAGCGATAGCTTTTAGTTTTTGGCTAAAATTTCACTGTAACTAACTTTTTTTACTGTAGCTGAGTTAGTGGATAGTATGGTGAATAGTAAAAAAAGCTAAAGTTAGAAGCTGAAACTTTTAAAAGTCAAAACGATCACTGCGTAACAACAGTACGAAAATCATGTCGATAGGCATTTTCACAAGTTTACATTTCTGATAAATCCTTTGCTAAACATTGCGTGGTAATTCTTATTATTGTAGTTTCTAAAAAAATCTTATTTTTATAATTTCTCAAAAAAAAGTCTCATCATTATAACAAGGAGACAGACATAATCAAGATCCTATCCACTAAAATGGACTTTCTAGTTCGAACAGATACTAGTTGCAATCCAGTAACTGCTGTTGGAGGTTCACTGAAATTTTGTTGCCTTGATTTTGCTACAATTGTTTTTGCTGCCTAAGTTTTGATGCTCTTAGGGGTGTATGCTCATACATGAGCTTTCTGAGCTTCAGGCGCATTCATATGGAAAATAGAAAGGGCATGTACTACTAATCAACTTTCCTTTTTTTTGTGCATGTTTTGGTTCACATAAAACTCCAGAAATCATCTATTGTTTTAGCATCGTAAACATTTGTGCTAGTGGCGTGTTCATAAGAATGGATCTGGCATGCCATACATTTTGTACGTTCAGTCTGTCTGATATGTTTTCTGTTCCTAGCAGGTGTAAGTAAATTCTGTAGCGATCATCTTCCAATGGATCAAAAGCATAAGAACAAAGGTTAGATATGATAATACTGAGTAGTGACAGCAATTCTGTCACTAATACCAAAGTAAATAAACGAGAACAAGGCAGATTAGAGGTCAGAACCATCAGCAGTTAGCAGGGCGCACATCCCATCCACTCGGTCGCCTCCTCCTAGGAAGCAAGCCACCTCCAGCAGTCGGAACATTCACTGGAGGAGCAATCACCTGAAGCCGTGGACCAGCTGGAGGCTCCGGTTGCTCAACGGCTGACTCGCCATTGTCATCTGACTCACTGTCAGAATCACTTTCACTAATCCATCCATAGCAGGGAAGCCTTGGACGAACAGTGGCGGTAGCTGCAGGGCCAGGCAGTGGTACTATAGGTTCAAGAGCAGGAGACTCAATGGGCCTAGCTTCTTCAGGCGGTGCCTCATCTGCTGCTGCTTCTTGTTGCTGCATAGAAACAGGAAGCCCATTGAAAGATCTGACTGGGTGGCAACAGAAATCCCAAGCAACAACTTAGTCCTAAATGAAGAAGATTATTTTTTCATAACGATCGGCTGCTGGCTGCTGCACCTGTTCTTCCATAAGCTTGTCGAGCACAATGCGGTACGATCCCTCCTCCAGGAACACCCACCCATCTCTCCCGTAGAGCTGAATTAGAAGTACGAGTTGTTATAACGTTGATTAGTAAGAGTTCCTCGATCAACCAGTTGTATTGTATTTTCTTTGTGAAGATTCAATCGATCGATCGGGTTCAGGTCTCGAACCATTCAGAGAACTGCAAATGCACACATGAACTAACAACGCGATTGTGTCGACAATATGGCCGGCATACATTTCGTATGCAATTGCGATCGATGTACTAGCCAGATGATTCGCAGTGTACTGGATGGCAAGAAAGAAGAAGATACATACACATGCATACCTGTAGGAGCTCGTTGATGACCCTGCGGATGTCGGGCCTGGGGAAGCCGTAGTCGGAGAGGCGGTCGATGGCGGCGTCGATCCGCCGCTCCCCCCTCCTCGGCCGCCCCATCAATCTAGCTCCTCTCCCTTTCTTCTCCTTCCCCTCCGCTCCGCGCTCCTCGCCTCTTCCTGTAAAATTTCCCGGTGTGTCGGCGGTGCGGACAGAGACGAGACGAGACGCGCGCCGCGCTGTGCAGTCCAGTGCACACACCGCAGAAACGACTGGCTGCTTCCTTAAAAGGAAAAGGATGCTAGCTACGGCGCCTCTGGGGATTTTGACTGACTTGCGTCACAGCCTCCCCCTGTGTGCTTGCCAGCTAGCACGCCGCAGTACGTCTTCATCTCATCTCGATGTGTGTGTAGTGAAGGATAGGGGTGTAAACGGATACGGACGATATTGGATTTGTTCTTTTTAGCTACGTTTGATGGTTTTTAGTTGTGGCTGATGGCTTTTTCGCTGTTTGCGATAGAGATTGCGGAAAAAGAGATACTCGCTTGCAATTTTTGATGGTACAGATATTAGTTTTTTAACGTGTACTACAATTAACTTGTAGACTTCATCTTAAAAAAAATACTCCGTTTAAAAGTTAGTTACTGTAGCAAAAGATAAAAGCGATTTTTAGAAGTAGCAAAGAACAGGGCCATTGTTCATTTCGTATCGTTTTTATATTTTTTTATCGGAGTTGAAATCGGATACATAATGCCAGATACGAATACGGAGCGAATACATGTCACTCCAAATACGGTTAGTTTCAGTCACGAATATTTAGTCGAATAATACGCAAAAACAAAAACCATGTATATCACATGTGTAAGGATCAATCACCATACTACATATCCACAATAGAACTACATTAGTAGCTTAACAAGTAAATTTCACACAATGACAGAGACAAGTTAAGCAACTAGTAAATTCTAGTTAGTAAAATAACAAGTAAATGATAGAGATTAGTTAAACAAATAGTAACTAACTAGCTACATACCACACAGTTTGAAAGTAAGAATTATCCATAGCCAAGTAGTCAAGTACATCACTTGATACGGGGTCGCCCGATTATCTCGACATAGGATGGATACTCGCGGGAGTCTTGGTGAATCGTAATGATCCTCCAATGCCAGTGCAAGGGATGAACACTCTTTAATCCGCCAAAACACGTTCGTGTTGATTTCATTGATCATATGGTCTCCAAACCGAATACAACTAAACCATATATTGTTTTAGACTCGAACTCACGCAAAAAAAACTAGATTTTACAGTCATCATATTATTTCGATCACAGCAGATAATTCGCCATGTATTTGAAGATGAGGCCTTATCCATTGCGTAGATCTTGAAATATGCTTTACAACGAGTATAAGAACATCTGAATCGGACTCTGTTTATGAAAGTTATAGCCTTTTTAGTAAATGCTTGTCGAGTTGTCCCGAACCGAATCCGAATTGAGTTCTGAGTTGAATCCGAGTTTGAATCCGGTAACTATCCAAAAAAAATAACCGGTAACTACTCGAAAAAATATCCAGATAGTTCCGTATCCGTCGGATAATGTTTGTTCCGAATCCGTTTCCATATCCGGCAAAAAATATCTGAATCCATTTTCGTATCCGGCAAAACCTTTGGATATCCGAAAATTTGCTCCGAATTATATCCGAATTAAAATGGACGGACAGTCGGAAAATATACGCTCCGTTTACACCCCTAGTGAAAGACGTGTCGTCCCACCGATGGGCAGAAAAGGTCTCTCATTCTTTTTTACTTGTATTTGTAACGTTTTTGGTCTCTAGGATATATCGTTGATAGCTACTTTTCATAATTTTTATATTAAAATATACTAATAAAATTATAATATTATAAAAAAATTAACAATAAATTGAATGATATAATTTTTATATAGATAATTTAAATAGTTTAAATTTAATAGCGGTCAAACTTTAAAAAGTTTAGTGGCATGAATTCTAGAAAGCAAGTAAAAACGAACAAAGATCTAGAAAAATACTAGTGGAGACGGCGTTGTACGGTGAAGAGAAGGGTAAGCTCGAACTGAGATTAAATAGGTGGGGTGTGCAAATTCGCTTGGAGGCGTCCCTGCACGACGACACGGGAAGGCACTCACGAGCACTACGGCCGACGGGACAGCTCGGACAGGCGCGTCAAGCGATAAGGGTGTGGCAGTGATGCCACCAACGTAGCAACAGGTATGGTGACTTTGCAGATGGCTTGTCATGGCACGCTCAGAGAGGAGCTACACGTGCTCTGTAGTCGGTGAGTCCTGGGCCCTCAAGTCGGAGAGAGTGAGGGCGACGACATGGGAGAAGACGGGATGGCAAGAAAACGTCTTCGTGTAGAGAAGACGGAAGGTGAAGGCGGCTTAGGCCCATTGCTAGAGCCGGGTTAAACAATAATGGGCCCGACGGGGAGGGATTCGGCATGCAGGTGAAAACAACTTAAAAATTGGTTTCCTAATTGAATTAGGAGATGATAACTTGATGAATTATTGATAGTAACTTTATATTCAAAATATAGTAACTTTGACTTACATGCATGCAGCAGGAGAGAATAAAATAAATGCACTTAGGATTGTAATTTTTATCTTGTTTATAAGATAAAACATAAAATAACTTTTTCACCAAAAATCCAATTTACGATCAGTTTACATTATTACGTTTGAAATAACGAGTTTAATAAAATAAGATCCATATTGAATATATTTTGATATTACAAAATTCATACATATAAAGTTATTGTCAAATATATATAAAGTTGCTACCAGTTTTAGTGTTATAACAGATAGTAATTCTACATATCTTTGACAATAACTCCACACACATATAGCTGTAACTTTACATACGAGTTATTTTCTATTAACATACATATTTCTCTCCTCTCAATACATAATTTTATAAATTATAGATGATAATTTGATATACATACGATAATAATTTTACCAAACGTAATAATTTTATCATAACTAATAACCGTTAGTGACTGTCTATAAGGTGAGATAATAGAACTGTTGGCTGATTTGGTCGGTTAAGATCGAACTATATGTGCGCGTGCCCAGAAATTTTAGTCTCGGCCGTTCTTGCGATAGCATCGATGATCATAAGCACTCCACATGAACGAGTAGACACAAAAACATCTTAGCATCGAGTGTCGCAGATTGCTACAATCGAGATGGTGGTTAACAGTATCATTATCAGTTTAACAGGCCTAGGTATCTTCAATCCTACGCCGTTAAAATCGGGCAAACCATGCATCATTCCGTCATGCCAGCATGTCCACATGACTACCACAAGAAAACATAATAAAACCCATACGGTACAGACTATAGTATGTCACATGACTACCACAAAAAAACATAATAAAACCCATACGGTACAGACTACAGTATGAACAGTATGAAAATATGGATACGAAAATTATGCAGCAAACCAACCAGCACTGGTCACCAAACAAAATAACCAAGTAAATCTCCAACTACCGATAAAAGCTAAATCTCCAACCAACCAAGTCACTTGCAGTGTAGATATGGAGCAAAAATTGCCATCCATGTGCTTAGGAAGAGACGATGCCGTCATTCAGCGAGAGAGAAGCCAGTTGCTGCTCAGGAGTGGTCTGGAGCTGCTGAGCGGTGCGGAGAACCTCCATGGCCTCAGCTACCTTGGCCTTCAGAGCGTCTGGCGACTCAAGCAGGTGCAGCACCTCGGTCTGGTCCATCTCCAGAAGCATACCAGTCACCTTGGCAGCCTGGTCACGCTCCAGCTGAACAACAAGAGGGTACAAGTTCTCACCAAGCATCTGCAATTATAAACAATACAGGGTCAAAAAAGGTCCAGAAAAAAAAAGTCTTCCCCCACAAAATAACAATGCGCAGAAAACGACGGACACATAGTTCCCGTACCATTCTTTGCTGATCAGGGGCTGCGTTAGCCAGTGCAGTAGCCAATGCTCCAATTGGAATAGGCTGTGACGCACCAGCATCTCTCATAGGCATCCCTCCCATCTCATATGAGGATGGCATCACACCCCCAACACCATGCAAGGCAGGATCAGGCATGCCGCGTCCAGTAGGATAGCGGTAACCACGGCCACCCCTAGACATCATCTGCAGCACAAATGAATCAGACTACGGTTCTATACTTCTTTAGGAAAATAGTTTCTCCCCTATGCAAAGCTCTAAATACCTCGGGCATGTTAAAACAAAGACTGAATGTTAACGATAAATCATTTAGTATTCAGCAAGTGAAGAAAGCATGACTATGTGCAGCATACCTGTTGCTGACCCATTGGCATGGTTCCACCAGCACGCCTACCAGCTGGGCGCTGGTGTTGCTGTCCTTGCTGAACCATAGGCATGATAAAGTTTGGCATCGGGCCTGCACCTGGCCTCATCCCAGGCATGAGGGGTTGCTGGAAGCCAAATCCAGCCTAAAACGCAACACCCAAGATGCATATACAAATGTATTGCACGGCAAAGCATTAAGAGAATTCTACTTCTACATGATGGAACGCAACTGAAAGCAAGAAAAACTGTAACTTGTGCTGCATGTTTTCTTATCAAACATAAGAAGTCACTAAAGTATTAATGGCCAACATGTTGTACTAAAAAACCAAATACAAAAATACAAAACCAAATGAGAATAATACACGGTGCAATGTTGAAAATGCGGAATGCCAATTCATCAGTTAATTAAATAAAGCGTAAATGCAACATAGAAGAAGACATTAATCAATTCATTTTTTCTGCTGGCACTTGTGTCAAGAACACATGAAAAACATCAAATTTTTAAGACCAACAAAGGAGATGAGCAGGGACAAGTAACCTCCAGAAAACAAGGAAATTA
The DNA here is from genome assembly GCA_036346265.1 of Melocanna baccifera. NCBI lineage: Eukaryota > Viridiplantae > Streptophyta > Magnoliopsida > Poales > Poaceae > Melocanna > Melocanna baccifera. The sequence continues at coordinate 1,476,195 of CM070700.1, forward strand.
GGAGAACTGCTGTGTACATCTGAGGTGAAGGAATCAACAGCAAAAATTAAAAAAAAGCATCAACCGTACCATCGATTTGACCCTACTCTCTTAAATTTAAGGTGCACATAGTCCACTTCTTTCCATATACATGTTATTCTTGCAATAGAGAAGGTGCTTCATAAATAACATAAAAGCACAGCTAGGACAATAAAATAGCAACCAATGTTATTAACTCGTTGAGTCACCAGAGGCACAACTTGTCAACTTGATCAACTAGTCAACCGATTAGCCTCGACTAGGCTACAAACTAGGCAGTGTTTGAACAGGGTATGTAATGTAATAAGGTGTATCAATAATTAAACACGTCTTGTACAGCATGAAATAAAGAGGTGAACAACATAAGCATGTAATGGACTAAGTTGTAGCAACAATTAAACACACACATCTCGATCTGACAGTGGGTCATGCCTGCGCAACAAGTTGAGTGACCAGCTCTGCATGACTAATTGCCCTTGGATGCCGATTAGTCGTCTGGTCAATCGATTAGGTCTCCTCGAAGACTCCAGTCGGTAACCATGCAGCGACCAAACCACTAATCCACAACTAATCGACGACTCAACAACATTGATAGCAACCAACGGATGTAAATCATGTTAAGACTAATGTAAGCTACTATATGGATGCTTGATCTAAGGAATGGAGTCAATCCAAGAATGGGTTATGGTGACATCACCCTCTTTTCATTTTCTATCTATGTTGTAGCCATGGGGAATGGGAAATGGTATAATGATGAACCAATTCACTATATCACTATATTCATCAAACCAAACAAGACGAGGGATAACAGTTGAATGGTACCTCCTAAATATCATAGCATCCTATATCCTAGGACCAACCTGCTCCTCAAATACCTTTTAAGCTTTGTCCACCTACATCTAACAAGTGCCCTTGAGCAAGATTTTTCAGCTAAGACTGACAGTTGGAACAGTAGGATTAATGGCACTTACGAAACAACAAAGCCTTGCATACACTGGTTGGTAGGAAAGCAGACTCGTAACTTAGTAACAATGGCACACAATTACAACAAAGCTTGAGTTAGGAGTAAGACCAGTGAGAAAAAGTTTTAACATTATAAGACCAGTGAGAAAAAGTTTAACATTATGCCTCTTACAGAATACGATTGCATGAAAAACCGAAAGGATATATTAATGTAACTTCCTATTTAGCTAGATGACAAACCCTATATCCATTATAAACATTAACACTACTCACCGGAGGGTTGATAAACGCTGGAGGTGGTTGACCATAAAACAGTTGCTGACCAACTCCAGGAACACCAGGAGGAAACATGGGCATGCGAGGGCCAACTGATGGGGCCATTGGAACAGGACGCAATTGTGAAAATTGTGCCTGCAACAAACAGCAACATTAGTGACAGACATCATACCACAGCACACAAACACTATAATTGAAGAGCATAGAAGTTATGTGAGTCAAGACAATTTCACTAAAGCACAACAATTCAATTGATGGTCTAAAATATTTATATTACAATTGCACATTAAGATGTCTCAGAAAAATTAGCTACTACACATTAGTATCATAAAAAAGCAGTTTGCCTATAAATTAAATAATAGGTGCGATTTTATAGCATATCTGCAGTGTTATATACATATATAAAATATTTGCATCCGCATAGGATTTGTTGACAAGCTAGGTGAGAAAATACTCAGTGTGAAATTCTGCATCAAATAGGGACGATAGAAAACAATGAAAAACTGACTATCAGGCATCCCATCATTTCACCCAACAAAGATTCTTACCTGCAGCCTTGCTTTCCTGTCCTCCTTGCGCTGTGCAAGCGCAACATAAAGTGGTTTGCTGCCAACCATCTTGCTGTTCATTTCCGCAAGCTACATGGAAGAAATCACCACAAGAAAAGTAAATTCATTTTGTTTTCCCACTAGCACACACTAAATATTATGTACATTGTACAAAGATTACAAATCCATCTTACAGCTCGGGAAGCATCTTCGGCAGATTTAAAAGCAACAAAACCAGAACCTCTGCTAACACCATTTGAATCTTGCATGACCTGACATAGTTTCAATTAGTACCAGAAATTGGGAAGCATGAAGTCATGCATGCATCAGTAGGGGAAAATTTAAACAAACCTTGCAGGAAGTAATAGTGCCGAACTCAGCAAAAAGTTCACGCAGCTTTTCATCATCAATACTATCATCCAAGTTCTTCAGATACAAGTTAGTATTTTGATACTTATCTGCTGCCTCTTGAAGGTTCTTTTCAAACTTCTCTTTCAGTTCCATCTCTCTTTCTGACTTCTTCTGTGCTCTCCCGACATACCATTCCTTATCGTTAAATTTCTTGCCATTCAACTCTTGAACAGCCTGAGCAGCATCATCTGGATCTTCAAAGTTGATAAATCCAAAACACTTGGATCTTCCATCCACCTCCCGCATTACAACAGCACTAGTTATGGATCCAAATTTTCCAAAGATTTCCTTCAAGTCATCTTCAGTGGTAGTCTCAGATAGGTTCTTTACATAAACATTATTGAACTTGACATTGCCTGGAGCACTATCCCTCTCCTGCTTACGAATGAAAGGCCCAACATACACCTTCTTGTCATTCATAAGCATCCCATTGAGGTTATCAATAGCAGCCTGAGCAGCCTCATCCCGCTCAAACTGAACGAAGCCATAGCCTTTTGATTCTCCTGAAGCATCTGTTGCGACTTTACACGAAAGAATGTTTCCAAACACACAGAATGTATCATACAAAGCTTTGTTGTCTATTGACTTATCAAGATTCTGCAAACATGAAATTTAGGAAGTCAGGCAACATAACCAACAAGTCAACAATAGCATTCAGAATATGCAAACAAACCTTAATAAATATATTTGCTGCGCCACTCTTGCGTAAGCTGGGGTCACGGTTAGAATACATTATCCTGATAGGTTTCCCATTGATAGGAGTGTAGTTGAGCATTTCCAGCGCCCGTGCAGCTGCATGATAACTCAATATCAGTACAAAACCACTAAAAAAGGAAACAGAGTTATTACAAAAATAAAAGCCTTACAGACAAAGTAAGAAGATGCATGCACATGGTTCTATAAGAAAAGGAATAGATATATCTCAAGGTGAAAGTGACACAGAACGATCGATTGTAACACCTTCATGTCATGTAGATAATTTTTTAAATGTACAGACCACCAGGACAACATCAATTACTATCTCAAATCAGAAATCATGATATATACACTACAGATTTGTGGACATCCTAAACAGTAAAGTAGTACGTAGAAGTAAGCAACAGTCCTAAACCTCCAAATTAAGTGATATACAACAACATTTTTTGTTGTAAAAAATAACAATTTCTGTGCTGAAACTGTTTGTCGACCATCGAAACCCTAACTGTCAAAAAAATACAGTATATCAGACCCTAACCGCACCAAAACAATAACTTCCTCGCTGCCATGAACACACCAACCGTAGCCACCGATGGATGAAACCGCATGAAAACCTAACCGCCCCAAATCTGACCGCTCCAAACCCTAAACACCTAAAAATGAACTCGATAGAAACCCTAGCCGCGCAAAAAAAAAACCCTAATCGACCGGCTCGGAGACGGGGTTCTCTCACCATCGGTGGGGTTGTTGTAGTTGACGTAGGCGTATCCGAGCGACCTCCGCGTGGTGACGTCCCTGCAGACGCGCACCGACACGACGCTGCCGACTTGAGCGAAGACGTCGAAGAGCTGCGCGTCCTGCACGCTGACGTCGAGATCCCCCACGTACAGCGACGTCGCCGGGAACGGCGCGGCCGCCGCCGCGGCCGGGGAGCCGCCCTCCGACGCGGAGCTCGCCGCCTGCGCCGCCATCGCCGATCGAAGGATTTGTTTTTTTGGGGTTTTGCGGATTTTTTTGGGTATTTTTTGGTTTAGGGTTTGATAAGGGTTGGGGGCTGGCTCCCAACTGCGGCGTCAGGAGAAGGAAAAGGGAGACGGCGGCGGGGCAGGGAAGGAGATCTATTTGTAGCTCGCGGGCAAAACCCTCGTCGGACTCTGCCCGTTGGATCGTGTGCGGCACAGTTGGACGGTTATGATCGCGACGCGCGGGTCGTGCAGTGTCCCGGCCTGACGCGTGTTCGAAGGATCGCTGACGTGGGCGGTGCCTCGGCGGACTCCAGCTGGTTCGGGAAGGCAGGGAGAAGGCCAGCAGGAGTCACCACTCCCCACCGTCTTGGGCACCGCTCCTTTACAAAGATCGAGTTTCTAATTTATTCTATATTATAATAATTTTTTCTGTAGTTATTGATAGTTTTTTTCAATATAGCTAAATTTAATAAAATAAAAAAATAAAAATTATACCATCATAAACAATGTAAATAAATAAGAGAAAAAAATAGAAATTAAGAAGTTAGTGTTACGAAACCTAGAAGGTTACGATATAGGCAAATATCGAAACCACCCCTGAAGGGTTTAGAATATAAATAGAGAAGCCCATGTACAATAAGAATAGATCTGAAATTAATAAAGACTATGTTTTGGTGTTCTCTCTTGATTGGTCTCTGGTGATTGATTTATTATATTCTTGATGATTGATTGTATAGATTGTATTGCCGTTTGTCTATTTCTCAACAGTTAGAAGCTAAAAACTAAAGCTCTAATGAGCAGCACTAGTCTGTTGCTTAAAAAAAAGAGTTGACAATGGTCATTCATCCCTCTTCCTCTATCAAAAGAGTAGTGTGTCAATATATGGACACGCCAAGTTGCGCAACTTGCTCTACCCCTTTCACGTCTTCCGTCTTCTCCAAACCAAAATCTCAAACAAACCTAGTCATTACTGTCGCATCCTCCTCTTGTCCCGCACCTCCTCTTCCTTCTCCCCTTCACACAATTGATATCGTTGCTCCCTCCCAAAATCTTATGCCATCATCATCCCTTCCCCCAATCTCTCGCGCTATCGCCCCCTTTACTGCGCTACCGTTGACACCACCTCCCTTGGCATCTCGAGCCACCGCCCCCTCCCTTAGTCTCTCGCAACACCGCTGTCCGCTCCGCGGCATCTCGCGTTGTCTCTACAACTTCTCACATCCGCATCCACACCCCCTCCCCACGCTTCCTATTGTAGGTGTGAAAAATCGAACTCGTTATAGGGGCGAACATGAATTGTGCTACGGGTCGGTGTCCATGAAAGCGAGAGTGACACGAAGATTTATACAGGTTTAAGGGTCTGAGAGGATCACCCTACTCCTGTCGGCGATCTTCAGGGTTTTGGAGGGTTCCTCCCGGAGGTACACCAGTTTTTATAGTTCTTTGTATTCTTTGTGAGTTTGAGTTACAAATGAGAGATACATGGGATATTTATATGCTCTTAGGTCTATACAAATGATCGAAATACCCCTCGAGGGATAGTTATCTTATGAGTACAAATGGTGGGGTACAATCATTCTAAGCAAGTGTAATTGCACTTCTTAATCTATAAACAGGTGTTTTCTGTACAGTGGATCCTACCGGTAGAGAGTGAATTATTCCTTCAACATGAGCCCCTGCTCCATTTGGTGTCTCAAAGGAAGCGTCTGAAGGGGTAGTCTTAGCTGCTTCGTTTGACATGTGAGGGTCGATGCTTGGCCCAGGCCTAGCGGGTTCTAACGTTATCGCTCTCGGAGTTACGTCTTGACTAAAAACCCAGCTAGATTCTGGGCTTAATCGGTATTCCCTGGGCTCCCGGGATGCGGCCGAGCTTTCGGCCTGCCCTTCATTTTAGCAATTAAGCTACGACAATACCAGGGAATTGGCTCAAGGCAGGTGTGTGTCCAGATTATGTTGAAGGACACGTGCACTCTTCATCTTCCTGGGCCGAACCTCCCATTCTCCTGGCATCGGGCCCAGCCTCCAGGGATCAGCCTACCCGAGCCAGCCTTCTAGTGATCTTATCAGGATTTTTGGTCCAACCGCAATGCTTATCCTAGCTGGGCCAAAAATCATTCGGTCGGTCCAATTCAAGCCACGCCCCAACTCCCCCTTTTTTACGGTCCAGCCGACCGGCCCATCTTGGCTGGCACAAGAGGGACCGCAAGGGGTGCCCTGGGTGGACTCCTCCTTTTACCTGTGGCCATCGACTTCTAAGCAAGCACCGGCCTCCAAGCTGACAAGAAAAAGGGGGAAAGGGGCGATCGGCCAGGAGATCCCTCGACGAGCCGCCGTCCTGCCTCCGGGTGCGCTGATCTCAGTGACTGCTTCGCTGTGGCGCGCCCCTTGCCCTCAACGCTGCGGGAGCCATCCATGGGCGGGTGACCGAGGCTGAAGCCAAAGCCCATGTGGCTCGGGCGAGTGCTATTTAAAACCCTAGCGCCCTCCATGATGGGCTAGCTCGCGCCACAAGCTCAGACAATGCATTGGTACATGGAGCGTAGGGCGCTCAACGCGGTGGAGGGCACTCGGACGACGGGAGCTACCGTTTGAGTTGAGTGCTGGTAGCGACTAACTGAGTGTAGCTACTTGGGAGTGCGGATATTGTGCATACATGTATGTAAAGATGTAATGTAAGGGCCTGTTTTTTTTTACTACGGCTGATGGTTTTTGGTTGTGACTGATGGTTTTTTAGCTGTTTATGATAGAGATTGCGAAAAGAAAGATTATCGCTTACGATTTTGGATGGTACAGATATTAGTCTTTTAACGTGTACTACAATTAACTTGTAGACACCGTCTTAAAAAAATACTCCGATTGAAAGTCAGGTACTGTAGCAGAATCCAAAAGCGATTTTTAAAAGCCAAAAGCAAACAGGCTCTAAGTAAAAAAGCGATAACAACAAATGTGGTGGGATTTGTGTGGGAGTTTTTTTATTTTTTATTTTTGGACACCGGGTGCCAGGTTGGGGCACACACATGCAAGGCATCGAGCACAGGCTTGGGTGCAGGGCACTGAGCAAGGCACGCACACAGGGCACCGAGCTAGGGCGCGCACGCTGGCACCGCATAGAGGCACGGGTGTTGGGCGCCAAGACGGGGTGTAGGGTAGGGTTGTATATCGAACATTATCCAACTCTAACGCTATGATGAGGATATCCCCATTATATAAACATCTTCCACTTCAAACATGCATGAGAATGTCAAAAAACTTGAGGGCCCAATGACAAAGGCAAAAGGCAAGTTTTTAAACAAATAGGTGCTTTTATTTCTTAAGTTGTTTAATTTAGTTGATGATTAGATTGGGATACTACCTCACGCTAGTATTTTATGTATTCAGGTATGATTCATGTGAGGACTTGGGTAGCAAAGTGTTAGACCCAGATTTTACAATACAGAATTCTCTGTGATTCCATCGCACTATTCTCTGGATTAGTAGATAGCGCTTACAGATACATTACTGAACATCGAAATACATACCATGCGGAAGTTTAAATCTTTACTATTTAAAAAGAAGGAATTGGTGGTTGGTCCGTCCTCCCTCACTTTTTCTTAGCCATTCGATTTGATTATGAGATAAAATCTGAATCGTCTGTCTCGCAGGACACATGGGTGAAGGAAGGTCTTGTCGTGGCGGAGTGCTCAAATGGAAGAGATGAGTCGCCGCTGGTTCAGCCGGAGTTGGGTTGCCGTGATTGGGCCAGTGGTGAATTTCTTTTGCCGTGGCAATGCGCACAGAAAGGGAGAATAGGGAAGGATGCCAGGCTCAGTGAGGCCAACTGGCCAGAAAGGGTTTCTAGGGCTAGGCCCACTTTCCATTTTTTTAATTTCAGTTCTAATGTCAAGACTAGCCCTCAATTTAGTTCATAATTTAGATATATATATGTTTTAAACTTTGGACCTACCTCCTAAATTAGCCTCCCAATCTTAATTTTCTTCCTTTAAATCTTTTTCTTCAATTCTAGGTTTTGTTATATGGACTGGGATTTGTATTTTAAGTTTATTGTATCAAGATTCATATTTGGAATTTAACCAAAAATCTAGAAGAATTTCATATGCCAACAAAATGTAGCAAAAATTTTAAATTCTTTTCAGTCTTGAGAATTCCCAAAATTGGGGATGTTACACAAAGCATCGGGGGCACCTAGAGGAAGAAGTCCATCAGATTGCCATGCGGCCAAGGGAGTTCAAAACCAAGCAACCATCAATCTAACAGAAGGCCACATGATCACAAGTTTTATGGCGTGAGCAAGATATGGCCTACATGTCAAAACGTGACTGAATCCATCTAAAATTTTGGTCTTGTAATCGAATAGGGTCTAGCCTAAAATTAAAGGAAACTAAATAACAAAAATTTTGGGAATTGGATTAGGAAATCTTGACCGAATAAGGGATTGGCTCGGCCAAGACTTTCCTTACGTGTGATAGGAAAGGCACTATAAAAATTCTTGTACTCTTCCATTGTTGGACATACCACATTTGACAAAAATCAATTTACTAAAAGTTCTTGTTTGAGTTCCTTATGATTGCCGAAATTCTAAGGAGAATTAGATGTGTTTCTCAATCAAGATCGTTCAGCCTTTCCGCTAGAAAATAGGTGCATGATAGATCTTCACTTGGTGGTCGGCGAAATCAATACGGGCGTGTTTTAGTGGATTAAAGAGTGTTCGTCCCTTGCGCTAGTATTGGAGGATCATTACGATTCATCGAAACTCCTGTGAGTATCCATCCTACGTCGAGAAGATCAAATGACCCTGTATCATCTTGGTATCAGAGCGCAATTTACTTGATAGGATACTTACCCTTGTTTTTAGATTGATTTATTTCTGTTCTATAGTCCATTAAACCAAAAATTACAACAAAAAATATGCAAACCCTAGTTTTGCATCTATTATTTTTGTGAGTTTTACTTAGTCTTGATCCATTAGAAATGTTGTTTACATACTGATCATAGTGTCCTTTGTGTAGCTTAATCATTGCACATCAACTTTCTTGAAAATTCGCTAATTGATCTTTCAATTAGCATCCAAAAAAAGTAGATTCAATTTACGTTTTGAATTCTTGTTCTCACTGTCCACGCTAGATCTTTGCGCACCTTGAAAAAAAATAATATCCGAGCATATTTAGGTTTTCTTTTTCATGTTTGATTCGGTCGTAAGAAAACCCTAGCTATCACAAAGTTGTGTGCCGCAAAGAATCCTACTCGGATACGTTCGGACCATTTGGAGTTTTCTTGCTGAACGTTCGGACCATCCAATCCTGATCGACTACTCAAAACCATCGTGAGAACATTTGGACCATCCAAGTTCCCCGCCACACGTTTGGACCATTTGATCCTGATCGGGCAGTTCGAAGCCACGCGAGACGTTTGGACTGTCCGACGCACTCGCCAACAACCGCACCATTTAATCCCAATCGAACGCACTGAAGACGCGATGCAGGTTCAGACTGTCCGAAGGAGCGTGACAGATTGGGCCGTCCGAGGCTGATCGGACGCTAAGAAGGCGTGGTAAAGGTTTAGACCATACGAAGGGCGTTGCAGATCGGGTCGTCCGATGGAGATCAGACCATCCAAATTAAAGAGGATCCTTGCAGAGGGCGCCAAGGTTGTTTCAATTTTATAGTGAGCATTTTTTTTAAATACTTGAGACTAGTCTTTAACATTTGGGCTACTCTTAAATTGATTATTTCGACTGGATACTATTTTGGGTCATGTGTCACTCATTCGACTGACACGAAAAAATGCTTTAGAGAGAGATTCAGAATGAGATTTTGAATTTCCCTTATACCCCTGCCTTTTCCAAAAAAGTTTGTAACTCATATACCTCATTAGACTCAGAATGAGATTTTGAATCTATTTGAGTCAGTTGCAGGGTAGCAAAAAAAAGAGCAAAAAAAAGATGAGAAAAAGGCCGAACTTGGGTAAGTGCTTTATGCTATAAATTCAGTTGGAGCATTTAATTTTTTTGAACAATCTTGTGCCCTTATGTTCATATTTTTGCAATTGGCTAGCGTCTCTCCTAATACTTAGTGCAAAACAAGTTAATATTTTCTGATTATTTCTTTTAGCAAATTTCTTTGTTTGCATTAAGCCACATTGATCTTTGCGTGTGCATTTATACACCTCACTCATATCTTTTGGATCAATATATAGGCAATATTTTTTAGCTTGGATTGTTACTTAATTCAGCAACATCGTGAAAGTCAGATTGTGTAGGATAAATATTTCCTAACCAAGCTCTACTAAATATTGTTTGTCATGTAATTATGAGGCACTTTTAAATCCACTCGATTATCACTTGCTATTGTAGCCACCACCAAATGAAAGTTTCTTTTGGCCTCAATTCATTTGGAAAAGGTAAGAACTTCATTTGGGTGAGGAAAAAGTAAGAATGAGTGAGCTCCACATATCATATATATATTTGTGGTTCTTGTGTCTTCTTTGTGCCACTAATCTTGTCAAGGGGAGATGATAGTATAGGAGAGGAGCATGATATGAATTCCCTGGTGACTCATTTTCAATTCCAAGCTTTGAGAGGAACTTTGCGTAATAAGTTCACCGGCACTACTTCTACCTTAAAGGAGCAACTCACGGCGGAGATCCAATTCCACATAAGACATGCGCATCGAGATGAACCAACAAATGAATATAATACGTAAAAATATTGTGAACGATGTGGTGTGCACACTTCAACCACAACAAGAGGAAGGCAGTGTTCATCAAGGGCGTGCCATACCTTCACGAGATGAGAGAGCAGGTGCTGCTCGAGGCGGCCCATAAGCTCAACACAGGCGAGACCGTGTGGTGACTAATGCTATTCGTCCACCCCCACTTGGAAGAGGTGAAGGGGGCGACTTCTATGGTCCAGGGAGGGGCCATGGACATAGAGGTTGTGGTGGGGGAGCACCTCATTCCGACGATGACTTTTTTCACTACGATGATGGCTACCACCACCGTAACCGATAGGCGACGAATGACCAAATGAGGAGAAGTTTGATAAGCTTAACTTTATCATGCCAATATTTTCAAGTACACATGATTCTAATGATTACCTTACTTGGGAGCTCAAGGTAGACAATGTGTTCCACTTACATAATTATTCTGAGGAGAAGAAAATTCACATGGTGGGATTTGAATTTACTGATTATGCACTTATATGGTGGGAACAAGTTCAAAATCAAAAGAGAGAGTACGACGAGCCTCCCATCACTACATGGGAAGAGATGAAGTACCACATGAGAGTAAGATTTGTTTCCAAATATTATAAACATGATTTATTTAATAAATTACAGCAAATGAAGCAGGAAAACTCCACAATGGAGGAATACTATAAAGAGATAGAAATAACCATAATTCAAGATAATGCATATGAGTAAGAAGGGCAAACAATGGTGTCTTGCTGGTTTACACCCTCCCATCGAACGTATCACTGAACGTAAGAAGAGCAACCAAGGCTGAAAAACAAGTGCAATAAGGCATGCGAGCAATAAGAACATCATCCTTTATGCCTCGAATAACATCTATAGGAGGTAAATTCATATCTCATTTCAATTCATTTAAAACTAATCCCTCTAGTGGAAGTTTTGCCCCTAGTACACGTGCTGCCATAAGTGCAAAGAATATCACTCCTTCCAATTCAAAGAGAGGATCAGCCCCTTGTTCATTATCTTCTATTGTTTCTACAACCAAGAATAGTTTCATCCAATGCTTCAAGTGTCTTGAACATTGTCCAAATAATAAGGTAATGTTAATAACTGAGAATGAAGAATATGCTTTTGCTAGTGATGAAGATGGAGAGTACCTTACTGATTTTGAGACGAATAAGAATGGCCATGAGGGAGAAAGAGAAGAGAAAACGCTTGGGGATGAGTATTATAACCCCGAGTCCGGTTCTATCCTTGTGTGTACTATTTCGGTATTGAGTAATTAAGTCAAATCAAACCATGAACAGCGCTGCAATCTCTTCCAAATAAGAGCTTAGGTAAGTAAAAATGGTAAGTGTTGTAAAATTATTATTGATAGTGGTAGTTGTCATAACCTAGCTACTAAAGAACTTTGCACTAAACTTGGATTGAAATATAAAAACATCTACATTCGTATCAAATTAAATGGTTGAATAATGATGGTTCTATGAATGTTGGATACATTGTTGATGTTAGCGTTCAAAGTGGTAATTACCGAGATACTATAGAGTGTGAGTGGTCTCTATGTATGTTTGTCATTTACTTTTAAAGAGGGCATGGCAATATGATAGGTCTGTGATTCATGATGGTAAAAATAAATCAATATAAGTTTATGTGGAATAGCACAGAAATAACATTATGGCCTATGACCCCTTCTCAAATTGTCATTAAAAATGCTCAAAATAAAGAAGTGTAAACAGGGATTGAAAAAGGGAAGGAACAAAAGACTGTAATTCCACAAAGGGTGAGCGAGAGAGAAAAATTGAAGTTGAGTAGGAAAGCTTATATTGAGGGAGAGAAAAAGTTAGTGATGATGGCAACAAAATCTGAGTTGAGGGAGATGAGAGATGATCCCACTATGTTTTACTTTGTGTTCCTATATAAAGAAGTTTTGGTGACTACTAATGACTTAATCTCTCTTTCTAGTGTTGTCTTCCAAGTTTTACAGGCTTATGATGACGTGTTTTTGATGGAGGTACCTACTAGACTACCACTCATTCGAGGTATTGCGCATTAGATTGATTTGGTTCCGGGAGCCCCTCTTCCAAACCGGTTGCCACACCGCACTAATCCCGAAGAGACAAAGGAGATTCAACAGTAAGTCCAATCACTTTTCGATAAAAGGTACACACGTGAGAGTCTTAGTCCTTCTGTCGTTTCTATTATTCTTATTCATAAGAAAGATGGTACTTGACGAATATGCATAGACTGTAGAGTTACAAATGACATAATTGTTCGCTATTGCCATCCTATTCCTAGGCTAAATAATATGCTTGATGAATTAAGTGGTTCTACTTTTATTTCTAAGATTGACTTGCGTAGTGGCTACCATTAAATAAGAATGAAACGTGGTGATGAATGAAAAACTACTTTTAAAACAAAATTTGGCTTGCATGAATGGTTAGTAATGCCTTTTGGTTTGTCTAATGCTCCTAGACTTTCATGCGCTTGATGAACTATATTTTGCAACACTTCAATAGAAATTTTATAGTAGTTTACTTTGATGATATCTTGATATATAGCCGCTCTTTGAACGATCATGTTGAACACATTAAATAAGTGTTAGAGGTGCTTAGGCGAGAGTAATTGTATGCTAATCTTGAGAAGTGTACTTTTTGCACTAGTAAGATTGTGTTCCTAGGTTATGTTGTTTCAGCTTATGGAATTAAAGTAGATGAATCTAAAATTAAAACTATTCGTAATTAGCCTACTCCTGTGAATGTTAGTCAAATTCGTAGCTTCCATGGGCTTGTTAGTTTTGCCGACGGTTTGTCAAAGAGTTTAGCACCATTGTTGCACCATTAAATAAATGAAATAAAAAGTGAGTCACTGTTGAGTGGGGAGAAAAACAAAACAAAACCTTTGCTAAATTGAAGAACTATTTGACTGAAGCATCATTGCTTGTTTTATCTAATTTTACTAAAACTTTTCAGATTGAATGTGATGTAGTAAAATCGGTATTGGTGGTGTTTTGACGCAAGAAAGAAAACTTGTTGCATATTTTAATGAGAAATTTCATGGTGCACAATTAAATTACCCTGTTTATGATAAAAAATTATAAGCTCTTGTGTATGTGCTAGAAACATGGTAACATTATCTTTGGCCTAAGGAATTTATCATACATTCTAATCATGAAGCTTTGAAAATATTTGAAAGGCCAACCAAAATTGAATCGTAGACATGCAAAGTGGGTCGAATTCATTGAAACGCTTTCTTATATTGTCAAATACAAGAAAGCCAAAGAAAATATGGTAGCTGATGCATTGTCTAGAAAATATGTGCTTTTCACTCAATTGGAAGTAAAGGTTCTTAGGTTAGAAAGCTTGAACAATTTATATGCTTTCGATCATGACTTTTCATAACCATATTCTAATTGCGAAGATAAAGAAGCGTGGGATAAGTTTCATGTTTATGATGGTTTTCCCTTTCGCATGAACAAGTTATGCGTTCTAAAATCTTCTGTGCGTTTGCTACTATTGCAGGTGTCTCATATAGGAGGACTGATGGGACATTTTGGAAGAGAGAAGACATACATGATGTTAGCTGATCACTTCTACATGATGTTAGATGAGATGTTTGTTCAACGATGCATCACGTGGCATAAGGCGAAGTTAAAACTCAATCCACATGGATTATATACTCTACTTCCAGTTCCTAGTACTCCTTGGGAAGACATTAGCATGAAATTTATATTGGAATTGCCTAGTACTAAAAAGGGGAGGGATCCTATTTTTAAGATGACACATTTTATTTCCTGTCATAAGAGCGACGATGCGTCACATGTAGCTGACCTATTTTTCAAGAAAATTATCAGATTGCATAGTATGCCCAGGGCCATTATTTTAGATCACGATGTCAAATTCATGAGCTACTTTTGAAAGATTTTATGGGCCAAATTTGGGATAAAGTTGTTATTTTTCATGATCTGTTACCCACAAACAGATGGACAAACGGAGGTGGTGAACCGTACACTCTCAATGCTGCTGCGGACAATAATAAAAAAAATTAAAAGAGTGGGAAGATTGTCTACCGCATGTTGAATTTGCATATAATAGGGTAGTGCATTCTACAACTCAACTATGTCCATTTGAGGTAGTGTATGGTTTCAAACCAATCATGTCACTTGATTTAATGCCACTTTTCTTACAAGAACGTACTAATATGGAGGCTTCAAAGCGTGCCAATTTTATGAAAAAGCTCAATGCAAAAAACTAAAGAGATAATTAAAAAGAAGGTACGTGCTTATACTTCTAAGGCTAACAAATCTCGCAAGAAAATGCTTTTTGAACCAAGTGACTTAGTGTATGTACACCTTCACAAAGAATGCTTTCCGAAGAAGCAAAAATCCAAATTAATGCCTTGTGGTGATAGTCCTTTTAAAGTACTTGATAAGATCAATGACAATGCATACAAGATAGAGCTTCTAGGAGATGACTACGTGGTGAGAACTATTTTTAATGTTGCTGATTTGTCACCATTCTCTGAGCAAGATGACACAAAGTCGAGGGCGACTCCTTTTCAAGAGGGAGAGGATGACAAGGATATCCCTATTACATATACATCTTCCGCTCCAAGAGTGCATGAGAATGTCCAAGAACTTGAGCGGCCAATGACAAAGGCAAGAGCCAAGTTTTTAAACAAACATGTGCTTTTGTTTCTTAAGTAGTTTCTTTTAGTTGATGATGAGATTGGGATACTACCTCATGCTAGTATTTTATATATTCTCAAGTATGATTCATGTGAAGAATTGGGAAGCAAAACTTTGGAGGAGACCTAGAGAAAGGAGTTCATTAGATTGCCATGCGGCCAGGAGTGTTCAAAACCAAGCAGCTATCGATCCAACGGAAGGCCACGTGATCACAAATTTCATGGTGTGAGCAAGATATGGCCTGCGTGCCAAAATGTGACCGAATCAATCTAAAATTTCGGTCTTGTAATTGGATAGGGGCTAGCCCAAAATTAAAGAAAATCGAATAGCAAAAATTTTAGTAATTAAATTAGGAAACCTTGACCGAATAAGGGATTGGCTCAGCAAAGGCTGTCCTTACGTGTGATAGGGAAGGTACTATAAAAACTTTTGTACTCTCCTATTGTTGGGCAGACCAGCTTTGATAAAAATCAATCTACTAAAAGTTCTAGTTCGAGTACTTTGTGATTGCCAAAATTCTAAGGAGAATTAGGCGTGTTCCTCAATCAGGATTGTTTAGCCATTCTACTGGAAATTGGGTGCACGATAGTTCTTCGCTTGGTGGTCAGTGAAATCAACGCGAGCGTGTTTTTGTGGACTAAAGAGTGTCCGTCCCTTACACTGGCATTGGAGGATCATTACGATTCATTAGGACTTCTGTGAGTATCCATTCTACGTTGAGAAGATAGAGCGACCTCGTATCGTGCTAACTTGAAGTAATTAGTCTATACAAATCATTCATCCTCCTCATCCACTCGCCCAGAGTAGCCACTACAACTAACCGACTTTCTACTTACTCTTCGAATAATATTCGGTCAGGCATCTACCAACACAACACCGCTAGTACTACAATACTTCTCACAAACAACATTACTTCTCTCTCGTGGACTATTTTCTTCTCTAACTAAAATTTTATACGGGTGCTACTTATACTATTATAAATTAACAAAATTCCAATTTACTACTTATTTCTATAACTATATTTTTCTACGGGTGCTACTTACATGCAAATTAACAAGGTTTCAATTTACTATTTTTCCTTTAACTACAATTTTGTAAGGGTACTACTTATACTATTATCTATACTAAACAAACTATATACTACTACAAAGAAATACAATAAAACATAAAAATTACCTCACAGACGAATCTTCCCTCCTCTTCTTCTCCCTTCCCTCTCCTGTTCTTCTCCCTCTCCTTTTTTCCCTTTCTTTCCTCTCCGCTCCTCTCTCCCTTTCTTTCTTTCCTCCTTTCTCTCGCTCGGCCAGGGGGGTGACTGCTGCTACGTCCTTTATATAAGTCATCTAGTTGCTCAACCGTTTAGTGACTGGAAGCTTCTATCACCGAACGGTTGGGTGATAGAACATATCGCCCAACCGTTGGGCGATTGCATTAATGTTGCCCAACGGTTGGGCAACTGCATTAATGTTGCCCAACGGTTGGGCGACTACATTATTGTTGCCTATCGGTTGACCGACATGTTCCGGTCACTTAACTGTTAGGCGATAGGAGTCTAATTTTGTAAGTAATATAATTTCAAGTATATTTCCATATTTTTAATAAAAAAATAGATTATTCAAAAAAAATTCTTCCTAGATGCAATGAGAAATTAAGGGAAAAGCAAAGGGAGGCTAAATAGCTATAGCTCAGCTGTTACAGATTAGTGCATATCTACCAAAAGAAGTTCTTTCAAGTGTTCATGGTTTCGTGGTGGACTTCTTACCATCTGAAAGCACATCTATAACATTCTGCCATCATGATTTTAAATTTAATTAGATGTGATCTTGCGCATTCATCTTGTGGAGGTGCTTGAACATGAATAGTTAAATGATAACTTCTTTTGTTCACAACGTCTAGTCTGGTAGCATTTGTGCACTTGTAACTTAATTTCATACTTTACCCGATGAAAGACCATTACTGAAGGCTTTTTCTTCAGTTTTGTGTGTTGATTCTCAAAGCATTGAAGGCATGTCTTTGTAAGAAACGTTGCAAGTTATTTATAGAAGCGTTATTGCTGATGATTACTAATATTTTTAATCATTATTTATCTTGCCTCGCCAATAGATTTTGAGATTGTTTTGCATGGTTTGATCATAGCAGTGGAACAAAAGTGAATCTCTATATATTTGCCTTATGATGGGTTAGCTATTGTGTGGATAACTATTTGATTAAGCTTTAAGATTTAGTGCTGGTCAAATCATCTACAACCCAAGCAACCTGCTTTTTACCATTTTAGGCTTGTAGTTCTTTTAGTTTGGTTCTTATTGTTGTAAACAATGCGGTATAAGCATATATTTAGATTTAATTCCAACATAATTAAACAATATTAAAGCACATTTCCAATAGTATATAAATAACAGAAATTGCATATAAACATGTAATTCTAACATGTCATTTATACAAGAGTTGCTGAAATGAGCATGTAAAGTATTTTTATCAACCAGGGAAAACTAAAACAGGCACAAAGCTTAATTTTTAGTTAATAATTGCTCTCAGAGCAGAGTTGCTCAAGACTTTGATCTTGGCCATCTCAATACTTTTGTCGATACTCTTCATTAATGATAAGACAACTAAAGGTTATGATTTGAGCTCTAGTGCATTACTTTATCTGCCATACAAATTTGCATATGCTAAAGATAGCAACTCCAAATTTTTGGTATAATAGAAGTTTCCAGGAAATTGATTATAAGACAGTACTCTGATTGACAAAAAAAAGATGATCATGTAATACTACCAGAGATACTCGAAGCAACATAGGAACAGATCCTCTGTGAACAAATCTGAAATCTATTTGACTACTACACAAATTATAATTACAGATCTAGATGTTACTTCTGACAAACAAAATATAACTCAAAGTGCAATGGAACAGAAGTAAACACCATAGGTAGAGCTCAAATCTAACTAGTTGTTCAGATCAATTTCAGTATTTGACAAATTCTTCATACAGCTTTAAATTGAGCCCACTAGCAAACAATGTCTTCCAGTACTAGAACATATGTCAGAGATTAATGAACTAGCACAGCTCACAATGTTTGTAATCCAAAAAACCGAAATACTCACAGTATGGACGGCACTAAAAACCATCTAGAAATGAATCGAGTCGAAGGTAAGCAAAATCACCGACATGAACTAGGGCAAGGCACGCCCCGAAGGCGTTGATCCAAAAAACCTAGCACCCCTGCTGTGCTGTAGCGAGATAGGAGCGTGGTAAACGGAGATATAATGCCCCTTTGCTGTTTAGGACCCACCAGAACCAGCAAAGTTTAGGTGAAGGAGATGCCGCACAAGGACATAGAGAAGCATCGGCGTAGTGCGGTTCACCGCCGAGCAACAGGGACCACAAATCACCGTCGAGACCAGTGGTTATAAAGTAGAGAAGAAGCCCCAAGGACCAAACTCCAAAGCCAATCGGGAAGAAAAGAGAGGAATTTTAAGTGCTCACTCAGATTTGCTCTACCCTTCATGAGGTGAGGTGACCCCCTTAAATAGATGCAAGGAGGAGGAGTGGAGCTCAGCGTAGTGGCAACCAATGGCCGGAGTTGAAGCTCCTAGGCCGCAAGCACTGCCACCTCTTGCCGAAGTCACCACTGCAGAACAACAGATCCAATCGAATGAACGGCGCATGGGAGGAGACCTCCTCCCCTTATCCCCCCAGGTCGGCCCACCAACAAGTGGGCCCCCCTTTTTCTTTTTTCATTTATTTTTATTTTCTCAATTGAGAAATTACTAAAATACCCTTGAAAATATAACAATTCCCACCAATTTATCAATTGATAAAAGATGCTCAAAGTATTGTTTAATATACAGCTATTCGACGATGGATACCTTACAAGTTTGAACCCAAAGCTTAGCAATAAGGACTATGACTCTGCACAGATAAAGGAGGACATTGCATTGATCCAGTGTCTTGGTGTGAGAGTTTTTGCCCTAGTTACATTTTGTACTAGGCGGCTTGCCCTTTTCTCTCTTAGGTTGGGATGTTACGGTTATGTCCCCATATCTAGGTTATGAGTACTTAAGAAAGTATATCCTTGTCTTCCTCTGATCGTGACATCATGATCATACTCAAGTAGGTGAATTCTCTTGGGGATCCTATAAGACAATTCCCGAAGCCATATAGGCATCGAATTCATTAAGAGCTTATTACTCAACTTTCCATACAGAAAAGAGTACTGTAACTAATAGGACCTGTTAGATGTGTTCTCTAATCCCACAATTTGTTGTTCTAGAGCCTAGTTCACAGGATCTCCGATCTTCTAGGATAGGTTACTACCAATGTGTGCCTTTACATGGATATGAGCCCCATTCCCTTTGATGCTTCAAGGATGGTCTTTCGCACCAATCCTTTAGTGAAAGGATCACCAAGTTTCTTTTAGACTGGATGTATTCTACAGAAATAACATATATATCTCTAGCATGCCTTATCGACTTAAATTGTCTCTTTGTATGTTTTGAGGAATTCATATTGTCCTTCCTACTCTTTGCCTTAACCAGAGCGGTTTGATTATCGCGATAGGTTAATATTGCTGGAATTGGCTTTTCCAGCACAGGTTGGTTAAAAAGGAGTTCTTTAATCCATTCTGCCTCTACAGCCACTAAATCAAGTGCTACCAACTGAACCTCCATGGTGGACAGTGTAAGGATAGTCTGTTTTGAAGACATCCATGAAACGGCCACACCTACTAGAGTGAATATATTGCCACTCACAGCATTCATGTCATTCGAGTCAATGATCCAGTTAGAATCACTAAAAATTTCCAAGACAGCCAAATGGCCAGAATAATGTATTCCCAAGTTTGAGGGTACCCTCTCTAGTGCTATCCAATGATCATCTCCTAGATTGGACATATAACGACTCAATCTGCTCACAGTATATGATATGTTGCCTCGTTGCACTAGTTAGATACATCAGGGATCCAATTATTTGAGAATATTTAAGCTAGTCATTTCTATATCCAGTGTTTTAATGTAGCTTAGCATTTGTACCATAGGGTGTGGCGCTGGCTTGCAGTCCATAAATCTAAATCTGTTTAGGACCTTATCCACATAATAGGATTGTGAAAGAGTAATCATATTCTCACTCTTTATAAGCTTGATGTTTAATATAACATCAGCTTTTCCCAGATCTTTCATATAAAAATTCTAGGAGAGAGAAGATTTTGTTCTATTCATTACATCTATATTGGTCCCAAAAACCAATATGTCATCTACGTAAAGATACAAAATGACACCTTCGCCCTACTAAACCGATGGTAGACACATTTATTGGCTTAGTTGAAAGCATCTAGGCCCCTAAGTTTAGGATTTTAGTAATTAATGACAATTTATGAATATAGAACTAATGTGTGTGCTAAGATTGTATAGACAAAGTCTCATATGTGTAATAGACAAGAACAAACTACATGAGTAATGGACTCGAAAAGAACCAAGAGCCAAGGTACATGAATATAAGATCATTTTTATTTTACCGGTCTTAAGAGAAATGACGGAAGACCGAATTATAGGTTAGATACCGTACTATTAAGAGAGATCCTTGAAAGTAACTTGATAGCATGTTTTGGTGCATATTGGGTCAACTTAGGATCATACATGCATTTGAAAATAAGTTTGAAAACTCATTGTGCTCTCTCAGCAAAATCGGTAGTACCACACTTACCTGCGGAACTATCGGCATGCAGTAGTTCCAACGTACACTTACCAGAGAGCACCCTTTTTGGGACTTAGACTCAACAGAAATCGGTAGTACCAGATTTTCAATGGCGGAAGTACCGCAATGCGGTAGTACCACACGGTACTGCGGAACTACTGATTTTCGATATGTTATTTCCAGAAAGCACCCCGAGAAAAACTTAACTGGCCAGAAATCGAAAGTACCGGACTCAGCACGGCAGAACAACCGCAGTGCGGTAGTACCGCGCCGACCTATGGAACTACCGTAGTGCGGTGCGGTAGTACCGCACTTATAACGGCGGAAGTACTGCACTAAATTCCAATGACTAGTTCTGAATCGTCTGACATAGCTGTTACTGTGTGCTACAGTAAAGTGCGGTAGTTCCACACCTACAACGGCGGTAGTTCCGATTTCCCCTGAATGTTTCAAATTAATTTTTAGCAATGGCTAGTTTTGGTTGGTGAGGGTATGAACACCCCTCCACCTGCCTTTGGGCAGGTTGCTGAGCTTGTATTGATCATCTTGAGCTCTAGAGCATTCACTCCACTCTCTTTTCTCACTTGAGCACTCATTTTCAAGTAGTGGAAACATTTTCAAGTGCATTTAATTCTAGTTGATCCAATTGCACTTGAGCGCCGTCAAGCGGAATCATCGGTCTATTCTCTTGGTGCTTGCCGGCACCTAGACGGTGAGAAGGTTGATTGCCCGGTGACTTCTTTAAGGAAGATTGTGAAGAAGCCCGAGCCAAGTTGTGAGTAGTTTGGTGCTCGCCATCTCCGGAGCGGAGGAAGAGTTACCACTAGTAATCGAGGAGCAAGGCTTAATTTGTGGAGCCGGTCCAAGAGCGCTTAGGCTTTCCTCAACGTGGACTAGTGAAGACCGGCAAGTCTTCGATACCACAGGAAAACATCGTGTGTCTCATTGTGATCATTTCTTTGTCTTCCTTAGCATTTACTTTTGACAAGCAATTTGATTATATTTGCTAGTGCTTGAGATTTGTTATTATATCAATTGCTTAGTATTGCTAGAATTGAGTTGGTTTGGTTGTCTTAGCATAATTGCCTAATAATCTTAGTCATAACTTGTTTAATTAGGCAAGAATGTTTAAAACCTCCTATTCACCCCCCTCTAGTCGGTTATCCTTGATCCTACATTAGTTCACCCAAAAGCTGATCGAGGTCATTGTACTATCAAATTTCTCGTGCCATCGCTTGAGAGCTTGCTATAGACCATACAAGAATTTAATCAATCCACATACTTTCTTTTCTTGCCATTCAACCACAAATACATCAGGATATTGCATATAAATCTCCACATCCAACTCCCCATTTAGGAATACGGTCTTTACATCCGTTTGATGTACTTGGAGTTTGTATGCAGCAGCTAGTGCTAAAAGCACCTGAATTATGGGTAAACAAGCCACCAGAGAGTATGTATCAAAATAATCTTCTCCTTCCTTTTGCATGCAATATTTAGCTACTAATCGGGCCTTGTACTTGTCTATAATACCATCAGGTCTATGCTTTCTTTTAAAGATGCATTTGTAGCTCACTGGTTTACATCCAGGTGGAAGATCTGTAATATCCCATGTTCTGTTAGCTATAATGGAATCCATCTCACTACGATCTGCTTTCTTCTAGTAATCCACATCTGGGGATGCATATATCTCTGAAAGGGTTCATTGTTCATCATTCACGACATAGTTGACATAATCATTGCAAAGTGACTTTCCATTTCTCTACCTCTTACTCCTCCTCAACTCCAACTCTGGAGCAGTATCATCCACACTATAAAGAATAGAGTGTTTATCTAAACTAGTATGGTCAACAACTTTATTTGGTCTCATAGGAAACACATATTTAAAGAATGTTGCATCGCGAGATTCCATCACTATATTTGTAGCAATGTCACTCACATCGAATTTGACTATAAGAAATCTATAAGCCGTGCTATTTATAACATATTCTAGAAAGACACAATCAACGGTCTTAGGACAAAGCTTCATTTTCTTGGTAACGACACATACACTTTTGCAAGGCATCCCCATGTTTAAAGAAAAGATAAGTTAGATTTTCTCCTCTTCCATTCTTCATAGGGTGTTTCCTCCTACTTACGAGGCAGATCCTTATTCTGGATATAATTAGCTGTGAGAACTATTTCACCCCACCAATAGTCTGGCATACCTGAACTTTGGAGCATGGCGTTAACCAAGTCATAAAGAGTTCAATTCTTTCTTTCGGTTATTCCATTGGATTAAGGTGAATATGATGAAGTAATTTTATGAATTATTTCATTTTCTTCACAGAATTGAGATAACTTATTTGAGACATATTCACCGCCTCGATCCGACCTTAACCGTGATTTTCTTTTCTAGTTGATTTTCAACTTTGGCTTTATAGACTTTAGAGTGTTCTAGTACTTCATCTTTTGGCTTAAGTAAATAATGTTTGTCATCATCTATGAGAGTCAAAAAATAATGTTTGTCACATTTGGTTAATATTCTACTTATCTCACATGCCAAATATCATGAATTTTATTGCAATGGAAAACATTAAAAATATTTACATTATTTGAATGAAGAAGAGATAGGCGGAATATGCCTCTGCTATCATAGCCTTTGCCCATAAAATTATCAAATTTGATCAACACAACGTTATTGGACTAAAAAACAAACTTTATTCCTTTCCTACACAGTATAGGCCCACTCAACAGATTGCGAGTTATGGTAGGCATATACAACACATCTTTCAGAATGAGTATTTTGCTTGAAGTAACTTGTCTAATCCCATGTACTGTGACAACAACTCCATTCCCCAATTAGGACGGATCCACCATCTTCACCCTGAAATGAAGAGAAACAAGATTGATCAGCACATATATATCTATTAGCAGCTATATCAATCCACCAGTCAATTGATGGACTTGCCATAAAGACCCGAGGTACATACTCTTCTAAGTTGGAGCTAGCTAGTGCGACATTCACTTTAACCTTGCACCCTTTATGCTAACCAGGGGAAGGACCCTTGCCCTTATGATTGTGGTAATGGTTGGCCTTATGACCAATCTCTCCGCAAACAAAGCAGATGATGTCCTTCTTTTTCTTCTTTATTTTCTTTGATTGGAACTTGACTTGGGGCTAATTCTTGACCTTTTGTTTCCTAGAGCCTCCAGTACTCTTGACCTCCACTTGATGAGCCTGAACTTGAGCCTTTCCTACACCGTCACTGGCTTTAGCATGCTCTTCGACATTAATAGCAGCTGACAACTCGTTGAAAGTCAAGCGCTCCTTCATATGTTGACGAGCAGTAATAAGGTCACACCACGAGAGTGGTAACTTAGCCAGGATAGCGTTTACTTGGAACTTCTCTGGTAGGATGTAGTCGTACTAACTTAAGTCACATATATGGAGTTGTAACTCATAGAGCTGCTCTATCACCGACCACCCCTCAACCATCTTATAATTCAAGTAATTAGCAGTTATAATGATTCATTCCCATTATCCCTTTTGAAATACTTCTCATCACGTTCGACCTAGAGTTGTTTGGTATTGGTGAAGTTAACATACACATCGAATAGCCAGTTGGATAAGTGGCTAATAAACGGGCTTAGACTGAATTATCGGCATCCACCCACTGCATCATTTCAGTGGTTTCCAATGGGAACACTGGAAGATTTGAAATCACTCAAAATAATTTGAGATCAGTCAATCAAAGTTTAGTTTTAACCTGCCAACGTTTGAAGTTGGCACCATCAAATACTTCCAGCTTAATGACATCATATGATGAAGCCATTTCTTTAATAGTAGGTTTTCTAGACTGTTGTAAATAATGTAGTATAAGCATATATTTAGATTTAATTCTAACATATAAACAAAATTAAAGCATATTTTCAACAGTATATAAATGACAGAAATTGCATATAAACATGTAATTCTAATATGTCATTTATATAAAAATATATACTCAAATCATTAAACAAGGTCACTGCCAAAATGAGCATGTAAAGTATTTTCATGAACCAGGGAAAACTAAAAATAGCATAAAGCTCAAGTTTTAGGTTAATAATTGCTCTCAGAGTAGTGTTGCTCAAGACTTTGATCTTAGCCATCTTAATACTTTTGTCGATACTCTTCATTAATGATAAGACAACTAAAGGTAATGATTTGAGCTCTAGTGCATTACTTTATCTGCCATACTAATTTGCATATACTAAAGATAGCAACTCCAAATTTTTTGGTATAACAGAAGTTTCCAAGAAATTGATTACAAGACAATACTCTGACTAACAAAGAGAAGATGATTAGTTTCCGAGAAAATAATTATAAGACAGTACTCTGACTGACAAAGAGAAGATGATCAGGTAATACTACCACAGATACTCGAAGCAACATAGGAACAGATCCTCTGTGGACTAATATGAAATCTGAATTTGACTACTATACAAATTATAATCACAGATCTAGATGTTACTTCTGACAGAGCGAAAATATAACTCAAAGTGCAATGGAACAGAAGTAAACACCGCAGGTAGAGCTCAAATCTAACTAGTTGTTTAGATCAATTTTAGTATTTGACACATTTTTCATATAGCTTTAAACCGAGCCCACTAGCAAACAATGTCTTCCAGTACTAGAACATATACCAGAGATTAATGAATTATCACAGTCCACAATGTTTGCAACATGAAAAACCGAAATACTCATATTGCGCACGGCACTCAAAGCCGTCTAAAAGTGAACCGAGTCTGAGGTAAGTGCAATCACCAACAAGAACCAGGGCAAGGCACACCCGAGGGTGCTGTCTCAGAAAACCTAGTACCCCGCTGTGCCGCAGCGAGAGAGGAGCGTGGTAGACGGAGATACAATGCCACTAATATCTATTGTAATATATTTGTGAAACCTCATGAAATGATAATATTATTAAGTATTTTTAAAATAAATCTATACATATTGGCTGTTGAGTTGGTGCTCTTGGAGGTTGTCGAGGCTGAACTGGTTTCTGATCATAATACAGCTTGTGAAGACATTTGATAGCTACTGATAACAACTGCAAGTACTCCTACTATGGGACTCTTCTTTTTAACTTCTAAAAGCTATTTTTGGCTTTTCTACAATAGTTAATTTTTAAACAGAGTATGTTTTCAAAATATGATCTACAAGTTGATTGTAGTACATACTGTGGCAACTTCATATACCCTTGTAGGACTGTTGAGCTGTTACCAATGCAGCCAGGGCTATCGGCACTATCTGGAGGTAAGCGCCAAACCTAAGAATTTATTGACTATGTTCTCCATTGCTTGTGCACCGGTGATAGCTGGTGGCACTGGGCAGACAAGCATCATGAGGAGGTCAATTATGCTGGCATACATGGTGACGGCTTCAGCTACCCTGAGGCTTGTTGCTCCTAGCCACTGACAGTGCTTCCCTTGCTGCTGGCTGTACCACCCGCCCTTGGAGTAGCCAAAGAGTGCCGTTGACAACCTGAAGAAGATGGCTTGTGTAACTTCCGATGAGATGTCGAAGAAGAAGGCGAGGTTGATGGCATGAGTGTAGTACAGTCTGTTGCCCTCTTCAAATTCATCCAAGTGAGCGCTGTAAATGAGGAAAAGCATGAGCAGAAACTCCAACTCCAATGCTGGGATGTAGGTGGTGCTGAGGATCACTGAGATGTAAGAGAGGAACGCCGCGATGGATAGATACTTTAAGATAAACCGCTAATATTTTCGAAACAAATCTATACATATCATTTTTATTTATCCAATCAAAATATCTAAAAAGATATCGATAGCCAAAATTTAGAGAGTATAATAACACATATCCTAAAATGTCGCTCTTTTGTGACTAGAAAGAGTACCTCGCTTGTAGTTGCTGCCATTTTCCTCCTTGATTTATATTATGTTTTCACTTAATCATAGGAACAAACGTCCCACAAAAGATTGCCACGCCTTTTATCCTTTAGTTTGTTAATTTCTGCAACACTGAGCTAATATGCTGAAACCTGCTGAATAATTGTGATAGAAATTTTTTTAAAAAGCTACAATTGAAGTATCACTTGCACATCTATGGACAAATTAACAGAGTAGAAAGCCAAAGGGAAAGGAATGACACAAGAGACAACCTGAAAAGGAGAGGCCTGCAGCAGAAGTAATATCTCCTTTGAGAGCACATGTGTTCGGAGAAGACTATCAAAGATATATGTTCTTCCATCGTTTGACTTAATTTGTTCAAGTTGTTCTTATTGTAGCCAGAAAAGGTCTTGGTGTCATGGTGTGCATAGGGTCATAACAAAAACATACTGAAGAAGAATAATATACATAAATTCAAATTGTTTTAAGTTTTAATTTATTAAATAGTCAGTTCAGACTTGTGAAAAGAATTGTAGGACTAGATCAAACTCTGAACGGATTCTCACGGTTGCTACTCATACATTGCTATTGCATTTGGTACTTGTGCTGGCATTGAGATTGTATATATGTTCAGATCAAGCTTGGCCTTACGAGAAATATTTTAGAAGGCATGCATACGCTGATGATGTGTTCATCTCGTACTATTGGAGCGTCCGGCTGATTCATGCGTAACAGTGATAGTATGCATCTATATCTATACAACCGTCAGTAAGCCGGTTGGTTTTCTAATTTGCATTAAGAAAGGAAATGTATCAGATCGATGTGTTTAATTAAAAATAGTATATAATAAAAACTGAAGGACACATGGGCATGCTCAATGAAAATAGTTTAGGGAACTCGAATGCATATTACTCTCTACTTGCGTGTACTAAAGTTGCAATAGAACTAGTTCCAAACATTGTACATGCATAGCCAAAGTTTAGAAAGTATAACAACACATATCCCAAAATGCCACTCTTTTGTGACTAGAAAGAGTACCTCGCTTATAGTTGCTGCCATTTTCCTCCTTGATTTATAATTATGTTTTCACTTAATCATAGGAACAAACGTCCCACAAAAGATTGCCACGCCTTTTATCCTTTAGTTTCTTAATTTCTGCAACACTGAACTAATACGCTGAAACCTGTTGAATAATTGTGATAGAAATTTTAAAAAAAGCTGCAATTGAAGTATCACTTGCACATCTATGGAAAAATTAACAGAGTAGAAAGCAGTAACACCCCCGTTTCCAGGGGCGGTACTTACTGTTCATCTCGCAGCTACCCAGAACTGTTCAACTGCGAGGCACTGTA
Source organism: Melocanna baccifera (assembly GCA_036346265.1). Classification (NCBI taxonomy): domain Eukaryota; kingdom Viridiplantae; phylum Streptophyta; class Magnoliopsida; order Poales; family Poaceae; genus Melocanna; species Melocanna baccifera. The sequence continues at coordinate 1,504,351 of CM070700.1, forward strand.
ATTGAGTGTACATCATAGCCAACATTTGCTCAAGAAAGTCAATTTTATTACAATATAGTAACTGGACAGCCGAAACTTACAGCGAGACAGCGGCCCTTTCAATACAGAAAACCAAAGGCACCACAGGCAGGCCCGAGTGCAGAACAACCCTAAAATCAAACGCCATACTCGTCGTAAGCGCCTTCGTCTTCGACTTCGTAGACTCCTTGATCTTGCGATGCACCTTCTATTAAATTTTTGTTTGCAAGTATGAGTACAACCACCGTACTCAACAAGTCACATGTGGAAATGCTAAATAATTACATGCAAGAAAGTTCAATAAATTGGGTATAGTGGTTCCATAATTTTATGTGGATGTAGCTTTATTTCGTAAACAGTTACAGTTTAAAACAATAAAATCATATAATATTTAATAAATGGGTTTCTTTACTTGACTTTCCATACTTTATCATTATCAAAACCATTAACACCTTTTCGTCCCTACTTATGCATCAACAACGGAATCGCCCATTGAACATAGCTTCGTATACCGGAAGCACGGCGTATCAAAGATACGTATGTGATTACTCCGAAGAGTTTGCTCAGCTTTACCCACAAGATTTCATAACTCCCACGACAGAGCTACAAAAACAAAGTTGTTCACTGCTCATTTCTTTATTTAACCTCCGCTCGGTAGACCTCCAGTACGGACCCGGGCATCCACTAGCTAAGTCGAATGTTTTTCTCCCGTCCCGAGTGAATCCTACCGGATTTGTATGATTTTACCCCTTCTCATACCAAATCCTTCCTTCTGTACATGCCTGGAGTGTTAAACCAATTTGAGCAGGTACTAAACCAGGATTGATGAATCAAACTTGTGGTTGAGCGACCACTATGTTCTTGTTAAGCACAAGTCTCTTCAATCTATCGGGCCCATCTACTTCAAACCATTTCCCTTTTTTTCTTTTTACACACTTTCCACTGCCCGACGACAGTGTAACCATCACATAAAGTATCACTTTCTTTACTTTATGGACTTTACTTTCACTTTTACAAGGATTACTGGCAAAATGCCCTTGCTTAACAATATGTGACAATTGAATTTCCTATACTACTATGATTAATTAAATAGTACGAATAATAATTCTAGGTCTTGTCAAGGTGAATGTGGCCATTAAAATTAAACTAGGCTTTTGTCGGTGGTGGGATGTAACTAGCACCATGATAATTTAACATTTCTTTGTACATAAAATAACAATGCACAAGGTACTTAATGGAAATACCGGCAAGTAAATGAATAACTGAAGTGGGTTCAATATGATCAAAAATACGTGACTTACCTCGCAAATTAACGATTTCGATTATCTTGTGTCCTTCAAAGTATTGATTTCGAGTTGAACCTTCTTCTCCTGGAATCGACGGATTCGCAGCGTCGAAGGCTTACGCGCAAAACAAACAAACAAATTTTAGTCCGCATTCCAAGGCTTGAATTTGGACTAAAAAGAAATAAAACAAAATCAGACAAAAATCCAAATAAAAGGGTTTCGGGTTTTTAGAGGCTTGGTATGGAAAATTTGGCCTCGGAAATGGGTTTGTAGGCTCAAACTAGTCGAATGGATATTTTTATGTGTTAACGGGTTGGGCGAATAGTGTCGGGTCTGGCACTATTCATTGCGGGTTAGGTCTTGCTACAGTAACCGTGCCCGCTACTGTTCCTCTTCCTCACCCGAGCGCACGCGCGGCAGAGAAACAGAGGGAGAAAGCGCTGGCGATTTTTGGGGCTGCGGTGACTTGCGACGAATTCTGAAAGTAGGAACGGGTTGCTAGAGGTCTGGGGAACCCATTTTGGGGGTCGGCACCGGTGACAAGTCCGGCGATCGCCGACGGCTGGCTTGAGAACTCGGCACGGTTTTTGAATGGTGTAGAGCGAACAAAGGGTTAACTAGGCCATTGAGCTGGTGATTGAGCATCTCTAGGACTTGAGGAAGCTCAAGGTAGCAGCGGTTTGGCTGGGGAATGTCGGAGCCGGGCTGTCCGCGGTGGCTAGCCATGGCCTTGCGGCGACGCTCAGGGGTAGAGTCGTAGGGGCTGTGGGAGCTTTGGGCGAGACTTAGGGGGGGGGGGGGGTTTGGGATGCTCGGAGGAAGCTCTGGACGAGTTCAATTGAATTCTAATCGAGCAACACACCGAATTGAACATTCGGGCATACCTCAGGTATTTCGGTGGTTCTCGGCGGTGGAGGAAGCTTGGGGCAATTGGGCGCATCAGGAGCTTCACGGGAGTGCATGGAGGAGGTTGGAGGGGTCTTCGGCTTTTAAAGGAGGCTGGAGGCGGTTCGGCACCATGAGGGCCAACGGCGGTTCTGGCTGGCAGGTGGCGCACAGCAAGGGGAGGGGCTAGGGTGTGCTAGGGTAGTACGACACTTTGACTTGGTTGAGGCAGTGGCAGGAGCTGGAAGGCACGACAGAGGTCGGATGGCTTGGAGGCCAAGAAAACAGCGGCAGCGGCAAACTACCAGACGGCAACGGGGATATTTGCCGAGTAGCTGGACAGGTGGATGAGAGAACGATTGAGGTTTACCAGGGGCTTGCTAGAAGCTTGTCAAAGGTTCACCAGTCGCGGCTTTACAGCATAGCAACGGCAAGGAAGAAGCTAGGCGCGGGCGGCGACCAAAGACAGGCGGCGGCGATATTTTCAGTTTGTGAACAGTGACTGCGCAGGAGCAGCGAATTGGAGGCGGTTTCGGCCATGGGATGGGTCGGGCTGGGTTGGATTTCATGCGGGATTGGTTGGGCTTGGGCTGGGAGGAAGATTCAAGCAAGAAATCAAGGAAATTTCAACTTTTGCAAATTTCGGTTTTGTTTCAAAAGCCAAAGGGAAAGGAATGACACAAGAGACAATGCCATAGGGGTCTCGATGGCTGATACATGGCGCTAGGTAGGATCGAATGGCGAACAAGGCGGTAGACCGGACGGCACGGATGCATGCGGGTGAGCCGACGATGGCCGACACATATCAGCCATATTCGGCCTAAGAGATTTCAAAGGATTTCCCAAAATTTCAAATTTCAAAAAATCAGAGAAGGGATTAAGCTCTAGAAAATAGCAAATAGACCCGAAAAAATCTCAAAAAATTTAGAAAAATTCTTTGAAGCACAAGGAACCCAAATAAAATACTTTCAACTATAATTGAAGTTTAACTAGTGACATTAAATCCTTTTAATTAATAAAAATTCCATTTAAGCTTTAATTAATTATAGAAAACTCTGTTTCAAATAAACTCTGGAAAATAGGATGTTACACTTTAGCTCTTCTAGTAAGCTCGTGTTGTTTTGAAGTAGATGGATTGCAAATAACATATGGAACACGGCCAAGGATGCCCTCATCACAAGACACGGGAACCACTCTATGCGGGCAGCAGCGAATCTTGTACATGAATGACACGTGGCAGCACGCAGGTGGTGGTGACACTTCGAAAGCCTCGGTTGACGCATGGGATAGGCTAGAGATGGCGCTGGGGAATTAAAAGGAATTACCTCGGATTTCTAATTCTGGTTTGTGGCTTGTCTCTGTTAAGGATATAAGGGTATTTATGTCTTTTCCTAGTTTATACGGTTTGGTTGTCTTTGGGTCATGTACTATATATTCCCCCTTTGGGCTGTGCAATACATGTGCGATTCATCTATTCATCCATAAATCTAACATGGTATCAGAGCAAAGGTTAGGGTTACAGTTTACTGTAGCTGCCGCTGCCTCCTAGCCTCCGCTTTTCCGCATGTGCTGCCCCCGGGAGAAGCGATCTCCGCACCGGAGGGCGGCCACCATCACTGGATCCCATCGTTGGTCTTCCACAACATGAGCTGCCGCCATTGTCCTCTTCACAGATAGCCGCCACTGCTTGGTGCTCTTGGCTGTCTCCACGACTTCCCTCGGTCAAACATGGCCTTCATCCTCTGTTCATGTGCTTCTCACCATGGCTGCCACTATGCAGGCGTCCGGATCGGCTGCCTTGGATCTGGCCGCCTCAAGCTCTGGAGACGAGGGCTCTTTGGGCTGTTGTCGCCTTTCTTGGATTCGCCGGATCCATCCAATCTGGGATCTGCCCACCATTGTACCGCCGTCGCCGCTCAGCTCTCTCAATGCCGATCGGCCGACGTCGGTCTAATCCGGACACCCCACCGCCAAGGCCTCCTAATCCGAACTCCCTGCCACGCGCTATGCCCCTCTACGGCTCATCACCACCAACATGTGCTCGTCGTCTTCCCGTCGCCTGTAGGCTTTCCCTCTGGGCTGAGGCTATCTTCTTATATTGGTCTGCTTGCCTCTTCTAGCTGCCGCGTTTGGGCTTGGCCTCGGCTAATGCTGGCCTCTCTTTGTTGCAGCCAGCGGCCACCGGGGATGGCGAGCCTAGGCTTATGGGCTCCCTGGCCGGTGGTGGAGGGGGAGAGGTGACAAGAGGGAGGGCCATGTGCCCCCGAGCACCGACAGCAGAGTTGGCAAGTTAGGTCTTTTATGTGCTGCCATTTACATATGCGTGTTAGTTTTTATTATTTCTACTGCATGCTGTATAGCCTGAGGGTGAAGAGTTAGCCACTGCTAGCATTAGTGTCTTTGCTACTAGTTTCCTTTTGAGTCTTCTGTTGTATCCATTCAAGTCCTTAATTTTATCTTTTTGAGTTCGTCTAAGTTATGCGAGTCCATAAATCTATTGTCAGTCATACAAGCATAAAAATTTTCTTTTTGCATGGCAACAACCGCTACTCCTCTCTGAGCCACGTGCAGCGTAGAAGTCTTTATGATGCCGCCGCCTCTCTCTATGCTGTCGCCTCGAGCTTCTAAGGCCGTTGTGCTTCTTCTGCACTGCGCTTCTTCTGCACTGTGCCGTCGCTATCTTGGGCTTTGATTTGCGCAACCATATTATGATGCCACCGCTATCTATTTCTCTTCAACTCAACATATTTTCCAAGAGCTACACGTTGTGACGATATTATCAAGACTCGGATTTCATATTTTTTTCCTATTTTAGTGTCAAGTTTTTTCAAATGCAATGCTATTGCATACGTCTTGCATTTGAGTGGTGTTAAGGGTATTAGATGTATTTCCTATTGTACTAGGATTTAGTCTTGTCCCTTTTGTACCCTATATATATTGCCTATTGGGCCTCTTGAATGCACACGATATTCATAACATGGTATCAGAGTAAATGGTTAAATCTCAAACCCTAGTCTCTCCGCACGTCTTTCACTGCCGCTGTCCCCGAGAGGATCGATATCCACTCTCGGGATGGCCACCATGTTTTGGGCCATCGCCGCCCTCGGGTAGTCGACCCCTCTACGTGTCTCCAGAGTACACCGCCGGATCTGGATGCCCTCAAGCCGCCGCTGCTGGATCTCCGTAGCCTTTCCCGATTCCACCGCTGACAGCCTCTTCGCTCAGATCCGGTCGTCTCCTACACAGATCCAGTGCGCCGCCTTCTCGGAGATGCACTCCGGGTCGATCACCCCCCACTAGATATGACACTCTCCACCACCAGCTTGTCCCGTCGGCTCATTGATGTCTATAGCTGGCCTCATCTGGCTGCCTCCGTGCTCTGCGCCACCAGCCCTCACTATCTCCATGCCCACACCTCGGATCCATGAGATCCGGATCCCGCCAGCCATGTTCCGCTTGGATCTGGTTGGCCGCCTCCATCTTCTCAGGCTGTCGTCGCTCTTCCTGGCTTGCCACTGCCTTTGGATCACCGCTGCAGCTGCTCGCCATCACCCATCGCTGCAATCTTTTTGCATCGGCTCCAAGCCCAGATCCTGCCTCGAGTCGCATGGACTGCGTTCGCAATCCAGGTGCCCAAGGAGAAGACTTCACGGCCGGATCCAGACCTCTCCCATCCGCATCATCGCCAATTCCGGCCGACTTCGACGCCCTCCTCCCGCTCTACGACCTTGAGGCCACCTATTGGTTGTGCTTAAGTCATGCTCATGATGGGAAGCATGGCAGTCGAAGTGGTTGGAGGCGTATAAAGAGAGGGGATGAGTTGCTGCACGGGGATTGGTTGGTGTTGAGAAAGGGTGTGGTTGCTACTATTTGCAGCTTTAGGCTTTTGATGTTGGTGTTGTTGCTGTCAGTATCTGCAGTTTTGTGTTCTGCTGTTAGTATATGTAGTTTTGCATCCTTTTGCTTTGAGTCTTCCATTGCATCAATTCAAATCCGTGGTTATCTATCTTTTAGTTCGTCTAAATTATACGAGTCCACAAATTTCTATGTCAGTTAGTCGATTGCTTTGGTAGCCTCAATCCATCTTCTAGGATTCAATGTGGCCTTTCGCATGACAGTAACCACCGCTCTTCTTTTTGAGCAGTTTGCAGATCGTAGAAGTCGTTAGCCGCCGCTTCTCTCTGAACCGCTTCACCGAGCTTCTAAGGCTACCGCGCTTCTTCTGCACTGCGCTTCTTGTGTAGTGCGCCGCCGCTGTCTTGGATTTCGATCTGCTTTATGGGTGCAAACATGCTTTATGGGATGCCGCACGATCTCAGATGGAGTTCTTCTGGCTTCGACATAATTTTCAAGAGCTGCATGCTACAATGACGTCTTCAAGACTTGGATTTTGGATTTTCTCTATTTTAGTGTCAATTCTTTCAAATACAACGCTATTGCATCGCCTTACATTTGAGGGGGGGTGTTAGATATAAGGGTATTTATGTCTTTTCCTAGTTTCTAGGGTTTGGTTGTGCCCTTGGGTCATGTACTTTATATTGCCCCTTTGGACTGTGCAATAGATGTACGATTCATCTATTAATCCATAGATCTAACAATATGTTCCCCACGATCCCCTTTTATCATGGCATGAGAACGACTCAAACTCCAACTCCTTGTTCTACTTGTTCTAGAAAGCCATCTTCTCTACAAAACCATGCATTCCCTTTTTGCTATTTACGTACAAGTCCTCAAGAGCTATTTTTGGGATATTACAGAGTCACTTGCTTACAAAAGAACTCATACAAGATCTGTTCTGAACTACAAAAACCAAGTATTATTCGTTAATACGTCAATGCACTACCATCTACTTGCCATGATACAAGGTTGTTAGGATCTCCATACATAGGATCTTAATTAGAAAGAACCATACAAAATAACAACTGAGAACCTTATGATCTTTTGACTCATGGGTTTCAACTTAAGATCCTAGAATTGTGATCCTATCTACAACAAAATGATCCTACCTAGGAACCTGATACTAAAAACCTTCTTCTTGCAGCTGGATACTGTAGCTATGTTGCTTTTGTCAGTGTTGTTTAGTCTCTCATGTTTTCTTTTCTCCGGTTCCTTATTTAGAGAGAGGCATGAGCAAGACCGGTTGTACTTTCTTACCTGACCAATTTGGTTAGGTGATTAGTTGTACTCTTTCTTCTTTTATTAATGAAATGATATGCAAGTCTTTTGCATATTCTTGAAAAAAAAACCTTCGTCGTAGTATATTTTCTATAGCACTTTAAGATGTACAGATAAACACTTGGTCTTTTCCATTACTTTTCTCATATCCTACCAAGTAGTTTTATAATGTTGTATGATCCATAGTATCTGGTATTACTATACAGGCAGAATTTTGAATATATTCTCAAGCTTCAGGAAGTGAACTGGCTGATACAAATACAAGCATGTTTCCTGACGTGGATAGCACTTGGAAGGTATCTTCTACTAAACTTAAGTGGTGACTGAATTAGTTTTATTGCCTAATTAGGCATCTTTTTTTATATGTTTAGTTTTTTTTACTGCAAAGTATTGAGATGGAATGCTATGGTTTGCAAGTCAAGCAATTTTCTATGATAGGAATTTTTCATCTTTCTATGTTGAGCAATAGCAATCCACCTTAATATAAAATGTTTCAACCCAATAGCACCTTCACATTGTACATAATTAAAAACTAATTGGTGATAGCAATAACCTGGTGACTAAACAATAATTATACTGTACTTGTGTACCAGTTGATGTAATTTTTTTAATTGAAACAGTAGGAAAGGATCCTACTGTAAATATATATTAAATATTTTTTTAAAAAGGGAGATACAGAAGATATTTACAAAAAAGAAACAAAAAAATCAAACAAGACTATTGAACCAATTCTCAGTGAATGGTTGATAGGTTTTCTTTGCTCTATATCCTAACCATGGCAAATTCATGTTTGAAAATGTTTCTCCAACCTGAGAAATCCGAGTTAATGTGTTGAAAAGCCTTATTATTCCTTGTTTTCCAAATTGCCCAAGCAGACAACTATAATCTCCATATAAAAAGGTTGGGCAATATTGTGCTTGAGCTCCAGGATGGACTCATGCACTAAGAGGCCTGGGTTCTCGAAGGGCATATATAATCCCAGCAAAAGGACAGCACCAAAAGAGGTGGTAAAGAGTCTCCTTGTTCTTTCGATCACATAAAACACAAGTATAATCATCTAAACTGAATTTTATCCTGCCAAGTCTGTCTTTCACTAGCAACCAGAAAAAAAAATCTTATGTCTAAGTTGATAAGTGCTTTTCCAAAGCCATCCGTAGTACTGCGGTAGTTCAATGTGTCCCATAAGGAGCTTATAGGCCTTTACAGAGGAATACCTTCCATCATTCCAAATGTAAGTCCAAGCATCACTTTCTGAAGATAGCTGAGTATGTTGCACTAAATTCTGGACTTCTAAGAACTGTTCATATGCCTGATGAGAAAATGGCAAATGAAACAAATCTTGAAAATGCTCCATTTGCCGAACTAAAGCTGCTGTGCTCTTATCATTTTTGACAAGTGAGAGCAATTCAGGCTTCTGAATAAAAAAAGGTGACAATTCCATAAATCCTTCCAGAAGAAATCTATTTTTCCTTTACCTAGTGTGCAGGAGGTCATTCCTTTATAAAGATCCAACAATTTGAGGTTGTCTCTGCACCAGAACGATCCATCACTGATCCATTAATAAAGATCCGGTTGATGTAATTGGCCATGTGCTGTTGGGCAAATTGTCACTGGTTTTTTCCTACCAAGCATGCAGTCACCTAAACTATACAATGCTGGCCAGTGTTGGGTTGACTGTCATATAATGACTGCATAGCTAGTAATGGTAATACCATCCAGTTAATAGTATATCCTAATACTGATTTTTGAAAACCTTGGTGTTGCAGAGCACTTTAGTCCACACCGCACCACAACTTTTTTACTTCAGCTCAGTAATATATTTTTGTAGCTGGTAAAATGAGGATATCATGCTGCTTGTAGTGTCAGATTGTTTTGCTTTTACTATGTTTTTATGAATTATTTCTATAGTTCAGTTTGATAACTTATAGGCTCCTTCCTAACCACTCCTCTACAGACATTTAGTGAGATCCAGAGACTCCTGAGCAAAACCAATGGCAAATTCATCCGTGATGTGATTACTCCTGCGCCTCTTGTGGTGCATGAAACTACTAACCTTGACGCTGCTGCAAGGTATGTTTAGCCAACCTGTGTGACTTCCTGGTCTATTTCTACGAATTTATTATCACTCAGCAGGAATGGTGGTCTTTTGTTTCACAGGTTGCTACTTGAAACCAAACATCGCAGATTGCCTGTGGTTTATAGCATGGGTAAATTGGTGAGTGGATCTATCTTTCCTTTCTTCCTCCCCGTTTCATTTCTTTAGCTAGGTGTCTTGAACAAAATTTCTATTCTGAATGTTGGGATGATCACAAGGGGGAATGTCGTCAGAGTTGGCCTCAAAATAAAGAAGAATGCTGAAGAAGGTGCTTGAATTGGATAGTGTAGATTATTCTTTACAAGGCCCCCACTTGGGGTTGAACCTGCGAGCTGCGACCATTTGGCAATTCAGCTCATTGAAACATTGATTGTTGAACTGAACTTCATCGCCATTCTATAAGTAATATAAGTAGTTCACAGCGTAATATAAGTAGTGTATTGTTGCAGAGAGTTGGAATATAGTGTCGCATGGGGACAGTTACAATCCATTTGAGGATACTTGGTTGCCTCAACATATTATAATAGGTAGCAGTAGCACACTGTCTGGAGGTTGATATTCTTTTTTTTTCTCAATGATTGTACATGTGAGCATTTTTACATTGATTAATATAGTGAAATTAGTGCTTGTGATATGATGATACCTTTCCACCTCTGGGTTGAGGTCAAAACATTTTCCAATTGTATTATGATTTCATCCTGCCCTTGCTCGGAAAATGTTTCATCATACAACCAAGCAGGCTGCAACAAATAGATACATGAGCAATGATTAGACCCAACTCACCCCAAGTGTTGATTTCACTATGGTCTTTGCGTAGTTTTCGACCTGTGATTTATTCTGTGTAAGTCCCCAATCAGACCTGTGAGGCTGTGAAGTTGGATGAGGTAATCTATTTGTTGTGGAATGAAGCAAGAAGACCACCCTTTTCTGTGTAATTGATGCTCCAGCATTATGTTAGTCTGAAAAATGGCAATTGTTTTAAGATATTTAAGTCTATTGTAGGCTGTATGTAGGTCTTCCAAATTCATAAGTTGTCAACACCTCCCCTGACTGAACTGCAATGGTCGCTCCTTGATCACACTCCCCCATGCACAGTTGCTATGAATATATGCAAAGCACATCTATTTTTGGAGATAATTGCATGGAGCACCCTACATTTTTGCAGAAAGTTTCAAAATGTTTCCAAAACATGTTTTCATGTTACTTGTTAACACTCATCTATATTGTTGAGTTCAATCGAGTATGAAATGGTCCATCTATGTAAATTAAGAACCCAACTCAACAACACCATATCAAACCTGACAAGTCATCATCTAAATCAGTGTTACAATCAATATACCTTGACCATATGGCCGTATGTGCCACGCTAGCAACCACTCGTAATCTCCTTAGTTGGCATGTAGTGGCACATAAATTGAGTCTAATAGTGACTCGAATGACATAAATTGGGTTTGTGCCAAGGTGGCTACATTTGCCAAGAACTGGTTTGGACTTTATTTGGGCTCTTAAAATATACGTTATTTGACAAGAAAGAAATTTTAGAGTCCCTATGAAATATGTTTTTTAAAGTAGATGTTTAGATATTATCCTTTACAATTGAATTAGTATTTATTTATCAAGAAAGATGATGTCCTACGCACTATGCATGTAAATAACTTATAAGTACGTCTCAGTGATATTTTTAATGGTTCTTTGAATAAACCAACGGCAAAATTGTAGATTGCGTGATTAATTGGTTCTAAATTGCGTGAAAACTGCATCTTTTCTGTGGAAAAAAAAATAGCTGATACAAAATCTATCGTAACGTTGTCGATGTCAGCCTTGCCCTACTCAAATTAAGAATTCCACGCAATAACATAAAGCACAATAATTAAAGCACTTCAAATTAGAATTCCACACAGCAATCAATAAATTTGGTTGTTTAATGGTATCCACGCTATATTCGTAACTAAAAGCATACTCTTTTTAGGGAAATCAGTAGGAGAGACTCCTACTGTGGTATTATATAATAAAAAATAAAGGAATTATAATATGTACAAAGGAACACTACTTAAAGTCCATCTAGCCAATTACAAATGACATCATGATCATCAGCCTTAATTCTACACAAGTGTAGAATTATATTTCCCTTAAAGTTGTGTTTCCAATTCTCCAGAGTACCAGAAGAGGCCTAAAAAATAACCCCATTGTGTTGCTTCCAAATGTGCCTAGCAGCAATTATAGAGATTTCCATGAAACATGGCAGATTAGAGTTACGTTTAGCAAGGAGGATCATGCGCTCAATAGAGTTATCAAGGCACCAGGTAATCCCAAGATACTGCCAATACTAGGAGCTAAAAGAGCAGCCAAAGATCATGAGTATTAAGTTGATCCATGAATAACAGCCAAGCAAAAATTTTTAACTTCATGAGGCCTAAAAAATAACCCCATTGTGTTGCTTTCAAATGTGCCAAGCAGTAATTATAAAGATTTCCATAAAACACGGCAGATTAGAGTTATGTTTAGTAAGGAGGATCATGCGCTCAATAGAGTTATCAAGGCACCAGGTATCCCAAGATACTGCCAATACTAGGAGCTAAAAGAGCAGCCAAAGAAAAGATGGAATGATGTCTCCTTGTCACCCCCATCACATAAAACACAGATTGGGGAGCTAGCAATATGAAAGTGTTTCCGTTTTAAAAGATCATGAGTATTAAGTTGATCCATGAATAACAGCTAGGCAAAAACGTTTAGCTTCATGATGCATTTGCTTTTCTAGATGAGCATAAATCCTAGGAAATTGTGGAGGCAACTAAAGTGTTGAGAGTAGTACTTGTGAGAAGTATAGCAACTATTACCCCAAATATAAGTCCAAGAATCATAAGCATCACTCCATTGAATCAAGCTTAACTGAATCTGAAGATCAGTATATTCAGTAAAAGCCTCTGCTGAGAGTGGAAGATGAAAGTGAGCTAACAGATCAGAAAGAGTAAGGAAGTCATGGACCGAAATATCCTGCACATTGGCAAATGAAAATAGCGAAGAGAATTTTTGACAAAGCAAATGACCTTCCCAGCAGTCCTTCCAAAATAGGATGTCATGATTGTTGAGACAGAGAGACAGACCGAAGAATCGCCCACATCCCTTGAGGGGGGGTGCAAAGGATATATAAATCAATGTACAGGTGTACAGGTATACAATAATGCTAATACCCGCCCGCAGTCGTAGCGGTAGGGTCACGGACGCACAGACTGGTCCGGAAGTCAGTGAACAACTGTACAGGGAGACCCTTGGTCATGATGTCCGCGAACTGGTACGCCGAGGGGACATGAAGGACACGGACCTGCCCGAGAGCAACCTTCTCACGGACGAAGTGGATGTCGATCTCGATGTGCTTTGTGCGACGATGGTGGACAGGGTTGGCCGTCATGTAGACAGCGCTCACGTTGTCACACTAGACAACCGTCGCCAAAGGGACGGAGATGTGTAGCTCCTGGAGAAGCCGACGAGCGCAGCGATCGCCACAACATGAGCGACAGCACGATACTCCGCTTCGGCACTAGAGCGGGACACCGTGGTTTGCCGTTTTGAGGACCAAGACACCAGATTGTCGCCGAGGAAGACGCAGAACCCGGAGGTGGAGCGCCGTGTGTCGGGGCAGCCCGCCCAGTCGGCATCGGAGTAGGCAGTGAGGGAGTCGACAGCGCCGACACCAAGGTGAAGGCCGGCAGAGAGGGATCCCTTCACGCACCGCAGAATCCGCTTGATCAACGCGAGGTGCTACTCACGAGGATCATGCATGAACAGGCAGACCTGCTGGACTACGTAGGCCAGGTCGGGCCGTGTCAGGGTGAGGTATTGGAGAGCACCCGCAAGGCTCCTGTACTCCGTGGGGTTGGCAACAGGGGCACCGTCGGTGGCCGACAGCTTAGCCCGAGCTTCCACCAGTGTCGCAGTCGGGTGGCACTCGGACATGCCAGCACGCTGGAGAAGGTCGACGGCGTACTGGCGCTGTGACAGGAACAGGCCGTCACTATCGCGCGTCACCGAGATGCCGAGGAAGTGGTATAGGTCGCCGAGGTCCGACATGGCGAACTCCGAGTGAAGATGCGCGGTGACGTGCTGGAGCAGTGCCGTGGACGACGCCGTGAGTATGATGTCGTCGACGTACAGAAGCAGGTAGGCGACGTGGTCTCCATCTTTGTAAACAAAGAGAGAGGCATCGGACTTCGAAGCGGTGAAGCCGATGCTGCGGATGTACGTGGCGAAGCGCTGGTTCCAAGCCCGTGGAGCCTGCTTGAGACCATACAAGGATTTCTGCAAGAGACAGACTTGGTTAGGAGCAGCGGGGTTGACAAAACCCGACGGCTGCTGGCAGTACACTGTCTCGTCCAAGTGACCGTGAAGGAAAGCGTTCTTCACGTCCAGCTGGTGAATTGGCCATTTGCGTGAGGCGGTGAGGCTGAGGACGGTCCGAATTGTAGCCGGTTTGACAACCGGACTAAAGGTCTCGTCGTAGTCAACGCCAGCTTGTTGGGAGAAGCCCCGCACAACCCAGCGAGCCTTGTGCCGGGCCAGGGAGCCGTCGGAGTGGAACTTGTGCTTGTACAGCCACTTGCCCGTCACGATATGAGCGTCGGGTGGTCGAGGTACCAATCGCCAGGTGCCGTTGTGGATGAGCGCCTTATACTCTTCCGCCATCGCAGCTCGCCAGTTAGGGTCCGCAAGTGCGCTGCGATAGTTCGTAGGGATCGTGAGGCCGCCGGGCGGAGAGGTTGAGGCGATGGACAGGCGCAGCTGCCCGTCTGGAGGCGCGTCGTCGGCGCGGCGCGGGCGGCGGCGCCGGAGCACCCACGGTCGCCGAAGGCGCCACGCGACGGTGGAGCAGGTGACGGGGGCGGCTGCCGCTGCCGGTAGACAATGTCGACGCGTCGCGAGCACAGCCGCCCGCCGCGCAGCGAGCACCGCCGCGCCAGAGGGTGGCCGCTGCAGCAAGCGGTGGGGGCGCAGGAGCTGGCCAGGGTACAGCGGACCGGCAGGTCGACAGAGGGCCGGCGAAGATGATCGCCGGATCCAGGATGTCCGGCAACTCTTCCGCGTTGGAGGAGGGAGTAACTGAGGGAGTACGCGGCCGCTCAACGCCAGATGGCGGAGCTACCGACGCCGAGGAAAGGCCCTTCATTAGAAAATCCAGTGAAGACGGCACAGAGGCTGCCGAGGGTGCCGAGGCGAACGGAAACACAGACTCGTCGAAGACGACGTGGCGTGAGATGATAATGCGGCGGCTGGACATGTCCAGGCAACGATACCCCTTATGAGAGGAAGGATACCCGAGAAACACGCACGGGGTCGAGCGAGGAGAGAGTTTGTGTGGTGTCGTGGCAGTGAGGTTCTGATAACAGAGGCAGCCGAACACACGAAGGGAGGAATAATCCGGGAGCTTCTGATGCAGAAGCTGGTAGGGGATGTTGTGATGCACGGAAGAAGACGGGCGCCTATTAAGCACATATGTGGCAGCGGCTAGGACTTCAGCCCAATAGGGCGGAGGCATGGACGCATGGAATAGCAGGGTGCGGATGGTGTTGTTGATGGTACGAAGCATGCGTTCCGCCTTGCCATTTTGTGGCGAAGTGTATAGGCACGAGAGGCGCAAAGCTATGCCGCGACTGGAGAGGAAGGATGTGGTGGTATTGTTGACGAATTCGGTGCCGTTATCGGCCTGGAAACTCTTTGGCATGGCACCGAACTGAGTGTGAGCATAGGCAACAAAATCAACAATGTGGCGGTGCACGTCAGATTTGTGGTGTAGCGGGAACGACCAACAAAAATGAGAGTAATCATCAAGCAACACAAGGTAGTATTTGTAGCCCGAATTGCTAAACACTGGAGATGTCCAAACATCACAATGTACTAAATCAAAGGGCGTAGCGGTTATAGAGGTGGAACTGCTAAATGGTAGCCGCGTGTGCTTGCCAAGCTGACAGGCATGACACAAGGAATGCGGGCTTTTATTATAGTTGATGACCGACATTTTCTGGAGAGTCGTGAGGGCGGAAGGGCCAGGATGACCAAGGCGGTGATGCCACAGGGAGGACGAAGTGGCGAGGCTGCAGTTGTAGGGTGGTGTTGAAGGAATGGTGTAGAGATCCCCGCTACTATTGCAGCGAAGAATCACGCGTCTCGTCTGCTGGTCCTTCACAGAAAAACCCAAAGCATCAAACTCAACAGAACAATTATTATCGCGAGTGAACTGGCGAACAGAAAGCAAGTTGCGAGCAAGAGCGGGAGCAACGAGGACATTGTGGAGATGAAAGGAAGTGTTTGCAGCCGACAACGTGGAGGTGCCACGACAGATATTGGAATGTTCGTACGCTGCCTCACGGTAATGAAGGAAGTGGAGTGAGGTAGGCGGAGAGCGATACCTTCCGACGAAGACATATGAGCGGTGGCTCGGTGTCGAGGACCCGGGAGGGGCACCACGAATAGCCATCCGTTCGGGCAGCGATGAGGCCGGCTTGGTCCCAGCCGCCGGAGCCTTGCGGTGGAGCGGGAGGCAGCGAAGCCCTCACGTCGGAGAACTGAGGGGGCGCGAAGGCGGTGTGCGCCTGTGGGAACGCACCGAGGATCCCGGGGGTGCGCCAGGCAGGTGGCTGCTGCGGGGGATGCCACTGCTGGTAGCCGCTCCAGGGAGGGAAACACACCCATGGGCCGCCCGGTGGTGTAGCGCCACGGCCACCGCCTTTCTTCTTGTGGCGGTTGCTGCTACCGGCACCGCTCCGGCGGCCACTCTGACCGCCGCCGCCGCCTTGACTGCCGGCAGCGCCCTTACCAGAGGAGCCGAAACTGAGACCGGCCGATCGGCAAGCTGAACCACAGGAGGATGAGCCGGCATAAAGCGCGGTCTGAGTGACGACCTTGCCCTCGTTGGCGAGACGGAGTTCCTTTAAGACCAACTTCTCACGAGCGGTGGCGAAGTCCGGCAGCGGGTCGGAGTCGGCGATGTTGTCGGCGGTGCCGGAGAAGCGAGGTTGAGACCACGCAGCAGTTGAGGACGAGCTGCGAAGTCGAGGACGGTGGCCGACGTCGCGCAATGCGTCGACGGTGGCCTTCATCTGTTGGCAGTACTCATCAATGGTGAGGTCCCCCTGAGTCATGGAGTGAAACTCATGACCGAGGAAGACGGCGCGAGAGGCCTTGTTCGCCTGGAAGAGGCCCGAATGGCGAGCCGAGCCGGGCGGGTCGTGCGGTTGGGCGCGATGGCGAGGCCGAGGACGCCGTCCCGCGACGGAGCCGAGGCCACCGTGGACGCAGCTGCCGGCCATGGCCCATCGCGGATCCTCCGGCGAAGCGCTGCCGTGCCGCCGACGTGTGAACGGAGGCCGAACTTGCCGCAGAGGAGAGGAAAATGCGCACCAGCCGTTGAAGTTGGGGTGCTTCAATTCGAGGGTCACCGCACGTGAGACTTGACGCGATCATCGCGTAGGGGCGATGAAGATGGGCGGCGTGGTTTCGGGCGCGTGTGGCGGGATCCCCGAGCCCATGGTGCCACCAGAGGTGCCGAGGTCGACATGGCGAGGTGGGGGACGGGGACGGGGCAGAGGCCGGAGGTGGGGTTAGCGAGGCGCGGGTGCCGGAAGAGGCGGGGTCCTGAGTAGGGGCGGTGCAGAGGAGGCGGGCCGGGAGGAGGGGGTGGGGAGGCGGCGGCGTGGGAGGTGGTCGGGGCCGAGGAGGGGGCGGCGACGCAGAGGAGGCTGGGGCGGAGGAGGGTGGGGCGCGCGCAGCCGAGGAATGGGGAAGGGCGGCGGCGGGCCGGAGTAGTGGGGAGGTGGCGGCGCGCGCGGGGGGGGGTGAGCGCGGAGCAGCCGGGAGGAGAAGGGTGGGGGGCTTTGCATGCGCCGCGGATGGGGAAGGCGCTGGCCTGCGCGAGGGGGAGAGAAAAACGGGAGTTAGCTCGATACCATGTTGAGACAGAGAGACAGACCGAAGAATCGCCCACATCCCTTGAGGGGGGTGCCAAGGATATATAAATCAATGTACAGGTGTACAGGTATACAATAATGCTAATAATGATCATTGCCAAGATAGCCCATAGCAATACATCTGAATTGAGTAATGAACTTCATAATATCACACCACCAGAAAGAGCCAAAAGTCCTCGCAGCATGTGGAATTGTGGCAGCATAATATGTTGATCGGATCAACTGAACCCAGGGTATATCATGCTGACCATAGAATTTATGAAGATGCTTGATGAGCAGTACTTCATTCTGCAATCATAAATTTAAGACTCCCAAGCCCCACACCATTTAGGTCGACACACTTTGTTCTAAGCCGCAAGAGAATTACAGCGTACTAACAATTCCCGAGACCCTCTCCTAAGACAATGTCGTCATGCACGATTGATATGATCAATGACCTTTTGTGCCAACTTAAGCAAACACATGTGATAAATTAGTTGTAAAGAAAGAACCGCATTAGCCACAGTCAAGCGGCCACCATAGGAGAGGAAAGCCATAGTACTTGACAAACATCGTTCCACACGGTCAACTAGTGGGGAGAAATCCTTGACAGAAGGGCGAGTTGTTCCTAGAGACAAGCCCAGATAAGTGAAAGGCATTGACCTCACCTGACAACCAAATAATCTGGCCAAATGCTCCATTTTATCCACATCAACATTAATGGGGATTATATAGGACTTATGATAATTTACTCTTAGACCCATTGATGCAGAAAAAGTGGATAACAGACCTTTCAAATAGAGTAGTTGATGACCACACGCCAACATAATCAACAGAGTATCATCTGCATACTGCACAATTGGATAATCTAGATTAGCCAAATTGGGTAAGGGATGTTGAAGAACCACTCTATTGGCAGCTTCATTGATAACCGACTACAAAAGATTGGCACCCAGCATGAACAATAACGGATACAGAAGATCCCCTTGGCGCACTCCACGTTTACATTGAAATATTTGCCTTGGCACTCCATTCAGTAAGATAGAAGAATAGCCTGTGTCCAAAATATGAGCAATCCATGAAATCCAGTGTTCAGGGAAACCTTTACTACGCATGACAACTAGAATGGTAATGTTCAATGGTATCAAAAGAATTTCAAAATCCAACTTAAGAATAATTATCTTTCGCTTACTTTGTTGACATTAATAAATATATTCAAAAGCCCAAGCAAGACAATCTTGAATTGTCCGACTCCTCAGATATCGATATTGGTTCTTGTGTACCAACTGCAAGATAACCTTCTGCAGGCTATTCGCCAATAATTTTGTCAAGAGCCTAAGAACTGAATTGAGGAGGGAGCTTGGTCTGAAATCATTAACCATTTCCGGAACTAGTTTCTTAGGAACCAAAGTAATGAACAACCCATTAATACTTCTGATACTGAATTTACCAGGGTAAAAATCCTCATAGAGAGAATAGAAATCATTCTTGATTATGTCCCGGTATTTCTTGATAAAAAAATTAAAACCATCCAGGCCTGGGGCTTTATCAGAAGTAGCTGCTTGACTGTATCGTCAATTTCTTGTTGCGTCTTGGGAGCACTTAAACAATTGAGGGATGGTCTTGAAGGTAGGAGAAGTTGCAAATCAAAGAGCATGGAAGGCGAGGAAGACTCACCCATCCTTTCTTTAAAAGCCATTCGTAAAGCCTCAGCCTCAGCCTCATGCGAATATATGCAAGAACCATCCGCAGATAGCAAAGAAGGAATATTATTGCGACAAAAATACTCTGTAGCCATTGCATGAAAGAATTTGGTGTTCTCATCTCCAAGCTTGGCCCATCTGATCATACAACGCTTCTTCCAGTAAGTCTACTGGTATTTCAACAACCGAAGCAGGTGATGCTTGATAATTATCCAAAAATTGTGTTCTTCACGGAAGCGGATTCAGTGCTCTTCCAAAGAATCCAAAAAAGGATGATCATGTTACAATTATGAATAAGGGTGTTAAGCTGAGAGAGGCTTTTACTCCAAATTTTGAGGCCACGGCGGAATCGTTTGAAGGAGGCCAAAACTTTGAGTGCACTATTCCGAGATTGAGCTGGCAAATCCCAATAGAACTTTACAATGTCCAAAAAGCCTGGATGATTTGCCCAATAATTATCAAATCTAAAGGTCTTAGCTTTTGGAATCGTTGTACTTATTTGGACCACACAGGGGCAATGATTAGAAATAGTCTTGGACAAAACACTAACAAATGTATTAGGATAAGCTAGTGTCCAATAATTAGTCGTAAAGAACCAGTCCAATTGCTCAACCAAATGGGGCCTCTTGTATGTTACTCCAGGTAAAGGAGCGACCTTTTAAAGGCAACTCAACAAGGCCAAGCTGACTAATGATAGTATTGAAAATTAGAATATCATTCATATCCCCTCTTGTTTAATTCATATTAGTTTCGAATTTGCTTTTAGAGACTACCTAACTTTGCATTCATGAATTATAATATATCATTATTTGATCCATTCCACTCTAGTCATTCTTGAACCAACTAAAAACTACAATTAATCCATTCATTGAAGCATTGCTAGCGTCACCCTTATCCATCCAATTTAAAATTTTCACACAATAATAGAAGCATAATAATAAAAGCACTTTAGATTAAGAATTCCATATAAGAAACTATATACTCTTGTTGTTAATGGTACCGACACAATATCCGTAACCAGAGTTGCATTTAATAAGTTTTAGTTTCATATTTTTCCTTTTTCATTATCCAAATTATTATTCATATGTTATAGTATACCATTATTCAATCTGATTCAACCAGTTGAAATCCTAGTAATCCATCTATTAAAAGCATAACAACAGAACCCTTGATCAAGCCAAAGTAAGAGCTCCACACAACAGCTGAAGCACAGTTATCTAAATCACTACAAGTTAAGAAATCCATACAACTATCAACATGTTCTTGCTATTAATAGTATCTACATTACATTTGTAACTAGGTTCACATTTATTCTATATTAGTTTCATATTTTATTTTGCAAACAATCCAAATTCATACTTATCATAGTATACCATTACTCAACTCTCTTTTTCACCCTGGTTGATCTCTAAACTAACTAAAATCTATAGCAAATATAAGCATGGAAATAACCCAGGCATCACCCATGCCCAACCTAAATAAAGAATTAACAATAACAAAAGAACAATAATGAAAGCACTTCAAATTAATACTTCCACACAAGAATCAATATATTTTTTACTATTTAATGGTATCTTTGTTGTTTCATAGTATCCATGCAATTCAGAAACCTATTTCCATCATGGATCATGAAGATCAATACTGAAGTTCTGATTTTTATTCAAAACAATGAAGGTTACACCAAAACAGGGCAAAAGAAAGAAACAATTTTCTACTCTTGCTCATGAGTCCTTGATGATCTTGATGACATTGGATGTGTTCTCACATATCATAGCAAACTAAATCATAACAGAAACTCAAACTAAAATACCCTCAAGATCAAAACCTCAAAATGACCCACCTCTTGATCTAAACCGAGCAATCACAAGAACTTTCCATAGAAAGTGTCTAGATGGATGGGATCTGATCTCCAAAAGATATCTCTACCTCTTACACATGGCACCAAGAGAGATCAAGAGGAGATAAAATCCTACCAAGAAAATAAAGCAAATCAAAAACACAGTGAGGAATCCATGGCACAACTCACTTGGACAAAGTTTGAATGTTCATTTAAGTTGGAGAAGAATGTTTTACAGCCACTCCCTCAAAGAGAACAAAGCTCTAACCTTAGAGCGCTTTCCAACATAAGAAAACTCTAACCTCTCTCTCCTAGAGTAATTTCTTCATCTCTAATACACATAAGGGTTTATATTGTACAGGCACTTACAAATGGAAAAACCTAGTAACCCACACACAAACGGGTTTTATACTTACACACACTTGCAAGCTTTTCAAAGCATGACTTCCACATGACTCTAATAGCTTGATAAGATGCGCCATCCTCTAAGACATGACCTAAACCACTAAGGTTATCACCGCGGTTTTATATACTACCTCTTTACCTAGTATGATGAGGATATCACTTTCATGCATACAACCAATAGATTTGAACCTATGCACTTGCAAGGTCCAATCACAAGAGCTCGCGACAATTGTACTATCAGGTAACTTTGTTTCTAGGAGTGCATTTTGTTTCTAATAAAAATATGCTACTACCTAATGCATGTTATGTTCTTTTAATCATGAACTTAGGAGTTGATCATGAAGAAAAACATGTGCAATTCAATTCAGCCTCCGGATACAGCACCAATTTCAAATGAGCATAACTTTCACATATGGACTCCATTTGAGCTCCACGAGTACTTGATTGAAATCTTATCTTGTCCTCTTTTCAATTGTAACATCCCAAAGTTACGGGTTTATTGTAATGGCGAAATAATAAAATCTTTCCTCTGTTTTTCATGTATTTTGAAATTTTGCTCTCATTTGAGCTTTTGATTTAAGTCTCTGGCGGCAAAATCCAGATAAGAGAACAAACTTTCCAAAATCAAGGACCCGGCTTCCAAAATCGGAATCCAAATTCTCCTATCCACTTTATAGATCCTAAATCCAAATTTTGGAAAACAAGAAATTTAATCATTGGGATTCAAATTAAAATTTAAAAATTTAAAATCTTTTCTCACCTAACTGATTTAGCAAGGAAGGCAAATTGCTGAAATTCTCAAAAAAAAATCAAAGTCTATTTTTGGGCCTTAGCCTCTTTCTCCCCATTCCTTGGCCCACTCCCTTCCGGCCCATTCGGCTGCCCTAACCCTTCCTTTCTCTCCCCCCTCCTCATTTCAGGCGCCGCCACCCGACCCCTTCTTCTTTTCTTTTCCCCATTTTCTCGTCCACAGCCCGGTTGCTTTCTTCTTCCTCCCTTCCCCCCCTCAGCCTAGCTTCGCGCCCCTGCGCTCTAGCCCGTGCGGCCGCTTCCTCCCTTCTTCTCCCCACTCTCTATCGGCCTGACACCTTCCCCATCCCTGCTTTGCTTCCAGTACCACCCTGGCCCAGCTCGCACCAGTGCCTCACCGAGCTAGCCATGCCAAGTACACCTAGCGCCGCCTACTATTGGCCTCGCCCTGGCTTCATTACCACCTGTCGCGTCGTTGAGCTAAGCTACCACCGCGCCTAGCCACTGGTCTCACTTCCCTGCTGTCCTTCTTCTTCCCCCCTTGGCTTCAATACTGCGCGTCGTGTCGCTGAGCTACCTCTGTCGGACCCCAGAGCAACGACTCCTGGATCCTCTGTGTAAATCGCACTAGTCCAGGATCAAGCTAGTGCTCTGATACCCCAGAGCAACGATGATTTTCATATATTTTTTAAGATCTCACATAAAGCACATAACAGATTTGAACAAGATGAGAGATAGAAATATATTTTCATGTAATGACACAAAGATGAGAGAGATTTGAGAGATAAGAGTAAGCACAGACTGAAAGGTGAGGATAAGCAAAGCTTTTTGAAAATATTTTATTATTTAAGATAAATCCTTAAGGTCAAACCATTCTATTCTATCTACGGTCACGTCTTAGGATCATTATAGCTCTGATACCATCTCTGTCGGACCCCGGAGCAACGACTCATGGATCCTCTGTGTAAATCGCACTAGTCCAGGATCAAGCTAGTGCACACAGTAGATAACAAAGATTCATATCATGCACAATGATATTTATTCATTAACTAAATATGGGCCTCATGGCCAAAGGTTACATCAATGGTTCATAAACCAAAAATAAATATAAACAAATGGAAGAAAACCAATGAAGCAAAGAGCCCATCCCGCTGCCCACAAAGCGAATGATCGTAAGACGCGGCCTAGTCATCACCATCCTCACCGAAATTGTTGACGTCATCCTCTGGCAACAGATTTTAGCAAGGGGGGTACGGCGTAGAACACGTCGAGACGAACTCAACGGCATAGACGGCGAAGCCAACGGTGTGGTCAAATGCGGCGGGGCTTCACCGGACGAGGCGCAAAAGGCCGAGGAACGGCGCTTGGAACACAAAAATAAAACTTCGATTGCTGCCAAGAGGGAGGGAGTTAGGACTTGAGATTTTCGGGGTTAAGTGACGATGAGGAGAGGCTCACGGGGCTCCGTTTTATAGGGGTTGAGGAGGTCCGAGGAGGGATATCAACCATCCATATCCTTAAATGGTATGAGTTAAATCCCGCAAAAATAATCATCAATGAGAGGGGAAACGGTGGGGGAATGAAAGAGCTTGATGAGGGGAATTGATTGCAATTTATTTCACAAAAAACCGTTGAATAAATTACAAGTTATGAAGGTTTGAAAAAGCTCCAAAAATGAGCCATGGCTGTTCTGTTCGTGTGTGCACGAAACGGTCTATACGTGAGCTTCATTGGGAAGAAGGAAAAAGAAGAAAGAGAAAGATATAAAAGAAAAAGAAGAAAAAGAAAAAGAAAATTCAGAAAATTTTCAAGAAAATTTTCTAAAGATCCTTGGAACTTTAAAAGATTAAAAAAAATAATTTTGGAATTTATTGAAGTATATTTGAATTTTTAAAAATATTTTTCTCTTTCTAGCTTTAAATAATACAATAAATAACACAAAAAGCTTAAAAATCATAGAAAAATTCATGGAAGTTTCTAAAGCTATTTTGAGCATATAAAAATATTCTCAACTGAAATTTAGATATTTTTCTTTATATAATATTTTTTTGTTTAACAGAAAAGCTCTTTTCTTCTTTTCTTTAAAGCAGAAAATTAAGTTAGCTAAAAATTTAAAATTTCATGAAACTCAATAACTTTTTTATTTTAAACTAACTTATTTAATATTTATTTTATTTTTACTTTATTTTATTTTTTATTTACTTAAATTACTTTTCATAAAAATAACTTTTTTTTCTGAAAATCAGGCAATTAAATTTTTGAAAACTTGAATAACCAAAAGTAAATATTTTTATTTAAAATAAATTAAATATTTTAAAAATAAACATCTAGACTGTTACAACCTCTCACCGGCCTAACCCCCGGAGTTACTCCTCTCCTGCGCAGTGCCGTCCCTCTGCTAGCCCTGCACCAGCTCTTCTCTACTCCACCACCGCCTTCAAGGTCGCATCGGCCTAGAGCCAACCCCTGTTGTCTGCACACTTGAGCCGCCCGCCTTTCCACAGTGCCGCCATTAATCGAGAGCTTTACGAGCACCAGCGACCAACTGCCTCCCTCAGCTATTTAAGCGCTGATTTTCCCCTCTTTTCCCATTGCCCCACTCCTCCAGCTCCCCACATTGGCAGATTTCTTCAAGCAACGACCAATGTCACTTCCCCCACTGCCCCCTTCTTACTCCGACACCTCCTGCCAATTACCGGAGACTGAAGTTCTACCACGGCATCCTAAAGTCATCCCTAGCTCACCGCCCCAATTAGGCCGCGAGCAAGGAGAGGGAGAGGAAGGCAATGTACGGTGGAGGATAATTTGGTGTGGAGCGGTGACGGAGTCTGGGGGTGGAGGCTAGGGTTTTTGTTGTAGGGTTCTTCCTAGGACTATGGGCAAAGAGAAGGAAACATGACCCACAAGTTGGCGTGTTGCAATTGTGAGAGGAATGAGGGGATCAAAGGCGAAGGAGAGTAGAAGAACGTACTATCATCAACTTCTCTTTTTAAGTAGTAGAGATAAATAGTAGTGATTGCAGAAAGAAATTGAAATCTAAATCGACTGAAAAAATTGAAAAGAACGAGCCAAACCCCACATGTAATTTGAAAAAGACTTCTAAAGTTTTATCAATTTTTTTTCCATCCAACCTTTAGCCTCAACAGACAGATGTGGATTTCCAAAGTTCAAACAGCAATGCCTTGACCAATTCGGCTGGTTAACCTCATGCCTGATCTACAACATGCGCAGTAGCAGTCCTACCATGCATGAGCTTGCCTGGACATGTCAGTTGCCACCCGTGCGGTCAAGGCCTCCAATCTCTGATGACTTGTGTTTTACCCTATAGCTAGCTAGAGCAAAGCAGTAACGAAAAGAAGACCCGATCCTTGATATACTATTGAAAACTGCTCATTCATTCGTTGCCTTTTCTTTTCAACTTTGTTGCCATTTCTGCTCACCGCTTGCTCAGCTCACCATCTCATTTGACAACTGAGTGTCGTCGCCATTGAAAATTCCCTGCCGTCGGTGAGATCCTTCCTTTTCCATCTACTTATCGACATTCGCCTGTTCGCGTCCTATCCCGTGCTTCCCTTTCCTTCATCGAAGAAGCCTCTTCATGCCCCACCATTGTGTGATATGGTTGCGTTACGGCTGGCCATCTCCAGTGATCATTGGGTTTTGAATCCACACTGTCAAGTTCACCTTTGCCTCCTCTCCTTAATGCACTAATTCGTTATGCCTACTGAGCCACTGTTTGTTGCTGATGTCTTCGCCGGAGCATGCCGGCCAACTACTACTTGATTTGGGGATTTTTGGTTGAGTGTGTGAAGCTATGTTAGGAGAGGAAGAAGGGCTTAGATCTGCACGGCCTTGGTTTTATGAACTCTAGATCGTGTCGAGGAACCGTCATTGGCGAGTCCAGTCCGAGTGATTTTTCTCCTATACAAAATAGATGGATCAAATACAGAATATTACAAATAATAAATTTGACATAGAGAGATAAAAGGGGAACTCCTTTCTTTATTATTTTATCTATTCATGTGTACTATTTACAATGATTAGGACCCTTATTTATAGACTAAGTGGATGATGCCCACCAATGGGCCAGGCTTGCAGGCCCAAGCCCAGATTTCCTAATACTCCCTTAAGCACTCATCCGACACATTCATGTCTCATCAAAACTCCATAAAAATCCAGTAGAAAAAATTTAGAGAAAGTGTATATAATACATGTTATATTGTGTTGCACGAATTGTCTCATTAAAAACCTTAGCACAAAAATTTCAGGAAAACTCATCAAGGGAAAAAGAGTACAATCCACTCAATTTCATTTTATCTATAGGATTTATTCCATAGGTACTCGATCTTCGTGATCAAGTTTTAATAGTGAGCTCGAGAAGAATCTCCTCTTGAATTCTGCACTTCTCAAAGTCTCATCATTCCAATTCTACGTACACATCTTTCAAAATTAGATGCTAGAAGTGACTTAGTGAATAAATCTACAAGATTTTCACATAACATAGTGTGCAGTACCTTAATGTTATCTATCTTTTGTAATTCATGAGTATAGAAGAACTTAGACTTGATATGCTTCATAAGATGACTCTTCATGTAACCCGTTTACACTTGTGCAACACAAAATGTATTATCTTGATAGATAATTGTGGTAGCTTGCATGATATTCAATTCAAATAACTGTTGGATGTGGTGAACCATTCGTTGAAGTGAAGCACATTCTTATATGATTTCGTATAGTGCTATAATTTCTGAGTGATTCATTGAAGTTAATACAATAATTTGCTTAGACAATTTTCATGAAATTACGGTTCCACCACATAGGAATACATAGCCTGTTTGCGACCTGGTGGTATGCGGGTCTGATAAGTATTCGACATCTGCATAGCCAGTTATATTCAGATCTTGGTTCTGTCCGTAGAACAGTCCAAAGGCTTTGCTTCCTTGGAGGTATCGAAAGATATCTTTTATTCCCTACCAATGCCTTTTGGTAGGTTCTACATTATACCTTACTAATAGGTTTACGGCAAATGTGATATCTGGTCTAGTGTAGTTTGCTAAATACATAAGTGCTCTATTGCACTTAAGTATGGGAATTCTGGTCCCAGAACTTTCTCCCCCTCTTCTCTAGGACTATATGGATTCTTGCCTTGCTGCAAAAATCTTCCGACCATTGGTACTTTTGAAGGGTATACTTTTCCAAAGCCAAACCTTTCTAACATCTTCTGAGTGTAGACTGATTAATGCACTAATATCCCTTCTGGGACATGCTCGAGCTGCAAGCCTAAGCAATATTTGATTTTACCTAAATCTTTCATTTCAATCTCTGATTCTAGGTAAGAGTTCGCTTCTTTTATATCATCTAGGGTTTCGATGATATTTAGATCATCTACATACACTGAGATTATACAAAATCCATTATAGGATCATCGTGTAAATACACAGAGATAATCATTGTTTATGTAGCCTTTCTTACATAGAAAGTCGCTTAAGTGATTATACCACATTCTACCTAATTATTTAAGCACGTACAATGATTTTCTGAGTTTTACATTGTACAGGTTTCTATTTGCTCTGTCTTGGTTTGGGACAGGGATACCTTCAGATACCTTTATATAAATATCTGAATCCATATTTTCATAAAGGTATGCCGTTACCACATCCATCAATTTCATTTCTAAATTTAAGTTTACTGCCATCGAGATTAAATATCTAAAGGTAATACCACTCATGACCGGGGAATTGGTTTCTTTATAATTAACTCCTGGTCATTGAGTGAAACCTTGTGTAACAAGCCTTGCTTTATATTTTACAACTTTATTTTTCTCATTTCTCTTTCGAATAAATACTTATTTATATCCTACAGGGTGCACATGGGGGATGTGCGGCTTACAGACTCGAACATCTCTCTTTTATTCAAAAATAATAATTTAATTTCTATTGTCTTTTTTCAATCCTCCAAATCTGATCTTTTCTTATATTCAGCGAGCAATGCAGGCTCTAGATCAAGATCGATAATTGTGGCAAATTTTTTTGCAAAATAAATATCAACATTGGCTGTTATCCTATTCATGGATTCTCCCATGTTTACATAGTTTATAGCTATTTCATCATGGGATGATTCTTATAGTTCTTCTGCTTGTTCACCGCTCCTTCAAGTTGCGGGGGCAAGTCCTTTTAGTTTTTTTAGCTTTGATATGTGCGCACACATCCATGCTAGTTTCTCCTTCCATGGGAATATTCTAATCTAATATGCCTTTTTCTGAAAGTGCCATACCGGTGCTAGATCTCAACTGGTTCCCCTGCTGGTTCTAGGGAATTTCAATGATTGGCTGTGTCAAGTTCTTCTTATCCTTTTTCACTAGGTGTCCCCGGTTACTTGGGATTCGAGGGGCCGGAGTTCTCGTCATTTTATTTTGAGGCCTCTAGACGAGATTATGGATGCCTTCTACTTTTTTGGTATTTCAACCCTCTCCAGTGCATTGCGTGTAGGCATATGCAACTTGGTCACGCTCTTTAAATCACTTAAGTGATCAGACAGTTGATTTGTTAATGCCTGCAAATCAGTGATCTTCTGGACTTCTCTATTTGCTTCACTAGTATGCGGGTTATGTGCATGGATTTTTGTGGCTTACCACGTAATTTTCTAATATTTTTTATCAAGAGGCTGATTTTCTCCCCCCTAATGTTGGAAAACCATCCTCATCAAATATACTATCAGCGAAATAGACGGTATGCAAATCTCCTGTCATAGGATCTAAATATCTGATTATAGATGTTGTCTTATAACCAATGTACGTCCTAGACTTTCGAAGAGGGTCTATTGTAGTATACTGTGGTGGGGGTATAGATACATAAACTTTGCACCCAAACCTACAGAGATGAGAGATTTTTAGTGGTGACTCTTGTGCTAGTTGCATTGGTGAATGGATATTATATGCCGAAAGTCTAAAGTTGATGAGTGTTGCTGCATGTAGGACTGTGTCCCCAACATATAGTTGGTAAATTACAATTCTGTAAAAGTGGTCATTCAATGAATTTAATCCTCTTAATTAATACATCTGCTAGTCCATTCTGTGTGTGGACATGCAGGACGGAATGCTCAACTTTAATTCCTATTACCATACAATAATCACCAAATGACTTTGAAATAAATTCTCTGATGTTATCCATTCTTATGGACTTTATGTGATGACCAGGAAAATTATTTCTAATTTGAATTATCTGTGAGATTAGTTTTGTAAAAGCATGATTTCTCGTAGATAATAAACATATATGCAACCATTTCGAGAAAGCATTGATGAGCACCATAAAATATTTAAATAGTCTCGATAGAGGTTGTATAGGACCACAAATATCTCCTTGAATGCATTCCAATAATCCTTTACTTTCAAAGTGGAAGGTCTAGTAATTAACTTCTCGATGGCACATGTGGGCCACACAAAATCTTCTTGATTCGAGAAATTCTTTACATAGGTATTATATCCTTGTGAATTGTTAATTATATTTCTCATCATCCTAAGACTTGGGTGGCCTAATCTATCATACCAGAGATAGAAAAGTTTAGAGGTTCTAAATATAGTTTTCAGGGTAGTTGAGACTACGGGTGCCGTAATATTAATGTAGTATGGCCCAGATTCAAATAAAGAAAGTTTTTCTAATACTCTTTTCCACTTACTTCACGCTTTGTACTGAGCAGGCATTCCTTACCATACTCTTTTTCAGTCTTAACATGAAAATTGTTAGCATGAATATCTTTGAAACTTAGAAGAGTTCTAGTCGATTCTAGGTACAACAAGGCTTATTTAATGATCAAAGTCGTACCCAATGGGAGTATAATTGTGGCTCTTCTTGAGTGTATTATACAAGCATCGCTACCAGCAATTGTCGTAAGACTACTAGCATTCTTACTAATTGAATCGACTAAAAGAATTTTGTCTCTCTTTAGATGGTATTCGTTGTGCCACTGTCAGCTAAGCACACCTTCTCCATGGGCGCCACAACATTCTAATATAAAGTATTTTATTAATACGTAGTAGAAGACAATCAATACATAAAATAAAATACCTCAAATATCAGAACAATTATACTGTTATTGATTGAGTAAATGAATGAATTAATATCATCCAACTGTCACGAGAATAAATTGTTTGAGTATCATTATTGCAAGTCTAATTTATTCCTCTCACACATGAAATGAATGACAATTAAAGTCTATATGCATTCTATGCATTAGACTGAATCTGCTAAAAAGTCTAAGACTTCAACTGCTATCTTCTTAGGGGTAAGATGCTTTTCTAGAAAAATCATGGCAGCGACTGCAATGTCAAGAGGGGGTGTGGCTACAGGAGTGGAGTCCACCTCCATTAGTGCAGATAGCTGCTCGGAATTCTCCCCCCTCGACAAAAGCAAAGTGGGTTTCATGCTGCCCTTTGCCACCCCTCTTCTTTTTGGCTTGAAAGGTATCAACGACATGTTGTGACTCTTTATAGATCTACGACTAGTGCTCCCACTTGTAGCAGGTTTGGTCTTGATGACCATAGGGCTTATCGTTGCGTTTTGATTTACTAGTCTTGTTCTCTAGTGGAGCATTTGACTTGCCTTTCTAGGTTGTGGTTTTGCCCTTCCTTCCCCTTTTCTTAATTATTAGCTTCCGCACCTTGTAGCTCCTAATGTTGGCCTCACGGCCAACGGAGCTCTCAGGTGGCTGTGCAACAAAGTTCTTGTAGAGAACTTCATCTTGAGCCTCTGCAACTTGCATGATGTCAATCAATTCAGCATATTTCTTATAGCCATCTTGACGATAGTTGCTCGCAGATAGCACTGCACTAGGGTGGAAGGTGGAGATGATTTTCTCAATCTTTTACTCATTTGTGACCTACCTGCCACAAAGCTGAAGATTGGTACAAATTCTATGCAGAGCAGAGTTGTACTTCCCAATCATCTTGAAATCAGTAAATCTAGGTCGAATCTATTCCAGCTCTGCCTGACGAAGGATGGTGTACTTTAGCTTCTTGAACTGCCTTTTGAGTGCAATCCATAATGCTAGCACGCACTTCTCTGCCATATACTCATTCATGGGAGTGAGATAGAGGTGATGCCTAAAGAAGTAAAGTGCATGATCATTTTTCTCAGGTGTGGGTTTGGCATCCTGCGGTGCACCAATCCAAATGGCAGCGTGAAGCTTCTTGTCTCCAAGTACGATCTTGACATCACATGATGGAGGCAGGGTGCCCGATCTTTCGATGAGATTAATAACTATCGATTTTGGTGGAGGTGACTCTCGCGATCCGACTACAACCGTACGACAACGCTTGCGCCTTAGTAATCGTTGAACCAACTCTGAGATGTTATTGACCAAGTTGGAAGCGCGATCAACCTGAACACGAAGTTCAATCCCTGCGAGCAATCGAAGAACTATCAAGAATAAGATGTAGGCAACTGATATTGCGAATAAGATTAATGGTATTGAAAAACAAAGGTAGGATCCCGAAGGTAGTCTTGACAGGTGGTCGTCTGACACAACTGAAGAACAAAAGTTTGCACAATGACTAAACCTAAACTCAACGAAATCCAACTTTTGCAAAAAGGAGGTGGTGGCTCCTTTATAGGGAGATGACCAGGCTTGGCGGCTAGGGAAGTGGGCGCACGCCCCTAGGGTTACAAGGCCCACGGGCTCAAATAGAGGTGACGCAACACCCTTTTCAACTTGGACTCAAAAATATATGTGGACTCTTTTGAAGATTGTGATCAGCTCAGATAGAATTTGAAGATGAGGTTGGATCAGTTGGAAAGTAGACTCGATAAGCTTTCTATGAAGTCCAAGAACGTCCAAAACAGAGTTCGTATGAAGAAGTTATGTCAGTTTGAATTTGATACTGTCGCGGCAGTCCGAATCGGATTCCAAAACGAGCCCAATTCCAACTCTTGCTTGACTCAGCCCCAAAGTGACATGGTGACCTTCATTGTGCCTTCCATGCATGTCTATGAGTCTACATGCCTCTCCTTCATCCTTTCCCATGTTCCTAAGTACAATTAAATCACTTGTATTAGGTAGCGGTCTATTCTCAGTAATATACAAACCCAGGAACGAATTCACCTGGTGATTAAGTTGGCGAGCACGAGCTCGAGTAAGTGGACCATGCAACATTTGCTGTGGGTGAATTGTGTGTGTAGACATAGTTGTATCCGTGGGAAGGATGTCCTCATCATCAGACGCCATGTCAAATAGTTTTGGCCATGTTGGGCCAGCTCCTCGAATTCCCGGTTTGTGATGCCTGTCATCTACACCTGCATGAATGAAATATGTAAATTTACTATAGGTAAGTATGCATGAAATAAGTCGGATAATGATACAAAATATTCTCATGATATTTCAGAATTTTGTGTATTTTCTATAATTTTACTATTAATTTCAGTGATTAAAACTAATTTAAATAATTACGACTAACCAAAAATAGTAATTAAATATAGAAAAGCATAGAAAATAATAATAATAGTGCTAAACATGCTTCACATGAAGAAAACAACTCAGAATTTAAATTTTCGAGGCTCTGTTATGGTAGAATATGTATTTTCAATGAATTCTACAACTTCTGATGGCTACTCTGCTAATTTTTAATTCTGAGAAAATGTTTTGCATAATTTTTTGATTTTTTGAGGGCCTATTTGCAAAAATCCAAGCGCCCCTCCCCCTGCCCTCCTGGCCGGTCGGACGGTTTGAACTTCCCTTGGTCAATCGGACTGGTCCGAACCTTCCATACCCAATCGTACCGTCCCTAGCTGATCGGACGGTCTGAACTTCCTTTGGCCGATTGGACTGGTCCAAACCTTCCATGGCCAATCATATCTTCCATGGAGAATCGAATGGTCCATATTGCTCATGTTTGTTCGGACTAGTCCGAACTTGCTGTGGTCGATCGGATAGTCCATGACTGATCGGATGGTTCGAATTTCTCATGACCATTTGGACTGGTCCGAGTCTCTATTGCCGATTGGACGGTCCGTTGCTAATCAGACAGTCCAGATTCTTTCATGGCCGATTCAAAGACGGAGGGGTAGGGTTTCCCCTACCCCTATTCATTTCATGGCGGCGCAAGCGGGAGAAGACTGACGGCCATGGCGCGATGGGTGGTTGACTCGTGTGTGCATGCAGGCGCTTGGGATGGACGGCCGAAGCGTGCAGTGAGTTGTGGCGGCCGGCGCACAGTAGGTGCTTGGGATCGGTAGCCAAAGAGCGTGGAGGGAGCCCATAGGGGGCAGCGTTGGTGAGGCCACCCATGCAGGGCGACGCCGATGCGACCGATGATGGCACAGCACGATGGGCAAGCAGTGACACACCGTGCTGCGGTGGTGGCTTCGGGCCAGAAGCCAAGTGGTGGAGAGACGTGCGATGCGGTGGTGGTGCGGCTCCAAGCAGCGGGGCGACGCTGGAGAAGTCGAGAGGCGCAGCGGGCCGGTCGGGCTGGCGATACCGGTGGCAGCGCACATGCCTCATGCGGCCGGGGCACGACGGCAAGCCCATGCGAGGATGGCACCGGATCAACTGAGTGGTGCAGCGGGGTACAATCGTGAGGGCGGCGTTTATGCCGCATGCGGGCGACGGCCCAGCTCTAGGCTGGTGGCGACTGAACGGTGGCATGGCTCCAAGCCGGTGGGGGCACGGCTCCAGGCCGGCGGCGTTTGGTTTTTTCTGTATTTTTTTCAATCTACAGTGTAATCATCATCTATTCTTTGTGCAAAATCTACCAATCAGCTTGACCGGCAACTTCAAGTCTACTCGCGGTAGATTAAAATAAATTTGCACCATAGAAAATAATCTAGAAAGCGAAATTTTAGAATTTAAACGATCTAGGTAGGCAAATATCGTGCTTCGATTATTACCTTTGATCTACCGGAGCAATTCGTGGTGATAACATATTAACGAACCGTCGTTGGCGAGTTCAATCGAAGCGATTTCTTTCCTATGCAAAATAGATAGATCAAACACAGAATATTGCAAACAATAAATTTGACGCAGAGAGATAAGAGAAGAACTCCTTTTTTTATTGTTTTCTCTGTTCATGTGTAATCTTTACAATGATTAATACCTCTATTTATAGACTAAGTGGAAAGTGTCTACCAATAGGTCAGGCTTACAGGCCAAGGCTCAGGTTTCCTAACAGATTGAATTCCATCGATTGCAGCCTCTCTTGAGTGTAAAGGGTAAAATGGGTATTGTGAACAAGTCTGACATGCTCTTTGGACGGCAGTTTGAGGCAACGGAGTTGACCGTAGTGGCAGATAAGGGAACTAAGTTGAGAAAGAATGACAAGAAGGGAGAAGCGGTTTCCCAATGACATATAAGGGATCGGATCAACTTCTAATGGCTCTAACTAAAACCAGCGACAAATGTACAAAAATCACTTGGTCAGATGAGCCGACAATTTGTGTTCAAAGCAAACTGTGTTTGTAATGCTCCAAATAGCCTAACACAAAGCTGCCACACCAATGCAAACGTGATGCTTCAGTTCTTAACAGACTTAAAAGGGTCCAAGGTTGTCGTCAATTCTTAGGGACCAATATAAACATTGTGTTTAGAACGCAAGACTTTTACATAAAATGGCTAAATTCCCGTGACACGTTTCAGATGGGTCCGAGTGGCTTACATTCGATTAGAGGGTACAATCGGAACGGATACGAATAGATATCACTTATATTATATTTTATTTCACTTTTTTTTATCAGAGTCAAAATCGAACATAAATAGTGCTAGATATCCATTTCACTATTTCATATTCATTCTACAAGCCTTCGAACGGTCGGTCGAACGAAAATTATCCGTTTTTTTACAACCCTACACAGAATATTAGACAGTAAGAGTGTAATTAGAGTAAATACAGAGAGACTAATCGTCGATACGTCGAAGGAAGAGCACTTAATATTCTCCGCCTGTTTAGATACGGCAATCCACCTACCTATTATCTTTTTCTAAGTAAAGTCACAACAAAATTTCTCATATTATTTGACATACGAATATATACAGATGGATATCACTCGTCTTGTGTTCTATTTCATATTTTTTTCGGACCTGGAATTGGATACGGATAGTACCGGATATCTATTACTCCTTCCGTATTCACTCTATAAGATTCCGGTCGGTCAATGGATGGAAAATTATCCACTTTTGTACTCCCTACATACCATTTGTACTCCACTATTGTCAAATTACGAGTTAAGCAGAGAAGCATCCTTGCTTTTTGTATACACCAGCTGCCAAAACCTCTAAGCAATAATCAAGCAATTTAAGATTGTTAAAAATAGAAAGAAAGTAGTCACGGCCATATACATGGGCCGGACCGGGTGAGTTTGTAAACGGGCCGGGCCGGGCCGGGCTGGCGTATTGTGGCAACGTAGACCGTTCCATCAAATCCCCGGCGGCGAGAGGTGGCGGCCGAGCACGTTAAAACCTGGCCCGACAGGCACACCCACCTGCCCACCCCCCTCTTCTCTCTCCGCGCCCGCCGCTGCAATGCCGTTCCTGAGCCCCCTCGCTGGCGACGACGCTGACGACTACTACTACGGCTACGACGCCGGGTACCGCCGAGGCAGCGGCGGAAAGAGCGCCAAGAAGGATAAGGGCATCCTCTCCTGCCTCCCCTGCTTCATCCCCTGCTGTAATGGCTCCTTTCCTTCCTTCCTTGTTCATTTCTTGTCCAAGAAGGGTTCTTGGCTTTCTTGCTTCGATCCCTGTGTTCTTGCTGCTCAATTCCCATGGATTTTCTTGCTAATTTGGTGCTTCTTGTTTCTTGCCAACCAGCGCCCGGAGCGGTGGACCCGACGGCGCACCGCCGCCTCCTCTCCTCCGACTCCAGTGACAGCGACAACATCGCCACCACCGACATCACCGCCGACCTCACCCGCCTCCGCGCGCGCTACTCTCGCCTTGCCGCCGGCCCGCCCGTCCGCCCCCGCGACGTCCCCGCCCTCATCGCGCGCCACGACGAACCGCAGCTCGCCGTCGCCGCTCTCTCCTGGCTCGGCGGCGACCTCCGCCCCTCCTGCATCCTCCTCACCCTCCTCCCGGCCCTGTTCCCCTCCCTCCCAGCCCACGCCCGCCACACGCTCTCGGCCGCCGCGCGCCGCCTCCACGCCCGCGAGGCCGCGCTCGACGGCGAGGTGACCGAGTACCAGTCCACCTACGCCATGAAGCTCGCGTGCGAGAAGACCAAGGACGGGGTCGCCGAGACGGCGGCCGAGGAGATGTGCAAGATGGCGCGCGCCGCGCGGCGGGCCGACAAGCTGCGGTGGCGCGCCGTCGAGGCCGCCGTCAAGGAGGTGCTCACGCCGGCGCAGGCCAAGCAGTTCCTCAAGGCCGTCGAGGACGTGGCCGGCAGGGTGGCGCGGCACGGCGCGAGGTGGCACGCGCGCGCCGGCTCCGTCTCGGTGCCCGTCGAGGCGTTCGAGCGCATGCGCGCCAATGCCAGAGCTGCAACAGATGATGCTTGGTGAGCTCGGGATGGTTGCTTCTTGGGAAACATGACTCTTTCTGAGTCCTTTTTCGTCTGTTGTTTTGGGTTGTTGTTCTGAGATGGATGACTGCCTATTTCTGACTCGAGCATTTGTTTGGAGCATTTGTTGGAGATTGTTTCCGTTGCTCATGTCGTGAAGATGTCCTAGTCAGTTAAAGAAAAAAAGGTGAAATTGTTGATATTGTGAGCTGCCACTGATGCAAGGTGAGCTTCAGATGGTTTTACTTGCTGGGAAGAAATAATTGGCTTGCTTCAGTTCTTTCAGTGCGTTGTATCTGTACTTCAAGAGGATTATATCTGAATTGACATAGTGTTTTTCGTCATGAAATCATCGATGAGTGGTGACAACATCCAAGGAATGTGACAAGGATGAAGGATATGACATGGTTGCTCTAGCAATCGAAATGTTTCGGTCTCGCTGTCAATCTGATTGTTTCAGAGAGAAGATTTATTGATGCAGTGTGAATGAGTTATGAAAAGGAATGTTTTACTCTTTTACTGTGGCCTAGGTTGAAAATAATTTGTTCCTGAATGCAAAGGTAGGTTATGTGGTACATTATTTTGACACAGTTGTCAGGGCCATGTATGTTTGAATATGAATGAAATATTGTGAGACTTCAATGTGTGATAATCTGGTTGCTCATGCATGAAGTCCTAGTCAGTTAATGAAAAAGATGAAGTCACAGTAGACTTGCAAAGTCCGCATGGTTGGTTGCTCCACTTGTCATTGGTTGCAAAGTCACCGATCAGAATAGCTTCTCGTCGTGGTGATTGGAGATAATTTCACTGTAGTAGCGTTTTCTTCTACTGTAGCACTTTCGTCCTCTAATGAATTTTTTTTTGTTTTTTTGGTATTTTGGTATTTTGATTTTTTTTCCGTATTCCTTTGCATCGTCCGCTCTAGATTAGCGTGCTGTTTTTATTTTTATATTTTTTAAAATTTAATTATGCCCAATAAGCTAACTCAGGTACAGTGTTTTTTCAGTCAGCTACAGTGTTTTTTCAGCAAAAATTAAAAGTCATCGCTATTCCGAACGCCCCTAGTGAAATCAAGAAAATGGAATTTGTGAAAGATTGTTCTTGTACGTATCTGGTTACCATGAAAAAGTGCATCGGTTAATGTTTGGATATGCTAGTGACTGAGAAAAATGTGTCAGTCGTCACATTGGAGTTGAGAGATCGTATATTGAATATCAAAATCCATCCAACTACCGCCGGAAGAAGTTTAAGAGACTATCAGCACGTTCGGAATAGCGATGGTTTATAATTTTTGATTAAAATTTTACTAGAATTGGTTGATTTTTTTACTGTAACTAAGTTGGTTTATTAGATATAATTAAATTTAAAAAATATAAAAATAAAAACGACATATTAGTCCACCACGAACAATACAAAGAAATACAAGAAAAAAACACAAAAATACCAAAAAAAGAGAAAACACAAAATCTACAGTTCGTTGGAAGCCAACGTCTATTGCCGAATTCTAGCTTCCAAACAAGCTGAACGGGGCCAGCTGGACTGGGGGTGTTAGAACATGAAGAACATGAACATGTGAATTTTATGCGTGACATTCTTCTTTCACTTCACTAATTTCCTATTTAGTCATATAAATAGTTTTTTGCGAGGGAAATAAAGAGATGTATTTTCAGAATGAATTTATATTAAGAGCACTGTGAGCTTCACATGTTTAGTTGTTCAGAGTTTGGAACACAGGAATTTCCTTAGAATTTCACACTACAGAAATTAGAAAAAAATTCTATGCATTCCAAATGAGGACTCAGATTGTGGTGATCCTCTACCACCACTCAGGCCAGTCTGCGGTGCTATGGTTATTTTTATGCTATTGTCGAAAAGCACTTGTGAACTACCTAGCACTTTGTTTTGTTGGAATACGGATATACTATACTAGCATAAATTAAAACTTTCTACTGCATAAATCAGAAAGCTGTGCAAGTAAGAGATCATAGATCGTTACCACTAAATGCGTAGTATAGTAGAGGTAGAGTTGAAACAGCCGATTCAACGAAGAGTATATCGATGTAGTGGAAGTAGTTGACGTTCTCCGACCAACCGTCTCCTCGTCGCGGATCAGTGCCACAGTCGTAGCAACGCCTCTATCGAGGTCTACATATCCAAGAATGGAACACCGTGCGTCGGCATGCTAGCACCAGCGCGCACGGCAGGGATTATGAGAGGTGGCGATTAAAGTTTCGATGAGTGTGTTTCAGGACACCTTCCTCAGTCCCCGCACCTCCCCTTATATAGCCTCCAATTGGATTCTTATCCGATACGAGTAGAGATCATATCCCACTTAGAGATTATCATCTGAACTCTTATCTTTCCAGCCCATTAAGTGTGTGTCCCTATAGGTTCATATATATTTGACCATATGTCTAAAACCCCTTTCCGATCCATAAGTCGTTAGTGGTTCGTAATAGAACATAACGACTCCTAAACATACATAAAGATCACATCGGATGAATCTATATAGTGCTTTTATACCGATCCCTTTGCCTTATGATACCAGATCAAACTCAAGGTAAAAAACGTGCCATCCTATGATAGCTCGATCCTTCACTCAAACCTATATTAGATTACTCATTTGTGATTGACTTCTCAACTACATTCGACATAGCCATGCACTGCATTGTCCATAACTAGAGACACAACTATTCGAATAGTTTTACACTCTGCAGATGATACACAACTGTACCCACACGATGTGATCATACTCACATTAAAAAAATCACAAAAGGCCTTTACAATACTCAATCACAATTCAATTTTGCCCGCTAAGGTTTCGTCGTCGAATAGGTTAACCACATAGTCGATAATTGCCCCCTCTTGGGCTTCATGGAAAATAGCAACCATGTTCAACTCAATGGCAAAATTGAAATTGAAATATCATAAATTAATCAGGTAGATCTATCTCATACTAGATATGTGGTTTGCACGTTAAGATTCAAATTAATAGCACACAAAGTTAAGTCATTTGGTATTACCCACGCGAGACATCTACATCCCTCAAAGTGAATCCACACTTCTCCTTTACTGTACGATCACTCGTCCAAGTGAAAATCAATTTTGTATAACCAACACCAATGAGACACCAATGTCATGGCACACAAATTTTATAACTGTGATATCAATCACGATTCAATATCTCATTAAGTCAAATTAAATATTTGATCACATGTGATGATAAACCTAACGTATCTATAAGTATGGCTAAGCATATTAAATGTATAACCCATGTAACATCTAATATCTCATCACTAAATAAATACCCATCCTATGGTGACAATGGTATCATTGCATTCAAATTATTAAGATGGGATTAATCAAGTTGAACAATAAATACCAGGTGCAAGGGTTTGTAATAAAATATCAATGCATGATAATTTAAAATAAAATAAATAAGTAATGTATTTAAAAACTATATTTAACATGATCAAACGACATGACTTGCCTTGTGATGAGGACATCCTAGCTTATGTTGTTCATTGTAATTCAACAAATACTTTGGAACTACAAGAGATTGCTAGAAGAGCTAGAGTTGTGGGAAATAAGCCTAACATTAAGGTGAACTCATTCCAAACTAAACTTAATGTTGTTATTCATAAGGATAGAATACTACCTCATGTTATCATATTGTTCATCTCAGGTTTGTCAAATGAAAGATATTGGAACTGAGAGAGAGGACATGGAGGCTGGGCCAACGGAATGGAGAGGCACAAGGAAGAGGATAACCACATTTTATGCCAAAGACATGAAGGAACAAAGTCCACACAGATGGAGCCAACAAAAACAAAGCCCATGTGGCTGGTTAGAACACATAAGAGAAAGACCCATATGGATGGGGGGAAGAAAGCTCATATGGTAAGAGAGCAAAAGGAGGAATCCTAAGAACTTCAAATACAAGTTTTGAATAAGATTTTCAAGCCCAATTCAGACTTCCAACAAGCCCAACCGAATTCAAACTCAGATTCAACTTAGAACTCAATTCGGATTTGATTCGGGACAGCCCAATAGACAGTTACTAAAAATGCCATAACTTTCACAAATAGAGTTCGATTCGGGCGTTCTTGTGCTAGTTGGAAGCTTATTTAAATACCTACACAGTGGATATGGCCCCATCTTCAAATACATCATGAATCATCTGCTATGACTGAAACAATGTGATGGCTGTAAAATCTAGTTTTCTTTTTGTGGGAGTTCAAGTCTAAAACATTATAGAGTTGAGTTGCATTCGATTTGGGGACCCTATGGATGTCCCAAGTGGCTATATAAGCCTTGTATTCAAAGCCTTTAGGGCTCAGACCACCTTTGAGAAAAATCAATCTGCTAAAGTTTGTTTGAATTCATCGTTGCTGTTGAAATTCCATAGGGAATTAGGAGTGTTCTTCAATCAAGATCGTTCAGCCTTTTCGCTGAGAATTTGGTGCACGATAGATCTTCGTTTGTCGGTCGGCGAAATCAACGCGAGTGTGTTTTGGCGGATTAAAGAGTGTTCATCCCATGCACTAGCATTGGAGGATTACTATGATTTATCAAGACTGCCGTGAGTATCCATCATATGTCGAGAAGATTGGACGACCTCGTATCATCTTGGTATTAAAGCACAGTTTACTCGGTAGGATCTTATCCCTTTTAATTTTAGTTTATTAATTGTTATCCTATAGTCCATATAGCCGAAAATTGTCTCACAAAAAAATCCGAAGCCTAATTTAATCTCTTATTTCGTTTGAGTTTTATTAAGTTTTGATCCATTAGAAATTTTATTTACGTGCTGATCTTAGTGTCCTTTACGTTGCTTAATCGTTGTTATTTTAAACCTTTGAAAATATGCTAGTTGATCCCTCAATTAGCTCAAAAAAAATAGATTCAATCTTGCTTTCAGCTGTTGGTGGGCGGTCGTACCCCTAACCCTAGCCGCCTTTTTAGTGTGTGTCTACAACTCTTCCAAGAGGTATCTGAGTACAACCTAGAATCCAAGTCGGTTTGGCTAGTTGTCCTCGTCCAAACTCTTTGTGATATTGCCATATGAAACCAATTCTAGGGAAGTGCTATCCGAAATCCAAGAGAAAAGTTTGTGTTCGAGTTGGTTTCCTTGAATTCCTTGCCATACACAATTGAAACAGTCGAACACCATACAAACCGATCTTCACTCAAATCCTTTGAACACTTGAGACTAGCCATTGATATTGCATAATGGGCTGCTCTTGAATAATTTACTCTCAATTGAACATTAGACTTGTGCATCACTCACTCGACCGATCTTCTAATTACCTTTATACCCCAGCATTTTTAAAAAAGTTTGTGACTCATATATCTCATTAGACTCAAAACGAGATTTTGCGTATAGTTGAGTCAATTGTCGGATAGCAAAAAAAAAGATGGTAAAAAGAAAAAGAAAAAAAGCAAAAAAAAGAGAAAAAAGGTGAGAAAAGTAAGAACTTTACTTGGGAGAGGAAAAAGTGAGACAGAGTGCACTCCACATATCGTATATATATTGTGGTATTTGTGCGTTCTTTGTACAACTAACTATGATAGGTGGAGGCGATACTACGGGAGAGAAGGATACCCCGGCAAGTCATTTTCAATTCTAAGCTTTGAGGGGGACTTTGTGCAATGAGTTCGCTGTCAGTTCTTCCACCTTGAAAGTGCAAATCAAGGCGGAGATCAACAATTTCGTGCAAGATATGCACATTGAAATGAACCAACAAATGAATATACTACGTACAAACATTGTGAACGACATTGTACATACACTTCATCCACGACAAGAAGATAACTTTATTCCTTTCTATGAAAGTGAAAATCCAGTGGAGTATTTTAAGTGGGAATGGCAAATGGATAAAGTGTTTAGATTTCAAAAACTTCCCAAAGATCAAGAGGTGATGTGTGCCACTAGAGAATTTGAAGATTATGCTTATAGTTGGTAGCAACAACAATTTGGAAAAGAATTCATTAAATCATGATCAGATTTGAAGGCACTATGAGGGATTGCTTCGCCGTCTGGAGAGTATCACACAAGGGAGTAACACTGTTTAAGAATATTATGTTGAGCTATAAGATGTATTACGTCGAGCCGATGTCACTAGTGAACTACAAGAGAATGTATATTTCAAAGGAAGATTGAATTCTAAGATCGTTACAACACTTCAACATAAGTACTTTAGTAATGTGCAAGATCTTGTGCATTATGCTATTGAAGAGGAGAAGAGAGTTATAGAGAGATGTACACCACAATTCCATTCATGTCCATATCTCAATTCTTCTGCCCCTACTAGTGTGACACATGAGAAGATGACCGAGCACGGGACTTTCCTTTCGGTCAAGAAGAGATATAATGATACTGCAAAGCTACATATAGCTCTTGA
This sequence comes from Melocanna baccifera, assembly GCA_036346265.1. Classification (NCBI taxonomy): domain Eukaryota; kingdom Viridiplantae; phylum Streptophyta; class Magnoliopsida; order Poales; family Poaceae; genus Melocanna; species Melocanna baccifera. Next base: position 1,547,331 of record CM070700.1, read on the forward strand.
GATACACCACAACCCATGCGAGGATGAGAGCCACATAGCCAAATTGAGTGAGAGTGATAAAAAGAGTGAGCTGTATGATTCCACCATATGTGAAGTTGAGAGTATCCAAATTAAGAGTGTGAGAGAGATACCAAAAGAAAAGAGAAAAGTAGAAAATAAACAAAGTGAGGATGAATCTGAAACAAGCACATTAATATTTACTTCTAGTGTTGTTTCTCATATTGTGCAGGTTAACATTAAGGATGAAGAATTAAATGTTCAACAACCAGCACCTTTGAAGGCAAATGAGAAGGTAACCACAGGAGAGAACAAATTGCTTGTTGCCCCGTGGATATATTCTAATAATTTTAAACCCCCCAGTACTTACATCATCTGAGGAGGACAATAAAGATAACAATATTGGTGCTGAACTTAATTATGAAAATGTGAGTAATGTGAAAAACCATATGATCAACTGAAAATTCCATGTTCTGAAATCTCTATGATTAATTTACATAATGTAAAATTGATTACTCATAAGAAAGTTCTTAGTAGAATATCTCGTAATGATTCATTGTGCTATATCATGTTTGAGAGCTATCTAGTGTTATTGATAATATTGCTGAAATTTCATGTTCAAAATCACTAATTAGTATCTATGCCTAAACATACAAATTCAATTTGATTGGAGATTATGGTGTAGATAATAATTTTATGTTCACAGAATTTGCATTACATGTGATAAATTTGCTGAATTAAAATTGCACATTGTAGATAACAATCTTTTGTGCCATGTCATGATCATAATGAGATGAATTTCAACAATAGCATGTACTGCTTAGAAAGATTTCATAAGTCCACTTGTTCGATCTTTCAAGTACAATCATGTAAAAATAATCAAAGTAGCGCAGTTGAAGCATGGAAAGTACTCAAAATTTCTACCACATATCTGAACAACTAAATCTGATTTTGCCAATTAATAAACTATCTCTGACCATAGAAAACTCGAGAATGACTTTCTTTTATGGAAGGGGGAATGATATAAAAAAACAATATTGCAATACATGCATCTTTTGGTCACTGCTATATTTATCAGTTTGTGCAAAATAATGAGAATGACACAACAATTGACTCTTACATATACCATGCATATATGTTGTTCTTTTTATTTACTACATCTTCAAAAATTCATGATAAAATAAGCCAAATAAGTGTTGATGATAAATATATATACACCATGCACACACGTTATATTATTTGTTTAGTATAATTTCTGGCTATCAAAAGCCAAGAACGGCTTTCTTGAAGAATGAGAGGATAATGAGGACATCCTAGCCTATGTTGTTCATTATAATTCAACAAGTACTTCAGAACTACAAGAGCTTGCTAGAAGAGTTAGAGTTGTGGAAAATAATCTTAACATTAAGGTGAACTCATTCCGAACTAAACTTAATATTGTTATTCATAAGGATAGAATATTACCTCATATTATCATATTGTGCATTCACAGGTCTGTCAAACGGAAGATATTGGAACTGAGAGGGAGGACATGGAGGCTAAGGCCAACGGAATGGAGAGGCACAAGGAAGAGGATAATCATATTTGGTACCAAAGACATGAAAGAACAAAACCTATGCAGATGGAGCTAACAAGAATAAAGCCCATGTGGCTGATTGGAGCACACAAGAGAAAGACCCATTCGGCTAGGGAGAAGAAAGCCCATGTGGTGGGAGAGCAAAAGGGGGATTCTAAGAACTTAAAATACAAGTTTTAGATAAGATTTTTAAGCCTAATTCGGACCTCCCACATGCCCAACCAAATTCAAACTCAGATTTAACTCAGAACTCAATTCGGATTTGGTTCAGGACAGCCCAATGTAGTTACTAAAAAGGCCACAACTTTCACAAACGAAGTCTAATTTGAACGTTCTTGTGTTTGTTGGAAATCCTATTTCAATACCTACACAATGGATATAGCCTCATCTTCAAATACACATGAATCATCTGCTATGACCGAAACAATGTAATGGCTGTGAAATCTAGTTTCTTTTTCTGGGAGTTCGAGTCTAAAATATTATAAAGTTGTGTTGTATTCGGTTTGAAGACCCTATGGACGTCCCAAGTGGCTATATAAGCCTTGTATTCAAAGCTTATAGGGCTCAAACCACCTTTGAGAAAAATCAATCTACTAAATTTGTCTGAGTTCATCATTGCTGCCGAAATTCCATAGTGAATTAGGAGTATTCTTCAATCAAGGTCGTTCAACTTTTTCGCTGGGAATTGGGTGCACGATAGATCTACGCTTGGTCGTCAAAGAAATCAACGTAAGTGTTTTTTGGCAGATTAAAGAGTGTTCCTCCCTTGCACTGGCATTGGAGGATTACTACGATTCATCAAGACTCCCACGAGTATTCATCCTATGTCGAGAAGATCGGGCGACCTAGTATCACCTTGTCCTTGCTTAGTTATGAATTCTTGATCTTTTAGTTATGATTTCGCTCTTTTAAAGATGTGATCTAAAGATTTAAAAATTCCAAAAAAATTCAATTTAATTCTAAAAAATTCAAAACTAGATCTAAAATATAGAGCTCGATTTTAGATGAATTTAGAAAAAAGAATAGGGACAATCGGAGCTAGGACTTAGAAGAACGGGCTTTTGAAAAATTAAATCTAAAGAAAATTGCTGAAAAATCAAAAATTCTATTATGCTGTAGGCTCGGTGCATGGAATAGTAAACGGTACAACTCAGTTACTGATGTGGCACCAGGATATCTTGGTTGGCTGACATGGCATCCATGTGGCACGACACGTGGTAATCACGTAGGATTAGGGCTTGCGTGGCTATTGAGATGGTAGCTGACTCGACTACTGACTTAGCCAAGGATGATAGACTAGGCCAAAGGGAACGATCGGACGATCCAACGACGATCGAATGACTAGGGACGATCGGACTGGCCAAAGAGATGATGATGATCAGACGGTTCAAATATGATCAAACGATCTAGAGGGCTAAGGATGCTCGAATGGTCAGAATGGTGATGACACGCATAGCTCGGTGGTCGTAGGTGTGGTTGAACGACACCGAGTGGTCGAAGACGCTATGTGGTCGAAGATTTCTATGTGGTTGTACATGTGCGCGTGGTCATAGACCTGCTAGTCGTGGATATGGTCGGATGGCTTTAGTGGTCAAATGGTTGCGACAGACTTGGGATTCATTGGCGGTGGGTCGAGCGAAGTTGAGATGGCGGTGATGAAGTGCGGCTTATCGACGACGGTGGCAGAGAGAACGAGGGCGACGATGGTTCGATGTCTGCGCCGACCACCGTCGCCCTCGTTCTCTCTACAACAGCTGGCAAGCTGCACTTCGTCACTACCACCAGCCATGCCACCGGTAGTACCATGTCCACTGCAGCCATCTGACCATATCCACGACCAACCAATCTATGACCACGCGCACATCTACGACCACACAGCAACCTCCAACCACGTAACGTCTTCGATTACTCGATGTCGTTCAACCACGCCTACAACCACTGAGCGACGCGTGTCATCACAATTCGGGCCGTTCAAATGTCCTTAGCCCTCTAGATTGTTTGATCATATTCGAACCATCCAATCATTGTCACCTCTTTAGCCAGTCCGATCGTCCCTGGTTGTCCGATCATCATCAGACCGTCCGATCGTTCCCTTCGGTCTAACCTGATCGTCCTAGCTTAGTCAGCCGTCGAGTCAGCCACCATCTTAGTAGCCACACAAGCTCTAATCCTACGTGGTTGCCATGTGTCATGCCACGTGGATGCCACGTCAGCCAACCAAGCCATCCTGGTGCCACATTAGTATGCCACATCAGCCGTAGTCTCCACGTCAGCAACCGAGTCACACTGTTTACTGTTCCATGTGCTGAGTCCATTGTAGACCCACTATTCTATGCACTAAGTTCACAACATAGTAGGAATTCTGATTTTTCAGTATTTTCCTGTAGATTAATTTTTCCAAGAGTCCGTTCTTCTCCGTCCTAGCTCTAATGACCCTGTTCTTTTTCTAAATTCATCTAAAATCAAACTCTATCTTTTGGTTTTGATTTTAATGTTTTTGGAGTTTATTTAAATTCTATTTGATTTTACTTTTTATGCCTCATTCATTTTCTCACTCGTTAGATCGTGTCTTTGAAGTAGCTAAAGCACAACCAGAAGATGAAGAATTCATAACTGACCAAAGCTAAGTCAAGTCGTGTCCTTTCATCATGTTAAACCTAGTTGTTAAATCTATTATTTATATATTTTATTTTAAGTTATCATGTACTGCTATTTTATTGCAAATCCTTGTACCTGGTAGTTATTATCCTATTTGATTAATCCCTAATTTTACAATTTGAATGCCAAGGTACCATATGGACTGGATGAATTTGCAGGCTGTTATCCGTTATCATCTTCATGATTATGAATCTGCACTGTCTAATTCTGTACTACTGCAGACAACTGCACTTCATGTATGTTTTTTGTTATTGGATATTACATTAGCTTTGCAAGATGCATCAAAAGCTGTGGTAAGTCTGCTTTCTTTTATCTAAAAAAAATATTTTCTTCCCCTCGGTGTAGCTCACAGTTGACATCTACAGCTTGCTCCATTGAAACTAGTAACTTGTTTGCAAACATTCTGTTGTGGGTTTATGGGTATTATGTCAACAGATGCTCCTGAAAATGCATCATATGCGCTATATTCACTGTTTTACACAGCAAACTGACATGAGAGAAGAATACTACTTCTTCATGATGTCATTTATATCCTTTCATAACATGCATTTTTTTAGTATATGCAAATTTTTGCTAACACTGCTAATACCTTAATATGGGATTATTGCTGATAACAATTGAAAACAGGAGAGAGATCTAGGGTGCGTTGATCATGGAGTTCTTGTCTGTTAGATTTGGTTTATCGGGGAAATGATTATGTTTTCCTTCGATTTTGGGGGTGATCGGAATAGCGATGGTTTTTGATTTTTGCTGAAAAAACACTGTAACTGGTTGAAAAAACATTGTAGCTGAGTTGGTTTATTAAGTATAATTAAATGTAAAAAAGTATAAAAAAACCGAAAACAAAAAACGAAAAAAAAAGTGTAAGTAAATTTTAAAAAAAACGAAAAAAAAATTTCACTGTAGCGCGCACAGTGCACGCTACAGTGAAATAAACGCTCGTCGCCAAAAGCCGAAGCTGAGTTGAGCGGCCCCTTTATCTTCATTAGAATTCCTGAGCTTAACACTGTCACATTTAGTTTGGCTCTTAAGTTGTGCGGCGCGCCACAGTGGAAGTTATACTATCTTAAATGATTTCTCAAGGGCATCAGCTGATCTTGCTGCCACTGCTACTGATTTGAAAGTTAGGCTACAAATTGACAAGGTCCGGCTTCTACTTCTCACTAGGAACCTTCTAATGAACGTGGCACGTGGTAGGAATTCATCAGCAGAGCTTCTCTTGAAATCTCAGTTGGAGCACGCCCGAGGGAACTATCGGAAGGCTGTGAAGCTGTTGAGCACACCCAACAATCTATTGAATTGTATACAACAACCAGTTCACCCAAAAGCTAGCTATGTTCTACATAATCGATTGTGGCAATTCACTTATACTTCAACATAATCGAGCTGAACCTGCAATCCTAGCCATGTTCTACAACAATCTTGGTTGTACAGTCGAACAAAGATCTAACCATACCTCAATATGGTGCTTTAGCAAAGCACTGAAATATAGCTTATCTCTTCGTTCCGAGAAACCATTGAAGCTGTCTTCATTATCGCAGGACAAATCCTGTCTTATTTCATACAACTGCGGCATCCAGTTGATGGGATTGAAGTTCATGTAGTGGGGTCAGGGAAATGGCGGCACCAGTGAGCTCAAGAAGTCACCATTCAGATTCTGAGGGAGTGACTTTGGATGAACATGGAAATTTGATCTCACTTAGATTTGCTAGACAGTGCCTACTCAATGGGCAAGTAATATTGGATGCTTCTGAGCAGGAAAGTCTGGTGGTTGCAACAGATACCAGAGGATTCCAACCAAGGAGCAGTACAAGGCCATAAAAAGCTCAGGTCGGAAGAACACCATGAGCACAGATTCCAGAACACCTTGTGGTCCAACACCAACTAATGCAAATGGAGAACAAAAGGGAACGATGAGCTTGAATGCCACCTTGCAGAGCTATCTTGCTTTGTATGATGACATCTGTAGAAAAGAGAACCTCAAAATGGTAATCACCAAGTTGAAACGGTGTAGAAATGTGAGATTTAGGACCGGCAGTGTAGCAGTCAGCAGCTAAGATGGATCCTCCTCTTGATGATTTCTGTAGTTGATAATTGCCATTTCAACTTTTGGACGCTGACCCCATGCGGATGAATCTATAAACCATAGCTAAAGTTATCCAATACAAATGGCCCTGAATTATCACTTCCCCACTGCTGTTTGTTTCCCGGGATGTTTGTTTTCGTTTGTGTTCGTTTTGTTTGTATGTATGCTTCAGATCAGAGACTTGACATTACTGACAGAAGAAAAATGCTAAAGATTGTGCAAATAGCTCGCGGGGTTGTTCTTTCGTTTGAAGTCAAATGGTTTCTGCAATTATGTAGTTCCTTAATTCCATCCAGCAAGCTTGTACATTTTGCCGAGGAAAATTTGACAATTTGTCAAAACTGAGATGTTGTGAGTATGGTAGTTCAAGAAATACCATATATAGGAACGAATTTATTTGTATGCAGTGCACGCCGGTTGGTCCCGAGTTTTCGCTACGTTAAATGGTAATGAATAAATGGGGATCCTTGTGACGTGGTGACTATAAGAAAGAGTTGGGGGAGATGTCGATATGGTCTTGATATGTTGGTTAGTTTCTCTTTTGGTAGACCCCAACTACGAGCTCGTAGTGTTGATGCAATCCTTCTTGTATAACTCCATAAATATGTATTTTCATCATTAGATAGCATCATATAGTTCATATAATATAAAGATACTCCTAAAAATAAGCTCAACTGATAATTTAAGTGATGCGTAGGAACTTTCGTAATTAGAATAACAAGCAGTGCTAATATAGTTGTATCTACCGGGGCCATATCCTCATCATCCTCCCCTTCTTGAAAACAAAGCCGTCCTCGGCTTTTGATACGCTGAAAATAGGGTAACAAAGAAGTCAAGGTGTATGCATAGTATATGTATATGTCATCCGTTTTAACAATTCTTCGTTGTTGCATAATTAATGTTATAAAACAGCAGCGATTACAAAAGCTCATTGTATTAGTAACTCGGGAGTTAATGAATAAATTAAAATTTCTCACACAGCAATTATTGTAACTTTTTTTGCAAATGTAAGTGATGCATTTATGCAATTCAAATCTCTGAGGTTGTAAACTTGTATCGGTAGTACATATGGGCAAAGCTACAACTTTCGGATTCAAACAAGGTTCATCCAAGTAATCAGATTTCAATCGAGCAATAGCACATTCATCTAGCAAGAGTGAAAAGATTTCTAAGTTTTTTCATCTATCAACTTCATTACTCAAATTGTCAATATTAGATGGTTCAACAAGAGATAAACACATAAGATTTGAATTGTCACTATTTTTTTGTCTCATAATGAACAAGATTTAATACACCAGAATTGTTATTTAAAATAACAAGCTTCAATTCATCCATGTGATCACAAGTTATGCATATTCGATATACATGAAATTGATTGTCTGCACCATAATCTCCAATCAAATTGAACTTATATGTGTAGACATGAGTATTTGCTAATTATTTTAAACATGAAATTTCAGCAAGATTCTTAATTACACTAGATAGCTCTCTAAGATTATCGAACATGACATAGTATAAAGAATCTTCAGGAGATATTCTAGTAAGAACTTCCTTATGAGTAATCAATTTCACATTATGTAAATTGAGTAAAGAAATTTCAGAACATGAAATTTTCAGTTGAACACATGAATTTTCACAATTACTCACCTTTTCATATTTAAATTTAGCACCATTGTTATTACCTTTATCGATCTCCTCAGTTGATGTAGATGTTGTAGGTATCAAATCTTTATGATGAAGCAAGGAGATAGCAGGTACTCCATCTTCAACTGTGATTATCTTCTCATCTTTTGCTTTCAATATCACCTGTTGTTGAACATTCAACTCCTTGTCTTCAATGCGAACTCCCTTCTTTCAGCATAGTTTTCAACTTCCTGCAAGTTGTTGGTCATAGAAAAAGGTACAAACAAGTGTTTGTTCTTATGTTTCTTGTCATTAAGTATTCTCAATTTCTCCTCAATCTGACTTTCTACCTTACAAGCAAATATAAATAAATGAGTGAGAGAATTATATTCTTTGTGAATAAGAATGTCTTGAATTTCTTTATTAAGCCTACTTAAAAATCTATTCTCTGTAGCTTCAGCATGTTTCTTTAAACCGCAACGCAACAAACGAGTCTTTAATTCATGATAGTATTCCCTTACAGTTCTACTTCGTTGCTTTAAACGTGGCAATCTGTAACATCCTGATTTTTGGGGATTTTTAAAACCTTGAATTTAAAAATAAATTTCTAGAATTTTCCTGAATTTAAATAAAGCTTAAATGGAATTTTCAAAAGTTTTAAATAATTTAATATGATTAAATTATACTTCAACATTATCTGAAAACATTTTAATTAAGTTCCTTAAGTCACAAGAAATTTTCTGGAATTTTCTGAAATTAAATTGAGCTTCAAATGAATTTTAAAACTTTGAAATGATTTAATGTGATTAAAATAAACATTAACATAAGTGAAAAATATTTTATTTGTGTTCCTCAAGTCTCAAGGAATTTTCTGGTATTTTTGGTGAATTTTTAGGATTTATTTGCTATTTTCTAGAGCTTGTTTTCTTTTAGTTGAATTTGTGGGAAAAGAAAATAAAAAGAAACCCCCCCCAAACCCTAGCGGGCGGCCGCCTTGCCCGCCACGCGTCGCCCGCCGCCCCTCTCCCGCTGCCCTCGGCCCGCCGCTGCGCCGCGCTCGCCAGTGCGTCGGATCCCTCCCGCCACGCGTCGTGCATCCGCCGCCCTCGCCGCGCGCGCTCGCCCGCAAACCCTAGCTCCTCGCTCCGCGCCGTCCGTCGCCGCGTTGGATCTCGGCCGTCCGCATAGCGTCGCCTCTCGCCGCGCCGCAACCGATTCAGCCGCCTCGGTTCGCGGCGTGTTCATCCCGAAGTTCGTCCTCGGTTCGCGTGCCCTTATAAAACCCGCCGCCGCCTCGCCTCCGTCCGCCGCTCACCTTCGCTTCGCCCTCGTCACCGTGCGCGCCGTTGGAGCCCGCCGCGCCGTCGCCGAGCCCCGCCGCCGCCGCGCTGTCGCCGAGACGCGTCGATCGCCGCCCCCCCGCTACGCCGGTGAGACCTCGCGCAAACCTCCTCGCCCGCTGTCGCCTCCGCGCCGCCGCTCCGTCGCCGCGCCGGATCCGCGCGCACCCAGCGCCGCGCGCGCCGCGCGCGCGCCGCGCACCGCGACGCCGCCACGCGTCGCGCGACGCCTCGCCGCCCGCGCGCTCCATCCGCACCGTCGCGGCGCGACGCCAGCGCGTCCCGAGCCGCCACGCGTCGGCAATCCGCGCACCCACCGACACGGCCGCCGATCCGACCGCAGATCGGATCTGGATCCACGGCCGCGATCGCGCCACGTGGCAACCCCGCCGTCCGATCCGCCGCGCGCGCGCGCGCCGCGTCGGCCGAGCCACGTCGGCCCTAGCCGGCGTGGCATCGTGGCATGCCACGTCGCCATAACCCGCCCCCAGGTGCCACGTGGCAGCCACGTCAGCTGCCACGTCAGCCGCCACGTCACCCGTGCCACGTGGCAGCATATGCTGCTGCCACGTCAGCATGCCCCGCCGCGTCAGCCGCCCGTGCCACGTGTCCGCCACGTGGCAGTGCCACGTCAGCAAGACCCCGTCGCCCGTGCCACGTTAGCTTGCCACGTGTCAATCTCTCGGGTTGCCACGTGTCAACACCAGATTGTGCCACGTGTCGCAACCGCAGCCCGCCACGTGTCAGCTCCTCGGTGTGCCACGTCACCCCCTTTTCGATTTTCTGGGATTTTCTCTGAAATTGATTTTCCGAGAGCCCGTTCTCCTCCGTCCTAGCTCCGATTGACCCCGTTCTTTTTTCTAAATTCATCTAAAATCGAGCTCTAGCTGTTGGTTCTGGTTTTGTGAGTTTTTGAGTTCTTTTGCTTGTCATTTTATGTGTTTCTTTGTTTTCGGTCGTTTTCTCTCTCGTTAGATTCGGATTCCGGAGGAGCAGTTTCCGCGCCAGAAGACTAGGAGTACCCCGCTGAGCATAACGAAGGCAAGTCGTGTCCCTTGATCATGTTGAACCCAATTTTGCAAACTATTATTTAATTATTTTGCTTTAAATTACATTGCATTGCTATTTTTATTCAAACCTTTGCACAGGTAGCTATTGTCCCAATTGCAATTATACCTCCTTGACACTTTGAAATACCATGATGCCTTTGTCACCATAGGTTGGGAGATTTATTAGTGATGCTAGTTTATTTATCACATGGGTTGGTGCGATAGATTGCTTAGCTTTGCTTATAGCTCCGATTGGGTTTATCATCACATGTGAATTATCCAAATTTGACTTAATGAGATATGGAACTGTGGTTGGTGCCACGTATATTAAAATTTGTGCCATGACGTAGGTGCGTCATCGGTGATGATTACACAAACTGGTTTTGCACTCGGGCGAGTGATCGTGCAGTAAAGGGGGAAGTACAGTTGTACTTTGGGGGATGTGGTAGTCTCGCCCGGGTAATGTTAAGGACTTAACTTTGTGCGCCATTGATCTGAGCCTTACCGTGCAAACCACATGTCTGGTATGGGACGGACTGGTGACTAATTTGGGAGGTTTCAAGCTGTAATCTTGCCATTGAGATGAACATGGTTCTTGATTTCCATGTGGCGCAAGGGGTGTGATCACGAAACCCTAGCGGGCGGATTAAGTTGTAAACTGAACTTTGTAAAGGCCTTGTTGTGATTTTCTTTAACGTGAGGATTATCACATCGTGTGGGTACAGTTGTGCAACCTCTGCAGAGTGTAAAACTATTCGAATAGCCGCGTCCTCGGTCATGGACAATGCTCGGTGATTTCACACGAGGGTAGTTATTTGTGAAAACTTGTGAATTGTGGTTGGGCGGTGAATGGTTATTTCATCGTTGGTTTAGCTTATGGATGGGAGGTCCATAAGTGGTGGGTTTAGCTTATGGATGGGTGGTCCATAAGTGGTTTATTCCAGTTCCTTTGATTATTTATTAATGTTTTACTTAAAGTTCGCATTCAATCTATTTATCAGATTTCAAATGCCTTTATGCAAAATTAACCTTTCACCCTTCCTTTGGTAAGCCTTGCATATTATATTGCATTTATTGTTACAAGCGACTTCTTTGAGTACCAATGTACTCACGGCTTACGCCTATGTTGCTCGATTGAGGAGAGGAGTACTATCGGCAGGAGGTGCGGAAGGGGAGTACTACGACGACTTCACGGATTAGGCCGTTCTCCACTCGATAGCCTGTGGCTTGTCGATTGGTCGCTACGCTTTATTTTGGATTTCATTGCTATTTTGTTAAGCCCTTCCGGCTAGAGATATTGTAAGCTTGGCCATAAGGTCGTATCTTTGATATTTTATCGATATTCGAGTTTCCCTTTATTATTATCGTGTGTATGGTTGTGATGACATCTATGTTTAACTGTGTGCACTAGCATGATCCTAGGACTAGTGCAGAATACACAGAGAGTCCGGATTTGCATATTCGGGTCTCGACACAATCTAACTAGCAAATAATTAGCATGATATTTACGAACAAAATCATCTCGCAAAAGTCTTTTCAATGTATTCCAAGTTTGTGGTACTTTTCCATGTCTACCAAGATACTTCCACCAAAGTATTCCATCATTAATAAAAATATTAGTGGTAGCTCTAATCTTTTGCCTATCAGACCAATCATAATATTCAAATTCTTTATCTAATTCTATCTCCCAGTCAATATAGGCATCAGGATCAAATTTGCCAGCAAATGATGGAAAAACATACTTGACTTTAGTTAATGCATCATCATCACGTATCTCTCTTTGTAACCTACGCATACCTCGTTGATTTTGTGGGAGTCAACGATGATCGGAGTAATCAACTTTAGTGTGGCAGATGTAGTTATTCTTTTTGATATCATCATTCTCATCCGATGAAGAGTTTGGAGGAAATAGTGCACGTCGAGTAGCTGAGGGTGAACATTTATCTACGGTCTCGACCCTGTTGTTAATGGTGCTGAGGGTCTTATTAAGCCGATCCAACACGTTGTTGGTCTCAAAAAATTTCCTACTATATGATCTTGAACCTGCCATGTTTAGTAGAAAATAAGAAAATACACAATAATTATGTAAGTCCCTATAAACTACTAGGAGGTGGAGTTTGACAAGTCACATATCTCTCAAACTCTTACCAAGTTCTTACCAATTTTTCTTTTGGGGCTATGTTCTATAAACCGACAAATAAAATCACACAAAAATCACAATTGCATACTATTATAGATACAATCCAGAAATTTGGGTCAACTTGCACCGCAGATATCTTTTAACTACCTTTATGGAATGAAGCAAAATTTTAGGGGTAGTTAGATATGGAAGTTATGGATATAATGGTGGTGGTTTCACTCAAGAAAGATATCAAAAACAAAATTTATGGCGTTTTTGGTGGACGTGGCAGGAAAGTTGCTGATCTAGCTGAAATTTCAAATTATGGTGTGAGGTGTTTTTGATGGATTTTGATGTGGAGATTTTTTTTGTTTGGATTTTTATAGGAATAAGAATATGATCAGCAACTAGACAATGCTAAGATGGACACAAACTCAATTTAGCAAACCAAAACTAGTAGATTGAAAAACACAATGGGGTTTGAACAGCGAAAATAAACTCTTTTTGTAGGGTAATTTTTCTGAACTATAGGACATAAAAAATCAATCTACTAACAAGGGATACAAGAAATCCTACTGGTCAACTGAAACTCTAATATCATTTGATGAGGGGGTGGGGTCTCGATCTTCTGATAGGATGATAACTTCAATTTGGAGGAGAACGACTTTGACGATGCGGCCACTAACCGGTCACGACCAGAACACCAAGCAATTGCTAAACCACACTCCGAGTCGTTATCAACCGTGCCAAGAACGCGATTAACCTGACCACGAAGGTCTATTCCTGCATGCAACCGAAGAACACGCAAGAACAAGATAACAAGCAATCTCAAATTGCAAATAGAATTGAAATACTCAATATGGTGGGATTCCGAATAAGGAACTTGACTAGGTGATCTAGTTGACAAACGCAGAAGATACAAGTTACAACACAGGCAAACTAAACATAAACGAAATCCGAAAAAACAAGAGGGGTGCGGCCTCTTTAAATAGGGGAATAGAAGCCACATAAAACTAAGAAACAAGGAGGTGGTACTATTTTACTATTCACATAAACAGTATTTCGGCCATGAAAAGTAGGGGTAGCACCTTCCTCTTAGGCCCATGCATTACAAGGCCCGATTTGGCCAAATAGGTGGTGTAGCAACCTATTTTGATGATTGCGGAGCGTACAGAAGGAGTTTGGAGGTAAGGCTAGATCCGTTGAAAAAAGGATGAGAAAAGCTTTCCATCAAGTACTCATGAACCTCAAACAGACTCCGTATGTGAAAGCTATACTCGTTTGAAGTTGACCCTGTCAAGCTGAATCCGAACTGATCTGGAGGCCGAATTAGATTCCAAAACGTGTCCCAGTTGAACTCTTGCTTGAATTGGTCCAAAAGTGACGTGGTGACCATAAGAAAGAGTTGGGGGATACGTCGATATGGTGTTGATATGTTGGTTGGCTTCCCTTTTGGTAGACCCCAACTACGAGCTCGTAGTATTGATGCAATCCTTCTTGTATAGCTGCGTAAATATGCATTTTCATCATTAGGTAGCATCATATAGTTCATATGATATAAAGGCACTCCTAAAAACAAGCTCACCCAATAATTTAAGTGATGCGTAGGAACTCTCGTAATTAGAACAACAAGAAATGCTAATATGGTTGTATCTACCGGGGCCATGTCCTCATCACCTTGGAATTCATATTACTCTGAATTAGTAATAGAATGTTTTTAAAATTGAATGCAAAATAGCAGAATTAGTTTTTTGTAATTTTCCACCCACATTTAGCCCTCTGACGGAATCTAAGCTAGGCTATTGTAAATTAATTAGTTAGATCGTACCTATTTAGACTTGTGGTTGTATAATAGTGCTCAGTTTAGACAGTCACAAGCGCCAGTCCTTAATTAACTAGGACATTATTTTCACAATAAAAAATCTCATGCTCAATCTGCACCAATCCAATATTACCATCTGCCCATGTCTAAAATATATTTTTATCATTTTATTTTATTTTGTAAACCAATGGTAATACTTATTGCCAAATATTTAAAAACAATTGGATAAATATTTTATAACAATATTCCCACTCAAAGGATGATGTTGACCGAAATAGAATGTCTAAGCAATTCTACAATTCTATACTAACCACAATAATGTATTCATTATCACCGGTAATCTATACTAGAGTGACAAAGATACATAGATTTTAAATATAAATGAGTCATTTCTAGTAGGATTTAACTATTTCCTAATAATTGAATTAACATTGAATAAAAATAGCAATACATAATAGCTTTTGAAAGATATAAAAATAAATTTTGTAAACATTAGGATCAACATGGTCAAGGAAGATTTGCCTTCATTCATGTGAATTAGTCCTTCTTGCTGGTCTGGGTGCTCTTCGACAGCGTGGGACTCTACACGCAAAGCGAGAGCACAACAGATAAATAAATAAAATAAAAATATATTAGGAGGTATATTATGAATTTATATGAATTTAGGAACTTGAATTACTCGATTTGGAGTTCGGGTGGCGGAGGACGGGTCATCAGAAATTTTAACAGGAGAGAAATTTAGAAAAAAAGAGAAACGAGTGAATATGCCCATGGAATCTTCTTTTTGGCAGATTTTTGGGAATGCAATGGTGGATGACAAGTGGGCCCCTACTGTCAAAGACACAAAGAAGAAAACAGAGAAGGCTTGAAGAGAAAATAAAGGAGCTCCTGGGTGGACGCGGGCGACGGTGAGCGGCAGCACCAAGGACCAAATGAGTCGACGGAACTCCAGGGAGTTAATGGCCAACGGCAATGTGGCAACTGGAGCCCAGTGGTGGTGGCGCTGGTGCAAGGAGCGGTGAGTGGTGCAGCGACAGTGGCCCTCTGGTGACGGTCGGTGGTGGTTTGCATGGGCATGGGCACGGCCTCGGAACAATCTGTTGGAGTCGACTCGGCTGGAGATCACTTGCAACAATGACAGGCAATGACAAATGAGGTGGCACAAGTGATGGCTTTCCTTGGCGATGCATTGGACGAATCGAGGCATGGCACAAGTAGGGGAGATGGTGTAAGAGTGAGGAATTGAAATTTGGCTCACCGGAGATGATGAATCGATGGTGAGAGACGATTTCTGTCATTTTTGGGAAACTTTATTCCCGGTGATTCACTACATGAAAATCAAAGTAACTTGAGGGATGGAATCATGATAACTTGAATGGATTTTGAAAAACTTCACCAGAGAGGTTGGAACGCGAGTCAAGGCAATGGTCGGTTCGGGGAACGACGGGGCTCATGACGATGACGGTGCATGAGAGCTCAGAATTGTTTGAGGAAGTTGTGAATGGGGTGCAAGGTAGTCACAAGGCTCATATTTTTAGGCCTAGTCAAAGAGGAAACCAACGTGGAATTGACGTTGTTGTGGCAACGAATTTGGCAAGAAATCAATGTGTGTTTAATGGAAAGGAAACGTCCACATTAAAGATGGTAATGGTGTGGGATTAGCAATTGATGGTGAGCATTTTCCATGCAGGAATGAGGTGGGGTGGCTTGGCTGGCCATGCATGGCCTGGGCAGCAGTGCTCTAGAGTTCTATTGTTCGGCTAAAATTGAGAAACAAAGGAAAAATAGGGAAGGAAAAAAGAGAGAGAAAGGAATAAAAGAAAACAAAAGGAAATTAGGTTGGGCCCAAGGAAAAATAAAATAGGCTTGGCCTAGAGGAAGAAATCATTTTTTAGATTTTGGACTCGGATTTTGAATTTTGGAAGTTGGATTTGAATTGGAATTTCATATTTCAGATTAGAATTAGAATTTGAGATCAATTTCCAGGATTACACAAAAAAAATCCAAATAACATCTAAATATTTGAAAACTTGATTTGAAATTAAATTTTTAGAGAAGGTAAAATTTAGGATGTTACAGCATGCTTCATGCACCATAAATGCAATGACTTAGACTCTACAACTCAACCTATGACCAATTTCTACAATTATGCAAACCTCTCATATAATTTCAGACATGGTCGGTCTAACTGCCATTGATAGGTCGTTGGACTACTCCAGTCAATAAGGTCAAACCCCAGTAACAAGGGAGCCAATATGACCGCTTGCACCATGCTGGTACTACTGCTTTGGTAGTACCACCATTCAAAGGCTGGTCATACTGCTACATCTGGTAGTACTATAGGTCCCATCTGGTATTACCGAACCAAGACATATTCAAAATGACCCTCTTTGAAAAATAGCTACTGCCAACTATAATTCTGTCACACTAGTCTTGCGGTAGTACCGCGATGTAACATCCTAAAAATTAAGGATTCTGAAAATGTGTAATTTTTAAAACTTTTTGGTTGCACCTTATTGGCATGGGTTTTTCTTTGGATTTGAGTGAGGTTCCAACAAATAAGAAAACAATAACAATTAAAATTTGGAAGAAAAGATGCACATAATAAGAATTTAATTTAGATCATAATACAAATATGAAAAGTTGATCCAGAAACTAGGATAGGAGAATTGGTAGCAAGAACTCTACTAAACCTAAAACCAGTTACAAAGCTACAAACGTTAAAGGCAAACATTAGTAAATTAAAAACAAACACTAAGCCCAAGATCCAAACATAGAATGTGAACTTGAGAATCCTAAAATAAAGTAGAGGGAAAGCCATGCTTAAAATACATTGAATGCAAAGATTTAGAGCTACTTGCAAATTCAAAACCAACTAAAACTTGACTACGGTTTCAACTAAAACCCTAATGCGTAAAAGGGCAATTGTCATATTAAGTATCAAAATTGGGCATTGAGGAGTCCATAAATCAAGGTAAAATAAACTCATGTGTTACCAAAACCCAAACTTAATTAGCCATGGTATAAACTAGAACCTAAATTTAAAAACCCTAAATATCGAAGGTACAATAGAAAAATCAAGCTCAACTATATGGAAATGTGAAAACCAATTGGATACCTTGTCACGTTTCCATCTGCTAAATCTTAGAAAAATTATAGGGTATTAAGCTTAAGGTAAAACCAATTCAAATCTAAATTGAAAATCCATTCGGCCTTGATTTGAAATTTGTAATTTAAAATAAAAATCAAGTATGTAAAAATCCTAGAAATTTTAAAAATTAAATGGGCCTAACCCCTATGGGCCCTGGCCCACTAGGCCTCTGGCCCAGCTGGGAACGGTCCGAGCCGGCCCAGCCATGCCCAGGGCGCACCCATCGCACAACGCACCTGTGTTGTGCGGGCACTGGTGCCATGTCATGTGCCATGCCCGCCCCTATGGCTCAACAGCCCCCGCGTGTCCCAGCTGTGCAACGCTCATGTCACATTGCCTCTCATGCATGCCTCCTTTCCCTCCCCCTGGTCCCTTTCCCTCCCTTTCTCTTTGCTGAAGGACTCGCACCATGCTCTGCCATGCACCACACATGTCGCTCCCACCTTGCACTACGGTGTTGTGCAACACCTTACCTTCACACCATTAACCTGCCACACTGCGCCATGGTACTCACATCGCCACATGCCCAGGCCACGTTGTGCGTCACCATCACCATTACTCCCATGCCAACTTTGTGCCATTGCCTTATGCCTCCCGCATCGCTAGCTTCCCTTGCTGACTATAAGTACCCAAGCTTGCTTCTGAAGGCTTCACTTCACCCCACCACCCCTCGCACTGCAAGGAATTGACTTCTCATGCGCCATAGCTCGCTAGCAGCGCTTTCTTCTCCAACTCCGACAATAAGGGAATCAACCAAGAGGAGCCACCCCCAGCCAATCCCACATGGCAAGAGCATCGTCGGAACACCCTCAGCATGACCGTGCCACCATCCTGAACCGCTGAAGCCCTTGTGCCTCTAGTGTTGTGCTCCCTTCAGCTCTCTGAAGCCCTGTTCCGCTGATGCCTGGGTTCACCATCGCCCACCACACCGACCGAATTGGACGACGAGGCTCAGCCTAGAGGTGCGCAAGGTCAAGTAGAACCTGTTTTGAGCATGCTCATGTGCCATCGTGCCTTCCATCGCCAACGGTAAGCAACACACTCATCGATGGGGAAGAAGAATACTACTCGCATGAGATTAATTTAAATAGATGATTAGTTTAAAGTTAAGTATTGTGTTTAAATTAAGTTAACTAGTCATTGTTTGGTGGGCCATTGTCATTTGTTAATGTTATTGGGTCTATGAAATGTGGGCCCTTCTACAGTTTAAAAGCTCAATTAAACTGATTAAAGACATGTGGGTCTCGTTTATTGTACCGATAGTACATGGTGCCACCTGTCAATCACAGTAGGTATTTTCCAATTGTAAAATAATTCCAAAAAGAAATTAAAACTGTGGGCCCCATCTATCATACGCAATAGCATTTTCTAAAAGAAAATCAATAGAAAAGAAATTAAAAACCCCTTTGGGACCCACCTATCAGTGAGAGAAATTATGTCTCCCCATTTATTTTATAGAATTTATTCAAGTACAGACTTTGAAAGAGCATAACTTATTCATTTTAAGTCCAAATTTGATGAAACAAATTTCTAAATTCAATATCTATCCATTGGAACTAAAATCATGATGTTTGGAGTTCATTTTAATTGTTATTTGAATGAGTTCTATTTAGCTGATTTTTATCTAAAAAATTTTAGTGCAATATTAAAATAGCGTATGAGGCCCAAGAGGAAAAAGAAGCTGAGGCAAGCTAAGATCTGCAAGACCAATCTACCAGAGAACAAGATGAGTCAATACTTTGATCATGTTGAGACTGTCTTTTATTGTAAATTATTTCTACTTAAATTATCAAATTGCATATTGTTAATTATTATGCAAATTGTGTTCATCTTAAGAATTTTAGTTACATGCTTATTGTTTATATATTATTATTGTTATGCTCCCATCCTTGAAATAGTTGTATTCTTAAGCATTGTCGCCCTAGAAATTATTGATAACCATATTAGTTCTACACTGTATCTAAATATCATGCTTAGACCTGCTTAGATACTCAGAGGTATTTAATTGCCCTGACATCGATTCATAAACATGAAGCTAGTTTTGGGTGGCCATTCGATGGAAATAGTTGGTATGTTGAGATAAAAATAATTTATGTTCCCCCAAAGCCTTAAAACTTGCTTTAACTTATTTGGGTGGATGGTAAGTGTGGTTGGTGCAGATGGAGCACGAATATAGTTGGTTTGTGGTAGAACCGTCCAGATAACTCTAAGTACTGAATCTTATGACAACTTCCTAATGTAAAATAGTGCAACCATAAGTCTATAATGGGTACAACCTGACCAAATAATTTGCATCAACAATGATGAAAGAACCATTTGTGTGAACCACAAGTCGTGTCTTTGGATTTAAGCCGTCGTGGACACAAGTCATGTCGTTGGATAGAAGCTGCCATGTGATGCAAGAGGGGGTCTTGGTGAGGGTGGATAGAACCCCACTAAGGTAAAACTTTAGCAGGTGTAACTTTCACTAGATGTATTGTAAAGGCCTTGTGGTGGCCTTCTTAATCCACATACCAAAGGAAACATGTGGAATATAACAAGTTGGTTGTCTCTTGTGAGTAAAATGTACGATCTCTGCAGAGTAAAAACTGTTCAAATAAATGTGCCTACGGTCATAGGTGGGCATGAAAAATTAGTAGATATAGTTATATTTCTAAAACCTTGTGGGTGGAAATGAAAACTTATCGGGAGGATAGAACCTTGGATTTGAGTTGCCCTATGTGAATAGAATCCAGTGATTATGTAAGGGGTGGATAGAACCCTGTAGTCAAAAACTAGCATTGGTGGATGAAATCATATAACAGGTGGATAGAACCTGTACCGTTATTATTATTATTGCACATTCCAACAAATGATTAAAAACATGATTTGTCTAAAAATGCTAAGTCAAAGAGTTTTGTACTTATGGTAGCTTAAAAAATAAGATATTAGCAAATCAAATAACCCAAGCCATCCTTTGGTAAGCCATACATTTAAATACTTGCATTCTATGTATTGGCTCATGGAGCACAGTGTTTGTGCTCACACTCACTTACTCCATAAACTCATAAATAGGAGAGCAAGACCACTATGATTATGGTGACACACCTGTCCTCGATGGAGGAGAAGACAAAGTTAGGACGGATTTAAGAAGTTTTTAAATCCCAGTCAAGTAAACTTGATGGAGATTGTGTGCACATATATTATCCTAATAAGGATAATATTTGTAGTCCACATTTACCCCCAATCGCTTGCCTTGGATTCTTTGGGTCATACCTTTTGGTTTACTAATGTATGATTTATTAATTTTCCTTCTATTTTTGTATTGTAAACATTTGGCCTAATAAACTATCACCCGACATGGTGTATTTAAACTCTGATATGTATAATATTAATGTATAGTATGGTTCATACAATGTATAAAATAATCCAGTAATGTATCTGTGAGCACTATCTACTGATCTAGAGAATAGTGCGATGAAATCATAAAGAATTCTGGATTTACAATCTGGGTCTGACACGCGGCCACCATATCGTTACTATTGCTAGTACCAAGTCGGTACTACTACCTAAAGACTGACAGTAAGAATGGAAACTTGCAAACTTTCGTAAACTCAAATCTCAACTCGGCATGATTGCCAATTGTTCAACACACATGAACTAAGGATATTCTCAACATGATTCTTCAGTGCCATATATAGGGAGGAAGACCGCATGGTTATAAGTTGAAGATGCCACATCAAGGGCTGGTTTGTTCTTTCTATGTTACAAAATGGAATCTAGTTAGCTAAGAGAATCTCACCAACTATAGTAAAATATTTTTATCCTGGGCTCTTGGCTTAAACATGAGGCCAACACTAGTTATTATATCTTAAATAGTAATATAAAATTATATATTGTAAGCCACCACAATGCCAAACTAAATGTTAAGTTCTCTTAGGCCTTTAGGTGATCAACATATCAAGTCTTGATACGATAAGCTCATATCCCTTTAAGAAGAAAAGTGATACATAAAGTTGTTTTTAATTTCAAGAACTCATATTCTACTTCTAACGGATAGGCGGTAATTTAGTAAGTTCGATGATTTAGAAGCAAATCATTGCCCCTAGGATCCAACCAATTGGCAGAGAATCAATAAACTTTTTTTTGGGAGTAATTCATCCTTGGGAGCAATTCATCCTTCTCGAACGCAGCATACAACCCCCTGATGTACTACATTCTTCAAGTGTGCTTCTTCCCCTTCTCCCTCTTACCACAGCAAGTCATTAGAAAATAACTTCGATGGGAAGAAAAAGGAAGGCGTCAAGAGACTCTCTTGACCCAATCCTATACACTCTAAGGTCCTTTTCCAAACCTGCTCTGCTTCCATTTCGAGTCAAGAGATAGATAAATAGCCACATCCCATTGCATTGATCAGAGTGCTCGTAGTGACTTAGGGGCTCGAAGACAAATAAAAGTGACTTATTTATACCAAGCATTCCTCTTATGGCTAGATCCAAACTCATAGTCCCCACAGAAAGGAAAAAAGAATTCCATGTTCTTTCTTTTAGGAAGGGAGGATTAGAGAAGTCCTATTGATTGTTGCTTTGTCCAAACCACTAGAACTATGCTCAAACATTGACATCATATGGAGTCTCAGAATATGCTAAGGTAAGGTATAGCTCAGGAGTTAGGACCTAACTTAAGCCCCACTCAATTCGGCTATTGGCTTCTGGCTGAAATGGTATAGTAGCGGCTAAAATTACACAATAGTGGCTGAAAGAATCTAATTTTGGTAGTGTTGTTTGTTACAAATTCCAGATAGGGTACATGCATCGCTTCCTAATTTTTCACATACCAATATGAGCTCATTACAAAGATAACGTACACCAGGACTACACCTACAAATTACATACACGAACCTAAGTCATTGCCACCAACGACGTTGCTATCCAATCATGTATCATGTCCATCAGTATGACATTGGTGCCCTGCGAAATGTTGGGCGCCATGCCCCCGGCCATGGCCGAGGGTCCCCTATGCTGCCCAAGTGGGATTGTGGGTCCTCTCGCAAGCAATTTGGAGTCAAGAATGAAGTTGTGCAACACCATTGTTGCTACAATTATCGCCTTTTGCCTATGAGACTTGTAGCTAGGAACCTTGTCAAGTATGCACAATTTCAACTTGCACATGCCAAACGCACGCTCAATAGCATTCCGCGGTGAGGAGTGCAGGAAGTTGAAAAGCTCTTACATCCTAGACGGCTAGGTACCATTCTCAAACTC
This sequence comes from Melocanna baccifera, assembly GCA_036346265.1. NCBI lineage: Eukaryota > Viridiplantae > Streptophyta > Magnoliopsida > Poales > Poaceae > Melocanna > Melocanna baccifera. Next base: position 1,569,995 of record CM070700.1, read on the forward strand.
CGACAAGTGGTGCCTCTGGTTTGATATGGTGCTAGGTACCCTAGCCTGTTGGCATACCCAAGTCAATGAGGTAATACTTGTCTACACAAGGGACAAGCATGAAAGGAAAAGTATCAGTTAGTAGTCGTCGTGCAATGCATGGTACAATTGAAATTTGTTCGAACATATTACCTTCTAGTGGATGCAGAAATCAGTCTCCGTATTTCGCTATTATCTTGTGTAGGACACGCATGTAGTGCATCGATTCTGGGCCATCCTGCACACACAAAGGTAAACTTACAATCGAAGTCACATATCGCAAGCATATTTTGATTGGAGTACCCGTGCCTGTTAAAATGTCATGCCCTCTCACAATTGGAACTGTGACTCGTACATATGTGCTATCTGAAAGCATCTAGGCCCCTAAGATTAGTGTTTTGGTAATTAATGAGGAATTATGAATATGGGACTAATGTGTATGCTAAGTTTGCATAGATAAAGTCTCATGTCTGCAAAGGTAAAGAACAAGCTGCAAGGAGTATAGACGCCAAGATTCCAAAAATGAGGTACATAAGATTTTAGGTCTATTTTAAATTTCACCGGTCTTAGGAGTAAAGGTGGAAGACCGGATTATAGGTTAGATGCCGTACTATTAAGAGGGATTTGTGAAAGTAACTTGATAGCATATTTTGGTGCATATTGGATCAATCTAGGATCATGCATGCATTTGAAAATGAACTCTAAAAGTTAACTGTGCTCTCCCAGTAAAAACGGTAGTACCGCATACACAGCGGAACTATCGGCCTGCGGTAGTTCCGGCATATACACAACGGAACTACCGCAGTCCGGTAGTTTCGAATTTACAGTGGTACGTTTTTTCCAGAGAGCACCCTTCTGGAGACTTAGACTCGAATACAATCGGTAGTTCCGATTCCACAACGGCGGAACTACCGCAGCACGGTAGTACCGCATGATTTACGGAACTACCGGTTGCCAGTATGCTTTTTCCAGAGAGCACCCCAAAGAGAAATCAAACTAGTCAGAAATCGGAAGTACCAGATTTAGCACGGCGGAACAACCGCTGTGCGGTAGTACCGCATGTTCAGCGGAACTACCGCAGAGCGGTAGTACCGCATTTATAACAGCGGTAGTACCGCGCCGAATTTCAAACGGCTAGTACTGACCGTCTGACATAGCCGTTATGGAGTGCTACAGTGACTTGCGGTAGTTCTGCACTTTGCACGGCGGTAGTTCCGATTTTCTTGATTTTTCAGTATTAATTTTCAACAACGGCTAGTTTTGGTTGGTGAGGGTATAAATACCCCCCACCTGCACTTGGGCTGCTTGCTGAAGTTTTATTGAACTCATTTGAGCCCTTGAGCATTCACTCCACTCTTATTTCTCATTTGAGCATTCATTTTGAGTTGGTGGAGCATTTGTGAGTGCATTCATTTCTAGCTTGATCCAATTGCACTCAAGCGTCGTCAAGTGAATTTATTGGTCCATTCTCCTAGTGCTTGCCGGTACCTAGACGGCATGAAGGTTGATTGCCGGTGACTTCTTCAAAGGAGATTGTGAAGAAGCCCGTGCCGAATTGTGAGTGGTTGGAGCTCACCATCTCCGGAGCAGAGGAAGAGTTACCAATAGTGATCGAGATGTTTCGGCTTAATTCGTGGAGCTGGTCCGATTAGTTCGGGCTAACCTCAACGTGGATTAGTGAAAATCGGCAAGTTTTCGATACCACGGTAAAAACAACGAGTGTCACTTTGTATTTGTTTCTTGTCTATTATAGTAATTGCTCATGCTTTCTATTGCTTATTGACAATTGCTTAGAATTTCTAGTATTGTGTAGGATTGTTGTTCACTCAATAAATTGCTTAGTGATCATCTAGTCATTAATCTTTTAATTAAACTAAGAATTTTAAAACCTCCTATTCACCCCTCTCTAGTCAGTTATCCTTGATTCTACACCATCAATTGCCCTTATGCAGTTCACAAAGTGGGGATAGGACCTTTGTTGTAGGAGCCTTAGATGCACACTCTAATACGAAGGATCAGATGGTGCAATGACATCACCTACAAATCTACACACACAATTCAACACCTGGTTGAACTTCCTACAAACCGTACCAGCTAAATGCTCGAAGCGATTCATGGCTTCTCTTTGCAATTATGGTGCGCCCAACGTCCACAAAAACAAGATGAGTGCTTCTTTTGAACAACTTCTAGAGATGAGCGCATGCCATAGTTTGCCACTAGAGTGTCATGAAGCGCGTCGAACACACCCAGCCGCATCCTAAACATGTCATAGCAATGTTGTTGATTAGCAAGTTGCATCTGAACCCATTGCCATCTGGTCATTAGTGGTACTCTTGGGGGTGGCCTGGCTCAGAGTTGACTTCATCATCGAGGCAGTCAAACGCAGTGATGGCTAGGAAGGCGATGGACTCAGTTCAAGGGTCAGCTCTATCACCGGGCCAATCGCCAAAATCGTTCTTGCTCCCACTCATTCACTGCACAACAGCACAACCAAGCATCAAAACAATCATCTCAATACTCCCTAGTGAGCCAAAACAACTGTGACAATGTCAATGTTGAAGAATTGTGAATTGAACAAGTGCGAGCCAAAAAGACAACAAGAAACAGCATGAACAAATGTCGAGCAACTGAGTGCTAGAACACATAATGTTTTGAAAAAACTAAATAAATAAGGTTTTGAAGACATAGGAGTATCGACAACACAATCATTGTGAAATACCGATAACACAAAACACACAACTGAATAATAGGATTTCAATGAAATACTAACATGCCCTACAACAGAACATACTAAAATTCGGACACCACAACTAATTGAGTTGGAACACATAAAACAACATGATGAACAACATGCAAATTGTGAGAACCAAACCAAATGAAAACACTCAGGGGTGGTCCTTTGTCCTTTCCCATGTCCGCCTAAGCTAGTGTAGTTGGCCCTTCCTCGATTCCATGGAGAAAAAGCTGGTGTGGAGCTCCGCCTTGATGAACAACTGTGAGGCATAGTACAACTCGTTGCTTTCTTTGCCAACCCTTGATTCCTTCACTAGCTTCATGAGTCTTATGAACTCTTTCCTCGCCGAGTCGCGCATAGGGGACATGGCACAGCCCAACAGTTGGCTGGTGGACATGTGAGTCATCTCATAAATGTCCACCAGACGCTTGAGCTCGACATCATAGTCGATCCGCTTTGTTGGCTAGGTGTCACTCGACGGGGTCAAAACCGACCAAAGCCTCCTGCCATGGGAGGAGCTGGATGTTCAACACTACCGCAATCTACACTGGGGTAGCCCGATTGCCTGTCTGCAATGGAGAAGCGGGGTTGTCCTCGTCGTCATTGTTGTTGGAGTCCAGCGTGTCAACACCCGACACGAATGCCCACTCACTCGTGCTGGTGGTGTTGGTGAAGATGAACTCCATCAGGTCCTTATGGGGGAGAGGTCCATTCTTGAACTTTAACATCTCAAACTGTCCTTACATGGGTAAACGAAATTATTAGTCGACCATTCGCCCCTTGCGTGCCCAAAATGAATTGAACAAAAATTGGACTTCCCATTGCCAACTTACCGTAGTGGCCTATGCCCACAACGAGGGGTCGTCGGTGATGGAGCCCATCTCAAGGTCCACGCCAAGGCTCGATGCACACTACTTCAAGGACTTCCATTAGGCTGTAATCACATTTGAGGCTCTCTCACTTATTCTTTATTTACTTGCGCATGTAGGAAAGGCCGATGCGTTCTTTGAATTTGCGACCAAGGTTGCCGTAGCCCTATATATTCAAGCAAGCATACGCCCTGTTCTGGGCCGCAACCTCTTCGCCCTAGATTTTCATCTTAGAGTTTTTTGGATCTAATGATTTTCATCTTTATGGGTCCTATACTGTCCATTATTTGAGTAAATTAAATGAAAATAGAAACATTATGAGTAGAAACTAATCGAAATCAGGAACCAAAACACAAAAGGGGACTTTGCATGTTGGTATTCAAAAACTAGACTTTGCATGTTGCTATTCAAAAACTAGTCCTTGTGCTGTAAAACAAGAAATTAGTAAGAAAATAAGGCCTGTGTGGGCCCCACCGTCAGCCTCCCCAGCCGCCTCTGCCCCCCTTAGTCGAGTCCAACCCGAACACCACCCCCTCCCCGTAAACAAAACGACGAAAGATATCCTCCTCTCTCTCCTCCTTCCCCCAATTCTCCTCTTCTTCCCTCTCCTCTTCCTCCTCTCGCTTTCGTCGCTGGGACAACACGATCAGGTACGAATTCCGCTCCTTTTCTCGCGATTGCGGCAGATTCGCCCTCCACACTACCCCGATCGCCAGCTTTCCCGATGCGGAACCTTTAGATTTTGACCCGGATTCGCGTTTCTTGGCCGTGGGTTGGTTGGGGTTAAGGGAGATCCGGGGATTCTTGGATGGCCGCTGGGGGATTTAGGCGCAAAGATTTATCTTTCCTTGCTTGTTTTTTTGTTGGGCTGGAGATTAGGGTTTTGTCGGGTTCCCCCCAGATACTGTAGCTTGCGAGATTGCATTACCCCTGTTGGTTGCTTCTGTTGGTAATTGAAGTGCTTATAGTTTGCTCTCTTTGGTTGCAGGAGGTGCTGAGACTGATGTTCGTTTGATGGATGATGACTGTTCCGATGGATAGTGCTGCTGCCCCGCCCTCGCGGGACCTCGCGCAGCGCCTCTTCAAGAAGGTGAGGTCCCTTGTCTTTCTTTATATACGTTACAGCTAGTACTTTACATGGTTTGCTTGTGGGGTTGGGTTTGATGTAACTTTCTGCTGTATCCTGCGGCCTTGTATGCGATGCATGAATGTATAAATTTTGCTACTTACTCTAATTAGTCATGTCGTGCCAGTGCTGAAGTGGTAACTGCACTGCTTTGCATTCTCGGATAGGCTAATTTATTTTTAATAAACGGTCTATGTTGAGTGTTGAACCGCTGACCGTTCATTGTTTCTAAAAGAAAAAAAAAGAGTTAATGATTTCCCTGAATGTTAATGATGTGGGTAATACTATGTGGTTTTCATCTCTTTCTTGGATTTGGGTTTCCCATGTGATAAAAGAGATCCAATAGATAAATTCAGTCCATAAGAGGCTTTTAGATGTAATGAGTACAATGTGGTGTTATTTGTGTAGAATGCCGAACTCAAAGGTCATCTCGAGAAGTCAGCACAATCCAAAGTCCCATCAGATCCCAACATATGGCTTCAGATGCGTGACAATTTTGAGAAGATAATTCTTGCAGATCATGACTTCTCTGAAAAGCATGAGATAGAGTATCTCTTGTGGCAGTTGCACTACAAAAGAATTGATGACTTCAGGCACCACATTAATTCTGCGGGCACAGCTGCATCTCAGAGTGGGAAGAACAGTGGCAGCACAAATCGAATCAAGAGAATTAAATCGGCCTTCAGAAGCTTCCTTTCAGAAGCAACTGGCTTCTACCATGACTTGATGTTGAAGATCAAATCAAATTGTGGCCTTCCTCTGGGTTACTTCTCTGAGTGCCCTGAGAATACAAATAACCCTGCACAAGATGATAAAACAGGGGAAGTGAAGAAAGCCCTGTTGTCATGCCACCGCTGTCTGATATATCTGGGGGACCTGGCCCGTTACAAGGGTATGTTTGGTGATGCTGATTCTACAAGTCGTGAATATGCTGCGGCTTCTGGTTACTACAAGGAGGCAGCTTCAATCTGCCCTTCCAGCGGCAACCCACACCATCAGGTATAATCACATTGCTATATTTGGTCAAATGTTTATATGTTCTCTATCTAGTAATCTAGTGATGACCTTCTGATCGGATTTTTCAGCTTGCGATATTAGCATCTTACTCAAGCAATGAGGTAGTGGCTGTCTATAGGTACTTTCGAAGCTTAGCTGCAGATACCCCTTTTTCTACAGCGCGGGACAACTTGATTCTTGCTTTTGAGAAGGTACCACTGTTATGTTAACTCATTCCCATAGTACTGTACTACTGTTTTTGTCATGTGTGAAGAGCTTATCTATACTACTATGTGAATTGTGAGTACTGCATTCTGCTCCGCTCCCCATTTATCTGATATACATGATCAGATGGTCCAACCTCAGTTGGATCTCCTGCCTTTTTTGTGGTGAGCTCAATGAGTTATAGTTGTGGATCTGATATATCTGATGATCAGTATTGCTACGTGGATTTGACCCCAATTGTCGTGACTTGTTTGCACCCCTGACACTTATTTTCTGTAGCATTACTGATTTAGCATATAGTATGAATGTTCCATAATGTCACTTATTTTACATGTATACACTGACTCATCCTTGATGGAAAAGGATTGTGGGGTTAATTTTATTTCTTTTCTCAATATTTGTGCATCTATGTTTTCTATTACAAGTTTTATGGTCTTGTAATTTCTGGAGAGTTTTTTTTTTGTTTTGCTTTTACATTCCTTCCATTCCATCCAATGGTGCACATTTCCATCATTTTGTCTTATGTGGCAATGCTATCAGGTTTCCTGTTCGTTAGCTTGTTATCTTGTTTGTTAGAGAGGCACTATGCTACTAATTTTTTTAAATCATTAAATGTTTTATCCGACTTTACAAAAATTGGCATGATTATGATAATGACATATGTTGTTCCAGTTGCTCACTTAATAGTAAAGAAAGATAAACGAATCGGATATGATGGGATCTAGATTGATTAGCTAATGGTAGGGATGTTTGTAAGATTGCCTGAGTTCCATGGCCACCTGTGACAAATTGTTTTCCTCTCATAGCATTTTGTGTTCTTATTAAGTATGCTATGTTTTGCTGCTTATTGATTGGGTACTTTTAACTACTTGTCCCCCTCACTACATGAAGCTCACCTTGCTTGCAGCTTATCACCATTTGGTTGTATGTTGTTCTTGATGGTTTCTAGTCTCTGCTATCATGTTAGCATCATACCATAAGTAAAAACCAAATGACTTTTGAACCGGAAATAAAGTCTAATTCCTGGAAGATATCCGTATAATTTTAGCTAGTGGGTGGGTGTGTTATCAGGAACTAGCTTTGTAATATTGACAATACTGGAAGTGTTCTAATAATCAAATTGACAAATCTTTTCAGACCTGCACTGTGAAATTTGTTTCTATTTTCTGACAGTACAACCTATGCAGAATCGCCAAAGCTATGCACAGCTGCCAAGCAACAGTAAAGTTTCCATTGCTAGGACATTACCCCCACGATCAGCTGGGAAGGGCAGAGGACGAGGGGAAACAAGGTTTCAGTCCAAAGATGTTAATACCGAATCAGCTTCAAAAGAACGAGAGCACAGTATTCCAGATACACTGAAGGCCTTCCATGTACGGTTTGTTAGACTCAATGGAATACTTTTCACAAGGACTAGGTACTTTCCAATCTCTTATCTTCTTGTTGTTCTTCAAAAAATTCCCTTCTCTCTCTCTCTGTCTAATCGTTTGTTTTTATCTCTTTGACAGTTTGGAGACATTTGGGGAGCTGTTTGCTTCGGTCAGCAGTGATTTGAAAATTCTCCTTTCTTCGGGTCCCAATGAGGAGCTTAGTTTTGGTTCTAATGCTGCAGAAAATGCATTAGCTATAGTTAGACTCATTGCAATCCTTATATTCACAGTGCACAATGTGAAGAAAGAACCTGATAGCCAATCATATGCTGAAATTGTGCAACGCAGGGTACTGCTTCAAAACGCATTTACAGCTGCTTTCGAGTTTGTTGGGCATATTCTCAAAAGGTGCTCAGAGCTTCAGGACATTGCATCAAGTTTCTTTCTTCCAGCCATTGTGGTCTACATCGAGTGGCTGGCATGCCATCCGGAGATAGCTTCTGATTCTGAGATGGAGGAAAAGCATGCGAATGCTCGATCTTTCTTCTGGAATCAGTGTGTCTCATTTATGAATAAGCTCATACTTACTGACCTTGCATCTATCGATGGTGATGACGATGAGAATTGCTTTTTTGATATGGTCGTGTATAAAGAGGGTGAAACTAGCAACAGACTTGCATTGTGGGAAGATTTCGAATTAAGGGGATTTTCGCCCTTGGTGCCTGCACAGGCTATCTTGGATTTCTCAAGCAAACATACATTTGAAAACAATGGAAGCACCAAGGAGAAGAAAGCACGGGTTCAGCGGATTCTTGCTGCAGGGAAGGTTCTACTGAATTTTGTTCAGATTGATCAACTGAGAATATATTTTAATCCATCTTCTAGAAAGTTTGTTATGGCCAAGGAGCCACCTGTTTTAGAAGCTGCCGTCTCTACTTATGGATCTTCCAATGCACATGAAACAAATACAATTGAGCTGGAACATGAAGTTGCAAGCAGATTTGATTCTGTGGCAGCTAATCTGGGAGTACTGCAGTCGAAAGTACAGTTGTGTCCTGAAGGAGAAGAAGATGAAGAAATTGTTTTCAAGCCTACAGCTTCTGAAAAGTTTCCAAAAGTTCTTTCAGAACTACCTGTTAATGGATACATCCAGCCTGTACAAATGTCTACTGCTGGTTGGCCGACCAATGGTGGGTCAGTTTCTATTCAGAGCACTGCATCTGTATCAGCTGCCAGTAATTATAACATTAACGAGTCACTTCCCATGTCTTCTATTGGTTGGGCTGCCATTCGTGGGCAAGAGGTGATTCCTAGCATTGCTCCAAGGTCGACTATTTATGAATTTGTGCAGCCTGTTGAGTTGCCTACCTCCAGCTGGGCAAGTAATGGTGCACCACTTGTTGGTCCTCAGAACACAATTCAAGCTTTCCTGGGTGTTGTCTCTGATCCATGTGTATCTGCATCAATGGTTCCACATTTCAGTAGGCCAGATTATCCAAAATTGTTCCTTGAACAGGAAAGACTCTTAATGAGTGGACTAAAGAATGTTAACATAGCTGGAAATGGATTTCTTGAGCAGGGATTGCAGGGTGGATTGAGTGGATTACAGTCTATGGGATATTCACCTCAGGTCTCTGTTGAATCTGGTCGTATCAATACAAATTTGATGCATAATCAGATGAAAGCTACTGAGGAGACTATCCCATCTACTTTTGATTCAGTTGTACCATCAGTTGCCTCATCTGATGGTGCAACAATGAAGTTCACTAAAGCACCGGTAGCTGTGTCAAAGAAGAACCCTGTTGGTCGTCCATCAAGGCCTGTTGGTCCTCCTCCAGGATTTAACCACATCACCCCAAAGCGTCAGGATGATTTTATGTCAGTTGAGAAACTGCAGCACCCACAGGTTGATGATTACAGCTGGCTGGATGGCTACCAGCCATCAGTGGATCGTGTTCATAACTTGAGAGCTAGTTATCCTGATGTTACTGCTACTAGCAGTGCATTCACCACTCCCTTCCCTTTCCCTGGGAAACAGCAGGTTTCTGGGGTGCACACCCAAGGGGCCAATGAGAGAACGTGGCAAGATTTCCACCTTTTTGAACCTGCAAAACAGAATATGGTTCAAAACTGCCAGCAAAGAAATCAGCAAAGTGGTCAAGTGGCAGAACAAGAGCCAGCAAAACCTACCCTGTCTGGCCCCTATCTTGTGTGACTCAGTAGCTTGTACCAGGATGATTGCTGGTAAACATCTTTCTTCCTGTAAGTTGAGAAATTAGACATTAGACATGAGTTTCGGTTTCATTACTTGTCTTAGCATGTTAGTCTGTATGGTGTTATTTCACATTTTCTTTTGTGGAGCAAAATTTAATTGACAAATCTCAAGAAGTTACAATGCTCAGTTATATGTTGTTTTGTTTCATGTGCATAGGAGTTGCTGAGGTGTTGGAGTAAGAGGCACAGCTTGATACATTTGGGTTCGGCCCCATACCTGCAGCCCTTTCATAGTCTTAAATTTCTTTTGGAGAATGGTGGCCTTGGAAGCATAGCAAGTTCTGCTGTTAGGTTTGGTAAGTTTGATGCTTAACTTTTATGCCTGCATTTTGCCTCGCTAGATCTTTTTCCTCAACGTCCTGGCTAGCATTTTGTTAGGATGTGCATTTTAGTATGCTTTCTTTTGTCACGTCATTTCCCCTTTCTTTTGAGATGGCTGAATGGGAGTTGGCTCATAACATGAAACTGTGTTGAAAGTGGATCATTTAGTTGCTATTAGATGTAGTGGTGATATGCACCTACATTTTTTTAGTGCATTTTCCAATAGTGCCAAAGTGATTCATTCCTAGTATATTGCTATTGCTGTACCATCATATGTGGCACTGGCATCTTAACATGAATTGCTTTAGTTCATGTCATTTTTTATTTGATTTCAAACAGTTTGGTGATTAGTACAATAAATCACATGTCATGCTTCAATAAATTATTATAAATTGCCCACAATAGTGCACTACAGTTTGCCGAGGGGTGGTTGTTTCAATGCTGAGCTTTTTAAATAACCCATTTTTTTCATTACTGCATTTACTCAAATAGGTTTTACCGCATATAACGTTACATCATGTAATTTCAATCTGCAGGACTACTATTGTGGTCTTATAATTTCAAATAGGTTTTACTTTTTGCTGGTTATGATTTTGATGAATTAGTTTCTCCTGACTGAACTTTGTCTGCCTTCTACTTGTTTGCCAACCTGTATTGTACTAAGATCACCCAATCACCTTTAGTAATGAGTTGTGAGCTTTCCTGCTTGGGATGTTTACCTGCTGTGTAGACTCTTACATTGTTTGGTTTGGTATTTGCAGGGTGTGCCAGGTCTTCCTGGGCCAGAGGGAGGTTGGAGGATGATTGATCTGTCGACAGTATGATGGGGATGAATTGTATGGAGAACTCTTATTTGCTCAGGCTCGAAGGTTTGATCTAATGAATTCGAAACCAGTCTTTATAGGCACGTACTATATGCTTCATCTCATTGGACGACTACCTACCGCGAGAATGGCCCCAATGGATGGTTGCTGCTGGGCATGCTAAAAGGCCATTCAATGTGGATGTCTGTTCGTGGTGCTGCTGATGCCCATCTATGGCTACTATGAATAAAGTTGAGGGACAAATAGCTTGTTGGCAAGTCGTTTCTCGAAGTATACTGCATCTAGTTATCCTGCTTCGTTTGTGCTTGTTGGCAACAGCGTGTTATAGTCGTGGTTTTGCAAGTCATTGCAAGTTTACTTCCATGTTACCCACTATGGTTTGAACAAATTGTCTTTGGTATCTGTGTGGTACAAATGCCCTGAACTGTATGGACCAAGCTTCTTATTGCGTTGCCCTATGCGATGTCCGACTGAATACCATATGGTTTCTGTTGAGCTTGTTGTGTGCTACGTTTTCGATTATCTGCTGAAGGGTCGTTCATGTTTTCCAGATTCAGCTGTACATTTATTGAATACTAGTAAGGTACCCGTGCGTTGCAACGAAAAACCAAATAAAAGTGATGGATACTATCAAATATGATCTCAAACTTAATAATAAACATCAACTTTTTCTTACGTCATTATGTATTAAACAAAACATACATGTTCATACTCGTAAATAAATCAAAAATATATACAGAAATGATAGTAAACAAGAAGTGTCATGTATCACAAATTCACAATCAGTTGGCAGGAACAAGCATTTACCTTGGCACGTTGCATCTGATCACAATCAAGCAGATATGAAGGAAAAGCACCCTCTTGAACATCATCATTGACCTTTTGTCGAGAAATTGACTCATCATGCATTTTCAGTTGCAAAGAAACAATTGACAATAAGGCCCCATAAATGCGATCGCAACCAAAAGCGAGAATCTACACTGCAAGGAAAACTTAATTTTCATGCTCACATCCCCTACTCCATAATTGTTTGAGAGTGTTGTTTGCTAGGAAGAGTTGTGTGCTACGTCGCGCCAAGTGGATTTATACAAAATGATCGGAAGACAAAATACAGTAAATAATGCAAAAGCATGCGATATGTGTGGATCAATTTTACTATCTGATTTAGCGCGATCGATTGCCGACCCAGTAAATAAATGAAAACAATCAAGATTATCAATTTATCATACCTCTTCAACTTTCCTTTGTTCTCTTTTCAACCGATTCTTCATAGCTGGTTTTGCTACACTTAATGGTGTGCGGTGCTTCTTAATGGCTCATTGCGGATAACGAATGCATTGAGATATTGAAATGTTTCAGTTAGGCTAAGAGGTAAAAAGATTACCTTTCCACCCAATTCAACTACTTTATGGTTCTCTATTTGCTTCGCTCCTTCCATGTAGAGGCACATATAAAATTAGCATCAGGTTAATGTTTGTACAACAATAAATCCTAACAATCAAAATTAAGATTTTTAAGGAGAGATGGAATACATATCCTTTTATTCTAGTCTTTAAAAAATGTAAAAGTGAAATGTTGAATACCAAAACCATATATATTAAACGGTTAATCGATATAATTTAATTGACAAATGTTTTACTTCTATTTCCTCAAGGATGTAAGAGGAGCCATTCAAGCATGTCCAGTGTCCACTCATGGTGATACTGACTTGTGCCTAAACACCAAGCGAACTGGAACAATTGAAAAGGTCTGCATTATAAAGCAATTAATGACAGTAGATATGTTATATTATCATACAAAGGCATGTACATTCAAGAACTCCAAAAGCACATGCAAACATCAAGCTAACAATTCGCACATATTCTCTTTAACTTGTAGCATGCTCATTCTAAGCAAACAATACACTAATCCAAGAATGTCTGTATTGAATCAAACTTAAGAGATAATATTGAGCGTCCCACTTTAAGAGCACAAAGAAGTGAACTAAACATGTTTAATTCTCCCAAATATTTCTACATATTAAATTTCGATAAGTAGTTATATTTCACTCTGCACCACAATAGCATGGATGCATTAAAACCAATGTATTCCTCCACCCAAATCTTCGCATTCATGCAAAAAACTAAGCAACCGAGCCAAACACTAAAAACACTAATGAAGCCTAAAAACAAGGTTTCCTGATCCAATAGCCCATTTGGTGGCGCGCACCTCACTGTGGGCATATAACTCGGAGTTTAAAAGATTTTTGCTTGAAGACATGTCTCAAATTTGAGGATTATTTTTTGTTCGCCTCGAAGTGATTAAGTTAGGTGGGTTATTGCATTTGCAGATAACATCAAAACAATAGAAGATGTGTTAGGTAATCTGATAATCTAACATTGCACAAAAGATCCATATTGAGCGCTGATAGGAGGACACATTTAAGGTATGGTGAAGCAAGGTAGGTTTACATAATGAAACTCAACGACATCAGCCAAACATTGCATGTGATTTTGCAAAACATGAACCATCTGCTTGCTTTCAAACATATGCTTTACCAAACAGACTAACAGACAGTAGTTGAAATCCAACAAGCAAACACTTCCTCAACAAACTCCTTCACCAAAGATCTGCAAACATCCAAGCAACAACAAAACTAAACACAACCCCAAACACTTTCGAGATATCTTAGCCAAACCGACAACTCTACATGCTTATACAACAAAGAAATCAACCTTCCCAACTGCGGACACATCGAACACAAGAAATGTGAGCATCTCCACGACTTATCCTACCATTCACAAACCCACAAAAATCTCTACCACCTTCACTATCGAAACCCACGTGCGTATCAATAATCCATTGTAAATAATGAACATCAACACATCCGAAAACCGACATTTGCCAAACCAATCCCTCTCACTTAGCTCCCACTACACAAAAACCCAAACCCTAATCCGCCGAATCAGCGGTCACCAAACCAAGAAACAACCAAAAGGGGGGATCTGACTGCGACTCACAGCGTCTGGGCGTCGGTGGCGGGCCGAGAGGCCGATGTAGAGCTTGTCGTGGATCTTGAACACCCTCGAAATCGGTCGCGACGGTCTGCAGCTGCACGCCCACCTCGGTCATCGGCAATAGCGGCGATTCTTCCCCACCATCGCCACCACGGCGGCGCCATTGTACTCGAAGATCTGCGAGCCGCGCGGGCCAAATCATCAGAAAATTGAGATCTGAGGCGAGGGGAAGGTTTGGAGCGCAGGGTGTTTGGGGACTCACCGACATGGCTGTAGTTGCAAGTTCGCAGACGAGGTCGAGGCGGAGGCATCGAGGTCGAGTAGGAGCACCGGTTGGGCCGCCATGGGTGGGGTGGGGATCACCACTTGGAGGACGAAGCGCGCCCATGGCGGCGTCGGCGAGTCGGTCCTCCAGTGTCGCACCTCCCGGCGAACACGACCAACGGAAGGTCTCGATCGTCTTGAGCACCGCTTCCGGCTCCTCCCGCTCGGGTACTGGGGAGTTGCGGCGCCTTCTTCGTCTTCCAGTGTCCATCGTTCACCTCGCGCCGCGCGGCTTCTTATCCGGCGCCACTGCCGAACGAAGTCTTGGCCGCGGAGGAGGGGAGGATGCGGCGCGAGGAGGGAGAGGATGGGGTAGGAGGCGGCGGTGCGGGGACGGAGAGGGGAGGTGGCGGCGCGTGGGGTTGGGAGGAGGCGCCGGGGCTGGAGGTGAGGCGGCGGCGCTGGGAGGAGGAGGGGAGGAGGCGGCGCCGCGGGGTGGGAGGGGAGGAGGCGGCGCGGGGTGGGGTGGGGAGGAGGCGGGGCGGCGGAGGGAGAGCGAGGCGGCGACGCGGGGTGGGGAGGGGAAGGAGGCGGGGCGCGGAGGAGAGCGAGGCGGTGGGAGAGCGAGGGGAGGCGGGGCGGCGGTGGCGCGGGGGGGAGGGAGGACGCCGCGGGCTGCGGGGAGAACGAGGGGAGGCGTGGGGCGGCGGGAGGAAGAGCGAGGAGGAGGGGGGGGTGGGGAAGAGCGAGGGTAGGCGTGGGGGCGGAGGGGTGATGTTGGGATTTTAGGGTTTAATCAGATCGTGTGGCTGAGAAGAGAGGAGAAAGATCGAATGGTTAAGAAGTGAGGGAGGGTGGACGTGACGGCAACCACCAACTCCTTCTTTTTAAATAGTAAAGAAATGTATTGCTTATCCTAATATCCCATAGCGTAACACAAAACTGTTGAATATAAGGCCAGATGCTAAAATTGGCAACCTGTGAATAAGTTATTGGATCAAGCGAATATTAGGAGGGTTATTTTGGGCTGAGGTTTGTGGTCTATGGTTGTGGTTTTTGAATTTTGATTTGGTCATAAGAGGTAGTATATAAAGAGAAATAGTCATATACGATTTTGGTCAGTGCAGGTGAATTAGATATAGTTTATACTATAATTTATTTATAGATTCTGATTTGAAAAAATATATCGTTTAACGATGAGTTATTGTAGAAATAAAAGCTAAATGTAGAAATAAAAGCTAAAATCTAGGTTTAAAAGAATTGAGTCATTATCCGTGCCGTTAAGCCACAGCCATACAGCATGGCCATCTTGGCCAAAGGATCCGTCAACCTTGACTAGCCGGAGTTGATTTATCGGTGGCAGCCGCGGATCACCGACCGAAATCGTGGACGGAGTTGAGCAGCACAACGACCACCATGGAAAGCGGGAACGAGTAGAACGGGTCTGTTTGGAACGTAGCAATTTTACAGGAAATATTTTTTATCTTTTATTTATTTAAGGTTATACTAAAAAAATCTATGATCGGCTTCATCAAACATTTCCTCCCATGTTGTTATTGTTTTATCAACATTATTTTAATTTTTTTAACGAGATTTATCTACTTCATTCGTGATGATGTTCGTGTTGTATCTTTAAATATCTGATCCGATGTAGGGTTTATTGCGTATAAGAAAGGAGTACGTTACCAACTTCTGATGTGACATGTTAGCAACTGCCTCCCCGGGATAACATTATCCTTTTTGCGTGCTCTAGATGTCCAGCGGTATGTTTTCTTTTGTACCAACAACTCGCATACCCAGCTGCGTATTTAAACTCAGTGTGATTGGAAATTTCTCTTAGCTCAGTGTGTTGTACGCTGCAACGTATGTCTATGTGGTGAAGATAGTCTTACAAAATCCTCATTCCAACATAAAAATACATAGTTAATTTGTATAGTGTCCCTTTATTGAATCAAACATGTCATGTCCTCTGTATTGTGTCAAGACGCTTTATGATTAAAGCTCAAAGGGAAAAAAAAAGAGAAGCAGCTTTATAATTTGATTGCTGAAGTAAGCATGTGAGTGCTTAATATAAAGTAGCATTTGAGTAAGTAGCACAAAAAAAAAAAAATCAATGTTACAATTGCAACTTTGAGCAAGCTGACTTTGCTAAATAGTACGGAGATACAAATTAAGGAAACTAGCATTGGTCCCATGATGCAAGGTACGGGTGAATTGGAAGAACCAACTGTATTCTCCTTCTCAACTTTTTCTTTCCTTCGACACATCCTTGTATTGGCCTACGTATTGTCTTAGCACTATATTAGAATTAACATAGCCATCAATAAATGAGTCCATACACTCACTACGTTATAATGTTGATATTCATGCCCAAAATGTGTGTCCTTCACAAATGCAGGAAGCCAATGTTGTCTATTGTCGTATAGAACTTGAAGCCATTCATTGTCAGCTAGATAATCCATGCCGACCATCTCGTACCAAGTGTCATCAATGTTAGATATGTTCTAAGAGTCAATTGTGATGATGATTGTACCATTTATATATTTATGATCTTTAGAATAAATATTATTATATTCTTTAAATAAATTATTATTTATAAAGGTCAGCAAGTATGTGACTTGTTGGTGAAACCCTTATTTATTGTATGATGTCATTTTAAAAGATCTCGAGTCGATCATTAGTCAAGATACTAGTGACTTATAGACCAGCACATATATTGATTAATGACTATGTTTCACCGGTCATAGATATGAGAATATCCAAACGCTACTCTGTAACTGGGTAGTTATAAAGATAGTTTTCAAGTGTACTATGAAACATGCAGAAGAATGTGACTGGTCGGATATGAGATTTAGCTTTTCTACATAATAGGAGAGATATCTATGGACTCTTTGATGTGGTTAGATAAAGAAAGTGCATGGCCATATCACAAGTAGTCAAAGAGTTGACTACATGAAATTATCCACCACTAGATCAGAAAATGATTGAACAATCTATAGATAACACATTTCTTACCTAGAGTTCAATTGGATATCACAAGGCAAAAGGAGAATATGTAAATAGGTTCGACGAATACGTACTGGTAGTATGAGTATACTGGCTGATCGTGACCTGGTCAGATATATCATAGACTAGTCTGCGATCTGGTCGTACAGTGATACGAGCTGGTCGTGACCATATGTGATCTGGTCGTAAGGAGTTGTGAGCTGATCATGAGTGACTAGGTCTTGGTTACAGATAATATTGCATATGGTTCGTTCGTATTGATTTTTGTATATATTTGGGGTCAATATATCCTACTAGCGACCGCTACGACCAGTGATCAGAAAGATGTTTCTAAGTTACAACCAAGTATAAATGAACCTATAGAGTCACAGACTTAACGGGTTGAAACAATAAGGGTTTAGATGATAGACTCCAAATAGGATACGATTTCTACTCGTATTAGATAAGGATCCAGTTGAAGATTCTCTGAGTTAGATACGATCTCTAATCATATCGGATGAGCATCCAATTAGAGACTATATATATGGAGAGAGGCGTGGGGCTGAGGGTTGTACAAAAAACTGAGGATCAAAGGAATCTCATGATACACCCATTGAAACCCTAGCCACCACTTCTCGATACCTCTACCGTGTGTGCGAGTGCTAGCACATCGACGTATGATGTTCCATTTCTAGACGTGTGGACAATACACATTTATCATTCACAAATAAATAGATATATCACAACTAGATTGAACTAAATGTTTGAATATCTATTATTTCTTGTCGGGTTGAACTCTCTATTCGGTTAAATGACCTCAGCTATTAAGAAGCCGCACAACAGCCCTTGAACATCCCCGAATTCATCAAGACGAAATGTTCTTTTATCGATTTTGATGCCCTGTCACTAGGAGTAAAGTCGTACGTACATACATACATACATATATACATTAAAAATAACTAGGTCTTCTTGGTGCCTGGGCACCTAAACCATCTGCCCTCCGATTTGCTTTACAATTCATGCAAAATTAGCGGGCATTTTATCCATGAATTCTGTACCCAACTCGTTACCTATACGCATGCTGGACAATCCACCGTATTTTATGAAAAAAATAGCTTCCATGTATCCATGTCTCAGTCTCAAGGGCCTTTCCCCTTTCCAAATGTGGTCGTCTTCCCCGTCGCCTCCTCCCGAATCGCGCCCATCCGCTGGTAACACCGTGGGTATGCACCCATTCATACTCTTAATTGTACATACCCATCAATACTCTTAATGTACACGTTCAGCCACACTAAGCGTCATTACTCTAGTTTTATAAGACTCACTCCATGGTCTGTGAAAAGGTTTCTTAGCCGATTCAAAAAGAGCTTGGATTAATTGCTGCCATTTCTATCTCTCTATAAACTCAGTCAGTCTAGTGTTGGGCAGAGCCCATTGTCAAGAGATCGTTTTGCTAGGATGCTTGTTTGAATCTAGCTACTTCCAAAAAAAAAAAGAGGCATTTTTAACTCTATACTTTTTCGCATGCACAGTATGTGCTCAATTTCAGAATTTCCGACTACATACCTTTTTAAATGAATTTGAAAGTATATACCTTTTTAAAGAAAATTCAAATGAGTTGAATATAAAAATATATTATTCCCTTATATGCGCAAATGCATACAAGGAAGTAACATACTTTTCGACCACAAATGTCTGCTCAAAAAAATCCGTACACCATAAGTGCATTTCTGATGTAATAGAGTATAAGTGTGTTGATTCTTTCTATCAATTAATCAACGTACCATTTTCTTTCCAAATCAATGATTCGCGAGTATATACCTTCCTCTGTATATATCAGTGATTAATCAACGTACCATTCAATATCACGCTCCATTTTCTTTCCAAATCATGAAGTGTCATTGGGTTGACCCGTTAGTATACATACCTATTGCAAAGGCACATATCTTGAAGCAATCTAAAGGCAGCAAAGTTTGGTGCCTAGACACCTTGGTGACCCAATTCATCTTCCTCTATATATATATATATATATATATATATATATATATATATATATATATATATATATATATATATATATATATATATATATATATATATATATATATATATATATATATATATATATATATATATATATATATATATATATATATATATATATATATATATATATATATATATATAGGAAAAATACATTCTACACCCGGTGTAATTACACCCACCTTTAATATACCACCTAAACGAACTTAAAATACTCCTTTATCACTTTGGATATACTCGTATACTAATTATAAGATAATTCAATGTGAACCATATGAAAAAATTGCAAGGGAGTCCATAGTTTTTAGCGTATTTTGTAAATACCTTCATATACACATATAAAAAGGAGTACGTAAAAAAATCTACATACTACCTCTGAAAAATTGTTCATACCACCTGGATGATCTTAAATACTCGTATATTATACGTATATACTCTCCGTTACGTGAGATACTTCCTACGGTATGAGATACGACATAGGGTGTAATTACACCCGGGTGTAGAAAAGAGGCTTCATATATATATATATAGGAAGCATCTTTTCTACACCCGGGTATTTTCAGAGAAAGTAAAGGCTTTTTTTGCATAAAAAGGATCTGTGCGTAATTCCAAAGAAACTGTAGGGTGTTATTCAGCAAAAGGAGGGACCTCCATGAAAAAACTAAGAACTCAGATATAATTTCGGAGGAGTGGAGGGGTTTTTTCTCAAAGAACTGCGGTGGCAAGGTTTTTTTAAAGAACCAAGAGCCTATATGTAAATATGGAAATGCGAGGGACTTTTTTTTGCAAATTTGCCATGTGGCATGGGTGGGGGGACGGGAATCCCCTCAGCTTTGTTATAGGTACTATATATATAATAACGAATAATCATTTCTAGATTGACAAACCTCTAAATTCTTCTTCTTAGCATCTATGATTTTATGCATATGACGGCAAACGTAGAATACACATATATTGCCCTGTAGCTGCTGGTGGCTCTGCAAAAATAGAATTACGTACATATGTATAGTCAATTCTAAAGGCATTATTACGAAGTGTGATATAGGATTGTGTTGTAGCAGGTACCAAAAATCGCATCCTGTGGATCAATGTGGTGTTGGATTCCTTATGTCTCTCTCTTGGCAACGTAAGTACTAAACGACCTACATGATTCAAAAAATTAGCCTTAGCCATTACAACCGAAGGGAAGACTACAATATAGTTATGTATGTAACATATTTGTTGAGTATTTGTTCCACAAGGGTAAAGTTGTGGTTGTTCTTGAGTAGCGAATCAAGGTATATTACCTTACTCTACTTTGGTACAATTGCAAATAGAATCCAGTGAAAACTAGTTATGTATGTCACCATAGTCATTAAACTTAAGTTCATATTGCATACAAAATACAAATAAAACTTGTATAGCAACTAGTGAAACACTTACTTTTGGTTATAGGGTGCTAGAATGTAGTCCTTGTAACTTTGAGTAAACAATCCCTTTGTCATGTAGTTTTCGATGAAGGATGCATTATCGTCAAAGCTTTGCTCTGAGATCAAGTGTGGGTTGAAGAAACCCATCAGTTCTCGGCGTTGTTGGAATTCTTGAATCATGTATCTATACATAAGCAATGAGTTGCAACATTTATCGATATTATGCGAATCTATAACTTGATTGTATATACTTACAGTGTCCAGTATCATAGAAGTGAGGTATCGAGAGAATCGAGGTTGAATAGTTCGAATAGGTCTTGGAAGCCTATGACGATGTAGCCCGTGTCGTTGTAGAAATGCGTCTCTGTGTATCTGACATTGAATCCACTCTGCCAGTTTTTTTGATCATTGGACCTCTACATATATCAGGCATGCAAATAATAACAAATCAGTCCAAGGCTGGGTAATTGTGACTCAGGGACCAACAAAATTCCGAGGTTGTACTGCCAAAACTTGGGAGGTGCCTTAATCATCTTCAATTGGGCCTGAGCGTCTTGCTTGAGATACATTTTTGGCATCGTATCCACGAGAACCGATGCGATGGTCTTCTAAAGCGGAGCTTGAGGTAGAGTCATAGAGGGTTCTGTTTGATAGGCATGGTCCTGTGGAGATCGCAGCACGGAAGGGACCAGGGCGATGTCCCTCTTGGGCCACTGGACGAATGTGTGGATGGCATCCCTAGTGTCATGATTTCTTTGTTTGAGAGCTTCTCCAGGGGGACGACCCTAAAAACATTATTAATCATGTCTGTCTGAACCTTTGCAAAATTGGTCCCTAGCTGAGCACTATGCACCAATGTCCCTAGCGGGCATGGATACGCTATCCCCTGTCTAGTGTCAACGGGAGTGGAGCCAATAAGCCTAACTCTGAGGATGTACGACGTTTGCTCCTACATAACGAAGACATCTACCAGGTCTATCTATCTAGCATTCTAGAGTGGTACATTACTTGAATGTTGTCAATAGGAAAGTGGGCGTCGCTATTTTAGAAAGTGGCGTGGACGCACAGCTATTCCGACATTGAGGGGGAGTGACTTCCACAATAACAGGGGTGTAAAATCCTGATTTTCAGAGTTCTTTGGAAGATTTTAAAATAGAATTCATCATTTGGATTTTTATGGATTTAATACAAGCTTAAATTGAATTTTTATGTAAATAAAAGGATTTGATATGACTAAAATAAATATTAACATTTGTTGTAAATATTTTATTTGGGTTTCTTGTGCTGCAAGAAGTTTTTCTATATTTTCTGGGATTTTTTAGATTTATTTGCTATTTTTTAGAGCTCAATTTAATTTCTTTCAATTTCTAAAATTAAAAAATCTCTAAAAATCTCCCGTGCCGTTTGGACCAGTCCGGTCGTTCTCCCGTGTCGTTCGGACCATCCGAATGGTCGGCTTGCTCACCATCTGATCTTATCAACGCCATGCGTCAACCATCCGAGGGCCTCCGCACTGTTCATCTGCGCTTTCTGCTACAACTATCCGATCCTTGCCATGGCCACGTGTCACCCATCGACACCATGGGCTATTGTTCATCTTTGTCTCCCAAACGGACTCCGCCACCGCCTCGGTTCTCATGTTCGAACCGAACACTCCGCTGCCTCCGAGCTAGACTCCTCGGCATCCATGCATATATAGTTGTGCCACCCCTCGTGTTCTGCACCTGCCGCCGTTTACCCTCGCTCGTGCACCGCCATTCGCTGAGCTTACCGTCGCTCGCTCGCTGGAGCCACTGTATGCTTCGTTCTTCTCTGCAGAGCACCATCGTCGTCCGCCACCACTGGTGAGCAACGCGGCGCCCTACCTCGCCAGCAGTCCCTCGCGACCTTCCTCTTTCGATCCGTGTGGCCTCTGCACCATCCAGCTCCGCCGTCGTCGCTTTGCCTTCAACAGCCAACCAAAAAGTGCCACGCGTCATCACCATTCGAACCATCCAAACGCCCTTAGCCCTCTGGACCGTTCGATCGTATTCGAACCGTCCAATCATCATCACCCCTCTGGCTGGTTCGAATATCTTTGGCCAATTTGATCATCCTTGGTTGTCCGATCGTCGTTGGACTGTCCGATCATCGTCATCGTTCGAACAGTTCGATCATCATCAGTCCTCCGTCGTCCGATCGTTGCTCTGTTCGGACCGCCCGAACATCCTTACTTCTTTGGACAATTCGATCATCTTCGATCATCATCACCTTAGACAAGTCACAACTGTGCAAGCCTAATCCAACATGGTTGCCATGTGTCGTGCCATGTGGATATCATGTCAGCCAACCAGCCATCTTTTCCGTAAGTGGAGTCCACAACACAAACCTAGACGCCATGCACTGTACCATGCACCGAGTCCACCGTAGACCTACTTTTCCGTGAGTGGAGTCCACAACACAAACCTTTTCCAATTTTCAATATTTTCCTTTAGATTTAATTTTTCAAGAGCTCGTCCTAGCTTCGATTAACCCTGTTCTTTTTTTAAATTCATCTAAAATTGAGCAATATCTTTTAGTTCTAGTTTTAAAATATTTTAGAGTTCATTTGAACTTTATTTGATTTTATTTTGTGCCTCGTTCATTTTCTCTCTCATTAGATCGTGTCTTCGGAAGAGCGGAAGTACAACCAGAGGATCATGAATTCATAACTGAGCAAGTCCAAGGCAAGTCATATCCTTTGATCATGTTGAACCTAGTTTTCAATATATTATTTATTTTAATTTAAATTATCATATATTGCTATTTTATTACAAATCTTTGTATATGGTAAATATTGGCCAATTTGATTAATTATACCTTGATAATTTGAATGCCATAATTTTATTATCACCAAAGGATGGAAAATTATTTAGTGATACCATACTAGTTGTCACATGGGTTGTATAATTAATTTGCTTAGCCATGCTTATAGTCTCGTTGGGCTCATCATCACACGTGATCAATTAAATAATTTGACTTGATGAGACATTGAATCGTGGTTGTAACCACAATTATAAAATTTATGTACCATGACATTGGTATATCATTGGTGTTGGTTGTATAAAATTAATTTTTATTTGGGCAAGTGATCGTGCAGTAAAGGGAGAAGTATGGATTCACTTCAAGGGATGTGGATGTCTCGTCTGGGTAATATTTGAGAACTTAACTTTATATGTCATTGATCTGGACCTTACCGTGTAAAACACACGTCAACTATGGGTGATCGTGTAGTCTTTCTTTGTTAATCGTGTATATGGTCGATATTTCATCTATATTTACACTATGCGCACTAGCGCGATCCTGAATTAGTGCGGTATACACCGAGAGTTTGGATTTACATATTCGGGTCTCGACAGATGTGGTATTAGAGCCATATCAACTGTAGGACGAAGCTCTAGTTAGAGTGATCGTCTTAACTAAATTTAAAAATCTATTTTGTAAATCAAATCAACGATTTTTAATATCTAGTAATTATCTATTCTTACCTCATTCATAGGATTCTTACTCCGCGCCTTCTCTGGAATATTATTTTCAAAACTTAAATTGACTTCTTATCCCCATAACATACATAAATGTCTCGAGTATTTTAAATTCAGAAAGGAGGTTGGCTTGCAATCCTTCAACTTATCCTATGAAGTTTGAATTAAGGAAGGACCCAATATATTCCAAGACAAGATTAAAGACTCCCATGAAGATTGAAAACCATCATATTAGAATCTTGTTATAGTTTTAGTATCATATAGATCGTTTCACTTTCTCTTTGCAGTTGTGTGCGATGTGAGCTATAGTTTTGCTTTTGGTATTATCTTACAGTCATGTCAAAAATCTTTATTTGTGGAGTTTATTGCTTCTTTTGTTAGCCTCTCGGCTAAGTGTTTGCTTAGTATAGGTTTGCCATTAGAGATCTCTTTAGACGAATTTACCTCTTACGTATGTATTTCCTTCTCACCTTTTGAGCCTTGGGAAGCCAATTCTCACCAATTATGTTTCCCTTCAGAGCAGTGAAAAGATGATTGATACCAGAAACTCAGCTAGACGTGGTTAGATTAATCAGAATCCAGGGAGCGGTGCAACAAATCCATCAACTCTGGGACCGCAAGCAACTCCCACAAGAATGGATCTAGTTCTAAGTTAGTTCATGGCAGCGCAGACTCAGTTGATGAACACTACGATGAAGAATATGAATGCAATAATGAATCAGTAGAATCAGGAAGTAGCAGCACCTCAGCCAGCTCTTGATTAATCAAAGTTTGCGGAATTCATGAGGACAAGACCGCCCATCTATTCATGATCTTCTGAGCCTTTGAAGGCAGATGATTGGATTCATTCAGTGGAAAAGAAACTGAACCTTACTCAGTGCACTGATCGTGAGAAAGTACTTTACGCCGCTCATCAGCTAGGAGCCGCCGTAGAGTGTTGTGAGAAAGATAGCATCATTTAGGCAGAGTTCACAGCAGCATTTCGTCACATTCATATCCTGGATGGGGTGATCAAAATGAAGGAGGAATTCCGTGAATTGCAGCAAAAGAATATGTTAGTGAGGGAGTATCTCTACAAGTTTACTCAGCTAGCATACTATGCACTAGAGAATGTTGCCACAAATGACGCTCGTCAGAAGATGTTCAAGAAAGAATTAAACCTAGGATTAAAAGTTCAAGTTGTGGGCAATGATTATGCTAGCTTCCAAAATATAGTGGATAAAGCAATGCTCATTGAGGAAAGTCACCGTGAGCTAGAGTAGTCTCGCAAGAGGAGGATGATGCAATAAGGATCTCAGATGCATCAGTCCTAGAAGGGTCATTTTAACACTTACCAGCTAGCTCGTGTGCCGCAGCAGTCAGGATTTAGGACTCCCGCACCAACACCCCATCTGTTTCAGTTAGGACCACGCCCTATTGGTACAAGAAATCAGTAACAGAAGAATGCCAACCCTGTAGCATCAGTCACTTGTTACAAGTGCCATAAGAAAGGATATTAAGGCAGCAAGTGCCCTGAGAGGCAAGTCTTGACACCAGTCTATTTCGATTTAGGTGCCACACTAGATTGAACCCTGCTTTAGAATCAGGACGTGGAGCGCCACAAGTGTTAGTCCAGGCCAGTCGAGCGCCGCCATCAGTCGTACGAGGACAAGTGAACCATGTCACCGCAGAGAAGGCCTAAGCAGTACCAGAGGCTGTGATTGGTAAGTTTCTAGTCAATTCAATTTCTGCTATAGTTTTGTTCAATTTTGGAGCTTCACATTCATTTGTTTCTTGGAGTTTTGTCTGAAAGAAATGGTTGTAAAGTGTTGTTCTTGATGTGACCACACCACATATACATACGACCAAAGTTTTCAAGAATAAACAAAAGGTGAATTTATTTCTTCGGTTTCAATTTATTTTAAATGAGAATATGATGCTATCTAAAGATGAAAATATATATTTGTCTAGCTATACAAGGAAGATTGCATCAACGCTACGTACTCGTGGTTGGGGTCCACCTAAAGAGAAGCCGACCAATATATCAAGACCAAGTCAACGCCTTCCCCAACTCTTGCTCAACAACTGTGATTGCAGGCCTCAACCTTTTGTGTTCTTTAATCATATTCGCAATAGTCAGATTGCTCTTTATTTTGTTCTTGCTTGTTCTTCGATTGCTTGCAAGAATTGAACCTCGTGTTCAGGTCAACCGCGTTCTTGGCACGGTTGATATCGACTAGGGTGTGATGTAGCGTTTGCTGGACAGACTTGGTCGTCTTGGTCAGGTAGCCTCTTCATCAACGTTATATCAAATCGAAGTTATCCTTCTTATCGGAAGATCAGGCCATCCCTCATCAGTTCTGGGATCTATTCTCTTGGTTCAATCCCCGGGCTCCGAGTTGACTACAACCTAGGTTGACCTGGAGTCAAGATAGCCATTTAAAGAGGAGAGTTCTTCGTTGATCTTGTCATGTTGGATATCCAATCTTTAGATGTAATTTTGAGAATAGATTGGCTTAAGAAAAACCAAGCGGTGTTCAATTATGGAAGTAGAAGCATTACCTTAACCATCCGGATGGTAGGAAAGTGAAATTCGAAGCTAGAATGAGTCAGCCAGAGAAGGTTATGGTTTGCCAGAGTAAAAGAATCATGTTAGAGGATATGCCAATTGTCAGGGAGTATCCTGATATGTTTCCAGATAATCTTCCCGGAATGCTACCTGATCGAGAAGTTGAGCTATGATTGAGCTAGTACCTAGTACTTCGCCGATTTCCAAGAGGCCCTACCGGATGACAACCAATGAGTTAGCGGAATTAAAGAAGCAAATTTAGAAGTTGTTAGACAAGGTTATGTCAGACCTAACTCTTTTTCGTGGGGATCGCTAGTGTTGTTCGTAAAAAAAAGTATGGTACTCAGCATATGTGTAAGGATTACCTAGCACTCAATGAGGTTACTATCAAGAATAAATACCCTTTGCTCAAAATTGATAATTTGCTTGATCAGCTTAAAGGAAGTAGAGTGTTCTCCAAGATTGAGTTGATGTCAGGATACCATCAGATAAAAATTCATCAAGAGGATATATCTAAGACAAATTTCTCAACTCGATATGGTCTGTACGAGTTCACAGTGCTGTCCTTTGGTTTAACCAATGCCCCAATCTATTTTATGTACCTAATGAACAACATGTTCATGGAGTATTTTGACAAGTTTGTCATCATATTCATTGATGACATTTTGATTTACTCCAAGGATGAGAAAGAGCATGAGGAGTATTTAAGGTTGGAGTTGCAAAAGCTCATAGAGCACAAGGTATATGTCAAGTTCAGCAAGTATGAATTTTGGATGAAGAAATTCACTTTTCTAGGCCATGTCATGTCAGCAGGGAGAGTTGCAGTTGACCCAGGTAAAGTGAAGGATGTGCTGGATTAGAAGTTACTGTCGTCAGTGACACAAGTCAGAAGTTTTCTTAGAATGGCTAGTTATTACCATCGCTTCATCGAGGGATTCTCTAATGTAGCCGGACCGCTCACACAATTGTTAAAGAAGAAAAAGAAATTTGTTTAGACGCTAGAGTACAAGAAGAGTTTTCAAAAGCTAAGGAAGTATTTGACTACAGCCCCAGTGCTAGTATTGACAGACATTAATAATGACTTTGAGATATATTGTTATACTTCCCACAAAGGTTTGGAATATGTGCTGATGCAAGACAAAAGAGTTGTAGCTTATTTATCGTGTCAGTTGAGACCACATGAAAAGAATTACCCCACGCATGACTTGGTGTTTGCTGCCATAGTGCATGTTCAAAAAATTTGGAGTCATTATCTCATGGGTAATCAATGTGAAATTTACACGGATTACAAGAGTTTGAAGTATATTTTCACTCAAACCGACCTTAATCTCAGACAAAGAATGTGTTTGGAATTGATAAAGCACTATAATGTTAGAATACATTACCACCCCAGAAAGGCTAATGTGGTGGCAGATGTTTTGAGTAAAAAGGTTTATTGTAATACAGTGATGATCAAGAAAAGTCAATTAGCTTTACATGAGAAATTTCAGAAGCTTAGCTTGGATTTGGTGGAGAAAGGATTCCTAGCCACAATGGAGTTGTAGCCGACATTGAATGGTCAGATTTGTCAAGCTCAAGCAGAGAATGAAAATATTTGGTGGATCAAAGTCAATATAAGTAAGAGTTAAGCATGAGGATTTACAGAGAATGACAAAAGAACCTTATGGTTTAAGGAGCGTTTATGTGTGCCTAGGTAATATCTAAGAACTTAACTTTTTGCGTCATTGATTTGAGCCTTACCGTTCAAATCAGATATCTAGTATGGGATATACCTGGTTAACTAATTTGTGATATTTCAATTTTAATCTCGCAATTTTGGCTAACATAGTTGCTGATTTCCATGAGGCGCAAAGGGATGTGTGATACAAAACTCTAGCGAGCAGGATTGAGTTGAGATTGAGCATTGTAAAAACTTTGTTACGATTTTCTTTAGCACGAGATGATCACATCGCGTGGGTACAGTTGTCTAACCTTTGTAGAGTGTAAAACTATTCAAATAGCTGTGTCCCGGATTATGGACAATGCTCGATGATTTCACACAAGGGGTAAATATTTCTTAAAAACATGGCTGAGAGAGCTGTGGAAAGTGAATGGTTAGTTAGCTGGTGGTTCACATATAGTCTATTAAATACCTTTCGTTATTTATTATCATTTTTCTTAAAGTTTGCTTTCAATGTAATTACTGTATTTACTTTAAATTATTGTTTTCTATAAAATAACTTTTCAGCCAACCATTGGTAAGCTTTGCATATTATATTGTATTTTTGTTACAAATGATTTGCTGAGTAGCAATGTACTCACGGATTTATGCCTACTGTTGCTTAGTTGAAGAAGAAGAATCATGTCAGCAAAAGGTGCCAGAAGGAGGATACTTCGATCACTTCACAGATTAGGACTTCGCTTCCTAATCGATTGCCTGTGGGCATGTCAAATGGCTACAATGTTTATTTCTGTTTTTCGCTACTAGTTTCTTAAGCCCTTCAGACTATTATTTGTAAGCTTGGCCATAAGATCATACTCTGATAATTATTAATATTTGAGTGTCTTTCTTTGTTAATCATACATATAGTTGATATTTCATCTATGTTTATACTGTGTGCACTGGCGTGATCCTGAACTAATACAGTATATATAGAGTTTGGATTTGCATATTCGAGTCTCGACGGGGGGTGACTTGAGAATGGTTGGGGATTTCTCACAGTTCTTCCTTCAATGAATATATCTCTCCTCGGAGGGAGGCAGTTATCTCCTCAAGTTGTGCATGAAGGTCCTATTTCATACATTTCTTACGCTCGGCCTTGGATCTCTTCCTACTCTTATATGGCTCGGAATCATTTGGGAATCCGTGCCTCCAAGATACATGAACCCCCAAGCCTCATGTGCGACCTGGGTGCTCCTTGTTTCCCAGGTCCGTGAATAGTATATTCCTCTCCCTGACTGCTTCAAAGGAGTCTTGGGAAGATTCGGTAATGAATGTTTGCTGCAAGAAGCAATCGTGTTATTTTAGACCCCATGAAGTTATGAACCTATTACAGCTAAGTGGTTTAACGTACGTTACTAGGCGTTGGAACACTTCTTGGTCTGTAAGGATTTTAAAAGAGATGACTCCCAATGGTAGGGAAGCCTTCGATCGGATTGCAACCTTGTCCTCCATCCTCTGTTGTGGAATTCTACCCACGTATCCAGTTGTGCTGAGTCTGTGATGGTCAGTATTTTATGCCTAGAGAGCCTTGTGTGACACACTTTCCTGTGGAAATTCGGTCGTTGTTTTCATCCACACAAAGGCCTCCTATCTTTTCAGTGACAGAAAAGGATACCTCATGAAGGGCGTGTGATCTTTGGTCATGTACTGCGTGACAAGCATACTCTTGAAGTTTTTTGACGCTTTTACCATCGTGAGGTGCGCTTGTTGTTGCATGAGTCCATGGACTTCTACTGGGATCTCAAACGAGTTTTGAATTTCCACCCATAACTGCTCTTTCTCTCCATCTGTCTAATCTTTCTATTTTGCTGTGGTGATGGGGACCGTTGCCTTTCAAGTATCCCACATGTAGTCCAGAAATGTTGTCGCTACTTTCTTCAGTTGCAGAGGGACCCCATCCGGAGAGACCTTCATGATGGTCATTCGGCCAGCTGGCCTTTTTGATACTTCTCTGACATGCTTAGTTATCCTGGTCTTAGGAGCATTTGACCCATTCCACGACGTCAATGACAACGACAATGACTGTGCGGACATCATCTCTCTTACAAGAAAAAACTAATTACAGTGAGTTGTGTGTGTAAACATTGGCACATAGTTGATTTTACATACTTTATTGTTCTTAATATAGTTTTTAAGAAATAGGAATATTTGGCGACATGACACATTAGAGTGTGTGATTTGCCTTATGTCCTTTAAAGGTCTTTTTGGCATATATTATTACTATAAGATCTCTTTGGAACACTAGCATGCTATTCTAAATAGATCTTGTAGCAACAACACGAACCTCACTTAAGGTTGTCTCTAAGAACTCTAACTCACTTAGAAATAACAGCTCCAACAATTTATCTCTAAATTCATCTCGTAGCTATTTTTTAAATATTTTCACCACAACTTCTATCCTCATTCACCCTCATAATTTGTTTCTTCCCCAACTATGATTTTGAGTGATATGACATGTATTTCTTAACAACTACAAAACGAACATTCAATCACCATACACTTAGGCTTGAAACTTAATTTGCTTCATGTCGTTTGAAGCACAGGTGTACAATGCTGTAATGTTCCTCTAGTACAACTACTACTCTGACTTACAGTGTTTCATGCCCTTTTGTACTTGGCTAACAAGATAATTTATAGTATTTTCCTAGTGCATTTCACTCACAGCCGAGAGAGCCCCCGAAGCCAATCAAAGGAAGCCTACCCATAGAAGGAGAGGAGAGTTGGAGGGGAGACAAGAACGTAGTGGAAGCTAAAGGAAAGCGTGGACCACCAAGGACCCAGAAGGCCGACCATGAGGACCATAAGGTGACATCTTCGACAACGATAAGGAACAACCATCCATGTCTTCATCTGCATGAGGACCACACCGAGACCACCCCCAACAACCTTACCACTTCTAGCCAACACAAGTAGGCCCACCTTCCCTTCCATATCCATTTTCCTATTCCTTTTTGGGTTCCACATCAAAAGGACATTAACAGATATAGACGGATGTAACACACATGAGGTAAAAAAAGTGTTTGGGATCCATACCTTTGGGAGGAGAGGCGACGGGGAGGAGAGAACTCATGAACACATTGAACTTTGGTTCCAACACACATTAATAGATATGGACGATTCTATCACACATAAGGTAAAAAAGTGGGATTTATGATTCATACCTTTGGGAGGAGAGACGGCGTCGGGAAGGAGAGGCGGTGTCGGGAGGAGAGGCGACAGGGGCACCACATCAGGTGAGGAAGGAGAGGATGAAGACTTTGAGTTCTATGGTGGTGACGGTATTGGAGGGGGATGAGGAGACAAAGAGTGTCAAGTGGGGAGTAAGAGCGCAAACCCTAGTAGGGGCCCTACTTACAGAAGAACTATCACAGACGGTTCTATTATAGAACCATCTATGACATTAATACCATAGACAGTTCCATAATGGAATCGTCTGTGATTTGGTAGCATATCACAGATGGTTCTATTATGGAACTGTCTGTGATGTGGTAGCTTATCACAGACAGTTATATTATTGAACAGTCTGTGATATGGAAGCATATCATAGACGGTTCCATTATGGAACCTTCTGTGATACGTATATCACAAATGGTTTGTGCTACTAAACCGCCTCTGATAGTTCCTTCTGTATACAACATATCTAGTTTTTTGGCTAGCCATGCCTTCTGAAAACAAGCAAGAAGATAGAATCACAGATGAAATTATTTCTCAATTGTTGAATCAATTACAATGGAATAATTCTTTAATTACATATGAGTTTCTTAATTATATTAGAATATTTTTCAAATAGGTGTTTGTCGTATGAGATTATTCCACTTCATAATTTCTTTTTAAATAAAGCCATTTACTATGATCGACACATATATAGCTTGCTTAATGCTTGGTTCTTCCTCGAGCTTGATGCCATTTTCGAATGGAGGCAACTCATCAAATTGATTGTACTCTTCCTCATCCATGATATTCTCAACCCCGACAATCCTTTTTTTACATGACGAATTACATGGTGCTTCTTATTTGCTGGGTCAATAATATAAAAAACTTGAATAACTTGTCTCGTGCGTACGAATGGCTCACTTTGTATCTTGCATGTTCGAGGTCCATAATAGCGACACCGTACTTGTCAACATTTACAACCTGTGGGAGTTGAATCCAACGGCACCAAAACAAAGAGATTTTAAAAATTACATAGTCAAACTCCCAAATCTCCTTTACAAGCCATGAAATACATCTATGTGGATATCTAAGTTTTGGACTATGCTCTTTCTATCCTGATCTATTGTATAAAATATGTACATATTAATGCTATATTCTTACCATGTCACAATT
Source organism: Melocanna baccifera (assembly GCA_036346265.1). Lineage (NCBI taxonomy): Eukaryota > Viridiplantae > Streptophyta > Magnoliopsida > Poales > Poaceae > Melocanna > Melocanna baccifera. The sequence continues at coordinate 1,602,525 of CM070700.1, forward strand.
ATAAATTTTGACCTTTTTTTGTCAACCATTGTATTGTTTCACTTAACGACCTCCCAGTGAATCGCACCTTCAACCATTCGTTGAACCGACGGTTGTGCTGTCTCGTGATCCAAACCACTGTCTAGCCTAGATTCTCTTGGCTAGCATGTCCTTGTGCTCTTCAATATACGGAGACACTTTAGTCATGTGTTGTAAGACCGTGAAATAGGTTTGAGTGTACATATCTAGATTAGGAGTTATTGTTTTTCTTCTGATGGTCCCAATACCCTCTAGCCTCTCATCGTGATGAGATAGAGGCACACCTATTGGTTTGATCTGAGTCATGTAATCGATGCAGACCTCAATGATATATTCGGTTGTATAACCTTCGATGATGTTGCCCTACGACCAAGATTGATACCTTACATAGGACTTCAGAATTCCTATATACCTCTCGAATGGGTATATATGACATAGAAACATAGGTCACATATTTTTATCTCTTTCATAACATAGGAAATGAGATAGACCATGATATCAAAAATAACAGAGAAAAATACATCTTAAGATAACATAGAGTTGTCACCACCTCGGCCTCTAGAGCATCTAGTCAATCTAAATCGATGACCTTCTGAGCAATTACGTTAAAGAAAAAATATAGCCTTATGATTGTCACTCAAACCTCTTTCAACAAAATAATTCTAATTATAATATAAAGCAATTATGTCATTAGCACATGACAGTCATGAGACTTCATACCAATTAAATTCAAATCTTTCATGAAAATAAGTTTCTTCATGCTTGCAGGGTGACCAGATGGAATTTTTACATCATGCAAGCACTGGCACAGTTTAGTTCTCTTGGACTTAGATAGAGTGTAGCAAGCTGGAGGAAGGTGCGTTCGGCCTTTATCAGTTACTATCGGTGCTTACTCGGTCCTGATGTTCACAGTGACCAAGTCATACCGTGCTTTGACACCATCATTTGTTTTGTCAAGAAAGTTCAGTAAAAGACCAATCAAACTATCATATATATTCTTCTCTACGTGCAATATATCGATGCAATTGTGAACTTCTAAGTGCTCCCAATAAGGCAAATCCCAAATATTAACCTCTTCTTCCATATGTTCTTTTGACGGGTCTTCAACTTACGTCACTTTCCAAACACAATATCCATATCCTTGACTATATAGTAGACCCCTTTTTCACTAAAAGGCTTTGATACTAAGTCATCCTCTTTTTTCATCAAATTATTTTTTCATCTTGTAGTATGGGCGATACTTTAAAAGGAACTTACGATGATGTATGTACACAGTTTTGCGCGAGTTGTTCAACCACACACTCTTGGTATAATCAAAGTAGTGCGGACAGGCTTTGGCTCTTTTTGTACTCAACCCTGATAGGTTACTAACAGTAGAAAAATCATTGATGGTACAGAACAACATGGTGAGCAGAGTGAAGTTTTCTCGTTTGTCTGCATCCCAAACCTATACCCCTTTCTTTCACAGTGTCACAATATATTTTCATCAATAGTGCTAGGTACACATCAATATTATTTGCATATTGCTTCGAACCTTGGATAAGTAGTGACATCAAAATGTACTTTCGCTGCATTCACAACCAAGAAAGAAGGTTTACATACATTCATTCACGGGTTAGGTGCTATGTCGGCTGCTCATGTTACCGAAATGATTCATTCCACCAGTACTCAACCCAAATCTTATATTCCTCAGTCTGCACCGAAGTCTGCAAATATCCTATCAATGTTCCTCCACTAGATAGAATCAGTAGCGTATCTTATCACTCTATCTTTCTTACACTCCTCTGAGTGCTAACGTAGCAATCTTGCATCCTTCCGATTCACAAATAAAAATTTCAATAAGGGAATTACAAGAAGATACCACAACATCTTAGCAAGTGGTCCTTACTTCACCTTGATACCCTCGTCATTATCAAAGTCATTCTTACAATTGTGTCTGGATACTTTACACATCGAACAAATATGTAAGTTTGCATACTTTTTATGATAGATGATACAATCATTTAGACATACATGTATTCTTTTTACTTCCATTTCCAATGGACAAAGAACCTTCTTAGCTAGGTAGGTGGTTCTTGGCAACACATTTTTCTCTAGAAGGATTCACTAGGAGACCTAACAATGTCGTGAAACTCTTATTGGACCAACCATTGTATACCTTCAATTTCAGTAGTTCAAGAATGGATAACAACATTTGTATTGCGGCTTGCAACCCGGGAATAAAGGTTTCTCTGAGTCCTCCATCAAGCCATCAAATTTACCAAACTTTCTTTCTCACTATAGTTCCCTTATTCATCACGTAGCATCTGATCCAGATTACCCCCGTGTGACCTATCCTTATCGAAAGCACAGTCTACAACCAGCATATTGTTGTCTCTCTCGATAATGTTATAACTACCTTTCTATATAATTTTCTCTTCACCGTGACTGGTTCAATATGTATACCTCTTTTTGAAACCCCTTCGAATCAAGTGAGCTTCGATCTGCGTTGAGTTAGTAAACATCTTTAGATGATCGCAATCAATGCGTGGACAGTACATATATTCCATCCCCTTCTTTAACATATACTGCTCGGCTACTCTCCTAAAAACAGATACGCTATTAATGTACTCTTCACTCATATAGTTCATAACGTATATCTAGCTTCGATCCATCTACGCTATGCATGTAACAAATTAGTGTCAAATTTGATTATTAATGCTACTATAGCTAACTAGCCTAACACTTACACATAATTGTCATTCATCTTAATATATTGTCCATATCTAAATTAAGTAGACTAGGAGTATTGACCTATTCTTAAATTGGAGTAAACTACCAAGCTAGTTCTAAACCTAGCTTTCATCTTTTTTATTACAAAGCATATAATTAAAAGCAAATACTAACCTCAAATCACCAAGAGCAAATCATTCTACAAGCGATATGCTTGTACCAAACTCCCCTAAGCCGGTCGCCTCCTTCGATACCGCGCAATGAAGATAGATCTATCAAAACCGTTTTGACTAGGTATTTAATAACACAGCATATCCCAGGCACGTCCAACCATGAACCATCTATGATACATAATTATCACAGACGGTTCTTAACAAGAACTGTCTATGATAGTTGGAGATTTCACAGACAGTTATTATTAAGAACCGTCCGTGATAATTATTTATCACAGACAGTTCGTATTAATAACTATCTATGAATACACATCACAGATAGTTCTAAAGTAGAACCATCTGTGATAAATATACAAATGCTTCTGAATGCATTCTTATATACATAAATACAAATTCACATATAGATGACACATTCCCATATATATACCAATACAAATTTAGTAATGCCTCAGGAGTAAATATGTATTACATAGTTATTTTTTACCGGTCAGTAATGTCTTCATGTCATTATAGCAAGACCATTTACATATATAGAAGACAACAAATACAAATTCAACTGCTTGTATTTATATATAGCCTAACAGCATGGCCAGTCGCTTCTTACAAAAGATACAAAAAAGAAGAAGAAAGCTAACTGCTTCCAAATTTTTTTAGTGGTAATGGAAGCATGCTATCTTCGTCTTCAAAACTTCGTAGGTGATGTGGTTGGCATCGGTCAGTTTGAGATCATCAGTGAACGAAACCTGAAATATGTCCATGCACTTACGTGCTTGTTCAAGTGTCTCCTGAACACCCTTGGATTGAATAATCAAGTCGAATTGAGCCCACAGACTCTCTTCCCTTTCTTAAGGGGTCTCAACAATGTTAACTCGGTCACTTGCCGTCTCAACTAAGTACTCCAAGCGACGGTAAGCCTCTTGGAGACATGCATTGTCATTATGGAGGACCATGTCGATGGCGAGGTTAGCTCGTCGAAAGCAGGAGACCATCTAGAAGACGCGGTGGAGGAGGATATCAAGATGGCAAATCCTCAGACATAGAAGGGAGGACACTATTGATACAGTATCCTTTAGCAGCATCCGCCAGCGTACGGCCGGTGAGGTGCTTTTTACAGGACGATTCATATTAATAACCGTATGTGAACTATCACATACGATTCTAATTAAAAACTATCTGTGATGTCTGCAATTATCACAAATGGTTTGTATTAATAACTGTTTATGAACTATCGCAGATGGTTATTAACAAGAACCAGCTATGATAGTTGCGTATCATAGACGATACGTGGTCACGCTTGTAAAAACATCTGCGGTAATTGTAGCACAGATAGTTCCCCATGAACCTTCCGTGATGAGGCGTCTAATATAACTTATTTTGTAGTAGTGTTAATAAGTCACACAGGAATATCTACTTAACTACTTACCAATATGTCAATAGAATAAGGTATGAAGGTTGTATTATTATGGTTATAAATGCATGTTTCTTTGTAAAGATCTTTAACTGTGCAAAGATCATTTTAGTATGAGTGGATTAGGTTGAACAACTAAAATGTTTTAGTTATACCCATAAGGATTTTCAACTTTGCACTGATAGACTTTAAAATGAAGCATTGCATTGAGGCTACTTGGTGGATAGCCACTAGATGATTGGAGCCCATGACCTCACCTAAGGATTGAGGCTTTGGTATGATTTTGGTGGTATTGTGTTGTAATGCACGTGATATATGAATGATAGCCTCATCTATGACAAGTAAAGACTAGACCCTTGTACTAAATAAAGGACGCAGATCTCGCTCAAACATAAGTTTGACTTATCAATCTGGTTTAGTATCTGAAGCAGTCGGGTTTCCCCACAACTACTCAGGAAGTTCAGTTGTGGAGTACTAAAGAATGTGCATCAAACATACTCATGCTTTAATCATAAAAGCCAAACTTTTATTACAAAAAAGGTATGGCTTAGTATCCAAGTTTTACACCAATAAGAGCATCCAATTCCAAGGTTTACATTACAATACAAAAGATCTTTCAAGGAAACCATAAGCCCTAAGTATAGGCAAGACCTAAAACCAGTAGTTGTCACCTTCTAGGAAGTCATCAAAGTCTCCTTCAAAAAGATCCCTAGTGTCATCCCAGGCTTCTTCTGGTGATGATTAAGTAAGTATGAGTATAATCATACTCAGGGCCTATTTGGTAGAGCTCCAGATTCTCATTTTTCAGCTTCTGCTCCAGATTCTGTAAGAATCCACTTCTCTGAGAATCTGGAGCTACCTCTGAAAAGCGTTTGGCTAGTAGGTTGGCTCCAGATTCATAAAAAAGGAGATTTGAGAGGAAAAGACCATATTACCCTTAGTTTTAGCACTTGAAATTTATTTGTTTCTTACTCCTTTCTATGTGTACATAAATTTATGTAATTTATCTACAAATTTCTCAGAGCCAAGTCGATTTAAATGTGATATCAAATGATATTGTCGCTGCAATAACAACAAAACAGAGCACTGTGGGACCCGGAGTAGAAACTCCCAGACCCCCTGTGTATTACTGTACTAGTCCCAGAGATCAATGCTAGTACACACAGTTCAAACAGAAAAGATGATACATTGCCAACAACGCTTTATTTCAATAATCGAGAATATAGGCCTCGAAACCTTTATTACAAATGAGGTTTTAAGACCTCACACCAAACAGAAAATTACAGCGGAAGCAAAAAGAAACTAAAGCAAGACCCATCAATACGCCACAGGCAATTGACTGGGGAAACGAATCCTAGGCATCCGAGAATAATCCACCGCATCCACATTCGGCGCAGAAGTCATACTCTCCAGCTTGATCTTCTTCATTCTCTGCTTTTATATTTATAGAGCAACAGGTGAGTACAAAAATGTACTCCGCAAGTCTTGGGAAAAATGCATAGATGTAAGGTTTCACAAAGGAAGGCTATATGGTTTATTTGCAAAAATCAGCATTTTATTTCAAATCTACATAATTACTTTAAAAGACATTTTGTAAACAACTTGTTTTTAATAATTGAAATTGGATAAGTACTTTAGTGAAGGTTAAACTACCAACACTAATACCTCAGACCATCACAGCCAATTTTCAAAACCTCAGGTTACACCCCCTGATCTGAACATCACGAGAGTTATACTACTCCCGAGTTCTTATCCAATTCATTCTGTTTTGAAATCAAAACCAAAATTTCTACCATGTGAATGCATTCCTTGCTCGCCCTTGACCGTGGGCACGGCTATTCGAATAGTTTTACTCTGCAGAGGGTGTACAACTTTACCCACAAGAGATAAGTCATCCTTGCAACAACATGCTTCCTTTGGCATAAGACTCGATAAATTATCACAAAGCTTTTCACCTACTCCAAGATAGTTTAAATACCACCCGCTAAGGTTTCACCACAACTCGAATCCACGAGTTGGAGCCCCTCTTGCGCCATGTGAGTACAATGAAACCTGTTCCTCACTATGAGTAACCAAGATACCACGGCACCCAATACACCACCGGTGATATCTAAGCTAAACTTTTATAGGTTAGTTAGCTAGGTCGTACCCATATAGACTTGTGGTTGTCTTGTTTTGCTCGGTTTGGACAAACACAAGCGTCGGTCCTTAATCGACTGGGGTGGCTCATTCACAAACCCAACAATTCTCGTGCTAATCGCACTCACCAAACCTTCCATCCACCCTTGTCAACTTTTCCTTTGAATTTCATTTTTATTTTCAAATTAACAGTGGTAACATCCATTACCACTTTTCAAACAAAATATTTAACAATGGTAACATCCATTACCAATGTTCAAACAAATCATTCATCAAAACATTTGATAAACATGCTACTCATTTGAACATTTTTACATTGATTTGCTACGCCAAGCATTTGCTAGTATTTTAAACATTCAACCAATATAATGCTAGCTCATTATTGAGTCAAAGGGATATCCTAAGTTGACAATGGTACAAGGTAAACAATTTTCAATGGAAGGTATAACAAATTGGGTCTTTAACTAAATTTTCTAAATCAAACTATCACTTGATATAACATAAGCATGCATTAATTTAAAATAACTACCTAAACATTTTTCCAAATCATTTGAGCAAGTTGATCAAAGGAAACTTGCAAAACATGGGAGCAAAATGTTCAAAGGAGACTTGCCTTCTTGCACTGGGTTGAAATCTTCCACAACTTGCTCTTGCAAAGCTCGGACAAATCGGTCTCTACACGTAAATCGAGCAAACCAAATAAATAAAATAAAATAAAAATTCAAAATTGAAAGTAAACATACCAATTGAAAGATTGAAATTTTTGATAAATTTAGAAATTTGAATGGACCAATTTGGAGTTAAAATGAAAAGATATGGCTATTTGAAATTCTCAGATTTAATTAAATCTAGAAATTCGGAAATTACCGACAGTGGGGTCCATCGGTCGGTGAATCCGCAATACAATCGGTCTCGACAGTGGAACCCATCGACTCGGGACCCACTTGTCGCTGACTAGCGCAGAGGGTGGTCGCCGACGGGTGGGGCCTACTTGTCGGCCAGCGATTAAAACGGAGAAAACTCAACCTCGGTAGCGGCGGCGGCTCGAACGCAGCCGAAGGTGGGGGAAGAGTGTGGCGCTAGCCAAGTGAGCGGGAGGCACCGCCACCCCATAAGGGTAGGTAATCCTCTTAAGGATTAACACGGGAGGCCGGCGATGCGGCGTGGCATACACGTGGTCGCCACCGGTGCGCCACGTGTGTACGGCAACCGGCGTGGCCGAGGCGAGTGTGTGGAGTCTTTGGCGTGGCGGGTTTTGTGCCGACACGGCATCCCGGTGGCATCCACGTCTGTTGCCACCGGACGCAACCGGTGGACGTGGCACGCCGGCCGACGGAGGCGCACGGACCCGAGGGTCACCGGCATTCGTGGGCGGCGCGCGGCCGATGATGCGCAAAAGCAAGAGGAGAGACGGGAATGCTTTGGTACCTTGCGCATTACCGAGGATGGTTGGATCGACGAGACGGCAAAAGGGGCGCGGTCGGAGAGGCTTCACGGCGCGGAGGGGTTCCGGTCGCAATAACTCGAAAAGTGGTCGCCGAGATCGCTGGGCACCAAAGAACGTCGAGAATGCTCCAGTGAATCTCGGAAGGCTTGAAGCGGCGGCGATTGCTCGCCGGAGTGGAAGGTGGCCGACGGAGGAAATCAAGCGCAGGAGGGCTCTCGGCTCGACAGTGGGCAATTGGAGGTGGAGAAAGCGAAAGGGAACTGAGACACAGCTCGGGCGGCAGGTTTTATAGAGGATGAGGCGTGAACGGCGTATGGCTCGCGGACTTGGAACCGCCCGAGAATGAAGGCGGCGGCGCATGATGCATAATTAGATGAATTAATGCCAGAAACGGTTGCGGGAAGGCGGCTATTTGAATGTGCATTAGTGCGGGGAAATAATTGGCCAAGAAACTGAAGCTTTTAAAGCTTCAGTTTTTCTGATTAATGGCGGCAGCGGCGAGACGCGGGGAGGAAGAAGGTGGCGGGGAAGACGACTGGCCGATGGGCCCCGCATGTCAGTGAGAGAGGGAAGGAGAGAAGGCGACGGCGACAGCTCGGATGTACGACGCGCGGCAGAGGAAAGTAATCAAGGCCGTAGGATGATGAGTGAAGGGGTAAGTGAAAGGATGCGGTTGAGATTCAATCCGCAACCGGATTTAAATCTGAGCCGATGGGGTGTACTAAGTGGCAGCGGCGGCGCGATCTAATACGGCAATCATAAACGGTCAAGATGACGACACGCGTCGGGAGGAGAAGAGAATAAAGCGACTGAAGCGGTAAGTGGGAGCGAGAGGCTGAGATTAGCGCGGGTGCGGGCGGATTGAGCGGATGGATGCCAAGTGTCGGCCAGCGGAGGAGTGAAGGCGGGATGAGAGCGAGAGGCCGAGATGGTTCGGGCGGCGCGGATGAACGGCCAGATGGGCGCCACGTGGCAATCCGGGAGGGTTTTGGATTTTAAAATGATTTTGAAAATTCCAGAAAGCATTAGAAGGCTTAAAATATTCAGAAAAATACCAAATAAATTCCAAAAACTCCAGAAAAATTCACATAATTCACTGATGATGTTTTAAACATATGAAAAATATTTCCAACTTATTTTGACCTTAAATTTTCTTCTCAACAGAAACTTTAAATTCTGAAAATTCCAGATAATTGGAAATAATTGATTTAAAATTATTTCTTCAAAATAAAAGCAAAAATTGGGATGTTACAAGCACTCCATTATTCCAACGTGAGTCAACAAGCAATTCAACAACTGTGATTTTGTTTACCCTGTAAACTCTACGATACAAATGAACACACAGGCTTTACTTCTCTATAAATGATAATATGGCTTCATTGCACTGCATTCAGAAATTTGAAAAGATTTCATGTATATACATAAACAGTGGATGCTCTACTGTAACATTTCATTATTGCCGCTCTTTACATGCGTGCCTTCTAATTTATGGAGTACAACAAATCCTCTATAATCCTTACTTGCCAATCTGATCTAACATTCTAATACAATTTGCGTCCACATGCCGCCATAGGCGTCAAAAATTCTATTCAAAGAGTACGCGCCTCCCAAAGCTCGATGGTCCCAGATCGGAAGAACACCATGTCCGTCGGGCTTACACCACCAATTCTCGCTTGCACGACCTATTGTTTGTGGCCTTACGACAATGCATAATAATATGAATTGTATTAAATACAATCATAAAGCGCACTCGATTTCTTACGAATCTTGAATATGACACACCTGCAGCTTGCCTATTTTAAACACTCAAATCATGTATGCACATACACATAATTTCAGCAAGATGTGGCCAAGCAATCGAAACTTGTAGCAACTGATACCTTGAGAATTCCAAATAATTGATGAACACAAAAGACTGAGGTGCAGGCAACAGTTGTTTCAATAAATGGGAAACTGCATAACACATGTTATTGATTCATACAAGCATAACACATACAAGCAGTGAAAACTGGTGTTGTTTATTTAACAGATATATCCTCTAATGGACCATGATTGTATTTATTTATCTATATCCACTACAAAGAGCTCAAGAGGATGATGATCTGGATGGAACCAAGCTATTGTTATATTGCTCTGCTGGGCATTACATATCATGCAAAAGAGTTAAGCAATGCAACACCTCATTCACCAGACAAACATTAAGCATATTCAGACAAACATTCAGCATATTCACCAGACAAAAATTCCAGGAGGAAGAGGCCGAGGCGGCGCCAGAGCTCGGGAGGAAGGGGTGGGGCCGGGGGAGGCTGGGGCGGCGCCGGGGCTGGGGCGGCGTCGGGGGCGGCCGAGGAGGGAGGGGAATGGGGAGGCAGCGGCGCGAGAGGGGGAGGGGAGAGGGGGAGGCGGCGGCGGGGGCGGCCGAGGAAGGAGGGGAAGGGGGAGGCGGCTTCTGATTCTGGACGGTTGCTCCATTGCACTTTGCAGAATTTGATAGTCTTGTTTCTTGTGCGGCGTTCTGCCTCTTCTAAAATCTTGATAGGAAATTCTGGGTACGTCAAATCTTCCTTTAAATCAACATCCTCAAAAGGTATCAACTCCTCTGGTACTCTCAAACACTTTTTCAACTGTGATACATGAAATACATCATGTACATCGACAAGCGAGGAGGAAGTTCTAGGCGATAGCGACTTCACCTCTTCTTGCTATAACTAGAAATGGTCCAATATACCTTGGGGCAAGCTTACCACTGACTTTGAATCGACGCATCCCTTTCATAGGTGACACCTTCAGATACACATGATCGCCTGGCGTAAATTTCAACATTCTTCGACGATTATCAGCATAACTCTTTTATGCAGTCTCATGCTGCTTTTTCAATCGGTCTCGGATTAGCGAACTTGATCTTACGCTAACTTCAAGACATCCGGTCCGAATACTTGACTCTCTCGGTCTCGACCAATATAACGGTGTTCTACATTTTACGCCATACAAGGCTTCAAACGGAGACATCTTGGACTAGATTGATAACTATTATTATATGAGAATTCGCATAGGGCAAACTTTGATCCCAGCTGGCTTTATTGGCTAAAGCACATGCTCTCAGCATATCTTCCAATATCTGATTTACCCGTTCTGTCTGACCATCTGTTTGAGGATGATAAGCAGTACTGAAATTTAAATTGGTGCCCAAAACTTCATGAAGCTTCTGCCAAAATCTTGAGGTAAATTGTGTTCCTCTATCTGATACGATCCTCTTTGGAACTCCATGCAAACACACAATTTTTGACATGTAAAGCTCTGCCAATCTATCTCCCGAATATGTAGTCTTCACTGGTATGAAATGAGCAACTTTTGTTAAACGGTCAACTATAACCCAAATTGAGTCATAACCTAACTTGGTTCTTGGTAGTCTGTTATGAAATCCATTCCAATTTCCTCCCATTTCCATTCGGTATATGCAGAGGTTGCAAAAGACCAGCAGTCTTTGATGCTCGGCTTTAACTCTTTGACATATGTCACACAAGGCTACATATTCTGCAATTTCCTTTTCATCTTGCTTCCACCAAGAACTTTCCTTTAAATCCTGATACATTTTTGTACTTCGGGATGAATTGAATATCTGATTCATGAGCTTCTTTTAAGATTAAATCTTTTATTTCCTTTTTCTCGGGTACTAGTATTCTCTTTCCAAACCAAAGAGTCCCTTCTTCATCTTCTCAAAATCCAGCGCTTTACCTTTCTTTATATTCTCTTTAATTTCTTTAACATATTCATCCTCTCGTTGGGCTGCCTTGATCGATCTTCCAAGGTAGGGTGAACCTTCAATGCGCATGAGAATACCTTCGTTAACTATTTCCAAATTTAATCGTTGAAATTCTTCATGGAGGGTTAATCGCTTATCCGAATTGACAGATTATTCATATGACTCTTTCGACTCAAAGCATCGGCTACTACATTAGCTTTTCTGGATGATAGTGTATTCCCACATCATAATCCTTTATCAATTCGAGCCACCTTCTTTGTCTCAGATTAAGGTCAGTGGGTGAATATATACTTTAAACTTTTATGATCTGTATATATCTCACACCGACATTGATTAAGTAATGCCTCCATAACTTTAGAGCATGCACAACAAAGACTAGTTCTAAATCATGAGTGGGATAATTTCCTTCATGCGGTCTTAAGCGCCTTGATGCATAAGCTACCACCCTTCCTTCTTGCATTAGTACACAACCAAGACCTTGTTTTGAAGCATCACAAAATACCTCAAAATCTTTTGAATATCGGGTAACCGCAGAAGTCTTTGAAGTTAACCTTTTCTTTAACTCTTGAAAACTATCCTCACAGATTTACTCCATTCAAATTTCTTCTCCTTCTTTAACAAATGGGTTAAAGGTCCGCAATCTTGGAAAAGCCTTCAATAAATCGACGATAATGTAAGCTAACCCTGAAAACTTGGATCTCGATTCTTGTCTTGGGTGGAGTCCAATTTAATACATCCTTAACTTTTCCAGATCTCTGATACCCCCTCTGCTGAGATCACATGTCCCAAAACTCAATTTCCTTTAACCAAAATGCACATTTGCTAAATTTGGCATATAAGCGGTGTTCACGAGTCTTTGCAACACTATCCTTAGATGACCTTCATGTTCTTTATTATTCTTGAATAGATAAGAATGTCATCTATGAAAACAACAACAAACTTATCTAAATAATCCATGAAGACTTTATTCATCAAGTTCATGAAGTATGCCGGTGCATTTGTCAGACCAAAAGACATCACCGTATACTCATATAATCCATATCTTGTGGCGAAGGTTTGTCTTTGGTATATCTTGTGTCTAATCTTCAACGGATGATATCCTCGACCAAGATCAATCTTGGAAAAGACACTTGATCCTATGAGTTGGTCAAACAAATCATCGATCCGAGGTAAGGGATACTTATTCTTTATAGTGACTTCATTTAAAGCTCGATAATCAACGCACATCCGTTGACTACCATCCTTCTTCTTTACTAGAAGCACAGGGGCTCCCCAAGGCGAAGAACTTGGTCTGATGAATCCTTTCTCATACAATTCTTGGATCTGCCTCTTGACTTCTGCTAAATCATCGGTGACATCCGATAGGGTCTCTTTGATATTGGGTATGTACTGGCACCGTTTATAACAAATTCAACTTCTCGATCCGTGGTAATCTGGCAAATCTTCAGGAAAAACATCGGGGTACTCGCGAACTATCGACACATCTTCCAAACTTTTCCCTTTTAGGCTGGTCAACATACTGTCCTTCTTTGAGTGCATAACTGCCTCATGTCTTATCTGAATTCCATCAGAATTGGTAAGGATAATGGCACGATTGGCACAATCTATCATCCTTTATACTTGGTCAACCAATCCATACCAAGTATTATATCTAGGCCATCGGAGTCTATTATAATAAGGTTCGCTAAGAACTTTACTCCGCTTATAATTATGGTTGCACTAGGGCTAACCAGATTAGTCCTCAATTCTTTTCCAGGAGATTGGACTATCATAAGGTCCTTTAGCAAACAAATTTTCCAATTATTCTTTTCAACAAAAGCCTTTGTTACGAAAGAATGTGTAGCTCGTAATCAAATAATATAATTGCTGCATGCGAAGTTCACTAGAAACTTACCGAACTACGTCGTGCATCTTCCGCGCCTCTGCGGTAACATGGTTGATCGCCCTCGATTAATGTTTTGTGGAGTCTTGGGAGTTTGAGGGCTTCCACGACCTTGACCATTGGTTGGAGCTCTTGCTTTGGTGTAGGGTCAAGATTGAAACGAACCGGGTTACCGCTGACGTTTACGTGGGCGATTCTTGGCATAGTGTCCCATATTCTTGCAATTGTAGCATTGCACTCCTGCAGCTACATTTACTTTGCTTTGCAGCTTGGGCTGCAATTCCAGTTCTAGGAGCTTGAGGTAAAGGACGAGGTGCGTAAATCGGTGTCCTTATATGACTATGTCTTGGAGGTCGGTTGTACTTGTGGTGGCGTGAATCGTGAACCGCTTCATGATCGCCGAGCTTGGAACTTCCTCTTCCGGAGTCGAAGAGTTGGCGTTGAGCATCTTCTTGCAATAAAGCTTTATTCACTAGATCTTTGAAAAGTAGGGTAGTCATTGGAGACTAATTGAACCTTGAGGTTGGGGTCTATCCCTCCCATGAACCTCCAAATCTTTGCGGCATCGATCGCCACATCTTCTGGGCATATCTAGATAGTGAATGAATTTGCTTAAATAAGCGGAAACGCTCGTGTTTCCTGCTGCAGATGATGGAACTCCTTCCTCTTCATTTCCATAATACTCATAGGAATATGAGCATTACGGAAGGCTTCCAAAAATTCCGCCCAACCAATGTTCGGGCATCCCGGTGTGCAATAAAGAATTGTCCCACCAATTGGCAGCAACTCCTTGGAGTTGATGAGCAGCGTACATAACCTTCTCATGTTCAGCACATTGAGCTAGATTCAGCTTCCTTTCCACTTCCTTGATCCAATCATCCGCCTCCAACGGATCGGCGAGATCCTGCGAAGGTCGGAGGTCGGGTCCTCATGAATTCCCGAGCTTAGATCTGCGGTGGTTGAATAGGTACTTGTTGAGCTTGATTGACTTGATTTTGGGCCAAAGCCCAAGAAGTTGAAGTTGCATGGCCATCATTTGTTCCATGTTGGGAACTTGGGTGGCGGAGGTGGAATTGGGGCTTCATTGTTGTTGGGCTGGGTTGTTGTTGATGTTGCTTCTCGTGTTCACCATCTGAAGCTCCATCAAGAAAAGTACTGAAAAGAGGAAAAGCATAGATGAGAGACGGGCAATTTATCATCCCAAAACAACACACAAGATTAACACAACAGATTGAGAAAACTCGACTTTTGAAATTCAAATTAACTTTTGAAAATGGTCTGTACCACAAATGCACAAGGCTTGGTACAATCCATTTTATTACATCATAACATTATAAAAGCGTTCTAGTAACGATAAATAATCAAGAAGGGGTAGTCTATCTAACATCTAATTGTCCTCAACGATGATACGCTCCTCTGGCTCCTCCTCGGGATCCTCCTCTGAGTCCGACGAGTGACTCTGTCCACAACCACTGCAGTTGTTCGGCGAACGCGACCGTGATCGGCTCTGGCTGAAAGTAGGTGATCTGGAACGGAAGCGCTGGCGTCCTCGGCTGGATCCGCCGATGTCGAGGTCGGGTAGCGGACTGGGGCGTCGCACACTCTTCCTTGCCGTGAGCCTAGTGCGAGGTCCTGAGGGTCGACCGAGCAAGCAACAGAGCCGGTGGAGTTGGTGTAGTGGTGGCAGCTCAAGACGCTCCACCTCTGCCTCGGCAGTTGTCCTTGCTGTCTGCATAAAGGCGTGGCGGCCTCACTCTGGCAGCGTGTGCTCGGAGAGTGTCGGAGTGGTCGTAGCTCGGCGTCGAAGCATCCGGAGAAGTCCTATCTCTGCCGAGCTCGGCGTAAGTCGCGACGATGCTTGGGTGAATCGCACTGATGAGACAGCGTGGGTCGTCCACCACGATCCGGAAGGCCTCGGGGTGGGTCTGTCCCGCTCGTAGTCGGAAAGAAGCGTATGGCGATCGTCGTAACTCCTCCTTGTGTCTCTGCACACCGCTATCGCCATCTTGGCTACATCACGGATAGCGTCCGTCATGATGGTCCGAGGGTGCTCAATCCTGCGATGAAGCGGGTCAAGCTGCCCATCCGAGCATAGATGAATACCTCCATGATCCATGAATCCATAGTCATCACTCTAGTGTTCCGCCCTCTGAAAATGGGTCGTTGATTATATTTCGATCTCTGCATTAATCGTCGTAGAAGAGTCGCAAAGCTCCTCACTCTCGCCATGAGAATGGTGATCCCATGGGGTGAAGACGACGAAGAACCTGCCATCTATAAGTTTGAAAATAAGGAGAGATCGGTAAAGATTTTTAAATAATGAGAGTAGGACAAGAACAAGATACTAAGTAAGAAAAGAGTAGAAGCAAAAGAAACTTATATTTTTGTACATAAATTTTTATTAAATATAAATCCTTAAAGTTTCCCAAAACCTAGGGCTCGTCCTACTGACCAAGATGGCTCGATACCATACGTGGGACCGGAGTAGAAACTCCCGCACCCCTGTGTATTCTTGTACTAGTCCCGAGATCAATGCTAGTACACACAGTTCAAACAGAAAGATGATACATTGCCAACAACGCTTTATTTCAATAATCGAGAATATAGGCCTCAAACCTTTATTACAAATGAGGTTTTAAGACCTCACACCAAATGAAAAATTACAGCGAAGCAAAAGAAACTAAAGCAAGACCCATCAATACGCCACGTGCAATTGGTGGGAAACGAATCCTAGGCATCCGAGAATAATCCACCGCATCCACATTCGTGCGAAGTCATACTCTCTAGCTTGATCTTCTTCATTCTCTCGCTTTTATATTTATAGAGCAACGGTGAGTACAAAATGTACTCCGCAAGTCTTGGGAAAATGCATAGATGTAAGGTTTCACAAAGGAAGGCTATATGGTTTATTTGCAAAAATCAGCATTTTATTTCAAATCTACATAATTACTTTAAAAGACATTTTGTAAACAACTTGTTTTAATAATTGAAATTGGATAAGTACTTTAGTGAAGGTTAAACTACCAACACTAATACCTCAGACCATCACAGCCAATTTTCAAAACCTCAGGTTACACCCCCTGATCTGAACATCACGAGAGTTATACTACTCCCGAGTTCTTATCCAATTCATTCTGTTTTGAAATCAAAACCAAAATTTCTACCATGTGAATGCATTCCTTGCTCGCCCTTGACCGTGGGCACGGCTATTCGAATAGTTTTACTCTGCAGAGGGTGTACAACTTTACCCACAAGAGATAAGTCATCCTTGCAGTCAACATGCTTCCTTTGGCATAAGACTCAGATAAATTATCACAAAGCTTTTCACCTACTCCAGTATAGTTTAAATACCACCCGCTAAGGTTTCACCACAACTCGAATCCACGAGTTGGAGCCCCTCTTGCGCCATGTGAGTACAAGAAACCCTGTTCCTCACTATGAGTAACCAGGTATACCCTGGCACCCAATACACCACTGGTGATATCTAAGCTAAACTTTTATAGGTTAGTTAGCTAGGTCGTACCCATATAGACTTGTGGTTGTACTGTTTTGCTCAGTTTGGACAAACACAAGCGTCGGTCCTTAATCGACCAGGGTGGCTCATTCACAAACCCAACAATTCTCGTGCTAATTGCACCAGCCAAACCTTCCATCCACCCTTGTCAACTTTTCCCTTTGAATTTCATTTTTATTTTCAAATTAACAGTGGTAACATCCATTACCACTTTTCAAACAAAATATTTAACAATGGTAACATCCATTACCAATGTTCAAACAAATCATTCATCAAAACATTTGATAAACATGCTACTCATTTGAACATTTTTACATTGATTTGCTACGCCAAGCATTTGCTAGTATTTTAAACATTCAACCAATATAATGCTAGCTCATTATTGAGTCAAAGGGATATCCTAAGTTGACAATGGTACAAGGTAAACAATTTTCAATGGAAGGTATAACAAATTGGGTCTTTAACTAAATTTTCTAAATCAAACTATCACTTGATATAACATAAGCATGCATTAATTTAAAATAACTACCTAAACATTTTTCCAAATCATTTGAGCAAGTTGATCAAAGGAAACTTGCAAAACATGGGAGCAAAATGTTCAAAGGAGACTTGCCTTCTTGCACTGGGTTGAAATCTTCCACAACTTGCTCTTGCAAAGCCTCGGACAAATCGGTCTCTACACGTAAATCGAGCAAACCAAATAAATAAAATAAAATAAAAATTCAAAAATTGAAAGTAAACATACCAATTGAAAGATTGAAATTTTTGATAAATTTAGAAATTTGAATGGACCAATTTGGAGTTAAAATGAAAAAGATATGGCTATTTGAAATTCTCAGATTTAATTAAATCTAGAAATTCGGAAATTACCGACAGGTGGGGTCCACTGGTCAGTGAATCCGCAATACAATCAGTCTCTGACAGGTGGAACCCACTGGACTCGGGACCCACTTGTCAGTGACTAGCGCAGAGGGGTGGTCGCCGACGGGTGGGGCCTACTTGTCAGCGCGGATTAAAACGGAGAAAACTCAACCTCAGCGCGCGGAGCGGGGCTCGAACGCGCGCCGAAGGAGTGGGGGGGAAGAGTGTGGCGCTAGCCAAGTGAGCGGGGAGGCACTGCCTACCCCATAAGGGTAGGTAATCCTCTTAAGGATTAACAATGGGAGGCCGCGATGCGGCGTGGCATACATGGGTGGGGCGGCGTCGGGGCGCCGAGGAGGGAGGGGAATGGGGAGGCGGCGCGCGAGGGGGGAGGAGGGGGAGGCGGCGGGGCGGCCGAGGAAGGAGGGGAAGGGGAGGCGGCGGGGGGCAGCCGAGGAGGAGGGGATGGGCGAGGTGGCGCGCGAGAGGGGAGGCGGCGCGGGGGAGGGAGGAAGGGGAGGCGGCGCGCGATGCGTGGGGAGGACGAGCGCTCGGACGAGGGAGCGGGGAAGGGGGAGGCGGCGGCGTGCTCGGTGGGGAGGACGAGGGAGGCGGCGCGATGTGGGGGGAGGGTAGGCGCGGCGAGAGGGAGGGGAAGGGGAGGCGGCGCGCTCGGTGGGGAGGACGAGGGGCGCTCGGACGAGGGGGCGAGGGGCGCTCGGGTGGGAGAGGGCGAGTTCGGTTTTTATACAGTGGCATTTTACGGGTAAATATTAGGAACTTCAATGGGTAAATTGGTTTTAGACGCATAGCTCCCCACGAGAATCCACCAAAAGGCTGCTTCTCCTCTCTAGTTCATTTTGGAGAGTGCTTCTCGTGAGAAGCAGAATCTACTCATTTTGAGAATCTGGGTGTTTGGCACAGCTCTATGAGAATCCACTGAGAAGCTGGGAGCAGAAGCTGTACCAAACAGGCCCTCAACAAGATACACGGGAATATCCACTTAATTATTTGCCAATATGTCAATAGAATGAGGTATGGAGGTTTTATTATTATAGTTATAAATGCATGTTTGTTTGCAAAGATCTTTAACTCGAAATATCAAACATTACTCTATTATGAGAAAAAGGGGGGTTTAACCATCTCATTTATCATCTTAAAACGATACCAATCTTACTTATGCCTTGTTGGATTCACCCATTAAATACAGCTCTATTGACTGGAAGCACAGCATATCTGAATACTATATGTTATACTCTATACAGTTGCCTAGTTTTACCCATAAAATATCTCAACCTCACAATGTGCATGCAATAGACATGCAATATGATAGCATCTGACTGAGTTGAGATAGCAAGGTCGTTCACTACTCTTTTCATTCTAGCTTCTACCCGGTAGGCTCAGGACCATTCAATCATCATCGGGAATCCACTAGCCATAACGAAAATCGCGTCCAATATTGAGTGGACCTACCATTGTGAAGATCAACAAGTGGCATAAAAAGCTCAACTTCCATCTCACACATTTCTCATGGGACATCTTGAAATCCTGAGATAGTGGTCTCTTCTATAGATATTTGACCAAATCAAGTAGTCTACTAAACCAAGTTAACAACTCAAACTTATGGTTGAGCGAGATATATATACTTTACTTGACATAAGAGTCTAATCCTTACTTACCATAGACGAGGCTACCATTCACATACCACGTGCATTATAGCACAATACCACCAAAATCATATCAAAGCCTTAATCCTTACATAAGGCCATGGGCTCCAACTATCGAGTGGATGCCCACCAAGTAGTCTCAACCTAATGTTTCATTTTAAAGTCTATCAGCACGAAGCTAAAAATTTCTTATTAGTATAAGTAAAATGTTTTAGTTGTCCAACCTAATTATTAGCTATCTATACAATGATTACTTACCATTATTGATTATACCAAGGTTGTCAATGTGAATATGACCTTCACAAATATGACATGGCTTTTTGGTGATAGGATCTAACTATTTATCATGTCATTCCAAACTATTATTTTATATAAATATGTGTGCTCAAATGACATAAATGTAAGTAATAGTAATTAAATAATATGGGATTAGCATGTTGAAAAACATGTAACTTGCCTTCCTGGTCGTATTCTTTAACCGAGCCTACTTCTTTTGTGTCTTCATTAGCTCCTTCAGCAGTTTGTTCAACAAATCCAGGTGCTATCGCAAAGAAAAGAATTCAAATTAGTCCGGGCTTGAAAGAAAGTGATCTGGGAACAAAATAAAAGAGAAAAATCTAGAAAAAATTTAACCATTAGAGGGTTTGAGTGGTTAGGGTTTAAGCGGTGCTTGATTGGGTCGAACAGAGTTAAAAATGGGTTAGACGGGATCAAGACAGTCTAAATGAGTTCAAACAGGCTTAACGAGTTTTTAGTGAATAATAACGAGTTAGGTGCATAGTAGTACCGGATTGGCACTATTCATAGCAGATCGGGTTTGGGCTAGAACTAATGGGTTTACAGTATGGGCTAGCCAGTTGGCTAACTAGGCCAAGAGATGGCTTAGGCTAACTTTGCTAGCCTACCTGTCAGACTAGAGAGTAAACCTCTAGGTCCTCTACGTAAATCGCACTAGTTGTAACACCTTAGGACCCATATTACTCTAGGATGCTACTAAACCACTCCACAACTAGCCAATTTACAAGATAAAATACACTAGCAACAACTTCTAAAACATGATAAGCTAAGCGAAAGTATAACAACAAATGTAATGGAACACTATTAATTAAGAAACAACCGCTAATAGTTTTAATCAATTAAGGTGAACCACAGTCTAGCATCATTAATTAAATAAGTGATCAATAATGGGAGAAAAAGATGAATAATTAGAGACTCCACATATTTATTACAACATGAATCATGAAATGGTATTTAATAGTGTTGTGTCACTCTACCCTTCCCATGCATGCTCAAGGGTCACCTGGAAGGGGGAAAACAAGAGTGAGATAAAAATCTCAGCAAACAAACTGTTTAACAAGCTAATTAAACTACAATGGTTTAAGCATCAACAATTATTTTCCACAATGACCACATTTATATCCTCAACCCAAATGACTACCAACAACAGTAAAACATTAGCAAATAAATCTCGGTTGCCTGCTTCACAACCTCAACCACTACTACTACCAATATCAGTTTAGTATTAACATATTTTACCTCACTAACTTTATTATTTTCTACAACCAAATCTGTTAACAACAGTTACCACAAGAGAAAAAACTTCATGCCACAACCACAACCACTACCATACCACAAGGGGTGAATCCCACTCTACGACCATAGCCACATTCTTCATACCACAAGTGACTCTCATGAGCCAATTCCACATAAAAAGCTAAGAAGTTGCATTTGTTTGCAAATAACTTAACCACAATACATTGCATAAGTATGCAAGTGATCTATCCACAATGTAAATCCATATGATCCACTGCACCCTTACCCAATAAGATAAGAGTGTGCATCGTACTATGGCAATATACGATGCTATACTGGTACGGTCGCAGCTATATGGGATAACATCCACGATGCAAATGACATGTCATGATCTCCATGATATGATACCAATGATTCATAAGAATTTAACCACAAAGATCAGCAATATATTCATCAAAAATACTACTTCATAATTCATATATGATTCAATAAGAACAATACCATATAATCCTGCAATTGACCCATCAAGAGCATAAACAATTGATTCAAAACAACATACTACCACATAGGTAAAGGATACTGCCCCATAGATCACAATATCTTTGTAAAAGATACTACCCCATAACCACAATATCTTTGTAAAGGATACTACCACATAACCACAATATCTTTGTAAATGATACTACCCCATAACCACATTTGTTTCATTAGGTATAATACTGCATAAACCACAATTAATCCATTAAGGGCATAAACAATTGATTCTTAAATTGCTACCACATAGACCACATTAAGAAAATATGTAACAACGGCCTAGCATATCAAATTAAGAGAATTATCTAAAGTGAATGTAGTATGATTAACAAGTTAAACGGTAGCACATCCTCTACGTTTACTTGCCTCTACCGAAGAAGCAAAGCACTTCAAACACGGTCAGGAGCGAAGCCACCTGTCCAAAAACAACCTCTCAGCACAGGACTACAGCAAGGCATCCACATCTTAAGAAAATAAAAATACTGCTATGCCTCAAACCCGACAATACCCTCTCCGCTCAACGATCCTATGCCCAGCCCACTATAGCAGCGCTGCTTGTTTTTTTGTATCTTTAAAACTGCTAAGCCAGGCACAGCAAATGAGATATTTCTGGAAACTACAGGGAAAACCTATAATTTTCAAGTAGGCATCCTATTTTTAATCTACTGCTAAAGGGGTGTAAAATATCGTGGAAAACAGAGGACATATTCTACTTCGGCGATCTGGCCAGCAAGTTTCTAACAAATCCCACCTTCTGTATAATGCTCTAAAATTCATGATTTTTTAAAGAAGCTAGTTTACATGATTTCCTACAACTTTTTTTATTGTGAGCAAAATTATAAAATTCATCTACCCCTTCGAAACTACACCTGAACAGCAACTAGTTTCAGACTACTCCTCTGCTACACAGCGAAGTTCCTGACTCTACTGCGCCCAAACCCCATGCAAAAAAATCTAAAACAATTACACAAGCTATGTTTCGACATCCTCTACAACTTTCATGTTGACTAGATCCACAAGAAAAATTATCTTGATGCTCTAATCTAGACAAATAAACACCCTGCACAAATCAACCTACGCGCAGACAGCAGAATAACGCTAATCGGCTAATTACCCCGCTAAAACCCTACTAATCCCGTGCTAAGAACCCTAATTACATCTAAAACAGGGAGAATTGAGATGAGAAAAATTATCTAAGTGATCCCTCAAGATCACCCCTCTTCTCCCTTCTTATTCCTCTTTTCTTCCCTCCTTCTTCTCCCTTCTCTTCCTCCTCTTCTCCCTTCTCTTCCTTGATCTCTCCTTTGCAGCAAACAACAGGGCAGCGGGCAGTGGAGAGGGGTGGAGGCGCAAGGAGGAGAGGGGGGCGGCCAAGAGGGAAAAGGGGGAAGGGGGTGGCCAAGGGGTATTTAGGGGGGCTTTTAGGGTTTGGGGGGTGCGGCTCCACTTTGGGCTGGCTGGCCCAAAGTGGCTAGCCCACCCCTCCAGGCAGCCCATTTTCTATTTTTTTAATTAATTAATTTATTTTTTATTTGGACAACTCCATAATTTGTTTCCACCTCCCGCGATTCACTGAAAAAATCGGAAACTTAACGATTCCGCTAAACGTTCCTAGGGACGCTGTAAAAACGTTCAGGGCATTACACTAGTCTAGAATCAATTAGTGCACATAGTAGATAACAAAGATAAATACCAACTATAATAATATTTATTAATTAACCAAGTATGGGCATTATGGCCAAAGTTTACATTACCGGCCCATAAGCCAAAATTAAATATAAGTAGAAGAAGATAAAAACGACATGAAGAAGAACATCTAGTCTGCCCACAGGCAAACGACCATGGGACATGGCCTAAACATCTAGATCCTCACTGAAGTCGAAGTAGTCATTCTCTAAGCAATAGTATTTAAGCAAGGGTGAGTACTATTGTACTCCGTAAGTTATACTAATAACAGAATAAATGCATGTAAGGGTAATATCAAAGGAAGGCTTAATATGATTATTTGAGCATAAAGCCAATTTGACAAGTAAATACAATAAATATATGTAAATTACTGAATTTACAACAATAAGTAAATAAAACAACATTTTAATCACAACTAATTATTACAACTAATTTGTTAAATTGACGCTTTAGAAAATACATAATGGTATTTAAAATTAAATATTACTTTGTGCAAAAAAACATATTATTTTTCCTTTGTTAAGCCCTACATACACTGCATTTTTTCTAAGACTTGTGGAGTACTTTATGTACTCACATGCTACACTCAAAATAAATCTTAGAGGATTATGAAGATCAAGAAGGAGACTATAACTACTTCGCATGTGGCTTCAATGAAAGTTTCTCAGAGTACTAGGTTGCACTTCCCCAATCAATTGCCTATGGCGTATTGATGGGCCATCGTTAGAGTTTTATTCTACTTCCGCTGTGTTTTATAAGTTTGAGAGGTCTTGTAACCTCAGTTGTACTAAAGTGGTCATAAGGTTGTACTCTCTTTTATTGTAATAAAGCATTGTTGATTATATAATTATCATTGTTTGACTGTGTGCACTAGTTTTGATCTAGGACTAGTACGATAATACACAGATGGTTCGAATTTAGAAATCTGGTCCTTACATTTAGGATAGCAGTGGTAGTGGGGCATTGCAAAAAGTGGGCAAGGAATCGTCAATCTTGGCTTTATAGGTGTTGAAGGCAGTGGCGCCAGGAGCGGTATGGTAGTGCGCTCGGCCGTGGGGCGGCGACGGACGGATGAGTGACCTGCGCTCTGATGGCGGTGGCGAGTGCGGTAGTGGTGAGAGAAGCGCTACCACTCACTAGCGAGAGCGCTCGAGTTGGTGCGGTGAGTAGCGATGTTGCTATATGGGTCGAGCGGCTAGCGGCAAGAGGTTGTAGTGGCACGGATCGATGGTGGAGCGGCACGTGGTCAGCGATGGCATTAAGGCGGGGCATAGGTGATCAGCGAGGTGGCGCGGATGTTGTGCATCTTTTTGATGTGGCCAATGGCGATGGGCGAGCGAGCCGATGTGCGCAAGCATGATGGGCATCGTGGCATCGCTGTAGCGGGAATAGGGGCAACGGTGTAGCGGCTTGAGGGCACATTTGTGACTAGCGATAGGCAAGCAAGGAGACGTGCGCGAGTGTGATGGGCATCGCAGCGTCTCGGCAGCGGGAATAGGGGCAATGGTGTAGCGGCTTGAGGGCCCATTTGTGACTGGAAGGCGGATTTCTAGAAAGGGAAGGTAGATTTGGCTGAAGTTTTCAGATTTGGCAAAAAATTTCAAATTCGACCAAGATTTGAATAAATTAAAAAATTTTAAAATTTTTAGGCTATTTCAGTAACCAAATAGTTTGCCCTAAATAACTTAGTTTTATTAGGGTTAATCATATGACTAGCCAGTAAAACTTTCCACTGAAGAGAGTATGTGAGTCCTAAAAAAGGATAGCTCCCACCACACTTTGAGCCTGAGGAGGCCCTCAGGTGAACCTACAAATGAGCAACTGACTTAACATATTTTTTCTAGTGGGACCCACATCCTCATAAAAATAAAGGGAAATTATCCTTCTTGCCAATCCGATTTTCTCATTCTCTCTCTCTATACTTTGTAGAGGTGCGGGATGGCATCGGTGACTGACGAATCTAGTGGCAAGCTGGTGTTAATGACCGAAGATCTAGAGGTTGTGGTTCTTGACATCGAGGCAAGTGGCAGATCTAAGGATGGTGCATGTGGATCTAGAGGTGAGAGGCTCTTGGCATCAAGGTAAGTAGCAGGTTTGGAGGTGATGGTTGTTGACATCAAGGTAGACGACATATTTGGAGGTAGTGCAGTGGATCTACATGTGAGCACCTTCCAACACTTGGGAAGCAAGCAGATCTAGAGGTGATGGGTCTCAACATCAAGGCAAGCAACAAATATGAAGGTGGAACAAGAGGCAAGTGGCTCCCAACATCACGGAAGGCATTAGATCTAGAGGCGATGGCTCTCGACATCAAGGTAGGCAGTAGATTTGAAGGCAGTGGGTGGCTCCCATCATCAAAGTAGGCAAGGGATCTGGAGGCAATCGATTTGGACATCAAGGTAGGTAGTAGGTCTGAAGGTGGCGTAGGTGAATTTAGACACCAGGAAGGAAGTGGATCTAAAGGCAGCATGAATGGATCTGAAGGTAAGTGATTTTCGGCATCGAGGCTGGTGGCAATACAAACAAAGGTGTACTCCTGTTGATATCAAGGCTAGTGGTGGCACATGTAGAAGTCAAGTTACACTAAATCCAATCGACAACGATGAAGGTGACTGCGAAATTGCCCTAACAGGTGGGTCTACTTAGATCATTTCCATTGACATCATCTCGATGCCAAGAAAAAATATGGTTTCTTTTTTGTGACCATTTTCTTTGACTATGCAGTTGATTTGGAGACTTAGCAAACAAGTTTTTTGGTTGGCATGGTCTACATGTAGGCCCACATTAGTTTTTGAGAGTAAACATTGGATGAACAAGTTCTTAGGAGCATCTCTTATTAAAATATTAGAGATAGCTTAATATTCTCATATAATGTATTCCATCTTAGCATTGGCAGTATAAATTGAAAATTTTACCGTGTAATTGTAGATAAAGTTGGCATAGTTGTTTTAAGGAGGCGTTCGTATTGGCTTTAATAATGATTGAAAAAATAGCTTTTAGAAAGAGGGGTGCGTGATGAAAAAAAGTAATGGAGAGATATATGCGTGTAACGGGAGTAAGAAGAATGGTTACGTGATGTAGCCATGACCCCCCGTCTTATCCCTGGAACGAGACGGTAGCGTACAGAGTGAAAAAATCGCTTTAAAAAAATATTCCGTTTAAAAGTTAGGTACTATAACAAAAATCAAAAACTACTTTTAGAAACGAAAAATATACTTACTAGCTCGTCACAGCACAACCACCGCACACCGTGACACACATACGTGATGGGCTTCAGCTTTTTTTCAGCTTCAGCTTCTAGTTTCAACTTTTTTTCACTATTCAGTAATTCGTCTTTTTCTAAATTTTTTAGAATTTTTGGGCTTTTTTGTTTTTTTTATTTTTTTCTGTGTTCCTTTGCATTGTTTGTGATGGGCTAACATATTTTTTTATTTTTACATTTTTTTAAATTTAATTATACCTAAAAAATCAAATCAACTACCTAAAAAAATTAATTACAGTAAAATTTCAGCAAAAAATTAGAAACCATAGCTAAAACAACTCCCCTTAGCATCCAGGGTGCGATTACACAGTTTGCATCCAAAATAGCGGAAAGTACTAGGTACACCGAGGCAACCACGTTGACTGCTGAGTCGCCCATCCGATGATCGATCGAAAACCGAATAGATATCTCCGTTGGCTCTTGACTAAGTGGAATAGAAAAAAAATCCCCACGACCTCTCGCCTCGCCTCTCGTACTCGCGACCCGCGTCCTCGCAAAACCCTAGCCACCTCCTGCCCTCCACATGCACCGCGGCGGCGACCGTTCCGGCGACCCCTCCAGCCCCGCTGGCGGCTCTCGCGGCGGCGGGGACGGTCGATTCGCGCGCGGCCCCTCGCGCTGGTCCGGCGGCGGCGGGGGCAGTCCACCCCATCGCTTCTCCTCCCGCGGCGACGGCGGGGGCGACGGCGGTGGAGGGGGAGGCGGGAGGTTCCACCCATACCGTGGGTCGTCTGACTACTCTGGCGGCGGAGGTGGAGGGTATAGAGGCGGCGGCGGCGGCGGCTTCGGCGAACCGGCTAGCGGGCCGAGGCACCGCTACGGCGGTGGCGGAGGCCGTGGAGACTACTCAGGTTTGGTCCAGTATCTTGGGTTTCGGCGCCTTGGTTTTGTTAGGTTTTGCTGTGCTCTGCTGTCTCAAGATACGGGGAACTTTAGCTTCTTACGCATGTCGAGGGTTTTGGCGCTGCGAGGGAGAGGTGATGATTTGTATCATACTTGACCTGTGGAAAATATCAACTCAAATTCAATCAGCTGTTGTCGAGAATATTGGCAAAACTGAGCAGTCAATGTTGGGGTTTGACAAATTTGGCTGTAAGTCAGTGCACCTACAAGTACACAGTTGCATAATGCTGCGCTAGCATGTATCCCAAGGCGGCAAAAAAAAAAACACCCAACTTTTTTTGCGTGGACAATGAACTTTTGGCATTCAGTTATAAACCGTTTGGCTAAATGTTGTGTGTGTTTTCTACCATGCAGTTTACTTTCCAATTCAAAGCCATCCAGGGAGTTATATTTGTAGGAATTATGGTATAGTGATTTCAGTGTTAGAAACAGCATCTGGCTGTACAGTTGTATCTGAATGAACTTAGTGGAGAAATATTTAAGCATAGGCTTACACCTTTTCATCAGAAACTTATTTGATATTCAGTGGCGGATCTAGAACATAAATGACGCCGGAGCCTCGTGCTCCATATATGTACTTACCAACGCATCCATCTACGGGTGTAATCAGAGAGGATACGGACGGATATCGCTCATCATGTATCCTATTCCGTATTTTTTCTCAGAGTCGGAGTCGGGCATGGATAATGCCGGATACCAATTTATCCATTCTGTATTCGTTCCATAAGCGTTCGGACAGTCGGTTGGACAAAAATTATTCGTTTCTTTTACACCCCTACACAAAACATTGGACAGTAGGGTGCAATCAGACCAACCACAGAGAGACTAATTGCCGAGATGTTAAAGGAAGAGCATTTTGTATTCCCTACATGTTTAGATGTAATAAGCTGCCTATATGTTGTCTTATTTCTAAGTAAAATCACAACAGATTTACTTATATTACTTGACATACAGATGTATACGGACAGATATCACTCATCTCGTATCATACTCCATATGTTTTCCACAGAGTTGGACACGGATATTGTTGGATACCCATTTACCTTTTCCGTATTTGTTCCGTGAGCTTTCGGTCGGTCGGTCGGATAGAAATCATCCACTCCGTTTGCACCTCTACATCCACTAATTTCATGACAAAGTTCAATAGTAAGTAATTATTTGTCAGACAACATACAAAATCAAGAAACCTACCATTAGTGAATGATCTAGGATGAATTTGATAACCTACTATTACATGTATTTTTTTTGGAGTGTCTTGCTTTGTCAATGCCCTGAGTGTTTTTCATTTCTTTTCTCCTCTGTTTGTCAATATGTTTAAGCTTTCTTTCTTTTAGATAGATGTAGTTCTTGACATGTGGGGGCATTAGTTTTTGACATGTGGGGCACACACTGTATAAGCTTGGACTATAAGCAACAAAAATTAAAAACGGCACGGGGGCTGTGCCTCCACATTTGTGAACGTGCATCCACCCCTGATTGATATTCCTGCTCAAAATTTCCTGCAGATCATGATAACAGAAGCAATTATGTTAAACTATTTATCGGGTCAGTTCCGAGGACCGCGACTGAAGATGATGTGAGTGTTACTTCCACGCTTGATGTAGTATCTGTGCTTTCTTGCCTAGTAAATACTTTATGTTTTCCTAGCGCTTTTATTCTTCTTGACCTGATGATATAATTTGACTGGACATAAAATCAGAAGACTGCTTAGGTGGTACTTTCATTTGAGGTTGTTTTATCCCAGCTTATTGCTATTCATCTAACCATATCGAGGCTTGCAGCTTAGATTATAAAAAATATCAGCTAATAAATTTAGATTATAAAAATATCAGCTAATAAATTATCTACATTTTAGAGAGAAATCTCACTTAAAATCTAGCTAAAGCTGCCTCTAGCCAGTTATTACTTATTCTCATAAGTCAATTTTCTGATCTCAGCTCCACTAGGTGCATCACCTTTTGCCTTAATCTTGTTTGGTCGCAAAGCTGAAGATTAAGCTAGGCCATCCATTTAATTCTTTTTCTGTCTTTGCTCTTTGGTCTTCTTTTGTTCTGTTATTTAAATTTCTTATTGTGTTATTGTGTTTGTGATATAACTTTCTGTTGTCTTCAGGTTCGACCTTTATTTGAGGACCATGGAGATGTTATTGAAGTTGCTTTGATCAAGGATAGGAAGACTGGTGAACAGCAAGGTGCGCCAAACTCTTTTGCCCTTATATTATCACTATACGTGTATCTCTTTCTTTTCAGGTTCTGAGAGTTATTAGGAGCAACAAGGTTGCATCTTCTCTCAGTTAGATACTTAGTTTTGGCGATTGTTGATTTTTGTTTCCTGCGCTTCCATTCTGTTTATCTCCTGTGGGTTCAGTAGAAGACAAGAATGGAAGCAACTAACTGTTGGCTGATTACTGCAATCTAACTAGTCTGAAGTCTCCATTCTACTGCTAGACAAGGAAGCAGATTTGGTACCAATAACTTTGTTTAGGTCATATCAATCTTGTGCATGTCCTGTGTTGTTCTACCAGTAACTAAGGGTGCGGTTTAACTTTTTCATCTGTTTGTTTTGAATGTGATGCAAAAGAACAGAGAACCTTCTAATGAATTAAGACCAAACTTTTTCTTTCTTTGCCTTTCATGGTTTCAGATTTTTTATTCTTATTACCATGAATTGTATTGTATGGAATCCCTCAATGCTTGTGGTTGAATCGCTCAATACGTAAGTGGTTGCCTGGTTGGATGATGCAGTGTAGTGCCGTCCTGATTGATCTAAACTGATGTGGTTTTATTCATTCTCATTTTGTGTTGGGAAATTGTGGTTGCATGTTATGTGCATTGCCAATCTAGAGCTGTGGTTGGATGGACAATAATGTTCTTATCTGTTCAGTCCAACTATACATGATTGCCATGTCCTGAGTGGCGCAGACCTCTTGGTTGATCGGAAAATAATGTATCTTGTGAGTTCTGGTTGTTTGATTGTGCTACGCTGTGACTGTATGCAATTTGTGGATGTTTGTGTGCGACAGCCGTTAATCTTGGATCCACTTAGCGGGGATGTTATATTTCCAGACAGAATGTCATTGCTGGACTCGATAACTGTCATGGTGGCACTTTATGGTTGTATGAAATATCCTACGAAGCGCAGTATCCATAACACCATTTTGTGCTGCATGATCAACTTGCTCTGATAGGATTGAATGACATAATTTTATTCCTATACAACACAATTGATGGCACCATTGGTATTATTTTCAGATACCAGTGAATTGCGGCATTTCTTTTGATGGTTCTGCTGTTCTGGTTCTTTTGACCTGACTTTGTGGCACCACACAATTCTGTAGCATTTATTCTAATGCTATGCTCATTGCATCTGATGTGTGCATGGAAATTCTCATTGGCATGATTTATGTATTTCATTCATGTGGTGACTTTCACTCCAAACTATTTGACTCACAGATTCACACTGCATGTAACTGCTGTTGTGAAGGGATCGTGAGTTTTGGACATTCTGAATCAGATCATTTTCCATGCGACTTACAAGAATGCTCTTTGAAAGTCTTGCAGTTGAACTGTGGTGCTGTTTTTTTTTTTTTGAAATGATTGGTGAAGCATATGTTTTAATCATAGGCAAAAAGTTAAACCTTGATTCTAGACCCATTTACTTTGTGGTATGTGTGTATTTGGGTTTTGTTGACACTCCAGCTATTGAAGTTGTAAGGCTGAGCAAGGAGATAGAGCTATGATATTGTGGATATATTTTGATTATCATGCATGATTCGGTTGCCACCTTTAATGTGTATCACCTGGCAGTTATGAGTATGTAAGTGTTCGTTGCTTATGATTATTAACATCCCACAGCATAGCTTTGGTGGATTGTACTATAGTGTTTAGCATGTAGTAATATATTCTAGGCCCTCTGTTGTGACAGATTCTTACTGTTATTCAATGGATCTACTTGGTACAATATACCAAGAGGGCTACGATCATGCATGCTGTCAGACGTTGAGTGCATTGACATTTTGAAGTCTAGGCATGGCTGTTACTTTTTTTAACTCGCACATTGTGTCAGTGAACTTAATTGGATTTCCAAAACCATTTGAGCCTGTGGTGAATTTTCATTCATGTCCCTTTCTCAAAAAATGATACCATTGGGTGTATTCTGCAGATTATTTCCTTTTTTTCTTGTCATTATTTGATTTTACCTTTTGCTGTGTAATTTAGAAAGTTGGTTGTGGTCTTGTGTAGTGAATTTTGTGGTTGCAAGCACATTGTTTTATTTTCTCTTGAATGTATTGGTGGGGAGCAGTTGTGAAGCCCCTCATGGAATACTAGATAGAATTGAGCAATCTTGCTTGGTGCAAGATCATGCCATTCCCTTGGTTCTTTTATGCTTATCAGCTTGTTTGTGCATCTAGATTAGTCACTTTTATTTTATTCCTGCTACTCGTCAGTTTGTTGCAGCCTGCATTTTGGCAATAGATATGTTAGATTTGTTAGCTACTGTTGTTAAAATACAGTGAGGTGGCGATAAACATTTGCGTGTCGCCTTTTTTATGGTATCTATAGATTGTGATTGCGGGCCCTTTTTGAATCTTATGGGATTCAACCTAGAAGTTTTTCCGGTTCTGTTAACGGCCTGTCTCTATCACATGGACACTTGAGCTTTGTTGCTGCTGCTACCACAGTGTCTATACACAATTTCCTTGCACCACATGCTATGCTTAGTGTGAACTGCAGTCTGGTTATACCAAGCTCAGGAGTGATGGATATAGCATGGTGCTTTATGTGAAGCGCACACTGTCTCTATTTCTTTTATTACGAGTAATTTGCTTTATGTTTTGTTCTTTTATTCTGGCAACAACAGTAATGTTGCATACTTGCATCATGGGATCCAATGTTAGTCTCCTAAAATTTTAGTGGAGCATTGTAAAAAAGTTGTACTTAATGTTCCATAAATTAGCTATATCTGAAATTCTGCATGGAAGGATGTCCATTGGTGTTGCAAATTGTTGGTCAATTGATATTTTGACTTTTCTTACCAAATCATTGTATTTTTAACCCTTTCAAAGCTTCTGTGCTCGTCTGGTTGAGTGACTTCTGCTCCTGGACATTGGAAGTAGTTGAAGTTATTTTTAGTGAACATTAAGGGTGGAAAATGTGGAGCTGAAAATTGTTACCTGTTTCAAATTAACATGCCTTTTTTCTGTCCTGCTGTTGGCTAACTCCACTATGTTTTTATTACATATACATTAGATCAAATTGAAATATACAGAAAATTGCAATGGCTTATAATCAAATCCATTTATTTGCATTTGCAGGCTGCTGTTTTGTTAAATATGCTTCTTCTGAAGAGGCTGAGAGAGCTATCAGGGCTCTGCATAACCAGTACACTTTACCTGGGGTAACTAATCTCTTTGTTGACCATTTGTTCAGCGTCAATCTTTTTTGTCTGTGAGTTATTGATTGTGCATCTGTTCTGTCAGGCGATGGGCCCTATTCAAGTTAGATATGCTGATGGTGAAAGAGAGCGCCATGGTAATCTTTGAAGTACTTTTGTTACATATTAGTTTGACTATTAGTGGCCAATTTATGCTTTATAATGACACTGTTCTTTGATGTAATTGTATGGGTTACCCCATAATTTTCTTCCCACAAAATTATTGTGTTTGTTTGCTGTGCTTTTTTATATAAATTTCTTTGTAGTTTAAAAAACTTTTTGACAGAAGGCAGCTTGTAGGTCAAATTCAGCTGCATTAAGATATAATTATATACCTTCTGTCACAGATATTTTCCTTTGGTGGTTACAGATGTGCAGATTACTTCTCATATTCCTGTTTTTTCATCTAATTCCTAATAGTAGTGATTCCTGTCCTGGTTTTTCGTTTGTTCCAAATTTGCACATTTTTCCTGTTCTCTTCTGACAAATAGTACTTCACTTCTAAGGTTCTTAATTGTTCTGTTCCGAGTTAGGCTAAATTAAAATATTGAAAGAAGTGAGATATGCTTGACTTGTTAAATGAAATCCATTTTCTTCAGATCTTTTTCTTTATTGTACTTATTGGGTGATTTCATCGCTTTTCTCAACTAATTTGCTAGGTGCGATTGAGCACAAATTGTTTGTTGCATCACTCAATAAGCAGGCAACCGCGAAGGAGATTGAAGAGGTAAGGGACTGTTGTGTTTCTTTAACGTGATAGAAATTTTCATCTTCTAAAGAATTTTGTGGGTGGAGAAACTTCTCATCTATCCATAGCCAACATTATAATACTGCATTCTTATGTATGATTCTATTTTTGTGAATTTGATGATAAATTCACTCTTAGTTCAGAAACATGTAGCAATTGCACACTAAATCATATATGTGTTTAATATATTTTTTATAGATTTTTGCTCCATATGGTTACGTGGAAGATGTTTACATTATGAAAGATGGCATGAGGCAGAGCCGAGGTTTGTAATATGCATTTTTTCTTCATTTCTTCAATCTACTCATTTCTTCCAAACTTTTATTGTACTTTTGTTTTAACATATATGCAATAATATTAAGGTTGCGGCTTTGTCAAATTCTCATCAAGAGAACCGGCGCTGGCAGCCATGAATGCTCTTAATGGGACTTATGTAATGAGGGTAATTTTTTGTGCCAAGCTGACTAGTTCTGCATATTTCCTTCCTGAATACTTAGTGTATCTGTTGTGTTGTTAGGGGTGTGAGCAACCATTAATAGTTCGATTCGCTGATCCTAAGAGGCCTAGACCTGGAGAATCAAGGTGGTTAAGAATTCTTTGACTCTGTATTTTTCTTTTCTGATATCCTAACTCTACACTAATTAGCTGCGGGACATATTTCATTATTGTACCTTAGTCAGGTGTAATCATCCCCATTACTGCTGTCTGAATTGCCTTGTTTGGTTAGGGGTGGCCCTGCATTTGGAGGTCCTGGTTTCAGTCCTCGATCTGATGCAGCACTTGTTATCAGGTTTGAGTACTTCATATTTGAACAGTTACGGTTTTGTAAGAGAACAATTAGTGTAGATTGTTACGTGAAAAGAACTGCATATGGTTTGTCCCTGGCTCCCAACACATTCAGAGTTGCTGACTTTTGGGGCTTGCATTTTGCATGTTGCAACTCATAATCTTCGAGGAAAATTTTCTTTTGCCACCAGTGGAACCTCCATTCTCCTTTCTGCCACCCCAAAAAAGCCTCTCTTTTGCCACAACTCCATCTATGCCATTTTCTTTTTTGCCACTCCCATCTGGTCAGCACAGTTTGACTGTTAAGAAAAATTACCAGAAAATCATAGAAAATTCAGGAAAAAAAAGAAAATTAAAACATTTTGGGGTAACTATTGAGCAATAGTTTCATTTTTTTCCTGAAAAATTTAAACTAGGGAAAATGTTTCAATCTTCCTCACTTTTTTGTAACACCCACAATTATTTATAGTAAATTTTTTATGGAATTTTAAAATTTCAATAAAAGTGATCCCTATTTTTTTTGGTATTTATATCGATTTTTTCGAATTTTCTACATTTTTTGGGTTTTCTTGATTTTTTGGATTTTCTATTATTTTTCTTAACAGTGAAACAAACGACCTAATGAGAGTGGAAAAAATAGTACAAGACAAACTGAGTAGTGGCAAAGAAAGAAGGGATTTTTTTGGGTACAAAAAGGTTCAACTAGTGGCAAAAGAACCTTTTTCTCATAATCTTATTATAGTAAGGGTTAATGGTTTTGACTGAAGTGCAACTGTCAAAAGCATTAGACAAAAGAATACTTGCGGTAATTCCAGAAAAGAATTACAAGAAGTACATGATATATATGGATGGATAAGATTTAATGGTATAGACAACAGACAGTCTGGGTGTTATAGAATTGTCAGTTCATGTTCTGTTTTCATTTGACGGACTCTCTAGTAGTCTCTTAAACTAAGCAGTAAGCATCTTCCTACTCGAGAAGTGTTACAGCTTTAACTGAGTCCACTCATTGCTAGTCATTTTTCCTACTCAGGCCAACAGCCAATCTTGATGAGCCAAGGGGTCGACATATGCCTCCCGACTCTTGGCATCCGTCAAGCCCAAGGTCAATGGCACCTCATCAGTTTAATAACTTCGGATCTGACAATCCTTTGGCTCAGAAGGGCGGCACTGTTACATCATCAGCAGATATTGTATGGTTCGATTCAGTCCTTTATTATAGTGTTACTACTTTTTCCTAGCTCCATTTACTTACCTTTGATCCTGCAACATCATAGGCTGGTTTTCGACCTCAGATGTTCCCTGGGAATGGTTCCTTGTCAAGTCAGACAGTTGTTCCAACATCATCTCATATGGTACACTGGCGTATTATGACTTCTTCTGTCCATCATTTGCTTTCAATGGAAAATGTTCCAAGCCCTTGGTCACGATGCCTTTTACTTTGTAGGGCATAAACCCTCCCATGGCTCAAGGGCATCATCTGGGGACCCAGCAGATTCCACCCTTGCAAAAGCCACTTGGGCCACCACAGAATTTCCCTGTACAGTTGCAGAATTCTCAGCAAGGACAGCCATTGCAGGGGTCTGTTCAACAGATTGGGCAGCTTCAGGTCCCACAATCCATGGGGCCTGGTTCTTTTGGCCAGAATATACCATCTATGCAATTACCTGGTCAGCTTCCTGTGTCACAGCCATTGATGCAACAAAATGCTTCTGCAGGCGCTTTACAGGCGCCTTCAGCTGTACAGTCCAATCCCATGCAAGCTGTTCCTGGCCAACAGCAACTTCCCTCCAATGTTGCACCGCAAATGCTTCAGCAGCCAATGCAGCAGATGCCATCACAAGCACCACAGTTGCTACTCCAACAGCAGGCAGCTTTGCAGTCCAGTTATCAATCTTCACAGCAGGCGATTTTTCAGCTTCAGCAACAGCTGCAGCTAATGCAGCAACAACAGCAGCAGCAATCTAACCTAAATCAACAACCACTTACACAGGTTCCTAAACAACAGGTAATTTTCTAATAACTTTCTCGATGAGAAGACACTTATTTTAATATCGGTGATCACTCTGCATACACTTCCGTTTTACTGCCTTTCCCTGCCATCATTTATATATTTCTCAATTCGTCTTTGGTTGCATTATTTATTTTACGATTGACACAAATTCAAAGTTTTTTTGTGCTATTTTTCACCATTTCAGTCTCCATTGCAGGGACAGCCGATGCAATCCAGTACCCCTGGTGCTCCAGCTGCCATTATTCCGACAAACATTAATGCAATTCCACAGCAGGTTAATTCACCTGCAGTTTCTTTAACCTGCAATTGGACGGAACATACCTCCCCTGAAGGTTTTAAATATTACTACAATAGCATTACTCGAGAGAGTAAGGTGAAGAATGGATACTTTTCACCCATCATCTTAAAATTGGAAACCTTTGGGGTTCCATTCTTATGAGCATTGTGTTGCAGTGGGAGAAACCTGAAGAGTATGTGCTGTACGAGCAGCAGCAACAGCAGAAACTTCTTTTGCTTCAACAGCACCAACAAAAACTTGCTGTTCAGCAACTTCAGTCACCGCCTCAGTCTCAGACACTTCCATCTATGCAACCTATCCAACAACTTCCTCAGGCACAGCAAGGACAAACACAAATGCATTTGAAACAGCAGGTGCACAGACAGCTTCTTCAGCCATAATTTCAGTTTGTGAACTTTAGGTTTTGTTCCAGTTTGCATGATCTATAGTTCTATGTTAGTTTTTATTGTTTCCTGTAATTCAATTATACATATACAGTGTTATAGAGATTATTCAAATGAATTAGTTTTTTTGTAGCTTTGTATTTTTTTTGCATGTACTTCTATGGATTTGAATAGGTTTCTTTTGAACTGCTTGCGATTTTTTGTTTGCATATTTTGTATCAGCATTCAGCACTTTTGATGCAACAGAGCATATATCAGCTTATAGAGACTGGAGATCTTATATATATATATATATATATATATATATATATATATATATATATATATATATCTTTTGGGCACATAAATGATTACAAAGCACTACGATAACGATGAAAGGAAATAGAGTCTGAATATTGAAATTTTGCAATCTCCATCTTTTGCTTTTGTCAGTTTTTTACTGCAGTTGAAATTGTAAATTATATAAGATCTGAATTTTTAATTCTCAAAATTCTATACAGGAGTTGAATTATACTCAGTTACAGGCATCTGGCTCTATTGATCCCAGTAAGATTCAGCAGGTAGTCCATTGCATTATAGAGCTTTTCTCAATATCTTGAGCATCGATTCTTAATTTCAGTTGATTTCACTTACGTTGGTAACTTTATGTAGGGAATTCATGCTGCACAAGAGCGTGCTTGGAAAAGTTGAGACTGCAGGTGAGCAACATTACCTATGTTTACGTTTGTCACCCTACCATTGATTTGATACTTCTAATGCATTCATTTGGGAAGCTAGCTAATTGCATTCTTTGTGAACTATCTAATGTGAAATTACCTATCAGCGGCGCCAACCTGATGTTCTGTCATTTGAAATGTGCTATCATCTATAAAAAAAAAAGTAACAGTGATTTGCATTGAATCTTGGCATGCTATGCTGAGTGAAAATAGTTTTAATTGATGAGAGAAAAAGTACACATCTTAAGGGATTTTAGCTATTTTTCCGCTTACTGGATATTCTTTCTGTACCTGAGGGCTGAGGCGCTTATATGTTGCACGGATTTTCAACCTTTTCAGGTGAATGATATAGCGGCAGTTAAGACTCGGAAATGAGCTCCGCTCAGCCCTGCTGCTTCCATCTGTAACAGTGGTTTGCTTCAGTCCCTGCATGGCGGCCATTCCGATCATTGTTACTATGGATTTAGCTTAGATTAATGTCTAGGTTGTAGATCCTTTCTGTTTTAAATGTTTCCGGTCTAGGCCTTGTATCGCTGTAACATTGCTGATTAGATTGGGGATAGTATCCCTACACCGGAGCTGCCAGAGTATTTTTGGGTACCGGAGGTTTGGTTGCTCTTTTTTTCCTGGCATGTTATTTCTTACGCATGCGTTTTTTTTGGTGCCAGTCAAATATTTTGTGCTGCTTTGGGGTGGGAATGGTTCTGTCCGACCCAATGGTTAACTGATTCGACCATAAATTTCTAGCAGAATGGGCCAGAGGAGCGACCCAACAAAAAACTGGGGCAAAAGGTTCAGTAACCTGGAGCTCGTCCCGAGCAAAATTGTCCAGGCTACAACGTGCTGCTGCTGCTCGCCTCCTTGATCCCCCACCCTAACATGCCGCCGCCGTCGTTGCCCTGATCCCAATAGAGAGGAGAGCTGCTGCTCGTCTCCTCGATCTTACACTCTAACACGAAGGGCGCCACTGTTCCATTAGGGGTGCTCAATTGGGTTTATACTTTTAGCTTTGGGGCTTATTTAGTACTGTTTAAGGTGTTTTTTACTGTAGCTGTTGTAAATGTTGTAAATTTTTTTAACGTAATTAACTGTAAGCAAATGTAAATATAGAAAAAATAGGATCTTTAGTCTTAGACAGTACAAAGGAACAGCGAAAAAAAATGAAAGGTAAAAAAGCAAGGTTAGAAAAAGATGAAATTAAAAAAAATAAAAGTTAAAAGCATAAGTCTAAATGACAAGGACCTCAGTGGAGAGAATGTGGATGAAAAATATATTTTGCCCTTTCAGTGGATGGAGGCCACCAATCAGTATCTTCATCATCCCTATCCGCGACTCCCAACTTGCGCACTGCCTGCTCCATCTCGTCCCGCGCGATCGCCTCGCCTACTTCAGTCAAGGCGAGATGATCGGCACGCTCGCCCTCCTCCTCTCTCGATTTCTGTCATAGTTAGGATGGTTCGGATGTCGCTGCACTTTAGGGAACTTGGTCACAGTTAGGAAGTTACCTGCATTATAGGTTCAAGATTGGTATGCGAGCATGTAACCTGGCTGCCATATTGCCTTCTGTCTCTCCATGTGTTCTCATTTGCTCGTTTATTAGTAAATTCAACGTGGAGGTGTTCTGTACACACACTGTCGTGTAGGTCTTGCTGATAATTCAACGCAGAGGTGTTCTATACAGCGCTAGTTCCTACATTCCAAATTTCATCTGTTTAGGATTCATGAAACTGTTTTTGAGTTCATGACCGATAAAGAACGGATTTCTTCTGACTTTTAAGTAGGACACTGGGACTATGTTTTTCTTTTGCAGTTTTTCTGGATGCAATATGAAAGTCATCGTACAAATTTAATTATACCCCGATCTTGCTATGGTGTACTACTTAGAGATTTTGATGCCTTAGAAATAAAAGACGGAAATTTTTGCTACCTGCCAGTAGACCAAAAAAAAAAGTGTGTTCTGTTTAATTAGTTGCTTCTTGTAAGTGATATTTACTTCTTCTAGCCACTCCAATTATAGATAGGCAACTTTGATGTCTATTACTGGATTCGTGAAGCTTCAGATTTACATAGAAACATGAATTTATTGCGCAGAGAAGTTTTTTTCGACTCATGTCGGAATTCATGTATCAGTATGCCTTCCCTACACAGTCTCATTTAACTTGTTTCCTTGTTGATATTTTGGGTAAATGTAAGAGTTGTATTATGCGCATAGGAATTCCGTAAACACTTCTGTTGTTGTATCAGTTAACTAGGAAATGCCATTTCTTTAGTTCTTTCTTCCTTCCTTCTGCTGCTCTTTGGTCCTCTCTAGGTGGAAATTTTAGTGTCATTGCAGTTTCGGATGGTCAAATACCAGTTTTGAAAAAAAAATCTAATTTTGCTAAGATCATAACCTTTTCCCAGCAGTGATGCAAAATTCACGTACGGCAAAGATGAATATTGCACTATTAAATACATGAGCTCTCAGTGCAGAAGGAAAATGAAAGGAAA
This sequence comes from Melocanna baccifera, assembly GCA_036346265.1. NCBI lineage: Eukaryota > Viridiplantae > Streptophyta > Magnoliopsida > Poales > Poaceae > Melocanna > Melocanna baccifera. The sequence continues at coordinate 1,642,895 of CM070700.1, forward strand.
CATTGTTGCACATGTTTTTACCCAAATTCCTTTTGGAATTATCATTTTTATAAGTTCATAGGGACAAAACATTGTTATGGCCATACCTGAAATTTCGACCATCCAATATCACCGATTCGTCCCAAATCTTGTTTTCGCCTATTCTGCGTCTTCCTTCGATGTCTTTTCTATACAAGCGTGAATTCGCCACCCCAGCTGGCAAACTGGGAGTCACAAAATCGAGGGTATGTTCTTTTCAGTTTCTCAAAAACGGTTTTTGGCTTTTGCTACAGTACCTAACTTTTAAACGGAGTATTTTCTTAAGATGGAGTCTACAAGTTAATTATAGTACACGTTAAAAGTCCAACATCTGTACCATCCAAAATCACAAGCGAGTATCTCTTTCTCCGTAATCTCTGTCGCAAACAGCTAAAATTCAAACATTTCAGCCAAAAGCCATAAGCCGCAGCTTAAAAGAACAAGCCCGGAGATCCCTTGCTCGGGTTCCAGCGACAACCATGCGAGCTGAGCCTCTAACGGGGGTGCGTTTTTGAGTCGCAGCACCTTACCCTTCTTATCTGATATTATTTGTGCTAAATCATCAACAGAGAGTTATCCTGGTCACGCTGGCCTGTCACCCTCGATGCATCACAGCTGTTGTCAATCTCCACTGTACCGCCTCATCCCATCGCCTTGCCGGTGTGCCCCCATCCCCACCACTGGTCTTCTTCTCTATCTCTATCTCTTCCTCTGCCGCTGACCTCCCCTATTGTAATATACACCATAGTGACTTCATTTATATTGACGAGAATCACACGTGAGTGTCGCTCTTTTTACAAACTTCTCTACAAGGTATAACTATTCGTAAATTAAAGCTAATATAAAATACCCTAAATTATGTACGCCTTCTTTCTAAAAAAAAGTTGTGTACATCTACACTAGGTAGCAGACGCCGGCCTCTAAAAGACCGAATATTAACACCTGCGCCGCATAAGAAGACCGCTCTCGGGGAAATTGTCATTTGAAATCACTCTCGAGCGAGAAAATGACTCGGCACAAACGGAGGACGGACCATCTCTTTTCCAACTCAGTGCGACGCAAGCCGCACGCGGGCCCACCTGCCAGTGGCCAGAAGTTACCGGCGCCGCCGGTTCCCTTCCTCCACCTTGACCCTCCACCGCACCTCCTCCCTCACCTTTCAGCTGAGTCGAGAGCTGCAGAGATATTTTATTTCCTCCTCCTCTCTCTCCCCCTCCTCAACCACTCCGCCCTTTCCTTCTCTCTTTTCCGATCTGAGCACCACCAATCGCTCGCTTGGCTGGCCTCACAGTTACTTCTAGATCAGTTGGTGCTCTGTTTCTAGCCCCGTTCAGATTAGATTCGGTTGTCCTCGTCTTCTTGGTTTGCTGCTTGCTTGGTCCAGTTGGTTTTGTACTCGTTGTTCTTCCTTGATTTTGTTTTGTACTCGTTGTTCTTCCTTGATTTATTTTTCTTCATTGGCGTCTAGTTCGTTCTGTGTGTAAGAGGCCGATTCTTGCTTCTTTCCCCTTGTTCTTGAATAAAAGTTGCCTTCATTTTGTCTTATTGGGGGCAGAATTTGTTCTTTTTGAAGAAAAAGGAGGAGGTGAAATCTGTGAGATACTACTACTCTTTGCTTAATTTGCTCGCCTTGTGGTGCCAAAGATGATATCTTTGTTATTTGTGCGGTCAAATTCTCTGTAGCATGGCTCTTCTCCCTGCTCTCATCCTCCTCCTGTGCTCGTCTCTGTCCTTGGCTTCCATCTCCGAGCCAGCCCTTCCATGGACCTGTGGAGATGACCAAGTTGCCATCTTGGAGACCTCTGATGGCCGTCACAACCTGTCCGTCAATAGGGTTTTGGTGCATGACCGTGTTCTTGGTTGCGAGAAGCTCCGGTCGTACTTTGGGAGCGGCTGCATCCGCTGTGGCGAGCGGTCGGAGGCGTGGAGGGGCGCGTGGAAGCAGTACTGCGGCGATGGGACTGAATCGAGCTATGGTGAGGTGCCTCTTGGATCCTGCAGATTAGTTTCTGATTTCTAGCTTCAGTTATCCTGTTGATTAGTTTCTTGTTTCTAGCTTTAATTGTGCTCTTAGGGATGCCAAATGTTATTCAGTTTGATATGTTTGTGTTGTATGAGAATTCCTGTTGAGAGAGCCAGTTTGAACAACTCAATAAGAGCTTGAATTGCGCTTCTGATGATGTTAATTGTGATCTAATTCGATTTGTTGAGTTTGCCTGTTAATTCCAGTTAAGTATATATGTTATTTTGTACTGATTCATATCATTGTTTCATTTTTTGCAAAATCATATCATAATTCAATAATTAAATTAAGTTTCGTTGCAACTTGCAACTACAATCCTATTGTAATACAATGACAGGGTAAATTTACGTTATCAATAATTAAGTTTAGTTTCGACTAGTCAGAAAGCTGTGGCCTTGACATATATCTGTGGAGCTTTGGCCATTTCGTGGCCTAGTGTATGTTCTGGCATGCGCTAAAATAATGGACAAAGGGATTGGCCAAGTCTTCATAATTATTATCTCCTTCGTATCTTTTATGGGTCATGCATTTGAAAATTAAATGAGCTAGTGGCAAGTAGGTTGGTGAGAAATATGAAATCATGTATATTTCTATGTTGCACATGGTTATGATTTTTTCCCCTAACAGTGTGGTCATGCTTGATCTAAGTATCATATACTTTTGAGGTAAGACTATGTATACAGCACATGAATTGAACTGATCAAAGCAATAGTTTTTGGTACTTCATGTGATACCTGCATTCAGACATTCTGTACATTATTATTTTCTTGTTGCGATGTAGTTGTTAGCTGTTTCTTCTTTTATGGGAGTCCCACTTACTCTTCCATGTCATGCAACTTGTTGATGACAAAGGTTGTTTGCTAAGATGTATTTCTTCATATTGTTCGTTATGAAATGTAGTAACTTCAGCTCCAAATATACCAAGGAAGCTTTTGAGGAAGCCCTCAGATAATGGTGCAAAAATTGAAGATGACCCATGTGGAAACATGGGACTGCAGGAAGATAAACATGATGCCAATGATTCTTTGGAAAAAGAGGATCATCTACTTGCTGTGCCAGGTGTGATTCTCCTATGCTGTGGTCTCATGCTTCCATGCTTTCACGCCGAAAGAAAAGAAGGCAGCAGGCACAACACTACATCCATTCAGCGCAATGCTGGTGAGTCAATGTGTTATGTGTATTTAGTGATGTCCTTTGTTTTTGCCGGAAAGCCAATTCTTGTTTTCATATTGATGTTGTGTTATAAACTAAATTCACCACAATATTGGTTGTCTAGACTAATACTGGAGCAGGCAAATTTGAGCTAACAACAACAACAATGCCTTTTGTCCCAAACAAGTTGGGGTAGGCTAAGGCAAATTTGAGCTAAACTTTTCAAAAACTTCCATCTCGTTCAAGCACTGTACTTGTTAATATAAATACATACATGAGAGTTTGGTTGTACTATACTAGGAAACATAACTTTGTGTTGTCTTTTCCTGTCTTACAAAAGTCAGCTGATGCACATTTCCATTTTGTCCTTTTCTCATTTGTCTTATTACTTTCACCTGTTTCTTACAAGAAAATTAATTCTGATGGTTTTTTTAGGGATGGTTCTTGTTTGATATAGGGTAGGCTATGATTTTTGTATTAATGTTGCTATTTAGTAATTCTGTTCTACTGATTGGTGTGGGCCATGATTTTTTTATGAATGTTATTATTTGGTAATTCTGTTCTAGAGATCATTTGGTGCAGAAATTTAATATACTACCCAATTTTTCAGGATTAGAGTCCATATGTAGGGCATGTTCTTTGTGGCTGTGGCTGTGGCTTATAACTTTTGGCTGAAATTTTTAAATTTTAGCTGTTTGCGACAGAGATTACGGAGAGAGAGATACTCACTTGCGATTTTGGCTGGTATAGATGTTAGACTTTTAATGTGTACTACAATTAACTTGTAGACTTTGTCTTGAAAAAGCACTCCGTTTGAAAGTTAGGTATTGTAGCAAAAACCAAAAGCCAGAAAGAACAAGCCCGTACTCTATTGAACATTTGGGCTGTTAACCTACTACTGTTGTACAGTTGTCGATATTTGGATAATACTCACTCCACCTTCCTCAAAACACACCTAGATTAGTTTTTCTGTGGTATGTTGAGATTAGTATGCAATGATGCTGGGACCTTTATGAACTAGCTCAGAGTCACTAATGTATTTGTTTGTCAATTTCTAATCTACCTGCTGCTTACCAGCCCAGCTACTCCCAACTATTATGTCCATTTTCATAGTAGGTCATACCATTTCCCAACCCGGTATGTGAACTTATGAGGGGAATGACATGAAGTAAGCTTTGAAAATGTTATATAATAGTCCACAACAAATAGGGCAACCTCTGTCCAGTTTGATTAGCTCTCACTTTGTAATGTTGTTTCACTGTTATATAGCTATTCTCATGTGTTGCTACTCCCTCCGGTCTCTTGTACATGTCGTTTCAGCTCTATGCACACAGAACAATGAAAGAATTAATGCCCTATTTTTTTAACATAGGTTGGCCCTATTAATTTATGTCTCTCGCTAACACCAATGGCAATAATCAATTAATAGGGTTATTTGGAGAAATGCTGCCTAGAAAAACCAAAATGAAGTATTTGCAAGCAAAAACCACTTTGCTCAATATTTTAATGCATTCTATTGCATGAACTGTCTCAATTCTGATATGCACATCTGACTGTTAAATTGTTTGCAAGATCAAATATGCACCTCTGACTGTTAACTTGGCAGCAGTAGCACCATTGTGATTCGCTGCGAAAACTTTGTTGGAATCTTGTTGTTAACAACCAGTTGTTTCTTTCCAGTTGAATCTGTTCCATCCTTTGAAGTAAGCACATCATCTGAGAAGGTCCCACCAACTCCACATCGAATACCTCCAAGTCCATCTAGATTCGCACCATCTCCACAAACAGCTAGAGTTGGATCTGTCGACTTAAGTGTTCAGCAGATTATCAGGGCCACTCAAAATTTCTCACCTTCATTTAAGTTAGGCGAAGGAGGATTTGGAACCGTCTACAGGGCTGTATTGTCAGATGGCCAGGTTGTTGCAGTCAAGAGAGCTAAAAAGGTAATTCTGTGCTATCTACGTTTTATCTTTTGTTGTTACTGATTATTGATTTCTCATCAAATTGTGTTGGTTGTTGATGTTTTATTCACTATCTTGGGTTCATTAAGAATTTTTTCTGATGAATGTAGCACAGCTTATACAGATCTTCTGAGCATTTTTTAGGCGCCAACTATGGATTAAATTCTTTGGTTTTCTACCAGCGATACATAATGGGTTCTACTATTTTTACAGGATCAATTTGCAGGTCCCAGAGATGAGTTCAACAATGAAGTGGAACTACTTGCTAAGATTGACCACCGGAATTTGGTGAGATTACTGGGTTATACTGATAAAGGAAATGAGCGTATTATTATCACTGAGTATGTTCCAAATGGCACTCTGAGAGAACATCTGGATGGTAAGTTGCACTTTCTGCTATGTTCTCTTCGGTTGTCATTTTGGGAGCTTCGAATCTTTATATGTAAATATTTGTCCATTCTGCAGGCCAATATGGTAGTACCCTGGATTTTAATAAGCGACTGGAAATTGCAATTGATGTTGCTCATGCACTCACTTATCTCCATTTATATGCAGGTAGGCTATCTACATTCTCGGTTGCATAAATATTAATGCGATGTGCTTTTGTGCATTTTCATTTCAGTGATTTACACGGTTTTACACTTGAGATGTGCCAGCACTGCAGCTTAAATTACCAGTACAGCAGTATTTCTGTTGCAAAAGACTCATTATCTAGTAGATGTACAGAATAAATCAGCCAATTTTTAGATAAAAAAATTCAAATATGTTGACACAAAATGACGGACCCAATGAATAATATGATTGAATTACGTTGAGGAAAAGATTGTATAGTTTTGTAACTTTTTTGTAATAGTTATGCCAATTTTGAACACTTCTATTTTGATTAAAGTGTGTTTTTTGTAAAGTATTGTTAAAGGGACTGAGAACTTCTATATTGTGAACAGAGAAGACAATAATTCATCGTGATGTGAAGTCGTCAAACATCCTGCTGACAGACAGCTACCGGGCCAAGGTGTCTGACTTTGGATTTGCTAGAAGTGGCCCCAGTGACACAGAGAAGACACACATCTCAACGAAAGTTAAAGGAACAGCTGGCTACCTGGACCCTGAGTACCTGAGAACATACCAGCTGACACCAAAAAGTGACGTTTTCTCCTTTGGCATACTGCTTGTAGAAATTATTTCTGCTCGCCGACCGGTAGAGCTGAAGCGGGCTGCTGAAGAGAGGATCACTATCAGATGGGTATGTTACTGACTTTTTCTTTCGTCCCCAATTCTTGACAATCAATTCCACTTATGAGGAAGTGTGGTTACTCCCCCCATTCTCTTTAGATGTCATTTTAGAACATGTGCAGTCAACTTTTTAAAACTTTGACCACAATAGTTTTAGTTCGATATTTTTTTGATCTAATCGTAACAGATCTAAAATTTGTGGTCAATTTATATGTAATAACATGGAAGCAGAACCACTAGCTAGAGTTACCTGTAATAAAAAAGTAAGCTGAACTCTCGTTTTGTTGTTTGTCCATCATGAGAAAATGAGGGCACTTAACTTTGTATTTCTGTAGACCTTCAAGAAATTTAATGAAGGCAACATGCGAGAGATATTGGATCCATTGTTGGAGGATCATGTGGACGACGAGGTGCTTGAAAAGCTGCTCAGCTTGGCGTTCCAATGTGCCGCTCCCACGCGGGAGGACCGTCCGAGCATGAAGGAAGTCGGGGAGCAGCTGTGGGAGATAAGGAAAGATTATGGAAAGAGAGTCATGAAAGTGTGAACATCATGGAAAGCATTAGCTCTTAAGGCTTTTCTTCAACCATGACGCAAATTCTTTGCGCCATTGTATACGCATGTGATATTATGTTTCTGAGCTGACAAATGTGCTCATGAACAACTGTACAGAGAGAGAACATTACCAGCAATTTGTACCTTTTATATGTACTGTCTCCATAGAGCTACTGTCCTTTTAATGAATGTATATTTATCGGAGTTGTTATATTATCCTGATTTTATATCATTATATGTGATAATTATGATTTACATATCAATAATATAGATCTTGATTAACTATATGTTATTGGAGGATATATGCTTTTAAACATACAATTGGAGTATCTTTTATTAAATTATTTAATGAAAGATTTTACATAAATATAATATTGAATTTTTGCATATACTTTTTATGTTGTAAACGATGTCACTATCTATTTCCTTTATATCCAGTTTTAATCTGCAATCTATTCTTGAGAAAGAAAATGCTAATTGGAACAAACTTCATTGACTGGTATCGTAATTTAAGAATTGTTCTTAAGCAAGAAAAGAAGAAATATACTCTAGAAGTGTCATATCCAGATGAACCAGTAAGATGCTACCATGCTCAAAAGATGAGTATAAGAAATATTGTAATAACTCATTTGACGTTAGTTGTCTCATGTTTGCTATCATGAACTCTGAGTTTTAGAAGTAATATGAGAATACAGATGCCTACAATATGATTGTGGATCTTAAAGACATGTTTGAGAACTAGACAAGAGCTGAAATATATAACACCTCTAAGTCGTTGTTTGTGTGCAAGTTAGTTGAAAGAAGTCCGGTCAGCTCTAATGTGATCCAGATGATTGGATACAGTGAGAGTTTGAAAAAACTTATTTTTCCTGTAGTTAAGAGTTGGCTACTAATGTGATTCTCCAGTTGGTTCCTCCGAGCTTTAAATCAGTCATTTTGAACTTTCATATGAATGATATGGAGGAGTTAATGACCGTGTTGCAAGGTATGCTCAAGTTAGAAGCGGAGAGCATTAAGAAAAGCTCTAATCATATGATGATGGTTCAAAAGACTACTAACTTCAAAAAGAAAAATCATAATACTTTGAGTAAAAGAAAGGGCACAAGCAATACTCAAGATAAGATCTCGAGTATCAAATCTAAAGTTCAGAAGCTCAAGATTGGTGCTGCACCTGATACTATTTGCTACCATTGTTAAGAGACTAGACATTGGAGGAGGAACTGCAAGAAGTACTTGTCAGAACTGAAAAAGAAGGGATGTAAGACTTCTATTTCAAGAATAAATGTTATAGAAATAAATCTTACTACTTCTCATATTAGTTCTTGGGTATTTGATACAGGATCAGTTACTCATATTTGCAATTCGATGCAGGGGCTAATAAGGAGTAAGAGTTTAGCAACAAGCAAGGTTGATATTCGCGTGGGCAATAGAGCAAAAGTTGCTGCGTTAGCTGTTGGCACTTTACCATTATCTTTACCCTAAGATTAGTTTTGAAATTAAATAATAATTATTATGTTCCTGCTTTAAGCAAAAACATTACTTCTACTTCATATTTGGGAGTAGAAGGTTATGAGTTCAGAATAAAGAACAATTGATGTTCAATTTTTTCAATGATATGTTTTATGGTTTTGTTCCATTGATAAATGGATTATATATTTTAAATCTTGAAGATGTGCCTGTCTATAACATTAATGCTAAGAGACTTTGGTCTAAGGATTTGAATCCTACTTATATTTGGCATTGTCGTTTGGGTCATAGAAATGAGAAGCACATGGTGAAGCTCTATAAAGATGGTCTTCTAAACTCATTTGATTTTGAATCATTTGAAACATGCGGGTCTTATTTACTTGGTAAAATGACTAAGACACCTTTCACTGGTCTATGTGAGAGGGCAAATGACTTGTTGGTCTTAGTACATTTGGATGTATGTGGGCCAATAAGCTCAACGGTTAGAGGTGGTTTTCAGTACTTCTTATCTTTTACCGATGACTTTAGTAGATATAGATACATCTACTTAATGAGGCATAAATCTGAATCATTTGAAAAGTTCAAAGAATTTTAGAATGAAATACAAAATCAACTTAGTAAGACAATTAAAACCCTACAATCAGACCGTGGAAGTGAATATTTGAACCATGAGTTTGGTGATCATTTAAAGTAATGTGAAATTATTCCACAGCTAACTTCACCGAGAACACCTCAATGGAATAGGGATGTCTGAACGATAGAATCAGACCTTGTTAGATATGGTTCGATCTATGATGATCCAATCTGATCTGCTATTGTCTTTTTAGAGGTATGCTTTAGAAACAACTGTATCCATATTAAATAGAGTTTCATCAAAAGCCATAGAGAAAACACCATATGAGATATGAATTGGGGAGCGTTCGGGTTGTCTTTTATTAAAATATGAGAATGTGAAGTATATATAAAACATTTTATGTCTGAAAAACTCATATCTAAATCCAATAAATGCTTCTTCGTGGGGTATCATAAGAAAACTAAAAAATATTACGTTTATAAAAAGGATGAGAGCAAAGTGTTTGTTGCCAAAATTGTGTCTTTTTGGAGAAATAGTTTCTCTCAAAAGAAGTTAGTAGAAGCACAGTGAGACTCGAAGAAATTCGAGAGATATCAGAAAATGTTTCAACTCTTATTGAATTTCTATAGAGTGTACAAGATGTAGAAACTATAGAAGAGACACTAGCCCCATGTAGTTCTGAAAGGCCATGTAAATTGCCGTATCGACATGATATTTTATTGTTAGATAATAATGAGCCTAAGATTTATGAGGAAGCGATGATGGGTCCGGACTATGAGAAATGGATTGAAGCTATGAGATCCAAAATTCAATCTATATATGATAATCAAGTTTGGAACTTAGTTTGATCCACTCTGATGCGGATACGCACGTGTCTTGTACTTTTCAGTTAAATATATTATTCAACTGGAAATAATTATTGAGCCGCATGAAACATTGCTAGGTGAACTCATTCCAAATTAAATATAATGTTGTTATTCATAAGAATGGAATACTAGCTCATGTTATCAAATGGTGCATTCTTAGGTTTGTCAATGGCAAAGCAATGGAGAGTCAAAAGGAAGAGGATAACTACATTAGGTGCCAAAGATATGAAGGAAGAAAGCTCATGCAGCGGGAGAGCAAAAGGGAGAAGCCCAAGGACTTAAACTACAAGTTTTGGATAAGATTTTCAAGCCCAATTCGTACCTCCCACAAGGCCAATTGGATTCAAACTCGGATTCAACTCAGAATTCAATTCGGATTCGGTTCGGGACAGCCTGACAGACACTTACTAAAAATGTCATAACTTTCACAAACGGAGTCCGATTTGGGTGTTCTTGTACTCCTTGGAAAGATATTTTCAAGGGCTACGTAATGGATCTAGTCCCAGCATCAAATTCATCACAGATCAAAAGTTATGGCTGAAACAATGTGCCAGCTGTAAAATCTAGTTTCCTTTTTGTGAGAGTTCGTATCTAAAACCATATAGGGTTGAGTTGTACTAGGTTTGTGGACTCTATGGATGTCCCAAGGTCCTATATAAGCTATGTATTGGCAGCCTAAGGGCTCAGACCACCTTTAAGAATAATCAATATAATAAAGTTTGTTCGAGTTTATCATTACTGCTGAAATTCCGTGAGGGAATTAGGAGTGTTCTTCAATCAAGATCGTTCAGCCTTTCCGCTGGGAATTGGGTGCACGATAGATCTTCGCTTGATGGTCGGCGAAATCGACGCGAGTGTGTTTTGACGGATTAAAGAGTGTTCGTCCCTTGTATTGGCATTGGAGGATCATTGCGATTCATCAAGACTCCCGCGAGTATCCATCCTACATCGAGAAGATCGGGCGATCCCGTATCATCTGGTATCAGAGCGCGGTTTACTCGGTAGGATCTTATCCCTTTACTTTTAGATTTATTTATTTCTGTCCTATAGTCCATTAAACCGAAAATTGCAACAAAAATCCAAACCTAGTTTCGCATCTGTTATTTCGTGAGTTTTATTAAGTTTTGATACATTAGAAATTTTGTTTACGTGCTGATCTTAGTGCTCTTTTGCGTTGCTTAATCGTTGTTATTTTAAACTCTTGAAAATCCGTTAGTTGATCTTTCAATTAGCATCCAAAAAAAGTAGATTCAATTTACTTTTTGAAATCTTATTCTAGCTGTTCATATAAGATTTTTACACATCTGGAAAGAATATTACATCCGAATATATTTGGGTTTCCTTTTTCTTGATTGATTTGGCCACAAGAAACCCTAGCTACCACAAGAATCTTAGTTGGACACATTCAGACCGTTTGAAATTTGTTGCGGTTTGAATTCTGAGCGTCTGTTAAGATCTTCACTTAAATCCTTTGAACCTTGAGACTAGTCTTTGATAATTGCTTTAGGGCTGTTTTAGAATTATCTACACATTGCTGAACAACTTTGGACTTACGTAGAATCTACGAACAATTAAACCTAGTTCGGCCTTGAGTATAAAAAAAGAGCTAAAAAAAAGAGAAGACAGCCGATTGAAAAAAAAGAGGAGCCCCGGCTTGAGCAAAAAAACAAAGAAAGAAAGCATTGGCCGAATTTAGGTGAGTTAATTTTAGTCCATAAATTCAGATTGTGTATTTAATTTCTTTGGACAATCTTGTGCCCTCAAATTCATATTATTGCAATTGACTAGCGTCTCTTCTAGTACTTGTTGCAAAATGAGCTAATATTCCCGATTATTTCCTTTAGCTCACTCCTTTTGTTTGCATTGAGTCACATTGATCATTGCGTGTGCGTTCATATACTTCACTTATATCATTTGGATCGGCACATAGGCAATACTTTCTAGCTTAGATTATTACTTAATTCAACAAAATCGTGAAATTCAGATTGTGTAGGATAAACACTTCTATACCAAGCCCCACTAAATATCTTTTGCCGTGCAATTGTGAGTCACTTTTAAATCCGCTTGAACATCACTTGCTATTGTAGCCACCACCAAGTGTAAGTTTTTCTTTTCGGCCTCAATTCACTTCGGAAAGGTAAGAACTTTACTTGGGGGAGGAAAAAGTGAAATAGAGTGAACTTCACATATCATATATATGTTGTGGTATTTGTGCGTTCTTTGTACAACTAACCATGACAGGTGGAGACGATAATATGGGAGAGGAGCATACCCCGGCGAGTCGTTTTCAATTCCAATCTTTGAGAGGGACTTTGCGCAATGAATTCGCCGCCACTTATTCCACCTTGAAAAAGCATCTCAAGGCGGAGATCAACAATTCTGCACAAGATATACGCATTGAATTCAATCATCAAATGAAAGTGTTACGCTCAAACATCGTGAATGATGTTGTGCGGGCACTTCATCCACAACAAGAAGAAAATAACTTTATTCCTTTCTATGAAAGTGAGGATCCAGAAGAATATCTTGAGTGGGAATGACGAATTGAGAAAGTATTTAGAGTTCAAAAGCTTCCCAAAGATCAAGAGGTGATGCGTGCCACTAGAGAATTTGAAGAGTATGCTTATAGTTGATGGCATCAGCGATTTGGAAATGAATTCATTAAATCTTGGTCAGATTTGAAGACACTCATGAGGAGAGAATTTGTGCCATCCTATTATGCACAGGGATTGCTTCGCTATTTGGAGAGTATCACACAAGAGAGTAATACCGTGCAAGAATATTATTTTGAGCTACAAGATGCATTACGTCGGACCGGTGTCATTAGTGAACTACAAAAGAAGACATACTTTAAAAGAGGATTGAATTCTAAGATTGCCGCTACACTTCAACATAAATATTTTGGTAGTGTGCAAGATCTTGTGAATTGTGCTATTCAAGAAGAGAAGAGACTTTTAGAGAGACGTACACCACAGTTTTCTCCCAATCCATACTTCAATTCTGCTCCCTCTACTAGTGTGACACATGAGAAGATGACCGAGCATGGGACTTTTCTTTCGATCAAGGAGATATATAGTATTCCAAAACTACATATAGCTCCTAAGATACACCACAACCCATGTGAGGATGAGAGCCACATAGCCAAATTGAGTGAGAGTGATAAAAAGAGTGAGCTGTGTGATTCCACCATATGTGAGGTTGAGAGCATCCAAATTGAGAGTGTGAGAGAGACACCAAAAGAAAAGAGAGAAGTAGAAGATAGACAAAGTGAGGATGCATCTGAAATTAACACATTAATATCTACGTCTAGTATTGTTTCTCATATTGTGCAGGTTGACATTAAAGATGAAGAATTGAACATTCAACAACCGGCACCTTTGAAACCAAATGAGAAGATAACCACGGGAAGGGATAAAGTGTTTGCTGCCCCGAGGGTACATCCTAACAATTTTAAACCCCCAGCACCTACATCATCTGAGAAGGACGATAAAGGTAACAATAGTGATGCTGAATTTAGTTATACAAAGGTGAGTAATTTTGAGAACTCATATGATCAACTGAAAACTCCATGTTCTGAAATTTCTTTGCTCAATTTACATAATATGGAATTGATTACTCATAAGGAAGTTCTTACTAGAATATCTCCTAATGATTCTTTGTGCTATATCATGTTTGATGATCTTAGAGAGTTATCTAGTGTGATTTATAATGTTGCTAAAATTTCAAGTTCAAAATCATTAGTTAGTACCTATGCCTACACATATAAGTTCAATTTAATTGGAGATTATGGTGTAGATGACAAATTTTATATTCACAAAATTTGCATTACATGTGATAAGCTTGCTAATTTAAAATTGCATATTATAGATAAACAACCTTTTATGTCATGTCATGATCGCAATGAGATAAATGTCAACAATAGAGCTTACTGTTTTAAAATATTTCCTAAGTCTATTTTTTTACCTTTTGATAAACAATTATGTACAAGTAATCAGAGTAGCGCAGTTGAAGCATGGAAGGTACTAAAGATATTCTCCCCTATATCTAAACAACTAAATCTGATTTTACCCGTTAATGATCCGTCCATATCCTCAGAAAAGTCGAGGATGACTTTCTTTTATGGGAGGGAGAATGATGTGAAAAATAATATTGCAATGCATACATCTTTTAGTCGCTGCTATATTCATTGGTTTGTGCGAAGTAGTGAGAATGCCACAACAATTGACTCTTACATATACCATACGTATGTGTTATTCTTTTCGTTCATTACACCTTCAGATGTTCATTATGTGCTAAGCAGAAGAAGTGTTGATGACAAATATATATACCATGCATACACATTGTATTCTCTGTTTAGTACAATTTCAGACTATCAAAAATCGAGGACGGCTTTTCTTGAAGAAGGGGAGGATGATGCGGATACGCACGTGTCTTGTACTTTTCAGTTAAATATATTATTCAACTGGAAAGAATTATTGAGCCGCATGAAACATTGCCAGGTGAACTCATTCCAAATTAAATATAATGTTGTTATTCATAAGAATGGAATACTAGCTCATGTTATCAAATGGTGCATTCTTAGGTTTGTTAATGGCAAAGCAATGGAGAGTCAAAAGGAAGAGGATAACCACAATAGGTGCCAAAGATATGAAGGAAGAAATCTCATGCAGCGGGAGAGCAAAAGGGAGAAGCCCAAGGACTTAAACTACAAGTTTTGGATAAGATTTTCAAGCCCAATTCGTACCTCCCACAAGGCCAATTGGATTCAAACTCGGATTCAACTCAGAATTCAATTCGGATTCGATTCGGGACAGCCTGACAGGCACTTACTAAAAATGTCATAACTTTCATAAACGGAGTCCGATTTGGGTGTTCTTGTACTCCTTGGAAAGATATTTTCAAGGGCTACGCAATGGATCTAGTCCCAGCATCAAATACATCACAGATCAAAAGTTATGACCAAAACAATGTGACAGCTGTAAAATCTAATTTCCTTTTTGTAAGAGTTCGTATCTAAAACTATATAGGGTGAGTTGTACTAGGTTTGCGGACTTTATGGACGTCCCAAGGTCCTATATAAGCTATGTATTGGCAGCCTAAGGGCTCAGACCACCTTTGAGAATAATCAATATAATAAAGTTTGTTCGAGTTTATCATTACTGTTGAAATTCCATGAGGGAATTAGGAGTGTTCTTCAATCAAGATCGTTCAGCCTTTCCGCTGGGAATTGGGTGCATGGTAGATCTTCGCTTGGTTGTCGGCGAAATTGACGCGAGTGTGTTTTGGCGGATTAAAGAGTGTTCGTCCCTTGCATTGGCATTGGAGTATCATTGCGATTCATCAAAACTGCCGCGAGTATCCATCCTACGTCGAGAAGATCGGGCTACCCCGTATCACACTCGATGGTGTAAAAACTGTTGAGTGTAAGTGGATTTTTAAGAAAAAGATAGACATTGATGAAAAAGTTTATATCTATAGAGCACGATTGGCAGCGAAGGGTTTCAAATAAATTCAAAGTATTGACTATAATGAAATCTTCTTGTCTATCGCTATGCTTAAGTCTATCAGGATTATTTTAGCTGTTGCTGTATATTTCGATTATGAAATACGACAGATGGATGTCAAAATGGCTTTCCTAAATGGAAATCTAAGTGAGGATGTGTACATGACACATCTTGAGGGTTTTGTCAATCCTCAAAATGCTAAAACGATATACAAGCGTGAGAGATCTATCTATAGACTGAAGTAAGCTTATCAGAATTGGAACATTCGCTTTGATGAGGTAGTTAAAGGGTTTTTCTTCATCAAGAACAAAGAAAAGCCTTATATTTGCAAAAATGCTAGTTGGAGCACACTTGTTTTTCTTGTCCTATATGTCGATGATATATTATTGATCGAAAATGATATTCTTATGCTTAAATCTACAAGTCTTTATTAAGAAATAGTTTCTCCATGGAAGACTTAAGAGAGACAGTATATATTTTGGGCATAAAGATCTATAGAGATAGAACTAAAACGCTGATTGGATTAGGCCAAGATACATATATTGACAAAGTGTTAAACCAGTTCAATATGTAGAATTCCAAGAAGGGTTTCTTGCTTATGTTATGTGTTATTATCTTAGCAAGACTTAGTGTCCTTCGGCACCAGATAAGCGAGACCGAACGAGTAAGATTCCATATGCTTCCACCATTAGATCTATCATGTATGCCATGCTTTGTATACGTCCAGATGTGTCATATGTTCTAAATGTTACAAGCAAATATCAGTCAGATCTAAGTGAGGGTCACTGGAAAGCTGTAAAGAACACCCTAGAATACATGATCCAAACGAAGTAAAACATAAATGAAAACATGGTAGCAACCCTCTAAATAATATGATTACGAAGTTTATAGTGTCAATGACTCATCAAATCACTAAAGGATGAATTATTACAAGGCAAAATATGGTGGAGATGGTGTTCTAGAAGTGTGTGGGGGGGGGGGGGGGCGTGGCTATGGTATTCTTGAGGTCGTCCCCCCTCTATGGTTGAAATCACTAAAGCACTGGAATGGTGGTGATGGTAGAAACCAAGGTGGGGGAGCAAAATAAATAGGTTCAAAACGATCCTGGGATTACAGGGAGCTCACCGGTGATGTTAATAACAGCGGGAAAGGATGGTGGTGGACGGGTGGTACTTGATGATGGCCATGCAGAAGGAACTCATGGTTGTGGCGACCCTCTGCAACGTGTGGTTGGAATAAGGCAGTGCATTAGTTGGGGGGATGGACGGAGATGCTTACAATGCGTACGCTCAGAGCCGAGACTCACTGTGAAGGGAGGAATCCACATGACGGCACTACGGCCATGCCGCAAGCGAGCTACTACAGAGGGAGGCAGCCATGGCGTGGCTCGCTTGGGCGTGAGGAAGAAGAAATGAGCTAGGAAGAGGATGTGCCAGACGATAGACCCAGTCATCAGTGAGGGTAGATAGAACGACACTGAGTAAAAGAGGCTGACAGGTGGGCCCAGGACCCATCTGTCGGATTAAGTGAACGCGTAAAACTATAGTTATACGTCTTCTCGAAGCAGAAGCGTACTATCTAAAGCGGATTGGGTGAGGATGGAAATGGGCCAGATATTGGCCGAAAGTGTTGGCGTGCTGAGTAAGAGTTAGACATTTTAATTTAATTTTTGATTTTAGAAAACTACTGAAGTCGCAGAAATGAACTCCAAAATTCTGGAACATTTTAAAGAAACATTTCAGATGAATTTTAAACTCAAATAAAGTATTTACATAAATGCTTTTGGGCTCGGGAAAAATAGGAAAAGGCATTTACAAATTCTGGAAAATTTAGAAAATAGCTCAAAAATTCACGAGGGAGTAAATTAAATATTTTTACCTATAATTAAAATTTGAGGCTTTTACATGCACGAAGAAAAAACCGCCTTGCTTCTTCCACTACCTATGCGCATGTGCTGTGACTACCACTGTAGCAAATAATCTAACTCCTATTTGAGCGGTGTACGTATTTCATAAAAAACTAAAATTTCTCTTATAATTTTTGCGGTTTACTAAAATACCATTCGAACACCCAGGCTTGAATTTTCTTTCTTTTTTTATTTTTTAAAAGATGGATGCCTTTGACCCTAACCTGATGTGAGACTACAGTTGGCTAGCTCAAGGTCGTAAACTACGAAAGAGGTAGGTTCTTTCTTTTTTTCCCTTCTTTTGAGGTAATAAACTAAGAGGTAGTAGTTGCCTTGCTGCTAGGCAAAAACAGAACGCAGACATGACTAGTACTACCTATATCAATTCTGGGGGGATTCACGGCCCCCAGTTATGCCACGTGTCCCCCCAAGTAAAGGTGCCCCTTAACTTTTAAAAATTACGTATAGGTTCTTGATTCTTACAAATAGATCCCTGGATTTTTATAAAAAGTCCATGCATTTTTTACCTAGATAACACCCCGTAGTTTTTGAAATTGCGTACAGGCCCTTGGTTCTTTTAAAAAAGTCCTTGCTTTTTTACGAGAAAACCCCTGCGCTCTTCTTTTATTACGAAAAACCCCTCAATTTTTTTGCGAAAAAACCCCTACACTTTCCTTTTCGCAATTCTGGGGGGATTCACGGCCCCCCAGCTATGCCACGCGTCCCCCAAGCAAAGGTGCCCCCCCCACTTTTGAAAATTACGTATAGGTCCTTGGTTCTTACAAATAGGTCCTTGGATTTTTACAAAAAAAGTCCATGCATTTTTTACCTAGATAACGCCTGTAGTTTTTGAAATTGCGTACATGCCCTCGGTTCTTTTAAAAAAGTCCTTGCTTTTTTACGGGAAAGCCCCTACGCTCTTCTTTTATTGCGAAAAGCCCCTCGATTTTTTGCGAAAAAGCCCCTACGCTTTCCTTTTGCTGCGAATTTTTGACTCTTTTATTTCAGTACATACGGTGGCTGGCGCGGCGTGGCACCACGCCTATGTCTCTAGTTAGTTTCAATTGAAGATATCTCCCACTCGAACCAATCAGGAGGCACCTCAAGGTCTCCCAATCGCCTAGCCAGCTGGTTGCTTCAGCTTGCAAGGAAGCATCTTCTAGCAGATGATCTTGAAATGCTTCGTGTTAGACCATGTGGTCAGGTCTAGGCTAGATGATGAATAATTGACAACGTTGGTTATGATTGGTTTTGATATTACTTAGGATAATGTTGCATGATACGCTCGTGTGAGGTATTGTGCGGATTGACTTGAGTCAAGTCGTGGACTTGTGCTCGTACGAGGTTGCGTGTTTATTCATGTGCAGGTGTTGTTTGAGGCGGAACATGGTCGATGACGGGACTGAAACTAGGTTTGGGTGGAACTGAGGTTTCGGGACTAAGTTCAGGGAGGAACTTTGGTCCTATCGGTCAAGGATGTCATACGGGATGTTCAGGCTAGAGAACAATGCACATGGAGATGATGCGGCGTTGGAGGCGCGGAGATGCGTCATGGCCAAGGCTGCATGTGAAGTGGAGGCAAGCGGCAAGGCCGCTGTGCCCGGACGGCGCTTATACGAGTTGTATACGGATTGGAGTTGTATTCGGTATAATGGTTACGTACTTGTAGGAGAGTTGTATATGAGTCATATATGGAGTGGTTGCGTGAGACGGCACGAGTCGTATACGGCCGCATGTGGCCGGAAGGTCTCCGTTGTTGGAGTAGGAAACAAACGTGAGGAAGTTGAGCGACTATATAATACGTGGCTTACGGCCGGTCTGTGTGCAGGCTTTGTAAGTTAAAGAACGAGAGCTTTGGCTGGCAGTTTTCACCGTGGCTTTTTGGAAAGAAGAAACAAGCAGAGCAACTAGCAAAGTTTTTTTGAGCCTGCGTCTATTTGTTTTGGCGGCCAAGATTTCGGATGAAGCTATGAGCGAGTAGAAAATAAGAAAGGTGCTGGCTATTTGTTTCGAGCGACCGGTTTGTATTTTTGGCTTGCCGTGAGTTCCTTTTGGGGAGAAATCGAATCAGTGGCGGCTGTTTAGATTGAGCGTGGCGGCTGCTTCTGTTATTTGACCGTGATTTTGGAGAAGGAAACGTGAGGAGCAAGCGTTCAAGTGAGATTGACGAGAGAAGCAACTAGAGAAAGTGCAAGGCGGCTGTTCTCGATCGGAGAAAGAAGCGAGTGCTTGCTGCGGCGTTTTTGGGCTTGGACGTGAGGGCGGCTGCTTTTGTTGCCGTAGCTTGTGCGAAGAAAAATCAGAGGCGCGCAGCCGGCGAGTGCTTTGTTGCGGAGCGAGGCGACGACTGCTGCATGTACGGCCAGGAAGTCTTGGCACAAAAACTACAGAAGTATTTACTGCTGCTTTGGTTAGTCCATTAATTTTTATTGTTGTTTGGTTGGTACTATTGAGTGAATCACATTGAGTTTTTATGTTGAAATTGATGGATGACTAGTAGATTTTTTATGCATGATTTTTGGCCCTGTTAGTTGGTCTCACAGCTAATTTCATCAGACTTTTCGTGTTTAATTCATTGCTACAGTAACTCCAAGATTTTATATATATATATATATATATATATATATATATATATATATATATATATATATATATATATATATATATATATATATATATATATATATATATATGTGCACATATATATGCTTGCTACATGCTCCATTGATTAGATTGTAAAACAGCAGCACCCTTATCCATTGAAAGTAACGTCAGAACACTTGCCATGCAAACAAGCTATTACTTTATAGTAGCTCACGTGGACCTTGTGCATGAGAAGAGAAGAAAAGATAATTAGTGAGGTAATTAGTAAAGGCTAAGTAATTTTCTTTTGCGTTACGCTTGAGGTTCTTGCATGGAGAGTTTTTGAGTTTGGATTAAATTCTTATTTGCAAGTTTAGGTTTGATTTAATCTATCTAATATAGCTAGGGTATCAAGTTTGTGATCTGAAAAGTTTGGTTGATAAAGCTTAAATATGTTTTGTGTTTAAGAAGGAGTTTTAAAATTTGGTTTTTTAGCTTTCACAATTATTCACCCTCCCTCTGATTGTCTATCTTAATGTGAATCGTCACTGCCTCCAGCGTAGTTCCCCTGCGTACAAGTGATGGGTTAGCACAAAGCGTAGAACCTAGGGGGATTCATGGTTCCCACTATTTTATGGAAGATTTGACAGTGCAACTGCTACTTTTTATGCTACCAAAACTAGTGAATTAATTAGACGCCGCTCAGTTTAGCTTAAAAACCAGCGATTAGCGTCAGCGGTGTTTTTTTACTGTTTATGATGTGGATACGCACGTGTCTTGTACTTTTCAGTTAAATATATTATTCAACTGGAAGGAACTATTGAGCCGCATGAAACATTGCGAGGTGAACTCATTTCAAATAAAATATTATGTTATTATTCATAAGAATGAAATACTACCTCATGTTATCAAATGGTACATTCTTAGGTTTGTCAATGGCAAAGGAATGGAGAGACAAAAGGAAGAAGATAACAACATTAGGTGCCAAAGACATAAAGGAAGAAAGCCCATACAGTGGGAGAGCAAAAGGGAGAAGCCCAAGGACTTAAACTACAAGTTTTGGATAAGATTTTTAAGCAAAATTCGTACCTCCCACAAGGCCAATTGGATTCAAACTCGGATTCAACTCAGAATTCAATTCGGATTCGGTTCGGGACAGCCTGACAGGCGCTTACTAAAAAAGTCATAACTTTCACAATCGGACTCCGATTTGGGCGTTCTTATACTAGTTGGAAAGATAATTTCAAGGGCTACGCAATGGATCTAGTCCCAGCATTAAATTCGTCACGGATCAAAAGTTATGGCCGAAACAATGTGACGGCTATAAAATCTAGTTTCCTTTTTGTGAGAGTTCGTATCTAAAACCATGTAGGGTTGAGTTGTACTAGATTTGTGGACTCTATGGACGTCCCAAGGTCCTATATAAGCCATGTATTGGCAGCCTAAGGGCTCAGACCACCTTTGAGAATAATCAATCTATTGAACTTTGTTCGAGTTTATCATTGTTGCTGAAATTCCGTGAGGGAATTAGGAGTGTTCTTCAATCAAGATCGTTCAGCCTTTCCATTGGGAATTGGGTGCACGATAGATCTTCGCTGGTGGTCGGCGAAATCGACGCGAGTGTGTTTTGGCGGATTAAAGAGTGTTCGTCCCTTGCACCGGCATTGGAGGATCATTGTGATTCATCAAGACTCATGAGTATCCATCCTCGTCGAGAAGATCGGGCGACCCGTATCATCCGTATCGAGCGCGGTTTACTTGGTAGGATCTTATCCCTTTACTTTTAGATTGATTTATTTCTGTCCTATAGTCCAATAAACCGAAAATTGCAACAAAAAAATCCAAACCCTAGTTTCGCATCTGTTATTTTCGTGAGTTTTATTAAGTTTTCATCCATTAGAAATTTTGTTTACGTGCTGATCTTAGTGTCCTTTTGCGTTGCTTCATCGTTGTTATTTTGAACCCTTGAAAATCCGCTAGTTGATCTTTCAATTAGCATCCAAAAAAAAGTAGATTCAATTTACTTTTTGAAATCTTGTTCTTGCTGTCCACATAAGATCTCTGCGCATCTCGAAAGAATATCACATCTGAAATTATCTGGGTTCCCTTTTCTTGTTTGATTTGGCCACAAGAAACCCTAGCTGCCACAAGAAATTTAGTTGGACACATTCAGACCGTCTGAAATTTGTTGCGGTTTGAATTCTAAGCATCTGTTAAGATCTTCCCTTAAATCCTTTGAACCTTGAGACTAGTCTTTGATAATTACTTTAGGGCTATTCTAGAATTATCTACACATTGCTGAACAACTTTGGACTTACGAACAATTAAACCTAGTTCGGCCTTGAGTATATAAAAAAAAAGAGAGCAAAAAAAAAAGAAGGCAGCCAATTGAAAAAAAAAGAGCCACGGCTTGAGCAAAAAAACAAAGAAAGAAAGAAAGAAAAAGAAAGCAAGAAAAGAAGGCATTGGCCGAATTTGGGTGAGTTAATCTTAGTCCATAAATTCAGATTGTGTATTTAATTTCTTTGGACAATCTTGTGCCCTCAAATTCATATTATTGCAATTGGCTAGCGTCTCTCCTAGTACTTGGTGCAAAACGAGCTAATATTCCCGATTGTTTCCTTTAGCTCATTCCTTTTGTTTGCATTGAGTCACATTGATCATTGTGTGTGCGTTCATATACTTCACTTATATCATTTGGATCGGCACATAGGCAATACTTTCTAGCTTAGATTATTACTTAAATTTACAATATCGTGAAATTCAGATTGTGTAGGATAAATATTTCCTAACCAAACTCCACAAAATATCCTTTGTCGTGCAATTATGGGTCACTTTTAAATCCGCTTGATCATCACTTGCTATTATAGCCACCACCAAGTGTAAATTTCTTATTTGCCTCAATTCACTTTGGAAAGGTAAGAACACTTGGTGAGGAAAAAGTGAGATTGAGTGAACTCTACATATCATACATATATTTGTGTTTTCTTTGCACAATCTAACCATGATAGGCGAAGAAAATAACGATAATGACGTTTCTAACATCTGGCAATGAGAAGTGCTATGAAACAAGAATTTGTAGCTAACACAGCTACAATGGATGGACAGCTCAAGACAGCTATGCAAGATCACCGTATTGAATTCAATCATCAAATGAAAGTGTTATGCTCAAATATTGTGAATGATATTATGCGGGTACTTCATCCACATCAAGAAAAAGACAACTTTATTCCTTTCTATGGAAGTGAGGATCCAGAAGAGTATCTTGAGTGGGAATGGCGAATGGAGAAATTATTTAGATTTCAAAAGCTTCCTAAAAACCAAGAGGTGATGCGTGCCACAAGAGAATTTGAAGATTATGCTTATAGTTGGTGGCATCAACGATTTGGAAACGAATTCATTAAATCTTGGTCAGATTTGAAGGCACTTATGAGGAGAGAATTTGTGCCATCTTATTATGCACAAGGATTGCTTCGCTATTTGGAAAGTATCACACAAGAGAGTAATACCGTGCAAGAATATTATTTTGAGCTGCAAGATGCATTGCGTCGGGCCGGTGTCATTAGTGAATTACAAAAGAAGACATATTTCAAAAGAGGATTGAATTCTAAGATTGCCGCTACACTTCAACATAAATATTTTGGTAGTGTGGAAGATCTTATGAATTGTGCTATTCAAGAAGAGAAGAGATTTTTGGAGAGACGTACACCACAGTTTTCTCCCAGTCTATACTTCAATTCTACTCCCTCTACTAGTGTGACACATGAGAAGATGACCGAGCATGGGACTTTCCCTTCGGTCAAGGAGATATATAGTATTCCAAAACTACATATAGCTCTTAAGATACACCACAACCTTTGTGAGGATGAGAGCCACATAGCCAAATTGAGTGAGAGTGATAAAAGGACTGAGCTGTGTGATTCCACCATATGTGAGGTTGAGAGCATCCAAATTGAGAGTGTGAGAGAAACATCAAAAGAAAAGAGAGAAGTAGAAGATAGACAAAGTGAGGATGCATCTGAAACTAACACATTAATATCTACTTCTAGTGTTGTTTCTCACATTGTGCAGGTTGACATTAAAGATGAAGAATTGAACATTCAACAACCGGCACCTTTGAAACCAAATGAGGAAGAGATAACCACGGGAAGGGATAAAGTGCTTGCTGCCCCGTGGGTGCATCCTAATAATTTTAAACACCCAGCGCCTACATCATTTGAGGAGGACCGCAAAGGTAACACTATTGGTGCTGAATTTAATTGTGCAAAGGTAAGTAATTGTGAGAATTCATATAATCAACTGAAAATTCCATGTTCTGAAATTTCCCTGCTCAATTTACATAATGTGGAATTGATTACTCATAAGGAAGTTCTTACTAGAATATCTCCTAATAATTCTTTGTATTATATCATGTTTGATGATTCTAGAGAGCTATCTAGTGTGATTGATAATATTGCTGAAATTTCATGTTCCAAATCACTAGTTAGTACCTATGCCTACACATATAAGTTTAATTTGATTGGAGATTATGGTGTAGATGACAAATTTTATGTTCACAGAATTTGCATTACATGTGATAAGCTTGCTGAACTGAAATCGCATATTATGGATAAACAATCTTTTATGCCATGTTGTGATCACAATGAGACGAATTTCAACAATAGCACGTACTGTTTAGAAAGATTTCATAAGTCTACTTGTTCGATCTTTAATGTACAATCATGTAAAAATAATCAGAGTAGCGCAGTTGAAGCATGGAAACCGCTCAAAATTTTCTTTCCTATGGATGAACACATAAATCTGGTTTTGCTTATTAATGATCTGTCTATGTCCTTAGAAAAGTCGAGGATGACTTTATTTTATGGGAGGGAGAATGCTGTGAAAAATAATATTGAAATGTATACATATTTTGGTCACGACTATATTGATCAGTTTATGCAAAATAATGAGAATGTCACAACAATTGACACTTACATATACCATGCATATGTGTTGTTCTTTTTGTTTATAACACATTCTGAAATTCATGATGAGATAATCCAAAAAAGTGTTGACGACAAATATATATACCATGCGTATACGTTGTATTCTTTGTTTAGTACAATTTCAGGCTATCAAAAGCCGAGGACGGCTTTTCTTGAAGAAGGGGAGGATGATGTGGATACGCACGTGTCTTGTACTTTTCAGTTAAATATATTATTCAACTGGAAGGAACTATTGAGCCGCATGAAACATTGCGAGGTGAACTCATTTCAAATAAAATATTATGTTATTATTCATAAGAATGAAATACTACCTCATGTTATCAAATGGTACATTCTTAGGTTTGTCAATGGCAAAGGAATGGAGAGACAAAAGGAAGAAGATAACAACATTAGGTGCCAAAGACATGAAGGAAGAAAGCCCATACAGTGGGAGAGCAAAAGGGAGAAGCCCAAGGACTTAAACTACAAGTTTTGGATAAGATTTTCAAGCAAAATTCGTACCTCCCACAAGGCCAATTGGATTCAAACTCGGATTCAACTCAGAATTCAATTCGGATTCGGTTCGGGACAGCCTGACAGACGCTTACTAAAAAGGTCATAACTTTCACAATCGGACTCCGATTTGGGCGTTCTTATACTCGTTGGAAAGATAATTTCAAGGGCTACGCAATGGATCTAGTCCCAGCATTAAATTCGTCACGGATCAAAAGTTATGGCCGAAACAATGTGACGGCTATAAAATCTAGTTTCCTTTTTGTGAGAGTTCGTATCTAAAACCATGTAGGGTTGAGTTATACTAGATTTGTGGACTCTATGGACGTCCCAAGGTCCTATATAAGCCATGTATTGGCAGCCTAAGGGCTCAGACCACCTTTGAGAATAATCAATCTATTGAACTTTGTTCGAGTTTATCATTGTTGCTGAAATTCCGTGAGGGAATTAGGAGTGTTCTTCAATCAAGATCGTTCAGCCTTTCCGCTGGGAATTGGGTGCACGATAGATCTTCGCTTGGTGGTCGGCGAAATCGACGCGAGTGTGTTTTGGCGGATTAAAGAGTGTTCGTCCCTTGCACTGGCATTGGAGGATCATTGTGATTCATCAAGACTCCGCGAGTATCCATCCTACGTCGAGAAGATCGGGCGACCCCGTATCAGTTTATATTTTCTATTTTTTTTTTGTGTTTTCTATTTTTCTTTATTACTTTGTATTGTCCGTGATGAGCTAATATATTTTTTCTATTTTTAATTTTTTAAATTTAATTATATCCAATAAATCAACTTAATTACAGTGAAAAAAGTTATACACCATCGCCATTCCGAACGCTACTATATCAAATCCAAAATTCTTTGTTCGATAAATTGGGCACGGTAAACACCTTTGCCTATTATTTAGTATCTACATTTAAGTCACATCATAACTCTGTTTAGAAATTTAAACAGCCATTGTGAGACAACCATGTGGATACCCTGTATACATCATTGCGTGAATTCCTAGGGCACATATTATTTGAGCAAGGAATGAAAAGATACGGCATTAAATTGACCGCAAAGGGGATAAGATTTTATTTCCTCGTTGCAACCATTACGTAGAACTTGATAACCATGATTTGGGGCCAACTTTATCAGTATGGACGATAATGGAATCATATTGCTAATTTAAACTGTAATGTTGAGATAACTAGATCCGGTCAACTCATTGTACAAGAGGATATGCATGATTGAAAATTTTGACATATTGCAATTAAGGTACAGTTTCATACCTTGTGCTAAATCTACCAGATAAGATTCAAACAACAATACCACATTGTGTAATAAGCACATATCAGACATAAAGTTTTTAAAATTTATCCACTACTCTATCACACACTTCCACCTCCCTTCTACTTGTACAGAGTATAAATAGGAGGTTGAAATATTAGTAAATCATATTAAAAAAATGTTGATACCTTGGTTGTTAACTTGATGGGTAATTCTGTTGGATTTCAAGGGTATTAGGGTAATTTTCCAATTTGAGATAATAAACAAAATGAGGGTGGTCCTACCTGTCGGTGGAACAAATGAGGAGATAAGGATCCAGCTCGATCTCACGTGCGCGCCTGGGGGAGTTCGGCCTTGACTAGCTCGGGTGGTGGCCGGGTCTTATGACAACGGCGGTGGCGCCGGCCGTTGGTTGCAGCCTGCCGGTTGCCTCCTCGCTCCTCTATAAAAGTTAGCCTCCCTCTCCTTTGTTGGACACCGGAAAAGTCAGTGAGTTCTCTTCTTCTTCGATCTCTTCCTCCTCTCTATTGGATCTTGGTTTGAGCTTTAGGGTTGCTATTCCGCCGTGCTCTTCACCGGCGCCGACCGCTGTGCAGTCCAAATTTGTCTTATTTGGGCATTTCCCATGTAGTTCCTTGTGTCATATCTCTTTGAGACTTGGCAATGAGGAATTTAGGGACTTCTACCCTAGAAGATTGAATTCGGTTGGCTCTGTACCGAGTTGAGGAAAAAGAAATTGAGGCTTGTTTCTTTGTGTTCTTTGGTGCTCTTGGTCGGAGCACTTTGGTTGGTGTAGTGCGGCATCTTCCTTGTCCTTCAACTTCGTTCATCAGTGTGTCGAAGTTCGAAGATCAGCGTTGTATCTCCGTCAACCTCGTTTCCTTGTGTGGCACAGTGAGGTGTTTGGTCTTTTAGGACAACGTCTTTGACGTGCCTTGTTTGATTCATCTTGGCGGCTTTGAGTGCCATCGCATTTGTGAGTATTACTACATCTGCATTACTTTTGCGTATGAGCTGTGCTAGTTGAAGGCTCAGATTGAATTGATATGATTAACTCTAGCACTGGGAGATATTGCAAAGTGATGTTGTGGGTTAAGAACAATTGCTCGATGATGAACTAACATTAAAACTGAAGTTGTATATGATATTGAGTATAGATTAATCTTGAGCTATCGGCTGACTTGCTATTTGTTATACTCTGATTATTGATTTTACCTTGTGATACTTTATCGAGACCTGAATATGTAAATTCAGACTCTTTGTATATACCGTATTAGTTTAGGATCACGCTAGTGCATACAGTGTAAACATAGATGAAATATCGACTATATACACGATTAATAAAGGAAAAGAGTCGAATATTAATAATTATCAAAATACGACCTTATGGATAAGCTTACAAATAATAGTTTGAAGGGTTTAAAAAACTAGCAACGGAAAACAAAAATAAGCGTGGTAACCATTCGACACTCTGCAGAGGTTGGACAACTTTACCCACATGATGTGATCATCTCCACGTTAAAGAAAATCACAATAAGACCTTTACAATGTTCAATCACAACCCAGTTCTACCTGCTAATGTTTCTTATCACACCCTCTCTTGCACATCATAGAAATCAGTATCCATATTCATCACAATAACGAAACCGAAGTAAAAAACATCACAAATTACACTACTACAGAAATCATCATCACAGACAGTTCAAAAACGTCATCACAGACGGTTTTTTGAACCGTCTGAATTTATGAGTCAGTGATAATCGAAGGTTATCACAGACAGTTTGTGAGCCGTTTGTGATAAATATAATACAGATGGTTTATAACTAGAACCGTCTGTGAAAAACACTATCACAGAAGGGTCTATATATAGAACCGTCTGTAAAAAACACTATCATATACGGTTCTATATATAGAACCGTCTATGATGTTCTTCACAGACGGTTTATACTATAAAACCGTTTGTGATAGTTCATTCTATACCTAATTTTTTTTTTCTATTTTTGAATTAGCTTAAGAAAATATTAACTATGCCGTTTGAAAACAAGCAAATACGATAGCAAACATAGCAGAGAATATTCTATTTATATTACAATCCACTATTACAATATCACAAGATTACAATCCATCATTACAATATCACAAGATTGCAATCCACCATTACAATATCACAATCTATACCTCTCGTCCCTGATGCAGTTTGGGTAGGCCTTCTTGGTGGCCGCCTAACTGTAAGTAGAAGAAACAATGGAGGGAGGAAACCCTAAATACCATAAAGTAGCAACACAAAGTTACAGAATCAAATACTAGAAAAACAATGGAGAGAGCTCTAAACGCCACAAAGTAGCAACACAAAATTACAGAATCAAATACTAAAAGAAACAGTGGAGAGAACCCTAACCACAAAGAGATCGATTGAGAAGGAGACAGTAAGGAGCCTGTGGAGATTTTGAGTGCATAAAGGGTAGGGGATGGGTTCAGGTGAGTATTTATAGGAGAGGGAGAGGTGGGACGATCTGTGGGGTGTGGGTTGGTCGATTTTTATTAGTTGAAAATTGGGTTAGAGAGGATTGACAGACCCAGCGGTCAGAATTTATCACAGCCGATTCTTGATAAGAATCGTCTGTAAAAGCATCATAGACGGTTCTTAATAAGAACCGTCTGTGATATTAGCTATATATATCGATACAATATAAACAACTAGTCTCTAAAAACGAAATAACAAAGTTCTGTATGGCTTATATATACTTATTTGAAAGGTTTCAACGAGATCTATAATTTTGCAGTTGAGACAAATCCTAAATTTTGAAGGGAAGATATAAATTTTTGGCAAAAACAGAAATAAAAAACTTCTAATGCAAATTTGAGGCTAAAGATGGCTGATTTTGGAGGTCTTCAAGGGCGATGGGCACAAGTGGGTCGTTTTTTTGGATCGAACTCGTCGTTAGGTTTCCAACGAGTACAAGAACATCGAAAACAGACATCGTATGTAAAAGTTATGTCCGTTTTACTGAAGGTGTGTCAAAACAGAATTCTACTCGAGCTCAGGTGGGAAATTATAAAATTTTAGGGATGTGAGACGAGAAACATATCACAGACGACTCTTATTCTTAATTAAGAACCGTCTGTGATAGGCCAATATCAGACACGGTTCTCAATTAAGAATCGTCTATGATATTCCGTAATATCATAGACGGTTCTTAATTAAGAACCGTCTGTGATGTTGGTATATCACAGACGGTTCTTAATTACGAACCGTGTGATATTCTGTAATATTGCAGACGGTTCTTAATTAAGAACCGTCTGTGATATTGGCAATATCACAGACGGTTCTTGATAAAAACTGTCTGTGATTACATTTAATACATGCGGTTTTTATGAACCGTCTGTGATGAAGCGTCTAATATAAATCTTTTTGTAGTAGTATTAATCAGTCAGATCTATCCCATCCTAGACATGTTGTTACACGATAAGGCTTAGATCAATGACGTACAAAGTTAAGTCCTTAGACATTATCTAGGCGAAACTTACATATCCTACGAAGTGAATCCACATTTTCCCTTTTACTGCATGATCACTCGTCCAGGTGAAAACCAATTTTATATAACAATCACCACTGAGGTAGAAAATTTTTATTACATGTTAGTATAGCATATTTGTATCCCTTCACCTACTTAGTTTGGTGCAGTTCACTTGCAGCATACCTATATGGAAGGCGTGGGCGCCCACGAGGTGCAATTTTATTTTTTTTTTGTCTGGCCTGCGGCAAGGCATCGATGTTGGACAGCGGATAGGCCACAAAGAAGAGGTCTGGAAAAACATGAATCCTAGTAGTGCCATGCAAGAAACTGACTGAGAACGAAGATTTCCAAAGCTACAAACTGGAATTATTCTTTGCCACCACAGGACTTATTCCAGTAGTTCTTGCTTCACCATTGCAATTCTTTTACCACTAATCTATCGATGGATAAGACATGGATAAGACGTTCCATACATAATACAGTACTCCCAGATACCAGCATCACAAAGGTGTACAAAGCTTGTCCATGCCATGGATATAGTTAGCTGGATGCCTGATGATCCTTGCCTTCTTAAACATTGCCTGACCTTATCAAGGACCTTAACGATCACCACAAAGAGCAGCCTATAGGCTACAACCATTCCGCACAGTACCGCAAGGTGTTTCCTTTCTGGATGTGTGGATCGTGGTAGAGGCGCTGCTACAACTGCGGCGCTGATCGGGACGATCGCAAGGAGAAGACAGTTGGCCGGAGGACGATCGACTATTTTCGTCTACACCGACGCGCTCTTCGTTGAATCGGCTGCTTCAACTCTTCTTTCGCTGCACTGCGCGTCTAGTGATAACGATCTATGATCTCGTACTTGCATGGCTTCTGGTTTACGTGGTAGAAATTTTAATTTGTGCTAGTATAATCTACTCGTATCCCAATAGTGAATCCATATTTTCTCTTTTACTGTATTATCACTCGTCTAAGTAAAAATCAATTTTTGTACAACCACCACCACTGCAGTAAAATTTTTTTATTACGTACTAGTATAGCCTATTTATATCCCTTCACCTACTTAGTTTGGTGCAGTTCACTTGCAGCAGACCTGTATGGAAGGCGCGGGCGCCCACGAGGCGCAATTTTTTTTTTGTCTAGCCTGCGGCACGCAATCGATGCTCGACAGCGGATAGGCCACAAAGAAGAGGTCTGCCAACGAATGCAACGTGTGCATCTCGCCAGCAGCAGCAGGAGACTATCGATCACCTTCTAGTCTCATGTGCAGTGGTCGGGCAAATCTGGGCGCACATACGCAGGTGGATTTCCAAGCCATATTGCGCACCGAGGAAGGAGACCCTTCGAGTTAGAATCCAGAATGAAAAAAAAAACTTGATCTGCGGGGGGAAGAAATCCTCCGGGTATTTTGTTTAAGAAGAATATCCTCTCACGCAGATCGAGAAAACCCCTGAACCCCTACTCCACCCTTACACAGTGGCCCACACATCCAGAATAGAAGTTCCCAAGGAGCACAGAAAGGGATTCAGTTCAATCGCGGTTCTGCCTGGACGGTGTGGAAGGAGAGCAGCAACAGGTTGTTCAACCGGAAGCAGTGCAGTGTTCAGTAAGTGGTTCAAGCCGTCAGGGAGAAGGCCGGGCAGTGGCGTTTAGCTGGAGCAAGATGCTTGGAGTCTCTGTTAGATACTAATCTGAACAAAGTTTGTATATGCATATTTTGCTCTGCTCATTTGCATGTAGCGAACGCGTGGTATATAGGCTTCTGCATGGTAGTGGTCTGCGTGGTATTCGTCTCTCATTGCGTGTGTTCATCAAGAGAAATGAGAGAGATCAACGAGTGATTTCCAATAGGGAGGATTGAGCGACACTGAAGCATGCCTTGGGAGAACAGAGCGGGTCTGCCACGCTGCGCATCTTGCCGACAGACATCCTCAGAGAGTTATGCCTGGCACTAGACCAAGGCATGTTACGAAATCCCTAACCGATCAACCCCTGAGAGTTATGCCTGACGGGAGAGTCCTCTGCCCATCCCTGGAAAAACATGAACCCTAGTAGCGCCATGCAAGAAACTGACAGAGAACGAAGATTTCCAAAGCTACAAACTGGAATTATTCTTTTGCCACCACAGGACTTATTCTAGTAGTTCTTGCTTCATCACTGCAGTTCTTTTACCACTAATCTATCGATGGATAAGACATGGATAAGACGTTCCATACATAATACAGTGCTCCCAGATACCAGCATCACAAAGGTGTACAAAGCTTGTCCATGCCATGGATACAGTTAGCTGGATGCCTGATGATCCTTGCCTTCTTAAACACGGGCCTGACCTTATCAAGGACCTTAACGATCACCACGAAGAGCAGCCTATAGGCTACAACCATTCCGCACAGTACCGCAAGATCCACCCATTTCGAATGGCCAGTTTCCACCTGAAACAGCCTCGCGATCACCTGTTCACCACTGACTGTTCTCTGACCTTGGTCGCCATGGAGGACCAACCCTGCGAACTCGTTCTTGTAGAGCCCCTGGAGCGCGTACCTGTGGAAGGAGACGTAGTACACCGGATACTTCCACACCATCTTGGGGAGATTGCCGGGAAGCTGGAAGAATCCGCTGGTGAGAATCATGATGCCCTGGATCCCAGCGCCCGTGATGATCCCCATCAGGAAATCAGGCACGACGGTCGCCACGATCATCATCAGGCCTTCGACGAGCATCGTGCATGAGCAGAGCACGAGCGTAAAATAGGCGAAATGGTCTGCTCGTTTCTGCAGACCGGTCAGATAGTAGGCGATTCCGCCGGGTGCTGCGGCGATGAGGAGAAGATATGGCGTGGCTGACGCTGTGTTGGAGATCAGAAATGCAGCCACGCCGTAGTGTCCGTTTAGCCTCTCCCTCTCGAATATCTGAGTTGCAGACAGGACCGTAAGTGGGAGCACAAACAGACCGCTACCTTGTCTCGTCTCATCATTTAATTTGTGCTATGCTGAAAATTATGTTAAATTTATGAAATCACGCCACCGTTGGCAAAAACTATCGCAAGCCACGCTTTTAAACAACAAATTCAAGGAACCACGTTTCTATTTGCATAATGTTTCACAAAACCGCACTTTCGAACATTGCCATCAAATCCGATGGGCCTGATAGGCTGGGTGCCCACTCACCAATCTCACAAGACTATCCCATTCCCGTTTGCTGACATGGAGGTTGTTCCTAGGATAAGAGTTGACACATTGGCAAGATTGTGCAGCATAGTGGGGATAAGTGGAAGGTTAGTTAGTTAGTTATTTGTAGGACATAGTTGGAGGCAAAGTACCTTTGGGCCTTCCACTTAGTCACTTAATCGTTCATGCCGATGTGTCAACTCTTATTTAGCATGCTGATTCAAGAAATTTAGAGAATTGTCTATATAGAGAATTTCAAATGGTGATGGCAACATAAATCTGGATAAATACGTTAGTAAATTATAAACAATATGGCCAGTTGTTTCTTGGAAACCATGGAGAATTGTTGTAAAAATAAATACATAAATAACTTATATCACGCAGTATAGTCCAATGAGCATGTAACTCTAATTATTTCTGACGGTAATACTTAAGGTATTTAGAGTATGTTCATTTTTCTGGCAATTCCGCACCAAAAATGATTAATCTTGCATCCTAGAGTGGAGTTGCTCACCACTTTTGGCATCTATACATATCCAAAGGATCATGTGGTGGTAACCCAATGTCAGTGATTAGTATTTGACATTGATTGTGTATTTATTTCACTACTTGAGTTTGAACTTTTGAATCTATGAATTAAGTTGGTGTTGTGTTGGAAAACTGGTTAGACCGGCCGGCCCAGGTGGTCTGACCACTAGGACCAAGAGGTCTGACCGGTAGCTATTTGGGCGATCTGACTGGCAGCTATTTGGGCGGTCTGACCGGCTTGTGTGCTACGATCAGACCAGCTCTAGTGAAGCCTATTCTATTGGTTTTGTGTTTTTGGGTGTTAGTCATGATGTGTGCTATGCAAGTGTTAGTTAGGGGGGAGTCCATGCATGTATGAGTCATAGCGTGTGTCCATGCATTGGTTTACTAATTGAGTGTCAAGTGCATGTTATTTGTATTCGGATCGATTACTTTGTACTTTAGTGTGCATATGTTTTGATGATGGTTATGGTCAGCAGCGAGACCAAGGCTACGGAAGAAGTCCTGAGGCCATGGCGTACCGCATAAATTCGGGTGGGGCAACATCTCAAGTCGAGAAGCACGGGGGAAAGATAAGGATCGTGAAGAGGCAATGCATACATGTGATGTGTCAAATGGACTTGTGCTATTCAAGTGGTAACATTCCTCGAAGCAGGTCTACAATTTTGACGTCAAGGTGTTGGACATCACGAACTGTGAAGTGATGTTGGAGTGCCATGGAACTTAGGTATTTCAAGTGGTGACGGCTTCGGTGTAGGCGTACGTTCTTGGTAACAAGCTATGGGCATCACATTGTCATGATGGCCGGCGGGTGGCAATTTGGGAAATTGTTCGAAACTGAGTGGAGTGACAGTTTACTAAACTACGGCACTAATCTAAGTGGTTTAGGTCACATATTTGTGAATGGGATATCTTATTGAGCTTGTGGAGCCTTTGAAAGTCATGCTTTGAAAAGTGTGCAAGTGCGTGAGAGTGTAGAACCGGTTTGTGTGTGCGTTACTGGGTTTTCTATATATAAGTGAAGTGATCCACTAAGGAGTGGTTGGTTGGTGTGAGGTAGCCGCCTCCACTATATAAGTCTTGTGTTGAGTTGAGTCTTGTGAGAGACTTGAAAGATTAGAGTTAGGGTTTTTTTGTGTTGGAGTTTTGTGTGTGTTCTAGGCTTAGAACTCTGCTATCCTAAGAGATTGACTATAAAACACTTCTCTCCAAGTGAAATGAACACTTAAATTTTACCCAAGTGAATTGTGTCATTAATCCTCTCATGTGTTTTTGATTTTCTTGGCTTTCTTGTTTGGATTTTTCTCTTTTCTTGAGCTTTCTAGTGCCAAGGACGTATAACAGGTGGAGATGCCTCCTGGAGATAAGATCCCATCTATGTAGACATGATCTAGAGAAAATTCTTGAGTTTGTTCGATTTTTCTCAAGAGAGAGGTGATTTTTTGGGTTTTGCTCTTGATGTTGTTTTGGATTAAATTCGTGCTATGTTCTAGTTTACTATGATATGTGAGAACCCATACTAGATCACCGAGACCATTAAGGACTCACAAGTAAGACCAGATCGAAGTTTTCCTCGTTTGATTAGTTTTGGTGCACCTTTCCTTTGAACAGAAAAATGTCAGAACGTTGGCAATGATTTTCTTGATCGTTGATTAGAATAGATTTCTGACATCCTAGAGAAGGTGCATATGAAGTTTGAAGTCATTTGGATCAACTGATCAAACGTTGCATGGATTTTCGGATTTAAAATAGCACTGAAAAGACTGTTCATCCTGAAATTATTGTAACAGAGGTCTGATCGGGGTTGCTATAGATATGCCTAATTTTACTGTTCATAGCGGTCTGACTGCCATTGAAACAGAGGTCTGACCGACCTAAAGGTCAGACCACCCCCTTCATGGAAGTCAAACCACCATGTCTATAGAGGTTAGACCGCCGGGGTTGTCAAAGCGCATTTTGCTCGGTTTTGATCGAATCTTTCCTTATGATTATTTGTCTCTGATCTTCATAGCTTCCATAGTTACTAGAGTGAAGTGTTTTGCTTCCGTTCAAAGGAAAAGATTTTGAAAAGCCTCAAAATTAATTTGGGCTCCTATCCGTCTCCCTCTAGTCGTCATACTCGATCCTACAATATCATTTCCCTCATTTGTTTCTATCTGATGTATTACAAGGAGGGTTATA
Organism: Melocanna baccifera; assembly: GCA_036346265.1. Taxonomy (NCBI): domain Eukaryota; kingdom Viridiplantae; phylum Streptophyta; class Magnoliopsida; order Poales; family Poaceae; genus Melocanna; species Melocanna baccifera. The sequence goes on from CM070700.1 coordinate 1,678,871, forward strand.
GGGCTTATTTGATATGGCTGTGGTTTCTGGTTGAAATTTTTGAATTTTAGCTGTTTGCGATAAAGATTATGGACAGAGAGATAATCGCTTGCGATTTTGGATTGTACAGATGTTGGGCTTTTAATGCGTATTACAATTAACTTGTAGACCCCGTCTTGAAAAAAATACTCCGTTTAAAAGTTAGGTATTGTAGCAAAAGCCAAAAGCCGATTTTAGAAACTGAAAAGAACAGACCCTATATTTAGTGCAGAAGCATCATTTAGTGTACATATGCACAATTTTTTGTTTTGCACATCAAATCAACATATATATTTTTTAAAAAATGCAGATTTATTCTATGGTGTGTTATAACACCCTTAAAATTTGAAGTTCAAACTAAAGTATGTTAGAAGAAACAAAAAAGATAAGTTGATGTGAATAGTAACATTTGTCTTTTTGTTCCTTTTGTTTTCTATTTTTCATTCGTCAGATATTTCTCATTTTTGTTACTCTCAATGTGGAATGAGTTTGAACTTGGAATTTTATATATAATTAGTGTAAAGATCTACATTTTTTTAGAATTTCTATATTAATTTGATACCTAAAATGAAAGTTTCTGCACATGTGCACCGAATGGTGCCTGTGCACTAGATATCTTCCCTACAAGGAGAACACATTACACACTGGTACACTAGAGGAAGAGGGAGCAATAAAGTATGTCGATCTGAGAGGATGTGGCATCCGTTACTAAGTACAGACTTCAAACCATGGAAGCCAATTCTCTTAGGGTGGAATTATTCTAGAGATTAATTCCCCATTAATCAGCGGGTGGGATGAATCCAAACTTGAAATTTGATTCATGATCTTGTATTTTTGTTAACACTTTGACTCTCTCTATATATATGTTTATTCCTATTTTTTTGTCTCTTGTATAGTTGAATCATACTAAAAATATGTTGTTTCTCTTAAGATAATGAGGCGTAAAGGGATCATACCTTCATATCCTCAACGAAGGAAGGGAACCCTCCAATTGCCATGAAAGTTAGAAGGGTGCCGATGAACATTAGCATTGATGATCTAGCCTGAAACAATCCGATCGAGCAATAAATATCTTTGCAAATAACCTACTGTATCTGTGTATATAACAAACACACAAGCGCGAATATCTCATCAACTTACTTGGATCGAATCGTATCCATAACCCAAATCGTAAAATATGGTTCCAAGGCACAGGCTAATGGCAACATAGATGGCCAGTCGCAACCAATAGTATCCAAGGTCCCTATACATGTTCACAAATGATCGTCTGGCAAGCACAAGTATCTTGGTGAGGAAACTTGCTTGGTTTATTCTGATCATCGTTCCGCCCTGAATTACCATGTCAAACAATACCATTTCTGATGTCATCAATGCAGTAAGCCCACACAAATAAACGAACACAGGTTCAGAACACAGACCATTTCATTTATGTCACGCATTTCCCTTTTGGCAACTTCTGAAGCAATGGAGGATTTGTAGGAGTTCACCAAAGTTTCTATTGCCTCTTCTGCAGCAGCTGCCTTGGATAGGAGTCCTTCTTCACTCTCCTGCATGTTAGAAAGCATGAACTTAGACATATATATATCTATTCCTGAACATCGTAGTGGTTCTGTTTTGTCGTTGTGGATTTCGGATGACAGTGGTAACTTGCCATGTCAAAATCTTTGTTGACTGTCCTCAAGAAATGATCTGAAGGATTCCTCATTGCAGGACAAGGGTAGCCATTCGAAGTAAAGAACTGCAAATTGGAAGGTGCACATTAGCAAATGAGGAGGGCCCTGGGGTGCTATATTGTGTAACATCTACCCAACCTCTGCAGCGTTGGAGGCAGGGCCAAAGAAGATGGTCTTGCCTGCGGCGAGCAGGCAGAGGCCATGGAAGAGCTCGAACACCTCGCTGCAGGGCTGATGCACGACGGCGACGACGGTCATGCCCTCCCTGCGGGCTAGGCCTGCGATGCGGCTCATGACGTGGAAGGAGGCGGCGCTGTCGAGGCCGCTGGTGGGCTCGTCGAGGAAGAGCAGCCGCGGGCGCGTGAGGATCTCGAGGCAGATGCTCAGCCGCTTCTGCTGCCCGCCGCTGATGCCCTTGCTCGACTGCCCGCCGATCCTCGTGTCCATCGCGCCGGCGAGCCCCATCTCACGGACCGTGTCGTCGGCGCGGGCGAGCTTCTCGGACACGGGCATGGTGTCCGGCAGCTGGATCTGCGCCGAGTAGTAGATGGCCTCCCGCACCGTCAGTGTGGCCATGAGCACATTCTCTTGGGTAACGTACGCCTGATTCATTCATCCATATATATTGGTTAATTGCTCTCCTTTTGGATCATGGACATCTCAACAATCTCATCAGAATTGAGAAGGACCTACGATTCAGATATCCAATCATGGTTCAACGTTCCGGCGAAATTTCGCTAATTTCGTTCCTTTCGGAGGGTACAGGAAGGAAAAGCATTCGCCCAAATTTTGACCGAATTTGTCCTTACTTAAAATTTATCTAAATTGTAGTTAAATCTCATCAAAATTCAAACGATGATTGAATATTTCGTCCGAATTTTTAGCTGAAATAACGAAATTTCGTTCAGTTCGTTGCCCTCCAAAAATTTTTCTAAACCGGAAGTTATTTCCCTGCATCCAATCCGTGGACGCCTGCTGCTCCCGTTTATATGAAATATTGCTGCAGTTGTAGAAATGTTGTAACACCAAGGAAATTTTTTTATACAAGTACTGAAATATTTCAACTAAACCGTTACATTAACTGTCCGGTACTTTGAAAGGATTGGATGTTCTTTGTTCAAATTTAGATTAAAATCTTACTTACCGATGTTCCAAAGTTGAGCTTCTGCCGCCGGCCGTTGATTAGAATATCTCCTCTCTTCTTCAGGTTTGAGTCCAATCTTCCTGTGTGTTTCCAAACAGTTCAGATTACTTGTCATAAACAGCCCATTGTTGCTGGTGTTTGGAAAGAAGGGTAAGAAGATACGTTTGTCTTTTCGGTTTTGCTATTGTATAGTCGATTGAATTTTTTTATATCTTAGTCACCTAAAATTATATAGTACTATTCACCCCTCCAAAAAAAATCCTCAAAAAAAAGGAGCCCTTGTCTTTTTACCACCTGGCAAACTCCATAACTAGTGAAATCGATTCAACATGCGTACTTTAACACTTGTTAGGCTCCATTTGACATCACGGTGATTTTAAATTTTTTTTTTCCACTTTGGATATAGCATCTATATTTGAAAGAATACTTTTGACTTAATAGAAAAAATCGCTGAAATGGGTAAAGATTCTCACAATAACTAAAATCCACAACGCAGAATAGCTGTGTTGTGCTATGTTGCGTTTATTTATAAGCTGCTAAGGAAAAGAGAAGTTGAAAAGAACCTAGTATCTTGTTTGGCAAATCAGATTGTAATTTAACAACTTATGTCATACAATGGTCCATCCTTCCTTTTTTTTTTGTGCGTATATTTTTCTATTATTTGTGACCCAACCCTATCTCTTTTCGCATCATGGTTTAGAAAAAGCAGCTACCAAACACCAATATATCTAAAATTCTCAATGCAGTTCCAGAAAACAAGATTATCATAATCCACTGTAATGCTAAATAGAACCTTAATAGTCGAAGGGCACTCAAATCATTTTCTCCAAACCTTTTTGCTTGGTCAATATTAGGGGTGAAAACGGATCGGATATGGGTCGGATAGTGCTCAAACCATATTCGCATTCATATTTTTTCTCGGATTCAAATATGAATCGGACAAATACCGGATACAAATATGGACAGGACAAATGTTAGATACGATTTTGGATCGGATTATGCTCAAAATCAGATTGGATTCGACTATTTTTCGTATTACAATAATTATTCATGGCTTCTCCTATTTAAAATATGGCACCGAATTATTTTAATATTTTAAATTAATAAATAAATGACTCAGTGACTCAACATGTAACTGCACATTAAATGTTGACAACAACAAATGAATCATTTATCTCATATATTTGCATAATGCAGGTTTTGAAGACAACTTCATTTCCTATGACGCACTGAAGTTTAACAAATCAATATCGGTTTTATAGTAATATTTATGCCTCTTTTCCTTCAGTTTATCATATAATTATTGATTATTGCTACCATTTTATCACTAATCCTAACTAATTATAGAAATATTGTAAATAAATCGGTTATAAACATATCAAATTTAGCTAAAAAGAGTATGCAAAAAGCTTTATTGGGGTTTGTGTCAAAAAAAATAAAATACCAAATTAAAGCCTATCATCATGATGGGCTCGTTGAGATGATCGAAATGCATATATAATATGTCCAATTTGAAGTTCAAATGCAAAAGATACGTATAAGTAAGCTGTTGTCGTTATATATGATGAATCCGGATATCCGGATCCGCGTCGATCCATACCAGATCCGTATCTACGTCTGACATGTTCGGATTCGACATATTTAGATTCGGTAGTCAGATATTTGGAAAATATCTGAATTCTTTTTCAAGCCTCACTATACGACTTACAGAAGGACCAAGAGGCAGTAGCTCGTACAAATCAAATCCATAGACTGCCGTGATAGATGAGCATAAACAAGTGATTTTGTTTTCGGGCACATTTGGAACTTCTATAACATCCTTCAATTTATGGAAGACTTGAGATCTTAAAAAATTGTTCTCATTGTATTTTTTGGATCAGATTGTTTTGTTCCATATGAGCTATAGTTAAGTATTCCCCCAAAATGTTGTTTCGCAAACATCTCATCCTGTAGTTTCTCGAATCATGGAACGTCCTTGTAGTTCAGTAGTACACGGCCTCGATCTGTACTGCCCTTAAATGGTGGTCTAACCTTAAAATTTTCAATTTCAAAAGAGGTTGGTTCCGGATGAACTGATCTTTCTTTTCCTTTTGAAAGGATTTATAGTAACTACTTTTGTTTCATTTTTTCCTCTTAATTTATGATTTGTCAAAATTCCCTATTACTTTATTCCTTGCAGCGATGGATCGAGTTTCAGTTTGAAACTTTTATGTGTGATATATGGTATATTGTTTTTGAAGTCGTATCTATATTTTTGTGAGAATTTTGTTTAATATCTAATTGTGTGATTTGTGCTACACAGTTCCAGAATAATCTAATGGACGATAAAATAATGAATTCCGCATAGGACGTTGTCATGAATTTAGGAACATTACGAAGTAAGAAGCAATAATAAGAATTGAGATGACACAAAAGAAGCCCTAAAATAAGCGAAAGCTCAAGACTTTCTATTATTTGTTTTATATCGGGCCTCTCTATTTGGATATCCAAACTATAGTGTCTTGGTGTTTTGATAGTATGGCTATTGGGGATATGTCCGATAGAAGTATATAACCCTTAACTCAGTGTTAACATGGTTATAGGTAGGCCGGGGGTGGATCCAAATTTAGGCTCTATTTGTATTAGTTTCTGTTTCTGACTTTTGGTTAGAAAAGTTACAAGTTAATACAAATATCTGGCTTTTCAAAGCGGCCTATCACTCCTCTCACTATTTTCTCGCTCCGAGGATAAAGTAGGGAATCACGGGTGTATCACCCACCCATTTCTCTCGCTACTTCTTTTAGCTATTGCTATTTATTTTTAGCCAAAAGTTATTAGTAAAAACTAATACAAACACCCCTTTAAACAAGGACACAGGGGTTACAAGTTTTTACTGTCGAAACAATAATTTTAGTAAAAACTGATATACACTAGCTAGCTCTTACTATACTATGAACCATAGACTCCTTTCAATTATTTTTAATCCTTTGGGAGATCCCTGTCCAAGAGGAAGTTTACCTCTTTAATTGCTAATATATCTAGTTTTAGAACATATGTCTTATCAAAAATTTCTAACTTTGAAGTAAAACTTGTAGATTGTCCACGTATAAATAATATGGGGATGACTACGGTGCATAAAGCTTTAGCTAACACAAACGGACAAACGGTACATAAAACTTGTAGAACTAGCAGCATAAGCGTGGCGTCACGCCACGTTAGCTACCATATAGACCGAAATAAAAGAGACGAAAATTTGTATAAGGGGATTATCTGAAAAAGCGAGGGCTCAAACGTATTTTCAAGAAAAGCAAAGGGTCTTTTTGCATAAAACCGAGGACCCCTGAGCTTTTTGGCGAAAACCACAAGGTGCTATCGAGAAAAAGGAGGACTTCTATGAAAATGCGAAGGACCTTTACACAATTTCAGAGAAGCGGAAGGGGTTTTGGGGAAGAAACAGCGTGCCAGGGACCTCTTCGCAAAAAACTAAGGACCCACGCATAATTCAAAGAAACCGCGGGGTGTTATTCAGTAAAAGGAGAGCGAAGAGGCTTTTTCGCAAAAAACTGATGGCTTTTTCGCAAGAACAAAGAGTCTGTACGTAATTACGGAAACGCGGGAGCTTTTTCGAAAAAAGACACATGGCATTCCTTTGTATTGTCCAAGACCGGAGACGTAATTTCATCTCTTTTTTTCCTTCTGATTTCTAGTTTTTTTAGAGTTGTTTTGTTTTTTCTTTTTCTACATTTTTTTGTATTGTCCAAGACCAAAAAATCTATTTTTTTAAAAAAAATTTAATTACATAAAAAAGTTTACAGCAGCTATAATATATGATGCTTTAGAACGTAGACGACAGAGAGATGCATGGATGGTTAGTATGAGCGTTACCGGCCAAGGTGTCGAGCAGGGTGGTCTTGCCGCAGCCCGAGGGCCCCATGATGGCCAGCACCTCGCCGGGGCGCGCGCAGCCGCTAACGCCGTTCAGGATGGTGGCGGTCTGCCCCCTGCCGTCCACCGTCGTCACCCAGATGTCCTCCCACGTCAGGGACACTCCCCCGTCACAGCGATCCTTCCTGTCGCCGCCGTCACCCTCCTGCACCACGTCGATACCATCAAATCCCCCTCCGCCGCCGCCGCCACCGCCGCCTGTGTCTTTCGCCTCGGGCGCCGGGGCCTGCGCCTGCGCCTCCGCGGCCAGGCCACGCCCACGGAGACACGAGAGTATGGCGCCAAAAGGGAACGGCAGGCGGCTGCAGTAGTCGGCGGCGCCGCCGGATGGACGCCACAGCGGGCGCGACTCTCTCGGCGTCGGCGCCCACCGTGGCAATGCTGTGGTCGCCATGGTTGTCATCACAACTCGCAGTACTCCACCTGCTTCTTCTTGCTTAATTCCTACCAAACTAGGTCGCCCAAGCATTTTGCTGCAACCTTGGCGAGCTACTATAAATAGAGGTCGTTGTAGCCTGTACTCTGTTATACGTACGCTGTACGTATATAGCTGTGGGATTGGAGAAAGTATATACGTATATAGGTATAGCGCCACGCGAACCATGTTTTCCGACTGGCAAGTGTGGGAAAAACCAGAGTTGACGTGTTGATGTGAATTGATTAGCGTGGCTATATTAAAGCTGCCTAAGTACTAACTAGCTACATAGCTACATAGGTGTGGTGACACGCCACGCCAGCCACTGTGTGGACCGAAATAAAAGGGTCAAAAATCCGCAGTAAAAAGAAACATAGGGGGTTTTTCGCAAAAATCAGAGGACTTTTCGCAATTAAAAAAGAGTGGAGGGGCTTTTTCGAAAAAATCAGGGGCCTTTGCGTAAGAAATAAGGGTCTGTTCGTAATTACGGGAAATCGCGGGTCGTTATCCAGCAAAACAATATGTAGGGACTTTTTTGTAAAAATCTAGGGACCATTTTGCGAGAATTGAGGACCTACACGTAATTTCGAAAATGTAAGGGGCTTTTTTGGGGGGGCCAACACGTGGCCATGGTGAGGGGGCCGGAACTAGGGCTGTGCATTTTTCAACCGAACCGAAAAAATCGGACCGAAAAAACCGAATCGAACCGGTCAACTCGGTTTGACCGATTTTCGGTATTCGGTTCGGTTATTAAATTTTGGATTTTTTTGGTGTTCGGTTTTTTCGGGAAAAACCGGCTAAAAACCGAAAATACCGAACTACTATTTATTTGGTAGGGGCCTAGCCGCCTAGCTGAGTAGTTGCGCCATACTGCGCTGTGCGTCTCGCAGGGGCTTGCTCTTTTGCCGGCCGCCACCGCTCGCTGGCGTTTGGGTGATTGGCAATTGGCTGTAATAGCTGCTACTGGCCTACTGCTTGCGTGTTGGCGTGTGCTAGCTAGCTGGCTGCCATTGCTGCGTGGTGCTTGAGAAAAAGGGACAGAGCGTGAGTGCGTGACTTCAACTGCTTTTTAGTTTTTACTTTGTGTATTTATTATCGCTTCGCTTTATATCATTTGTAATTCGCGTCAACTGTGGTAAATATGGTAATTACCGATACCGCACCGAAAAAAATTGGGATTTGCCGATACCAAACCGTATTTCTAAAAAAACCGTATATTACCGAATTACGAATACCGTATTTACCGTATATACCGTACATACCGAACCGATTAAACCGAAAAAACCGAACGCACAGCCCTAGCCGGAACCCCCCTCCTATAATATAGGTATTATTAGCAGACACATAATTAATACTGGAAAAATCTAAAATTCAATTCAGTAAACAGTTGGTACGGAGTATTGAGAGAACATGTGAGAGGGTAGAGGATAATATTATGATGATCCATTGCCTAGTTTGTGAGTTGGAATTTGAATTTTGTAAAGTTTGTATTTTGTCAGATGTAGTGGTTACAGACTAAACAGTGAACAATGGGACTACAGCGAGATCACAAAGGAGTTGCTCGGAGCCTGACAAATCGTGGAGACAGGGGATAGAAGTCTATGCAACATAGATTTGTCTAAAAAAGAGAATCTCATCACGTGAGAGCTCTAAGGCGTATATCTATAGTCATGAGAAAACTTGTTATATAAATGCTCATATTTGGATCTACAATTGTAGGGACAATACTATATTTTCTCTTGCAATAGTCCTCACAGGTCAATCATGTGGCCTCACGTTTATTGAGCCTCTTGGTGCAATAGGTCGATTGGACTAAGGTGGGGGTCATTCTCCTAACAGCATCCTCTCATACTTGAAGGTTCCCGATTTCTGTGGGCCAAGATCCTATCCAATCTTACTTGGTCTCCTCCGTTCCTTCGGTCCATTGAATCGTAGTACACTAGAAGCTTTCGCAAAAACTGCATCAAGCTCGGTCGTGCACGCAACTTCTAAGGGGAGGCGACATGCGGCGGTGGTTGGCATTCCGATCATGGGACACGAGCCGCCATGCCAATTATGGCATGGCATATGCCTCCTCAACTCTCGCGCCCACTACACAGGCATTGAATGCTCATGTTGTGCGGTGTACTTATACACCTAGATGATGCCCTTTGTGGGGCTCTACTTGCCGCGCTCTCGTTTTGCTTTCCTTCTACAATCTTGCGCGCCAGTGTCTCTCTCATCTTCGAGTCTTTCTCCATTCTTTCTCTTGCCGCCAATTTTCTTCTTCTACCATGGTGTGTGGGAGTGACCACCGTGGTCGCAGCAGTGCTTCTGCCCTGTCGAGCAGCCGTGGCGTTCAAGATGATTGCTACGAGGTTGCCGTCGGTAAGCATTGGAAGGCATCCAAATTAAACGGTGTGTTGGTGAACACCCTCGGTCTTTCCATTGTGATGGAGGAGTTGGTGCAGTCGCTCTTGCTTGATAGAATGATTTCTCATGAGCTTGTCCACCTCCCTATTCACGACGAGATCATGCCATGGCCATAGGAGGGCGAGACCCTGGTCTTCATGGCCTCTTTTGATGCCAGCTTCGGATCCCTGCCGCCCGCTTTGTGGGTGACCTTTTTTGGCTGTACGAGCTGGAGCTTCAACAGCTTTCACCGAACGCGATCACTTGTCTCACCATGTTCTCGTGGGTGGCACATTCGGAGGACACCATCCCAAGCATTGCCATCTTCGCATCCTTGCATGACACATGGTGATGGTCAATATTCAAATATGTGCAACATGAGCCTTCAGCTCTACGTTGGCGCTACAAAGGCTTTCCTTGCGAACTCAACGCAGATGAAGTAGGAGTGTTTCTATCACAAGATCAAGCACGACAATAGCTTGCACTTCACCAGGCAGATCATGGACTTTGTCTTGTCGCCCTAGGTGAAGATCGATTGGGATGGCAAGGTCCATGATCGAAGGCTCCTGGCGGCCACACTTTGTCTCAACATGCGTAACTACGTAGTGGAGTTCTACATGCTACATGTGGCCCCACTAGCCTGGCAATGTGACCTACAGGTCGGCTCCTATCAGAACAACGGGGTCCAGCCTTCACCCATAATGCTGGTGAAGTGGATGGGTTCGGGTAAGCCTTACCCATTCATTGATTTTTTTTATGGTGGTGGTTTTTGGCACTTGCTAAGTCTAGGGTTTTGTGGTTATTTCATTAGTGGAGGCAAAGCGTGTAGTAGCTGTGTTCGTGTAACCCTATATTATGAAGGAACATAGCCTTCGTGTGTTGGCCACATTCAATGGTCCGCGCATCAATCACGTATGCAATGCCCTGGGCTTCGCTTCACCTGAGTGTCTCATGCCTATTGTGAGCTGAGGCCACTCCTGCGGTACTGGCAGACAAGACAATGAAGGTCGTGATGATGTGGGTGCTCGCAAGGATTTGTCATTGGCTATTGTAGTCATGCCCCTTTCCTTGGCCCCTCCAGCCTCCGCGGAGGGTTACTCCAGCGCTAAGGAATGTAGCAGGCTCAGTAAGTCCGGTGTGGGTGAAGACACTGGTGATAGTGAAGACCATGATGCCAGTAGTGGGGACAGTGATGGCACTAGCAAGGGCAGTACCACCAGCAATGATGAGAGCGATCCTTGCATCGCCATCATGCTAGATTCTAACATGGAGAGAGGCAAAGTGGCTCACGAAGCATAACCCACCATGCTCCCGAATGAAGGCTGGGCCCCCGATGGGTTGGAGGCACCTAAGGGTAGGGCGGTGGCTAACCCTTCTCTGTCAGAGCTGATGGCCTCGCTTCCCCCGGTGCAACCATTGTCCCCGGCATCGCCTGATCATTACTACAATATTCAAGACTTGGTGCATTAAGTCGAACATGCCGAACAACAACTAAAGCGTAAACAAGCCAAGGGTGGGTGTGCCAACACTCAAACAAACTCATAGAGACGTTCATCACAACAAAGTGATGATGTTGGCCCACATTCCAAAGTGGCAACATCAAATCGTTCAAGCGGGACACTTTCAAAGGTGACAAGCAATGGAGGTAAAGAAACAACTAAAACTGATTCTAGTTTGCCTTCCAATGCTCGTGCTAGAGAAATTGACTGCTTCAAGTGCAAGGGCCAAGGGCACATAATGAGGGATTGTCCAAATATAAGGAAGGTGCTTCTCACTAATGAAGGACAATACATGTTAGAGAGCGCAGAAAGTGCAAAATTAGAAACGGAGTATGAAGAACAGTCCAATGATTCCCCACGAAAAGATGTCTATTGTGATCCTATGAATGGTCCAAGTTTAATGTCTCACAAGGTAAATTGTGACAACACCCCAATAGTAGAGAAAGGGCAGTGGTGGAGTGTTTTCAAAACGGAATGCAAGATTAAAGATAAACCATGCAAGTCGATCATAGACGGAAGGAGTTACACCAATATAATTAGCAAAGATTTGGTGTACGCTTTGGGGCTGTTCAAGTGGAGGCATCCTCAACCACACCACGTGGAGTGGCTACACAACTTTGGGAGGCTAAAGACAACTCACAAGGTGCGTGTTTCATTTGTTGTTGGTGACTATATTGACAAGGTGGATTGCGACGTTGTTCCAATAGATGCATGTGGGTTACTATTGGGGAGGTCATGGCAATATGATCATGATGTCATACATGCTCGGAGAGTCAACCATATACATTCAAGCATGGAGGAAAATGACATGTATTAAAGCCGATGGTGGATGATGCAATTAAATCTGAAATTTAGTTCATTGTAGGAAAGAAGAAAGCTTTGAAGAATACCCCGAAACTAAGAATGGTTTCACTTGAAGGGGGAGGGGATGATGTGGCACCAAGTAGCACTACTACTTTGGTTAGTGCTGTTTTGAGCCAACAAGATGAAGACCAAAAAGGACAAACGGGAAGCTAAGCACGAGCATGGCAAGTCCGCAAGGCACGAGCATGGCGAGCCTACGACCAATGCGTGCATAGGTCAGGATTCTTGGTAGGAGATATTTGGATTTCACATATCTCTCAATTTAGAATTAATAGAATATTCACAAGTCTAGTATTGAGTTTATTTACATGCAAAGAGTCTAGTGTTCGAGCTTTTCTAGTCATTTTCTATTCATGTGAGCAATCGGATGCATGCATGGCCATTGTGTTGCATGCATGTAGGTGTGTCACGTGTATATACGTATGCATGTAGTGTATACGGCCATTGCGTACAAATTCGTTTCTAGGTTTTGGCTTGAGTTGGTGTGTTAGTTGAGTCTGATTAGACGATAACATGGAGTCCGAGTCAAGTTGTGGTGCATGTGTGTGGCATATAAAAGCTAAGGGCTTGGGCCTTGTAAGGGGGACATTTTTGCATTGAGTTATGACGAAACCAGAAAACGCCGAGATGGTGACATATCCTTGTGCTCTGAGTTCTTGACAAACCAATCTAGGGTTTGTGTTGTTTATACATGATCAAGGAAGTACATCCTTGGGAACACACTGAATCCACTCGATTCCTTTTCTTATGATCGCGCTCCTTGGTGCTCGCGAGTGGAGGATTTGTGGGAGTTGGCCTGGCTGCGAGGCACGATGACGTGATTGCTGTAGCTATTCATCTGTCGCTACTGCAGATTGCTGTTCGGCTGCTGCCATTGAATCCATTGCTATCGCTGCAGTTGCTGTTTGGAGGAAGAACACACAGACGTGTTGCTGCAATTAATCGGGATTGTTGTTGTAGCAGTTCAACTACTGCAGCTATTGCTTCTTGTTCGTTGGAGAGGCTTGGCACAAGACAAGCTATCCACGTCTTGTCTACTGCTGCTATTGGACTTTGGAGAGAAGATTGGCTGTGTTGTTGCTGCACGAGGATTGCTACTCCTGGCCAAAGATAAAAGAAGTTTGTTGTGCTTGTACCATAAAAGATCAGGCCACTTGCGTATTAATTAGGGTTCTCTAATTTGTGCCATATCATCACACGAGGTGAGAAGAGTGCACAGATGTCTAACTCTACCCGACGTGTTCTAGGTTTGAGTTCTACCTTTTGTTCCTGGGACTTTGCATGGTTATGCCCGCTATGCTCCTTTACGCTAATGCCCTCGTCAGGGGTCCCCCCTTCGGCGTCGGAGCCGCATTCTTTCGGGTAGGAGCTCGCCCATGGGCTCGAAGCCACTCTTGGCGTGGGGAATATGTAATGAACTGGGACCACAGAGGCCCCTAGTGCGGAAGAAGCTTTGCAGCTCCATATGAAAATTGGCCTTCCTCATACTCCCCTTTATCAGACAATCAACCCTGCTATCTGGTACTAAAACCATTATAAATTTCAATTCACATATTGAAATATAGTAAATCATACTAGTTCTGGAACCTATACAAAATTTTCTACAATATCCTAGTTGATCACATGTCTAGATTAAATAATCTAAACCTCTGTTTTCAACCCACAAGACAGATCTATCATCTTCTAGATAACAGACTTAAAATTTTAATATCATTAAATCTACATACGCAACTATATTGAACTATATCATTTTTAGAACCTATAGAACATTACCTACCACTTTCTAGTCATTCGTAAAATTTAATTTTACCATTAAATTAGTAAAATTAATGATTTCCCCCGATAAACATTTGTTATCTCTCTCTAATTCTAACTCTAATCCCTTCTAAAAAAATTAGCAAAATAGTGAGGAATTCTAGATTGTTACCTGGTGAAGAGCTCCAAAATTTGCAATCCCATCCACACAACTTCTTCCCTTGTTTCTCCTAATCTTTTTTCCTACCGCTGCCCTTCTTCCCCCCTTTTCCTCTTTGACTTTAACTATGTTGGCACTGTGTGTAACATCCCAATTTGCAGCCTTTGAAAATTTAAAAAATTTTAAGTCTTTTATTGATTTCCACTTCAAAAAAGATTATTTAGTGTTCATTAAGGTTCTTGAATTGGATTTTCTCTAATCGAACTATATCATTTTTAGAACCTATAGAAAACTACCTACCACTTTTTAGTCATGCACTACCATTTTTATCTAGTCGTACACGCAGCAAGTGAACAACGCGCAGGCATGCAACTTGGCGATGCGCTGGCGCATTGGCAAACTGACGAACGCGGTGCGTGGTGTTGAGTCCTCATGTGGCTGGCGCTTTGGCGTGGAGTCGGATGGCCGCCTGGAGAGTGTTAAGAAATCGATATAGAACAGATGAATGGTATTGTAATCCATGCAATCAATAACCAAGAACAATAGATCAATCACAAGAGATACAAATGAGAGAGAACACTAGAATGTAGTCTTTATTGATTCTCTGATATATTTACATGGTACAATGTCTCTCTATTTATAGTATAAGCCCACTAGGGATAAATCTGGTATTTGCCCACACCAGAACCTTGGGCGAATACCATGGTATGCACATGCCTTATCAAAAACTCCTCCCAAAAACCTAGTGGAAAAAAGGGATGGAGAAAAAAGTACATTGCATTCATTCCTTGTGACACTTGTTGCCTCATTAAAAACCTTTACGTGAGAAAACTTTAAGAAAACTCACAAAGGAAAAAAGAATGCTACATTTAGATTTTCAGGATCATGTAAGTCTTCTGGCCTTACATATAGGCTATGGTTCAGAGATTCACCCTCGTGAACCTTGTAATTTTCTAAGCCGTCTCATACCTATGCCTCGTACGTATTTATGGAAACTAGAGGCTAGAAGTGATTTTGTGAATAAATCTACTAGATTATTATAAGACTTAGGTTTTAATAATTTTATCTCTCCAACTACTACAAAATAGGCTATACTGGACGGGTACATCACAGACAGTTTATATGGAACTGTCTGTACTTAAACTATCACACACGGTTCATACTACCAACTGACTGTGATATTTTCACAGACGGTTATTAACATGAACAGTCTGTGATAATTGAGACAACACAGATGGTTCGTGTTCATAACCATCTGTGAACTTTCACAGACGGTTCTTAATACGAACCGTCTGTGATAATTGAGACAACACAGACGGTTCGTGTTGATAACCGTCTGTGAACTTTCACAGACGGTTCTTAACACGAACCGTCTGTGATATTTGGTTTCACAGACCGTTTGTAGTTGGAATCGTCTCTGATAATCTGCACTATTAATTATTGGGTGTACTTACTCGATGTCGACATAGATCTGTCTTCATTGCGCTGCATCGGTGGAGCAAGGCAACCGACTTTAGGGAGTTCGGGGTGAAAACATATCGCTATCTTCTTAGTGATCTGATTAGAGGTTAGTACTCAATTACTTTCAATAACTTATATATATGCATGTCATGTATGTGTAAGTATATATAGCTAGTCTGATTTGCTATGTAGTAGCGGTAATAATCATTTTTGACACCCATTTGTTACTTGTGTAGCGTAGATGGACCGAAACTGGATGTACATTGAGAACCGTGTGAGTGAAGAGTACTTTAATGACGTGTTTGCTTTTAGAAGAGCGGCCGAGCTGGATATGTTGAAGAAGGGGATGAAATATATGTTCTGTCCATGCATTGATTGTGATAGTCCATGCATTGATTGTGATAATCTCAAGATGTTTAGCAACTTAGCGTAGATCAAAGTTCACTTGATTCGAAGGGGTTTCAGAAAATGGTATAAATGTTGGACCAATCACGGTGAAGAGAAGAGTACACAAAAAGGTAGTTATGACATAGTCGAGTGAGACAACGATATGCCAGTTGTAGACTGTACTTTTTATCATGTGGATAGGTCGTAGGATGATAATCTGGGTCAGATGTTACATGATGCAAAAGGGAACTATAGTGAGAGAGAGTTTGATAAATTCAGGGCTTTATGGAGGACTCGGAGAAACCTTTGTTCTTGGGCTGCAAGCCGTAACACACGAGGTTGTCATCAGTCCTAGCGACAGCGGGTGGACTTCGACGAAAGTACATATGATCTTGACCAACTCGTCGAAATTCGTGAAAAATTCTCTGAATTCTTAGTAGCACAGGTCATAAACAAGGCTGGAGAGTTCTACCCTGGCAAATGTGATAATTAGATGTTGAAACATTGGATTCAATTGTACAAATAACTCAATTGTGCTTAATCAAATAATTCATTTGTCAGATCTGTGTAACGATTTTCATTCTATATGTATGTGATCTGCTGGCCGTTTGTTACATTCGTAATTCACTTTGAGTGGCAATTAACTATCTGTCATTTTCTGTAATCTGCTTGCTTGCTTTCAGAGGGCATTGCTAGCATATCCTGAGGCTAACCAAAAAATAGCAAATAAAATTGCTGTTGCAATTGCTATCACAGACGGTTCGTTATTGAAAACTGTTTGTAATATACATGTCACAGACGGTTTTAAAGACTCAGCCGTCTGTGATATGAACGATATCACAAACGAACTTTGTTATTAACCGTCTGTGATATACACAATATCACAGACGGTTGATATTTTGAACCGTCTGTGATATGATTCATATCACAGATGGTTGTTATTCCGAACCGTCTGTAATATGATTCATATCGCGTATCACAGACGGTTTTTAATACAAAACCGTCTATGAAAGGCTACTATCACAGACGATTTTATTTCAAAAACCGTATGCAATGTAAGTTATCACAAATGACTTGGGAGCCGTCTGTGATAACCACCTATTATCACTTACACATAAATACGCATTTGCCGGGAACCGCTCGTGATGACAGCCCAAACTATTCGTGATAGGACCGCTCAGAGCGATGATCCGTTCTTTTGAAGCTCATGAGGATAAAAAAATTTAGGAGTAATATGCTGCATGATATTACTCTTAACATAGCCCACATGTATTTGTGCAATACAAGCGGCATTATCTTCATAGATAATAGTGGGGTCATTGACGGTGCTTATGCCACATAACTTCTGGATGTGGCTAACCATTTGTCTAAGCCAAATATATTCCCGTGAGGCTTCGTATAATACGATTATTTCTGAGTGGTTTTTAGACGTAGCTACCAAGGTTTGCTTAAATGATCGCCAAGAAATGACTGTACCACCACAAAGAAATACAAAACCTATTTGGGATTTTACATTATGTGGATCAGACAAATATCCTGCATCTGTATATCCAACCATAGTCAAGTCTTTGTTCTTCAGGTAAAATAATCCAAGATCTTGTGTATCCTGAAGATACATAAGTAGGGTTTTCATGCCAGCCCAATGTCTTCGGGTTGGAGCTACGCTGTGCCTAGCTGGCAACTTTACTACAAAGGTAATATCCAACCTCGTGTAGTTAATCAGGTACATTAGTGCCCCAATGACACTTAAGTATGGGACTTCTGGTCCAATAATTTTTTTATTTTTCATCCTTGATCTAAAAAGGTCTTTATCTGCTTCTAGGGATCGAACCACAATCGGTGTTTTCACTGGATATGACTTATCTATATTAAATTTCTCTAAGACCTTTTTGGTATATGAGGATTGGTGTACTAAAATTTCTTCAGGAAGATGCTTTAGCTGCGAGCCTAAGCAAAACTTGGTTCGACCCAACTTCTTCATTTCAAATTCTTTATCAAGATAGGAACTTGCTTCCTTTATGTCCTCTGTCGTCCCGACGATATTCAGATCATCGACATATACTGAAATAGTGCAGAATCCATTCTGGGATTTCTTTATGAATACACAGGGACAAGGAATTCACTAAATCAGTTGTACCACATTCTACCAGACTGTTTTAAACTGTACAACGACCTATCTAGCTTGATGTTGTACAAGTTTTGATTCAATTTATCCTGATCTAGAATCTTTATTCCTTTTGGGATTTTCATATAAATATCTGAATAAAGTGACACATATAGATATGCGGCCACTACACCATTAACTGCATACTTAAATTCTTACCTGCTGCCATTGATATTAAATATCAGAACGTTATCCTACTCATGACAGGAGACTAGGTTTCATCATAATCAATACCGGGTCTCTGCGTGAACCCTTGTGCCACAAATCTCGCTTTGTATCTCACCACCTCATTATTTTTGTTTCTCTTCCAGATGAAAACCTATTTGCATCCTACAGAGAATACCTTGGGCGGTATTCGGGCTATCGGACTAAACACTTTTCTTTTATTCAGCGAGAGTAATTCTACCTCAATTGCTTCCTTCCACTTACCCCAGTCTGAACGCTTTTGTTATTCAGCTAAGGACTTTGGTTTTGGATCTAGTTCAAGATTGTCAAGATTTCTCGCAATCTTTGAGATGAAATAGATGTTGACAACTGTAGTTTTTTTCTTATATAGTTCTCCTGACTCAACAAAATTAGTTGATATTTCTTCATTTATCTCATCCAACTCCTCATGATTTCCCACAATGACGGAGTCTAGTTATTCTAAAATTCTAGTATTAGTTTGTGTGCGCGCAATTGTACTGGAGTTACAATCTTCAAGATCATTTCCTTTAGGGGTTTTCTCAACTTCAGGTTGAGCTTCCTCAACTAATTTAGGAGATGTCTTATTATCATCGAGTTTTGTTTTCTGCGGATGTCTCCACTGAATTGAGGCCTCATTTTCCGGTGTTCTCCCCCTCTTCTTCACATGAGGTTTTGGAGTGGTTCAAGTATCCTTCTGGGGTACTTTCACTCTCTCCAGAGTATTTGCTACTGGTATATAAGACTTTGTCACTTCTTTCTGATCAGTGAAGGTATCTGGCAAATTATTTACAATTTGCTACAAGTTTACCAATCGCTGAACTTCTTGTTCAGCTTCTGTAGTTCGTGGATCCAGGGCTTGAATGCCTGAGGCATTCCAATCTATTTCTTAGCATTTATCATCATTTAAATACTTTTCTCCCCCTAGTGTCCGGAAATTATCTTCATCGAAGATGCAATCGGCGTGTCGGGCCGTAAACTTGTCTCCCATGATAGGCTCAAGATATTTAATAATCGACGGGAACTCAAAACCAACATATACTCCCAACTTCCAGTGGGGGCCCATGGTTGTTTGTTGTGGTGGTGAAATGGGCACATATACAACACAACCAAATTTTCGCAGATGAAAAATACTTGGTTCTTTTCCACGCACTAGTTGTAAAAGGAAACCTGATGGTATACAGTTGGTCTTAAATTTATTAGTGCTGCATCATGCAACACTGCATGGCCCCAATAGCTAGTAGGGAGCCTACAATTCTGTAGTAGGAGTTTAGCAATCAGCTTAATCCTTTTTATAAATGATTCTGCAAGGCCATTCTGAGTGTGAACATGTGATACAGAGTGCTCTACCTTAATGCCTAAGGCTAAACAATAGTCATTAAATACCTTAGATGTAAACTAGCCAGCATTGTCCATTCGAATGGACTTAATTCTTTCATCTAGAAAGTTTATCCTTAATCTGATAATTTGAGCTATTAGTTTAGCAAAGACGTGGTTCCTAGTAGACAACAAGCATACATTGGACCACATAGTAGAAACATCTAGTACCACCATAAAATATCTAAAAGGGCTCGATAGGGGTTCAATGGATCTACAGATATCACCTATTTTCTCTAAAAAAAATAGGTGATTCCACCTCTACTTTCAAGTAAGAGGGTCTAGTAATGAGCTTTCCTTTTACACAGGCTGGGCACAAGAAATCTTTAGGTTTAGAAAAGGATAGAGTTTTTAATCTATGGCCAACAGAGTTGCTTATTATTTTTCTCATCATACCTACCCAGGATGCCCTAAGCAATCATGCTAGATCATAAAAGGTTCCAAGGCTTTATACTCCATTTTCATTGCTACATATTCTTCAGATTTTATGTAGGTATAATATAACCCAGAAGAGAAGGAGGAAAGTTTTTCAACCACTATTTTCTGATCGCCGTTAGATTTGGTCAAGAGGAGGTATTCAGCATCACCCTTATTTTCTATCTTAATATATATATCATTCAAGCGAATATCCTTGAAACTCAACAGGGTACGCTTTGATTTGGGATACAGGAGAGTATCCTCAATTACTATTCAGGTACCCACAAGGAGAATAATTGTGGCTCTTCTAGTGCCAATAATTAGAGCATCGCTTTCAGTGATGGTCATGATATTTCTCGTTTCTTCATTAATGTATGGAAAGACATTGTTTCCCTTAGTATCGAGTTGGTGGTTCTATTGTGTACCAAACAAACCTCTTCCCCCACCATCAGATTTGATGAGTTGTTCTATATAGAACATAACATAATTGAACAATAATTCAACAGGAATAAAGTTCTAAAAGAACAGGTAACTCATTTTATTCATTGAATAATGTTTGAATTCTAAACAATTAATTCTACATAAGAGTATGAACAATCCACTATTCTTCTGGAATAACCTAAACTGATAAAGTAAACTTAAGAAAACTATGACATCTAGAGTTGCTTGAGGAGACAGCCTATGGCCTATTATAGGTTGCCATATGTGTCAATCTCCATGTGACCACCCCCTATTGTAGCATCGAGATCCATTATTGCACTCGGGGCATCACTATTATCAGTATTAGGCTGATCAACAAAGTGTGTCTCTGCAGCCTTCTTCACTAGCGCCTTTTTGCCTTTGGCAACTGACTCTTGGTAGAGCTCCACTAGATGCTTTGGGGGTGCGACAATTGTGGGACCAATGGTCCATACAACCACACCTGTAGCAAGGTGAAGGAGGGTAGGTCTTCTTGCTACCCAAGTCTGACTTCTGTTGCTTGCATCTCCCTTGCCCCATCCAGCGGGGCTTGCCATTTTCCTTCTGCACATTCAGTTTCTTCCACTGTCCACCCCTCTGCATAGGGGCCTTTCCGCGCCCCTTGTTACCACTAGTCCTCTGGGAATTAGCATGTACTTTTGGCATTGGTTGTGACCCAGTGAGATGAGTCTGATAGTTCTTCATCAGTAACTCATCATTTTTTACTGCCTCGAGAAGAGTGGTAATCAGCTCTGAGTACTTCTTGTACTTGGCCTGATGATACTGCTGTTGGAGTGTCCTCTGAGTCGGGTGAAAAGTGCTCAAAGTCTTGTTAATCATCTCAGCATCTGTGATCTTCTTGTTACAGAATCTGAGCTTAGTAACAAGCTTGTGAATAGCAGAATTGTATGCAGACACCTTCTTGAAATCCTAGAACCTGATGTTGGTCCACTCATGCTATGATTTAGGTAGCATGATGGATCTCTACTGATCATACCTCTTCTTTAGGGAGTTCCATAGTGTCAGTAGGTCATCTTCTAGAAGATACTCAGACTTCAAGTTTGGGTCGATATGATGTCTCAAGAAGTGTAGTGCCGCACATTTGGTAGCATAAGGAATGGCGGAGCTCCAGCTGCTAGTTGGATTATGGTGACGTCGAGAAATCTAGTCGTTAAGTTGATCTTAGCATCCATGACCCATATGAAGAAGTTGCTACCGTCTAGGGCAAACTCGACAAACTCTTTCTTAGTGATGTCAGATATTTTCTACATTATTTATGCATAAATCTAAATTTACTATAGGTAAATAGCATGAATATTACTAAATCAATAAGGTGTGGAATTTATCTATTCACCAGATATTATTTAGGATTTTTTGGAATTTTCTAGCATTTTTAACGATTTTCTGCTAATTAATAAGCAATTTTCAGAATTACTGAAAAAGCAGAAAATAATATGTTGAAATAAATAATTCTAGAAATATAAACAATAATGTTATAAGATTAACTAGATCATAATGAAGCTTAAATAATCTAGAAAATAAAATGTATGAAAGAAATTCGTTTTACTGGACTTAATTGTAAGTCCAACAAACTTCAAGGTCAAGTTATGATTATTTACAAATCTCAGCAAAGTTACTTAATTAACCGCATACCCAAGGACTATATTGCAAAATTTCCCTCCGATCATTTTTTCTTTTATTTTTTGCTTTAGGCCGAAAATTGACCCGTTCGGCCCATGCTCCCGGTGGCCTAGTTTTTTTAGCCGATGGCTAACCATAGCCACCGATTAGTCCCGTGGCGGCGGCTCATAAGCTGTTCGAAGCGATTGGACGGAGTTAGCGATCAGGCGGGTGACTGCGATTGGCGGCGACCGGTAGGTCGCCATGGCGGGCGACTACCGGCGGCGCTTGCACGGAGCCCGGGTGATGGCACCTGGAAGGTAGGGTGGCGGCGGCGAGCCGCAGATTTGTCTTCGGCGGCGGTGACTTCGTGAGCTCCAACGGCTAGATGCAAAGGTAGTTGCGGCGGCGGCCTCGCACGGCCAATGGCCGACTGTGGCTAGGCGCAATAGTGGGCGGATGTGGTGGCGGCTGTCGTGGTCGCTCGCGAGCTGAGGTAGCGGGGAAAGCCAGGTGTGGCGGCCAGTGAGTAGCTACAACGCGGGAGACCGGCGCGGTGAGCGGCAGCCGATGACCTCAGATTCGAAGCAACCACGGCTTCCGGCCTCGGAACTAGCGTGTGGCCTTCACCGGTGAAAGGAGTTGAGTGGTGACGACTTCATCTTGGGGCGTTTGTCGGTGGGAATATCCAAGCGGCGATGGCATGTTTTTAGGCGTTCGCTGGTGGGAGGACCCAAGTGGCTGCGACATGTTTTCGGGCATGGCGTAGCAGCGCAGGCGGCCCTTGGGGCCAGGAGATGTCGATGGGGTTGAGCGGCTTCAGGTGCACTGGTGTCGGCGCGCTTATTCAGCTTTGGACGCGTCACTGACTTTGGGCATGGCGACCTCGGTGGCTTCGGGCACATCCTTGTCCTTGGGTGCTAGCACGATTGTGGCGGCCATCCTCGGGCGTGCACACGGAGGCAGCTTCGACTTCGGGCGAAAAGCCTCGAGTTGTGGTGCATCTTTCGACTGACCAAGACCGAGTGGCGGCAACGCAATTCTAGGTGCCCGAGGCCATGCAGAAGGTGGCAGTGTGGTTTAGGCGGTGTCTACCTAATATGACTATGGCCCGATCTTCCGAAAGGTACTGATAAGTCGATTGTGGAGAGCACGATATTGATGATCCAAAGATTCTGACCAAAACAGATCGATCCTGCTCGTAATCACTACACCATTGCTCCGATGGTTATCAACCGGGCTGAACGCGGTTGACCTCGCCAAGAAGGCTATCTCCTGCAAGCGAATCGAGAACACAAGCAAGAGAGTAGAAGATGCAATTTAAAATTGTATTGTGAATAAAGATTAAGTTCATAAGTTGGGATTACTCAACCAGACGTGCGGTGAAACTGCTAAGCAGAATAATCTCTTAAGAAAAACCCGAGGAAAACTAAAGGGGTGCGACCTCCTTAAATAGGGAAGGGGGAAGCCGCACTTATCTAATGAAAATGGGTGTGGTACTATTCACAATTACTATTCACGTGAACAAGACGGCGTGGTAATCGTTTCACGTGAATGCATCTGCCAGCTAACTGGTCCAAATAGCCTAAGTGGTGATACATGACCCTCGGCCCAAAAGGTGACACAGCTCCAAGTAAAGAGGTGTCTGAAGCTTTTTGAGTTGAAGGCTACAAATTCTTCATCTCCTTTGTCCATTGTAATTGCCTTCTCCTTCCTTGATGCATATCATCAACTCCTTGCTGTCCCGTCCTAAATTCCTAAGCACAAGTAAATCATCTCCATTAGGCAGCATCATAGAGTTCTTAAGTGATACACTCAGCCCTAGAAACGAATTTACCTGATAATTTAGTTGATGAGCACGTGCCCGAGTAATTGGACCTTGGACATTTTTCAAGGTTGTAGCAAGAGGAGTGTTCATATCAGTCGAAGTGATGTCTTAATCATCCTCTCTTTCTTGAATTGGAGTCGTCCTCGACTCAAGCACATCCTCTGCGTCGAAGAATAGTCGTAGATCTACAATGTTAAAGGTGGGGCTAACCCTAAAATATACAGGTAAGTCTAACTTATATGCATTATCATTAATACGTTCAAGCACTTTAAAAGGACCATCTACACGAGGCATGAGTTTAGACTTTCTCAATTCAGAGAATCGCTCTTTACGCAAGTGTAACCACACAAGATCACCAGACTCAAAAGTAACATGCTTGCGCCCCCTAACTACCGGCAACTTTATATTTAGCATTCATAAGCTCAATGTTCTCTTTAGTTGTCTCCTGCATCTTAAGTATAAAATCAGCACGTTGTTGAGCATCAATATTTACCTTCTCCGAAGCGGAAAGAGGCAACAAGTTGATAAGTGCACGAGGGATGAAGCCATAAACAATCTCAAAAGGGCACGCCTTTGTGGTAGAATGCAGCGAGCGCTTATAAGCAAATTCCACATGAGACAAACATTCTTCGCACATTTTTAAGTTCTTTTTAAGCACAACCCTAAGTATAGTAGACAAGGTTGTATTGACTACCTCAGTTTGTCCATCAATTTGGAGATTGAATCTGCGATTATAATTGATTAGAGTGCTACTGATCTAATCATAGCATTGCAAACGAATCTAGTACCAATCTAGATTGAAATATAAATTGCAATGCATAATAGATTGATTTATAATTTGCATACCGTATACCTCGTAGAGTGAGTTGTGTTGATAACGTGTTAAAAAATCGATGTTGAACAGATGAACGGTAACCAATCCATGCAATTAATCGTCAAGAACAATAGATCAATCATAGGAGACATCAATTGAGAAAGAATATTAGAACGTAGTTATTATTGATTTTCTGATATGTTTACATGGTACAATGTCTCTCTATTTACTGTATAAACTCATTAAAAGTAATTATAATATTTGGCTATATTACAATCTTGTAGATTCCGTAGCAGAGAGCGCTTATGGCCTTGCGTCGTTTTCTTTTCTTGCGCGAGTGGATGGCAACGCGCCCGTCGCGTGGCAATGTGAGTCATGGCACGAAGCGCTCACATCGTATGCATGCAGCGTCGGCGGCCATGTGCTAGCTGGGAAGCTACGGGCAGGTGGCACATTGGCTGTAGGCACTAGATGGCATAAGGCGAAGAAATTTTTTGGTGATGCGAAGCGAAGGAGTTCGGGAGCGGTGACAGCGCCTGGCGAAAAGGAAAATTCGCTAGCCAGGTTTGGGTTCTTTCTCTCCTTCACCACCTCTTTTATCACGCCACGACTATAACCTAATTCTAACTCTTCGTACGATTCATTCTAGAAACCAACTCCACTCCAATAATTTTAGTATCCCATTTTCCTCTATTTTTTTTCCACCAATTACGCACAAATACTTAAAGGCTATTTTGGAATATTACACTAAAGATATGCAAGTGATAGATATAACTTATGGAGATCAACTTCTATCCATATAGGCACCAGATCTTGCAACATTTTGAAGTTTTTGGATTTTGTTTGAATTTGATCTTATCTTGAAAGTTCTTGATCTCAGGGCTTTTGCTTTAAATCTTTGAGAGGAATAGCTTGCTATGACATATGAAAACACATCTAGAATCATATTAGTCATCTTCTGCTCACGAGTAAGTTATATTTCAAAATTTTGAAGTTTGCTTAGTTTTGATGTAATCTTACTTATCTTTAGGAAAGGTTGGAGCTTTCACTAAGATTTATGTGATCTATTGATGGAATAGATTTTTGTGATCTTTTTGATGGAATAGATTTATTAGATCTTTTGATGTAATAGATTTTTAAGACCTATAGCACGATGCACCTTTGGCGTTCACATGCGAAAGGTAGAAAATATAATGAAATTAAGAACTCCAACAAAATAGAAAATACAAATAAATACTTTTATTAAAGAAAATCGTATAGATTGCACATTTGATATAATTCACAAATTTTTAATGAAAAAGTTGGTACCTTGAGTTTACCATTTTTTTCTTCAAAATTTATAAAAAGAATGAAACAAAACTGTGTAAATTGTCAGGCTAAACACATGCGTGAGACACTGAGACACTTGTGCGGGGTTTGGACGCTAAAGGCCAGGACCTGTTGCCATATATGAATGTGATAGCCTGGAAGGATTCCGGACATGTCAATTGGCATTTCCCCGGTCCATGTTCCAAGTTAATTGTATCTAGGTGAAGTTTCCGTGGTGATCCAGGTGTCATTGGCTTGTGGTGCTTTGCAGCTGTTGGTGCCTTGTTCTTTAGGTTATCTCGGTGTTTGTAGCGTCGCGCCGTGTAGGGTGGTGTTTGTATTCTCATCTCTTAGGCACCGTTTAATTTAGGTTTTGATTTTTCACTTCTATATTTTTTCACTATCTATTAATTTTGTTTTTTTATTTTTAGAGTTTTTTATCTTTTATTTTTTTTGTCATATTCTTTGTGTTATCTGTGATAGGCTAACATGTTTTTTATTTTTATTTTTTTTAAATTTAATTATGCCAAATAAGTCTACTCAACTATAGTAAAAAATAAACTAGTTACAGTAAAAAAATCATAAACCAACGCTATTCTAAACACCCCTTAAAAGAATGAGGCAAAACTCTTGCTATTGTTTTTTTTTAAAAAAAAAGGTTTTACGAAGTATGTACTAGGTAAAACAAAGTTTGTACATCTCTCCCTGCCGCCACTCCCCCTTTTTCCATAAAGATCACTTTCGTGGCATAGAAAATTAATTACTTTCCACCTGTTTGGCTCCCGAATATTGGCCCTCGAATTATGTAGTTGGAATTTAATTATAAAGATATATCTGTTTGGCTGACATATAGAATTGAATTGATGATCCAAAGCTAACCCCAAGAGACATGACAGAGTTAGAAGTAATTCCTAGCTTACACCTTTATTTATATAGAATTCGTTCTATAAAATTAAGTAAAAGTTCGGTATTTAAAATTTTAATTTCGTGTTCACATCATAAATTTTTCACGAAAATCAACTAAAATTTATTGAAGATGATTCGCTATGTAGAAAATCTAATTTATTCATATTAGCGGGCCTAGGTGCATAGGTACCCCCACAACCTTGTAAATAATGATTTCGTAAAACTTTGATATTTAGAATTTTAACCTTGCAATCGCACTATAAATTTTTTATAAAATTATCTGAAATTTGATAGAGATAATTTAGCATGTAGAGAAGCTACTTTGTGCACATTTGTGGACCTAGTATGTAGGTGGGCTCCACAGTTTTGTAGAGTTTCAAATGATTTCCAAACAAAAAAAAAATCAGATTTTGAATTGGCTTGTATCAAATTGAAACATAACTAGAATAAGATTTGAAATCTAATTGAATGAATTAAATTTAATTACAGACGGCCAACAGGGTGTCATATTGATTTGATGTGTCTGGAAGAAGAACTGCATGGGAGTCTCCATGTTTGTCTCAATCTCTATAAACCATATGAATCATGCAGATGCAGCGACTACGACAGAAACTGGTACACACATACATACATATATGCATACATACACACATAGATATATACATACACACACATATATATATATTTGAATGTGTATGTATATGTATATATATAGGAAAAATATATACATACATATATATACATATATACAAACATATACAAATACATATACATATACATATATGTAATCGAGGACAATGCAATCCATCCAGAACCAATCAGCAGAGTCACGGTAAACGGCGTTGCTGAGGACGTGATCAGTGAGCAAGTACTTGCTAAGGGTGATGAGGAACCGGCCACACCACTTGTTGTAGTTGGGGGAGACGAGGTCGAGAACAACGGGAACGAGAGTCCGAATGTTTTGGATGGTGACAGCCTGCACATGAAGGTTGGCGATGGCGACAGCCTCGTATTGGATCAGCTCATGGGCAAGCTGCAAGGCGTGGGCATCGGCTTCCTCACGCTCGCGGATGGTGGCCTCCTCGCCCTCGTGGGCAGTGGCAGTAGCGGGCTCACGGGCAGCGGCCGCATTGTTGGCGGCATGGGTAGCGGCGGCGTCGACCATGGTGGCGAGCGGGTAGTGAGTTAGTGTTTTTCAGAAGCGAGTGGTTGTAGGATGCGTACACAACTCATGATACCATGTAAGCGGAGAATATTACGCGAACTCAATTCACTGATTCAAATCACAAAGAGTTATATATATAGTTTAGTATGACTAATAGGAACACATAACTAATATGAACACAAGACTAATGTGAGCACAACACAAGATTAATGTAAACTCAAGAGGTTGAGCACAAAGCACGAGGAGATTAGACGTTCGGTAACCAAAGGGTCAGGCTAATAGGAAGCCATGGCAGGTAAAAAAACTATGGCATTTTTTGCGTAAATTTTCGTTAGTAAATTATTTTACTATTATATTTTTCAGAACATCAGAAATTTTGAATACAATAAAAAGGTTTTCGCTATCTCTTTGTTAGGACATGTACTTGCAATTATATATATTGTTGCTGGAAGGAATAAGTTTCTTCTGTTGCATGTGGTCTATCATTTTTCTTCCAAGTAGCGTCGATGTGGCTTCTCTGGTTAAGGGAATGTATTACACTTCTGTAAGTGTGACGTCTGATGAACATGCATATGCTCCATGCCAGTTTAATCAGAAATATTGTTGGTTATAACATGGAATCTATAACATGTTTAATATAGCTCATGATAATAACAGTAATTTGACTACCTTGGAGGGCCGTTGGTAGTAGGGCCGGCCCTGGGCCAAGGCAACAAGGGCATGTTCCTTGGGCCTAACACCAACGAGGGCCTAGCCATGTATGCATGTAAAGATATATAGGTTTAGCTGGCTCAAAGTATTTATTAGTATTAGATAACAGTTGTATAAGTAGTGTTACCACTAACGAGCAAATAAGAAAACTAGCCAAAGTGCTCGCACAATTGCGTGGCTTGATACTTATACATATATTTTCATGTGAAAATAGAGTTGTATTTAATATACAACTACATTACTTATGGTTGGAAATGTAGTTGTATTGCTTATATAGTTGTAACATATCCTATCTACATTTGATTAATTTGCATTGTTATAATATGTACCCACCAAAGAAATAGTGTATAACTTTGTATTTTTACTTCGATTAAGGTAGGAGTTTGTAACCTCTTGTAGTGGATTTGGAACCTCCTTTCATCCCTGTTTTAGTAATATAGTAGATTAGTCCAGTTGACTTTGAGATATCCCCACTTCCATGTCAGAGAGACGGAGGTAGGTCCCTCTAACAAAATTAGACACTTTCAACTTTTGAATTATAGGTAAAGTTATTTATCTCCTTTTTATTTTTGAAATTAATATATCCCTAATCCAACAATCAATCTAAGCCTTTAAAATAAGTGTTCACCAAAATAAGGACAAGATATTTCATTTATTAAAATTATTTCAAATTCTTATATCTCTAAGCCAACTATCAATCTAAACCTTCAAAATTAAACCACTTTCAATATTTTTTATTCATGGTCACTTGAGGATACTTGCAGTGTTTGTTGAACCAATATCATTCTTGGTGAGAATATCTATTTCCTCTAAAGCAAAGAGAAATATCTATAGCACATTCGCTTATATTTCAAGCACTATATATGGATATTTCTTTACTTTCCAGTACTCATCGTATAAATGGAATGGAGTAAGTGGAAAAATACGGAGGGAGGAATAAATTTAGAAACTTCGCCCATTTATTTATTGTGTTTTGCAACGTTACAACTTTTGACATACATAAGTATTCAATGTTATAGTAGATTACTGGATATCATAATATTATAATATTGTGATCGTATTTTATCGATTGATGTAAGCGTGTTATCTTAGTACTTTAAAACATACAAAGGGTTAAATACAAAAAAGCTACAAACAAAAGTAGCATTAATTCGTTTGGAGTTGAAAGATGTATAAGTTTTATTAGTCCAAAATATATTTTACAAGTAATAGTTATTTTAGTATGTATAAATATGGGCTCTAATTCGCCCCTGGGTTGACCAAACGATTGGACTGAGGCTGGTTGGTAGATGCATATCAACTACTAATTTGTTCCAATTGCTCTGCAAGAATACATCTATTGTGGCATTCAAAATTTCCTTGCAAAAAAATATTTTATATGTGTCATATGAACGTTTAGATGTGATGTAACATCCTTGTGTAGATAACTACAAATTGTGGTTACTTCGTATTTATTATCACCGATGGTGTCCTATATCGACTTGTGGGCCAATGGAGCTCTGAAATCCCAACAAGAAAATCAGTACTTCATGCTCTGAATGTATAGAGATGACATAACATCATAATGAGTATTTTTATTTACTTATCAGCTTGCAGATCAATGAAGGAGGTTGTGCTTTTAATGGCTCGAAGTTCAATATTGGCGAAGAACACAAAGAAAATGACTATAGCAAAGGTAGGTAGGGCAAATCATAAATTGAATCAAGATATGAACAGTATGAGCAATATCAGGATGAGTTCTCACATGAGACACCAGACTCCGAACAAGATAGAGATATCGAGTAAGATCCTCAAGAAGATCACCATCGGTGGTACGAAGCTGAAGGGGTAGCTCTATGGCTATCTCAACGATGCGAATGTCAGTCAGACCAGAACGATCAAGAAGGTCATGAATATACTTCTGCTAAGAAAGATAGTAGTCCTCAGGCATGAAAGTGACCTCAATCCTAAGAAAGTACGTAAGAGAAACAAGATCAGTCATCAGAAACTGTTCACTGATATGCTTCTTTACATACATGATGAATGAGGAATCATCACCAGTGATGAGCATATCATCCACATACAAAAGAAGTAGTGTCCTACCCTGATGTGAGATATGGACAAAAAGAGTAGGATTACGGGAATTAACAGTGAAACCGATAGTAGTAATTACTAACGTAAAACGCATAAACTAGGCATGAGAAGCCTATTTGAGGCCATAAAGAGCACGACAAAGACAACAGACGTGCTCATTTGGAACAGAATACCTAAGTGGTGGCTATATGTAGATCTCTTCGTGCAAAATACTATTAAGAAATTCATTCTTAACATCCAACTAAGAGATAGACCACTAACAAATAGAAGCAACTACAACAAAAGTGTGAACGGTGGTCATATGGGAAACAGGTGCAAAAGTCTCATCATAGTCATGACCGCATTCTTGTTGGAAGCCACGAGCCACAAGACGAGTCTTATAGCGTTCGATAGTACCATCAGACTGGGTTTTAATCTTGTACACCCACTTGCACGTGATAAAGCGAGCATGCACATGTGTTGCTACATACTTGACGGTGTCTCTTCATATCAGGCCACCAATATAGGGTCTTCATGTCCTGATAGATCTTGGTACTCCATGAGTGCAGGGAATATGTTGGGCTTTGGGCCTTTTTGAGTATTAGATCCTTGAGTTCCTTCTGGTGGGGGCACGAAGAGACATTTTTTGTACCATATGATCCCTTGTTGATCTTCAGTCATTTTAAAGAATTTTCCCTTGCCATGAGGTGCTTGAATCTCTGGACACTAGAATTTCTCTCTTGGGTAGCCTTGATATGTTCTTCTAAGGTCGGGTGTACTTCTATAGTGGTTATGGTGCCTTGCTCTACTATATCTAGGTTGAGTGCTTCCAGCTCTCTGTAGAGCTCAGGTTGTAGTTCTTGGACTATGAAATTGCTATAGTATGACTTGTGGCTCAATGCATCGGTCACTATTAGCCTTCCCATGATGGTAATAGATGTCTAGATCATAGTCCTCGATTAGCTCTAACCATCTTCTCTATTGTAGATTGAGGTCTGACTAGGTGAAGATGTACTTAAAGTTTTTGTGATCAGTGTATATATCATAGTGGTTTCCAATCAAGTAATACCACTAAATCATTAGTGCATGGACCACTAAGGCAAACTCCAGGTCATGAGTCAATAGTTGTCCTCATGAGGATGGAGTTGTCTCAACGCATATGCCGCGAATTTTCCTCCCTACATAACTACGTAGCCAAGACCTTGACGTGAGGCATCGTAGGATGCTTCAAAGTCCTTATGTATGTATAACAAGACTAGCACAAGAGTAGAGGTCAGCTTTTTCTTTAACTCTTGGAGACTTGCCTCACAAGCTTCCATCTATTCATATTCTTTTCTTTCTTGAGTAGGTGGGCTAATAGTCTGGCAAACTTTGAAAATCCTTCGATGAGCCATCTGTAGTATTCGGCCAATCCAAGGAAGCTATGCAGTTCAGTCATAGAGGTGGGTTGCTTCCATTCCAAAACAACATCTACTTTAGCTGGGTCAATTGCTACTCCTCCAGTGGACATGTCAAATAGGTCAAACAGGTCACCGATGCAGGGTAAAGGATACTTGTTCTTGATGATCACATCATTCAGGGCCCTATAGCCCACACACATCCTTGTAGTGCCTCCCTTTTCTTCATGATAAGTATTGGCAAACCCCAAGGTGATGAACTAAGTCTGTAAATCCTTTGTGTTGCAAATCCTCAATCTACTTCTTTAGTTCTTTGAGCTCATTGACAGCCATCCTATAAGGCCTTTTGGCAATTGGGGTGGTCTCTGGTTTTAGGTTAATGATATATTCTATGTCTCAGTCTGGTGGCATGCCAAGCAATTTCTCTGAAAACACTTCAGGGTAGTTTAACATTCCTTCTAGAGGAACATCTTCAAAGTAGTAGATTGCACGACCCCAGCGATAGGGTCGGTCTATATTAACTTTCACCATTAATCCAGGGCACTTGGTAAGTACTACCTTTATATTGGCACAATCTATCATCCCTTGGTATCTTGCCAACTAGTCTATACCTAGGATGACGTCTAACATCTGGGATAGTAGCACCATGAGGTCTGCTAGGAAACCAAAATCCTCCATGGTGATCTCTACCTTGGGACTTACTAGTGTGGCAGTTAAGGTCCCCCAGATGAGCTAAGTACCATGGGTTTCTTCAACTTAAATGTTGCCAACTTAAGCTTTTCAATAAACTTCCCCCTATAAAATAATGAGAAGCCTTAGAATCAAAGAGAACATGTATAGGTACTGACTTAATAGAGAACGTACCCATGAGAAGTCCTGCAGCTTCTTGTGCTTCTTCTGCCATAACATGCGTCACACAAACCTGATTTGGTGTTGATGCTGCTTTAGATGCCTATGATGTCTGATAACCTTTGTTGGGTATTGATGCCTGACCACAAGTTGGAGTGGCTTCTAGGTTGAACTTCACTAGCGAAACTTGGCAGTGTGGGCAGCAATTGACAAAGTGCCCATTCTCTCCACAGTTGAAGCAATGAAGAGTGCCCACATGGTTGGTTTTGGTGGGTTGGTTGGCATGACGGGGTGTGCAGAGTATGCTGCTAGTTGGATGTGGTACTAAAACTAGAGCTTTAGGTGATGAGGTTGCCACTGGTCTGAAGGAAGGATGCTCGTAGAATACCGGCCTCTGTTGTAATGTCCAGACCCAAAAATGCAAATCTGGACTCTCTGTGTTTACCGCACTAGTCTAGGATCACGCTAGTGTACACAATGTAACATAGATGAAATATCAACCATATGCGTGATAAAATAAAAGAAAAACTCAAATATTAATAATTATCAAAGTACGACCTTATGGCCAAGCTTACAACTTACTAGCTTGAAGGGTTTACACCTAGCAGCAGAAAATAGAAATAAGCGTAGAAGCCATTTGATATGCTCGTATGCAATCGACTAGAAGCGAAGGCCTAATCCGCGAAGTCATCGAAGTATCCTCCCTCTAATATCTCCTGCTGATATAACTCCTCCTCCTCAACTGAACAACAGTAGGCATAAAGCCGTGAGTACACTGGTACTCCACAAGTCATTTGTAATAAATGAATGCAATATAATATGCAAGGCTTACCAAGGGATGGCTAAAAGGTTAATTTTCAGAGAGCAATATTTTAAAGTAACTACAGTAGACAAATCAAAAGCGAACTTTAAGGAAAAAATAATAATAAATAATCAACAAAATTGAATAACCCACTTTTGAACCTCCCATTCATAAGCTAAACTAACAGTGAACTAACTATTCACTTTCCAAAGATAACCGACCAAGTTGTTATGAAAATTCTACCCCTCGTGTGAAATCACTAAGCATTGTCCATAACCGAGGACACGGCTATTCGAATAGTTTTACACTCTGTAGAGGTTGCACAACTGTACCCACACCATGTGATTATCCTCACATTAAAAAAATCATAACAAGGCCTTTACAAAGTTCAACCTCAACTCAATCCCACCCGCTAGGGTTTCGCATCACACCCCCCTTGCGTCTCATGAAAATCAGCAACTATGTTCATCACAATAGCGAGATTAAAATTGAAATATCCCAAACTAATCAGTTAGATATATCTCATACTAGACATGCGGTTTGCACGGTAAAGCTCAGATCAATGGCGCACAAAATTAAGTTATTAATATTACTCAGCGAGATTTCCACATCTCTTGGAGTGAATCCTCACTTCCCCCTTTACTGCACAATCACTTGCTCAAGTGAAAACTAATTTTATATAACCAACATCAATGACACACCAATATTATGGCATATAAATTTTATGACTGCGGCTCCAACCACGATTTACTGTGGCTCCAACTATGATTCATTAATCACATGTGATGATAAACCCATCGAACTATA
Organism: Melocanna baccifera; assembly: GCA_036346265.1. NCBI lineage: Eukaryota > Viridiplantae > Streptophyta > Magnoliopsida > Poales > Poaceae > Melocanna > Melocanna baccifera. The sequence continues at coordinate 1,713,421 of CM070700.1, forward strand.
AGTATGATTAAGCATATTAATCGTACCATCCATATGACAACTAGTATGGTATCACTAAATAATTTTTCAACTATGATAATAATAGCATCATGGCATCCAAATTATTAAGAAGGGATTAATCAATTGAGATAGTAACTACAAAATACAATGGTTTGTAATAAAATAGCGATGCAAGATAATTAAAAACAAAGTAAATAAATAATAGATTAAAAACTTAATTCAATATGATCAAAGGACATGACTTACCTTAGTTTTGCTCAGCTAGAAACTCTTGATCTTCTGATGATGCTCCTACTCCTTCAAAGACGCGATCTAACGAGAGAGAAAATGATCGAGGCATAAAAATAAAATTAAATAAATTTTAAATAAATTCCAAAATCTTCAAAACCAAAACCAAAAGATAAAGATTCATTTTAGATGAATTTAGAAAAAAGAATGAGGTAAATCGGAGCTAGAATAGAGGAGAACGTGCTCTTGAAAAATTAATCTACTAGAAAATGCTGAAAAATCAGAAAAGTTACCTTGCTGTGCACTCGATGCACGGAAAGGCTGATCCACGGTGGACTCGGCACATGGAACAGTGTACGGGCGAGCGGGGTGTTGACGCGGCGACTAGGGGTGACGTGGTAGCTGACTAGACTGACACGGGGCTAACACACGGCACTAGAGCTGATGTGGCATGCTGACGTGGCTGGCTAACGTGGCATCTGGAATGGCTCGGTGCTGATGTGGCACTGACGTGTCACTAACACATGGCACCTAGCGCTGACATGGTAGCTGAGCTGGTGGCTGGCTCGACTGGATCTGGGTCACGGGTTCACGGAACATTGCGATTGATAGGTGAGGTCGGCTGGTTGTGGCTCAGCTCACGACGGACGCTGTCCATGAAGAAGGCAAACCGACACGGGGCGTGGGTGCGGTGTGGCGTCGGCATGATCTGACGGCGAGGGGTGTGCCACGTGGAAGAATATCGGCCATCGGTGCAGATTTGAGCAAATGATCGGGATGGTGGATCAAACAGTTTGGGTGTTGACGCATGGCATGGCGTGGGTCACGAGGTGATGGTTCGGTGAGCAAAGGGTCATGGCCGGGCGCACGGACCGAGGGGCAGTGCTGCGGGCGACGACACGAGCGACAGAGCGGATACGGTCGAGAAGGGGCAGAGCGACGGTTCACCGGCGGTTTGGATGGCGAAGCTCACCAGAGGTCTGCACGACGGACGGTGGTAGATGGCTACTGCGCAAGGCAGGGTCATCCTGGATGGTGGCAGATGGATATCACGGCGAACTCCGATAACCGAGCTCCCAACAATTGCAATGGCGACGGCGGTGGCTACATGAGAACGGCGAGGCAGGCAAGCGGCTTGGGGTGCGAAAAGCGGAGATGGCACATGTCTTTTATGCGTGGACACTGAGGGAGTCCGTGATGGGCACAGGACGGAGTCTACGGCGAAGACGGCGCGTGGTGCGGCGGAGTTTGGGCTAAGGGGGATTGGGCCGGGTGAATAGTGATAGGCCGACCCAATACTACGCATGGTTTTTAGGATTTTTCTTTTTTAGAAATTCAAATAAAATAAAATGAGCTCTAGAAAATAGCAAATAAACCCAAACAATTCTTAGAAAATTCCTTGAGACACAAGGAACTCAAATAAAATATTTTCAGCACATGTTAATATTTATTTTAATCATATTAAATCCTTTTATTTAATAAAATTTTATTTTAAGCTTTAATTGTTTCAGAAAAAATCCAAATAATGAATTTTATTTTAAAAGCTTCAAAAAGGCTCTGAAAATCAGGATGTTATAGGTAACTTCCTTGTGTCCTCTAGGTAGCTATCTTGCTCTTACGGCTTGCCTCCATATTCCTCCTCGCATTTTCCAAAATAAGAGCCCATTTGACAAGGTGGTGGAAGCTAGAAAAATCTTGAATGATTAGTTGCACCCTCAGCTCTTCATGCATACCTTCCAGGAATCGGTCAATCTTTTGCTCCTCATCTACCACATCTCCTAGAGCATTGTGAGCCAACTGATTGAACTTCGTGAGGTGATCATCGGCCAGCCGACATGTTTTGGTACTTATCAGCCTGCCTGAGCACCACAGTAGTCAGTCTTTAGAACATTGGCCCCAGCGCCGCGTCCGCAGCAGTCAGGTCAGCGACCCAGTGGATCAGGTGGCCAGCAGCAAAGGAGCGCCAACCCAGCGGCATCTGTCACTTGCTTCAAGTGTCATGAGCCAGGACACTATGCTAGCAAGTGCCCCCAGAGGCAAGCCCCGACGCCAGTTCGCTTCAATTTGGGAGTCACACTAGATCGGATTCCTGCCCTAGGAGCAAGACGAGGAGTACCCTAGGCATCAGGCCAAGCTTGTAGGGCACCAATTGTGAGAGGCCGGGGAACCATGTCACTGCAGAGGAAGCCCAGGCAGCGCCAGAAGTTGTGATCGGTAAGTTTCTATTCCATTCCAGCCCTGCTACAGTTTTGTTTGATTTTGGAGCTTCGCATTCATTTGTTTCTCGGAGTTTTGCTTTAAAGTAACGGTTGAAAACTGTTGCTCTTGTACCTGTTCTTCTAATTCAATCCCTCGGTTTCGAGTGGAGCACTAACCTAAGATGTCCAAGAGTTAAGATAACCATTCAGGGAGTTGAGTTCAGTGCTGATCTGATTTTGTTGGACATCCAGTCCTTAGATGTGATCTTGGGTATGGATTGGCTCAAAAAGCATCAGGTAGTGTTAGATTGTGGGAGTAGAGCAGTGACCTTGACCAGTTCAGATGGTAATAAGGTACATTTTGCAGCCAGCATGAGCCAGCCAGAGAAAATCATGGTTTGCCGGAGCAAAGCAATTGGGTGTTGTTACAGAGTGCCCCGACGTGTTTCCAGATGATCTTCCAGGCATGCCACCAGAGCGAGAAGTTGAGTTTCTGATCGAGCTAGTACCCGGAATCGCTCTGATTTCCAAGAGACCCTACCGGATGCCTGCCAATGACTTAGTAGAATTGAAGAAGTAAATTCAGGAGCTTTTAGACAAAGGTTATATCAGACCAAGTTCATCCCCGTGGGGAGCACCAATGTTGTTTGTCAAGAAGAATGATGGTAGTCAGTGCATGTGTGTGGATTACAGAGCACTTAATGAGGTCACCATCAAAAACAAGTACCCTTTGCACAGGATTGATGACTTGTTTGATTAGCTTAAGGGAGTAGGAGTTTTCTCTAAGATTGATTTGAGGTCAGGATACCATCAGATGAGGATTCGAAAGGAGGATATACCTAAAACATCATTCTCGACTCGCTATGGTCTGTACGAGTTCACGATGATGTCTTTTGGTTTGACCAATGCTCCAGCCTACTTTATGTATTGGATGAACAATGTGTTCATGGAATATTTGGATAAGTTTGTCGTTGTGTTCATTGACGATATTTTGATCTTCTCTAAGGATGAGAAGGAACATGAGGAGCACTTGAGGATGATATTACAGAAATTGAGGGATCACCAGTTATATGCTAAGTTCAGCAAGTGCGAGTTTTGGATGAAGGAAGTCGCCTTCCTAGGCTATGTGTTGATAGCATGAGGAGTCGCAGTTGATTTCGGAAAAGTGAAAGATGTTTTGGGTTAGCAGTCACCCTCGACAGTGACCCAGACCAGGAGTTTTCTGGGTATGGTAGGATATTACTGTCGCTTCATTGAAGGATTTTTCACTGTAGCCAGACCCCTTACACAGTTGCTTAAAAAGAAAAAGAAATTTACATGGACGCTAGAGTGCAAGAGGAGTTTTCAGAAACTAAAGGAGAGTTTGACCACAGCCCCAGTGCTAGTGTTACCTGATATAAACAAGGATTTTGAGATTTATTGCGATGCCTCTCACAAAGGTTTGGGTTGCATGTTGATGTAAGAAAAGCTTATGCCTCACGCTAGTTGAGACCGCATGAGGCGAACTACCCTACTCATGATTTAGAGTTAGCAGCCGTAGTGTATGCTTTGAAAATTTGGCAGTATTATCTGATGGATAATAGATGTGAGGTTTACACGGATCACAAGAGTCTGAAATATATCTTTACCCAGTCCGAGTTTAACCTCAGGCAGAGGAGGTGGTTAGAGCTAATAAAGGATTATAATGTTGGTATACATTATCACCTAGGGACGGCAAATGTGGTTGCAGATGTCTTGAGCAGAAAGGTCTATTGTAATACAGTGATGGTTAAAGAGAGTCAGCCAGCATTGTATGAGGAATTCCAAAAGCTCAGTTTGGAATTGGTTGAGGAAGGATTTTTGGTAGCAATGGAGTTGCAGCCAACTTTGGATGGTCAGATTCGTCAGGCTTAGTCAAAGGATGAGGCATTTCATCGGATCAAGGAGAACATGAGTAAAGGAAAAGAGTCAGGGTTTACAGAGGATGACCAAGGAACCCTATGGTTCAAGCAGCGTCTGCGTGTACCCAATAAGAACGAGCTGAAGGATTTGTTATTAAAAGAGGCTCATGAGTCGTTGTACTCGATTCACCCCGACAGTACTAAGATGTACCAAAACATTAATGACAAGTATTGGTGGCCAAATATGAAGCGTGAGATCACTAAGTATGTGGCACTTTGTGATGTTTGTTAGAGAGTAAAAGCCGAACATCAGAGGCTGGCAAGTTTGTTTCAGCCACTGAAAATCCCTAACTAGAAGTGGGAAGAGATTGGTATGGACTTCATAGTCGGTTTGCCAAAAACCAAAGAGGGTTATGATTCAATTTGGGTCATCGTGGACCGTTTGACCAAGGTTGCTCATTTCATTCTAGTCTAGACAACTTACATTGGTGACAAATTAACAGAGCTATATATATCGAGGATTGTCAGTCTACATGAAGTGTTAAAGAAAATAATGTCAGATCGTAGATCACAGTTCACCTCCCATTTTTAAGGAAGTTTTCATGAGGCTATAGAAACTCACCTGAATTTTAGCACAGCATATTACCCCCAGATAGATGGTCAAACTAAGCGAGTAAATCAGATACTCGAGGACATGCTGAGGGCATGTGTATTGGATCATGGAGTCAAGTGGGATAGTTGTTTGCCTTTTGTAGAGTTTTCTTACAACAACAGTTATCAGGCCAGTTTGTAGATGTCACCGTTTGAGGCACTTTATGGCAGAAAATGCAGGACCCCTCTCAATTGGAAAGAGACAGGGGAAGGTCAGGTGTTTGGTCCAGACTATTTAAAAGAAGCTGAGAACAAGATCCGTTTGATTCAGAAAAGATTGAAAACTGCACAAGCCAGGCAGAAGAGTTATGCAGATACCAGACGTCGAGAGCTGAGTTTCGAGACAGATGATTTTGTGTATCTCAAGATCACACCATTCAAAGGTGTGAACAGGTTTCAGTTAAAAGGAAAGCTTGCACCAAGGTATGTTGGGCCGTTCAGGATTTTGAAACGCAGGGGAGAGGTTGCTTATCAGTTGAAGCTACCTGCGTCCTTCAGTAAGGTATATGATGTTTTCTATGTGTCTCAATTGAAGAAGTGTTTGAGAGTGCCAGAAGAGGTTGTGCCAGTTAAGGCTGTTGATCTTCAGGTGGATCTGTCTTATAAAGAGCACCCGATCAAGATTTTGGAAGTATCAGAGCGTGTGATCCGTTTTTGCAAAGTTCATTGGAGCAATCATTCAGAGGAAGAAGCCACATGGGAGCGAGAGGAGGACCTCAAAGCCGAGTTTCCAAACATATTCTCTTAGTTAGCCTAGATCTCATGGTCGAGATCCCGTTTATGGGGGTAAGGTTTGTAACATCATGTTTTTCTAGAGTTTATAAAGACCTAAATTTAAAAATAAATTTTCTGGAATTTTTTGGAATTAAACAAGCTTAAAATGAATTTTTAGAAATTAAAATGATTTAATATAATTAAAATAGACTTCAACATAAGCTAAAAATATTTTATTTGAGTTCCTCAGTTCTCAAAGAATTTTCTGGTATTTATGCTAGATGTCACATGGGTTGTACGATTAGAATGCTTAGTCTTGTTTATTTTACGAAAGGGTTTATCATCGCATGTGAATATTTAACTTGACTAAATGAAATATGGAATTGTGGTTGGTGCCACAATTACTAAAATTTATGCCATGACATTGGTGTGTCATCGGCGTAGTTATACAAACTTGGTTTTTCACTCGAGCGAGTGATCGTGCAGTAAAGGAGAAAGTGCAGGTCCACTTCGTGGGATGTGGTAGTCTCGCCCGGATAGACTTAAGGACTTAACTTTGTGTGCCATTGATCTGAGCTTTATCATGTAAACCATATGTCTAGTATGGGGTAGACCTAGCTGATTAATTTAGGATATTTCAACTTTAATCTCGCCATTGTGATGAATATGGTTGCTGATTTCCATGTGGTGCAAGGGGGGTATGATCTGAAACCTTAGTGAACGGGATTAGGTTGGAATTGAACTTTGTGAAGGCCTTATTGTGATTTTCTTAGATCGAGGTTAATCATATCGTGTGGGTACAGTTGTGCAACATCTGTAGAGTATAAAACTATTCGAATAGCCGCGTCCTCGGTCATGGACAATGCTCGGTGATTTCACACGAGGGGTAGTGATTTCATGAAAACTTGTGGTTTATGGTTGGAAAGTGAACAAGTAGTTCACTGTTAGTTTAGCTTGTGGATGGGAGGTTCACAAGTAGGTTTAATTTCAATCCCGTTGATTATTCATTTATTACTATTTTCCATTAAAGCTTATTTTCCATCTATCTACTGTATTTCTCTTAATTTAGTATTTTGTGCAAATTAACCTTTCAGCCCTCCATTGGTAAGCCTTGCATATTATATTGTATTCATTTATTACAAATAACTTGCAAAGCCTATGTTGCTCAGTTGAGGAGGAGGAGTATTATCAGCAGGAGGTTCCAGAGGGAGAGTACTTCGACGACTTCACGGATTAAGACTTTGTTCCCCACTCGAAAGCCTATGGGCATGCCGAATGGCTACTACGCTTTATTTTGGATTTTCCGCTGCTAGATTTAAACCCTTCCGGCTAGAGATATTGTAAGCTTGACCATAAGGTCGTACCTTTGAGATTTATTATTATTTGAGGTTTTTCTTTATTTTAGCGTGTGTGGTTGTGATTACATCTATGTTTGACTATGTGCACTAGCGTGATCCTGAACTAGTGCAGTTTACACAGAGAGTCCGAATTTGCATATTCGGGTCTCGACATTTGGCTACCTCTTATGCTTGTTGTTCAGCATTTTCTTCCTCTCCTTGTCCTTGCTGCCCTTCAACCTCTTCTTCTTCTTTGTCAGAAGCTTCCTCGGCTACTGAGCTTTCTCCTCTTCGAGCTATCAGGCAGTTCTCCCACAAAGCAGCTGCGGTTCCTTTAAGTTAGTGAGTGGCAAAGTCTACTTTTTATTCTTCAATGCATTGTGCAAGACAGAGCTTCTTCTATGTATCATGGAGCCAGTCTTCTACTTCTAAGGGTTTATTGGTAGAAGAGATGGTCATGTTCATAGAAAATCAGCTGGCTTGGAGTTGTGGCTAGCTACCCCTGCTTGCTGACTTGTGAAGATGGCTTGAAGCATTTGCGTTTGCTAAGCCATTACTTGTGCTATGGTTGGGTGGACTAGTGGTGGTGGATGGAGATTTGGATCACGCCCATAGCCTCTTCTTCAGCCTATGTGGTTTCTGGCTTGGCGGTTAGTAGTGCCATTTCCTCAAGCGGCTCTCCTAGGGGCCATCTGATAGAACAACTTGGTTTAGCACTATTATCTATATATATGAGGGTTAACTAGCCACTAAGAACACACTAGAAAACAAATCAAATAAGAGAAACGATGAAATACAATACAAGGCCTAAGGTGTTCTCATAACATTCATAATAAGGGGTTAAGTATACATGATTACTAGTACACAACATATAGGCTGTGCTCAACCATGAAACTACGATACATACCACAACATCTAATTGACTAATACAAGAGGGAAAGTGCTTGCAACTCAAAATATTGTCCTAGCAACCACGGCTAGCTAGTCTGAATCTAGACCTACCTACTACTCCATTAGGGTATGGCCACAACACGTTGCGTAGTCGCCTGGTGAACAGGAGCGACTGTAGGTAGGTGAATGGGAGTAGGAGCAAGAACGAGACAGGCCGTAGCCACTACAACAAAATAGTCTGATAAGGACATTTTTCTTTAGACGCTTTTTTAGTGTCTTTACATTAAGAATCATATAGCATATAAAGATGTTTCTTAAGACGTTTTAGAAGTTGTCACAAAATTAGAATTTTAATTAAACTCTACACACATTAAAAAATAAAAATAATCTATTTAATTTGGTAAAAACCTCTGCATCTTCCACTATGCATTTTCCGCTCGACCCTACGCCTCCCCAACTGCCTTCGCTCCAGATCCAATTTACCCCCTACCCCCCAGGCCCCAACGGCGTGCAGGACGACCTACTGCGCCTGCGCGGCCGCGCGTCGGCGCCACGCGGCTGTGAGCATCACCTCCGTGGGGCTGAAGCCGGAGATTGAGGCGGCGGCATCGGACCAAGACGCAGGATGAACTCTTCGAGGCGGAGCCACAAAGGTCGCCGACCTCCTCCACGAGACCGCGATGCTCCTACGGCCTACGGCGTGCAACATGCAGTACACCGGTACTGCGGGCATTGCTAGCGTTGGTTTGCAGGTAGTCACTACTCAGTAGTCAGTCAGTCAATTAGAAAAAAGGGGTGTTTTGGATTGAGAGTAAATGCAGAGCTTCTCACATGGCTCACGTTTATGATTTCTACAAGCCTGATCTTGTGTTTCATTCTCCTTACAACAAGGTGTGGTACAAATAATTGAATTTTTTTCATGAAGGTAAATAATGTTATGAAGGTTTACTGTTTTTGTTGTTTCTGGTTTCATGACCTGGTGAGATTTGTTGATTCCCTTCTGTTACAAAGCCTGTGCAAAAGAGTTTTGCCCGACATTACTATCAGAACTTCATGCGCAATTGCAGGTTTGTATTCACTTCTCTACTTTTTCCCCTTCTGATAAAAGCTGAGATCAGCTTTCAGATTTGTGTATAAGCTGAATGATATTTAGATTTCAGTTCCTAAAGAATTTTTGAATTTCACATGCAGGTTACTCGTATTTATTTCATGCATTAAGTCATTGATGGATTTTTTTTAACTAAATTTATTTTTACTTGAACACTAGCTCTGTCAATCATGCTAAAGCGAAGCTCTAGCCCTTTTCAAATTTGACTGGTGAAGGGAGCTACCAAAGTCGTGGCTTGGAAAAGGTCCTTTATCATTATGTGGGAATGTCATCATGCGATTAATTTCTAATCTGTTGAAATATTTTTGGTGAATTTTCAGGCCTCACAACAAGTTGCAAAGCACTTGTATGACATCAAAGTGCAACCATCAACTTTGCTTCCAAAACAAATTGGTAACAATAACATGTACACTGCATCTCTTTATGCTGCATTGGCATCTGTAGTCTATGACAAGCATGGTTACCGGTAGAGGCCTCACAACAGGGAGCACAGCCTCGAGTTCAAGCCGCCCAACGGCGTAGTTTCTGTCAGAATAGACGTTTATGCCTTTGGGATTATTCTTTTCCAGCAGATATCTGGTCGCAAGGTACTCGATAAACATGGAGGACAGTGTACACATATATTGCAATGGGTATTCCTTTCCGTGGATTCTTGTACTGATCCTTGGGGAGCATCTATTCTTGACCATTCCATAGCTACAAGCAAGTGTGCAACTATATAGCTCCCAGATCCAAACCTGTTCTGCCACTAATTTGACATGAGCAGAGGGGCTTCCATGGATGTAATCAGCCTGGATGGGTGGCAATTTAAAGGTGAATTTTATCTCCCATTTTTTAATGATTCAGTTTCATGTAGTACATGTGCATCTGAGTTACCTTAGTAGCCATTTTCTTTTGACTATTTGTGACCGGTGTTGTATGTTGTGCTAAGTGTTCATGCCCTTTCTCCTATGTGCAGAACAATATGCAGTACTATTGTAGTATTTTTAGGAAGGCCTAGTACTATCATAGCGGAAAAGCAGGTCTTCCATAAACTGGTAATTTTACTGTAAAAAATTATACTATTAGAATTTTATAGCCTGATGGTACTGACCGCAAGGTAATTGTTTTGATAGTGCAGTTTTCACTACTTAATTTGACAGAGATCATGATCGTTTGTCTTACTATTCATGGAATTGTATTGTCCCTTAATCATCCTAACTGATTTCAATGATATATCTGTTGATGGAACTACCTTCAATGATTTTTTTACTGGATAATGAAAGAATGTAAAGAAAATCTACATATGTAGTGAAGATGAGAAGGCTGATGAACTAGTAATTGTATATAGAAATCTTATAGATACCAACAATTTTAGGGGAAATTTGGGAAATTTTTTTCATGTGCGTTTGTACTTGTTTATATTCATATACGATTCGGTTGTAAACTTCACTTGCTATTAAATAATATAATTACTTTTTTCTACATTTAAGTGTATTGCTCTATTGTTGTGTGGTTTGTGATAGCGACAATGTGATTTTGCATATGAATCAGTTTGATTACAACGATGTGCAAAAATGTTATTTTTACATAACAAAAAAGAATAAAGAGAAGACGTCTTTATTTTTCTCAAAATGTAAGCATGTAATTTACTGTCTCTACAGTAATCAAGACAATGTGTAAGCGTATCTATCAAAATGTCTCTACAAGTGTAAGCATGCAATTTACCGTCTCTATAGAGCGTCTCAAATATTATATACATGTTTATCAATGTGTCTCTACAGTTTTTGACACGGTCCATGGGGAGACGCTCCTAGGACGTTTTATAAAAACGACTCAACAACCCTCTAGTGACGACTTAAAACGTCTTTAACCTATAAATAAGATGTCTCTACAAGGCTTTTCTGTTGTAGTGAGCCTTGATTGGAGTCTCCAATGTTGACGATGATTGACACACTAGGGCAGCACATGTTCTTGCGCGTAGTGGTCCTCAAGCAGGGTCCTAAGGGTTGAGTCAAAGCAGGGTTGCTGGGGATGATGGCAGGTCCAGGGATGTTGGGGCGTAGATACCTGCCACCACTGTCGTACACTCAAGCTCAGCAACTGCTGCTGCTCTCTCATGCTCCACGATAGCTAATGTCTTCTCTCACCTGTCGAGCTGGGCACGAAGAGTTTTGGAGTGACTATAATTGGCAGTGAGAAGAATATGGAGCTGCGTAATCTCCTCCAAAGTATATGTGTAGATGGCCCCCATAGCTCGAGTAAGCTAAACCTGGTGTGTCAACAGTAGGTCATCCTCCCTAGCGACGTAGGTCTCACAGTAGCGCTCTCCCTCATGGAGAGATGGGTAGTAGTGGAATGGAGAGGTCAGTAGAGTGGTCTCAGGAATATCGCATAAGTGAGCCAAAGCCAGACAGGCTACATCCTAGAGATCATATGAAGAGGAGCTCCTTGGGTTCTTAGTCTTGAAGGTGCGAGATGCAAACTCACCTTCCCTCTCATAGAGGAAAAACTCTATCATCTAGGACTCGCTGTCTAGTATCTGGGTCTTCCAGCTCCTGAAAATGGGACAGTGATGATAGCCCAGGTACAACATGAGCTTGCAAAGGATGTCCACAAACTCCCCGTCATCCTCACCATAGGAGAAGAAATCCCATGAGCCTTGGATAGACGATCCGGCCATCTACAGTTTTGAATAACAGATAGTCAGCAATAGAGTGAAGATCTAAAGAAAATAAAGGTAAGTCAAGAACTAAGAGTGATTAATAAAAGCAGTAGTATGCTATATTTTTGTCAAAGTTTTTCTTAGATTTTTGGAAATAAGATCCAAGTCCTTAGATACCCATTCTAACTAAGATATGCTTTGATATCAACTCTGTCGGAGTTGGATTTTGCCACTTCCAAAATCCTCTTTGATTCCACCGTACTATTTTCTAGATCAGTAGATAGTATACAAAAATATATTGCTGAATCATTTCATACATAATGTAAACCATACCATTCAATACATATCAAAATTTAAGTAGATCACCTCGGGCCAAGTTTATATAAGGCCCAATCAGGCCAAATAGATAAATTACATAAGTGGAAGCAGAAGTGACTGCAAAAGGGGAAGGTATATCTTGCCACAAGTAAGCAACTGGGGGTAAAATGATGCCTAACTACTTTCCAAGCATTAAGATAATAGATGTGCACACAGTCACCAACAAAGTCTGCCTAATTGAGGTAAGAACTATCCTACTACAGAATATCCTAATCTTCCCTATCTTCTCCTCTATCAGCTCCTGGAATATTATAGTACACATAGTGATCTTGATCCATGGGTTTTCATATATTTTAGTGAGCGAGGGTGAGTACAAACAACCATACTTCATGAGCCAACACACAAAATACAATATTATATATGCATGGCTTATCAAGGGGAGCTTGAGTTCTTTTAATTGATAAAGGCATTAGTTCAAAGCTACAATAATTATAAAATTCAATGTGACTTAGCATTTTTAACTATACCATATTTTTATTAAAGAGAGTCAAAGTGTCCAGTGTTAATAATTGTGCAGGTTCCATCCACCATATGCTAGTTTTTATTACTGTGGTTCCATTCATCCATTATCATCACTAGGTTACATCCGCCTAAGCAAACTAAATTCAAGGTTACATCCACCCAACGAGTTTTTATCCCACTCACAAAGTTTTAGAAATAGATACTAACTTGAGTAAGTTTCCTTACCTGTCCATGACCATGGGCATGGCTGTTCGAACAGTTTTCACTCTACAAAGTTCGTACATTTTATCTATAAGAGATAATTAACTTATTATATTTTAGACATTTTCTTGGACACGTGAATCAAGAAGATCACCACAAGGGTTTTACAATACATCTTCTCAATGAGATCACGTCCGCTAAGGTTTCATCTTAGTAGGGTTACAACCACCCTCACCAAGACCACTCTTGCACCACATGATGGCTTAAATCTAGCAACACGACTCGTTCTTATGGCGGCTTAAATCTAGCGACATGATCTGTGGGTCACTCCAATGGTGCAACCTGTGCTGGTGGATGCAAATTAGTTAGCTAGGTCATACCTATTATAGATTTGTTGTTGTACTATTTTACATTAGGAGATCATCACAGGATTTAGTCCTTAGAATTATCTGGGTAGTGCTACCACAAACCATAATTCTCGTACTACATCTGCACCAACACCTCTTACCATCTGCCTAGGTATGTAAAGTAAGTTTTTGGGTTTTGAGAAGTATAAAACTAGGTTATCTTAACATATCAGCTATTTCCCTCTAATGGTTGCCCAAAACTAGTTTCATGATTGAAATTAATGATAGGACAATTTAATGCCCTAGGTATCTAAGTAAGACTAAGCATGATGCTTAGATACAATTTATAGCTAGTATGGATACTATTAGATTTTAGGGTGATAAGGATTATGAGTTCAATTGTCTAAGGGGTGTTGTATAACAATACAATGATTGACAGGCATATATCTATAACCTTAAAATGAACATAAATTTGCATAACAAATAGAAGCATGCAATTTATAATTTAAATAAATATAACTTGCATAAAAATGTAGGTTCAACATGATCAAGGCATTGACTCACCTGACTCACAAATAGGTTGGTCTTAGAAGTCTTAACTTGGCTCGAACTACGACTCTTCCATGTCCTCATACTATATTCGGACGATCGTGATGAAAAGCAAATAAATACACGAACAAACAGATAAATCCAAATAAACTTCAAACTTGATTTTTACTGCCATTTGATGGGTCTTGAATTTAGATGAATTTAGAAATAAGTTTCATTCAATTTGAAGTTAAAGGAAGTAAGAACGAATTGTCCAAATTTTAAATCTGGATTAAATCCCAAAATAAACAGAGGAGAGATTCTCCATCACTAATAGGTGAGGTCCACTTGAATGATTGGTTAGGGCAACTAGAGGGGCTGAATAGGTGCAAATTAAATTTATCTGACTGAAGTATTTCTTCTCTTGAACTCTAATGCTATCAAGAAGAAACTAGGTTCAAGAACACCAAGAATCGAACAAGAATTTAATAAACTTAGCCGCTAAGAAACCTTAAGAACTCAATATATACTTTACCAAAATTAATAAAATTTGAACCATAGTAAGATTAGATCCTCAGAGTTACGATTTTAAAAGGAATTGCAAAGTGAAGCCCAACAAAGAGGCCTTTCTTGCTCTAACTTCATGATGCACCAAAACTAGAATTTCAGAAATTTAGCCATTAAGAAATGTCAAGAACTCAAGGGATAGTCAACCCTATCCAAATATAATAGCCCTATGCCTAAATGTACGACTCTATCGTAATCTTCTAAAATGGATAGTCGATCCTATCAAAAATAGGAGGCTTAGTGGAATACTTATTCATCACCATAGCTCAAAGACCGGTCAAGATCTAGGAAGTGGGCTTTAATACCAATTGAAGGATCGTTTATGGTGACTAAAAGAGGGTGAATAGGTGCAAATCAAATTTCCCTGACTCAAATAATTCCTCTCTTGAATTCTAGTGCTATGAGGAAGACACTAGATTCAAGAACATTAAGAACAGAACAAGAATTTTAAAAACTTAGCCGCTAAGAAACCTCAAGAACTCGAGATATATTTAACCAAAATTGATAAAACTTGAACCATGGCAAGATGAGATCCTCAGAGTTATGATTTTAAAAGGAATTGCAAAAAAATCCCAAGGGAGAGACCTTCTTACTCTAAGTTCATGTTGCATAAAAATAGGAATTTTATAAACTCAAAATCTACCCATGCAAAATTGGTGAAACTTGAACTATAGTAAGGTGAGGTTTTAAAAGTTATAATTCCAAAATAAATTGAAAAATAAATCCTAAAAGAGAGACATTTCTTACTCAAAATCTATGTTGAATGGAAATAGCAATTTTGGCAATTTGACCATCAAGAAATCTCAAAATCTCAAGATATATTTATTCAAAATTGATGAAACTTGAGCCATGGCTAGGAAATGATCTTAGAGCTATGATTCCAAAAGGAATTGCAAGGAAATGCCCGAACTCTCAACCTTTCATGCCAATAATTCAAACTGCATCAAAAACAACAATTTTAGCTCATGAACATAGTTATTGAAATACAACTTGAGCAAGAATAAGTTCTACTGAATCTTGCTGGGTTGTGACATATTCTTGATAAACTCCTCAACCTCTTATATGTCATAGATCCAATAGAACTATAGCAAGTAGAAAGAGGGGAAGAGAAACTCAAGATGTAACAATAAAAAGCTAGAAATTGCAAGAAATGAAATAAATTTCAAAACATATATGAACTTAGAACTGTCATTGCTTGGAGATAAAGAATTACAATGCCAAACTTCCTAGTGAGCAAAACTCAAAGGAGCATAAAGAAATCTCTAAACTCTTCTCAAAGACTTGGTAGTGGAGGCATATCTCCAACCCTCTATTTATAGCACTCTAGGAGCAATCTCAACCCTTGGATCACCTTAAGGGCTAAGATTAACTCTCTCACTCATTTATATCCACTTAGGGTTTAGCCAACTCTTTTTCTTGTCTAGAATACCTTTCTAGGCTAGCTACAAATACAACATATCACTTAGCACGCATTACAAAGCAACTATTACAAAATATGAGCCATCGACTCTACATAACTCAACACACCCAGTTTATCTAGCTTTAAACCATCTCCAAAAGTGCATCACAATATTCTCCATCTTGATGATTCTCAGTAATATGCCAATTACATCAATGCCCTTATGTTACCTTTGGTTAACATAAGCCACCTAGAGCTACTATGTTGCTTCACCTTGACGGTCTTTGCTCCTTGTTAACTTGTCACATCCATGCCTTGTTTCTCGATCTTAGGGCCTGTTTGTTTTAGCTTCTGGCAGCTGCAGTTACTCTCAGAATCTGCAGCTCCCCCAAACGATCTAGATTTTCATCCAGATTATAAGTAGCGGAAGTGCAGAATCCGAAAATGAACTAGTAGCCGTGTCGGGTTATCCAGCTTCTCCAGATTCTGACTAACTAGATACTCACCAGCTGCTTCTCAGAATCTACAGCTGAAACAAACAGGCCCTTAAACACCCTTGGAACGCCTTGTCGTCACATGGACCCGTCTTGTGCCATGTTCTCATATACTCCATCTTCATGATTAGACTTATCCCCAATGATCTCCTCGACCTCCATGATCGTTCTGGATGCCAAGCTCTCTAAGCTTGCTCCTGATCCAATGTTGATGATAATCCAAGCCATCAAATCAACCTATAGTCAACAAAGACAAATAAGGTTGGTGGAGCTCATCGCGGTCGTCGGCGAGGGCAAAAACAGAACATCGGGGCTAAACTGCACCTATGGTTGGTGGTGGCATCACTGGAGACGCATCAGAGTGGTGGTGTGATGGCGAGAGGCACAACCAACATAGAGGCCATGGCACCAATGGCGCAGCGAGCTAATGAAAGGTACGAAAAGCATTAACGAGGTGAGGGAAACCTACCAGAGGGGTTGGCGGGGTCTGAGGAGAGTCAAGGTAGCATGGCAACGAGAGGCCGAGGCGACGCAGGGATGGAGCATGGCACCAACGAAGTGGGGGTGGCAACAGTCTAAATCGGTAGTGGGGATCGACAGAGGAGGTGGCAAGGATGCACAAGCAGGAAGGAATTGACCAGAGTTGCAGCTTATCAGCGAGGAATTAAACACAACTTCACGTGGCCAAGGTGAGGGAAGAGACAGCAATGGTGGGGTGCAAGGAGGCTCGGGAGACCAAGACCTTGCCTTATATAGCCAAGGGGCAACGACCATTAAATGGGCACGACGGAGGGTGCAGCGCAGTACTACTCGTGCACAGGGCGGCTCGGTAGTCGAGAGCTATGTGACTCAGCGTCCGGCATGCCATAGGGTGGCATTGAAAGCACGGGGATGACAAAGACACAACGGTTGAGTCACGGAGGTGATGAGCATGACACAGGGGCGGGAGGTGTTAGTGGCATGCACAGTGGGCGTGGGTCAGTTTGGGAAAGAGCAGTGGAGCTACGCACGACATGATGACACATAAGGCACGTATAGGAGAAGGCAACTAAGCACTGTGGCAGCGCAGGCGGTGGCATGGGCGCGCACTAGCACATCAACATGCATGTGCACAGAGCGAGCATGGCATAGCTGGCATCAACTTGGGCGGGGCTGGGCTAGGCCAGAGGCCTAGTGGGTCAAGGGAGGAAGGAGATGGGTTGGGCTCGGCCCAACAATGATTTGGACTTTCAGATTTTTCAAATTGAATTTGAATTTTGGTTGAATTTTGATTTGCAATTGAATTTCAATTTAATTTTTTGATTCATGCACTTGAATTTCCAAAATGGGATGTTACAAATACGAATGTGAGTGTACTAGGGGGCTCGAGAGTAGAGACGTTCTATAGGACTGACATCCTTCAGAGAAGTGGAAGGCTGCACATTGATGAGAAATGCAGCTATAGAAATAGCCTTAGTCTAGAACTATGGTGGAACTTGAGAGGCAAGGAGAAAAGTGCGTACAATCTCAATCAGATGACGATGTTTGTCCTCAGCAACCCTATTCTGAGCATAGGCACTAGGACAAGAAGACTAGTAAAGAGTGCTCTACTCGTAAAGAAACTATCTAAAAGCATGAAAATAGTATTCACCAGTAGAATTACTACAAAAGTTATGGATGAAAGAATCAAACTGAGAACAAACCACTGTTGCAAAAGTTACGATAGATCGCAAGAAACTGACCACGATTATACAGAGAATATCCATGTATAGCAAGAACAATAATAAATAAAAATCACATAAAACCTATGCTTGTCTTTAAAGATAATAGACGCAAGTCCCTATACATATAAATGAACTAAATAAAAAAGATGAAAAAACAAGGGCTTACTAGAATGATAAGGAAGTTGTATCTACTTGTCCAGTTTACAACCCTGATATGACATGGTCATGTCAACAATAACATGTCTAAGAATACTTTCATGAACTAATAAAGAAAGATGAAACCTACACAAGTAACCTAAACCATGATGCCACTACAAAAACTCCAGAGGCAGTGGTAGCAGTGGTGGTGGAGGTAGATGTATTGGTGATAGGAGCAACTGAAGTGGACAAAAGATAGAAGCAGTCAAAGATGTAGAGACCCTGATAATCCCTATAACGTCAGCCAGTCCAAAGTACCATCTCTATCTATCTATCCTAGACGAAATAGGAGTGAGAGTCAAAACCAACCCTACAACTAAGATTAGTGAGCTGACCCACTGAGAGGAGATGCATGGTAAGCTGAGGAGTATGAGAAATAGCTAAAACAGCAAAGTCAGTGGACAAAAGAGTGTCCTAACTGCTGACAAATAGAGAAGTACCATCAGTTGTTTGAACAGAGATAGAAAAAATTGGTGGTCCTACTGAAGTAAGAAATGTAGAATCCGGTGTCACATGGAAAAAGACACCAGAGTCTAGAACCCAAGAAGTACTTAGATGAGACATCTAAGCTAGACTGGTAGAATCTACTGAGCTATGAGAGAGCTATCGAAGAAGAGCTTGGCAGAGCTACTGAGCAGAGTCACCTCATTGAGAACCTAACATGATTATATGTCATCCTATAGAGGAAGAGCCTCCCCACCTCCCTAGATCGTCCACTGCCATGCGCCTTATTCCATTTTTTCTACACTATATAACTTTGGCAGTCATGCCAAAAGTTCTTACAATAGTTGTACTGAACCCCAATTGGTGCAAAAGTAGGAGTGAAAACAAGCATCTGGGTAGGGATTGTAGTCGAAGAAGAAATCATCGGTGTACACAAAAAAGAAGGGGCAACAAGTACAATCAAAACAGACTGTGCTGCTAACCCACAGTAAAACTCCTCTACACAAAGCATCAAAAGAGCCTCGGTGACGGTAGATCGAGGCGAGTAACTTAGCAGTTGAGCTTTGATAGGCTCAAACTCTAGGTAAAGACGACAAACGAAGTCATAAAGGTGAAGGTGGTGATGGTCCACCCTTGGTACCTTATGACACTCTTGGCAAAGAGGAGAAACCATCTCATACAGCTAGCGCCAGAGATTGGATAGGGCTCAATAGAAATTGTCAACAAAGGAGTCCTCCTGGCAAATCGTCTCTAGCTCATGCTGAAGTAAAAATAAATATGGATCGCTGGTCTACTGGCATTTCTCATAGAAGTACTTCTGGGTCTGATGAGTAGAATGCAGACCAATAATATCAGGCTAGATAGAGTCGTCGATGCTAACCACCAAGATGACTCGAACATGGGCCTCATCAGCACTCCAGTGCTTGAAAGCGTCAATGACATGCTGAAAGGCCTCATCAATAGTGTTAGTAGCGACAACGACAGCCTCTACCTCCTTCTTGGCAGCATCATCTCTTGCTAGAGGAGCAAAAGTAGGCTGCCTGGTAGGAAGCTGAACCAATGATAGCGGACAAAGCCATGCACCAATGATATGTCCCCATAGGTAGATACCAACAAGCATGATCTCCATAAGTGAAGACCATAACTTGTAGTTCATCCCATGGAATTTTATTTTCAAGAATCGGATCACAGCATATAGAACAAAAGCCAACAATAGGCGGTGCTAGATGGAGCGGCGACCAAGGCAACGAAGTCTAATAGACAGCACTGCATGACATGATGGTTAGATCGATGTGAAGAAGAACATTATTATTTATTTTTTTAGGAAAGGAACACTTTTATAGCAACCGAATAGAAATCGATCAGGTTTCTATTCATAGAGACATTAGTATGATCTAGAAGGGGCTCGGTCCCGATGTCACCAGTCAATGGCAATGGCACATTGGCTGGAGTTGGCGGAGGTTGGTAGCGGCAACCAATCGGGCGGCCCCGATGGGCGATGGCTAGGGACAGAGGAAGAGGAGCTCGAGGGGCAAGCGCTAGTCTCCAGAGAGTACAAGGGACTATATACAAAGACAACCCTACACATGTAGGGAAATATAAAAGAGATATGCCTACTCTAACATGTTTGATGCCCTCAAGAGGAAGTTTCAATGGGCTACTTTGTAAGTTCTGTTGCATATTTTTACTATATGCATCAACTAATAAAAACAAACAATGTCTTATGTGAGACCATGTGGAGGTCACCCTAACTGTGTGATGAGCATTTGACAACTTTAATAATGATAAAATTGAATTCGAATAGATGAAAATAAATATGAACAATTTGGGGAGAAGTTTGTGGTTTAAGTAGTTTAACTGATATCCAGGGGTGGTCTAACTGATTTTAGCAGGCAGTCAGACCAGCTTGTGTGTGCTTGGGAAAAATGCCTAGGGCGATCTGACCACCATGAGTGAACGGTCAAACCAGCCTAGATCACTTGGGAAACTGGACACCACATACTTGTGTCGAATTGTATTGGGATTGATTTGCACTAGGTGTTATTGCAAATGAAAATAGATAGAAAAATGCTAAAAATTGATTTGCAGAGCGTGTTTTCTGGGAAAATTAACCGATTTGACTAGCCAAACCATGGCAGTTAGACTGCTAGCATGATAAGGATAGTCAGATCTGCCATGAACTTTCAAAATGTTGTTTTGAGCTAAAAATTGTGAATTGGGTCAAAAATGGTTCTTGAGCTATGCCATGGTTGCATGTGTTGCATGATGCATTTATGGATTAACGTGGGTTAAGTTAGGATGAATTTATGCTCGAAAAAGGTTTGTTTGGTCTATTATTGTGCAGATGTTTCTAGAATCAACTATAGTCAACAACGATATTGATGGGACCTGCCAAACCTATTTCTGAAAAACTATGTGCTTTCACTTGCCATGACACCAATGATGGTGTGGCAGATAGCTGCATCGCTCAAACGGCTTAAACCCAGCTTCTGCTTCTAGTTTCTGTTTTTTTTCACTATTCAATAATTTTGTCTTTTTCTGGTTTTTTTAGATTTTTTTGGGCTTTTTTGCCTTTTCTTTTTTTCTCGTATTCCTTTGCATTGTCTGTGATGGGCTAACATATTTTTTCTATTTTTTAAATTTAATTATACCAAATAATCCAACTCAGCTACAGTAAAAAAAATAAGCCAGCTACAGTAAAAAAGCTATAAGCTAACGCCAAACTGAGCGCTACCAGAGTTCATTCTTGGAAATAAGTTGGGGAGGGGTTTATTTTTGAATCATTGTTAAAAAAAAGGTTTGTTTAATAAAAAGATTCTGATTTTGTGCTGTGACTCAATGGGTATATCTTCTAAGTAGTATTTGAGAGTAATTAGCCCATCGATTTCATCACATGTTTGCTGAGCTCAGATGTAATCATCCAGCTTTATATTGTCTATTAATTAATGCAATTTTTACCACAACTTGGGGCCTATTTATGCCCCTATGATAGATTCACCCGTTTACATTGGACTGATCTGCGGTGACCTTAGTGGCCCATTAGTCTATTCACTTTTGCATTCGTTCTGCAGCAGGCAATTAAAATTTGACATATTCTGATATTTGTGTGATACAGATTGCTTCTGACGGATGTTAAGGTAGCTTTCGGAATAGCGATGGCTTATGGTTTTTTTACTGTAACTGGTTGATTTTTTACTGTAGCTAAGTTGGCTTATTTGGCATAATTAAATTAAAAAATAAAAAACATGCTAGTTCATCACGAACAATGCAAAGGAATACAAGAAAAAAAGAAAACATAAAATAAAAAAACAAAAAAAAAATATGAACAGTGATTTAAAAGCCCAAAAGCCATTGCTGAACACGGCTTCTCCCATCGCTGAGCAGCCCCTGTTCATTGTAGCATTTGCAAGTGTTGGGTTTGAGCACTCAACGCTATCCCGTGGACGCAACTAACACGAGAGAACACTCTGGAGCTAAACTGGAGTACAACGGAGAGAACCTCTATTCTCTTGTACTACTAAGCTCTATGAAGATGAAACACAGGGAACATCAGAGACACAACTCGACTTGTGTTGTTTTGTTCCTATTCAACTTATTTATTCTCCGCACTATCTCGAACTTAAATAAGCTCATCAAGACATGCATACGCACACCAGCCATAACAACCCCGACCGGTTCTTGCGCCACAACACGTAACGTGCACCTTTAGAATCGGTAGACCAATTCTAGCCTTCATGCAACTACTAGCTACTTGATCCGCTTATTTTGCTAACGACTACAACCACAACGGGCAGCACTAACATGCAACTAGAAAAACTCAACAACGTGATGTGCATACGAGTACTACGTGCACAGTACAAAGCAAAATGCTAACATCAACAAGATTAAACACTAACATTCTCCCCTAATCTTGTTGCACTAAAGCAGGGCTGGTTCGTCGCCAGCGTCTGCCTCGACAAGCAACGCTTGCTCCTTCTCTTCCTTCAGTTTGGCGCACTCCCAGGAAAAATGACCGTACTCGCCGCACCCATAACACCTCACCTTAGCCTTGTCAAACTTGCCACGCTTGAGCCCGTCCTTCTCCTTACCCCTCCACTGAGCCTGTGTGAGCAGCAAATGTTCCTCCTGATCCTCATCATCTTCATAGGCCTTCACACGCTCCTCAAAAGCTTTCAGTCGGCCAAATACCTCCTGTGTCGTCATCTTCTTCATGTTGCCGAATTGCTCGATGGTGGTGGCAATCGGCAAAAACTTCCGCGAGACGGCACGAAGGATCTTCTCCACTACTTCCTGTTCCTCTTTCTTCTCACCAAGAATCCTCATCTGGCTAACAATGGTTGTCAGCCGTGCAGCAAACTCATCAACGCTTTCCTTCTCCTTCATGCTCAGCTTCTCGAGCTCCCTTTTCAACGTTTGAACTTTTGCCCTTTGCACACGATCCGCACCCATGTGCATGGACTTGATCGCCTCCCATGCCTCCTTTGCCGTATCCATCTCCATGATCATGAGGAGTGTCTCCTCCGAGACACCTTGGTAGATGGCCAACAATGCCATCTTATCATGGCTCTTGTCGATGTCGTTGTCGCCCTCCACGGCATCCCATACACCTTGCGCGATCATGTGCACCCTCATCTTCGTCTTCCATGCTGCGTAGTTTGTACTCGTCAGCAACGGGTACTGGAACGGCACGGACGCCTTCGCCGCCGGCGCCTTGGATGCCACTATCTCGCGGCTGCTGGTACTTCCTATCATTGCCCTGCTCTGATACCAAATGTTGGGTTTGAGCACTCAACGCTATCCCGTGGACGCAACTAACACGAGAGAACACTCTGGAGCTAAACTGGAGTACAACGGAGAGAACCTCTATTCTCTTGTACTACTAAGCTCTATGAAGATGAAACACAGGGAACATCAGAGACACAACTCGACTTGTGTTGTTTTGTTCCTATTCAACTTATTTATTCTCGCACTATCTCGAACTTAAATAAGCTCATCAAGTACATGCATACGCACACCACTGGCCATAACAACCCTGACCAGTTCTTGCGCCACAACACAGAACGTGCACCTTTAGAATCGGTAGACCAATTCTAGCCTTCATGCAACTACTAGCTACTTGATCCGCTTATTTTGCTGACGACTACTACCACAACGGGCAGCACTAACATGCTACTAGAAAAAACTCAACAACGTGATGTGCATACGAGTACTACATGCACAGTACAAAGCAAAATGCTAACATCAACAAGATTAAACACTAACAGCAGGTGCGGGAGGCTCACGCAGCCCAACTGAACTATATTCTGATTGTAGGTGCACAGGAAGCAGAATCGGGGAAGGTGATGGATCTGTCCTTCGTTTTCTTTTCATGTTAAATGGCCAATTACTCGCTTGGATTTGGATGCACCCTGATGTGGTATTTCAATGAGTATTGCGTGATCATCCAAGCCAAAGGGTTGCAGAGTGTTTCTATGAGGAATATGAAGAGTTGGCAAGCGTACAATACTTCCAAGACATGTCCTAAGCATAGCCTGTAATTGGTGTTTTTTTTTGGGAACTTTTTGTTTCTGCCGTTGTTATTCAGACCCAATCAAAATCGCCATGTCCTCGTGCCCACGGGGCTGCTGTGACCGTTCGCCTTCACCGTCGCGTCTTGCACTTGCGAGCTCGCACGTCGTGATCACCACCTGGACTAGCGAAGAGGTGGTGCAGATGTGGATGGTTCAAGGTGTGGCCTGCCAACAATGGAGGGAGGAGAGCAGCGGCGAGGATGACTCGAGGTAGTAGTGCCTACGATCTTGGGGGAAAGCCCATTCCGTAGGAAGACACGTGAAGGATAGGAGCTGAATAGCGAGCTTTGGGTCCTGGGGTCACGCACAGGATAGCGACACATTGGATGTACTCTCAGATTTAGCCTCCGCTCTAAACAGTTTTCACTTCTGATTTTTTTAACTTTCAATTTATTTAAACCAAAAACTATTTGAAACATATTAAATTTCTAATTTTGACTTATTTTATTATTTTTATTGTTTTCTTTTATTCCTTTGTGTTGTCTACGACAACATAATAGTTTTTTTCAATTTTTTTATTTTTTATTTTTTCTTAGAAAAAGCTAACAGCTGCTACAGTACAATTTTAACCAAAAATTAGTTGGAACACCATCTTAAACCACATAGAACAGTTGGTTGGTTGAGAACCGAGCATACCTCCGTTAGCTTGCCATTGAGCGTCTAGTACATCTGCGTTCAAATATTGGGTTTGACATGCGTTTACCTTTGTGTATGTATGTATTTGGTAGAAAAGTATGTATTCGTACTTCACAAGATACTGGATAAATCTTGAATTTATCTAGCGATCTTTGCTTTGGATCTAGCATGTGTTTTAATAGAATGTACATACTGTTAAGGAACCGTCGCTGACGAGTCTAATCCGACCAATTCCTCATATGCAAAGAGATGGATCAAACATAAACTATTGCAAATTACAAATTGAACACAGAGAGATAAGATAAGAACTTCTTTCTTTATTTCTTTCTCTATTTATATCTAACTTTACAATGATTAGGACCCCTATTTATAGACTAAGTGTAGAGTGTCCACCCATAGGCCAGACTTACAGGCTCAGGCTCAGGTTTCCCAATACCCATCATTGGGTACTCATCCAATACGTTCACGTCTCATCAAAACTCTATAAAAACTCAGTAGAAAAATTTAAAGAGTACATGATACATGTTACGTTGTATTGCACGAATTGTCTCATTAAAAACCTTGGCCGAGAAACTTTAGAAAACTTATCAAGGGAAAAAAATAGTACAATCCACCCAATTTCATTTAATCTACATGATTTATTATCTGGATACACAATCTTCACGATCAAGTTTAATAGTGAGCTTGAAAAAAAATTTTCCCCTGAGTTCTGCACTTTTCTAAGTCTCATTATTCCAATTCCACGTACACATCTTTCAAAATTAGATGCTGAAAGTGACTTAGTGAATAAATCTGCAAAGATTTTCACATAACTTAGTATGCAATACCATAATTTTGTCCATCTTTTACAATTTGTGATCATAAAAAAACTTAACGATCCCTCTTCTGATGGCTCAACGAGTACATCTACAACCCATAGCATGGGTGCAAAAAGATCAAGAGCTACTACATCAGGAGTATGGAATGATTTTGACAAGAAATTCAGGACCGACAATGATGGAAATCCGGTGAGGTATGCTGTTTGTAAAATTTATGGTAATGAATTGACTGTAAAATCTTCAGGTGGGACGGTTCACTTGCAATAGCATGCTGCAAGCTGCAAAACAAGGCAAGGAATATAAATGCGCCAAACGCAACTAAAATGTAACCCCGACGGCTTAGTACGTACTTGGGAGTACAACCCGAAGGTAGCCCACGAATTATCTATTTTCCTTCACACACAAGTTCATCAATCTCGTAGCTCTTCCAGTAGAACCCAAGTTATCGACCCCAAACTTACTGAGAATGATTGGATTGTTGGTGAAAAAATATTTTCTTTTTTAGAATTTTTTTATAAGTTTACACTTTATTTTTCTAGAATATACTACACAATCTCTCTTTTAATTGTTCATAACATTTTTGAAATTGCCACTCACCTAAAGGCTTTTGAAAATAATCCTATACTACAGGATGCTGCAGTTGCCATGAAAACTGAGTTTTTAAAATATTATAGGGAAATTCCTATTTCATATGCATCACCTTTATTTTGGATTCTAAAGCCAAACTCCAAGGATTTATAAATGTATTACAATTTTTAAGTGATGCTACTAGTTTAGATTACTGTACATACTATAAGAATAGTTAAGGATAAATTACATGAGGTATACGAGAAATACAAAAATAAGTTTGGGTCTGTGTATTTGAAAAGACCCCAGATAACCCCTAACACCTCTGTGGGGACTATACAATGGGACAAGATTTTTTGTTCTTCCTCTCGAGATTCTCATAAAGTGCACATCAGTCAGGAGGAGTAAGGCGGCAAAGTACCGAGGACCTATCAAGCTATCTCAACAATAATAGCGTCAGTTTTGAGTATGAGTTGAACATCCTCTTATGATGGCAATGTAATTTAACAAGTTAATAAAGCTCAGTATATTATTGATAATAGTTATCTTGATGATTAATAATATCTATAATTTTTCTGTAATTTTTATAATTTTTTACAATTTTTTCTTTATTTTATATATTTTTCTATAATTATTTTTAATTTTTTCTCCTTTTCCGAGCTAAACGAATCAACCATGCTAGCATGGTCGTTTAACTCTAATCGTGCTCGTGCCGACACGGCACGGTCACAGGTAGTATCTAGACTCAGTCTTTGACCTGTAGGCCGGCACGATTCGACTCATTTATTATCTCTATGTAAATAGATGTGCCTGCTTCGGATCTATACAGCGTCGGCACGGTCCGTTGGTGAGGTCTGCTCGTATCCATCTAGGCGACCGACCGAGAAAGATGGGCCACCCCAGTGATTCTCCAGCGACAAGAAACCCAAACCCAGACCAAAACCCCACGCCGCCGTTGATGCCTCCGCGCAGGCGCCCCGCGCAGGCACCCCGCGCCGGCGATCCAGGCAGCCCGGGACCTGCAATTGCGCGCAACTCCTCGCCCTCCTCCGCCGGCGAGCTTCACGGCCTCCGGGAGGAGGAGGCGGGCGGGGCGGACGTGCCAGGTTCTTGGTCGGCGGCTTCTCCGGGCTCCGTGTCCGGGAATGCCGCTTCCGGGGGGGAGAATAATCCTAAGGCGGCGTCCCAGGCGGAGGGTAAGGGCAAGAATCCGGCCGCGTTCGTGCGCGTCTGGTCGGCGGCCGACGAGGTCCGCATCCTCGAGTGCCTCGCCGCGCACGTCAAGGCCCACGGCGCGCCTCCGGGGCGCGCCGAGCTGCGCGCGATCCTCGCCGGGCGCGTTCTGGACAAGGAGGAGTTCACCGTCACAGAGATTTACGAGAAGGTCCGCCGGCTGAGGGGCCGGTACGAGAAGCTGTGCTCCGCCGCCGGAGCTCCACTACCAGGCGGCGATGGCGAGGAGCTCCGCAAGTACGAGCTCTCCAAGGCGATCTGGGGCGACATGGCGGCGCCGCCACCGAAGCGCGACAAGAAAGAAGGCGGCTCCGATGCGGCGCCGGGCACGCGCGTCCGCAGGGGGTTTGAGGAGCTGCGGCGCCTGTACCCTAACCTCGCCGCAGCGGTGGATCGGATCACCACTGGGGAGCACGGAGATATGGAAGGAACCGATCTCAAGAGGGCATTCGAGTTCGTTGATGACGTTAAAGCCGGGGAATTGGACGCCATGGTGAAGAAGCAGAGGGTCTCGGAGGTCAAGACGATGCTGAAACATGACGGCGTACGGAACGAGGTGCTTACCACGCTTATCGGACACATGGACTGAACAAGGCTTGAATGGTATCTTTCTCTCTTTCGTGGTACATGAACAGCTTATATACATTAGCCTTCATTGATGTTTGTTAATATATCATACGGAAAACTACGAACTCATGGACCATGGTAGTTTATCTAGCAAGATGACGGTGATCTTGCTTTGGACCTTATATATTGGCCTTCGTTGATGTTTGTTAATTATGTATTAACGTCACTCTATAAAATCTCATCGAGATTGCGGAGTAGAATGGAGAATTACCTGGTAACTTGTTAACATGGATTCAATTAGGCAGAAAGTCGAATGATATTCTGTTGTCCATCTTGTGTCAGCCAGGGCTGCCTTGAGTAGTTTCAGTCCAGTCCGGAGAGGTGGTGCTGTTCTAAAAGTTGATAGTTTCTTGATAGTTTCTTAGGGGAGATACTGCTGAAATATAGTAACGAAGGTTTTTAATTCGAAGTGAATGTGATAGTAGTGGCATTCTGGCCGTGGTGTTGGGCAGGGATGGAACGCCGCCGTTGACGGACCTAGCCGAGGGAAGCTCGTGCCGCCACCGCCGCCGCCGCCGAATCGAGATGAGGAAGCTGCGCCGCCGGGAGCCAGGGGAGGACGGGATGGGAGATGGTGAATATTTTCTGGAATTTTATTGTGCTGTGGGCTTCACCTTAGCACCCACCCACATGGGCTCGAAACATCGCATAGAATTTGCATCAAGCCATGTCATCAGACGTAGATTCTACCTTATGACCAACCTGGATCCTACACACCGGAGATGTGATGCCGTCCACTTTGGTACCTGTGAGCAGAGAGCAGGGGTCATCTGTATTTTCAGCACGAGCTGCGTACTCCAGCTGGCACTCGAGGGGTTTGTGCACGAATCTCAAAGCACATCCAAAGGGTAGCATTTCGTGATTCCACAAGATTTTTATCGAGGGATTGGAGTGACAGATAACTATAACTGTGAAATTCGAAATAAAAATATATCACTTAAAAACTTCTCTTTCAGTCGGTGCGGGCGCAATCTCATGCACGTACGGTTCATTTTTTTAACCGGGAAAATCCATTTCATTAAGCAATGGAAAATACCTTTTTTTTACAGAGGGAGAAACAGCGCGGTGGAAGAGGGAAAAAGTAGGACGGCAAACATGCCGTAGTTTTGCATACAAACAATGTCCCTAAAATTAGGTCATACCGCTACAGTTGGCAAGGATGCGACATATTGAAAACAAACATTGTACATTCCAAACCACGTCAACTTACGTTCCTTGAGCCATTTTATAACACTCAGTTCTAACCTCTGAGCTCGAAATAGTATCACTATCTTAACATTTACTATTTATATCTACTGCTGCTAGAATTCGGCAACAACTCCTCTGTTGCACTCAACGACATGATAAGCAGTTAAGCACACATACTTACCAGTGAGTGTTGAGACAACAGTTCCCGATTACCATCTATTAAAAGAAAGGTATAATCCACACTATACGAGGCATTTCCAACAAAACACATTTTTAATGCTAACTACCAAAACATGGTATTAAAGTTTGATCATGACAACTAGAGGTGATATGTAAATTACTGTTGCACGTGGGAATATACGTGTGCTACTCCTGCCCATGCATGTCGCCTTCACCATACACCTAAAAACAACAACAAAGTAAGAGTGAATCTGAAGACTCAGCAAACACACGATAAAACAATAACATTAATTTAGTAATTCAATCAATTCTATGATTGTGATCTGTAAATCAAATCCATGACTGTAAACTATAAATTAAATCCATAATTGTAAGCAGTAAATCATAATCTTTGTAATTGTATCACTTTCTCTGTCACTTTCATGTAATGCATCTGTAACTGTAGCTATACCGGTATAGTGGAGTGTTCACCCGTCGATAAACTACTCAATCGCCTTGTCTTCTTTCATACGAGGTCTCAACCTCTACTCTCGTGGAGTTCCTACCGAAGTAGATCCTATACTCCTGTGTATGAGTGTAATATATGATGCACATGCTTAAAATATTGGCATTTAATCATAAGCAGTACTCATTAGTGTATTATTAGTACGTAATTATATACATCATCTCATAAATACTATAGATCATGGCATAAAAACACAAGTAGAAAATATTCATTATAATTTACTATTTTACTATGCACTTACCCGTTAACCTAGCGATGATACGTGGACAGCACCAAAACCGAACCGTCATCTATACAAACATCATCTAGTTTCAATACATTATAACAATACACACATTCATATGAACAACATTAATTCTATGCGTAAAACCGACTGTAGATTTAAGTTTGTACGCTAAATCCCTGTTCTCGATACTATTTGGCCGAAAGACTTCTGACGGCCATTCTTGTCTTTGCTCCCTCTCCTTTCTTAATCTCCCATCACATAATTTTCTCCGTGGATCTCTCTCTCTCTCTCCTCACATAAATTTTTCCTCTTTCAATAATTGGCCGGATGGCCAGGACCAGCCGGCTACCTCCTAACTTCCCATTCTTCCCTCCCTCTCTCCCTCTCTAATTTCTCATACTAATTAATTACCTACCTCAGCTAAACATATTAATTAACTATACTAGTTAATCATTCTTCCTAGTCCCTACTGTGATGAGGCGACGGGGTCCCGATCTTCCGATAGAATGGTAACTTCAATTTGGAGGAGAACGACTTTCACGATGCGGCTACTAACCGATCACGACCAGAACGCCAAGCAATCACTAAACCACACTCCGAGTCGTTATCAACCGTGCCAAGAACGTGGTTGATCTGACCACGAAGGTCTATTTCTACATGCAACCGAGAACACGCAAGAACAAGATAACAAGCAATCTCAAATTGCAAATAGAATTGAAATACTCAATATGGTGGGATTCCGAATAAGGATCTTGACAGGTGGTCATCCGACACAACTGAAGATACAAGTTGCAACACAGGCAAACTAAACATAAACGAAATCCAAGAAAACTAGGGGGGTGCGGCCTCCTTAAATAGAAGAGTGGAAGCCACACAAAACTAAGAAAACAAGGGGTGGTACAATTTTACTGTTCATATGAACAGTAGCACGGCCATAAATTGTGGGGGTAGCACATTCCTCTTTGGCCCATGCATTACAAGGCCCGATTTGGCCCAAACAGGTAGTGTAGCAACTTTTTTTGACGATTGCAGGTCGTACAGAAGGAATTTTAAGGCAAAACTGGATCCGTTGGAAAGAGGACGAGAAAAGCTTTCCATCAAGTACTCATGGACCTCAAACGGACTCCGTTTGTAAAAGTTATGTTTGTTTGAAGTTGAACCTATTAGGCTGAATCCGAACTGATCTGGAGGCCGAATTGGATTCCAAAACATGTCCCACTTGAACTCTTGCTTGAATTGGTCCAAAAGTGACATGGTGACCACAAGGAAGAGTTGGGGGAGATGTCGATATGTTCTTGACATGTTGGTTGGCTTCCCTTTTGGTAGATCCCAACTACGAGCTCGTAGTATTGATGACTCCTCCTTGTATAGCTGATAATTTAAGTGATGCATAGGAACTCTTGTATTTCAAACAGTAACCATTACTAATTTGGTTGTAACCACCGGGGCCATGTCCTCATCATACTGTGCAAACACGCATGCAAGCACAACCCAACTTCTAGCAATCCATTCTAGCTATTACTACCATCCCTCGTCTACTCACTGTGTTGTCGAATGTGTTGCAAATAATGCATAGAAAAATAGAGACAAGAGACACGGATTTTTATGTAAAAACCCTTACGGGAAAAAACTGCAGGCCCTCGAAGGCAAATCACTATAATGAGAAGAGATTAAAATGGAGAGCTTCTCTTGGGGCTTAATATCTATGGACTACTGGGGTACATATATTGTGTGGGGGAAGAAAATCCCACATAGAGAGGAAAACAAATCAGAGTCCTATAAGGACACGGTTACGAATTCATATCACTTTTCAACAATCTCCACATTGAGCCGAATTCGGATTACTTTTCAACAATATATCTCCACCTTGAGTCGAATTCCCTCCAGTAGTCGAAGAATGTCATGAACTCCTCTAACAAAATCAGCATGTACACCTTGAGCACCGAAAGTTCAAAGGACTAGTGAGTAATACTGATCGTGCAAAAGTGCACACTCGCAAGTGTACAGGTTGCCACTAAGATAGCAGCGAGATGTCGTGTTCTCCACAGGGACTAGACTACCGGTGACATAACACCAAACCAAAGCTAAGTCGCACGAACGGGGGGATAAAAAGGGAAATGAAGATCCTAAATGAACTACGGGGCTGAAGGAGAGAGGGAGAGAAGAATGACAGAGAAAGGCAAGAAGACGAAGAAATGGACAGGGAAAGAGAGAAGAAGAGGAGAGGTCACTCTACTGAGAGAAAGACTGAAGGGGCCAAGGAAGACATGCTAGCGAGACAGAGGAATGGACTAAAGGGGCAGATAGAGAGAGAGAGAGAGAGCAGTGGGAAGAAGAAGGCACTAGGCAAGAGAATGAGACACGCATTAAAACTACAACTAAAACTACAACCCCATCCTTAACAGCAAGTAAAAGATCAAAACATTAGGACCCTCTCCCTCCTCCACTCCCATTAGGACCCTCCTTTTCTTCACCACTTGGAGGCTGCTAATTTTGCTGCTGCTGCTGCCAAGGAACCCATTCAAACATCTACAAATTCAATTTTTTGAAATTTAAATCTTGACCGATTTTTTTCTTCTCGGCCGCTGTCGGGATATCCGGTAACCGGCGGTTTCCAGCCGGTAACCGCTGGGATTTCTATCCCTGGACCGACCACAAAAATGTTGGGAAATTGGTTCTTTACACCTATGAGGAATTGCATTAGAAATGTAGTGCATAAGATGGTATATTGATCCGAAACTGGAATTGAGAGATAATTAGAAAATACTGAAAGCCCAGAGAGTATGTTTTTTATGCAAGTTAACCAGTCTGACTAGCCGGACCATGGTGGTCAGATTACCGGTGGTCTGTCCAGCATGGTAAGGAGGGCAGTCAGATGGGTCGTGAATTTTTCAAAGGTCGTTATCGTAAGCTGAAAATTGAGAGTTGAGTAGAGAATGGTTCTTGAGCTTTGACATGTTTGCATTTGTGTTTTATTATGTATTTATGGACAGATGTTAATTGAGTTGGAATGAACTTGTGCTCATAAATAGTTTTACTTAGTCTATTCTTGTGTGGGTGGCTTCGGAGTCAATTATGGTTAATAGCAAGATTAATCGGAACATGTATGGTAGAATCAAGGTCCAGCGTGATCATAGAATGATTGGACTCAACTAAGACACACTACTAGAACTTAGGATATTAACAACCAAGTAATAACGACGGCAACAAAACTTTGGCTGTTAATAATATTTATGTGTGGCCCGAAAGTAAAATCAGCGCTTAACAAGTCCCAAGTAAGTCTACATCCCCAAGTTCCCTAATTTCTCTCCCTTTCCATATTCTCTAATTCCCAAGTGAAACCAATTTTCCATTAGTAAATATATAGTCGGTACTCATTTTCAATTAAGAGGTATGTGAGCGAAACAAATCCCTTGACTTCTGTCATTAGTATGAGATCTCCTCAGCGACCCAGAAGGCCACCGGAATGCTTGTTGGGTAAGCTTTCAACAAATCCATTGACTTCTAATTATTTTACATTTCTAAATGTACACAATTGAAAGGTAGCTGCCATCTTCCTATGCTTGTTGGATAAGCTTTCAACTAATGGATCATCATGTTGTATTTTGACATTTTTTGAGTAAGACGATATTTTTATTTTGGTCCTGCAGCACAAGATGAACCTAAGCACCAGCACTTGTCTAGAAAATAAATTCACTATGTGATGATAAGCTATTAGTTTCAATATTTGGTGCCTTTAAAAAATTTCGTCAAGTTGTAAATTAATTAAAATCTACTGTTTACAATGTTTGCTTCCTAGATTTGATTATGGAAGTTCTACCCTACATTGAATGAAGTTCTATCCTATTGAAGCATCCATCTCACTGTTCATGGGGAATGAGTTAGTGAAGGGTAAAAAAACTGTGTCGTTTTTACTGTAGCTGATTTAGCTTTTTGGGCATAATTAAATTTAAAAAAAATGTAAAAATAGAAAAAATATGTTAGCCTATTACGGACAATGCAAAGGAACACGGGAAAAAAAAGAAAAAATGCAAAAAAAAAGCTCAAAAAATTCAGAAAAAGACAAATTACTGAATAGTGAAAAAAAAAGCTGAAGCTGAAAAAAAGCTGAAACGAGCGGGGCCTATGTCCTCTCACTGAAGTTTCAAAACCCCCCACATGATACTGGTCTCTACTGGCCGATCAAATAATGTATGCAGATAGATAATTATTAGAACCTACACTTGCTAGGTTTTAGTTTAACCTTAGCTTCATTGCAAATTCTGTTTTATTTTTGGAACAATTTCATTAGGAGATAAATTAACCGTAGTCCCTCTGCAGATGCAACCATTAATCTAATCTACATGGTGAATTATATAGGTGGGACTTGTCTTCCTTTACTTTTTTTTTTATCTGGGACCTGTCTTATCGTGGATATCTATATTACTGTCCCTTTTCTTCTCTATGATCAATTATGTTGTGAATAATAGAATACACACTAGCTTTGTTTGGGTAGTAAGCTGCTATAGAATAAATCCTTGAGGAGCAGACTCTAAGATGTTGAATTACATTTCCCCATTATGATTTTCAGATCAGCCAGGCTAGCTGTTGTGATCCGACACAAAAGATGTGCATAGCTTGGCTGCGGATATTGGTAGAGAACTTGCATTTCTCAACACTTAATTACTGAAGCCATGTTGGGTTATTTTATCATATTAATTTCTATGCAGTGGTAAATAGAAATTAATGTTAGAAGGAGTCATCGAGCACCCCGGAAGCGGTGGCTAGCCCCAGAGCTTCAGCACCTAGGCTACTTGCAATTGGCCGGACCTGCATCAGCTGGCGCGAGGGAATTGGGTATGCTTGGCGGTCCTAGGACGCGTAGGACATTATCTATCTCGGGGTGAACATCCCTAATCTCTGAAGGCAGCACATGGCTCGGGCTCATCCGGAGGGCGGATGGGTCGTCCACAAGCTCCTTGTGCTTCGGAGCTAGGGAGGTCTTGTGGAGTTGGAGTACTTATTGGTATGAATCATATCCTTTTATTAATTAGCTATGCTCCCTACAGACGGCGCCAATATTATAGGTGTGAAAACAAAACACATTAGAGGGGCCGGACGTTGGCCATGCTACGGGTCAGTGTCCATGAAAGCAAGAGTGACGCAGAGATTTATACAGATTTTAGGATCCGAGAGGACCACTCTACTCATGTCAGCAACCTTCGGAGGGTTTTGAGGGTTCCTCCCATAAGACACCAGTTTAAATAGATATTCGTATTCCTTGTGAGCTTGGATTACAAATGAGATATACATAGGGTATTTATAGGCTTTAGGTCATGTAAAAATGATCAAAATGTCCCCTAAGAGATAGCTACCTATATATGTGAGGGATATAATTGTCCTTTGCGAACATAGTTACATTTTTTGGACTTGAGTGCATGTCTCTTTGTCGAAGTGTGTCCCACTGAAGAATGGATGAATTACTCCCCCCAACACCGCCCCTCTTCTGCTTGCTGGCTGGGTGCCGGTTTACCACTAGTGCACTGCGTACCAAGGAGGCATAGAAGCAACCAAGGAGGCAGGACAGTACTCTGTTGTGCGATGACAGCTTGCTAGTGAATAATATACCTTGCATATTTCACCAGTTTTGCATGCAACTTGTAGTGCATGCGGTCGGTGGCAGAGGCAACCGGCCGGGCAGGTTGGGCACCAGTCTGGGCATGCCGGCGTCGAGCCGCGGACCTCCGGTGATGTCCCGCCGCCGTCTTCTCGGGCAGGTGGGTGGTGGGCCGGTGGCTTGCTACCTGGGTGGCTGGCCAGAGTGCAGTGGGTTGGGCCATCACGTAGGCGGGTAGGCCACAGCCCAGAGCCTGCAGCGGTGCATCCTGGTAACTAAGCGAACACACTCGATTATCCGAGTTCCGATGGCTCGTGCGGGCGCGACAGCGCGGGCTGTGGCCTGCGGCAGAGGCGCAGAGCAGTAGGCCGCAGCGGTTTTTTAAAATTTAATTATGTTAAATAAGTCAACTCAGTTATAGTAAAAAATTAATCAGCTACAGTAAAAAAAATATAAACCACTGTCATTCCGAACGCTACCGAAGTTTCTCGAGAGTTATATGCTCCAAAGAACTCCAGGTTTGATGTTAGCAAATTTACTCGATTTACTGAAATTTAGATGGAAGATCAACTTGAGATTTACAATCTTCATGTGGGAAGATATGCTACATTTCCTACTTATCAAGATCTTATATCATTGGCTATAAAGACGATTGAAACTAAAAAAACATACGGTATTTTTATTAGTTTACAAACTCATTGAGTTGACATTGATAAAGACTAAGTTGCGCACGAAGATTTCCGATGAAGGTTAAATGATTTAATAGTGTCCTACATCGAGCGAAAGATATTTAAAATAATTGATGATAACAAGATTATCCAACGGTTGCAAGGCTTCAAATGTCGGAGAATGAACTTGCACAATAATATGTATATTGGAATTCAAGATTGCTTTTAGTTTAGAACTAATGGGATTGCTAATTTCGTATGCACATATCGATTTGTCTATAAAATGTTAGCAACAGTCCGTGCTAGATTAGTTTAGAACTCATTGAGTCTTGTCCAGGCTAGATTTATTTCCTTGCTCCGCCCCTGCATGCGGTGGACCAGGTCAAAGACGGAGAGGAAGCTAGTCGGCCGTCCAAACTCCGTCGACAGTTCACTTTAGCCAGAAAATCCATCGTCTGCCACTACGTTATCGTGCCGTGCACTGCAAAAGTCCAGAGCTTTTTCTGGGGGGCGATAATTTTCCTCACGGACGTGCAACCGGCCGTCAGAAATAATCGCGTCCTGAAGGTGGATCTCTTCTTTTCAAGTTCAAAAACTGTTTTTCGATTTTTCTATAATAACTAGTTTTCAAATAAAATATCTTTTTAAGCTAAAAATTTACAAATTCATTGTAGTAAACACTATAACGATTTCATTTATATCAGTCAAAACCACACACGAGTTCCTGTTATTCCATATTCTTTCTCACAAATAACCCAAAAGGTATAAACCGCAGCCAAAAACTATAAACCGAAGCTAAAAAGAACAGACCCATTAGTCTTCGCCTGATAACTTTTAGCCATCGCAAAAGCCCTAAAACCTAGTAGTGATGGTGAAAGTATCAATTTTGGGCGGTTGGACAAAAAAAAGTGCATGTAATTCAACCGAGGCTGGTTCCTCCTCTTCTTCACGGTGTGAGTAAGAATGGGACTTAGGGCCCTTTGTAATTAGTAAGGTATAATCAATCATTCCTCTTCATGTAATAGATGAAGTTCTCGCAATCTTTGTGCCCTTGTCTTTATTTGCTTGTGTTCTTATTCTTGTATGTGGTGATTTAGTTCTCTTCATGCTTCTCTTGATCTTATTGTGATCCATGATGTGTAAAAGGTATCAGTAGATCATTGGTATCAATTTTTACCCATCTCGATCACTCCTATAGCAAAACAAGATTTTGCCTGATTCTTGCCTTTCTTAACCTAGGATTTGTGATTATGTGATCACGGTCTTTCTAGTCAAAACATATGTTTGGATTACCTTACTTGGACATGTGAGAGATGATCTGAAAATTCTCATGATTTAGATCCTCACGAGTAAAAGGTAAATCATGTTTTAGGGTTTGGTGTGTTTTTGTGACCTAAACCATTATTTCTTCAATAGGATGGAATCAAATCCAAGAATCTTGTATTTATTGATTTAATTTGGTTCCTAACATCCTTATGAAAAGTCCATACCAATTTTAGTAGCATTTGAATAAGGTTTACTCAAGATCCAGAAATTTAGATTTTTATCTCAAAAATTTTGTGCCTAAAATCAGGGGAGCGGTCCTACCGCACTTTGCGTTGGCGGTACTACCGGAATGATAGTACCTGCTTTGGGCAAGCGATTGTACCGTCCTCCCTTTTGCAGTCAAACCAACTAGCAGCGATCATACCGGCCCTATGATGGCAGTATGACCAGGCATCTAAGACTTGGTTGTTGTATTTTTTTAATCCTAGATCTCTATAAGTTTTGAGTAAGAGGTGTAATTTGGACTTGATGACTTTCATTATCATTTGAGTAAAGATATTGAATACCAGGGAAGAAAAAAAAAGGCTTTCAAAATCATTCACTCTCAGATTGTTAGTACCGGTCCAATAGCAACTTCACCTATGCTAGTGTCAGGTTGATCAACTACACTAAGCCCGCTCAGTTCGGCTTAATAAGCTAGCTTATAGTTTATTTTTCACTGTAGCTGGCTAATATTGCACTGTGACTGATGGTGGCTTCTTTGTCATAATTAAATTTTAAAAATAAAAATAAAAAATAGATTAGCCCATTACGAATAATGCAAACTAATATAAAAAAATATGCAAATGTTGTATATACAGTCCCGAAAAATAAATTTTTGTCGATCTCATATTTGGAGAAGATGAATCAATCAACAGATTATGATGGGATTCGGTAAGACGGTGACCGGACATAACAAAAAAGATGGCAGCCGGAAATTGGGCGTGATTTTCAGCGAGAAGGATGATGCATGAATTGACATTTTGATCCAATGGATCAGGGCTGGGGTGGCCTCCACGCAATCTCACGACAACTTTAACCGATGCTATCCCTACCAAGCAACGCAAATCCATCTGCTAGCTAGGAACGAAATAAGTTGTATCTCTCAAAAAAGAAAAAGAAAATAGAAAAATTCACATGCGACCTTGACGTTTAGGAAGATAAAATTGACATGACGGAAGTTGGATTATTATCACCTGTTTAATTTTCTACTTGTAGCTATATTATTATAGATTTCCTCTTGTTTTCTTTCCCTCCTTTTTTTTTGTATCAGATGGAGTAACACGTTTATCACAACTACACGAATCTAATAGTGTTATTGTCATGCCCCCACTATACTAATCTTCTAGAACATCTATACTCTTCTTGTATCCTTACATTACTATTTTATTTTCTAGAAATTAGCACTTTTAGTTTGCGCGTTCAGAAGGCCAGGTGATCCAAGTTTCTCCTTTTTTCCAGTTAAAAACTCATGTGCCTGTGTACGTGTTGCTTGTTATTTCTTTGTGTTTGACAATTACATGGTTGCTAGTATATATTTTCAACAAAGTTGGTACGAAGGTGGTGAGCAGGAACTATATGTTCTTTTTCTAATCATCACCGCAGGTAATCGACTGATTTTTGTATGTTTTTGTGAAAAACATGGCTAACAGGTTTAGGAGATGACTTCATTTTCTAATTATCACGGCAGGTAATCGACTGATTTTTGTATGTGTTTGTGAAAACATGGCTGACAGGTTTAGGAGATGACACGTACAGCAAACTAAAGCGAGTGATCAGTAGAATATCTATGATGGTGTTCGGCGCGACAGTGATTAATTAATTAGGTGGATGACCAAAAGAAGGATGCTAGAGGACACTGAATTTTCAGCATAACCCCAGCGCTGCCATCACCAAATGATCAGCATTGACAAAAGAAGGTTCTCATGAGTCCAATCTATGTATGAGAATTAGGCGCTTAATTGGAAGAAACTATTTAGCGCAAATTCGGAAGATAATTACATAGAGCAGGGACAATGCAAAATGAAGGAAAAAAAAGCTACGATAAAAAGCCAGCGTATTCAAATGTCTTTTGGTTTTTAAAAGTTAGAAGCCAGAAGCTAAAAGTATTTTTAAACAGTACCATATAGTACTATATATTTAGATTTTAAATTCGCTAAATTAGTGAGTTTTATTAAACACGCTAGTGTTCCTGTAAGCTCGAGCAATGCAAAATTTCCCTTCTAGTTTTCGCTGAATTTTCTGACTCATGTTTAGAATGTACATGAGTTGTTCTCTCTCTCTCTCTTTTTTTACGAAATGCATGGGAGGAATCTTTTGGGTTTCCGAGTACTACGGGATCCCAAATCAATGAGAATGCATGGGTTATGAATCAGAATTTCAAACATGTCCACCATTCGTCAAATACAAATTAAGAAAATGATCCAGCTTTTTGTACACGTGCGAAACAGCCGGGACGCCAACACCACCAAACCTTTCTCTGGCGAAGATTCAAAACCCCCCAAACGTCAGGTGCAGGCAAATTTCTGAATCCCAGGGATTCCTCTTCTAGAATTCGTCCAACTCCTCGCTTTTTTCTTACCAAATCCTGCATACAGATTACTTCATTGATTTGGACAGGCTAGCTTTTGGTGCCACATGTCACACCTACCACAGCCAGAGCAGGTAGGAAACATGTACTAATGAACAAATACACAGATCGATTGATCGAAGATCTATATCCTAGCTCCAATAACAAGGCGACATGAATCCTCGTCGAAAGAGAGAGAATGAGAGAGACAGAGATGGGATATAGCAGTGCAAACCAATGAGCCTGGTGAAATAATGCAAATGCTTTTGTAGATACTTACAATAATCATCCTCCTTTTTAAGTATATATATACAGTAGAATCCTTTCCTGTTTGTTTTTTTCTCCGAAATATGCAAATATATTTCCATTGTATGAATCAATCCGAAATTTTTTTCCAATAATTTAGAGGACAAAATCTATTGACCATTGCATCACCCTTCAAAATTTGAAGTTTAACCTCAGAGATGAGTCAGCAGAAATGAAAAGGAGAACTACTTTTTTTGCAAGGGAATGAAAAGGAGAAGCTTGATACGAACATTAACTTTTGTCCTCTCCTTTTTCCATTTTAATTTAACTTATTGTTGTAAGGGATCGATTATCTTCCTTCTTTTTTTCCAACCCAAATCGTATTTTAACTAATTACCTTCGTCCATTCTTGGAATTTTTCATGTTGGCTAATTTGATTCTCAAACCAAAGTTGTTTGCACTACTGCACATAATTCTTAGGGAGATTTGGAACTCAATATAGCCCACGGGATCAGTGCATGGATACATGTACAAGTAGTTGCCTTTTGTAGGTACCATCCATGTATACTAGCTGAAGGTGCACACACTTTGCTAATTGTACCTCCACGCAGGCATATTATAATGCATATATTCCAAACATATAATTAACGTCGTGTGTACGTCGTACA
This sequence comes from Melocanna baccifera, assembly GCA_036346265.1. NCBI lineage: Eukaryota > Viridiplantae > Streptophyta > Magnoliopsida > Poales > Poaceae > Melocanna > Melocanna baccifera. The sequence goes on from CM070700.1 coordinate 1,754,395, forward strand.
GCACTGAGTATTACTCACACATGCACCAATACCAATTAAAGTGCATACGTGTACATATAACGTCGTGCACCAATTAAAGTGCATACGTGTACATATATGACCGATGGAAAAAAGGGTTATATATATATATATATATATATATATATATATATATATATATATATATATATATATATATATATATATATATATATATATATAATGAGCTGACACACACAGCAGAAATCGTATTGGAATCATGAGCTCATGATGAGTGTGTCGTCTTGGCCGTTGGGCGGAGCACGGGCAGCATGCCTTTCTCCTGGAGGCTCTTCACCGTCTCGTACAGGCACTGCAGCACCGGCACGAACTCCATCCCCAGGTCCCTGAGCCTCTGGTTCGTGAACTTGTAACCTTTCACCGGAGGGTTCACCTCGTCCTTGCACCTGCACACAAGCCATTAATTTCACCCAAAAGAACGCAGAAAACGTTAAAAGAGCGCGTAAAACGACTATATATATATATCTATCTATCTAGGGAAGTGCTAAGCAGCACTTGAGTGTCTTTTAAAGTTGAAAACACTTAAGTTTTGAATGCTCTTAACCAAAAAAAAAAAAAACTCGATGGCTCCTTAGACACTAGTATATGTGAAATGTTGGAAAGGAAGAGAGAAAGAGATTAAAGGGACATGCAAGATGTTGCGTACTTGGTGGGTACGGGGTACTCGGGGAAGAGCTTGGCGAGGACGCGGCAGAGCTCGCCGCGGTGGAGGGTGCTCTCGGCGCAGATGTAGCGGCCGTGCGCGCCGGGGGCCTCGTAGACGCGGACGTGCGCCTCGGCGACGTCCTTGACGTGCACGTACGCCTGCGCGGCGTTCACGTACGTCTTGGCCGACCCCGTCAGGTACTTCATCACGTGCTCCGTGCTCGCGTTCACCGTCGGCTGCAGCAGCGGGCCGAGCACCAGCACCGGGTTCACCACGATCAGCTCCACGCCGCGCTTCCGCGCCACCTCCCACGCGCCCTGCTCCGCCACCGTCTTCGCGTAGCAGTACCAGTTCTGCACGCATGCGCCCATGCGCAGTTAGTAACAATATCCTTGTACGTGCAATTCAAAGTGGATATGCTAGCACTCCCTTAGCCCTAAAATTAGTATAGGTTGTTGTGAACTCTGTACGATCAAAATTTTTAAACTTTGACCAATAATATATTTTGAAGTATATAATTTGGCTACATAGAAAATATATATTCTATTCATTTAATTTGCTAGTATATTATGATAACAAATTATAGTAACGTCTTATATTGGAGACCGTAAAAAGTTAAAGGACGGAGGTGGTATTTCCTTGTGATTAATGCTCATAGGAGTTTGGATTTTCTCAGTCGAATAATCTGAAAAAAATGTTTTTTCTACAAAGAAAGAACTGATTCGGTCCTTAATTAGGTACTGGTTGGTCACGTGTCTGGGCGCACGTTTTCAACACGTTGGTATTAGAAAATAGAAATATGTATCCAGTGTTAGCTTCTTGATGCCTTAAAGAATGTGTGTGGACCGTATATATGCAGCTTATTAGATGGAGCATCGTGAGCTCGTGTAATTTGTGGAACAAAAAGTCGTTGAGATGAGGATACACTGATCCAGAATCAATGGCCCGGATCAAACATAGTTGGCAAACAGAACTAGTGTTCCCTTTTTCTTTTCGTCGGTGACTTGATCTGAAATATTCACCTTTCACCGGACATGGAACACATGAATCATATTTCCTCAAATAATAAATATCACAAGAAGTTTGCACTTCAATTTCCCTTAATAAAATTTTCAAATATTGCACTTTTTATCATATGAATGAACAAAATGATGATAGTGATCCCAACTGTTTAGATATATATATATATATATATATATATATATATATATATATATATATATATTGTGGTTTAAGTAGTTTGGTCTCAACTACAAAGGATCCCGGATATATATGCGGCAGTTGGTAGAGCAAAAGTATTTGGAGTGGTTAAAATGGGCCGCAAAGAATCGTCTGGTTGGTGTTGGGCGCATTGACCAAGAAACTACACCCCATGGCCATGCAGTTCACAGATCAAGACGTCCATTAATTTCATCCTCGTTTGGTGAGGTTTGTCATATGCATGTGTGCCCCAACAAAAGCATATTATTAGCAAATCATGGGCAGGAATTATTTACACTACAATTCGGAGTTTTCAATTAAGGATAAGCAATTCTTTCAGCATCTCCATCTGTCGATCTTTCGACCAGGCTAATTAAGCTGCATCGAACAATGTGCATATACTCTGTATACCTCTGTGCTCTTGCAGTAATCGAGGTCGCTCCAGCACGTGTCGTCGACGGGCTTGTTGGGGTCCCGGCAGGGGTTCATGTACACGGTGCCGATGGACGACGTGAACACCACGCGCTTGATGCCGGTGTCGGCGGCCGCCGTGATCACGCACCTGGTTCCCAGGATCGCCGGCTCGATCATCTTCTCCTGAGGGTTTCGCAGGAGTTTTCAATCGATCGGTCAGTTCCAGGGAGATGATCACGACATGTAACGAGTTCAACTCTAAACCAATCAAGAATGCGCTGCAAGCTGGACGTACAGGGTCATCGGTGACGGGGGAGGCGGCGTGGAAGACGCCCTCGCAGCCGGCGAACGCCGCGACGAGGCTGTCGGGGTCGAGCAGGTCGGCGCGGCGGAGGACGAGGCGGTCGGCGGCGCCGTCGAGCGCCCTGAGGTGGTCGTTCTTAGGATCAACTGAGAATGCAACACAAACAACACGTACCCAGTCAGCAGCATTTACATATATAGCTGCCTGCGAGACGGACGGAGGAGCCATGCACGTACCAGGGTTCCGGACGGTGCCGCGCACGGTGTAGCCCTTCTCGAGGAGGCGCTTCACGAGCCACGACGCGATGAACCCACCGGCGCCGGTGACGCACACCGTCCGGCCGTCGCCGGGGAGGGCCGGCACGGCTGTCTCAGTCGGCATCCTAACTTCCACAAGGATATATACGAGAGTTGCTAGCTAGCTAGCGGTTGGTGCCTAGGAAAGCTAGCCAGTGACCGGTACCTGGGTTGAACTGTTCTCGGCAAGCCTTGTGGCTCTATTTATAGAGGCGACACACCGAGGGCTACAGTATTTTAGTATCGTTGGGAAGGGGTTGGCCCGCATGGACAGGACGGTCGTGACTAGCTTGCGATCGAGTGGTTGGTGAGAAGCTTTCGTTTACTCACTGCTGCGAATTAAAACAGCCTAGTTAATTAATTTGCAGTGTGTAATTGAAACAGCCTATGGTTAGGTATATATATATATGCATTTCACTACGTGCTGGGCAAAACTATGTATGTAGTGCCATTATGTAACGCATGCATGCCTCTACTCCCTTGTAACGCATTGTAATAAAGCGTCTCTTTATAATTCGTAGCGACGCCGTGTAGAAAAATTTTGAAGGGTTTTTATAATGCTTCTCTAGACAGGAAAAGGATGCCGGCCTTCATTATATTTTAAAAAGTACTCTATATAGACAGGCATGGCTACCGAATTTGTATTTTCGCTTGGTTTGCTATGATGTACCTTCAAAACACCTAAATGGTTTGCTATGTAATTAATTAACTGATCTTGTGCTACATGCTGCTGCAGTGCAGACTTGGCCATTTCCCTGATAGAAGGTGCAGCAGCGTAGGCTCCTCTTGTGTTGTTGATTCTACCTGATAGAAGATCTCGGGTGGGATTGGGGAGGGACGCGAGGGGGTTTTCGAAAATAGCGCGGCGAGGCGCGGGCGTTTTTCCGTAAAATTATCCCGCCTCGATCTGGCCCCTAGGATCACGATCGGATGCCCCACGATGGACGGCCACGTGTATGAGTGCACCAACACTGGCGTGCACATAGGATATTTTCCCTATCTAGTTAGTCCACACTAGAACATGGGAGGAGCGTTAGCGTGAGTTTCCTTGTGCTCTTTTCTTAACAATTTTCCAGTTTTACTTGAACAAGTCGTGGTTCACGAACCTTGTGGAATAGTTATTATTATTTTTAAAATAAGTACAATAAAAATGTACTCATGTACATATGTACACATACGACACAACACTTATATATCTATATATATAGATGTGTTCAATACATACGTTTTCTAAGACGAGACAAAGACCGGAGGTCTCACAGAACGCAGGCACGTGACTAACCACTGAACGCATTCACGTGCATATGTACTCGAATTAGCATTATTGAAATAAATAGTACCTAACCAACTAGATACCGTTCATACGAATAGTACCATAGGAGCTCGCGTCCGAGCGCTCCTAACCAACTGGATACCGTTCATATAAATAGTACCACAGGAGCCTACGTCCGGGTGCTATTACAATCATTAGCAACTGGATACCGTTCATATAAATAGTACCATAGGAGCCCGCGTCCGAGCGCTGCTAACCAACTGGAATGGTTATTTGTCATGTGATATTACAATCATCAGCAAGATACCACACTGCACACTAGGAAAATCAAATTGACGGATACTGCGATTGCTTTCACTTGGACCTGTGTACAAGTGAGCCAATTAACCAAGGCTTCTAGAAAAGTAGATGGAAGCTGTACATGCTTTCTTGACGACCAGCGCTTTCTGGGCGATCACGCGCGGCCGGGCGATGTGAACGTGAGAAACGAGACTCGGATGCCTTCGACTTTACTATACCAATTAATTTCCTTTCATCCTGGACGTCTTTTTGACAAGATCGTACCCTGTGAGCATAGTGGCTCTTGGCATGCTCAGTGCTTAGCTGACTATGTAGGAAGGAAGCAAAGGTAGAGATAGAAACAGCCGGATAAAGCGATAAAAGCTCAAGCACGCACAAGATCTCACGGACCAAAGATAGCTAGCTACTTTGCATAGGTGCATGTAAACGTAGTGACGGCACGGCACAAGAAGGAAGAAATTTTTTTATTTAACAAATGTACATGTTATATCGAGGTAACGTTTAGAATGACAATAACTTATTACTTTTTTTTACTATAGTTGGCTGATTTTTTACTATAACTGAGTTGACTTATTTGATATAATTAAATTTAAAAAATAAAAAATAAAAAAATATATTAACCTATTACTGATAATGCAAAGAAATATGAAAAAACATAAAATAAAAAAAAATCAGAAAACAGTAAAAACGCTGGCTTCCGCGTCATTGAGCGTGGCCCAAATCCCCAGGTTAGAAGCGATACGTACGCACAACTATGCTCCTAGCATTGGGAACCCATCCGGGCCTGCTGCTCCTACACTGTGTATGTCCATTCTACTTTAGATCACTAACATGAAGTCGTATGGAAATGGTACTAGTGGATTTGTGATCAAAAGTTCTGTCATATTACTTTACTTTTCATATTTTTTTATAACATATGATTAGGAAAAATAATGGTAAGAGTCGTGTATTAGATACCGTGTCCATATCCAAAACGCGAGTAAAAATGAATCACTACAAGGGATCGGCCTGTCAGTGTCAAACTTTAGTGATAACAACTTATTTTCTCACTAATATATGGCCTTTTAGTGACATTCTTCTTTTGTCACTATTTCATACTTAATTAGAGACAAGTCCAGATCTGCTTAGCAGCGTATAGACTGCCATCTTCATCGATTACAGTTTCACTAAATGCAACTGTAATATCTTCATTTTCTTGTCATGCTTCAATGCTAGATTTATTTGATATGGTAGGATCATTTTCTTCTTCAGCATCAGCAGGAGGCAAGTCATACAAATCACGCGGCTTTGTCTTCACCACAACAAACCATTTAGGATCGATCTCTAGTATCTTTGACACAACACACCAGTTCAGCTTTGATAATATCTTTGATATATAATATCTGTCAAGACACCAAAATAATCTTTGTTTCCACTGGCCTTATCACCTTTAACAAACACTCCACTATTTTGTGATTGAAGTAGCATGTCTCCGTTAACCATCTAACTTGTGAAATGCTTCACTCGAGCATCAGGTCCTCCTGCTAGAGCAAATAATTCGTCTGTAACAGATGGGCATTTTTCGGAATACAGCTCCAATATATGTGTAGAACTAAATAGTTTTTAATAAAAATGTAATATGAAAAAATCACAAAGAGATATTAAAATACATACATGATGCTTGAACCGTAGGAAAAATTCTTTGTCATGCCGCTTTTCCACACTTTTAATGCTCTGGCTGCTAAGATAGTCCTTGTGAATGCTGTATCATAGGTATACAGGTGTTAAATTTTGAGAGTATTTGCATTTAAAAAAAGATGCTAGATAGTATTGCTCACATTGCAGATCCTGAAACTTCTTCACAATTCTTTAATACATATATTCGACCTTTCTCGAATTCATTCATTGCCATTTGACAATATTTATTACCAAGGAGTGGCCTTCCAACAGTAGCAAATATTTGTAGTTGCATACTACTGTTGTCGATGGGCATACCATCGTTTCGCCGTGGTCTATTATTTCTACTTTCAACTCCTTGCAAGTACGTAGAACAATATGTGTTGTAAATAATGTACAAATAAATAAAGATAAGAGACACAAATTTTTTACATGAAAAATCCTTGTGAAAAAAAACTACATGCGCTTGAATGCAAATGACTATAATGAGGAGAGATACAATGGAGTGCTTGTTCTTCCTATTGGCTACTAGGGTACATATATAGAGTAAGAGAACTGAGCTACACACGGAGAGGAAACCGAATTACAGTCGGTTACTACAGATTGACACCATGTCTGACACAACCTGTACATAAACCTATCATGCCACGTCTAGTATGAGATGATGAAGTGTTCTACACAGATACAATACAAATTCGGATCACCTTTTCAACAATCTCCATATTGAGCTGAATTCCCTCAAGTAGTCGAAGAATGTGATAAACTCTTCTAATAAAATCAGCATGTGCACCTTAAGTGCCGAAAATCCAACTCTGAGCAAAACTCAAATTTAAATGTAGGAACTGGCTTTGTTAACATATCGGTTGGATTATCATGAGTACTTATCTTGCAGATTTTAACATCATCTTGAGTAATGACACTTCAAATGTAGTGATATCTGATATCAATATACTTTGTTCTACCATGGAACATTTGATCTTTTATAAGGCACATAGCACATCGATTATCACAAAATATTATAGTACAAGATGTACTTTCACAAAACTCAGTAAATAAACCTTTTAGCCAAATGGCTTCTTTGCGAGCTTCAAAAATAGCCATATACTCAGGTTCTGTAGTAGACAAGGCAATAGTAGCTTGCAAATTTGCTTTTTAGCTAATGGCACACCCTCCAACAATGAACACATAGCCAGTGAAAGATCTTCTTTTATCTAAATCTTCAGTAAAATCAGAATCTACATAACCAACGAGTTCATCTCTAGCCTTCTCTAATCTTCCCAAACTGTAAACAAGCATTATATGTGCCTCACGAATATATGAAAATCAATTGAATTGCTTTTCAATGCTCTTGTCTAGGATTAGTTATGTATCTACTAACCATACTTAATGATTGAGATAAATTAGGGCGAGAACATAGCATGGTATACATAAGCAAATAAACTGCACTCGCATATAGAATTTTAGACATATACTCAACTTCATCATTAGATTGTGGACATGATGCTGAAGAAAGTCTGAAATATACAACTTATGGAGTACTCATAGGTTTGGCCTTATGTATGTTGAACGACGAAAAATTTTATCAATATACCCTTTTTTGATTTAGATATAATATTTTACAGTCTATCTCTAATAATTTCCATACCTAGAATTTTCTTTGCTGCATCAAGATCTTTTATCTCAGATTCACTTCTTAATTGTACCTTTAACATTAAAATTTTAGCGTTGTATTTTGCAACGTCAACATATCATCAATATATAGGAACAAATAAATAGCTGAGCTATTAACGATTTTCAAATAAATACATCTATCATAATTGAATCTTTTAAAATTCTAAGATATCATAAAGAAGTTAAATTTCTTATACCATTATCTAAGTGACTACTTCAAACCATAAAAAGATTTCGTTAATTTGCAAATAAAATTCTCCTTTTTCGTAATGATAAAACATTCCGGTTGCTCTATATAAATATTTTCTTTTAATTCCCCATGTAAAAATGCGGTTTTCACATCCAATTGTTCAAGCTTATAATGAAGTATAGCCACAATACTAAGTAAAGTACGAATATAATTATGCTTCACAATAGGGGAAAAGACATCCATAAAATTAATACTTGGAATTTGACTGTATTCTTTGGCAACTAGCCTTACTTTGTACCTAACATTTTCGGTTGGTAAGACACCTTTTTCTTGAAGATCCATTTGCAATGAATAGACTTCTTCTCAATTGACAACTTGATTAGCTCCCAAGTGTCATTCTTGTCAAGAGATTCCATCTTATCATTTATGACAGTCATCTATCTTTCTGAATCACCAGAAGAGATTGACTCTGAATAAGATAAAGGTTCTGCAATTCCTTCAATTTGTTTTGTCATATTTAAATAATAAGCCACAATATTAGCTTCTTCAATCAATCGTTTCGGAGGCTGAATGTTCCTCCTTTTCTATTAACTGTAATGAAACGTTATGTTGGTAGTGTAACAATAAGAACTTCTGGAGTATTTTTCTTATTTATTTCTGGTGTAGATCTTGCATCAATAATATGCTCCACCTACACGCTTGATTTCTTCTCAACAGGAACATCAATAGATGATTTATCATGCAATATAGCAGACTCATTAAAAGTAATATCTCTACTACTAACCACATTTCTAGTTTCAGGATTCCATAATTTATATCCTTACGCACCAGTTTCATAACAAAGAAAAATGCACTTAACTGTTCTAGGCTCTAATTTACCATAGTTAACATGAGTATAAGTAGGACAACTAAATATTTTTATGTTTGAATAATCTGCTAAAGAGCCAGACCATATCTCAATTAGAGTCTTCTTTTAATAGCCAAATTTGGTAACCGATTAATCAAATAACAAGTAGTGGAAGCAGCTTCAGCCCAATAACTTTTAGATAATTTAGAGTTTGATAACATGAAATGTATCTTCTCCATGATAGTTCTGTTCAAGCGTTCAGCTACACCGTTTTGTTGAGGAATGCTTGGAACAGTATAATGTCTCACAATACCTTCTGACTTGTATAAAGCTTCAAATTCTCCTGAACAAAACTTCAAACCATTGTCAGTACGAAGTTTCTTGACATACTTACCAATTTGTTTCTCAATCATAATTTTTCACTCCTTAAATGTCTTGAATATATCCAATTTGTGCTTGACAAAGTATGCCCAAACTCTTTTTGAGTAATCATCAATAATGGTCAACATGTAACTTGTACCTCTAAGTGACGGTACGTGGGATTCTCCCCCATAAATCAGAGTGAATATAAACCAATATGCCTTTAATAGAGTAAGTCGCAGTGCTGAGTTTCACTCTCTTTTGCTTACCAAAAACACAATGTTCACAAAACTTCAACTTCTCGATGCTTTGATCATCAAGAAATCCTCTTTTGCATAATTCCATCATTCTAGTTTCACTCATATGCGCCAGATGCATATGCTAAATATTAGTAGCATTAGAATCGAATAATTTATTTGAAGCAACAGCAACATTACCTGAAATTATAGTGTCTTGCAGATGATATAAGTTAGAAACCTTCATATTATCCTTCATCACAACAAGAGAACCTTTTGCGACATTCAAAACTCCATATCCATCTAAATATTTGTATCCTTTAGCATCAAGAGTACTCAAAGAGATAATATTTCTCTTCGAATTCAAAATATGACGAACACCTAATAAAATTTTGATGGTGCTGATGAGGCGATGGGGTCTCGATCTTCCGATAGGATGATAACTTCGATTTGGAGAAGAACGACTTTGACGATGTGGCTTCTAACTGGTCACGACCAGAACACCAAGCAATCGCTAAACCACACTTCGGGTCATTATCAAGCGTGCATACAACCGAAGAACACGCAAGAACAAGATAACAGGCAATCTCAAATTACAAATAGGATTGAAATACTTAATATGGTGGGATTCCAAATAAGGATCTTGACTGGATGGTCTAGTCAACACACGCAGAAGATACAAGTTGCAACACAAGCAAACTAAATATAAACAAAATCCAAAAAAATCAGAGGGGTGCAGTCTCCTTAAATAGAGGAGTGAAAACCACACAAAACTAAGAAACAAGGGGGTGGTACTATTCATTACTGTTCACGTGAACAGTAGTACGGTCATGAATAGTGGGGAAAACACATTCCTCTTGGGCCCAAGCATTACAAGGCCCGATTTGGTCTAAACAGGTGATATAGTAATTTTTTTAATAATTGCATAGCGTATAGAAGGAATTTGTAGGCAAGGCTAGATCCGTTGGAAAGAGGATGAGAAAATCTTTCCATCATGTACTCATGGACCTTAAACGGAATCCGTATGTGAAAGTTATACTCGTTTGAAGTTGGATCTGTCAGACTGAATCCGAATTGATCTAGAGACCGAATTGGATTCCAAAACATGTCCCACTTGAACTCTTACTTGAATTGGTCCAAAAGTGATTGGTGACCTTAAGGAAGAGTTAGGGGAGACGTCGACATGGTTTTGATATGTTGGTTGGCTTCCCTTTTGGTAGATCCCAACTACGGGCTCGTAGTGTTGATGCAATCCTCCTTGTATTGCTGCGTAAATATACATTTTTATCATTAGGTAGCATCATATATTTCATATGATATAAATGCACTCGTAAAAATAAGCTCACCTGATAATTTAAATGATGTATAGGAACTCTTGTAATTAGAATAACAAGCATTGCTAATATGGTTGTATTCACCGAGGCCATATACTCATCAGGTGCAATCAAACATCTTGATCCGGATAGAACTAATGCCTGCAACCTTGCAAGGTGTATTATCACCTATTAACACGGATCCACTTGACGTAGCTTTATAGGTAACAAACTGCTTATGGTTTGAGCTCATGTGAAAATTACAGGCTGAATTAAGAATCCATTCATCGTCGGTTTTACAATTATCAACAAAGACAATGAGAACACCTCCATCAGAATCTTCTTTGATGATAATAGTTGCTCTAGGTTCGTCTTTTTGAAATTGTTATTCCTCTTTTCCTTGTTCTGCAACTTCCAGCACTAGAATATGTCATGATCATCCTTTTTGTAATACCTAGATGACTTCCTATTTCTGGATTTAGATCTACCTCTATATCTGTTTTTTCTTCTGCTTCTTGAATTGCTGTTTGAACCCTTTTCGTATTGCTTACCGTGGACAGACAAACTTTCTACATGCGTACTTGTACTTTCACTGGGAACCATAAGTTTCATCTTTTTTTTAACATATAGAGCTTCATAAACTTCACTGAGAGTAAGAATATCTCAGCTATATAGAATAGTATATCTAAAAGTAGAGTACAAACTAGGCAGAGAGCATAGTAAAATAAGATCTAAATCTTCATCATCATATTTTACCTCTATAGACTCGAAGTCAGCAACAACTTCCTTGAAATCTATCAGGTGATTCAACAATGAGACTACCTCCGCCATCTTGTGGAAATAAAGTTTCTATTTCAAATGCATCTTGCTAGTCAGATCCTTGGTCATGCAAATCTGCTCCAGCTTCAGCCATAATGCGGTGACGAATGTCTCCTTCCTAACCTCATGTAAAATATTATTTAATAAATAAATATGAATTTGAGATAAGGTATTACAATATTTATGTTGCTTCTTGTCAATAGACAATGTAGCTGGTATCTTGTCGATCCTCAAAAGAGTATCACCTAAATTAAGCTATGATAAAATAGCTCGTATCTTGACTTGCCATAGAGAAAACCTCGTATCGTGATCCAATAGTGGATGATCATACTTCAGAGTAGCCATGCGAAAGAAAATCAAATTTTGCTGGTATGAAACCTAGTTCTTTCCTCTCTTTTACTTTCCTTTGTCTCGATTTCCATGCAAGCCTTTTCTATTTCTTGCTCATGTCGCTTTCACGTTGCTATTTGTTGCAGCCTGTGTCTTGCTGAACAACTGCTATTTGCTTGTGGCGATCTTGGTGTGTTATTTTCTTTTGCTTTCGCCTTGCTATTGGACCGACGGCGACGCACGAGCCTTTTCTTGCGCTGCCTAACATCGAGAACAAGACGCCGTGTCTTCTCGCTTCACGTTTCGCACCGTGTGGGACAAGAGCTCGGCAACTATGTTGGAACTGAGGACCGAGATCACCGCCTACTACTTCCTTTAACGCACATACGATGCACTCTAGCTCGAAGATGAAATTGACATCGACTCGGACGCAACGCGACTCGGGGCGAACGCGCGAGACGCCGACAAAATGTTTCTTCTTCCGATCAGGTTTGGTGATAGGGCTCGGATCCGTCAATTTTTTCAATATCTCAAACTCTAATCTCCTGCGCTCTGATACCATTTGTTGCAAATAATACATAAAAAAATAGAGACAAGAGACACGAATTATTTACGTGAAAAACTCTTGCGGGAAAAAACCATGGGCGCTCAAACGCAAAACACTATAATGATGAGAGATTACAATGGAGCGCTTGCTCCTCCTATTGGCTACTGGGGTATATATATATATAGGGTGAGAGAACCGAGTCACATACGGAGAGGAAACCAAATCAGAGTCGGTTGCTATAGATTGATTTTACATTTGATACAACCTTGCATACACTTATCATATCATGTCTAGCATAAGACGATAAAATATCCTATATGAATACGATACGAATTCGAACCACCTTTTCAACAATATGCCTCAGCAATTGATCCTTCGAGGCGAGCTTTGTTTTTTACAGATGACTTTAGTCTACACAAAAATCGTTCAATGGGATACATCCACCGATAGTGCACAGGTCCACCGACCATAGCTTCCTGAGCTAAATGAATTGGTAGATGCATCATTACATCAAAGAACGAATGAAGGAGGAAATATCTTCTCTAACTTTCAAAGGTAGCGTTCGGAATGGCGATAGCTTATGGCTTTTTTTTACTATAACTGACTGATTTTTTTAATGTAGCTGAGTTAGTTTATTTGGCACAATTAAATTTAAAAATAGAAAAAAATATGTTAGTCCATCACGGACAATGCAAAGGAATACGAAAAAAACTCAAAAAATAAAAATATGAATAGTAAAAAAGCTGTTGCCGAACGTCAAACACCAGCTTATCCTGAAGCTCAGCCAAAGAGTCAGAGCAATCGAGGATTCAAGCTTCTTTAGAATATCAATATTTAATTTCTGTGAGAAAATTTCTCTGAAAAAGTTACACAGCTCAATTATAGCCTCACAAACATCTGCGGGTAGCACTCCACGAAAGGACAATGGAAGGCATATGTGTAAAAATACATGGCAATCATGGCACTTTATCCCTGATATTTTAGCATTTTTTGCATCAACATAATTTGATACTTTTGAAGAGTACCCATCTGGTACTTTTATTTGTGTGAGGAACTCACAAAATGCTTTTTTCTCAGCTGAAGTCATTGTACAACATGCAAGACGAAATAGTCACTACCATCACCAGTTGGAGGTGCATGAAGCTTTGGCCTAATTTTCATTAGTTCCAAATCAAAGCGAGATCTAATGTTTTCCTTTGTCTTGCCTTCTAGATTCAGCAAGGTACCAACAATACTATCACAAACATTCTTTTCAATATGCAACACATCTAAATTATGTCTTATTGTTAGCTTCTTCCAATAAGGCAGCTAGAAAAAACTCTTTTTCTTCCAAATTCCATGCAGTGTGCTTGAGCATTTTCCCTTCTTGTTATTTTTTTGGTACACTACTGTATTCTTCAAAATTCATATGTGATTATGCTTTTCCAGAAAAGGAGCAAACAAAACTGCATCAACAGATCAAAGCAAGAGATGAAGTCGCTTGTTGGAACAAAGTCTATAGTGCAGATAGCATATGAACATGTCAGGAACCTTCTTCATAACTTGTGTTGTTATGAAGAAAATTTCTGGCATGTTTCTTTTTAGCATTTTAAAGCAAACTTCATATGCATCTGATGTAATTGTAGAGAAACCCTGGAATTGGAGAATGGCCCAGTGCTATGGAAGTTTGGAAGGCAACCTATCGGAAGCCTAATGGAACATGGTCTATTCCAAATGGTGAAGAAATACTGGTATGCATTAATATTTATCAACTCTACTTACATAGAAAGCTTTCAAATGTTGAAAAAGTAGGCAATATTTTAATTCCAAGTTTTAGTAGGAGACAAAAGCAATATACTATTGATGCACAACTAATTAGTAACAGTAGGCTACTCATCATACTTCAGAATATACGCAAGAATAATATTGTATCAAAGTCGTACGAACACACGAACGATTTACTGTTGGGCTTGATGAAGATTAGGAAGCAGCGCAGACTTGATGCAGCGTAGGCTTGACGCAGTGCAAGACATAGATGAAGCAGAGCAGGAGTGGTCGCGCAGATGTGCGCTGCCCAGAAACCTTATTGCTGCCCCCGTGCAGGTCTTCACGACAGCAATGGCTCGGAGATACCGCTCACCCTCCTTCCAGGTGCACGCAGGGAAGAAAGGCCGGCGTAGTTCGAGTAGCACAGTATAACAGCACAATAGGAGATGAAAATGAAAAGTTCGCGTCTTTTTGAGCCTGGACATCTCCAAGTCTTTTATAGACGTGCAAATTACTCTCTAGTAACTGCCCTCATTGAACGAAAATAATTCACTGGTAACTGCTTAATTATTCACTGGTAATTGATCAATTATTCACTGGTAACTGATCAATTATTCACTGGTAACTGATAAAATTCAAAACCAAATAATGGTAATTAAGCAGTCTCATGACCAGTTTAAAAGGAGAGAGATGATGCGAGGTTCAGCAAAAATAAGGTGGACATGTCTGCCAATGGCGCGCTACGTCACGACGTGGTCGCGCGTCACAAGTCACGCGATTTTCACGCGAAAATACGCGAATACGCGTGCGCGCGCGTGCGCATGTGTGTGTTTAGCCAAAGCCACCATCCACTTCCATAACTCAAGGAGTGGCATGGACTCCACCTTATAAATTGGTCTCCCCCACTTTGCCTAAGCAATATGGTACTAAACCTCACATGTTTTGGAATTTAAGAAAATGGGCCACAAATCATGGGTCAATTTTTAACAATCCCCCACCAATTCCAAAGCAAGAAGTAAAAGGATATCAAAGATATTGTGCTGGCGTACTGTTTATATACTAGTCTTTTAGTGTAAGTCCCGTACGGGTTGAACTTACACCTAGAATAACAAGATTCATCTTCTCACAGCTAATGAATGGACTATACCTTGAATTCACAGCTTTTTGTGATTAGATTTCACTTGAAATCTCAACTAGTACTAGGCTGCCAATGAACCACGCCTAAACGGAGCGTTATATGGTCATGCTCCCTTATCTGCTCATGAGCTTTCTAGAGAATACCCTTTTCTCGTGAACTGCGACCAAACAGTTAAGCTCAAGTAGGTGTATTCTTTCTAGGTATCCTGCAGGCTAATACCTTTTCCTCATTTGGACAACAGAATACATTAAGGCTTTATGCCAACCTTCCATACAGTTGAGAGTATTTTATTTATTAGGACATAGGTACAATCAATATATACTCTCTTGTTACAACATCAACTTGTTTTTCTCATTACCTAAGTCACGGGATCTCCGATCAAGAAGGTATGAGTTACCATTGCGATGTAACTTAAATGGGCCTCATTCCCATGTCCATAGAAACAACGGAAATTGCTTTTCGTGCTAATCCCTTTGTGAAAGGGTCTGCCAGATTTTTCTCAGTGTTAATATAGTTCACAGCAATCACTCCGGAGTTTCTCAACTTTCTGACAGATTTAAGCCTACGCTTCACATGTCTAGAGGACTTCATATTATCTTTTGTACTTGTGACTTTGGCCAACACAGTTTGATTATCACAGTACATCAGGATTGCTGGTATTGGTTTCTCAACCAATGGTAAGTCCATCAGAAGCTCTCTTAGCCATTCAGCCTCAACAGTGGCTGTGTCAAGTGCTACAAGTTCCGCTTCCATGGTTGACCTCGTCAATATAGTCTGTTTACAAGACCTCCATGAAACTGCAGCACCAGCTAAAGTAAACACATAACCACTTGTAGCTTTGATCTCATCAAAGATCGAGAGATCCAATTGAGTCACTATACCCTTCTAATACGTAAGGGTATCCAGTATAATATATTCCATAAGATGTTGTGCCCCTAAAGTAGCGCAACACTCTTTCAAGTGCCTCCCAGTGATCATCTCCTGGGTTAGAAGTAAACCGACTTAATTTGCTTACAGCAAATGAAATGTCAGGTCTTGTGGCACCAGCTAAATACATGAGTGACACAATAATTTGTGAATATTTTAATTGATCTTTTCCTAACCCTTGATTCTTTCAAGCTTAATACTCGCATCATAGGGTGTTGGAGAAACTTTACAATTTTCAAAGCCAAACGGCTCAATATTTTCTCAAAGATAATGAGATTGGTTCAAAGTAATCCCATTCTCATTCTTAATCAATTTAATATTCAAAATAACATCTGCCTCTCCTAAATCTTTCATATCAAAACAACGGGATAGAAAAGATTTGACCTCGCCAATTACTAGCGGTGTTAGTTTCAAATATAAGTATGTCATCCACATACAAACACAGGATTACTCCTTGACCCCACCATAACAAGAATATACACATTTATCACTTCATTCACAATAAAGCCAGCGTTGTCAAAGTCTTATCAAACTTTTCGTGCCATTGTTTGGGTGCTTGCTTTAAACCATACAAGGATTTTAATAATCTGCATACCTTATTTTCCTGTCCAGATATCACAAAACCATCCGGTTGATCCATATAAATTTCTTCCTCTAACTCTCCATTAAGGAAAGCTGTCTTTACGTCCATTTGATGAACATACAGACCATAGGAACATGCTAACGCGAGGAGTACTCTGATGGTGGTTAATCTGGCGACAGGAGAATAGGTATCGAAGAAATCTTCTCTCTCTTTCTGGGTGTAACCCTTAGCTACAAGTCTTACTTTGTACTTCTCAATAGTACCATCGGGCCTCAGTTTCTTTTTAAAAACCCACTTACATCCTACAGGTTTGCACCCAATAGGAAGATTGGTGATCTCCCAAGTCTCATTAGCCATGATTAAATCCATCACGCTACGGACTGCCTCTTTCCAATACTCAGCATCAGAAGATGCATAAGCTTCCGAAAGAGTCTTTGGCACATCATCCATGAGGTATACAATAAAGTCATCACCAAAGGTTTTCTCAACCCTTTGTCTCTTGCTTCTTCGAGGAGCTTCTGCGACTAAATTGTTGTCCTCCTCAGGGATATCATAAAATGGTTCAAAAATAGTGGAAAGTTCAGAAGTTTGATTGTTCTCATTTTCGATATTATCGATGTGAACATTCTCAGTCCGTGTTGAAGTATCGCCATCGTTCTCATAGGAAAGATATTCTCAAAAATGAAGCATCTCTAGACTCCATTATTGTATTAACAATAATCTCAGGAGTTTCTGATTTAACTACTAAAAATCTATAGGCCGTGCTATTTTGAGCATATCCTAGAAAAATACAATCGACTGTTTTTGGTCTAAGTTTTCTCTTTTTCTGCAATGGTATATTGACTTTTGCCAAACACCCCCCAAGTTCGCAGAAAATTAACATTAGGTTTTCTTCCCTTCCATCCTTCATATGGAGTAATTTCACTCCTTTTAGTGATTACTCTATTTAGGACGAAAGTTGTCAATATAGCTTCCCCACCATGCCTTAGGCATACCTAACTCTCTAACATGGCATTGACCAAGTCCGTTAGTGTCCGATTTTTCCTCTCAGCTATCCCATTTGATTGGGGTGAGTATGGTGGTGTGAACTCATAGATTATTCCATGCTCGAATGCAGATTGGGAGAACTCATGAGAGACATACTCTCCTCCACGATCGATCTCAATCTTTTATTTTCTTTTCTAGTTGGTTCTCAACCTCACCTTATAAGTTTTAAAGTAGTTTAAAGCTTCATCCTTAGTTTTTAGCAAATACACATAGCAGTAGCGTGTTGCATCATCAATAAAAGTTAGAAAATATCTTTTGCCTCCTTTTGTCAATAGTCCATTCATTTCACACAAATCTGAATGAATAAGATCTAATGGTGCCAGATTCTTTTCATCCTCTAATCCCTTAAAAGGTTTTCGAGGCTGTTTTGCTTGCACACATGACTGGCATTTTGATCCTTTGACAATTTCACATTTTGGAATTAAATCTAATTTAGATATTCTCACAATACTATCAAAACCAATATGATAGAAATGGGAATGCCAAATATTTGCCTCACATTTATTTAAATTTGTTGCAACATTCAGATTATAACAATACTCTAAAGTACTTAGGCGGAACAAGCCTCCGCTCTCATAGCCTTTACCAACAAAATTTCCGAACTTAGACAATACAATTTTATTCGACTCAAAAACTAGCTTATAGCCATCCCTACATAGAAGAGAACCACTAATGATGTTCTTGTTTATTGTAGGGGCATGCTGCACGTTCTTTAAGTGGACAATCTTCCCTGAAGTAAGCTTCAGATCCACCGTGCCAACACCAAGAACAGAAGCATGCGAGCCGTTTCTCATTAGGACGGAGGAAGCCCCTGCTGCCTGGTAAGAAGAAAACAAGGAAATATCAGAACATACGTGAACATTAGCACCAGTATCCACCCCCCAATCAGTGGATTGACATGATGAAAAAACAACAGGTGGATTACCATACCCTCCTGAAGTTGAGGCCTCGCCTATAATCACGTTAACAGCCTTCTTCTTTGGCTGTTCACCATCTCTGATTTTGCGGAAGCGACAATCCTTCGCAATATGACCATCTTTTCCGCACACAAAGCAGGTGATGTCCTTCAAATCTCTTTTCTCAGTTTTCTTCTTCTTAAAGCTAGTTGTCTTATTCGGTTTGTTGAATTTGTACTTCTTTGCTACAGTCTTTTTCTCAATGAAGTTTGCATTATTTTGGCCAGAAGTGCTTGGTGCATCTTTTGCTCTTGCTTTTTCCTCCACATCGAGAGCAGCAATGAGATCCTCAACAGAAATATCTTCCCTCTTGTGTTTCAGGCTAGTGGCAAAATCCCGCCAAGAAGGAGGGAGTTTAGCAACAATGCCCGCAGCCACAAACTTAGGAGGTAACACACAGCCCAAGTGCGCAATTTCACCGACTAGTAGCTGGAGGTCATGAGCTTGTCCAACTATAGACTTAGCCTCATCCATGCTAAAGTCGAAAAATTGCTCACACATGTAGAGCCAACGACCAGCCTCTACCTCTGCATATTTGTGCTCTAGTGCATTCCACAACTCTGTGGCGGACTTATAGTCCATATACACATCGTAGAGCCGATCCGCTGCAGTCAAGATGCAGCCAAGAGCGATTTGTTTGCACTATCAAATTGCATATACTGCTCAATCGTAAATGGATACTGCGGGTGGACAACCCACCACAGCCCCAAAGACATGAGCCAAAACTTGACTCTAGTCTGCCATCTACGAAAATTCTGACCACAAAACCTCTCAGGTTTCATCGCATCAGAAGCGCTAACCATTTCTGTATTGCAACAAATTCCACAATAAGGTTTCTGGATTGTTGAAAAAGTAGGCAATATTTTAATTTCAAGTTTTAGTAGGAGACAAAAGCAATATACTATTGATGCACAACTAATTAGTAACAGTAGGCTACTCATCATACTTCAGAATATATGCAAGAATAATATTGTATCAAAGTCGTACGAACACACGAACGACTTACTGTTGGGCTTGATGAAAATTAGGAAGCAGCGCAGACTTGATGCAGCGTAGGCTTGACGCAGTGCAGGACGTAGATGAAGCAGAGCAGGAGTGGTCGCGCAGATGTGCGTTGCCCAGAAACCTTATTGCTGCCCCCGTGCAGGTCTTCACGACAGCAATAGCTCGGAGATACCGCTCACCCTCCTTCCTGGTGCACGCAGGGAAGAAAGGCCGACGTAGTTCGAGTAGCACAGTATAACAGCACAATAGGAGATGAAAATGAAAAGTTCGCGTCTTTTTGAGCCTGGACGTCTCTAAATCTTTTATAGACGTGCAAATTACTCTCTAGTAACTGCCCTCATCGAACGAAAATAATTCATCGTAATCGCTAATTATTCATCGTAATCGATCAATTATTCATCGTAATCGATCAATTATTCACCGTAATCGATAAAATTCAAAACCAAATAATGGTAATTAACCAGTCTCATGACCAGTTTAAAAGGAGAGAGATGATGCGAGGTTCAGCAAAAATAACGTGGACATGGTCTGCCAAGTGGCGCGCCACGTCACGACGCGGTCGCGCGTCACAAGTCACGCGATTTTCACGCGAAAATACGCGAATACGCGCGTGCGCGTGTGTGTGTTTAGCCAAAGCCACCATCCACTTCCATAACTCAAGGAGTGGCATGGACTCCACCTTATAAATTGGTCTCCCCCACTTTGCCTAAGCAATATGGTACTAAACCTCACATGCTTTGGAATTTAAGAAAATGGGCCACAAATCATGGGTCAATTTTTAACAATCCCCCACAAATTCCAAAGCAAGAAGTAAAAGGATATCAAAGATATTGTGCTGACGTACTGTTTATATACTAGTCTTTTAGTGTAAGTTCCGTACGGGTTGAACTTACACCTAGAATAACAAGATTCATCTTCTCACAGCTGAGTTTTCATCTGCTCCGGTGCCATTAGTTGAGCACCTCCAACTCCATGCACCTCTACTATGAGTTTTTGTTGTTATTCAAGTTCTAGTATCTCACTATCTACTTATTTTAAAACAAATATGTATATCTATGGAGAAATTGGACTATGAATGCAATTCATGACGATGTTGTTTTCAAGCTACTGAATTAGTTCATAAAATTGAAGTCCAGGAACAATTAGTCACAAATATAACATTTACCACTAGAAATGTGCACTATAGTGATTAATTTTTTTTCACTAGTAAATTTTTTTACACCAATTCTCTGTGTAATCAGTGTCGAAATTACGATCACGGGAGAATTTCAGGTTCATTACACGTACAATAGTTAAAAGTGGCAAAAGATTGCCACAAATATTATCTCATTTTGCCACAATAAACCGCATTGTTTTTGACGACATCTCCCCCACTATGGAGTAAAATCTTGTCATAGAAAAACTCTTAACTCATGATAACATATTGCCACAAACATATGTGCAGTTGTGATGATTAATTTTTCATTATTTCCTAATGTAATTGTGGTACTTTAATTGCCACTAATTATTAATAATAAGTGAGGAATAATTTCGTCACTAGTTGGATATCATTCGTGATGAAAATGATGTCACTAGTTATAATCGTAGTTGTGACATCGTTGTCGTCTCTAATATAGTGATGATTTTATTCTCACAAGGGAAAGTTTTGTTTATGACTGAAAAAATCGTCACTATCGCCACAAAAAGTGAAATTTATGGGTATATAGTAGTGAAATTGTGACATTATGGGTATTCGTCACTAGTAATTGTGATGAAAAATGGGTATATAGTAGTGAAATTTATCGCCACAAAAAGTGACATCCCTTGTAGTGAATGGATGGAGTAATTATATATCCATGTTGGCTGGAAGTTCTTGCACTTTTTTCTTTTTATATTTTGCACTTTGGAATGTTCACCTTTACCGCCTCAATTTATGACCACATCAAACCGACCTATATCAACATCACTAAACCAAGAACTTCATTGGACCAGTAGATGCGTTTGCACGCATGGAGAGGGTAAAAGATGATAAAGCACTTGCTGGTATCATGTGGTCATCACTTACTATGGGAAATAATTAGTATAAATAAAGTCATTAGTATATTAATTTGAAGACGTGTTTACAGTGGTTCAAAACGAGTTGGTGAACTTCCAATGTTTAAAGGTTATGAACCATGTGTACACACACTACTACAAAAAAGTCTATACTAGACAGCTACATCACGATTTGTTTATACAGTAACTGTCAGGTTGCATTTATCACGCATTTATTCATACGAATAACCGTCTGTAATAGTTTACATATGGTTATTTATATAAACCGTTTGTGATAATGTAAGCCATCACAAACGGTTTCTATTAATAACCGTCTGTAATAATTCATATACAATTATTTATACAAACCATCTGTGATAATGACAGATATCACAGACGGTTTATATTAATAACTGTCTATGATAGTTCACAGACGGTTATTAATACAAACCGTCTGTGATAGTTTCATATCACAGACGGTTGGTGGTTGGAACCATCTGAGATACGTCATGTTATTATTATATATGTAGCGTGATCTCGGTAGATCTGTTTTCATTGCGCTGCATTGAAGGAGACGGCCAGATTTAGGGAGTTTGGTGAAAACATACCGATTGTAGATCGATTTGTTCTTGGTGATTAGATGTTAGTATTTGCTTTTAATAACTTATATGCCTTGTACGTAATAGAGAGAGATGATAGCTAGGTTTTTAGATCTCACTATGTACCTAACTAGGTTTAGAGAGAGATGATAGTTTGCTCCAATTTATGAATGGATCAAGATTCTAGTTACTTTAATATATTCTTGCTATATATATATATATATATATATATATATATATATATATATATATATATATATATACGTAATAGCTACTTAATTTAGATATGGACAATTTATTATAAAGTGAATGCTAATTATGTATGTAAGTAACTAGGTATAGAAGGGGGCAGAGGAAGGGAGGAGGGGTCAGGTATTTGATGGTTGCAAAATCTAGTTTCAAGTTGCCTACAAATATATAGCTACGTCATCTCCAATAAAACATGGACAAAGAAGGAAACTGATACATGGCTATCTTGGAGTCTTGGACTTGTAATGCCGGGGAAGTCCAGTCCTACACAAGGAAAACGCTATCGGTTTGTAAATTTTGTCGGAGGATAGTAATAGAACCGGTATCCGGTGGTTACCGGAACTTTTGAATTTTTCTGATAAATTTTTTAAATTAAAATTTGAATTTTTTGAATGTAAAATGAAAAAAGTTGGAAAATTGGAAAAACCAACCCACCAAGACCTGCCTCTCCCAGACGTAGAGCCTTCCACGAAGCCATATGCACATCTATGCTTCACATGTGTTGCAAATTATATTTATTTATACATAAGCGAAAATTAGGAAAATCCCAAATCTTTTACCCGGTTTGAATTTTTTGCGGACCCATCGATGGGAAGATTTTCCTATGGATCGGAATGGAGAAATGGAAGATAGGGAAACTAAAAAAAATTACGATACTAAAAACGAATTACTTCAAAATAAATAAATAGCATTGCTCGATTTATGAATAAGATTAAGAGGGCTATAAATTTTAAAAGTACGTAATTCACTACGGGTTGAGAAACAAGCTCACTACGAATGTGGGTTCACATACATCCATGAAAACGATTAGATTCCTCCCTTTTGCTTGTTCACAACTGACGACGACGCAGGCATCCCGGTCTTTGTCGCTGACTCGCCTGTTTCGAGGGTTGGTAGCATAGGCAGGTACGGTGTTTGACAGGAGTTTCAACAAACAGCTCAAACTATGGGCGCGCTTAGAATAGCGACGGAACTTATGTTTTTTTTATTATAACTGATCTATTTTTAATTATAGCTAAGATAAATAATTTAGTGTAATTAAATTTTTTAAAAAAATTAAAAATAGAAAAAAATATGTTAGTTCATCACAGACAATGTAAAAGAATACGGAGAGAAATAAAAGATAAAAAAGTCCTAAAAATCAAAAAACCAGAAAAGACGAAATTATGAAATAGTAAAATAAAAACAGTAGCCAGATACCATCGTCAAAACGAGTGGGACCTATGGGATTTTGAGTATTGTAAAAAAAACCCATCACCTCCCAATTAAGGATCCAGTGACGCTACACGCGTTGTCACTAAAAAAATACAGACTTGCTAAAAAAATCAGGCCTCGGCTTTTTTTAATTGCTACACTTGTGCTAATACGATCAAATAATGCGCAGCTGTGTTACAAATTTATGTGGGGCACACAGTTTGATTGTCTGTATTAAACATATCATCGTAGCACTGTAGTAACCCATGCATGCATGCTTGATGCCTGGCTACTACACCCGCCAAAAGCACCGAGTTTCGTGAAACCAGTTAACTTGGGTTTGTTCTTTTTTTAGTTTATAATTTTTAATTAAAAATTTTAAATTTTTGACTGTTCGCGATAGAGAGCACAGAGAGAGATACTCTGGTATAGATATTAGACTTTTAACGTATATTACAATTAACTTGTAAAGACTGTTTTGAAAAATACCTAGTTTGAAAGTTAGATAATGTAGTAAAAACCAAAAACCGTAAAGAACATGCATGCCCTATTGCTTATTAAACTCAGGGTTAACAATTTCATTTGGGAAAAAAATTTAGAGGTAGTGAAATTACCAAAATTTTGGAAAATTCGATTTGATTTTGTTGAAATTTTGGTAATTTGAATTTTAACTTTCATGAATTTTAGAATTCGACAAAGGCATCCCGGTCTTTGTCGCTGACTTGCCTGTTTCGAGGGTTGGTAGCTTAGGCAGGTACGGTGTTTGACAGGAGTTTCAACAAGCAGCTCAAACTATGGGCGCGCTCATAATAGCGATGGTGCTTATAATTTTTTTTAACTATAATGGTTTATTTTTTATTATAATTAAGATAAATTATTTAGAGTAATTAAATTTAAAAAAATTAAAAATAGAAAAATAGATTAATCTATCGTAGATAATACAAAAGAATATGAGAAAAAAAGAAAAGACAAAAAAATCTTAAAAATTTAAAAAAATTCTAGAAATAATGAAATAAAGACAGAACATAAGTTATCTGGGGCTTACGAGATTTTGAGTATTGTAAAAAAAACATCACTGTAGTAACCCATGCGTGCATGCTTGATGCCTGGTTACTACACCCGCCAGTGTTTTCCAAAAGTAGCGTGAACCACCCAAAAGCACCGAGTTTCGTGAAACCAGTTCAAATTGGGTTTTCTTTTTTTTTAACTGTGGTTTATAGTTTTTAGTTAAAATTTTTAAATTTTAAGCTGTTCATTACAGAGAGTATAGAGAGAGATACTCGCTTGCGATTTTGATTGGTACAGATGTTGAGCTTTTAACGTGTACTACAATTAACTTATAAAACCCGTCTTGAAAAATACTCTGTTTGAAAGTTAGATAGTGTAGCAAAAACCAAAATCCGCTTTTAAAAGCCGCAAAAAAATGCCCTATTGCTTATTAGACTCAGGGTTAACCATTTAATTTGGGAAAAAATTTCAGAGGTAGTGAAATTACCAAAATCACCGAAATTTCAGAAAATTCGATTTGATTTCATTGAAATTTTGGTAATTTGAATTTTAACTTTCATGAATCTTTAGAATTTTAAGAAAAAGGTTATCAAACATGATAGAGATGAACTAGATGAACTATATACTGGCTATAGATGAAAATATACATAAAACTTGGTATAGATGAAATAGAGATGAAAATATACATGAAACTTACTCTAATATTTGAAGTTCATATCAATATTTGAATTTGAATTCAAATTTTGGTCTTACAAAATATTTTTATACCCTTTCTTATCCCTATGATTAGTTCTTAAAGAATCTGATTTCTATTAGGATATGAGTCATCTTTCTCGACACAAACAATACAATTAAGAAAACTCGGAACAGCTTGTTTTCAAATCCTGGCTATATTGCTAGGGTCCTCTAAAATAAGCACATCTGTAGCTAGGTAAATTCATCTGCCGCACATCAAGTGTTCTGATGTGATACACGCTTCAAAGGATTCACATCAGATTCCTTATGGAAAAGTAGTCGATTCCTCTCTTGCGGGTTGTCCACAAATGAGGAGGAAATCACCAATAGGCAAGGCCTGTAATCAAATAGGCACGTGTAACCCATTGTCATTTTTATGCCGTTTTAGTTGCTATCTTAGTTGGATGTATGGGTTGGTCGGCAGATTTTACGCATGAGCTGTTTGACATAGCTTAGAATAATTAGTTCCAAGCAGCTAACAATCGAATTTAAAAAGTTCCATTTTAAGAATATTCTAAGAAATTGTGAGACCACATAGAGGTCACTTCATGATTGTGATGAATATATAACACCTCGGAGGGTGATAGAATTTGATTTGAGCTGATGAAAATGCAAATAAGAGATTTGGAAAGATGTTTCAGGACAAGCTAGTCGCTCCGACCGATATACAAGGCCAGTCTAAACCTATGATGTGCAGTTAGACCAGCCCCTACATGGTGGTCTGACTGGGGGCTTGAGCTTTGGGTTGGAATGGCAAGCGCGATTTGACCACTATTAGACAAGCGGTCAGATCGGCCATATGAGCTTTTAGAAAATAGAAGCCAAACATTTGTGTAGGCATGTATAAGGATGAATTTGCACAAGGTAGCATTGCAAATTAAAATTGGAGCTGAAAGTATATAGGGTTTAAAGAAAAGTCCAGAGGAGAGTGTTTCTAGTATTGAGTTGCGGTCTGATCGGCATGCTTGCAGCGATTAGAGCGGCCATGCAGTTTTAGTAGGCCAAAACCAGTTGATTGAATTGGGAACTGGTTCTAGGAGCTTTGGGTTGGTGCATATGAGTTGAATGTTGTATATTTGGACTAATGTGGGTCAAGTTCATTCATGAACATGTGCCTAAAAATAGTTTACTTGGTCTATTATTGCACAGGTGGTTCTGAAGTCAACTATGGCCTATGATGAGGTGGATTGGAACTTGGTTAGACGAACCAAGGTCTATAGCGATCTTGGAAGTCAGGTGATATGGTTGGAGTCAACCAAGGTGCAAGGTCGAAACCATAGAAGGCACAAGTGGTCAAGGTCAAGTGGGATACGTGGTGCACAAAGTGACTTGGACCTATTTTACAAGCGAGGATGATTCGGTGGCATGTTGATGCAGGAGAGGCTTGGTGGGTAGTCATTGGGATCACATGGAAGAAGGTAAAGTATGGTGTAATCTTGAGTGCATGCATGAATTTGTTTCCAATTCCTATACGAGTCAGCATATGGTGTGGGAGGCTAGGGATAGTTGGCTATATAATCTTTAAGTCATATGCTCTTTTGTATTACGGCTGCTGCTGCTGTTCATATACTGCTGCTGCTCCCCTACACCGAGCATGGCGGTGATTAAGAGAGGATAATTACGGCTGCTAATTGTGATCCCGCATGATGTGTGAAAAATCTAGGAGGGACCTGTTGTGCGTGATGGTGCGTATGCACAAATACACGCTTTGTCATTAGTGCTCAACAACCGAAGAGAAACTTGCTATTCCTGTCAAGTACCATGAAAGATTGGGCCGTAATTCATGTTCCAGCTCGTGTATACTGTTGGCACAAACACGACCACATACACGACTACGAGTACCTAGTACTCATTTATGACTTCGGCACAAACGACTACGAGTGCCTAGTACTCGTTGATGATCACGACACACTCGACTACTCTTATGACTACAGTGGTTTTACGATTGCGACAATACCACTACGACTGCTACAGTGATTTTACGACTACTATAGACCGTTGCTACAGTGATTCTATGACTGCTACAGTGATTTTGTGATTGCTACAGTACCTCTATGACTTCGAGCAGTCGACTACGACCATAAGCACTTGAACACTCAGGGATTTCTGTACTCGATAACGACTATGAAAGAATGGAGTTTTGTGCCGCGTTAAAACTATGCCGCTTTTTTTTTCAGTTTTCTTCTCTTATTTATATGATTCGAATACAAAGTAGAACTGAAACTTATTGCCTATTCTTACACCATGATCTGCTTCAGCAATGCCATCCCATGTCCAGCGTAACCACATCTCCACTAACTAACAGTCTTAACCAAGAATCATGGCCACGACGTGAACGTAAGCACGTCTCAGGCCACTCACTATGACCGAGTAAAATGCAAATATGCAGTGCAACAGGCTTAAGTCCAACAAATCACCTCCTAAGCCTGTTGTGTAGACTTCACCTCAACGATGCCGAGCTTCTGTCTCATCTTGATGAACTTGACTCGCCCAAGCACCTTGGTGAGTATATTATTGAGTTGTCCATCCGTACCGACACGGTCGATGTCCACCTTATCATCTTCAATGAATTCACGAATAAAATAAAAACAGGTGTCGATATGCTTACTCCATTCGTGATGCACTGGGTTCTTGCTTAGCGCGATGGCTGACTTATTATCCACCAGAAACTTTATCATCTTTAGTGCTTGTCTGACCAGCTCACCATACAGTTGGCTCAGCCAAACACCTTGACATGCCGCTGTTGCCGCTGCGATGCATTCCACCTCACAGGACGAAAGTGCGACAACCTTCTGCTTCTGGGATATCCAAGTGATCACACTTGTGCCGAGGAAGAACACAACCCCAGTAGTGCTTCTGCAATCATCGATGTCACCGACGAGGTTACTATCACTAAACCCCATCAGTGCAGCCTCTTGCGTTCCTGCCTTCTTGTAGCAACACCCGTAGCTCATAGTGCTGCTAAGTAGCGTAGGATCTACTTGACCGCCGCCCAATGTGATGCAGATAGTGCCTCCATGAACTTGCTCATGATCCCTACCGTGTAATTGATGTCGGGCATCATATTGCGGAGGTATCACAGAGTCCAACAATACTCTAGTACCGTGTTGCATCCACAATGGCACCAATGTCCTTCTTACTCAGTTTCAACCGATTCTCCATTCATGTGTGGCATGAATTGCATCCTGCTATGCCAGATGGCTCCAAGATCTTGTTGGCATAGACACTCTGGCAAAGTGTAATCTCACCAGTGTCTTACTTGATCTCGATTCCCAAGTAGTAACTCAGGAGACTGAGATCGTTTATCTCGAACAGGTTGTGCATCTGGTCTTTGAACGTGATAATGCCGTTAATGCTGGTGCCGGTGATGATCAAGTCATCGACGTAGACGCCTACCAGCAGCGATGATATACCACTGGTTCTCCGGTATATAGCATGTTCCAGAGGGCTGTGCTTAAACCCAAGTGAGGCAAGCGACGCGTCCAACTTTGTGTTCCACGCTCGTGGCGCTTGATGAAGACCGTACAAAGCCTTGTTCAGCTTGAACACCCTGTGCTCGTTGTTGGGATCAACGAAACCAGGCGGTTGGTGCACATAGATCTCCTTGGCTAGATCACCATTTAAGAATATCGACTTGACGTCCATGTGGTGCACCTCCCAGCCTTTGTCCGCAGCGAGTGCGAACAAGAGCCGCACCATCTCTATTCGCACCACTGGGGCGAAGACTTCATCGAAGTTCACCCCTACTGCTGAGCATATCCTTTAGCGACTAGACATGCCTTGTGCCTCGCCACCTTGCATGTAGGGTCCTTCTTAACCTTGAACACCTATTTTAGCCCGATGGCCCTTTGTCTGGCTGGAAGTGCGACGAGCTTCCTTGTACCGTTGTTGTGGATGGTAGTCAGCTCTTCTTCCATTGCCTACTTCCAGCATGCTTCTTCAAGTGCTTGGTTGACGTTGGCTGGCTCCTCAACAGCCAGAAGATAAATCCTATTGTGCTCGATGTTGACTTCCTCCATAGCGTCGTAGATGTTCGACAACTCTTGGTAGCGACATGGCCTAGCGTCAATATCGAGCACGTCATCATGGGTTGGTGGTGTCTCCCATTTGATGCTTGTAGATGCCGGTGGAGGTGTTGTTTGTGGCTTCACCGCTTGCGGTGCCACTAGATCTGTTTCGGGTATCAATGTCGTTGCTTCTCTAGTATTGATGTCCGCGATGTCATGCTCCGTGGGGTATGTCACAGTGAATGTGCCAGCTGGGCATGGTCCACTACTGCATTTTCCTGACTCCCAGCTCCATCGCTTATGTTCCTCGAACAAAACATCATGAGTCAAATGAAGCTTCTTCGTCACCAGATTATACACCCTGTACGCCTTTGCTCCTTCCTCATAGCCGATGAACACCATCGGCGTCGAGCGGTACGCTAGCTTATTCACACCTGGCCTAACATTCTTTGCATGCACAATGCACCCAAAGACTCAGAGATGGTGCACCTTTGGCTTCCTCTTTTGCCATGCCTCATATGGTGTCTTGTTGTTAAGACTCTGTGTCGGTGCCCTGTTGAGGATGTGGACTGTAGTTTTCACTGCCTTGCCCTAGAACATTGCCGGCACACCTATGGTCTTTAGTAGACAGTGTGCCACTCCACTATAATCTGGTTGCGGCGCTTGATGACCCTGTTCTGCTGTGGCGAATATGGTGCAGTGGTATAGTGCCTGATGTCGAGCTCATCTTAGTATTCGTGGAATTCGGCAGAGTTGAATTCCTCACCACGGTCCGAGCGGAATGCCCTAAGCCTGCCACTGGGCTCAGTTTCCACTAGGGTCTTGATCTTCTTGAAAAATCTGAATGCCTCGCCTTTCGACCTGAGCACCTCGAGCTACATATATCTACTATGATCGTCTACGATCAACAGAAAAAACTTATTACCTCCAGTTGTCACCAGTGTGATTGGTTCGCACAAGTCAATATGCACCAACTCCAGTGGGCGCTCGGCATGGTAAGTCGTGGCCTGCAGGAATGCAGCTCGGTGCTACTTGCCAAGAGTGTACCCATCACAGAACTACTCAACGTGATCAAACAGTGGAACCCCAGCAGCCATTCCCTTCAGCGCTACGTTCCGTAAGGCTCGAAAATTAAGTTGGCCGTAGCATCCATGCCACAGCCATGCTACATCACCCATGCGCATGAGCAAGCACACATGACCAGGAAGGTTCAGCTTCAGAGTGTAAAGCCGGTTCCTGGTTCGATTCACCCGTGCCAGCAATTTTCGCTCATGGTCAAACATGAGCAGTTCTCCGTCTTCAATGATCACCTTGCACCTGCTCTCATCCAATTGCCCAATTGAAATGATGTTGCTATGGAGATACGGGATGAAGTATACCTTTGTGAGAAGCTGACGCTCCCCATTTCGGCACTAGAAAATGACAGTTCCCTTGCCGCGGATGTCCACGAGCGAACCATCATCGAATTTGATCGTCCCTTTCACCGATTCGTTGAGCGTTCTGAACATCGCTCGAGACCCGGTCATGTGGCTGCTCAGCCTACGTTCGTCAGGATCACCTTCTCCTCATTGAGGAGCACTGACTACTACCTTGCTATCGGCTTGTGACAACTTGCAATGCTTGACTATGAGTAGTGCAGGTTCTTCATCCTGCGAACGTGTCAGGTGCACCTCCTCCTTATGCTCGCAGTAGGGCTTGCGGCAGTTCCTAGAGAACTTCCCCATATGGTCACAGTTGTAGCACTTTACTTGCAACATATCATGGTGCATGCTAGACGAGCCACCACCCCGAGCGTCGTGCCCACAACTTTGCCACCTGCCACAACAGTGATTGTCGTCGCTGCTACCGCTTCCCCGGTCTCCACCAGAGGAGCTGTCACCCTGCTCCTGTTTCTTGACACACGTGAGCCACTCCTCAGTGAGGAGCAAGCGCTCTCTAGAGCCGCCTTTATCATCGGCTCCATATCGCTCCTCCACCACGTGGAGCCACCCGGTGAGCTCGTCGATCGAGAGTGTGCTCACGTCGAGGAGCATCTCGATGGAGATGGCCACCTACGCATACCGTGAGGGTACAACTCATAGAAACTTTCTCACAACCTTGGATTCCTTGATTGTGTCACCGTGGATGCGAAGCTTGTTGACGAGGCCAGTAATCTGCATCGAGAACTCATCGATGGTCTCACCGTCCTTGAAGGTAATGTCCTCAAACTCCTTGCGAAGCTTTTGCGCATTCGCCTCATGTAGACGATCGACGCCCATCCACTGCACCTTCACGGCATCCCACGCCTGTTTTGTCGTATCCTTAACGGTGAGCGTTGACAACATATCGGACAGCACCACGTAGAGGATCGTGGACAGTGCCATCTTGTCATCACGAAAGTTAGCGTCGCTCGGCTCAATTGCTCGCCACAGACCCTGCGCCTGCAAGTTGACTCATCACGAGAGCCCAGTCGAAATAGTTCGTGCACATCAGCATGGGGTAGACCACCGTCCCCTCGCTCTCCCTTGTCACATGCTACACCACCACCTCGCGGCTGCGCACCTCATCCTGCTACTCCCGCAGATCCTCGGTGGAGTAAGGGACCTCAAAGGAGACTCTGATCTATCGCTAGACATTATCAACAGGATCTCATTACGGCTATGATACCAATTGTTGAAAAACACATGACCGCACACACAACTACGAGTACCTAGTACTCGTATACGGCTTCGGCACAAATGACTATGAATACCTAGTACTCGTTGATGACTACGACACTCGACTACTCTCACGACTATAGTGGTTTTACGACTGCTATAGTACCGCTGCTACGGTGATTCTACGACTGCTATAGTATCTCTACTACAGTGATTCTACGACTTCTACATTGATTTTGTGATTGCTACAATACCACTATGACTTTTTGTAGTCAACTACGACCATAAGCACTCGAACACTCGGGATTTCTGTACTCGATAACGACTATGAGAGAATAGAGTTTTATGCCGCGCTAAAACTATGCTGCTTTTTGCAGCTTTCTTCTCTGATTTAATGATGCGAATACAAACCAAAACTAAAACTTCTTGCCTATTCTTACGCCATGATCCATTTCAGTCATGCCATCCCATGTCTAGCGTAACCACATCTCCACTAACTAACAGTCTTAACCGAGAATCATGGCCACGACGTGAACGTGAGCACGTCTCAAGTCACTCGCTATGACTGAGTAAAATGCAAATATGTAGTGCAATGGGCTTAAGTCCAACATATACTAGTTAAGCCATATCACCAAGACAACATCTACATTAGCTAGGTCGATTGCTACTCCTCTAGCAGACACAATATGTCCAAGAAAAATGATGTCATGTAGTCAGAAATCGTATTTGCTGTATTTGGCATATAATCGGTGTTCTTTAAGCTTCTCTAGTACCAATCGTAGGTGTTCGGTGTACTCTTTCGTATTTTTAGAGTAAACAAGGATATCATCAATAAATGCCACCTCAAACTTGTCCAGGTACTCCATGAATACCTTATTCATGAGGTTCATGAAATAAACTAATGCATTTGTCAAGCCGAAGTACATGACCGTGAATTCATGCATGCCATATTGAGTGGTGAACACCATTTTAGGGATATCCTCAGCCTTGATCTTTAACTCATGGTACCCTGATCTCAAATCTATCTGAAGAATATTGAGGCTCTAGAGAGTTGATCAAACAAGTCATCTATGTGGGGTACATGGTTCTTATTTTTTATGGTCACATCATTTAGATCACTATAGTCCATGCACATTCTTGTAGTGCTATCCTTTTTGTTTACAAATAGGACTGGTAGACCCCTAAGGTGATGAGCTAGGTATGCTAAATCCTTCATCATACAGTTCTTGAATCTGCTTCTTCAGTTCTTTGAGTTCATCAACAATCATCCTATATGGTATCTTGGCAACTAGGTGATTTTCGTCAACAACCATCCTATATGGTCTCTTGGAAACTGGGGTGGTTCCTGGCTGTAGGTTAATGACGAACTCTCTCTCAGTCTCATGGCTTCCCGGGCAAGTCTTCTGGGAATAACCAGAGTAGTATTGAACTACTAGCATCCCTTCGAAGGGCATATCGTCAAGATGGTATACTGCTCGGCCCTAATGGTAAGGTTGGTCCACCCTGACTTCTATTGTTACTCCAGGACATATGGTAAGGACAACCTTTCTACTGGCGCAATATACTTTCCCTTGATACTTCAATAACCAATCCATCCCCAGGATGATACCGACGGTTTGGGAGTTCAATACCAATAGGTTAGAGGGAAAACTGATCCTTTCCATTTGGACTTCTACCACAGGGCTTACTAAGGTGGCTGTTAGGGATCCTCTAGGGGAACTAAGTACCACAGGTCTCTTCAACGTAAAGGTGGGTGTTGTAGGGGAGGCCCCCACCTAAGCCCAGCAGGCCTGTTAGAGGGTTATAAAGCCCAAAGTGACATGTATAATGATAAGATTACCCTTGTGAAGGATTATTGCATGTAAGAGTACAATTGTAAAAAACACTCTCACATATATACGGCGCTAGCCATGGGGAGATAGAAGAAGAAGGGCATTGCTCACCTAACTCTCCACTACCACACACACTCTCTCTCTGTTTGGTCTGTAACCACAACAGTGGGCAATTGGTGCTTTTCCACAAACTTTCTTGATATAAAGGAATGGGATGCTCCAAAATCAAAGAGTATATGAAGGGGTTTACTTAACAGAGAATGTACCCATTAAGACTCTTGCAGCTTCCTAAGCTTCTTCTACCATGACATAATTCACACGGCCATGATTTTTTGTTGGATGCCATGGTTGCTTGCGGCGTTTGATATCCTCTATTGGGCATTGATGTCTAGCCGCGAGCTCGAGTGGTTCCAAAGGGAACTTTACTAGTGTAATCTGGCGTTGCGGGCAGTGATTGGCAAAGTGCCCCTTCTCTCTATGGCTAAAGCAATGGAGGTTAGCTGTTGGGTTAGTTTTGGTGGGTTGCATTGTAGGTCATGGAGTTTTGAGAATGATGCCACTTGGACATGGCACTTGAACTAAAACCCTAGGTGGGACAGTTGCTGCTGATCTAGGGAAAGAGGGATTCTCGTAGAATGTCAGCCTTTAGGGATAACTTCCTTGTGGCCTCTAGGTAGCCAGCTTGTGTTTGCGGCTTACTTTCATATTCCTTCTCTCATTCTCCAAAATGAATGCCTTGTTGACCTGGTGGAGGAAGGTATAAAAAATCTTGGATAATCAGTTGTACCCTCATATCTTCATGCATACCTTCCAAGAATTGTGCATACCTAGCTGCCATTGCGAAGCCTCACCAAGGAATCGTAAAAGTGTGCCCAAAGAAGTGATGGGGACAAGCGTTTCAGTTGGTTTATTGCATTCGCATACGAGCGCTTACAAAGGTGTCTACCGATCAACATCCCCTAAGCTCTATTACACAAGCGAACGCTATTTGTTCGATTCCGCCAGGACTCCTGACAGCGCCGGCACCTTGCCTGCCGAGGTTCGACCCGCCCAGAAGTCCAGCGAGTCCTCAGCCAGCCACTAGCGCCGCAGACGGCGCAGGGTTATGGCATCGAAATTTAATAGCCGATCCCCGCCGGGTAGCTGCTTGGAACATAAGGGCATGTCGGTCAGAGCATGGGAAGCAATTTTCGCTTTATTCCAGGAACAGGACGGGCAGGTTACAACACACACCGAAACACAGGAACTCCAGTGTCACACCTACCTCGAGCCGTCTGCGCCACCTTCGTCGCGCCGAGGAACCTCATCCAGCCACTGGCCGAGGTTCCCCTCGTTGTACATGGTCCGTCGTAGCTCTACACTCGCCGCAGCCTCCCCGAGGTACTCCCAAATCCGCTCATGAAAAACCCGAACAGCGGGGCGCATGGCGCGCACGGCACCGGACATCACTCCGGCCCCGACCGGCATCTCCAGTTACGGATCAGCCAGTTCATCGACATGCCAGCAGCCCCGGTGCCGGAGAAGCGCACCCCTGATTCAGCGCAATGATTGCCAAACGACGTCGCGGCGCTGCGAGCAAGGTTGGAGGCATCCTTGATTCGGTGAAGCGTCCGTGGCAGCTGTTCGGACCCGAATGAGCGAGGCGGCACTTCGGTGACAAGGTCTTCAAGGGCGCCTCAAAGGCTAGCATGGCATCCCATGCCGCCACCGAGGTGTCGCCCAGAACCTGGTCCCACTCCCTAAGAGACGCAGCAAGGCGGCCATTCACCTCTTCTAGCGCAGCAACTTGCCGGAGTAGGCCGTCCCGCTCCTCCACTGCCGCCTGCCGCCGCCGCCACGAGCTCCTCGGTGTATAAGATGGCCCCCATGCGCTCCGCCTTCAGGCGTAGAATGCGGTCGTCTTTAGAGGAGTGCGCCTCCTCGGCTGCGCGAAGAGCCCCTTCGGTGGCACGCAGTTGGTCCTCTAACGCCTCCCGCTCACGGGCATGGGCCGCCTGCAACGCCCATCCTAGGGCGATGGTCTTCACGAGGAAGTGGTTAGTACACCTCTAAAGGACCGCGTGCCGCTCAGGGTCAGATACCTATCCTCATTTCCACGGACTCCAACACCCTCCCAAGAAGTCCCGACCCACAGGTCTGCAGCGCTTGGTGGTCCAGGTTCACAGCTGCACTATACGCGACCCCCTGCCACGCTGCTAGCACCTCCGGTCGAGGGACGAAATCTGCTAGCCACACGGCATCCACAGCAACGGTTTCGGCGGCGTTGGACATCCCTCCCGAAGGAACATCCCCGCGCTCCGAAGGTTGCCCATGCTCGGGGATGCATGCCGCTGCAAAGGGACGGAGCGATTAGAGCCCTACCAATGCACTAAGGGATCATACCAAACCATGTGAGTTTACCTTCTGCAACAGCCGGTGGACCCCACCGGGGCACCCCTTCGGCCGCACAAGAAACTGCAGGGATACCTTACATCCCCCGACGAGACCGGCCCTCCGAACCGGAGGGCCTCTGTGTCGGAGCCTAGTTCTAGCAAGCCCCCGACCCCGGTAGCCGCAGACTGGGGGGCTGTAGGGACGGCGACGCCGGGGTACTCGGTGTCGGAGTCCCATTGGGCCCCGACCTTGCTTGCCATAGCGAACCCCCTCTCCGAGCGAAGGGGTGATAGTGCGCGTGGCCGTTTCGCCTTCGGGGAGCAAGGTGGTGACCTCGTCTCGGCAACGGCCGTAGGCGGGGGCTCCACCCAAGTAATCACCGCAGGAAAGGACTCCGCTCCAACATCCTCCACGGGCATGACTCCACCTCAACGCCAGCTGGCGACGAAGAAGCTTCCCCCTCCTGGTCACCTACGCCGCACTCCTCATCCCCGCCACTGTCCGCGGGCCCCTCTCTGCCCTCGATACCCGTGTGTACCTCCGAATTGGCATCCTTTGCCAAGTCGAGTCTCAGATCTACCGCACCGCAAGAATAAAGAAGGCCGTACGAGCAATCGCCGCTGTACTGTGTCCGATCATGAGGACCGAGCACCCAAAGAAGACGACAATCCTCTCCCCTAGGCACTGCGGTGAAGTTGGCTCGGGGCCGAAGTAGCGCGCTCTGGCACCATAATGCCCAAGGCCTCGCACACATGGTTTATCCGCCCTAACCCTGCCTCCGTGGTCGCAGCCACGCATAGGGTGTGTTCCCTCACCGTATACGGCCCGAGGAACGCGCCCACCACGCACTCCACATCCTCCAGGGGAGTATCTGTAGCCGGCAAGGGGGAGATTTCAAACACAAGGCCCGATTGACAGTAGGGAATGCTAAGGCTCCACCAAAACTTACGTGGACCGGAGGGTGTCGGCAGCAAAGACACGAACGGGCAGACGTTGTCGTGACGAAGTGCCCCAGGCGTGACGCGCCATTCAGCAGCAAGCAGCGCTACTCCATACATGATGAACTCCTCGGCGAGGTCGCGCATGTTGAAGCGGGCGGTGATCCCCACTAGCCTTCGCGCCCTTCGCTGGTCCTCAGCATCTATCGTCATGCTGGGCATGGGGTTGAACACCATCGGCCGCCTAGAACACTCGAGACCGCTACCTCTCGCCACACGGTGGTAAAACCACCGTCTCATCCACTTTGGCTCCCACTTCGCCCGAGTCGAGTTCACAGGGAAGATCTTCCCGCACTGGGACCGAAGAGCGAAGTCGACGCTGCCGAAGTTGGAGAACGTCCCGTCTCTCCGCTCATTTGGCTGGCACAGTGCGTTGTGGAGAAATGCGAACAGCGACGCACTGGGCCAGCAGGCTTCCGTATGCAACACCTAGTTGTACACGGCAAGACGAGCTATCGCGTTCGGAGTCATCTGTGGCAGCTCAAGCCCAAAGGTTCGTAAGACGTCCCCAACAATAATGGCGGCTGGGATGCGCAGCCCGGCTTCGAAATAGGCGATGAAGACGATCGCCTCTGACTTCTCGGGGTGCGGTATGGTCTCGTCGCTCGTAGGCAGTCGCACCTCTCGACGGTCCAGCAGCTTCCCTTCGCACAGTAGGCCACAGATCGTCTCCATCGCGAGGGTTGAGCCCAAGACACAGGAGCACGGGCCCTCTATTTTCTCCGTCGCCATCCACCATTTGTCCACCAGCGTGGAGTCGCGCCCCTCGAGTGTGTATTCCACCTCAAGCGGCGACGACCGCCGAGAGAAGGTCCCGCTGCCAGCATGCTACGCATGTTCTGTGCCGTGGGCCATTGTTCTCTACGAGCTAGGCAACAACGCGAGCAGCAAGGCGGCAAAGAAGACAGGAGAGCGGGGCGTAGGACAAGAGACCAGAAGGTGTGAGGAGAGCGTAGGCGTGCCGCCATAGGGGGTATTTAAGGCCCCTACATCTCCCACACCACTGGTAAACGTAATCAGTGGGAGACGAACCGCTCGCCTTCCCCACGATGGAGGCGGAAGCGGCACAACCGCCCACGCGTGTCATGCCTGTCACAAGGTGACCGTGCAAATGGCCTGTCAGAGCACGACGCGCCAATCGTGCACCGCCACGTGTCCACTCCCTCGGAGTAAATGCAGTTCGTGCGGTGTGCCGTATCCCACCGCCGCGCAGCAGCATGACCCTCGGGGCCATCGTCACAATAATGGCGGTCCACGGACCGATCAATCTGGACAGCAACTTCGGCGGGGTCTCCGCCTCCACAAGGCAACCCCGGCTTCGCCTTCGGCTCCGCCCTCAGGAAGAGACTTCACCGCACACCCACGCGCCGGCGCCGCAAGCTCGAAGAGCCCTCCACTTTGATGACTCGGGGCAACGACCTCCGATGCACCCTTGCACACTAGGGACAGTTTCGTATCCCGATCCTACTATGTTTAGCATCTTTTCGTGGCTAATAGCTCACAGATAACGCTCGTGGAACAGTTCAGCTGGTGGAAGCCCAACCGATGATGGGGGTCTGCGCCGATCGACGGAGATGCAACCAGTGCGAGGTGAGGCGTCGCGGTCAAAGTCTGCATGCGACGCGCCTGCCAGGCTGTCGGGCGACGCACGACGCGCCAATTTTATCCCACCACGCGTCCCGACTCTCTCGAGAAGGGGCGTACGATCGCGGTCGCGCGACAACTCACAGCCCACGATGCGCCAATCACGTCGCACCACGTGTACCGCCCTATCAAGCAGTGTGTATGGCTGTAACAGCCCCCCTGGCTTTTCAGGGGTCGCCGCGATCCGCGCCGCCATTATGACGATACTCCGAACCGCGGAGCGCCTTCGGCCTAGTAAGCCGACTCTGCCGACAACAATGATGCTGCGATGGATGGCTCCAAGTTTGAAGGCCACCTTGGCGGCCAGCCCGACGCCCCGTCCTCGTCGCAAAGCAGAGTCCAACCGACCGAAGTCTAACAGTCCACTTCACCCGCGAGTGGGAAGTGCGGCGCCGATCGTTGTCGTTTTGATCGCGGCGCTCGAAAATAGGCCTCCTTCGCTTCATCAACGTCGCGATCGCCCTAATTGGCGCATTTGCCGCACGCATACAAACTGAGGAAGTCCTATTTCTGAGACCAAGATCATCTCAACCGTACCTAGCTACGCGCCAATGCAGCGCGCGGGAGCACCGAGCGACAAAGCCACCAAAGATGATTAGAAGGACAAAGCCGCAAAGATCGCCAAAGATATATATAGCCATTTCCCCCATGGGGACGCGCAACCAACGGGAGAGGAAGTGACACCGTCACCCACGCGCACGCCACGCCCCAATTAGGTGGGTCTGCGCGCCTATCCTGCATTGATGCACGATTTCGCCATCGACTTCGCCTGCGGCCCCCGGCTTCGCGTATGCAGAAAGTACGAAGGGACGCGCAAAATCATTTTCGCCCAATATCACACATGCTCACAGGCCGTGGGGATGGAGGGGGCCAAATGGCTCGGCAATATGGCTTCAGCCCATAAAGCTCTTCACCATGAGAGGCTCCTGTTGTAGGGAAGGCCCCCACCTAAACCCAGCAGGCCTGTTAGAGGGTTATAAAGCCCAAAGTGACATGTATAATGACAAGATTACCCTTGTGAAGGATTATTGGATGTAAGGGTACAATTGTAAAAAACACTCTCACATATATACGGCACTAGCCATGGGGAGATAGAAGAAGAAGGGCATTGCTCACCTAACTCTCCACTACCACACACACTCTCTCTCTGTTTGGTCTGTAACCACAACAGTGGGCAATTGGTGCTTTTCCACAAACTTTCTTGATATAAAGGAATGGGATGCTCCAAAATCAAAGAGTATATGAAGGGGTTTACTTAACAGAGAATGTACCCATTAAGACTCTTGCAGCTTCCTAAGCTTCTTCTACCATGACATAATTCACACGGCCATGATTTTTTGTTGGATGCCATGGTTGCTTGTAGCGTTTGATATCCTCTATTGGGCATTGATGTCTAGCCGCGAGCTCGAGTGGTTCCCAAATTGAACTTTACTAGTGTAATCTGGCGTTGCGGGCAGTGATTGGCAAAGTGCCCCTTCTCTCTATGGCTAAAGCAATGGAGGTTAGCCGTTGGGTTAGTTTTGGTGGGTTGCATTGTAGGTCATGGAGTTTTGAGAATGATGCCACTTGGACATGGCACTTGAACTAAAATCCTAGGTGGGACAGTTGCTGCTGATCTAGGGAAAGAGGGATTCTCGTAGAATGTCAGCCTTTAGGGATAACTTCCTTGTGGCCTCTAGGTAGCCAGCTTGTGTTTGCGGCTTACTTTCATATTCCTTCTCTCATTCTCCAAAATGAATGCCTTGTTGACCTGGTGGAGGAAGGTATAAAAAATCTTGGATAATCAGTTGTACCCTCATATCTTCATGCATACCTTCCAAGAATTGGTCAATCCATTCCTCATTTGCCACATCTCTTAGGGCGTAGAGAGCCAATTGGTTACCTAGGGAGGTATTGGTTGATTGACATATTCCCTTACTTTAATGCTCGAAACTCAATTCTTCTTCATACGCATGGTGTTGGCAAGCATAAGTTGGTTCTAAAGGTAGTTTTAAACTCAGCCAAGGGGATAGCTTGGCCTGTTGGGTCAGCTACCTCTTTTGCTTGCTCCTCAGAATTTTCTTCCTGTTCCTCATCTTGTTCTTCCACTGCTCTTCAACATCCTCTTCCTCTTCAGATGCTGCTTTCTCCTTGGGTTGCCAGGTAGTTTTCCTACCAAGCGGCCTTGGTTCCTTTTATCTGATGAGTGGCAAAGACTACTTTGTCTTCTT
Organism: Melocanna baccifera; assembly: GCA_036346265.1. Lineage (NCBI taxonomy): Eukaryota > Viridiplantae > Streptophyta > Magnoliopsida > Poales > Poaceae > Melocanna > Melocanna baccifera. The sequence goes on from CM070700.1 coordinate 1,795,736, forward strand.
TCGTGTATCATGCAAACTGAAGCTTCTTTTCATTGTTGCGGAGCTAATCTTTTCCTTTTAAGGGTTTGTTGGCGGAAGAGAAGGTCAAGGGTTGGGTGCGCATAAAGTTGGCTAGCCTTGAGTTACGGTTAGCTATCCCTGCTTGTTGACTGGTAAAGATGGCTTGTAGGATTTGCATTTGTTGGGCCATTACTTGCACCATGGTAGTGTTGACCGGTGGTGGAGGGAAGTTAGGTCCATGATCACTGTCGAGACCCGAATATGCAAATTCGGACTCTCTGTGTAAACTACACTAGTCCAGGATCACGCTAGTGCACACAGTCAAACATAGATGTAATCACAGTCATACACACGATATAATAAAGGGAAAACTCAAATATCGATAAATCTCAAAGGTACGACCTTATGGCCAAGTTTACAATATCTCTAACCGGAAGGGCTTAACAAAGCTAGCAGCGGAAATCCAAAATAAAGCGTAGTAGCCAATCGACAAGCCCACAGGCTATCGAGTGGAGAACGAAGCCTAATCCGTAAAGTCGTCGAAGTACTCTCCTTCCGAACCTCCCGCCGTGATACTCTTCTTTCTCAATCGAGCAACATTGGGCATAAAGCCGTGAGTACATTGATACTCAGCAAGTCGTTTGTAACAAAGAATGCAATATAGTATGCAAGGCTTACCAATGGAAGGCTGAAAGGTTAATTTTGCATAAAATGACATTTAAAAGTAAATACAATAAATAGATTGAAAGCGAACTTTAAGTAAAACAATAATAAATAAATAATCAAAGGAATTGACATAACCACTTGCAGACCTCCCATCCACAAGCTAACCAACCGCTTATGGACCTCCCATCCATAAGCCGAACCAACAGTGAACAACCTGTTCACTTCCAACCATAATCCACAAGTTTTAAGAAATAACTACCCCTCATGTGAAATCACCGAGCATTGTCTATGACCGAGGACGCGGCTATTCGAATAGTTTTACACTCTGTAGAGGTTGCACAATTGTACCCACATGATGTGATTAGCCTCGCGCTAAGGAAATCACAACAAGACCTTTACAAAGTTCAATCTCGACTCAATCCGCCCGCTAGGGTTTCGCATCACACCCCCCCCTTGCGCCACATGAAAATCAGCAACTATGTTCATCTCAATGGCAAGATTAAGGTTGAAACATCCCAAATTAGTCAGCCAGATCCGTCCCATACCAGACATGTGGTTTGCACGGTAAAGCTCAGATCAATGGCGCACAAAGTTAAGTCCTTAACATTTCCCGGGCGAGGCTACCACATCCTCCGAAGTGCACCTGCACTTCCCCCTTTACTGCACGATCACTCGCCCGAGTGCAAAACCAATTTGTATAACCATCGCCGATGACGTACCAACGTCATGGCACAAATTTTAATAAACATGGCACCAACCACAGTTCGATATATCATTAAGTCAAATTGATAATTCACATGTGATGATAAACCCAATCGTAAATATAAGCAAAGCTAAGCATTCTATCGTACCAACCCATGTGACGAATAGCCTAGCATCACTAGTATGTTTCCCAACCTATGGTGACAATGGTATCATGGCATTCCAAATTAACAAGGAGGGATAAACTCAATTGGGATAATAACTACCAATACGAGGGTTTGAATAAAAATAGCGATGCAATGTAATTTAAAACAAAATAAATAAATAATAGATTGCAAACTGGGTTCAATATGATCAAAGGATACGACTTGCCTTGGTTATGCTCAGCGAGGTACTCCTGGTCTTCGGGCGTAGAACCTGCTACTTCGGAATCCGAATCTAACGAGAGGGAAAACGACCGAAACAAAGAAAATACATAAAATGACAAGCAAATGAACTCCAAAAATCATAAAACCAGAACCAAAAGCTAGAGCTTGATTTTAGATGAATTTAGAAAAAAGAACAGGGTCAATCGGAGCTAGGACGGAGGAGAACGGGCTCTCGAAAAATAAACCCTAAACTTAAATCGGGAAATTCAAAAATTACACTGTGCTGTGAACCCGGCGCACGAAGGAACGAGTCCACCGTGAACCCGGTGCATGGAATAGTGTCATGCCACGGGTGCGGGCGTGGCTGACGTGGCGCGCGCTGGTGCCGCCACGTGTCATGCTGACATGGCAGGCTGACGTGGCTGCCACGTGGCACCGGGTGTCGGGTTGGGCTGACATGGCGCTGATGTGGCATCACCACATGGCGCTGACGCGGCATTAGGGCTGACGTGGCAAGACACGTGGCTAGGGCTGACGTGGGCGGTTCGGGCGCGCGGCGGTGCGTGGGATCGGACGGTCGAATGTGTGCCACGTGGCACGATCCGAGCGGCGGGTTTTGCATCTGGAACGGGCAGCTGAGATCGGGTGGTGTGTCTGCCGGATTGGCGCGGGGTCATCGACAGCGGAGGAGGGAGGTAGCGGGATGACTCACCAGAAGAGGCGGCGCGTTCAAATCGACGATTGGCGCGGATGCGGTGCCACCGACGGGGACGGGCGACGCAGCTCCAACGAGGACGCCGACGGGGAGGAGAGGACACCGGCGACAGCGGGGCGAGGCAACTACGCACGGCGCGGGGTCGGGGAAGGTGCGCAGGAGGCGACGCACGGGAGAGAGGTGGAGGCGGCGGGTTCACGGCGGCGGCGCTCGGGTGAAGCACGCGAACCGAGGAGGCGGCGACTTTTATGGCACGCACGCCGAGGACGTCCGGATCGAACGCAGCGCGGGGGCGGAATTGGATCGAAGACGATGACGGGGAGGCTGACACGTGGCACCACGGGCGGCTACGATCGAGCGGAGCCCGGGCGGATGCTAGGGTTAGGGTTCGGGCAGCGCGGGCACGAGCAGGGCGACGCGTGGCCATCGCGGGCGGGATCGGACGGCTCGCGACGAGTCCGGGCGGGAGCACGCGGTGCGGGCTGTGGGATGGCCGACGCGTGTGCGAGAGATGGCATCGGACAGCAGGCGCAAGAGGCGGAGTGAAGCCGATTAGGGCAAACACGGGTGTGCGCACGCGGGGCGGGATGCGGGTGCCGCCACGTGGGGGGTGACCGATCGGACGGTCGGGGTGGACGCGCGTCGGCGGGGTGGGCCGAGGGGCGGGCGCGCGGGAGCGCACGGCGGATCGTTGCCGCGTGGCAGATCGATCGGCCACCGCGATAGTGACGGGGGCGGCTAGGGTTCGCGGGCGGCGGCGGGGTTGGGCCGAAGGGAGAGGTGGGCCGGATTGGTGACACGTGAGCGGGGAGAGGAATCGGGCGGTGGGGAGTGGCCCAGGCTTTTTATTTTTCTTTTCTTTTTCACAGAAATCCGAATAAAATTCTAAAAGCTCTAGAAAATAGCAAATAAATCCCAAAAATTCACCAAAAATACCAGAAAATTCCTTGTGACACAAGGAACCCAAATAAAATAGTTTCAACTAATGTTGAAGTTTAATTTAATCATATTAAATCATTTTAAATTTCTAAAAATTCATTTAACCTTGATTTAAATTCAGAAAAATTCCAAAATTTAATTTTTAAATTTCAGGTTTTAAAAAGCTCTAAAAATCAGGATGTTACAATCACGGCCTCTCCCTTGGCTTGCAAGGTCCTCTACTCAGTGGTTGGCATTGCCACGTCCTTGAGCACACTCCTTGGGGCCATCTATGATAACATACTTATTTAGTATTATTATCTATATATGAGGGTTAATTAGCCCTCTAGGAACACATCAGAACCAATCGAATAAGACATACGAGGTTTGGTGGAAGGTCATTCAAGCCACATGGAGTTGAAGATGAAGAACGAGGCTGTTTCAAGGCAAAGGTAGCGCGAAGCTTCGTGGAAGGTGGTTTACGGGCAAAATGGTCTTTTTGCCCTAAACAGAAAGTTGAAGACTTTGATCAAACCACGATGTGCGCAAGAGAGGTGGTTAAGGCCAGGGATATGATAAAAATGTTAAGTGAATCAAGTGTTGATTCACTAACGGGCTAATAGTTAAACGGTTTGAGAAGCGTGCATGTGTAAGTGCGAAGCTCGGTATGATGTTGGGTTGATGGGTTAACCCTTGCAGGAGTGGATGAAATATAATTAGAGGTGTTGTTTAGGGTTTCTTGTGAGCTTCCATATATAAGAAGAGGAGGTGGCTTAGTGGCTAAACTTTAGTAAGCTAGTGCTAAACCTTTGAGAGGAGTTAGGGTTCTTAGAGAGCTTTGGGAGATGGGTTGTGGCTCTTTGTCTTGAGTTTTTTTTATCATTCTTAGGCTTTGTGGTTGGCTAGTGAGTAGCTATAAATATTCATCTTTAAATATCAATAGATATCAAAATTCGTCCAAGTTTTCCTCAGCTTTGCTCAAGTGATGAAATCTTAATTTGGCTTAGTTTTTGTGTTTCCTTCTGCCCTCTTGATCTTAGTTTGTGCCAAGGATGTGTTAATAATAGAGATAGTATTTGGAGACCTAATCTCATCTAGCTAGGCACCTTCAAGTTCTTACAATGACAAGTTTTGATTCAAGGGTCATTTTGGGGTCTTTTTCCTCTTTCCTTAAGTGTTGAAATCTTGATTTGTCATGTTTTCTGTGTTCCCATTCCTCTATCTTGCTTTGTGCCAAAAACGTGTAAGTAACAAATATATCTTTAAAGACTATATCCTATATATTCATCTAGACACTTTCTATAGCAAGTTTTTTAATTACCCGGTTTTGATTCAAGAAAGTGATTTTGAGGTTTTTGATTTTGCATGATTTTGGATTGGGATCTTGTTGTTGTTAGGCTTGCTAGGACATGTGGGGGTTAGTTCCAAGGTCATCACAACCATTTTTTATCAACGAACATGTTTTAATTCATGTTCTTGTGTTTTACCTTATTTTGGTACAACTTTTTTTCAAATGAAAAATATTAAAACTTTGGCAATGATCTTCTTGATCTTTGATTGAAGTTTGTTTCTGACATCCTAGAAAAAATACATGCCAAATTTCAAGTGATTTGAAGCTAGAATTCAAAAATTGTACAAGATCGAAGTACGTTCCTAGTAAGATCAAGTACGTTTCTAACATCATAGAAAAGGTATATGCTAAATTTCAAATGATTTAAAGCTTTGAAAGTTGTACAAGTTTCTCTAACTATTATGCTAATTTTATCGAGAGTTTAGATCTCTCTCCAGCTGCTATTGTGCTAATTTTATTAAAAGTTCAGATCGACCATGTAATAGAAATCAGATCACTCTAGGCCAAGTCAGACAAATCTATGTATGTCCAAACTCATTTGGCTCAGTTCTTCTGAGAGCTTTTTTTTTGGCAGGTGCTTAGCCTCCGTAGCTTCATGCAGATATTAGAGTGAAGTGCTTTATGTTACTTTGAGAAATGATTTTAAAAAAACGTTTGAGTGTAGGCTCCTGTTCAGCTCTCTAGGGGCGGTTCTCGGTATTCGCTGCGCATAGGAGCTAGTAGAAAGGTAACAACCCTTTTGAAATAAGTGAAAGCCTTTTGAAATCCCCAGCCCTCCAAAATCTGACATATTTCGCAAGTGCAAAAATATAGTTGTACTTCAACAATATAAAGTAACAATTCAAAAATATAAATCAACAGAGCCCACACTACTACAAAAAGGTTCATATTAGACGCCTCATCACAGATGGTTCATAAAAACCGCCTGTATTAAATGCAATTATAGACGGTTCTTGATAAGAACCGTATATGATACTATCACAGACGGTTCTTATTAAGAACCGTCTGTGATATTGCTAATATCATAGATGGTTCTTACTTAAGAACCGTCTGTGATACTACGGAATATCACAGACGGTTCTTAAGTAAGAACCGTCCGTGATATTGTTATATCACGGACGATTCTTACTAAAGAACCGCTCGTGATATTCAGAGTATCTGCATTTATTCTTAATTAAGAACCGTCTGTGATATGTTTTCCGCCCAACACACCTCTAAAATTTCATAATTTCCCGCTTGAATTCGAGTAGAATTCCGTTTTGACACACCTTCAGTAAAACGGGCATAACTTTTGCATACGGTGTCCGTTTTCGGCGTTCTTGTACTCGTTGAAAAGCTAACGATGAGCCCGATCCAAAAAAAACAAATTGCCCTCAAAGACCCCTAAAATGGCCATCTTTAGCCTCAAATTCAAATCGCAAGTTTGTTATTTCTGTTTTTGCTAAAATTTTTGATCTTCCTTTCGAAATTTGGGGTTTGTCTCAACTGCAAAGTTGTAGATCTCGTCAAAAACTTTCGAATGAGTATATATAAGTTATATAAAACTTTGCTATTTCATACTTTGAGATAAGTTGTTTATATTATATCGGTATATATATAGCCAATATCACAGACGGTTCTTAATTAAGAACCGTCTGTGATATTGATATCACAGACGGCTTTTAATTAAGAACCATCTGTGATTTATCTTCCGTTTCGCGTATATCTAAAATTTTATAATTTTCCGCCTGAGTTCGAGTATGACTCCTCTATAAATACTCACCCGAACTCATCCACACCCTCCCTTCAAATGCGTCTGTGGGGTTTAGGTCTCTATTGTTTCCCGCTTCCTCTCTCCATTGTTTCTTCAAGTATTTTATTCTGTGGGGTTTAGATCTCTATCGTAGGCTCTATTGTTGCTATTTTGTTGGGTTTAAGGTTGCCTGGGAGTTTACAGTGACGCAACTGTTAAGAAGGCCTACCCGAGCTTGTGATGGTGAATTGTTCTTTGCTATGTTGCTTTCATTGTTCTCTTCATCGTAGCTTCCGTTGTTACTTGCATTGTTTTTTGCTATGTAATGGTAGACTGTAATCTTATGATGTTGTAATGGTGGATTGTAATCTTATGATGTTGTAATGGTAGATTGTAATCTTGTGATATTGTAATAGTAGATTGTAATAGAAATAAAATGTTCACTACTATGTTTGATATCGTATTTACTTGTTTTCGCTTGTTTTCAAAAAGCATAGCTAACATTTCCTGAGGCTAACTGAAAAATAGAAAAAATTTTAGGTATAGAATGAATTATCATAGACGGTTTTGTAGTATAAACCGTCTGTGATCACACATCACAGACAGTTCTAAGTTTAGAACCGTCTGTGATAGTGTTTTTCACAGACAGTTCTAGTTACAAACCGTCTGTATTGTATTTATCACAGACGGCTCACAAACCGTCTGTGATAACTTTGAATTATCACTGACCCATAAATTCAGACGGTTCAAAAAATCGTCTGTGATGATGAATCGTTTGTGATGATGATTTCTGTAGTAATGCCAGAATATCTATAAGTTAAAGGAACGTTTGAAATAGCATTGGTTTATAGATTTTTTTTACTATAGCTAGTTTATTTTTTACTATAGTTGAGTTAATTTATTTAGCATAATTAAATTTAAAAAAATTAAAAATAGAAAAAAACATGTTAGTCCATCATAAACAATATATGCAAAAAAAATTACGAAAAAAAAAGATAAAAAACTTAAAATTCTAAAAAATCTAAAAAAGATGAAATTATTGAATAGTGAAAAAAAAGTAGAATCTAATTTTAAGTTAAAATGATTGATGCATAAATTATAATATTTCAGCACGTACGAAATTGCACTCCGACTGACATGCACACTAACACCTTTATTTATTTCTACTGCGTCATTTCCCATAGAAAATAATATGCATGCATGGTCCACAATACAAGCTGCCCACCAAGCGGAGAAGCGAAGTAGCGAAGAGAGAGTTGAACTAGAAACAAAAGAACGATATAGAGCAACTCTCTTGGTACCGCGCGCTACTCGTCTACTTCCCTTCACGTGCTACATCTTGGCGCTTCTCGGCATCGCGGCCGGCGGCCGGGTCGCCGTGCCCGACGGCCACCTTGGCCACCTCGGTCGCCGGCGTGCCGGGCCTCGCCTTCTGGTACAGCACCAGGTAGCCAATGACGCCGACGATGCCGAACCCGGCCAGTGCCATCGTCCCGGGCCCGTACGGCAGCCGGCCGCCGCGCTGGTGCAGCACCTCCCCGGGGCCGCGGCCGGGCGGGCGCATGGACGCCTCCACCCCTGCCGCCCTGACCTCCTCGGCGCTCATCTTGTGCGTGTCGGCGTTGCGACGCCACTCCTCCGCGCCGCTCCTCGACATCCCCGGCGCGTCTCTCCTCCGCGCCGCTCATCATGTTGTTAACCCCTATGCTAGCAATAACTCTGCATATATGCATACATTTTCATTGCTCAAGAATTATGGTATGCATGTAACGGTATGCAAGTAAAACTGCTTTATAGTGCATGTAACGTTAGGAGTTATGCATACATGTAATGCTATGAGTTAGTAGATCTTGCACTAAGTACTACTTGCATTATAAAAGGAAAAAAAATGCTGCAGCTAAAGTTGAGACGTGCAGCAGAATAAAACAACTTATCTCCTCTGTGTTTGTGTGTGTTAGAGAAGAAACAATGTGCGAGTTTTCTTCAGGAGCTAGGCCAACACGTCAGTGGTGTTGTGGGTTGTGCGGTGGAGTGTGTGCTTGGTTCTGTGCGGCGTAAGCTAGCAAAGGCAAAGCTTCGTAGAGCGCACCACGAGGTGGTGTAAAGAATGTTGCACGTAGAGCGGCAGGTGTTGGACGCCGGAGACGGCAGGAGCGAGCTGCTGCCGCGTGGTCTGCAAACAGATGCTCCTGTAACTTGTTTATTCGGTTGTCATGGGAGACCTACACGTTATGGAAACGTCGACTGGACTGACCCACCCAAAACATCAGACTACGTGGAACACGAGAAAATGAACGCTTCTTAAAAATCCCTACATTTCAGACACCTCCAGGTAGCCAACCGTACCATATGGCACATTATCCCTACATTTCAGACAACTCCAGACAGACAACCGCAGCGACATGCCACGTTATCCCAACTCATGAGCAGAATTCAATTTTTATTAATCACGGGTCTGATGGGTTACCTGTATAGGATTTTAATATTTATGACTCGGATGAAATCAATCTTTAAATGTGTACGAAATATTCGTACACCGTCACCTTCACCTTTTTCTTCAACGACCCCTTCCTTCTCCTTTTTGGCAACCTCTTTCTTCTGTTAGTGATATGTTCTAGAGGCAATTATAGAGATGATTGTATCACTTCTATATTTATGATCTTTTGAATAATGTGTTAATTTTCCATATCTCAATTTCACCTATGCATTTATTTGAGATAGTTAAACCAATTCAAATACATTTTTATCCTAGATTGATCCTTAGTACTTGACACCGTCAAGTGAAACTATGATTTATTACTCTTGGTACTTGTCGGCACCTAGACGGCTTGGTGAGAGTTACGGGGTGACTTCTTCAAGAAGATTGTGAAGAAGCCCGACACCGTGTGTGAAAGTTGGAGCTCCCCTACCTGAAGCGAAAAAGAGCTACCATTAGTGATCGATGACTGAGGCTTAATTCATGGAGCCGATCCAAGGTGCTTGGGATTTCCTTAACATAGATTAAAAGAAACAAGCAAGTTTCTGAACATCACTGTAAAACATTGTTTGTCAATTGGTTATTTTTTATCTTCCTTTTCCATACTTGTATTTCTAGCATATAGTGATTATTGTGATTGTACTTTTATTTGTGTTAGAGATATTTGTGCAGAGACTTGTGCTTGTGGTGCCTTGGGTATACTAGAATTATGTAGGTTTGTATTGCATTAAAATCTTGCCAATTTAGTAATTATGATAATCAATTTTAGAATGTAAGAATTTTTAGAACCTCCTATTCACCCCGCTCTCTAGTCAGTTATCCTTGATCCTACACACATAGGGTTTTTATTTTCTTTTTGAATTAATTTCTAAAGAAAAAAACCTCAAAGCTGACACGTGGGGCCGGTTACTATGCAAGACTATAGTAAAAGTGGGCCCTGTGTGTCAGTGACACGCCAGCTTTAAATCAATTTAAAGGATAGAGTACTTAGCCAAATTTAATGATAGTCATGTGGTACTAATTAATTACACCTCTTAATTAATGACAGTGCTACAGTGGCACCACTGGTCGATGTAGGATCGGAAATGGCAACAGAGGGGGGGTGAATGGTGCCTTTGAAAAATCGCCCCCAAAGTATTCACAAAACTCTCATCTCTCCACTAGCTATGAAAGCTATGAGATCATGACTCAAACTTACTGAAAATCACAAATAGATCGACAAATGAGGTGAAGCAATCTTAGCCCAAAAAAAACTACTAACCAAGAAGATTCATGTTCACTGAAAAGGAAATCAATCTTTGCCAAACACTGAGAGGCACAGGACAAGAACTTCTGAAAACTTCACGCTAGAGACCAGCTGAACTGCACCGAAACTGCAGCCAAGAACCTCACTGAAGAGAGCTGAAATCTGCACAACTGCATGCTGAAAACTGTAGCAATTAAGTGCTGAAATCTGCAGTGATTATGTGCTGAAATCTGCAGTGAGAATGTGCTGAAAACTGCAGTGATTAAGTGCTGAAAACAGCAGAAATGAGTGCTGAAAACTGCAGTGATTAAGTGCTGAAAACAGCAGAAATGAGTGCTGAAAACTGCACCCAAAATGCTGCTGAAAACAGACTGAAACTTCTGATTTTTACTGCTGAAAACTGCACAATAGTTAACAGCAAAGCTGCACCCAAATTGCTGATTTTCTGCTGCTGTTTTCAGGGCAAGGTAAACTGAAATTTGTATCAAATAGCTGTCCCAAACTGTGCAGATTGGCAGAGATATAAGCACAGCACCAAACAGCAAATAGCTGAGATTTTTGGACTGAAAAGGGGTGAAAATGACAGCAAAACAGCAGGTTGATGCAGCCTGAAAACAGCAACCGAGAGGAGCCAAGATGGCTGCAAACTGAAAAGAAAAAGGTGCTGAAACTGCTATAAATTCCTGCAGCCGAATACACTCAAACCTGAACCGAAAGGCTACTGAAAAATAATGCGATCTGCAGTTCCGGCCAAGTGGACAGCAGAGGAATGAAATGCTAGCTCGGCTGAAATGGAGGACTGCAGACCAACAGATTTTCATGTGCGGTTGGCAAGCAAGGGGCGCCAGCAGAGGATCGCAGTTCGGTCACTAAGGAACAGCAACTGGGAAGGAGCTATCACACCCGAAATCAGCCCAAAAACAGTGCATACTTCTGCAGTCCAAAGCAGAGAAATTAACCAAGAAATTCTTGATGATTTTGGGTCAAATGATTTGGACTACAAGCTAAATATCACCAAGACATCAAAGATCAAATAATTTCACCAAAACATCAAGAATTTGAAGATTTTGTTGAAAATGCAAAAATGAGCCGAGAGAAGAAACAACTTTAAATTTCTCTCCAAACTCTAAACCTTTGCACATGAGATTTGACAAGGAGTTTAGCAATCACCACAGGACTTGGAAACACAAATCTCAGGGCATCTCATAAAGGGAAAAGAATAATTTCATCAACCCTTGCCATGTAACCCTAGAGAAAGGCAAACAGAGGAAATTTTGAGTTTCTGATTTTTGAGCAGAGAACTGCAGCTACATTCTTTTACTCAAGATACTAAGGTGACCAAGGTGGTCTTGAAGTGATATCTAGCTCAGAGTAAGGAAGAACTGCAGTCTCTCAACAAGAATTCAAAAACACCAGTGAAGAAAAGAGCAAATACAGAGCCCAATAAAAATAAGAGATGCTCACCAAACTCCTTCTCATATCATTTCAACACAAAGATTACAGAGGAGTCCCGATACGCATGGACATTAAAATACATGGATTCTCAATTCATTCTCTCCCTCTCCCAATCACAAGAACACACCCACTCTCTACATGCTTACTCATTAGCACATCCCGAGACATACACACAGGGAACTCACACTAGCATATGCTCACGGAGCCAAGAAGGAAGAACACATGCACCGGAGTACTAGCTCCAATTCATCACACCGACACTTGCTCACTTCTTGCATACACCAGAGGGAGCTATCAAGGGAAGCCCACACACGCAGAGAGACAATAAGACAACACTCCTTGCTTCTGTCTAAAAACAAGAAATCAAGAAGTGCAGTCCAACAACCACTCCCTTGCTCCATACACACACAGCAAGGGTCAAACACATGTAGAGAAATGGAGGGAACCAGCCATTTCACCAAAACTTGAGTCAATTCTCCAAATTGCCCTCAAGCACCATCTCGAAGTTTCCATAACCGGCATCTCGACCGCCGGACCTCGACTCCTCCCGAGCCTAGTCCCACCCACTCAGACGCGCTGTCGTGTTCGTCATGGTAGCTCCGGTTCCTCATCTCCGACTCACAACCACCTCAGCCAGCCTTGATCATCTTCGGCATCTTTGACCGTCTCGACCTCGACACCTCCCGTGCCTAGTCCCGATCCACCTTGCCTCACCATGACCTAGCTCAAGTCCTGCATCCACACGCACAAGCAAGCCATCACATAGCACCGCACGAAACAAGATACACAGATAAAAGTACTCAACCCTAGAATACCCAAAACAAACTCAAACTCACTAAACCGACCACAATTACTCATCACAAACACGGAATACCTCCACATGGTCTCTCAATCTCCCTTGATGAGTATATTGACAAACACAAAAAAAGATAAGTTGAGTTTGTTTGCAAGTCATACATGGTCCGAGAGAAGAAAATTGACGCTAATGACCATGTAGACACAAGGAGCAAAGGAAAGAACAAGTTTTCCTCAACCGCTCCCAAAGCTCGCATTGCAAGTCATACATGGTCCGAGAGAAGAAAATTGACGCTAATGACCATGTAGACACAAGGAGCAAAGGAAAGAACAAGTTTTCCTCAACCGCTCCCAAAGCTCGCAAAAGGTCTTTTCTCCAATATTCTCCCCTTTTGGCAATAGGATCATCAAGATACAAAAGAGAGTATGTAGCATGATAAGGTTGAATGTTATGCAATGCTAAGCAATTAGAGCCATGAAGATTATCCAAAATGACTATTTGAGTATTACACCAAGCCATAACAAATATGAAGGCTATCAACATCATGACAAGATATGCATAATCAAGCCAAGCCACGTAAGTAACAATATGAAGATTAGATGAATTTCTTAACATGTCAAGTCACTCAAGAGTATAGTCTAGCTAGAGGTATCCAAGGATGATGCAGCCATGTCAATAATCTAAGTGAAACCAAGAAGCTAGAATTGAGTCAATTTAGAGTGCTACAAGTTCAAGAATGAATCATTTGCACAAGTACTTAGTTCTTTTGGTAATTAAGCAAATTTAGCACAAATCACATGTCTTTCATTTGAAACTCTTAATTTTGGTGATGTGCTAGATCTCAAGCCTTATGCGACCATTCCAAGCGAGAAGCTTAAGGAGATGATCTTGGTCATCCAAAACTCCCCCCGAGTTCATGCCTAGTGCAATGGCAAGCAGTCTCACGAGAAAGAATTGGTGAGATCAGTTCTTTCGCACATAAAAGAGATCTTTTGCTTGCTTAAATAATTGTACTTACTCATGTTTCATCAAGAAACTAGCATAGCTCAAACTAAAGCTCAATTAAAGATTCAAGACTCAACTTAGCCTATTCGACATGGCATGAATCATAAGAGGATAACTACGCATGACTAGTCTCAAAAGCTAACATGACATGTCTTAGTTCAAGTTATGCAATTTTAATTAACTCAACAATGGCAAAGGCTTGACGACACATATGAAGCAATGATAAGTCTAGCGATTAAGCATAATCATGGCAAGATGTAATGCATTGTAATCATGTCAACTATGGATAATAGTCAAGGCTCCATGTAGTTATATTACAATGAAATGCAGAAAATCCAGCTCCCCCTCAACATGTGAAGCACCTTTTTAGTTCAAGTTGAGTTATGACAAAATTAAGCTCCAGAAGCTCCCAAATGAACTCCCCTTGAACCAAAGCTATAAAACGAAACCGCAAAGAAATCGTAAAAGGCGGTCCTTAAAGCATAGACAAGATGTAGATGATACTATGACGCAGACTGACTCTCATCTACCCCATATGACACTAGGATTATCAGCTGCCCCACCAACACACTAAGGAGCAAACACGTTCCTGCCTACCCAAGGGTGGCCCAACCCTTGCTAGAACCTATAAGAAGTGAGTAAGCTCAACCTAGTGAAAAGAAAAACAGCTAACAAGCAAAGATCCTAGAATCACAAGATGAGAGGAAGAAGTCGACCATCTAGATATGAGACACACTCTAATCTATGCTAAAAGACTAACCGAATGCACCCAAATGCAATGCAATAGAAAAGAGTAAGGGCATAATATACAAGATAAAGCAAGAAGGCACAAAGCTCCCCTCACTACAGTCCATAAGGACAAACCACCCCAAGCTCTCCCGCAAGGCTGAAAACCTAGAGCTATCCAAAGGCTTGGTAAAGATATCGCCAACCGGCGGTCACTCTCACAAATCAAGCACTATATCACCCTTCTCCACATGGTCTCTAAGGAAGTGATATCGATATCAATATGCTTGGTCCGAGAGTGCCGCACGGGTTCTTAGCAATGTTAATAGCGAAGTGTTATCACAAAAGAGTGGAACACTTTCTATAACTAACCCAAAGTCCCGCAGGTTGAAGCCATCCAAAGTATCTCGGTGCGAAAGAATCGGCGGCAACAACATATTCACCTCTGCGGTGGATCACGCAACACCGATCGCTTCCTAGAAGACCAAGAAACGAGAAGTACCTATGAATTGGCAGTGCGGTGCTCTTCCTATCTATCCTACAACCGAAGAAAGTCTGCGTCCGAGTAGGCTCGAGGAAAAGACAGGATGAGGAAGAGTACCGGATGCCATAGTCAATAGTAGCTCGAAGGTACGAAGAATGCGCTTCACCGCTGGCGGTGAGATACGCGAGGAGAAGCTCAAATCGAGCACACGCACACACGGAGAAGTGTATGTCCGGTCTCGAGGCGTGAGGTACAAGAGGGAGCCAATCATGCTGCGATACTCCTTACGATCAATCGGCTCTCCGTCCTCATCCGGGTCGAGTGAAGTCAAGAAGCCATCGGAGTGGACATCGGCTTGCCATCACTCATATCAAAGCGTTTCAGAGGTCACGAGTGTACTTGCCTCGATGCAAGAAGGTACCCTCCCGAGTCCGCTTGATCTCGAAGCCAAGGAAGAAACTCAACTCGCCCATCATACTCATCTCAAACTCGAGCTCATGACATCGGAGAACCGAGAAACCAGAGTATGAGAGGAGCCACCAAAGATGATATCATCTACATAAATCGGGCGAGTAGAAGATCATTGCCATGCTCGCGAATGAACAAGGTCTTGTCCACCTTACCCATCTCAAATCCATGACTCAACAGATAAGACTTAAGCCTCTCATACCAAGCTCTAGGGGCTGCTTAAGTCCATACAAGGCTTTGGAAAGCTTGTAGACATGGTTTGGATATTTGGGGTTCTCGAAACCCGAGGTCATCTAACATAGACTTCTTCCTCAATAAACCCATTGAGGAAGGCACTCTTGACATCCATCTGTAAAGCTTGAAACCCTTAGAAGCCGCAAAGCAAGCGAGATTCTAATGGCCTCAAGTCTAGCAACAGGGCAAAGGTCTCCTCAAAATCTAGACCTCAACACGGGAGAACCCCGAGCTACCGGGCTAGCCTTGTTTCAATGACTACCCCATCCTCACTGCTTGTTTTTGAACACCCACTTAGTCCCAATAACATTGTGACCTCGAGGGGCTCAACAAGCCACTGCACCTTATTTCTCTCAAAGTTCTCCAACTCCTCATGCATGGCATTGACCCAAGACTCGTCGAAAAGAGCATGATCAACATCCTTGGGCTCGAAAGAGGCAACGAAAGCGAATGGAGACGAAAAGAGAAGTGCGGATTTTGAGCGTGTGACACGCTCAAAAGATCTCCAATTATCTCTCTCAAGGATGATGTTCTCGGACTCTACGAGGAGGTCCTTGATGAGAAGAAGGAGAAGTGGCCTCTACCTCATGAGTCGACGAGATAGGAACAGAGCCACTAGCTCCAGAAGAAGCGGAAGGCATGGGCTGATCTCCTTGAGGTGCGGTGGTAGAAGCAGGCACTTCAGGGGGAAGAGGAACTGGATCAGGTAGACAACCCTCATCTCCATCCTCGTGATCATCCACAAATATGGTCTCGGACTGCTCTACAGAACCTGAGATATCGGGCCTAGTCCCGGACCGCCTCATCGAAGGTCACCTCACGAGTTTCTACCAATTTACTAGACTCAGCCTGCACCCTATAAGCCCGCGAAGAAGTCGAGTAACCTAAAAAGATCCCATCACAAGATCGTGACTCGAACTTATCTAGGTTTCCAGACTTCAGAATAAAACACTTGCAACCAAACACGCGAAAATGAGATATACTTGGGCTTTCGCCATATCTCAACTCATAAGAGGTGCGATGCAAGTGTGCCCCGAGAAAACTCGATTTGAAACATGGCACGCGGTGGCTATCGCCTCACCCAAAACTTCCTGGTGTAGAGTACTCATCAAGCATCGTCCCGCCATCTCAACCAAGGTACGGTTCTTCCTCTCCACAACGCCATTTTGCCGAGGACGTATGGAGAAGAGAACGGTGCTCTACACTGCCTCATCACAGAAACTCTTAAAGTAGGAATTCTTGAACTCCGTGCCATTGTCATGCGGATCGCTCGTAAGGCACCCGGAGCTCAACGAAATCCTACGAAAGAGACCTCGAAAATGTGTAAATGTCTCATCCTTCGAGGCTAAGAAAAACACCCAAGAGTACCTCGAGAAGTCATCGACCACAACAAGAACATACCACTTCCCTCCCGCTGATCAGACTCGAGCCGGTCCAATCAGTATCCATATGGAGCAGCTGTCCCGTGCATCGGTCATAGTCACTGTGGATCGGAGGATGAGAAGCGGCAACCATCTTGCCATGCCGGCAAGGAGCGCAAACAAGATCTTTGACCATCTTGAGTTTCGCGCACCACGATAAGATCGTGGCCGCTAACTCGAGTCAAGTGGTCAAATCCAATATGACCAAGTCTCCTATGCCAAAAAGTAAGATCACGGGACTCGAAGCAACTAAACACCGAGAGGATCACCAGAAGATTCAGCAAAATCGCACGAAAGATCCTCCCATAACGAGATATCCCGCAAACCAAACTCCCGAAGAATCAAGAATTTTGCAATTGTTCTTCTTGAAGCTTACCTCAAACCGCCATCGTAAGTCGAGAAACTGAAAGCAAATTGTACCGCAGCTTACTCACTAATGCAACATCTCTTAAAATGAATGAATCATTAACATGCATCTGTACCTTTTTGCGATGACGCGCCTGCACGGCGTCTCCAAAGGTGATCGCCTCATCACCGGAGCACGGGCTAGGAAGAGAACCAATGAGAGTCTCCGGTCATATGACGAAACAACCGAGTCCACAAGCCAAACCTCTCTCTTCCCGGCCGGCGAACTGAGTCAAACAGTGTAAAGGCTCGATCTCGGATAAATCAAAAGAGATTTTGGCACCCAATACCGAGTCACACGCCGAGCGTGAGAAAGTAGCCACACACGATCGACCTCTAGCTACCCTACGCTCTCGCCGCCGAAGAGCCGTAAGGTCTACTAGCAGACCTAAAGTCGTTATTGGGTCCGATCGCTACGAGGAGCGAGTCGAGCACCAACAACATGCCGATCACGCCGCGGATAGCCATCTCGATGGGGAAACGAAACTACCCTCAGAACGGCGAAAGTCATAACCAGGAGCAACATGAGGACGAACAACAGAAAACTCAGAAAAACCAAGTCCTCGATGCTGCCCAAACCCATCAGCAGCAGTAATCCTAGACCTCGTGCTGGTCCTAGGTGCACTCAGGGTCTGGGGCTGACCCTGAATACGCCTAAGTGCTACTGCACGGTCTCTACGCGCAATCTTGGCGCGCCTGAAGCATCGATCGACTGTGTGTCCATCTTTCCGGTGAAGGTGCGGTGATACTTCACCTTCTGAGAGGTAGAAGTGACAGGTGGAACCACCTTGCTGTCAGAGATCCCCTGGACATAGCCCGCTGACTTAAATTGGACTTTCTCGGTCCTGGGCTCAGTCTCGATCACACCTGGTGCTATGGGTCTGAGCACGGCAGGTGGATGCTTCCTCATGTCCTCATAGAAATCATATCCTAGACCCTGATTAAATCTGCAGATCTTAGATTGGTCTAGAATAAGATTGAGCTTCTTCTTGCCTCCAACAAACCTCTCAAGAGTGTTCATAAGATACTGACACTCCCGAAAGAGAGAGATGCAAGAAGAACAGGGGGAAGAAGAGACAGCAGAAGGTAAGGGAGTAGAAGAAGAACCAATAGCAGAGGAACGAATGGCATGTGCACGCACAGCCGACTCAGAAGGGACAGTCCTACTGCTAGCAATTTGGTTCACGTCGCTAGTCGTCTCTACCTTACCCTTGGGCTTCTCCTCAACCCCAGCACACACATCACAAGCAGATGGTTGCTTCTCTAGAAGGTCCTTAGTTAGCTTCACACATTTTTCATCCAAAGCAACAAGTTCAAGTTTTAGTTTTTCACAACTATTGCAAGGTGAGCTAACTGGGGCCTTAGTTGCATACTTAGCCAACTTGTTGTTATGGTCAATCATTTCTTGAAACTGTTTTGAGACAGATTCAAGTTCAGCAGGTTAATTTAGGACAGTTCAAACAAGAAGCAATTGGCTCAAGTAGTGAAGCTTGTAGTTCAGCAATTTTATGATCTGCCCGTTTTAGGTTCATCTTTAAATTATTGCAGTTTCACATGACTCGGGCAAATCCGTAGCATGGCATAAGGTCCTCTAGTAGCAATGTCCTTAACATCACATGAGGTGGGAGAAGTAGTCTCATCGGTAGTAAGTAGGGTAACAGACCATCCTACTCGGTTCTAATTCGGCAAGCGCACTAGCATTCTCCATCTTAACAATATCAAGCTCAGAGGACAAACTATCATGCGAGGTCCTTAATTTCTCCATATCACCCAACAGAGCACGACATGTATCACACTCATCACAGAGGGACCGGATGTAAGAGCAATAATCTCTAGTGACAATCTATCTACTTCCTTCTCTAACTCAAGACACCTAGCCCTAGCTCTAGCATGAAAACCACCTAGCTTAAGAAAAGCATGATTGAGCTGGTCGTAGGTGGGGTATACCTCGTCGGAGTCGGAGTACAGCTCATTGTCGCTCGATTCGCCCTCGAGGCCATGAAGCACATGCCGAGAAGTCGTCACCGCCATCCTTGAGCTCTTGGTCACCCGTCCCGCCGTCGCCGCTCCATCCTTCCACCTCGCGAGGTCGAGGTCGCCGAAGGCGGTGAGGACGCGTGGAAGAGCTTCTTGGCTTTGCCAAAGTTGCGAACTTCTTCTTGCCTTGTGTAGGAGCCGGAGGCTTCTTGTTGCGTTCTTGTCGGTGTAGTCGTTCTTGCCCGAACCACCGTAGTCATTCTTGCCCTTCTCCGGCTTTGGGGTTTGCCGAATGTGGTTGGGGCCACCACACTCGAAGCAAATCACGTGTCCTCCTCTTTCTCGTCCCTCCTCCTCTTGTAAGCATGGGAAAACTTCCGAGCTAGGAGGGCCACCGCTCATCCTCGAGCTGCTCTAATCGATCATCGCTTACATCACGAGAGCAGCAAGGAGAAACCACACAACAAATCAGCAGAAGAACCGAAGCCAAATCGATCGGTGACTAGGGCCATCGATCGTGACTTCGACTTTCGAGACACAATGTCAATCTCGTGAGTCTTGAGACGCGAGTACAGCGCATCAAGAGTCAAAGTCGAGGTCCGTGGTGTCCTTGATGGTAGTCACCTTCATTTCCCAAACACGAAGATCAAGTGCAGCAAGCATCCGCCGAGCGTTATCCGAGTCGGGTATGTGAGACCGACCGCCGGAGGTTGCTCAAAATCTTGTGAAAACGCCGCAGCACTCATCCGGGGACTCTCCAAATGAGCATTTCAAACTTGTTGTAATCTCGCTTGAACTCGTCCTCGTTGCATCGCCTTTATTTGGGTGGTGCCTCATGGTAAGCATCGAGGGTCTCCCAAATATCGAAGGCGGATGAAAGATGAGATATACGATCAAACTCACTACGACTCGTGCCCCGGATGATGATGTTCCTTGCCTTTGCATTCGCCTCAACATCAGCCATATTCCGGCATTGATGTTCTCATCGGCAGGAACAACAAACCGGACCTTGACCTTACGCCAGATGGCGTACCCTTGGGCCTGGATGTATGTCTCCATTCGGCTCTTCCAGAAGGGGTAATCGATGCCATCGAAAATGGGCGGTTTGGTGGAATACTTGTCCGTTGCCATGGCTCACAGACCGGTTAAAGATCTATCGAGAAGAGCTAACCGCTCGATACCAATTGTAGGATCGAAATGGCAACAGAGGGGGTGAATGGTGCCTTTGAAAATCGCCCCAAAGTATTCACAAAACTCTCATCTCTCCACTAGCTATGAAAGCTATGAGATCATGACTCAAACTTACTGAAAATCACAAATAGATCGACAAATGAGGTGAAGCAATCTTAGCCCAAAAAAACTACTAACCAAGAAGATTCATGTTCACTGAAAAGGAAATCAATCTTTGCCAAACACTGAGAGGCACAGGACAAGAACTTCTGAAAACTTCACGCTAGAGACCAGCTGAACTGCACCGAAACTGCAGCCAAGAACCTCACTGAAGAGAGCTGAAATCTGCACAACTGCATGCTGAAAACTGTAGCAATTAAGTGCTGAAATCTGCAGTGATTATGTGCTGAAATCTGCAGTGAGAATGTGCTGAAAACTGCAGTGATTAAGTGCTGAAAACAGCAGAAATGAGTGCTGAAAACTGCAGTGATTAAGTGCTGAAAACAGCAGAAATGAGTGCTGAAAACTGCACCCAAAATGCTGCTGAAAACAGACTGAAACTTCTGATTTTTACTGCTGAAAACTGCACAATAGTTAACAGCAAAGCTGCACCCAAATTGCTGATTTTCTGCTGCTGTTTTCAGGGCAAGGTAAACTGAAATTTGTATCAAATAGCTGTCCCAAACTGTGCAGATTGGCAGAGATATAAGCACAGCACCAAACAGCAAATAGCTGAGATTTTTGGACTGAAAAGGGGTGAAAATGACAGCAAAAACAGCAGGTTGATGCAGCCTGAAAACAGCAACCGAGAGGAGCCAAGATGGCTGCAAACTGAAAAGAAAAAGGTGCTGAAACTGCTATAAATTCCTGCAGCCGAATACACTCAAACCTGAACCGAAAGGCTACCAGAAAAATAACTGCAGTCTGCAGTTCCGGCCAAGTGGACAGCAGAGGAATGAAATGCTAGCTCTCGGCTGAAATGGAGGACTGCAGACCAACAGATTTTCATGTGCAGTTGGCAAGCAAGGGGCGGCCAGCAGAGGACTGCAGTTCGGTCACTAAGGAACAGCAACCAGAGAAGGAGCTACTGCTACCCGAAATCAGCCCAAAAACAGTGCATACTTCTGCAGTCCAAAGCAGAGAAATTAACCAAGAAATTCTTGATGATTTTGGGTCAAATGATTTGGACTACAAGCTAAATATCACCAAGACATCAAAGATCAAATAATTTCACCAAAACATCAAGAATTTGAAGATTTTGCTGAAAACAGAAAATGAGCCGAGAGAAGAAACAACTTTAAATTTCTCTCCAAACTCTAAACCTTTGCACATGAGATTTGACAAGGAGTTTAGCAATCACCACAGACTTGGAAACACAAATCTCGGGGCATCTCATAAAGGAAAAGAATAATTTCATCAACCCTTGCCATGTAACCCTAGAGAAAGGCAAACAGAGGAAATTTTGAGTTTCTGATTTTTGAGCAGAGAACTGCAGCTACATTCTTTTACTCAAGATACTAAGGTGACCAAGGTGGTCTTGAAGTGATATCTAGCTCAGAGTAAGGAAGAACTGCAGTCTCTCAACAAGAATTCAAAAACACCAGTGAAAGAAAAGAGCAAATACAGAGCCCAATAAAAATAAGAGATGCTCAGCCAAACTCCTTCTCATATCATTTCAACACAAAGATTACAGAGGAGTCCCGATACGCATGGACATTAAAATACATGGATTCTCAATTCATTCTCTCCCTCTCCCAATCACAAGAACACACCCACTCTCTACATGCTTACTCATTAGCACATCCTGGAGACATACACACAGGGAACTCACACTAGCATATGCTCACAGGAGCCAAGAAGGAAGAACACATGCACTGGAGTACTAGCTCCAATTCATCACACTGGACACTTGCTCACTTCTTGCATACACCAGGAGGGAGCTATCAAGGGAAGCCCACACACGCAGGAGAGACAATAAGACAACACTCCTTGCTTCCTGTCTAAAAACAGCAAATCAAGAAGTGCAGTCCAACAACCACTCCCTTGCTCCATACACACACCTGGCAAGGGTCAAACACATGTAGAGAAATGGAGGGAACCAGCCATTTCACCAAAACTTGAGTCAATTCTCCAAATTGCCCTCAAGCACCATCTCGAAGTTTCCATAACCGGCATCTCGACCGCTGGACCTCGACTCCTCCACGAGCCTAGTCCCACCCACTCGTACGCTCGTCGTGTTCGTCATGGGTAGCTCGGTTCCTCATCTCCGACTCACAACCACCTCAAGAGCCTTGATCATCTTCGGCATCTTTGACCGTCTGGACCTCGACACCTCCTGTGCCTAGTCCCGATCCACCTTGCCTCACCATGACCTAGCTCAAGTCCTGCAGCCACACGCACAAGCAAGCCATCACATAGCACCGCACGAAACAAAGATACACAGATAAAAGTACTCAACCCTAGAATACCCAAAACAAACTCAAACTCACTAAACCGACCGTCAATTACTCATCACAAACACGGGAATACCTCCACATGGTCTCTCAGTCGAACAGAGACAAAGGCCATACCGTGCTCATCACCGGCGAGGCAAGCAATGGCGGTCGCTAACAAGGGCCAAAATGGACTGTTGTGATCGCGCTGAACCTAGGGATGGTGGTAGCATCACCAGCGGTGAATTGGAGTGGCGGACCAGCATCGATCAGCGGTGGCGATGCTCAACCCATGGTGTTACGCCGAACGGCGAAGAGACTGGTTAATTCAATAGATTGGAAGCATCTACAAGTCAAGGGAAAGCTACCTGAGGGGTCAACAGGGTCCGAGGAAGGCCAAGGAAGCACAGCGGTGTGAGCCCGAGGAAGTGTAGGGTAAGAGCACGACACCAGCAGCTGGGGTGGATGGTGGCCTGAATCGATGATGGAGATTAGCAAAGGAGACCACGTCAAGGCTCCCGGCGAAAGGAATAGATGAATGATGCACAAGATCAGTGGATTGTGAAGGTGACTGGAGTTAGAGAAGAAGACAACTCTGGTGAGCTATGGGGCAGGAGGGAGCAACTCCTTGGAAGGGGAAGGAGAGGGTAGTGTGGCAAGGCTAAAGGAAGTTTGCCAGGCGACGTTAGACAATCGAGCGATGCGGCCGGGGCATGGAGGTGGCAAGGAAAAGTGGCACAATAGTATTAATGGCCAGCGTCACTATGGCATGGCCACAGGGGTTGTGAGGCGATGGCACACATGCGACGAGGCAGAGGCGGTTAGCGTAGCAGCGCAATTGGTCGAACAGCTCTCACGACTAGTCACTAGAGTGGCATCAACCCAATTTGACGGTGTCGCAGAGCTGAGACAACGTGGCGGCCGGCGTCACAGAGCAATTGAATGCAGGGGATGATAAGGCTATGACAGTCTGAATGCAGGCAAAGGCAGCGGCGCTCTGGTCAAATATTGTAGTGGGGCTTGGCTCAGCATGGCCGATCCAGGGGTGCTTGCATGGGGAGAGTAGTGCTAGCGCAGGCATGCTCGACTGAAGGTTGGCGTGGGCCAGGTGACACACGGGTACGTGTTCATGCAAGTTGGGAGCGGCCAGTGCAGCGGGAAGCACCGGGCACGATGAGGCCGGCATGGCGAGGGTTTTAAATTTTGGACATTTTCTTAATTCCTCTTCTCTTGACATTTCTTTCTTTTAGCTCAGAACTTATCCCTTGAATTCAATCCCAACTTTTCCTTTGGTGCTTTTATTTCCTGTAAATTCTCCTACGCCATTTTTTTGGATCATCTACTTTTCATATTCGACTTTTTAATTTTAGGTTAGTTTTATCAATTATACATTCTCTATTCCATTTTATGCTTATGAATTTACTTCCCAAGAAACATCAACCAAAAGCCAGAAAACCAAATGCCAAGGAAATACAAGCAAAAGTTTTAAATTTTACATATTTTAATACATCAATCTTTTTAGGATGTTACATCCTCCCCCTTAAAGCAAAGCCATCCTTAGCTTTGGGGTTATCCTCACAGCCTTCATCTTTTCAACAAAAAATTTGAATTTGATCTCCTCCTCCAATTTGGGTAGCATTGCACAAAATTGACCTTGGTGTATAAAAGTATATCTATTGGCCCTCCCTTGGTGTATAGCATTGTGATTAAATTTCCATAAATGACCCAACAATAAATGACACACAAGCATAGGTAGCACATCACATTGCACCTTATCATCATAGCCATCAATAGAAAAAGGCACCGTTACCTTGTGTATGATGTTTAGCTTACCAACATTGTGCAGCCATTGCATGTAGCAGGGCTTAGGATACCTCTATGTGATCAATGAGAGTGCATCAGCCACATCCTTGCTAATCACATTGTTGTAGCTCCCTCCATCAATAATAAGCTTGAACCTTTTCTCCTTGATCTTGCATTCGGTTTGGAATGCAACACCCTTCTCCACAATAATAGTATCATCATGATCAATCTTCTGGCCATCAACATAACACCGTCCATCTTAGGTTCACAAATATCAAACTCTCTCTTTTCAGAATAATTGGACTTGTCTCCATTGTGATCAGGCTCGCCATTGTCACTCTCCAATGCATGGCCTTCATGTGTGAGAAACACCTTACTCAAGTTCAAACAATTTTATGTCATATGTCCCCTACCCATGCACTTGAAGCACTCAATATCCCTAGTTCTAGCGATAGAGAAAACACTAGAATCAGCATGGGATACCTCCTTGCTCGCTGAACTCACCACCTTTGTCGCTTCCTTATGTGGTCCCAACCGATGTAGTGGATGCAATCAGCTTGGAACTTGAGCCCACTTGACCATCATGCAGAACGATGCATCTCTAATTGTTGCAAATGGTTTGGCCACCTCAAACTTGTGTTTCCTTCACCCACTATGCAGCACGCTCCATTTAGTGAATTAGCTCTTCCACAATGTTGTATTGTTTCAAATCCACCTGGGTCTTCACATCCTAATTCAAACCTTCAAAGAAATGTGTCATGGTTACCTCCTCGGCCTCATGCATACCTGTATGGATTATAAGCACCTTGCATCTCCTAGTAGTACTCTTCCACCAGCTTGGAGCCATGATAAAGTCATCACAATTTACTATGCAACGGCCTTGTGTAGTAAGCTAGCACGAACTTCGTTTGCATGAATCGCTTCATCTCCTCCCATGAGCAAGGATGCTTTGCTGCATAATTCAATTGATACCACCAAATAATAGCCTATTTGGTGAACTCAATCGAAGAAACATAAAACATCTTTTCTTTTCTTTGGAGTATTGTGGTTGTGGAAAATTTAATTGATGTGCATCCCTCATTCCAAATATGCCTCCGGATCAGTCGTACAATTGAACTTCAGTATGGTTATTTCATCGTCATCATGTTTAGCACCTCCTCCATGGTGCCCTCCATCTCCAACACCTTGGCGGTCATTGAAAACCAGGCTCAAATGTCGCTAAAAGCCTCCACGCCTGTCGAACACGTCGTCTTCAAGATCACCATTGTAGTATTTGTCTTCATCATGGGAGCCATCACGCCTCCTAAGAATGAGGCATGATGCACTTGTGCACCGGCCCCTCCCAACGGCGGTAGCCTATCATCCAAGTGACAAATTGCATCACGCAACTCGCACATGCTCTCAGTCACCAACCGATCGCTCTTCATAATATGATTGTTCGGAGTGTTTTGGAGCTCCTAAATCTATGTACGTACCCAGAGCGTTGATACTTTTGTCAAGATTAGTGAGCATCACCTCCTCATGACGCTGAAAGTATTGGGTGGTAGCATCAAACTGCATGTGTACTTCCGATGCTAGGGTAGCATCGTACACAAGTGTTGTAAGCTCCTCCTCATGATCTGAACCATGGTTTGAACAATGCGTTCTTGCACCCGACATCTTGTCTCCTTCAAAAGTGATTTGAAATCAGAAAAGAAACTATGCAAGCACTACTACAAAATAGTGTCCTCTCTCCTATGTCTGAGGATTTGCCGGAGCAGATGACAGCCACCTTTCACTGTCTTGACATCCTCGTCCACTGTGTCTTCCAGTTGGTCTCCCACTTTCGATGAGCTAACCTCACCATCGACGTGATCCTCTACAACGATGTTGAATATCTCTAGGAGGTTTGCCGTCTCTAAGATACTCCAAAATGAGTTCTATGAAAATTTTTTATCAAAATCTACTTTTATAGTATAATTTGTATATATATACTCAATTTATACTCTAAAGACTCCAAAATCAGCCGTCCCGCCTGCCCCCCTCCCATCCGTGTGGGCACCGGTGAATCCCCATTCCCTAACCCTAGAATTCCCTGCGACGATGAGGAGGGAGTGTTAGACTGATCTCAAACCGTTTGGCCCAACGGCCAAACGGGCCCCTTGTTCGCGCTTCTAATCGGGGCGCCACCCTAATAGGTGGTGGGCCCCTGTTGCTAGCGTCACAATAAATAGAGGTGGGGGCTGGGGCGACACGTACTACGAGGTTCACCGTGCCGCCACAAACCCCACCGACAAAACCCTAGACCCGATCTAAGAGGGGGCGCTCCAGCGACGGGAAGCTCCACCGTGCCGCCGCCGTCGCCGTCCGTTCTTCCCCGACCGTCGCTGCCCGTGCGCAGAGCTTCTCCGACGAACCGCGATGGCCAACTCCTCCTCCTCTACGTCGGACGGTTAGTACCTCTCCTCTCTCTCTCGGTATTATCTCAAGTTATCCCAAGAACAAGAATAGAGAGACTTAGAGAATAGAAAGACTAGTTAAGAATGATATTCTTCCTCCATTAGAGTTCTCAGACTTACAACAATGGTATCAGAGCGGGAAAAGAAGTCCCAAGATTCAGATCGGGGGAAAAGGCAAACAAAAAAATGCTCACTGGTTTGTGCTCGCCGGCCTTGAGCGGCCGCTCGCGGCCCGCCCACCGGCCTTGCTCGCTTGCAAGCACCAGCCAGCGCAGCACCGGCCTGCCCTGCCTGACCGCCGGCCGTCGCCAGCCAGCGCCTCTGCGCTGCTGCAGCGCGTCTTCGCCTCTGCCGCCGCCGCCGGGCCCTGTGCTGCGCGCTGCGCTCACATGCCACGCCGCGCTGCCGCACTGCTGCCCACGCGTCCGCCGCGCTCGGCCGCCGCTTTGCCAGCCAGCTGCCCTCCAGCGCGCCAGGTGTGGCCCACGGCTCGCGCCTGGCTCGATGAGGGGAGCAACAGCAGCCCCAAACAGAAGATGTACCAAATGTAGAGGCCCCGAGGAGGTCTCAAAGAGTAAGAAGATCAGCTATTTCTGATGATTATCAGATTTATAATACAGAGGAATTTCAAATGGAGGATGATCCCACCTCATTTGAAGAAGCCATGAGAAGCGAAAACTCTTCAAAATGGCTTGAAGCCATGGAAGAGGAAATGAGGTCCATGAAGACTAATAAAGTCTGGGACTTGGAAATTATTCCTAAACGAACCAAAACAATAGGCTGTAAATGGGTCTACAAGACAACACTTGACTCCCAAGGGAATGTAGAAAGATACAAAGCGCGACTTGTGGCAAAAGGCTTTACGCAAAGAGAAGGGATTGATTACAATGAGACCTTTTCTCCAGTCTCATGTAAAGACTCCTTCAGAATCATAATGGCATTAGTAGCACATTATGATTTAGAGTTACATCAGATGGATGTAAAGACGGCATTTCTTAATGGCGACTTGGAGGAAAATGTTTACATGGCACAACCGAAAGGTTTTGTCGTGGAAGGAAATGAAAGAATGGGATGCCGCCTAAAGAAATCGATTTATGGGTAAAAGCAAGCTTCAAGACAATGGTACTTGAAGTTTGACAGTACAATAAGAAAATTTGGGTTTAAAGAGAATGTGGAGGACAACTGTGTTTATGCAAAGTTTAAAGATGGGAAGTTTATCTTCCTAATCACGTATGTGGATGATATCCTGCTAGCTAGTAGTGATGTCAGTCTGCTACTGGAGACAAAGAAATTCTTGTCCTCAAACTTTGATATGAAAGACCTTGGTGAAGCTTCGTTCGTTCTAGGGATCGAAATTCACCGGGATAGAAACAAAGCGACATTGGGACTATCACAAAAGGCATACATAGAGAAAGTCTTAAAGAAATTTGGTATGCATAAAAGTAGTCCTTCACCTGCACCTATAGTCAAGGGCGACAGATATGGGGATTTTCAATGCCCGGGAACGACTGAGCTCGATCAAATGAAATCGGTTCCATATGCTTCAGCTGTCGGAAGCTTACAGTATGCTCAAGTGTGCACGCGCCCTGACTTAGCATTTGTTACCGGGTTACTTGGCAGATTCCAGAGCAATCCTGGAATAGAGCATTGGAAATTGGTAAAGAAAGTCTTGCGTTATTTGCAAGGAACAAAAGGCCTCATGATGACATACTGTAAGATCAGATTTACTCCATATAGTGGGGTATCTGATTACGATTATGCGGAGTTGATAGAAAGTCAACATCCGGATATGTATTCACTCTCATTTGGAGGAGCTATATCGTGGAAAAGCTCAAAGCAAACCGTCACTACATCGTCCACAATGTATGCCGAGTTTGTAGCATGTTATGAGGCTACGGGGCGGTGAGCGGCTTAAGAAGTTCATACCGGTTTAAAAGTGGTTGACGACATCAATAGACCACTTAAGTTGTATCGCGACAATGAACCCGCAGATAATGTATGCCCACAACAATAAGTCAAGTGGTGCTGCCAAACACATTGACATAAAGTACTATGTTGTGAAAGACAAAGTTCGGGATCAAATTATAAGTCTTGAGCATATAAGTACCGCAAAGATGTTAGCGGATCCGCTTACTAAAGGCTTACCACCCAACGTGTTCAGAGAACATGTAGCGGCATGGGTTTAAGGAAAGCCTATGATTCCTGAACTAAAAGATGGCCCAAAAGTTTAAAGTAACTATTTCAGAACAGAGAAGTGCATTGTAGCTGTTGAATCTATCGGCGATTAACCTTGACGATGAGACATGTTCTATGCACTAATCTGTAATGGAATGAGTAAAGTCGAAAGTAATTAAAGTTAAAGCATAGATTGAGATCAAGGGAGAATGTTAGAATGATCTCAACCGCTTGGCCCAACGCCAAACGGGCCCCTTGTTCGCATACGATCGGGGCGCCAAACCAATAGGTGGTGGGCCTGTCGCTAGCGCCATATAAATAGAGGTGGGGGGCTGGGGTGACACACACCACGAGGTTCACCGTGCCGCCACAAACCCCACCGACAAACCCTAATCCGATCCGAGAGGGGGCGCTCCAGCGACGGGAAGCACCATCACGCCGTCACCGGATCTCCGCCGCCGTCACCTACGAACCAGCGATGGCCGGCTCTTCATCCAACGCGACGGACGGTAACAATCCCCCCTTACTCTCCCCTTCTCTCTCGACTCAATCAAGAATGCAGGTCGCGCTCCCCTGCAGGCCCATGTGCCCACCTCTGGTCTGATCCGAAAATAACGGGAGTAAGGAGTTTTTTTTTGGGAGGCAGAGAATGAGTGGTGCATGGGCACTTGTCGTGCCTATTTTTTGGGACTCCTTTTTGACCAGGCAAAGGAGAGATATTTGTGGGGAGTGGAGGATATTTTAAGGAAATGCTTTGAATGAGTGGTGGAGCTCAATGGTGGAGTATGTGGCCAGGAGATAAGGTTTTTCCTGTGCTTTGACAAAGAAGTGTCGGTGGTTGGATGGTTAAAGATGGTTGGAAAATTCCGAAAGAAAGTTGTCTTTTTTTTAGATATTATGTGTTATATATAAGTTTATGTTTTCGGTATATATATATACATTGAATTATTGTTTAATGGTATGCGTACTTTTAGATATATTGATATATCTAAAAGAAAAGATATAATTTTTATTATTAAATTCGAACCAACGGGAGAATTTAATTTTGGAAAAATAGATATAATTTTTAATTGATGTTTCCGCTGCAAAAGTTAAATGGTGATTACTCTTTAAATTAAATTCGAACCAACGGAAGAATTTAATTTTTTGAGCATTGTTGTGAATTATAATATTGTTATTTTCTGACCAACGTTGATAATAACAGTATTATAATTTTTATTAATGATGTTATGCATTATTTCTATTTCTGCCCAACGGTGATGTAGATTTAATGTATAAATAAAATTGTAAGGCATATAATTTTTGATGTTATGATATTGTTATTTTCTGACCAACGTTGATAATAACAGTATTATAATTTTAATCGATGAGTTTTATGCATTATCTCTATTTCTGCCCAACGGTGATGTAGTTTTAATGTGTAAACAACTGTATGTTTTATTTTTAACCAACGTTGAAACTAAAGCATGCAGTTGTTGCTATTATGTTTAAAATGTTCTCACTGTATATGAATTGTGGTTTCTGGATGATACTCTTTGATGGGATACATCAGGAATATTCCGGTTCTCAAAGGAGATAACTACGGTGAATAGAAGAAAAAGATTGACCTGTCATTCATCTTGGCTGAGGTCGACTGGGTAGTCACCACACCGTGCCCCACAGAGCCTGTGGCAACGGTGAGAGGTGACAATGAGGTGATCTTTGCTTGGCGAGCCAGACGGAGGACTATGCTCCCATAAAACGCCATATGATCTTGATCATAAAGTGGGTCACTTGCCAACAAGAAATGTTTGGTGTGATAAAGAACACGATTGAGCCCGCAATTGTGGGCTCAATCGCAGAGTGTGACAACATCACAGAGTACCTTGAGAAAATAAAGAGCCAATTCTCGGCTCTTCAAAGACTTATGCTACACACCGATTAAGCGACTTGTGTGAAAAGGTACTCGGTGGTGGCGGTGGCATAAGAGAGCACATACTAAGGATGAGCAACTTGGCATCCAAGCTCAAAACAATAGTTTTGGCTCTCAAGGATGACTTGCAAAATGAGCTTTATTTGTTATCATTATGTGATGATGTGAATGTCGTATGCGATAATGGGAACGTCGCGTGCGAGAAAGTAAATGAATCCTCGTCTACGAATGTAAACATGAAATGAAAAAGAACTCTAGATGCGTCGTCGAAATTATGGCACTGTCGTTTAGGCCATATTTCGAGGGGGAGAATAGAAAGACTAGTTAAGAATGATATTCTTCCTCCATTAGAGTTCTCAGACTTAGAACAATGCAGAGAATGCATTAAAAAGATAATGCATTAAAGGAAAATATGTAAAGAAAATTAAGAAAGACGCCAAAAGAAGCACATGAGTTATACAAATTATTCATACAGATATTTGTGGAACTCCTGTGCTAAGTGTGGATGGATATGACTCGTTCATAACATTCACGGATGATTACTCCCGATATGGATATATTTATCCAATCAAAGAAAGAAATGAAGCCTTGGATAAATTCAAGATATTTAAGGCCGAAGTTGAAAACTAACACGATTTAAAGATTAAGATAGTCCGATCTGATCGTGGGGGGAGTACTACGGTCGACATACCCCATATGGACAAGTTCCTGGACCTTTTGCAAAGTTTCTACAGGAAAATGGTATAGTAGCCCAGTATTCTACACCGGGCGAACCGCAGCAAAATGGAGTAGCTGAAAGACGCAACCGTACCCTGATGGATATGGTGCGAAGCATGATGAGCTATTCCACACTGCCATTGAGTTTATGGATGGAGGCGTTAAAACCGCCATTCATATTCTCAACAGAGTGCCTACTAAGTCGGTGCCCAAAACACCGTGCGAGTTGTGGACGGGAAGAGTTCCTCACTACACCACTTACGTGTGTGGGAGTCTCACGAGGCTAAAGTATTTAACCCAAATCTTGGAAAGCTTGATCCCAAAACAATGTCGCCATTTCATCGGCTACTGAAAAGTCAAAAGATTTCGTTTCTTTGTCGGACCGATATACAAAGTTTGTAGAAACGAGACACGCTGTCTTCTTAGAGGATGAAATGATGAGGGGAAGCATGGTAACTCGAGGGATTGACCTTGAAGAGAAGCGGGCGTATGCGCCCACTCCGATGATTCAAGAGCCATTCTTCGCAGATTACACTGCTGTCATTGCACCGACGGTGCAAGACAACGTGGTGCCAAGACTGTTATTGTTCCTCCTGTGGCAACAATAAATGAGAATGAGGAACCTATTCTTCAGGATCCTACAGAACCCATTGCCACAGATGAGGGGGAGCAACAGCAGCCCCAAACAGAAGATGTACCAAATGTAGAGGCCCCGAGGAGGTCTCAAAGAGTAAGAAGATCAGCTATTTCTGATGATTATCAGATTTATAATACAGAGGAATTTCAAATGGAGGATGATCCCACCTCATTTGAAGAAGCCATGAGCGAAAACTCTTCAAAATGGCTTGAAGCCATGGAAGAGGAAATGAGGTCCATGAAGACTAATAAAGTCTGGGACTTGGAAATTATTCCTAAACGAGCCAAAACAATAGGCTGTAAATGGGTCTACAAGACAACACTTGACTCCCAAGGGAATGTAGAAAGATACAAAGCGCGACTTGTGGCAAAAGGCTTTACGCAAAGAGAAGGGATTGATTACAATGAGACCTTTTCTCCAGTCTCATGTAAAGACTCCTTCAGAATCATAATGGCATTAGTAGCACATTATGATTTAGAGTTACATCAGATGGATGTAAAGACGGCATTTCTTAATGGCGACTTGGAGGAAAATGTTTACATGGCACAACCGAAAGGTTTTGTCGTGGAAGGAAATGAAAGAATGGGATGCCGCCTAAAGAAATCGATTTATGGGTAAAAGCAAGCTTCAAGACAATGGTACTTGAAGTTTGACAGTACAATAAGAAAATTTGGGTTTAAAGAGAATGTGGAGGACAACTGTGTTTATGCAAAGTTTAAAGATGGGAAGTTTATCTTCCTAATCCTGTATGTGGATGATATCCTGCTAGCTAGTAGTGATGTCAGTCTGCTACTGGAGACAAAGAAATTCTTGTCCTCAAACTTTGATATGAAAGACCTTGGTGAAGCTTCGTTCGTTCTAGGGATCGAAATTCACCGGGATAGAAACAAAGCGACATTGGGACTATCACAAAAGGCATACATAGAGAAAGTCTTAAAGAAATTTGGTATGCATAAAAGTAGTCCTTCACCTGCACCTATAGTCAAGGGCGCGGATATGGGGATTTTCAATGCCCGGAACCAAGACTGAGCTCGATCAAATGAAATCGGTTCCATATGCTTCACTGTCGGAAGCTTACGGTATGCTCAAGTGTGCACGCATACGACTTAGCATTTGTTACTGGGTTATTTGGCGATTCGAGCAATCTCGGAATAGAGCATTGAAATTGGTAAAGAAAGTCTTGCGTTATTTGCAAGGAACAAAAGGCCTCATGATGACATACGTAAGATCGATTTACTCCATATAGTGGGGTATCTGATTCGATTATGCGGAGTTGATAGAAAGTCAACATCCGGATATGTATTCACTCTCATTGGAGGAGCTATATCGTGGAAAAGCTCAAAGCAAACCGTCACTACATCGTCCACAATGTATGCCGAGTTTGTAGCATGTTATGAGGCTACGGGCAGGTGGCGGCTTAAGAAGTTCATACCGGTTTAAAAGTGGTTGACGACATCAATAGACCACTTAAGTTGTATCGCGACAATGAACCCGCATAATGTATGCCCACAACAATAAGTCAAGTGGTGCTGCCAAACACATTGACATAAAGTACTATGTTGTGAAAGACAAAGTTCGGGATCAAATTATAAGTCTTGAGCATATAAGTACCGCAAAGATGTTAGCGGATCCGCTTACTAAAGGCTTACCACCCAACGTGTTCGAGAGAACATGTAGCGGCATGGGTTTAAGGGAAAGCCTATGATTCTGAACTAAAAGATGGCCCAAAAGTTTAAAGTAACTATTTGAGCAGAGAAGTGCATTGTAGCTGTTGAATCTATCGGCGATTAACCTTGACGATGAGACATGTTCTATGCACTAATCTGTAATGGAATGAGTAAAGTCGAAAGTAATTAAAGTTAAAGCATAGATTGAGATCAAGGGGGAGAATGTTAGAATGATCTCAACCGTTTGGCCCAACGGCCAAACGGGCCCCCTTGTTCGCGCCCTGATCGGGGGCGCCCAGCCCAATAGGCTGGTGGGCCCCTGTCGCTAGCGCCATATAAATAGAGGTGGGGGGCTGGGGTGACACACACCACGAGGTTCACCGTGCCGCCACAAACCCCACCGACAAACCCTAATCCGATCCGAGAGGGGGCGCTCCAGCGACGGGAAGCACCATCACGCCGTCACCGGATCTCCGCCGCCGTCACCTACGAACCAGCGATGGCCGGCTCTTCATCCAACGCGACGGACGGTAACAATCCCCCCTTACTCTCCCCTTCTCTCTCGACTCAATCAAGAATGCAGTCGCGCTCCCTGCGAGCCCATGTGCCCACCTGCAGTCCGATCCAAAATAACGGAGTAAGGAGTTTTTTTTTTGGGAGGCAGAGAATGAGTGGTGCATGGGCACTTGTCGTGCCTATTTTTTGGGACTCCTTTTTGACCAGGCAAAGGAGAGATATTTGTGGGGAGTGGAGGATATTTTAAGGAAATGCTTTGAATGAGTGGTGGAGCTCAATGGTGGAGTATGTGGCCGTGAGATAAGGTTTTCTGTGCTTTGACAAAGAAGTGTCGGTGGTTGGATGGTTAAAGATGGTTGGAAAATTCCGAAAGAAAGTTGTCTTTTTTTTAGATATTATGTGTTATATATAAGTTTATGTTTTCGGTATATATATATACATTGAATTATTGTTTAATGGTATGCGTACTTTTAGATATATTGATATATCTAAAAGAAAAGATATAATTTTTATTATTAAATTCGAACCAACGGGAGAATTTAATTTTGGAAAAATAGATATAATTTTTAATTGATGTTTCACGCAAAAGTTAAATGGTGATTACTCTTTAAATTAAATTCAACCAACGGAAGAATTTAATTTTTGAGCATTGTTGTGAATTATAATATTGTTATTTTCGACCAACGTTGATAATAACAAAGATTATAATTTTTATTAATGATGTTATGCATTATTTCTATTTACGCCAACGGTGATGTAGATTTAATGTATAAATAAAATTGTAAGGCATATAATTTTTGATGTTATGATATTGTTATTTTCGACCAACGTTGATAATAATGAAGATTATAATTTTAATCGATGAGTTTTATGCATTATCTCTATTTCGCCAACGGTGATGTAGTTTTAATGTGTAAACAATCAGTATGTTTTATTTTTAACCAACGTTGAAACTAAAGCATGCAGTTGTTGCTATTATGTTTAAAATGTTCTCACTGTATATGAATTGTGGTTTCTGGATGATACTCTTTGATGGGATACATCAGGAATATTCCGGTTCTCAAAGGAGATAACTACGGTGAATAGAAGAAAAGATTGACTGTCATTCATCTTGGCCGAGGTCGACTCGGTAGTCACCACACCGTGCCCCACAGAGCCTGTGGCAACGGTGAGAGGTGACAATGAGGCTGATGCTGCTTGGCAGGCCAGACAGAGGGACTATGCTCCCATAAAAACGTCATATGATCTTGATCATAAAAGTGGGTCACCGCCAACAAGAAATGTTTGGTGTGATAAAGAACACGATTGAGCACGCAATTGTGGGCTCAATCGCAGAGTGTGACACTCGTCACGAGTACCTTGAGAAAATAAAGAGCCAATTTATCGCTCTTCAAAGACTTATGCTACACACCGATTAAGCGACTTGTGATGAAAGGTACTCGGTGGTGGCGGTGGCATAAGAGAGCACATACTAAGGATGAGCAACTTGGCATCCAAGCTCAAAACAATAGTTTTGGCTCTCAAGGATGACTTGCAAAATGAGCTTTATTTGTTATCATTATGTGATGATGTGAATGTCGTATGCGATAATGGGAACGTCGCGTGCGAGAAAGTAAATGAATCCTCGTCTACGAATGTAAACATGAAATGAAAAAGAACTCTAGATGCGTCGTCGAAATTATGGCAATCGTTTAGGCCATATTTCGAGGGGAGAATAGAAAGACTAGTTAAGAATGATATTCTTCCTCCATTAGAGTTCTCAGACTTAGAACAATGCAGAGAATGCATTAAAAAGATAATGCATTAAAGGAAAATATGTAAAGAAAATTAAGAAAGACGCCAAAAGAAGCACATGAGTTATACAAATTATTCATACAGATATTTGTGGAACTCCTGTGCTAAGTGTGGATGGATATGACTCGTTCATAACATTCACGGATGATTACTCCCGATATGGATATATTTATCCAATCAAAGAAAGAAATGAAGCCTTGGATAAATTCAAGATATTTAAGGCCGAAGTTGAAAACTAACACGATTTAAAGA
Source organism: Melocanna baccifera (assembly GCA_036346265.1). Classification (NCBI taxonomy): domain Eukaryota; kingdom Viridiplantae; phylum Streptophyta; class Magnoliopsida; order Poales; family Poaceae; genus Melocanna; species Melocanna baccifera. The sequence continues at coordinate 1,832,394 of CM070700.1, forward strand.
TTAAGATAGTCCGATCTGATCGTGGGGGGAGTACTACGGTCGACATACCCCATATGGACAAGTTCCTGGACCTTTTGCAAAGTTTCTACAGGAAAATGGTATAGTAGCCCAGTATTCTACACCGCGAACGCAAAAAATGGAGTAGGTGAAAGACGCAACTGCACTCGATGGATATGGTGCGAAGCATGATGAGCTATTCCACACTGCCATTGAGTTTATGGATGGAGGCGTTAAAAACCGCCATTCATATTCTCAACAGAGTGCCTACTAAGTCGGTGCCCAAAACACCGTACGAGTTGTGGACAGGAAGAGTTCCCTCACTACACCACTTACGTGTGTGGGGGAGTCCTGCTGAGGCTAAAGTATTTAACCCAAATCTTGGAAAGCTTGATCCCAAAACAGTAAGCTGCCATTTCATCGGCTACCCTGAAAAGTCAAAAGATTTCCGTTTCTGCTGTCCAGACCGATATACAAAGTTTGTAGAAACGAGACACGCTGTCTTCTTAGAGGATGAAATGATGAGGGGAAGCATGGTAACTCGAGGGATTGACCTTGAAGAGAAGCGGGCGTATGCGCCCACTCCGATGATTCAAGAGCCATTCTTCGCAGTACCTGCTGTCGCTGCACCGACGGTGCAAGACACTGTGGTGCCAGCACCTGTTATTGTTCCTCCTGTGGCAACAATAAATGAGAATGAGGAACCTATTCTTGAGATCCTCTGAACCCATTGCCACGGATGAGGGGAGCAACAAAGAGCCCCAAGCAGAAGATGTACCAAATGTAGAGGCCCGAGGAGGTCTCAAAGAGTAAGAAGATCAGCTATTTCGATGATTATCAGATTTATAATACAGAGGAATTTCAAATGGAGGATGATCCCACCTCATTTGAAGAAGCCATGAGAGCGAAAACTCTTCAAAATGGCTTGAAGCCATGGAAGAGGAAATGAGGTCCATGAAGACTAATAAAGTCAGGGACTTGAAATTATTCCTAAACGAGCCAAAACAATAGGTCAAATGGGTCTACAAGACAACACTTGACTCCCAAGGGAATGTAGAAAGATACAAAGCGCGACTTGTGGCAAAAGGCTTTACGCAAAGAGAAGGGATTGATTACAATGAGACCTTTTCTCGGTCTCATGTAAAGACTCCTTGAATCATAATGGCATTAGTAGCACATTATGATTTAGAGTTACATCGATGGATGTAAAGACGGCATTTCTTAATGGCGACTTGGAGGAAAATGTTTACATGGCACAACCGAAAGGTTTTGTCGTGGAAGGAAATGAAAGAATGGGATGCCGCCTAAAGAAATCGATTTATGGGTAAAAGCAAGCTTCAAGACAATGGTACTTGAAGTTTGTGATCTAATAAGAAAATTTGGGTTTAAAGAGAATGTGGAGGACAAGCGTGTTTATGCAAAGTTTAAAGATGGGAAGTTTATCTTCCTAATCCGTATGTGGATGATATCCCGCTAGCTAGTAGTGATGTCGATGCACTCTGAGACAAAGAAATTCTTGTCCTCAAACTTTGATATGAAAGACCTTGGTGAAGCTTCGTTCGTTCTAGGGATCGAAATTCAGGGATAGAAACAAAGCGACATTGGGACTATCACAAAGGCATACATAGAGAAAGTCTTAAAGAAATTTGGTATGCATAAAAGTAGTCCTTCACTGCACCTATAGTCAAGGGCGAGATATGGGGATTTTCAATGCCCGGGAACCATCTGAGCTCGATCAAATGAAATCGGTTCCATATGCTTCACTGTCGGAAGCTTACAAGTATGCTCAAGTGTGCACGCATACGACTTAGCATTTGTTACCGGGTTACTTGGCGATTCGAGCAATCTCGGAATAGAGCATTGAAATTGGTAAAGAAAGTCTTGCGTTATTTGCAAGGAACAAAAGGCCTCATGATGACATACGAAGATCAGATTTACTCCATATAGTGGGGTATACTGATTCGATTATGCGGAGATGATAGAAAGTCAACATCCGGATATGTATTCACTCTCATTGGAGGAGCTATATCGTGGAAAAGCTCAAAGCAAACCGTCACTACATCGTCCACAATGTATGCCGAGTTTGTAGCATGTTATGAGGCTACGGGCGGTGAACCGGCTTAAGAAGTTCATACCGGTTTAAAAGTGGTTGACGACATCAATAGACCACTTAAGTTGTCTTTGCGACAATGAACCCGCAGTAATGTATGCCCACAACAATAAGACAAGTGGTGCTGCCAAACACATTGACATAAAATACTATGTTGTGAAAGATAAAGTTCGGGATCAAATTATAAGTCTTGAGCATATAAGTACCGCAAAGATGTTAGCGGATCCGCTTACTAAAGGCTTACCACCCAACGTGTTCAGAGAACATGTAGCCGGCATGGGTTTAAGGGAAAGCCTAAGATTCCTGGACTAAAAGTTGGCCCAAAAGTTTAAAGTAACTATTTCAGAACAGAGAGGTGCATTGTAACTATTGAATCTATCGGCGATTGACCGTGACGATGAGACATGTTCTATGCACTAATCTGTAATGGAATGAGTAAAGTCGAAAGTAATTAAAGTTAAAGCATAGATTGAGATCAAGGGGGAGAATGTTAGACTGATCTCAAACCGTTTGGCCCAACGGCCAAACGGGCCCCTTGTTCGCGCCCTGATCGGGGGCGCCCAGCCCAATAGGCTGGTGGGCCCCTGTCGCTAGCGTCACAATAAATAGAGGTGGGGGGCTGGGGCGACACGTACTACGAGGTTCACCGTGCCGCCACAAACCCCACCGACAAAACCCTAGACCCGATCTAAGAGGGGGCGCTCCAGCGACGGGAAGCTCCACCGTGCCGCCGCCGTCGCCGTCCGTTCTTCCCCGACCGTCGCTGCCCGTGCGCAGAGCTTCTCCGACGAATCGCGATGGCCAACTCCTCCTCCTCTACATCGGACGGTTAGTACCTCTCCTCTCTCTCTCGGTATTATCTCAAGTTATCCCAAGAACAAGAATAGAGAGACTTAACAGGGAGCGCCCCTGCGACGGTGCCGGCCAAAGCAGCCCTTCGAAATCAGTCCCCCGTGCTATGGTCTCCCTGCGCACCTCCAAAATATCGAGCTAGCCTGCCTCAGCCCGCGGCCTGCGACAGAGAGGAGGGAGGCGGCTGCCCAGAGCAACTCCACGTCGGGCTTGCAACAAGGAAGGCAATGGTGCGGTGCTCGACCATGTGGCCCTTCGACGGCGGCTCTTCGACAACACCTAATGTTGCAACTGTTCGACAGCTACCCTACGACGGCTCGTAGAAGGAGCAGCCCAGCAACGACGCTTGAAGGAGCCAACGACCCGGATTTTTGTTGCCGACTATGGATTGAAAATTGCTGGAGTTGTAGCTTGGGTTGTAGGCTACCTATAGCATGGGTTGTATTATTCCACCATGGATTAAATGGGTATGCTCTGTCGCAGACCATGGATTAAATGCGAACGCGCCAGATCGCTTTGAGTGCATGAGTACACAGGAGAGGTGAGTAATATATCTATGTATTTGTGATCGATATTTGTATATTATGTGATATATATGTGATATATGTGTATTTACTTGTTTTCAGAGGGTATAGCTAGTATTTCTTGAGACTAACCGAAAACAAAAAAATAGATATAGAATGAAATATCACAGACGGTTTTATAGTATAAACCATCTGTAAAGAGATAAAACCGTCTGTGATGCATTACATATCACAGACGAGTTTTAGTCGTAATCGTCTGTGATAGTTAACCATTATAGACAATACATAAATCATCTATGATAACCTTCTGTTATCACAGACGTATAAATTTAGACGGTTTAAAATCATCTATGACAAGAGTTTAGAACCGTCTATGATGACTCTTTATATGATAGTAACATACTATAAAAAAACTATACTCTAATACCTAGATGACACAGGCCAATGTCTAGTTGACATTCGAGGTCGCCCGATCATCACGGTACCATAAGAATAGCCCCGGTTCTTCCTCTTCTGGCGTGAACAGCATCAGTCTATAACCTGGCTGATCGCACTAGCTCGACAAGAATTCGCTGAAGTAACAATCTGCTAGCAGAACCCCTCCACACCGTGACCAAGAGATTGGGCACAAACTGGAAGGATGAATCATATAGATTCCGTCAGCAATTTCAAAAACGATTTGTTCCTCACCTGCGCCAACAGCAAACCCTAGATGAAAATAAACACAAGCTCGCAAACAGCTAACCGACTCATTTACGTCTATAATTCAAGTACCTTACAAACTAACAAACAGAAAGCTACTCGGATTAAAAGAAACAAGGAAGACTCGGACTGAAAGAAAGAAAACATCTTAAGAGGAAAGATTCGAATCAGATATAGATAGAAACCAACCACAGGATACTGGTAATCTGGGGGGAATCGGGACTGGGAGTAGGGAATTTGAGACTGGGAAATGGAAGAAACAGAAGCTCGGAAGAAGCAATGGAGGTTGGGGAAGAAGAGCAGAGCCGTGAGAAGAAGGAAGAAGCCTTCGGCCTAATCTGTTCGGTTTGATCGCCTCTTGCTAAAGTTTCAGTACTTATATTGACTGACCTCCTGTGGTTGTGACTTGGGCTCAGTCCATTCCCGTCAAGCCCGCTGAACACCAAGCCCACTAGCCCGTCCATGACACTTTCTTCGTGTTGCCTGCTAAAAGGTTAGTCAAAAGCCTACTGTCTTGCAGCCTATTTTTTTTAAGTTACACTTATAATTTTTTTGCTACAATTTACTAATGTAATAAATAGTTATCGTTAAAAAAAGTCGAAGTTAAAAACTTACTGAAAAATCAAAAAGATCGGCATCTTGGATGATTGCTTCCTGCCTTCCTCTTCCAGCGATGAGCACTGCAACATCACACGTCTGCCTCTGCTTTTGGACAGACTTGGTGCTTCCCCATGGTCGTACTTTTTTTCTTTGAGATGTCCATGGTCGTACTTAACTTAATAAAGCAACAAGGCAACATAAAAAGATTTCCATGGAATAGGTTAGAATTCTTGGGCTGTGACCCATTACCAGGCGTCCGCCCTATGTGAATCTCGTCCGAGGTATCTGATTTGGGATTGCTCTTTAGTTTTATAGGGCACTCATTTTTTTTCTTTTGTGAAATAATTTTAGAAAATTTTAGTTTTTTATTCATGAAATTTACCACTAAATTATGTCATCTAACTCAAGAAATTCAAAAGTTATCATCTGAATATTTAATAAATTACCAGACGAAAGTTACATAAATTACTATCAATTATACCTAAATTACCACCGATAGTTTAATTGCACCATAAGTTACCATTGTCAGCATTAACAAATTGCCACCCTAATTTCAAGAATTCGTCTACACTCCTTTGCACTTTAAGTTATCATTGTAAGCTTTAATAAATTACAACATTAATTTTAGAATTTACCATCACTTTGTAAGTATGTGTAAAAATGTTTCAAATTTACCATTATTAGTGCTATAAATTATCATATACAAAAAATAGTTCAAAAGTTATCATTTTTTGCACCCTAAGTTATCATTTATAACTTGAACATATTACCATGATAAGTTAGAAATTTACCACCCTATGTCACCATCTACATTTTAAATATATTACCACCAAAAAAAGTAACACTTCTACCTAGCTTTAAACATATCTGATATTAGTATTATTTTGTTCGTCTCGTCATGTAGTATACAAAAAAATAGATGAATTACAAGTTGAAAGTATGGTTTGAAAGGTAAGACTATATAAATCTCTTTAGTTAGATGAGAAAAGAATATTCTATAAATTAATAGAAAATTTAAGGGGTCTTTTCGCAAAAGTAGAGATTCCCATCTCCTATGCAACATTCTCCAAACAAGGAATATGGGGGTGGGGCCCACACGTGGATATATCCTATGAGACGAATGATTGCTATCAGATGAATCAGAAGCAATGCACGCTAAGGCAACAACACTGGTAGTAGCACGCTAGATTTAGCGATCTACATTTCTTGCATTTTTTGCACCCTAAGTTACCATTTATAACTTGAACAAATTACCTAGTTAAGTTAGGAATTTACCACTCTAAATCACCATCTACATTTTAAACATATTGCCACCAAAAAGTAACACTTCTACCTAGCTTTAAACATATCCGATATTAGTCTTATTTTGTTGGTCTTGTCGTGTAGAATACAGAAAAAAACACATGCATTACAAGTTGAAAGTACGGTTTGAAAGTTATAACTATATAAATCTCTTTAGTTAGATGAGAAAATGGTGTTCTATAAATTAATAGAAAATTGAAGGACCTTTATGCAAAAGTAGGGATTCCCATCTGCTACACAGCATTCTCCAAGCAAAGAATATGGGGATGGGGACCGCACATGGATGCATCCTGTGAGACGAGCGATCGCTATCGGATGAATCAAAAGTGACATACGCCAAGGCAACAGCACTGGTAGTAGCGCACTAGATTTAGCAATCTGGTTTAGAATTTTGTTTTATTGGCGATAGACCAGTTCAGTCTGTACACATTCAGTCCACTCGGTACATATAGCAAGTTATTGTAATTGTTATACTGTACAAGGCTTTTTGAAACAAGTTATTGTATAATTCTCAGTAGCGTTCGGAATAGCGATGGCTTTTATTTTTTGCTAAAAGTTTACTATAGCTGGCTGATTTTTTTACTGTAGCTGAGTTAGCTTATTGGGCATAATTAAATCTAAAAAAAATGTAAAAATAAAAGTGGCACACTAATCTAGAGCGGACGATGCAAAGGAATACGGAAAAAAACAAAACACGAAAAAACCAAAAAAAACAAAAAAAATTTGAATAAGGACAAAAGTACTACAGTAGCTTTGGTTGTGGCTACAGTAGAAATATCGCTGATCGTGGCGTCCAGAAGCCCAAATGAGCGTGCATATTATATTTTAATGCTTTCACAAATTGTTGTAAGAGTCTTGCTACCAACAGAGTTATGAATGACAGAGCTCATATAACTTGCGCACTATCGTTTCTTACTAGAAGCGCGCGCGGCGTCACGCCGCGCAGTTTATTTTGTGTAAATTGCTGAGTATTCACATGTCATAATCTATGTTGGTATGGAGAGTGGTCTGTCTTTGGAGCACTGAATCGTTTATTTTTATTTGCATGTGAATGACAAAATGTTAAACGCGTGGTATGTTGATAGTCGACGAAGAATTGGTATGCAATTGTTATGTATCATTAGTAATAGCTGGATGGGCTTATGTGTAGCCGGTTTGTAGATAAGCAGAGAACACTATATGTAGGTGAAATTGTTAAAGATGGAATATGTAGGTCTAACGTACAATGGTTTTGTTTCATAATGTATATGATGTGGTTAACAATTATGAAATGTTTGAAGTGCAGGAAATATGTGCTAAGAGATTGCGTAAATAGTTTATTTGAACCTAAATAAAGTGAGGATAGGATATACTGTATGGGCGGAAAGGAGTATTAACTTTTGTTTTTGGTAACGTCTTAGAGCAACTGTATATAGCGAGGGATCTTAGAGTAGACCAAATTGCTAAAATTAATGTGGTAACAGTGATGAGTTAGATGATTTGGAGCACAGTAGTGTAGGAAAGAAACGTGTGAATTGTATATAGCGAGCGATCTTAGAGCAGATCAAATTGTTAGAACTAATGTGGTAACAGTGATGAGTTAGATGATTTGGAGCACAGCAGTGTAGGAAACAAATGTGTGAACAAGGCAATGTGTGTTCTGGGGAGCAAGAAAAGAGAAAGGTTTTGTTAATATCGACAGGTGAAAGAGTACAATGGTAGTTACAAGGGAGTAATGTTCAGGTATCACAGTTTTACTGGAAGGGATGACATAGATAGTAAGAGTGTGTACAGCAAAATGGTTGTAGCTGGTAGTAGCAAGGGCTAGTAGAACTGGAAATCTTACAAAAAGTACTACAGTTCGCAGTGGTATTTGTATGAAGCATTTTTGATCAGCGTTGTGGATGGAAGCTGCAGCATCTGCTGTGGATAAATCAGATAGTTTTTATATTAGGAACGGAGGGTAAAGCAATAGTAGCATGGGTTAGTTTTGTAATATGTGTATAGCAATGAGTGATACTATTGTAAAATAGCTTACTGTGTATTATGGAGACTCATTGGTGTGCATCTGGAAATAATGCCTTCACGGCTTTGCTCCTTTTAACAGATCGGACAGGTCTGGTGAGAGGCAGCAAAGATAACAATCGGTGGCTTTAAACAGATGCTAGGTGGTTTTTCCTGCATAATTGTGTTGACAACAATGTATTATACTGGAAGGAATTACCTTGTGTTTGTTTCTGTAGAGGAGGCAGCTCGGGTAGTTTTGGTAGGCATTGGTGCGCTGGGTGGTGCTTCATCAGGATGTGATTCCGATGTAATCTTGTAATGGATGAATGAAGGGGTAAACATAATTAAATGTTTGCAAATAATGCTATGTATATGAATTGCGTTGCCTGTTGAACTGTGGTAGTAAATAACGTTGCTATTCAATTTGTTTACCTCTGGAGTGTCAATAGGTGTTGCTAGGAGAGGAGTAACCGTTGTTGTGCATGGGGTAGCAATTGTTGGCGGTGTCGATGGATGAAGAATAAGTTGATCTTTGTATTGTTCACAGGTAGGTATTTCTGTTGCTAGAACCGCTGAAGATTCTGGCTTGTCTGCCAATAGGAGAATGTTCTGGTTTGTTTGAGTTGCCACTGATCGTTCATGGAAAGTTGGTACATCACTTTGCAATGATCCTTCTGACATTTGAACAATGACCTGATATTTTTTGCCAATAACTGATTGGATTTCTGATGGGAAATCGTTTGGTTGGTCTCCAGTTGATGCAACTAAGAGCATTGGTGGTTTTCCAATCAGTTGCTGACCTATATCGCCGAAGAACATGAATTCAACATGAGTACGTGTGTTTTCATCATCAGTGTCAGGATCACAGCCGTATACATTTATTTTGTATCTGCATAAATATTTCCAAGATACGTTATACATCCTTTTTTTGGTAGTTAAATAATCATTTGTAATTTCAAAAAGTTGAAGCGCCTAGGTGTGCAAATAAGTGTGTACCTTGGTTGTGCTGATCTGCCATTGCATGTTTTACATTTGTAGCCATCTCCATCTGGGAAATTTTTTCCAACATGATGTACAAGCTAGATACCACCATGATTGTGATGGTACTAAACTGTGATAAGAATGGTAAGCTTGTACCGTTGACCACGTAGAGCATATTTAGAAAGTATTAATCAGAGCGTATGTAAATAAGTAGCTATTAATATGTGGTTAAAACATGAAAAGTTTCTTGTACCAAAACTTCGTTAGGTATGAGTGTTATCAATTCATGCGCCGTCGTGGGAATCGGATTGTTATAGCTGTGACTGCCTTCTTGCCATTCGATTTGATGTGGGCGGTTGGTAATCCTGTAAGGTACAATAGTAAGAAAAGTGGGAAAAGCACAGAAAATTTATACTATGTTTTGGATAACTGTTAAAGTATTTGAAATAAGAATCAGAGATAGTACATGTTTTGTAAGGCAGATATTTCTGGGACTGGTATGTTGATATACCATTTTGTTGCTGAAGTGCTTTGTAATGCAAGGTGACCTGGTTATGTATATGAAATAAGTATGCAGCGTTAGGAGTGTAGATAAGAAAAGGGCAAAAATGGGTTCCCTTTTTTTGTATAGACAGCAATTAAAGCAAGGGTAATGTAATAGACCTGAATATGTACCAACTGATAGGCCAACAAATAGAGCGACGACTGGTGTGTTCTGTGAATCGGTGAAAAAGGACTCGGCATCAAATAATTCAGCATGGCAACCCCAGAGTGTTACATTTGCTGTTTCACTGTGAATAAAGTGTAAAGCGCATTGTTTTTAGAAGTTTGCTGCAACAATGATATAAGTATAGGCAATAGAATGTAAGAAAATTGGAAGGAGAAAATGTGTAAATTCGGTACGTACTTTCCATCAGTTATTTTAACAGTGCGTTTGACTGTGGCGCCTAACTTTGTTGTTGTTTCTATGAGTGGTGAGATAGTAGTTATAAGAGCGACAACATCTGGTACATACACAGATTCAGATTAGCACATAGCAATTGAGTAACTACAATAATGATAATCGTAAATCGTAGTATATAAAATTGTGAACAATATTAGTAACTGAATGTATTACATAGTGTAGTGAATGTATGGAATTAACAAGGGTAAAATGTAGCAAGCAGACTATGTAACAGAAACGGTAGATCGCTAGCTGTTTTTTCTGTGCTAGAAAGTATGTAAGGGGTATAGCAAAATGGTTGCAGCAGGTGATACATGGTAGCGTCTATATTGTAGGGAAGTGTAATAAGAAAGCAATAATGATGGGTGTGAAAGTAAAGTTTTTCTAAGTATAAGTGTAGTTGTACCTGATAACAAAGCCTTTTTTCCAATACGATCATTTAGAACAGGAAATGGCACTGCATCATATGCATAAATAGGAAAGTTAATCGGTTCAGTAACACTTGGTAGCCTTTGTGTATTTGGAGAATCGAACCGAGATGTTGTTATCAACTGCTCTATATGTCTGTTTTGCCTGGAGAACTTCGAAATATTCGAATTCATAAATCGAGCCTTCTTTTAGCAAAGATGTAAACTTATGAAACCATCTTTGTGGAACGATTCCTTCCATAGCATGTCCCTTTAAAAGGTGTAAGGTGATGTTAAGTTGTACAAAATAAGTGCAATGTGCATATAGAAAAGCATGGAATAGCAGAGAGATGGTAATAGCGGGAATAAGAGCAGTCACTCATTATACAAATTAAGTAGATGAATGAATTGAGGGTTAAAACCTGCGATCAAGCATGACAAAGTCTAAGTGATATATGTCCATTGGATCTTGCGTGTTTTTAAATTCCCAAAGACGTGCCAATCGAACAAGTATTTTCCACTGTGTGAAGCTTGATTGATCGATCTAATGATGTATACATTGTGTTTAACCTGTGTAGAACAAAAAAAATATGAAGGAAGTATTATAGGAATAAAAACATATTGTAAATGAAAGAATATCATTGTGTAACACAGTAAGAGAACAACAAAATATGTTATCAAAACACTATAATAACATGTAAGAATAGGAAGCGTAGAGTAGAACTAAATAGTATTAGTAATATATATAAGAAAATAAGAAAAGAGAGCTAATACATATAGTATGTAAATGAATACTTTTGTCTTTTTCATACTATATAGTTTAGATTAGTGTAAATAATTGTAATAGAGCTTATGAATTAGTTTTTTGGTAGGACATTCTAAAACAGGAAGGAAACCTGCATAAAATAGAGAAAAAGGTATGTATCCTATGCGCATGAAAGAGAAGTTTAATTTGGTATGTAGTATAAGGTAGGAGAAGAGGTAGAGTAATCCAATATGATAGCACATGATATGCAAAAAGATCTAAATAATATAAATGATGTATACAAGAAACACAAATAGAAGCGGTATATGTAATGCATATATGTGTGTGTGTGTGTGTGTGGGTATATATATATATATGCATTGGTATGTACGTAGTGTGATAACTGGTATAACATGGCATAAATATTCTAAAGCGGCGTATGTATAGTCTCAATAGAATATAGCAAAGAGAATCGGAAGGATGAAAAATTTGGGGAGGGGGGCACACATTGTAGGTATTAAAGTGAAGCATAATGGGGAAGGAAATGAAATGCATAGGTAATATATAGAGGGAAATAATAGGAAGAAGATAAAGTATATATTGCATAAAATAAGCGGGTGTAAAAGGGTTTTTTAGGCAAAAAAAAGGGGTATACATAGTGAGATGTAGTTATATTGAATCATTTTCTAAATGTATGTAAATAATAAAAGAGTATATGTAGCGCAAAAAATGAGATCATTTTTTATAGCTATGCAAATATATAGATAAATGTAATCTATACAACTGCAACTAAGGTATTATGTGAATAAGGTTAAATTGTGATTTGTAAAAGTTTAGTGGTTTAGTAAATTGGGAATGTTGTAAACTATATTACTGAGAGAGTAGGTAAGTTTGAGAGCACGGAATGAGAAAACAAATAAAACAATGTAATATATATAACTAAAAAACAAAAGATGAGGTGGTAAACGTGGATAAACAAGGTAGAAGCAACAGGCTGAAAAGCATATAAACTATGTGACCACTATGTAGAGGAAAACAATCAAGGAAACAACAAGGAAAAGAGCATGTGGTAATCAAAAAAGCTCGTTAGTACTGTAGTTTTTCGATGGAATGGTATATAATTACATTCAGTGTTCAGTGGTTTAACAAATTGGGAATGGCACAAGCTATGTTACTGAGAGGTTAGGTAAGTTTGAGAGGACAGAATGGGGAAACCAATAGGATAATGTAATATGTGTAAATAAAAAAAAGCAAGATGAATTGGTTAACATGGATAAACAAACTGGAAGCAACAAGCTGAAACGAATCCAAACTGTGTAAGTATTGAGTAAAGGAAAACAATAAAAAAAGAGCATGTGTCAATCAAGAAATCTGTTAACATTGTAGTTTTTAAGAAATTGGAATACAATTGTATTGAGTATAAGCCTACCTGGATTGGCATGTTTCTAGGGCATTCTGAACCAGGAACAGAATGTTGTTAGTATGGAAAACGAAATATGTATCTTATTCTTATGATGAAATATGTAGATATGTATTGGTATGGGGACTATAAAAGGCGAGATATATTTGTTTGGGGCATTTTTTATAACTGGTGTGATTATTTTCTATAAATAAATTTGTAGTAATGGTTTTGAATAGGAAGGATGATTAAGAATCAAAAAGGATAGGAATAAGAAGGTATTAAATGGAAGCAAGAACTTCCTTGTATACTATATTTTTTGTCTCAGCACAAGCAACACCTTTGTCATTTTCAATAAGCATCTTTAACCCTGAACGTGATGTAATCCGTGATATCGCTACATATAACTGTCCATGAGAGAAAACTGGATTCCTTAGATAGATCCCAACTTTGTTCAAGGTTTGTCCTTGGCTTTTGTTAATAGTCATCGCATATGAAAGCCTAATTGGAAACTGACGTCGCTGTAGGGTAAATGGCCACCGAGGGCTTGTTGCATTTAGGACAATTCTAGGAATACAAATAAGTTGTCAATGTTTTCCCGGTGATTACACGTCCTTCAAGCACTCGATCACCAAGTCTTGTAATAATCAAACGTGTACCGTTGCAAAGACCCATAGACTGATTTATATTCCGTAGTAACATTATTGGCACACCCATTTTTAACCAAATGCTATGATGTGGAAATCCATTGACTGTTATAGAATTTAGGAACTCAGGTGGATATAGCAGATCAGCATCACCAATGTGACTATCAGACTGGCAAATAGAATCAAAACTAAGGTACTCTTTTGCGTGTCCTGGGACCTTATCAAATACAGCCTTGTTTAATTCATCAGCAATGGTATTAGTTGGGCAAATAATTGCACGCTCAGCAAGGTACCCACTGTTGTCATAGTTTGTACAAAAGGAATCATAGATGGAATGTACAATTGCATCTACATTGTTGTTAGCTGGTAGCAGTAAAAGATCATTTGGTATAGTTATCCATGTTGGTTCAACTTCTCCTTTTTTTTGTCATTGGAAGCTGACCATCTCCAACACTAAGTACCCACTGTGCAAACCCAGAGAGAATAGCATGTTCTGTAACAGAAAGAGCTGGATTTTGAAGCCTCATATTAGTAAATAGTTTTAGGATCTTCACATGTTGCCAAAGTGGAGATCTAATAAGTGAGGCATCGACGATTTCTGTTCTGGTACCACCTTGAATAACTGGCAAGATTTGTCGGAAGTCTCCACCAAGGACAAGAAGTTTTCCACCAAAAGGTGTATCCATGTAGACAGCATCTTCAACAGACATTATGTCACGCAATGTTCTATCAAGTGCTTCAAAACAATGTCTATGCATCATGGGTGCTTCATCCCAGAGAACTAAAGAAGTTTTGATAATGAGTTGGGCAAGCATTGTTCCACGTGCTATATTACACAAGCTCTTTCCATTAATGTCAAGAGGGATTTTAAAACGGGAATGAGCTGTGCGGCCACCTGGAAGCAAAAGAGAAGCAATTCCGGATGAAGCAACAGCAAGAACTATGTGACCTTTAGCTCTTAGGGTTGTTATAAGAGCATTCCAAAGAAATGTCTTTCCAGTACCACCATGTCCTGACACAAAATAAAAACCACCCCTATTTTGAGTAACAGCCATCATAATTTCATTGTAAATAGCGGTCGTCACGATTTAGTTTGCCACAGTATATCGATCGTGTTGCTAGGATATTGGTATCATACGCTAACTCTTCGGCTACAAGCTGATTACCAGAAGGAAGATCAGTAGATGTTGATCCACTGTTAATGCCGTATGTAGTAAAATTGAGCCCATTCCTTGAAAACATACTGCATAACTCACTTAATAACTGGGACTGTAGGTAATCAACTGGTATAGAATATGTTTGGTTCTGCAATCTTTGGCGTATTTTGAACTGGATGTCATCAGCTAGGAAGCACCAATATTTGTCAAATAAATTTTGAGGGCTGATTACATTGCAAAAAGAGAGAATCACCATAAAAAGATGCCTGAGCTGATGTGGTGTAGACCAAACTATTGTTTCATCAAAAAGTAAGAACCACTCAGTATCATCACCAACTAAACCGCGAGCTTTGCAAGCCTCTTTAAAAGTAGGATAGAATACATTATTGAAGGTTCTGATTTCTTCATAACTTTGTGCACCACAAACAACCATTAACAGCATTCTTAAATAGAATAATTCACCAGTACTTGGGTGCACATTATATATGCGGCCAATCTTTGATGATGCTTTCTTCCTTTGTATCCATTTCTTTTTGGTAGAATTCCATGTCCACTTTGATGGAAACTGATAATAAGTAGAGGATCTCGCATGAGCAGAACATTGATTAGTTGTAAACCATTCGGTTAGCGTAGTTTTATATGCTCTTGGATCAACAATAATTTCTTGCAAGCTTGTTTCTTCATGATACATAATTCTATTCATATTTGGCATGTGCACAGCTAATCGCTCAACGGATGGCATTCGACCATGTATTTCAAATTGGAATAAACGCAGAGTGCTTCACATGAAGACAAATATCTATATTATCATATGAGAAACTATCGAGATGAGATAAAGGGAAAAGGTATATTGTAAAAAAAGGCAAGTTTTACATAGAATAGCAGATTATGAAATGTAAAATAGGAAACTTTGGTGCAAGGAAAATGGGAGGCCTTATATAGGGAAAATAGGTACCTGCACTTAATATAATCAGCAATTTCATCTATTCCTTGTTTAGGCTGTGAGCTAGCTGAGGATCTTGATTCGTCAACATTGCAAAAATTCATTCTTGCTCTGCCTTGCCCTTTAGTAAGGTACTTAAACAAATACTTCACAAGGTTTGTTTTATTACACCATTCGACATTAATATGAGCTTGGTATTTCTTGAGCAAGCCAATATTATATGGAACAACCCATCTATTGTCAAGATCAGTTCCATTTTTGGTAATAAAGCGATGTCCATCCCGACGATGATATATTGGGAATCCACATTTATCAATTGTTGTTTCTAAGTTTAGCTGCTTGGGATATCGCTTTGAGCACAACCCATTTTTCATGCATGGGCATTTTTTATTGAGATCTCCACATGGACCATGCATCATAAATTCTTCGACAAGAGTGTATCCAAGTGGGTCAATATTTGGATCAGGAATTTCAGCACATATAAGAGTATCGATAAATTGGCTCATTAGATCCGAGGCATGCTTGCAAGCCATATTAAGGTGTGAACATGAGGTAGCCCTCTCTTTTGGAACTCAATAGTGTACAGAACTGGTACAAGAAAAGCAGACACATTAGGGAAAAAGCGATTATCTGCGGTGAAAGGAAGAATGCACATACTTATAGCGGAAATAAAAACTAACTCGCACGCACGTCACCAAAAGTGCAACCAGATTTAATATCGAAATATATTCATGAGCTTCATATGAAATACTCGAGTAACAATATCGGAACGATCAACATATTTTTGACCAGATTCATACTTGAGCGCATCTATAATTTCGACCACTTTGAATTGCATGTGAAAGTAGAGAACAAGTCAGGAGCACCGTATTCACGGCAAATAGCCATAGCGTCTTGATAGTTGAGAGTATTATACCGAGGCCCACCAGTAAAGCTCGCAGGAAGCAAAATCTTTACTCCAATATTTTTGCCTTGTGATGTGCCTTGCCCAAGCGCATCTGAAATGCCTTGATATGTCTCTGACCTTAACACATCTTGATTAAAGAAGTGGAATGAGAGGCGGTTTGCTTCAAGGCATGAGTAGCAATCTACTTGTATCTGATTTGAAAGGCGACCACAACATGTGTAAGGATTCGGTTCATCTCTTCGGTAGTGGCATTCATAGCAGTAATATTCTAGCATAGACACTTCATCTCTAGCTGGAGACACATCAGCATCCACCTCTTTGTACTTAATACCAAGATGAAAGCCTTTTTCACCATATGGAAATAATAATGGGTACTGAAGAGACATTAGAGCAGGATTCAAAGGAGAGATCTGTTTGAGCTCACCATAATGAGTTTCAACGATCACATCAAATCTGGTATTCTCTAAAGATAGATCACCTACAACTAAAGCAGCTAACTCAGGCACAACTGGCAAATAATATCTATCACCGTGATTATCAGATGAACCAATAAGGCGAATATAAATCTCTGGATTTTCTTGAGAAAACAACCGATCACGTGCCATTCTGAATTCTTTCACTAATGAGTTGCAACAATCAAACATAGCAATCAATGCAGCAACAATGGTAGGATCTGCTTCATCGTGTGCACTATCTTCTTTGCTGAACACTGACAACCTATTAGCAAGCTCATTGGATGTGTCATAAATATACTGTTGAGCATATTGGGGTTTCGACCGGTGTAGGCATCAATGAACCAATGCGATGATGGACAACACCATTTATACGAAAAACATAAGGGCCACCACCAGTGTTTACGGTTCTATCAACATCTACGCCCAAAGAAGTGAATGCAAACAAGGAATTGTAATGGCGTATTAAACGCATAAACTCACTTGACCGAGATCCTTTACTAAAACCAATAAGCTCTCTAAGTGGGGAGGGGAAACTTTTATGCAGTGGAAGAGAAACCTTTCCACTCCGACAACATTTATTGTAAACAATTCGTTGCTGTCTAGAGGAGCTTCTATGATGAGATCTTTCTTGAAACCAAAAAATGGCCCTACATTTATTACATTCATAATCTGGACCACCATAGTACGAGCGGTAGGCATACATAACTGAAACAATGAAGAAGGAAGCTTGTTGACAGAAACAAACAATCAAATGTAATAGTAGTGCAAAACAGACGCAGAAACACAAGGAGGGAAAAAAAGAGAATAAAAAAATGTAAGCGATGAAGTGTGCTACCGAACCTTTTAGGTAAGAGGCTTGTTCTTTAGAAAGGGTAACACCTGGCTCTCTAAGCGAAATAACTGGGTTAAAAGAACACAGCTCACCTGAAATGTGTATGGAATATGGTAGGAACTATGCAGCAAGATGTCGTGAAAATATATATATGGTTTAAGAGAAGAGCGAAGCAAAGAAGCGGAGTATAACTTGAAAAGAAACAACGAAAGAAAAGCACCTGCTCTAGCAACTCTGCGAAGCAAATTGGATAACCTCCTTTTTTTCCTATTATTTGCAGATTCAGTTGAACTAACCAACGGGCAAAGGGGGTCTCCTATCATGTAAACAAAGGGGAAAACAAATTTGTATAAACAAAAAAAGGAAGATGAGCTAAAAACAGAAGAGAATATGCAGAGGGAAGCATAGAGAACATGAACAACCATCGTGGCGCTTCCATGGAGGAGGTGTATTAATATCTCTGGATAACACTGTAAGATAACAAAGTAAAAACAGGGGAAAAATGAAACAATGAGAAACCCAGAGGGGATAAAAAAAGGCGGGAAGCGAATGGAGTCTACGGGACACAGAGCAAGGGGGTGTTAATAGCAAGCATACATGGCTGTGAACACGGTTGTGGAAGCACCGGCGACAAAGCAGCAGGCAAAGCATCTATGGAGGGCAACAATGAGGTTGGTAAGTCAGTTGGTTGTTTGCCACGGAGAATTTCTTCACGGCGAGCTTTAGCAGAGCACGAAGAGTCCATAAAATCGGATAGCAAAAGAGAATAGGCAGGTAACCCCACCAAGAGTTTAGTCTGAAAGAGAGGAAAACAAAAGGATGTAATGAGCGATGAAACGAGAGACATGGGGAAAATGCAGAGAGGAACATATCATTACAGAAGCAAAAGAGAATGGGAGTTCTAAAAAAAGAAGATAAATTAAGTACAATGTAAGCATGGAGAAACAAGCTGTAGACAGAAGAAACATTTATAAAAAGTAACAAGTATAATGTTAGCAAATAGGAAAGCAAAAGGTAACGAAAATATTTGGCCAGAAATAGGAGTATCTTGAACTCAAATTGGTAAGGATAGTAGTAATGTAAAGGAGATTGTAAGCATGGAGAAGGGAAAAGGTGCAAATGTAGAGATTTTATAATGGTTTCATATTGTGCTGAAAGTAGTACGTAACCAATGTGTGGTAGCAATAAGTAAAGTCCTTTAATTCGTCTACGGAAAATGATTTTTTTTGAGGAATAACGGTGAACGTTGTCAGAAAGCAGGTAGCACAACATTAATAAAATAAAAGCAGACGGTAAGTTCAATGGTAGGGGCGGAATATTAACATATGGGAGATATGCTGATAAAAAAAACAGCAGGGGACATAAAAAATGACAGAAGTGCAGTAAAAAAAAAGAGCAACATAAATGTAGTTAATTTTCACTGAGGTACGATCTAAACATGAGCAATGTACACTTAGCATATAAAATTATGCTCAACTTTATTAGGCAGTAGACATATGTAAAATCGATGAATCTTAAAGCATGGTACATTACTATTCAGTGAAGAAATGCAGCTCAGCTAAAATACGTGATAGGATCGGGATCCAATCATGAACTAAACACAGTAGCATAGAGTAGAAGAGGCACGAAAAAGAGGTACTACTATACCATTACAAAAGCAAACAAAGGTGGGAGCTATAAAAAAGCGAGATAAATCTAGTACACTGTAAGCACGGAGAAACAAGCAAGGTGGAGACAAAAGAAACATTTACTGAGAGGTAACAAACATAATATCAACGAATTGGAAAACAAAACATAGGGAGAATATTAGGGCGAAATAGTAACATGGTGAACTCAAACCGTAAGGGTAATAGGAATGCAAAAAGATTGTAATCATGGAGACGAAAAAAGGCGTAAAAATGTAGAGCATTTATAATGGTTCCATATCCTGATGGAAACAGCACGTAACCAATATGTAAAAGCAGTAGGTAAAGTACTCAGACTTGTCTATCGAAAATAATATCTCTGAGGAACAAGCGGGAAAAAATGTTGGCGTAAAGCGTGCAGCACAAATTCAATGGAAATGAAGGAGAAGATAAGTTTAATGATAGGGACGAAATAGCAACATATGGGAAATATGGTGACAAGAACGATGAGAGGCACAGAAAAAATGGTATAAGCGCTGTGGAAAAAAGAAACATAAACGTAACTAACTTTAACTTAGCTGTGATCTTAATGTGAGGAACGATACCTAGTATGTAAAGGTATGTTTTAGCCTAGGAAGCAAGCATACGGAAAACCGATGAATCTCAAGGCATGGCGAATCGGTACTCACAGAAGCACTGTAATTCAGCTAAAATACCTCGTAGGATCGACATGCAAGCATAAAACAAACATAGTAGCATAAAGGAGAAGAGACACGGAAAGAGAGACTACTGCGATAAAAGTAAATGCAGAGGAAGCGTAGCTAAAAAAGCTTGAGGCGGGGCGTGAAGCAGTGTCGGTGAGCAGATATCTGTAAAAAAAAAGGAAAAGCATCAGTACAAGAGGGAAAGTAAAAATAGGTAACATTTCAAGAGAGCACCCTAATATGCAAAGGTATGTTGCGGGCTACACAACAACAATATCTAAAACAAATGGCGCTTCGAAAATGGTGGATCACTATTCGCAGCAACACCGTAAACATAGGTGTTACCGAAAAGCTATACACAGGTAATAGTAGATCTTGCGTGAGAGCACTAATAATATAAATATAAACAACAATTAAATCTATGCAGATCTCAAAAAAGTCGGGGCTTAGGTAAACCCAAACAATACAACGAAACAATTCTAATAAATGTAGAGAGGAACACACCATTACAGAAAAAAGAAACGGTGGGAGTTCTAAAAGGGGCATAAATGTAGCACAATGTAGGCGAAGGGAGCAGATAAGTTGTAGACACGAAAACGTAAATGTAGCTAACTTTTAGTGAGCTGCGATATAAACGTGAGCACCGCACACTTAGTATGTAAAGGTACGTTTTTTGTCTAGGCAGCAAGCATATCTAAAACCAATGAACCGTAAGGCATGGTGGGTTACTACGTACAGAAACGTTGTACCTCAGCTAAAATACCTCACAAGATCGGTATAAAGAATGAACTAAACACAGTGATGTAAAGCAGGAAAGACATGAGGGAAAAATAGCACCTGTGATAAAAATAAACGCACAGGAAGCGTAGTCCCAAAGAAACTGGAGTAGAACGCGAGAAAGGTAAGCAGTAAACAAATATCTGCAAAAAAAACCCAGACAATCATCAGTACAAGAGATAAACTAAAATAGGTAGCATTTCAAGAGAGAACCCTAAATACGCGAAGGTATGTTCTGCTGTAGACAGCAAGAATATCTAAAGCAGACATAGCTTCCAAAATGGTAGACCGCTATTCACAAGAACACTGCAAACATAGGCGGCCCCAAAAAACTGTAAGCAGGTAACAGCAGGTCCTGGGTGGGAATATTAATGTAAGGAATACTAAACCTATGCATCCCAAAAGAAGATCGGTACTCAAGCAAATCCAAAAAAAAATAACACAACCCAAATAAAACAATCCCCAAGTACGCAAAAAGGGGTAGCAAAAGGCGCATAGCGTGGTCATTACAGAATAACTCTTGGAAAAGAAAGGGAGCTTCCAAAATGGTGGGCCGCTATTGACAAGAACACCGCAAACATAGGCAGCCTATACATCCCAAAAAAAGGTCGGCACTAAAGCATATACAAAAAGAATACAATATCACAATCCAAATAAAACAATCGGAAAGATCAAGAAGAACAGGTAGGAAAAAGTGCATAGCATCGCCATCACGAAATAATCGCCGGAACGCAGCCTTGTGCAAATAAGGTAGCTATAATAGTAGACAACCTGCAGAACCCCCAAAAAGAAAGTGGGAACATGAAAAACCCAAAAAAAAAGCATAACCGATCTACACGAGAGAAACCATATTGTAATCAAAAGGGAGCACTGGCACACAGATTGCGAATTGCGTAGTCTTTAAAAAAATAGGGAAACCACTTTTTTTCAAAAAAAGAAAGGGAAAAAGAAGCAAAAATATTTTCACGGCCGGCCGAAGCGAGCACCAACACAGAAAGAACAGTAAGCGTGAAAGAAACAGCACCTCAAACAGGCAACAACGGCGCAGCAGGGAAAAGCACGAACAGATCGGAAAACAACCCAAGCAAGCACAGCGTCGCTTAAAGCACCGCGAGAAAAAGGGCCGAGCAGAAAGAACCACACCGAAGCCTCTACGGAACGAAGAAACCAAGGACGAGTAGCGAACGGACGTAACACATACTAAACCCGAAAGCAAAAGCAACGAATCCCTGGTAAAATCCGAAATGCGCAGCACCCTGACACGAAGCAAACACAGGAAGGAAAAACCAAATCTACCATAAGAGCGCATACCCCAACAGAAACCAAGCAAGCGGGGCAGGCACGTCAGAGGAACACCAGAGGAACACCTGGATCAGAAGCGCGCACGCAAAACGAGGACCCACGCATGAGGCTTACCCCCGAAGCTAACCCCGCACGGTCAAGCAGGAACACCGCGAGCTGCTACCCAGCGAGAACGGGCGCTAACACCGGGCGCTCGTAAACACGCGTCAGCAGAAGCATAAACGGTAGACGTGGCATCGCTGAGAGGCCGGGGAGTCCCCCGGTTTTACTATACGAAGTATTCTACCTACGTAAAGTGGTAGCAATAAATTACCATCTAAAAATATTACCCCAAGGTGCATTATCGACACAAAAGATTACACTATGTAAGGCTCGCCTGAACTTTATGTAGCCGATACGACATTGCTCGGTATGTTTCCATTAGGGCATGATTTTGATTGGCCAAATGCTGTAGATCTCTCATATGTTATATAATGAACCGAAATGGTAATTAAACTAATGCCAAGGTGTAGTAAAGAAATCGTACCGGGACATTTCAGCTCAATGCTTCAGTTCCACTATCACAAAAAAAACCTGATACTGCTTCCTGCAAGTTACATGCATGGTCTATCAGACAACAATGTCGAACCAAGTTAGACATGGTTTATTAGACAAACATCTCAAACAATGCAGTAATTTTGGCCATCCTTCTTGAGGTCCTAGCTAGCTAGGTCTGTGGTAACCTATAAATAACCACAAAAAGCAACGAAAAAAATCTTCAGAGGCTGGACCAAAGAGTTTAATTTTCTATTAAAAAATATGGAAACATGTTGAAAAGGTGATCCAAATTCTTACCATATCCGTGTAGGACACTTCGTTACCTCATACTAGATGTGGCATGACAGATGTATGCACAGTTTGTATCAAACGTGAAATTAATCTGTAGCAACCCACTCTGATTCGGTTTTCTCTCCGTGTAGGACTCTTTTCCCTCACACTATATATTCCCTAGTAGTCTATAAAAAGAAGTGCTCTATTGTAATCTCTCTTCATTACAGTGATTTACTTTCGAGGGCCTGTGGTTTTTTCCCGCAAGGGTTTTTCATGTAAAATTCGTGTCTCTCATCTCTATTTGTGTATAAAAGCATAGGGATTTAGAGTCCGAGAAATGAGAGAGAGAGAAAAAATTTCTTCTAGTCCAATGTCATTGCCATTCGTCGAAACCGAGGCGGGTTCGATTTCTTCTCTGACTTGCGGTCTCATGCACGTCGTGTCTCTGTATTCATTAAAAGCGGCATTTTGACCTTGACATCTTCGATCAGTGAGGACACACAAACTACATGTAAGTGCCAATCCCAGCGAAAAAGTCTTCGACCAGGCGTGAAACATGCAGACATGAAGAGCAGCAAGCTAGCACCCTAGTCTCCTCCATCGGTTCATGTGCAATAAGTCAGGAAGAGCAGCGTGATCATTCAAAAATCAAGCGATACATCCAGGA
This sequence comes from Melocanna baccifera, assembly GCA_036346265.1. Lineage (NCBI taxonomy): Eukaryota > Viridiplantae > Streptophyta > Magnoliopsida > Poales > Poaceae > Melocanna > Melocanna baccifera. Next base: position 1,855,768 of record CM070700.1, read on the forward strand.
GGGAGACACATGATTTCAACACAACAAAAGCAAAGAAAAAGGCAAAGGTTCAGGTGCTATAGTTTGCCTTTCTTGTTTATTATTACTTTTCGACTGAAATTGTTATGCACACTCGAGATTCGTACTAGGAGTTTTCTTTGCAAGAATTTTGCTACGTACACACAAAAATAGTTTCATCAAATTTTGAATTTCTTTCGTATAGCGACTTTGAAATATGATCTTCCGTTGTTAGATCGTGACACGAGATTTTCTCTATGGCAAGTCAAGATGTGAGCTGTTTTTATCGTAACTTGATTTGAATTATGCACTTTTAGGAATCGATAAGATGCCAGCAACACTGTTCACCAATGAGAAGCAACGTAAAGATCGTAAGGTTTTATCTCAAATTTATTTTTATTTATTAAATAATATTTTACAAGAGGTTATGAAGGAGATATCCGTCGCCATATTATGGCTGAAGTTGGAGCAGATTTGCATAACCAAGGATCTGACTAGTAAGATGCATTTGAAATAGAAACTTTATTCCAACAAGATGGCGAAGGGAGCCTCATTGTTGAACTACCTGATAGTTTTTAAGAAAGTTGTTGCTAACCTCGAGTCTATAGAGGTAAAGTATGATGATGAAGATTTGGGTTTTATTTTGTTATGTTCTCTGCCCAGTTTGTACTCTATTTTTAGAGATACTATTCTATATAGCCGAGATACTCTTACTCTCAGTGAAGTTTATGAAGCTCTGTATGCTAAAAAAAGATGAAACTTATGGTTCCCAGTGAAAATACAAGTACGCATGCAGAATATTTGTCTATCCGCGGTAGGCAATACGAGAAGAGTTCAAACGGCAATTCAAGAGGCAGAAGCAAAAACAGATACAGAGGTAGATCTAAATCCAAGAACAAAAAATCATGCAGATATTGCAAGAAAGATGGTCATGACATATCTGAGTACTAAAAGTTGCAGAACAAGAAGAAGAGGAATAACAATCTTAAGAAGGATCAACAAGAGGACGAACCTAGAGCTATTGTTATCACCAAAGAAGGTTCTGATGGAGATGTTCTCATTACCTTTACCAGTAATTGCAAAACCAACGATAAATGAATTATTGATTCAGCCTGTACTTTCCACATGAGCCCAAACCGTAAGTGGTTCGTTAGCTATGAAGTTATGTCAAGTGGATCCACGTTGATGGATGATAATACAGTATGCAAGCTTACAGGCATTGGTTCTATCCAAATCAAGATGTTTGATGGCATTATCAGAACTTTATTGGATATTCGTCATATTCTAAATTTGAAGATAAATCTTATCTCTTTGAGTATTCTTGATGCTAAAATGTATAAATATTCAGGTGGAGGTGGAGTTTTGAAGGTCACAGAAGGTTCTTTTGTTGTGATGAAGGGTGATATGAAGGCTGCCAACTTATATCATCTACAAGGCACTACAATTTCAGGTAATATTGCTATTGCCTCAAATAAATTATTCGATTCTAATACTACTAATCTTTAAAATATGCGTCTGGGGCACATGAGTGAAGCTGGAATGATGGAATTACGCAAAAGAGGATTTCTTGATGATCAAAGTATCGACAAGTTGAAGTTTTGTGAACATTGTATCTTCAGCAAGCAAAAGAGGGTAAAATTCAGCACTGCGACTAACTCTACAAAAGGCATATTGGATTATGTTCAGTCTAATTTGTGGGGAGAATATCGTGTTCCGTCACTTGGAGGTGCAAACTACATGTTGACCATTATTGATGATTACTCAAGAAGAGTTTAGACATTACTTCATCAAGCACAAATCGAATATAACAAGACATTTAAGGAGTGGAAGATTATGATTGAGAAACAGACTAGCAAGCATGTCAAGAAGGTCACACATGGGGCTAGGTGAAGGTCACACGTGTGGCGTGCGCACAAGTCGACACACGGGAGGCGCAACAGTCACGCGCATGTGCAGCGTTCATGGGTCGGGTGTGCTCAGTGCGCCTGTAGAACAAGGGAAGGAATGAGGAGAGAAGTGTCAGGACCGGATTTTTGAATCCGAACCCTATGTGTATTACCGCACTAGTTCTACATCAAAACTAGTGCACATAATCAAGCAGTGATGGTTACATAACCAAACAATGCTTTATTACAATAATAAACAGTATGGGCCTTATGGACACTTTATTACAAATGAGGTTATAAGACCTCTCAAACTTACAAAATAGTGGAAGCAAAATAAAACTCTGATGATAGTCCATCAATTCGTTACAGACAATTGACTGGGGGAATATAACCTAGTATTCCAAGTGTTCTTCATCGTAGCCAAGCATGAAGTAGTCATAGTCTCCTTCTTGGTCTTCATAATCCTCTGAGATTTGTTTGAGTGTAGCATATGAGTACATAGAGTACTCCATAAGTCTTGAAAAAAAATGTAGTTATATGCAGCACTTACAAGGGAAGGGTAATATGGTTCTTTTGTACAAAGCATCATTTTATTTCAATTATCATTATATATTTTCAAAAGCATCAATTTAATAAAATAATTGTAATAACTGAAACTACATATTTCCTAGTGAAGGTTTTAGCTACCAACACTAGTAATAAGGCTCTATCCACCAAGGTTCACTGAGTAATGTTCTATCTACCAAACTGGCACTATGTGCAAGAACACACCTAAGAGTTCTAACCACTCCCAGTTCTCAAAAACTTTTACTTTAAAATCAAAACTAAAGATCTACTATGTGAAAGCACACATCGCTTGCCCTTGACTATGAGCACAGCTTGCCCTTGTACATCTTTGCCCACAAGACATGATCAACTCATATTGCTACTAAATAAGCACACTTCCTTGAGTGTGTAGAAAAGCGATCATGAAAAGTCCTTTACAATGCGTCGACTCAACTATAATCCACTCGCTAAGGTTTCACTGCTAAATAGGTTCAATCTACCCAAGTTAGAAGCTCTCTCTTGCACCGTGTGGCAATGCCGCTATTTGATACCCCCACATCTAGCCATCTGGCAGAATCTAAACTGCACCATTGCAAATTAATTAGTTAGGTTGTACCCATTTGGATTTCTGATTGTACGGTAGTGTTTTGTTTGGACAATCACAAGCATTGGTCATTAATTGACTAGGACGGTACATTCACAATATAGGTTTCTATGCTCAATCTACACCAATCCAATCTTACCATCCGTCTAAGTCTAAAATAATTTTCACTATTTTATTTTACTTTATAAACAATAGCAATACCTATTACCACAAGTTATTTGAATAAAATATTTTTAGCATATGATATCAATTTTCCATCCGTAGGGTTGTAATAACCAACTAGCTTGTCTAAGTAGTTCTACCATTTCTAGAATTATCAAATAATATTATAATCTTAATACTGAGACAAGGGAATTCTAAGGTGACAAAGGTACAGGGATTTCAACATCAAATGAGGGTATAGCAATTATTAGTTTAACTAATATCCTTAGGACCGAAGTTAACATTATATGTAACATAGCCATGCAATTAAATTTATAATATTAAAATAATTTTGGTAAATATAGGTACAAAATAATCGAATGATACTTGCCTTCTTGGGCGTTGACTAGACCTTCTTACTGCAGGTCGAGAATTCTTTCAGCAGCATCGAGTTCTATGCACAAAATGAGAAACATAAATAAATAAAAATAAATAAATAAAATCACAAAGATGTAAAAAATATACTGGAAGAAATATTAGGATTTTAGATGAATTTAGAAAAATCACTAGATTCGGAGTTCAGATGACAGAGAATGAGCGATTGGAAGATCGGCGGAAATGAAAGATCCTGAACATTGCAAAATAGAGGAATATTCCAGGGAATCTTCTTTTTATTGGAATTTTGGATTTATTAGTTAGTATGACGTGTGGATCTCACTTGTCATTGGCTCTAAGAAAAATAAATGAGAACCAACCAAAAGCTAGAGGAAATTTTGCATTTCCATGGATTTGAAACTCATGATCAAAGGTCTCCAAGTCAAAGCATTTGCCACCAAGCTATGGACACACATGTCTTAGACTCGCAAAAGAATTGAAGAACTATAGAGAGATAATAGGGGGGAAAACATTCAATTTGGGCATTTGAACCCAAGACCTCATATTTCCCAAGCAAAGGCTTCACCATCAGGCTAAGTGCCTATTTGTGACACATACTAAAGGCCAATTAGATGAAGCAAAGAAAGGAGCTTCCTCTATTGAAGAACAACATAGCAGCATGCATAGGCGCTTGGGTGTGCTCCGACCAAGGTGGCTCGCTGACAAGGGAAGGGAGGGGCAGCGTGGCCAACGAGAAAAAATGGGTTTACAGGGCCCAGGGAACAGATGACCGCGCGGCGAAGGCGACCGGTGGCAGTGGTGGCGCGAGCATGAGTGGTAGGCGGCACAGTTTGACATAGGCGATGGCACCTGGGCATGGAGCACAAGAAAATAGCGTGAGCACAGGCATGACCTCCATACGTGGAATGCGATGGTGCGATCGGTTCGGTCGGGGAATGGACGGATTGGGCTAGCCACAACAACATCCATGGAAACAAAGGGTTGCTCTGGTGCGGGACTTTCTTAGTGATGCATTGAACAAAGTGAAACATGGAATATGTAGAGGAGGTGGAGGTGATGGTGCAGCAGCAAGGAATCAAAGAACAGCTCACCGGAGATGACGAATCAACAGCGAAAGTCAAAAATGGTTAGTTCTGCGAAAAACTCAATTCCCATCGATTGGCTGCATGAAAATCAAATTGAATTGGTGGAGTCGCTTTGATGCTGGAACATGATATGACACAAGCAAAAGTTGGAAACCTTCATCAGCGCACGGGCACGGTTTCGGCCGAATTCGACTAGACACGGCAATGCATGAGGATAGGAGGTTTGCAAAGTGATGGAATGGGGTCTTGTGCTCCCCAATTTGGAAGGCTTGGCAAGGGGAAACCGACAAGTAATCAAAGGATTTGGGAAAAATAGTTTTAGGTATTAAATTTGGAAACTGCTGCATAAAAGGAAACGGTAGAATAATTGAGAAATAAATGGTCAGGAATTGATGCTTGAGTAATTTGGGTCATTTTTCGTTTTTGCACGAGGTGGAAATGAGGCTCGGTTTGAGACTTAGCTTAAAGAGGAAATGAAGCCATGGCTCCGCTCTGCGTTCGGTCAGTCTGTTGAAGATGATGAATAGTGAAGGAAAGAAAAGAGAGAATATAGGAAGAAGAGAGAAAAAGAAAAGAAAAGGGAAAGGAATTTTGGCATGGGCTCTCAAGAGAATTTTGAAGTTCGTGCTAGGTTGAGGGTAGAGTTAGGATGGGTGACCTCTAGGGAATTGTTTTTAGAGATTTGAATCTGGATTTTTCAGAATTGGAATTTTGAGATTTTGTTCCAGAATGACACATAAAATCCAAATAGAATTCAGACACTTTTAAATAATTAATTTGGAATTAATTTTTAAATACAACAAATTTTTAGGATGTTACAAGAAGAGAGAAGGAAGGAAGAGGGGAGAAGGAGATGGGTCAGGCCAGCGTGGGCCGAGGGAAAGAATAGAGGAATAATGGGCCAAGCTCAATTGAAAACTCTGATTTTGATTTGAATTTGAATTTAAATTTTGACTTTCGTCTGAATTCCTGGCTTAGTTATTTGAATTGTGAATTTTAATATTCCTTTGCTTTTGCTTTTCATTTATTTTGATTTCAGATATCGATTCTCGATTTGAATTTCAAATTCATATTTTGCATGATTTGATTTCCAATTATTTTGGCTCTTGTTCTCCGATTTTTATATTTATTATTTTAATTATTTAAAAAAATCCAAATCAAGAATATCAAATGAATGCCGAAGATTTTGAATAACACTGAAGAGCAACAACAGATTTATAATTTTTTTTAGAGTTACAATATGTCCCAAATTTGGATGTCACAAACCAGCGCAGATCATTCGCCTTCTTTCCTAGCTATTGGATAGAAGTTAGGCTTCCAGATTCATCCTCACATAAATAATTTGTGTTAGCACCTTGATTTATTTGGGTTAGTGTATTCTACCATATACCTTTTGTCATTACACAACTGATCATCAGTGTTTCTCCACCAGAGTTAGAATTTAGAAGAGGCTCGAGCACAAAAGAGAGGAGATGCTTGTGCATAAATCACCAACTGAACTCCAAATACGAGAGCCATTGGCCTACATGGCTAATATTGTTGTGAAGCCTGAAGGGCCATTAGAATCTTTTGGTACTTGCTGTTTTCAATCCATTGTATTTGTTAGAAGCAGAAGTCGAAAAAAAGCCAAAACGAGTGGGACTTTACCCATTTCGTTATTTTGCTACTCTGTGCACCGGTCAGTTTGTTTTCACTTTTGAATTCCTGAGCTGAAATCTTTCACTTTTGCATTCCTGAGCTGAAATCTTGGGTTTAAAATGTAATGCAATTGTGCATAGAAGTAAAAGAAAGAAAGGCGCGCAGCAAGTTACATCTGTGTTTTACCAAATTATTTCTTAAACATTGCAAATGAGCATATGGCGTTGTCAGTTTGGCCTGGATAACCTCGAGCCGTCAAGACATGCAGCCGAGCCCACTGAGGCCGGCCTCACGCAAACCTCGCCGCTCTCCCCCCGCCGTCAAGCAGAGGAGATGGAGGCGGCGGCGGCGGGTATGACGTACATTGAGTATTCGAACATCTGCGCGCGCGGCGCTCGTACGTGGCTGCCTCAAGGAGCCCTTCAAGGCCGAGGCGGCCTCCCGCGAGAAGGTCCTGTCCACTTCGCCGCCTCAGGGTGGGCCGACGGCGAGCAGGAGAAGCCGAGTACGATCCGTCCCACCCCCCCCCCCCCTCGTACCTCCTCCCTCTTCTCTTCTGCTCTGCATTTCTTGATTCGTACATTACGAGGATGGACATTGTTCCTTAAGTTTTGTTTTTTTTCCTTTCCCCGTATTTTCTGCAATGTATTTATTTTGTTTTGTAGATGTGAGTAACGGTGTCAAATTGTTAAATACGAAGAGGGAACTTCTCTTAGCATCCATGGGGATGAAGATATATCAAGGAGCTATAAACACATTCTGACTTTTTCAATGAAAATGCCAATTGCGTGAAACTTAGCAGCCGCTAATAGTGGATATTCTTGGGTTTTAGACACATAGATGGAGAGATTTGGGTTTTAGACACACATAGATGGAGAGATGAAAGAATTCTGAATTAAATTGTTTGCCTATACTAAATTAATCTGGTAGTTGAATACATCTGACCATGTTCCACGAGTCAATCTTGACCTTACTTTTCTTAGTTTTCTTAAATGTGCCCCTATTAAATGTTATAAATCCAGAGGTATTTCGGTAATTCATAATTAAAAAATAGAAGAGGATGAAGGGGCCCACCTGTTGGTGAGCCGGCTCGAACCGATAAGGGAGGAGACTTCGTCTCCTCCCGTGGGTGGGGGTGTTGGCCCAGATCCGGTTTGTGAGGGGCGGCGGCGATTGAGGCGAAGGGGGCGACGGCATAGGCGACAGGCGTGGGGCGGGAGCTTCGGCTCCGACCATTGGAGGCCACCACGCCAAGCCTATACCCCTCTTCTTCTCAGCTATAAAAGGTCGTCTCCTTCCCGTGAAGGCATCGGTGAAAATCTTGAGTTCGATCTCTTCCATCCTCCTTTACTCTTCCGATTTTGGCTCTGGATTTGGTACTTGGGGTCCCTTTTTCGCTGGTAACCACTGGTCGTGGTGGTGATTTGCTACTTCTAGTGCTCGGTGGTTAGGCACTTGGCAGGTGTCTAACGTGTTCTTGTGCGACGCCTCCTTCACCTCGGCTTTGCTTGCTTAGTTGTCTCGAATAGCAAAGAAGGGCATTGTATCTCCGTCAACCACACTCCTCTCACGCTGCTGCATAGAGGGGTGCTAGTTTTGTGGGTTAGCACTTTCGGGTGTGCCTTGCCTAGTTTTGCCGGTTGATCTCTTGTCGCTGGCTTGATTTGTTTCTAGACGATTTTGAGTACCGTCTGCACTGTGAGTATTTGAAGATTCATATTGCAAACTTTGTGAGTTGTGCTAGTTCATTAATCTCTGAAGCATGATCTAGTACTGGGGTACATTGTTTGTATGTGAACTCGGATTGTATGCTCGATGATGAAAATGGTCATATACTGAGATTGAATGAATACACTTTGAGCTCTAAATCTATCTTAGTTTTGTCATTAGTCTTTCTGAATGATTAAAGCTTGAAGCTTTGTTCTTAAGTTTCTGATCTTGCTATCCTTCAATTTGGTAGTTTCGGTATTTGCATGTCACTGGATCACTTCAATTCATATACCGATCACATGTCAATGAATCAATTCGGTTTTTGCATAACTTGGTAAATTGAAATTCTGCAATCTGAGGAAAGCTCAAGTTATATTCGACTAAATTGTTATTGAATTTAAGTGATCACTTTGAATTCATGCTCTGTTGGCCGAAATTATATGATCTAGATATTTATGAAATTGAGATTAATCGATTGTGAGAGCTCAAAGTTTGAAATCTTCTTTGACATATTCAATTGATCAAGAGTATAAAACCACAGTAGCGAGACGGCCAAGATTTAGTCTTGTGTAACCATACTTCTGAGAGCACTGAACATTAATCAATTAAATCTTGTGCTTTATGCCAGTGTTAATTGATTCAATGTTCTTTACAGTGGCTTACATGTTTAGATTAGGAGTATCTTTGCTCTTTTTATTGGATACATGTTTTATTACAAATTATATGATAGAATTACATGATTATATGCAATTTATATCATTTGTATACTTCTTGATATATACATTGAGTTTGTATAAATATGTTGGAATTATATATACACACATATGCTCATATCACATAATTTACAATAATCCAAAAAACCTATCCATAAAATGGCCTCATCATCCGATGTCGTTAAGCCAGAAGTGTTTGATGGAGCCAACTTCAAACATTGACAGGCTAGGACAAAACTATGGCTGACTGACCTCAAACTCTTTTGGGTGATTTCAAACCCTTCTGTGTTCCCATTAGAAACCACTGAAATAACGCGGTGAGAGTACACGAATAACTCATTCTTAGCCCGTTTGCTAGCCATCATATCCAACCGGCTATTCGACGTCTACGTTAACTTCACAAATGTCAAGCAACTCTGGGACGAACTTGAAGAGAAGTATTCCGAAGGGGATAATGGGAATGAGTCTTTTGTGACTGCCAACTACTTGAACTACAAGATGGTTGAAGGACGGTCGATGACGGAATAGCTCCTTGAGCTACAACTCCATGTACGTGATTTAAGTCAGTACGACTATATTCTACCAGAGAAGTTTCAAATGAATATCATCCTGGCTAAGTTACTGCCCTCGTGGCGTGACTTTGTAACTGCTCGTAGACATATGAAGGAGCGCTTGACTCTCAATGAGCTGTCCGCAGCTATTAATATCGAAGAGCGTGCTAGAGCTGGTAATGGTGCAAGAAAGGTTCAAGTCCAAGCTCACCAAGTGCAGGTCAAGAGCACTGAAAGCTCTGGGAAACAAAAATTCAAGAATCAGCCCCAAGTCAAACTCCAGCCAAAGAAAATGAAGAAGAAAAAGGAGGACATAGTCTGGTTTGTTTGCAGGAGGCTAGGTATAAGACTAACCACTGCCACAATCACAAAGGCAGAGGTCTCTCTTCGGGTCAGCACAAAAGCCGCAAGAATAAAGTAAATGTCGCACTAGCCAACTCTAGTTTAGAAAGGTATGTACCTCTGGCCTTTATGGCAAGTCCATCAATTGATTGGTGGATTCATACAGGTGCTACTAGACATATATGTGCTGATCGATCATGTTTCTCTTCATTTCAGGGTGAAGGTGGTGGATCCGTCCTAATGGGGAACGAAGCCTCTGCGACAGTACGTGGGATCTGACAGGTTTGCCTCTAAAGCTTAACTCGGGCAAAACACTCATCCTCAAAAACATACTGTATGTGCCTACAATGACTCGCAATCTCCTGAGCGAGTCAATGCTATGTAGGCAAAGAATAAAGCTTGTATTTGAGTCCAATAAGGTCGTGTTGACTAAGTTTGAAAATTTTGTAGGCAAAGGCTATGATAGCAGAGGCATGTTCCACTTATCCATTCTTGATTCCAATAATATAACCATTTACAATGTTTCTCATTGCAATAAAATCTATGATATTTGGTATTCACGTTTGTTTTATGTTAATTTTGAAGCCATTGTGCGGATGAGTAAGATGAGTTTAATTCCAAACTATAATTATGAGAAGGGTTCAAAATGTGAGGTGTGTGTGCAAGCAAAGCAACCCCGAAAACCTTTTCATAGCGTCGAAGGGCGGAGCACTTCTCAACTTGAACTAATACATTTTGATCTTTGTGAGATGAATAGAATATTAACGAAAGGTAGCAAATGTTATTTTCTGACTCTCATACATGATGCGACTAAGTATTGCTATATTTATTTACTTAAGTTGAAAGATAAAGCACTTGAATACTTTAAAGTCTATAAAGCTAAAGTTGAAAATCAGTTAGAAAAGAAGATCAAACGGTTAAGGTCGGATCGAAGCGGCGAATACATCTCAAATGAATTCTCTCAATTTTATGAAGAAAGTGGAATAATACATGAGATTATTCCACCTTACTCACTCCAATCAAATGGAATAGCTGAAAGAAAGAACCAAACTCTTTGTGACTTGGCTAACGCCATGCTCCAGAGTTCAGTTATGTTAGACTATTGGTGCGGTAAAGCAGTTCTCACAGCTAATTATATTCTGAATAGAGTTTCACCTCGCAATCAGGAGGAGACACCCTATGAAGGATGGAAGGGGAGAAAATCTAACTTATCATTTCTTAGGATATGGAGATACCTTGCAAATGTACATGTGCTATTGCTGAAGAAAAGAAAGTTTGGTCCGAAAATCGTTGATTGTGTCTTTCTAGATAATTTTATAAATAGCACAGCTTATAGATTTTTAGTAGTCAAATTCGAGGTGAGTGACATCACTACAAATATAGTAATGGAGTCTCGTGATGCAACTTTCTTTGAACATGTGTTTTCTATGAGATCAACTGAAGTTATTGACCATACTGGTTCAAATGAACGCTCTATTCTTCCTAGTGTAGATCTAGTGTAGAGTGTTCAAATGAACACTCTAGAGTTGGAGTTGAGGAGGAGTAAGAGGCAGAGGACTGAAAAGTCATTGGACGATAACTATGTCACATATGTCGTGGATGATAAACCATGAACCATTTCAGAGGCATACACATCCCCAGATGTGGACTACTGGAAGAAGACAGTCCATAGCAAGATGGATTCTATCATAGCTAACGGAACATGGGAGATTACAGATCTTCGACCTGGAGACAAGCCAGTGGGTTACAAATGGATCTTTAAGAGAAAGCGTAGACCTGATGGTACTATAGAAAAGTACAAGGCCCGCGTAGTGGCTAAAAGTTTTACACAAAAGAAAGGAGAAGACTATTTTGATACATACTCTCCTGTGACTCATTTACCCATAATACGAGTGCTTTTAGCACTAGTTGCCACATACAAACTCCAAGTACATCAAATGGATGTAAAGACCGTTTTCCTAAATGGAGAGTTGGATAAGAAGATTTGTATGCAACAGCCCGATGGCTTTGTGGTTGAAGGGAAAGAAAAGAAAGTATGTCGATTGATTAAATCTTTATATGGCCTAAAGCAAGCTCCCAAGTGGTGGCATAAGAAGTTCGATAGTACAATGACATCGGTCGGCTTTTGTGTGAACGAAGTCGATAAATGTGTCTACTATCGATTTAGTGGGAGTGAAGGTGTCATTCTATATCTATACGTAGATGATATATTACTTTTTATGACTAACTTAGATGTAATCAATAAAACAAAGTCTTTTCTCTCTCAGAACTTTGATATGAAAGATCTGGGCAAAGCAGATGTTATTTTAAACATCAAGCTTATAAAAGGTGAGAATAGTATTATCCTTTCACAATCCCATTATGTGGATAAGGTCCTAACCAGATTTGGATTCATGGACTGTAAGCCAGTAGCCACACCCTATGATCCAAATGCTAAGATTCATAAAAACACTGGACATGGAAAAGATCAGCTTAAGTATTCACAAATTATTGGATCCTTAATGTATCTAACTAGTGCAACGAGGCCAAACATCTCGTATGTTGTAGCAGATTGAGTCGTTATACGTCCAATCCAGGAGATGATCATTGGATAGCACTAGAGAGAGTACTTATATACCTAAAAGGAACCTCAAATTTGGGAATACACTATTGTGGTCATCCGGCGGTCTTAGAGGGATTCAGTGATTCTAACTAGATCAGTGACTCGAATAATATGAAGGTTGCGAGTAGCTAGGTGTTTACTTTAGCAGGTGGGGCTGTTTCATAGAAGTCTTCTAAACAGACTATCCTTACACGATCCACCATGGAGGTTGAGTTAGTAACGCTTGATTCAGCGGCTGTAGAGGCAGAATGGATTCGAGAACTCCTTTCTAACCTACCTGTTCTGGAAAAGCCAATTCTAACCATATTGACCTACTGGGATAACAAAATTGTTCTGGTTAAGGCGAAGAGTATGAAGGACAATATGAAGTTCTCAAAGCATATAAAGAGACGATTTAAGTCGGTCAGACATGCTAGAGAGACGAGTATTATTTCTATAGAATACATCCAGTCTGAAAGGAACTTGGCAGATCCTATCACTAAAGGATTGGCGTGGAAGACCATCCTTACAGTGTCTAAGAGAATGGGGCTTATACCCGTATAAAGGCTCGCATAGGAGATCCTGTGTAACCTATCCTAGGAGATCAGAGATCCCGTGAACTAGGCTTTAGGACAACAAACTGTGTGGGATTGAAGAGCACATCTAAAGGGTCCCATTAGTTGTAGTGCTATGTCTGTATGGAAGGTTGAGCGATAGCTCTTAATGAATTTAATGTTTATGTGACTTCGGAAATCGTCCTACAGGATTCCCTGGAGAATTCACCTACTTGAGTATGATCGTGAGGTCACGATAAAAGGAAGACAAGGGTATACTTCCTTATATACTCATGAGCTAGATACGGTGACATAACCTTAACATCCCAACCCGAGAGGGAAAAGGACTTGCTGCCTAGTACAGAGTGTAACTAGGATGAAAACACTCACCCTAAGGCATTGGATCAAGGTAATGTTCTCCTCTGTCTGTGCAGAGTCGTAGTTCTTGTTGCTAGGCTTTGGGTTCAAATCTGCAAGGTACCCATCGTTGAACAGTTGTATATTAAACAAGATTTTTAGCATCTTTTATCAATTGATAAATTGGTGGGGACTGTTATAAATCTAGGGGCATTTCGGTAATTTCACAATTAAAAAAAGGAGGAGGATGAAGGGGCCCACCTGTCGGTGAGCTGGCTTGAACCGATACGGGAGGAGACTTTGTCTCCTCCCGTGGGAGGGCGTTTGCCTAGATCCAGTTTGTGAGTGGCGGCAGTGATTGAGGCGGAGGGGGCGACAACGCAGGCGACAGGCGCGGGGCAGGAGCTTCGGCTTCGGCCATTGGAGGCCACCACGCCAAACCTCTACCCCTCTTCTTCTCAACTATAAAATAAGGTCGTCTCCTCCCCATGAAGGCATCGGCAAAAACCTTGAGTTCGATCTCTTCCATCCTCCTTTACTCTTTCGATTTGGCTCTGGATTTGGTACTTGGGGTCTCTTCTTCGCTGGTAACCACTGGTCTTGGTGGTGATTAGCTACTTCTAGTGTTCAGTGGTTAGGTACTTGGCCGGTGTCTAACGTGTTCTTGTGCTGCATCTCCTTCACCTTGGGTTTGCTTGCTCGGTTGTCCCGAACGGCAAAGAAGAGCATTGTATCTCCGTCAACCACACTCCTCTCATGCTGTTGCACAGAGAGGTGCTAGGTTTTTTGGGTTAGCACTTTCGGGTGTGCCTTGCCTAGTTTTGCTGGTTGATCTCTTGTCGCCAGCTTGGTTTGCTTCTAGACGGTTTTGAGTATCATCTACATTGTGAGTATTTGAAGATTCATATTGCAAACTTTGTGAGCTATGCTAGTTCATTAATCTCTGATGCATGATCTAGTACTAGGAGACATTGTTTATATGTGGGCTCGGATTGTATGCTTGATGATGAAAATGGTCATATACTGAGATTGAATGAATACACCTTGAGCTTTAAATCTATGTTAGTTTTGTCATCAGTCTTTCTGAATGATTAAAACTTGAAACTTTGTTCTTAAGTCTGTGATCTTGTTGTCCTTCAGTTTGGTAGTTTCGGTATTTGCATATCACTGGATCACTTCAATTCATATATTGTTCACATGTCAATGAGTCAGTTCGGTTTTTGCATAACTTGGTAAATTGAAATTCTGCAATCTGTGGAAAGATCAAGTTATATTTGACTAAATTCTTGTTGAATTTAAGTGATCACTTTGAATTCATGCTCTGCTAGCCGAAATTATATGATCTGGATATTTATGAAATTGAGATTTATCGATTGTGATTTAGAGCTCAAAGTTTGAAATCTTTTTTGACATATTCAATTGATAAAGAGTATAAAACTATAGTAGCGGGACGGTCAAGATTTAGTCTTGTGTAACCATACTTCTGAGAGCACTGAACATTAATCAATTAAATCTTGTGCTTTATGCTAGTATTAATTGATTCAATGTTCTTTACAGTGGCTTATATGTTTAGATTAGGACTATCTTTGCTCCTTTTGTTGGATACATGTTTCATTACAAATGATAGGATAGAATTACATGGTTATATATAATTTATATCATTTGTATACCTCTTGATATATACATTGAGTTTGTCTAATTATACTGAAATTATTTCTATACATATGCTCATATCGCATAATTTACAACATTAAATTGGTATGTACTCGAAGTTTGTAAGACCATATACAATTGTGGATGTTCATGTGGCCCATACAATTTTTTTTGTGCTTTTAGTTCTTCCTTTTTAAAAGAATATTTCCACCCTGTTTGTCTCTTATTGTTGCATTTTCTTATGTCCTGGTACCCAGGATTCATATTCTCCGTGTTGTTTATTCATTTCCCGAATGAAAATGGCAGCAAATAATTTTCCTTTCTTCCTTTAAATATATTATGGGTAAATTCTATTTTCATTGTCCAGAAAAAAAATCAGTAATGCCTTAACTGCCTTTCACTTTGTTCTTAAAATAGTGCAATTATTTGGATTGCAGCAATCCGAACGGGTACGGATGAATAAGGGCCAGTGCTGGTGGTCAATCCGTCCTGCAAAACTCTCAACCTGTTTTGGCATCTCTTAACCATTTGTGGTTTGTACCTTAACTGTGGTGAGTTGGATGGATTTTTATAGCCTCGAATAAGTTTGTTCTGAGTTGTAACAGTGGAAGTATATATGGCTAAGCCATATTCGCATCCATATTTATGAGTCATTCGCATCCATATTTACGAGTCATTCGAATACGAATTGAATGTGTGCCAGATGCGAATTTGAATAGAATATTGACTCATTCTAGTAGAATTCGGATGCCCACGTAATTTGTAAGTCATCTAGGCAATAATAACCTTATACACTCTCATGAAACACAGTATAGCATTTTAATATGTTAAAATAGGTTAAAGGAATCATATTTAACACTAAATTGAACATAATTTGTCAATTTCGAATTGACATGAGTCATATAGAGAAAAGTATCATATTAATGTAAAAAAATCAAAACCATATCGCATCCATATATTTAGGTCAGATTCGAATACAAAATTCAGATAGAGAATATACTGTTATTCAGATAGGAAAATCTAGACCATATTTGCAATCTGTCTGATTCGTTAATCGAATATTTCTAATAATTCATGTCGGACTTGCACCCCTAATTTTTAATATCTTCTCACAACCACTCAACATCCTATTTAAATTACCATAACAAATGATTGCATGAATAACCAGTTTGAGTTCAAAAATGCAGAGAGCGCAAATTAACTTCTATACTACATCTCTGTAATGGAATATCCAGTGGACAACATTTACAGGAAACCCATCATCAGGTAAGTAGTATATCGCAGAAGGCCAGGACACTGAACTGATGTTTTTGCTGCTGAATTCAAAGCTGCATGATCAACAACTTGGTCAGGTCATCCAGGGCAATCAATCGAGTCACTTTACATCCCCCAAACTGCCAGCCTGGGAGTCATAGTTGGGTACATGATGGTCCTCTCGGTTTTACCACTAGAGAATTGCGGTTATATGCCTGAAGAAATTGAACAACAAACATAACCAATTTATTGGCAAGTGAACACTAACTGATGGAGGGCAAGGCAGGTGGATTGAAGCCAAGACCAGAATCCCCGTCGAAGGAACCGGGTTCAACATGTCTTATTTGGCCATGCTGACGGATATGGCGGAGGAGCCTGGCTAGGAAAGCATTGTTACAAATAGTAGAAGTATCGCACACCAGTGCCACATGCCGGCGTGCCCTCGTAATGGCCACATTCATGCGCCTGCTGTCACCGAGGAACCCTACCGCTCCCAAGGAGTTCGACCGAACCTAACAGGATTGACAAAGAAACATCTTTAGCCTTTGATATAATTCCTCAAGCTGGGATAAGAAGGAAAAGAGTGCTGCTATTTTATTTACATATAATTTACGTAGTTCAACATGTTACTTGGAGAAACACTATCACCTTAACAACTAAAAACGGCAAAACAAACTGTTGTGTTTACCATTGATATGACCACGGCATCTGCTTCCCTCCCCTGGAAGCTATCTATGGTTGAAACTTCAACCCCAGAAGCCTCTGGATATCCTTCTAACCTGTCTCTTAACAGCTGTACCTGCGCAATGTAAGGGGACTGAACGGCAATGGCAGTTGGACAGACCCCTGCATAGATTGTTTTCAGCACCGATAATGAGGGATAGAATGGTTCAAGGAATGAGAAAAGTGCTAATGGACCGTCCCAGGCTCCCAGTGCATGTGCAGCGCATGTGCAGTAAAAAGAATCAAGAAAGGCAGGCCCCATCTTAAGTTGTCCACGCACACAACATTGAATAAAACAAGAAACTAACATGCAGTAATCAATGATAATACCAAAGATGTAATGGTAACTAGGAAGACTAACTAAACTTACTAGTACTACCACAACCCATATCACAAACTAGCACTTGATGAAAGTGCTTTTACCACTGAGCTTGTACAGTTGTACCAGACAAATCAAATTTGTTAAACTGATCACGTTGACACAACATGGCAAAGCTAAACAGATCCAAATATAAATATTCCTCACCCAAGTGCAGCCAACAGATTAACTAAGGATTTGATGTTGGCTCAAGGATGGTCATACCTTCTTAAGAACAGATACATGGACAACTAACAAACAAGCAATGTATTACCATGCATGCACTGGACGAACTCTTTGAGTTACCTCAGATGAATTCCGTACCTACTATTTTCGATGACAAGCAGTGTACTACTGGAAACAATAAAGACAGAAAACATGCAGAGCAAGTTGAACATAAAAATCTAACAGAAGTATCTGATTATAGAAGGAATACTGGTACATACCACATTGTACAAGATTGAGAACATGCTGTGCAACTATATCCGCCTCCCCATTGTTATAAAATGAGCCTGTACCAGCAGGGTCTAAATGCTCTTCACAGTCAATATTTAGACTTCCATATGGCATTCGGGTGTCAAGTAAAAGCAAGGCACTCCGAGTTATCCAAGTTGTCTGAAACAAGGAAAAAATAATTTATCACCATTTACAAGGTTCATTTGATTCAAGAATTTAGGAGACCCTAGAAATATGAAGAAATTATATAAAAAAAGTCAATTGTATCTGGAAAACCATCTATAGGCATCAATACGTCAATAAGACAGAAAGTAACTATATTCAAACTTCCAAATTAATCTCATATTTAGGAACTAGGGAATCTTTATAGCTCTAGTCTTGCAAAAAATGAAATCAACAGAGGGTAGATATCTGGTGCAAAGTGTTATAGTGCAATGCAGTGCAAAGTTGTTTTCAACAGTCAGATCACCGGCAAACAAGAAAGATTGATTTGGGCCGGATGAGCTTCACATCCAGCAACAGAAAACGAGTAGTGCTCGCCTCCCACAGAGTAAAAGGAAAAAAGAAAAAGAAAAACATGGCCTGTCACCTTCCCTTCTTCGTTGCCTCTTCTAGTGCCAAATTTTGATCTCAGATGCTTCCTTCACCTGCTGGACCATGGGAAGAAGTGTTGCCAACTTGCCATGCCAGCAAGATGCGCAGCTGCTTAGTCAAAAGCAACTTATGCTGAATGCAACGAGCAGTCAATCGTTGGACTCCATTCCCTCATTTGCCTTTTCTTTTCTGTGATTTTCTGTGTTTTTCCGTGGTTGCTTGGGCTGGTGCTGCGGTGGCATGGTCAGAGCAGGACGTGGGCACTTACAGTCTTACGGAGGGCAAGGATCAATTTGAGATGGAGAGAAGAGAGAGATCCATGAAGTACTGGCCATGTACATGGATCCGAAGTAACCTTTGCACTACCAACCCATCAAAATAGGTCACATATCCTCTTTATGGTTTTTATTGCCTAGACTTTGACATTCTAAATGGTATAATAAACAAAATTTAAACTGTGACTTGAAATTTTGAAGGGAGGAACTCAAGTAGTGTAGCCCTCGATAGAAATGGCACAAAGACAGTAGCTTCCTGCACACTGTAAGAAAATAACAATAGAAAGTTTTTGAATCTAGCCATAAATAAGATATAATATTCTTTTCATGTAATGTAGGGTATTATCTTCATGTTATCCTTAAAAGATTATGGAACTTCACAGTGGTTTCTCAAAACAAAAATGTGGTATACTCATGTATCGTATGTACTGCAAACCATGAGCAAGGTGCAATCATGCAACCCACTTTGGTTTGAGAAACAAATCAACATGAAAAATTCTGCAAAAATGTTGAAGGTATTCCTTAATTTACCATACCTCAATTTTAAATTACAGGTGCAGATTCAATTGGAAAAGTGTTGGGAGAAAGAAAAAAAAGAGAAACCCTAACAAGCTATAAGCTAAAAGAAATAGAAAAAGGAAAGGACAAATGTTACAATTCACACCAAACTTATATCTGTTGTTTAACCTACTGTTTTTTGAGTTTAGAATTTTGATTTTAAAGGATGATGCCAAAAAAACTCCATTAACTATCTCCTTGATTTTCTTTTGCCATTTTCATCTTAATTTAGTGCTTAGCCCAATGTGGTTTGCACTAGTCCCCCCTCATATAAATAGAAGTTAACATGCAGAATCACAAAAACACTTATTTCCACAATTATTTTGAACAAGTGAAAAGATATGATGAAATTCTCTTCCATCCAGTTCAGAACAACAAGACTACATAATTTCTTATATAGGTGGCAAGTTGTGAGAGTACCTTCAGAACAACAAGACTACACAATTACTTATATAGGTGGCAAGTTGTGAGAGTACCATAGTGGGGTACATCTATGATGAAACAAAGTGATCTACACCTTTGATATGAGTAAGACACTTGGTTATAGAGTGATCTATAGCTCTAGTGAGAAGCTACACCTTGCTAAATGCTTATAGGTTTATAGCAACAGGATCAGAGCATCTATACCTTGATAAATGGATAATCAACAAGAAGGCGAGAAGCGATCGATGGAGAGGATTTCAGCAACCCACCATACATCTCGTTTGATGCCCAGTTGGCTATTGAATCATGCATTCTGTATTGCATTGTTAATTTTGTAGTCAGTAGTTCATCATGCAATGGTGAAGCCCTTTCCAATAAAGATATTCCTAGCCCACCTTGCATAGCCTCTCTTGATAATATTACAGGTGCAAGCTGGCGGTGATCACCAGCAAGAATGCATCGCTTTCCCTGTAATATAGGGATCCAGCATGATGGTTCAATTGCCTGTCCAGCTTCATCTATAATTACCAGGTCGAAGCAACCAATTCTCCTGATAAGTGGGTCAGCTGCCCCTATATTAGTTGATAGGACAACTTCAGCATTTGAAAGGACATCCCTGATTGTTTCATTCTCCTTCTTTTTGAAGTCCTTTCCAAGTTGCTTTAATAGTTGACGTATACCTGCAGCTAAAGAATCATCCTGTATACAATGCTTTAAGTCCTTTTTCAAGTCAGATTTTTTCCTCTCAAACTCTTGTGTGAACTTCTCAAGCTTCCTGTTCACAATATCTCCCAAGGACCTTGAAGCAACAGATGAAGATATCCTAGCAGGATTTCCAACTCGTACAATGTTCAGTCCTGTACCTGACAACTTCTCCACCATGTTATCCACTGCTGCATTGCTTGGGGCTGTTACAAGAACACGTTCACCCTGTTGGACTGCACATGCAATGAGATAGCTAAGCAAACCAGTCTTGCCCGTACCAGGAGGCCCTTGGATAATTAGGACAGGCCTTTTCTTATTCAAGCCTAGTGCAATAGCTTTTGACTGCGAGCCATCAAAGTCATACTCGTACCTCCCCAATAATCCATCATCATGTATTGTTGATTCACCCCAATCAGTCAAATTATTCTGCTCCAGCATCGTCATGTCTTCCTTGTCCCCGAACAGAGTGGCAACTACCCCAATGGAAGCATTCCTTTTCTGCAAACCTTTCCTCTGAAGACGCATCAGTGCTTCACAATTGCGCTGCCAGATCATATGCATAGATGAATGAGCTAAACTACTCAACCATGTGGTAAAACTTGAAATAAAATTGACATTGCAATTAGGGTACAATAAACCGCCTAACACTGGAAAACCCTTGTTTGATCACTTCTTCCATCAGAATTTGGAAATTTACAATTCACAAACCAGACCAGTTTATTGTCCGCAAACCGCGCAAAAACTGTAACAAGCCTTATTCATCTCTTATTGCTCTGATGCAACAGAATTAGAAGACTGATTCACTTCATGAAAGAAAAAGGATTCATACAATCTTATCAAAGAGCTTCATGAATCAAGGGATGCTCCAGGCATAGTAACCGTCAAGAGATTACAGCACCACACAGCTAACTAGCTAGCCTGAAGAGCTTACTCCCCACCAAAAAAACACTAGCCTGAAGAGCTAATACTGCACAAACATTGAGAATAATAAAATTCATTATCTACGTTGCACCAACATTAACACAACATCCCAACAAAAAGAGAAACACTGACACACACCAGTACAATACAATACAGGCAATTGCATAGCTGTAACCAGGGCCGTACCCAGTATTCGGAAGGCCCTGTACTTAAGCCACAATTAGGCCCACTGAGGGCCGGGACGGCACGGCTGAAGGGGACAGATCTTAGGAGGAGACCATAGACTGGGATGATATAACTTTAGGAAAAGATTAGATTAATTCTTTATTCTTGCTTGCTTCATAATGAATACATGCTATACCTTTAAAGGGGTGATTCGACTTGATCCCTAAAGGCGCATTCGGTAGGCTGATGATAGTTTAGCTTATTGGGTTCTTTGTGACTGCTTGATTTTCTGTCCAAATGCTGGTGCTCGTCTGTTTGCATTCCTACTGAGCATAGATCCCTGGTCGATGATGTTGTCTGCCACTGGAGGCGCTTATTTAAGCAGCAGCCATGGCTTTTTACGACCTTGTAACCCTTGTAATGATGTGCCTTACCATTTTGACAGCTACATGACAAGTACTAAAAGATAAAAAACGCATGATTTTCTACTGTCATTTGTCTAATCCATGGGCTATTTTTTTTCTCAAACACGCAGGAGAACTGCATATCATTATATTAAGAAGAGAATGAGTCAAAGAGACTCAAAAACAAGCCCCGAAAACAAAGGCTAGGGATACAAAAGGTGACCAAAGACACCACCTATACAAACAAATTATGACCAAATGCACCTGAGGCCTTTGGCCCCTGCCACACACCACATTTTTGCCTCATCTCTAATCTCTTGCACTAAAACGCTAGAGTTAGGGGAGGCCCCCTCAAAAACATATCTATTCCTATGTTTCCAAATCCACCAAGCCACCAACAGAACTAAAGAATTGAAACCCTTTTTGTAATGTTTATGAAGTTGCCGCAGAACTTGGCGCCACCAATCAAACAAGTTAGAAACCGTAGGCCCAGGTGCATGGTGCTACATGCTAACAATGGATAAAACTGTGAACCACACTGTTCTTGAGAACACACAGGTGAGCTTGTGCATCCACTTGAGCTTGTGCATTCGTTGCACATGGTGAGAGTCAAGCAAGGGGCTTGGCTTATTACTCTTGGAGTTTGCCGACTTCTAGACGGCGTTTGAGGCGTCGTGCGCGGTGATCTTCTCAAAGAAGGTTGTGAGAAGACCCGGCGTGTTGTGAAGGTTGGAGCTCACCTACCCGGAGCGGGGAAGAGCTACCATTAGTGGAATTGAGGTGTTTGGTTTAATTCGTGGAGCCGGTCCAATTCGTTTGGGCTTACCTCAATGTGGATTAGGGGAGACCGGCAAGTCTCCGAACACCACGGTAAAAACATCAAGTGTCAATTGTGGTTTGTTTACTTGTGCCTAATTTACATTCAAGCAATTTACATTCATAGAATTAAATTGATTGCTTGTTACCCTAGGATTGCAAACCTTTGACATAGGTATAGATTGTTGGTGCACTTAGACGAACCTAGTTGTTTTAGGCAATATTTGTGCTAAACCAATTTAAGTTAAGCTTCCGCATTATATACTTGGTTTAGACAAATAGATATTGTTTTAATTGAAAGAGATTTTTTTTAAGTCCGCCTATTCACCCCCCTCTAGTCGGCCTCCTCAATCCTACACGAGGGCGTGCAGTTTGAGCTGACGTCACAACCAATCCTCTTCCCCTGATAGCAACCGATTGTCTTAGGCAATTTCCAGCCGGTGCAAGAGTTTTTTCGCCAAATGAAGTTGTGTCTTTATATTACCAACTCTCTTTTGGCTCCAAGCTTGCAAATCCCTTGCAAGTCTGCTTAACTTCATAGAGAATATTTGCAATGGACACGAGGTTGTGAGAGGTTTACACCAGGAGCACTCATCCTCCTGCAGGAAACCTTCACACTTGGGCCAAAAATTTTCAAACTGAAACCTCCTCTTGCCTTGAATGTTGTCCTTGAGACCAAGGATGATAGGGCGTTGATCGACACCACCATGTGAGCTCAAGAATACTGATCGAGAGAATATTTGTTCCCAGTCCGAAGTCATGAATACCTGATCCAACCGAACTAAGGTAGGCACAGCTCGTTCGTTTGACCAGGTGTATTTTCTACCAAGAAGGGGCAATTCTCTCAGCTCCCAGTCATCCAAGAAACGGCGAAATCGGCCCATCATTGCCCTATTAACATTTGTGTTATTCTTGTCTTCAGCCATATACAGGTGTATTTGCAAACTCTCTATCTGGTTGGGCAATCACTGTTATGCGAACCACTTAGCCAAATTTGGTTTCTTGATGCAGTAATGCACAAATTCGGTTTACAAGTGCTCCTTTTCCAAAAGACTTGCACAAATTCGGTTTAACCTACTCAAAATATTATCTAAATTTAGGCAAAACTTTCAACCAGACACAATCAACCACGAGGACTTCGCCAAATTCTCAACAAAAAAAGAGGTGGTAACCTCACCAAGCCAAACCAGGGGTCACCACACCCCTCCCAAATACACCCAACCAAACAACTTCACCAATCTTAATTGAACCAAATCCATCCTCAAATTCAATCAACCAAACACCATCTCCATTGGGCCAGGCCATACCAATCAGCCTAACCAAACAACTGGACCCTGTGCAAACAAGGCCAGGCTGCTTGGGCCGGGATCAACTCATCAGACCTGGTTGGGCTGCATTCGGCCTACCAAACGGCCCTAAGAAACCATCTCTATCTCTACAGAACCTAGCCCACGCCCATGGCACCCTATTAGTCGCTCGATTCTTGCTCTTGGTGATAGCAAGATCCTTACTCTCATCGAGAGGATGACACTTGGAGATGGTGCAATTTTGTAGGATTATTTCTCACACAATGCCATGCCAACCTGAGGGGTTGGGGATACAAATTTATAGGCTGTTAACCAGCCAAGCATATGCTAAGATGCTAGTCTAAGATGCTGTCCTAGATGCTAGTCAAGATGCTGTCCTAAGATGCTTGTCCTAAGATCTTTGTCCTAAAGACTAGTCAAGATCTTTGTCCTAAGATGCTTGTCCTAAGATGCTTGTCTTAAGATCTTGCAAAAGCAAAAGGCAACACGAGATTTATCCATCACTCTCCCCTAAGTCTTGTGTGTCTCCTTGTGGGAATCGAGCCATCCCGATCTGGCGCGAAGCTCTGGAACTTGATCCGCCAAGAGACTTGGTCGGGAAGTCGGCGAGCTGGTCTTGGGTGTTGATGTAGTTGGCGGACACTCCCTTCATCCAGCAACCGATGAAGTGATACCTCACCGGATGTGCTTGCTGCGCTCATGGAAGACGGGGTTCTTCGCCAAGGCCAAGGCGGACTTGCTTGTCCACCCCGAGCTCCACCGCCTCGCGTCTCGCCAAGGAGATCGCCAGCGGCCAGCCACCACGAACTGAGTAGAAGCGGTAGTGGCTGCAATGTACTCGCCTCGCGACTAGACAAAGCCACCACTGCGCCGCTTGACCGATCGCGGTGATCGGACATTTGCCGAGGAAGTCTGACATCCATTGGTGCTCTTGCTTGTGTCGATGTCGCCGGCGTGGTCGCTGTCGCTATGCCGATGAAGTGCGCGCGCGGGCATCTTAGGTAGTGCAAGCCGTGGTCGGAGGTGCCCGCGACGTGCGAAGGATCCTTTTCACGGCTCTTTGGTGCTCCATCGTCGGTCATTGCATGAGCCGGTGGCGTAGCCGACGGCGACGCCAAGTCCGTCGCGTGTGGACAAGGTAGCGAAGGCGCCCACAATACGCCGTCTTGCGTCGCGTCCGCCTCCTCCGCCGTACTCTCACGACTCGGCCTTGACCTCTCCTCCATAGGGTGTGGGGTGGGTTGTGGTCGGTGAGGCCGCCAGATTCCACGATGCGCTTGGCGTGGCGATCAGGCGAAGAGAGATGCCGAGCTGTCTGGTGGACCTCGATCTCGAGGTAGAAGGAGAGGACCCGAGGTCGCTCATCCGGAAGGTGGCCTTCATCTCGCCTTGAATGCCTCGATCTCCTCTTCCTTGGTACCGGTGATCACAAGGTCGTCGGCGTAGATGCCTATCGGCAGGCATTGCCTCCTTGCCCCGCCGGTAGACCGCGGCCTCGTGGCGCTCTGCTGAAATCCCATTTGCTTGAGGTGGAGTCCGGCTTGGCGTTCCAAGCTCGCGGTGCTGCCGCAAGCCGTGAGGGCCTTGCGCGGCGGAGGACCTTGCTCTCCTTGCCGGGGATGATGAATCCCGTGGCGGAGGGCGTAGACCTCCTCCTTCAAGTCACCGTTGAGGAAGCGGACTTGGCGTCCATGTGATGGGCGCACCGGCCTCTGGGCCGCGAGGGCAGGAGGAGACGCGCGGACTCCATCCGTGCAACAGCGCAAAGGCATCGTCGAAGTCGACTCCTCTGCCGAACGAAGCCACGTGCCACGAGGCGCGCCTTGTACTTGATCACCTCTCGGCCTCGTCTTTCTTGAGCTTGAAGACCCACTTGAGAGAGATGGCGTGGTGCGGTGGAAGATCGGCCGGCTCCATGTCTTGTTTCGCTCGGCGGCGTCCATCTCCTCTCGCATCGCGGCACGCCATGCCGCGTCTCTCGCCTCGGCGAAGGAACGAGGCTCGCCGTCGTCTGTGCGCGAGTGCGGCTCGCCTCGAAGTCGCCTTGCGCTGATTCGAGGACGGCCGCTTTCGCGAGGAGGTCGCCCACGATGCGATGCGCGCAGGCTCGCCGCCGTGGTAGGCGTCGATGCGATCCTCGTCGTTGGACGTGGAGTGGCGAACTCCACCGTCGCGCGCTCGTCGTGGGCCGGGCCGCCGGTGCCGAGCTGAGGAGTAGCGCCGGTGTAGGAGAGCGGCGTGGCGGCGGTCTTGGCGGTGGACTCGCCGAGCTCGTGGGCTTGCCGGGCCGGTGGTGGCGGTGGTGAAGGACTCGCGGAGGTGGTGGCGAACGAGGTGGTGGGGTAGGCGAGCTCGGTGAAGGCGAGTTGCTGCCCCCGCCTCCTCGAAGTGGGCGTGGTCGACGACGAAATCGGCGTCGTCGGTCGGCCGTCATCCACCATCTTGCCCCACGTCGGCCTCGCCCGCCGTCGAACACGGCGTCACGCGTGATGCGCCGCGCCGTGTCGCGGGTCGAGCACGCGGTAGGCCTTGGCGCCCTCGCGTGGCCGATGAAGACCCTGGCGTGCTCGGTCGTCGAGCTTGCCGGCGTGGTTGAGCTCCTTGACGAAGGCGAGCGGTACCAAGACACGGAGGTGGCTCACCGCGCTTGCGCCGTGCCGAGCCTCGTATGGCGTCTTGCCGTCGAGGGCTTTGGTGAAGCGGTTGAGCAAGTGGGCGGCGATCATCACCCTCACCCGATGAATGCCGGCATCCTCTCTGCTGAGGGCGCGGCGGTGGCAACCACCGTCGGTTGCGGCGCTCGGCGACGCCGTTACTCGCTGCGGGGTGTGCGCGCGGAGAAGTGGCGATGGATCCTCGTCGGCGCGATGACGCCGCGAACTTCGGCCGCCGTGAACTCACCGCCGTTGTCCGTGCGTAGAACCCGGCTTGCGGCGCGCTCGCCTCCGCGGCGGCCTGAAGGCGCTTGATGGCGTCGCCGCGCGCCGCCTTGACGTCGGCGGGACAGCCCACATGTAGCGGGACACGTCGTCGACGAAGAGGAAGTAGCGCCGCCTCGGTGTAGCCGGTGTCACGGGGCCACGAGGTCACCATGTACGAGCTCCGGCTTCTCCTTGGCGCGAGCTCGCTGGCGAGGAAGGGAGCGCCGCGGCTTGGTGAGGCGCAGTGTCGCAGAATCGCTCCACGTGGTCGACGTCTTTGCATGCCCCGCACCATCTCCTTGTCGCCGAGCCGCCTCGGGGCCTCAAAGTTGAGGTGCCCAGCGCTCGTGCCACCTCAAGCGTCGTCGTCGCGGCGGTGCAAGACACGAGGTTGCGCCACTGCGCGTGAAGGGCGTGAGGCGGTTGCTCTGTTGACCTTGACGAGGAGCGGCGGCGATGATCCCAGATCGCGCGACACCGTGCTCGATCTCCGCGCGCGATCCGTTCTCATCCACCGTCCCAAGGCGATGATGGAGTTCCTCAACACGGGGATGTAGTAGACACCGGTGAGCGGCCGGTGCTCGCGATCTTGGCGGCGAAGACGACAGAGCCGACGCCCTTGATCTCCACGGCGGGGCGTCGCCGAACAGCGGTGCCTCGAGCGCTGAGTCGAGCTCGAGAAGAACTCCATTGCCGGTCATGTGGTGGGTGGCGCGGTGTCGAGCACCACCCGTCGGTCTTGTCGTTGCGGAACGCCGCCGGGAGGCGTGCGCTTTGGCTCGTCAAGGTGGAGGAGAGTCGCCGCGGCGGTGCGTGGAGGTAGTTCCATGCTCGCATGAGCAATGAACAAAGCCGGCCGCTCCTCCTCCTTCGCCGCTGCGCGACGTGGGCTTGGCGCGTCGTGGTCGCCGACAATCCTTGGCCCAATGACCGGCTTGCGCGCTTGTAGCAAGCGTCATCTCGTGCCGCTTTGCTTGCCGTCGCGCTCGGGCGCCCACGGTCATTACCTCGGACGCCCTCGCGCCGCTGGCGTCTTTGCGCTGCTTGCGCGCTTGCCACGCTGCGGCGCGCTGTCGTGGAAGAAGGCTCCCTTCTTCCTCGTCACCTTGGCCGGCACCCACCGCTTCCCGAGTGAGAGGAGCTTCCGCCAATGGTGACGGGTCCCGAGAGCGCCTGGCTCATCGCCATCAACGACCTTGAGGCGACCCAACGCTTCCTCGATCGTCATTGTGGAGAGGTCCAGCAGAGACTCGATCGAGCGAGCCATCCGCTTGTACTTCTCGGGGCGCACGGAAGAGCTTTTCCACGCTCTCTCCTCGCCGTAGGTGTCGCCGCCAAACCGCACTATCTTCTCGCAGCGAGTGTTGAGACAGAGCAAAGTCATCAATGTCCTCACCGCTTGAAGGCGGGTTCTCCCACTCCTGCGTAGTGCCCGTAATGTAGACTTGCGGCGCGATCGCCGCCGATCGTCTTTGCGGCGATGGCATCCCAAGCCTCTTTGGCGATCCGCTTGTTGGTAGCGAGCGCATCTCGGGCGGATCGCAGCGATGAGAGCATCCAGCGTGCCGTCGATCTGATCGTGTCGGCGTCGCCGTGCATCGGATGCATCCCACATATGCCGCACTGAGCTTTACCCTCATCACCGCAGCCCACTCGGCGTAGTTGGTCTTGGTGAGTGTAGGCCACCCGCCGCGGGTCGGCGTCCCGACGACGGCCGGTACTCGTGGTGACCATGGTACCGAACCGGAGAGAGAGCGCGTCGCTGTGAAGGCGCTCTCCGTCGACCCGTCACGCCGCCGCCGTCGCGTGCCTCCTCCAGAACGCCGCGCCGCGCGTCCGCGCTATCTGGCTGCCGCCGCGCTCGTGGCGTCTTGCGGCGCCTTCGCGCGCTTCGCCTCGCGCTGCCTCCCTCTCCAGCAGCTCAAGGTCCACGTCGGCGCTGTCATCAGCAGAGACGGAGCTGCTGTTGCTGCCGCGAAGAACCTCGACCTCCGCTGCTGCCGCACGCGCTGCATCTGCCGCCGCCGCCCGCTTCCACCTCCGCTCGCGCCGCCCTTGACGCGCCCTTTCCACCGCCGCGGCGCTCGTGCCGCCGCCGCTTTCCTTCGCCACAGCCGAGCTCGGCTTCTTGCCGCCGCATGCTCGAGGCGATCGAAGGCCGAGATCGTCCTACGGACATGGCGCGCCACAGGGGAACTGCTGCGTGGAGAGAGAGCTGCCTCTGATGAGCTGCTGTTCGTCTGAACAGGGGGGAGGTGTGAGCAGAGGCACGGAGCTGCTTCTTTGCTAGTTGGGGCTCTGCGAGGCCGAAACAACGCTTTGGAGAAGGGATTGAGTAGGAGATGCTCAAAGCTCTGGGATAACCTCGCTCGATACCACTTGTTAGTCGCTCGATTCTTGCTCTTGGTGATAGCAAGATCCTTACTCTCATCGAGAGGATGACACTTGGAGATGGTGCAATTTTATAGGATTATTTCTCACACAATGCCATGCCAACCTGAGGGGTTGGGGATACAAATTTATAGGTTGTTAACCAGCCAAGCATATGCTAAGATGCTAGTCTAAGATGCTGTCCTAAGATGCTTGTCCCAAGATGCTGTCCTAAAAACTAGTCAAGATGCTGTCCTAAGATGCTTGTCCTAAGATGCTGCAAAAGCAAAAAGCAACACATAGACTTATCCATCACATCCTACTAGTGTAGTAAACAATTTTTATTATTCTGGGTCCAATTCAAGATCAAACGCCATTAATTTTTGCCCATATTAAATGTTTCCTGCTCGTAGCATTAGAGAGACATATACAACTAATTGGAGCAAACAATGTGACAAACTGAAACACTAATCAACCAATTCCTTGTTTAGTATGCCAGTGCTAAAAGGACATCTATTTTGGACAAGGGGAATATTCATCACTGTTGCAAATTAAATCTGCATAGAGCAAGAGAGCAGTACTGGGGCTGAGAAAATACTTTATAAAACAGACCGAAGTAATCCTTTGAATAGTTGCCTGGTACAACAAATGTATGGGACTTTAAGGCCCCATTTGGAACTTAGGAATTTTTCCATATTCGTACGGAAATTGTACTGTTTCTTCTGAAAATCCTGCGTTCCAAACGGGTCATAATGCAATCCCCCCAGAATTTTTTTGAGAACCCCTCATTTCAAACAGGGTTTCAATGGGAATATTTATACTGGTGACATAGGGTAGTAAAATCATGTAATGTGTATTTTTAGCAATACTGGTGCTGAAATAGAAACATGGCTCTACATGTTTAAAAGATAAAAATTCAATTTTTTTCCAACTTACATTGCCATCATATATACCATTCCTACAGGGAATGATAATTAGGTTTTACATACCAAATGAATGAAGTTAAGACTTGGTCAAAAAGGCTATGTTACATATCATACACACTTGGTCCAAAAGGGCAACCTTACTTCTGTTAACAACAAAATATCAAAGCAATGGTGTCGTGTGGGGAAAGTTGACATTTAAGTAAAGAATAGACTGATACTTCTGTGACATGGCTTGGGCATGCCAAATGCCCAAAGCCCCAAGTATATCTCTGATACATGTCAAGGAAGTGTAATCGACTCAGGGCTGCATTGAGTGTTTGACATGTGCATGATATGACACCCAACATAATGAATGGAGAAGGTAGTTAACTATTTTTTGTGACAGAATACTATCGAGTGCATGAGCAAAATTGCATTACCTCATATGTAAGTGCATCAGCCAATGCCTGAATCCTGTCAATCCGCACACTTTTCCCAAAAAGCTTGGAGAATGTAGGATCACCACGGCGGGATTTCAAAGCAACAGTAACGCTGCAGCCATCCTCACCAAGATTATGTACAAAGCATTGCATGCAAGAAGTGGCAACCTCACCACGGTTATTGCATGTCCTCACACAAACCATGTCCCCAGGAGAGAGTGTGTTTGGAGGCAGTTTATGGCTGCCTTCCACTCTAAGTAGGACCAGATGTAGGCCTCCCAGCCCTGCATGCAATAAGGTATGAAGCAAGGTGAGCAATGTCTTATTAATTGTTTTTTTTAACTATATGACCTGAATAACAAACAGGACAGCATCATTTACTTCATCTAGCAACTTCAATTATCAGCAATCTTCAAGCTAGAATATATATAGGCCTTCAAAGCACATCTACTGCATTACTGACCAAAAAGGGAAGCACTATTTTGACAAACATCACTCCCCTCACAATGCATATTTGTAATAACTAACCGGTCTAACAACATAACAAAAAGTAAAGCGCACTAACCAGTTGAACTACTGATAACATTCAAATTGCAAATGGTGTCGCACTGCTCTTGTTGTGCCAGACCATGGCTCACCAAGTACTCGACTGGCTTGAGTGGCTGCTTCAACTTACTATCTATTGTTGGGGTGGCATTCAACTCTTCCTGAGTGAATTCCAGCTCTGCATCTCGTTCTATGTGTAGAAGGTCTGACATTTTCTTGACGAAGTCTTCAATTTTGGCCTGCATCAACCTTGTCTTCTCGAGGCTTATGCCAAGGGTACTGTGCATAACAGGAGATTTAGGTTTGCGGGCAGCTGCCCGATGCTGAACTGTGTTAGCCAATTCTTTCAGAAGCATCCAGGATTGCGTGGAGCGCCAATCAGAAATAAGGCCCTGGTTCTGGTGTTTCAACAGGACATCACGGAGTTCCCGTTGAAAGTGGTCAAAGAGGGTGGGGTAGTGTGTGGAGGCCTTGAGGCAGAGTGCCTCCTGTCCCTGGGGCATGGGAGTGGCCGAGAGGTAAGGCTGTGCCAGAATCACAAATCCCAGGTTGCCTTCAGATGATCCCGCATCCAATGAGAAGGCAGCTCCTTTATTTTGCATTTCTGTGGAAGCAAATTTGGAGGCCATTGAGTGCATGCCCTGCTTTAGCCATTGCACCACGCACCGGCCCAACTCTTTCCGCCCAAGGGGGTCACCACTCTCATAGAGCGTACCTACCCTAATCAACACTTCCTCCGCAGATGGCAGACACACCCCCTCTTTTGCTGTCTCCTTCCTCTTTCTCCCCTTCCTCCTCCTTCCCTTGTTTCTGTTACCATTATTACTGGTGCCATGAGGGGTAGATGAATGGCAATCAGTTGGTAATAATACTTGTCCCCTAGGGCCTGCAGATGGGACTAATAGGAGATGACCTTTCTGTAAAGAAGATATAGGAGCACTAGTGCTGGATGGTAAAGATGGCGACGAAAGCAGCTTCAGTTCCCTTCTTCTTAGGTATAGCACAGTGGCACAAGGAGAAAACAAGAACCTAGAAGACAGAAGATGAGGAGACATGCTCAGCCCAGGAAAGCTAGCAATGGAAACAAGATGAAAGAAAGAAAAAGAAATCACTCCAGCAAATGAACTTAGTATGCAAATATTAACAAGTAGAGCTACATGGACATGCAAGGTCAGGACTCAGGATTGCTCACTGATATTTTGTATGCTTCATGGCCATGCTAGTGGCTTGCGGAGTTGTGGTGAAGACAATGCTACGTTACCTTCAAACCATACATATATTAGTACTGATGTTTACCACTTCCGTATCTATCCACTCTGCTAGGTTGCACATCTCAGTTGTACACGTTTTCTCCTGCTGCTCCTATATGCACAAATTACTCCCATGGTCTCTGAAGGTCCTCGCAGTTCATTTCTGACCCACCAGTTGCCTTGCCCTTCTTGGCTTTTCACTTATCCCCCTCCACTCACATGGAAACACCAGCACCACATGTTAGTAGGCCACACATATCCTTCTTTACCTGTTGCATTCAACAATCACTAAACATTCCATGTTTGGAAATACAAACTAGTCTTTCTGAATCTGAGCATGTAACCAACACCTGCTTCAGCCTTCTCATGATGAAAGAAAGAAAAAGAAATCACTCCAGCAAATGAACTTAGTATGCAAATATTAACAAGTAGAGCTACATGGACATGCAAGGTCAGAACTCAGGATTGCTCACTGATATTTTGTATGCTTCATGGCCATGCTAGTGGCTTGCGGAGTTGTGGTGAAGACAATGCTACGTTACCTTCAAACCATACATATATTAGTACTGATGTTTACCACTTACGTATCTATCCACTCTGCTAGGTTGCACATCTCTGTTGTACACTTTTTCTCCTGCTGCTCCTATATGCACAAATTACTCCCATGGTCTCTGAAGGTCCTCGCAGTTCATTTCTGACCCACCAGTTGCCTTGCCCTTCTTGGTTTTTCACTTATCCCCCTCCACTCAAATGGAAACACCAGCACCACATGTTAGTAGGCCACACATATCCTTCTTTACCTGTTGCATTCAACAATCACTAAACATTCCATGTTTGCAAATACAAACTAGTCTTTCTGAATCTGAGCATGTAACCAACACCTGCTTCAGCCTTCTCATGATGAAGCCAACCATACTCTTCGGCAGCTCGATTTCCACGTCAATTATCTCTTTAGCTACCTCCACAGCTTGCCAACCCATCCCATGCTAAGAACCAGGCCAGGACTCTGATATTGACATGAAGATATTAACAAGCAGAGGTACATGTATATCGTAAGGTCAAGTCTTCACTGATATTCTGCAAATTTGGTGGCCCTGCAAGTGGCTTGGCTCGTGGAGTTGTGGAGATGATGATGCTACGTTGCCTTATGACCATACATATATTACTACTAATGTTCAGCATTTCTGATTCTTTTCCATTCTGTTGGCTCCACTGGGCATTTTGTACAAGTTTTCTCCTGTGGGTCCTATTACATCTTGTTTCCACGTAAGCTCAGGACCTTAAAAAGAGTGGAGGGCTTTGCTCCTGCGGTTCTGAACCTCTCTACTTGTCCCACTTCTTAGTTGCTCCCTTCTTCCTCATCCACTCCTAAGCAGCACCACCACCACTGCCACATGTCACCTCATCCACACATGCTAATCTGGACCAGTCCATTTGACAAGAGCAACAGACATCAATTTTGCAAATCCCAAATCGACGTACAATGTCGAGATCAGCTAGCAGCTAATGCCACTTCAGATTTCTTGCAACTACGTACCATGCCAAATCTTGGCAGGCCAACAAGACAGCTCAGTGTGGTCCACTCCACATTGCGGCGGTTGTCGGCAACGAAAATCCAGCCTTGAAAGGTCAACCGTGGGAGAACATGCGTCGCAACACGCCGACGCAGAGACGCGGTTGCACGACGCAGGCATTTCGTCGAGCAAGTGGTGTGCGGAGTCAATAAAGGCAATGGCACACGCCCAACGCACGGATGGCGAGGTCGCCGACGCGTGCCGCTTGCTGGAGTACATCGATCTTTTTTAGGGCCTGGAGGTAGTGCAGCTGTTGGTCGCCCGGAGCCGGGACGGCGCGGCGGTCGAGCACGTGGTGGGCATGTCACGTGTTTTCCTGCCTGCGGGATGCAGCGATGGCGGAGGCGCCGAAAAGGTGGGAAGGGGTTGAGGACGTGGTCATTCGGTCCCATGGCATCGACGGCCATGAGAAGCTGCGGCGGAGCAGGTGGGAGAGAGAGATTGTGGGGTGGAGACACCATGTGTTGGGGGGTCGTGAGATTGGACTGTAGATGCAGCTGTGCTGCAGTTACATGAGTAGGGATGGAGTAGGGTGTAATCGGAGCAGATACGGATAGATATCGTTTATTATATATTATATTTTATATTTTTTTTTTAGAATCGGAGTCATACACGAATAGTATCGGATACCTACTTCGGTTGGTCGGTCGGACGGAAATTATTCGCTTCTTTACACATAACATTGGACAATAAGGTACGATTTAAGTGAACACAGATAGATTAATCACTGACATATAGAAGTAAGAGCACTCACTATTCTTTGCATATTTAAATATGATAATCTACCTATATATTATCTTGTTCCTAAATAAAGTCATAACAAACTTCCTCATATCACTTCACATACGGATAAATACGGATAGATATCACTCATCCTGTATCATATTCCATTTTTTTTCCTTAAAGTCGGAGTCAAACACAGATAGTGTCGGATACCTATTTATCTCTTCCATATCCGCTCCGCGAGCCTTTGATCGGTCGATCGAACAAAAATTATCCTCTCCATTTGCATTCCTAGCAAGGAGGCTATCTCTACTTTTGTTTTGTGGAGAACGGGGTCTATTAAGCTTCGGCCATTGGTTTTTGTTTGTAAATGCACTACAACAGCTGTTAGCTTTTTTGAAGTCAAAAAATGAGAAAAAATAAAAATACTTTTATATTATCATGAACAATGCAAAGGAATAAAGAGAAAAAATAAAAAGCCAAAAAGCCAAAATTAATAAGCTTACGCATTCTAAATGGCTTCTAGCATTGAAACTGTTTGGAGCGGCGCCGAAGTATTGAAAACTTCAAGCCTAGAGCTACTGCTAACTTCCGGGGACTTCTCTTGTAACACTGAGTTGTAGAGGAATTGGCTTTTTGCTGATGATTTTTCATTATATCTTATAGCTTTTGGTTGAAAATAAATAATAATGACCAAAAGAAATGGCTTTTAAAAGCAGGAACAAGCAGTGAAAAAGTAAGGGAGAGATGCGTGCGTGTGATGGAAACGAGAGTGGGATATGTGATGCACCTATAATTCCCTGACTTATCCCTAGATCAAGACAATAGCGAGAGAAATAGTAAAGTCGTTTCAAAAAACTGAGTGTTCGAATTGGCCAGGAAATCTTAAGAAAGTTGGCCTCTCTAGCTCTGTGCCTACCTCAAGTTCTAGGCCCTGCTCATATCCGCTTTTGCGTTCGCTTCTTGCTTCTGTGTTCGCTTTTTTTTCCACTGTTTGTTGTTTTGTTTTTTTCTTTTTCTTTGATTTTTTTTTCTTTTTCCCCGTATTCCTTTGCATTATTCGTGATGGGCTAACATATTTTTTTTTCTATTTTTAAATTTTTTTAAATTTAATTATGCCAAATAAGCTAACTCAGTTATAATAAAAATAAGTCAGCTACAGTAAAAAAAGTCATAAGCCATCGTTATTCTAAACATTCTCTAAACATCCGAGGGTATAGCAGCATCAGTACGGAAGGAAATCGGCACAATTGGTATCAAGAATACATGACATGAGATGCTAATACTAGTGAAAGAACCTGCACCAAGGATAGAACAAACTTTGGAAAAGAACCTAACCAAAGGAAAGAGTCCTTAGGTAATGTAAGTTCAAGAATTGGGGGAAAAATCGTTTTGTCTTTTTGTGCCCATTGGCTCACACGCTTCGGCAGCCACCTTCGGCACGCCACGAAGGCATTCAGGTCAGACAGATTTAGGTATCTTTTTTTTGTCTTTTGTTTTTGACTTTTTTGCTTCTTTATAAATTAAAATACCAAACATTAAAATGGAACGATATTTTAAAATAGGTTCTTTGAACAACTTTTCAGTCTAAAATCATATGTCATATGCTTTTTCGTCGCCCATTACTATGTCAAAAAATACAAACAAACGATATTAGTGATAACCAAAAGTCGTCAGTCACATTCCAACAGAACACTTTCACAGTGGCCATGCACATCTTGCCATTGTTGTACTGTTGGCTGCGAGCTCCACGAGCATCCTTTGTTTTTTTTTTTTTTGAAAGGGGGCGAGCATCCTTTGTTGTGCACGCCATTTTTAGTGTTTCAAACGAATCATTTGGAATCGGTCAAAGTACCTTGTCCATATCAAGGTAGCATTTGAGCTAAAGTTACAAAAACCAGTGCCTTTTCAGCCAAAAAGTCAAAAGTCAAATCAACTATAGTAAAAAAATTAGTTATAGTAAAATTTCAACTAGAAACCATCGCTAAAATAAACATCCTCTTAAATTTGCAAAGTTTGCGCAACCAACAGATTGTTGATAATTATA
Source organism: Melocanna baccifera (assembly GCA_036346265.1). Lineage (NCBI taxonomy): Eukaryota > Viridiplantae > Streptophyta > Magnoliopsida > Poales > Poaceae > Melocanna > Melocanna baccifera. The sequence continues at coordinate 1,892,257 of CM070700.1, forward strand.
TAGTTTATCATGGCATTTGTAAAATCTAAGGTTGACCTGGCATAGACCTAAATCTTTACTTTTACATATACTTTTGCGTCGGTGGTGATCGTGCACTTTGAGAATCTTCTGTGGATGGATCTATGTACACCCGGTATACATATGCATGTTACTTGGAGAAAAACATATGATCATCTATGCATATATACGCATATCTCTCGTGGTATGATTCGGCTTACTTATATGATGGGAATTCTTACGCAATTTTCAAATTTAAGTTTAACTGTGTTGTGCACAATGAATTTGTAAGGTCATTTTAGTATGTAGAGCAACTAACTTATAGACATAGCGAGACTCGTATTATTTTGTTTTCGAGGGTCAAGAACCTATGGTATCTGATATTTTATAACTCTATCCCAAAAATTAAAAACTACCGGCCACAAAACATGGTAGGCTAGAGCCACCTCTGTAAAATGGTGGCGACCACAACAGTCTTAACCCAAAAAAATCTACCCTTCGTTTGTAGATAGTGAATGATGAACGAATTACGTAATTTAAAATTTTGCAAAGGGTACCGGTTGAAAAGTTGTAAAGTGGAACTAATAGACTTTATAAGAAAAATACCAGTCCGAGAACATTTTGATTTTTTTTATTATAGAACATTTTGAACTTTTTGTACGAATTTCTGTAATCCTAGGAATTGCTATGCATTTTAAAACTTTTTGGTTAGTACGACTTTCTAAAGAACTCGCAATGAAGTTAAAGATTTGGCAAAGAAATAGGTGTTTCCTGCTGTATATGTCTGCCACACAAAGAGAAAGAATAACTTTAAACTAAAGTTTCCTTCGTTGCAAAAATACCCACTTCTGTAAAAAAATGATGTTATATATAATACATGCAACTCAACTGTTTTAACTTTGACTAACAATATATTTATCTTTATAATATTTAGATTGCTCGACGTAAATTATACGAGTAGGTTTTTCTAAAAAAACTTCTTAATATTATACTTTTTTAGATTTTGCAAATATATTACAATACAAATTAACGATGGAAGTTGTGTTTTAATATTCCCAAAGCGTCACTGTTTTCTTGTCACGGGGGGTTGGAGGTAGTAGATGTCTTAGCATAAATTTCTTGTTCCAAATGGACACTGTTTTACGTTTTCAAGGCAGTCTCTTAGAAATGTTTCGCTATTTAATTATTATTCTATTATTGAGGTAATTATAGAGTGCAGCAGAGGAATTACTCTTTCGGTTCCTGAAGGCTAATAAAATTTTTAACTTGTATTTTTATTCATATTGTTTGGATTTTATATATTTTATAATAATCATTTTAGTTTCGCAATTATTGGTGCTTGTATGGATTTTCTGTACAATTTAAACCTTTTTCTGATATGCTATAAAATTTTGAAACCTGTGACGTTGCACAAAACCCATAATAAATCCGAATCCCACGGGGTCCCTGATGCAAAACGGACAGCGCCCTGGCAAATTTTAAATGCTTGTGACACGCTCCCCCAAATCTCCACTCCCGGAGTCCACCGTCCTCCAATGTCCCGACCAAGCCATCACCGCCCGCTCCACCCCCTCGCCGCCGCCGCCGCCGCCGCCGTGCTCCTCCTCCTCCACTCTCTGCCGTCCGCCGCCGACCCGGACGACGAGCGGTGCTTGTCGAGCCTCCACCAGTCTTTCTCCGACCCCTCCGGCGGCCTCCGCAACTGGACCAAGGCCTCCTTCTCCGCCCCCTGCGAGGGCTTCATCTCCCACCTCCAGGGCGTCACCTGCAACAACGGCCGCGTCTACAAGCTCTCCCTCCCGGGACTCTCCCTTGCCGGCGCCATCCCGCCGGAGCTCTCCAACTGCACCAACCTCCAGTCGCTGGACCTCTCCTCCAACGCGCTGTCCGGAGCCATCCCGCCGGAGCTCTCCGCGCTGCTCAACCTCGCCGTGCTCAACCTCTCCGCCAACCGCCTCTCCGGCGCCATCCCGCGGGAGCTCGCCAGCTGCGCATACCTCAACGTCATAGATCTCCACGGCAACCAGCTCTCCGGCCCCATCCCCGACGAACTCGGCCTCCTCGTGCGCCTCTCCACCTTCGACGTCTCGTACAACCGCCTCTCAGGACCCATCCCCGTGCTCCTCGCGAACCGCACCGGCGCCGGCGCGGCGGCGGGGACGGCGAGGTTCAATGCCAGCTCGTTCGTCGGGAACAAGGACCTGTACGGGTACCCTCTGCCGCCGATGCGGGCGCGCGGGCTGTCCGTGCTGGCTATCGTTGGCATCGGCCTCGGCAGCGGGCTGCTCAGCCTGGTGCTCAGCTTCTCCGCCGTCTGCCTCTGGCTCCGCGCCACCGACCGCAAGGCGACCATGCGCGGCGAGGAGGGCAAGATCTCCCACCTCATGCCGGCCTACTGAAACAACCAAGCTGACGCCGGCGATGCTTGGCTTCGCGTGAAGATTCCGCCTTGGAGATGCATCCAGCTCCTTGCACTGCATTGCCTCCCGATTTAATTTAACTGCAGACGATGGATTTGAGTGTGGTTTGGGTTGGATTCTTGGAACCATGATCGGATCAGAGCAGCCATCTTCTTGCCGCAATCTGGGTGCCAGAAGCTGATCAATTGAGTTAATTGTTGTATTCTTATCTCTTTTAGATGAGAAGTGCTAGAAAACGCCCGACGGTATACCATCTCTCACATCTCTGTCGTAGAGGGACGCCTGGGAGGTGGTGGGCGGCTGCGGAGGGTGATAGACGGCGGCGGAGGGTGGGATGATGCGACTGCAGCGTTGTGAATATTAGGTTGGGTAGGGTGGGAACAGTAGAGGAGGGGGAGATGGCGAGGCGGTGAGGTCGCAGCTGGCCGCAAGGGGAGGCGGGGACAGCGGAGGAGGCGCACAGAGTTAAGACCGGCACGGCACGTTGTCGGCGACAACAAAGGAGGCGGGGACATTGATATTAAGTATCATTTTATTTGAGAAATGTATTAAAGAAGGACTGATGGTTGTTATACATATCTTAACAGAAGAACAGAGGGTTGATACACTCACAAAGGCGTTTGGACAAGTCAATTTTTGTTGTATGATTAACTTACTTGGTGTTAAGAAAGTTAGTTAAGTCGGTAAGGATTAGAAGGGTGTTGTTGGAAATAATCCCGCCGAAGTTGTTTTAGAATCGAGTCCGAATCAGTTTAGAGATAGAAGTTCATGTTTTAGAGTCAATTTCTGTATCCGAGTCATAGTCAATGTTTTAACTTGTAAGTTGTGTATAAATAGTAGAGAAAATAAAAGAAAAGGTGCGGTGAATTGAGCACCATCAAAAAGATATGTGTTTATTCTATCACTTAAGTGTTTTCATATTGTCACTGCCATACTCAAAGAGCAAGGGAAACAATTGAAAAGAAGATAGGATCGTTCGATCATCATAGAACCGATTCAATTGAATGAAAACGTTTGAACCAATCTGAATGGCATCTAAAGCTATACCATTCGATCATCATTGAACTGTTCCAATCAGTAAGAACGTTCAGACCAGTCCGAAAGTCATCAAGACATCTAGGCGTCCGATCACAATGAGAAAGCTTTAATCATTAAAGACACTCAAAGCGTTATGATCGGAGTCTTAGTCGTTTGGATCATTGGATTTGATGTGAGACCGATCGGACAGCCACTTGAGTCTCTTTGGACAAATCTAAAATGTATCTTCCTCACGAAGAACAAATTGGAGAGTTTATTTTTCATCAGTTGAAGCGAAGCGTTACTCAATAGAGGGGAGGGCAGACGAGGAGGAGAGCTATACCAATTCCGATGGTGTAGCGTCCCCTAGTGTTCTCCTTTTAGATTAGGATTTCTCTTTCAGTAACTGATGATTTTTTGCCTTCTTTTAGCTGGACTGTTTGGAGGGAGAGAGTTAGGCTTGATGACATCATCTTGTGTGTATATTGAAGAATTTATTTCACCAGACCAAACTGCTGATTTTTCTAGCTTGGGTTGCTTCCACTTCAATTCTTTTTCTCCTAAATGGCGGCGAATTCTGGTGCAGATTTGTTTAATGCTATGCTATTCTAATCAGACGGCCTGCTTTAATTTATTCCAAATTCTTTGTGTGCTGTTTCCAGTCCATTTGCTAAACAAATATCTCCTTGCTTTGCTTGCTTTCATGTGATGCTTAGACTGGTGCCACTCCTGCAAATGAGTGGCAGGGGCACTACTCGCACTAGTAGTGCTTTATAATAATGTTCCATCAGCAGCATGCTGGCGTGTGTTGATTGGGCGCTGGCGGTTGCTTATACGGGGTGATCGTTTTAGCGATGATTTTTTGGCTGAAATTTTATTGTAACTGGTTTTTTTACTGTAGTTGAGTTAGTGGATAGTGTAGTAAATAGTAAAAAAAACTGAAACTTTTAAAAGCCAAAACGATCACCCCCATAGAAGCTTCAGCGTGAGCCTTCGGATGTCTCCAGAGCACTCCCACCGCGGATGAGACCTGAGACTAAAGCTCTTTTTACAAAGTCAAAATAAACGAAATAATTTTGTAAAACGAATTCTTTAAATTTTTTTGGGTTTAAAACCATACGCACTATCCACATTTATTTTTGCTTTTTTTCAAAAAGTTTTAAGTTTAAATTACACTGTAACGATTTTTAATTTTTTCTAAATTCTTTAATTAAAAAATAAAAATAAAAAATACTGTTATATCTCTACGGATAATAAATAAAAAAACAAAAACTAAAAAAATTAAAATTTCAAAATTAACGAGTTCATTCGGACTTTTATCGATTGGAAGTTGAGACCGGGGCCTGTACTAGGAACTTCAGCGTGAGCCTTCGGACGGCTTCGGAGCACTCCCACACGATGTGGACGAGACGAGCGCGGAATCTTAGGAACTTCCCGTGACCCACCCGTCGCTGACACGTGGGCCCTGCCGCAGGAGTAAGGCTACCGCGCTTCACGTGTCAGTGACCGTTCTCGTAGAATCATCACCGTAGAGACGGCGCCGCCGTTTTGACGTGCGCAGAGCGGACGTGCTAGGTGGGGCGCAGTGCAATTGGGAGCTGCTTAATAATGGCCACTACCAATGTGAGGTTCCCATCAGCTTTTCTCCCTTCCACTGGGCACTGACAACTGGTTATTGGTGATGGTAAACAAAAGCTTCTTTCTTTTCTTAACTCTTTTTTTAATCAAAGATGTCTGCTTTTAATTTTATTTTTAGGTTTTTTACTTTTACTTTTTTCTATTATTTCTTTCATATTGACTGTGATGATATAATCGTTTTATTTTTTAAATTTAATTAATTTAAAAAAACTAATAACCATAATAGTGTAATTTCAATCGCTACAGTGAAAAAATTAGAAGCCTGCAGTTGTTTGGAACACTACCTTTGATTTAGAGCATCTCTAATAGTTTTACTTTAGCTATCTCTTAGCTATACCACATCAGCAAATTTCTATATAGAGGAGAGAATGTGAGGAGACTATCTCTTATGTAAAAGACAATATAAACACACAAACCAGCGAAAATAGTAATAAAGTGCGAAGGCGGGATATGGTACAAATAATATAAAATAGTTAGAGATATTAATTTTAAAGATGAATTATTATAAATATTTTTAGTGCTGTTTTTAGATAAAGTAAAAATTTTAGAGATGATTTTAGTAGACTGTTATATATGCAAGCATAAAGGCGTTCATTATTTAAGCATCGCGTGTTCTCGCAAAACAATAAAACATCGGTTGTTGGGAGCTACGAATAGGTTCCGTCTACTTGCGAACGTTCCCACACCTCTATTTGCTGGAGAGGCTAGACTGAGAGATGTGGCTATTAGTACGTGGAATACCGAATCTAATCCTTGGAACCAAATTCAGAAGAGAAAAGGCGTGTCGGTACCGTGTCTTTTCTATGCATGCGTCAGCGTCACATTGAGAAATGACGGCCGATATTTGTGTTAAACAGGGAGCCAGCAATCGGACAAGGTGGCCGACCTCTGAGATAAACCACACCGCTGGTACCCACCCCCACCTCCCCCCACGCCCCGCCCCCATGGCTCCATCTCGACATGGTCTCACTGACCATGGCCACGCGGCCGCGCCACCCGACGGCCAGAACACGCGCGCAACTCAGACGGCTCAGTGCCTCAATGAGTTTTGGCCTTTTAGGTCGGTTGCCAGCATTAGGCCCAAGTACTCACTCCCAACAGGTCAACATCAAGTCACCAACAACCAGCACAGCAGTGTCAACCAGTAACCACTCGTCTCAACCCTAGCCTCCTCCAGACTGAGTAGGCGTGCGCGGCGCAGGTGGGCTCGTGCGAGGCGACGAGCGCAAGATGCAAGGAAGACAGAAGATGCAAGCAAGATTCAGCTTTGTATACAAGAAAGACAGAAGAAGACATGCTGACAATTGGCCTATATGTTGATGATTTTATTATGACAGGAACGTGCGATCGAAAGATTGAAGAGTTTAAAAAGGAGATTATGAAACAGTTTAAGATGAACAATCTTGGATATTTCTCTTACTATCTTATTTTGGAGGTGAAACAAAGTAAGTATAATATTACAATTAAGCAGTTAAATTATGCAAAGAAGATTCTTGAGAAGGCAGGAATGACAAGTTGAAATCCTTGTCAATACCCTATGGAGCCAAAGCTGAAACTCGAAAAGATGAGACAAGAGAGCCAGTTGATGCTATTGAATTTCATAGTATAATCGATTATCTACGGTATTTGATACATACGTGACTAGACCTTGCATACTCAGTTGGAGTACTTAGCAAAGTTATGGAACAACCAACCGTACAACACAAGCAAGCATTAAAACATGTGCTTAGATATCTAGTAGGAACAATTGACCATGGTCTGATATATGTCAGGCATGATAACACTCCAATAGTTGAAGGATTCTACAACAATAATCTGGCTGGTGATTCAGTTGATCGTAAGAGTACAACTGGTATAGTGTTTTATCTGCATAAAAACATGATTACATGGTGCTCATAGAAGCAAAGAAGTGTAGCCTTATCATCATGCGAAGCAGAATTCATGGTAGCAATTTCAACTGCGTGTCAATGTCTTCCTATTTGCATGTTCGTTTCTGTGCGTGACCTTATATGGGGCCCACCAATGGCCAAACCTCTCACAAGAGCGGAGGGAGTTGGCGCACAAAAAAATGAATGTCATAGTTTTTATTTTTGGTTAGAACCTCGTTGACCTACATGCCTATGTTATTCGGCCGAACCCCCTAAGGGTTGGTTGTATCTTTCTTTTTGTCACAAGATTAGAAGAGTCGGTCCTTAAGACCTTAGTATGTGTATTGGCTATATAAGCCTAACGAGTGAGCCCATGTAATCTCATAGTTGAGTTATAAATTAAAACGTATGTGTGTGTTAGCCTTTGACTATTAGGGTTTATCCTTGTTCTACCGTATTCTTGTAAATTCCAATCTAGGATTTCATCTTAGTGTATTGGTTCCTATTGTGGTGTTGGTATTTACTCATTGATCTTTAATCTATATTTCTCGATCGCATGCTGTAATGTGCACTGGAGTGAAGTTATCTATCTTAGTATGAATTGCATCCTGTAATGTTATCCACATATCTAGTTGGGAATTATCACCGTGAAAGATTGGACAACCCACATGATTTAATCTCGCCTAGAAGTTAGATTCACATCATACCACTATCACTAGACTGGTCTGACCAGTTAAGAACACCAGAAAACACCTCTCTTTAGATAAAATTCTATCTAGTTTTAGCTCCAGTTTTCATTTCCAATGGCACAAAGGGCAAACATATCCCCAAACAAACCTTCAAAAGTGTTTGATGTGCAATTACCAGAAGAACATATGACCGATCAGACCGCTAGCCACCGACTGGTCAGACCATCTTTCCCATGATGGTCAAACCATTGGGCACAAAACCTGATGAACAGGTCAAGGCTGGTCTGACCACCACCATAGGTCCGATCAGACTACTTAAGACCTCACAACAACTCTAAACTTCTAAATTTTCTGAAACTTTTTTAAAATTTAATTTTAACTCAACCAAAGTAACAATTATTCATCATAAACATATATTAGACCTTCTACATGGTCTCTCATCTTTGATGCTTCCTTATGTTCTCTCTACCTCCCTGGATTTTCCATCCTAATTCCTAATCCCCTTAAATGCATCCACAAGTCTACCATGTGAATCTATCTACCAGTGAGTCTACCAAAAGGTAGCAGCGGGGCATAGGGGACGGCTGTCGTGGACATGCTAGGAGGTGCACTAGGAAGTGGGTGCTACAATGGTGGCCATGGTAAGGTAGCAGCGGGGCATAGGGGGCAGTTGTCGTGGGCATGCTAGGCGGTGCGCTAGGAAGTGGGTGCTACAAAGGTGTGGCCGTGGGAGACAAGGTAGTGCCACGACGACAAGTGCAAGCGGGGTTGTTTGCCTTGTGGGTAATGTGTCATAGCTGGTCGTGGGTAGAGGTGGTGGTCATGAGTGAGTGCATGATGAGTGGTGTGTGGGTGAGCTACGGTAGGGCGATGAAGAGCAAGTAGGCCCAGGGCAACAAAGAACAAGCAAGCCTGAGTAGGCGCGGGACAAAAAGGGAAGGTCAATGGCCATGGCATGTTGGCAGGTGCGGAGCCACCGCAGTGAGCGGTCGTGTGGCTGCAAGTGAGCACATCAGGATTTTTGCTTTCTGTTTGACTTGATGAAACCTACTGAAACTTCTTAAAACTCTTTGATTGAAATTTGTTGAAGCTTGAGTTCCAAAATCTGAAACTCATTGAAACTTAAGCTTGAAGCTTTCTTTGAAATTTTTAGAAACTAATAGAAGCATGTGAAACTCACTGAAACCTAAAACTTTCAAAATGTTTTTGTAAAACTTGAAACTTCATAAAATCTTTCCCTAAATGGTATACCATTCTTTGGCTGCTCCCTTGAACTTTTGATCCATTGGCCGAAACAAAAGGGAAAATGGACTAATATTATGCCTCTTCGCTTTTTCAGTTGAAGCGCGAAGGATACATGGCTGGCGTTAAACCACGATGATAATAGCATTTGAAAATTAATCTGCAATGCAAATCGAGTAATGCTTTCTAGCTGAAATATTTACAAGTTAACTTACCAATTACTTTCCTCAATTCTCTTTTACACAACACTTCATAAATCAACATGGTCTCTAGTACACATCTTTGTCATTACCTATTCTAGTTGTATTAGAAAAAATATTAAAAATTTAATGATGTGGAAGTATTTGTTATGACTATTAGCTTTTCTAAGGTATTCAATTAAATGAAAATGAATAAGAATTGGAAAAATAAGAAACGCCATTATATCTCCATGGATAATATAAAGGAAAAAAGAAAAAGAAAAAAAGAGGGGGAAAAGAAAAAAGCCACGTTAAGAGGCAAATGCGTTCCAAACATCTTTTAGCTTATGAAACTAGAAGCTATTTGGAATGGTGCCTTAGTATGCTTTTCATGTGATAAATCTAAATATTTTTATGTATATTTGTGGTTTTTAAAAGTTGAATGCGCACATTCTAAAGCAACAATTAAAAAAGAGTGTTTGTTATTTTCTTGCTGCTACTATGTGAAGTTGAGGAGTGGCGTGAGGAGAACTGACAATGGGGAGGGAAGGCAGCGGTGTCGGGTAATGGAGGGGAGGTGGTGGTGGGGACGGGAGAAGTGGGCACATGGCAGGGGTGAGGCTTAGAAGTGGGCACATGGCAGGGGTGAGGCTTACTCGAGAGCGAGGATGGTGGAAATGGCGGTGGGGAGGTCGATTCATTGGCGATCCTAATTGGGTAGCGTCAGCAGGGTACTTGGCCGCACAAATCCTAATCACATCGTGGGGGGCATGGGAGAGGGGTGACAACGTCGTGTGTGTTGGGAGGGGGGCACCGCGTGGGAGAAGGACATGGCGTCGCGAAGAGGCGAGGTGCTGCCACAGGAGAGGAGGGCTTTGTGGGGAGAGAGAGGAGGGCACGGGAACATGGAGGAGGTGGCCTGGGGTAGGAGGGGAGAGGAAAGGAAGCTGAGGGGCAGAATGCAAAAGGGAAGAGGGAGGCGAGAACGTGAGGAGAAGAATCCAGATATTTGCTTTTGTGAGGCAAGCCATGATCCAATGGAACGTATAAGCAGATAACACGATCATATAGATCTGGTATAAAAGGTGATGTGGCACGCCATTTTGCGAGAAAGCCAAGCAACTTCAATATATAACTAGCAGTGGAAGCACGACAGCACGTCGTGCTAGGTATTGCGTGGACCGAAGCAAAAGACCTAACAATTTGTGGGGAGGTTTTTCTGGAAAATTTGAGGACTCGTACGTAATTCTAGGAAAAATAAAGGTTTTTTTGCAAAAAACCATGGATTCGTACATAATTTTGAAAAAACCATGGAGCTTTATTCCCTAAAAGGAGGGCCTCTCTGAAAAAACCAAGGACCCATATGTAATTTCAAAAAAGTGGAGGGGTTTTTCGTGAAAAGTTGACATGGTAGGGGCCTTTATGCAAAAATTGAGGGCTCGCATGCACATTTCGAAAAGCCGGAGGGCCTCTATGCACAGAAGATGACTTTTATAGGCTCGCCGGGGGTGAATCCTACTGGGCTTATTATAGGTAGTATATATAGATTATTATTGCCTCTTCCTGTTGCAATTTAGGTGCAGATTCTACTTGAGTGGACGCTTATCCTTACAGACGGGAAATGGATAAGAATTATCTGTATTATTTGGTTACTGTATTTGATAGGATACGAATACGGTATAGATTTTTATATTTTTTATATTTGTATTTGTATTCGAATTCGTATAAAAAATATGGATACGAATATAGTATGGACTTTTACTATCTGAAATGTTATTTTATCCAGACTATTCGTATACGTATTCGTATTCAGCAAAGCAATATACATATTTTATTGTAATACAACTAATTAGTTGGACAGTTTTTGTTTTTTTAAAAAATTCAATGTGAATTCGTGTTTCTTTAGGTGAAATAAATGAATTATAATGATTAAGCTGACTGTATGAGGATAAAATACCATTAATATCTTCATACTACATAAGTTATAATGATATCTAGATTCGACCAAATTGATTAGATATTTGATTCGAATTCATAATCCTTACAATATTCGATTCGGATTCATATTCGAGAATATTCAAATTTATATTTGTATTTGTTTATAAAAATAAGAATATAGTAAAGATACTATTCAATTTGTATTCAATCCGTTTCGAACCTACATATCCCTACACTAGCTAGTCTTTGTCTTCTGACTGTAAGATGTCCACCTCAACGAAATACATAACGAAATAAGGCCCGGTCCAGTAGGATGGGGCCGATTGCCTGCACTAGGTTTGGACCAACATGTTAGGTGGGCTTCTAGTTTGTAGGCACAAGAGCCTAGTAGCCTATCTTGGTCTCAGCTCAGGTGCCAAATTAATCTAAAATGGAGCTCTATTTTCCAATAATTTTTATTTATTTTTGGAGTTCATTTGCTATTCTATTTTATATTTATTAGTGTTTATCTCTTATTTCGCGTAAACGTCGACGCACCGAGAGTTTTTAAAAAAAGGAGAGGAAGAGCTACTACTAGAACCTTTTTTGAAGGTAAGTTGTGCTTTGATCATGCTGCACCTAGTTTTTTATAAAATATTTTACGATTCAAATTATCATGCATTGCTATGGTGCTGTCAATGTTAATTACTTCGAAATAGCTATGAACCCTAGTTATCATGTGTCCACATTGTTTATTTGTGTGTCATGAATCTTTGTCACCTTTGGATGGTTAAATTTAGTTGATTACTATTGTAGAACCAACATGGGTTGGTTTAGTCTTACTTAGTCATGTTGGGTTATTGAAATCATTTTGAAATACTAAATACACATGATTAATGATATGTACAATTGCTTTGTGAATATCTGTGTGTACTGTGTGTTATCTTTGATAGCATATGTTGCACTTTAAAGTCACTTGATGGATAAATGATTTAGACTGAGGTGATTGAAAGTACTGTGTGATCATGCTGTGTGAACTTATGTAGCTTAGTGAAATTGGTAGTCTCTCACCGGTCAATTAAGGACCTCATTTTGTGCACCATTGAATTGGGTCCCCTTTTATAATCACATGTTTTATGGGAAGGGTCTGGCTTAGTAAGTTACCGAGTTCCATCATTGATACCTTAGGATGTAGGTTAGACTTAGTGCATAGAGAAGGACAGTGTAGACTCATGTGATGGGCTGCATCATGGCTGACTCCTATGCTCAAATTCAATGGTAGGTCCCTTTGTTCGGTTCACATGTGTTGTGTGTTTTGCGGTAGGAACTAGACTCATTGGAGGGTCAGCGTGAGGGTTTTCTAAAATGGTCTTGTCATGATCTCTTCGTCATATACCAAAGGAAGTGTGTTGATAGCTTGGTGAAAAGAGATAATTGTGTCTTGTAGGGAAAGCTGTACAATCTCTGCAGAGTGTTAATAAAAATATTCAAATGGCTATGTCCGCAGTCATGAATATGCTCAGGGATTTCACACAAGAGGTAGATTTTATCAAACAAATTGGGAAGGAAAGCTATGTGAGTCAATTCGATGGGCTATATGAAACAATGTTTTATTCTTGTTTATTTATTATCATCGTTTTGCATTACATTTTCAATCTATTTATTGTATTTGAATGTAAATGTTGTTTTATGCAAAAAAGCCGTGTGAACCATTTCCGTTGTAATAAGTCGTACATCTATAAATGCATTCTGTGCGCAACTTGCTATGTACTCCATGTCTCACTCTTGCTATAATTATAACTCAGTTGCTAGAGAAAAGGAGTCCACACCACTACTAGAGGAGTACTATGAAAAGGTTGACCGTTAGGTCTCGTATCCCAATCATTGCTTGTCGCATGCGATGGGTTACGGCTTGGAGTTTATTGTCTTCCACTACAATTTACTTTATTTAGTGCTTAAGTTCCGCTTGGCTAAATAATTGTGAACTCGACCATAAGGTCAAAACCATTATTTATTATCTAATCTTGTTACTTTAGTATTTATCACTGTGTATGGATGATATTGTATCAATATTGACACTATATACACTAGCGTGATCGTAGACTAGTGTGATATACAGAGAGGGTCTATATTTGTTTAGTCGGGTCTTGATATTGTTTAAGGCTTTGCAGTTGGAGCAAATTGTTTTCAACAACCATTTCAGCTTAAGAACCCTGTTTACCATTATTTTCCTTCATTTCTTGGTTATGATTCACGCACAATATGTAGTTAGTTAGAAGTAATAACGATTTATTTCAGTTCAATGCATGCCGCATGCACAATAACTTTAAAGTGAACAATGCACCCAGCGTATACAATGCACTACCTGCGGACTGACACCTTGTGGACTTGTAGTACCACTATCTCAACTCAGGGGGCAAGAACAGAAAAACAAAGATAACGACATCACACTGCAAGGGTTGACTTCCAGCCTTCCAAGCTGCTTCCTGAAGATCTGCTCAAACATTGTTCAAGATTACAGATTGCAGAAACATCGGGACCTGTAAACAATTTTAGCTCAGATTAGCAGACAGTTGAAATAGGAGTAGCAATAGTTGTGCTGTCAATTGCAGAAACAGTAGCATGCTCTGACCTCTAGCACTTAGATGAAAAAAACTTCTGTTTGCATATTATCTCGATTTTAGTTAGCAGATTCACACCATTCCGTGTGGAAAAAACAATAAAAAACTGCAAGAAAAGAGAACCTGATGTCAATTCCTGATACAATTATATGTGAATCGATTAGACGCTCTTTGCTCTTGGTTGTCGTCTTCTGTTCTTTTTCTTCAGGACTCTGCAGCGGTTTCACTGCGTTGTTAATATCTTTCTTCTTTAATGGATGTTAGAGCTTCTTCCCTTGTTTTCGAAAGAAAAAGAAGATTCTGAACAACGCGGATGGTTTTTGGAATAAAAAGACACGTGCTACAAAATATCAGCTCTTTCATGGCTATAAAGTTTCAGCTCTTTCACTTCAACACCCATGAACTTCTCAAGATCTCATCCTCCCAAGAAAAACATGAACTAGTAGCATGTAACATGAACTAGTAGCATGTAACATGAACTACTGCTACAGTGATTCTATGACTGCTACAGTATCACTGCTAAAGTGATTTTACGACTGCTACAGTATCACTGCTACAGTGATTTTACGACTTCGAGCAGTCGTCCACGACTTCGAGCACTCGGCTACGACCACGAGCACTCGGCTACGACTTCGAGCACTTGGTTATGACCACGAGCACTCGGCTACGACTTCGAGCACTCGAACACTCGGGGATTTATGTATTCGATAACGACAATGAGAGTATGGAGTTTTGTGCCGTGTTAAAACTGTGCAGCTTTTCTCAGCTTTCTTCTTAGATTTATATGATGCGAATACAAAGTAGAACTAAAACTTATTGCCTATTTTTACGCCATGATCCATTTTAGCCGTGTCATCCCACGTTGAGCGTAACCATGTCTCCACCAACTAACAGTTTAACCGAAAATCACAGTCACGACGTGGACGTGAGCACGTTTCAGGCCGCTAGCTATGACCAAGTAAAATGCAAACATGTAGCTTAACGGGGTTAAGTCTAACAAATCACCCCTAAGCCTGTTTCGCATAATTCACCTCAACGACACCGAGCTTCTGTCTCATCTTGATAAACTTGACTCGCCCAAGCGCCTTGGTGAGTATATCGACGAGTTGTCCATCCGTGCCAACATTATTGATATCCACCTTGCCATCTTCAATGCATTCATGAATAAAATGAAAACGGGTGTCGATATGCTTACTCCGTTCGTGATGCACTGGGTTCTTGCTTAGTGCGATGGCTGACTTGTTATTCATCAGAAGCTTTATCATCTTCGATGCTTGTCCGACCAGCTCACCATACAGTTGGCTCAGCCAAACACCTTGATATGCCGCCATTGCCTTCGCGATGTATTCTGCCTCACAAGACGAAAGCGCGACAACCTTCTACTTCTGGGATGTCCAAGTGATCACACTCGTGGCGAGGAAGAACACAACCCCAGTAGTGATTATGCGATCGTCGATGTCACCGGTGAGGTCACTGTCACTAAACCCCACCAGTGCAGCCTATTGCATTCTTGCCTTCTTGTAGCAACACCCGTAGCCCATAGTGCCGCTAAGGTAGCACAGGATCTGCTTCACCACCTCCCAATGTGATGCAGCTGGTGCCTCCATGAACCTGCTCACGATCCCTACCACGTAAGTGATGTTGGGCCTTGTATTGCAGAGGTATCACAAACTCCCAACAATACTCCGGTACCGTGTTGCATCCACACCGGCACCAGTGTCCTTTTTACTCAGTTTCAAGCGATTCTCCATCGGTGTGTGGCAGGAATTGCATCTTGCCATGCCAGATGACTCCAACATTTTTCCGGCATAGGCACTCTGGCAAAGTGTGATCTCACCAGCGTCTTGCTTGACCTCGATTCCCATGTAGTAACTCAGGAGACCGAGATCACTCATCTCGAATAGGTTGCGCATCTTGTCTTTGAACGTGCTAATGTCGTTGATGTTGGAGCTGGTGATGA
Organism: Melocanna baccifera; assembly: GCA_036346265.1. NCBI lineage: Eukaryota > Viridiplantae > Streptophyta > Magnoliopsida > Poales > Poaceae > Melocanna > Melocanna baccifera. Next base: position 1,907,805 of record CM070700.1, read on the forward strand.
TCAAGTCGTCAACGTAGACGCCTACTAGCAGCGATGACATTCCACTGGTCCTCCAGTACATAGCATGTTCCAGAGGACTGCGCTCAAACCCAAGGGAGGCAAGCGACGCGTCCAACTTTGCGTTCCATGCCTGTGGCGCTTGACAAAGACCGTATAGAGCCTTGTGTAGCTTAAACACCATGTGCTCGTTGTTGGGGTCAACAAAGCCAGGCGGTTGATGCACATAGACCTCCTCGGCTAGGTCACCATTCAAGAACGCTGACTTGACGTCCATGTGGTGCACCTCCCAGCCTCTGTCCGTAGCGAGTGCCAGTAAGAGTCAAACCGTCTCCATTCGCGCCACCGAGGCAAAGACTTCATCGAAGTCCACCCCCTGCCGCTAAGCGTATCCTTTAGCGACTAGACGCGCCTTGAGCCCGATGGCCCTATGTCCAACTGGAAGTGCGATGATCCCCCATGTACCATTGTTGTAGATGGCAGTCAGCTCTTCTTCCATCGCCTACTTTCAGCATGCTTCTTCGAGAGGTTGGTTGACATTGGCTGGTTCCTTAGCAGCCAGAAGGCAAATCCAGCTCTGCTCGACATTGACTTCGTCCGTAGTGTTGTAGATGTTTTACTCCCGGTAGCGACATGGTTAGATGTTAACGTCGAGCATCTACGACACTACGGAGTCCTTAGATGTCAGTGTCGAGCTTGTCATCGTGGGTTGGTGGTGTCGCCCACTTGATGTCCTTAGATGCCGGTGGAGGTGTCATTTGTGGCTTTGTCGCCTGCGATGCCATTGGATCTGCTTTGGTGTTGATGTCGTTGCTTCGTCCGTGATGTCTTGCTCCGTGGTGTATGTCACGGTGAATGTGGCAGCTGGGCATGGTCCAGCATTGCATTTACCTAACTCCTAGTCCCATCCCTTATGTTCCTCGAACATAACATCATGGGTAACATGAAGCTTCTTCATCGCCGGATTGTACACCCTGTACACCTTTGCTCCTTCCTCATAGCCGATGAACACCATCGGCGTCGAGCAGTCCACTAGCTTATTCACGCCTAGCTTGACTTTCTTTACGTGTGCAGTGCAACCAAAAACTTGGAGATGGTGCACCTTCGGCTTTCTCTTGTGCCACGCCTCATACGATGTCTTGTTGTTGAGATTCCGTGTCGGCGCCCTGTTGAGGATGTAGACTATAGTTTTCACTGCCTCACCCCAGAACATCGTTGGCACGCCCATAGTCTTCAGTAGACAGCGTGCTATCTCCACTATAGTCTAGTTACGGCGCTTGGCGACCCTATTATGTTGCGGCGAATATGGTGCAGTGGTACAGTGCTTGATGTCGAGCTCATCACAGTATTCATGGAACTCGGTGGAATTGAACTCCCCACAACAGTCCGAGCGGAATGCTCTGAGCTTGTCACCGTGCTCAGTTTTTGCTAGGGTCTTGATCTTCTTGAAGAATTTGAACACCTCATCTTTGGACCTGAGCACCTCGAGCCACATATGTCTACTATGATCATCTACGATCAATAGGAAAAACTTATTACCTCCAGCCATCACCAGTGTGATCGGTCCGCACAAGTCAATATGCATCAACTCCAATGGTCGCTCGGCATGGTAAATCGTGGCCTACGGGAACGTGGCTTGGTGCTGCTTGCCGAGAGCACACCCAACACAGAACTACTCAACATGATCGACCAGTGGAACCCCAGCAGCCATTCCCTTCAGTGCTAGATTCTGTAGGGCTCAAAAATTAATGTGGCCGTAGAGTCCATGCCACAGCCATGCCACATCATCCATGCGCGTGAGCAAGCACATGGGACCAGGAAGGTTCAGCTTTAGAGTGTAAAGTCGGTTCCTGGTTTGATTCACCCGTGCCAGCAATCTTTGCTCGCAGTCGAACATGAGCAGTTCTTTGTCTTCAATCAGCACCTTGCACCCGCTCTCATCCAATTGCCCAATTGAAATGATGTTGCTACGGAGATGCGGGATGAAGTATACCTCTGTGAGAAACTGACACTCGCCATTTCAGCACTAGAACATGACAATTCCCTTGCCACGGATGTCTACGAGTGAACCATCACTGAATTTGACAGTCCCTTTTATCAATTCGTCGAGCGTTCTGAACATCGCTCGAGATCCAATCATGTGGCTGCTTGCTCCGGTGTCGAGGTACCAGACGCCGTCGCCTGCGTTCGTCAGGATCCCCTTCTCCTCATTGAGGAGCATCGATTGCTGCTGGACCTCGTTGTTAGCTTGTGATAGCTCACAATGCTCGACTATGAGTAGTGCGGGTTCTTCATTTTGCGTACGTGTCAGATGCACCTCCTCCTTATGCTTGCGGTGGGGCTTGTGGTAGTTCTTGGAGAAGTGCCCCATGTGTTCACAATTGTAGCACTTTACTTGCGACATATCATGGTGCGTGCTGGACGAGCCACTGCCCCGAGCGTCATGCCTGACTTTGTCATGCCCGCGGCCTTGCCGCCTGCCATGGCGGTGATTGTTGTTGCTACTACTGCTTCTCCAGTCTCCCCTTGCTCCCGTTTTTTGGCACGTGCGAGCCACTCCTCCTTAGTGAGGAGCAAGTGCCCTCTAGAGCTGCCTTTGTCATCGACTCCATATCGCTCCTCCACCACGCGGAGCCGCCTAGTGAGCTCGTCGATCGAGAGTGTGCTCAGGTCGAGGAGCGTCTTGATGGAGATGGCCACCTGCACGTATCGTGAGGGTACGACTCAAAGAAACTTTCTCACAATCTTGGATTCCTTGATTGTGTTGCCTGGGATGCGAAGATTGTTGACGAGTCCCGTAATCCGCATCGAGAACTCGTCGACGGTCTCACCATCCTTGAAGGCAATATTCTCAAATTCTTTGCGGAGCTTTTGCGCGTTCGCCTCGCGCACTCGATCAACGCCCATCCGCTGCACCTTCGCGACGTCCCACACCTGTTTTGCCGTGTCCTTCACGGCAAGTGTTGACAGCATGTTGGACGGCATCGCATGGAGGATCGCGGATAGTGCCATCTTGTCGTCACAGAAGTAGCGTCGCCCAGCTCAATTGCTCGCCACAGGCCCTATGCCTGCAAGTTAACTTTCATCACGAGAGCCCAGTCGGAGTAGTTTGTGCGCGTCAGCATGGGGGTAGACCATTGTCCCTTCGCTCTTCCTTGTCAACTACTGCACAACCACCTCGTGGCCGCACACCCTCGTCCTGCTGCGCTCGCGGATCCTCGGTGGAGTAAGGGACCTCAAAGGAGACTCTGATCCATCGCCAGACATTGTCGACAGGACCTCTTTACCGCTCTGATACCAATTGTTGGAACATAGACGACCACACACACGACTACGAGTACCTAGTACTTGTTTATGACTTCGGTACAAACGACTATGAGTACCTAGTACTCGTTGATGACCACGACACACTCGACAACTCTCACGACTACAGTGGTTTTACGACTGCTACAGTGTTTCCACGACTGCTACAATGATTTTATGACTGCTACAGTACTACTGCTACAGTGATTCTGCGGCTGTTATAGTACTAATGCTACAATAATTTTACAACCGCTACAGCGATTCTACGACTGTTACAGTACCACTGCTACAGTGATTCTATGACTGTTACAGTACCACTGCTACAATGATTTACGACTGTAAGCAGTTGTTTATAACTTCAAGCAGTCGGTCATGACTTTGAACACTCAGCTACGACGTAAAAATAAGGGTCTCTAGCTACAACCTAACCATCTTCATCTCGTGGCAACTGTTGAGATACGATAGATTACACTGTTAGTGACCCACGTGAAAGGAAATGTGCATAAATGTTCTTCCAATCGAAAACATGTGCGAAAGCTAAGCAAGTGGCCTTGCTGTCAATCCTACGTAGAGGTAGGACACTATTTGGACCCTTAAGGTGTGAGCTAGCTACTGTAGCCAGGCTAAAAATGCAGCTTAAAAGCTATCACACTGCTAAACTAAGATCTCTTTTTTTCTTTTTTTGAAATCGTGTTAAACTCTAACAATGCTGCTTCAAGGTGTGGTGACTCGAGAGTAACCCATTTTACCTTAAAAAAAGGAGTAATCCATTTTGGCATAATATAAGTAGTGCATGTAGATTTATTGATGTTTTTCTTTTTTCCCTTTTATTTATCCGACCTTTTCTTTTTTGTATTTATAAATAACACTCTGAAAACTATCCCTATTTCTAAGGTATTTAAGCAAGATAGTATGGTCATTTTCTTTTCTTTCTTTTGATTTTATAACCTTGTGCCCACTCAAACTACAACTTTATATGACAATGAATAGGGGAGTTAACACGTGTATATGACATGTGCATAGTCCTGTAGTCCATCCGTGCCCACCCAAAATACTACTTTATATGACACGTGTATACTGCTACAGTACCACTGCTACAGTGATTCTGCGGCTGTTACAGTATCACTGCTACAGTGATTCTACGGCTGCTATAGTACCACTACTACAGTGATTCTACGACTGCTACAGTACCACTGCTACAATGATTCTATGACTGTTACAGTACCACTGCTACAATGATTTACGACTTCGAGCAGTTGGCTACGACTTCGAGCAGTTGTCTATGACTTCGAGCAGTCGGCCACGACTTGGAGCACTCAACTACGACCACGAGCACTCGGCTACAACCTCGAGCACTTGGCTATGACCACGAGAACTTGGTTATGACTTCGAGCACTCGAACACTTGGGGATTTCTGTACTCGATAACGACAATAAGAGAATGAAGTATTGTGCTATGCTAAAACTGCGCAGCTTTTCTCAGTTTTCTTCTTAGATTTATATGATGCGAATACAAAGCAAAACTAAAACTTATTGCCTATTTTTACGCTATGATCCGTTTTAGCCGTGTCATCCCACGTCGAGCGTAACTACGTCTCCACTAACTACAGAGTATTGAGGTATGCTAACTCGAGAGTAACCCATTTTACCTTAAAAAAGGAGTAACCCTTTTTGGCATACCTTTATTTATCCGACCCTTTCTTTTTTGTATTTATAAATAACACTCTGAAAGCTATCCCTATTTCTAAGGTATTTAAGCAGGATAGTATGGTCATTTTCTCTTCTTTCTTTTGATTTTATAGCCTTGTGCCCACTCAAACTACAACTTTATATGACAATGAATAGGGGAGTTAACACGTGTATATGACATGTGCATAGTCCTGTAGTCCATCCGTGCCCACCCAAACTACTACTTTATATGACATTGAATAGGGGAGTTAACACGTGCATACGACATGTGCTGATGTCCATAGTCCATCCGGCCGATCACTGTACCATATTTAAGCTTGGACGGTACATTGACAGAGACTCTCGATGCCTGCCAACATAGTTTGCCTTGTGCCTCTAATGTCAAATTGTTACGAAAAACTATATAGTGCTGATCGTTTGCCCAATCATTTTTTCCCATTTAGATGTGTATGTGTGTAGGATTATATAAGAATTTATTGTTTAATGTTGTGATGAACTATTGCTATAGTTCTATAGTGGTTATTCGATTTTGTAAAAGATTTCTTTTTGTTTAGACTATTTTACGGAATTTTAAGAGAAGTGGTAGTATCGTCTTGAAAGGAGCGGTAGTACCAGTTTCAACAGAAATTGAGGATTCTGGGTTTTGAGTCATGGATGGAGTTTAGGTGACTTAGGTCATTGCATTAAGGTTGCATGCTGTATGATTTTGCTAACGTGAGTTAAGTTGTGAAGAACTTGTGTCCGAAAATGATTTCTTTGTCTTTAGATGTGCAAGGACGCTTGAAGTCACCATGGTTGACGGCGAGGATCGGGGCTACGCTTATGGAGGAGTTAAGGCTCAGAACGATCAAGGATGCCAGGTGAAATGATAAGCTCAAGCATGGCACAAGAAAGGCGAAAAATATTGAAGGCGAGTTCGAATGGCGAGTTTGCACCATGTGGGTTGGTCGATCCAAGTGAGGCGTGGTCCAGTGAAATTGGAGCGGGAGATACTTGCCGATGCGTGGCATGTCAATAGAGAACCTACACGTGGCAAGTATGGTGATTGTTTGCAATGAAAGAGGAAGACCCGATTAAAAAAAGGGTATTTTGGTAGTTTGGTCAAAATACTGGAATCTACTTTTGATCAAAACTACAGTGTATGAGTGACGCTTGGAGAGCGGTTTAGGTCAAGGGAAAACTGGTTTGATTAAGATAGATCAAGGGTAAATGACTTAGCGAACTCAGATTTATGCGTTTTGAAAAGTATGCATAAGTGAACTTGTGTGAGTAAAACTCGTGTGTGTGGGGTTATTGGGTTTTTTCCATTGTACTAAGTAGATAGTATCTACTAAGGCTAGGTGTGACTGGTTAGCCCACCTATATAAAGGGATTGGGATGAAGACTTGTGTTAACCATTAAATTCATCTCTCGTGTGCTCTCATGTTTCAGGTTAGGGTTTGAGAGTTGGGTGTGTTGTGGGCTTTCTGTCCTCTAAGATAGAGTGGCTGTAAAACTTACCTCATCAAGTAAGCAATATATTAATCTTTGATCAACTCCATGAGTCTCTCATGTTTTGATTTATTTGCTCTTATTTTGATGGGTTTTGATCTCTCATTGTAACATCTTGAAATTCTAAATGAGCAAATTAAAACTTTTATTCGCATCTTATTGGCATTTAAATTTCTTTTGTAATTTTAGTTGAGTTTCCCAAAATTGTGTTATGCAAATTAATATTGGAGCATAACTCCCAGGTAAAATAATAAAGATACAAGAAATATAGCAGATGCAACATAATTTAAAATACAATATATGAAAAACAAAAATCAAATATAAGAGAGTAAAACAAAAGGGTAAATTCAAAATTTTTGAGAAAAATAAAATCCAAAAATTAGAAACCAAAATATGAAGGTAAGTCAAATAAAATGAAAAGCAAAATGATGTTAAAATGAAATTTGCATCCAAACAATTCAACCAAGTTATGACTTGAAAAGTTAACATAAAACTTGATTTCCAATCTTGCTGGCAATCCCCTTCTATTTCTCTCCTTCCTTTCTTTCTCTTTCACATGGGCCCACCTCGTCTCTCCTTCCCCCTTTCTTTTCTTGCTTCTTCCCATGCGCTGCTCCACCCCGCCCCTGGTATTCACTCGCGCCTCCCCCATTTCCATCGCGCGCCGCCCCTAGTTTTTCCCTCGCCTCCATGCCGTCTGTGCTCCCCCACGCCCTGCTGTTTCCCCCCTAAGCACCCCTACTCTCTCTCATCCTGTCACCCATGCCCTGCTCTACCGTCGCCTCCCCACACCGCTCCCTGTGTGCGCATCACCCACGCCAGAGCCCATGCCAAGCACTATGTCTGGGTCACCAACAACAGCGTCCTCCTTGCTATAAACTACCCCGGCGCCTTCCCTTCCTCCTCCCCTTGCTCCCTCCATTGCCAAACCGAGCCTCAGTCCGAGCGGCGGCCACGATCTCTGCCCGAGATTCCAGCCGCTCCAGTGCTTCCCTTCCAAAAGTAGAGCGTCATCCCGTGTTGATGGATGCCCTCTCCTTCCTCTCTCATCTAATTGGATTGTTATGCACGGAGTTCATTGGGACACCGATCTTCATCGCCTCCAACCGAGAATGGCCACCATCACCGCTAACTCCGTCTCGGTGAGCCTCCATCCAATTCCTCATGATGAGAGTAACACCATGGCCTCACCAACTCTCCCTGATCGCCAGATGGAGCTCTTCCTCACCCTAGGCCGCCGCCGTCATAAGACCACCTACCGCCGCCCCAGGCTCACGTTGCCAGGTTGCCTTGGCATCTCTCCGCCCCTGCCGGCCGCTTGGTAAGCTTCCTGGCACCCTTCTCCTACTCATGCCCCTCTCCCTTCTTCCTCTTCTCTGCCGACGCTGCTGCTCCATGTTGGCCCCGCCGCCGGTTGTTTGAGCCACCGCCCGTTGGCTCCCGGTGCCGTTCCGGCCGGTGCGCTTCCACCTCTAGCTTCACTGACTCTCCAGGAGCCCGTTTTACCCATTACCATCGAAGCTCCCGCCCTGCCTCACCATCGCCGTTGGTGCCGGAAGCTTGCGCCGCCGCCCTTGTTTCAGTTCACTGCTCCGCCGTCGAAGCTTTTTCCCCTGGATTACCTCTCTGTTGAATGGGAAGACAACAACTCAGTCCTTGAGAATGTGGCATATGGGACGATTTTTCTTAAGGAGGAAATCCAATTAGCAACTTGTGACAAATTAATTCATCTTTTAATTAAAAGCAAGCCTTATTTATACATTATGTAAACTATTGGTAATTAAAAATTTAAATGTCATGAAAATCCTTTTAAATAGTAGCTAATACAAACAATTAGCATAAACTTAAATAAAAGTATAATGGCCTATTATCTAATGACGGATATATATATATATATATATATATATATATATATATATATATATATATGTGTGTGTGTGTGTGTGTGTGTGTGTGTGTGTGTGTGTGTGTGTGTGTGATAAGAAATAGGAAGAAATTGTTGAAAATCAAATAAGGTTCTAAAGAAAAGAAAATGTGTGTAATTATGGATAATTAATAAGAAATTGCTTTTGGAATTAAAATGAACACGGTTGGCGCAAATTTTATGACAATAAAGATTAATGAATTAATCCTCATATAAGAGTTAACTAAAACAAGATCATGCATGGACTATTCCCCCAGATAGCAAGTAGATGTCATGTGCTTAAAAATTTAATCAGTAATAGCTAACCTAAGAATGATTGCCAACCGAAGAATAGCAAGTCAATTATTTACGGAAAATTAATGTAAAGATATATATATATATATATATATGCATGCTCTCGTAAGCTTGATACCTTAAAACTGTGCAAAGATCGTTTCCAAAGTTCCTAGATAGGTCTTGACAAAACGAAAAGTAAATCACCCAAGTAATAAATTAGTCTCTCCTCAATCTGAATATTCGACATAAATTGAAGAAAAATTGTGTAACAAGATTACACTGCATGAATTATCGAGGGCAAATGATTAATAGGGCGTCTTTAATTAAAAAGAATCATATGGTGCGTCTATTAAAATCCCCTGAGCATCGGTCAATAAAATAATTTTGCCAATTGTGTTTAATGAACAAGTTAATATTAGGACCACATAAAATAATACATCTCTAGTTACTAGAAGTATGAAATATAAGACTAATTCGATAAATCAAAAATCACATACATTGCGTATGTAACACATGCCTTAATTCGTAAATGTTAGCCCCCATGATAAAAATAATCTCGCTTGCCTATATCTTAATGAACCAATTGATGATAAGACCAGATAATTATACCATAATTGCAATAACTTGCCAACACACCAATGGATGGTAATTTAAATCCTATTCATCTTAGACTTTATCTCAGAGGAGCGTTTTACCCGAAGATGTGCGTAAACCCTAGAAAGGCTAAGTAGTCATCGATCATTAGTAAATAATAATTTAAAAAAAATTAACTATTAATTAGTAATTGGACAAATGAGCAATCCCATTCTTTAGTAACTTATTAAATTGATCATGCATCCAAATCCTTTGCTTATCTGGCAACTACACCTCAAAATAATAATATATTGTGAATCCCTTGAAGATAAGGATTAAAAAGATTGATATAGATATACTGATGGTCCGCAAATCTATGTGTCCATAGGTCTGACCTGACTCATGGAACTTTCTTAATAAATACCAAATTGTAAAAGAAATTATTAAATAAAAGGGGGTCAAGCCATGGTATTCTACAGTCAGCTATGTCTAGCCATCTTTGAACCTGAAGCAGAATATTCCTGCGAATAGTCCTCCCGCCATAATACTTCCTTTTCCTTTTTGCCATTCATCGCTCTGCTCCAACCCCGTTGACTCCGTCAATTCTCCGCACTTAGTCAATCCTACCTAAATTTACCCTTTAACTCATAATAAAGCTTAAATTGAGTTTATTTGGGTTTATTTGGACTTTCTTGAGTTATTTGCGTTTATTGCATTCCATCGTTTAGTGCGTAACTAGAGACTGGAATCATGGAGAATTAGTCGATCCAGCAAGACCAAAATCCACATGAGGATGAAAACCAGAAACTCAAGATCAATAAACGAGAAAGCCTTGAGTGTGCTCAAGACCGCGGTAAACCGCGTAAGGTGAGTCAATACTTCGATTATTTTGAATGCCCATTTTGCAAATTATTTAGATTCAAATTAATAAACTGCATGTTGTTATTTATGTACAATATTATGTTTGTTTTTAATATTCTAGCTAAGTGCCTTTACTTAAGTACTAATATTATACCCCTTAGTACATTGATCAATGAGCCTTGTTATCCCTAAGAAAAATTATAAATGTAATTGTTTCAAAAATCAGTTACGTATATATTATACGGCCTAGCACTGCTTAGTTTCCGGGGGTGTTAAAATACCCCGACATCACATGTAAATACAAAGAGTAGTTTTGGGGCATGGAAATGGTCGTGTATTTTTAAAATGATCCATTATTTTATGCCCCGAAAATCCCTAAATTTCTTATATGTCTGGGCGGATGGTTCGGGGGCATGGTGCATTGGAGTGCACGAGTGTGTATATTGTGGTAGAACCGCTCAGATAACCCAGGGACCTAATCGGGTCATGAACTCCCATTGTAAAATAGTATAACTGCAAGTCTGCAAAGTGCAACTGGGCTGAGTAAACCTATCGAACCTCGAACTCAACCTATCGAACCTCGAACTCATCTCACAGGTTGGGGAATGAAGTGCCGGAATGCCAAGGCCTATTATGGCTAAAGGGACACCAACAGGAATGGTGATTTGTTTCTCTGTCTTGCTAGCACTATGGGGAGCAGAGCCTAGAGGTGCTAGTAATAGTGATTAACATCCCACGCAACATATGGGTCCCACTGCAAGTAGGAACACCCCATAGGGTGAGATGAGACCCTGAGGCCAGATAGTTTTGAAAGGTTACTGTGATGATCTACTCAACTGCATGACTAAGGAATCATGCGGGGCAACAAGCGGATTGTTTGTTGTGGTGAAAGTGTACACACTCTGCAAGCATTTCAATCTTTTTGGCTCCCTGAAATTTTTGTTAAATTGCATATTTTCTTGGCTCAAAACTGGATATATTCACAAGGTCCGTTGGCTAGTTTTTCCGAGAGCAAAGTATTTGATTCTTGCGGTCAGGAAGTAACAGGAGATAAGTTTATGTGTTCCCTGTTTGCTGTTTTATTCTGAATTTTTCTTCCAGTTCTTTCGACTTGCTTTGCCTCTCTTTTTAGCTATTTTAGCCAGGTCTCTGGGAGCATTTTCTGTGTTCAGTTGCTGCTATTTTCTGCTATCTATCTGTGGTTATTTGGCTGTTGCTAGTTGCTGATTTTTGGTTCAGCTTCCAGCTTTTACTTTGTGCTTTTCAGCTTTTTCTTTGTGCTTTCAGTTTTTACTTTGTGCTTCTTTTGCTTTGTGTTTTCAGCATTTACTTTGTGTCTTTCAGCATTTACTTTGAGATTTTCAGGCTATTTTGGACAGTAATTTGTGTTACCTTCAGTTGTTGTTTTCTTTACTCTATTCTCAGCCAGCAGTGCTGTTTTAAAAGTGCAATTTTCTGCAACATTCAACCCCCTCTGTTGCCATTTCGGTCCTTCATTCTCTTGCTGTGCTCAATTTAAAAATTTAAAAGTATGAACATTTTGTTATCTTCAAAATTTCAGCTTGGAGTTGCTGGGTTTTGTGTTTTTCAAAATCCTCATTCCTCTTATTTCCCAAAAATTCAAAAAAAAAGAAACCCCCCGAGCAGCCCAAATAGGCCCAGTTGACCTGCCCGCCCCTCTCCCCCCTTTATCTCTCTGTCGGCACAAGACGCCGCGCCCCCCGCAGCTGTCACCACCTAGGCCGCCCCTCCCCCTCCCTACATGGGCACGAGATTTCCCTGTGGCATCGTCGCAGCTTCCCCGTACTACTTCGTCGAGCTAGATGCCCTTCCCCCCGTCCTAGCCTCGTCGCTTGGGCGCTCTGCCGTACCCCTGTCACGATCGCCGCTCTGCCCCTTGAGACTCGCCATCGCGTCAACGCTGCTGTGCTCGAGGCATTGCCCTGAAGTCTACCCTGCCATTGCTCACCCTCTCCGGCCCATAGCCTTTCTTCGTGGCGACGCCGCCGTCCCAGCCGTACGAGTGCCGTTGCATCAGCATCACCACCCTCACTGCAGGGCAATGAAGCTCCCGCACCATCGCGCACACATCACCACCCCCTTTCCCGCCTAGCTACCGTAGAGGCAATCGAGCATGCACCACCCCAGTCCTGTCTGCCTTAATTGAAGCCAACGCTCCCCACTCATGAACATACAGCAAAGACCCCCCCTTCCAGCTCGCTTAGAGCTCAATCGTGCCTATCGACGCACACACTCGCCACCGCTCTGCTCTCCTTGGCGATCTCCAACGCCAGCCACCCCGAGAACCCATCAAGCCTCCACAACCCCTAATTAAATCAGTGGGCCCCACACGTCATACTCTCAGTAATTAAAAACCCAGAATTTAATTTAAATTTATAATAAAGCCGGTGGGACCCACATGTTAGAGAGAGAACTCTCTCTCCTCTGTTATTTTTGGGATTTTGAGAGACCATGTGGAGGTAATATCTTGTTTGTGATGAATAATTGACGCTTGTTTTAGGGAGTTTGAGTTTGTTATGGGTATTTCATGCTTGAGTATTGTCTTTTGATGCGAATGTATGATTATACTATCTCGAGCGGTGCTATGTGATGTTTTCTTGTCTGTGATGACTGCAGGACTTTGAAGCTGAGTCGTGGTGAGGCATGAGATGGCCGAACTAGGCACGGGCGGTGCTAAGGTCAAAGCGGTCAAGAGATGCTGAAGATGGCGAGGGATCAAAGTGCCTGCGAGGCTTGGACAGCAAGCAAAGAGGAAGCTTCCAGGAAAGTGTAGGAGTGGCATTTTGGTAAATGCGCAAGGCTGCAAAGAGGAAGCGGATTTGGTTTTGAGTTAGTGGGTAAAGCAAGCATGTGAACCCGGTAGTGGAGGCTATAAATAGAGGGTGTTCTCTAATAACCTTTGGGGGTTTCTCTAGTGTTTGTTCTCTATGTATGGGTGTGTGTTTCCCCTCTATGGGCTGATGTGAGGAGAATAGGCAGCAGTAGAGCTTCTCTCCATTGTGTGTGCTTATTTCTTTTGAGTTCATGTAATGGATTGGCTGTAGATAACTCTTAGTAATCATTCATATCCCTGCTTTAATATAAGAAATCTTGTATTTGAGATGTTCTAGCTATTTTCTTTCTCTTGATCTGCACTATTGCTGCTCTCTGTTCTTTCTGTTTTGCTCTTCTTTGCTGAATAGAAATCTTGTTGAGAAGCTGCAGTGTTATTTGCTCTGAACTGGGAAATACCCCAAGGTTATTTGGCCAATCCATTCCCCAGAGCAAATCTTGTTTATTGCAGTTTTCTCTTCAAGATTTGGTCTGCTGCAATGTTCTTCTGTTTTCAGTTTCCTAGCCTCTCATTTGGTATCTACTGTTTCTATACAACCTCAGTTTCGGCCAGCAGATTATCTAGGTTTTAGGTTCTGCGCTTTCTTTAGTTTATTTACTGTGGTATTTTTGTTTTTGGTCAGCTGCTGCATCTGATTTGTTCAGTGGTCTGTGTCCCCTCTTTTCTGCTCTTTTCAGATTTGCTTTTCTTTCGGTTTTGCTTTCCTCTTTTGGGTTGCGCTTTACATTTTAAATCTCGCCACTCTTTCACTTCCAAGTTCAAATATCGATTCTGCAGAGTTCTCGCTTTAATTTGTCGCTTTATGCTTTTCTATCAAACATCCGATGCAGTGATATGCCTCTGCGAACAGTCCGTCTGTAATCTCTTTTGTGGCTGTAATTTTTCAGTTCTTTTGGCAGCAAAAGCAACTTTCAGTTGCAGTTCAATTGCTTCTATTTTGTGGTTGCAGAATCTCAATTTTAGGCAGCAAAAATAGTCGCTGTTTCAGCCTATTATTAGTCTGTTTTTTGCTACAGATTTTCAGCTTTAGACAGCACAAGTAATCTCTGTTTTTGTTGCAGTTTTTCAGCTTTAGGCAGCACAAGTAATCACTATTTTTAGTCTGTTTTCCGTCTGTTCTTGGCTACAGTTTTTCTGTTTTAGGCAGCAGATTTTGTCCAAGTATAGTCTTTGATCTGTGATCATCAGTCAAGTCTGATTTCTCAGTTTTTTGCAAAATTGCTACTATAGCTATCGAAGAAGAAAAGGTGTGAAAATGCACGGGGCAGATTCAAGGCGCCATTCACCCCTCTCTATTGCCATTTTCGATCCTTCAATTGGTATCAGAGCTGATTAGCTCTCTTCTATAGATCTTAACTGATCTATTGAGCCATGGCGACAGACAAGTATTCCACCAAACCTCCTATCTTCGAAGGGGTTGACTATCCCTTCTGGAATAGTAGGATGGAGACTTACATACAGGCTCAGGGCTGTGCGATCTGGCGAAAAGTCAAAACTCGTTCTATTGTTCCTGCCGATGAGAACATCAGTCTGACAAACATGCATGATGTTGAGGTAAATGGTAAGGCAAGGGACATCATAATCCAAGGACTGAGCCGAAGAAAATTTGATCGTATTTCTCATCTTTCGTCGGCCTACGACATCTGGATGACCCTCTATGCATACCATGAGGGCACCACCCAGATCAAGACCGTACGATAGGACCAATTCAAGCGAGATAACAACAAGTTTGAAATACTCGCTGGAGAGTCCCTTGATGAGTGCTTTGCGAGGTTTCACAAGATTTGAAGCAACCTTCGAGCGGTCGGTCTCACATACCCCGACTCGGACAACGCTCGACAAATGCTTACAGCTTTGGATCTGCGTGTTTGGAAGATGAAGGTGACCACCATCAAGGACACCACTGACCTGTCGATATTGACTCTTGATGCATTGTACTCACACCTCAAGACTCACGAGATTGACATTGTCTCTCGCAAGTCGAAGTCTCAGTCGATGGCTTTGGTCACCGATCCCAGTCCTGCTTCTGATGTTTTCTCTGATATTGCTACTGGTTTTTCCCTAGCTGCTCTCTGTGAAGTAACTGATGATCAATTAGAGCAGCTATCAGAGGACCAGTTAGCTCTTCTAGCCAGAAAGTTTTTCCATACTTACAAGAGAGTGAGGGATAGAAAGAGGAGTGGGCCGATAATCTGCTTCGAGTGTGGTAGCCCCAACCACATTCGAGCGAACTGTCCCAAGCTAGAGAAGGGCAAAAACGACTACGGCGGTGTGAGCAAGAATGACTACATCAACAATAACCGCAATAAGAAGCCTCCAGCTCACGCCCAAGGCAAAGAGAAGAAGTTTCGCAATCTTGACAAAGCCAAGAAGCTCTTCCACTGTGTCCTCACCGCCTTCGACGACATCGACTTCAGCGACGTGGATGGGTGGAGTGACGACGACAGCAAAGATGATCAAGATCTCAAGGATGACGAGATCAACATGTTGATGGTGCTCTGACTCGCTCTTCCATAGTAATCAAGTCCAGTAACAGCTTCAGGTCTGCTCATAGACCTTTTGACTTTTTGAGTGATGGAGAGCGTAGGGTAGTTAGAGGGCAGTCGTGTGTGACTACTTCTTCTACTCGTCGTGTGACTCAGTATTGGGTTTCAAAATCTCTTTTGATTTATCCTAGTACAGAGCCATTCCTCTCTTGTTGACTCAGGTTCACCGGGTGTAACATCCTGATTTTCTGGGATTTTTAAAACCTTGTTTTCAAAAATAAAATTTCTGGAATTTTCTGAAATTAAATCAAGCTCAAATTAAATTTTTAGAATTTAAAAAGATTTAATCTGATTAAAATAAACTTTAACATAAGTTGAAAATATTTTATTTGAATTCCTTGTGTCACAAGGAATTTTCTGGTATTTTTTGGTGAATTTTTGGGATTTATTTGCTATTTTCTAGAGCTTTTGGTATTTATTTGAAATTTCTGGAATAAAAGAAATCGGGGAAATCCCCGCAGCCGCCCGATCCCACCGCCTCCACGCGTCGGCCGTCTGGCCCGTATCCTCGTCCCATGCCGCCGCTCCCACCTCCCTCGCTTCCCCGCCGTCCGATTCGCCCGCCTGCCGCGCACTAGCCGCAGCCGTCCGATTGCTCCCCGTGCCACGCAGCAGCATACGCTCACTCCGCGCCCTTGCCCGCTCCCCGCATCCCGCCCTCGCCCCCGAGCCGTCGGATCTGCCCCCTTTCCTCGTGTCCCGCATCCGCTTGCCCAATTGCGCCCGCGCCCGCGAAATTGTAACCCTAGCGCCACACCGCCGCTCTGCTCTGAGCTGTCCGCTTTGCCACGCGGCGTCATCCCGTGCAGCTCACCCCGCGTCTCGCCCTGACCCTCTCCCCGCCGTTGGATCAGCCACGCGTTGTCCCCTCCTGCTTTCGTTCCCGATCGAAACCCTCGTGCCGCCCGTCTCCGACTGCGCCTCGGTTCACGTGCTATAAAACCCGCCGCCGCCTCGGTTTGTGCGCTCCACCCGTCGCCGCCGCCAACGCCTCCTCTTCCACCCGACTGCTGCTTCCTCTCGCCATGCCGAGCCTCCGTTGCCGAAGACTGTCGCCGCGCCAGTCCTCGCCGCCGGTGAGCGCCGACGCCTGTGGCCCCTGTACCTTCGCCGGTGTCTCGCCGTCGACCCGAGCCTCCGCACTCGCCGTCGTCGTCGCGTTCGTTATCGCCGGTGACAACCCCGCTGCCCGCTGGGTCTTCCGCCGTGCGCAATGGTCGCCGGAGACCACCCCGCCGACGTCGCACTCGCACGCCCGCGCGCCCGCCGACCCCACCGCGCCCGCGCGCGCTTCGCCGCGCGGGCGCCATCCCGCCTCGGTCTGCACGCCCGACCCCCGTCCCCGCGTTCACCCGTGCCGCACCTGCACCCGCGCCCACGTCCTCGACGCTTTGCGCGGCGCGCCCACCACGCGTTGGCCATCCGATGGCCGCCACGCCCCATCTCCACCGCTCGTTCAGATCTGAACCAGCGCCCCGGATCCCGTCACGTGGCCTTTCTCCAGCCATCGGATTCAGTCGCCGCCGATGCACCGGAACCCTCCACGTCAGCCCTACCCATGTGGCACGCCACGTCAGCCCTAGGTCCACGTGGCATGCCACGTGTTCGCCACGTCAGCAATGGTCGACACCAGGTGCCACGTGGTAGCCACATCAGCCCTAGCTCACTACGTCAGCACCGCCACCCGCATGCACTATTTCGTGGACCGGGTTCACGATGGACTGATTTTCCCATGGACCGAGTCTACAGCACAGTAACTTTTTAGATTTTCCCAAATTTCCTTTAGATTAGATTTTCCGAGAGTCCGTTGTCCTTCGTCCTAGCTCCGATTGACCCCGTTCTTTTTTCTAAATTCATCTAAAATCGAGCTCTAGCTTTTGGTTCTAGTTTCATATTTTTTTTGGAGTTCTTTTGGTTATCATTTTATGTGTTTTTCTTGTTTTGGTCGTTTTCTCTCTCTCGTTAGATTCGGATTCTGGAGGAGCAGGATCTACGCTCGAAGACCAAGAGTACCTCGCTTAGCATAACCAAGGCAAGTCGTGTCCTTTAATCATGTTGAACTCAGTTTGTAATCTATTATTTAATTATTTTATTTTAAATTACATTGCATCGCTACTTTTATTCAAACCTTGTAATTGGTAGTTATTGTCCCCAAATTGATTATCTCTCCTTGATAATTTGGAACACTCTTATGCTATTGTCACCTTAGGTTGGGTTATTATTTAGTGATGCTTTGTTAACTGTCACATGGGATTGGTGCGATAGAATTACTTAGCCTTGCTTAATTTTACGAATGGTTTCATCATCACATGTGAATTATTAATTTGACTTAATGATATATGGAACTACGGTTGGTGCCACGTTTATTAAAATTCGGGCCATGGTATTGATGTGTCATTAGCATGGTTATACAAACTTGGTTTTACACTCGGGCGATTGATTGTGTAGTAAAGGGGGAAGTGCAGGTTCACTTCGGGGGATGTGGTAGTCTCGCCCGGGTAGAAATTAAGGACTTAACTTTGTGCACCATTGATCTGAGCCTTACCGTGCAAACCACATGTCTAGTATGGGATGGACTTGGCTGATTAATTTGGGATGTTTTAATTTCAATCTCGCCATTGTGATAAACATGGTTGCTGATTTCCATGAGGCGCAAGGGGGGTGTGATGCGAAACCCTAGCGGGCGGGATTAGGTTTGAACTAAACTTTGTAAAGGCCTTGTTGTGATTTTCTTTAACGTGAGAATTATCACATCGTGTGGGTACAGTTGTGCAACCTCTGCGGAGTGTAAAACTATTCGAATAGCTGCGTCCTCGGTCATGGACAATGCTCGATGATTTCACACGAGGTATAGTTATTTCTGAAAACTTGTGGATTGTGGTAGGACAGTGGATGGTTAATTCACTGTTAGTTTAGCTTATGGATGGGAGGTCGATAAGCGGTTGGTTTAGCTTGTGGATGGGAGGTCTGCAAGTGGTTATGTCAATTCCTTTTATTATTTATTTATTATTGTTTTACTTAAAGTTCACTTTCAATCTATTTACTGTATTTACTTTCAACTGTCATTTATGCAAAGTAACCTTTCAGCCTTTCTTTGGTAGGCCTTGCATACTATATTGCATTCATTTGTTACAAACGACTTGTTGAGTACCAATGTACTCACGGCTTTATGCCCAATGTTGCTCAGTTGAGGAAGAGGAGTATCACCAGCAAGAGGTTCCAGAAGGAGATTACTTTGACGACTTCGCGGATTAGGCTTCGTTCTCCACTCGATAGCCTGTGGGCTTGTCGATTGACCACTACACTTTATTTTGGTTTTCCGCTGCTAGATTTTCTTAAGCCCTTCGGGCTAGTCTATTGTAAGCTTGGCCATAAGGTTGTACTTTTGGATATTTATTAATATTTGAGTTTTTCCTTTATTTAAACGTGTATATGGTTGTGATGACATCTATGTTTGACTGTGTGCACTAGCGTGATCCTAGGACTAGTGCAGTATACACAGAGAGTCCGGATTTGCATATTGGGGTCTCGACACCGGGTAGGAAAGGGAGAGGTATGGCTTGTGAACTCCGAGTGTTCTCGATACATGACCAGAAATTCTCGTTGGTTCTCTTCCCTAGCCCGAGCTCCAAGTGATGAGACTATCACCTTCGGAGATGCCTCTTCTGGGCGCGTTATCGCTAAAGGTACTGTGAGCGTTAATGATTCCTTTGTTTTAAAAGATGTCACCTTTGTGAGTAAGCTGCAATACAATTTGTTGTTTGTTTCCCACTTATCGCTGATGATTTTGAGGTGAGCTTTAAGAAAAACGTTTGCAAAATTCTTGATTTTTCGGGGAGTCTGGTTTGCTGTATTTCTAGATATGGGAGGATCTTTCGTGCTGATTTTGTTGAGTCTTTTGATGATCCTATCAGGTGTTTAGTTGCTTTTGAGTCCCGTGACCTCACTTTCTAGCATAGGAGACTTAGTAATATTGGATTCGACCATTTGACCCGAGTTAGCGGCCATGATATCATTCGTGATCTAATTTGCGCTCCTTGCCGGCATGGCAAGATGGTTGCCGCTTCTCATCCTCCAGTCACAGTGACTATGACTGATGCACCAGGACAGCTGCTCCGCATGGACACAGTTGGTCCAGCTAGAGTGCAGTCAGCAGGAGGGAAGTGGTACATTCTTGTTGTGGTCGATGTCTTCTCGAGATACTCTTGGGTGTTTTTCTTAGCCTCGAAGGATGAGATATTTACCCATTTTTAAGGTCTTTTTAGTAGGCTTTCTGTTGAGCTCCCAGATGCCTTACGAGCGATCCACAGTGACAATGGCACGGAGTTCAAGAATTCCTACTTTGAGAGGTTTTGCATTGAGACAGGTGTAGAGCACCAGTTCTCTTCTCCATACGTCCCTCAGCAAAATGGCGTTGTGGAGAGGAAGAATTGTACTTTGGTCGAGATGGCTAGGACGATGCTTGATGAGTACTCTACACCTAGGAAGTTTTAGGCTGAGGCCACAACCACCGCGTGCCACATTTGAAACATAGTTTTTCTGAGGGTACACTTGCATTGCACTTCTTATGAGTTGAGATACGAGCGAAAGCCCAGCGTCTCGCATTTTCGTGTGTTTGGTTGCAAGTGTTTTATTTTGAAGTCTAGGAACCTAGATAAGTTCGAATCACGATCTTGTGATGGGATCTTTCTGGGTTACTCAACTTCTTCGCGGGCGTATAGAGTCTAGAACTGCGAGTCTAGCAAATTAGTAGAGACCTGTGAGGTAACTTTCGATGAGGCTAGTGCAGGAACTAGGCTCGATATCTCAGGTTCTGTAGAACAGTCCAAACCCATCTTCGTGGATGTTGAGGAGGTTGGAGATGAGGGTTGTCTTCCCGATCTAGTTCCTTCTCCCCTTGAGGTGCCTGCCTCTTCCACCGCACCTCAAGGAGATCAGCCCATTCCTTCCACATCTTCTGGAGTTAGTGGCTGTGTTCCTACCTCGTTAGCTCATGAGGTAGAGGCCACTACTTCTTCTCATCCTGGACCTCCCCATCATATCCAAAAACATCATCCTTTAGAATAGATAATAGGAGATCTCTTTGAGCGCGTCACATGCTCAAAATCTGGCGTGTCTTACTTCTGTCTCCACTCTGCCTTCGTCGCCTCCTTCGAGCCCAAAGATGTTAGTCATGCTCTTTCTGATGAGTCTTAGGTCAATACCATGCATGAGAAGTTGGAAAACTTTGAGAGAAACAAGGTCTGGTCGCTTGTTGAGCCCCCTAGAGGTCATAATGTCATAGGTACCAAGTGGGTGTTCAAAAACAAGCAGAATGGGGATGGGGTTGTCATTTGAAGCAAGGGTAGATTGGTAGCTTAGGGTTTTTTCTAGGTTGAGGGTTTAGATTTTAAAGAGACCTTTGCCCCTGTAGCTACGTTAGAGGCTATTAGGATCTTACTTGCTTTCACCGCGTCTAAGGTCTTCAAGCTGTACCAGATGGATGTCAAGAGCGCCTTTCTTAATGGGTATATTGAGGAAGAGGTCTATATTAGGCAGCCTCCAGGTTTCGAAAACCCCAAATTCCCAAATCATGTCTACAAGCTTTTCAAAGCCCTGTATGGACTTAAGCAAACCCCTAAAGCTTGGTATGAGAGGCTTAAGTCTTACCTGTTGAGTCATAGGTTTGAGATGGGTAAGGTATACAAGACCTTGTTCATTCGTAGGCATGGCAATGACCTTCTACTCTCCAGATTTATATGGATGACATCATCTTTGACGGCTCTTCTCATGCTCTTGTTTCTCAGTTCTCTGATGTCATGAGCACAGAGTTTGAGATGAGCATGATGGGCGAGTTGAGTTTCTTCCATGGATTCCAGATCAAGCAGACTTGGGCGGGTACTTTCTTACATCAGCGCAAGTACACTCGAGACCTTCTGAGGCGCTTTGACATGAGTCATCAACTTCACTCGATCCAGATGAGGATGGTGAGCCAGTTGATCAAAAGGAGTTCAGAAGCATGATTGGCTCCCTCTTGTACCTCACTGCCTCGAGATCAGACATACACTTCTCTGTGTGTCTGTGTGCTCAATTTCAGGCTTCTCCTCGCATATGTCACCACCAGGTAGTGAAACGCATCTTTTGGTACCTTCGAGCTACCATAGACTATGGTATATGGTACTCTTCATCTTCCTCTTTCCCTCAAAGCCTACTCCGACGCAGACTTTTCTGGCTGTAGGATAGACAGGAAGAGCACTTCTGGCACCTGCCAATTCATTGGCACCTCTCTTGTTTCTTAGTCTTCTAGGAAGCAGTCCGGTGTTGCACAGTCCACCGCAGAGGTCGAGTACGTTGCTGCCGCTAGTTATTGCAGCCAGATACTTTGGATGGCTTTGACCCTATGGGATTTCAGGTTGGTGATAGACAGTGTTCCACTCTTTTTTGATAATATTTCTGCCATTAACATTGCTAAGAACCCAGTGCAGCACTCTCGGACCAAGCATATTGATATCAGATATCACTTTCTTAGAGACCATGTAGAGAAGGGTGACATAAGATTCCAGTTTGTAGAGAGTGATCACTAGTTGGCCGATATTTTTACCAAGCCTCTGGATAGCTCTAGGTTTTCAGCCTTGCGGGGAGAGCTTAGGGTGGTCTGCCCTTATGGATTGTTGTGAGGGGGGAGTTTTGTGCTTTATATTTTATTCAGTTTATATGCTCTTGCTCCTTTCTGTTGCATTGCATATGGGTGCATTTGGGTTAGTCCTTCTAGCATAGATTAGAGTGGTTTCTCGCTTAGTTGCTTAGACTTTTTCCTCTCATCTTGTGATTCTAGGATGTTGTTTATCAGTTGCCTCTCTTCTCACTGGGTTGAGTTTATTAACTTCTTATAGGTCTAGCGACGGTTGGGCCACCCTTGGGTAGACAGGAAATGTGTTTACTCCCTAGTGTGTTAGAAGACCAGCTGATAGTCCTAGAGTCATATGGGGTAGATGAGAGTCAGTCTGAGCCATAGTATCCTCTATATCTTGTCTATGCTCTAAGGACTGCCTTTTCTGATTTTGTTGCCAGCTTCTCGTTTTTATTGCTTTGGTTCAGGGGGAGTTCATTTGAGTTTACTAGAACTTAATTTTGTCCTAACTCAACTTGAACCAAAGAAGCATCTCATTTTGAGGGGAAGCTGGACTTTCTTGCATTTCAGCATTCTGCATTGTTATATAACTACATGGAGTCTTAATTATTATCCTTTTATGACATGAGACAACTGCTTTATATCTTGCCTTGATCTGTGTTACAATTGCCAGATTTATCATGACTTTTTATGTGTAGTCCAGTCTTTGCCATGATAGGTTGATTAAAATGCACAACTTGAATTAAATCTTGTTATGTTAGCTCTTGAGACTAGTTTGTCTTTAGTTATCCTTTTATGATTCATGTCATGTCAAATAGGCTGAGTTGAGTCTTGAATCTCTATTGAGGCTAGATTGAGCTATGCTAGTTCCTTTATGAAGCATGAATTATTATTAACTCCTTGTTCTAAGATCTACATTCAACAAAAGTAAAACAATCTCTTTTGTGCAAAAAAACTGATCTCACCAACTCTTTCTCATGTGACTGTTTGCCATTGCACTAGGCATGAACTCAGGGGGAGTCTTGGATACCAAGATCATCCTCTTAAGCTTCTAGCTTGGAGTGGTCGTATAAGGCTTGAGATCTAGCACATGACTAAACAAAAATTTTGGTTGGACACAACCATGAGTCTCTAAAAGGAAAATCATGTCAATTGTGCTAAATTTGCTTAATTACAAAAAGATCAAGTACTTGAACAAATGATTCATTTTTGAACTTGTAGCATTCTAATCTGGCTCAATACTAGCTTCTCAGTTCCACTTAGATTATTGACATGGCTTGCATCATCCTTTGATACCTTTAGTTAGACTATACTTTTGGTTGACTTGACATGCTAAGAAATTCGACTAATTCTCAGATTATGACTTACTTGGTTTAGCTTATATATACATGAATCGTCATCATCTTGATGGCATTCTTGTGAGTTATGGCTTGGTGTAATACTCAAAAGATCATTTTGGATAATCTTCATGGCTCTAAATGCTTAAAATGAATAACATGCAGTCATTCTCTCGTGCATCTTGATGATTCTATTGCCAAAAGGAGGAGAATATTAGAGAAAAATGCCATTTCCAGGGAACCTTCTGGAGCTTTGAAGAAAAATTTGCTCTTTCTTTTTCAGCTCCATTATTTTCTTTTGTTGACATGGTCTTGAGTTTCCTTGTTTCTCTTTTTAAGACCATGTGTGACTTCCTTCACAAACTCAACTTTATGCTTTTCATGTGTTTGTCAATATACTCATCAAGGGGGAGATTGAGAGACCATGTGGAGATAATCTCTTGTTTGTGATGAGTAATTGACGCTTGTTTTAGGGAGTTTGAGTTTGTTATGGGTATTTCATGCTTGAGTATCGTCTTTTGATGCGAATGTATGATTATACTATGTATGCTCAAAGTGCCTGCGAGGCTTGGATAGCAAGCAAACAGGAAGCTTTCAGGAAAGTGCAGGAGTGGCATTTTGGTAAATGCGCAAGGCTGCAAAGAGGAAGCGGATTTGGTTTTGAGTTAGTGGGTAAAGCAAGCACGTGAACCCGGTAGTGGAGGCTATAAATAGAGGGTGTTCTCTAATAACCTTTGGGGGTTTCTCTAGTGTTTGTTCTCTATGTATGGGTGTGTATTTCCCCTCTATGGGCTGATGTGAGGAGAATAGGCAGCAATAGAGCTTCTCTCCATTGTTTATGTTTATTTCTTTTGAGTTCATGTAATGGATTGGCTGCAGACAACTCTTAGTAATCATTCATCTCCCTGCTTTAATATAAGAAATCTTGTATTTGAGATGTTCTAGCTATTTTCTTTCTCTTGATCTGCACTATTGTTGCTCTCTGTTCTTTCTGTTTTGCTCTTCTTTGCTGAATAGAAATCTTGTTGAGAAGCTGCAGTGTTATTTGCTCTGAACTGGGAAATACCCCAAGGCTATTTGGCTAATCCATTCCCGAGAGGAAATCTTGTTTATTGCAGTTTTCTCTTCAAGATTTGGTCTGCTGCAATGTTCTTCTGTTTTCAGTTTTCTAGCCTCTCATTTGGTATTTAGTGTTTCTATACAACCTCATTTCCGGCCAGCAGATCATCTAGGTTTCAGGTTCTAAGCTTTCTTCAATTTATTTACAGCGGTATTTTTTGTTTTTGGTCAGCTGCTGCATCTGATTTGTTCAGTGGTTTGTGTCCCCTCTTTTCTGCTCTTTTCAGATTTCTTTTCTTTCGGTTTTGCTTTCCTCTTTTGGGTTGCAGTTTCTGTTTTAAATCTCAGTTACTTTTTCAGCTTCCAAGTTCTAAAATATCAGTTCGGCAGTAGTTCTCAGTTTAATTCGCTGCTTTATGCTTTTCTGTCAAACAGTCCAATCTGTGATATGCCTCTGCCGAACAGGTTGTCTGTAATCTCTTTTGTGGCTGTAGTTTTTTAGTTCTTTTGGCAGCAGAAGCAGCTTTCAGTTGCAGTTCAATTGCTTCTATTTTGTGGCTGCAGAATCTCAGTTTTAGGCAGCAAAAATAGTCGCTGTTTCAGCCTATTATTAGTCTGTTTTTGGCTGCAGATTTTCAGCTTTAGACAGCACAAGTAATCTCTGTTTTGGCTGTAGTTTTTCATCTTTAGGCAGCACAAGTAATCACTATTTTTAGTCTATTTTCCGTCTGTTCTTGGTTGCAGTTTTTCTGTTTTAGGCAGCAGATTTTGTCCAAGTATAGTCTTTGATCTGTGATCATCAGTCAAGTCTGATTTCTCAGTTTTTTGCAAAATTGCTTCCGGCTTCCAGTGAGCGAGTTTATTCTGTCTTTCTAGCTACTATATCTATCGAAGAAGAAAAGGTGTGAAAATGCACAGGGTAGATTCAAGGCGCCATGCACACCAAATTCACTTGGGCTATCCCCAGTCATTGCCTATGAAGGAAGTGTGGCTTCCTGCTTTCCGCTGTCTTTTGTATTGTAACTATTTTGCTTGATGGCCTTATGTAAGGATACAATCCAAACTCCAGAATTGTAACAATATTGCATCGTGTATGAAATAATCCAGTCATGTATCTGTGAGCGCTATCTACTGATCCAGGGAATAGTGTAGCTTAATCACAGGGGATTCAAAATGACGAAATCCGGGTCCGACAGGGCTGATATCAGAGCATACGACTGTAGGAAACCTTAGTTAGAATGGCTGCAACTAGGATATAATTTTAGCAAGCTATCAACTAGAAGTTTTGTAAAATTTATATAACTACTAATTGCTTTACTTACCCCTCTTGGTTCTTACTCTTCTATAAATCCCATTAAATTTTTTTTATCCATATCTAAATCTCTGTTTCAAAATTGTAGATGGCAAGCCCTTCCACCCTTGCTTGGGACGTGCTGTCTCACTCTAAGACAGAAGGAGGATTCGTGGACTTGCTGCGTCAGCTGATGCAGTATCTCCGATACGACTGTCAGCCCATCTTTCGTGGGCGAAAAACGAGGGTCCAGGATCATGATGCTTGGACTATGGATGTCTTCATCTATGCCCGAGATGGAGGAGTGATACCTGTTATCACCCCCACAACATACCCTCGGAGTACTGTGTTGATGCAGTACAGGATGCAGCATTCTATGCCTCAGCCTGGCTAATGCAGGTACACGGGGAGGAGCTGATCCAATCCTAGTTTTGCTTCTTTCCCATTCTTCGCATGGGGGAGGCTGATCCCGAGCCTCTGGGAGAGCCGATCAACGACCCACGGCTCTCACATTAGGTGCTGCTCATGCAAGCCCTAATTAACTCCCACAGCCAAGCACTACGGGAGATTGGGCAACTTCGCACCCTCTTGACGTCCAGTTACAGGAGTGCTGATGCCCTTTGGGCCGAACTGGCCGGAGTGGACGTTGCCCTTACTTTTGCAGAGCGAGAGCGGATTTCCGCTGAGACTGAGCTAGAGCGGCTTCGTTCTCAGATGGACTACAGGCCGTCTTTGCCCTCCTATACACCCTTCTTGCCTACTAGAGTACTAGCACCAGCAGCATCAGCAGTACTGGCACCGCCAGCACCAACACCAGCAGCATTAGTAGCACCAGCACTAGCAGTACCTGCACCATCACTCGTAGCCCCGGCGGTAGCATCTGTACCAACAGCTGTGGTATCAACCTCGGCACCTGCCTCCGCAATCTTCACTTGGCTCCTTCCCTTAGCAGCCCCTACCGCAAGGGGGTCAGCACCTTCCAGCTCTTGAGGGCCTCGTGTCAATCTCACGGCTCGGAAGAGTGTACGCCCACCCCCGAGATTCACCATTACCGATGTAGCGGGATCCAGCAGGGGTTTACATTGCTCCCAGTCACCGGCTAGCTCTAGTTCCCGCACTGTTAGCTCTAGCTCTAGCACTGAGGCACAAGACGAAGGTGAGACAAGAGAAATGGGTGAAAAAGGAGTGGCCCTACCCCAATCACTATCTCTTGGGCAGAGTTCAAGGTGGTGTTTAGACAAAACTTTGTACCCACAGGAATCCTGAGAATGAAAAAGAATGAGTTTTGTACCCTAAAGCAAGGGAATATGTCGGTTAGCGAATATCTCACAAAATTTAATCAGCTCGCTCGCTACGCCCCTAAGGATGTGGCAGGAGATGAGGAAAAGATAGACCAATTTCTGAAAGGTATGAACGAAGAAATGAGAGCACAATTAATCCTTTATGATCACCCCACCTTTGTCGGGACCCAGAACAAAAAACTCCAAGTCCCTCTGTGTAAGTCGCACTATCCCAGGAAAAGCTAGTGCACATAGGGTTATAGTAATGTATATCATGCAAAATCACCACAGAATATTATTAATCGAAAGTACGGCCTTATGGCCAAGTCTTAAAATAAAATGGCACAAGGCCAACAGAAAAATAAAAGCAGCGGAAAACAGTAAAGGTAGCAGATCAGTCCATCCAGCCTCCCACAGGCGAATGACTATAAGACGCAGCCTACTCGCTGAAGTAGCTCTCACCGTCGTAGTCGCCGTCGAAGTCTGGCAACAGATTTTAGCAAGGTGAGCACATAAAGTACTCCCAAGGTAAACACATTAAGTACTTACGCAAGTTACACCAGGAATTTTAACAGAGTAGATGCATGCATAGGGATAACAAAGGAAGGCTTAACAAGTTATTTGTGCGGAAAGCAATGCTTGAATTTTTAAATATAACTATGTAAGTATGAAAGCTGAATTTAATACAATATACGAAACAATGTTTGAAACAAGTAATACTGCTAGCGTAGGCTCCGACCTACACTAACCTATCTACGGGAATCCACCCGGACCATTACCAAAACCACCGTTAATTGTCCGAAATCCAAGTTTTATAAAAACCCACGTCTAATCTGTGAAGACTCTACTCAGCATGTTCATGACCATGAACACGGCTATCTAGGATAGATTTTAACTTTGCAGAGGTGTACAACTTTACCCACAAGATATTTCCTCTCACTTGAGCCATACGATAAACACACTGCCTTAGGTGTGCGGCGGAGAGTTCATGACAAGGCTGTTCCGATGATCCATAGCCAAAATAATTACGTCGCCACTAAGGTTTCACCACAACTCCAATCCATGAGTTGGAGCCCCCTCTGGTGCCATGTGAGACTTCTCGCGGCCTACGCCACGCTCATATTCAGCCTATAACGAAACTATATTTGGAACTTCACAAGTTACTTAGTCAGGTCCGTCCCATACCGGACTTGTGGTAGTACGAAGTGACTTCACAAAATGATTCACAGAAATGGTCCTTAAGTTGATTCACCTGCTGAGAATCGTCGAACTCGAACTCTCCGGAATAGTCAAAATCTAACATGAAGAGCCCAACAAAAGAAATTCAAAAATAAAATTCAAATAAATTAAAATTTTCAAAAGGATGCCAGAAATGGATAGATCATGATTTTAGAAAAATTTAGAAATTTGAATGGGTCAATTTGGAGTTAAAATGAAAAGGTTATAGCGTTCCAAAGTTTTAATACAATTAAAAGAAAAATACCCAATTTCTGGAATTAAATTTAAACCGAAAAACATTTATGACGTCAGCAAGAATTATTTTCCTAAAGGAAAATAACAGATTATGACGTCAGCACTGGGATTTAATTTCGGTCGAATTATTTTTATACTGGAAAATTGGTCTTATTGCGTCAGCAAGGATTTTTGAATTTATTTAAATAATTGATCGCTGACGTGACAAAGGGGTCTGATGTGGCATCCACATGGCTGCCACTTGGCACCACGTGGCTGCCTCGTGGCTGCCACGTCACGGCGTCAAGCTGACGTGGCTGCGCACACGCGGGGTGGCGGTCGGGTGCCCACGTGGCTGGCCTGGTGCCTGACTGGCATCCACTGGGCTGCCAGCTCAGCCCAGTGAGTTGACGTGGCCCGGCCGGCCGGAGGTGGCGCACGGGGCCCGATGGCCACCGGCGTTCCGGCGGGCGGCGGCGCCGGCCGAGGGCACCAAAATGTAGAGGGGAGTGAGGGGAGGGTGATCGGCGGAGAGGGGCGGCGATCAGAGAGGGCCTCACGGCGGCGGAGGGGTTCCGGTGGCGCACGTGCTCGGGGAGGTGGTCGTCGGGGATCACCGGGGCAGCAAAGTCAGAGCAGCGCTAGTGGGGCGCGGGGAGGTCTAAGGCGGCGGCGATTCCTCGCCGGAGTAGGTGAGGCCGGCGGAGGGGAAATTGGGCTCAGGGAGGCTTCGGTGCTCGGATGCTCCGATTGAGAGGTGAGAGAGAGGCGGTGTGAGTAGAGGGTGCTCGGGAAGTCCCTTTTATAGGCGGGGAGGGGAGGTAACGGCCGCGCACCGTACACCGGAGTCAAAACGGGTGGGGAGGATCAATGCGACGGCGTAAACGGCGAAATTGGGGGTAATTATGCCCGAAACGAACGCGGTGAAGGCGGAGGTTTAATTTGCCGTTAGCGCGGGGGAGTAATCGGGAGTTAAAGCTTCGGTTTCGGTTTCAATGGTGGTGGCGGGCGGCGATCGCGCGAGAAAGAAAGGAAAGGGGGCGGGGAAGTCGGATCCAACAGGTGGGGCCCACCGGTCAGCGAGAGAGAAGAAAAGGAATGAGGCGAGGCAACGGTCGGATCTTTGACAGGTGGCAGAGGGGGGGGGGGGGGAAGGGCGACCGCTGGATCGTGGTCGAACCAGTAAGTGACCGTGAACGGGCGAGATCCAATCCGGCAAATAGGGTTAGATCGGGGCCGTTCGGGCGTGGGCCAAAGGGTTAAGTGACTACGGGCGGACCCGATTTGGTATGGCAACGGGGAGCGGTGCGGATGAGGCTACGCGTCAGGCGGAGAGGAGAGGGCTGTGGGCGAAGCGGTAAGTGGTGACGGGCGGCTGGGATTAGATCGGGCAGAGGGGCGGCCGGTCGGATGGGTGCCAGGTGTTTGCCAGAGAGGTGGGCAAGGCGGGGAGAGAGGTTAAGTGAGATCGGACGGCCGAGAAGGAACTCGGCGGCAAGAGGGGCTCCGATGGCTGACACTTGGCAGCCGGGGAGAGGTTTTGGTTTTCATTTTCTTTTAAAGATTTCCAGAAATGACTAGGAGGCTTTAAAATACTCAGAAAAATACCAAATAAACTTTAAAAATTCCAAAAAAATTCAGAGAACCTTCTGGGACTATTTCAGACTTAATAAAAATATTTTCAACT
Source organism: Melocanna baccifera (assembly GCA_036346265.1). Lineage (NCBI taxonomy): Eukaryota > Viridiplantae > Streptophyta > Magnoliopsida > Poales > Poaceae > Melocanna > Melocanna baccifera. The sequence goes on from CM070700.1 coordinate 1,938,034, forward strand.
TAATTTGATAAATGATTTTCATAAAAACACAAATTGACTTTAAAAGGGAGGGTTTTAAATCTTTATAATTTCTTGAAAATTAAAGTAATTACAGATTGACTTTAGGAAAATGAAATACATTTATTTTGACTTTCATGAAATGTAATAAATTTGTTTTGTCCTTTATAAGATAGAGATTTTAATTTTCTCAAATCAGGGCTTTGGAGTAAAATCCAGGAAAAATCCAGAGAACACTTTAATCAAGGAATAAAATTTTTGGGATGTTACAACCTTTCACCACCTTGTCAACAAAGCTCTTGTATGTGAAAATAAAGAAGGCAATTGGAAGCTAGTCATAAGAGGAAATGGGCATCACAGCAAACTCAAGGAAGCTCCCAGTCCCGATCAACATACCTAGGCAACCCATCTTTCCGGTAAGGGACAACATCAACCTTTCGAGCTCCAGTTCCACCCCAACACTCCAGCGGAAGTGTCGCAAGAATACCCTGTCCTGTGGGGCAAGCTCCCATAGTTAATCCAGCTACAAATTGCACTGCTTTAGCTGTGGAGCCAAGGGGCACTTTGCCAATAGGTGCCCAGACCATCAGGCTGCGCCAGCCAAGACCAACCTAAGTACGGCTCCAGCGAAAAGACCATCCGCTGCGCCCAGCAAAGGAATTCAAGTATCTCAAGCCTCTCGAACTGCGTCAAGTCACCACCAAGGTCGAGTCAATCACATGACCGCAGAAGAAGCCCAGGATGCCTCAGGAGTATTGATGGGTATGTTTTCAGTTAAATCTATACCAGCACAAGTTTTGTTTGATTCTGGGCCTTCGCATTCTTTTATCTTAGGAAGTTTCGTTGCAAAGGCTAAGTTGCCAACTTTTAAGTTAGTAAGACCAGTAACACTTAGCTCCCCGGGAGGGCCACTGGCGGTAACATTAGTGAACCCCAAGGTAGAAATCATGATGGAGGATTTTGGGTTCTTAGCCAATCTCTTAGTCTTGCACTCCCAAACCCTGGATGTTATCTTAGGGATGGATTAGATAGCTGAGTACCAAGGACTAATAGACTGCGCCAACAGAAAAGGTAGTACTAACCAAAAGCCCAGGATTGGAGATACGAGTTAATGTGGATCATTCATCTCTTAAACCCATGATCCATCAACTTGAGGAGTTATCTCTAGAAGAGATGCCGGTGGTTCAGGAATACCCCGACGTCTTTCCGAAAGAGTTACCCGGAATGCCCCCAGATAGAGATGTGGAGTTTATGATTAATTTAAAACAAGGGATTGCCCCAATCGCCAAGAGACCATATAGAATGGCAGTAGATGAGCTTGAGGAATTAAAATCACAGCTTGAGGAGCTGCAAGTAAAAGAATTCATCAGACTTAGCTCATCCCCTTGGGGTTCTTCCATGCTCTTTGTTAGAAAGAAAGACGGTACCGCAAGGTTATGCGTGGATTACCACTCTCTCAATGAAGTGACCATCAAAAATAAGTATCCTCTGCCAAGGATAGATGACTTGTTTGACCAGCTATCAGGAGCTACAATATTCCCTAAGATAGATTTGAAGTCTGGATATCACCAGCTTAAAATCAGGACAAAGGACATCCCAAAAATAGCCTTTACCACGCGGTATGGATTATTTGAATATACAGTCATGTCCTTTGAGCTCACCAATGCCCCCGCATATTTCATGAACCTCATGAATAAAGTATTCATGAAGTACTCGGACAAGTTCGTGGTCGTGTTTATAGACGACATCTTGGTTTACTTAAAGACAACAGATGAGCATGCAATGCATCTGCGAGCCGTCCTAGAGACGCTCCGAGAGCATCAACTATATGCAAAATATAGCAAGTGTGCCTTTTGGTTGAAGAGATTAGTTTCCTAGGGCATGTCATCTCCTCTGGAGGTGTAGCCGTTGACCCCTCCAAGGTTGACACGGTTCTAGGATGGAAGCAACCAACCTCAGTTATCGAAGTGCGTAGTTTCCTTGAGCTAGCAGGATATTACAGATGTTTTATAGAAGGCTTTTCCAAAATATCTAGACCCATGACTCACCTCCTCAAGAAAGAAAAGAAGTATGAATGGACGGATGCTTGCGAGCAAAGTTTCCAAGAATTGAAGACAAAGCTAACCTCAGCCCCAGTTTTGGTTCTACCAGATATCCATAAGGATTTTGAAGTATACTGTGACGCCTCCCGTCAAGGTTTGGGATGTGTGCTTATGCAAGACAGAAAAGTCGTGGCCTATGCCTTGAGACAACTTCGGCCCCACGAGGACAACTACCCCACTCATGACTTGGAATTAGCAGCCATAGTGCACGCATTAAAAATTTGGCGGCACTACTTGATTGGGAATCATTGTAATATATACACAAATCATAAAAGTCTCAAGTATAAATTCACCCAAACTGATCTCAACCTCAGACAAAAGAGATGGTTGGAACTAATCAAAGATTATGACTTGGAAGTCCATTACCATCCTGGTAAGGCCAATGTAGTGGTTGACGCTTTAAGTTGTAAATCCTACTGCAATCATATCCTGGTCCAAAAAGTTTCGCCTAATCTTTACCAAGAAATTGCCTCCCTCAACTTGGGAATAATAGCACATGGTACCCTAGCTACACTAGAAGTACACCCCACACTAGAAGAACAAATCAAGGCAGCTCAAAAGGGACACACGTGGACCCAGAAGCTTGAACACTTAATGGATGAAGGAAAAGCACCAAAAATGGGGAAGGATTCACAAGGAATTATGTGGTTCGAGAAACGACTTTTCGTTCCCCACCAGAAGGAGCTTAAAGAGTTGTTACTCAGAGAAGCCCATAGCTCAGCCTACGCTTTGCATCCTGGCAACACAAAAATGTACCAAGATTTGAAAACTTTGTATTGGTGGCCCCGCATGAAACATGATATTACGGAGCATGTAGCATGCTGTGATATATGTCAACATGTTAAAGTTGAACATCAGAAACCCGCCGGATTACTCCAGCCCTTGCGGATTCCTCAATGGAAATGAGAAGAAGTGGGAATGGATTTCATAACCGGTCTTCCCCGTACCAAGATAGGATATGACTCCATATGGGTTGTGGTGAACCGATTGACAAAGGTGGCCCACTTCATTCCTGTAAAGACCACCTACAAGGGAGATAAGCTAGCAGAATTATACATGGCCCACATCGTATGCTTGCATGGAGTACCTAAGCGGATAGTCTCGGACCGAGGTTCCCAATTTACCTCACACTTTTGGAATAGCTTGCATACTACCCTAGAGACCCATTTAAGCTTCAGCACTGCTTACCACCCTCAGACGGATGGGCAGACTGAAAGAATCAATCATGTTTTAGAAGACATTTTTCGAGCTTGTGCCTTGGAGTCTACATCAGATTGGGAGAAAAGCTTACCTTATGCTGAATTCTCTTACAACAACAGCTATTAGTCAAGTGTTAAGATGTCTCCCTTTGAGGCCCTATACGGTCGAAAGTGTAGAACCCCTTTGCACTAGTCAGAAATGGGAGAAGGCCATACCTTTGGACTAGATACCCTTAAGCAAGCAGAAGAAAAAGTCAGGCTAGTTAGGGATCGCCTGCAAGCTGCTTAGTCTAGGCAAAAGAGCTATGCTGACAACCATCGCCGAGAACTCACTTTCCAAGTAGGGGACCATGTCTACCTTAAAGTTTCACCCCTTCGAGGAGTTTGAAGGTTTAAAGTAAAAGGGAAGCTGGCACCCCTGTATGTAGGCCCCTTTCCAATCCTCGCCAAGTGTGGAGAAGTCGCCTATAAGCTAAAGCTACCTGCTAGCTTAGCTGAGTAACTCAAGAAGTGCCTTCGAGTTTTGGAAGAGCAAGCACCATTGGAAACCCTTGAGCTTTAGTAAGACCTCACCTACCCAGAGCATCCAATCAAGATCCTTGACACTATGCAAAGGCAAACCAGACGTCAGACCCTTCGCTTTTGTAAAGTACAATGGAGCAACCACACGGAGCAAGAAGCTACCTGGGAGCGTGAAGATCAGCTCAAAGCCGACTTTCCCCACCTATTCTCAGTTTAGTCGAAATCTCAAGGTCGAGATTCTATTTAAGGAGGGTAGGATTTGTAACATCATGATTTTTGGCTTCTATTTTATTCTCTTGTCGTGCTCAATTTAAAAATTTAAAAGTATGAAAATTTTGTTATCTTCAAAATTTTAGCTTGGAGTTGCTAGGTTTTGTGTTTTGCTAAATCCTCTTTCCACTTATTTCCCAAAATTTAAAAAAATAGAAAAAAATAGAAATCGCCCTCGAGTAGCCCAGCTAGGCCTGAAGAAATTTCACCACCGCCCCCTTTCTCCCCTTTCTCCCCCCTTCATCTCTCTGTCGGCACAAGACGTCGCGCCCCGACTTCCATTGTGCGCGCGTGCACCGCTTACGCCGCAGCCATCACTACCTCGGCCCCCTCCCCCTCCCTACATGGGCACGAGATTTGCCCATGGCACCGCTGCAGCTTCCCCGTACTACTTCATCGAGCTAGATGCCCTTCCACCCTTCCTAGGCTTGCCGCCCAGGCGCTTCGCCGTACCCCTATCACAATTGTCGCTCTGCCCCTCGAGACTCACCGTCGCGTCGATGCTGCTGTGCTCGAGGCATTGCCTTGAATTCTACCCCACCATTGCTCACCCGCATCGGCCTCACCCCTCTCTGGCCCATAGCCTTGCTTCGTGGCGACGCCGCCGTCCTAGCCGTACGAGTGCTGTTGCATCAACATCACCACCCTCACTACAGGGCATTGAAGCTCCCGCGCCATCGCGCTTGTATCACCGCTGCCCCTCTCCCGCCTAGCTGCCGTAGAGGCAATTGAATGCACGCCACCCCAATCCCGTCCACCTTAATTGAAGCCAACGCTCCCCACTCGCGAACTCGCTATAAATTCGCAATAAAGAGCCCCATTCCAGCTCACTTAGTGCTCAATCGCCCCTACCGACGCACACACTCGCTGTCGCTCTGCTCTCCTTGGTGATCTCTGACGCCAGGCACCCCGAGAACCCCGCAAGCCTCCATGACCCCTTCACTACGTTTATTGGACCTCTTTGATGCTCCTGTGTAACCTAATTGGGTCCTCTCCTTGTGCAGTTCGTCGGCGCGACCATCTTCCCCAACTCCGACCATCTCTCCTCGCTGGCGAATCCGACCATCTCGGGCCAATCACATTCACCAAAACATTCTATAGGGGTAGAGGAAGTCCTCTCTGACGTCAATTAGGAAGCTCGCCGACCCCTCTTTCCCCGCATTGAGCACCCCTCTCCGCCAGCCCACTCCAGACCACCCCGAGCTCATCTACCCCTCTCGGTGAGCTACTGCCAAACCCTAGATGTTCCCCTAGCTTGTAATTGAACTCCCGTTGCTACCTTCGCTATTGTGTCCTCTGCCCTAGTTCCGCCACCACCGAGGTCGTCGCCGACGATGGCCCAAGCCAAATGAGGCCGCGCCACTTCACCAAGGGTGCGCCAGAGCCTTGTGAGACCATTTTTGGAATGCTCCTGTGAGGCCACGCCCTCCCTCGCCATCAGCAGGCCGCGCCACCGAGACCGTCCCTATCCTGACATCATTAAAAACCAAATCTTGCATTAATAGCTAATGATTGTAGTTAGTTAATACTAATGTCTCACTGACAGCTGGGCCCCGTAACAGTTTAACCGTTATGTGCTATTGACAATCGGGCCCCACCTTAGCTAATAACCGGTTATATTCGAATTTAAAACTCTGTAACACTGACAGGCGGACCCCACTATACAGATAACTATACTATGGCCCACACGTCAATCTCTGGCAATTACTAGATTTTCCAAAATATAATTAGATCAGTAGGCCCCACATGTCATACTCTCAATAATTAAAAACCCAGAATTTAATTTAAATTTACAATAAAGCCAGTGGGACCCACATGTCAGAGAGAGAACACTTTGACCATCTTGAACCCATAATTTTATTCACTTATGTTGTTTAAAGATATTCAACTTGCATGTGTTATTTTATGTACACTAGTTTAATACTCTTTCGTTAGTTAAATACCCAAGTTGCTATAGTAGCGGTATCAAGCTACACTTTCCTTGTCAATTGATATCCTCTACCATTGTCACCGTAGTTATTACTAATAGTAACTTTACCAGCTAAGTTATATAAAATGCTATACAAGTCTAGCTAAGTCTTAGGGCACTAGGTTGTCCTGCTCATCTTTCTCCACAAACACAAAGTCATTTCCAGGCAGTCATGGGATGTACATGACTGATAATTTGGTATAAACTTATCCTATACTTCTTAAAACCCTAAAAATGTGCTTCCCTATCTAGGCGGTTGGTACGAGAGGATAGTGTGGATGTAACATGAGAAATTGAGGTTTGCAGTATGCCTAAATAGTTTGCATTGCCAGTAAAGGAAAACACTTCGGAATGACCCACGTGTCGTGGTGCTGGTTTAAGCCGTCGTGGACACGAGTCGTGTCGCTGGTTTTCAGCCGCCGTGTGGTTGAAGCAAAAATAAGCTATCCCACAGACGAAACCTTAGCGAGTGTAACCCTTTACTAGGTGCATTTTAAAGGTCATGTGATAATCCTCTTGATCTGCATGTCTAAGGAAACGTGCGGAATATAGCAATAGGGTTATCACTTATGGGTAAAGATGCATAATCTCTGCAAAGCATAAACTATTCTAATAGTCATGTCCACGATCAAGGGCATACATGGGAACTTTCTCGAGTTAGTTCTATTTACAAAAGTTTTTTTAAGGGTGGGAAAAAAATAAGTGAAGGGATGTACTTCACTTTTGATTTTATCTAGAGGGATGTACTCAAGCGATGGCTAATTAGGGTGGATGTAGCTGAGTAATCAAAAACCTAGTATTGATGGATGGAACCATGTAATCGGTGGATGGAACCGTCCACAATATACATACTACACATTCAAATACTAATGTTTATCAAAAATTTCTAAGTCATAGGATTTTTTGTATTAGAAATATTTGTGAAAAGTAGCTTTCTGTAACTAAAGAAATCCCGAGCCATCATTTGAAGAGCTGTGCATTCTATATATTGCATTATGTGTGTTGGCTTATGAAGCACGGTTGCATGTGCTCACCCTCGCTCTCATTCCCTCCCCAGAAATTGAGCAACAAGGGCACTATGAATATTACGAGGAGCAAGGCTAAGACGAAGAAGGGAACGACAATAACTAAGCTTAGCTAGTAGTAGTCTCTCCCCTTGTAGTCCAGTCGACCATTCTAGCTATCAAGTGAATTCCGTATTAGTTGAAGTTGACCAATACCGAATTCACTTGGGCTATCCCCAGTCACTGCCTATAAAGGAAGTGTGGCTTCCTGCTTTCCGCTGCCTTTTGTATTGTAACTATTTTGCCTGACGGCCTTATGTAAGGATACAATCTAAACTCCAGAATTGTAACAATATTGTATCATGTATGAAATGATCCAGTCATGTATCTGTGAGCGCTATTTACTGATCTAGGGAATAGTGCAGCTTAATCACAGGGGATTCGGAATGACGAAATCCAGGTCTGACAAGCAACTAGTCCTGACCACCTGTCATTTTAAGGGGGGTAACTGGAATAAAACAAAAATGTCAAGCGCCACAACAACAGGCCATGACTATCACTCAAGCTCAAGGAAGGATCTTTGGCCTAGCATTGACAAGCAGCAAGGCACCTGGAAGATCAAGTACATTGCAGCAAAGAGATGACTGCTACAGAATCTATGAGGAAGAACGAGGTTTCTCTATGTGCTCTTTTGTGCAGAATCTATCTACAGAATCAAGTGTTAACCCTCTTTTGTGTAGATTTTCTCTCACTCCCAACTACTCCAAGGAAAGGACGGGTTACCAAGCAAACCTTTGTAACCTACTGCTAGCCAGCTTGTCCCCACCTTTTTCTTTCTACTCTACCCGAATCTCGGGGACGAGATTCCTTTTAAGGGGGGTAGGATTTGTAACATCCCAAAATTTTGGGATTAGTGTATTTGCGAAAATAATAACATCTTTTTTTATGTATATTTCAAAATTTTGCACTCGTTTGAGCTCTCGATTTAAAGTTCCTGGCGGCAAAATTCAATTAAGGAAAAACAAACTCACCAAATCAAGAACCAAGTTTTCAAAATTGAAATCCGAGTTCCAAAATTCTTTGCAGAACCTAAATTCAAACTTTGAAAACTGGAAATTTAAGGCCAAAGACTTAAGTTGAAGTGAAATTAAATATTAAAGTTTTCTCATCAAACTAATTTGGCAAAAATATCAAAGTGCAAAAATCCTCAAAAACTTATCTGGAACCTTCTTTTTCATGGCCCACTTCCCCCTAGCCCATCCAGCCACCTCCTCTATTCTTTCTCCTCTCTCGATTTTCCCCAATCCCCATCACTTCCCCCTTTTCCCCTTCATCTTCGCAGCTATTGTACTGGCCCAACCACTCGGTCGTCTTCTCCTCTCTTCCCCCTCTGTCTGTCTCGCCCCCTCTCTCCACTAGCTCCAGATCGGCCTCAGCTCCCTGTTGTTCGCCCGGTCCCTTCCTTCTCCCCTTTCCCTGGCCCGGCGCCCCTCTTCCTCCTTCCTCTGGCCTGGATCGGTGTGCTGCATCTCTTCCTTCTCCCCTCGCTCTGGTCCCAGCAGTGTTCGGCCCAGCCCTTTTGCCTCACCTCCGCGCCCGACCGGCGGCCCATCCCCAAGTGCCAGCCACCCCGCACCCTGGATTATAGCTGCCCTCGGTTTGCATCGGTGCAAGTACGTCTAGCGGCCGCCCCTTCCCTACCCTTGCGCCGGCCTAGCATCACCTCCCCCCACCGGCCTCACCCTCTTAGCTCCACCCCTGGTTTTTGCCCCGGTGTCCGTGCACCTAGCTGCCGACCTCGTGACCTCGCTACCTCGCTCCGTGCCAAGCTAGCCTCCCCTCCCGTACCATCAACTTCAATGCCAGGCCGGCCTAGCCTACGCCCCGACATTACTCTGCCTGTGCCATCTTCAATGAGCGCCAACAGCCAATTGCTTCCTTCGATTACTTAAACTCTGGCCCCCTCTCTTTTCCCCATCGCCCCGCTCCTCCAGCTCCCCACATTGGTAGACTCCTCCAAGAACGACCGACGTCGCTTCCACCAACACCCTCCATACTTCGGTACTTCATTACCCAATTCCCTTATCCTAGAGCTCAGCCACGGCATCCTGAAGCTGCTCCAACCGCTAGCCAAGCCCCTCGTTGGCCTTAGCTCGCCGCCCACAGGAGTCGTCCTGCGCTGCCGCCAGTGCTCGTCGTCGGCCCGCCTTGGCACCCCTCCAACCAGGCCACTGCCATTGGTGAGTTCCCCTGGCAGCACTCCCACTCATGCCCTCACTACCTTCCTCTCCCTCCTCCCCAGTCGCCGTCACCCCAGAACCTCCCTACTCTGGCCGCCTCAAGCCGCTTCCAAGCTGCTCTCACTCCGATGAGAGCAGAGCCACCGCCACACCTTGCTCCCTCGACATCCCAGGGTTTGGTGTTGATGGTCTTCGCCGCCTCCACTGCTTCCCACCACTGACGCCGCGCCTAAGTGGGTCGTGCCCTTCTCTATTTTCCCTCAGCCAAGCACCCCTCCTCCCCTGCCTTGCCCCTTCTCTCTCGTTGCATGCCAGGTGGGCCCCATTGGAAAAGGTACTAGGCCAAGGATAGTCACTAGCAAATCTTCCATGCATGGCAAGTGTTTGAAATTCAAATCTAAAGATTATACCATGAAGCAATGTCTGATAAATAAGAATGTAATTATACTTATGCAAGTTAGATGAAAATTTATCTTGGTAGAAAAGAATTATTAAAGCAAGATCACACATGACTAATTTTCCAATTTGCAAGTAATTAACATGGCTTTACTGATTATTAATATTAAAAGTTTGAAAGGAGATGCTAACCGAAGGAGGCTAAGCGAACTTTGAATTTAGTCCTAATTTCTCGCTAAAGCAATAAGTCACATGACAACTACCCAAGAATTAAGTAAAATCAGAAAACTAGAAATCCATGACATCCTAAAACTAAGAGTTGAATTGCTGTAGAAATACTTTCAACATTCTCAATCTCTACTCAAAACCCCTATTGCTAAACCCAGAACCTACCAGAGGTTTGAGTGATCTACTTAAAATATCCATCTAGCATATCTCTACCCCTAGATCTATATCCACAAATACAAATCAAGCTTATTAAATTCAATCACCAATTAACGCATAAAATAATAACGAATTACTCATCTCTAAAACCATGAAGACTCTCAATTAACTCCTGCTAAGATACTTGTGGTAAAACCCTCATTAAATATATTTGTAAAATACAAAGATAAGAATTAAATATTTCTCTGTTCCAGAATAAGAGATCCCCAAGCATAACTAAGGGATCATTAATCTTTATCCAACTTCTAAATTAATTAATTGCAAAAATAATTGTACGCCCTCAACAAGAATCCTAAAACCCTATGTTGCCAGAAAAACATAAGTTCATGTACAAGTGGCACCCTTGACTAAAGAATCTTGCTAAAACACAACTTTGCAACCCAAACGTAATCATCCAACCATTACCTCATCTAATGATTGACAATAATTGATAAAGTGCAGCTTTATCAAAAGAACCCTATTAATTCGTGATTCACATTTTTAGTAAATGGCAACCATCAGTCTTTTCTAAAAAGTTGTCAATCATCAAACTAATTAACCTACTCCTAACCCTAATCAGATGAATAGCCAACTCCATATTATAACTAAATTATAAAATACATGGGTTCAAGTATTTGGCAATTACATTCTCAGGGAATCTATCTAAGCTGATCATAAGTCCCGCTTAACTCATGGAACTTCCTTGATAAATATAATTCAACAAAAAGAAAGTCATAAATTAAAAGATCATGCCATAACATTCCTCACTTGGCTATATCTAACCGCTTTTCTTGAACACAACAAGAAGGATCCTACGAGTAATCCTTCATTCCTAATTATTCCTGATCCTAAAATTTTCCCTCACAGTAAAACTGCCCAGTTACCTCCTTCTTCTGCCTAGTTCTTTTGACCCAGTACTTACCTCACACTAAGTCCAACCCTCTCTCTAAACTCAACAAAAAGGTACAAGCTCAATTAAATTAAACTAGACTCTTGCCGCCATTTGGATTTATTTGGTCTTTTGTTCGATTGCCGCGTATTAGAAGCTGCAGTCTTGGAAGGCGACAAACTCCGGCAAGATCAAAGCGCAAGTGGAGAAAAATCCCGAGGATCCAATACGACTGACTGGTTAAGTCGTCTTTGGGAAAAAAATCAGGGCCATGGTAAACAAGTAAGGCAAGTTATCACTTTGATCATATTGATCCTATATTTTACAAAAATTATATTCTTTTAAATTATCAGAGTGCATGCTTAGTTTATTATGCAAATATATGTCAAACATAAGGTAGATACTTGCCTACGTGAGGTTGTAAATATTATTACGATATTCCTTATCACTCGAATTACCTGATCCTTGTCACCCTAGATAATAATAATAACTTTACTAGCTAAGTCATACTTAATGCTAAGCAAGTCAAAGTCCAGGGCATTAAATTGTCCTGCTCATCACTCTTCAAACATGCAAAAATTATTTCTAGGCAGTCATTGGATGTAAATAACTAAGAGTTTGTTACAGCTTATCTTATACTTCTCAAAAACCTAAAAACCCTTAAATTAAGGACTTAATCCTGTGTTGACCTCTCCATGTAAAATAGTACAAGCCACAAGCTGGCAAAGTGTAGGCATGACTAACTAATCTACATTGACAGTAAAGGAAAGCACTTCGGAGTGACCTATGGGTCGTGGTGCTAGTTTAAGCCCTCGTGAACGCGGGTCGTGACGCTGGTTTATGCTACCGTTTGGCGCAAGAGGGGGTATGGGTGAAACAAAAATAAGCTTTCCCGTAGACGAAACCTTAGCGAATGTAATCCTTTACTAGATGCATTATAAAGGTCATGTGGTAATCCTCTTGATCTGCATGCCTAAGGAAACATGTGGAATATTTAATTATAATATTTTGTGCAGTGCCATGTGATGTGTTTTCTTATCTGTGATGGCTGCAGGACTTTTAGCTAAGTCGTGGTGAGGCACGGAGTGACCGGACTAGGCACAGGCGATGCTGAGGTCGGAACGGTCGGATGTGTCGAAGACGGCGAGGACTCGAAGTGGTTGCGAGGCTTGGACGACAAAAAATGAGGAAGCTTCCAGGAAGGTGCAGGAGTGGCATTTTGGTAAATGCGTAAGACTGCATAAAGGAAGCTTTCCAATCTTTGTTGGCACTCTAAATTTTTTTTGTTAAATTGCAGATCTTCTTGGCTCAGAACTGGATATATTCCCAAGGCCCATTGGCTAGTATTTCCGAGAGTAAAGTATTTGATTCTTGCGGTCAGGAAGTAACAGGAGATAAGTTTATGTGTTCCTTGTTTGCTATTTTGTTCTGAATTTTCTTCCAATTCTTTCGGCTTGCTCTGCCTCTCTTTTTTCTTGATGTTTTGGCTAGGTTTCTGGGAGCATTTTCTGTGTTCAGTTGCTGTTGTTTTCTGCTATCTATCTGTGGTTATTTGGCTGCTGCTAGTTGCTGATTTTTGGTTCAGTTTTCAGCTTTTACTTTGTGCTTTTTAGCGTTTACTTTGTGCTTTTCAACTTTTACTTTGTGCTTCTTTTGTTTTGTTCTTTCCAGCTTTTACTTTGTGCTTTTCAGCATTTACTTTGTGCTTTTTAGGCTATTTTGGACAGCAATTTGTGTTACTTTCAGTTGTTATTTTCTCTGCTTTATTCTCATCCAACAGTGTTGTTTTAAGTGCAGTTTCCTGCAGTTTTAGTGCTGTTTTAAAAGTACAGTTTTCTGCAATATTCACCCCCTCTGTTGCCATTTTGGTCCTTTAGAATCCCTACTTTCGCAACTAAAGAAACCTCAAGCATTCCTTTCACAGCCTTGCATGTATTGTTATTGCATACTGTGTGGTGGCTTGTTAAGTACGATTGTACTCACTCTTGCTTAATTAATACCATCCAGTCAATCAGGAAAAAGGAGAGAAGACCCTACAATGCTTTAAAAAGGGTCGACAGATCTGGTGTCCAAGGAGGCCAAGGATTAGGTCGTGAAACCCCAGTTGGCTGCCTATGGGCAAGTCCTAAGGGTCCCACCTATGTGAAGTTTCCGCTGCTGCATTCCTTGTTTTCGGCCCAATTGGCCAATGTGTAAGTTATTACTGTATAAACTACGCTTCCGCATAATATGTTTTTGATATAAAGTGATGTATCTATGAGCACTATCTACTGATCGAGGGAATAGTGTGGTGGAATCACAGGGAATTCGGAATGGCCAATTCTGGTTCCGACAGGAAGATGCCAAGACGGCGGAAGATGGCCTTCAACTACTTTGGCAAATTCTCGGACATACGAAGGAGGGCACTGTTGGCACAATGTCCTTCCGCAGTATCCGCTAGCGTACGGGCAGCAAGGTGCTTGTTTAGGATGGCCAAGTTGGCCATCAATGCCGGTAACAAGGAAGAGCAGGGAGCCATTTATTTGTGCTTGAGAGACAATGATGATAGCCGGTCGGCGAGGTGCTCGTACAAGATCAACGATGTGGGGATTAATCTCTGGTGGTGGACAATCATTTTTATACAACAAGAAATACATTCGGCATGTAAGACGAAAAGACGTATCGGAGAGCTAAAACGATCGAAGAATCACGCATTGGAGAGACAAAGCACCATTCATACGTACAAATATATATATCATAGATAGTTCCAACCATAAATCGTCTGTGATACGTAAAGCGTCATTCATACATATAAATATATATATCACAGATAGTTCCAACGACAAATCGTTTGTGATACGTAACTATCATAAATGGTTCGTATTAATAACTGTCTATGAACTATGACATACGATTCTAATTAAAAATCGTATGTGACGTCTGCAATTATCACAGACGGTATGTATTAATAACTATATGTGAACTATCATAAACGGTTATTAGTAAGAACCATCTATGATGGTTGCGTATCACAGATGATACAAGGTCACGCTTATAAAATCGTCGGTGATAATTACAGCACAGACAATTCCCCATGAATCGTCTGTGATGAGGTGTCCAATATAGCTTGTTTTGTAGTAGTGTGAAAAGAAAAACGCTACGTGTCCGTTTGAAACACATAAATATGGCAGTAATAAGTAATAAACAATTTAAATCAGTTGTACTCTAGGAAATTGCCATGTTTCAAATGGGTATAAACAATTGCAAACCGAACACTAGTCCAAAAGCCGCACACGAATTCAGTTGCCAAGGCATGCCATGGCGTGGGAAGAACAAGGAGTAACGAATTGGAAGACGAAGGGAAGTAACGAAGGAAATGCCACGAAAATCGATCTGGTTTGGCAGCTAGATGGTCTTGTCGATCGATAAAAGCAAAATTTAATTGAGTTAAGCGCCTCAAAAACAGCTAAAGAGAGAAAAGAAGCTCGGCCGGTCAGGCCTCACTCTCGGGAGCGTTGCCTAATGGCGTCAAATACACTCCTGTGCGTGTACGGTTATTGGCCACCAGTCCTCACGAAAATAATTTGTAGTCATTTTTTCTAATATTTCTTGAGGCCTAGGTTTTTGGCTGTGACATTTGATTTTAGCTTATAAATAGTAATAACTTGTAGAGAAGTTTGTAGAGAGAGAGATACTTACGTGTGATATTAACCAATATAAATAAAATCGTTGCAGCATATACTACAATCGACTAGTAGATTCTACTATAAAAAGACACTCTGTAGGTACTGTAGAAAAGCAGATTTTAGAAGCTAATATGAACATGGTTAAGACTGAAACAATATTGCTACTCCCTCATTTTCAAAATGCAAAGCATGTAGTTCTTATTTTTCAAAATAAGATATGCACGTGAATTTAACAATTTTCACTCTTTATCCTTCTTTATCTTCCTTCTCTCTCCAACATTTATGTGTTAGTATTGACACTAGCAAATCTCTCTTATCCTCAATACATTTGTATAAGGATACCGTGGCCGTTCCCTTATCGCTCTCTTAATCCTATAACCTTCTTGATATACATGGCCAATAAAAATCCGCCTGCATATTTTGCTTCATGTGGGCCTAAATCTGCAGCACATATGTAGAGTTATATCAGATGAAAACCATATTTTTGAAAACTTTAAATCCCTTTTAGTCTGAGAACCAATCAGCATGAAAAACTCCCCAAAAATATTTGAAGGTCGTTCTTATTTCATCAAACATCCATATAAAACTACAAGTTCAAAATTAATTTGTTGTTGGGAGAACGGATTAAATAAAGCCCTGACATTCTATAAGTTAGAAGAAAATGAAAATAAAGGCAAAAATTACTATTCACTGCGAATTTCTCCTCTTCATTTCTTCTAATTCGATTTGATCGTTTAAACTTGTAATTTTATAGGATGATGTGGTACTCTATAGACTACCCCATTTTTTGGGGATATTTTTATATAGATTTTTGAATGCTTAAACTAAAATGGATTTTAAGTATTGAAAAAGATTACGCATGGTTAAATTTCACTAGATGGCCCACACGTTCAGCTAATTATATATATGCACACACACACACACCACCAATGCAAACCATCTTTAATCAGCATCGTCATACATACCATTCTGGCCTTAATTTGGAGCAACCTACTAAGATGTCCTCGCAAAGCCTGCAATACTGGCTGCTGATCTTCATGCAATTCTTGATGTCATCCAGCACGGCAACCGCCGGCAAGGTCCCGGCGATCGTCGTGTTCGGGGACTCGACGGTTGATCCCGGCAACAACAATTACATCCCGACCATCGCCAAGGGCAACTTCCCGCCGTACGGGCGCGACTTCTACGGCGGCGTCGCCACTGGCCGGTTCTCAAACGGCCGCCTCGTCACTGACTTCTTCTCGGAGGCGCTCGGTTTGGCGTCGTCCGTGCCGGCATACCTCGACACCAGCTGCACTATCGACCGGCTCGCCACTGGTGTGAGCTTCGCTTCAGGAGGCACCGGGCTGGATGATCTAACTGCAAAGATCGCGGCAAGTCACTCTGAATCTTTCCTACGTGCCGGATTTAATTTGTTTGACGACATTTCGAGGGCCTATACGGAAACTGAAATTAGGCACTAAGCAAAGATGATTACAAAATCACATAAAACATTTCAAGCTTAATATTATAACTTTACTGTAAGTATGTACTCCCTCCAATTCAAATATTTGTCCAATTTATTGGGAATTACTGTCTCACAATATTTGTCTATTAAGATGGTTGTAGTTATTGCACTATTTTCGACCACCCATGCATGCTAATAATGATGTGAAAGACGTTGAGCAGTAGAAGTCGTGCATCATTCAATAGATTTTGTGTCTCCTTAAATTCTGTACACATTAAGTAAGACAATTATTGTGAAGCAGATGGAGCATTTTCTTACATCCAAGTCTTGAAACTCAACAGTGCTCCCTCCATTCCATTTCAGAACGTGTATTTTGAAGGGCAGCGATGGTTAAGATTGTTCTAAATTTCGAGGAATACATGAGATAGGAAAATGACTACTTGATAGCACTTCCATTACCTTACGTGCTTTGGAAATATAAGACAGAGTGGTCTGTGTGGAGGTCATGCATGCATAAATACTTAAGGAAGACAATGGAGCATACCAGGGCAAAAGAGATGAAATCGTATTAAATCTACATACACATCTTATATTTTAGAACAAAAGTGAAAAGCTAATATGCTTCATAAAATGAAACGTGGGGGGCAATTTGTAACCTTGAAGCACAGGTCATACAATACTCCCTTTGTTGATTTCTATAAGGTACCCACACATTTCGATATTCAAAGTTTATGAACTTTCACCAACCAATATAAAGATTATCTGATATAAAAATAATATTATTAGATTCGTGTGTTTTCTTATGATTACGATTTTGTAAAAATGAACAAGTATTGTAAAAGAAACTTACTGTCCAAGTTCAACTTTGGAGACAGCGCACTAATTAGGTCAAACCGTGCCTTCTAAAAATCAACAGGGGGAGTATTCCTTAACTAAATATCTTCCATTAGTTTTTGTAATCAAGTTTCTTGAAAATATCTTTAATCACTATAGCAACCAATAAATTTATTTTCGTTCATCTTGTTATAATACTGGGGTCGTGATGCTGATGCTATCAACTCACAAATAGAAGTATAGCAAGGAGTAGGTACAAGCCGTAGTCCTGAGCCTTCTCTTACCTTCATTGATACAGTAGAATGTGATGTACAAAAGATAGCCCCAAGCTCCTATTAAACTAATCTATTATGCTTACGGGTCTTTGGTGCCCCGGTTTAGGCAGTGTCTTCACATGGTATTATGTCACAACACCTCCGTCGTATGTTTGATAGTATTGTACTGTGCTACAATCTTTTTTTTGGAGGAGATAGAGCTACGTTTCATTTGTAGACAAGTAATTAATCACAGACATGATTTGTCATGTCCACTTCAAACGTCAATCTGTTTTAGAAAGGCAAGTATATATGATATTTTGACAAACAACCAACACAACGTACGGGAAGTCTGTGCCATGACTATTCAAATAATAACATTTTGTTGTAGAAGTTTAAAGTTCAAACAGAACTGGTACGTGCTGAGAAAGACATTTTTGACAGATTAATTACAAATTAGAATGAGAAACGACAAACAAATTATCATTTGCTCATCTATTGTTTCAACATTTGTACAGCGGTCATGTTTGAACTTAAAACTTTAAAGTTTAGTACGCACTTGTGTATTTTTTTTCCAGAAATTTGATGTAATTTCTTTTCCAAACCAGCATGGTTTTTTTGCGTGCTAGCAGCAAATAAGTGGTACTATACTTTGCCACCCCTCTTTATGCGTATTAGCCGCCAGATCGGATCAAAGTTACGAGGTACGGCATGGATGTGTATATTATCAAGAATGAAGTAGATGAATCTTATAGAGAACCGAAATAATAACACTAGAACAATCACGACAAGAGAGAAAGATTTGATGAAACTAACCATAAATTCTGAAGCATGACATCAGAATAGTACAAGGGATTGTCGTTCACTCATAACCCTCTTGATCCTTACCCTATACAAAAATCTAGTGCTAAGGATAGCCTAGGATCTAATCCTCTTGTGCATCACTTGTTTTAGATCAGTTGGCTTGAATCTTTGGTTCTCTATGGCCACACCTCGTAGCATTATAGTCCCTTAGCCTTCCTCTAAAGAGAAGTAGAATTCTAATCCAATTAGAATTTATCTAGGAATCATTGTAGCACTCCTCTCTAAATCCTATTAGGATTATGATACGAGCCATCATCTCAACAATCTCTACATTGACTTTTATTTGTTAAGGCCACAATGCACTTATAAGAATTCACTCCAAGTTGGTTTGAACTGCCTTCGAGCTCTATCTGCTTGCTAGTACTACATGGTTGGTCCCAGCACGTCTTCTAACAGTTTGCACTTTCGCCTTTATGACAGCAAGAGTTTGCAATAATCTATGTAACTCTGCACATAACTGTAGATGAGATTTGATTACCTATCGTTGACTACATGGCTTCTTTGTCCTAGCTAGGATTTTTTATCAAATCTCCCATTGGTTCCTTATGATTACCTATCAATTGATATTTCCATTGCTCTAGATACTTTTTACAATTACCTATCTTTTATAAGTAATCGCATGAATCTATCTCGAAGTGATACCTCACAACCTTCTGTTCAAATAACTACATAGATATTATATTCTTCAAGCCAGAAACATATCGAACTCTCGTTAATGTGCTGTGTTTTTCATCATACATCTCCAATATAACTGTTGCCATCTTAATAATTGGATATTTTCACCTTAGTAATTATATACTCCACAATTCACCAAATAAACAATTTCATACGCTAGGCGTAGAGATCTTTCATCAAACATCTCTCTCGCCGAACATATATGTATATGGATCCAAAAACCTGTATCTAACATCTATCGATGAGAAGTAGTTAACTGACTAACGACTAATATGTCTAAATCATCTTTCGCTATCACCAGTGAACATGCATCCATCATTTGTTTCAAACTCGAATAATCCTTTATCATATGACCTTTCTCATCACATAGATAGCATACACATGTACCATTACTCTTGCCCTTCTTGTGATTTTTACTTTTGCTCGCAACACCTACGACAACCAATGCTTGATCATCAGAGGTTGAAGATTCTAATAGCTTCTTCAAGAACTCTATCTTCAATAGATATGCAAGTTCCTCATCATATTGAGAGTGTTTTTTCCCAATGAAAATATTTATCACCAATTGCTTCCATGTTGGTGGTAGAGATGATGTTAATGACAATCATGTCGTTCTCCTCAATTTTTCATGCATACCAGTCAATTATGTGATAAGTTTTTTTTTATGATATTGAGATAGTCAACGAACCGTATACCTTCCTCCATGTGTAACCTTTATAGTTGCCGGTTTAGCATTCACTAGTTTGTCAGCGATTTTGCCATATACATTGCGATTTTATTCAAATTTCTCCATACATTGCGATGCGCTACCCAACACTTTGCCAACTTTCTTACAAATCAAATCTCTATGGCCATACCTGATGCTTTATACAGTCCTACCTAGTCTATCTCTAAACATAAGTAGAAATCGTAATCCAATTAAGATTAATATAGAAATCCTTGTAGCGGATCTCTGCCGGCTGTTCTAGTAATAGTAGGATAAGAGTCATCCTCTCGACGAGTGGCTTGCATCGGATATTTCCGCTTGGTCTAATAACCATTGTAGTAATATTGATCCACCAGCATTTTGCTGAATATGTCTACTTAAATAGAGAACAACAACATATACCATATATATTGATTAAAAGGTATTTATGTGACCTTATTTAATTATTTCACTGTATACTGTGAGTAACTTTCCGCTTTAACCCAGCTGTCTTATTTAATTACAGTCAGTGATACCCTTAAGTCAGCAGCTAGAGTACTTCAAGGAATACAAGGAGAGGCTGAAGCTCGCCATGGGCGAGGCCGTGGCTGACGAGATCATCGCCGAGGCGCTCTACATCTTCAGCATCGGCACCAACGATTTCATCGTCAACTACTTCGTCCTGCCTCTCCGGCGGGCCGAGTACACCACGGCGGAGTACGTCACCTGCCTCATCGACCTCGCCGAAGCCGCCGTCCGCGACGCCTACGAGCTCGGCGCGCGCAAGATCGAGTTCACCGGCCTCGCGCCGTTCGGGTGCGTGCCGGCCGAGAGGACGCTTAACCACGACGCGCCGGGCGAGTGCAACGAGGAGTACAACCAGGCGGCGCTGACGTTTAACGCCGAGCTGCAGGAGGCCGTGAGGAAGCTCAACGGCGAGCTAGCCGGCGCGCAGGTGGTGTACGCGGAGACGTACAGCGTGGTGTCCGCCATTGTTGCCAACCCGTCGGAATACGGTTAGTGATCCATAAGATCTTGTTCAATTTTTTGTTAAGTTAGTTGATAGTTTGCTCCATCTCATGGAGCAAACTTCGACAAATAGACTTGCTAAGGGTATGATGCTTATAATGTATGTGCAGTTCTTTTCTTCTTAGAGAATCTCTTGCCAACTGCCATGAGCCCGTGATATAATGTTATGGACCCATTGGGATTGTCAATTGCTAACTGTATTACGCACAACTAGTAACAAGAAAAACTACTCGTAAGATAAGCTAATCGAGTAGAGTAAGATAAGCTAATCGAGTAGCGTCTTGCATAGTGTTAAAGCTACACATCTGTGTACGTGCGTAGGCCAAGTTTCCTTACTCTACTCTTTTTTTTTTTTTTTTTGAAAAATGATGATCAGGTTTTGAGAATGTAGCGCAAGGTTGCTGTGGCACAGGGCTTACTGAGGCATCAGTCCTTTGCGGCTTGGAAGAACCATTGACATGTGAAGATGCTGATAAGTATGTGTTCTTCGATTCAGTCCATCCTTCGGAGAGGACATACAAGATTGTAGCAAACGAAATTTTGAATACTGCATTGCAAGTGTTCATATGACATTTTTGTACTGAGGTTATATATAGATGGCTTTTCCATTTAACATAAACTAAATTTGCAAGTTAATTATATCTTTAGTGTTTGTTTGACATCAATAGTTGGTGAGCGCCTTCACTTAGCAATACTGTTCTAAACACCTTATGGCTTTTAGAAGCCGGTTTTTGAACAGAGTGGTTTCTTAAGATGGTTTCTATAAATTGTTTGTAGGAGTTATTGTAAAAAACGCTTTGAATAGAGTGGCTTCTCAATACAAGTATCCCTTACTCACTCAATGTCTCTCACAATCAGTCAAAAGCCACAACACTTTTGAACAGGACCAAGCTCTGTCTTTGGACTTGTAAATGGCAGCAGCCTGGGCAAACTTCACTAGCTCTAAGGAATATCTTGGAGCAGGATTTAGGAGAAGCTAAAACTCTGTTTTCTACAACAACTTGGAGATCAGTTACCCTCACACTACTACAAAAGAGGCTATACTGGACGGCTACATCACAGACGGTTCATACGGAAACGTTTGTACTGTAATTACCATAAATGGTTCATACGAATAACCATCTATGGTATTTTCATAGACGTTTATTTATACGAACTGTTTGTGATAATTACAGCACAAACAGTTTCTATTAATAACTGTCTATGATAATTTATGGACAATTATTTATACAAACCTACGGAAGAGTCTCTCACGACTTTACCCATAATCATAGAAGAAATGGAAACAGTGGTTGAACAAATGACCACCATAGCGACGGAAGCCGATGTTGGCGCTATAGCGCCCACGACCACGAAGATGGTTGTTGAAATGGAAAAGGAAGTAGAAATTTCCGAGTGATGCACTGAGAAACTCGTCGGAGACGCTCCTTCTCGATTTCAAGAAGGTAATCTCTAGGAAGAAGATAAGCTTCCTAACTTCTTCTCGTCTGTTTTTAACCCTCCTTTTGTAGTGAGGCATTCTCTTGAATGGCCTCAAGCCCCACACCCAAATGACCTACCCAACAAAGGGCAAATTTTCAATGACGAACGTCTCGAAAATGTGTGGTGGAGAAGGGTCGATGAACTTGACTAGCTACATGACTCTACGAGTGTTCTCGTGAACTTTGCACGAAGAGAAATGAATGGAAGTATCTAGTATTTAAACATTCGTATATGATCTTCTCTGGTTTCTCACTACCTCCCCGAACATAGAGAGCATTGGAGAATATGATGACTGTGGCTGAGTACTACAGACATCTTACTCTCTTGTGGTAAGAAAATGCCAAGCTCTCTGATAACGCAAGAGCGTGGTAAGTTAATGTTTCTTATAATCAAATTTTGTTTCGATTGCTTGATCAATCTTCTCATATTTGCTGTAAACCCTTCTTGGTTCAGGAGCGATGCACAAATTTTGGCGTTTGTGCTTGAGAATGAAAAGCTTGAGATGCAGAAGCTCAAGAAGAAGGTTGCTGACCTGAGGATAGGCCTAATACAGGCCGATTCCAAGGGTAAGGCTTCAGAAGAAAAAATAAACAGTAAGTCCTAAACTCACGACTATTTACTTTCTTGACATCTTCCTTGCTTTCCCTAATTTCCTTCCTTCGATAAAAAAAGAAACCAAAATAAGCAATCTTCGCGTCGAGGTCAAAGAAAAGACCAAGGTGATCAGAGCTCTTTCTAGAATGAGTAAGGAGAAAGATGAGAAGATCAAAGTTGAAGTTGAAAGTCTTGTTGCATGACTTTCAGGTAAAAGAAACTTCACCTCCAACTAGATAGTCGTAGAAAAACTTACGACTAGTTAGTCGTAGGAAAATTTCACTTTCGATTAACTTTTGAGAACTAGTATCATGATAAGTCACACGACTTGACCATTTTTATTCTGTTTGTAGGAGGTATAGTCAAAATAAAATGACTCTCTAAAATCTCAACTCATAGTGAAGAGGAGATGAAGTCGGTGAAGATAATTCTCCATTACAATGTTGAACTCTTTAACAATTTACTCGACAAGTTTGGTTCTGAGAGGATGGATCTTTTCGAAGACACCATAACCGCTCATGTGAGTACAATTGGACTGCAAGTGAAGACTTTGGAAAAGTATTTAGCTACTCTGAAGGACGAGCAGGTCGAGTCGATCTGGAAAGCAGTTAGAGGTGTTGTAAGCTATGCTTTGGTAAAACTCAAAGCATGCGACTCGAATCAATCATTTCAACCAATCAAGCACGACTTCGACTACTCGGACATAAAAGCAGCTCGACTGATCAAGGAAGCCGAACCCTTTGCTCGAAAGGTTGCAGAAGAAATACAACTCAACTCTCCTTTGGAATAGTCATGCAAATAAAAATTTTTGTATAAGACTTACCTTTGATGAATAAAAAATATCTTCCTTTTCCTTTGATGAATGAAAAAGTCTCTTCATTTTCCTGTAATTCATCTTCCTTTGCACTCATAAGACAAGAGCATAGAAAAAGGAAAAAATAAACTTAGAGCTAAGAAATAAAATTATATGAATAACTCTATCCTAGCCCCAACTATTTACTTAGTTTATATGATAAACTAAGTGAATAGTATCGAGAAGAGTATATCATATGACTACCATTATCAAACTCGATTATCATGTTCTGGCAGCAAAAGTTGGGAATGAGTCAACGCTGGGAGTTCTTTCTAGTGGGTAAGACCACATGCAGAGAGAAAAGTCTCCGACTAGGTAGTTGTTACCACACTTCAACCAAGTTGATCAAATCAAAAACAAAAATGATAGTGAGATAATTATTTGAATTATTTCTTTTATATCCATTGAACAAGTTCATAGATGACCCAATTATTTTGTGCTGGCAGTACAAGCTAGGAAGAACATGTCATTAGGAAGCTCCCTCAAGTGGGCGGGACAACATGTAGAAAGGAGAGACTTTGACCACTGTTGTCCCCTTCTTCGACTAGGTAAAACCAATTGAATATACTAGAAGTAGTCGAACAAACATAAAATAATTTTCACTAAACAAACATAAAAAGATTGAGAATGTTCAAATGTAAAATTTACGTAATCAGTCGATGTTCCAAGAGTTTGAAAGAACCTAGCCGTCTTCCGTAGCAAGTCATACAGAGCCTAGTCGTATGATCTTGACTACAGTGTAAGGACCTTTCCACTTAGGAGAAAGCTTGTTCTAATTAGACTAGGATTGGATTTTCCTCAATACCAAGTCACCTAGAGCAAGGCTGCAAAGTTGGACCTTACGATTGTAGTACTTACGCATGGCTTACTGATAGATTACCAATCGAATTGAGGCTTGGTTCCTCTTTTTTTGGAGCAGGTTGATGTCATCCGTTCAATGCTGCTCTTGGTTGGAGTCATTGAAGTTTTTGACCCTTGTCGACCGGATCTTTAATTCTGGAGGAAGTATGGCATCTGCTAGAAAGACTAAGAAAAAAAGAAGTTTCTCCTGTTGCCTGACTAGGAGTCGTGCGAATTGCCCATAATACCAAAGGAAGCTCTTACACCCAAGCCCCCGAGCGCTTTACCAGCTGGTTGAAGACTCGAGTTTTAATCCCTTGCATTATCTGACCATTCGCGTGCTCAACTGCCCCATTGCTTTGAAGGTAGGTGACTGAGGTATAGCAAAGCTTGGTACCTAGCTGATCAAAAAATGCTTGGAATTTAACACTAGAGAATTTCTTACCATTGTCTATAATTATACGACTTGGGACTCCAAATCAAGTAATTACACTTCTCATCATGAACCTTTTTACACTTTTCATTGTTATTCTGGTCACTCGTTTGGCCTCTATCCATTTTGTAAACGCATCAATAGCCACAAAAAGGAATTCGAAGCCCCCGACACTTACGGAAATGGTCCCAAGATGCCTAAACCCCAGGTCGCAAAAGGCCATTAAAGAGGAATTGTTTGAAAAGTCTGAGCTGATTGGTGTCTTTGTCAGCTATGAAACTAGCATTCTACGCATTTCTGAACCAACCTTTTGGTGTCATTGAGGGCTATTGGTCAGTAGAAATCTTGTCGAAAGACTTTACCAACCAGCGTTCTGTAGGAAGCATGCACCCCATAGATGCCTCCATGTATGTCATTAAGGAGTCACAATCCCTCTTTCCGCGATATACATCACATGAGAACACCTTGATTACTCCACTTATAGAGTACTCCTTCGACCAAGGTATATATCTTGGCTTTGCAGGACAGATAATCTGCTTTGAGATTATCCTCGGGTACAGAACCCTTCCGAAGATACTCATAGATGGGAGACATCCAGGTATCTTCGTACTCAATGAACACTATCTCATTAGGAGTTGTCTCTGGTCCTTCGACCAAAGACGTCTTCTGGAGTTGCTCTAAGAAGACTACTGATGGTACTTGTGACCGAGAGTAAGATATTCGAGCCAACTGGTCTGCGAGAAAATTATGCCTTCGAGGGATATACTGTAACTCAAAACCAAAAAAGTGCTTTTCTAGCTTGCGAACTTCTGACAAGTATTGAGACATGGTCGAACTTAAGCATTAATACTCTTTGCCAACCTGATTCACGACTAGTTGAGAATCTCCTCTCACAAGTATTCGATGAATCGCACGTGCTTTAGTGGCTCGTATGCCAGTCAACAAGCCTTCATACTCAACCATGTTATTATTAGCTAGAAAAAGTAATTGGATGGCATACTTTAAGGACTTTTCCATAGGAGATTTCAGGACCACCTTAGCCCTCGAGCCACTTAACGTAAGTAACCCATCGAAGTACATTGTCCACTGGTCATGGGAATCATACTATTGGAGATCCTAAAAAGGTTTAGGATTTGTCTATTCAATGACAAAGTCTGTCAAGATCTGGAATTTCATGGCCGCTCGAGACACGAAATGGAGGTCAAACTCCCCAAGTTCCACTAACCATTTTGCCATACATCCCACTGTTTCCCTACTTTGGAGGACCACTCCTAAGGGAAACTCAGACGACACAATAATTTTGTGCGCCTAAAAATAATGGCTTAGTTTCTTCAAAGACATGAGGAGGACATATAACAGTTTTTGGACTCACGAGTAGCGCTCCTTAGGCCTATGTAAGATTTCGCTTACATAATATATAGGTTGCCGAACGTTTTCACGTTCTACAATGAGTACAACACTTACTACCTATGGTGTGATGGAAAGATATATGAGTAGTGTCTCACCTGATTTTAGAGAAGCCAGTATAGTTGCACTCATAAGATATCTCTTGATATCTTCGAAGGTATCATTAGCCTCTTTCGACCACTCGAAATCTATATGTTTCCTGAGAAGCTTAAAGAAAGGAAGCCCTTTCTTACCTAGGCGTGCGATGAAACTACTTAGAGCTACCATGCAGCTAGTGAGTTTTTGAATCTCTTTCTTTGTTGTTGGAGAGCGCATTTGTTTGATGGTCTTGATTTTTTCAGGATTTACTTTGATACCTCTTGCCAAAACAAGAAATCCGAGCAACTTTCCTTAAGAAACTCTAAACACACATTTCTTAGGATTAAGCTTCAAGCAATGTTTCCTGAGGTTATCGAAAGTCTTCTGTACGTTTGAGATGTGATTAAGTCATTTGATGCTCTTGACAACTACATCATTAAAATAGGCTTCCAGATTTTGACCCATTTGATGTATAAAAGTCAGTTGCATTAAATGTTGAAAAGTTGGACCAGCATTTTTTAGACCAAACGATATTTTGACATAGCAAAATATTCCAAATGGTGTGATAAATGATGTCTTTTCTTCATCTTCTAAAGACAAACTAATCTAGTGATAACCAAAGTATGCATCTAGAAAACTTAACAATGCACAACCAGCAGTAGAGTCAACCAACTGATCAATACGAGGAATTAGAAAATCATCTTTTCGACAAGCTTTATTTAAATCGATATAGTCTATACACATACGCCACTTACCATTAGACTTCTTTACCATTACAGGGTTAGCCAACCACTCATAGTGGTCGACTTCTCTTATGAAGCCTGCTTTTAATAACTTTCCCAATTCTGATTTAATAGCTTCTCGTCGATCTGGTGCAAATCTTCATAACTTCTATTTTACGAGTTTCTTATCAAACCGTAGAACTAGCGTGTGCTTGATCACCTCCCTGGGAACTTCGGGCATGTCGGATGGCTGCCACGTGAACATATCTGTGTTTGCCCGGAGGAAGGCGATGAGAGTGTCTTCCTATGTAGGGTCGAAAGTAACTTCGATGTGAACAGTCTTTGAAGGCTTCACTGAATCCAGAGGAACCTCCTTGATCTCATCATTCGGTTTCGGTGTGGCCTTAGACTTCAAGTGCTTGCTCAAAGGCTGTGCCTTAATAGCTTCTCGAGTTGGTGGTTGGCCGATCATCTCGAGGGACTTGCGGTCACATGTTAGTGCTATTAGACTATGATTACTCCCTTGGGATCTGGCAACATAAGACATTAATATGCATAATGAACAACTATCAGGAAACGTGCTAGAGTTGACTTACTAAGTATAGTGTTATGTTGTATCAAAATCAACCACATCAAAGGAGATTTTATTTGTCCTAAAGTTGTTAAGCGAACCAAGCATTACAGGCATAGAAACTTAGCCAATAGATATAGCTGAAGATCCTGGTACAATTCCATGAAAGGAATACCACACTAGCTTTATTCTGGTTTGAGAAACTTGCATCTCGTTCAGAGTGCTAACAAATAAGATATTTAAAGAACTACCACTATCAATCAATATGCAATTAACTCAGCAGTTGTTGATGGTAGGCTTAACCATGATCGAAAACCGACTGGGTCTAGTCAGAGGGACCGGCTAGTCACCCCTCTTGAAAGAGACGGTAACTTCTGACCACTTAGGAAAATTATTGGGAAGGGATACGTTGATAGAGTTTACCTCTCGCTCAACAACCTTATACTATTGCTTTGACTCGTACGTGGATGAACCCCCGTAAATGTGTTCAATTGTACACTTCGGATCCTGGAAAGGCATATCTCCATCCTCGTCTGAGTGCTTTCAACCACTCGATTGCCCACCTCTTCGAGCATGGGAAGTGGTCCCTTGCTAGAGTAATAATCCTTAAGTTTTCTTTAGAAAACCCAGCTTCTGAAGTGGGCACTACCTAGGCTTCTTGTCCTTCTGAGCAGATGCCTTGCCTTTGCCCCGATAGGGGTATTGCTTGGAGTTATAAGGTTTTTCATCACCTACGGCTAAGACTTCCTTTGGGGGATCAACCCAAGGTTTCTGACCTTTAGCCTTGTTCCTTCCTCTTACCACCTTCGCCTTCCTCTTTAACACCTCGGTTGACTTGATCGACAATTTTCATCCATTCGAGTACCTCGACAGCAGTCGCGTAACGATCAGCCATCTCGAAGAGCTCGATGACAGTGGTCGGAGGATGCAAGGCAATATCTTCAGTGAATCTCCTATTGCAGACACCCTACTTGAATGCCCTGATGACAAAAGCATCAGAGACCTTTAGAATCAAATTATGAACCTAGCTAAAGTGCTTGATGAACTATCGCTGGGTCTCACCACTATTTTGTCGCATCCGATGCAAGTCATCCTCTTTCTCAGGGCAGTTGTATGTCCCCTAAAATTTGGCTAGCAGCAAATTACAGAGGTGCTTCCAAGAATAAATTGACTCAAATGGTTGGTTGAGCAACCAAGATCGAGCGGACCCCTTGAGCACTATCAGAAGATAATTCGCCATAACATGCTCATCACCTCCTACCACCTGTATCACGATTGTGTAAATCTGAAGGAGCTCGATGGGATTCTGAGATCCATCAAACCTCTCCTTGATGGGATTTCGAGCGAGTTCTGGAGTCAGATTCTCGAGGAGGTCCTTGATGTAGTGGAGCTCTTGTGCCTCTTCGGACTAATATTGGGCACGCCCGAGTAAAGACCCCTGGGCAACCAATCGTCTCTTCCTAGCGGTATCAGGATCTTTAATTTCTGAGGTGGGTTGTGGCTGCCTTAGAGGAGAGCGATTATTTCTAGGATTTCTCTCATGCTCATTAGAGCATTGATCTTGCTCATCGCTGGAGGTCTTTGCTCCATCCTTAAAAGAGAAGGGAGAGTGTGCTCGAAGGAAAGCCTCTGGAGATTTCAGCGGAGTGTCACAACCAACAAGTGATACCGATTTCCCAGAATCTAAGACTCCGGGACTAGATGAAAGTGGACAGGTTGTCACTACTGGTGGACTTGGACTCCTTGGGGCAGAGTCATGGTCGCGTCGTGAGTCCTATTCGCCGTCAGATTAACTCTTACCATTCGAGGGAAATGAGTTCTGCCGTGGGTGTACTGCCAAGAGGAATTTGGATTCCTCCACAGCCTTTCCCGCAGTGGAGTCTCCAGGATCCCCTGATGGATCTCCAGTGACAACCTCACCATCGGAAGCAAGCAGGACCTTCTCGTGGTCATAGTCGGCCTTCATGTCGATATCTACATAGTCCACCAAGTCAAACCACTTCTCTTGATTCCATTATCTTGCCATGATGGTATTAGAAGGAAGAGAATCCACCAACAAGGAATTTATTGGAGGCTTGGAAGAAACCTTCCCCACAGACGGCACCAACTATCGATGTTTAATATCGATCTTACGTATGATTTCTTAAATTGGGGGGAAAGCTCTCAAGACCCTCATATGATTATGCAGAGTAAAGACAAAGGAATTTTTATATAGGTTTGGGTCTTCTCCTAGGTGAATAACA
The DNA here is from genome assembly GCA_036346265.1 of Melocanna baccifera. Classification (NCBI taxonomy): domain Eukaryota; kingdom Viridiplantae; phylum Streptophyta; class Magnoliopsida; order Poales; family Poaceae; genus Melocanna; species Melocanna baccifera. The sequence continues at coordinate 1,967,721 of CM070700.1, forward strand.
ACCCTACGTCCTGTGTTACTATTACTGAGGAAAAGATTATAAGCGTGAATAGTGCAAAAAGTCTAGCACTCTTTCCAGAACTCATCACCCTCCCCTCCTTCTTTAACATCAACCCATATATTGGCGATGAAGTGGCGGCAGTTGTTTCTTGATAGAAGATGCCTTGACACTTCGGGAGCTAACTGCTGGATGGTGGTTACTGTCAGAGAAATGTGGCCAGCCGTTCGCTGTAGGACTATTGTTGTTAGAGAGACGTGGGCAAGATCATGTGCGGTTATTGAGCAACACATATGTTCTAACTACCTTGTCAGACAGACCCGCTATAAGGGTAGGTTAGTCGAACATAAGAGAATAATTAATGAGTCGTAGCATAATTTACGCCAAGATGGTCATAGCAGATCTTACGACTAGATAGTCACAGCAGAATTTACGACTAGGTAGCAGCAGAACTTATGACTACAGAATAGTCATAGTAAGACTTATGACTACTCTATGAAATTTCTCTCTTATCATTAAGAGATATATTCAGAGAATATGATGACATAATAAATACAGGATTATTATATCCTCGTCAGTAAGGAACACATTAGGATAATCATGCACCACTGAGATCTCCTCAATATGCAAAGATGGACTTGGCTTCTTGGCAAGAGGCCAAAGCAACCCAATTATCGATGCCCGTCGGCCAGAAAATAAGCTGGCCAGCACAAAAAGAGAATCCGACAATGCCTTTCCTTGAAAGACCATCTCTTCTCCGGACAGAGCCTACAAGGTAATTATCTTCCAGAAGCAACAAATCATGGCATGGTAATAAAATAGCTAGTCCATGATGAGAATAACATCAACAAGAGCTAGCTAAATAACCATCAGATTGGCAATGAAGTCCTCATGATCAATGGTGACAATGCAACCAAGACATGCTGTGGAACTGGAAATAAGGCCCCTGGAGAAGTAACTAGAACATACTAAGAAATCTACTGCATATCCAAGTCTGCCCTCCTAGCAAACTCTAGTAACACAAACAAGTAGGTGGCTCCAAGATCAAAAAGAAAAAAAATGTCTCATGAGAATCGACAAGTAAAGTACATGTCACCATGTTAGGATGGCCCACGGACTCAAAAATCAGCATGGCATAGACTCCAGGTGGTGCCAGGGATGGCACATGGTAGTCAGAGGTGTAGCGATCTAAAGCGGTGCCGTTGGTGTAGGGTGCCAGTAGTACCCAGCAAGGGGTGTTGTAGGTGGCACCCAAGCAGTAGGTAACTATGGCACAGGGGCAGTCGCCAGCATATGGATGAAACCCTGAGAAGACATAGTCGAAGAAGACATTGGTATAGACTCCCACTTGATGATACCAGCAAGATTCTATCGACAAAATCGCTCCATGTGGCCAGAGCGACCACAAAGACGACACTCCCCAACCTAGGAGCACTCAGCAACATGGTGATTACCACCACACTTAAAGCAGATTATGCCAATCCTGGAACAAGGCGCATTGCCTGTGAAGCTAAAGAAGGATGAGGCATCGAAGAAGAAAATGGCCTCAACTAATGAGGCTTGGATGATGGCAGAGGGTGCTGCCCCCCTTGAACTTCTTAGGAACAGGTCAATGAAAAGACCCACCCCTCACCAGAACTCCTCTTCTGCCACCACCAGAACCTCCAGAAGCAACAAAAGCACTAGAAGCCTACCTCTCCTAAGTGAGCTCCATCTCAAACTCTATGCTCTTAGCCTGCTAGACCACAGAGTTGAAGTCATGATGAATAGTCACTCCTATGACATGTCGATACTCCTGATTAAGCCCCTTGTGGAACCTTATGGCCTTCTCACGATCGTCCCCAGCAATGGACGACATGAGGCGGGCCAAGTTGTTGAAACCCACCTCACACTCTACAATAGACATCTTTCCCTGTACGAAGGTTTTTAGAGTGTGCTCCATCCTCTCAAGGAAAGACTCCAAGTAAAATTTTGCCTTGAACTACTCAACAAAGTCCTCCCAAGTAACCGATCCCTAGGCAGGTGTCATCGCTGAAAAAACACCTTCCCACCAGATGTCCACCTAGCCCTTCAACTGAAAGGCCACAAAGTGAGCCTTCAATTGTAAAGTCATCTCAAAGGCCAAAAATGCCTCTCCACTTAGCGTAGCTAGTCCACTACTTGGACCAGTGTCCTAGACCTGTCGAAGGTGTCCAAGCGAAGGGCCACCCACTCACGAAGGCCCATACTCACCTCTAGTGGAGTAGCAACAGGAGTAACATCAAGTGCATTGGCAGCAGGAGTAACTACTTGTGCCCTCTGATTAAGTTCACGTATCTCTCTCTGAAAATCTTATAGCAAAGCCAATGACCTAGCCCACTGCCCAACCTCAAGCTAACTAGCCAAAGCAACCTCCTCACCAACCTCTTGTGGTGCACCATGAGGATCACCCTCCTCAACTACAGTCTCCTTAGCATGGGGCAGTGGCTCCACCTAGCCTCGCCCACAACCATGGACTCTCCCAAGGCCACGTCCATGACCTCTACCACGTTCACGTCCTCTACCCCTTGCCATAGCTTGTCACCAGAAACAATCAATCAAGAAATCAACTCATAAACAACAACCTCAACATAATGCTTATTATCAATAGCTATTGAAAGCATAAATACAATGTTTAACCCAAAACTCATCCTACTATGTAGTGGTGTATCAATTTTTATTTAAACTAATTTATTAGCCTAAGTCATATTTTAGAAATTATCTAGCCTAATAAAATTTTTTATTAGTTTACCAATCATAGGCCAAGTTTTAGTCAGTTATCTAGATTGAATTATCAATTTTCCCATTATGAACCTAAAACCCACTCTGATATCAACTGTAGCACCCCGGCTTAACAAGAGCCTAGAATGTCACTAACAACTACAATTGTTACCAATTTTAACTATCCAACATGTAATACCATCAATTATAATTCCATAATATAATCATGAATACAGATATGACACTAATAAAAGAACTAATGAATAACATTAAATGGTATGAATCAACTATAAGTTCAAGCAAAGGAAACTTTGATAAGTAGCAACAAGCCAATATTATGATGTTCTAAGAGAAACAATTATTCAAACTAAGGTTTGCATGACTAAAAATAACAATGAATGAATAAATGCTAAGTGATAAGTGAAACATTGACGGTGTAAGATCGATTATGTGTTAATCCCTACCCATGCATGCCATCCTCAACAATCATCTAAAAACAATATCAAAAATAAGAGTGACTCCAAGACTCAACAAGTACATCATAATCAAAACATAGGTCAATATCTACCATTCTCTCTTTACCATCTTTCTTTTGTTAATACAATGCAATGCATCATACATCTCCAAGCTTATACCAAAATAGCTAAAAGAACGCCCGTCGATGTTCACCCTCTCCCCTCCATCCTGTAGAGGTGCCTACCTATATAGATCTTATTCGATTGCACTCCACATTAATCATAAATCTTTCTCACCGACATGGCTCATACACTCTGGACTAGCTATATGACTTACTCACCGCTCTGACTCATATGCTTTTATCATGTCATGCGTGCAACATTCTATCATTTTTCCACATATCACATTTTCATCATCGATTTATCTCATACTGACTAGAAAGGTAATCAAATATTGCATGACAAGAGTAATTCAATAATAATGATCAATAATCAATTATCATCTACCATTCTACTATGCACTTACATTTCAACCTCATGGAGAGGAACAATGGGTAGAAGACACTAACCATGTGGCAATCTTTCCTACAAAAAATACTCCATCTCAACCATTGCCAAAATAGTATAAATAACAAACAAAATAACAATGATACCACCCACTTCTTGGTCCAACTATTTCTCTCTCCACCAGACATTCCCCTCCACTGCACTGGTGTTTGAAACGCCATAACTATCAACTCAAAGATCCAAATATAGTAAACCATATGTTTTTTTGGAAACAATACAAAATTTCCTACAAATTTTTATTTGGCCAAAAACCCTAATTATTTCATATGAAACCCCATTTTCAACCCCAATATAGTTTTGTTAAATTCTAGACAGCTGACTTAGAAGTCTAATAACTTTTATTCTACAACAGCAACCACAGTGAACCATACCACTTCTGAAAACTACAGGAAACTCCCTACCTTTCTCTAGTAACGCCCAAGAATTAATTCGGCCATCTCATAGGGCTAATCTATAGAATACCACGACTACATCTAGTAGCGACCAATTCTAGACAATAGACTTTCTGAAATCATAACTCCTAAAATGCACAGTCAAATTACTTCAACTTACTCTTTATGGAAGCTTCAAACAATTCTTTACAATTTTATTAATATGGACAAGCTATAAAACTTGATGTAGTTACCCCAAAAATTAATCACAAAATAGAACAGTGGTCCTGACAAACAACAGTCACTAAAATGCATCTACTACATCCAACACTACCACAATATCTAGAATAATCTATTATGGCCGAGAGCAGGGAGATCAAGGTCGAAGTCTGTCATTACCTAGACCCACAGATTTTTGCCCAACACGGCTTCCTCTTCTTCTTTCTTCCCCCTTCTCCTTTCCTGGCGATCCCCTCCTTTTGCCTCTTCTTTGCCTGGCTGGTGCCCTCTTCCTTCCTTGTTGCTCCCCGGCTCCTCCCCTCTAGCTAGCATACGGCAAGCGTGGCCTGACGCATGGCGACATGGTGGGGCATGGCATGGGTGCGACCTAGCATGGTAGTGGCTCAATGCAGGTGGCTTGGGCATGGCAGCTATGCTAGTGTGGGGTGACGGCCAGGTTTTGGCAATCTCCCCAACCCCCCCTCTCCTTATAAGGTTAGTCCAAATCTATCCAAGCGATTCACTCAGTCAAGCCAGGAACTGACTCCCCCTCTTTCCTCTCCCTTCCATTTTCCTTACATCTTCATGATTACGTCTTTATGAGGGTTTAGCTATGGGATATTACAAAAGGTTTAGCACTCGTTCACCGAATTATGCTTTTGCACTAAATATCCTTAGTTTGTTGTATTTAGTGTATGCATCATTCGTGTGAGTGACTAGGAAAATGAGGGACTCTTTTGTATTTAAGAATGCAGGATGGACGAATTAATATGGTTATATGCTTTTGTGTACGGAAAAACATTGCTTCTTTTCTAAGATAATGGAAAACATTATGCCAATGATCCCAAATTCTGAGAATGGATCAATGTGTCTGCGCATTGCAGAGGAAAGCAAGCGAGATGCAGTGGCTTCCTCCACCGTAGTTCTCGCTAATATCGTGATAAACTCTAAAAAGTTAAATATAATCAATGGTGGTCCCTAGGAACCTTATTACCTTATTTACTTCAAAACAAAAACTATGGAAAGTTGATGTGAAGAACCTGAATAAAGTAATGTCCGGAAGCACACTCAAATGCGATCTGGAAAGTTGTACTGGTCAAGTTACTTCGGTGTCTACTTCTGTTCTTTTAGTTCTAGCTGTTGAAAAATTGGTTGATCCATTCTCTATTTTTTTTAGGTACAACCTTATCTCTTCCTAATTTCACATTGTTGAGTAACCAATGTCAGCGATCGATATGTAGTTAAACAATCAACTAGAAGAAAGAATAAGAAATGGGAGCACAAGATGCAGGGAGACAAATCTTCCTTATTGATATGAATTCTTAGTACATAATTCCAAGCCTCTCTCCTCTATGTATAGCCAAGCTACTGGTAGAGTCCCACAGGAAATCCATATTTTGTATGAGCCCACATGTCCTATACAAACATGAAACTGGCTGGTTTCTTAACACTCCTCTTGAGTGAATACCGTGACATGTACATGTCTTGTTAAAAATTCCTTTCAAAAACCCAATTGAAAAAATGGAATAGAGAAAAGAGTACATTGTATACGCAAGTTGTACTGCATTTGTTGTCTTATTAAAAACCTTATGTGAGAAACCTTCTAGTAAAAACTCATAAATAGAAAAGGAGTACAATACTTAATCTTCTTGAGAACATAATATTTTGGGCCATCTATTCTTCATGAATAGTTATTGATATTCATGATTCTTGTAATGTTGATTGACTAGATCTTAAATAATTAAGTGATAAAAACCTCCAAGGTAAATTCAGGTTATCATCATCAACTTGATTAATGCTAGGTAAATCAAAACTAACTATCCTAGAGTCTAAAAGTATGATGATCAAAGTTTAGCATGTATGCTCCCTCTCAAGATAACATTCATTGGAGTCTTCTTTTCCAATGCCATGATCATATTTTTCAGAAATTAGTCACAGCTAATGACATTGTGAGAAATCTACTAGATTATCACTATGTTTTGTCTTCTACACACTTATTCCACTATTCTTCTAGAGATTTTGGGGATAAAATAATTTGGGAGCAATGTATTTAACATTATCAAATAATCACTATTTAATTATGCAAAACAAGCAAATATTTGTCCACGTGCACAAACTCCCTAATTCCTCATGAAACTCAAGCACAAACAATAGTAGATTTATTCTCAAAGGTGGTCCCTTCTCTATTAAACAGTTATGCATTCCTAGGAAAGAGTTCACTTGATAATTTAGTTTTCGTCCACGTGCTCTTGTAATTGGCCCTTGTATTGCTTCAAGTTGAGAAGTCTTATTTGTGTCCAAAAGTCTGATGTCCTTAATGTTAAGCTTATTTTTCACAACTCTAGCTCTTCTAGCAAGCTTTTGTAGTTCTAAATTACTTATTGAATTACAATGAATAACATAAACTAGGATGTTCTCATCATCCTACCCTTCTTCAAGAAAAGCTGTCCTCGGTTTTTGATAGCCTGAAATTGAACAAAACAAAGAATACAACGTGTATGTATGGTATATATAAGAGTCAATTATTGTGACATTCTCATTATTTTGCACAAATCGATGAATATAGCAGCGACCAAAAGATGTATGTATTACAATATTATTTTTCTCATCATTCTTCCTCCCATAAAAAAAGGTCGTCCTTAACTTTTTCTAAGGACATGGACATATCATTAAAATCTGATTTAGTTGTTCAGATAAGGAAAAGAAAATTTTGGGTGCTTTTCATGCTTCAACTACACTACTTTGATTATTTTTATATGATTGTATATCAAAGATCGAACAAGTAGACTTATGAAATATTTCTAAACAGTATGTGCTATTGTTGAAATTCATCTCATTGTGATCATGACATGGCATAAATGATTGTTTATCAATAATATGCAATTTCAATTCAGCAAGCTTATCACATGTAATAGAAATTCTGTGAACATAAAATTTGTTATCTACATCATAATCTCCAATCAAATTAAACTTATATGTATAGGCATGGGTACTAACTAGTGATTTTGAATATAAAATTTCAGCAACATCATCAATCATATTAGATAACTCTCTAGGATCATCAAATATGATATAGCAGCACAAAGAATCATTAGGAGATATTCTAGTAAGAACTTTTTTATGAGTAATCAATTCTACAATATGTAAATTGAGCACACAAAATTCAGAATATGGAATTTTCGGTTGATTATATGAGTTCTCACAATTACTCACCTTTGCACAACTAAATTCAGCACAAATATTGTTACCTTTATCATCCTTCTCAGATGATGTACGTGCTGAGGGTTTAAAATTATTAGAATGTATTCACGGCGTAGCAAACACTTTATCCCCTCTTGTGGTTACCTCTTCTTTATTTGCCTTCAAAGGTACCGGTTTTTGAATGTTCAATTCTCCATCTTGAATGTCAACCTGCACAATGTGAGAAACAACACTAAAAATAGATATTAATATATTAGTTTCAGATTCATCCTTACTTTGTCTATCTTCTACTTCTCTATTTTTTTTCTTTTGTTGTCTCTCTCACACTTTCAATTTGGATACTCTCAACCTCTGTAACATCCCAAAATTTGCTGTCTTAAAAAAATTATTTCTTTCAAAAAAAATATTTTCTATAGAAAAAATCTAAATTTTAGTTGAAAATATTTTTATATTTTCAAAATAGCTTTAGAAACTTCTATGATTTTTTCTAAGATTTGTAGGCTTTATTTGTAATTTATTGGATTAATTCAAAGCTAAGAAATTTTCTTTTTCTTTTTTTCTTTTCTCTCTCCTCTTTTTCCTTTCTTCGCTAGAGCACTCCCGTGCGCACGCAGAGAGCAGAGCCTCCATGGACGCGATTTTGAAGCTTTTTGATCCCTTCAAAACTCGTGATTTTCTCCACGAATTTTTGCGCAATCAATTGCATTCAATTCCCCTCATCAAGACCCTTCCATTCCCGACCTTAGTCCTCAATTTCGTGCACTAATTTCGCCAAAAACGCTCCATGTTATTCAAAGACATGCCGCGTCGATCTCCCTCCTCGGACCTCCTCAGCCCCTATAAAAGGGAGCACCAGAAGCCCCTCCTCATCCTCACTCAACCCCGAAAATCTCAAATCCCCACTCCCTTTCTCTTGGCCGCAATCAGAATTTTTGTTTCTCCCTCTAAACATCATTCCGTGGCTAATTGTGCCTTGTCCAGCATAGCCCCGCCACTTTTGACCACACCATTGGCTTCGTCTCACCGTGTTCTACGTGGTGCTCCCATCGCTTTCGCCAGAGCATCGTCGCAACCGTAGGCCAAATTGCGTCGTCGTTTCTTACGTTGCCACCGACCGATCATGCGTGTCTGACCATGACCAAGGTGAGCATCATGTTCCCTGCATTCTCCTCTTCGTTTCGCCACAGACCTCACCCTCTATCTCCTCTCCGTTTGCACGGAACACCGATGTCAGCCCGTCGGCTGTCTAAAGTCTTGTCCACCGTGTTTCACCAATTTGTTGGCCGAACCGTCAGCACCGTTGAGTTCATCTCGGCACGTTCTATGCCGTGCTTCCCTCCGTTTGTCCAAAAAACTTCTACAAATTTTCACGTCTGACACCTAGTCATAGCCGCAGATGGCACTTCATGTTCCCATCTATCCGGGGATGCTTTCAACAATCTGTTCACGTCAAAGCGTGCCAAACCATCCCAGGTAGTTACTTTCCAGACAGTTTTGAATTCGCTCTACCGAGCGCCAAGATATTGAGTTTTTCGTTTTTCTCTACCGACGTTGTTCAAACGACGATTGTGTCGCCTCCGGTGGGTTTTTGGTTTAGCCGACAATTTTTCTAGCTTCACCTCACCGCATTCTAGCCTGTGCTCACCCTACCTCTCCATGTTTTGTGCTCAAAAATTATTCCTCTCTCCCACCCTATGTTGTTGTCGCTATCCACGTCGTCACCGTTCTCTTTTTGGTTTAGCCGACAATTTTTCTAGCTTCACCTCACCGCATTCTAGCCTGTGCTCACCCTACCTCTCCATGTTTTGTGCTCAAAAATTATTCCTCTCTCCCACCCTATGTTGTTGTCGCTATCCACGTCGTCACCGTTCTCCGTTTGACGTACCGTCACCTCCTACATGTTCCTCGGGTCCTTAGCAACCTATTTTGCTAGTCGGCTTCACCTCCTACATGGATTTGCTTCTCTGTTACTATTCATGCGCACGAATATTCCTGATTTTTCTTTTCCCAGAATTATCTGATCTGCAATTTTCCAATCATTCGTTCTCCTCCGTCCGAACTTAGAATCAAGTGATTCAAGTTTCTAAATTCATATAAATTCAAATCTTCCTTGAAGTATATAGTTTTTATTTTTGTGATTTTATTTCTATTTATTTTGTTGTTTCGCGCATAAAACCTGACTTCGCCGAAGACTTTTTCGAGCAACAGCCCAAAGGTCCAGATAGCGTGCAAGAAAGCAAGTCTCCTTTGATCATGTTGTACCTATGTTTACTAAAATTATTTTATTTTTTTAAATTTAAATGCATTGCTATATTACATAAAACGGTAACTTCTGTTGTAAGGTTATTAGTTATTCCAATGATTGTTAAACCCTCTTTTGACATTGACTATCATGCACTTTTGTCACCCTAGGTTTTCTTTGTCTCAGTATTGAGATTATTATTATGCTATTTGTTAATTTTTAGAATAGTAGTAACTGCTTAGACAAGCATTCGGTCATATCAACCCTATGGGTGGGAATATTGTTATCAAATTTTTAAACAATTATTTTTACCAAGTGTTTGGCAAAAGGTGTTGTTATTGGTTTGTAAAATAAAATAAAATGATGAAAATGATTTTTGACTTGGGCGGATGGTAAGATTGGATTGGTGCGGATTTAGCACGAGAACTTGTATTGTGAATGTTCCGTCCTAGTCAATTAAGGACCGACGCTTGTGATTGTCCAAGCTGAGCACTACCGTACAACCACAAGTCTATATGGGTACGACCTAGCTAAATGACTTGCGAAGGTTTAGTTCATATATCACTAGTGGTAAGTGAGTGCTAGAGTATACGGGTTTACTCATAGTGAGGTACAAGGATTTACTGTACTCATACAGCGTAAGAGGGGGCTTCTAGCTGTGGTGGATTTAACCCTTCAGCGGTGAAACCTCAGCGGGTGGTGTCTAGCTAGACTGGAGTGAGGTAAAGGCTTTGTGATAAATTATCTATGTCTCATGCCTAAGGAAGCATGTTGGCTATTAAGATGACTTATCTATTGTGGGTAAAACTGTACAACCTCTGCAGAGTGTAAACCTATTCGAATAATCGTGCCCACGGTCAAGGGCGAGCAAGGTGCGTTTTCGCATGGTAGATCTTTGGTTTTTGGTTTCAAAGTAAAGATTTTGGGAACTCTGGAGTGGATGGAACTCTCAGGAGTGTGTCCTAGCGGATGAGCTAATGAGGGTGGATGGAACTTGAATTCTTGAACTTTGGCGGTTAGAGCCTGTTTACTAGTGTTGGTGGGTAGAACCTTCACTAGAAAATTTATCTAATTTCAATTATTGCAATTACTTTGACAAATTGACGCTTTCAAAAATATATAATGGTATTTGAAATAAAATATCGCTTTGTAACAAAAGAACCATATTAACCTTCCTTTGTTAAGCCCTACATCTACTGCATTTTTCCCAAGACTTGCGGAGTACTTTATATACTCACATGCTACACTCAAAAATAACTCTCAGAGGATTATGAAGCCCAAGAATGGGATTACGACTACTACGCATGTGGATTCGATGAAGGCTTTCCGGAGTATTAGGTTGTGCTTCCCCAGTCAATTGCCTGTGGCATATTAATGGGCCTTTGTCAAAGTTTATTTCTGCTTCCGCTGTGTTTTTGTGTGAGATGTCTTGTAACCTCAGTTGTAATAAAGTGGTCATAAGTTTTGTACTCTCTATTATTGTAATAAAGCGTTGTTGGTTATATAATCATCATTATTTAATTGTGTGCAGTAGCTTTAATCTGGGACTAGTGCGGTAATACACAGAGGGTTCAGATTCAGAAATCTGGTCCCGACAACCTCACATGTGGTGGAATCACACATCTCACTTTTTTATCACTCTCATTCAATTTGGCTTTGTGGCTCTCATCCTCGTATGGGTTGTGGCATATTTGAGGAGCTATATGTAGCTTTGGAATATCACTATATGTCTCCTTGACCAAAGGACAAGTCTCGTGCTTGGTCGTCTTCTTATGTATCACACTAGTAGGGACAGAAGAATTAAGGTGTGAACATGGATTGAACTGCGGTGTACATTTCTCCATAAGCCTCTTCTCCTCTTCAATAGCACAATTCATAAGATCATGTACACTACAAAAATATTTATGTTGAAGTGCAGTGGCGATCTTAAAATTTAATCGTCCTTTGAAGTATACTTTCTCTCTTAATGCACTAGTGACACCGACCTGACATAATGCATCTTGTAGCTCAAAATAGTATTCTTAAATAAAGTTACTCCCTTGTGTGATACTCTCTAGATGGCGAAGCAATCCCCGCTCATAATAGAATGGCACAAATTCTCTCCTTATGAGTGCCTTCAAATCTGAAGAAGATTTAATGAATTCTTTTTCAAATCGTTGTTGTCACCAACTATAAGCATAATCTTCAAATTCTCTAGTGGCACTCTTCACCTCTTGGGCTTTGGAAATCTTCTGAAATCTGAATACTTTCTCCATTTGCCATTCCCAATTAAGATACTCCTCTAGATCTTCACTTCCATAGAAAGGGATGAAACTATCTTCTTGTTGTTGTGGCCGAAGTGTACGTACAATGTCGTTCACAATGTTTGTACGTAGCACATTCATTTGTTGATTCATTTCAATTTTCATATCTTGCGCGGAATTGTTGATCTTCGCCTTGAGTTGCTCTTTCAAGGTGGTAGAGGTGGCAGCGAACTCATTATGCAAAGTCTTCCTCAAAGCTTGGAATTGAAAATGACTCACCGGGATATGCTTCTCTCTCATATTATCGTCTCCACCTGTGATAATTAGTGGTATAAAGAACGCACAAATACCACAACATATATATGATATGTAGAGTTCACTCTATCTCACTTTTTTCTCACCAATTAAAAGTCTTACCTTTTCAAAGTGAATTGAGACCAAAAGAAACTTACACTTGGTGGCGGATACAATAGCAAGTGATGATCAAGCGGATTTAAAAGTGATCTACAATTGCATGAAAAAGGATATTTAGTGGAGCTTGGTTAGGAAGTATTTATTCTACACAATCTGAATTTCACGATATTGTTGAATTAAGTAATAATACAAGCCAGAAAACTCTTACCTATATGCTGATCCAAAAGATATAAGTGAATTATATAAACGCACACGCAATGATCAACGTAACTCAATGCAAACAAAGGAATGTGCTAAAAGAAATAACCGGAAAATATTAGCTCGTTTTGCACCAAGTACAAGGAAAGACGCTAGCCAATTGCAATAATATGAATTTAAGGGCACAAGATTACTCAAAGAAATTAAATACATAATCTGAATTTATGGACTAAGGTTAACTCATCCAAATTCGACCAATACTTTCTTTTCTATTTTTTTTCTTTTTTTATGCTCAAGCCATGGCTTCTCATTTTTTATTAATCGGCTGCCTTTTTCTTTTTCACTTAAAGGCCGAACTAGGTTTAACTGTTCCTTGATTCAACGTAACTCAATGCAAACAAAGGAAAGAACTAAAAGAAGCAATCGGGAAATATTAGCTCGTTTTGCACCAAGTACAAGGAGAGACGCTAGCCAATTACAATAATATGAATTTAAGGGTACAAGATTGTTCAAAGAAATTAAATACATAATCTGAATTTATGGACAAAGGTTAACTCACCTAAATTCGGCCAATGCTTTCTTTTCTATTTTTTTTCTTTTTTAATGCTCAAGCCATGGCTTCTCTTTTTTTTATTAATCAGCTGCCTTTTTCTTTTTTACTTAAAGGCCGAACTAGATTTAATTGTTCCTTGATTCTACGCAAGTCCAAAGTTGTTCAGCAATGTATAGATAATTATAAAACAGCCCTAAAGCAATTATCAAAGACTAGTCTCAAGGGTCAAATGATTTAAGTGAAGACCTCAACAGATGCTTGAAATTCAAACCGCAACAAACTTCGGACGGTCCAAACGTGTTTGACTAGGATTCCTTGCGGCACACAACTTCGTGGTGGCTAGGGTTTCTTGTGGCCGAATCAAACAAGAAAAAAGAAACTCAGATGTGTTCGGATATGATATATTTTCAAGATGCGCAAAAATCTTACATGGATAGTAAGAATAAGAATTCAAAAAAGAGAATTAAATCTACTTTATTTGGATGCCAATTGAAAAATCAACTAGCGGATTTTCAAGGTTTTAAAAGATGCAACGATTAAGCTACGCAAAGAACACGATGATTAGTACGTAAACAAAATTTCTAATGGATCAAGACTTAATAAAACTCACAAAAATAACATATGCGAAACTAGGGTTTGGATTTTTTTTGAGGCAATTTTCGGCTATACAGACTATAGGATAGGAAGTAATGAATTGAAAAATAAGGGGACAACATCCTACCGAATAAACCGCGCTCTGATACCAAGATGATATGGGGTCGCTCGATCTTCTCGACGTAGGATGGATATTCATGGGAGTCTTGATGAATCGCAATAAACCTCCAATGCCAGTGCAAGGGACGAATACTCTTTAATCTGCCAAAATACACTCGCGTCAATTTTGCTGACCAGCAAGTAAAGATCTATCGTGCACCCAATTCCCAGCAGAAAGGCTGAACGATCTTGATTGAAGAAACTCCGTAATTCCTCACAAAACTCAAGCGAAAACAATAGTAGATTTATTCTCAAAGGTGATCTCTTCTCCATTAAACAGTTATGCATTCGTAAGAAAGAGTTCGCCTGATAATTTAGTTGTCGTGCATGTGCCCTTGTAATTGACCCTTGTATTGCTTCAAGTAGAGAAGTCTTATTTGTGTCCAAAAGTGTGATGTCCTTAATGTTAAGCTTATTTTCCATAACTCTAGCTCTTCTAGCAAGCTTTTGTAGTTCTGAATTACTTGTTGAATTACAACGAACAACATAGACTAGGATGTTCTCATCATCCTCCCCTTTTTCAAGAAAAGCTGTCTTCAGCTTTTGATAGCCTGAAATTGAACAAAACAGAGAATACAACATGTATGCATGGTATATATAAGAGTCAATTATTATGACATTCTCATTATTTTCCACAACTCTAGCTCTTCCAGCAAGCTTTTGTAGTTCTAAATTACTTGTTGAATTACAATGAACAATATAGCCTAGGATGTTCTCATCAGTAAAATTAGTTGTAATGTCACATACCTTCTAGATATGACTTATTGAGTCTCCATTTGAGCTAAATACTATGCAACTCTCTTGGATTTTCAAAGTTACAACCAATTAATCTATTCTACAGGATTGTCAGACTTGGCTTGTAACACTACAAAGTAAGATATAACCAATCTAAATTTTGGCATTTAGGGGATTGATTAAATTGCCACTATCACCAATGTGTTTTGCGCCTTCCTGGTACTATAGGATATCGCCACTTCTACTATATTCCTCGTGGAGATACACTTTATAAGTGCTTATATAGTGCACTTTTGGTCTTATAGTTCCTCATTTCATTCTCTCGGTCTATATGGTCTTTCACCACTTCTGGGGATCATATAGTCATTGGTGTGATTTTAGTTATCAACTAGTAAGTCACTTATTGATTTATTCCTTCAAGAAAATGCTCATTCTTTATATTGATACTTATTCATAGGTATGAGATTTATGTGTGTGTGTGTGTTGCAATTTTTTCCCTTCTCATTAGGAATTTTGAGTCATCCAAGTATCTCCTCATACTGATTTTCAGAATCCATTAACTATGTATTATTTATTCATACCATTTGTCAGAAATATTATGTAGTGGAATATACTTTCATTCATGACAGGAGAGTATTGGTCTCTATGAAGACTTATGCATAATCATTGTTCACCACCTCATATTTTCCTAATGACCCATTAAGCTTGAACTTGCTAGTACCAAGACTTCCTTTTAGCAATTATGGTTCATCCTAAATTGATTTCTTCATTTAGCCGATATGAGTGCTTTGTCTCTACCATGGCTTTGGTTCCAAATCTTCTCAATAGAGAAACATTAGCAATCATAGAGGCTAGGGGCGAAGCCAAGGGGAACTTATCTCACATCTCAGCAACTTATTATCAAGCAAAGGAAGTTTCGGCATGGGTTTTCCATGGATTACTGCATGGGACTATATACTCACTTGTGCTATCCCAATATACAGAGGGAGTAGAAAAGAAATTCCAGAAAGGATAAATGATGTTCCCGCTGTAAAATGCTATGTTCGCTAAACTCTGAATTATGAAGAGCTAATTCTGACAAAATAATAATCAAAGTACAATAAGATATCTTGCATTCGAGCACATTAACCCAACAACAGAAACTGTAGAGTCTTCAAGAACCACCAAGAGTAAATGGAGTATGCTCGTTATAGTTCACAACTCAATTTTGGAAGACATGAGAATAAAAAGGACAAAAATACATATGCATGTACTTTCAACCAAAAACTTATCTCAACAGATCCACTTTGATCAACTTCTCCTTGATTTTTTTCCATTGAGTGGACTTGTACAACACAAATTTAGTGTGTTGGTATACTAGTAAAGGAAGTATTTGATGTTGATAAACATGTTAGGCTTGCTGATATTTATGCTGATGATTTCACAGATATTGATTAGTTCTTGTTAAGAAATCAGTTTCAAACCTTCATTCTCAACATTAGAAGAAGTGAAAAATTCAATGGATGTCATGATATATTAAAACTTGCTCAATTGATGGTTCAAACAAGAAAATATAGAACTTTCCAGTTGGTATATTGCCTCGTCGAGTTGACATTGATATTTTCGGTGGCAATGACATCTGTTGAGAGAATATTTTTGGTAATAAATATTATCAAAACAGATTTGCTTAATAAGGTAGCGGATGAGTGGCTTAATGGCAGGATAATTATAAATTTTTGGGTATGCGCTTTCTATTATCGAGGTACTGACTTTGTATTTATCTGTTTTTCATTGTTTATCTCCAATTGTGTAATTTCTGTATGAATTTAAAATTCCATAAAAGTAAAAGACTATATTTGTGTCAACTTAATTTAGTCCTATAAATGATTTAGCTCACCCTCAATTTCATTCCTAGCTTCACCACTGATAGAGGCAACATTGTTGACAACTATTCTGTTCTCCCAATCCTTATAATTTGAAGTTATTTTATTGTTAACCAAATCTTCGTCATTCCTCAAACATTCTTGGTTGTTCCACATTCCCAGCATTATAGTTTGTGCGCGCTTATGTTGCTAGGTTTTTATCTCCATCAGGAGCCTCATCATCAGGTCTTTTCACCGTCTGGGCAAATTCTTTCTAGTAGTCTTAAGGAACATTTAA
Organism: Melocanna baccifera; assembly: GCA_036346265.1. NCBI lineage: Eukaryota > Viridiplantae > Streptophyta > Magnoliopsida > Poales > Poaceae > Melocanna > Melocanna baccifera. Next base: position 1,984,547 of record CM070700.1, read on the forward strand.
CCATTATTTGACAAGTGTTGTTTAGGTTGTAGAACATGCAAACATCCCTACAGATTTAGATCATTGATCAACAAGTCATTCTATCAAGTGGATATACTATTCAAAACCCATGGTATACCACTCTTAGTGGTGAGTTTACTCCAAGTAAACACAACTTCTTTACTCCTTTATAATTTCTTGAAAATTATCTACCAAGTTCCTGCTTCTAGATTTCAGGAGTATCAACTAAACCTGTAGTTTAGCTTTACTAGCACGTGAATCTTAATACTAAAGATCTTTTTTGTGCAAGAAAAAATCATCGCTTTTGACAAATTTGGGCTTTTCCCTCTCCCTAATGCCGATATTAGATTTTATTAATAGCACACCACAAAAACCCCCTATCATGGGAACTGGATCAATGGAATTTCTTATCCAATATATATCCCTAACTTCTAGTGCAAACCCATAAATGTATGCTATGGTGGTGATATTATGTGGAAATGATTCATTATTGGGGGTTATTCATTATATGCAGTGAGCTAGACTTTTATTAATGCAATAGCACAAAAAAGTGTGTGACCCTAACAACTCTTGGTTATCCCATCTCCTAGTAGGTTATTATTCTGCGACGAAGATCCCATTAGGGGGTCCGACAGTCGGCGGACTTATTCTATAGTCTAGCTTCTTTATTCTTTGCCAAGTTTTAACTTAACTACTCATACTAATTAGGATCAACAAATTTCAAGTTTACAATTACGTAACATATTTTCTTTATAGTCACAAGTAGTATGTTCTAATAACATAATATAAATTTACAGGATGCTCTACGGGAACATAAATATAATGCTAAGACACAAAACTTTGACCAGAATTAATATACACAGGAATACTAGAATTTCTTTTGGAACATAAACCTAGTTGAATCACCCGAAAGATTCGCTATTCTATGGGAATATTGATTATTTCTATAGGAATATGATAATATAGTTAAATGGGTGATAAAGAATATGTCTGACTTCTATTTATAATATAAATATGGCCAATTTGGATCATTCTGGATCATTATAATATAATAAGTCATCATATTTTTATTCAGTAATCACTTTTACTTGGGGTAAATAATACGATTTCCAATGGTAATGTATTTTCAGCCCACTTATACCAATATGCATGTCTCATGACCAATGAGTATAGAGTGCTTTCAGTATGCACCAAATGTTGTAGGCGTGCAGTTGCTCTAGGCGGCCGAATTCTTGTCGTGTGCACAACCACATGCTAGTGGTTGGGCATATTTCTTAAAGTACAAATAGTTGCCTTACTGTGAGCTACAAAGATAGTGGCCATTAAACATAATATATCTACTAGATATTGACATTCACCATACAATAATTTTTTAATTATCTACTAAATAATCTAGATTAATTATTGCTTCAGGCTAATCTTGCTTCTGACTTTCACCTATGGAATGCTATTATGCCTAACATGAGTCTTATTTTCCACAATTTTCTTATGCCTTTTCACATAAGATTTATCTCTAATGCCCATTCCTCCCCCGTTTTCATGCCAATCATAAAAATTTTGAGTGATAGCATATCCTTCATGCATTTGCTTTTAATCAACTCAAATGCTTCAGGAATATATTATAGTCACACTGCAGCTAGAGTATAATTTTATTTGGCGTTAAATAAACATATACTCTATAATTTTTTGGATTACAAAATTCTTAAATAAGATACAATGTGGCAATGGGTGGAATCATATAGACTTAAGTCTTAGGTCGCATGTAATTTTGTACTTGTTCAAGGATTATACGATTTTCTTATCCAAAAATGATTCTTTAGATATATTCAAAAGACCAATAAATTCCATTTTTTTAGGTCAAAAAAATAAATTCTATTTTTTCATCTGTTGCTTGGAAAATTTTGTTCCAATTTTGCCTACTAGGCATTGGTGCACAAAGAACTAGTGGATAAATAACCTATGTGGTTAATTGAGGCTTAGTGGATACCAAGAATGCATTTTTAATATTTATTTCTAATACACAGGATAATATATTATTTACAATGTTAGGCGTACAATACACAGTTTTATTTCATGCAAGATTAATAATTTTTACTATAGGTAAGAGAAGTTACTGGCAGAGGGCAATATGGATAAGGTAAGAAAACTTATATAGTAGGTTATAAGTTCTACCATATTCAACAATTTGCCCTATCATTTTTGGAAAATATATTAATGTAATGCAAAAGATTTTAGCTTAAAGCAAAGGATTAGGACTTGCTTTACATGAGCATAACCAAGTACTAAATAAGCTATATCTAACTAATAATGCAACTCATGTTGATAAGTGATACCTAATCATAGCTAAGGGTAACAATGAGATTATTGTAAGTCTTTCCCTTAGGCTTATCCATACTTTGAACGCACCTACTTTCTTTTTCTTCCACTACAACCCATGGCCTTTTCTGTGGCCACAAGCATTCTCTTTCCTCTGAATATTTGCATGTTCTTCTCGAACAAGCACAGTCCCTGTGGAACTAGCAATGTGATTCTTTGTCAGGAGATCACTCTACTTCTCCACAACTAGCAAGTTAGAGATTAATTAGAACACTCAGCATAGTTAGTGTGACAATATTGCTATTATGAAGTCACATTTCTTGGGTGGAAGGTGACATAGTCTTCTCAATCATGTCAGCTTTTATAACTACCTAGTCACATATCCATAATTGAGATACAATACAGTGCACGATGAGATTATACTACACTACAGGCTTTTTGTCCTAAAAGCACAATTGGATCCGATCACATCGTGCTGGCATGAGTACAATTCGCTTTCGATACTTGTATCGTTCCTTCCTAAATTTGCCAGTGTTAACAGATCCCTCTCAGTTAGGTACTCACTCTTCGGGTAGTCTATACCTTTGCCTTATCTACAGGAATAGGTGGATCCATGCCATCCCTCTCAGTTAATGATTTGACTAAGAGATAAGGATGCGAAGTTAATCCCATTCAATGCCCATGTAAGCTAGTTACTTCCATCTAGGGCAAGCAAAAGGTCCTCATAGTGATGTCTAACAAAACCTACATTATTCATGCAATTTTCTACAGGTTTATTGGTGGTAAAATAATTTAAATGCATGAAAATGGTGTAAAATAGTAAACATTGGTATAATCAAATTAGTAGATAATTTTCTTAATTTCTTATAATTTTTCTAGAAATTTTTAGGATTTTCTGCTGTTAATTAAGGTCTGGGAGCAACTTACAGAATTACTAAACCCACATAAAATTTAATGACCCCCCCCCAAAACATGCTAGGAAAAAACCATAAAAGTATGATGCTTCCAAGGCGTACTAAGCCTAGTGTTTCACAAACTAATGGAAGCTCATATTCCTAAAATTTTAGTTTCTATGATTTAAATGAAATTTTCAAAGTTTCCTAATGGTTAAAATTGATTAACCTAAACCATGGGGTTTAAAATGCAAGCTGCCCTCAAGCCGCATTTTTCCAATGCAAAATTCAGAAATCCAGGGTTTTTCTGTAAGCATTACCAAATCTGGAAGATTCACTGTGATTTCCCAAACTTTAGGGGGCTCCCACAAAATTTCTTCATACTATAAACTATCATGGTATTTCATCAGAACTCTTGGGTCTTATTTGCAAGATTCCCAATCAGGCCTTTTTTTAATTTGATCCAATTCCTTTATTGGGCTAGACCATCCATCCTTTTCCATGCCGTGAGCCTCTAGGCCTTCTTGGCCCATGGCCCACTTGTTGGCGGCGGTGGTGGACGTGCATGTTGCACAACGGCGGCAGCCATGCTCCCCGCATGCGGGCAACAGTTGCAGTGGGAGGCTAAGGCAATGATGCGACATGTGGGATAGGGCGGCGCACAGTGGGATGTGATTGCGTGATGGTGATTCGAGTTCGAGGTAGTGTGTTGCGTGACAGCCACCAAGCACATGTAGTTGCGAAGCGCAATGGCTTAATCCAACAAGGATGCATCGGCTTAATTTGGAGATGACACTCCCAATGATTTCGATGACAGCGGTGAGGCTTCAAGCAAATGACGACATCAGTAACTCTTATTGGCGAGAAAATCACGTAGCGCATGTGGGCGTAGGTGATGTAGGAAAGCGGCATGTGGACCACAACAGTGGCAAACCCAGATCAAAATTTAGGTAGGGCTAATGGGACTTACTCATCGGTTTACTAAATACTGGTTGCCTTAAGCAGGTCCTATAGCACCTAGTAGAGCATCTCCGCTGTCGTCTTGAGCAGGTCCTGTAGCTCAAAGAACCTGCCCCGGTCATTGTGCATGAACATCAGCCGCCCTTGCTCCACTGCCTTACACATCGTGCTACCCCAGCGGTCGTCGCCTCTGCCGCTGTCAGTGGCCATGGTGACACCCCGCAGCACAACGTGTGGATCTATGCAATTGTCCTTCGCCGATGGTGGATCCATCTTCTACATGGTGGGCTTCGCCGACATGGCTGAGCCAAATTTCTTGGTGTTGTACTCCCGCTGCTTCTGCAGGCGGAGCCTCAAGAGCAGGAAGTGTCAGGTGCTCATAACAATGCACGGCCAGGTGCTCCTCCTCCACTTTGGCTCCTGTGGGTGCAACAGTTGGGAGCGTACCCACGGACTAGCTGGCAATAGGGGGTGCTAGCCCCAGCTGACCCCCCAGTGGTGCATGTAGAATTTTGGCATTCCCAAGCTAAACTTTAGCAGGCTAACATCCTAGAACTAACACCAATTTATACCCACATCACTCAAATTCTCTAATATCTCTAGGACCGAATCCCACAAGAGAAGAAGGCAACACAAGGTTAGTTTGTTGGTTTTTTCCCCTACCCTGAAAATGTTCACACTATTGTTTGAGCTAGAAGACTCATTATATCCACGAAAAGTAAGAGCTTATTTGCAATAAAAGAAATTTTGTGATGCCCAACATAATAGTAAGATGTGATTTATATTCTTTCTCATCCTTCTTGGTGGCAATAGCCATCAAATAATACACACCTAGTCTTTGATTTTTGAAAGCCTCACAATGTTTTCTTGATTTATTATGGTAACTATAGAGTTACTGTAATATGCCAGAATTTATTTTGCCGTTTTGGAGGGGGAATTTTCGGATTTGTGTAGCAACTTGGGCCTGGGCTGTGGCCCAAGAGGGGGAGGCACCCCTTCCCCCCAAACCCTAGCTGCTCTCTCTCCCGCCCTCCCCCCTGCAGCCGGCCCCTGCTGCTCCCCACGCCTCCCCAGCAGCCCCTGCGCCTCCTCCTCGCGCCTCCCCCTCCTGCGCCTCCCTTCCCAGCGCCCTCCCCCTCTCCAGCGCCTTCCCCCTGCGCCTCCTCCTCCCCAGCGCCCCTGCTGCTGCCTCCCTGCCGTGGGCGTCCAGAGAAATGAAGGGAAGAGGAGGATAGAAAGGAAGAGAAGAGGAGGAGAGAAAGGAAGAGAAGAGGAAAGGAGAGAAAGGAAGAGGGAGAGGGAAGGATCTCGCGGGAGATTTGTGGTGTTCTTCGTCGTCAAGGGTAATCCCCGGCCTTCTCCCAAATAGATGCGTATTTTAGTTGGGGTAGTTTTGTCGGTAATCTGAACTGCTAGGACAGGTTCCTTTGAACCGCTGTTTTGGGCTAGTTCCGTGTAGATTCAGGTCTGGGCCTCTCCTAGAGAGTTGTAGTGGTCGTCGTTATCTTTCCGTGAAGTGCTAGAACGCATCGATCCGACTTTTGTAGCAAAAGTTATGATTTTTCTCGTAGGACTGTTTTGCAGACCGGGAGTTTTCCGTCAGGTTTTGGTAAACTGGGTTGGACGATTAGAAAACGGGCGAATCAGGGGATCTTCATATTACGGAAGTTGTAGATAATTGTCTTAGATTTCCATAAAGGTCAAGAAATTATTTTTCGGACACTCGGGCTGGAAGTTATGGCCTTTTTAGCGTGCTGTCCAGAGAACCCGACGTGAACGTTGATATTTTAGAAAAATGGATGGTGCAGGTAGAAAATGGCCGAATTAGGGAGGCTCCCCAAATAGGTTTAGTTAGATAATTTAATTATCTTTCCAAAAAGTTAAAGAACATCCCATTCGGACTCCTGTGCCAATAGTTACGAATTTTTGAAGTTGACTGTCTGCGAAGGTAGGCAGGGTGACCGGTAGGATTTAGGATTTGAGACTGAGATAGACGATATTTGCTAGTTGTGTTGTTTTCATTTGGGCGAAGGTTCGCCATTGTTATCTTAGCAACAATTATATTGATGATTCAGGTGGAGGACGGATCCCCGAGGCAGCACCTTCTACACGTGCTCCGCTTTCCCGCGGTTAAGGCAAGTATAAAGATATAAATTGAATACCGGTGTGCTCATGGTTATAATATAGATGATTTGTTGCTGTTTATGGATGCTTGCAAATCACCTTGTCATGAGAATATTGGATGCATAAATTAAGTGAGTGTAATATTTATTTGTTGAGACATTCACACATATGCACCATGTTGGTTTATTGAAGTCTTGGTCATAGAGTGACTAAGCACCGAGGTCCCGTCATGTTGCGGACATGACGGGCTAAAATCCCCATACCCTTGGGGTATGGGCAATGGTCCTGTACCATGTGGTACGAGCATGGGTGTGCATCGACGGATGCACACTTTGCATTACCGGTAAAATGCAAAAGAGAAAGGGATAAAGTGATTTTGACCATCTTGCATAGCATAAACTGATCATATGGTTAATGGTTGGATTTCTAAAATGTTAATTAGAACTATGTTATCGATTATACTTGTTGAGTCAATGGACTCATTCTTGCTGTTGTTGTGTTTCCTTTTAGGTACCAGTTTGAAAGCGGCATGTATGGGGAGGGAACCGAATAGCTTTGTGGCACCTTACACGGACTACCCACCCTAGGAATAAAGAAACTAAAAGTTAATTTGCCCGAGTTACCTAAGTTTTAAAGAATGTTTAATTGTCAGTTTTGGGATTGTAATAAGAGCTTAGGACTCCCGTATGTTATTCTCCTTCTCTACTTAATGGTTATACTTGTGGATGACTTGGAAGTCCTTTACCTTACTGTTTTTATAGTACTTGATGTCATTTACTTCTACTATTACAATGATTGCAACCTCTGTCTGGACCCGCAGTACGGGGGAGGTTCTGTCGAATTTTTTTTTTTGGTGCCTAGCGTAGTTAAATTTCCATTGCTTTAGTTCAAGTTGAGTGGCATTCCGGGTCATGGCTTGACGGGGGTGTTACAGTTACCAACATGTTTATCAAAACATTTAATTGCATTCTTCTAATTAGAAAACCCTACCCTTGTGAATGATTAAATACCATTTATTATGGTAACTATAGAGTTACCAACATGTTTATCAAAACATTTAATTGCTGTTTAAAGTGGAAACAATAAAAACAAAGGCTGCATCTTTAGCCAAACCATGATTTCTGAAAGCTCCTCCTCTGGTTCCCAAACTCTTTATGTGGAAATTTATGACCAATTGGTTGGCATGGACCCATTTGCAAATACTCTCTTCTAGCAGCATCTTTGATATCCATATCCAAATCCTTAATTGGTTTTTGAAGCTCGGGATTATCAACAATATCATCCGAACTAAGTTCAACACAAGGAATATTTTGATGTGTGTTACTAACTCCTGTTTCTACTGTTTCTGGAGCTAGAGGGCATTGGTTGGATTGCGATTGTGTTGGAAAATAAGATAACAATATCTTGGGTCCTCTTCATCTTGTATTTCTAAATGTTCTAACTCCTACAATAAACACAAGTAACTCGAATCAACATACACTACTACAAAAAACCGTATTACAGATGGTTCAAAAATATCATCACAGACGATTTTCTGAACTGTCTAAATTTATGGGTCAGTGATAATCGAAGGTTATCACAGACGGTTTTTGAATCATCTGTGGTGTAAATATCACAGACGGTTTCTAACTAAAAACCGTCTGTGATAGATATAATCATAGACGGTTTTTAGTTACAAACCGTCTGTGATATTCTACTCTACCCCTAAATCTATTTCTGTTTATTGGCTAGCCTTAGGAAATGCTAGCCATGCCCTTTGAAACAAGCAGATGAACGCGTACATGTATACATACAATTCACATCTCAATTCATTTCGCAAACATAAAACATCGAATTTACATCTCAATTCATTTCACAAACATAAAACATCCAATTCACATCGCAATTCATTTCACAAATATAAAAGATCCATTTCGCAAATCAATTAATTGAAATGAAATGAAATATCCATTAACAAATACACAATTACAAAAGATCTACATTGCATTTGCACTTAGATGGTAAAATTGTATTTTTTTTATTGCTCTATCACTCCGGAATCGAGGTCTCGCGAAAAGAACAGATCCATAATCAACGAATTTGTCAGGCTGCACAAGCAATACTTGGATGGTGCATGATTGCCAACTGAAGTCGTTGGTTATGGACTGTTCCTTTTGTGAGACCTCGATTCCAGAGTGATAAGAGCAATAAAAAATCATTCTATGTTGTGGAACTCGCCAGCTGAATTTATGACTTTAGCCACCAAAAAGTACACGTACTGTCCTCGAATTGCTGTAAGGTCAGGCTATTTCAATGCAGTTTCAGGATGGACACAGTCTGTCAATAGGAATATCAATGTGCGTATATATATAACCTGATAAGCATAAAGTAATTATGGGAAGATTGACAAACCTTAGAATTAGAATTGGTGATCCTCGAGTAGTCTCATATGGTGGCAAACGTAGAATCCACACGTGTTGCCCGGCGGCTGCTGGTGGTACTACAAAAAATAGAATGTGTTAATTCAAGAGGCATTACTACCAACTGTTGCATAGGATTAATTAATATGTACTAGCGAATACCTTAAATTTTTGAACATGTGTCAGGACTTTGGCCCCTTGCGTCGAGAGCTTTGTCATTTTAACGTACATCACGAACACCCTATGTGATTCGAAAAAGTTAACCTTAGTCATTCAGAAGGAAAGAAAGAGTACAATGTAGGTATGTATGGAGAAAATGTACTTACCTATCGATTACTTCATCAACAACTGTGTAGTCGGTTTTATTCTTACTTAGGGAATCAAGGTATATTGCCTTGTTCCATTTTTGGTACAATTACTATTAAAATCCAATGAAACTCCTGATTGTAAGGCATAAGTACATATTCCTTATCGTTGTAAGCCACCAGTGCTACTACAATGTACCTCTCGACGAAGACAGCATCCTCATTGATGGTATGCCTAGCGACCAAGTGTGGGTCCAAGAAACCAACTGATGATCTGGATGATCTAGCTTCAATCACCATGTATCTATATATATACACACGAAAGCAACAAATTATATATGACATTTATCGGTATGACATGAACGGAGACTGTGATTGTACACACTTGCAGTGTCCAGTATCGAATGAGTGAGGCGTCGAGAGCGTTGAGCGTGTAAAGATCAAATAAATCCTCAAACGTCACCACGAGGACACAATCTTGAATGTTGTGTTGTAAATGATCCGGTCTGAATTTGACAGTGATACCTGAGCGCCATTCTCCCTCTGCCTTATTGGATTGTTCCATATACCAAGTGTGTAATTCCTTGCAACTAACTGGTAGGGTTGGGAGGTGCTTTACCGGGTCGATCAGCAGCTCACCAAGCATGAATTTGGGGGGCGAATGCCAAGTACGGGATATTATCATCGGTCTTCTTTGCTTTGTCCTTGTTGCCTCGGCTGTCCTTGCTACCTCGGCTGTATGTCAACTGTAAAGGTAGCACCAGTGGAAGTTGTTGCATCGAGAATAGCTCCCGTGGACTCATCACCGGTGCAGGTAGAGGTGGTAGAGATAGGCCTTATGGAGATACCACCAGTGCAAGTAGCTGTGGTTCGAATTGCCCTTTTGGACCTTCCATTGGTGAAGAAACCTCCAGACGGATATCGCTTTTAGGCCACTGGATGAAGGTTCTAATGACTTGCCCTAGAGTCACGAGCTCGTCGTTAGGGGGTCTTTGGTAGCGGGATAACCTCGAAATTAGCATGCACACCATCCACATTCACTTTTCTGAAATCTGGCGCTAAAGGTGCACCATGCACCATGGCCCTGTGACCGGACGGATATGCCAGGCCCCAAGTAGCGCACAAGGCAACAGAGGCATATCTCACTTGGAGCTTGCACTTCCTAGCATCCTAGATGTCGTCCACAGGAAATATGCCCTCGCTTTCAGTCATAGGATTGGACGCGCAGCTACTCCGACGGTTGGGGGGCTGGCTAGCACAGGAGCGACGGCGGCGGCGGCCTACTGATTTTCTTCTGTACATCTTCTAACCTCATCTCTGACATAATCAGCAAGCTCCTCTCTAAGAGATGCCTTGATCTCCTCTCGTAGCTATGCGTCACGCTCGGCTTTGTTTCTCTTCCTACTCTGATACAATTCGGAGTTATCTGAGAAACCTCATTTCCAAGGAACATAAAAACCAACGCCTCTCGTACAACCCGGGTGCTCCTTATTTCCCAGTGCTGCGGAGAGTATATCTTTCTCGACTAGAATGATTCCTGGAAAGATTCGACACTTAGTGTATCCTACAAGAGCCCGACATATTATTTAGTTTTTAGGGAAGTTATGGAGTAATTGCAAACTACGTAGTTCGATATCTTACCAGGCGGTGGGACACTTCCTGGTCTGTAGGGTTCCGGAAGGAGATGTCCCCCGACGACGTGGTAGATGACCTCGCTCTAATCCAATTTCGACCGCGCTCATCCGGGATCGTGGCAAATGGTAGGGCGGTGTCCCGCAAGATTGCCTGTTCGTCCTCCTGCCTCCACTGCGGGATTTTACCCTCATACTCAGCTGTGCCCAGTCTATGGGGGTGTGTGTTTTTTGCCTGGAGAGCCTTGCGCGTCGCACTTGCACTTCTGAAAGCTTCGATCGTCTTCATCGCCTTGAACTCTTCCCATTGTGGTTCCAGGAATGGATACTTGTGAAAGGACGTTAGATCTTTCTCCATATACTCCTTGACAAGCACGCTCTTGAAATTCTTCCATGCTTTGCACGCCGCTAGCAAGGCCTGTCGTTGCACGGTGTCATGGTGTTCTTCTAGGATCTTGAACGAAGCAAAAATCTCGGTCAGCAGCTCACATTTCCGAGTCTCACTCACGGCCTTCCACGAATCAAATGTGATCTCAATTCGTTGTCGTGCAACTATTCCGATCGTTCTTTGAAATGTGGACGCTGCTCGGCAAGGAAGGAGAGGGATCCCAGTTCTACTGACCTCTGTGATGGTAAATCGGCCCTCAGGCTTTTTCGATAGTCTTTTTCCTTTGTGTGTTGATTTTGGAGTGGACGCATTCGGCGATGATATTGAAGAATATGCGGATGACATGTTGGCCTTCTCATATATGAAAAATAAGCATAATGTAGCATATACGTAAATAGTGCGGTATAAGCACATACATTCAAGTATACATATACATATATATGTTCATTAGCAACATATATATACATATACATAACAATATATGTAACAATAAAAATTTATATATTCATTTATAAATATACATATATATTCACAATGTATACATATACAATTATATGTTCATTAGTAGCATACATATACATATATATTCATAATGTATACATATACATATACATATTCACAATGTATACATGAGGTAAAGGAATGAGTGCAATGTTGGCTTGGCTTCCTTGTTATGGTAGTAAGATACTACTGTGATCTATGCTATTATGATAGTAATGCCTCAATACTACTGTCTATAAAAATACTACTGTTGCAAAAAATATAAGGTTTTGCACACAACAACTATGATATATGCCTTAAGATACTACTTCCATAGCTATTATGATACATGTCAAAATGCTACACAATAATGTGCTTTTTTACAGACTAAATGGCTTTGCTTTCTTGTGTGTCTATGTACTTGTGCAATACATTCAGACTGAAAAGGAACTAATGAGAGTCATTTGTCCCCTTGCATATAAGAAACTGTACATATACAAATTCACAATGTGTATATATATATATATATATATATATATACATTTATATGTTCATTAGCAACTTTGGTGGAGAAAAAGTTTACCTTTGGTGGAGGAGGGGGTCAGGCTAGGGGGTGGAGGAGGCCGTCGGGCTAGGGGGTGGAGGAGGCTGTCAGGCTCGGGGAAGGCGGCGCCGGGCTTGGGGACCGGAAGCGGCGGCGACGGCTCGAGCTCGGGACCGGCGGCGCGGCGGCGACGGCTCGGGATCGAGGCGCGGCGATGGGCTCTATCGGGAGAGCAACTAACTCTGTGCTTGGTTGGTGCAACTGCAGTACTGTACGCGCAAAACCCTAGCTAGGGGTTATATAGAAAGGCTTATTATAGACTGTTCTAAACTGAGAACCGTCTGTGATAATAAATATCACAGACGGTTCTGAGTTTAGAACCGTCTATGATATTTATTACCACAGACGGTTCTAAACTCACAATCATCTGTAATAAGCCTTTGCCCGGCTATAGTTATTAATATAACTACAACCAGCATTCAATAAGCCTTTGCCCATCTGTAGTTATTTCTTTCCAACAACCCAGTATATTTCTTTACAACAGCCTAATGAACATAGAGATACATTTGTATGGCTCGTTCTCAAAATTCACCTATATATCACACATTTTCACTTACACATAAATACAAATTCACAAATACATCACACACATGCATTGTTATATACATAAATGCCAATTCACATATACATCACATACATGCATTGTTATATACATAAATGCAAATGCCCACATATATGCTGTACATTCTCATTCCACTTACTTATTTCCTTTAAAAATTAGCCCTTCATGATGATCAATACGTATGTAACTAATTTTGTCACGTTGTTCGTCGTCGACCCTTATGCCATTTCCAAAAGGAGGTAACTCGTCAAATTGATTATATTCGTCCTTGTAACATCCCAAATCTTTTCTTAATTGTGGAGATTGTCAAAATTTTCGTTTACTTGAGCTCTTGATTTGAAAGTTCAGGCGGCAAAAATTTAATCGAGAGAATTAAAACTTCAAAAGGGAGAATCAAGATGTAAAAATTTAAAATCCAAATTCCCAAAACCCTTGGCAAATCCTAAAATCCAAAATTCTGAAAATTTAAAACATCAAGGTCCAAGGTTCAGAATATCATTTAATTTTTGGTCCTTCAAATTTCTTGGTACTAAATTATTTAAACCAAGGAATTAATTGCAAAATCCCGGGAATCATCAGAAATCAGAAATTCCATTTGGCCCATCCGGCCCACTTGGCCCATCCGAAACCCTCATTTATCCCCACTACCCTCTCCTCATTTCTCCCCTTCCCTGTTCAGGCGCCGCCACCAGGCTTCTCCTCCGCCGCCCTGCGCGTTCTTCTCTCCCCAGCCCGCTCGGCCCTCTCTTCCAGTCAGCACAACAGCCCCAGGCTCCTCCTTCTTCTTCGCTCCCCATGCCTCTCCTCTTTCCTCCGACCCGCCCCGGCATCCTCCCTAGCCGCCTGCCCTGCTGCGCCCCGGTTTGGCCTCGGCACGGTACGCCTAAGCGCCCCTCCCCTACCTCGCCTCCACTACTGGCCTCGTCGTGCACCGCACAGCAGCTGCTCCTACTTTCACTCCTCTTCAAAGTCGCCTACGTCTCGCTCCCTAGCTTCATTACTGCAGGTCATGTCGCCGAGCTATCCACCTCCTCTACCCCATCAATGCTGCACTGCACCGCATCCCTAGCCTGGGCCGGCCTCGCCTACGCTTCGCTCATGTCGTCTGCAACCCTTCAATGCCTGGCACGGCGTTACTCCACTACACCAGGCGCCTTCAAAGCCTCACACTACCACCAGTCCACGTCGTGTATGAAATGGCCCGAGGCTCCTTGTATCTTCCCCGAGCCCTCACTTCTTTTCCTTCCAAACCGAAGCCTTGTTTTTCCCCTTTCTCTCCGATTGCTCCACGGCCACCAGGTGATCTCCCTCGTCGCTGCCTCTCCGACCAATTACCGGCATTCAGAGCTCCCCTGGGATGGCCTGAGCATGCTCCAACCGTTGGCCGGGCCCCTCGACAACCACAGTTCGCCGCCCACGGCAGCCCCTCTGCGCCGCCCGTGGCCTCCACCAACAGCCCACCTCGGCACCTCTCCGGCCAATCCGCCGCCTCAGTAAGGTTTCCCCTTGCCCCCCCTACTCATGCGCATTCGGTTTCTCCTTCCTCCCTCCTCTGATCGGCGTCACTTCGCAACACCGCCGAGCCCGCTGCCCAGCACCGCCGACAGCTCCTTCGGCCCCATCGCACGCCACGTCACCACCTCCTGTGACTTCCCCATCTCGGGAAGCCCCTGTGGCCGCCGACGCCGATGATCCTCCCGCTGCCCCTCACTGGTGCCGCCAATCCCCAGCGCCTCCACTCTGTTCTCCCCGACCGAGCACCTCACTCCCACTTCTACCTCTCTCCGCGCCCTGCTCTCTCGGTCTGTGACAGGTGGGTCCCATGAGATTGTTATTTTGTTGCAAGTGATCAATTACAATCTTGCTTGTAAGATTAATTCTCACAATATGAATTTATCAGTTATTCCATAAAGAGGTTATTTAAAGCATGTGGGTAATTGATTTTGGAAATAGGATTGGGTTTAAAACTCGTATCTGGTATCTCTGTGTAAAAGACGGTTGAGGCTAAAGTCGCTCGCAACCATCTTTCCAATTTGTCAAGTGTTTATCTTACAAATTGCGATGCTAAAAGGGGAATGATACACAACAGCTGCTACAGACTAAGCACGGAGAAAGTAACCTTAAAAGGTTTATCAGTCAAAAATTTGCAAAAGCAGGCACTTTGGAATAAATATCTAAAGTTTAAAATGCAAGACATCATAAGTTGGAACTTGAATCCTTGTGCCGATAATTTCAATACTCTCACATGTTATTCCTTATCTCTAGCAAAACTTGATTTATTAGCAACATATCTTTCCCTGGATTTAAATCCACTAGCACAAATCAAGTTTATGTAAAAGTCGACTCATGAAATAGCGATAACCTTCATCCACCAAATCATTGGGTCACCTTTTATTTCTATTGATAAATCAATACCAGGGATTAAGATTTCATAGTATCTCTTGTATCTTTATCCTAGGCATATATCTGCTAAAGCAAACCTAGCTCACTATTTTATCTGTTTGTTGCAGGTAAAATGTTAATAGCAAATCATTTATTTGCTAAAACCAATAAGACTTCTTATATTGTAAATAAAATGATTGTAAATCCACTTTGTGATAAAATACAAAGACTCAAATCTCTTTTGGATTAAAAGAATCTTAAACCTAAATAAAAGATTACTACTCTCTACCTCTACTGCATTATTTTGGAATAATTCCATTTATCAGCTTAAGTCCAATTATTGCTAGGTTAAAGCATAAAATGTCATTCACTAAGTAATTATCACCCATGACTAAAAGGCTTGCTAAAATATAGTTTTGCATCCAAAATAAGATAATCATTTTCCAACAATTAGAATAATTCATCCTATGCAATCTTATCATCATAAACCTTATTAAACCCTAACTCATCCAAATCACCCTCTCTAGCAGTCTTTTTAAAGATTCATAAGTCCTGTTTTGCTCTTGGAACTTCCTTGACAAATATAAATCAATAAAAGGAAATCTATAAATAAGAAATCAAGTCCTTTATCTTGAACCATGCAGAAAGACCCTGTGGGTAATCCTTTGATCAACTTCTTATTTCTTAAAATTTTCCTTCACGGTAAAGCTATTTAATCAACTCCTCCCTATCAAATAAATCCACTCCAATTGCTTCCTCTCTACTCTCAAATCATAAGCAACATTTAAATAAGTTCAATTAATTTAAACTAGACTTTTGCCGCTGTTTGGATTTAATTGGTTTTCCCCTTTCTGTTACCGCGTAATAGAAGCTACAGTCTGAAGACGACAAGCTTAAGCGGACTCAACTTACGGTGGAGGGAGAATACAAGAATATAACTGACTGGTTAAAGCAAGCTTTGTTTTAAAACAAGGCTGTGGTAAATAATCGAGGTAAGTCATCACTTTGATCATATTGATCCTACATTTTACAAAAGATATGTTCTTTCAAATTATCAAAATGCATGCTTACTTGTTACGCAAATTATATCAAATGTAAGGTAGATATTGCCCTTTTATGCTATCAATATTATTAATATGACATTCTTTACCATTTGATTCAAGTAATCCTTGTCGCCCTAGATAATATTGCTATTAACATTAGCTAAGTCATATATACTGCCAAGTGAGTCCAGAGCTAGGGCATTCAATTGTCCGGCTCATCATTACTTCAAATATGTGAAATTATTTTGGACAGTCATTGGACGTATATGACTGGTATATTGGTACCGCTTATCTTCCCAAAACCTCAAAACTTGCTTTACCTGTCTGGGCGGATGGTAAGAGTGGTTGGTGGATGTAACATTGGGCTATGGACGCCCGTCTGGACAAATTAAGGACTTAATCCTGTGTTCACCTCTCCATGTAAAACAGTACAACCACAAGCTGGCAAAGTGTAGACATGACTAAATAATTTGTACTCGCAAGTAAATGAATGCATTTCGGGGGAAAGCACAATTTTTCTCGCTGGACGCAAAGCGTCCTGGAGATGGTTGTGTCACCGGATAGCGGTGGGCGTAAGAGGGGGTCTAGCTGGCGCCTAAATGGCCTTCTTGTAGATGAAAACCTTAGCGAGTGCATTCTTTTACTAGATACATTGTAAAGGTCATGTGATAATCCGGTTGATTTACATGTCCAAGGAAACATGTGGAATATAACAATTGGGCTATCTCTTGTGGGTAAAGATGTGCAAACTCTGCAGAGTCTAAAACTATTCGAATAGCCAAGCTCACGGTCAAGAGCGGGCATGGGAACTTCCTCGAGTTAGTTCTATTTCAAAAAACCTTTTTCGGGCGGGATGAAAACTAAGTGGAGAGAGGTACTCTACTTTGTTGGATTTTTCCTAGAGAGATGTACTCCAGCGGTAATTAGGGTGGATGTAGCCCAGTAATCCAAATTTGCATTGGTGGAGGTAACCATACACCGTAAAAGGTGGATGTAACCTACGCTACTATTAATATTGCACTCTCTCTTTACAACTTGCATTTTGGTTAAAATTGCTAAGTCTCAGGAATTTTACCTATTGTATTGGAAATGCTGCTTTAGCAAATAAAATAGCCTCAAGCCTTCTTTCACAGCCTTTTATATAATAGTTATTAGTGTTGCATTCTGTGTGGTGGCTTGTTGAGTACAATTTATACTCACTGTTGCTAATTACCCTCCAGTCAATCAAGAATAGAAGAAGTCCTTGCAATGCTCCAGAAGGATCGACAGAGCTGGTATTCAAGAAGGCCATGGACATAGGTTGCGAAACCCCAGTTGGCTGCATGTGGGCAAGTCCTGAGGGTCCCACTTGTGTGAAGATTTTTCGCTGCTGCATTCTCTGCATTCTTGGCCTAATCGGCCTATGTAAGTTGTTACTATATAAATTATTCTTCCGCTTAATATATTTTTGATATACAGTGATGTAACTATTAGCACTGGCTACTAATCTAGGGAACAGTGCAGAAATCACAGGGGAATTTGGATTGATAAAATCCGGTTCTGGCAGAGCTGGTATCAGAGCATATCGACTGTAGGTCGTGACCTTAGTTAGCATCGCCGTTAGTTTGAAAATTGGAATTACTTTCTTAAAACCCTAATTGTAAAAACATAAGCATTATTGCTTCATTTTATCCCTCCTAGAAAATCTCCCCTCATCTAAAATCTTGATCTTCCCTTGTCTATATCTTGCTTTGACCAAGATTGTAACTCTCAAGGCTTTCTTACCCCGAAATTCAAAATTTTAAGATTTCAGGACACTTCTCGAGAGTTCTTTTGAAGACCTCACCTTGGATCCTTAAGTGCAATTGAAGGATGACTCAAAGCCATTATTTGGAATAAAGCGGAGGTGTAAAATTTTTGGATGGGCATTGGATGGATTAAATTAACTGCTAAGAAAGAGCTTCTGAGAAAGAGATAATGGGATCAACTTAACGCATGGATCGGATATGGATTGGATTATCCAAATCTTTAAGGAAAAGAAATGACATATGCCACTACCTCTGAGATAATTGCAAATCTTGATGGATAGATATCGTATCCTAAAAAGGGTAGTAACATAAAATCTTGAATGGAAAATGGATAGACCATCTAAAGACTTGGATTTACTGGTCATTAGCTGAGTGGATTGGATCAAGTTCATTTGGATTTCTAGACAACGTCTGGATCAATCTTAATGGATTTATATCAATTTTTATGAGGTCTGAAAGTGATCGGATTTAATTGATTAGGTTGATTTCGGAGTTAAGTCAATTGAAATACTCGGGGTATAGTACTAGTTGATCTATTTAAAAGTTGGATTGATTAGGGATGTATGCCAATTATAATGGAGCAATAAATGGATTAATTGATTATGGAAATCAGCTAAATATTTGGGGTAGAGCAAGAGATGAATTGGATGGATAATAACTTGATTTAAAATACTCGGATCTGCTAAAAGGATGGATCAATCCAACCGCTTGAAGAGGATAAAAATATGGACTCATTCATGGATTGGATTAACTAAGGAGGTTGACCAAGTTAATTCCAGAAAAGAGAAATTTTGGAAGATTGGATTAATCTATACATAAAGAGATAAATGGATATAGCGGAATACCACAAGGGTTATTAGAGATAAAAAGGATAGCACCAATTTTGGATTATGAGTTGCCCAAGGCCCTTATTTTCGGTGTATAATGATTTGATTAAAATATTCGAATTTATGAAGAAAGTAGATCAATTCATTTAAGTAAAGTGGATAATTGGTGGACTTATTCATGGATTGAATTGACTGGGTAGATGAGTTGATTGGATTCCAGAGAAAAATTTTGGGTGGTGAAAATTGGATGGATATATAGTTGACCACTGAGGGAATTGTTGGATTATCCAGGTGATTGGAAAGCATGATTAATAACTTTCGGATTTTAGATCTGATTGATAATCTTGTTATCGGTGGATAAATAATACCAAGGCAGTAACTTGGATAGAAAATTTTGGATGATAAGATTTGGATACCTAAGTAATCAAATTGTGCATCAATAATGGAAAAACTTGGATTATTAAGGACCCATGAGACAATTGATGGATTGATGGAGTATCATTAAGAAATATGAAGCCAAATAGAATGACCAACAGCAAAATTTTAAGGTTTGATGAAACTTGGAATTACAAGAGCAAAGTGATCATAAGTGTATGGAGTTGAGTGGATGATCACTAACAAATTTTGGATTTGTAACCGTGGGTTAACCTTGGACTCATAAGAACTAGTTGGTTAGGAATTAACAAGGATGGAAATCGTAAGGATAAATAACCTTGATTGATTATAAAAGCCTCAGATTATGCAATTCTTACGATTGGTGGTAAAAAAATCACATTTGTTGACTCTAGACCAGATAGAAAGAGCAAGCCTGGATTTAATCAAGAAAGAATGAAAGCTATGGATTATGAGCATGAAATGGAAGGACTATGGTTCATAAAGTGATACCACAGAAAGATGGAGTCTCCTTGCAAAAAGAGGTGTTGTTTTCTTCTCCAGCCTCGATTAAGATCTAGTGCTCAGAACCCTGCGCTCTATTTTGTGTGCCGTCTCGCTTAGATGTTACTTCTTTTATTTGGTCCTGTGCATTGCCTTCTTGCCCTTGGGCATTATATTTCGCAGTCACAGAAAAGGATTGCTTATAAAAATCTGGTTGTTCTGTGTGGCTGGTGTGTTGCCCCAATTCTCTGGCTGCACCCTCCTTATTTTGGGTTAAAGAATCTTATCCCTGCAATCTTCTCGTATCTCATGCTACTTCCCTCTCACCTTATTGCTGAAAACCTCGTCAGGCCTTCAAGCAAGGAATGGCTGGTGACCAAGTTAAGACAATCAAGGCTCGGAAGCTCGAAGCCAACAATACCTTGGGGAAAGACAACAATCTAGAAGGATTTGCCTGCAAAAGGATCAAGACTCAGTCTCCACTTCATAGTGGGCATGCTCCTCAACTCAACCTCAAGCAAGTGATGGCAAAAAAAAAACAAGACAGCTACCACTGGACGAGGGAAGAGAAGGAGACCGGTGATTGATGCTCGCCAAGGATTTACCTCTTCCTGCAAGCTGAAGTCAAAGGAAAAACATCTCAATGGAAATCCTCGCGACCCAGTACCTGGCAAACCTCAAAAGGACATCAGTTGTTTTAATTGCGGAGATATTGGACATTATGCCAATAAGTGCCCTCAAAGGAAACCAGGCAGGACAAATAAGATTTCTTCTTGTTGCATGAAAGACTCAGCAAATGAGTATTCCCAACCAAAACTGGAAAAGCAGATAAGGGATGTCACTGATACCAACCCCGGCACCAGCACGAAGGAAATATTCAACATCAAGTGCCCTCTTAAAAAGTTTGGAAAGAATGCTAAGTGTTTCTATTGTGGATTCATAGGGCATTATGCAAGCAGATGTCCCCAAAAGAAGAAAAACATGGAAACCGTCACTGCTAACCGTGACCCCAGCACCATGGAATGTTTTAAACTCAAGAATATCACCCAAGGACAAACTGTGCTTGCCCCGAAGCTAATCTCAGATTCAGGAATTTTACCAACTATGGATTGCTGTGAATGTGGCAAGAACGGACATAGTGCCCAATCGTGTCCCCCACTACGACAGGATAAGAAAGGACCATGTTTTACTTTTGGACAAAAAGGACATTATTGCTACAACTGCCCAAACCCCTGTTGTCCCCACTGTAAGGAACACCATCCGTTAGGAGATTGCCGCAAGTACTTAGTGGCATGCACGCGATGCGGAGAAAAAGGACATCAGGACGATCGATGCACCGTTAGTTGTCCCAACTGTGACGAGGATCACCAAATCGGAGAATGTCCAATGAGCAAAGTCACATGTTTTCTCTGTGAAGGACAGGATCACTGCCCCAAGGATTGTACCATCAGTATATTACTAACCAAAGCTGCCGAGATGCGAATGAGCTTGCAAGTTGCCATCAAACTTGCCATGACAGGAGCAAGTAAAAGAGATGAGAATCAAGGACCTCATTTTGAGGGGGGTAGCCAAGGATAACACAAATGAATGAAGTGCCATAGATTATGGACCACTACCCTTCCAGTTTAAAAAGGATTTTTGGACCAGACACTTATGGACAACAAGAATACCTGGAAAAGTGAATTCAGTGCCTAAATAAGCAACCGATACAAAAGTCTGCACAGAAAGACAAGGTTTCTTCTGTGTGCCTCCTCTCTCCAAGTGTTAACCCTTTTTATGCAGGTTTTCTTCTCACTTTCGACTGCTCCAAGGAAAGAGATGACTCGCCAAGCAGATCCCTGTAACCTCCTGCTAGCCAGTTGTTCCCCACCTCTATCTTTCTGCTCTACCCGAATCTCGGGGACGAGATTCCTTTTAAGGGGGGTAGGATCTGTAACATCCCAAATTTGCAATTTGCAAAATTAATGAAAATCTTTTCTTAATTGTGGAGATTGTCAAAATTTTCGTTTACTTGAGCTCTTGATTTGAAAGTTCAGGCGGCAAAAATTTAATCGAGAGAATTAAAACTTCAAAAGGGAGAATCAAGATGTAAAAATTTAAAATCCAAATTCTCAAAACCCTTCGGCAAATCCTAAAATCCAAAATTCTGAAAATTTAAAACATCAAGGTCCATGGTTCAGAATACTTTTAATTTTTGGTCCTTCAAATTTCTTGGTACTAAATTATTTAAACCAAGGAATTAATTGCAAAATCCCGGGAATCATCAAAAATCAGAAATTCCATTTGGCCCATCCGGCCCACTTGGCCCATCCGAAACCCTCCTTTATCCACACTACCCTCTCCTCATATCTCCCCTTCCCTATTCAGGCGCCGCCACCAGGCTTCTCCTCCACCGCCCTGCGCATTCTTCTTTCCCCAGCCCGCTCAGCCCTCTCTTCCAGTCAGCACAGCAGCCCCAGGCTCCTCCTTCTTCTTCGCTCCCCACACCTCTCCTCTTTCCTCCGGCCCGCCCCGGCGTCCTCCCTAGCCGCCTGCCCTGCTGCGCCCCGGTTTGGCCTCGGCACGGTACGCCTAAGCGCCCCTCCCCTACCTCGCCTCCACTGCCGGCCTCGTCGTGCACCGCACGGCAGCTGCTCCTGCTTTCACACCTCTTCAAAGTCACCTACGTCTCGCTCCCTAGCTTCATTACTGCAGGTCATGTCGCCGAGCTATCCCCCTCCTCTACCCCTTCAATGCTGCGCTGCACCGCATCCCTAGCCTGGGCCGGCCTCGCCTGCGCTTCGCTCATGTCGTCTGCAACCCTTCAATGCCTGGCCCGATGTTACTCCACTACACCAGGCGCCTTCAAAGCCTCCAACTACCACCAGTCCACGTCGTGTATGAAATGGCCCGAGGCTCCTAGTATCTTCCCCGAGCCCTCACTTCTTTTCCTTCCAAACCGAAGCCTTGTTTTTCCCATTTCTCTCCGATTGCTCCACGGCCACCAGGTGATCTCCCTCGTCGCTGCCTCTCCGACCAATTACCGGCGTTCAGAGCTCCCCTGGGATGGCCTGAGCATGTTCCAACCGTTGGTCGAGCCCCTCGACAACCACAGTTCGGTGCCCACGGCAGCCCCTCTGCGCCGCCCGTGGCCTCTACCAACAGCCCACCTCGGCACCTCTCCGGCCAATCCGCCGCCTCAGTAAGGTTTCCCCTTGCCCCCCCTACTCGTGCGCATTCGGTTTCTCCTTCCTCCCTCCTCTGATCGGCTTCACTTCGCAGCACCGCTGAGCCCGCTGCCCAGCACCGCCGACAGCTCCTTCGGCCCCATCGCACGCCACCTCACCACCTCCTGTGACTTCCCCATCTCGGGAAGCCCCTGTGGCCGCCGATGCCGATGATCCTCCCGCTGCCCCTCACTGGTGCCGCCGATCCCCAACGCCTCCTCTCTGTTCTCCCCGACCGAGCACCTCACTCCTTCTTCTGCCTCTCTCCGCGCCCTGCTCTCTCGGTCTGTGACAGGTGGGTCCTATGAGATTGCTATTTTGTTGCAAGTGATCAATTACAATCTTGCTTGTAAGATTAATTCTCAGAATGTGAATTTATTAGTTATTCCATAAAGAGGTTATTTAAAGCATGTGGGTAATTGATTTTGGAAATAGGATTGGGTTTAAAACTTGTATCTGGTATCTCTGTGAAAAAGACTGTTGACGCTAAAGTCACTCCCAACCATCTTTCCAATTTGTCAAGTGTTTATCTTACAAATTGCGATGCTAAAAGGGGAATGATACACAACAGCTGCTACAAACTAAGCATGGAGAAAGTAACCTTAAAAGGTTTATCAGTCAAAAATTTGCAAAAGCAGTCACTTTGGAATAAATATCTAAAGTTTAAAATGCAAGACATCATAAGTTGGAACTTGAATCCTTGTGCCGATAATTTCAATACTCTCACATGTTATTCCTTATCTCTAGCAAAACTTGATTTATTAGCATCATATCTTTCCCTAGATTTAAATCCACTAGCACAAATCAAGTTTATGTAAAAGCCGACTCATGAAATAGCGATAACCTTCATCCACCAAATCATTGGGTCACCTTTTATTTTTATTGATAAATCAATACCAAGGATTAAGATTTCATAGTATCTCTTGTTTCTTTATCCTGGGCATATATCTGCTAAAGCAAACCTAGCTCACTATTTTATCTGTTTGTTGGAGGCAAAATGTTAATAGCAGATCATTTATTTGCTAAAACCAATAAGACTTCTTCTTATTGTAAATAAAATGATTGTAAATCCACTTTGTGATAAAATACAAAGACTCAAATCTCTTTTGGATTAAAAGAATCTTAAACCTAAATAAAAGATTACTACTCTCTACCTCTACTGCATTATTTTGGAATAATTCCATTTATCAGCTTAAGTCCAATTATTGCTAGGTTAAAGCATAAAATGTCATTCACTAAGTAATTATCACCCATGACTAAAAGGCTTGCTAAAACATAGTTTTGCATCCAAAATAAGATAATCATTTTCCAGCAATTAGAATAATTCATCCTATGCAATCTTATCATCATAAACCTTATTAAACCCTAACTCATCCAAATCACCCTCTCCAGCAGTCTTTTTAAAGATTCATAAGTCATGTTTTGCTCTTGGAACTTCCTTGATAAATATAAATCAATAAAAGGAAATCTATAAATAAGAAATCAAGTCCTTTATCTTGAACCCTGCAGAAAGACCCTGTGGGTAATCCTTTGATCAACTTCTTATTTCTTAAAATTTTCCTTCACGGTAAAGCTATTTAATCAACTCCTTCCTATCAAATAAATCCACTCCAATTGCTTCCTCTCTACTCTCAAATCATAACCAACATTTAAATATGTTCAATTAATTTAAACTAGACTTTTACCATTGTTTGGATTTAATTGGTTTTCCCCTTTCTGTTACCGCGTAAAAGAAGCTACAGTCTGAAGACGACATGCTCAAGCGGACTCAACTTACGGTGGATGGAGAATTCAAGAATATAACTGACTGGTTAAAGCAAGCTTTGTTTTAAAACAAGGCTGCGGTAAATAATCGAGGCAAGTCATCACTTTGATCATATTGATCCTACGTTTTACAAAAGATACGTTTTTTCAAATTATCAAAATGCATGCTTACTTGTTATGCAAATTATATCAAATGTAAGGTAGATATTGCCCTTTTATGCTACCAATATTATTAATATGACATTCTTTACCATTTGATTCAACTAATCCTTGTCGCCCTAGATAATATTGCTATTAACATTAGCTAAGTCATATATACTGCCAAGTGAGTCCAGAGCTAGGGCATTCAATTGTCCGGCTCATCATTACTTCAAATATGTGAAATTGTTTTGGATAGTCATTGGACGTATATGACTGGTATGTTGGTACCGCTTATCTTCTCAAAACCTCAAAACTTGCTTTACCTGTCTGGGCGGATGGTAAGAGTGGTTGGTGGATGTAACATTGGGCTGTGGACGCCCGTCTGGACAAATTAAGGACTTAATCTTGTGTTGACCTCTCCATGTAAAATAGTACAACCACAAGCTGGGAAAGTGTAGGCATGACTAAATAATTTGTACTCGCCAGTAAATGAATGCATTTCGGGGGAAAGCACAATTTATCTCCCTGGACGCAAAGCGTCCTGGAGATGGTTGTGTCACCGGATAGCGGTGGGCGCAAGAGGGGGTCTAGCTGGCGCCTAAATGGCCTTCTTGTAGATGGAAACCTTAGCGAGTGCAATCTTTTATTAGATACATTATAAAGGTCATGTGATAATCCGGTTGATCTACATGTCCAAGGAAACATGTGGAATATAACAATTGGGCTATCTCTTGTGGGTAAAGATGTGCAAACTCTGCAGAGTCTAAAACTATTCGAATAGCCGAGCTCACGGTCAAGAGCGGGTATGGGAACTTCCTCGAGTTAGTTCTATTTCAAAAAACCTTTTTTGGGCAGGATGAAAACTAAGTGGAGAGAGGTACTCTACTTTGTTGCATTTATCCTGGAGAGATGTACTCCAGCGGTAATTAGGGTGGATGTAGCCCAGTAATCCAAATTTGCATTGGTGGAGGTAACCATACACCGTAAAAGGTGGATGTAACCTGCGCTACTATTAATATTGCACTCTCTTTACAACTTGCATTTTGGTTAAAATTGCTAAGTCTCAGGAATTTTACCTATTGTATTGGAAATGCTGCTTTAGCAAATAAAATAGCCTCAAGCCTTCTTTCACAGCCTTGCATATAATAGTTATTAGTGTTGCATTCTGTGTGGTGGTTTGTTGAGTACAATTTGTACTCACTGTTACTAATTACCCTCCAGTCAGTCAAGAATAGAAGAAGTCCTTGCGATGCTCTAGAAGGATCGACAGAGCTACTATTCAAGAAGGCCATGGTCATAGGTCGCGAAACCCCATTTGGCTACCTGTGGGCAAGTCCTGAGGGTCCCACTTGTGTGAAGATTTTCCGCTGCTGCATTCTCTGCATTCTCAGCCTAATCGGCCCATGTAAGTTATTACTGTATAAATTATTCTTCCGCTTAATATGTTTTTGATATACAATGATGTAACTGTGAGCACTGGCTACTGATCCAGGGAACAGTGCAGAAATCACAAGGGAATTCGGATTGATAAAATCTGGTTCTGGCAGTCATCGTCCACTACATTCTCTATTCTAACAATTCTCCTTTTTTCTATGAATAACTACATGGCACTTCTTATTTGTCGAGTCGGTTACATAGAAAATTTGAACAACTTGATTAGCGAGTACGAATGGTTTGCTTTTGTATCCGACACGTTGGAGTCCACGGTAGTGACACCGTACTTGTCAACCTTCACCTGTGGGAGATGCACCCAACAACAGCGAAATAAGGAGATCTTGAAAACCACGTAGTCGAGCTCCTAAATCTCTTCTATGAACCCATAGTACGAGTTTCTCAACCCATCGGTACTGAACATATCTATGTGGACAATGCTGTTCTGGTTAGTGCTCTTTACATCCTGAGTCTGTGTATAGAATGTGTACCTATTTATGTCATATCCTTGCATGTCACAACTGTAAATGTTGGCCCTTTTTCTAACCATATCAGCATCTCACTTGACGAGCTCCTAGCGATTTGCTCCTTCAACCATTGGTTGAACCGACTGTTGTGTTGTCTCATGATCCAAACATCTAATCGCTCTGGATTCTGTTTCCTAAGCACATCCTTATGCTGGTCGATATAATGGGCCACTTCGGTCATGTGTTGCAAGACTGTGAAATGGTTTTGAGCATACGCGTCCATATCTAGAGTGATTGCTTTCCTTTCGATAGTTTCAATACCCTTGAGCCTCTCCTCATGACGAGATTGAGGCACACCTATCGGTTGAATCTGAGCCATATAATCGACACAAAACTCAATGACATCTTTGCTTGCAGAACCTTCGATGATGCTGCCCTCTGGCCGAGATCGATTCCTTACATAGGACTTAAGAATTCCCACGAACCTCTCAAACGGGTACATGCTATGTAGGAATACGGGCCCGTATATTTTTATCTCCCACACAATGTGAACAATGAGATGGACCATGATATCGAAAAACGAAGGAGAAAAATACATCTCAAGATGACATCGAGTCATCACCACCTTGTCCTGCAGAGCATCTAGTCCTTCGGGATCGATAACCTTCTGAGCAATTGTGTTAAAGAAATAACATAGTCTCATGATTGTCACTCGAACTTTGAACGGTAAAATATTCCGAATTGCAATAGGGAGCATCTCTGTTATTAGCACATGACAATCATGAGACTTCATTCCATTTAACTTCAAATCTTGCATCGAAACAAGTTTCTTCACGTTGCCGGAGTAACCAGACGGAACTTTGACACCATACAAGCACTGGCACAGTTCTGTTTTCTCAGCCTTGGACAGAGTGTAACACGCAGGGGGAAAGTACGTTCGTCCATTATCTGTTTATCTCGGTGCTAACTCATGTCTGATGTCCATATCAACCAAGTCAAGCCGTGCGTTGACGTCATCCTTTGTTTTATCACGAATGTTCAGTAAGAGACCAATCAAGCTGTCATATACATTCTTTTCTACGTGCATGATGTTGATGCAGTGTCGAACATCTAGATACTCCCAATAAGGTAAATCTTAAAATATTAATCTCTTCTTCCAGATGTTCTTCTCACGACCCCTCAATTTACGTCCATTTTTGAGGACAACATCTAAATTCTTAACCATATTATAAGTCTCTTTTTTGCTTAAATGTCTTGGAGCTGAACCG
The DNA here is from genome assembly GCA_036346265.1 of Melocanna baccifera. Taxonomy (NCBI): domain Eukaryota; kingdom Viridiplantae; phylum Streptophyta; class Magnoliopsida; order Poales; family Poaceae; genus Melocanna; species Melocanna baccifera. The sequence goes on from CM070700.1 coordinate 2,012,401, forward strand.
TCATCCTTCTCTCCGTTAAATTGTTTCTTCATCTTGCGGTATGAGTAAGCCCCTCGAAGGAACCGGCGGTAACGCATGTATACGATTTTGCATGAGTGTTTCAGCCACACACTCTCGGTACCATCTAAGCAGTGAGTACAAGCTTTCGCACCTTTTGTACTCTGGCCTAACAGGTTAGTAAGGGCAGGATAATATTTTATGGTGCAGAACAATAAGGAGCACAAAGAGAAGTTCTCTCATTTGTATGTATCCCATACCTATACCCCTTCGTTCCATAGTACTTTTACATCTTCCACTAACGGCGCTAGGTACACATCAATATCATTTCCAGGTTGCTTTGGCCCTTAGATAAGTATCGACAACAAAATATACTTTCGCTTCATATACAACCAAGGAGAAAGGTTATAGATGTAGAGAGTCACGGACCAAGTGCTATGTCGGCTGCTCATGCTACTGAAAGGATTCATTCCAACTGTACTCAATCCAAACCTTATATTCCTCGGTTCTGCACTAAAATCTGCAAAACACCTATCGATGTTTCTCCACTGGGTAGAATCAGTAAGGTGTCTTAGCATTCCATCCATCTTGCGCACCTCCGAGTGCCATCGCAGCAGTTTTGCCTTCTTTGGATTCGCAAAAAACCGCTTCAAACAGGGAATTAAATGAAGATATCATGCCACCTTTGCAGGAGGTCCTTTCTTCACCTCTGTTCCCTCGCCATCATCATCTGATTAATTGTTACGTTTGTACCGGGAAGCATTGCACACCGGACAGACATGCATGTTTGTATACTCTTTACGGTAGAGTATACAGTCGTTCAGACATGCATGTATTCTTTCTATTTTCATTCATAATGGACAAAAAACCTTCTTGGCTTTATACATGGTTTTAGACAACTCATTTCGCTTCGGAAGCATGTCCGCTAAAAAACCTAGCAGCGCCGTGAAACTCTTGTCAGACCAACCATTGCTTGCCTTCAATTTCAACAGTTCAAGCACAGTTGACAACTTCGTGTACTTTAACTTGCAGCATGTGAACAAAGGTTTCTCTAAGTCCTCCATCAAGCCTCAGAATTTAATATACTCTCTCTTATCATAGTTCTCTTCTACATCACGAAGCATCTGATCCAGATTGTCATCGTTTAGCCTATCCGAATCTAAACCACAATCATCATCCAGCGGTATATCATTGACTTCACTGGCGATGTCATCCGACGGCATATCATTAACTTCACCGGCGATGTCATCGGCATATCATTGATTTTGTCATGACTGGTCCAACACGTATACCTCTTTTTGAAACCCCTCTAAATCAAGTGCGCTTCAATCTGCTCTCGATTCATAGACATCTTTAAATTCTCGCTGTCAGTGTATGGACAATACATATATTCCACCCCTTATTTAACATATCCTCCCAACAGCTCTTGTAAAAGTAGACATGTCATTAATGTACTCTTCACTCACACGGTTTGCAGTATACATCCAGCTTCGGTCCTATATTATGCATATATATAACTACTTAGTATTAAAATTAAATTAATTAATTATTACTACATATATACCACATGCATTGAGGCTAGCTAAATCTAAATTAACTAGATCTTCAAAGTATATATATAATAGTCACCGAAAATTAATTAATTAGCTAGATCTAAATTTCGAAACTGCACCCAAAAATAAATTTCATTACTAACCATTTCTAGGGCAACCAAGAACTTGATGATTCTTCAAAGCTCTCCTGTCAAATAAGTCTCCTTCCACCAAATTAAATGGTCTGAAAGCCTTGCCGCCTCCAACTGCAGCACCGGCTAGATCTGGATCGAAATGAAGACAGATGCAGTCTGAGCGGCACAATAAATACATAGCAGGATTATCACAGACGGTTCTTATCGATGAACGTCAGGATATCGAATATCACAGATGGTTTTTAGTTAAAAACCATCGTGATATTCCAAGATCGCTGACGGTTCATCGATAAGAACCGTTTGTGATAATCCTTCAGCAACACAGACGGTCGTCAAATTAAAACCATCTGTGATAGTGTATGTCACAGATGATTTTGTGAAACCGTCTGTGATTTGGCGTCTAGTATTAGGCTTTCTGTGATAATGATATCAACATACAATAAATCAATGCTATATATGCTGAAGGAGTAGTGTAAAGAGCTACTGAAAGTGAGAAAAGAGTGCTCCATGTATCGGTGGACCTCCAAGACAGAACCTACTTTTCCAGATTGCCACTGACCTTCACCATATAGCCATACTTCTCCTGCAAATAAGACCATTATGATCATGTGTACATCACCAGGTGCAGCTATCCACCCATATTAAAATACTCCATAGAAAAAACTGTAAACTTGTCATTCTTCAGGTTTTTCCAATACTACAGGAAAGACACTTGCATGCATTCAGATTAATACTATCTATGTGTAAAAGCTCTTCCAGCTGGAAATAAAATGTGCCTTGTCCAAACATCCATCTACCTTAAGCTCAATGAAACAATGTGAGAAGCAATGCTAAGAATTAAAGGTTATTTGTACTGCAAGTGTATGCAATGCCTTCACAGAGGTGACAACCGACATAGAGCTAGAAATGAACCATCGCAAACCAAAATCTGCTCCTACAGCTTTGCCATTTTTTGATACACCGTGCAATGTACCTCAAAATCTAACTAAGACTTGCCACTTCATAGTTTCTATAAACCATTTTTATCAATTACTACTTTTCACTTTCATATATTGTAATATACTTTGTATTTTATTATATCACAATTCTGTAAGTCGCATGACGATCCGAATATTGTATTACCTTTTGTTGCAATACCTTTCTTACATAGTTCACTACTATTCATCGCCACTACTATTTATCAGTCGCTTCTGTCAGTCATAACTATTCATCAGCCATTATTATTTATTAGTCACTATAATTCATCAATTATAGCTAAAAATTATCAATAAAAATTGATATGTAGCTGATAATTCATCACTATAGTCAAATCCGATCTATTAGAGGATGGTGGATCGATTTGACTGTATACCATAGCCTGAAGGGCAGTCGTACTGATAATATTGAATAATCAATGTTGCCAATTGATATGTAGCTAAACAATCAACTACAAGTAAGAATTAGAAACAGGAATACAAGATATAGGGAGACAACTCTTCTTTATTGATATGATTTCTTAGTACATAATCTTAAGCATCTCTATATTTATAGCCTTGCTACCGGTAAAGGTCTACGGGAAAAGTCTTATATGGACACGAAACCTACTGGTATATAGGCCCCATTCATTCTAGCTTCGCCTTCTGACTTAACCAGAATAAATGTGTTGGCTTCTTAATTACACCTTTTTGCTTTTTCTTTTTTCATTTGTATTATCCGTAAAAACATAACGGTATTTTTTTTTATTTTTTCTTGTTATTTTATTTTTCTAATTGAATGACTCAGAAAAAACTAATAACCACTGGAGTATAATTTTAGCAAATAGCCAAAGACCAAAAATCACTAAAAAAACCGGATTTAACGGGCCTTAATGTTAAAAATATGCAACAATAGCGCTGCAACCCATGTTCCAAATTTAATTACAAAATGTACCTCACAACACGCTTCGCTCATACATAGGTTGGACGTTAAACGAATAGAAAATCTGAAGGCAAATGAGAATGGGAGCTCATAAATATGCAGCGGCTGCGGCAAGCGGCAGCTATATATTATTAAGCGCCTCACATGCAGCTGGGCAGAAGCTTCTCCTCTCACCTCTCGATCAGGAGCGTTGCCTAATCGCATCGCGTCGTGCTTGTACACGGTACAATTATGTTGTCGCTGCCACAGGGCATTGAATTACATATACCAACTAGTGTAGCTAAAAATCTAAGGTAATTAAAAAATATAATCGATTTATTTATACTTTAACATTTTCTTTTATGTATAGACTAGCTCCCTCAGCCCCTTATACAGGGAATAGAATTAAATTGCAAAGTCGAAAAACCTCTTAAATACTGTATTAGGCGTCAATCACATCAATCAAAATCTGAACTTATTAGGAAAGACAAGCAGTTCAACACAACCACTAATGCGCTCGTAAATTAAAAACGCGCGACAGCCTTATATACTTGGTGGACGTATAGGCGTCGTCACACACACCAAGCACCCGATCCATCTCCCCGGATCAACTTTTTTTGTTCTTGTCTTTCTGAAAGTGATCAGCGAGTGTAGATTGATCGATGTCGCTCCAGAAGTACTTGCCGTGGTTGATCTTCTTGATGCATTCCTTGCTGCACGGCGGCGGGGCGGCGGTGGCCGGGAAGGTGCCGGCGATCATCGTGTTCGGCGACTCGTCGGTGGACGCGGGCAACAACAACTTCATCCCGACCATCGCGCGGAGCAACTTCTGGCCGTACGGGGGCGACTACGCCGACGGCCTCCCCACCGGTCGCTTCTCCAACGGCCGTCTCGCCACCGACTTCATCTCCAAGGCATTCGGCCTGCCGCCCTCCATCCCGGCCTACCTCGACACCAACCTCACCATCGACCAGCTCGCCACCGGTGTATCCTTCGCCTCTGCCGCCACCGGCCTCGACAACGCCACCGCCGGAGTCCTGGTACGTAATCCTTTCGAGAAAAAAACATCGTTCGGAACGTCAAACTTTCTCGACTTCAACCACTCGAAAGTTTATGTTCTGCATGCATGCAGTCGGTGATTACGATCAGCGAGCAGCTGGAGTACTTCAAGGAGTACAAGGACAGGCTGAAGATCGCCAAGGGAGAGGCGAAAGCCAACGAGATCATCGGCGAGGCGCTCTACATCTGGAGCGTCGGCACCAACGACTTCATCGAGAACTACTACAACCTGCCGGAGCGGCGGCTGCAGTACACGGTGCCGGAGTACGAGGCGTACCTGCTGGGGCTCGCCGAGGCGGCCATCCGAGACGTGCACTCGCTCGGCGGCCGCAAGATGGACTTCACCGGGCTGACGCCGATGGGGTGCCTGCCCGCCGAGCGCATCGGCAACCGCGACGATCCCGGTGAGTGCAACGAGGAGTACAACGCCGTCGCCCGGAGCTTCAACGCCAAGCTGCAGGACCTCGTCGCCAAGCTCAACAAGGAGCTCGCCGGCCTGCATCTCGTGTACGCCGACACCTACGAGCTCCTCGACGCCGTCGTGAGCAAGCCGGCCGACTACGGTGAGCACGCAGAATGCAGCTGCTGTTGCAGTACGGCGCAGTGCACTCATTGACAACTTTGCTACTTTTGTTCTCCATACTTGCACACGGTTTATATCTCATAACTTTTAGCCCTAGTAAAAAATGCTCCTGCAAACAAATTAAAAGCCGATAAACCGTTTCAAAACGGTAATAAAGAAATCGTCATATTTATTTATTCAAAAAAACTATAAATCATAAGCCGAAAAGAACAAATAGCTTTCATTAGTATTACTAAATGATGTAAAGAACGGTTTGTCCTTAGAAAAACAAATAGGCCAGCCTTTTGCTGCCATAAACACCACCTGAGAATGTCAAAAAAAATATGAATTCTACAAAATAAAAAGAATGATTTCAAACAATTAACTAGGAACAACATGCATGTTATGTAAACTGTAAAGAGATTGTCTAATTTTGTCTCTCCATATTTTTTTTTTTTTGTGATGGGCGGCAGGTTTTGATAACGCAGTGCAAGGGTGCTGTGGGACGGGGCTCTTCGAGGCCGGTTACTCTTGCGGCGTGAGCACCCCACTGTTATGTGGGAATGCCGACAAGTACGTGTTCTTCGACGCAATCCATCCAACGGAGAGGACGTACAAAATCCTTGCGGATACAGTCATGAACACCACGCTGCATGTGTTCCTGTGAAAACTAATTTTGCTATTTGAGCAAACATATATATATATATATATATAGAGAGAGAGAGAGAGAGAGAGTAGCTTTTTATGTGATGGGTGATTTGCATGTATGCATGATTCAGGTACCACGCCTCTTAATTGCAAAAGTTTCCTTTGTCTATCCGTCGTTCTATGCGTTCTTTCTCCAATATTGTACAGGGTACCGCTGTCTGACGGACCTTGCACTTGCTTCTGGTCACAGAAAAACCAACACAAATCGTTAAATGGAAGAACAAGGGTTAAAATGCAATTTGTTCCATGAATGTAACCTGTATGGCATCACAAATAGTGTTGAAGGTAATGAAGTGATCATTGATATTCTCAACTTCGTACTTACGCATCATAGTCTTCTCAATAAGTTTTCTGTTATTTATATAGCATTATAGTCAAATTGATATTAGTGCAAAAGCAAATTTGTATAGTATAAGATCACACAATCATAAAGGTAACAACAATTGCCAATATGACGCACTAATTTCTTCAGTTTCTCCTTTAAGTATTGTTGTTTAATTTGCAATCCATACTTTCTCTAAGTCAACATCAGGATTAAATCATGGAGAAACAACGTTTTTGAATTTCTGCAATTACAGGTCAAACAGTTTCATTAGACATTAGTCCTTTCTTTTCCACATGTTAGCAAAAAGATAATTTAAGTAAAATCCTTACCTCAGGGAACTTCTCTTTTGTTGAACTAGACCTATCAAATTGGCCACCAAGAATATAAGCACACACATATATCGCTTGTTACAATTAAAATTATTTTTTATCTTTAACCATAAAATGAATTCAACCTGAGATCCAAAACAATAACAAAATATAAATGCATAAAAACATACCTTTGCTATATTCTTCACTATGATGTACTTTCCTGCAAGAGAAGTAGTGGCAACCATCTTTTTATGGGCATATTTTCTATGAATAATAGAAGTATAGTCATCCTTCTTATGCTTTTCAACCATGTTCCACACCTACATTCAATTATATAGTTCATCAGCCTGATATAAGTTTTGACTCTTGAGACACAGAATGGCATAATAAAGGGAAAAAATACCTAAAGCCTAGGAGGCGGGCAACTAGGGCTGTAGGCTGGGAAGGGGGGTGCTGGCCAGGAGGCGGGCAGCGTAGGCCAAGAAGGGGGCGGTGCTAGCCGGGAGGCGGGTGGTGTAGGCCAGGAGGGGGGTGCCAGGGCAGCGCTAGCCGGGAGACGGGCGGTGCAGGCCAGGAAGCGGGGCGACGTAGGCCTGGAGGGGGGCGCCAGTCTAGGAGACGGGTGGCACAGGCCGAGAGTGAGTCGAGGGACGGCTACTCGGCTAGGGTCTCCTCAAAAGAGTCTTACAAGCACTGATCTGATTGTACTGTCCGAATATCGCTACCCTTTCGGTCTTTAGATTGAATCGCACCATCACTAAAACTTATCTCTTTGGATGATCCGAATATCACTAATAACCTTTCGATCGTTCGATGTACATCGAACGATCAACAGAGCATGACTCTTCAGACTATCCGAACATTGCTACCCTTTCAATCGTTAGATCTGGATCAGACCATCACTAAAACGTATCTCTTCGGACGGTCTAAACATCACCAATAACCTTTCGGCCGTTAGATGTACATCGGACAATCAGCAGAGCATGATTCTTCGAATCGGACGATCGACTGAGTAACCTTTGGCCGTTAGATCTGGATCGAACGACTGTCGGTCGATACCCCTTCATAGGCTACTAGGCTACTGGGTTGAATCCTAGCAATACTACCCCAGACTGGATGAGAATACCTGGGCTATACATTACGTTTTTTTCACGCCCTGGGCTTTAGCTTACCTTGCCAGGGGTCTAATTCCGCCATTGAATGTAACTGAGTTGAAATTACTGTAAATCTATGAAATGCGTCAGCTTATGAATTAACATAAAGGCAATTTTTTTGGGGAAAAATATTTCTGTTCTGTCATATACTACCACTCAGCTTTCCCTCCGATCCCATATTTATCGCTCTGTCCAGTTTTTGCCATCATCCTTGACTTCCCATTAGTTTTTGCATCACCAAACTTTGACAATTACTACATCTTGAACCTGTTAGGCGCCAGCCTCGCTCGGCCTTGCCCACGCCCAATCACCACCGAGTGGCCAATCGCTTCCCCCTCCGCTCCACGTCGGGCCGTCCTCCGTGCCAGGCCGCCGATCGCCTCCGACTGCCCCCTCCGCGCCGACGGAGAGGATGCGCAGCGGAGGGGGAGGCGATCGGCGACTCAGCGTGGAGGGGGAGGCTGGAGGCGATCGGTGGCCCAGCTGGAGGGCGGCTCGATGTGGAGCAGAGGGGGAGGCAGCGGCATCAGCGCATCAGAGAGGACGACTGGACGAGCTGAGGCGCATCCCCAATTTTCTTTTGTTGAGCAGTCGTGTGGGTTAGGCAGTGCTGCTGTCCTGCTCAAGTGGTGACTGGTGAGGCCGTAATTATTGTACACTTGTACTTATGCAAATTATTGTTTAATCTGTAACGCCCCCGTCTCTAGGGGCGCCTGGGACACGGCCTTCCGTACGGTTCACGCATGAACAAGTACGGAATATCGCGCAAGAGTGAACCATCGCATGCTTACAACAAAAGTCCAACATATATTACAAGATAGGGGATTATCAACCCAGTTTTAGTTGCAGCGGGGCATGCAAGCCCAAAATATATTACAATACAAAAGACTAACTCCAAGGAAAGCACAAACGCCGCGGAGACCTAAAGCCAGGGGTCTTCATCGAAGAAGGGTTCTTCCGGGGCTTCCTCGACGGAGGAACTCGCATCCGTACCTTGATCCTCTGAATTGTTCGGCAAGCCGTGAGCTAACCAGCTCAGCAAATCACAAGGAAAACCTAACTTAACTACATGCACGGATTATCAACGGAAGGAAGTATATTGGTTGTATCATTTTATGTGGATGCAGTTTTATTTCGTAAACAGTTTTAAAACACATGAAATGACAACTACTTCTTAAGATTAGAGGTTTTCATGAAGAGTTAATTATTCCACTAGTCCAGTTAAAACACTTGCAAAAACTACTTAAGCTTAGCAACTGGAATCACCCAAGTGACACAGCTCCGTTAACCGGGAGCACGGTGTATTTGAATACCATTTAATTGACTCTGCAGAGTTGCTCAACTTTACCCACATGCATCCTTAACCCTTATGACTGAGTTAAGGAACCGGGTCTTTTCGCTGCTCAACCCTAGGCTAGGCCCGCAACCTGACTCTCTCGGAGCAGCGTACTGCTTGAGCTGAGCAGGTACTAAACTAGGGTTGACACGTCAACACTTGTGGTCGAGCGGTTACTATGTCATTTGCTTGGCATAAGGGTCTAGTCCTTATATTTTCACGTGGTCCGCAACCACTAACGTCCAGTAAAGCGGTGAGCGGGGACCGTCTCGCGGTGTCCCACAAAACCTTTACCCTACCCTGCACACTAGTACGACCGTTCTAGGGTACGGTGTCCCATACCACCCTACGCTAGCCTGGGTTTTAAGAATCTACCGACTCGCGGCCACATCCTTATTAGTGTACTAAATTTTGCATGAAATGATAATAATCTATATGTGATTATAATACATTAAATTAAACCTAGGGTTAACAAGGGTGGGCTACAAATGATCATGGCATTTATTGGTGGTAGGACGTATCTAGATTAGCATGACATTCTAAACAATTTATTTTACGCAAACTACCATTTCACAACTAGCAATAATGAAAATAGCAAAAATTCATAATTTAATAAACATGGGATACAACATGTTCAAAGGATTTGCGACTTGCCGTTAATCTGGATGACTTCGGCGAGCTCGAACGAAGAAACACCCGGATCCTGAGCGTGCACTTGAACCTCTGGAATCTCCGACACTAGCGCAAACACACAAGAAAACAGAAGCTAATTAAAAGAAAATAAAGGAAAACATTTTATTTAGAAAAAGAAAAGCTCAAATAACAAAAGGAGAATTTTTTGAATTTTTTCTGGGATGAATTTGGAGTAGAGGAGGTCAAAAATGGGTTCAGGACATTAAACTGAGCAAGGTGGTGTATTTCGGTGATTTTTGGAATTTTCTGGGATTTTCTAGAATTTTATTGTGATTTTCTGGAATTTCGAAAACAAGAAATGGCACCGCTCATCGAATAAGAATCGCCCGCCCAAAACCGAAGCGCGGAGCGGCGGCGGTTTGAACCGGCGCGGTGGGCCGGCCCAGTCCACGCGAGGGAGGGCGCGCTGGCGTGCGCGCGGCCCGGGAGCGAACGGGGCGAGCAGCTACCGTCCGATTGCACTCGGAGGGTGAGGTTCGCTGGTGACGGAGTGGGTTTGATCGGGCGGCGGGAAAAGGGTAAGTTTAGTGGCATCGGACGGCGGAGGCGGGGCTTCATCCGACGGTGGAAATTGAAAGGGTACGGAGGGAAGACGACGGAGGTGATGCGGCCACGTCGCTCGTCTTCTTCCTCCCGCCGGACGCGCGCAGCAGAGAGGCAGAGGCAGCGGAGCCTCCGCTCTCCGGCGACGGCGAGGTACCTGTCGGCCAGGGCAAGCACCAGGGGAGAAGGCTTGGTGCAAGGAATCCATTTCTGGGCTCAAAGCCACGAGAGCATTCACGAGGACGATCGTGGATGACAGAGAAGGTGGCGGGGACTTTGGAGCTTCGGGAAGGTTCTAGAAGGTTTCAAGCAAATTGGGCTCCGGTTTCACCATCCATGGGGTGAGGGAAACACGGTGGAGGTTTGGGTTTAGCTCGGAGAATGCCCAGGGGGGCTGGCATCGAAGAGGGTGGCGGTGGCCGGAGGGGTGAACGGTGCCAGGGTGGAGGGGCAAAGCTCTGATCAAATTGAGTTGGGCGGCGGGTTGGTGGTGTTAAGGTGGTGCCCTGGGAGAGAGTGATTGGATTTTGATTGGGCAGTGAGGGAGATCGGGATTTGGGGCTCACCGGACCCGGGGTGAACGGCGACGGCGATTGGGGAGGTGGGAGCTCAATCAGTTACAGGGGGACGAAGAGGGGAGGGGTGCGGTGCCTCCTGCTGAAGCAATTGAGTTTTAAAGCTCGGGAGAGGGAGGGGGAGGCTTGCGGGGGAAGCGGAGGGGGTTAATGGCGCCCGGCGGAAGGAGGGGGAGGAGGACTGTACCGGTGAGGGGGAGACCATGTCGGCGGGACTACGGAGCTGCAGGGGTTGGCGGGGGAGGGAGACGGCTCGGGAGAGGCGGTGACGCACGAGCGGACCGAAGGAGGTGCCGTGCGGAGGGAGTGCTGCGACCGCGGGGTGGAGGGAGGGCGCCGAACGGTTGGGCGCGGACACGGAGGTGCGGGGGTGGCCACTGGCGGTGCTGACGCGGGCCCGAGGCGACGGGGCGCGGCCAAGGGGGCGCACGACGCTGCCAGGCTGAGGCGACAATGCAGGGAGGAGGTGGCTTCGCACGCGAGGGGAAGGGAGGGAAGAAGGCGGGAGGGTAGCTGGCGCCATCGAGTGGGAGAGGCGGGAGGGGCAAAGAGAAGGATTAGGGGAAGATCAAAGGAGGAAATTTAGGAGCAAAACAACCATTAATAGCAGCAAAAAGGTTTTGAAATTATGGGGCCTTTAATAATCGATAGTAGCCATTAGCTAATTTGTGTAATTAGTAATTGACTGATTGTTGTTTAATTATTCTTAGATTTATACAAATAGAGAAGCGAACTTTGCAAAGTACTGAATTTATTGTATTATATATTTTCAATTTGTTCTATTCCTATTTATATATGAATTTAATATTCCAGTGGTAAAAGACCAGTAGATGTAACTTTGATATGCTTATGTTGTGCTATAGCTTCAAAAATAGAGCTCCCCCTTAATTGTCATCCTGGATTCGCCACTGAGCACTGGTACTTTTCTGAGTTTCAAGGTATTCAAAATGCAACTTATATCATTTGCTTTCCGAATGAAATGTTGGTAAAAAAAAAAGTACAAACAACACTAAGGAAGTGATTTGTGTGACAAATGTACTAGTGTCATTTTCATATGGCATATGGCAAACCTAGATACTTCTTTATATTCCTTCCATTCAAACATAGATGTTATATATCCTTGTTCACAAACATTCTTTTCACATTTTCCGAGAAAAATGTATTACAGACAGAAAATAATTTTATTTGTGAACATAGGATTACATTTGTGGACAAAGTTTTTAAAAAATTGGTTGTACATCTACCAAAAATTGGAGCAGCGAAGTTTCAGAGGTCCTGGTCTCCCACGCGTATCTTCTAATAAAAGGCAACGAAGTACTCCATTCGTCCTTGAGAGATGACACCAACTGTCTCATACTTGCTGCACCGTTACAAGTACACAACAAGCAGCTACCGTTTGGACAGAGGTACTGATCCATAATTGTCTGACTCCCTGACGAAGCTTGACATGTAGGAAAACCAAACCAACAATTTCAGGCATGTGCATTGAAGAGCCGCCTTCTCCAATTCAAATAACAATTTCAGGCATGTGCATTGAAGAGCTTGACATGTAGGAAAACGCAAGCGGAAGCTACTAATATCGAAGTCGAAAAATATCATATATCAAAGGGGTCAGAAGAGAGGGAAGCAAATAGTCATAAAACTGTACCAGTCACTGTTCATGATTTAGCCTGTCCCAGCCTCCCAGGACACCACAAATCAAAACCAGCTTCCACAAAATTTCATTATAATAAAGTTGTAACTTAATATTCTTACGACTCCGAAACTTCTGGGAAATGCATCTTGACAAGCATCGGGAGTTCAGAAAGCTCCACTTTGTACCTGCCCAGCAACACACACTTCAGCTTGTCATCACAGTTTACAATGTTCCTATTCGTTGGGTCCTGAAAAGCGGGATACTTTCCGATTTTTTTTTTGAAATAATCCTTTTTTATTCAAAAATACAAAAATATACCTGTGATTTTTTTTACATAAATAGCCCATAGTCACCGAACCCTTGGACGACTGGACCCCATCACTTAATGACCGAGCGATACATAGACAGTAGTTGGACCGTATCGTTGGACGACTGAAGCTCATGTCGCCCAAAAGTAGGGCGATTGGACGCCATACATAATCGGCGGCCGAGTGCATTCGGGCGTGTTCTCAGCCGACACCGAGCGCAAGAGAAAGAAGGGAAGGGGAAAGAAAGAAGAAGAGAGAAGAGGGAAGAAAAGGAGAGGAGAGGAGGTTTTGATACTTCTGTGAGGTGAGATTCATCTGTAAGGTAAAAATTTTGTTATATTTTAGTCAATATTTTTGTAATAAATAAATAGTTTGTTTGGTGTAAAACTAGCATTCGCAGAAAATTATAATTGTAGAAAAGAATAGTATAACTTTGATTAGATGAATTAATCCTATTAGATAGAAAGAAATTAGTCCCGTTAGAGGAAAGAAAAGCAGAAAGACAATTTCATTGCGAATATTTAACTGGGATGATCCTGTGGCATGCTAGAGTACTGTGAAAATTTCTGGGAGGATCCGGTGTCATGTTAAAATGCAAAACATTATTAGACAATATTTATGATTAATTAAGAATGAATTTAATGTCACAAGTACATTGAAAATTCACACATATCGTTAAAACTGGTATATTAGCATTTAAATCAGTATGTCGTATACTTAATTAATTTTGTCAATGTCATTTAAATTCTCAAAACCCATTAGATATTATTTATAGTAGGAGGGAGCTCGAGCAGAATGAGAAGAGCAGCATCGGTGTGCGTGGAAGCAAATACAAAGTTGATGCATACTGGAGCAGAAGAAAGGGAGCGGTGTCGGTGCGAATGAGGAGGGGTTATGCTATGAGAGAAAAACTAATCGATATGAAGAGGCCCACATGTTAATCGTGGCCTTTGGCTTAGGGAATGAACGATGCCTTAACTATGCTATAGTGTAATTGTTCACAATAGGTGAACGACCGTAGAAATATAAATTATAGTACAACAGTAGTTTCATAGTGTGCAATGCGATTTGACTAGTTGTAACATTAAAAATATTTGCAGGCAAACATTAATAATGCCGATACCCACTACATTGAAAGTGCATTACGATGTTGGCACTGTTCGTGAAGGTCCGAACGGTGTTGCCTTGTGTAGTTTTACGCAAGTCACTCTGGTACACCCAGATGGTGAGAATGCTCAAATCGCAGATATGATACACTGGCTCACTCGCTGCTTTTCCTTAGACCGTGAGGTCTACAGCGTCATCATACAAGGGCTTTAGAGTCGGTCTCCCACGCACATTAGATGGGAGTAAAGAAGAAGCGCACTGTTGTCTGGAAGGCTGCCGATGCCATGGATACGAGTGCATGCTGCTTGTGCAACCATGCCCAAAAGAAGTTGTACAAGGCCCTGTCGACGGCTATCATCAAGGTGGTGGGAGCAGCTCGAACGCATAAATGTTGGTCAAGAAAAGGATTCAGGGCCGGTGTTACAGAGGTTGCAGAGGATGTTGCTCATGACGAGGCTGATGCGGTAAATGTAGGAGAGGAAGATCGATCACCGCATGCTGAGCCTATAGGACAGGATGATAAAGGAGAGCATATGGTGTACATAGTGCATCAAATAGAGAGCGACGACCGGATGGCCTGGGCTGAAGAGGAAGCTGTACAGGATGACGACGAAGATAGGCGTGGTGTGCGAAGCAGAAGACTTTGGAAAAACGGTTTGGGTCTTTTGAGACATCGTATAACAACCTTCCTCGTATACTTCGAATACTTCACGATAGAAACTTAGGCACATATACCACTGTGAAGGCCAAACCATCTACAAGGCCGTCAGGTTTTGTGGTATTGCAGAAGGCCTTCTTAGCCTTTGGTGTCTGCATCGAGGCATTCAGGCATATGATGCCCGTGATCTCAGTTAACAGGACCGACCGCAAATACAAGGGCCAAATCTTTACGACCATTGGCGTTGATGGCAACAATCAAATTCTGATCTTGGCCCTTGCATTCGTTGAAAGTGAGAATTACGACGCTAATTGTGGTTCCTTCAACATTTGAGGGTGGGAGTTATCGGAGCTCATCCTGGTACGTGCATAATCCATGATCACCATGCCAGGTTGATAAAGGCTATAAGAAATCTTCAGCAAGACCTCGAGAAGCCGTTCCCTTGGCCGGACATGAGGAACAAATGGTACATTCGCCACCTAGGGGCCAACTTCTTCAAGCAGTTCTCGAAGCAATAGTTGATAAAACTGTTCAAGAGGCTGGCTATACAGAACTAGTGGTGCAAATTTGACGCTTTATAGGCGTTGTTGGATGAGCACAGTAGGAAGCACATCGACGAGAGGAACAAGGGGCCACCCATGCCTAGTGCGGCACAACCTAAATGCTTTACACCATTGGCTGAGCCTGACCTTGCTGATCCAAGGAGGACCTCACAGAACATCAAGTACTTCTCCCAATAGATCGAGACTGAGCCATTGGAGAAGTGGTCCCTTGTGCATGACACGAACGACACAAGGTACGGTATAATGACCACTAACCTTTCTAAGGTGTACAACTAGTTCTTTGGGGCCTTCATTCTCAGCCCTCGTCGCTATCATGGAAAGTGTTCTACATAACATAATCGGCTATTTCAGGTAGCGACATGCAAATGCCATACTTCATACAGCCAACCCACAAACACCATACTGCTCGAAGATTACAGCGTACATGCAGGAGAGGACAGAGAAGTGCCAGTCGCACACGGTCTACATGATGGGCAATACGGAGCATCGTTTCGATGTGCTTCTCTGGGATAGAGCCAGATTTGGGATGGCTCGTTCTCTTATCACTCACGAAGTATGCCTTAGAGATCATGTAAATGAACCTAGCTGCATGTGCAACAAGCCAAATTTGTTACACAAACCATGCTTCATGTCCTTACCACATGCAGGACTATGCACATGGATCCTTCGAACTTCATGTCTGAGTACTTCTTGAAGGAGAGGGTGATGCAGGCATGGTGTAACGAGCTTAGGGGGGTTCAGGGTTGTAGGCAACTTCGCCACCTTGGATATTGCACAGAGAACCTGGAATCCGAATATTGACATGCTGAAGGGTGGGAAGGATCGCCAGCAGAGTCATCGTATTACTAATGATATGGACGAAGCGTAGTACTATTTATATAACTGTTGTGGTACTAACCCCTTTTCAATATTGTTGTAAGTATTGTTTGTTTGTTTACAAGTTAAATTTACTCTTGCTTTATAGTCGATGTTTTTCAATATTGTTGTAAGTATTGTCCTGGTAGCGTAGTACTGTTTTGTTTATTTGTTTACAAGTTAAATTTACTCTTACTTTACATTCGCTGTCTTTTGTTCCGCGTAAATGCTAATGTTAAGTCATTTTGTAGGTATGGCTCGTGACCTTCGCAGATCGGACTGGCCTTTCGGCCTTCTAGATGATCGCGTCGACCGGCTGCATTGTGTGTCGCATCATGTCCCGCATCTTGGGGGCGTGGACAACGCAACTGACTTGGGGGTGATCCACACACGCACACCACGAGTGGCCTGGAGGCTAAACCCATGCTGAACAGACAGGTTTGTACTTCGGCGGCACTGTCTTCTCGCTATACGTAGGTTGCATACTGACCTTTTTTTGCTTCGCAGGCTCTGTGATGTCAGTCTACTACCTTTCGTCCAGATGGTGTAGGCCACAGACAAGGATGGTCTAGCAACAACTGCGATCGGGGACAACAGAGATGTCCAGGTCGGCCTGGAGCGGTCACGACGCTTCCCATTCGGGGACTGGTGGCGGCCGGAGATGCACACTTTCCACTTCCCATTCAGGGAGATGGCCCCTACTCTACAAGAAGTTTCGCTGCTGCTTGGCCTTCCTATCGCGGAAGCTTCTGCCCTCCCGCTAGAGGCCCCGGCCGGCTGGCGCAACGACTTGCTGACCGAGTTTCACGGAGTCCTTCCGCTTGGGGCCACAGAGTACTACGTCTTCCCGCCCTTACTGTGGGTCTCGCAGTTCCGAGTACATGTTCGACGCCCTTCCCATTCAGACTGTTGCGCTCTAATTTGCACACTATGGTTTTACCAACTTTTTGCCCATGTCGAGCAGATAGACTCGGCAGTCGATGAGCACCAAGTGTCGCGGCACCTGAAGGTCTACTTGTTGTGGCTATTTGGTTGGGTGCTGTTCAACAGTAGCCACGGCGACATCATCGACGCGCACCTCATCACTTACGCTAGGGCCATGTCGACAAGGAGGCCCCAGATCAACTGGGGTTTAGCCACGCTTGCCACGACCTATCGCGTCTTGTACAACGTGTGCCACAGGATGAGGCCAAACTCGGTCCTCGTAGGTGCTCGCTCCTACTGCAGCTGTGGTCGTTTGGGGCCCATGTTGGAGGACACCACTCTGTACAGGGCGGAGATGTATCATGGGGGCGTGGTAGACCGGCCGACTGTGGGATCTCTTTGATGCCGTAGACGGGTACGTACTCTCCCTTGCGATTAATTTCTTTATATTATGGATCCTCCTATCTAACAATGTATGTGCCCTTTATGGAGCAGTTGGACTGCCTTATGGTTGACAACGTGTGCTGGGCGCCGTACTCCCCTAAGGCATTAGAGGCCCAACCTCCTGATAGGTTGTCCTTACTGTGTTGGCACAACCAAGCTTACTAGCTGATGTGGAGGAAGCTTGTATTTGACGTCTTCGTCAAAGACTACACAACGCATCGTGTGATTCGCCAGTTCGGCCTACGC
The DNA here is from genome assembly GCA_036346265.1 of Melocanna baccifera. Taxonomy (NCBI): domain Eukaryota; kingdom Viridiplantae; phylum Streptophyta; class Magnoliopsida; order Poales; family Poaceae; genus Melocanna; species Melocanna baccifera. The sequence goes on from CM070700.1 coordinate 2,029,967, forward strand.
TAGGTGGTTCCAGTACCAGTCAGGCGGTCTGTGCCAGACAATGTCCACGCATGAGTTAGCACTGCAGATATCTCTCCTTTTACTGCCATCTCATTGCATGACTTTTAACTAAATGTTACGTCTTGCAGACACTCTAGGAAAGAAGTCCGCCGCAACACGGACTGAACGATAAATATGGAGGCATGGCTAGGCCAGTGGGAGAGCGTGCTGCAGGACTATGCAGGAAGCCACCTCCTACGACCACTGCGTGTATGACAAGTACCTTCGCTAGTATACTCCTTGGACACATACCAGGTGGTACTTGCTGTCGACCCACCCGCAACACACGTCGTAGCACCGACTGATACATACCCTACGCACCTCGCGCGAAATGTTCACCTCACAGTATGTTACATCGTATTTCTAAAACTTCGCTTCTGGCAACCGCACTTATAGGTTTCACCTTTTCGTATTTTCCTTCCAGGCGGACCTCAGTGCCGACAGAAGCATGCATTGATGACAAGTCTCCATTTCACAAACACTTGTAGCTAGCTTTTTCACGTTGATTTAACCTGTAAGTGTTGTGAAGCAGCAAACATGCAACGCAACTGTTAATACTCTGCCATTACCTTTGCATTAAGTAAAGAAACTTTGGGCTCCCTCCATTTCTTCTATCCAGATAAATAACCCATGAGGGTGAGTGGAACATTACACATCCTATTAAAGACCATTACTTCAGGGTTGTCGCAATTTGTGTAGGCAGTACACATAAACAAATTACGGAGCAAAATTCTAAATGTTTCAAATTACAAAATAATTACACAAGCAAGTAACTGCGTTACAAGGCTCCATACAAAAAAAATTAGTTTTTCAACATCATTTCCTATATCTAAAATTTCCAAAAAAAATTGAATATATTTTCGTAAAAAAAATTATACCGGTTGGCCCATGCGCACGGGGCTCGAGGCTAGCTATGGTCACTAAGGCAAATTTCTGCACACGGGGGTTGCACGTATCCTTAGGCCTTTTTCGTGGAAATGACATGCGTCGCCAACCAGTTGATCCGCGGTCGCCGGGAGGGAGGAGGGAGGAGGGCCAATTGCTAAAAAAACTATGGGTTGTACTGGCAGTTGCCATACCGTTGGGTGACAGGATGCGTTGCCCAACGGTTAGGCGACAGCACCTGTCTTTCAACCGATGGGCGAATACATCCATGACGCCCAATAGTATGACGACTGCTTACGTGGCGCTCGGCCGTTGGATAACAGGGTGCAGTCACCTAATGGTTGGGCAACTGGAGGCTATTTCTGTAAAAAAAATTAAAGTGCAGGCATATTTTTGTATTTTCGAATAAAAAAATTATTTAAAAGTGAACAACTTGAAACAATCACATATGGACAATTATCAATGCCAATTAGATTTCAAATTGAGAAGCACTTCACTGGCATTCAATTAATTTCGTTCAAAAGAAATGATACTCACTTAGACTCTTAAATAGGTTACTATGTGATTCAATATATAACAATAACACAGCATGCCAAAAGTTTTCCTTAAGTAATAATTTTCAACCAGTGGTGCATTTAGAAACGAAGGAAATGATTTGGTGTGTGGGCAGAATTACATCTCAGAGTCCTATTCAAGATCATTTCCTGGACGCATTTCTGCGTGTAAACAGGTCTAAACGGTGATCCACATGGGACCATAACTAAATTAAATTAAAGTGGTGATAATAATGGTGCTGCTCTATTATTACCATAACCAAATGGACGAGCTGGAAAGAGACAGAATGTCTTGTTCTTTATCTTGGATATCCAGACAAGTACACAGAAGCATCTGCCAAAGCTCAAAGAGAACACTGGACATGTGGCCAAGGATGCCCAGAGGAAGCAATATCAAGAAAAAACAAATTCTCCAACACTGAGCTATGTCCCAAAATTCAGACCATTTTCCAAATTGATATGGCAGTGGTTCTCATCAGGAAAAAAAAGAGTTGCAATCGTTGTCTGATTTTTGAAGTGGTACACATGAAGAAACATTCTTTCCTGTGGCATTGATCCTAGATCGAAATGTGTGAAATTCACTGCAAGATAACTTTGTTGGGTAGTTAAAAACTCCATTTATTGCCCAGGTAAATACTCCAAATGTGTGAAATTGTTGTTAGCGCAAACAAGATCGTAGTCAGCCCAAACAGCCATTTTCGTACAACTCAGTAACCAGTACAAGAGTAGCTAACGCATTAGACAAGACGACAGTAACTGCTCTTCTCCTAAACGCGTCAGGTAGGTGTTTTCCCCAATCGAGATTGGATTAAAGAGAAATGGAATTTGACGAGCTACCAAATCCTGCCATGATATTAAGCTCAACCAATTCCGAGCGCCAACCAAAGTGATTAATTTCCGAGGCAAACAAACAGGTGGAGCTGTCCAGTATGGAGCAGTATGTACCTGGAGGTTGTTGTTCTTGATGTGTGACCATACGCGGAGGAAGGAGAGGTGGGACATCTGGGACCGGCCCCCTCGCGAACTCCCGCAGCGCCGTCGGCATGTCCACCAGCGCCGACACCTTCTTCGGGCGCTCACCCGCCGCAGCCGCCGCCCGTCGCAGCACCATCCCTGTCTCTCCCTTTCCCTCTGAGGAAGATGCTTCACCTGTTGGAAGGGGGAAACGAGAGAGGAAGAGAGAGGGAAGGTGGAGGCGACGAAGCGAGGATGGCCGGCGGGCATCCGAGGATATACGGGGCAGCGAGCTAGCGGGGCAAGGACGGCAGCGGCGCGCCGACCAGTGGAGGAAGAAGGAGGGCAACACGACGGGGCGGCGGCGATGTGCGCAAGCGAGCGAGTGTTCAGATACCTCCTACACTCTCAACGGCTGGATCACGAGTAACAACAGATCGAACGGTCGTGACTAATTAAGAGCCTGCTCAATTGAGCTTATTTGATACTAGTAAGGTGCCCGTAACCAACGAAAAATCAAATAAAAGTGATGCATACTATCAAATATGATCTCAAATTGAATAATAAATATCAACTTTTTCTTACGTCATCATGTATCAAACAAAACATACATGTTTATACTCGTAAATAAATCAAGTATAGTTTTATTAGTATATCTTAATATAAAGTTATAAAAAAGTAACGGTTAAAATTATATATTGAAGATTATAAAAAACGTCAAGTGAAAAAACACGAAGAAAATATTTAACTTCTCCATTTGCAATCTTAGGTGCACGATCTTACCACTATGCAAGTAAAACAAATGGACTTCATTTGCTAAGTTCAAAGGCAGGATTCAAATAGAAACTTGAGGCACACCTCGAGTGAAAGCTTGAACCATCCCGCATCGATCGCCAAAATTGCTGGTATGGAAGTTGTCGGTCGATCTTTTAGCATAGCGGAATCATATCCCCGACCACCATAAGAGACATCGAAGATGCCCATCGCCGTGATCGCCACCATACCTCCACGGCCAACCATCTCTCTTAATTCTTTGGGAAAGCAGTTGGTTTGCACCCTCCAAAATCTTCACAAGATCTCAAGCATATTTGAATCTGCTCACGTAAGAATGTATAGGCAACTCGATCGCACAAGCCCTGCCTGTTCTCCCAATTCTATGGACATAGTCGTCAACACCCGTTGGGAAATCGTAGTTAACCACAACTCTGTGACAAGATTTGGAAAGGATTTAGCGAACCACATTTGAGAAATTCATAGATTAGTAAAAAGAGTCGAATTCTCAAAATTTTAAAAGTGGCAAAGATGAAGTTCCAACCTGATATCTTTTATGTCTAAACCTCGAGCAGCCACATCAATGGCTACAAGAATTGGGCACTTGCCACTTTGAAATTCACTCAACACAGAATCCCTCTCAGCCTGTGATTTATCACCATGAATAGCGAAAGCAACATGCATCTAGTTAGAGGTTTCAAGCCAGCTGGTCACACATCCTCTTTGTGGAGCAAAATATTATGATTTTGGATCCAGGTTCTTGTGAACGCAAGATTTGATCAAGTCATTTCGATTTCTCCATAGGTGTGATAACTTCCACATACTGCAATGCAACATGCAACATACCACTTCAAAACACCGAAGCAAAGAATATCTCGGTCAACATAAACAAAAAAACATTATCGTTACCTGAGTGATTGACTTATTTGCAACCAGCTGATCAGTGTTCCCAATGTTAACTTGGACATGGTTAGCCAGCAAATCTGAGGCTATTTTCCTCACCTCTTTTGGCCAAGTGGCAGTGAACATAAGAGTTTGTCGTCTAGGTTGTACTTGATTCACAATTTTTCTTATTTGTGGCTCAAATCCCATATCAAGCATACGATCAGCTTCATCAAGAACAAGATATGATACTTGATGCAGGCTCACTCTTCGCATTTCTAAAATGTCATTCAATCTTCCAGGAGTTGCAACAACGACATCAGCACCACGGTCCAAATCTTTTAGCTAATGGCCTTTTGGAGCACCTCCGTATAAACACTTCAAAAGAAAAATTGCGATTAGATAATATCCTACGTTAACAATTATACGCAGATACACAAAATTAAAATTTAGTAATGTGGATAGAGGTGCTCTGAAGTCATCTAAGAGTAGATCTAGAGTTATAGATCAAACCGATGTCTTTGTATATATCGATATGAGTAAAATAAATAGAAGCGACATACTGCGGATGATATTCTTGATGATCTGCCAAACTTGATTGCTTCATCTTGAATCATGTTGCCAATTCCTGGTTGGAGAGAGAACTAATCTTGTCGGACCTTCCCTAGAATTATGTTGTAGGCGCTCAAGAAGAATAAACCACGGAATTAGATAACCCGGTGTTTTTCCGAACAGTCTTACGCCACGGCTACAACATCACGACCCTTCAAAGCAATTGGCCATGATTGAGCTTGGATAGGAGTTGGTGCAGAAATCACGCTTGCATGCACTGAAAAACCATAGATCCATAACAGAGATGAGTAATATGTTAATAACTAATCGAGTACCACAACTTTATAAACACATAAGCCTAAATCTACAATATAGCAACTTCCCATGACATGTAATTTTTAACCTATATAAAAGCAAATCGATATCTTGCGGTTGCGGTGAAAACAAAAACAAGGAGTTGTTTCAAACCACGGAGGTTTGGACAAGACAAATAAACAGTTAAACCACGACTTGGCTTGTTGACTTGAAGAGCCTTCGCACGTAAATCCAAATTAATTATGGCATGGGTAGCATGAATGCACAGGAGTAAAAGGCTTGAGAAATGGATGGGCGTTGACCGCTCGACCTCGAATCGTTCGTTCGAGGCGTTGGGGCGACCACGATCCGTCAAGCCATCGGCGTGTCGCGCGCGCATTGGTCCAGCACCATCGCGGGTGGCGGCCATCGCGGGCTCCTACGCGGCCGTCGGCTGGACCGCCCGATGCTCAAGAAATCAAGAGGCCGCGGCCGCTGGCGCTTCTCGGAGTGAAGCGCGCGGGCGGCTACGGAATGGTCGCCACTGGCGAGGCGGGCGACGGAGAGCGTCGCCGCGCCGAGGTCAAGGCTGCGGTCGGGTCGATGAGGTGGAGCGCACACCCGGGGCGGCGAGGGTCTCTCGATGGTGAGCGGCGGAGCGGTGTCATCGGCGCGTCGGGAAGAGGTTTTCAGCGAGCTCGCGGGAGGCGAGGAAGCGCGGAGGCGATGGGGAGGGCGAGGGGAGGCGGGGAGAGCGAGGGGAGGTAGATCGGGGCAGCGGGGAGAGCGAGGGGAGGTGGGCGGCGGGGTGGGAGGAGGAGGCGGGGCGGCGGGAGAGCGAGGAGGCGGGAGAGCGAGGAGGCGGGGCAAGCGAGGTGGGGAGAGAGCGAAGGAAGCGGGAGGAGAGGGAGGAGGACGGCGGGGGGCGGCTGGGGGAGGGGGAGGAGGGGGGCGGCGGTTGGAGGTTTTAGGGTTGGCCGAGTGGCGGGAGGGGGAGGGAAGATCCGACGGTCCAGATTGGATGGAGGCTTCGGCAACCACCAACTCCTTCTTTTATAATAGTAAAGATAATTAGATTTAAAAATAAAAAACAGATTAGCACATTATGAACAATGCAAACGAATACGAGAAAAAAAATAAAAAAACTCAAAAAATAGCTTAAAAACTTAAAAAAATACTAAATTTAAAAATAATAAAAATAATCTGAAGTCGAAATAAGTGACGTAGGTATATCTCTAAGTTATTTAATCAGCAGTACATATCACCTTAAGGATAAAAGTTTTTTTGTTACAAGGAAGATGTACTCGCGCACACAGACCATCACGCACACACGCATATGAATGTGCCTCTTTAGCACACGTCTGTAAAATACAAAAACCGGGAATACGTAAGTTAAGTTTAAAAAAAAAGAGTTAAGATGTAGGTTAAGGGTTCAATTTTGAACATTCATATCAGATGATTAAAGGGAAAATTTGCTATTCATATCAGACCATTAATGAAAAATTTTGCTTTATAAGATATTTTACTAGACTAGTAAAATATCCGTGCGTTGCAATAGAATACCAAAAGAAGGTGATACATATGTAAAACATGATCCAAAAACTGGACCCCCTCAATTTTATCTTACATAGCTGAGTGGCCGTGCATTGCAATAAAAATTCAAACTTCATAAATGTATATGTGAAACAAACAAAACAAATTTGTATTCTTGAAACTAAACACATCGCCCATGCACGTCTGTGAATATCAAAAACAAGGAAATTTAACTGAGTTCTATATAGATACACACCTCATCAAAACGACCTCTACAAAACCATTGGCAATCATCTTAAAACAAGAGATAAAAACCAAAAGCAATAGTATCCTTTTGGTGCTTAAGGTTGTGCAGAAGACGACCGGAGGCTAGAAGAGCGACGACCGGATGGTGGTGGCGGCCGAAGGGCGGTAGCTCAACCTGGAGCGGTGAATGCGAAAAACTATGGTTAGTACTCTAGCTCTGATACAGTGTTATATTGTGTATGTATTCAAGAGGTCCAATGGACAATATTTATAGGGTGTAAAGGATAAGACTAAAATCTGGTACAATGGAAAATACCACTAATACGCTTAACAAATAGATCCGATCGGATACAAACTGGTCGTATGGAGATACTGATTGGTCGTGAGCTGGTCGGACATATTACAGACTGGTTTGCAATATGGTCATATGAGGATATGAACTGGTTGTGGCCATATACGATCTGGTCGTAAGAAGTTATAAGCTAATCGAGAGTGATTAGGACCTGGTTACAGATCATATTATATAAGGTTCGTTCAGATTGTTTTTTTATATATATTTAGGGATTAATATGTTTTGCTAGGGACTGCTACTGACCTGTGATCGGAAAGGTATTTCCGAGTTACAACCAAGTATGTATGAACCTACAGGGTCACACACTTAACGGATTAAAACAGTAAGGGTCCGGATGATATACTCCAAGTGAAACGTGATCTCTACTCGTATTAGATAAGTATCCAGCCTGAGGCTTATCGAATTGGATATGATCTCTACTCGTATTGGATATGAATCCAGTTGGAGTCCCTATATAAAGGAGTGCATGGGCTATGAGTTGTATGCGTCTGAGACATACCCACTGAAACTCTAGCCGCCACCCCTCGAAACCCTTGTTGTGTGTGCTGGTGCTAGCACACCAACGTACAATATTCTATCCCTAAACGTGTGGACTTCGGTAGAAGCACTGCTGCGACTGCGGCGCTGATCGGAACGATCACGAGGAGATGACGATCGACTACTTCCACTACATCGACGCGTGATACGTTGAATCAGACTGTTTCAACTCTTTTTCCGCTACACTGTACATCTAGTAGTAACGATCCATGATCTCTTACTTGCATAGTTTCTTGGTTTACATGGTACAAATTTTTATTTTACGCTAGTGTAGCCTACTCCATATCCCAACAGTAATTTCAGCAACATTGTTTTTTAGGAGAATGATTAACTAGGTGACGGGCTGACCGCAGGTACACATCATTTGGCAATTGTTCCCATTGTTGGGTTCTGGAAGGCTACCTCAGCTTGTCAAGGTGGAGGAAATATCACAGACTATTGATTCTGAGAACTTCACAGTGCATCAGCTTTCAGGACCTTTGGCCACAACTTCAGTGTCCACCAATGCCAAATTTGAAATTAGAAGCCCCAAACGTGTACAGGTTCAATTCTCCTATCCCAGTGAAGTAGTCATTTTGTAACTTTAGCTGAAAGCATTTCATCATGTCTATCTCCACATTCCTATGCAATGATTGTCTTAATTATATTTTATGGATTTCTCAAAATAGCATGCACATGAAATTCTAGTAAAATTGAATGGTTGAATCTCATTGTGGGTTAGACTTCTAAGTACAGCTAACTTTTTAGTTACATAAATGAGCAGCTCTTTTAGGGATTTTTTTTGTGCTGCAGCATTTTGTACTTCTCATATGTTATTCAATTATTCTACTTCTGATGTGCAAGAAACTATGACATTTTGAAGTATTAATGATTAAATTCGGGAATCAAGCACAAACTGGAAATGTTGGAGTATTTCTCAATTATGTGGCACCTGAAGGGATCCTTTCGATGTGTGAAGTGTTGAATTGCTGACTGCTTTACGCCAGGCAGTAACTCAAGCTGGATGACATGCGTGTGGAGAAACAGTTTGCCCATTACTAACTGGTTAGATTCATTGGCATTCCAGTGCCGTCTAATTAGTTAGTTTGATAGATTATGAAATCCAATGCAAATAGAATTCAAACATTTCGATGATTCAATATGTACAAGTTTCTCAGTTCAGAACTGATGAAATGGAGCAGGAAATAAAACCGTGCATATTGATATTTCCACCTAAAATAATCATCTAGTAAACTAATCTTTTAGTGTTCGCACATGCACCTCTTCCTACAACCACCTGCATTATTTATGCGCGATAAAGTGAATTTTTGCTATATGCTTCTGCAAAGCTAACATAGTAATTAGGCTCAGCACGCCTCCTCGTAGAATTTGATGGTAGAGGGGTGAACTCTAAACGACAGTTGTGGCTATTTTATTTTCCTGTGTTTTTGTAGTGTGTGCGTTTGAATGTTGTTTAGCGTTGCGAGTATAATGTGCCCTCCCTGATGTTGGGGAGCTACCATATATCCTCTGTTGTATGCTTGTACTTACACTAGTTTTTATGAACTATGAAATGTAAAGTTCTTGAAGTTTTTATATGGAAAAAAATACTTGAAGTGCACTTTGTGTGGCTACTTCAAACATTGGACGCTGAAATTAGTAACTTATGTATCAGAAGCCCCTTGAAACATTTATCGCTGTGGCTCCTGAAAGAACATTTCTCCGAATTTCACTTATTACTTGGCACTAGAATGTTTTTTCCCTGCTAGCTTCCTTGCTGCACAGAAGAGATACCAGCAGTGTGCAGAGTAAGAGCAGTATGTGTCCATGGGTGTCTGCTCAAACATCAAAAGCAGCTCTACTTGATGCTTCTTTGGACTGATGGGCTGAAGTGTAAGCCACCTAATTAACCATGGGATCATGGCCCAACCACCCGTCCGTCTCCCAGGCATTCCCAAAATGCTAGAACCTCGCCTGCCGGCCCAACGCTTCACTTACCTGCGTGTTGATTCCAGCTGGGTTGGAAGCTGCTCGTGAGAGTCGTGAGATGTCAAAATTAACGATCAAAATGTTTGCGTTTTACCTCAACCATTTGTACTGTTATGTGTTAACATCAATATATGACTTGGCCCACATTGGATGTTTCGTTACAGAGAAATAATGCGGCGTAAAACAAATCATTTTGTATTTGCAACATTCTAAATCAACGATTGTAATTTTTTTTAGAAAGTAGCCACCATCATGATTATAGAATCTCCATAAATTTAATACTAATGTTTCGAAAGGTCACACCTTCCAAAAATTTCTAGAGTGTTTTTGCTCTCCTATGTTCAATGTTAAACAACGAAGACATTACATTTTGTGTTTATCATAGTTACCATGTTGGTATTGTTTGGAAATGTACGGGGAATATGTTTTCGCCATCCGATACTGGTCCTCTACCGTCTGCTATATCGTCAGAATCGATTCCGTCGGTATAACTCCTGCTCGACGGCCCTCCCCTCCTAGGGGTGACAATGGGGTTGAGGGGTCCTAGGGGGCCCAGCAGCCTCACCCTATCCCTGTTAGCCTAGCCCCGCCCGGCCTTGTTAGGCTTACCGAGGGTTGCCCCATCCCTGGTTCCCGCAGAGACCCACCCCTACTGGGATTAAAATAGGCAAAATTATTTTTAAAACATAATAGTGTGACTTTGTTTATTAATTGATAATTACGTATTCATACTTTTTAAAGATATAGCTTCAAAATATATATATTCTAACATATAGATTCAAGTTTTAGCCCAAATATACAAGAAAAGAATATAATCTCCCATATTAAAAACTACAATCTATTAGAATTTTTTTTATTATTTTTACTAGTCTCCCGTAGGGCCTTGCAGGGGGAGACCGACCCCATCCCTACCCTGCTAGCGTAGCGAGGCCCATCCCCATTCCCCCACAGGGGAGGTCGCCCCTGTCCCTGATGGGGAAATTCCTCATAGGCCCTGTGCGCCACAGGGAAAATTGCCACCCTTATCCCCTCCTCCTCACCACTATTGCCGCCGCCGCACTGATCACAACTTCGCACACCTCCTCTGCCGCCCCCCTACCTCCCCCTATTGGCGATGAGCTCGCCACCTTGCCTCATCGTCAGCTCCTTCCGCCCCCACTGGATAACCCCGTCCAACCTAAAATTATCTCAGCCCTCACCTCATCCAACCCGCTCTCCACCACCGCCGCCGCTCCAGCAGTCCCCGTGAGATGGCTTCTCCCTAACTAGTTGTGCTATAACAAGTAGTAATTATTTTCAGGGACTACTACCTTTAAGTCTACCTACCTAGCTACCTCCTCGATGTCCTTCCCTACTTGATGAATACATGGTTTTGGTTTAGTAAACCCTAAAATAATATAAAACCATAATTCTCAAATTGTGATTGCTATTGCCTTATGGTGGGCAGATCCATGTGGAGATTCCTCATGGGGAGGATGGTTCTCGATCGCTTTGCTTCACGAGGAGATATGGGAGTACACTATCTCTTATCCCATGCAGGACTTACTAATATTTTTTGTCAATTTTTTTGTGTGATGCTTAAGGTTATCAGGATGGTGATACTAGACGAGATCATTTTCGTCTGACAGGATCAGATCGTAGAATCATGATTCTATCAAAATTTTAAAAGCTTATATATTTTATCTAAAAATTGAATTATATTTCTAAATATGCAAGTCTATAGTAGATTTCTTGGATTTAATTTTGTAATTTGAATACACTTACTCATGTTATATTAAATTAAGGTTGATTTTTGAAACTTATTTAATTCTTTTTAATAAACTAATAATTTAAAAATACAATATATCAAAGATAATACTTTTTTACCTTAGAACAACATGTAAATAACAAAACAAAGCAAATTAAACTAGTGCAACTTAAACTAGCAATAGGTAATATCAAATTTTATATACTAATATAGTTTGTTATCAGGATCACAATCCCACTGTGAGTCTGCGATCCTAACGATTCTACGAGTAGGATCATGATCCCACTGCGATACTACCTGATTCCATTCCATATTGCGATTTGTATCATCTACGTTCGGTAGGATCATATGATCGTATGTACTACGATACGTGTTGTAATACTGATAACCTTGGTTATGCTACTATAGGATCAAAGATAACCGACTAGAGGGGGTGAATAGGAGATTCTAAAAAATTCTTGTCTTCTAAAACTAATCATCATAATTAATAACTAGGTAAAATTTCAATGCAATATAAACCCACATAATTCTAGTATAGCTAAGACACAACAAGCACATGTCTCTACATAAATATCTCTAGCATAAACAAAAGGATAATCACAATGATCATAATATGCTAGAAATACAAATATGAAAATAAGACAAAAAAAAGTAATCATTTGACACACTATGTTTTACCATAGTGTTAGAAAACTTGTCAATTTCTCCTAATCCACGTTGAGAAAAGTCCAAGCACCTTAGACCAGCTCTATGAATTAAGTCTCACCCTCAATACACTATTGGTTGTCCTACCTTCGCTTTGAAGATGGTGAACATCAAATCACTCACAAAATAGCACTGGGCTTCTCCACAACCTTTTTGAAGAAGTCACCTCGCACGCTCCCGTCAAGCTGTCTAGGTGTCGGCAAATACCAAGAATAACAAACCAAAACTTAGCTTGATGGCGATAAAGTGCCAATAGATCAATCTAAGATGAAAGTGCACTTGAAATGGCTCAACTACCTCAAATAAATGTACCAGTGAAATTGAGGTGTGGGAGAGGTACTCTATTGCTTAAGGATGTTAAATGAAGTGTCTACCTCTTCCTTGAGCTGGTGGGAGAGTATTTATACCCCAACTAACAAAACATAGTCATTGCATAAAAGTATTCTAAAAAATCAGGGAAAGCGGTAGAGAACTACCACACTTTACTGTAGCAATAGTAGCGGCTACGTTAGAGAGGGTGCGGCTATACCGCTCTACGGTAGTTCTGCCATTCAAACCCCGATTCTACTGTTTTTCTAAGAGACTACGTGTTTTTAAGGGGTGCTCTCTGGAAAAAATGTTCTGCCAAATGTATGTCGATACTTCCTAGTTTTAGTAGTTTTGCACCACCACTCTGGTCATACCGCACTATAGTAGTACCGCTATTTACACACCGATGCTACCGATTTTTCTGACAATGCAGAACTGGCTATCAAATTCAATTTTAAATGCATGCATGATCCTAAATTGATCCAAATTGTACAAGAATATGATGTCAAGTTACTATCTATGATCTCTCTTAATAGTACGGTATTTAAGCTATAATCTGGTCTTCCAACCTTTTTCCTAAGACGGGTAAAATCAAAAAGGGATCCTAAACTACTTGTACATTTGTTTAAACCATCTTGATCCTTATGTTGACCCTTAGCATGTCTCTCACAATCGTCATCGGACTAAACCTTTCAAGTACTCAACAAACACATTAGTCTCATATTCATATATTGTCATTAATTACTAAAACCATTTTTTAGGACCTAGATGCTTTCAATCTTCCCCTTTTTGGTAATTGATGACAACACAATCAATATGTGAGAAGAATTAAGTTTTGAATATACCACTTGTTTGAAAAACAAGTAGTATATTCTTGTTGACTTTTAAAAACAAGTAATTCTTACAATGAGCTCGAGAGAGTTTATAAAATTAATTACTTTTAAACCCAATACAAAGAAAGCTTCCCCTAAACATATGCATACAGATGGGAGTGAATCTTATAATCACATGTAGGAATTTTGAGAGATTTTGGTGGAGTTTCCTTTGTTTGTTGAATTTGAGAGCAATGATATTAGCATAAATAGCACAAGATAAACATTGCATTTCATATGAAGAGACTAAATTATAAGGCCATGCCACAAATTCAATAATTACATAGCATTCAAATTATAGATATTCATGACCACATAAAGCATAACATTTAACTTAAACATAACATGGTTTATTACACCATAACAATATTACATAATATTTAGAGATAAAGAGATAGCTTTCTTAATTCTTGATTTAGCATTTATAAGAAGGCTCATCATCATCAAAAGATTTTACCTTCTCTTCTTTTGTCATAAGGCATGTTGGAGATGAGAAGAGGGATGATGCCTCCTTGATGGCGATGCCGACAAGCCCCTTCCTCTTGGGAGACTCATCTTTATCGGAGTCGAAGTTCGTGTATTCCTCATCAGAGTTTCACTCTCTAATGTGGGCTTCATTCTCGCCCTCTTTGTGAAGCTTCTTGAAAAGTTTCTTTTTGCCGTTAAAATCCTTCTTCTTTGATAACTTGCACTTGTCATCTTTCTTTGTGGGCCATTGATATGCAATATGCTTCTTCTCATCGTACTCATGCATAGATGTTGCTAGAGTGCTTATTGTAGTTGTGGGAGTTCCCCTTCTTACCCTTCTCATGACCAGCGCTTCGGTATGAGCTCCTTTTAATGAACTTATTCATCCTTCTCATAAGGAGGGCCAATTCCTCCTTGGAGTCCTCTTCGTCATTCTCAGACTCATCACTTGATACTGCCTTAGCCTTGAATGTGGTTATCTTCTTGCCCTTGGAGGTGGATACCTTATCCTTTTTATACAATTCGTTGGTGATGAGATTTCCCAAGAGTTATGTTGGTGTCATTGCCATCAATTTGAAAGAGTTGAGGAAGAGTGTCACCAAGATATCATATTTCTTCGACAACATCCTAAGCATCTTTCTCGTAATACCAGCATTCGTTAGTGACATGCTTAGATCTTTGAGCTCTTTCACAATGTTGTTTAGGAGAGAATACATTTCATTAATATCCTCATAATGTAACATTGTGAATGTCTCATATTTGATCCGAAATCTATATAATTTGGTTTCTTTAACCATGAATATTTTCTTATGGATTTTCGAAAGGATGGTCCAAATATCATGAACGGTTTCCAAATTACTCACTCTATTAAAGTCATCCATGTTTAACGTGCCAAATAAAGCATTCATAGCTTAGACATCTCAATGAGCAATACACCTCTCTTTGTTCCGTGGGGTGTAGTGGATCAAGAGCCATAATGTAATCCTCATTCTCAATTTTCCATACGCTTAAAGTCATGGCCTTAAGATAAATAGACATTATAATTTTTCAATATGAATAATTAGAGCCATCGAAAAAAGTGTCTTTCTTATAGCAATCCCTTCACTAGCCATCTTTTTCTCTCTAGACGGTTAAGTCTAATGAATAAGAGATCAAACTCTGATACCACTTGTAGGATCTAGGATAACCGACTAGAAGGGGTGAATAGGAGGTTTTAAAAATTCTTGCCTTCTAAAACTAATTATCACAATTAACATCAGGTAAGATTTCAATGCAATATAAACATATATAATTCTAGTATAGTTAAGGCGCAACAAGCATAAGCAAAAGGACAATTACAATGATCACAATATACTAAAAATACAAGTATGAAAATGAGACAAAAAAGTAATCACTTGACACATGATATTTTACCGTGGTGTTCGAAAAGTTGCTGGTTTTCCCTAACCCATGTTGAGGAAAGTCCAAGCACCTTGGATCGGCTCCATCAATTAAGCCTCACCCTTAATCTACTATTGGTTGTCATTCCTCCGTTCCGGAGATGGTCGACATCAAACCGCTCACAAGATGGCATCAGGCTTCTTCACAACCTTCTTAAAGAAGTCACCTCGCACGCTCCAGCCAAGCTGCCTAGGTTCTGGCAAGCATCAAGAGTAACAAACCAAAACTTTGGTTGATGGCGATCAAGTACCAATGGATAAATCCAAGATGAAAATGCACTTGAATTGCCTTAACTATCTCAAATGAATGCACAAATGAAATTCAGGTGTGGGAGATGTGCTTTATTACTCAAAGATGTTAAATAAAGTGTCTAGCTCTGTCCTTGAACTGGTGGGGGTATTTATACCCCTACCAACCAAATATAGCTGTTGCATAAAAGTATTCTGAAAAATAAAGGAAAGCAGTAGTACCGCTGTGCAATTTGTGGAACCACCACACTTTACTGTAACAACAGTAACGGCTATTTCAGAGCGTCAGAACTAGTAGTTGAAACAAAATGCGGTACTACCACCGTTGAAATCACGATAGTTTCGCTTTTTAGTTTCGAAATCTGGCGCGATATTTCTATTTGCTTCGAGACCCAAAGTTGGTCCTCTTTGGAAAAAACATACCGCTTAATTTTTGGAGCTTCTAAGCTCTGGTAGTTCTGCTTCAAGGGTGCGGTCATATCGCTCTATGGTACTTTCGCTGTTCAAATCTTGGTATTATCGTTTTCCGAGAGACTAAGTGTTTTCAAGGGGTGTTCTTTGGAAAAAATGTTCCAACAAATGTACATCGATACTTCCAAGTTTCGGTAGTTCCGCACCATCGCTCCGGTCATACTGCACTGCGGTAGTACCACTATTTACACACTGGTACCATCGATTTTTCTGACAATGCACAGTTGACTATTAAATTCAATTTGAAGTACATGCATGAGCCTAAATTGATCCAAATGGCATAAGAACATGCTGCCAAATTACTAGTTATGATCTGTTTTAATAGCAGGCATTTAATCTATAATCTGGTTTTTCAATATTTCTCCTAAGACCGATAAAATAAAAAAAATATTTTAGATTATTTATATCTTTGTTTTGATCCATCTTGATCTTTATGTTGACCTTTAGCATGTCTCTCACATTCATCATCGGGACTAAACTTTTCAAGTACTCAACAAATACATTATTTCTATATTCAGATATTGTCATTAATTACTAAAACTTTTTTTTGGGCCTAAATGCTTTCAGCTACAAAAATTGGTGCATAACACATTATTTATTTTTGTTTTAGATTTCAGGTTTGTAGTGCATACAACCATCTCAGTTGTAAGGGAAACTTCGTCATATACGCTCCTCACATTTGAGAGTTTCGGGATTTACCCTCCCAAGTCACTGACACGTGGGGTCGGGATGAGTCACTGACATGTGGGCCGGAGGGTAAATCCTGAATTTCAGTCTAAGAGGAGGGTATATGATGAATAATTCCCAGTTGTAAAACTACATTTTACAGAAAAAAATTAATCTAAAAATGTGTTATATAATGATTCAAACAGCGTTATTGTCATTTATAATGAGGTATTTACATCCCTAGGCATTAGGGTACTAGTTTTATATCAGAGTTAAGGCAAGAAAATTTATAAGAGCTCTTAAAAATATAGGGTCCGCTCCAAACGGTTGAAGCATATGGTTTTTAGCTGTGTCTGTTGATTTTTAACTAAAATTATATTGTAACATGTGTTACATTTTCTGAGTCTTTTAATTAAAAAATAATAAAATAATAAAAACATCATATTCCCACGGAAAAGAAATAAGTGCCGTTCGTAGGAGATCCGTGCGACTCAGCGGACGGCTCGTTGCCAACACCCGCTTACATACCGGGCCCCAACCCCGCTTCGCCGCCGCCTCCGCTTCTTCGCCTTCTCTCCTTTCCCTCCATCTCTCTAGGCGCCGAGGCGGCGAAGGGGGCGGAGGCTAGAGGGGTCTCCGGCGGCGGGTGAGTTCGAATCTGCTCATCTCGTTGGGTTCCATGGCGTTTGGTTCGATTCGGTGGGTGTTCTTGAGGGGTTTTGTGGCGCGCGTGTTGGGGTTTTCGGGGTTTGGAGTTACTTGTATGTACGATTGCATTACATTTTAAACCCAAGATTTCAGCTCAGGAATTCAAAAGTGAAAGATTTCGATTCAGGAATTCAAAAGTGAAAACAAACTGGCCGGTGCATCCGAGGAGGGGTTTTAGCGCAGGCCCGCTCCAACTGGCTTAAGCGGTGGCTTTTTGCAATGTAGCGGCTGAAAAAACAGTAGAGGCTGTTATTTTTTTTAGTAATTATCATCACTTACAGTACAAAGGAATAAATTAAAAAAACAAACCAAAAAAACAAAATTAAGAAGTCAGAAGCTAGTGGGACCTTATTGGGCTGGAGTTCTGTTGAAATTGTTTTTGGTTCCCTTCGATTCAAGCTGTTGTAGGCGTTTGCACGTTCTAATTTTTACTGGGTGTTCAACCAAATGTCAAATTGTCCCGAGATGCAGATTGCTACATGGCTTGGACGTTCTTTTTGGTAATAATTTGGTAGTAACCAAAAAGCAATAATGTTATTGCATTTTCTGTTTAAATAAGTCTTAGTGTTACCTTTCTGCTTTTTTTTACTTCGCAGAAATTTCCTTTGTTCATTTGTACGTGCAGTGACTCTTAACTGCTTAATGTAGCCAGAATATTAGATCTCTGAATTCTGATCAAACATGTTTGGAAAAGAAGCTGCTATTACATTATAACTTGTTTTTCTTCGGGTGGAGGGCCGTATTTTGCTCCGTCATTTTTGGTGGATTTTGCGAAGTTGTTTGGTTTCATGTCATGCATGTTACGGTAATGAGAAACGGTTAGCAATTACATCTTGAATAGGGTATTTTTCGTTTCACAGGTTGGTTGGAAAATTACCTTTTACTTTGTATATAGCTTTCTGCACTTTCTCTTAAAAATAACTAATGTTGCTTCTGGAGGACAACTAACTAATGATGCATTATATCTTTATTTTTTGTAAATGCTGTTATATTGACTTGTATGGGAAGTTCAGTTGTTCTCATTTCATTTTCGTTTTGGATGTTAATACTTCCGTGCAAACAGATCATTCATGTTTGTTTACTGCAGATGGTATATTAAAAAAATGGCACTGCCTGTTTGAATACACCTTACTCTCCTTTCACAACGATATATTTTTATGAGAACATTTTGAATCTATATCTCCCATGCAGCTCTTTTCATGTGTTTTATTTACTGACAAAAAATACACTAAGCATCCTCTTTGACGTTATCTGCAGTACTATGTTAGTCTGTACCTACATTTCCTCCTTTTGTTTTCTTGTAACCTATATTGGTTGAGTGTGCAATTTCTCTAGCAATAAGCTGTAGCAGCCAGGCTGCCCTTTCAGTCCAATAGAGGATGGTTCTAAGAGTTGCAATGTTGGGTTGAGTGTTTTTTCACGTGTTACAGTGGAAAACTACTACAAGCTATTGTTAAGGGTATTAAAATATGAAAGAATCTTGCATATATTGCAATAGCCCATGGGGCTTATATAGTATAAGGATACAAGCCCTAGAATAATAGAAAAGACCTAAATACCCTTAACAGCCCTCCTCAAATGTAAGACGTATACAATAACATTATATTTGGAAATGTTGACACTAAAATAAGGAAAAATCCGAAGTCCGAGTCTTAAAGATGTTGTCATAGCGTACGGCTCTTGGAACTTGTGATCTCTTCCTATCTGGAATCGTGCGGCAGCCCATAAAGCACAAAGTGCAGAGGCCGAGAAGATAAAGATAAATGGGAACAAAGTCGACCATGGCAACACTATGAGAGGATTTGGAAAGTGATACAAATAGAGAGAGTTGTCAAATCAAGCCAAAGAGAGATATAGAAGCATAGCGGCGCAGATCGAAGTCCGAGACGGTGGCGGCGCAGTGCACAGGAAGCGCAGTGGAGGCGCGGTGCAGAAGAAGCGCGACGGCTTTAGAAGCTCAGAGCGGTGGCTCCAAGAAAAGTGACGGCATTATGAGACTTCTACGATCTGCAGCGGCTCAAAGAGAAGAGCGGCGGTTGCGGCTATGCGAAAGGAAGGAGATGACCACACTCATCCAAAAGGATTGAACGTGGCTAGCAAAGTAATCGGCTGACTAACAAGAATTTTATGGACTCGCACGGTTTTGACGAACCGAACGATAGATGCTATGGACTTGGATAGACGCAACGGAAACTAAAAAGAAAAAGACTCAAAGGCAATGGATTCTAACAGCAACATTCTTCAACAGCTCAACGGGCTAAAGAACCAGCCCCACCCTCGCATTCTCCTTGTCTCCCACACGACCACATCCCCCACTCCACAAAAATCTTCTCTTGCCTCCTTATCCCAAGCCCTAAGCCACTGGCCTCCCCTCCA
Organism: Melocanna baccifera; assembly: GCA_036346265.1. Classification (NCBI taxonomy): domain Eukaryota; kingdom Viridiplantae; phylum Streptophyta; class Magnoliopsida; order Poales; family Poaceae; genus Melocanna; species Melocanna baccifera. Next base: position 2,049,544 of record CM070700.1, read on the forward strand.
TGTTCCAGCCATGGAGGAAGATTTCGCGTGCGTGGTGGAGGGCAGCCGCCAGCTATGGGAGTAGGCGGGTGCGCAAGGAGACCAAGCCGGCCGAGAGCTCATGGGGCCGATGAAGTGGCGACGGCCCGAAGAGCGTGATGTGGAGACTCGGAGGGCGGAGCGCACGACAGAGCCAAGAGGGCCGAGCGGCGGCGGCGGTCCAAGGAAAGGACGACGGCGGTTGCTTAGTTGTGGAAGGCCAGCGGCGACGTAGCAGCTGGGAGATGGCAACGACTTCGGGGAGGCGATGAAGACGACGACCGGCGGGTCAGAGAGCTTGGATTCAGTGGCGGGGAAGAACAGAGAAGCTCGGGCGGCGTCAGGGAGACCGGATTCGGACGGATCAGGTGGCGGGGAGCCCCGATCCGCAGATCTGCCGGCCAGTATCGCCACCATCGCGTCGCCTCCGGCCACAGACCGGCGTGGCCGGGAGGACGGGGAGGACTGCTAGATCCAGTGGCCGGCAGCAGTGGCCACCCCTGGGAGTGAAAATCGTTCCTCTCGAGGGCAGCAGCAACGGAATGCACAGAGCTAGGTTTGGAAAGTCTGATATCATGTAAATATGAAAGAACCTTGAATATATTGCAATAGCCCACGGGGCTTATATAGTACAAGGACAAACCCTAGAATAATAAGAAAAGACCTAAATACCCTTAATAGCTATGACTAATTTTAGCCGCCACTGTACATTTTTAGGTGGAATTTTATATTTAGATGATATTTATAAATATAAATACCGATTATTCAAATGTCAATTTATGTTGCTGGTTGCACAAACATTCTAATTTTGGAGGTGTCATGCTTGGTAAAGCTTTTTTATCCCAGGCATGATTTGTTTGCCTTTCAGCTTTCTCAAGCTACTTGTAATTCTATAAAGAATTAACCTCTATTTTATTGTTGTCCGTGCGTTTGCATTTTGTTTTTTAGTTGTCTAGTTTTTGGTCTTCCAATTTTTGCTTTCCAGATTTTATTTTGCTGGGAAAAAAGTATTAGTATTGCAAACAGTAAAATAATTATATAACACTTGGTAATAATGACTTGTAAGGTTTTGACTTGGTAGATCGAAGGTGAGCACCAAGCTCCATAGAAGTATGGACTATACGCTGATCAGTAAGACAAGCGCGAGTAAGGATATCCTGAATGTAACGCTCATGGGAGAGATAATAGCTCTCGGGTGTCACAGTAATCTCAATTCCAAGAAAGTAATGAAGAGGACCCAAATTAGACATCAAGAACTGCTCACAGAGACGCTTCTTCACAAAAGCAATGTACTGAGAGTCATCGCCAATAATGATCATATCATCAATATAAAGGAGAAGCGTCCGACCCCGAGAAGAGGTGTGAATAAAAAGAGCAGGGCCATGATTACTGGCAGAGAAGCCAGCTACATTGACAACAGAGAACTGACAACAGAGAACTGGGCGAACCAAGCACGAGGAGCTTGCTTTAACGCATAGAGAGAGCGACGAAGGCGACAGACCATACCAGCAGGGACAGAACACCCAGGGAGCAGCTGCATATAGACCTCGTTGCGTAGCTTGCCATTGAGAAATGCATTCTTGACATCTAACTGAGAAATGGACCACTGTCAAATGAAGGCTACAACAAGGAGAGTACGAACGGTGGTCATGTGAGCGACAAGAGCACATCATAGTCACGACCACGCTCCTACTGAAAGCCACAAGCTATAAGACAAGCCTTGTAGCGCTCAAGGGAATCATCCAAGTGAGTCTTGATCTTGTATACCCACTTGCACGTGATGAGAGTGACACGTGCAGGTAAGGGTACAAGATCCCAAGTGCCAGTACGCTCCAAATTAGCAATCTCCTCAGACATCGCAAGTTGCCACTCAGGGCGAGCAACAGCCTCACGGTAAGTCAGAGGCTCAGAAGAGGTAGTGGCTGCAAAGCCATAGCGCTCATGCTGCCTAACAGTGTGGCGATTATGAAGATCGTATCTAGGAGCAGGATCCGACAATGACGGAGAAGAGGAATTGGGAACAGGTTCCAGCAAGGAGGGAGAGCCAATTGGAGGAGAAGGCCGAGGACGACGAGAGTAGTGAAAGGGAAAAGGTGAAATCTCAACAAGAGAGTGGGAAGGGTCCTTCAACGTAGGTAGAAGAGGATCAGTCAGAGACGAGGCCGAAGGAGGTGGATGAGGCAAAGCATTAGTAGAAGTAGGTGAAGAATGAGGGAAAGTTAGAAAGGACACCGACTCAGCAAGAGAATCAGACCTGATTGTGGGAGAACGAGGGTAGTAAGGTAGGGATTCGTCGAAAGTGATATCCCGGGAAATCCTCATTCGGCGTGTAGTAGGATTTTTTCAGCGATAACCCTTATGCTCAAGACTATAGCCAAGAAAAACACACTCAACTGACTGAGCAGTCAACTTAGTGCGCTCACAAGGTGGGAGAATAAAGCAGACACAACTAAAACTGCGAAGGTGACCATACACTGGGGATCGAAAAAAAAAACGCTCGACAAGAGTAGACCCTGAAGGGCGGTGGAAGGCTGCATGTTAATAAGGAAAACAATAGTGGAGACAACCTCAACCCAAAAATGAGGGGGAACAGAAGAGGCAAGCATGAGGGCTCTAGCAGTCTCAAGTAAGTGACGACGCTTACACTTAGAGACACCATTCTGAGCATGAGCACCAGGACAAGAGTACTGGGGAAGAGTGCCCTATTCAGCGAGAAAAGAGTGGAAGGCTGCAGAGAGATACTCGCCAGCAGAGTTAGCACGAAACACATGAATAGTCAAATCGAATTGAGTGCGAATCATAGTAGCGAAGCGCTAATAAATAGAGAGAACCTGACTACGAGAGGACATAAAATAGAGCCAGGTATAACGAGAATAATCATCAATAAAAATAACATAGAAATAGAGTCACTAGAGGGATAAGGGAGCTGCAGCTACTTGCTAAGCTTGCAACCTATACAATGTAAAGAAGTGTCCCTAGAAACAGACCCAAGAACACCATGACCAACGAGCGACGAAAGACGTGATCCACAAAGATGACTGAGACGATGGTGCCACTGAGCGACTCTAGGTGGGCCAGATCCGGCGGGGGCAACAGCTTGGCAGAGGCCGGCTGGAGCGGCGATGCGGTGGATCTGGACGGCGGCGGATCCGGCGGTGGAAGAGTTCTGGCGGAAGAAGGAGAAAGAGTTCCTACGGCAGCAATGGCGGTGGCGGCGACCAGGCTAATAACCCTAACCTTGCTCTGATACCATGTAAGGTTTTAGCATTGCATTCCCAAGAGGGCCAATAGGCTAATATATATCCATGTACAAAATGCAAATAGACTCCTAAACTATACACATATCTAACAACTTTAATATGTTGGCTTGCTTTTCAGCAAGATTTATTAATCTTTCTACAACATGAATTTGTATGCAGATCACTTCTGATGGCTGTTTACTTTTTTCGTTGTATGGAGTACAGGACATTTTACTTTCTCACCTGCATTATTTGCATGCAATGGTGTCCTGTAATTTTTCCTTGCCCTGGCCATATTTTGATGTTACCTTTTTGTTTGCTTTATTGTCCTGCTTGTATGAGTTACATGTTGAATATTAATGTTTTGTTTATGGATGTATGTTTTACTTCTATTTGCCTTGTACATTTCTGTAATGCTTATCCTGAGCAACTGACTTCATTCAGATGCCTGATAGTTTGGCTGCTAAAATGGTTGGAGCTGTCCTAGTGCATAATAATGACAGTGTTAAACACACACCAATGGCACGACCTAGCTTTGGCCGTGAAGGAAAGCACATTGGGTTGCTGTCAAACCACTTCACTGTGAAGCTTAATGGAATTGATGCGGTTTTCTACCAATACAGTGTAATGGACAATTCTTAATTTCTGCACCTGTTATTCCTTTGATGGTTGGTGCTCAGTGTACTTATTCTGATATTACTTTTGATTACGTTGTAGGTCTCCATCAAATCTGAGGATGATGAGGTGGTTGATGGCAAGGGTATTAGCAGAAAGGTCATTGATAAACTGTTGCAAACATATGGTTCTGATCTTGCTGGGAAGGAATTTGCATATGATGGTGAGAAATGTCTATTTACTGTGGGGCCTCTTCCACAGAACAACTTTGAGTTCACTGTTATCTTGGAGGAAACATCTTCAAGGTACATAAATTGTAACAACTATAAGAATTGATGAATTTTACAAAGTGCAAAGTATTTGAATGTGGCTGATTATTCTGCTTTGTTTGTCCTCTTTTCCACTTTTGCCATTTCCTGAACAGTTTTGGTCCAAATTCAGGCATTCCTAATTTGACTGTTTCTGTTTTTAATGTCTTCAGTTTGGGGTGGTGTGGTGTGACTCCGTACTTTATCTTTTTGGTTGACCTTAATAATGAAAGAATACCTTTAGAGGACTTATTTGTTAACCTTAGTAATGAAAGAATACCTTTAGAGGACTTATTTGTTAGATGCATACTTTTGAGGACTCATTTGTTAGATGCATATTTACTTTACATTGCTACATGTTACTGTCATGTTGAAAGTAAGGAGCACATGACGTTCTAGCTTGTTTTTCCCTCAACCAAGTGATAATTTTTAATGAAAAAAGTTTTGCAAATTGCCTATTGGTATTTCTGTTCGAACTTTTGTAAAACAATATGTAGCCAAACCAACTGTGTTTATCCATTTAGGGTTACCTTTTTTTGGCGTGTCTTTTTGGTACAGTTAATTAATGGTGTTACAAAAAATGAGGAAAGCATACTATATTTATCCCAAAGTATTACGGTGATGTGGTTAAGCCACAAAGGATTGTTGTGTTGAAGTCTTATGTGTGATCTTTGTTTTAGAATCCTACAGTGCAACTTGTATCAATACGATCCAAAAAGTTTTCGAGAAAATCGATTATTTGCCACCGCAAAGATTGCTACTTCGTGAATCTTTGTGGGTTGTACCATTCAAGTGTTCAAAAGATAGTATAATAACATTACAGTGCCATGCAGGCATATACGTAACCTTAAATTTAACATACATTTGCATAACAAATAATGGTATGCAATTTGATAATTTAAACAATATAAATTTGCATAAAGTGTATGTTCAATATGACCAAAGCATTAACTTGCTGGTTTACAAGTGGGTTGGTCTTGAAATTCTTGAGTTGTCTCGCACTGCGACTCTTCCATGTCCTCGTATTCTACTTGGATGATCACATCAGAAAGAAATAAACACTCGTGCAAAGCAAATAAATACCAAGAAAAATTCAAATGAACACCAAATTGAACAATTCCACTGCCAATATATAGATCTTGAATTTAGACAAATTTAGAAACAAATTTCATCAAAATTGGAGTTAAAATGAACGAGAGTAGGCTCTCCAAAGTTCAAATTTGGATTAAATCCAAAAATTAATAGAGGGGAGAGTCTCACTGACAGGCATGGTCCACCAATTTTTACTTTAATTTTTGAATTATTTTTCTATTGAAAAAGAATACTAAGGCTAACAGGAGGGGCCCATGGGATTTTAATTTAATTTGAATTAACTTTCTAAAGAAAAGGGCTGAGAGGGCGACGGGTGGGATTGGTGCACTATGCAAACAGTACAGCGGGCCCACTTGTTAGTGGCTTACAACTCATTTAACTGGTTTAAAAGGTTTTAAAAAGGTTGGGGGCCCACATGTCATTGGTACAATGGGTTATTTAAATGGGGAGCTTCCTCATGGCAGTGGGGATTAACGCATAGAAATGACAAGTCACTAACTTAAACTAATCATGCTTTAAACTTAATCCTCGCGCTACAGTTTTCTCCTTCCCGCCGAGAGGAGATGAGCTCATCACTGGCGAGACGAGGGACTGCCATCAGAGGTGAGGCCACAAATGGACTCCTTGGCTCGGCATGAACCTCTGGGCAAGGTGATACGTCGCTATTTGGAGCGCAGAACGGTCAGCAGTGAGCTCATGCGGCAGCAAAGCACCGAGCATGGCACTACAGCGACATACGGCGCTAGAGTCTAATTGCGAGCTAAGGGAGCAACTAGAAGATACGATGGACTTACTAGAAGCAAGACGAGGAGGTGATTGGGGTCAAGGCAGAGCTGACCGAGGGCTTTATAGTCACGGGGGAGGAACGCTAGCCGTTGGACACCATCAAAGCTTGTGCGGACGTCGAGGGTAGCGGAGCTAAGCGCACGGCACAGCGTAGGGGCGGAGATAGCAAAGTCAACGTACGACGCGGATGGAGTACATGTAGAGAGGGAATGCGGAGGCAATGGTTGGGCGAAGAACACGGGCATGCGATGCGGCGTGGACACAGAGCAAAAGTGGCCAGCGCGGACGAAACTGGTTCACGGATGGGAGATTGAGAGGAGGGGTTCGAGCTGGGCCAGCGCGGCACTGGCGAAGCATAGTGGTGCACAGGGCAGGCGGGTGGCGGCACATTGTGCAACACATAGGGCCTGTTCTTTCTGGCTACGGCTGATAGCTTTTGGCTGCGACTGATGGCTTTTTGGCTGTTTGCGACAGAGATTGCGGAAAGAGAGATACTCGCTTGCGATTTTTGATGATACAGATATTAGTTTTTTAACGTGTACTACAATTAACTTGTAGACTTTATCTTAAAAAATACTCCGTTTAAAAGTTAGTTACTGTAGCAAAAGCCAAAAGTGGCTTTTAGAAGCCGTAAAGAACAGGCCCATAGACGGGCAGCGCGTGGTGGGGATGGGCCTAGGCTGGCTTGGGCTTGGAAAAAGGGGAGGATGGACTAGGCTTGGCTCAAGAAGGTTTGAAATTTTAAAAACTTTTGAAATTCGGTTGAGATTCGAATTGGACTTTGAATTTAAATCAAATTTAAAATTTCCTTCAAGCACAAATACAAGGCTCCCTAAATGGGACGTTACATTCTCCCTACCCCTCCATCTTCTCCGGCGCCAAAGATAATCCCGCAGATTTGTCGGCTTAATCTCCTTTGGCGTCGACGTGCCTTCTAGGGTGGCTTGGGCCAGGAAAAAGGGGAGGATGGGTTCGGCTCGGCTCAAGAAGGTTTGAAATTTTAAAAACTTTTGAAATTCGATTGAGATTCGAATTGAACTTTGAATTCAAATCCAAATTTGAAATTTCCTTGAAGCACAAATACAAGGCTCCCTAAATGGGATGTTACGTTCTCCCTTCCTCTCCATCTTCTCCAGTGCTAGAGATAATCCCGCAACTTCGCCGGCTTAATCTCCCCAAGATCTTGCTTTGGTGTCGAATTTGTGCTTTGCAGCATCAGTTGCCTCCACTGCCTACTCTGCCTCTAGCTTGAGTTAGTGTGTTCTCTGAATCTCCCTGTTCGGTTCTTGTCTTAGGAGCTTCCAGTTTGTCGAATTGGTATTAGCAAGATTGAATTTTGGAATCGAGTTTGTGTTCTGCCGGGTTGGTTGCCCCAATTCAGTTGTTTCTTGCTCAGGATTTCCGATTTGAGCAGTCTGGTTGGGTGGTTGGAACTTGGAAGTTCCCAACGAACATGTTTGTGCTGGCGATAGCCGTCTACACTAGCCTGTCAGGCGCCGTGTACACGTCATCGAAGCTTGAAGTGAGCTCCCGCTGTTCGGTGCCTGCATGAGATGGCCTCCCCTATCGCCAGCTAGCTTTCATCGCCACTCCGCCATCATCGGTGGCACCTCTTGCCTCTTGTCCTCCCTGACCTCTGCCTCTCACATGACGAGCTCGGTGCATTGTGGCACAACAGATTCGGCTAGCCAACCGTTGTTGGTGGGGGCGGTGGCTACTACTCCCAGCTGCCCTCGCCGTTCAAGTGGTGGGACCACCTCCACCACAGCCCCGTGTTGCTGTTCCATAGCCTAGGCATCTTCGTCGGCTTCCAGGTGCCCATCGAGAGCAAGAACGGTGCTAGAAGATGGAGGGGAAGAAGCAAGCCAAGTTCAAGATGGAGGAGGATGGGAAGGGGCATTTTGGACTTCTACATGCACATTTCAATCCAAAATAAATTAAAAAATGCTAGAATACAAAAGAGTGGCAAATCCTTACTATTTCCATGAATTGGGTGGCATATCAGGAAGAGCAATATTTGTTGTGGCATTTCACGAAGTGGCAATCTATGCGGTGGCAAATAATCAATTTTCCCAAAGTTTCAGCACCAAGAGGGATAATACTTCTTCTAATGCTTGAAACATATTTTGGTACATTATAGACAAAGTAATCCCAATAGCAAACTTACATGAATATCTGATCAAAGTTCATCTGTTCTTCAGGGCTGTTGGTGGGAGTCCAGGACATGGAAGCCCTAGTCAAGGTGACAAGAAACGAGCAAAGCGGTCACATCTTGCAAAAAAATTTGTAGTGGGCGTAAGTTACGCAACAATGATTCCCCTCAAGTCAGTTGCTTTGGCACTTCAAGGAAGTGATTCAGATCATGCTCAGGATGCTCTCAGAGTCCTTGACATTGTTTTAAGGCAACAACAGGCTAAGCGGTATGTTATTTTGTTATGTCATTTCCAAGTTTTGTTGCTTTCATTTGCCCTAAGTATCATTGTCCTTCTGATTATACTTATTGTTTGTTGTACCCAGAGGTTGCCTACTCGTTAGACAATCATTTTTCAGTGATGACCATAGAAACTTAGTTGATTTAACTGGTGGAGTTAGTGGATGTCGTGGACTCCACTCTAGTTTCCGTACCACTATTGGTGGTTTATCTTTAAACATGGGTATGCATTCTAATGTAGACCTTTGGATTTTGATTCAAATTGCCAATCCTGATATCACATTTATGTTATACAGATGTTTCAACTACTATGATTGTGACTCCTGGACCAGTTGTTGACTTCCTCCTTACAAATCAAAATGTTAGAGACATTAGAGATATTAACTGGTCTAGGGTACATGATAATATACCACTATCTGAAATTCCAGCTTTTTTGTTTTCTCATGAAGCAAATTTAAAACTTTCCACTAACATCTAGGTGTAAATGTTGCAGGCCAAGAAAATGTTGAAAAACCTGAGAGTTAAAGCTAAGCACAACAACATGGAATTCAAGATCATTGGTCTTAGTGATCAACCATGCTCTAGACAGACGTATCGCTCTATTCCTGCATTATGTTTTTTCTATTTTTTTCCTTGGAAATGGTTTCCTTTCCACTATATTTCTGTTCAATGTCTCTTGGTGAAGATTGTGTTACACTGTAATCTACCCATTCCTGTTTCTATTTTCTGGTTTGTCCAACATGCCCTTGTCTGGTACTCTCTCTAGTCATGAGAACACTGTAGGATGCACACAGTCAATTGTTTCTAACTCTCAGCAATAATGTCTATAAATATCTGGATTGGACACATGATATTATAATTCTATAGATCATTTATATTGTAATGCAAAACTAATGGTCAAAGTCAATTCTTGGAGACTGGATAAATAACGCTTTTGTAATTCGAGATAGTACTTTATCTGATAGTTGCTACTATAAGCTGAGCTTTATTCTATTCATTGGTGATGTTGAAACCTTTACTGATGCACAGATTCCCAATGAAAGTTCGGAATGGAAGCAGTGAAGATCAGACAGTTGATATTACTGTTCAGGAATATTTTAAATCCAAGCAGGTGGATTTAGTGATGCCTTATCTGCCATGTCTTGATGTGGGGAAACCAAAACGCCCAAATTATCTCCCAATTGAGGTTACAGCCTTTTTTGCTTATTCATTTCATACTGTGGCCCAGTAATTTTAGTTTCTGACTGCACTTGATGTCCAAGTTGTGATATAGATATTTTTTGGCAGCTGTGCCACATGGTATCACTTCAACGTTATACGAAGGCACTGTCTTCTCAACAAAGAGCAACATTAGTTGAAAAATCACGACAGAAACCTCAAGATCGCATGCGAGTTGTTACTGATGTGGGTTTACTGATTTCTGTTGATATTATTACTGCTTACAGTTTTGGGTTTACTGAATTCTGTTTATATTGTTACAGCTTTCAGTTTTTTTCCTTTTAGTTAATGACACATACAATTTACAGGCTGTAAAAAGTAATAGATATGATGACGATCCAATCTTATCTTCTTGTGGTATTAAAATTGAGAAACAACTCACTCGTGTTGATGGTCGTGTTCTGTCTGCACCAACGGTTAGACCTAATCTATTTTGCATTTTGCCTTTTTCATATATGACTCGTGTTTTCTAATTGTTCTGATATGTCAATCCAGCTGGTTGTGGGAAATAGTGAACATTGCATTCCCAACAGAGGCAGGTGGAACTACAATAACAAGGTTGCTACTTTGTTACTTGTAAGTTGTAACAGAACACGCTTTTAGCAGAAGCATTTTGTGCTGAACTTAAATTTCATTTGGTCACTGTTGCAGAGGCTATTTGAGCCTGTCAAGATTGAGCGTTGGGCAATTGTTAATTTCTCTGCTCGTTGTGACATGAGCCGGATCTCAAGAGATCTGATAAACTGCGGACGAAGCAAAGGCATTGTAAGTTCTTATGGCTTGCTTCTTTTGCTGTAAAGCTTGACCATATGTAGCTTATCTTTTATTGATGTGCTTTCTCCATGAAATTTATCCCTTCCTGTCTTGAATAGTTTATTGAGTGCCCTTTCACCTTGGTGGATGAGGATAGCCAAGCTAGGAGATGTGCACCTGTTGTAAGAGTTGAAAGGATGTTTGAAAAAGTCAAAGCAAACCTTCCTGGTCCTCCTGAATTTCTGCTGTGTGTTTTGCCAGAGAGGAAAAATTGTGATATTTATGGTAATATGTTACACAATTAATATTTTTGCCCCCTCATGGATTCTTCGTGTAACCAACTTCTTTAACCACCTTGAAGGGCCATGGAAAAAGAAAAATCTTCATGAGATGGGTATTGTCACTCAATGCATTGTTCCTAGTAATAAGATGAATGATCAATACTTCACCAATGTTCTTCTAAAAATCAATGCAAAGGTACAAATACTTCATCTCTTTATCTGATTGTGCCTTTAAGTTTCATCTCTTTAGTCTTTACTCACATATGAGTTACTTTCTTGTGTTCATTCCTGTTTATTAGCTTGGTGGATTGAACTCTAAACTGGCATTGGAGCATCGCCAGATGATTCCAATTGTCAATCAGATACCCACATTAATTTTGGGAATGGATGTTTCACATGGTTCTCCTGGCCGAGCAGATATACCATCAATTGCTGCGGTGTGTCCTGTTCTCTCTCTGCATTATTTGCATCAAGCAAAGATCTGTATTTCCATCCCTTGAGTATGTAATTGCATAATTTAGATGAATAATTGCATAATTTAGATGAATAGCTAGCACAATAGCCTGTGCACCACTCCTCAAGGAATAAATACCATATTGCATGAATTTCTAGGCTATTTGAAACATCTTCTTTGTTAAGGATATTAGAGATATAATAAGATTGTTTCAGTTGTTTCCTTATATGCCTGGTTTTCTTATCCGTATATGACATATTCCCTTGTAATATTCCCTTGTACTTGCTATATATATTGCCCATTGTACCTCTTCAATATACACAATATTTATAACATGGTATTAGAGTAAAAGTTAAAACCCTAACCTCGATCTCGATCTATTTCCGCTGTTGCTGCCCCCGGGAGGATCGATCTCTACTCCTGGGGGCGGCCACTTCGGCCACGGGTTCCACCTGCGCCGCCGCCCGTCGGTCGTCGCCCTTGCCTGCCGGCCATCGCGCCCAAGCCATCGTGCCGATGCCAACCGACTTCCTCCCAGGTCGTAGCCTAGGTCGCCATCGCTGCCCCCTCACCGTCGTTGCCTCCCGTGGTCACCCGCACCAGATTTGGTGAGTGGGGCTCCCCTTGCCGAATTGATGCCTCTGCGTCGTGGCCGCCCGCGTGAGCCTCACTATTGCCACTGGATCCGGGATCCCTGCGCCAGATCTAGCCGCCGCCGCCTTGGATCCGGCCCGAGCCACCGGATCCGGCCGCCTCCCTCGACGTGCCAGGCCGCTGCCACCAGCGCCTCCTCCCGGCGGTGGCCACTTCGCCAGCCGGATCCGTCCGGCCGTCGCGCCTGCCTCTGACCCGATGCCGTCGCCCACGTCTGTCTAGGCCATGCCGCTGCCGGCCACGCCATGAGCCGCCGTTGTCGCCCTCTTGGATTGCTGCCGCTGCTGCGCCAACCTGTCCCGAGCCACATTGCCGCCGCTCCTCTTGGCTAGTTCCAGGCGTCGCCGCATGGGATCCAGGCCGGATCCGGCCAACCTCCCCACCCTTTCCCAGCCGCCCCGCATCGAATCTAGTTGGCCTCCGTGCCTCTTGGCTCCCGCCGCCTCTACCACTCTCCTCTGGATCCAACCGGATCTGATCGACTCCACAGCAGCCGAGAAAAGGAGGGGGGAAGTGCGTTTCAAGAGGAAGAAAATGAGAGATGGAGGAGCGGCAGAAGGGAGAGATACGAGTGTGGTTGGCTGCTATCAGTGGTCGGATGCGGCAACTTCAACATAAACACTACATGAGGTCTTTTGGGGGATACCACTGCTGCTAGAAGTCGTCCTTGAGTTATTTCTTTTCTTTTAATCTTCCGTTGCATTTATCCAAGTCCGTAGACTCTACCTTTCAGTTCATCTAAGTAATACGAGTCCACAAATTTCTTATCAGTTATAGAAGTGTAGGAATTTTGTTTTGCATGACAGCAGCTATTGCTCTTCTCTCTGAACCGTGTGTAGATCGTAAAAGTCGTTATGATGCCGCCGCCTCGAGCTTCTAAAGTTGTCGTGCTTCTTCTGCACCTTGTGCATTACGCCGCCGCCGTCTTAGGCTTCAATCTGCACCGCCATGCTTCCATCTATTCCTCTTTGGCTTGATTTGACAGTTTTTTCAAGAGTTGCACGCTACAACGATATTATCAAGATTCGAACTTCGGATTTTTACTATTATAGTAACAACTCTTTTCAAATGCAATGCTATTGCGTATGCTTTGTATTTGAAAGGGGTGTTAAGGGTATTAGAGATATAGTATGATTGTTTCAGTTGTTTCCTTATATGTCTGGGTTTTCTTATTCGTATATGGCATATTCCTCTGTAATATTCTCTTGTACTCCCTATATATATTTCCCATTAGGCCTCTAAAGTATACACAATATTCATAACATGGTATCAGAGCAAAAGTTGAAACCCTAACCTCGATCTCTATCTACTTCCACTGTTGTTGCCCCCGAGAGGATCGATCTTCGCTCCGGGGGGCAGCCACTTCTTCGGCCGCTGGTTCCACCTGACGCCGCTGTTCATCGGTCGTTTCCCTTGCCTGCCGGCCGTCGTGCCGACGCCGACCAATGTCCTCCCAGGCCGCAACCAGGTCGCCGTTGCTGCCCCCTCACCGTCGTTGCCTCCCATGGCCGCCCGCACCGGATCTGGCGAGGGGGCTCCCCACGCCAAATCGATGCCTCTGCTTCATGGCCGCCCGCGCGACCCTCACCATCGCCGCTGGATCCGGGATCCCCGCGCCAGATCCGGCTGCCTCGCTTCGGATCTGGCCATCGCCGCCTTGGATCCGGCCCGAGCCATCGGATCTAGCCACCTCCCTCGATGTGCCAGGCCGCCGCCACCGGCGCCTCCTCCCGACAATGGCCACTTCTTCGCCAGCCGGATCCGTCCGGCCATCGCGCCCGCCTCCGACCCAACGTCGTCACCCACGTTTGCCCGGGCCACACTACTGCCGTCCACGCCAGGAGCCACTGTTGCCGCCCTCTTCTTGGACTACCGCCGCCGCTGCGCCAGCCTGTCCCAGGCCACACCGCCGCCGCTCCTCTTGGCTAGTTCCGGCCGTCGCCGCATGAGATCCAGGCCGGATCCGGCCGACCTCCCCGCCCTCTCCCGACCGCCCCACGTTGGGCCGCCGCGCCTTGAATCTGGTTGGCCTCCACGCCTCTTGGCTCCTGCGCACCTCTACCACTCTCCTCTGGATCCAGTCGGATCTGATCGACTCGACTCCACTGCAGCCGAGAAAAGGAGAGGGGGGAAGTGCGTTTCGGGAGGAAGAAAAGGAGAGATGGAGGAGCGGCAGAAGGGAGAGATAGAGTGTGGTTGGCTGCTGTGTTGTGTGGTTGGCTGCTGTCAGTGGTCGGATGCGGGAACTTCAAGATAAACACCACATGAGGTCTTTGGGGATACCACTGCTGCTAGAAATCGATGTCCTTGAGTTATTTTTTTCTTTTAATCTTCCGTTGCATTTATCCAAATCCGTAGATACTACCTTTCAGTTCGTCTAAACCATGTGAGTTCATAAATTTCTTGTCATTCATAGAAGTGTAGAAAATTGTTTTTGCATGACAGCAGCCGCCACTCTTCTCTCTGAACCACGTGTAAATCATAGAAGTCGTTATGATGCCACCGCTTCTTTAGCTGCTGCCCCGAGCATGGTTATCAAGTCGACGACTAGTCGTCGACTAGGTGACAAGTCGCGGCGAAGGAGCGACTGGAGCCAACGACTAGACTTGCGCCGCCACCACCGCCGCCGCTGCTAGATCTGCCACCGCCGCCACTGGATCTGCCACCGCCGCCACCAGATCTGCCGTCGCCGCCGCCGGATCTACCGTCTCCGCCGTCGGATCCACTGCTCCGTCGGCTCCGATCTCCGCTGTGGCGCCGCCAGCACCGGAGATGGGGAAAGGAGAGAGTAGGGGCGGAGTCGGAGGAAGAGGGCGAGAGTAGGGGCGGAATCGGAGAAGAGGCGAGGCAGTGGGGGTGGAGGAGGAGGAGAGGATGGGGGGGGAGGCGGAGGCGGAGAGGATGGGGGGGCGGAGGCGGCGAGGCAGGGGCGGAGGCAGCGGGTCGGCGAGGCAGGGGGCGGAGTGGGCGAGGAGCCGAAAGATCGGGGGTGGGGGTTAACTTATAAGGGACTGATATTGCATTTTAGCCCTCATAATTTCTAAAACTGCAATAAAATCCTTCTCTATATATACATATTTATATAAACTGTACAAATAATACCTGTCGATTAGTTAGCGACTAGTCGGTCCTTAGAAAGGTAGTGTCAACTTGATAACCATGGCCCCGAGCTTCTAAGACCGCCGCGCTTCTTCTGCATCTTGTGCACTGTGCTGCTGCCATCTTAGGTTTCGATTTGCGCCGTCATGTTTCCATTTATTTCTCTTCGGCTTGATTTGACAATTTTTTCAAGAGGTGCATACTACGACGACATTATCAACACTCGAACTTCGGATTTTTACTATTTTAGTGACAACTTTTTTTAATGCAATGCTATTGTATATGCTTTACATTTGAAGAGGGATGCTAAAGGTATTAGAGATATAATAGGATTGTTTCAGTTGTTTTCTTATATGGCTAGGTTTCCTTATCCGAATGTGACATATTCCTGTAACATTCCTTTGTACTATATATATATATATATATATATATATATATATATATATATATATATATATATTGCCCATTGGGTCTGTAACATTCTTTAGCTTGGGTGTATGATAAAACTTTCTTAGTGGATAATTTCGGGATTTATATTCACCTTCAATGTTAATGCAATCCACTTTTGCTACAGGTCGTTGGATCCAGATGTTGGCCTCTGATATCACGGTACAGAGCATCTGTCCGGACCCAGTCTCCAAAGGTAGAGATGATGGATTCTCTTTTTAAGCCACTGGATGATGGAAAGGATGATGGCATAATAAGGTGTTCTAAACTAATCTTCTCTGCATTGTTTCTGTTTACACCTGACATTCTTCCAGCTGTACTGTAGTCGCATGTTATGTTAAAGTTATTTACACTTCGGGAAGTGGTCTGAACCTGTTAGATCAAAAGGAATTTCAGTACCCATTTTTACTGTAACTTTGCATTGCAGGGAACTTCTACTAGACTTCTACCAAACCAGTCAACAAAGAAAGCCATCACAAATAATCATTTTCAGGTCTCTATTGTTATTTACTTACTTTCAGTTTAGCATAAATCTGGTCCATAATTGCTTTGGAATTTGTTCATGCATTTTGATAGTTGTGTTGATGCCTTAAAGGTCTGTCTAGTTTTCTCCAAGAGTTATTTCCTTGGATTATTTATACATTTTGCAAAAGATAATGATGAGAGTTGATCTTTCTATGCTAATTTACTTTTGTTAATTTACAAAAAGAAACGGTAGTGGGGTAAAGGAGAGATGTATGTTCTACAAGGCTTTTTGAATCCTAGACTACACTGAAAATGCTCGGCACCCTTAAATTAACTAGGTACAAAAAAGGGGGTTTCACGATTCTATACTATATTTGGAACTTGTAAATCAAGAATTAAGTTGTTGAAGCAAATCAAACACTTTCATAAAACTGGTAAACCTGATATCCAGAAACAGAAGCGAATGAAATGGTTTCATTGAAGTTCCTGTAGAGGTTCAACAAACAAAATTTTCATTATTTTTTTCTTGCTGTGTTAACATGGATATGTGCATTCTATTGAAGTGTGAATTCCTACATTTCCTGTTTGATTTGAACGAAATAGCTGTGGCCCTTTTGTTCTAAAATATTAATTATAAAACAAAGCATCAGCAAAGCTATAAGCTAAAATTTTCATATGTGCGCCACTAACATCTTGGAATACTCACAAGCATCATTTGAACTCACAATTATGTACAAGTCATAACACACGTTCCCTAACAAAAGAAATAAATTAACCTTCATCTAAAGGGCATAACAAAACTTGCTCTAGGCTTCGACACGACAACTCATCCCACTGCTCCAAGCCATGGTTATCAAGTCGTCGCCTAGTCGTTGACTAGGCGACAAGTCGCCAGCGAAGGAGCGACTGGAGCCAACGACTCGACTTGCGCCGCCACCGCCGGATCTGCCACCGTCGCCACCAGATCTGGCGTCTCCGCCGCCAGATCTGCCGTCTCCGCCGCCAGATCTGCCGTCTCCGCCGTCGCCGCCGCCGGATCTACGGTCTCCGCTGTCGCCGCCGTCTCCGGACATGGAGGAGATGGGGAAAGGAGAGAGGGAGCGAGGCAGTGGAGGGCGGAGTCGGAGAGGAGGCGAGGCCGGTGGGGGGCGGAGTCGGAGCAGTGGGGGGCGAAGTCGGAGAGGAGGCGAGGCCGGTGGGGGGCGGAGTTGGAGAGCGCTCGAGGCAATGGGTGGAGTCGGAGAGCGCTTGAGGCAGTGGGGGGATGTTATAAGGACTGACATTTTGCAATTTAACCCTTTTGTTTTTTAAAATTACAATAAAATCTTTTTCTGTATATATATATTCATATAAACAGTAGAAACAGTACCTGTCGACTAGTCAATCGACTAGTTAACTAGTTGACAAGTCGGTCCTTAGGAGGGTAGTGTCGACTTGTCGACTTAATAACCTTGCTCCAAGCCTCCCAACACATGTTACGGCATATACCTTTTTCTCCATTCAAGATCACAGACTTATATATGTCAGTTTGTAATTTCGTTTACTCATGGGCCCCAGCACAAGGAACAACTCGTGCATTGTTGTCATAAATCAGCACGTTGTCCTTGGTTGTTTCCAGTGTTTCAGCTGCATGTTTTCTATGCTAAAGAGTAATCCAATAGTCTGATTCTGATGAATTTTTGATCGTTTTTTAATATATCTACATATGCAGGGATGGTGTAAGTGAGTCTCAATTCAGCCAAGTACTGAATGTTGAGCTTAATCAAATTATAAAGGTTGTGCTATAGCATTTATTTTGCTTGGGCAATTCTTGGTTTTCTAGAAATCCCTTTTAACAGAAATTTCAATACAGGCTTACCAGAATATGGGTCAGGGGGACCTTCCAAAGTTCACAGTGATCATTGCTCAAAAGAATCACCACACAAAACTCTTCCAAGCTGATGCATCAGATAACGTTCCACCTGGTATGCAATTGTGCCATGTAGCCCCCCCCCCCCCCCTCCCGGCCCCCACCCACCACCACCACAAACAGCATAAGGAACTTGTGCTCTGGCTTTGTGAACAGGGACTGTTGTAGACTCTGGTATTGTTCATCCAAGACAGTATGATTTCTACATGTGTGCTCACGCTGGACCTATAGTAAGTCTTCTTGACTCAAGATCTTGGAAATTGCATCTGGAGGAATTCCATTGATTTTGATCAGCTGTGGATGTTACCATTAATTGCATAATTATATGTGTCAGACATTTCTTGCCTTGTGTATATTTGGCATCCTAAATATTGTAAAATGTGTGCTCTCTTATAGGGTACCTCAAGGCCCACCCATTACCATGTCTTACTTGATGAGATTGGTTTCTCACCAGATGACCTCCAGAAGCTAGTTCTTTCGCTCTCATATGTGTAAGTACATGGATATTTACAAATTTCTACTCGAATATGCCGGAGTTGGGAAGATAATAATAGTTTTGTGCTTGTGCAGATATCAGAGGAGCACCACTGCAACGTCTGTCGGTATGCTTATATCTTTTATCAAATTTGCTTCCCTTTGTATTCGGAAATATTATGCACTGTTTGATCAATGCTATTTTTTTCTTTCTCCAGTGGCACCTATCTGTTACGCTCACCTCGCAGCAGCGCAGATGGGCCAGTTCATGAAATTCGAGGAGTTTGATGAGACTTCATCTGGGAGTGGTGTCCCTTCGGCATCAGCAGCAACAGTCCCAGAGTTGCCGCGGTTGCATGCTGATGTCTGCAGTTCAATGTTCTTTTGTTGAGGTGGTCTTAATCGATCGTTGTGCATCAGGGCCAACTTTTTTTTGTGAAGAAACCTGATGGCAATGTTGGGTACTGTTTCGTAAATCGATATCAGATGGCATCTAGGTTGGGCAGAGGGCAGTTTTTTGTTTCTTTTTGGATGGTATAGTGCTCCTAATGGTATAGCAGTCGGTGCTTGAGGGTATTAGGATAGTAGTTATAGCTGACACTTGATCGAAGGTAATATGGATATGAATTCTGGATGCTAACTTTGCGGCATATGTTTCCAAGCCAGCTATCATTTGCATATGCCAAAATTCGTTTTGGAATCAACTCCAATTTCTCTTTTCGAGTGAGATGTTTCATAGTACTTGGTATTTTGGGCTGCCAGCTATCGATTGTTTGCTAGTCTCTGCTATTGAGTACAAATATGTGCGCCATTATGATATAAAAGGAAGAAAAATTAGAAGTATCACTTGGATATCTTTGCTAGGGATACAAATGGATCGGATATGAGTGAATAGTCTCAAATGTAAATACGAATCTATATTTTTTAAACCAATATAAATATGAATTTGAATATTCTTAAATATGGATACGAATTTGAATCGAATATGTACTTAATTCGGTTGAACATGAATATCCTCCTACAACTTCTGTAGCAAATCTCGGCAGAACAAATTTATATAATTACATGATTACACCGTCTACATAGGAAATGGATTGAATACGGATCGAATAATCTCGAATACGAACATTCTCAAATACAGATACAAATATTGTCGAATACGAATATTTTCGAATACGGATTTTATTTGTCACATTCGTATTTTCTTGGATACGAATATCGGATAAAACGGATTATCCGTTACTATTTCCCACCCCTAATCTGTGCATTAAAACCCACATGGTTTCACACTATTTATCTCGCAACGCGATGTGGTTGCAGCCTGTTTGCCAGAATGTGGCCGCGTCAAGCTATGGCATGAACCCTTCAATTAAACCCTTGGTGTGTTGTAACTGATGTGTGGTGTATCGGTTCACCCCCCTTCGGTTTGCACCTTGGTTGTTGGCTCCGGATGTCCCTTACAGCAGAACTTTTGTTTTAATATTTTACATAGTGTTTTGAAGAGAGTACACAGGAGCACCGAAGGGTAAGTATGATATCTACAGATTTGCAGTTTCGTGCATTTTTGTTTAAGAAAAACGGTTCTGATAATTATCAGACGTTCTATAATTTTTTAAGAGTAACTTCAATTTTGTGTGAGCTAGATGTGTGTACGGGTGCTTATTTGGACTTTGAAGCTCAAGCTTCTATCTTTTTCGGTATTGTAATAGTCTTTTTTTTTTGTATTGAGCTGCTGCTGATAGCTTTTCAGCGTAATTATTTTTTTAATATAATTAAACAAAGTTATATCACGAATAATACAAAGTAATAAGAAAAAATACCAAAATACCAAAAAGTTAAAAAAAACAAAAAGAAGAAATTAAAAAGCTAAAATCTTAAGCTCAAATGTGCGCAACCTAAAGCTATTGGATATTGATTTGATGGACGATAATTTGCCTTGCGTCGCTAATAGGAAAATCCAGGCTCGTGGTGTTACATGATAAAAGTCACCTTGTACTTTGGGCAGTCAAAGCCGTTAACGGCATCTCTAATGCTCTAAGAAAAGCCAAAGCTAAGAAATTTCTTGGCTTCTTGGATCCGGATCTACACATGTAGGGGGTGACAAGCGGTGAAGAAGGGTACCACATCCAGTGTAATCGACGATATGGTGGTTAGGTTTAGGGAGAAAATGAGAGAGGTTAGAGAATTGTCCATGGCACAAGGGGAGAAGAGGTGGGTGTTGAGTTTTTTTTAAAAAATATATATAAATATGCAGTAGCCCCAATTTTGAGCCCATAGAAGTGGCTAAACTAAACACTTGATCAAATTTTACAAGCCATAGGGGGTGATCGGAATAGCGATGGCTTTTGGTTTTCTTGAAAAAACATCAGTAGTGATCAAAAACATCAGAGTGAGTTGGCTTATTGGCCATAATTAAATTTTAAAAAATGTAAAAATAAAAACGGCACGCTAATCTAGAGCGGACGATGCAAAGGAATACAGGAAAAAACAGAACACAAAAATACGAAAAAACGTAAAAAAAATTTGAATAAGGACAAAAACGCTATAGTACCAAAATCGTTGCTACAGGGATTTGAACGTCCAACGCTGGGAAAAAAAGCCACAATGATCGGTGCCATAGTGAGTCAAAAACTTACCTCATCTCAAGGGTGAATGACGAGATTAGGGTCTTATTCGTATTAGATTTTGTTTTTGAATTTTACTTAGAAAAATCAAGAGTTAATATAAATACTTGGTTTCTCGAAGCAGCTTCTTCGTTTCTCTAGCAATCGTCTTGTTTCAGGGATAAGACACAGAATCACGGGTGTATCACTCACCTCATTCCTTTCGATCCCATCACGCGTACATATATCTCTCTTATTCTTACACCACTTGTCTTCTCTGTTTAAAAGTTTTTTCTTTCAGCAACTATTATTTATTTTCAGCTTAAGAAACAAAAACACAGCAAAAACTACCGGTAAGAGCAATACGGACGCCGTGGCTCCAAGGTGCATTGTTGAGGTTTGAGCGTTAATCGGGGTTGGCAAGGATTTGGAGGGCCGTTTGATCGGATCTGGACGGCTCATATCTTCTTCCTAGCCCTAATCCACTCCCACACCCCTGGCCGCCTCCCCCTCGGCCCCTTCCCCCACCCCAACCGCCACCACCGGCCCTCCGCCCTCCCTCTCCGCCGCACCTCCCGTCGCCGGTGAGCGGTGCCAGCACGCGTGCCTATCCCTCGTGCCGTCATCTCCTCCTCCCTGACCCTCGGCCCAGCTCTCGCTGCTGTACTGGTGCTCGGAGAGGCAGTAAGTACGAAGGCATGTCCGGCGCCGCCCTCCACCACCACGGTACCACTCACACGCACCCCCGTTCTCGCTACCATTTACAATTGCGTACACGCCCGCGTCGGCGCCGTCCAATTTTAGGGTTTCCTTCCGGCGGCGCAGCTGCTCCGCCCAGTAGAGGGGCCACACTGTGAGGCGTGCGGAGCCGGGGACTGTTCCTTACTTTCGTTTGTAGACGTTGATGAATTCCCTGAAACGTGAACGTATGGGTGATGAACTATGAAATGAAACCCTAGCTAGTAGAGCTTAAGGACAAATGGCATGATGTGAAAAATTGAACTGCGGCGTCCGTCAGCTGCTTGTGCCGCTGCCGGATTTCTATTATCTGTTCGCAACAGGATATGTGATAGTGGGTGGTGCTGTGATTGTGATTGCCAGGTTCTTATTATTTAAATTCAAGCGTAATGGCCCTATTTACCAATTCCATTGCGCCCAACTCAAAGTGTGTTCCAAATGGTTCGTCTTTAATTCTTTTGTTGAAATATGAGGGGAAATATGATGCTAAATCGAACCACAATCTGTCTACCTTTGGATATATATGCACTGTCTTTTGTATTGAGATGCATGCCGTGTTCTATACTGCTGTCTGCCAGGATGCACATATTGACCAAAGTCTTAATTAAGATCTCTTTCTAGTCAGATAGGTAGACTTCCTGCTATATGAAACCAAAGCTGGTTTGTTGGAAGCGCAATTGTCACACATTAAATCCCTCAATTTAATTCACAGCAGACTTTGTGTTGCTCACTATTCCTTAGTGCCATTTCCAACTGTGAGCATTTTTGCTTGTGTGCACGTGTCAGTGAATGCCACTTCTGCACTGCTCACTTTAATTTGGGTCATTTGTTAGCTGATTCACGAGTATGTGCGGAACTACTGTGTGAAGTCCACCTCCACTTTTGAAATAGCACTGCATGCACATTGGAGATGGAAAGATGGGCTTGTTACGGAGACTCTACCAACGGGGATGGCAATGGCAGCAAGATCTGCAAGCCAAGCAGAAAACTGTGGTTGCAGTGCAGAGTAAACAGATGAAGAACAAGTGACACAAGGTGGCCATGGGGTGACAGGGTGGGTCACGGCCCCACTTGCAGCTGTGGTTGGAATATGTAACAAATGAGCTGGCTGTAATGTTGAGAGGAAATGCTATTCGAGTTGGCCTGGTATGTTAGTTAGCCAGGGCAATGGTTTTAAATTGTAATGGACCTACATCACTCAGACTTGAACAAAGGCTGCGGCTATAATTTAACAAAATCTTCTTCCCCTTCGTCCCTGAATCTCCCAATTAAAACTTCGTCTTCCCTAAGTTCTTCCAGATCTGATTCACTTGTTACACACTTACACGCACATAACAAGGCTACATTACTTGGCTTATACTTTTCATGCCCATCTTATGCATATATGTTCAGGATCATTGTAATTTTTTTTTAACTTGCATTCTGTACTGAAGATGATTGTTGGCATGTTTTGGCACTGCATTTTTCATAATAACTCTTCTTTTGATAAGAGCTTACTAATTTTAGTGTTATAGCCCTTCTTTGAGTCTACAAGAAACCTGAAGCGCAATTCCTTTTTCTTCCCTTTTCAAAGGCCTTTTTATGTCCTTTCATTTTTTACAAATTAACTGTGTATGACTTATCAAAGTGGGTTATGTATATGGCTATATGCTGACTCAGTATGAACCTGCCATTATGACACTAAGATTAAATTGTTTTCCACTCATACCTATATTATGTTTATTTCAGAGGAGTGACTGTGGTACTTGTGTTTGTATGTTATGCACTTTACATACACTTTTTTGCACCTAGTGGGAGTGGACAGAAGTGGAAAAAATGTAGGGGGGAAGAAAAAACTGTTAAACTTTTCCATATTTCCGAACTTCTCTACATCTCTGTTTTGTGCATTGTCGACTGTTCCATCTTAAAATTTCATTCTCCCCTTATTCACTGGGTTTCTTCTAAAGCAATAACTAATGTAAAGTGCTTTTCTTTCCAGGGGTTTCAGGCAGAACAATATTACCTGCATATCATGGAGATTGCAGATTCCTTCTGGGTGCTTGTTTCTTGAGTAAATTGCCTACATTGGGCCCAATGAGGGTGTCTTTGGTATGTGGTGCTAACCCTAACAACCGCAGGCCAAGAAGTTCGGATATCACACGACAACAAAAGGGTGGATCATCTCAGCGGAAAAGCAAGCCATACCAAGAAAAAGATGTCTCTGAGAACATTGATGAATTTGATAACGATATCATGCCCTCCAAAATTGGACCACCCATCTCTTTGACAAGCAATTCCCGTCCTCAAGCGACATCCGTCCCGGGGGAAAGAGAGAAAGAGATTGTAGAGTTATTTAAAAGGGTTCAAGCACAATTGCGAGCAAGGGGTAAAGGCAGGGAAGAGAAGAAGCCTGAACCAGCAAAAGCGCAGGGCGGGAGGGGTAGTGTTGACTCCCTTCTTAAATTGCTCAGGAAACACTCGGTGGACCAAAGAAGGAAGAGCAGTGATGAGAAAGAACAGAATGTTGATCAAACAAGGAGAAGCAATGATTCTGGAAATAAACAAAATACAAGCATGTTCAACATAAAAAGTGACACCCAGGAAGACCAGAAGAAGCCACATCCTGCATCCTTCAAAAGGCCAGCTTCAAATTTTAAGCGAAGATCCCCTGTTCCTGGAGTGAAGTTCCAGCCTGTTCTCAGTACTGATGCTGAGCCTATTGCGAATAACGTCACTGATGCTGTGCAGGAAGCTAGGGAAACTTTGGAGAAGAAGACTGCTGCAGATGAACCAAATTCACTTTCTCCATTTGAACCTGACTCTGTAATACCACCAGAAAATGTATCTTTGGATGACTTTGATGTTCTTTCAGATGATGAATCTGATGAGTCGGATACTGATGAATCCAATGGGGAGTATCTTGAACCATCTTTGGAAACTCGTAATTTTAAAAATATTGATGAATCTCATGATGAGAATCTGGAAGGTTCTGATATAAGCTCTTTGAAGGTCACAGAACTAAGAGAACTTGCAAAATCTCGAGGAATCAAACGCTATTCCAAGATGAAGAAGAATGAGCTGGTTGAAGTACTGAGCAACACGGCTTGATCCATTAGTGGCACTATCAACTTTGCCTTCTGTCTGACTCTGAGCCCATTATTTCTTCAGTTTGTCTTGGGCATATGCACCATGTTGCTATTCCTCTGTTGTGGAGATCAAGTCCTTTTAGATAGAAAATTGTAAGTGATCAAGGTTTACTTTGTTTTGTTCTGTGCTGATCTTGTTCTTGCTCGTTTTGCTACCTAGCTTTTTAGTTTGTTGAATTATGTGTTGAGTAAGCTAGGGCATTTGTTTCTGTGTTGCACACTCGCACTGTTGTTTTTCTTGGTACTCCTTTCGCAGAGTTGATCCCTGGATTGGTTAGCAAACTGTGAAGTTGTATGTCATGCTGATTATATTCTGATGTATTGTGTTTTATTGTTCTTATTTTCACTTTTTATCTCATGTTCCTGGATTACTTTGTTTTGTTCTGTGCTGATCTTGTTCTTGCTCGTTTTGCTACCTAGCTTTAGTTTGTTGAATTCTGTGTTGAGTAAGCTAGGGCATTTGTTTCTGTGTTGCACACTGCACTATTGTTTTTCTTGGTACTCCTTTCTCAGAGTTGATCTCTGGATTGGTTAGCAAACTGGTGAAGTTATATATGTTAAGTAGTGTATGAAGTGTATATATATATCTATGTATCTCATGTGCTATGTGAATGAATGGAGTTGAGCTTGCCTTTCTTTCAAATGGTATCATAGTGGGTGTGCTCCCGCTCCTTCTGTCACTGACTTCTCACCAGCGACTTTGCCACCGATGAGGTCTTCGGCGAGTACCTCTTGTTCCATCCACTACTTGCGCCTCCGCTGCCTGCTCGCAGCCGCTCGCGTCGGGCTCTTTCGGTCGTTTGCATCCACGCCTGCCTCAATCGCCATTGCCGTTGAGCCTGGCTGGATCTGGACACTGCTGGTTGTCGTCGCGTCGAATCCAGTCTTCTTTGGCTGCATCCGCCCGTCGCCATCTTTGCCTCGGCGGCTGCCCTCTTCGACTTCGACCACCTGCCGTTGTCCTCTTCGGCGTGGCTGGATCTGGACGTCGTCGACTTCACTCCTGAATCCCGTCGTCTGTGTCGAATCCAGTGGGATCCAGCGATGTTGGCTCCTCTTTGTTGACGCCGACTCCTCTTCGTCGCCTAGGAGAAGAGGAGGTGCTTTGCTCACCTCCACGGCTGAAGGAGAGGATGCTCCGCTCGCTTCTACGACTGAAGAAGAGGGGGCACTTGCCTCCAAGGCCGCAGTCTACTAACTTATATGTGATTGGACTGCGGTCTTCGATTGGGTAACTAAGGATCTTTTATTAAATTTAACACACAGTAAAGCTGTTGCTGCTTCGTACTTGCATCTCCTCTGGATCTGGATCTAGAAGAGACCATCCTATTTCTATCTGCAGTGTTGCTTGCCACTGCTTAATATCTCTATTTTATATTATGGCTACTATTGATCCATTCCTTGGTGGCAGTGCTTTTTTGACCTCAGACATCAAGTTTAATGGCCATAACTATTGTGAGTGGGCATCGTCTGTCCATATGCTTCTCAGATTGATCGGTCTTGCTTCACACCACCTTGAGGATTAATTTAGGATCATGCATGCACATAAAGTTAAGTTTAAAAACCAAATGTACTCTCTCAGAAAAATCAGAAGTACCAACAGATAAAACGCAGCGACTACTCGAGTCCCAGAGTACCGCCATGTAAATCGCGAACTCTGGGACCACGGTAGTATCAATTTTTCAATGATGCGTTTTTTCCAAAGAGCACCCCTGAGAAAACTTAGACTGCTAGAAATCGAAAGTACTGGCTTATACACAGCGGAACAACCACGGTGTAGTAGTACCGCACCGACATGCGAGTGCGGTACTACCGCACTGCGGTAGTACCATATTATAACGGCTAGTTCTGACGCTCTGACATAGTCGTTACTGTGTGTTATAGTGAACTGCGGTAGTACCACACTTTGAATGCTGGTAGTTCGGATTTCCCTGATTTTTCAAAATAAATTTTTGCAATGGCTAGTTTTGGTTGGTGAGAGTATAAATACTCCCCCACCAGCTCAAGGACATGCTGCTAAACTTGCATTGAACATCTTTGAGCCTTGAGCATTCATTTCACACCTCTTTTCTTTGTGTGCATTCATTTGAGGTGTTGTGAGTCAAAGTCAAGTGCATAATCATTTAGATAGATCCTTGGCACTTGATAGCCGTCAAGCGAAGCGTGATCTTTTACTCTTGGTGCTTACCGGCACCTAGACGGCCAAGTGGTTGACCGCGAGGTGATCTCTTCAAGAAGCTTGTGAAGAGCCCCAAGTAAGATTGTGAGTGGCTTGGTGCTCGCCATCTCCGGAGAGGAGCAAGAGCAACCAATAGTGATCGAGCAGTTGAGGTTTAATTCGTGGAGCCGGTCCAAGAACGTTTGGGTTTTTCTCAACGTAGACTAGTGAAGACTAGCAAGTCTTCAATACCACGGGAAAAACTTCGTGTGTCAACTTGTGGTTATTTCTTATCTTCTTCTAGTGCTTACATAAATAGTTTTGCAATTGTCATATATTCTTGTGTTTGTAGTTTAAATTGCAATCATAATTTCCTGTGGTGCCTTAGCATTACTAGAATTACGTAAGTTGAAATCAATTAGTATTCTTGCCTAGTGATCAGTTGTTATAGTTTATTTTCAAAAGGCGAGAATTTTTAGAACCTCCTATTCACCCTCTCTCTAGTCGGTTATCCTTGATCCTACAGAGGTTGAATTATAGATTGCATTTCCTAAATTTTTAAATTTGCTTTCCAAATTAATTTCTTTCTTGCAGATCTTTAGTCAAACTCTTTTGGGTTAAAAATTAAGATTTTAATTTTAGGGTTTGGTTTTACTGACTTAATTTGAATTTAAGCTTTCATACTTTTATTTCATAATTTAGTGTTTTATTTTATTTTGTATTTTTTGTTGTCTGGATTATTACTTGTATCTGGGAATTACTCCCCGTTATTAATTTGCGTAACTCAAGATTTGGAAAACCCAAATGAAATTTCCTGAAGAAATTGGAATGCCAACGAAATGCAACAAAAGTTTTAAAAATTTTACATTTTTGAACATCTGAATTTTTGGGATGTTACAGCCCCAAGAGTTCCAGTAATGTTTGGGTTACAATGGGTCGAGATGCAACTAGCAAATGACCAATAGTGCTACGATAAGTTCAGGATGTACTTGCCCATGTTCGATAGGCTAAACGACACTCTAGTGCAAAGCTATGGCCTCAAGTCCAATGTGGAAGTCACATCAAAGGAAGCGCTTGCAATCTTTCTGTGGACTTGTGGAGCTCCGCAATTGCAGTGATAGGAGAAGAATAGATTTAAACACTTAGCATGAACAATAACTAGAAAGTTAAATCCTGTTCTGAAGTGCGTCTATAGGTTTCCAGGCAACGTCATTAAGCTAGAAAATCCTGCGTATCAGACTGTTCATCCTAGGTTGCTGAGCGAGAGGTTCTACCCCCACTTTGTGAACTGCATAGAGGCAATAAATGACACACATGTGAGAGTCACAGTTCTAAATGCGGAGCACATAAGGCATTTTAACAGGCATTACACAAGTCAGAATGTACTTGCAGTATGTAACTTCGATTGCATATTCACTTTTGTGTGTGCAGGATGGCCAGTATCAGTGCATAACGCACGTATCTTGCATGAGACCATGGCGAAATACAACGACTGGTTCCCGCATCCACCGGAAGGTAACAATTTTCACAATTGTCATTTGTACGAGGCCAAATATGTAGGTACTCCAAACCATATTAATGATGCTAGAAAGTACATCTCAAAATAAGCATCAGTTTCTTTTAGCTGCTACAGTGAAATTTAAGCCAAAACTGGTAGCCGTAAGCCGAAACCATAAGCCTGTTGGAGCGGGACATTAGTTTTCTTAGAAAGCTTCTAAAGGAACAAACACTTGGGTTCTTTTTTTTATACTGTGGTTTATGATTTAGGATTATGGTTTTTAGTCCTAGTGTAAATGTTTATGTAAACAAATTGAATAGAAATAAGTCGATGAGTCGTTTAAAAAAAACTATTTTGTAACTATAGCGATAGAAACTGTTCTATTTATTTGTTTAAGAGAGAACATAAGATTTTTTTTTTAACTGGCAGGGAAAACATAAGTTACAAATCGTAAAGATGGTGACGTTTATCATTTTCAGGGTCTTTTACCATTAAACAATGCTACTGGCGAGTCCGCCCAGACAGCCTGGAACCCGATGCAGTTCGGTCCCACCAGCTTCCCAAACAAACCCACATCCATCCAGCCACAACGCTACCCCAGCCAAATGGTCCCCACCTGCAAGCCTTACAGAAACTACTTTCCCTTGCCCACGATGAGTCGATGGCTCCCCGCCACCCCACTCCGCGAGCTATGCCCGCCCACCCTTAAACACACTCGTGAAGAGCCCTCATATTACACTGACAAGTTTATCCAGATTACGTGGGCCCCTAACGCCAGTGTGACAAAGCAATACCGCTCGCGTTCACCCACCCGCGACTGCCACCTCCCACCCCGCTTTACAGCTTTTCTTCCCGCGGAAGCAAATCGTGTCCGTCCATTGCCCACTTCACTCCATGTGATGTGCTGCCGCCGCCGCTCTTTCCCTCGCTTTCCCCTCCTCGCCCCCTCCGCCTCTCCCGCCACCCGCCGCCGCCCATGACGCCGCCGCCGGCTGCCGCAGACGCTCTCGGCCAGATCCTGCACGCCCTGCTTCCGCCGCTCCTCTTGGTGGCGGCCTCCGTCAAGGTGCTCCACTCCCGATGGCGCGCGCTCCACGGCACGCTGCTCGCGCTCCAGTCCTCCCTCGCCGCCGCGCCCGCCTCCGCCGCCGCCCACCCGCTCTTCGCCGACCTGGTGGCATCGCTCCTCCCGGCGCTCCGCTCCCTCCACGCGCTCTCCGCCCTCTGCCAGGACTCCGCCCTCCCTGGCGGGCGCCTCCGCCTCCAGAGCGACCTCGACATCGCGGCCTCCTCGCTCTCGCTACTCCTCCACGACCTCTCGCTGCTCCTCCGCTCGGGGCTCCTCTCCGTCGATTCGTCGGCTTCCTCCCCCAACGCCATTGTGCTGCAGGTGCCAGCCGCCGCGGCGTCCCGCGCGGACAAGTCTCTGTTCATCCGGGACTCCTTTGCGCGGCTCCAGATCGGGGGGCTCGACCTCAAGCTCAAGGCGCTCACCTCACTGCTGGAGTTGCTGGGTAACGACCCCGCTGCCGAGGCCGCTCAAATCGTTGCCAGCGACGGGGATGTCGCCGCGCTTCTCCGCATGCTCGACGCATCGTCCCATTCGGCTCTGCGGGACCGTGCGGCAGCGGCCGTGGCCCACCTCGCCACCGCCTGCGCCGCATCGCGGAAGGTGGTGTTCGACGAGGGCGGCCTTGGCCCGCTGCTGCGCGTGCTCGACTCCGGCTCGGCGTCGGCCACGCGGGAGCGCGCCGTGGCGGCCGTTGAGGCCATCACTGCCGACGCCGGCAACGCTTGGGCTGTGTCGGCATATGGAGGCGTGCCCATCTTGATTAATGCGTGCCGTCTTGGCTCCGGGTCCCAGGCTGTGCACGCCCTCGCTGTAGCCGCGCTCAAGAATGTGGCTTCGATCGACGATGTGCGCTCAGCATTGGTGGAGGAGGGTGGGTTGCTAGTTTTGGTTGATCTGCTTGCAAGCGGCACTGCTGACACGCAGAAGAGTGCTGCTATCTGTCTCTGGTCGCTTGCATCCTTGGGTGACCATGAAACGCAACACCAGATTGTCCAAGCAGGTGCATTGCCGCCGTTATTGCAGTCCCTGCAGATCGCATCTGACCTGGATCTCCAGGATTCTGTCCTACGTGCTATCCACGCACTTGCAGTGGTTCCTGCTGCTGCCAGAACACTCTGTTCATCACCGCTGTTCTTTGCACAACTTACAGACCTCATGTGCCGTGGTGGTAGCATCCTGTTGCAGCAGATGGCCGCAGACATTGTTGCTGACCTTGCACCTGGCGTGAGCGATGACACCAAGCGGTGCATGGCACCATGCATTGGCATGCTGGTTAAGATGATGGAGGTGGCTAAGCCTGCAACAGTACAGGAGTCAGCTGGCCGTGCACTGCTTGGTCTGATGACCTTGAAGTCCAATCGGAAGGAATTGGTCAGGGATGAGAAGAGTGTGACAAGGCTAGTGCAAATGCTTGATCCCCGAAATGAGGAGATTGACAAAAAGTATTCGGTCTCAATATTTCTAGCACTTGCCATGGGTGGTGGGAATGGGACACGACGCCGGCTTGCAGATGCTGGTTCTTGCCAGCATCTACAGAAGCTGGCTGATACTGAGGTGCCTGGTGCAAAGAAGGCTTTGCAGAAGATATCTGGCAATCGACTCAAAAGCTTACTCTCCAGAGGATGGAACAACTAGTCCATTTGCTGCATTGAGGTAACGATTGATCTTTTCCTACATCTCTCTTTTTGATGATGCTTCTGATTTGTTGTCTTTGTCGACTGGTTGAGTGAATATCAAAATTACAAGCAACTTTCCATGTTAAGCCAACAATTTTAGCTGTTTTTTTTAAACTGTTCACATTTTGAAAATGTGAATGTTTACAGGGGAAGGTTACCCTGTTATAATCTGTTATGTTGTGCCAATGCCCTGTGATTGTTGGAGGTTGGAGTGGTGAGATGGCCACTACATGGACGCATTGGGCCACAGCGCTCGTAATGTGTTGTTAGGTCTACACTTTGTAGCTAATATTTTAATTGCTTACATTTTGCAAATGTAAATGCTTACATGGGAAGATTGTCCTGTTATAATCTGGTGTGTGCTGCCAATGCCCTGTGATTGTGGGAGGTGGGTGGTTACATGGCCAGTCCATGAGGGGATCAGGCCATAGTGCTCATCGTTGGACAGGGTACATGCGTTGTAGCAGATAAGCAGCACTGCATCTGTGAGATTGTAAGTTAGTGAGGATGCATATCTGGTGTGTGCCTTAAGATAGTAGCAACATTGGATGCAGATACAGAAGTGCATTGAGGGAGGGAGGGATGGAGATTAGTGGAAAGGAAGAGGAAAGTAAAAAAAATAAAAATAAAACAATTACAAGGAAAGTAAAAAAACAAAAATAAAACAATTACAAGGCTGTTTATGCACTCAAGAATTTTCCTTGCCTTAGTTGTCATCGCAGAAATGGTGGTGGTGTAATGTCAATCTTTAGCTTCACTCAAAAATAAGTAAAATCATGTCTATTGTGAAGCTTCAGAAATTGGAGTTATGCATGTGGCATTCTTGGTCCTTTGCTAAATTAATCTAATATAATGTGAACTGTAGAAGCTTTTTAAAATACTTGCAGAAAACAAAAATACCACTGATGTGAAAATTTTTGAAATGATAGAAATTTGAGGCATGACTTGTATTGGCAAGGGGGTAAAGCAAATGTCTTATAAGTAATTGTGCCTTATGTTACTTGTGTCTTACTCTTTTCCAGTCTTTCCACAAAGCATGACAAACAAATACTTGTCTAAAATTCTAAATTTAGTTGTGCATATATGCTTGTTTTTTTAATCTTCTTGACCACCATCCTATGGTTCATAACTAACGATACGTACTCACTAAGTCCTCTTTGCAAATATAGTGTGCAATTTTATGGACTGTTATGTGAATAGCCGCTTTTTTTATGGGGACAATTCTGCAGCTCATTGTGATTGCCATTGTCATTCCATCTGATTCTAATGCAGTACCAAAGATGTTCATCAGTATTCCCTCCAGTCAAAAATAAATATCATTTTAAAATGCATGCAGGCAAACTATTTTAACTTTTGACATACAATATCTTTTTGATTATTTAGGTCAGACATATGAAAATGGTATGAGTACATTTGTCTAGAAAAATAAATTCATAATATTTTAATTTTATTGGACTTTACAAAGTACGTTACAATAAAAATTGGTGATCAAAGTTACGGAGATCGCGTCAATATCCAAAATGACACTTAATTGTGACAGGAGGGAGTAGCTTATTTCTCTCTGCATGTTATGTAAGGTTGTGTGTTGCACGTGGTAGAGTATACAAAACCACTAATAAAAAAACACAAATCCTTACCAAATTGTTGATAAAGTCTGAATTTGACATTTTTGACAAAATTATAAGTTTATTACCCTTTTGTTCCGATCGCTTCCTCCGTTGAATTTGCTCTCTAGTTCCCTCTGACTTACTGAAGTCTTTTCATCGTGAGTCAGTGGAACCTATATCAGTAAAAAGAAAGCTGTGTTTTTTTTAACCCATTAATATTACATTAAAGGTTGGTAGTAATTGAAGACGAAGTACTAGTTCCAGCCTCCAGGCCATTCTTATTATTCATGCATTGCATACGTTGTGACGCTTTATTAGCTGTAATGTATCATGTTTGAGCTTCAATGTTGTTGCTGATATCATGTCTGGTATACCTTTGTGTTTCGTTATAGTTCTTCTATTCCTGTAATTCACTTGGGCGCACTAATTCTTATGGCTCACTTGCATTCTTTCCAATGTGTAGTTGAAGAGAGCCCAAATGCGGAGATCTTCTAATTATAGAAGAAAGCTTAAGTATTTAATTAGCAGTCATCATACAACAACACGAGCAAGAGAGCGAGGAGTTCTCAGTTTCTATGTGGCCAAAATATGAACAGTAGCTGATATTTACTAGTATATTGACAAATAGAAGCATGGATGCGGCATTTTAGGAAGTATCCTGAGCTTCTATTTTTTTTCCTTTTTTTTTTTTTGTCCTTTTCTTTTTTTGCCCTTTCTTTTTAACCTTTTTCTCCTCTACCTCATGTGTCCCTCACCTGACTTGTGAAGTTATTATTTGTTTGTGTGTTGATTTGGAATGAAGCAAATGTTTGATCTGGCACAGGACACATCTAACATGCTACTGTACCCAGTGTGCCATTGAATGAATTCCTGTGGGGTTTGGGGCTCCACAAGCACATGTTTGGTCCTTGGAATGTGTTTGGTTCATGGATTTGGAATGTGTTTGGTTCATGGGATGATAGTAGATTGGATGGTTTCATTTAATTTAGATGGAATGATCTGGATGAGATGGTACAGGTTTATTGTTTGGTTGGATGAATGT
Organism: Melocanna baccifera; assembly: GCA_036346265.1. NCBI lineage: Eukaryota > Viridiplantae > Streptophyta > Magnoliopsida > Poales > Poaceae > Melocanna > Melocanna baccifera. The sequence continues at coordinate 2,083,306 of CM070700.1, forward strand.
GATGGCACAAGTTGTTGATTAGTTGGTGGGATGAGAGTGGGTAGGATGATCCAAGTTTGTGTTTGGTTGAAGGTATAAAGATGAATACGAGTAGATGTGATAACCTTTAGTCCTTAAGTGGTGAGATTACCATTTGTAGGGAGCATGCATGCTGTCGCCATGCATGCGTTCACCCATTGCATGATGGAACTGAATTTGTAGTTGTGGTTGTATTCTCAAGTGAAATTGTGGTCCAGAAAATGTGAGAAATTGTCATGTGAACGCTTCCTGCTAGTAGGAACTGGCTGATTCCAAACAATGAGCATTTCTCTTCTATTTTAGTCTACAGCAAAGAAAGGCATGTCAGCGTATAATTGCATAGTACAACTCAGCAAGGAATTATGCAAATGCAGATGCATTGCCCATGAAGAATATTTTTAGACTTGCCGTGACAAGCCAAAATATATTATATTAGCAAGGTACAAGGAAATTGCTTGACAATTGAAAGAGTAGCAGCAGTGTAGCAACAGTAGTCATGTAAGTTTTAGAATTATCTTCACATGACTAGTGTAATGCTTATGAGCAAGCTTGATAGTGAGGTATTTTCATCCTAAAGAGCACCACTTAATTTCTGGAGCTTGCTTGTCCTTGCTCAATGTTTTCTCTACTTCCTCAAGTGGTTTTGAACCTGATCTCCAGTGACATTCACCTATAAATACTCTTTCAAGGCCTTTGCACAATTTTGAAGGTAAACTTTCTTGAAGCCAGTGCAGGTTTTAGTGCCACTAGCCATAATATTAGCCAAGTAGTTCAGCACAAACGTAGACATTGCATTTGTCCAAACAACCCCACCACCAGAGTTACCCTCATGTTGGTCCAAGTCCATTGCCTATTAACCATATCAAATGTATCAGAAGCAGCAAAACAAATCACACAAAGTAGTAAAAAGAACACCTATGGCATGTAGGCCACGAAATTTTGGCGCAGTACTTCTGTTTGATTCGAGGCCAAAAGTTAGTCCTTCCTGAAAAATGTACCGCCCAATTTTTGGAACTTTCGAATTCCGGTAGCACGGCTTCAAGGGTGCAGTCATACTGCTCTGCAGTAGTTCCACCATTCAATTCTCAGTACTACCGTTTTCAAAGAGATTAAGTGCTTTAAAGGATGTTCTCTAGAAAAAATGTACCGCTAACTACATGTCAATATTTCTGAATTTTGATAGTTCCACACTACCATTCCGATCATACCTCACTACGGTAGTACCGCTATTTACACACCGGTACTACCGATTTTTCTAACAATGTATAGTTGGCTATCACTTTTAATTTGAAGTGTATGCATGATCGTAAATTGATCCAAATGGTACAAGAGCATGCTATCAAGTTACCTACTATGATCCCTCTTAATAATACAACATTTAACCTATAATCCGGTCTTCTAACCTTTCTCCTAAGACTAATAAAATCAAAAAAATGATCCTAAACTATTTGTACCTTAGTCTTGAACCATCTTGGTCTTTAGCATGCATCTCACATTCGTCATCGGGACTAAATCTTTCAAATACTCAATAAATATATTAGTCTCATATTCACATAATGCCATTAATTACTAAAACTATTTTTAGAGACATAGATGCTTTCACCTACGGGCGTCGACGTGGAGGCGCTTGGCCTCGAAGGCGGCCGCTTCGAACGAGGATGACGACGATGATCTCTTGGCCAATGCATCATACGAAGATGATGAATGAGGGCGAAGGGGGCGGCCGACGGCGGCGACAAGGGCGAAGGGGGCAACCGACGGCGGTAGAACTACGGTGGCGGCTACAAGGGGACGGCCCAGCGGTGGCAATTAGGGCAATTGACGGCACTAATTTGCTAGCTCACCAGCTGAGGGGATCGGGCCTCAAGCCCTCATGGGCAAGGCATCCATCTGCATCTACCCCCTTTCTATTTCCAATTTTACCCCTGAACCCTAGGCAAACTGAGGGTATTTGTGTCCAATATAAAAGCTGTTTGGTTCAACTGAAACTAGACGGCTTGTCTGGTTTTTTAAAAAAATTGGTGGGTTCATCCTATTTTTTTTTTGTCTGACTGCATGGACGGACTTTAAAGTAAACTGAGCTGGTGTAGTATTTGGTTCCGATTTTTACCAGTTCAACCGACGGTCTGGTCCGGTTTTCTTAACTATGGCTTGAATAGCTTATGAGCATCGAGCTTTTTTATAATTCTAGATACATACTAACTCTTACCAAGCTTACTCGAACTGAACTCGAGCTCAAACTTTTTTATTGTTGAAAATTAGTTATGTTAAATTATTTTTTGCTATTATCGAATTTACTTAAACCAAGCTTGAGCACGAGTTTTTCTTATTGTTGAAAATTATTGCATATTAAATTATTTTAACTATTATCGAGCTTATTCGAGCCGAGCTCTAGGTTCGGACCCTAACTCAGACTCGCTCGAGCTCGGCTCGAACTTAGGAGAACAGACTCGCTTAAACTTGGCTCATTTATAGTCTTAATCATGACAACGTCTCATTTCTAACCTCAGAAGCCAGCCACGATAGCATTTGCCACAGCCACAGCCCAGCTCAACGAGTGTTCTACTTTTTTCCCCTTTCCAATCTGAAGGTTGAAATGATGATGGCACATTGTCATGTAATTCCTCTGTGCAAAATGTAAGGCATGTGCCCATATTTAACAATATTAACTTACCGCTATTTTGTTTTTCTTTATTTCATTCTTTTTCCTATATTAGCGGAGGGTTGAATCTGTTCGATACAAGAAAGGTGCACGTCATTACACTAGGGCACGAGCAACGTGTGAAAAAAAAGCCGGAGCTAAGAAACTTTTTGAGAGCTTGGACTCGGTTTGAGCTATTAGAGCCTTGAGGAGCTAAGTATTTTTTTTACTATTTATAAATTTTATCTTTTCTGATTTTTTTTGGCTCTTTTGAGCTTTTTTGTTGGTTCCTTTTTTCGTATTCGTTTGCATTGTTTGTGATGGACTAACATATTTTTTCTATTTTTAAATTTTTTAAAATTAATTACGCCAAATAAACCATCATCAGGTACAATGTCATATCGGTCAGTTATAATGCAATTTCAGCTATAAATCACTAAATTTCAGCCCAACCGAACAGCCTCTTATCAGTCTTTGCTTACCTATCAGTGAGCTGGAGAACTTAGCTCCTTCGATATTGTACATGCTCTTAGAAGAAACAAACATGAATGGGAGTTAGGGAGGCGCATGATTGGATTGCGAATCACACGCCGAGGAGACCATTTTTTTTCCTTATTTTTCTGGAGACAAATCGAGCGTGGAATGGCACGGATTAATTAGTTATGGGGGCTAGCTTGTCTTGCTAATTACCTTCAAGACAAAACTTTGTTGGTTAATACATGTAAGTGCGCACGTGAAGCCATTTCAGTTTGTTTGGTTTAAACCAAATTGGTTTTATTCCCAAGTTTGCTTGGCTGGATACGGAAATGGACTGGGTTTACGATTTATATTCCACACAGCCAGTTCGATGCTGCACATTTTTTGTGTTTATGATATAAAGCTCAGGTTTTATGATATAAAGGTTTCTATTTGATTTATATAAAGCAAATTGCTAAATGCTAGTAGTCGATCCGAAGTTTCTCCTGTGGTCAATCATGCATGACTTTCCCTGCTTTATCACCAAAGTACCAAATAAACAACCTAATCCAGATAAAAGGAGCAAGTTGTGTTTTTTTGTCTGGTACAAGATGAGCTTCCTTTGGCTATAATCCACTTTACAAAATTGCAAAGTCACATACTTGAGGACACTCAATACTTTTAATTGATATTGGGTGTGGGCCCCATGGACTCAACCAAAAAAATCGCTCCAAAACATACTCACAAAGATTTAAGCTCCACTGCATCGATGGAACACAAAACATACAGCGATCGTGTACTCACTATAGGCTAAATAGGAACCATTCCCTGCTATATGAGTGCTTATGTAATTTCTACCAGTGCAGACCTACAAAATCAAGACTCAAAATTGAACCATACTAAAGAAATAATATAAAGGAAAAAAATCACAACATTTATTTTTCTTCTGATGAACAGATTGGAGCTTTCATGTTTTCAGGATAGCAAATCACTCGGTTCGAGGCTCTGTGCCATTTTGTTGCCTTTACAGGGGATGGATTCACTTATCCTAAACCAGCATTTGATAATGGAGCGAATTGTGACCAGAGAAAATACGTTCATTAATGGGCAATTAAAAAAGATTTAAAAAATAATGTAGATACAGAATGGCATGAAGTAATCACAATGGTTAAAATATTCATTACTCCAGTAGATAGAAATATATTTTATCAGTTTATTCATTCAAATTGAAACAAAAGCTAGCTTTGTTGCACCTTACAAATTATTTGACAACATATATACCCATATATGTTTTTCAGTTTTTTCAGAAACAAAATTCACTGGTCTTTTGAGAAGAATTATGCCTGAATCTTGCATCTGAAGGAATCAAATGGACATTGTTTTCAGAAAAAACAACAACAACAACAACAAAGTACGACACCACATGCAGAGTGCAGTGGCCGACCCAGACTTGGATTATAGGGGTGCGCAGACCTTTAAGATATGTATTAAAATTAGTAATTAATTGCATGTAATAAACTTATAAACATGAGAACGTAGAAAAGTGCAACATGCCTTAACATTAAACAACGGAGAAATAGAAGTACCAAAATAATGAAGTAGCACTCTGAGCCATATTTGTCAAAGTAGCACTCAAATATGAACAAAGTAAAACTAGTTTTACCACGTTGATGCACTTGCACATAGTAACAAAGAAATAGTTGCTTGCTGGACACGACCTGGAGCGGCACGGGTCCTCCCTGGCCGTGTGCCAATCTAGAGCGTTCCCCACTTATTTTATCTTAAAGTTAGTTTTTTCTTCTAGATTCTACTTTTTTCACTATACAGTAATTTTATTTTTTTCTATTTTTTTAAATTTTTTGGGCTTTTTTGCCTTTTCTTTTTTCTCGTATTCCTTTGCATTGTTCGTGATGGGCTAACATATTTTTTCTATTTTTAAATTTGTTTAAATTTAATTATACCAAATAAGCTAACTCAACTACAGTAAAAAATAAACCAACTACAATAAAAAAGTTATAAGCTATCGCTATTCCGAACACCCCCTAAGGTCCCACCAACTTGTGAAAGAAAGCTGCAACGATTTAGGATAAGACTATGGGTGAATTTTTTTATTGTGGTTTATAGTTTTTTATCCTAGTACGAGCGTTTATGTGAATGAACCGAATACCGATAGGCCGATAAGCTCCTTCGAAAAGGCTGCCCCGATAAACCACTTTGAAACGGCGACGAAGAAGTTGTCTTGTTTGTTTGTTCGAGAAAAACTATAAGCTATAAGCCATAACCTGAAAAGAACTGGACCATGTATTTCACAACAATGACTTTTCTAGTTTTCTTAAGCCTTTTAACAATCACTACAAGGAATCCTAACTATTGCAACGAAATACATTTTGTTGCAATATTTAAATTTATTGCCATGAATTATTTGATTGTTACGATAAATTTGTTATATTGCCACAATTCTAAGATGTTGTGATAATTTTTATTTTTGTTGCAATAAATCGATTATATTGCAACAAAAAAATAAATCATTGCATTAACTAATTACTATTACAATAATTTCGTACTGTTGCGATATGTATATTCTATTGCAACGAAAAAATTATGACACAACACATTCAGTTGCAATAGTTAATGTAATTGTCATGAATTATTTGTTTGTGGCGATACAATATTGCCACATTCTAAATTGTTGGGATAATTTTTATTTTCGTTGCAATAAATCGATTGTATTACAACGAAATAATGAATCATTGCATTAACTAATTACTACTGCAACAATTTCATAGTGTTGCAATATGTATATTCTTTTGCAATCATATATCAGTATATCATAATATATTAGTTGACTGAAACATGTATAATCAAACTGTGAAAAATTGCTTCCAACAAATCTAATCATGTACCGGATTCAATTCCCACCAAAACTTGTTTAGCCTATGACATGCGCCATTTTTGCATATTTTTTCAGTCATTTACCCCAATTATTTTTCATATCTTGGGACTATTTATCATCATTTATACGCTTTTCTATAATTAAGTGCTCAAATTGGACAATTTTATATTTTTCAGCAGGCCAACACGACCAAGACACATAAACGATAAGTATGGACTACCAGGTTAGCTCCGTACAAATGTACACATCACCACAGATGCATAGGATCAAACTGCGATGAAATCAGACTTCCAGAGGGGCCAAAACAGAAGAAATCATATTGTGGAAGGATCTCATTATAAATTCCAGAAAGTCCAAGGACTAAATCACAAAAAATAGAAAATTCCCTAATGCTTCTTAATCTAGTCGCCGACCATGGCAAGTATTTGAGCCCGATTCTTCATTTCTTCCTTGGCCCCCCTTTTCTCTTCCTCCCCTTACCATCTTCTCCACAACCGATGCCAGCGAGGCTGGGCTAGACTCGCCAGTGGCCGCCACCATCTCCTCCCTGTTCCTCTGCACTCCCTTCACCACCGCTACATCCTTTCTCCACCAGCAGCCCTCCTCCTCTGTGCCACCGGCGGCCACCACAACTTACCACCTCCCACACCAGCACACCACCTCTCGTCCTTCCTCTCTCCAATTCGCCAAAATCCTTCGGTCGCCACTGGCATGCCTCCCAGTTCCTCCCTTTGCCTCTTCTTCACCGTGCCACCTGTTAGTGATATGCCCTAGAGGCAACATGGAGATGTTGTATATATCACATACTATGTTTATGATACATTACTTTGTTCCTTGGAATAGACATCATCATTATTGATCAATGAGTATGTGACTTATTCATGAGACTCTTAAATACTAAGATGTTGCTATTTCTAAATGATCCCTGGTCGTATATCATATGAGGAACAAATATGATTCAAAGACAAAGATCAGCATATGTATTGATTGATGATCATGTCTCATGGATCATGGTATGGTGATACCAAATCAATAATATGGACATGTGTTAGTGAACATATGTTGGATAGACTGCCATGAGACAACTGCAGAGATTCCATGTGTCATCGGTTGGTCTCAAGTAGTGTTTATGTAGAGTCCTTAGACTTGAGGTCATCATGGTTCCCAACATGAGTAGTAGCTTATTTTGGGACTACTAATCACTACTCCGTGGCTGGGTAGTCATAAAAGTAGTCTTCGGGTTTGCCATGAAACATGTAGTGGGATGTGAATGATCAAGATAGAATTTGCCCCTCCTTATGGGAGAGATATCTCTGGGCCTCGATGTAATGGATTATGAAAGTGCATGGCCATGCCAAGGTGATTGAGGAGTCAATCACGAGTTTATAATCCATCACGGAATCGAGAGAGTGATTGAGCTATTAAGAGGATGACACAGTCTCGCCTTGAGCTCAATCTATATCGTGAGGCAAAGGGATTCGTACATGAGAGGACATTACGAGTTCAGCCGATATGATCTTTACATATACTTTGGGGTTAATATGTCTTACTAGAGACCGCTATTAACATGGTAACCGGAAAGGCGTTTCGGGTCACGACCAAGTATCGTGAACCTCTGGTCGCACGCTTAACGGGTTGGAACACTAATTCGAATATGATTCGGATATGGGCTCAATTCGGATAGAGATCCGAATAGACTCATATTGGGCCTCGGTCCACGAGGCCCACGTGAAGGTCTATATAAATGGAGGCGAGGGGCGGAGGGAGGTGTGCTGTTAACATCTAGCAAAACCCTAGCCGCCACCTCCCGAGCCAAACCCTAGGCGCTCACGAGTGCTAGTACACTCGCGATCGGCGTTCCACCCGGACGTGTGGATACGGTGGAGGCGCTGCTCGTTGCGTTGCGATCTTGATCGGCGTGCGTGGAGAGACGATCTGTTCGGGACGATCGGCTACTTCCACTACTACCTCGGCGCGAGATTGGATCGGTTTCAATTCTTCTTCCATTGCGCTGCGCGTCTAAGTGGTAACGATCCATGATCCTTCCTTAGCATGATGTTCTTGGGTGCGCGGTAGAAAAGTTTTGTTTTACGCCCGTAGCCTCGCGTATTCAATAGTGGTATCGAGCCATCTTGCTTAGTTTGCAATCTGGATCGCGCATATATGTTGATATGCGATAGTAGTAGATTGGATCTATTACGGTCTAAATAAGGTAGCACGGGTTGATGAGATCAATCGGTCATAAGGGGTTGAAATTGGTATGAGTTGATAGCATCACAAGGCCAAAAAGATTAGTTCGTGCTCCTTCTTTGATGTCTGCGCGACTTGCCCCTACCGGCTGGAATCACCATCGGGGCTAGCTGCGCACAATCGATGGATCGAGCCAACGGATCGAGGTCTTGTGTTGTGGTCTCCTCAAGTATACCGATCGCGATGATCAATATGATTGATCTAATGAAAATTGAGACATTTTGAATGGCTCGGATTTGGGTTGATTTGATCGGCTCGATAAGATTTTCATAGCGATTTCATAGATGCGATCTATGTAATGCAGAGGTTTTGGTATGCCACGAAACCCGCGGCGCTCCCCCTCGACCCCCCGCCCGCTGACCGGCCAGCGGGACCGCCGTGTGTATCCCCGTATAGCGTCTTGGGTTCACATCGTTAGGTAGAATGCGATTCTACGTCTAACTTGTTTTTGCAGAGAATGATGTGAATAGTATGGCCCTATAGCTTATTTGAATGTATGAGATGTATGTGATGCATGTAACATTCGTTCATGGCCTGCGTGTCATGATTATTTCAGCTATTGTTAGCTGTATATATTGTATTTAACGACCTGCGTGTCGACCTTAATGCTTGAATCTATCTTTGTAATCTTCGATTTCTAGCTATTATAGGTAGTAGCCTAGTTTTGAGGTTACAAGCTTTTAAGCATGGTGGCCTAAAGGAGTGATGTGGAGGATGGAGATCGTCTACACCTACTTGGAGATGGATATCACCATTTTTGGGCCATACTACTTCACAGTTAAATGTGTTTATCTATGATGTTATCTATCTTATTCTTATGCAATGATATATGTGATATGTTGCTTTGGTAGGATAGAATCCTCTTAAAATTAGGTGTTAATGCCCTTCCATATGTTGCACCAAAGATAATGATCACCGCATGATAGGTCTACCAAAGTAGAGTGCCATCGGTTATCATCATCATTTGGGGTAGATGTCGGACATCTACATGCGGAAGCATTTGGTTTACTTAACAAGGTTATCAAAATAGTTTTGGACCTTGGGGCATAGATTGGGGCCGAGGCATACTAATGTCACCCAAAGTAGAGTCACATAGGGATGTGATTAGCAAAGTGTTGCTTACCCATGTCACTAGTTTTCTAGCCGTGATGCCAAAGCTCACTAGGAATTAGTGAAATGAGGATCTTTACCCACTATGTAACTTAGAGGAGTTTTGTTGCAAAACTCATAGTGGGAGTCTTTTGCTAAATAGTTTAATAAAGATGAACATAAACATAGTGCTAAACTTTGCATATTCTTGTGTTGTAGATCATGTCATTAACGCCGCATCCATTACTTTTAATTTGCGATCTGTTCTTGAGAAAGAAAAACTCAATGGAACAAACTTTTGGATTGGTATCGCAACTTGAGAATTGTTCTCAAGCAAGAGCGCAAGGAGTATGTCCTTGAGTCTCCTTACCCGAAGACTTGCTCGATAATGCTCTGTGGCTGCACGGAGAGCTTATGAGAAGCACACGAATGATTGCCTTGATGTGAGTGTCTCATGCTTGCCACAATGTCCTCTGAGCTTGAAGCAATATGAGAACACAGATGCCTACAATATCATTGTGGGGCTACGTGGTATGTTTGAGAACCAAGCAAGGGTGAGAGGTTCAATACTTCAAAGTCCTTATTTGCGTGCGAGCTTGCGAGAAGGAATCCGTCGACCCTCATGTGATTAAGATGATTGGTTACATTGAGAGTGCGGAAAAGCTTGGTTTTCCCTTAGCCAAGAGTTGGCTCGATGTGATTCTCCGATCGCTCCCCGAGCTTTGAGCCATTCATAATGAACTTTCACATGAACAATCTTGACAAGACCTGGTGAGTTGCATGGGATGCTAAAATCTGAGGAAAGCATTAAGAAAAGCAGCAATCATGTAATGATGATGCGAGAAAGGCAAGGGCAAGCCCTATGTCAAGAGAATCACGGTCAAAAGAAAGAAAGCTCTGATGCGATCGCGGCGGTTCTAAGGCCAAGAAAGACAAGAAAGGCGATGCTCATCTCGATGCGATTGTTACTCTGTAAGCAATCGGGACATTGGAAAAGGCGCCCAAAGTACTTGGAGGATCTTGAGAAGAAGAAGGGAAGTATGACTTCCACTCCGGTATAAATGTTATAGAAATCAATCTTGCTACTTCTTCCACTAATTCTTGGGTATTTGATACCGGATCGGTTGCTCACATCCGCAAATCGTTGCGGGGCTAATAAGAAGTAGAAGTTTGAGGAGGAGCGAAGTGGATCTTGGCGTTGGCAATGGAGCAAAAGTTGCTGCGGTAGCTGTTGGCACCATGCCATTGTCTTTACCTTCGAGATTAGTTTTGGAATTGAATAATTGTTATTGTGTTCCATCTCTTTCAAAGAACATTATTTACGCTTCATGTTTGCAAGCGAAGGTTATGACTTTAAATCTATGGACAATGGTTGTTCTCTTTATTTCAAAGATATGTTCTATTGTCATACTCCATTGGTGAATGGGTTATACGTTCTTACACTTGAAGGGTCGCGGTCTATAACATTAATGCAAAGAGGCAGCGTCAGAATGATTTGAATCCACGTTTATTTGGCACATCGCTTAGGTCACATAAATGAGAAACGCATGCGAAGCTCCATAGAGATGGTATTCGCACTCATTTGATTTTGAATCATTAGAGACATGCGAATCTTGTTTACTTGGCAAGATGACAAAGGCACCTTTCACGGTCAAGGTGAGCGGGCAAATGACTTATTGGTACTCGTACATGCGATGTATGTGGACCAATGAGCTTAACGACAGAGGTGGTTTTGATGACTTCATAACTTTTATCGATGACTTTAGTAGATATGGGTATATCTACGATGAAGCATAAGTCGAATCCTTTGAAAAGTTCAAAGAATTCCAAAATGAAGTGCAAAATCATTTAGGCAAGACAATCAAGTTTCTACGATCGATCGTGGAGGCGAGTATTTGAGCCATGAGTTTGGCAATTATCTAAAGGATTGTGGAATTGTTCCACAATTGACTCCGCCAGAACACCTCAATGGAATGGGGTATCGAGCGAGAAATCGCACCTTATTAGATATGGTGCGCTCCATGATGAGCCAAAGTGATCTTCCGTTGTCTTTTTGAAGTGCGCTCTTGAAGCAGTAGCGTTCACACTAAGCGAGGTTCCATCAAAATCGATAGAAAAGACACCATATGAGATGTGGACGGGACAACGTCCTAACTTGTCTTTTCTTAAGATTTGGGGATGTGAGGCTTATGTAAAACGTTTACAATCGATAAGCTCACTCCTAAATCGATAAATGCTTCTTTATCGGGTATCCTAAGGAAACAAAAGGATATTACTTTTATAATCGAGGAGAAGGCAAAGTGTTTGTCGCAAGCATGGTGTCTTCTTAGAGAAAGAGTTTCTCTCAAGAAGGGATAGTGGGAGCACAGTGCAACTTGAAGAAATTCAAGAAACACGATAACGTTTCAGCTCCTCTGGAACCACAGCAGGATGAACAAAGCGTTGAAGAACTGTTGTGGACACACCAAAGACCACGTAGGTCGAAAAGGTCACGTCGTGCACTGAGAGGTACATGTTCTTGACTACTCAACAACGGGACATATTGTTGTTAGACAACGATGAGCCTAAGACCTATGAAGAAGCAATGGTGGGACGGACTACGAGAAATGGCTTGAAGCCATGAGATCGAAATTGAATCCATGCATAGTAATCAAGTTTGGAACTTGGTTGATCCACTGATGGTGTTAAAACCATTGAATGCAAATGGGTTTTCAAGAAAAGATAGACATAGATGGAAATGTTCACATCTATAAAGCGCGATTAGTGGCCAAAGGTTTCAAACAAATTCAAGGTATTGATTATGATGAAACTTTTACCCGTCGCAATGCTAAAGTCTATTCGGATCATTCTAGCGATTGCTGCATATTTCGACTATGAAATATGGCAAATGGATGTCAAAACAGCTTTCCTTAATGGAAATCGAGTGAGGATGTGTACATGACACAGCCCACGAGTTTTGTCGATCCGCAATCCGTTGGAAAGATATGCAAGCTCCAAAGATCCATTTATGGATTAAAGCGAGCATCTCGGAGTTGGAACATTCGTTTTGATGAAGTAATCAAAGGGTTTGGTTTCATCAAGAACGAAGAAGAGCCTTGTGTTTACAAAAGGCTAGTGGGAGCGCACTCGTATTTACGGTCTTATATGTGGATGACATATTCTGATCGGAAATGACATTCCTTTGCTCGAATCTGTTAAGTCTTCATTAAAAATAGTTTCTCTATGAAAGACTTAGGAGAGGCAGCATATATTCAGGCATCAAGATCTATAGAGATAGATCAAAAAGGCTAATTGGATTAAGCCAAGATATGTACATTGACAAGGTGTTGAAAAGGTTCAACATGCATGATTCCAAGAAAGGTTTTCTACCTATGTCACATGGTATAAATCTTAGCAAGAATCGGTGTCCTAGTACACCGATGAGCGGGATAAAATGAATACGATTCCATATGCTTGGCTATTGGGTCCATTATGTATGCCATGCTTTGTACACGTCCGGATGTTTCGTATGCTTTAAGTGCTACGAGTAGATACCGATCGAGATCGGTGAAAGTCACCTGGATTGCCGTAAAGAACATCTTGAAGTACTTGAGAAGAACTAAAGATGTGTTCCTTGTCTATGGAGGTGAGGAAGAGCTCGTTGTAAATGGTTACACCGATGCTAGCTTCCAAACCGACAAAGATGATTTTAGATCGCAATCTGGATTTGTGTTACTGCTGAATGGCGGTGCGGTAAGTGGAAGAGTTCCAAGCGTGACGGTTCTTGATTCTACAACGAGGCCGAGTACATAGCGGCTTCAAGGCGCCAAAGAGGCTGTTTGGATCAAGAAATTTATTTCGAGCTTGGTGTGATGGCTAGTGCCTCGGCCCAATGGACCTCTCTTGTGACAATAGTGGGGCCATTGCACAAGCCAAGGAGCCTAGATCGCACTGAAGTCCAAGCACATTTTACGGCGATTTCATCTCATCCGCGAGATAGTGGAGAGAGGCGATGTTAAGATATGCAAAGTACAAGCGGTTTGAACATTGCAGATCCGTTGACAAAGCCGCTTCCCGACCAAAGCATGAGGCTCACACTAGAGCAATGGGTATTAGATACCTACATGGTTGACTCTAGTGCAAGTGGGAGATCATTAGTGATATGCCCTAGAGGCAACATGGAGATGTTGTATATATCACATACTATGTTTATGATACATTACTTTGTTCCTTGGAATAGACATCATCATTATTGATCAATGAGTATGTGACTTATTCATGAGACTCTTAAATACTAAGATGTTGCTATTTCTAAATGATCCTGATGTCGTATATCATATGAGGAACAAATATGATTCAAAGACAAAGATCAGCATATGTATTGATTGATGATCATGTCTCATGGATCATGGTATGGTGATACCAAATCAATAATATGGACATGTGTTAGTGAACATATGTTGGATAGACTGCCATGAGACAACTGCGAGAGATTCCATGTGTCATCGGTTGGTCTCAAGTAGTGTTTATGTAGAGTCCTTAGACTTGAGGTCATCATGGTTCCCAACATGAGTAGTAGCTTATTTTGGGACTACTAATCACTACTCCGTGGCTGGGTAGTCATAAAAGTAGTCTTCGGGTTTGCCATGAAACATGTAGTGGGATGTGAATGATCAAGATAGAATTTGCCCCTCCTTATGGGAGAGATATCTCTGGGCCTCGATGTAATGGATTATGAAAGTGCATGGCCATGCCAAGGTGATTGAGGAGTCAATCACGAGTTTATAATCCATCACGGAATCGAGAGAGTGATTGAGCTATTAAGAGGATGACACGAGTCTCGCCTTGAGCTCAATCTATATCGTGAGGCAAAGGATTCGTACATGAGAGGACATTACAGTTCAGTGATATGATCTTTACATATACTTTGGGGTTAATATGTCTTACTAGAGACCGCTATTAACATGGTAACCGGAAAGGCGTTTCGGGTCACGACCAAGTATCGTGAACCTCTGTGTCGCACGCTTAACGGGTTGGAACACTAATTCGAATATGATTCGGATATGGGCTCAATTCGGATAGAGATCCGAATAGACTCATATTGGGCCTCGGTCCACGAGGCCCACGTGAAGGTCTATATAAATGGAGGCGGGGGGAGGAGGTGTGCTGTTAACATCTAGCAAAACCCTAGCCGCCACCTCCCGAGCCAAACCCTAGCGCTCACGAGTGCTAGTACACTCGCGATCGGCGTTCGGCCCGGGCGTGTGGATACGGTGGAGGCGCTGCTCGTTGCGATCTTGATCGGCGTGCGTGGAGAGAGACGATCTGTTCGGGACGATCGGCTACTTCCACTACTACCTCGACGCGAGATTGGATCGGTTTCAATTCTTCTTCATTGCACTGCGCGTCTAAGTGGTAACGATCCATGATCCTTCCTTAGCATGATGTTCTTGGGTGCGCGGTAGAAAAGTTTTGTTTTCTGCTTCCGTAGCCTACGCGTATTCCAATACCACCATGTCTCCACCATTGGTCGCAGCTCCTCCACCAACTCCACCGTGCATCGTCGCTTGCATCGTCCTGCCTCCCTCCTCAACTGCCACAAGAATGAGCCACCACCCCCTCTTCCCTCTCCTCTGCCGCCCCTCTACTTCCTTCATCTCCATCTCGCCGGTGTGCCCCTCCCTCTCCATGTGTGTGCCACCTCTCCCGTGCTGCTCCACCGACCAACGCCTCTCCACCGGCGTGCCGCTGCTTCGGTTGCCTCACCACCTGCACAACTCTAGCAGTGTGCCACCGACCCATCACTGATACGGGGTCGTCCGATCTTCTCAACATATGATTGGATACTTACAGGAGTCTTGATGAATCGTAGTGATCCTCTAATGCCAGTGCAAGGGACGAACACTCTTTAATCCGCCAAAACACACTCGCGTTGATTTCGCCAACCACCAAGCGAAGATCGATCGTGCACCCAATTCCCAGTGGAAAGGCTGAAGGATCTTGATTAAGGAACACACCTAATTCTCCATAGAATTTCAGCAATCAGGAATAACACGAACAAAAACTTTAGTGGAATGATTTTTATCAAAAGGTTGTTTGTCCTCAGGAGAGGGGTGGTGCTACCTTTATAGGTGCCCACCATCCCTTGCGCCCACATGTTGGGCCACACTCCCACACATGGGCTTAGGGTTTCCCCACACGCACACGCACGGTCTAAGGTCTTATTAGAGCAAGCTTCATCCATATTTTCATCTTTATTTCATATATATCCAATATCTAATTCATTTCTATCATCTTTGATAACCTTTTCTCAAAATTCTAAAGTATCATCAAAATTCAACTTCAAATTACCGAAATTTGTCAGGAATCCAAGCCAACATTACCGAAGTTTTGGTGATTCTGGTAATTTTTCTACCCTTCGAAATTTTTCTCCAAACAAAATTGTTAACCCTGTAGCTAGCTAGCTCACACTCAATCTCAGTGAATGTGCCTTGGCTTCTCCCTTCCTCCTGTGACTCCTCACTAGCACAGCAGTCCAGATCTGAGACAATAACGATGAATTGCAAATGGAGAGGAGAGAAACTTGGCGACAACAAAGAAAAGGTGAGGCATGGGGAGGCCTGATGTGGGATTTGGATGGCGAGCAACTAGAGGTAAGGAGGATATGGAGAAGGAATGAGGACCAAGAAGATAGGGGTAGGAAATAATATTATATTTCTCTCTACAAAAACAATAAATAATATTATTAAAAGGGTATGAGTATTCTACGGCGAAGAGTCACCAAATTGTAGTGTGTTTTAGCAAAGCTATAATTTTTCGGTATTCTAGAGTAAGGGTGCATTTTTTTGCTGATGTTTATGGCTTATGGTTGTGGTTTTTGAATTCTGTCCTACTTGTGAGAGGCAGTACATAGAGAGAAATAGTCGCATGCAATTTTGACTAGTACAGCTAAACTCTCTACAATTTATACTACAATTTACCTGTAGACCCCGTCTTGAAAAAACACGCCGTTTAACGGCGTGTTACTGTTCACTCGTACAAAAGCTGTAAGCTAGAAGCTACTTCGGACCCAGCCTAAATACCACAAAATTGTATTATCCTATAGCCAATTTTGCCAAAAAAAAATATCCCCCCGTTGCATAGACACAAACAATTATTAATTTCGTTTTATTGATCCAAAAGCTTCTGGTGGAAGCTACGCACTATATTGATTGGTATTTGGTATTCATGTTTGTTGGATTAGCATCTAATGGTAGATGATAAAAGTGATTTTGTGACACTTTCTTTAATTGTGTTTTGCACTTAGACAAGAGATAGGATAGAAATTCGGTAATGCACTGGCTGGGCATCCAACGTGAGCCTTTTCGCTCGGACAACCCATTTCACTAGCCACATCAAGTAGAAGCTATGCAACACTGGACACATCGAGTAGAAGCTATGCGAAACAAATGCCTAGCAGCCCTACTACAATAAAAGCAACTACACTGCCTCTCTCTCCCTCCCCCCATCATGCGCTTGCATATGGTGACGCTCCAGCCATCTACTTCTTCGACAAGGTCTGGTAGTTGCCCATCCTAGCACACCTGTGCCGCACTTCTCTCTACCCACTTTGGTGCCCTCGTTATTCTCCCAACCTCAAGCCACAACCATCCCTACCATGCTCACTGCTTGATTGTCCCTCTCCCATGACACCCCATGGTGCGGGATCTTGCATGGGAGGAGGTCATCGTCGCCAGATCTGGCTAAGAAAGGGGTGATGTAGTACGAGAGTGAGGCGTCGCCGTTAGGACTATTCGTGTCTACTAACGAAGAGGCACCGAGCCTGTCGTCGCTGCAAGATTGCACCAGATCTGATAGGGAAGGAGGTCAAATTTGGTATGTTGCAACCATCTGGTCAATTTGTTAAAGCAACTTTGTAATTTGTTGCATTGGGTATTTTATTTTATTGCAATGTGTCTTCTCAATTATTGTAGCATGAGGGATTTTGTTGCAATTGGGTTATGGATTTGTTGTATAAGATTATTTTTGTTGCAGTTGGTTGTTCGTTAGTTGCACCATTTTTTTGTTGTGATTAGTTGTTTGTCATACCAAGATTTAGCCAATCCGAATCTTCTGTGAATACCCTGCACTATTCTCTGAATCAGTAGATAGTGCTTACAGGTACATGACTGAATCATTTCATACACGATACATTTCACAGCAGTATTGCAATATCAGAGTTTAAATAAATCCACATCGAGTTCAATTTTACATAGGGCCGACAGGCCAAATGATTACATCACAAAAAGACAGCGAAAACTGAAAATGGGAAGGCACACTCCTTCACAGACAGCGACTAGGGTAACCCAAGTGGAACTGATATTGGTTAGACCCTAACCAATATTGAACCCACTCAATAGTTAGTATGGTTGGCCAGACTATAGGAGGGGCTAGACTTCCACGCACTAAGTCTAATTGCCATCGTTTTCTCCATTGTTATCTTGATTCTCATAGAACACAAATTGATCTTGATTTTCAAATTTTAGAGAGCTTTGAGAGCAAGGGTGAGCACACACAACCGTGCTCCATAAGCCAACATACAAAATGCATTCATATAAGTTGCAAGGCTCAACAAATAGTGGGTCAGTTTCTTTTATTTTGTGGAAAGCAACATTTGCAAATATTATAAGTAAAATTTCCTATGACCTAGTATTTTATCAAATCATGTGTATCGTTTGAAGTTATGTAATAATTATAGTGTAGACGATTTCATCCACCGATTATATGGTTCTATCCACTAATGCTAAATTTTTGACCATTGGGTTACATCCACCCTACTTAACCATCGCTGGAGTACATCCCTCCAAGAAAAATTTAAATTGAAGTACATCCCTTCAACTTATTTTCTCCCTCTCGCAAAGGTTTGTAAAAAAAGAACTAATTCGAGAAGGTTTCCATGCATGCTCTTGACCGTGCATACGGTTGTTTAAATAGTTTATACTCTACAGAGATTGTACATCTATACTCACAAGAGATAACCCGTCTGCTATATTTCGCATGTTTTCTTTGACATGCAGATCAAGAGGATTACCACATGACTTGTACAATGCATCTAGCGAAGGATTGCACCCGATAAGGTTTCATCTGGAGGAAAGCTATATCTACCCCACGCAGACCCCTCTTGCGCCACATGGCGGCTTAAACCAGCATCACAAACAGTGTCCACGATGGCTTAAACCAGCACCACAACTCGTGGGTCACTCCAACGATGCTTTCCCCTACTGCGATGTAAATTAGTTAGCCAAGCCTACTGTAACAGCCCAAATTTTTCTTTAAAAAAATAAAATAAATAAAATAATAAATAATTTAGCTTAAAATAAAAATCAAAGTTATTTGGTTGCTTAAAATTTTAAAATTTTCGCTAACCTAATTTTCTGCCTTAAAGAAAAGAGCCTCTCTGTTAAACAGAAAAATATTTTACAAATGAAAATATCTAAATTTCAGTAAAAAATATTTTTATAAGTTCAAAATAGCTTTATAAACTTCTATCAATTTTTCTAAGATTTTTAAGCTTTATTTATAATTTATTGTATTATTTTAAAGCTAGAAAAAGAAAAATATTTTTAAAAATTAAAATATATGTCAATTAATTCTAAAATTATTTTATTTAATCTTTTCAGGTTTCAAGGATCTTTATAAAAAAAAATTTGAAATTTTTCTGAATTATCTTTTTTATTTTTATTTTTCTTTTCTCTCGCCTCCTTTTTCCTTTCTTCTTCCTTCCTATTTTCTCCAGTAGCCTGTTCGTGCAGCACGCAGGCAACCATGAATGCGTTTCTCTGATCTCTCTTTAAACCTCTATAACTTTTGATTTTCTCAACGATTTTTCACGAAATCAATTACATTCACTTCCTCTTATCAAACATCCTTCATTCCCCACCGTTTCCCTTATCATTTATGAGCAATTTCGCGAGAACCAACCCATATCATTCAAAGACATGCCACGTCGATCTCCCTCCTCGAACCTCCTCAGCCCATATAAAAGGGAGCACCGTGAGCCCCTCCTCATCCTCACTCAACCCCGAAAATCTCAAGTTCCCACTCCTTTCCTCTTGGCCGTAATCAAAGTTTTACTTTTGTATTCCAAGCGTCGTTCTTCGGCATTTTGTGCCTCGTCAGGTGGAGCCCCACCGCGTTTGACCACACCATTGACTTCGCCTCGACGCGTTCTACGTAGTGCTCACCTCGCCTTCACCGGAGCATCGTCGTTAACGTGGGCCAAATCGGGTCGCCGTTCCTCACGTCGCCACTGACCGACCATGCATGCCCAATCAAAACCAAGGTGAGCACCATGTTTCTCCACGCTCTATTCCTCGTTTCGCCGCAAGTTTCGTGCGTTATCTCCTCTTTGTTTGGCCGGAACGTCGATGTCAGCCTATCGGCTGTATAAACTCTTGTCCACCGCATTTCGCTAGTCTGTTGGCCAAGACGTTTGCACCGTTGAGTTTGTCTCGACACGTTTTACACTGTGCTTCCCTCCGTTTGTCCAAAAGCCTTCCCTAAATTTTTGCGCCCGACACCTAGCCATGGCCGCAAATGGCACTTCGCGTCCCCGTCTGTGCAGGAATGCTTTCAACAATCCGTTCACGTCAAAACATGCCAAACCATCCCAGGTGGTTACCTGTCAGACGGTTTTGAATTCGCTTCACCGAGCAAAAAGATATCGAGTTTTTCGTTTTTCGGTACTGTCGTCGTTCAAACGACGATTGTGTCGTCTCCGGTAAGTTTTCGGCTTAGCCGATAATTTTTCTAGCTTCGCCTCGCCGCATTCTAGGCCATGCTCACCATACTTCTCCATGTTCCATTCCTAAAAATTATTCTCTTCTCCAACCCTATGCCATTGTCGTCGTAAACATCGTCACCGTACTCCGTTTGACGTACAGTCACATCCTACATGTGCCTCGAGTCGTTAGCAACCCATTTTGCTTGTTGGCTCCACCTCCTGTGTCTTTTTCCACCGGCGGCATGACAAAGAACTACTCTATGTTAGTTTTGCGCAGGAATATTCCACAATATTCTTTCAGAATATTCCTGATTTTTCCTTTTTCAGAATTTCCTGAACCGCCAAATTTTCAATCGCTCGTTCTACTCCATCCGAACTTTGAATTAAGTGATTCAAGTTTCTAAATTTATCTAAATTCTTAATCTATCTTTCAGTTTATATTTTATACTTTTTATATTTTCTCGACCGGCCATTGGCTGGGTCTCCTCACCGCCGGAACACCGTCGGTACCACCGCCCGAGTTGCGCCACAGCTTCACCTCGCCGCCAACCATCTTCCAATCACTTGTGGTAATACACAAGAGCACCAACTGTCGAGACCCGAATATGCAAATTCGGACTCCCTGTGTATTCTGCTAGTGCACACAGTCAAACATAGATGTCATCACAACCATATACACGATAAAATAAAGGAAAAGCTCAAATATCAATAAATCTCAAAAGGTACGACCTTATGGTCAAGCTTACAATAGATTAGCGCGAAGGGCTTAACAAAACTAGCAGCGAAAATTCAAAATAAAGCGTAGCGGCCAATCGACAAGCCCACAGGCTATCGAGTGGAGAACGAAGCCTAATCTGTGAAGTCATCAAACTACTCTCCTTCTGGAACCTCTAGCTAGTGATACTCATCTTCCTCAACTGAGCAACATTGGGCATAAAGCCGTGAGTACATTGGTACTCAGCAAGTCATTTATAACAAATAAATGCAATATAGTATGCATGTCTTACCAAAGAAAGGCTGAAAGGTTAATTTGCATAAATGACAGTTGAAGGTAAATACAGTAAATAGATTGAAAGCGAACTTTAAGTAAAATAATAATAAATAAATAATCAAAGGAAAGATATAACCACTTGCGGACCTCCCATCCACAAGCTAAACCAACCGCTTATAGACCTCCCATCCATAGCTAAACCAACCGTGGATTAACCATCCACTGTCCAACCATAATCCATCAGTTTTCACAAATAACTACCCCTCGTGTGAAATCACCGAGCATTGTCCATGACCGAGGACGCGGCTATTCGAATAGCTTTACACTTTGCAGAGGTTGCACAACTGTACTCACACGATGTGATAATCCTCACGTTAAAGATAATCACAACAAGGCCTTTACAAAGTTCGGTTACATCTCAATCCGCCCGCTAGGGTTTCGCATCACACCCCCCTTGCGCCACATGGAAATCAGCAACTATGTTCATCTCAATGGCAAGATTAAAGTTGAAACCTCCCAAATTAGTCAGCCAGGTCCATCCCATACTAGACATGTGGTTTGCACGGTAAGGCTCAGATCAATGGCGCACAAAGTTAAGTCCTTAAGTCTACCCGGACGAGACTACCTCATCCCTCGAAGTGCTCCAACACTATCCCCTTTACTGCACGATCACTCGCCCGAGTGCAAAACCAATTTGTATAACCACCGCCGATGACGCACCAACGTCATGCCATAAATTTTAATAAATGTGGCACCAACCACAGTTCCATATCTCATTAAGTCAAATTGTTAATTCACATGTGATGATAAACCCAATCGGAACTATAAGAAAAGCTAAGCAGTCTATCGTACCAGCCCATGTGACAAATAACCTAGCATCACTAGTATGTTTCCCAACCTATAGTGACAATGGTATCATGGCATTCCAAATAATCAAGGAGGGATGAATTCAATTGAGACGATAACTATCAATACAAGGGTTTGAATAAAAATAGCGATGCAATGTAATTTAAAATAAAATAATTAAATAATAGATTGCAAACTGGGTTCAACATGATCAAAGGACACGACTTGCCTTGGTTATGCTCAGTGAGGTATTCTTGGTCTTCAGGCGTAGATCCTGCTCCTCCGGAATCGAGATCTAACGAGAGAGAAAACGACTGAAACAAGAAAAACACATAAAATGCTAAGCAAAAGAACTTTAAAAATCATGAAACTAGAACCAAAAGCTAGAGCTCGATTTTAGATGAATATAGAAAAAAGAACGGGTCAATCGGAGTTAGGACGGAGGAGAACGGGCTCTCGAAAAATAAACCCTAAAGATAAATTGGGAAATTCGAAAAAGTTACTGTGCTGTGGACCGGGCGCACGGGGAACTCGGTCTACGGTGAACCCGGCGCACAAAATAGTACCCACGGCGGCGGTCTTGACGCGGGGGCTCGGCCCGGCGTGGCGGTGCGATGCTACCACGTGGCTAGGGCTGACGTGGCATGCTGACGTGGCGCTGACGTGGTTGACACATGGCTACCACGTGTCGGGTAGGGCTGACGTGGCCGGCCACGTGGTAGGGCTGACGCGGCACAGCTCAAGCGTGAGCAGCGGCGGCGGGATCCAACGGCGGAGGTGACGACGCGCGGTGTGATCTGAGCCTTCGGCTCAGATCCGGATGGACGGCGGCGATGTGGTGGCGCGGAGGTGGGAAGGCGGGGAACGCCCACGCGTGGCGGCTCACCGCGCGGGCGTCGCGGCGTGGTCCGGCGGGCGCTCGCGGGCGAGGCGGCGGCGCGGGGTGACGCGAAGCGACTTCGGCGACGAGGAACGCGGCGGAGGGGCTCACCGCGGGGTAAGCGAGGTCGTCGGTGGCTCGGCGGGACGGCGGCGACGAGGCGACACGGGGCGGCGGCGGGACCAGCGGCGCGCGCGAGGCGAACGAGCGAGGCGGCTAGGGTTGGCGGCGACGCACGCAAACCGAGGCGTGGCGGCGGTTTTAACACGCGAACCGAGGTGAGTTCAATCCAAACACGGCGCGGACGCAAAGCGGGCTCGGTTTGGACGGCACTGATGCGGCCACGTGGCTAGGTCCGGATCGGACGGCGGGCACGCGCGGGTGCGGGTTAGGGTTACGCGCGCGGGCACGGGCGCGGATGGACGCCACGTGGCAAGGCGGAGGATCCGGCGGCGCGGAGCGGGCGGGGCATCGGACGGCTGGGGGCGAGCGGCGCTAGGGTTTGCGCGAGGGCGCGGGTGGGTAATGCGGATGCGGGGCACGTGGCAAAGGGTGGGCATCCGGCGGCGGAGGGAGAGACGGGGCGTGGGAGAGGGAGAGGGCAGCGGGGTGGCTGCTGCGTGGCAACAGAGAGGATCGGGCGGCCGGGACATTTTCCAAAATGAAATTCTTTTTAGGAAATTCAAATAAATTCCCAGGAGCTCTAGAAAATAGCAAATAAATCCTAAAAATTCACCAAAAATACCAGAAAATTCCTTGAGACAAAAGGAATCCAAATAAAATATTTTCAGCACATGTTGAAGTTTATTTTATTCATATTAAATCAAGTAAATTTCTAAAATTCATTTGAAGCTTGATTTAATTTCAGAAAATTCCAGAAAATTTATTGTTGAAAACAAGGTTTTAAAAATCCCCAAAAATCATGATGTTACACCAACACACTCCTCGCAATCCCCTCTCTCTTTTCCTCACCTCGCCAACCGCCTCATGCTCCGCACCGCTAGCGAGCCCACAGGCTTCGTGCGCCGCACCGCCGTCCCTACCCATTGCCGTTTGGATGGTTCGAATGCCCCCCAGGACCAATCGGACTATCCAAACTCCTCTAAACTTTCAGATGGTTCAAACTTCTCCGTGCGTCATCACTGTCCGATTCCCATCTAACGGCCTCTACTAAACCCTTCCATTCTCTTGCCCACTTGGCAAGTCATGTCTGCATCTGACCCATATGGTGTGCCACGTTAGCACCTGACCACTCCCGACCACTCTCTAGAATTTTTGACCATCGACCGCAGCTATCCAAGCACATGGTGCTTTCTAACTATAGCCTTCCACCATAGCTTTCGACCACCTAAAGATTCACCCAATATAACTACTCCAACCACGGTATAAACTTCAATCCTTTCAACCACAATTGTTTTTCCGACTACAGTCACTCACGACCACAGTCACTCCCGACTACTATCGTCTCCATCTACCTCCGACCATCAACTACAACTACTGTAAACCGCCGACCACTCTAAACATCTGACCGTCGTAAGTTTCCGACCGCAATCGCTTCCGACTGTTGTCGCTCTAAGCATCCAATCACCATCGCTTTCTACCATTGTCGCTTTCGACCACTGTTGTTCATTGTCATCCCGACCACACACAGAACTCCTACTACCCTTGGCTCTCGACCACTATAGTAATCACTTTTACTAGAATGCTCCTCGACCACTGTACAGTTTCGACTGGGTCTTCGTCTGAATCTTCGACTTTGACTTCACCCATACATAGAGTCATTGTCTTCGACTTCGACCCCCGCAACTTCAACCATTTATTCGACAATGGTTTCAACCACAGCTTCGACTATGCCTTCGATTATGGCTTCAACTACACACAAATACTGTAACTTTCGATTATTTTTCCTTCATAAAGAAAAGAATTCCAAGAATTCCTTTTATTCATTTCTTTGGAATTCAAACTATCAAAAGTCGTTCTCCTTCGTCCTAACTCCATTTGGATCCATTCAAATTCCCAAATTCAAATTCTATATCCCACTATTTATTTCATAATTTTTAGATTTTATTTGGATTTTATTTGAGTTTAGTGTGTTCTGTTTTTTCGCGTGTAGACTACGACTAGTCCGGAGAGTATAACTTTAGCGAACCTCAGCAAACTTCGAAGCAAGGCAAGTTACACCTTTGATCATGTTACTCCCAGTAATTTAAATTATTTATGTTGATTTTAAAATTATTATTCACACGTACTTTTATTCAAATATTGTTTAAATTTAATTTAAATTCTAGTTGTACCCAGATCTTTTGTGTGTGGCCAAATTTGACATTGAACTTCCTTATGTCTTGTCACCTTAGATGAAAATCTAGTTAGTACAATAATATTGGCTAGAAATTTTATAGAATTGCTTAGGCATGCTTAAAATGATTTTAAGTGGGAATATTTGTTTCACAACAAAAGATGATTTATAAAATGTATTCTTGATTTCGATGAGTCATGAAGGGTTATGAATGTTTCAAAGAAAAATATAAAAACTTGGATTGGACCTAAGCTAATGGTTAGGTGGTGGGTGCTGGCATGCACTGTTGTTCGGTGACACAATGTTGATTATCAGGCACAAGTGGTATGTGGTTTAAGCCTAAGTCAAGTTAAGGATCGGTCTGTGAGCTACTATTGTAAAGTCACGCCGTACTACCACAAGTCTAGTATGGGACAGACCTAGTTAAGTAATTTATGAAGTTCCAAACATAGTTTCGCTATAGACTGAATATGAGAATGGCGTAGGCCGTGAGAAGTCTCACATGGCACAAGAGGGGGCTCCAACTTGTGTATTCAAGTTGTGGTGAAATCTTAGTGGCGACGTAACTATTTTGGCTACGGAACATTGTAACAGCCTTGTCATGATATACTCACCGCACACCAAAGAAAGTGTGTTTATCCGGTGACAGTATATGATGATCATATCTTGTGGGTAAAGCTGTACAACCTCTACAGAGTGTGTAATCTATCGTGGATAGCCGTGTCCATGGTTGTGGGTAAGCTGAGTAAAGTTTTTCATGGATTAGACTTTAGTTTTCAAAATGGTTTTTGAAAAAACCTATGGATGGATGGAATCCATGGGATATTAAAAAGCATATGGATTGATGGAATCCATACGAGATCTTTTGGAAAAGATGGAGCAGGTGGGATACCTGTGAAAAGGTTAGTGTTTGGTCGGAGCCTACACTAACGATATTATTTTGTTAAATCATTATTTCTATCTATTGTATGAAATTCAACTTTTGAATTTATTTACAGTATTTACTTAAATTCTGCTTTATGCTCAACTAACCCTACTATGCCTTCCATTGTCAACCCTTATGCATGCATGAACTCTGTTAAACCTCCTGGTGTAACTTGTGGAGTACTTTATGTATTCATGTTGCTTCATTCACTATTTTCATAGGACTTCATCAACTTCGGTGAGAATAACAACGAGTAGGCTACGTCTTACAGTCATTCGCTTGTGGGCAGGCAAGATGGGCTGCTGCTTTACTGTTCTTCTTCCGCTGCTTATATTTATTTTTGGTATATGAACCATTAATGTAAACTTTGGCCACCAGACCTATATTTAGTTAATGAATAAATGTCATTGTGTATGATATGAATATTTGTTATCCACTGTGTGCACTAGCTTGATCCTGAACTAGTGCGATTTACACAGAGGATCCAGGAGTTGTTGCTCCGGGGTCCGATACCTACACTTCGCTAGCTTGTGGTTTGTACTATTTTACCAGAAGAGATCATCACAGGATTAAGTCCTTAATTTGTCCAGGCGGTGCATACCAAAAACCACATATTCTTGTGTTACATCCATACCCACCTTTCTTACCATCCGCCCATACAGGTTAAGCATGTTTTTAGGATTTTGTGAAGCATAAGATAAGTTATATCAAAGTATCAGTCATTTACATCCCATGACTGTCCCAAATAGGATTTTATGTTTAAAAGAGATGATGCTCAGGGTAGCTACAACCCTGGCTTAAACTCAACTAGCACGGCTCATAGTTATAGATTATCAGCTATGTAGACATAGTACCTAGGGTCACAATTAGAATGGGTTCATCAAGTTGTCAAGGATTGGCATAGCTATGTATAGCTGCTCTAACAATTTTGGCAATAGCTAACTTACAAGTAACATAAGATTGTACATAAAATAAAGCATGCATTTCAAATAAATTCAAATGGACATAATTTGCATAAACATGGGAACAAAATGATCAAATGCTGACTCACCTATGTCTATGGTCAAGAAGTCCTATGGATCCTGTCAGTGGCTCTGATTCTTGAAACCAGATTTAAAAGATTTTTAATCGAGGTGGAGTACACCAGTCAGTGTCACATAAGTGTTAAACTGGTACGGGCCCATTGGTCAGCGGTTCATTAATATAAACTAAACACGGTCATTGACCACTAATGAAAAATTAATGCTAATGATGTGGGAACAGTGCATTGTCTTCGGCCGATCAGTGGCGTGGCTCACCGGCAGCTAAGAAAGGCCCAGTGTCGCAGGAGCATTCCAAAAACGGATCTAAGGGGCTCATGTGCACTTAGGGGTGAAATGACGCAGTCACATTTGGCCTATGCGGCCACCGGCGGTGAACCGGGCGGCGACAGAAATAGGGCAGGGTACACAACAACAAGGCCGACAATGGGAGCTCAATTAAACGGGAGGGAAGCTTCTAGGGAATAACAGGAACTCACCAGAAAAGGAATGAAGGCTCAGGGTTGCCTAGGGTGGGTTGGCGACGGTGAGCTCGAGCGGCGGAGAGCGGTGATTGGTGTTGGAGCAGAGAGGTCAGCAAACCTCTAAATTGGCATTGGGGCAATCTTCATCTTGTGGTGAGGGAGCTTCTAGTGAACAGAATTAGCCGGCGGTTATTGGAATCGTCGGCGAGGTGAGACGGCCGAAGTTGGGGAAGGAAACTACGTCAGTGCGCTGCAAAGAAAGGGGGGTTGATTAGGCTTCACAGAAGCACTAGGGAGGTGCAAGGAACTCAGGAAAAGGAGCAATATTGCTTGCTATACTCCTGAGATGGATGGCAACGGCGACGGCCGGAAAACTACCAAGCAGCGGCAAATTCGGATTTCTGGAGTGTTGAGAGGGGGAGTGAGTAAGTTGGATGAGGATTAATCGCGATTTTATACTACAGAACCTAAGTGGGGAGCGTTGGGCGTGATTAAAGTGAGTGACGAAATGGGCAACGTGCACTCGATTACCTCTACCACGACTTGGGTAGGGGAGGGGGTGGCGCATGCGCAACTGTATCTGAAGGTTTCATGTTCCACATGGGCGGGGTGGCGCTAAAGCAACGGAGCGCGGGTATGGTTGGGCGGCGAGGATGCCACGGGACAGAGCTATGAGCGGGGCGAGGCGGGGCCAGTGCAGGCGGAGCAAATGTGGAGGGAAGTCAATGCTCTGCCTCGGCTGCGTTGGCTCAGATGCAACGGCGAATCCTCGGAGAGCTACGCCGCGACCGCGACGGGGATACGACAGAAAACGACGGGCAGCGGGGCTAGGAGGGAGGAGGCGAGGATCTAACCTTGGGGAAGGTGTACAGGGTGGCCATGGCGATGCCACAGGGAAGATTCGGCGTCGGTCGTAGGGAGGGGAGGCCGGGGTGGTAATGAGTTGGCAGCGTGCACGGCGGAACAGAGGCACAAGCAGTGAGCGAGCGAGGAAGGGGAAGAAACGGCCGAGCGGCCGGGTCGTTGGGCCGACTGGGACACGGGGGCTTTTCGCTTTATATATATAAAGGGGTATTTTTTATTTTTTTATTGAAGAATAAACTGGTTAAGCACAAAACTAAGACCGAAAATCAATGCCTGCTTTTGAAACCCAAAAAACCAATTTAATTTAAAATTTTGCAATACAAGCAACGACAACATGCCCTAAAAATCGGGATGTTAGATTGTTGCAAGCATGGAAAATTTTGTTTTATGTTCACCTGATCAATGTTACACCTCATAGTAAATTTGTTGTGAGCGTGTGTAAATTCCCTGTCAGATCTATTTCTTCTATAGGCACCGAGACACTGGGACTGCACGCCAATGCGCTACTACCTCTTGCTTCCACCGGCCACACCTGAACACTCCACGAGCTATGAGGGTGCGCAAGGAAGAAGCAGGGTTGGATGTGGTGTGTTTTTGTTGGGGAATCGTAAGGTGCAAGTCACACATGGATATGATCTAACAACAGATGTAGCATATGGAGCTATCGTCTAGATCGAACGTCCGAGCTCCCTGAGTTCAAGCGTGTCTCAAGTTCATCTCTATATTTCGAATCTGGATATCTATATATCAAAACTTATATTTAGGGATTTTCATAGGTCTAAAAAAAGATTTTTGTGTCACACTAGACACTGATGTGGCATCTATAAGGTGTCGGTATGGACAGCTCCTCCATTTCTAACCCCTCTAATCTCTCATCCCTCTCCTTGCGGCGGCGGCACGCTGGACGTAACCAAGGCTGCGTGTGGCCCATCTCGAAATATCGATCGATCTTTGGTCGACTTGTCTCGTAGATGCTCGTTCTTGGGCTTGAATAGATTTGAGTCGCTAGCTAGAAAGATCAGATTGCCGATGCAGCGTTCGTACCCTCTACCCGATACATACTTGTGCTAAGCTAGAAGCTAAGATGCGGTGAATTAGCTCGTACGTGACGATGTTGACCGATTACAATGCCAACCGCCCTCGCTTGTGCGGCGGCGGCAACTGCCTGCCTGAGCTTGCGTGCTGTAGCAGCACGACCACTACCATAAATGTAGCAAATTTTCAATATTAAATTCACCCCTTCTATCGGGACCAAAAAAAAGTAATCCCTCGTATTTTTTTTACTTGACTTAATATGTACCATCCCACCAATAAATTTAAAATTATTACTATATAAAAATTATATTATTAAATTTATCGTTAAAAATACTTTCATAAAATTATAAATTTATTAGTATATCTTAATATAAAGTTATAAAAATAGCAGTCAAAATCGTATCTCGAAGACCGTAAAAAATCAAAAATATCACGTAAAAAATAACAGAGAGTACGATTTAACTCTTCATAAAAATTCATGGATTTAGTACATAACATTACATAAAGCATGTAAAATTTCAACATTAAATTCATCCCTTTTTATCGAGAACAAAAAAAAGGAGAGAGGAGGTCAATCTTGCAATTTTCATGTGTCTGTTCATATGCACTAAAAGTTACCTCGTGACCAAGGCAGCCGGCATTCCCATATGCCAAAAGTACATGATACAATGCTTCAAAAAAATCCACAAAAATTTATAGATTTAATACACAAAGTTATATAAAAGTATAAAAAATTTCAATATCAGATTCGTCCTGATATCAATCAAGAAGCCAAAAAAAAAAGAGACAAGCATACAGTTCATTTGTGGGGTGTTCAAAATAGCGGTGACTTATAATTTTTTACTATAGCTAACTTATTTTTTATTGTAATTGAGTTGGCTTATTTAGTATAATTAAATTTTAAAAATTTAAAAATAGAAAAAATATGTTAACCCATCGCAGACAATGCAAAGAATTACGCAAAAAAAAACCACAAAACCAAAAAAAACAGAAAATCAAAAAGGCATACAGTAAAAGAAAAAAGCAAACGCAGAAGCCAACGAGCTTCTAAGCGCTGCCTTGAGCAAACAATGGAATATCTAATCCGTTCAACAGTCTATTGAAATGATTTTGACTTGGCAACAGCAATTTTGCACCAAGCATAATTGCCTTTGAGCATTTTTGGATATTGACCAGAAAAACTTATACCTACCATGTTCCAACCAGATACAAACAGTAAATACAAATGATGTGTGCATTTAGGAAATTGAGTGAAATTCCAACAACAAGAATGAAATACAAATGTGGTGCTGCTTGTTTACATATTCCAGATAAACATAAACCCGAAGAACTAGCTATTAACATATGTTCCATCTAATTTGAATGAAAATATTTGTTCTAATTTTGGCATTAAATTGGTAAGTATAAATTGATCTCAACAAAAGTGGTAACTATAAAATGTCGAATGGTGTATACCGACACAAGATAGCAAATCTGTGTACCCACAGCCCACAGGTACCGGCAATATCAACTCACTCCATGCTAGAACAGCAGCTGGTTCTTTTGCACAATTATAGCTGTTGTTTTTAAATTATAGCCTGTTTGTGAGAGATAGTATACACAGAGAAATAGTTGCATACAATTTTGACCAGTACAGCTGAACTCGGTATAATTTATACTATAATTTACCTGTAGACCCCGCCTTAAAAAACGCACATTTAACAGAATTGTTCATCCGTACAAAAGCAATAAGTTATAAGCACTTCCGAACTAAGCCCTTATCAATAGGGTAATAGAGTTAAAACAATTAGTCCAGTGAGATAAAACATGGCAAAGTAGCTGATATTTAGTCCTAAAATACTAATGCTGCAGTGCAAAAGAATCTAGTGGATGAAGTAAACACTATAGGATAGCAGTAGTAGTAACTATTATGTATCTTCCACTACATAGTCATAGTCTAGTCACTAAGCCATTGTAGTTGAAATAATTTAGTAGTATCTTCTTATTTACGCTGGTCCCTGCCTATGCATATATTTGCAAAATTCCAGACAAAAACTGCACCATCATTAATTATTTTGATACAAGGGGAACACAACTATCTCTCTTCACATTAACCATCAAATAGATGTAGTACAATAAAACACAATCTCTTCACATTAACCATCAAATCGACGTAGTAAAATAAGGATGCATCACAAGAAAAGTATTATGACTTTCCTTTTAAAAAAAAGAAAAGTATTGAGACCAATTGAAATTTGAAAAGCATTAACCAATGATCCACAATAACAAATTTCATACAAATAGAAGTGGACTGCATTGTGAAGAAACACCAAATATCAGCATCTTGTATCCAACTGATCAGAGCTGTCACTGTCTCGCAACACAGCCTTGCTGTTGCTGCAAATGCCATTTTGTCCTGCAGCCTGTAATCTACATTAGCTTGGATTAATTAAAATGATTGTTCAATAGTGGTTCAACAGACCATAATCACTGTTTGGGATTTTTATGCTGCAACAGAGTTTGAGTAGACACGAATTTGACATAAATTCAAAGTTACAATTTTTTGTTTCATGTTGCTTTGAAGCCAATGCAGTCAAAGGCGCACTTTTGAGGCACTAGGACCATAAATTGCATCAGGGGCAAGGTTTAAACAAATGCATGTACAACTATAAACCAATCTCACGCATCATAATTTGTTTCAGTGGCTTTGCACAATAATGAGTAAGGTTTAATATATTCTCTTCAAATATCATAGCAACAACAGAATCACACAGGACTAAGTATTTTGATTTAGAACAAGAGAGATGATTCTATACTTTTCTCAACAGTGATCATGGAAGCACTCCTCTTAAAACAAAATAGCAATTTAGGAAACGTCATTCAGCGAAAAAAAGTCTGACGGTAGTTAACTACTTTTAAAAAATCTCACATGATATACCTCCAAGTTGGCCGAAGAAAATTATCAAGAAGATTAGGACTTGTCTAATAAATTGTCGAGATTCATGGAACATGTGGAAGTCTGCGTTAGTTCTGCAGATCAAAAAATCCGTATGCTACAATCTCTAATTTGGAGGTCATGATACAACACCATGAAGATATTATCATGAACAAACAAGGCCTATCAGGCAATAGAATATGATATGCACCGATGTCATCCAGCTTAAAGCCATGACAACTTAGCTTTCAACCACACACTTATCCTCAATGTTGTCACTTGTTTGGGAAATTTCAGTGCCTGAAGTCATAACTTTCTTCTCTTCACATTCAGAGACTGCATTGGAAAAATGGCTCTTCAACACTGTAGAGATATCTGATTCTGAAGCTCCAGCCAACTTAAACCTTTCAACAGATGCATCAAGATTCTTCTTCCAATCACCAACACTGAGCTTGAACTCCACTTGAGAGCGCTCAAAAAGCATATTACCCCAGAACAGATGAATCTGTTGCCTCATTACCGCTGCCTGCTCTGCTGCCTCCTTCGGTGTCAACTCCCCTTGACCATCTGCACTGTGTTGCTTCCTCCTTTTCTTCAATACCTCATCATTCTCGCTTGCAACAGGTTCTTTTAACTCCACCATTCTCTGCTCTTCCACTTTCTCCCACATCTCTGTTGCAGCCCTCATCTTCTGCTCAGCACTATCAAAAAGCTTGAATGTCTCTGAAAAATCCCAGGTAGACAGGTCAACGTTGTCTGCCAATGCAAATGACCAATGAAGCTTTGCACTCTCAAAGTGTTGCTGGCCTAAAGCAAGAAGCCCTTCATAGAAATCTGGCTTGATTTTAAGGGCCTCCTCATACTTGTGCCCTGCAAGAGTATACCTCTCTTGAACCCAATCATAAGCCGTGCGGAGCTGAGCAGCCATGACGTCCTTTGGAGCAGATTCGTCAAGAGGGATGCGCTTCCTTGCTGCACACATATGCACATTTCCCCAGTTAAATAAGGCCAAGGCGGTGACCTCCTGGAATTTCGCTGCAGCCATCTCAAAAAGGGCTTGGGCCTCCTCGCTTGTCACCGTTTCCTCAAGTGCCTCGGAGCACAGCTCCATTCCCAGTTCATGCAGGTCCAGATGTGCATCTGCATCAATCCCAACCTGGTTCCGGAACAACTCTGCGAACTGAAGAAGCCAATCATCAATCTCAGCTTCCTTGCACTCAGCATGGCCACAATCTTTCTTCCCCGTCACAGTGTTCTGTTCAGCAACTCCGTTCTCCACATCTTGCTTTGTCACCTCAGCATCAGTTACCTCTGCCGAAGTATGTGAAGAGCAATCATCACCCTTGACCAACAACTCCTCATCCTCCGCCAGCTTCCCCTCTTCTGTTGGCAACGGTGGCTCCTGCTCTGGGCTTACTTCAACAATGTGCAGCCTCAACATCGGGAGCTTTTTATCACCTTCCTTTCCATCTTCTATAACCTCGTTGCCAACTCCATCTATGCAGGACTCAGCCAATCGGAGCTCTGCCGTGCACGTGATGGTAACTAGATCACCATCAGCATCCTTATACTTAATCAGCACCGCCTTGGACGATGGGAACCGCTTTGCCACAACTTCCCGCAGCGTCCGGAAGGTGCATCTTTCCGGCATCTGCCCGAGCCTAATGTCGTGGTCATACACCAGCTTGAGAGGCCTCCACCTCCTCACAACCTTCCTGTCAATCACCGCTGTTGCTGTCACTGGTAGCGAAGA
Organism: Melocanna baccifera; assembly: GCA_036346265.1. Lineage (NCBI taxonomy): Eukaryota > Viridiplantae > Streptophyta > Magnoliopsida > Poales > Poaceae > Melocanna > Melocanna baccifera. Next base: position 2,117,402 of record CM070700.1, read on the forward strand.
GGGCACTGGGAGTGTTAGCACTCCCTTCTGGGAGCTATCAGCAGCTGAAGCCTTGGCAGTAGATGGCGGGGAGTTGGAGAAAGGTACCAACTTGGGCGATGGCGGCGGATTAAATTTTGACATCGCGGGACCTGGTTGCTGCGGAGGCGGCGGCGGCGGCGGAGGTGATTGTTTCTTGGGGAAGGAGCGGGCAGGGAGGGATGGGCCGAGGCCAGCTACGACGGCGGAGGCGCCAAGGGCGGCGGGGGAAGGGCGGCTGGTGGGCTCGGGGGTGGAGGCGGCGGAGGCTGAGGTGGAGGAGGAGACGCGGGAGCGGAGGCGGTGGGCAAGGTCGACGGCGTCGCGATGGTCGGGGTCGAGCGCGAGGAGCGCGAGGGCATCAGCGAGCGCGAGCTCGTGGCGGCCGAGTGCCTCGAGCGCGCGGGCGCGGCGGAGGAGCGCGCGCGGGAAGCGCGGTTCAGCCTGGAGCGCGAGGGAGCACTCCTCAGCGACGGCCTTGTGGTCGACGGGGCGGAGCTGGAGGAGGCAGGCGGCGCGGTTGCTGTGGAAGACTGCGCGGTCGGGGTGGCCTCGCGGGGCAAGGCGGAGAGCGAGCTCGTACTGCCGCAGCGCGCCGGCGTAGTCGCGCGACTGGAACAGGCGGTTGCCCTCCTCCTTGAGCTCCTGCGCGCGGCGCAGGAGCACGCCGGGGTCCACCTGGTGCGGCACCGCCCCGTTCGCCACGGGAGCCGGCGACGACGGTGCCTTCTGCTCGGCCGCGGCTGGGGGCAATTTGGCGGTGGCGGCGGCGGCGGCGGTTTTCTTCTTTTTGGCGCCGGATTTGCCCATGGGGATAAGTCGAGGGAGAGGGCGGCGGTTCAGGGAAAACCGAGGGTCAGTAATGAAGAGCAGTCGATGGAGGTAACCCTAACGAGCAGGGTGGCTCTAGAACGTGGTCGAATCGAATAGGGGCAAAGATCGGGTGTTCGTTACAGCTATTGCCGCATTGTCCAAATTTTTTATGCAAACTAAATAATAATACCGAAGTTAAAAAATACAAAAAGTGGGCTAAGAATTGGACGTTGCTAACGTTAGGACGCACAATGAAAATGCTTTTATTATATGCTCTAACACAAATATTTTTAGATAATGTGCACAGTAATTTTAGTCAGCGTGTGCAAAAAAATACATTAATAATAACATAATATCCGATAAAAAAAACTCAAGAAAAATATCATCTTTCCCATTGAAATTGCATAAAACCATTAACTTAAATCTTAGCTACGTATATAAAGACACTGCAACAAAATAGAACACATAATGCAACAATTTAAGAAAGTTATTGCAATAAAATAAAAAATACTTGCAACAAGCATACCAAAGGAGGGGTCGAGCATACTGACGGTGGCAAGATGCAATGTTTGTCGGGGTAGATCATGGCGACATCGACTAGGAGCCCGCAGCACCAAAGCTTAGTTTGTGCTCGCGGAGATCACACCCTGATGGCGATAGAGCTCGACACAAGACTCACAAAGGCCACTCTTGGTGATGAAGGTTGGGATGTCGCAGGAGCTCGGTAGAGCTTGCTAACGTTGGAGATGGAGCTCACAGAGGCCATGACCGAGGTGTTAGTGGAGCTTATATAGGCTACGTTTGGGGCATTGCGTGGAGCTCAAGGATGCCACGTATGGTACTGACAAAGAAGCCATGGCTATCTCAACGGTCTCCTCTCGGATCCATAGGCATGAGTTTGAAATGGCATGTAGCAGAAAGAGCATTTGCATTCGAGTTGTGGCCTTGCACTGGAAGGTGTACATCTATTGTTAGATTAATGAGGCTGTTGATGGGTCGTTCAACACGAGTCCTCTTATCAGACATAGGAGCCGAAGCAACTCCCCTAAGAATTAGAAAACTAGGATAGAAAGGGCACTGTTAGCAACAACATCCATGCATGGACTCACTCGTGAACCACATCCAAGCCTACATGCTTGGTAGATCGACGTGCACATTTCAATGTGAGCCACAGACCCAATGGAACTTAAGTAGTTCATGATGGTTTCGGGAACTAGTTCAAAACCATGTCACGGCAAGCCGTAGGCCATAGCTAGGTGGCAAGCAATCTCACGTTGATGGGTTGCTAACACCGGGTTTGAACCTGTATGTTGGTTCAGTTGGACCAAGTAAACAACCAAAACCAAATCGACCTAAGCCTTTGATCATGGGGTTTTTGTGCTACAATTGTGGACGTCTTGCCCTACCTCTGTTTAGCGTTGCTACTGCTGCTACCTATTCACCGCCCCTGGTTGCTATTGCTTGTTCGGTTGTTCACTGCCCCCTGTTGGGAGAGGCAATGGCAACACAGTTCACTGTGATGCAATGATTTTGATTTATGCCCTCTCTTGCTACCAATGTTGTACTAGTCTTTGTTCTAATCAAATATATAAAGTAGATTACTTTTTTGGTAATGCCCTGCCTCCAACGTCCGATAGGAACCAATAGCATCGGATGCTTTTAGGCATTACATATTATCAGATCTCCGGGTTAGCAAATTCAGATCATCTATGATTCCATCGTACCATTCTCTAGATCAAAAGATAGTGCTCACAGATACATTACTGTATATCAAAAATATATTATGCGAAAACTTAATTAATAAAGTAGTAACTTATGCATAGACCGATCAGGCCAAAAACAATGAGTTGCAACAGTGGAAACTTCATACAGGTGGGATCCTTAGGACTTGCCCACATGTAGCCAACTGGGGTTCGCAATCTAGTTCTTAGCCTCATTATCTTCCAGCTCTGTTAATCCTTTTAAAGCATCACAGGGCTTGACCTTCTTTTCCTGATTGACAGAATGATGGTAATTAAGCAAGAGTGAGTACAACGGTACTCAACAAGCCATCACACAAGATGTAATAATAATACATGCAAAACTGTCAAGGGAGGCTTGAGGTTCTTTTAGTTGCTAAAAGCATTGTGTTGAAAGTACAATAAGTAAGAAAACTCCTGAGACTTAGCAATTTTAACTAAACTAGATTTTTCAAAGTTGATTATGATAATACAATAGTAATTGTAGCGTAGGTTACATCCACCTTTTACAGTGCATGGTTACCTTCACCAATCCTAGTTTTTATCACCACCGGAGTACGACCCTCCAGGAAAAACCAAAGTCAGAGCACTTCCCTATGGTAGGTTTTTATCCCACTCACAAAGGTTTTGGGAATAGAACTAACTCGAACTCGAGAAAGTTCCCATGTCTGCTCTTGACCGTGGGCATGGTTGTTCGAACAATTTATACTCTGCAGAGACTGTATACTTTACCCATAAGAGACAATGAACCTGATAGCCCTACACAATTTATTAGTCATGTAAATCGAGTGATCGTTATGAGATATTTACAATATCTTGCCCCTTAGCATCTCACCCTTATGGGCTGCCCCCACACGTAATGGGTCCTATAGGTTATGCGGGATATTCCACCATAGCAACTAGCACACTTCGAACTCCCATTTCAGCAACGCTAGCCCATTTGGCAAACGTCACCCTCCACTTGGTGTCTCATTCAAACCGAATCTTTGTTATCCTCCTACAAGTTCCCTCCTTTCCCCTACCTATGAGATGACTTTGGACTCTAGTAAATTATTCAGCCAAGCCTATAATTTGCCAGCTCGTAGTTATAATGTTTTACACGACAAGAACATCATAGAATTAAGTTTTTAATTTGTCCAGATGGTTCATACCACAAACCATAAATTCTTATATTACCTCCATACCAACCTCTCTTACCATCCGTCCAGACAGATGGGTTTTTGAGAAGCATAAATCAAGTTGTCACAAATTATCAGTCACCTACATCTCGTGAATATCCCAAAATAAGTTTTCATGTTTGATGAATACTGAGTAGGGCAATTTAATGCCCTGAACTTAATATGGCATTAAATATGACATATAGCTAGTAAAGTTAGTATTAATATCTAAGATGACAAGGATCAGATATTTCAAGTATCAAGGAATGGAATAACAATAGTATTACTTCCTCATCAAGCAGGCATGTAGCTACCTTAATCTTTAACATACATTTGCATAGTAAATTAAGCATGCAGTTTGATAATTTAAAGGAAACATAATTTCGTGTAAAATGTAGAATCAATATGATCAAAGTGATGACTTGCTTTGCTTGATTTACCACGACCTTGATTTAACTCAAAGCCTACTCAATCAGTCGCTAGTATTGAATCCTTGGTCTTCGTCTTGACCCAAATCTCGATCTTGTTCGCCCCTGTCGCCTCTTCATGATTCCTACTTTTAATTGCATGACAAACGACTGACAAACTAAATGAAACTAAGAACCAAATAAAGTCCGAATAAGTTCAAATGGGTTTATCTATAATTTGCTATGATTGAGAGGAGATTTGGTGAGACGCTCGATAGAGACGGGATCAACGAAGGTTTGAGTGGAAGCAAAGTGACAGGGTACTCTGCCAGGAAGGGTTCAAGAAAGATTGAATTAAAGGACTATTTGTGAGAATATTCCGCCTTTAGATCGAAACATAGCCGATTACAAGATACTGGGATTCGATATTTTAATAAATAGCTTCTTTATTTAATTTATATGTATTTAGACATTTCCATAAATCAGGCAGGACCTATGGACAGATGGGAGAGACTATTCAGGTAATGGGCATTACTGCTAAATGCTATCAACTTAGTGATTTGAAGATGCAGTTTTACATATGATGAGTATAATTTGATTCGGTTAAATTAACTCGATATTTCAATATGAAATATTTATCTGAGATTGCAACTGCCAACTTAATGAACCATGATGAGATAAAAATATGTAATCAATCATTTAACCAATTTATTATGAATAAAGTTGATTATTTCCCTGATTATCCAATGTATTATTAATGATTGACGGTCCACCTTTCATTGGACGAGATGTTAACATTTTAATGGGGTTCTCTTTCAAGATTGAACTGGTTATCGGTACACTAAATATTTTAAATGCTTAAATCCTGATATAAGGTAGGATGATAATCAATTGGGTAAGATTGCATTCTTACCCAACTTCTTAATTAAAGATGCTTGTTTACCTAAGGTGTTATTTTATGCATCTTTTGGCAAGGTTTGGGTTTACGATAAGTATCAGTGGCTTATAATTACTTTTGAGGGCCATCTTGTTAGTGATTGAGTCTAAGGTAAAGATTAATGGCTCCTTACTCATGTTGAAATCATACGTAAGGAAACCACTAAGTTAAATCTTAGCATTCTACAGGTAAATATGGGAGACTTACCAACAATTATTTTAAGCACTAATAAAAGAGAGGTATCATGATTTTAGAGATGAGCAAATCATGATTAACATTTTGTGTGGCAAGATTTTGTTACAATGATTAGATCTAATTTGGCATTAACAGATTTATATTTTTGGATAAAGATAGGATAACTATTATTTGGGCATCTTGAGCTTTTGATAGGATTTTATGATGAACATATGAGTTCTAAAGCAACCGGGCGAGCATTAAAGATCATCTTGAGAAGCTTCAAATCTTATTTCATGGCAATAAGCAAAGTTAGATTTTTGGTTGTTAGGAAGTTACACATGACTAAATCTATAGCATTTTTAATTGGCATAAATTTTCATTATAGCTTTATAGTCAAGTTCTTATTCCTATTATATCACATTTTGTTAGATTGCGCATTTGATTATCCTTGAAACATGAGATTCACATATTAGCTAGATACAACAGATACTGAGACATGTAATTTAGTCATGATTAAAGTCTAGTATTTTTTAATTTGCATAATCACTTAACTTAGTTTCACAACTTAGTCCTCTATTTTTATTTTCAATTACACTAATTTATTTGCCAAAATCTTTTATTTGTGAAGTGTGCTTTACCAACTTCTTATTTGAATTCTTGAATGTTGAAATCAAAATGGGGTTTTGCAAAAAGGGGGGTGTTAGAGGCATACAAGCATTTAGCTGGTCTTTTAATTAGTGGGGCCCACTAGTCATAAGAAGAGAGGGAGAGAAACAGGGGGTGCCATGTCGGTCGGAGGGGAAAACAGGGGAGGAGGGCCGCCTGGCTAGGGAGGGGCGACGCTGGCGAGGAACAGTCAGAGAGGCACCAGTGGTGGCTAAAATGGGGAGCTCCTGAGGTGGAGAGGCCATAGGAGGCAATGGCTCGGTGCGAGATGGAGCCAAGAGGAGCCCGTGGTGGCGAGGTGTGGCCGGCACGGTGGAGCCACAGGGCGGCACCAGTCGGGAAGGAGAAAGGGAGAAAGTGGGTGAGCACGAGCAAGTGTGAACCATGGGAAACTAAACTGCGGTGACGGCTTGGCTGGGGAGGTGCTCGAGAGAAGGGGGCTTCAAATAGCAGTTGGGGAGCCTCCACGGTGGTGCGGAGATGCTCCTGGTGCGCCGAATCAAGAAGAGAGGAGCCGGATCAAAGATGGTGCTAGTGATGGTAGTTTTCGGCCAGTTTTGATGAAGGATGACACTCTGGCGTGTTGGGGCGATGGCAAGGCAATTAACTAGGAGGGAGGTGGTGGACTCTCGAGAATGCGAGATGACGTGGTTGTTTGGTTCACCGGAGCGGCTGGGCTAGCGAGGAGGCTCCGACGGCATGTGCGAGCACGGGGCAATCCTGGCCCGGGAAGGAAGAAATGGAGGATGGGGGTAATGGAGAGGAGCAAGGGCTGACTTGGGCCTCCTTATAGGCGAGGGAGGGGAGACGTTAGTTGGACGCATTGAAGGTGTGCGTCGAGTGTAGAGGGCACAGTGCGAGGCGGATGACGCTGGCCAGTGCACAACATAGGCCTAGCGATGCAACGCGGCATTAACACAGGGGCTAGTGGCATTGATGTGCGGTAGGGCTAGCGAAAATATGAGCAAAGCTAAGCGGAGGAGAGGGCGAAACCGGGGGTTGCTGGCACGTAGGTGCATGAGCTGGGTCAGCCGACTGTGGGCGCCAAGGGCAGAGTAGGGGGAGGAGGAAGAAAAAGGTGGCTGGCTAGGCTAGGTGGTCCGGGGCCCAAGGACTTTTGAGGAAAAAATTTTAAAATTTTGAATTCCAGTCTTAAATTTTGGAATTAGGTTTGAATTTGAAAACTTGGTTAAAATAATTAGATGGAGAAGATTGTAATATTAGCTTTAATTTTGAGAAGATTTTGAATTCCTAGCTCAGCTTTATTTTTAAAGAAAATTTTAAATTTGAAACTTCGACTCAAACCGAACGAAGGCAAATGTTAACTTTACTTTGAATTTTTTTTATACTAAGTATAACATTTTAATTTATGTTTTCAAATTCAATTTAATTTTTAGATTAGTCAGCTCTTACCTTTTGGATTTTTATTCCCCTTATTTGAGCTTGACTGCAAAACTTCAATCAAGAGTTCGAACAAATGCCAATTTCTTGAAATACATGGAAGAAAGTGAAGAAAAGATTTTATTATTTTTGCAATTACACTAGCCTTTTTTGGGATGTTACACATATCTAACTCGGTCCTATCTTCCCACCCCCTTATCCATCCAACCTGGCTTCGTTCATCCTCATCCATCCGTCTCTCTCTAAGCACCTTCACTTGAACTCTGGCCAATCATGTCTCTGCAAGTGTTACCATGGCACCCATGCCACCATTCTCCCCTTTTCCCTCTCTCCCTCCATTTCCTCTCCTCCTCCAGTGAACCTAATCTAGCCACTGATAACTCACCTCAGCAAGCTCTGGTCACGCCGCTATCGGTTACCTCTTTAGTGAGCTCCAGTCAAGCTATCTCTGGTGAACTTCTGATGACTCCTCCACACCTTGCCACTACCAACATGCACACCCTAGTGAATTGTCAAGATTGGCCTAGCAAGATGTTGCAAAAAGGATTGTGGTGCAGTAATTTGTGTAGAGGTTCCATAAACCAAAAGTACTTTACAAAACCTGATGTCACACATGTTATCCCATAAACCTACCAGTCCTAAAAATAACTTAACCTAAAAAGGAGCAATATTATTGCACATATGAATCTTCTTACGGCAATGCCTGCACATCTTGATTGTGCTCTTGGACATGGACATAAGAACATTGTAGGAGTGATATCTTGGTCCCAATCCAGTCAACTAGTTGAACTGAACTTCTTGACTCAAGTGTTGATGTTTTATCCCTATCCAACAGGGCTGATGATTGTCATAGGGCCACCTGTCATCACATGTAGTTACATGACAACAACTATAGTGACATGACAACACCTTTAATCATATGTGTATGCATAAGTAGTACAAGTTTTACCGACTCATCGTGGACTCTCTTGGGTAACTTGGCCTGCAGCTTTGTGTTGTGGAGGACTCCACCTCCAATTAATTGCCACACCAGCATGAAGATATTTGCTAAAACCTCTTCCTGAATATATCCAATCATTGAATATATCAAAGGTAGTGTCGTTCAGGGGTCTTTGCGTGTGAGTAATAGCTAAAACATCACCATCAGACAGAATATTTTTGATATTGATTGGCTATCTAGCCTCAATGAGCATGTTTTGCAGCCTAGGCTCCGAGTTGAGATCCCTCAAATTTCCTAGATATGTTTTGAGCATAGACTTGCCTATCTTCTTTCATCCACTAGTTACAGCACATTTGATCCTCCACATGGCATTTTTTGGGCCTGCTCAGCGTTGCGTTCGGCAGTGGCGTTCAGCTTTTCTGTTGTTGTTCACTTTTTTTGTTTTTTTGATTATTTTTTATTTTAGGTTTTTTTGTGTTTTTCTTTTTTTTGTATTCCTTTGCATTGTCCGTGATGGGCTAACATGTTTTTTATTTTTTATTTTTTTAATTTAATTATGCCAAATAAACCAACTCAGTTATAATAGAAAATAAGCCAGCTATAGTAAAAAAAGACATAAGCCAACGCCATTCTGAACACCCCCTTTATCTCACGTAAGCCCAGCATTCGAAAAATGATCATCACCTATTTCTTGGTAATATACAAAATAATGTGAAAATATCAATAACTTACATTGCGGGCTAGTGGTGGACCACTAGGCACGTACGCTACCTCGCGCCGACACACCATGCCACCTCACAACCCTTTGCATTGAGCCACTGACTCAGTGGACCAGGGTTCGAGTGGAACCCTAGGTCCACCTCCTCACTTGACCGCTCTTTGTGGGCTAGGAACTGCACATGGGGCAAACATTCCATAGGATGTGACCACTGCTAGAGATTTTACAAAAAGGCCATTAGGGTTTTCCAAAATTACAAAGGAGTCATCGTTGTACTAAAATTAGGTCCTTATGACTAAAAAACTTGCATATTAGACCATATAAAATTTTGGATCTAAGTTTTAAGGGTATCCATCCATGGCAACATGTAAATTAAACTAACAGAGCTCTAGTTTTTACTACAGTCTTTTAGATTTTATTTAATTACCAAAAATGTTTTTTACTATATAACTTGTTTCTATGATTAGAAATTACTGGAAAGCCACACTTATGTATCCTGCTCAAGTAGATTGTTTATTGTTGTACTTGCATGTTTGACTCATGTGACCTATTTTTGAGCTAATTGATTGATTTATAGTGTTGTAGGCAACTTGACTACTTGAGTGGTCCGATGAATGCCTTACCGATTGGGGAATTCTTGAAGCTAAAGTATGATTGCTTCAATTACTTAATTTGGGAGATAGAAGCCAAAAATCACCTTACAGCTCATGATCAACACTGCACTCTTACAAAAAGATGGATATGTTCTATTGCAACCAAAGCATGGGTATTGATCTACATCAGGAACTAACTGTGTGTTGAACTTAGCTTGGAGCTCACAGTCATCCAAGATCCTAGTGGACTCTGGGAGGCTCTAATGGAATACTTCAATGCAACGCAGAGGAGGTGTCTCCGCCATAAAGCATTTGACACTGGCTCATCCAAAACACATCAATTTTTATCTAGTTTTGATTATTCCTTCATTAATATTTCCAATAAAATGATGTGCAAAATAACTAAAATTAATATTAATATTATAATACATGTTTACATAACATCCTTGCATAAGCATTACATATCTACTTTATTTCCATAATTATTAGTTGCATTTCATCATATTTTTTAATATTAGCTCCAAGCCATCATTCATAAGTTTTAAATTATTATAAAGTTGCTTTTATTATTCCCTATGTATTAGGTTGTAACACCTTGGTTTAACAAAAGCCCAAGATCTCACTCACCACCTCTGCCACTATGAATTTTAAAAATAAGCAGGTCAACATGTCACAAGATAACAAGAACGGTATACCATAATAATTTAAATATAAGTTTCACATGTCGCCTTAGGACATTATTGTCTTTTTACATACTCGGATAGGCCTCTTGGGCCAGACCCATTTAGGAGTATAACATTAACTAAAACAATTTGGCCGAATGGGCCTTAGGTGGAGGCCATCCCCACAACAATAGCCTCTCACGACCGAAGGCTCCTCTTTGGATGGGCTGAGGTCGTGCCATCAGGCCTTTTGGTCTCCTTCCATTCGGCCTCTATATCTCTGATGCTCCCTTAGATAGATGGAGGTCGTGTTGTCGAACAGCCAAACTTCCTCCACCTTCGCGACCCATAGAACGTTGCGAAGTTTGCACCCTCGAAGCCTCTAGTCTTCGCCTAGTATACGCGGAGCCCCTCGTCTTCGCGCTTTCTCGGGGGTATGTTACCAAAATATACTAGAGACCTCCGATAGTTATGCATGGTGTGTAATCTCCGTAGGACACGACGAGGTCTCTGATCTGGAACATGTTTTGGGAGTGACCGACGGGGCTCTTACACTTGGATTCTTAAGGCTTGACTTGTGTTGGCGATCCCGTAAGACCCAAGTGTCTTCGGCAACCTGGTACCATAGCCTTCACAAAGCTTTGACCGAAGAAAAGCCGTAGTGAGCGGAGGATGTAGGGCGAACAAGTACTTCAGAGGTTGAGCAACTTTGTGTTCTTTGGGGAATCCAGTCACCGGCAATCTGTCAGGAGCACAATATAGCCGAAAATACATTGCTCAACCATTAAAGAGCCGTAGCGGCCGTCTGATGACTCGCGCGTTTCCAAGGTAGGAGACGCTCTCGAAGTACATCGGATGGGACTTTGCAGCTACGCGTCAAGCGGCTGCCAAGCTACCATGTCTGCATCACCGGTCCCCTTTAATTGCGCGTCTGCCATCCATTGGCACGTGTATGACTTGTCATTTCGCGTGCCACCTTGAAATAGCCATAATTGATGGAGCTTTTGGCGCTCCCAAGGCCAAGTTGAAGGAGCACTTGAAGCGTAGATAGCAGAGCTTCACGTGCTCGCATGGTGCAGTCGATGGGACGTCCAAAACGTGATCGTCGGGACTTCATGTGGCCACCCTATAAAAAGGGGTGACTGGCCAATAGATGCTCCATCCCTTCTTCCAAACTCTCCAAAAATTATAGCTCGCATTGCTTTGTGATCCCATCTTCCCCTTGCATAAGTATGCCTAGCTTCGGAGTTCTAATGAGATTCGGTGTTTTGATGTCGATATGACTGAAAACCCTTTGCCATCGATAAGCATCAGTGGGCAGTTACGAAGCCGGGCAGTTGTTGTTGCTTCCTCCGCCAAGGTATTTCGGCAAGATGGATAGGAGCCGACACAGTTGGCTCCTAATGCGGTTGTCCTCCGCGGGATGTGCTGGACAGAGGGTTTCCTAACTCCGGGAAGGAACTTCAATCCCTCCGACTCGGGATGGTGGTGCTTGCCGCATGTCTTAAACCTAGCCTCCAGTGTCCTCAACGAGGCTCTCCGGTTATTCATGCAGGAATATGGAAGTATCTAGATTGAGGTATATAGCTGTATTGTCCGTTTCATATATAACAGAGTCTAACGATGCAGTGATATTTGCAGAATTGTACAAAATGTGTTCGCATGACAATGTGCTATTTTTGCAATGTCCAAACAATGAACTTTTCTTGTAAGATACAATAGAGCAACACACAAATGGAACATGAAAGCAACTGGAAATAGTGAGTACGAAATAGACAATGGACCAATTTCATTGCATCATAGCGAAGAGAAATTTTGCACCATTCATATTTCTAGGAAATATACAAGTTAGTCCTACAAAGCAATAACAATTAGGCAAAAGGATGACGATGAACAATAACTACCGTATCCATCCATACATCCAACAACTTAGGCCCGTGAGACAGACCCAGTTCAAAAGCTAAGTGATAGTCGGGTTACAGAGAGGAAACTTACTAGCTACTCTAATCAGAGTTTGTGGCATGCACGGGAGGAGTGACGAAGCCGGTCGAGTTCACAGTCGGTTTAAGATAGATAAAAGATCTTGCCTTTTTCGGGGGAGGCAAAGCTAGTGTAGAGAGGGAAGGCAATAGGAGATTGGGTAGTGGGAGATTGGGCGATGTGGAGGGGGAGGCAGCGGGGGATTCGGCAGCGTGGAGGAGGCAGGGGGATTCAATGCATGGATGGGGAGGAAGCGACGGGGGATTCAGCGGTGTGGATGGTGAATTCAACGGCATGGAGGGTGGAGGCGGTGCACAGGTGTGAGGTCGGTAGTGCACGGGCACAGGGGAGGCAACGAGACGCTAGGTTGGGGAATGGCTAGGTGAGAGATGTGGTTGAAGCCGAAGGTGGGTTGAAAGCGAGATGTGGTTGAAGCTTCTACAAGAAATGACTTCCAAAAAGTAGGTGTTTGATTCAGCTTTCGAAGCAGTTTCAAAAGGCGCCTTAAGCCCTATTCTTTTTTTGGCTTTTGGCTTCAGCTTTTTCAAGAAAATACAGCTAAAAGTCATCAGCCACAGCCCAAAAAAACATGACCATTAAGCATCTCGCACAACTAGGAGAAATCTTATATATGAGGGAAAATATCATGTGCACAAGAGCCATTTCATGGACATATGAGCAAACACAATCGCGACCATCCTATCCAAAATCGGTGGGCGAGATTAAGGTAGGTGCTCCCACCTCTCACTTATGTTTTTTTGCACTTCCAACTCGGTTTTATGAAACCACCCATGTGACCTCTACTCCCATCACCTACCGTTCGTCTTCCCTAATCCCCCACATGAGCTAGGGTTAGGGAGATAGGTGAGCCACCTATGGCTACCACTGTTGTGCCACTCATTCCGGTCGTAGCTACCGGTGCCAACTTCTAGTGATGGGATTGATCCTGCCCATCCCATCGCTAGTAGTCAACGATGAGGTTATGCATCCTATCGCAACTTGTCTTTGCTGCCCCTTCTCCACGCACTAATCCGATTTGAGGTACGTGTGATTCCTGTTGATATTTTATTTGGGTTTTGAAGGAGGTGTACTGATTGATTTTTTATTGTAATTTTGTTGGGCCTTGCAACCGCATGGATTCAATGGAAGATGTGAGCAACGCCATGCGGCCGCTAACTTTGCCATGGGCAAGTAGAGTAGCACGGGAATGAGGTGTTCACCCAATTCTAGAAGAAGGTTATTGTTGCCAAGGACAATTCAAGGTATCAGCTCTTATTATTTTTGGTTTTATTTGTTTTGCTATCAGCTAACCCCTCTTACTATTCTTTTTTTTGGGCAGGGAAGCATGCTTTTGGTTGAAGACATCGAGTTCAGTTGGAATCATGAGAAAATGCAGCATGGATAAGTGCTCTGGTTGATGGCATGCCTGTACTAAATTGATGTAGTGTTATAAGAACCAATTTTGGTTGTAGTGAGCTATTTGTTTTATGCACTATTTTGTATGTGAGAACCATTCCTTGTGGACATGTGCTTTTCTTTCTATTGTGACCACTTGTAAGTTTCTATGTGGAGAAATTGTGTTTTACTATTCAATTCGATTTTTTGCTTTCCATGTGGACAAATCAATGTTGTAATATGCACTAATTTGTATTCCTTGCAACAACTTGATACTACTCACAACTATGATACCTGATGTTGTTCACAAGTACCAAGTCAAATTTGGAAAAATGTGAACTCCTAATAATATTTTATCCTTGTATGCATGGTTTTCTTGATGTCTAGTTGCTCGCTGTGATACATGACACGAAGAGTAAGTGAAACATGTGTGAGTGCCAAAGTGAAAGTATCAGGACTGTGTGCATACCATCCTTTTAGCAGCTGTACGGAATCAAGTTTCATGCTTGCTAAAGTGAAAACATGTGTGAGTGCTATAACTGAACAGTATAAGATTCAGTGAATTAACACTTTGGAAAATATGAACATTCACAAGTGTTCGTTCACATGCCACATTCTAGAGCTGCCAAAGCTGGTGTTTACCCTAGGGGCTGTGCTATCATCCAACACATTCTAGAGCAGCAACAAGTACTTGTTTAATTCAATATAAGCAAAAACCATTTGTTGTTCGTTTGGATTTGTTAAATTCATCAACATGAACATGAAACATGCTGAAAACTCAAACAATACAATTCATGCTAAAGCTGAGAAACACTCATTTTCAATTTACAAGAAAGAACTCAATTCATGCCTATCACACTTGCATTAACCAAACAAACTAAGAAACACTCAATTTCAATTTAGAAACAAGATAAAAATTTACATAATGCTACCACAATTGTTGCTTTGCACAAATCACCTGCTTCACACAAATTCAATTGTTGCTGCTGCATTTTCATACACACATCAATTTGGCTGCTGCATTTTAATACACACATACAACAAACTCATCGAAGGTGGCGATGTTGTTGGAGGAGGAGGTGCACCATTGGAGGGATCAGAGCCGATGGAGGATGGCAGTGCGACTGATGGAAGAGGAGCTGATGGATGGTCAAGCGACAGTGTTGATGAAGGAGGAGGAGGCGCAATGGATGTTGCTAAAGTAGTGGTGTGGTGGGATGGTGGGATGGCCAGGGGCGGCGCGGCGGCACCCAAACACTAACCCCTACTTCGATTTGGGGGAGGGAGGTACCTGAGAGGAAAGGGGATCGAAGAAGGGGAATAGGTTGGGGCTGGGAGGATGACCGCGGGGGGGTTTTTAGAAAAATTCTGTTGAGTACACAGGGTAAAACACAAAGTTGCGTAAGTGGGAAAGGTGGCCCACTCACTTCATTGTCAACCTCATATTTTGGAATGGATGGAGGAGATCGACTTTGTTCATATATGATGAGTTGCATCTTCATTTTATAGTCTAGTAAATTAAGGGCCTGTTTTATTAGCTTTTACTGATGAATTTTGGCTGTGACTGATAAATAATAGCGGTTGATAGAAGCGACTTATAGAAACTGGGACGTTCGTATTAGCTTATGGCTTTTGGCTTTGTGTTGAGTGCATTATGTAAGAAAAAAAAGCAAACGACAGTGCAACGCAAGACATTACAACATTTAGACTGCCATGCGACTTACAGAATTGTGATATAATAAAATACATAGTGTATTATAACATACGAAAGAGCAAAGTGGTTGATAAATAGTAGTGCCTAATAGAAATAGCTTATAGAAGTTAGGGTGTTCGTATTGGCTTTGAGTTCTGGAAGCAGAGCCAGAAACCAAAGCCAATATGAACAGACCCCAATTTTATCGGACTAGATTAAGCAAAATTGGTTTTACTTCAAAGTTCTCTCGGTAATCGCTGGATGAGTAATGTGTCATCTAGCGAACACATCGGATGGTGGACAAGCAAATTCTTGTAACTTTCGATTTTTGATCTCTCATCTTCTACTTTCTTTTTTACCCTTTTTCAAAGTTTTAATCAAAGAGATTGATGTCGGGACTATCCTGTAGATTTGTGTTTTTCGTTTTCTGACATAGAACAACAAGTAAACTAAATAGATAAATGCCAACTTCTCATTGACTTCCAAATAATGAAATTATTGCTAAAAAGATATTACATATTTTTTAAAATTGTTGCCAAAAGGAACATGCTTACTCATCTACGATGCATAGAATCTATGCATGCGCCTTGCTACGCTATATATGTAAGTTTCCACTTTTTGCTCTAGTATTTTAAACATATCACCCTCTCGGAGGCCATCCACGTCACAATAAAAACCTCCCCCAGTTGTCGCTCCAGGTATTCATCCCTTGTTCTCACCGTTCTCCTCTTTCCTCTTGAAGGGTTTGCGGCAGCCGATGGCGGCAGAGACAACCAACATATCCAGTGTTGGATCTATTGCTGCCACTTGCTCTTGCCATCGTCGCTGCCACTCACTTCCCTTGGCACTCGTGGAGGATAGGGTATGATGCACTTGTCAGCCATGCCAGCTGACTCGATGAAGGCAAGTTTGAGCGAAGAGGTCAAACGACGACGGAGAGAAGCTTCAATTCTGGCCAAAGATGGCGAGCTGTCTCTCTCTAAAATTTCCTTTCAAAGGTATACCTGCAAAAAAAAATCCTTGGCTTTGGTTCGTGGCACGGATCGTCATTGTTTAGTTGTTGTAAAGTGTCGAGTAGATTGCTTTCTCCAATTTAAAATATTGGAGAAGCCCGGCTTCGTGCAATGCCCGGCGGCCCCTAGCAATGTATTGCTAGCCGACACGAGCTGACCACAGTGGTCGCTATACGATCGACACTACCCGGTACGCTGCGCACGCTGGCAAGTGGTGACCGGCGCAGCGTGGGAGAGGAGCGAGAGGGAAAAGCGGCGGAAAAAAGAAACCGGGAAATCCCCAGGGCCAGGCCCCGACCTCCGGGCGCGGAGGAGGGAGTGGGGGGGCTTCCTCCGGCGGGAAAAGTTTCGCGAGGGTCCGAACCCAAAACTTCCCTCCCCGATACCCTTAGGCTAGGCGCATCGCCACCAGTCGCCAAACCCTAGAGCGCGGAGCGACCTCCGAAACCCTAGCCAGCCATGGTGATCGCCGTGGAGGGGGGCTTCGTGCACGAGGAGGAGGAGGGAGACCACCCCATGCGCTACCTCCCCCTCGGCCGCGTCTACTCCTCGTCCGCCCCGTGCCCGCTCCCCAAGAAGCCCCTCCCCGCCGACGACGGCAGGCCCCCCGTGGTCGTGTACTACCGCCGCCGCCACAAGAAGCCGCGGGTCGAGGAGCCGCCGGCCTCGCCCGCGACTGCTCCGCCGGCTCCGCGGCAGCGGGAGGAGGCGGCGGTCGCCGTGGCCTCGCGGCGGAGGTGCTCTCTCAAGTACGAGCTGCTAAGCCTGGGGCCTGCCCCGCCTGCATTGGACGGGGACGGCGAGGAGCCGGCTCGGCGGCGGCGGCAGCCGAGGCGCGGCGGAGGGGTTGAGAGGAGGGGTTGCTTCTCCGAGCCCATGAGGCGGCAGCGGCAGGGCGAGCAGAAGCAGGCTGCCACCTCGGTCGGGAGGAGATGGGTAGAGTGAGTTGGATCTGTGCTTGCTTGAGAATGACATTTCCTTGATGGCATCAACAAAAATACTTGTTTGTCTTTATGAAAAATTGAGTTATTATTGACGCTGGTTTTGTCACAGGTTGGAAATTGAGGGCGCGGATCCTCAGGCGTTTGTCGGATTAGCGTGCAAGGCAAGTTCTTGAGAAAGTCATTTTTTTCTGGCATCTGGTTCTTTCTTTACTGGGGAATACAGGGATACTGGAACCTGAATTTTGATGGTGAATGCAGGTTTTCTGGCCCCTAGACGATGATTGGTATAAGGGTTCTATCACGGGGTACAATGAAGCAACCAAAAAGCATTCTGTATGCCCTCTAGATCCTTGGTGGTGTAAAGATTCTTATTTATTTTTTTGTTCTTGAAAATTTTTTTGTGGTTGAGCAAACTCTCCAATGTTTTCATAGTTGAATTGGATAAGGCTTGCTTATTCTAATCTTTCCTACATTTCCTAATGTAAATATTCGTTTTGTTCAGTTATCAAATATTAGATAACAATTGACTTTTAGTGTTCATATATTTATCATTCAATTTTCCATCTGTTGCCTGAATTATGAAGTCTGCAATGTGAAAGTTCATGTGGTTGATAACTAGAGCTAAACGAACTGCAGGTGAAGTATGATGATGGTGAAGCAGAGGACCTTACTCTTGCGGATGAAAGGATACAATTTTCTATTTCATCTGAAGAAATGAAGTGCCTGAACCTGAAATTTGGAATTTCCAATCTGGATAAGAAAGGATATGATGAGTTGCTTGCACTTGCTGTCAGCTTTCACGACTACCAAGGTCTTGATCCAGGTGATCTTGTGTGGGCTAAACTAACAGGTACTCCTACTCTAGTGTTTTCTACTTCTGATTGCTGATGTTTTCAGCCGATTAACTGCAAATTTGATGCCGATGGGCTTTTAGGTTTATTCTGTAGCATGTCATCAGAAGTTTGTTCAAATTGACAGTACAGATTCCTATGAATTTTGGCCACGTGATACTTGATTAGTTCTAGTGCTGAAGGAAGTTTTGCATTAACTTATTAAGTCATTTTATCTTTTGAGCTACATCACATGTGTTAGATGATTTCACTATGACTCTTTTGCAGAAAATGTTTCCAAATATTAAAGCCTGTGTTACCTTTGAGTTTTTCTTTGATGTTTTAATGACCTTCTGTTAATTACCTGACATTATTTTGTTCCTTGGTCACTTGTACTTTAGATAACCTTTAAGTTTTTATTCTTTCTAAACCTATTTAGTTCTTATTTTCCTGGCTCTTTGTAAACTAAACCAAGGAGCATGCATTTTTCTTTCTGTGGAATACTGAAATGCTTCCATTCAGTGATGACATTGATTTGCCACATTTTTTTGCATTAATCTGAAATGCTTCCATTTGTAAGTGGGCTGCTCACTTTTGTCAGCTACCTGAAATTATTTTGTCTTATCTAATGGGCCTGATTTGGTTCAACAGGTCATGCAATGTGGCCAGCTGTTGTGGTGGATGAGTCAAATGTTCCTGCTAATCGGGCATTGAAGCTAGTTCGATTAGATCAATCGATACTTGTTCAATTCTTTGGTACTCATGATTTTGCAAGGTTTGGTTCTGTAAAAAGAATTCTAATATACAGTGACTCTTTTTTCTTTTGAAAAAGTACCCTACAAGTTGTGTTTTTTACCTCAGGATTAAGTCCAAGCAGGCGGTGCCCTTTCTGAATGGTCTTCTTTCTTCCTTGCATCTCAAATGCAAGCAAGCACGCTTCTACCGGAGCTTAGAAGAAGCCAAGGAGTATGTGTCCAGAACCTCTTTTATAGTACTAAACCGTCATTGAAAATTTTCTGAGCACAAATGATGAGATGTGAAAGTTTTTTTTGTTATCTTGCATGATGCCCTATTGGTATGTCATTCTGAAAGTTTCTGATTGTATAGGTTTCTCCGCGCACATCAGCTTCCAGAAAGTATGTTGCAACTTCAGAAATCCATTGACAATGATGGTTCTTATGGTAATTCCCGTGAGGATGGGGTAGGCTCTTGTGATAATTTATCAGAAGATATAGCAACACAAAATGGAGAGGATTATGCTGAAATGACTCAAATAGAGCTAGGAAATCTTCGTGTGAGCAACCTAGGTATGTTCTAACAAATAATAAGAATGCTGTACCTTTCGTTTCTGTTTGTAAGTACACCGACCGGCGAAGTTTAAAGATACATGAAAAGCATGTTTGTCTAGTTTTGTTTCTTTCCTTATAATTTGTTCTATGATACCAATTTTGAAGGTTGTTTGCGATGATGGCAGCCTGCTTGTTCCTACCCAGTTTAAGGATGCCTTTTTTTTTGAGTCTTGGACTGACTTTGTGAGCTATGATTCTAAAAATTGAATGCCTGTTATTCCAACCGGCTTAAGGGTCAGTAAGGTTGCAACCTGTCCTTTATGAGAGACCTAAAGCAAAATTTGGCACTTCTGGATAGTGGATACCTTATTTGTTCCAGGGATATGGTATATATTCCAGGATGGTTATGTTAATATTGCACTAGGAGTCACCATATATTGTCTTGTTCTAACCCAGCACCTGTGAAAATACGTATCCTTGACCTACTTTAGATTATTGTCCCAGCCCAGAACCCTTGAAAAGACATAACTGATTCCCGTTTTAGTTTATTTTGACTGGCACCTTTTTTATATGCTTATTGCTTAGATCATTAGATGTACTTCTTAGAGGTTAAGTGACATACTTCCAGCTACAAGACTGAAATAATATGACTTATGATGGTCCAATCACTGTCTACTTCATTTTTAATATACATGATTGGCAAATTTCCAACTTTATGGTTACAAAATTCGGTCGAACAACACGCATTTCGGTTGTATTTGGTTTTGGTGTATGAATAAAAGATTTTCCTCACATAGCCATCATTCTGAGATTTACTTAAAAAAACAATTGGTTGGCTAAAAGCATATATGGAGATCTTATTTGCCATGTTGAACTTCTAAATAATTTTGTTTGCTCTGATATACAACTTTTGCCAAGCGCTTTTCTTTGTGCTCCCAGAGATTTGCATGTTAATATTCTTGATTCTAGTGAATCTATTTGCTTAATCCTTCCTCTATCGTATAACAAACTACTGCGAGTGTTTTTTTTTCAGGTAAGATAGTATCTGATTCAGACCATTTCCATAACAAAAAGCATATATGGCCTGAAGGGTATACTGCTTTCAGGAAGTTTACATCAGTAAAAGGTAGTTGTTCAGTTTCATACTTTTGTTGCCAAGCTTGTTCAAAATTGTGTTCCATTTTGAAATTCAGTATACTCTCATTAGAGTATGTGCAGTCTAATGCATTACAATGTTCTTACAGATCCACATTTAGCAGCATCTTACAAAATGGAAGTACTGAGGAATTCAGATATAAAAGCACGACCATTGTTTAGGGTGATCTCAGAAGATGGAGTGCAGGCAAGCAGATTAACAGTTTTGCAGTAGTACTGATGTTGTTTTTGACTTTTTGTTGATACTTCTGAAAACAAGATGCTTTTTTTTTGAATCCTCAGAATCCAGCGTATCATGAAATGTTTATGTTTCATTGACATGTAGGGATTAAATATTGTAAAGGCTAAAGCTGAAAGTACTGATGCTGTTGTCTGTTCATCTTCTTAGCAACCTAACTGTGTTGTCACAATTTAGATTACTGTCCGTCTCATTTGCTACAGTTTAGTTTCACCATTGTAAAGAAATATCTAGTACCTAGTGTCATTGTGCATATGGTGTGATTGAATGCGTGTTTTACTAGAAGTAGGTGGTGCTCCAATTCTGATGTTAAGCTTTTAAGGTGGCATTGTGAATTGTGATTAAATGAACCTTGAACTCCACTAACTAGCTACTCAAAGGTGCCCTATTATTCCTGGTTGCATCATCTTCTCGTTTGACTGTTTTCATCTGTTTTATTCATATATTATATTCTTCTAGGAATATGCATGAAAATGATCATTAGATGAGTTGATGTGTTTTTATGTCTAGTACCAGTTATCTTCACATCCAGAGTGGCATGTAGAACCTTTTCTAATGCTTTGTCGTTGGTGGTACATCACACTGGATTCCTGAAGTGAATCAACAATAATTTGTGCTCTGAATTGCTTAACACGATACCTCTCAACTTTAACTCATTGGGTGCAGTTGAGGTACTTCATTTGACTGTGCACTTCTCATGATAGTACTTGCCTTTACATCATGCCAAAATGGGTTTATGCATTCAAATGAAGATGCATACAAATCATCTTGGTGCGTGAGCTTGAAAAATAGTTTATTCATTCATTGTGTAACATTTTGTTGGCTTCCCTCTGATATCAAGTTAAATTTCAGTAGCAAGCCTTATATTTCAGGTACATCTGTCTTTGATACGATTTGTTTATTCTTCTGGTAGAAACTTTTCTATTCTATCATTCCAAGTTGTGGTACATGTGCAGCATTATAAGTCACTTAGTCAATTCAGTATTACTTATCGCCTTTTCAAACCAGTCAAGTTACTTATTGCTATGAATGATAACTGCATAGTTCATGTAAAAAGAGTGCATTTTGAGGATTGTCAGCAAAACTCTCATTTTGTGCCTTGGATATAGCAGCATTTTGACAAATTTAGTAGTTCTAAAATCTGTACATTTTCCTAACATGATGCCTACAAACGATCAGATTGATGGCTCTACGCCAAATGCATGTTGGAAGGAGATATACTGCAGAATAAAGGAAAAACAGTGCAATGTTGCCTCCGATTTGGAAGGAAATGTTTGTCAGAGATCTGGTTCCTACATGTTTGGCTTTTCAAATCCACAAATAAGGCAGCTTATTCAGGTTTTCAAACAAATATCTGTTCAATATTTTCATATTTCATTTATCATTATTACTTTTGTTGGGCAATGCATTGGTGCTAGACGATCAATTTATCTTTAAACCATGCGTTTTATACTTCTATTTATTTTTATATCCTTTTCTTTTCATAATCATTCCTATATATGTAATTATTAAGGCCTTTT
This sequence comes from Melocanna baccifera, assembly GCA_036346265.1. Taxonomy (NCBI): domain Eukaryota; kingdom Viridiplantae; phylum Streptophyta; class Magnoliopsida; order Poales; family Poaceae; genus Melocanna; species Melocanna baccifera. The sequence continues at coordinate 2,139,687 of CM070700.1, forward strand.
GTCATTAGTATTTCAGGTCAGTGTTATTTGTTCCTGTCCACCCATGTTTCTGTACTGTATTTATGGCAGAGTGAAGTTTCTCTGTTTTTATGAATATATTATTGGCTGATGGCCGTATACTCCTACTGTCAAACTTCTGTTTCAAATTTCTTTAGGACAATTGGTTCAAGAATAGGTCCCTGCACCATTTTAGTCTGCAATGTGTTCTACTTAGTTTGAAGTTTCGGACTTTGGTGATGCTTGTCATTATTTCAGATAGACCCTATAGTGGATAAGGTGCCATGAGCAATTTATTGCAAATCCATGTTTTGTTCATGTGGTCTATTATGCTAACGAGTAAGAAAGAGCAAACAAGTTGTTGCATGCCTGTGGATTCTTCCGCATAGGCAAAACAAGGAGAAAATAAAATTTTGGTTTACCATGTTTAACTGAGGGTGAAGTTGACATGAAATTATTATATTGGCTAATTGACTTTTATGCTTTGATATTACCTTATAACTTTGGCAGGACATTGGCTTTTGTATGGTGGGTGTTTATCTTTAAGATTGACTAATCTTTTTTTTGTTTTAAAATATAGCTCTGTTGTGCTGACTTTACTACCATTGTATGGCGTCTTCCATAAAAACAGTTAGCTGCTATTCTTTTTTTTTTTTGAAATTGATGAGTGTTGTGTATGTGCATGTTTTTAAGTTTCATTAAAAATGGTAATCTTCAAGCCATGCATTAATGGGCATTCTTTATCAAGGCTTTTGTATTCTTCCTTGTCTTGACTTTACACTAGTGCACTTCCAATTCTGTAGATAGTGCAATTCATTCTTTACCTTTGCTAACTACAAATTCAATTGTGTATTTGTTAGGAGTTGCCCAATGCAAGGTCATGTTCGAAGTATTTTGAAAATGGTGGGGATACCCTTCCTGGTTATAGAGCTGTTCATGTTAATTGGAAAGATCTAGACTTTTGCAATGTTTGTGATATGGATGAGGTAAATAATCCATTAATCCCTAATCCTTTTCTCATGCACTTTATTCAATAGGTAAGTAATCAAACTGAAAGTTCTTTAAACTCTCTTTTGCCTTCCAGGAGTATGAAGACAATTTGTTCTTGCAATGCGATAGGTGCCGTATGATGGTATGCAGGCTTTCATTACCAGCTCCATGAAGATTGTCAAATGTGGAAGTGTTTACAAGTTACTTAAACATGATTGCAGGTTCATGCTAGATGCTATGGTGAACTGGAACCATTGGATGGAGTACTTTGGCTTTGCAACCTGTGCCGACCTGGGGCACCTCGCGTGTCCCCACGATGCTGTCTATGTCCAGTCACAGGTATAGAATTGCATTGCTCTTTCTTGCAAAACGAGGATATACTTACGAGATATAATCTCTTTATTTAGGTGGTGCAATGAAACCTACAACAGATGGCCGTTGGGCTCATCTCGCATGTGCTATATGGATTCCTGGTATAATCACTTAATTGATCCATAGATCTTCTCAAGTCATGACATGCTTTTAGTTCTCTTAATCTTTAATCTGTTGCAGAAACTTGCTTAAAAGATGTAAAGAGAATGGAACCAATCGATGGATTAAGCAGAATCAACAAGGTTTTTCCCCCTTCCCCTCTTGATTTTGCTGTGAACTTATTTGGAGCATAGCATTTCTGTAGAAAGATCATCAGTTTTAAGTTGTCTATCTAGGACCGTTGGAAACTTCTTTGCAGCATTTGTGGAGTTGCTTATGGAGCTTGTATACAGGTACTTTACGAACTTTCTAAGCTTATGTTAGGATGATTAAAACATATTATGACTCTTCTTCTTGCATCAATGTAGTGTTCTCATCCTACCTGTCGTGTTGCATATCACCCTCTTTGCGCACGTGCTGCTGATCTTTGTGTTGAGGTACATTGCTGAATGCTGATTTTTATGTTGTGGCATATTACCTTCTTGGGGACTAATTTTGTTCCTTCATTAATACCTACCTATTCCACTATGTGCATCTGTTATGTTAATTTTAGCTTGAAGATGATGACAAAATCCACCTCATGTTACTTGATGAGGATGAGGACCCATGTATTCGTCTACTCTCATACTGCAAAAAGCACAGACAACCATCAACTGAGCGTCCTTCTCTGGAAAGTGACCTTGCTGAGCCCACTCAGGTAGTTCAGACAAATGTGGCTCCATCATCTGGTTGTGCAAGGACTGGTAAGAGAACAAGCAATGTTTATTTGATGGCAAGTTTTTCTAAGTTTTCTGCACATTAAATTTGGTAGTGTATTAAAAAATCACCTTAACCACGATATGGATTATGTAATATGGTTCTCCTGTTTAGAATTTTCTTATTTGGGTTTGTCAGTCGGATTTTTGTTGCTGTTTGGGTTTGACGGTGAATCCTTGAAGTCTTATGGGATGGAGCTATTTAGTTGTGGGAATGTTATATTTGTTTATTTTAAATTTTAATAGAAAATTTCCTATTCTTTTGATTACCTATCAAGTTCTGTTCTCAATCCTGTTTCATATCTCCATTTACTTGTTTCCTGTGTCAGAGCCCTATAATTTCCGTGGGAGAAGAGGCCAAAAGCAACCTCAAGTTATGGCTACTGCTTCTGTAAAACGTTTATATGTAGAGAATAGGCCTTATATTGTTAGTGGCTACTGCCAAAATAGACTAGGCTATGATACTAGCAGCGAACCAATTCAACCAGTTGGCTCGTCTGATGCTGCGCAGCAAGAAGCTGTAGTTAATGTGTCTTCTATGGTTGAAAAATATAAAAGCATGAAAGCCACATTCAGGAGGAGACTAGCATTCGGTGAGTTCCATTATCTTTGATCCAATAGCATCTCTGTAGCGTGATCTTCTGTAGATGATCAAGTCTTATTGAAGAAATATATATTTTGAATAAAGTGTAAGATAATATTCTTTTTGTGGTCTTAAATCACTTGTGTTTGTTTCATATACTGCCATTACTTCACATAATATTTGTACTATAGTGTTTATCAATTGCTGCTTGCTGCTTCATCATTTATGCTGTTATGTTTACTCTGATGTCGATGTTGGGTGAACCTTTTTCTGCAGTAGCTGTGGAATTTATAGAAAGAAATTGAATAGGATGTTGGTATAAATCTGTCAGGTAAAAAAGTGTACCAGATTTTAGCATGAGCATTACAAAAGAGACATGCCAGTGAATGGATTATCACTGAAACTTAGTATTAACTTGGTATTCTGGTAATTTGGAGTGGAATGGGATTTGAATATTACTGATTCTGAGAACCCTAGATCTGGGCATTTATTCTCTTATGAATTGTGATGATGTGATGAGTATCACTCTTGGATAGGCATATCAGAAGTTTGGCACTCTACATTTTGATTGACATGTTGATTTTGAAAGACTGATGTATAAATAAGTTGGTGCTGTTATGATATTCATTTATGCTTTTGCGAATTGTGGCTTATTTACTGATATTTTTTTTATTTTTGCAGGAAAATCAAGAATTCATGGATTTGGTGTCTTCGCAAAGGTTGCACACAAGGCAGGAGACATGGTATGTTCTGCAACTTCTTCCTTATAAAGATTATACTACCTCCACTCCTTTTTACTTGCTGTTTTGGACATACATGGTCTCCAATACACACATTTGATAATTACTTTATCTAATTATATGTTAGGAAAATTACTAAAAATAATAATATTAAAGTAAATTTTTTTGACAAATCTAGTAATATCATTTCCATATAACAAAACCATGTATTTTTTATTTATTAGTGGTCAAAGTTTTAAAGGTTGACTGTATACATTCTAAAATGACATCTAAAAAAGAGTAGAGGGGTAATTGCTTTTGGAAAGGAGTTGGATGCATATATAGGGAAAGTTTTCAGTAGCATCCCAATGGAGCAAATTTAGAGAAATATTAGTGCAATTATCCTTGACTGCCCAATGGTACTGCAAACAGCAAAAGATGCAAAAATAGCATTGCCGTTAGCAAAGTTATTAAGTCGACAAGTCGGCGCTACCCTCCTAGTGACCGACTAGTCGACTAGTCGGTCACTAGGAGGGTAGCGTCGACTTGTCGACTTAATAACTTTGCTCCCTCCCGGCGGCGACCGGCCGACGGCTCCACCTCCTCCCGGCTCCTCTCCTCTCAGGGGAGGTCGAGAGGAGCCGAGGAGGAGGTGGAGCCGTCGGCCGTCGCCGCCGGGAAGGGAAGGAGGTTGAGGCCGGTCGGGAGGGAGGTCGAGAGGAGAGGAGCCGGGAGGAGGCGGAGGGGCTTACCGGATCTCGGCGGGAGGAGGAGGCGGATCTGGCGGCGGCCGGCGGCGACTGCAGGTCGAAATTGCCAGATCTGCGGCAGATTTGGCGGCGGCGGTGGCAGATCCGGCGGCGGCGGCGCAAGTTGAGTCGTTGGCTCCAATCGGTTCTTCGCCAGCGACTTGTCGCCTAGTCGTCGACTAGGCGACGACTTGATAACCATGGCCGTTAGTTCTTCTGTTAGTATATAATGGCTGCAACACTCAGGTGAGAGACACTAATTTAAGAGAGAGATGCCCCTGCCGTTACTGTAGAGAAGATGAGTCAGGCAGTTGTGGGCAACCGCTAGCAACCTTGATGGCTGGCGGCGGTTGACTGCCATCTGCCGGTTCATGGCTATAGCTGGATGACGTGGGAAGTTTGCCTCTGGTAGACATTGGAGAAGTCATGGGCAAAAATGTATTTTGCCCCTTCCAACTGATAACAAACTAATGGTGATGCTACTTTGCAGAATTTCTGCCGGTTGTAGTGTCACTGGGGGTTCGAAGACGATTGTGATGTTATTTCGCTAAATTTGCACATTTGCGATGCTTCTGAGCTAATTTTCCCTATCACTTGCTCAGATGATCGAATGATTGAGGACGATTGCGATGTTATTTTGCTAAATTTGCACATATTTGATAATAATGAGCTAATTTTCTCTATTTTGTATCTATTTGTTCAGATGATAGAATACATTGGGGAGCTTGTTAGGCCACCAATATCAGACATTAGAGAGCGGTGTATATACAACTCTTTAGTGGTAAGTTTCTGTTTAGAATTTAGTTCATTTTTTTGTTGCACAGAATCATTGATATACCAATGTGCACAACTAAATTTGGCAGCTTTAAATAAGGTTGCTTTTATCATGATCCTTTGGTTATATGGGAAGGCATTTGTTTGATTTATGATCAGTTTACTGGTTGATGTGTGAAAAGATTACTATGCACAATGGATTGGTCGATTGAACTGTCTCTATTTGTGCAGCCATTTTCTACTAGTAGCTGCCTATCTGGTCAAACCTAAAGTATGGACAAGGTTGGCCATTACTGCTAAGTTAGTTTTCATGGTGTATGGTGGGTGCAACTTTGGTGAATGACATGGTGGTTATTGAGTGGATGATGTGACACAATGCCTCAGTTCTATCTGCACTCAGCTATAAAGAAGTAAAGGGATAGATGACTGATTGTTGGTAGGTTACAGAAATTAAAATTGTTAACTGAAATATTTTTGTAAATAAAAAGTGATGTAAAAAGTATAACGATTGGCCGATTTTTGGTGAGTTCTGGTTTAAGTAGTTGACTCCCAGGATAACATTTTCCTAAGTTGTACTAGCCAAGGGCTAGGAACTAACCAAACTCTAGTTTTCCTAACTCATGCTTTGCAAAAAGTTGGGATATAGTCCAATAGATTGAGGATAGTTGAAGAACATTTTGAAATCATTAGCTAAATACTTATAAAAAATAGTGAAAGAAATAACTGTGGTCCTCAATTTCTGTAATAATAAAGTTCAATGTCAAGGTGGAAAACAGAGACAATGAAGCTTTGAGGGAGAGGTCTTGTGGTTGTCACAGTTAGTCTTTATGACTTGGATTGGTTCTTCATGGAAGTCGGAAATTAATCAAAGATCATTGGCCTAGCGCACATTCTGTTGCACCTCATGCTATATTTAATTGGAAGAAAATCGTTGCTCAGTAGAACTGATGCCATCAACATTTGGCTGCCACTTTATGAGTTGTCCTTGTACTGGTCTTGAAGACCTACTTGATATTGCACTGTTGGATTAGAGGGGCATGAACACGCAGGCTCTACTATTTTCCAGTATGTCGACAGATAGTTAACCGAACCCCTATTTCATCAGTGCTCACTTCACTTTGGTTTACTCAATTTTGGTCTCCACTGATCCAAACTTAAGTACGGGAGATTTTATTGACTAATTTGATGATGTTGCAAAATCAGATGTTAAATGAGCTATCTTGCTATCAAATTCGAGCAGACAATGCTTCTGTCCTGCCTGCCGTCAGTTGCATAGAGGATAGCTCACTGCCAGCTGGACTGGAAAAAGCTGGGCCCATGACCTTAGGCTTGATGGGTAATTACTAATAGCCTGAAAGGTCATTGACTTGCAAAAAGCTGGTTGACCATGGCAGGTTTCCAAAAACAGGGTGGGTTTTGCTTGATGAGGACAAAGTTGAAAAGACCCTATATTCTTTTTGTCATGTTGGAATAATTTCAAATCACATGGGCCAAGAGGCCAAGATCTGGTGATGTACACGGTGCAAATAAGCAGAAAACACCTTATACAAAGAGGATAAAAAAGCTATGTTGTGTGTTAGTCTATGCCTTTGTAAAGAAGTCAGCTAGGCATACACTGAAGAGTGATAACCTGCGACTGCATGTAAGAAGCATCAATCCCAATATGCTTAGTGAGCTCATGTTTCATCGGTTCTTGAGCAATGCTGATCACATTGGACCAATGCTATCAGACAGTAAAGAAGTAGGCAAGGGCATTGAAACACCAAGATCCTCAAGAAGCCATTGTAGCCAGGTGACCTCAGCTGTCATTGATGCAGGAGCCCTCAACTCAACAACACTCGAATGGAAAACTGCAGTTTGCTTGTTAGTCTTTCAGGCAATCAAGGAATATCCAAGGAAGACACAGAAGGTATAAAGAGATCGACAGTCAGAAGGGTCGCTAGCCCAGGTCGCATCACAATACGGATGAAGTTGAAAGGAATTGGAGCGAGGGAAGAGGCGTCGAGTGATGGTTCCACGAAGATAGCATAGAACCCAAAGGAAGTGACTATAGTGGATCTGAGTGGGAGCAGAAATGAACTGACTCAGAATGTGAACAATATGAAAGATGTCAGGTTGAGTAGTGGCAAGATAAACCAAACTCCCAACAATATGACGATAGTGAATGGGATCCACGAGAGGCGTACCATCAGTGGCCCCAAGTTGTAGATGGAGCTTCATTGGAGTATCCATCGTCCGTTGGTCAGTGAGACAAGCATCGACAAGCATGATTAAGGAGATCCTAGATTGTACTTCTGTTGGAAGAGATAGTAACCATTAGGTGTGGTGGTGACCTCATTCTCAAGGAAGTAGCCAAGGGGACCTAGATTAGATAGTCACTAATGACCCAATTTCGAAATGGAGTTGAACTCCATACATCAGAGTGAATCAAATCAAAAGGATGAGTATAAACAGTCACTAGAACTATAATGGAGCTACAACTTCTTGCCAAGCTTGCAACAGATACAAGATAAAGAAATATCACTAGGAAGAGACACAAGAACACCACTACCAACTAAAGAAGAAAGACGTGACCTACATAGGTGACCTAGGCGATGGTGTCACTAAGCAAAACTGATGGCAGTGGTGGTAGCGGAGGCAGTGGCAATATCGGTCAACTGGTTGGTGGAGGCAGTGGAAGTGGAAGGAAGATGAAGCTAGTTGAGCTTCCAGAGACGCTGAGAATCAAGTCCGCGCAGGCCAGTACCAACCAGTCCTTGTGCGACGGTCCTAGACACAGCACGAGTTAGGCTCAAAAACAATCATGATCAATAATTTGACCAGCCGACATAAGCTACATAGCAAGCTTGGGAACTTGAGAAACTGCATGAACATATAAACTAGGAGGAGAAAAAAATGCCTTGACTAGTAACAGGAAGAGATGTACCATTTGCAGTTTGAATAGAAGCTGGTAGAGTGAGGGACTCAGGAAATGAGGTGAGTGGAATATGGTGTCATGTGGAAAGGAAGCACCATATTGTAGGATCCTAAGACTCGATGTACCTGAATTGGGAGACTAAGTGGCTCAGGGTTGAGTAGCAAGACTGGTAGCATCTGAGGAGCTTGAGGTAAGGTTGATGACTAGACGCTAAGGAGGGACGCCAGCTGCCGAGTGGTGTCTGGCTAGCGAGGAGCACCAACACCTCTTGACTGAGCAGAGCCATACTGAGGATGACCACCTCGGTGGCCCTGGCTTCGCCTCCTTGAGTAGCACATTTGGTAAGTGTGGCCATCATGCTAACACTAGGTGCAGTGAAGGCCAGTGGTGTGACACCTGCAGCACCATCGGTGGACCCACCGGTGCGGAAGGATCAGGAGAAGCTGCTGCTATAGCAGCCGTAGGAGCAATATGCGTATGGGTAGCCAGGACAATAGAAGATGGCTGTTGAGTCATGCCACGAAGACGAGTCTTCTCTGAACAAACAAGTGAGTGCCTCCACTAGAATGGGCGTGGTGAGCTAGCTAGAAGGTGAGCACGAACTGGCTCAAACTTTGGTCGAAGATGCTTCAAGAAGTCATAGACGGTTAGTTCTTGGTGAGCATGAGTTCACACATAGCAGGAACAAGTCTGATATAAATCTGGTCCCAAAGAGTCATGCTGGCGCCACAATGATCTATTGATAGAAGTCAAAAATGGCGTCAATCTGTTAGAGAGAGTGCGCCTGATGTACCACAGAAGTAGAGGGCATCACTGCTCAGTTGATAGTGTGCCCGGATGCACTCCCACATCAGCGTGACGATGGGAGCTCAGCGAAGTCCATAGAGATGTCGGCCTTCATGCTCCCAGTTAGGATGGCAATAGTATGATCTTCATCACCCTGCCACCTCTCAAAGGCATGAAGGTTAGACTTGTACATCTCTACAGCATCCTCAAGCGTAGCAACGTCATCTGGATCGCCTAGCCAGCGGACAAGGCTGCTCACTGGTGAGGTGATCCCATAGGCACTGGATATTGAGGCATATCCGTAGGTGCACAATCCATTCCTGGAAGTTCATCCTAGTGAACTGCACCTTGGGAAGTGGGATGGACACAGAGGAGCTAGTAGTGGCCATGGCTCAGCTCGGTGGCTTAGTGCAGCAGTGGAGCTCGGTGGCAGCACCTTGAAGCTCTGAGGGTAGTGGTGGCCCAAGAAGCATAGCAGAGGCTATGGTCAGGGCTGAGGAGGTGGTTGATGGTCGCCCGAGGAGAGAAGTGGACGATAGCAACCTCCGGCAGAGACGGTGGCGACAACTCGAGGAAGAGAGACCTGAGGTGGCGGTGGCCAGCCAGAGGGGGCAAAACAAGTTCGGGCAGCGGTGGCCCGAGCGGAGGTGAGCAGCGGTGGCTGCCCTCTAGAGGGGACAATGGTGGTAGTCCATAGAGAGGTAGCGGTGACTGGGAGAGAGAAGAGGAAGGTGGGAGAGAGAAGAGGAAGGCGGTGGTGGCCAGAGGGTGGTGAACAGTAGCTAGGGTTAGGGTTTTGGTGGTTGGAGAGGCCATGGCTCTGATACCACATCATGTTGGAATAATCTCACCTGTGTCAAGAGGCCAAGATCTGATCATGGACAAGGTGTGGTAAATAAGCAGAAAACACCATGTACAAATAACTAATATATGCAAGGGACATATACTCCCAACACTTAAGTCCTGAGGCAATCTTCTGTGCGCTGCTGCCAGTTTGCAATCCATTAATAGGAGTATGTTTGGAGTGTTGCTTTTGCGGCTGAACTCGGTTCTTGTTCATTGAGATGTGTGGGTGCTGGCCACTTGAGCTTGATTGGTTCGTGGTGGTCAACCCTCATCGACCATCTTCACATAACACTCGCTAGTGCATGAGCTTCTACTTTTCTGCACCTGCACGGCAGCACGGGGCATCACCAGAGCAGTTCCTCGTGGTCACAACTGGCTATGTGGCAGTGTGCGGCTTGTTATGCCTGCATGAACACAGCTAGGCAGCAATGCAACATGGCATTGAAACTTGCCATTCAAGCATTCATGATGCTCGGTACTTTTTGTATGGCCAATAAACCCAGTTGCGCATAGCTTGGGCTTAATAATTGGGCTGTGGATTTTATATGCTTGGTTGATTCGTGTATACCATTTTTTTTATTGATAATCATATACTTTTTTGAACAACCGTTTGTATATGCTCATCTTTTGTAGCTGACATGCTGCTTGTATGTTAGGATAACATGAATCAATGTTGGAATTATTTTTCTCTTTTTATATTAAAAAAACGTGGTCGAGCTGGTGACCCACTGACTCGAAACCTTGGCTCAGTCTATGGTCCAGCCAGTTCTGATGAACATGCTGTACTTCAATGTTAATTACATGCTGTTAACAATTCAGTGTAACTCGCTTATGTAGGGTGCTGGGACATATATGTTCAGGATAGATGATGAGCGTGTTATAGATGCTACACGGGCAGGAAGCATAGCCCATTTGATCAATCACTCGTGCGAGGTGAGAAAATGTGTTCATCATGCAGATGCTTTTGAGTTTTTGTTATTAGCTCTGTGCTGACGACCACATTATTTTCTCAATAGTTGTATAACCTTGGTTTGGTGTTTCCTTCAATTCTCTGCTGCTATGTATTGCACATATGGATAATGGGACAAATATTTTAACTAGACTCATGATGACCATGTATTGTGCCAATGCTGGCCATATTTAACATTCTTTCTCCGAAATGAGAAAGCAACAGGAAAAAAAGGATCTTAATATGCTTGAGCCGAGGATGGCACTTACCAAGCAAAGAATAATTATTCACAGCAAGTTGTGAGAAATTTATATTTTTCTAGAAAGAGAAGGGAATAGTTGTCCTTAGCAACATATATAGTAGGTTGGCCTTATCTTCTATGAGGTTATTAAGGGTTAAATGGTTTGTTTTGAAAATTCAAAGGCGTTACTATTAATAGAAACATATCAATGTACTGTGTTACTGTAATATGCAATTCATGCAAATAGTAGCTCTCAGTTGGCATGAGTCTTTTCTTTGCCATTTTTTCACTTATAGTTTGCTTTTATGGTACGTCATGATTTCTGAATGTTTATATCTTAAATATTCATTGTTAGAAGAATACCAAAAATGCATGCCTATGTTGTGTGCAAAGATGCGTTTTTGCAAGCCAGTTATCATAACAATTCTTCTTCACCATTGCAGCCTAATTGTTATTCACGTGTCATAAGTGTTCTTGGGGATGGGCATATCATCATTTTTGCAAAGCGGGATATAAATCCATGGGAAGAGTTGACTTATGATTATAGGTCAGATTGGAATATCATATTACCTTTTGACCTTTTTAACATTGTAGTTTTACCAATGATGTGGATGCTTTATTCAGGTTTGTTTCGAGTGATCAACGGCTTCCTTGTTACTGTGGATTCCCGAAATGCCGTGGTGTTGTTAATGATGTTGAAGCAGAGGTGCAATCGTCCAAAATAAGGGTTACCAGAAGTGAATTATTTCAGCAGAGAGGAGACTAATGGTCAGTGTAAAAATACCTGCCTTCCTGTGCTAGTGTTATGTGAAATTCTAACTGCCAACAAAACTCTATCGATATCTCTCATTTTCTAGTTCAATCATAAAATGTTGTGCCCTAGTTGTGGTGTCTGATGCTCCTGCCAACATTTCTTTTGTTGCACCCTCTAATAGATAAACATGACAACTATTCACTCGGGTTGTTGAGAAATTATTGCAAAAATCATGTGATTTTTTACATATATTAAGGGGATTCAGAGGTGTAATAGATTATTACCTAATTTGTTTGGTTGCACAAGGGAACTGTAATGTATGTCATTACAGTGTTTGGTTTGTAGTGAAAACCAGCAAAAGAAGTTCTGCTTTACCCGTCTTTGACGATCCAACATGAAAAGCAAGGAACGCTAATTCATCTGAAGAACATCATCCACATCTACAAAGCACCAATTGAAATCCATATCTATGACACACTAACTTGCTATCAACGAAACCCAAGAACTAGCCTGATTTCGATCTGGGTGGGGTGGGTGCAGATTTAGAATTGGTTCCATTTTGTAGGTAATCGCTGTTATGAATATTGTATGTATATTCATAAGGTCCAAAGAGCAATATATATATATATATATATATATATATATATATATATATATAGGAAAAATACTTTCTACACACAGGTGTAATTACACCCACCTCTAATATACCACCTAAACGAACTTGAAATATTCCTTTATCACTTTGGATATACTCGTATACTAATTATAAGATACTTCAATGTGAACCACATGAAAAATTTACAAGAGAGTCCATAGTTTTTAGCGTATTTTGTAAATATCTTCATATACGCACATAAAAAGGAGTATGTCAAAAAATCTACATATCACCTCTAAAAAATTATTCATACCACCTAGATAGTCTTAAATACTCGTATACTATACGTACATACTCTCCGTTACGCGAGATACTTTCTACGTTGTGAGAAACGATATAGGGTGTAATTACACCTGTGTAGAAAAGAGGCTTCCTATATATATATATATATATATATATATATATATATATATATATATATATATATATATACTTGTACACAACCAAGACATATAAGGAAACAAATAATTCTATCCTTAACACCCCACAAACTCATGATGGATCACACATCGAGTTTAGAGAGTATAAATGTTGTGCCCTTGTCTGTGGTTTCGTGAAGAAGTTAGCAAGCTGTAACTCTGAAGGCATAAACTGTAGAGCAAGTATTCCCTCCTACACCTGTGAGCGAGTGTACGAAGCATTTGTACCATTGTGTTTGGTGAGCTCATGCTTCACTGGATCACAAGTAATACTGATAGCACCTGTACTGTTAGACATAAAAGTCGTAGGTCCCCTCATAGATACTCCAAAGTCTGCAAGTAGCCACCTTAACCAAGTAATCTCTGCCGCCAAAGCTCTCAACTCAGTCTCTGCACTCCAATGGAAAACTGCAGTTTACTTCTTTGTCTTCCAGACAATCAAAGAAAAGTCAAGAAAAATATAGTAAGCAGAAAGAGAATGGTGATCAAATGGATCACTAGCTCAGGTCATATCAGAATACGCCTAAAGCTATAGTGAGGTGGAGCTAGGGAAAAATGACGAGAGATGGTTTCACACAAGTAGCGAAGAACACGAAGAAGATGGCTGTAGTGAAGATAAGTAGGACGGGCTATGAACTGACTCACGATATGGATAGCATGAGTAATATTATGAGTGCTCATAAGATACACCAAACTCCCAACAAGATGGTGATATCGGATAGGATCCTCAAGATCACCATCAGTAGCGCGAAGTTGAAGAGAACTCCATAGGAGTTGCAATAGTGTGAGTATCAATCAGACTAGACTGATTAAGTAGATCATGAACATACTTTTGCTGGGAGGTAGTAGCCCTTAGGTGTGGAAGAAATCTCAATCCTAAGAAAGTACATAAGTAAATCAAGATAAGTCATCAGAAACTGCTCATTGAGATGATTCTTCACAAATGTAATAAGTGAGAATCGTTACCAGTGATGAGCATATCATCCACATAGAGAAACAGTGTCCTACCCCAGGTGAGATGTGGACAAAAAGAGCAGGATCATGATCACTGACAGTGAAACCGACATCGGTAATCATTGAGGTAAAACGTGTAAAACAAGCATGGGGAGCCTGTTTGAGACGATAAAAAGCACGATGAAGACGACAGATATGTCCATCTGGAACAAAATACCCAGGTTGTGGCTGCATGTAAACCTTATGCAAAACACTATCAAGAAATACATTCCTAACATATAGTTGAGAGATAGACCACTGGCGAACAGAAACAACTGCAACAAGAGTGCGAACAGTGATCATGTAAGCAATAGAGGCAAACGTCTCACTATAATCACAAGCGTACTTCTGCTAGAAATCGCGAGCCACAAGACGAGCCTTATAGCACATGATAGTACCATCAGACTTGGTCTTAACCTTGTACAACCACTTGCACGTGATAGGACGAGTATGAATAGATGTCGGTACAATATCCCACATCAAAGAGCACAAGCTCCTCTGCCATAGCAAGCTGCCACTCAGAATGAGAAGTAGCTTTACGATAAGAGCTAGGCATGGTTGTCAAGGCGTCGCCTAGGCGATGCCTAGGCGTCCAGGCGGCCCGGAGGGGACGCCATGGAGGAGCACATCGCCTTGGCCAGCTAGGCGGGCGAAGAGGCGTCCACGGCGGAGACAAGGCGAGGCGCGGCGTCGGCTGGGCGGGTGCATGGCCTGTGGTCGCGTGAGCATAAGAGAGGTCTCCGTCATCGTCGTCGGATCTACCGTCGCCGCCGCCAGATCCGCCGTTGCTGCCGCCGGATCCGCGGTCTCCTCTGCATCGCCGGTCGGTTCTCATTGCCTCCTCCGATCATGCCATTTCTTGCTTGGAGGCGATGGAGAGCGGCAGCGGAAGAGGAGCGTTATTGGCGAAGCGCCTCGGCCTCGTCGGTCTTGGAGGAGAGAGATGGGGAAGGAAGAGGAGAGAAGAGATGGGGGTGAGGAAATGTGTCGAGCACTCGAGCTCAGGCGGCGGCGGCTGTTATTAGTGATTTCGGCTTTTTGCGAGTGAGCCCTCTCAAGGTTTTGAAATTGCAATATGGTCCTTCTCTATATGCATTTCTTTTGTTTAGGCTCTTCTCAAGTGAACCGCCTTAGCTCGCCTAGCAACGCCTAGAGGACGACTAGGCGCTCGCCTGGACGACTAGGCGTCTTGGCGCTCCTTAGGCGCCGTGGTCGCCGTGACAACCATGGAGCTAGGTATAGTGATAGAGAGAGCATGAGCTATTGAAGAAAAATCAAGACGATCAGGAGGTTGAAGGGATGTTCGATCACGAAGGGCGTAACGACTAACGAGTATCATCAGAGGAATTAGGTATTGGTGTTGGCAAGATACTAGAAGACGAGTCTGATGAAGGACGAGGACGCCTGGAGTAGTGTACCCCAGAGAAACGTGACAGTGGTGCTGCAGAAACAAAAGACGGTGCTGCAGGAGGCAGCACAGAAAGTGGGGGCACAGAAGGAACCATTGGAGACAGACTAGAGGAAGGCTGTAAAAGAAGAGAAATAGATGAAGAGCTAGGGAGACAACCAGGAGATCGTCTTAATGGTGGAAACAGGATGAGGAGTCGAATCTCGACAGAAGAAGGTCAAGATTTGTCAAAGACAACGTCTCGAGAGATCCTGATCCATCGAGCAAAAGGATCATAGCAGCGAGAACCCTTATGGTCAGAACTGTAACTAAGAAACACACTCAACTGACTGTGCTGACAGTTTAGTGTGCTCACGAGGCTACAACAGGACAAAACAGGTGCAACTAAAAACATGAATATGAGTTACTGGGGGCTCTAGGATAAAGACGCTTTATAGGACTGACATCTTTAAGAGTAGTGGAAGGCTGCATATTGATGAGATATGCAGCCGTAGAAACGGCCTCAACCCAAAACTATGGTGGAACATGAGGCAAGGAGAAGAGTGTGAGCAGTCTCAATCAGATGATGTTTGTGCTCAATAACCCTATTCTGAGTATGGGCACTAAGACAAGAAGATTGGTAAAGAGTGCTTTGCTTAGAAAGAAATTGTCTGAAAGCGCTAGAACAGTACTCGTCAGCAGAATCACAATGAAAAGTATGGATAGAGGACTCAAACTGAGTACGAACCATCGTGGCAAAGCTACGACAGATCGTAAGAAACTAACCACAATTAGACATAGGGAAAAGCCAATTAAAACGGGAATAATCAATAGAAATTACATAGAATTTATGCCCGCCTTTGGAGATAATAGGCGCAGGTTCCTGTACATCTGAATGAATTAAATCAACAGGATAAGAAGACTATCTCATTAGAATGATAAGGAAGTTGTAACTGCTTGCCAAGTTTAGAACCCTTGCAAAATATGGACGTGTAATAATAACACATCTAAGGATGTCCTGACGAACTAATGAAGAAAAATGGGACCTACACAGGTGACCTGAATGGTGCTGCCACTACGCAAAAGCTCTAGAGGGGGTGGCAATAGTGGCGATGGAGCTAGACGTGGTAGGAGCAACTGAAGTGGACAGAAGAGGCGGTCGAGAATGTAGAGACCCTGTCGATTCCTACGGTGCTGACTAGTCCCAAGTATCGTCCTAACAGGTGTGCGTTAAAATCAACTCTACAACTAAGATTAGTGAGTTGTCCCACTGAAGATGCATGAACATGGGAAACAACTAGAATAGAAAAATTAGTAGACAAAAAGGTGTGTTGACAGTTGAAAGACAAGGGAGTACCATCAGCTGTCTGAACAGAAATAGGAAAAGCAGGTTCTACTGAAATAAGAGATGTAGAGTATGGTGTTATGTGGAAAGTGATATAAATAGCGTTTGTTTTCATTATGAGGCCAATGAGCCAATATACATATACGTACAGATGTAGCATATATGTAGATAACCTCTTATACAAGCAAAAATATACAAGAAAAAAATACATAGGTATAATACACATCTAACACCCCCATTAAACTTATGGTGAACCAACAATATGAAGTTTAGAGAGATAAAAGCTATGCTGGACCCGGGTTTGTGCTTTTGTGAAGAAGTCTGCCAACTGAAGTTAGAAATTCATGTACTAAAAAATAAGCTGGTCCTGAACCTGTGTCCACATGTAGGAGGCATTAACACCAATATACTTTGTAAGCTCATGCTTCACCGGATTTTTAGCAATGTTAATGGCCCTAGTACTGTTAGACAAAAGAGGAGCCGGTGTAGAAACAGAAACACCAAAATCCTTAAGTAACCGCCGTAGTCTAGTAACCATGGTTATCAAGTCGTCGACTAGTCGACGACTAGACTAGTCGACAAGTCGGTGAGCCAGGACCGATTTGCGTCGGCGACTTGACTTGCGGCGGCAAGTCGGGCGCCTGGTCGACTAGTCGTCGACTTGCCCGTTGACTAGTCGACTAGGCGCTGGCAAGTCGGGCGACTTGGGGGAGGCAGTGAGTAGCCAGAGCAGATATGTACCAGTGTCCGAGTGCGGCAGTGAAGTGAGCCCGTGAGCCAGTGAGCTAAAAGGCGAGCGCGGAAGAGCGAAGAGGCGAGCGTGGAGCTCCGAGTGCAGTCGTCGCCGGCCGTCGCCACCCGCTAGATCCAGATCCGTCTGCAGTCGCCTCGGCCGCCGCCAGATCCAGATCCAGGTACCTCCGCCCCGGCCTCCCTCCCTCCTCCCCGGCCCCCTCCGCCTCGGCCTCCCTCCTGATCGGGCGGCGAGGGGGAGGGGGCAGAGAGGATGGAGGCGAGGAGGAGGAGGAGGAGGCGGCGGGAGGAGTAGAGGCGGCGTGAAGAGTCGGCGAAGTCGGAGAGATCGAGAAGGCATCGAAGCGACGGAAGAAAAAGGCAGCGGGAGTCGGAGAGACCGAGAAGGCGTCGAAGCGACGGAAAAAAGGCAGTGGGGGCAAGTTAAGGACCGGTATTTTTGCAATTTAACCCTCTTGATTGCTGAAATTGCAATAAAGTTCTCTATATATACATATTCATATAAACAGTATAAAAAGTACCTGTCGACTAGTCGGCGACTAGTCGACTAGTCAGTCCTGAGGAGGGTAGTGTTGACTAGTCGACTTAATAACCTTGCTAGTAACCTCCGCAATCAACAAAGCCATAGCTTGCAACTCAGCCTTAGCATTCGAACAAAAAATTGCTGTATGCTTTTTAGTCTTCTAAGCAATGGAGAACTACCAAGAAAAATGCAATAAGCAGAGAGACCGGCGATATGAGGGATCACTAGTTCAAGTGGCATCATAATATGTATGGAGCTGTGAAGAGCTGGAGCGAGAGAAAAAGAGACAATAGGATAGTTCCATGAAGATATCGTAGAAAAGAAAGATAGCTATAGTGGAGTTGAGTGGGTGCAGAAACAAACTGACTCAAGATATACACAGAGTACGAAATGTCAGGATGAGTGACACCAAGATAAATAAAGCTCTCAGCAAGGTGACGATAGCGAGTATGATCAGTAAGAGAATCACTGGGACGAAGATGAGCATTAAGCTTCATGGGAGTCAGCTGTACGCTGATTAGTAAGAGACATGATCAAAAAGATTCTAGATATACTTTTTTTTGAGACATAGAAATCTTCAAGAGTAGAAATTACCTCAATTTCAATAAAGTAGCGAAGAGGACCTAGATTAGATATGAACTGCTCATGAAGACGCTTCTTGACAAAAGTGATGTACTGAGAATCATCTCTGGTGATGATCATATCATTAACATACAAAAGGAGAAGCGTTCGACCATGAGGCGAAGTGCGAATAAAAAAAGCAGGATCATGAGTAAGGTTATTAAGGCGGTAAGACGAGGTGACCCACCCCCTCACCTTTTAAGCGGTAAGGTGTGAGGCGAGACAACGCCTTACACACATTCTAAGGCGAAGCAAACGGAGCTCTGGAGGTCTAAATCAGAAGAAATCTAAAGAGGAAGGACCTAATTGCAATTTTATAGAACTTTGAAGACTAAATTGCAAAAATGCCCCACTTACGGTCTTACCAATCCCTTTTCTCACCTACCCAGTTCCTCCCAAGTCTGGCATCGGCATCCTATTTCTCACCTACTTAGTTTCTCCCAAGTCTTGCTCCTGCCGATGGCGCCTCTCAAATCCTCACTCCTATCGATGGCATCGGCCCAGCTCCTCCCCAACTCCCCAACTCAGTTCTCTTAGTTCCTCCCCAACTCTTAGAGCATAAATAGAGCAGAGGGGGGAGGGAGAGGAGGGGGTACCTTACTAGCGCTGTTGCTGCTGGGCGGCAGCGACAGGGATGGAGCCAGAGGGCGACGCGGTGTCGAGAGCTCGCTACCTGCTGGGTGACGGGGATGGGCTAGAGGCGCCGTCGAGACGGGATCTGGGAGATAGATGCGCCGTCGAGAGACCGGAACGGCGAGATGGAGGAGTTGTTGGCCACCCCTTCTCTCTCTGGTTCTCACTTCTCAGTCCCCCTCCTCAGGTCGCCTTAATCACCAACGGCAAGGCGGGCCACCTGGGAGCGTGTTACTGCTTTGGCGACGCTGGCAGAGAAACCAGCTGCAGTGACAACATAAGAGAAATGGTTATACCAGGCACAAGGAGTTTGCTTGAGGCCTAGAGAGATCAGCAAAGGCGACAAACCATACCCCTAGGAATTGAATACCTAGAAGGCAGCTGCATATAGAACTCCTCATGTAACTCACCATTGAGAAATGCATTCTTGACGTTTAACTGAGAGATAGACCATTGTCGAACCGAGGCCACATCAAGAAGAGTGAACGGTGCTCATGTGAGCGACAAGGAATAGAATACCTAGAAGGCAGCTACATGAAGAACTCATGTAACTCGCCATTGAGAAATGCTTTCTTGACGTCCAACTGAAAGATAGATCACTGTCGAATAAAGGCCACATCAAGAAGAGTGAATGGTGCTCATGTGAGCGACAAGAGCAAAGATCTCATCGTAGTCACGACTATGCTCCTGCTGAAAACTACACACTACAAGACGAGTCTTGTAGCACTCAAGAGAACCATCAGAGTAAGTCTTAAATCTTATAGACCTACTTGCACGTGATAGGAATAACACGTGCAGAAAGAGCAACAAGATCACACGTGCTACTACGCTCAAGAGCAGCAATCAACTCTGCCATTGCATGCTGCCACTCCTGAAGAACATCACAGTAAGAAGTTGGTTCGGTAAGAGCAGTGGCAACAAAACTAAAATGCTCAGGAGACCGAATAGATTGGCGATCGTGAAGAGCATACCGAGACCAAAGATGATAACCTATCAAAAGGAGAGGCCACATCAGAAGAATCCTCAACTCGATGACGACGAGTATAGTAGAGGATAGGAAGGAACAAGGTTAGGAGTAATCTTGGGAGAGGGCACCGGTGATGAAGGTGCCGATTGGGAAGGAGGCATTGAAGAGACCAAAGGCTGTGGAGTGGTGACTATGGGGAAGGAAAAGTCAGGAAAGAAAATGGCTCGACAAGAGATACGGAAGTGGAGGAAGGGCGAGGATAGAATGGACGAGACTCATCAAAAGTAACATGAGATTCGCATCTGTTGGCCAACAGGATATCAACAATGATACCCCTTGTGTTCCGCACTATAGTCCAAAAAAAACATGCTCAACAGACTGAGCGATTAGCTTGGTGCGCTCACAGGGTGCAAGAAGAACATAGCACACCCAAAGAGGCGAAGACTGAAATAATTAAGGGTCTTACCATAGAGACGCTCAACTGGGATCCCCCTGAAAAGCAGAGGGTTGAATGTTGATAAAACAAGTGAAAGTAGAAATAGCCTCAGCCTATAAATGTGGTGGAACAGCAGAAGTAAGCATAAGAGCACGAGCTGTCTCAAGAAGATGATGCTTGCGTTTAGCTATACCATTCTGAGCAGCGGAAGGAAGATGAAATCAGTCAAGCTCCCAGAGCTGTCGTGAGTCCCGGCGGCGAGGACCAGTGCCAACGAGCGCCCCCTTGCGGCGATCCTAAACACAGAATCAAAATCGAGAATAACTCGACAACCATGACCAGTGAGCTGGTCGACAAATATGAGCTGCGTGGTGAGTTTTGGAACATGAAAAAGAATAGGGACATGAAAGGATGAATTTGAAAGAGTGTCTCGTTCTGCGATAGAAAGAGGTACCGTCTGCTGTTTGAGCAATGATAGGAGCAGCTAAAGGACTAATGGAATTGAGAGTAGGAATCAGATGTCATAGAAAGGAAGTACCAGAATCAAGAATCGAAGATGATATACCTGAAGAAATAGAAGGTGGTTTCTCACCGGAAGACTGAGTAGGAAAACCAGCTGAACTGGACGATACAGAAGCAACCATGTGACCTAGAAGTCTGAGAAACTCGAGGCACCAGGACTCCGCTGAGAGGAGGAACCTCCAGTCTCTCTCGGAGGACGAGCACCAGACGAAAATCCTTCCTGTAGCAAAATTGCTCCACATGTCCATAACTGTTACAATAGGTGCAGTTGAGTCTCCTACCAACACCAGTTGTCACTAGTGGAGGCATAACTGGTGAAGTAACCAGCGGCATAGCAGGTGTAGAAGTTGTGGGAGTCACAAAAACCAAAGGAAACGACGATGACGATAGCATACCTGGACCACGAAGGTGAATCTCAGTACGAACAGCTGCAAGAGCCTCCATGGGAGTCGCTCAAGGGTGACGAGCCAGCAACTGAGCATGAGTCTGCTCAAATTTAGACTGGAGACGTATTAAAGTCGTAAATGCGGTGAATCTCTAGGTGAAACTGCAGGTGACACATCTGGCCCCAAAGAGTCAATCTGACGCCATACCATGGACAGCTGAGCATAAAACTTATCCACAGTGGCATTTCTTTGTTGCACGACTGCTCCTGACGTACAAAAGTATGGTATAATGAATCACAAGATGGCTCGTAGTAGTTGCGCAGATGCGCTCACATTGCCTATGCGGAAGCTAAACCGAGAACATTACCAGTGAGACGCACCTCCATGCTAGGAACCAGAATAGCAGAAGCACGAGCATCCTCATCGATCCATGTGTTGTAAGCAACATACTGAGTCTGAAGTCTCTCTAGCATCCTCAAAAGCTTTAGATGCCTTTGTACGAGCGACTTCGGAAGCATCCTTCAGGAGTATAGGCTCAACAGGTGGAGTAGGGCGAGACGGACGGGGTAACTCGCCAGTAAGAAACTCCCAAAGGTACTGACCATGCATGTGGAGGCGCATGTGCTGAATCCAGTCCCGATAATTGAGACCATCAAAGATCACTGGGCAATGAGGAACAGAAACTCGAGCGCGGCCAGGCGATAACGGTCCAATCAAGGCTTCGATTGGTGAAGAGCGGTGGCGTCAGCGACAAAAACTCGAGCGGCGGCGTCGGTAGTAGGATTCCAACAGCGGCATCGACGGAAAGATCTCAAGCAGCGTTGACGACACCAGTAGCTTGGCCGGGTGAGCCTGATACGGTTACATCTGGCGAAGAGCCCAACGGCGGCAAGTTGGATCGGCACGGAGGAGTCCATATCCGGGTGGAAGGACGACGTGCATGAGAATTGGTTGGATTCGATGCAGAGGTTGAGCAGCAGCGGCGACAAGCATGGTGGAGGGGCAACAGCTGAGGAAGAACAGCGGCGGCTAGGCAAAACCCTAGGTTGGCTCTGATATCATGTTATGAATAGCGTTTATATTCATGATGAGGCCAATGGGCTAGTATATATACACATACAGGTGTATCATATATATAGATAATCTCTTATACAACGGAGAAAATACACAAGTATAATACATATCTAACAGAACGAGGCACCAGAATCTAGAACCTAAGAGATACCTGGCGGGGACGTCTGAGCTAGACTTACAGAACCTGCTGAGCTATGAGAGAGCTAAAGTGGAGTCTGACAGAGTCATCTCGTTGAGAACTGGAGGAGCTGGTCTCTCCTAGAAGGGCCTCGTTGCTCCACCTTGGATCATCCACCCCTATGCGCCTTGTTCTACTTTTTGTGCACCGCACAACTCTGGTAGTCGTGCCCGATATTCTTGCAGTAGTTGCATTGAACTCTAGTTGGTGCAAAAACATGAACGGAAATAGGCACCTGGGGAGGGCTGTAGTCGGAGCAGAAAATGCCGATGTAGTCGGAGGAGCAGTAAGCACAGTTGGAACGGACTATGCTGCTAACCTGAGGCGGAACTCCTCAGCTTGAAGTGTCGAAAGGGCCTCGGTGACGGTCGGTCGTAGCTAGCTGCTCAGCAGTGGAGCTCTAACAGTCTCAACTCCGGGCGAAGATGACGGATGAAATCATAACGGCAAAGGCGATCATATCCGCCTTCTCTTTATGACACTTCTGTCATAGTGGAAAGGCCAGCTCGTTGTGCTGGCGCTTGAGACTGGTTAGGACTCGGAAGAACTCGTCGACAGAAGAGTCTCCTTGGCGAAGTGTCCAACTCACACTGAAGCAAAAAGAACTGAGCATCATTGCTCTGCTGGTAGCGCTCACGCAAGTACTAGATTTGTCGAGTAAACAACAAACCAATGATGTTTGGCTGGATAGAGTGTCGACGCTGACCATTAGGATGGCACAAACACGGGCCTCATTAGCACACCAGCGATCAAAAGCGTCAATGGCATACTGAAATGCCTCATTACCTGCGTAAGCAGCATCTGCCTCCTTGGCGGCCTCATCTACAGGAGGTTCAGGAGTAGACGGTTTGGGAGGAGCCTAAACCGGTGGTGGCGGAGAAGGTTGTGCCCCGGTGACATCTCCCTAGAGGCGGAGACCATCGAGGGTGATCTCCGTGACTGAAGACTGCAACCTGTAGTTCGTCCAATGAAGCTTTATTCCTGAGAATGGGATCGCAGTTGATGGAATAGAAGCCAACAGTAGGCAGCATTGGATGGCGTGGCGACCAAGGAAACAAAGTCTAACAGGTGCCGTAGCGGTTAGATTGACATTTTTTCTTTTTTTAATACAAGCAACCCGATTTAGATCTGATGGATCAAATCGGGTAGGTGGGCGGACACCAGGAGCCAAGCAGGAGGGGTGGTCATCGAGCGCTGGGCGACAGGCGGCTGGACGCCGAGCGGCCAGCGGGCAACCGACACTGGGAGGGCGTCGAGTAGCCGGTCATTGGGAGCTAGGTGGCCAATCGACGGGCGCTGGGCGGAGAGGCAGTTGGGCGACGATCGACGGGCGGTCGGTCCTCGGGATTGAGCGTGGCGCTTTCGGGCGAGCGGCAAAGGCGACAACTAGAGGCGTCGGGATCGAGCGAGGGTGCTTGGCGAGGCGAGCGACGGCAGGCATCAACCAATGGACGGTGACGACCCAGAGGACGGCGGCATGTTCGTGGACTGGTGGCGGCGGTGGATCCCCACGGTGCGGAAAAAAACTAGGGTAAGTACCCTAGCTCTGATACCATATTTTGAATATTGTGTGTATATTCATGAAGTCTAAAGGGCAATATATATATGGAGTACAAGGGTATATACAAAGGAATATGCTGTACACAGATAAGAAAACCAAAATATATAAGGAAACAAATGATCCTATCCTTAACAATCGCAACACTCTAGGACCAAGGGTGCGCCATAGCCAAGGAAGCTCCTGTTCGTTGTGGTTTGAGAGGATCGTGAGGGGCGTCTATCCAAGAACACCAAGGGTGCGTCGCCACCGAGGAAGCTCCTGCCGGCTGTGGAAGAGGGGACGCGTGGGGCACAGGCACCATATAGGATCACCAAGGGCGCATTGCTGGCCGCCGCCAAGATTCCCCAAGCCACCGAAGAGGAATCGCGAGGGGCGCCGCGTTTCGCTGTGTCAAATTCCTAATATACCATATGTGGAGGGTAATCGGCTGTGTACTAGGCCATAATCACAATCCAGGGTACCCAATTTCCCAATTTTGGCCAACCTGAACCAAATCCTAAGTAATGTAATCAACTTACAATGTAATTGGATTACACTGTGAAATGACCGAACCAAACGCCTCCTAAGTGTACCCCAATTATGGCCTCTTTTTCAGCTTATGACTTA
The DNA here is from genome assembly GCA_036346265.1 of Melocanna baccifera. Lineage (NCBI taxonomy): Eukaryota > Viridiplantae > Streptophyta > Magnoliopsida > Poales > Poaceae > Melocanna > Melocanna baccifera. Next base: position 2,164,277 of record CM070700.1, read on the forward strand.
TGGTTTCCTCCAAACAAACAATCGGAAACAAACAATCGGACGGCTTCTTCACCTTTTTTTGAAACGGCTTATTGGAACAGTCTTTTTGAAATGGCTTATTGGCATTCGGTATGTTTGCACTAATACTCGCGTTAGGGCTGAAAGCTATCAGCCATAGTCGAAAAGAACCCATTCTATTGGTTGACATTAATTTTAACTATTCTGTTATGTATTGCCAGTCATGGAATGTATGGCCAGTTTCAGCTGGATAGCCTCTAAAATTTTATATTTAGGACTCAAAAGGTTTAGGAAGCACAAAAAATGAAGAAAACGGAAAGAAGACAAAGAAAAATTGAGTTAACCAAAAGACCACCGGAAACCATTCAGTGACGGGTATGATGCATCCGTACCAGTCATTGCTGTTTTTTCAAAAAAACAGGAAATGAGACTATCGCGGCAAATGCTGTCTGGGACCTTCCCCTCAACTAGGCTCCTAGCTTGAGTTGGCACATTTGTGGAATTCCAAGCCTTGTTGGATTCTGTTTTTTAGGCCCTATCCACTCTTGCCTCATATGGTCTGATTTCTTTGATTTTTTATAACCATGTATGATAAGCATGTATCATTTGAAGTCTTGTTGAATACGATGACAGGTCTGATCATGGATAGCACAACATTTTAATTAGGTTGCATATATTGTTTTCGGACCCGGAGAATTGATTGTGTCTACCTCGGCACATAAATTACAGCAAGATTGACATACTGCAGTTAAGTTAGTGCTCATTGCATTATGTGCATTTTGTTTGCTTTTGTGCTGAACTGCTGATCATATTATCCTGTCTTCTGGTTAGATTTGTTTTTCTTCTGGACTAATGCATTCTACCATACGCTTTGTAGTTTTTGAAAGGTAACAGTATGTCCAGGGTTCTAGAAACAGTTATATACATACACACACACTCACGCATGCACGCACGCATACATACATATATACACATGGTAGAGCTATTCTACGCATAGTTTTGCACTTCGAAAAGTTATCACCGGCTATGAGGAAAGTTACCATCAACTGTGTAGTGTAAGTGTTTGGCAGTAAATTTACTCACTACCGATGGTAATTTTATTTAGAAACATCAGCAACTTACTGACATTGTGAAGGTTTGGGAATAACTTCATTCGAAACGAAGCGTCGGTAACTTCCCCACGTATTTTACACCAACGCTGGTTATAGTGTACACACACACACACACACACACACACACATATATATATATATATATATATATATATATATATATATATATATATATATATATATATATATATATATATATATATATATATATATATATATATATATATAGAGAGAGAGAGAGAGAGAGAGAGAGAGAGAGAGAGAGAGACTAAGATTAACGTAAGAGGAAGCAGTTAAAAGAGACTTGAGAGATTAGAATGTATATAAAGAATTAGCTTTGGATAGGAGCGTATCGAAATTAACGATCCACGTATTTGAACCATAAGAAAATTTAGAGGCAATATTTTAGACTCTCGGCTCAGTTAGCAGGTTGTATGGCTTAGGATTTTAGTATTGTAGATCTTTACCTGTCACTTTGACCTTGAAGGAGGTTCATTCCTAGCCTACTCTAATTTGTTTAGAATAAAAGACTTTGTTTGTTGTTGTTATATATATGTGTGTGTGTGCGCGTGCGTGTAAATGTTTTTGGTTGATTTTACCTTTTTCCAAATTTCAGACTTGAGTTTCTCAAGATTTGATATATGGATTATGTCTAAGAAGTAAAAATGCATCTGTTCTGCAAAATATGGGGATGAGTGTCATTTAAACCCTGAATCGTGCCCTTTATTAAAACTGGACTGATCGTTCTTCTGGTTTTTGGTGAAAACCGACCGGTTTCCTGAATCCTTATCAATTGTGAGGCATCCGGTGGATCGTATCTTTTTGTGCTTCTGAAGAAAATTGTCCTTTTGATACGTAACTGCAGCTATAATGACAGCTTCAATCTTTGCAGGGAGAGTTATTTGGAAATGCCCCAGGCTTGGATGGGTTTGCTGAATTGAGAACTGTGTTAACGGTGCTTGCTGTGAAATTCTCAAAAAAAAAAAGCCAGAGCTCATTCAAGGAACGCTAATTATTCTTCACATTTTTTTAGAATGGAATGCCAATGTAATTGTATAGCTATTGAGAAATAGGTTTGGCAATCCCATTTGCATTATTGGGAACCATAATTGAAATTGATTACGTAGGGCATCATCAAAATATCCAGTTTACATGTAATTCGGTCGTTCCTTGGTTCAACATGCCCTATTATTGGAAAAACTTAGTTAGAATTTCTCATAGTTCATTTGGATTATCGAGATGCCCTACTAAGTGTTAACCTAAAATTTTGTGTGGTACATATCTGTGATTCTCAATTGTTAATCATGTTCCTGTAAGTACAGCTGCCATTTGCGTATTGTTATTGTTGTTATCGTAATAAACCCTTGTAGTTTCATTGATTCTTCAATTTTCCCTATGTACCGAGTTAGAAGGAAATTACCGCCTGCTACAGGAGTTTTGCTACTCGGTTGAAAAGAATGAATGCTTTATTGCCGGTAATGGGATTGATAATTCCAGCCAACTTGTTGAAATGGAGTTTATTTGATACCAAAAAGCTAGGTTTGTGGTAAGTTGAAAATGCCGTTTTTTTACCAGTGGAAAATGCCGGTTATGAACTGGTTCTTTATGTTTTATTTTCCAGATGTAATGCCGGTTTTGTAGGATATTTTAGATGACATGGTGTTGACTTTTCTTGCCATATTCTTGTCCACTAGGCAAGGGGCCCACAAGTCACTGACAAGAAAAATCCATTTCTACCTTCTTCCTCTTATTCTTTCTTGCTCGCTTACCTTGTCATGGCTGACCTCGAGCTTCACTACACTAGCTGGATGCTGCCGTCGGCGGTGACCAGGAGCTTGGACCAAGATCCATCAATGGTAACGGTGGCCCAACGGCTTTCCAATCAGGAAGACATCTCAGGGAGCATCAGTGGGTCATGGCAACGCTGCTGGAGTGTTGTACTTGGGGGAGGCGGCTGCTCAAATTGGATGTGGGGACATGACGGGCCGGAGTCGTCGGGGACACGAGGAGCACGCCAGTAGCAGCAGCAATTCGGTCGGGAAGGATAAGGTTTTGGCTCGCCATGGTATGGTGATGCTAAGCGACATGGCGGCTCGGACGATGGAACAATGAGGGGGCCCGAATTTTGTACTTGCGATGGTGGTCTACTGTGGCCGTGGGCGACGACATGGATGACAGTTGCTCTTGTAGGTGATGCTGGCTGCATTCTGGCAGCGCAGACGTGAATGTTGGTACAAGCCTACCACCATTGTTCGTCCGTGTGTCTACACGAAGGGTGGCAGCGACACTTCTACCACCATCGGTGAAGCAAGGGTAGCGGCGATGGGCAGGTGGGCATACTATGGTTAGTCATTCTTCCTCCCACACTCTCTTCTCGTTTGTTCACCGACATATGCGAAGAATCTAGACATTTAGTATAAATTAATAATATATTTTAGTAATTAGTGACAATCATATTGCGAGACTAATGTTTTCTATGAATTTAATGAAACAGATTATGTCCCATGATTATAAAGACTTGGTATCATAAGTTGATCGTCATCAAGTTAAGGTTCGGAATGAAGGAAGATATCATATGTTGATGAGCATTAAGTCAAGCTCCCGAAGAGAAGATGATCATGAGTTGAAAGTCAAATGGAGTTCATCATATATTAATAGAGAGCAAGTGAATGATGCATCATAGCTTGATGCATAGCAAGATAAGAAAGATCTGGACTTGAAGTGAAGATGTTTGTCACCATGTTTCAAGATGATGCGCAAGGCAAAGATATAACTAGCGTAGGCTAAGAATGTGTTCCTAATTTTTTTATCAGTTTTGGTGTTTGATTGAGAGACTGGATTGCTAGTACAGATTGTCATACTATAAAGAGGGGCTATGTTTAATAGCTTGAGTCTTATTATATGTTGACAGGTCAATCTCACTTGCTCTAACTTTTCATAGTATGATGCTCATATTTGTGAATGTGTTTTACAAATAGTTATAACTCATAGATGTAATCCTTGTAGCACGTGACTAGAGTTTACAAATGTGTTTTGCAAATGGTTGGAGTCTATGCATCTACCCCTTGTGACATGATGCTTACGTTTATGAATATGTTTTGCAAATATTTTGGGTCCATGTCTTTAATCCTTTTAGCGTGATTCTAAAGTGTGCAAGTATATTTTACAACTTGTTGTGAATCATGTTTTAACCTTTGCGTGTATGGTACTATAAAATGTGAATGTGTTTTGGAGATTTTTTGAAGTACATATACTCTTGTTTCTGTTGAAAAATACAGTGTAGTATGACCGCACCTTATGTGGTAGTATTACCGGGGCAGTACTACCGGCTCTGTGCAAGCGGTCGGACCAATCGCGCGGTATGACTGGGGTGGTACGATCGACTCTATGTGAGCGGTCGAACCGGTCGTGCGGTATGACCCCACCTTGTGTGGCAGTATGACGGCAGTACGACCGGCTTTGTGTGAGCGATCGGATCGACCAACGGTATGACTGGTTCTGTGTGAGCGGTATGACCGGTCGTGTAGTACTACCGAGCATTAGTTGCTGATAGTAGTTTTTCAGAGAGCACTATTTTTTGGTTTTTGGTTGTGCAGTCCGATCGTCCTGTGTGGCGATCCGACCGGACCCGACGGTAGTACCGACCCCTATGTGGGTAGTACGACCGACAATGGTTGTAGCACCTTGTTTTCTAGCCATTGCGGAGGTTACGGTAGTATCGGTCTCTTCCTGATTTCGTCTCAATGGGTAGTTTTTATGGTGAGGGTTATAAATACCCCATTGGCCGGTTGGGAGAAGGTTGTTAGTTCCCATTTCCTCCTAATGACATGTTGAATAGTTGTGTTGTGTTAATTATTGTTGCTCAAGCCTGCCTTGATATTGGTGATATTTTGTTAATCTTTTCTCAACCTAGAATAGGAGTTATAGTACACACCTAGATAGGTTATAACACTATGGACACACTCACTTGGTTATCAAATGGCACATCATCAGATAGCAATGATTTATGCTATGGTTAAATTGGTTTTATAGTCTAGCTATGCCCCTCACCTGAAGAATATAAGGACAAAACCCCCCTGTGCTATGTAAGTGGCATAGTTAACGCTCAACTCCACGATCGATTTATTGGACTTGGTTGTATGCTACCCTGGTAAGCCACTGAGTAACTCGCCACTCTTGAGGGCCTGGTCGACATGCTTTTTCTATGTATCAGCTTCTAAGCAAGCTGCGCGCCCATGGCACATGTTGACATGTTTGTTTGCAGGCAATCCCTTGAGTTATGCACCGCACCATTGCGCTTAGTCGACATGCTTATCCTATGTATTAGCCTCTATGTGACTAGTGCTTTATAGAGGTGGAATCGAATAGCCACACATGTATTCATATGGATCGCCCATCTGGTTCTCACGACGATAAGTGGCTATATCAGGTGCTGGGTGCAACCGGCCCCATGGCCAAGCCGGGCCGACACATGATATAATGTTTAACTTACTAGGTGGAACGAATTGATATTTAGAGCAATATTACTCCTTGTTATCCGAACCCTGATCAAGCTGTGGTTGTCGTGCGGGTAAAGTTGAGCGACACCGCAGAGTTGTAAAGTATTCGAATACACTATACTTCCAGTAAAAGAAGCTGTGTCTATGGGGGAATCCAATGTATTAGCATAAGTAGTATGTGAATTATTGTTATTGAGTATACTTTAGCACCAAGTTAAACCAACCCTTGAAATGCTCGTTTTACAAGTTATTACTTGCTATTGTTTAACAATTACTGGTAAAGATGAGGTAATCATAAAACCCAACTCCTGTTATATTTCCTATCATCTATAATTCATTTCCAACATGGCTTGTTGAGTACCAAAAGTATTCTCTCTTGCCTGCGTCAATTCAAACTACAAGAAGATCGAGGAAGGTGAATAATTTGAGGAGAATTACTACAATTCCTTGGATGGAGATGCAATCTACACGTCTAGGTCTCAATCATGCTCATGCTATACTATGGAAGTTTTTCGTTGGATCTTTTGCTTGAACAATATTTGGTATGTCGGCCCTTAAGTATAACCTGGTATGTATGACGTATTTTGAACCTATGAAATAAGTTCACTATTTAATCAAAGTTCATGTTTCTATATCATTCTATGCGTAACAAAAATCTTGAATAGTCGTGAAAATTCTATATCAGGGGAATCTGCACAACCAATTAGGAGGTCGGATCAAACTAGGTCGACTTGATGGCCTGGTGCAAAGTGCAATTAATAACATGTCAAACACTTCTAGTGGTACATGAAAACAATGTTTAGAGGTATGTTTTGTTCAAGTCATGTTATTTTATGTGGTGCGATGTGCAGTTTAATCTTTCCTTTTAACTATAGCATGGGGCCCATCTTAATGCCTCCTTAGCAGTATGAAAGAGTAGAGATTTACAGGAGAGACTGGGAAAGGTGGGGGGGATAACTTACATGGAAAACACACAACAATTTTTGGTTATATCTCTATGGCCAGAATTTATTGCTAAGGAACAATGCGGAAAACTATGAGAAAAACTGATCTTGACGATTACTACTTAGACCGATTGACTTCCATATGCCTCTCCACCCTGAAACCGTCACCCAATCAGCGGTTGTTAAGAAAGAACATCAAAAGTAAGCTTACCAATCGACAGACCAAGGAGCCATACTTATTACAAAAATCCCCAACACTCAATATTTTTACTTTTGCGAAAACACTTTGTTTGTACTAGTCACGTGTTTGCTAACTCATGTGACCGCGTGTTACAACGTCGGATACAAAAGGATAGGAGAGAGCCATGCGATGTTCATTAAGGTAGATTTGTTGGTCCATGGGAGACAAAAGCCAACCCATGGATAGTTTATGTGGGTCCTACCAGTACATCACTTATGCTCTTATGCTTTGACTTGTCCATTCATCTCTATAGATTCCTTATTCTCCTATTCCTTCTCCCTCTCTCTCATCTCTAGCAGACACAACATCCCTTTCGTGAGCTAGCGTGACGCAAGCCAATTAGAGCAAGATTATGGGTGATGCAGAGGCAAAGGGGGGAGGGGGCATGCAGGGCGTGCAGAGATTGCCTCGAGTGGCAGTGAGGTGAAATTTGCTGAATTTCTCCATAGCATTGATGGATCTCGCTTCTTGAAATGACAAAGAGGCTTCAATTCAAGCAATGTCGAATTCAAAGTTGTCGAGACCCGAATATGCAAATTCAGACTCTCTATGTAGACTGCACTAGTCCAGGATCACGCTAGTGCACACAGTCAATCATACATACGATAATAATAAAGAAAAAACTCAAATATCAATAAATCTCAAAGGTACGACCTTATGGCCAAGCTTACAATATCTCTAGCCAGAAGAGCTTAACAAAATAGCAACGGAAATCCAAAATAAAGCGTAGCGGCCAATCGACAAGCCCATAGGCTATCGAGTGGAGAACGAAGCCTAATTCGTGAAGTCGTCGTAGAACTCTCCTTCTGGAACCTCCTGCTGATAATACTCCTCGCCCTCAACTGAGCAACATAGGCGTAAAGCCGTGAGTACATTGGTACTCAGCAAGTCGTTTGTAACAAATGAATGTAATATAATATGCAAGGCTTACCAATGGAAGGCTGAAATGTTAATTTGCATAGAAGGCAATTCACAGTAAATATGATAAATAGATTGAAAGCGAGATTTAAGTGAAAACCATATTTATAAATAATCAAAAGAATAAACATGAACCACTTGTGAACACCTATTCACAAGCTAAACCAATAGTGGACTACCTGTCCACCTCCAACATAAACCACCAAGTTATAAATGAAAACACTACTCCTCTGTGAAATCATCGAGCATTGTCCGGTGGCCGCGCTAGTTTTATCACGCGAACCGAGGCAACCCGATCGGATACGGCGACGGGCGCGACACCGGTTCGGTTTGGACGGCTTGGATCGGCGGGGAAAAGATCGGACGGGCGAGGTCGAGCGGCGATTTAGGGTTAGGGTTACGCGCGGATGGGCACCAGCGGGTTGACGCGTGGCGCGGGCGCGATCCAACGGCGGGGCGACGTGGGCGCGAGGCGAGGCGCAGATGCAGGGGATGGTGACGCGTGGCGGCGGGGTGGATCGGGCGGCCGAGGTGCGGGCGGGAAAGATTGACGTGTGGTGGCGGCTGAATCGGGCGGCGGAGAGATTTTTAATTTCTTTTTCTTTTCCAGAAATCCAAATAAAATGTTAGGAGCTCTAGAAAATAGCAAATAAATTCCAAAAATTTACCAAAAATACCAAAAAATTCCTTGAGACCTGAGAAATCCAAATAAAATATTTTCAACTTATGTTAATGTTTATTTTAATCATATTAAATTATTTAAAATTCTAAAAATTCATTTGAAGCTTGAATTAATTCCAGAAAATTTATTTTTGAAATCCTGGCTTTAAAAATAGCAGAAAAACAGGATGTTACAAAGGTGCAGTATTAAGATTGAAGTTACTAACCGATTTGAGTTTTGTTATGTTCAAAGAGTAGCGTTAAGCTTGAAGTTGTAGTGACAAGGAAACTTCAATTCATTATTTGTTCAAGTTGCTCCCTAATCATTTAATTATGTGAGTTGATCTTAGGCTTTGAGTAAGTTACCATCTGATTTTCATTGAAGTTGCTAGTAGTTTCATAAAGTTGTGATTTGCTAACCGATTTGTATTGAAGTTTCTATCTAGTTTTTCTATGATTTGCTAACTGACTCGAGTTTTTTCGTAAGTTGCTAGCTGATTTTCACTGAAGTTGCTACATAATATTTCTTTTTAGGTTCTAACTTATTTGAGTTTATCTAAAGTTACTACTCTATTTTTATTGAAGTTACTACATAGTTGTGATGTAACTTGCTATATAATTTGAGTTTTCTTATGAGTTACTAGTCAATTTTCATTGAAGTTGCCACCGAGTTTTCATATGAGTTGCTACCTGATTCAAGTTTTTTCTGAGTGGCTACTCTATTTTCATTAAAATTGCCATCTAGTTTTTCTATGAGTTACTAGCTAATTTCTATTAAAGGTGCATCTAGTTTTTCTATTAGTTGATCGTAAATTTCTATTGAATTTGCTACCTAGTTTTGCTACCTATTTGAATTTTATTATGAGTTGCTAGACGATGTGTATTTGGATGTGTGCTTTATAGCAGCTTAATACATCTTCAGGTCATAGAGGGCACGCAAAATCGAAAAAGGAAAGGGAGATGGTAGGAAGCAGCTGTGCAAATTAGAAAATGGAGGGGATGGTAGCGCTCACGCGCTAACATGCAGTAGCTAGTCGTGTCCTTCCTTTTATATAGCAAATTAAAACATGTGTTCCTTTTCTCCCTTATATTTGGGAAAGGACAAAAACGAAATTAAAACATGCGTTCATCCCTTCGCCCCAAATCATATTTGGGAAAGGACAACAACGGTCATTTGGTCAATAATCTGAACCGTTGGCCCTGACATGAATCGAAATAAAAACTGTTTCCTACATTTGCAGTGGCACCATAGAAATTAGCTCATTTGTCATGGTAAAAATGCAATTTCCCCTTGGTTATCTATGGATACAAACTGATGTCCTGTCTATCGATTTTTTGGACAGACACATTACATTTTCATTGTGGAACTAATGATTACAAAACATGACGCAGCTTAATTAACTTATTAACTTGCCATTTACAAAATCAGTTGTCTTTGTTCTGTCTACCGAAAAAAAAAGGTAAGAAAAGCACTGAGCATGATAACACAGCTAGCATAATGCTGTACATTTGTGGCATTTGTAGAAGGAAGGGCTCCTATTTTGCGCAAACACAATCATATTTTTGATGAGGCTCCCTCTAGCCTCCAACAGCACCTGTGCGGCAGTGATTCCTCTCTACTATGTGACATGGAAATGTACCTGCACTCTGCAGTCTAATTCCATCGACACCTAGATTCGTTTTGGATGTGCCCTCCTGTTCTTATTCCCCAGATCAGGTTGGCTTGAGGGAGTCAACTTTCGAAGAGAAGCGTGCAGCAGCATCACTGAAAAACAAAGCACACTGAATTTTTAGAAGAATCAGAAGAAACGGGGAGAAGGAAGGGGATAAAGCCTAAAGGATTACTCACCTGCATAACTCAACCCAATGGCATATACAAGAGCAAACTGCAAGTTGCATACATACAGTAGTATAGCAGTACCTGTTACGAAACAAAACAATTAGATAATTACAGAGACGACAGTACAAAGCTACACGTAATATAATCAAAATGAAAACAGAGATGAACAAGACCCATGGGACTAAACTTACAAGTTGCACACGTGGGATGCACGGGTGAAAAAGAAAACGGAAAATTTGAGTGTGTTTCCTAACCAGAGTAGTTAACTTTAGTTCACCCAAAAACCAGCTTTAACATAAGGGCTATTACAGGGCAAGCAGGGAATACGTCATAAGGAGTATGTGAGCGAAGCTTCTAAAACTCAGTAAGAGTTAATAGGTCATCCCACCTTTTAGCAACTATGTGTGTGTGTGTGTGTGTATGTATCAAAATGGTTCCATACTCCTTCCAGAACATACTCCTACTTCTCATATACCGCTTTAATAGTATTGTTATACATTTTTATCCTTTTGGGCGTACTCTAATAATGATTATAAGATACCTTCAAAGTGAGTTCTATGAAAAAATTCATCAATGTCCATTTTATAGTATAATTTGTGTATATACTTCTTTTATGTATGAAAAAATGTATATAGCAAAAACAAATGGTTCCGATGAAAAATTTTCAACCAAGTCGCATTGAAGAATCTTAGAATTAGAATTTAAGTACACTGAAAATGATAAAAAAGTATACAATATTTATTTAAGTGATATATTAAAAGTGGGAGTATGTACTCTTGGGAGTATAGAAAAGGCTACATACGTACGTACTTGCGTGCATGTGTGTGTGTGTGTGTATAATAGTAATCTTGCATGTGGAATCCATATCGTACATAAGAAAAAACACCACAAAACACATTAGAAAATAGAAATGCTCCCAAAAAACCCATGAACAGTCAGATAGATGCCCAGTGGCTGCACAGTTCCAGACATGTGAATTGACATTGAGTAGGTTTTTTTTAGGCTGTAGCTTATAGCTTTTAGCTTAAAATTTTAAATTCTGGCTGTTCGCAAGAGAGAGTACAGAGAAAAGATACTCGCATACGATTTTAGCCGATATAAATGAAGTCGGGACAGTATCTATTATAATCGACTTGTAAACTCTGTCTTGAAAAGATACTCTGTTTGAAAGCTAGTTACTATATAAAACCAAGCCATAAGTCTAAAAGAACCCACCCATTAATAGCATGTTTAGAGCTTGAATTTTCACATGAATTTGTAGGAAAAACATAATCTTGCACAAATCTTATGAAATTCACTCGTGTTTTAAAGTGGACCTGAAATGGGATAGGGCAATTGGTGGATAAATAAACTGGACAATCTCACCATAACTAAAATTAGCTTTCAAGCCAGCAATACAAATCCATGAAACAAAGCTTATCTGCTTCAAGCGCATATTGGTTTTCAAAGCAAATCCGTCATTTACCAAAAAAAGGAGCTACTATTGGATTAGATAAGTCCCAAATAAATAAAAAAAGTTATCGGCATTCATGGTTCTGATCACATTTGTACATCCTATGGAATATGGATAATGTCCAGTAACTTGTTCAACCTATTTGGGTTTCGCAGTTTAAAAAACACATGCACCAGCTGCAATCAGCAGGTGAGAGAGATGCAATTGAATGTGAAGAGCAAGCTACGATAGGCAAGTGAATTGCTAGGCGAAGAGCCAGAGAGAGGTGTTAATTCATTTTTTTAATGCACAGCACATAGGTTCTGACCGTTAGATTTTGTGAGTTCAGAGTTGATGGAGGGCACAGATTAGTGAGAAAGCAAATCAACGGTTGGTATTGAGCTTCGGTTGTTTGGGCGGGAAAATAGAAGGGGGGATTTGAAATCCAAATTCAAAACTTGTATATTATATTATTATATAGTAGTATAAATATACATATATCATCAAAACAAACATTTAATGCATCTCTAGTCACTAAATCCCTTTCACAAATCAGTGACATACCTTGTCACCAAATTCCTTTCACAAAAGCAAGATCTATTGTTTGTGGCTTCTCACTAAATGTTCATTTGCCTAACAGGCTTCTATATAGCAAATTAGCAATCAAACCAAAAGCTATCATATGACTAAACTAAATCTTATAGATATCAAGTAATTAACTATACTAGGAAGTGCTAGACTACTCTCCTGCGTCACTGGCAACACAGTCTGAATCATTGTTATCAAGCGTCATCTTCTTCTTCACTTTCGGTACTGTCAAACTCCATTTCATCTAAGGCCACTACTGCTGTTGAAGATGATCCCATCAGGGTCGCGTGTATAAAGGGGACTAATATCCAAGTTTAGCTCAGACTTAGCTGCCTTCTTTTTGGGCGTGAAGCAGTGTTAAAAGGTGTGAGGCTTGGAGCATGTTGTAGTCTGGTGGACACAGTCCGAACTTAGCACAAACGCGCTGAGATTCATGTGCCCACGACTCATCTAACCACCTTGTAATCGCCCGGTTACCCGAGTAACCCAAGTAATCGCCTAGTTAAATGTGTTAACTACCCTGTTTGGCATACTTGTGACCAGGAGGCGACCTGTTACGAGTATTCGGCTGAGTAGACCTGTTTTTAGAACATTAATTGACCAGTTACCGGAAATATCAGATCCTACTGGTTTCGACAATACCGAGTGAAAACATTGTTGCTTTTGCTAGAAATGATGTTATTGGAGAAACTTTGTGGGGATTTTTGTTTTTGCTCAGAGCATTTAGATGAACTTATTGAACTTTTGACAAAAGAGACAAATGGTCATAATCATTATAAGAAAAAATGATGTACCTTCATAAATGAATTTGGTAAGACTAACTGTATGTTGTCATCTCAAAAAAAAAAAAAAACAAAGGAGGTAAGTATTGTCTTCAGACCTTAAATTTGCATCTACCTTTCCCTTTGATCTATGTCTAACAATTTTTGTGGACAAGCCTGTTTTAACATTTGAAGCTGTTAATGCTTCCACAACATCACATTGCTTTGTGAAAGATACCATTCTAGACCAGAAAAATCTTAAGAAATGGATTCCTTATATCTTCACTTATTTCAAAAACGAAGGACCAAAGTATCTACACTGTCAGCAAGGCTGCTGCGATTGAAATCCACGAGTTGTCCATTTCCCCATTCCACTTGAAACATAATGTAGCTTCTCTCATCACCTATTCGACCTTGCTTGCGCAAACCAAATTACCCCTCAATAAAATCAAATCAAACCGCGTGTTTGTTCAGAAACAGCATTTGCAACCAAAAACTCACCAATCTGCGCGCAGAGCAGGATGGCCTGCCCAACCCCGGGCGCCCGTGTGGCGAGCCCCCACCGCTCCCGGCAGTACCGCACGCCTTCCCACACAGCGAGGCTGGCCAACATCCCTAGCAGCGCCATCGGCATCCGGTACCTGCACACACCACCAACAGAAGCAGCTGCTTTATTTGTCCAACACACACGCACGCAGAGATGAGATAGAGAGAGTTAATAACAAATGTAGGCAGGACGGCACGCAGATGGCATACAAGCAGCACGCGAAGACGAGGATGGAGAGCGCGGCGTAGTTGCGGGCGTAGCGGCGGACGTTCTCCTGGACGCGGAGTCGGGCCTGGGTGGGGGTCGGGGGCCAGGAGTAGGAGGCGGCGCCGGGGGGCCCGAGGAAGGCGAGGGACCAGGAGGGGGTGGGCGCGGCGAGGTCGGCAGCGGAGAGGCGGGCGAAGGGGTTGAGCGCGAGGAGCGAGGCGAGGGTGCGGGCGAAGGCGAGGACGTCGGCGGCGGCGCCGGAGGAGGCGGAGGTGGGGTTGGCGGGAGAGGCTCTGGTGGTGGCGGCGGTGGATACGGAGGCGGAGGAGTCGAGGAGGTCGAGGTAGCCGGAGTCGCGGAGCCAGCGGTCGAGAGCGGGGTCCGGCACGCTCAGCGAGAGCGGGTTGGGCTTGAACGACGACGAGGAGGACATGGCGCAGCAGCACGGCGCAGCGGGGCCGGGGTACGATTAGAGTAGGATGGATAGGGGTGCTGCTTTGCTGATTGCTCGCCTCTCGCGGCGCCGGCGCCTGCAGAATTTGGAGAGAGAATTTTGGAGATTGGGAGCGAGTCGGGGCGAGGGGCATGGTGGTTCGGTGGAAACGACCACATCTGTAGAAACTAGTTACCGTGCACATTGCCCAAAGGCCGCCCTGTAGGGCCTGGATAGGCGCAGCCCGATTAGAACCAGGCCCGCTTATTTTGACGATGATTTTTGATTTCTATTTTTATTTTTCTATTCATTAATTTTATTATTTTTTAGTTTTTAGGGTTTTTATCTTTTCTTTTTTTTCATATTCCTTTGTATTATCTATGATATGCTAACTTATTTTTTATTTTTAATTTTTTAAATTTAATTACGCTAAATAAGTCACTTCAGTTACAGTGAAAAATAAATCAGCTACAATGAAAAAATTCATACGCCATCGCCATTCTAAACGCCCCAAATTAGTCCAAATAAGTTATCCGTTATGTCTATCCATGTGTATGCTCTTCGATCTAGACATGATACGAAAAGGAGTCGGACTGGTAGTCACAAGTAATTTTATTGCTAAGTCACCTGTTCGAGCTCAGAAGAGTGCGGTAATGCTAACAAAAGTAATTTTACTGTCTATCGTAAGCAATTTTACTACACTACCATACAAGAGTTATTATACGTGATGTATCGAGATGTCGACCTAAACATGACATGTCACAATGCCACAGCAGGTAGCGTCAGCCCTGCTATAGGATTAAATCTTCAGAGAGCAGCATGCCCTAATTCAATGATTGTAGTAATTAATCTACTCCCTCCAAACACGACCTTAGCAAGCAACTGGCACAGCTCATGCAACGGTAGCAGATGATGATGGGCAACCTTGGCGACCTCAAAAACCAATCTGTGGCGCACAGCATCGCCATCACCAAGCTGCAGCCAAGGCAGGGCTGTCTCAGGAGGTGGCGCGGGCAGGGCATCTTGTCCGAGTCGCTGGATGACACGGAGGCCAAGCAAAGGCTGCCAGCTCCGACCAGCGCGCCGAGGAGCATCCGGCAGTACCATCCCTTTCGGTGGCAAAGAAGTCCACCTGCCATGGTTGAACTGCATGCGGTCTCTGGTGCGTGATTTTGTTTGAAGTGCCTTCCCAAGTATAGGCAAACATCTCCATGGACTGCGTTAAAGGGCTGCCCTGCGTAAACGGCAAGTCGGCCATCCTCTCTCCATGATGGATCACTTCTGCAAGTATGCGAACTTCATCCCACAGTCGCGTAAACATTAGCAATGGCAATAGAGCCAGGGAGTGAATGATATATTTTTTTAAATCTTTCTCTAAGCATCTAGAAATCTTTCACTCCAGTAGCTAAAGAGCTAAGAAGATCAGTTTTGACAGCATAAATTCAAACAACAACAAAACAAAAACAACTAGGTCTCACAAATTCAGCACCTAACCAGTCTAACAGCCACTGGAGGTGCAGTCTGACTAGGCCTAGGAGCAGTCTGACCACTACTCTATTCGCACAATAGAAAAATAGTACAGACCAAAACCAAATTTGGTGCAAACTTCAAAATTCATATCCAAAAGATTTAAAACTTTGCACACACTTTGCTAATGGTCTTAGAAATCTATTCCATCCAAGAATCGTATGAATTTTCGTCAAAGATCTAACATTTTCTCAAAATATGTAAGGTTACACTAAAATCGAGCAAATATCAAAAACATGATATACAATTTGCTCATGGTTAAGCACAACTAAGATGGCTTTAGATATGAATTTCCACATTGCAAGTAAGATCACCCAAAGTTTCGAACAAAAAACCTTCAAATCAAGATTCCTCGAGAAAGGCTTTAAACCAAGTAAGAATCATGTAACTTTGAAATCTTGCAAACCATAGTGTTTAGATGGATGGGATTTGATCTACATGAGACATATCTATCACTTATATATCCTTGGCACGTAGCAAGATCAAGAAGACAAGAGAAGAGACAAAGAATCGACAAGAACATAAGCAAATTAACCAAGACAAGAACACTCTATGAGAGAGAAATAAAGTTGATCTATCTCCATGATGAAACAGTCCAAGAACAAATCAACCCAGACATCAAAGGGTTGCCCCATGTGAATGTCAAGTCGAGCATCCTCTCCATGATGAATCACTTTTGCAAGTATGCACATTTTATCCCAGTCACGCAAACATTCTTCCCCAACATTGCACTCCTTGAGGGTGTGACTGAGTCGGTGGTGTCGAATTGTGACCCTATCTTCAAAAGCAATTTTTGGTTGGACTTGATTTAGCTCATGAGAGTGTGCCTGCACACGACAGAGCACTTGCTTGGTTGGTAAGTTTGCCAGTGGGCAGCTTGCCCACCTAGTTTCGAGCCATGGTGTCACATTTTTAAGGGAGGCACTGTTCATGTGAACAGTATCCATTCGGTACTGTTTATGTGAATAGTGCCCTCTGAGTACGCATGCGCACGTGGGTGTATTCAGTAGTCAAAACGCGTGTTCGCGCTCTAGAGAATCTTCGGTCTCCGTCTCGTTTCAAGCGTGTACATTGATTGTATCTACGTGGGTGTGTGTGTGTGTCTGGATCCTCGACCTCCTGTGTATCACAATATACCCCCTTCAATCCCAAGCATGTGACAGTATAAGTGTAGCTTTAGGTATGGAGTTTATTCTTTAGCAAAGGGCACTGGTCTAAGTAGAATTATTTGGTTTTGGCATTGTGTCGTTTTGAATAGTCGCATATTATCAGGGATATGTTATAAATTATTGCAAGCAACAACTTGATCAATCTATGCTGCTCATATTTTTCTTCATCTACAGATGAAAAATACACAAATTGTAAATAAAAAGGTTCATGGAAACAATCAAAAGTACCAGGAGTGGGATTCTTTAAAGATTCTACTTCAACAAGGACCAATCTTTCTCCAATGTTTGCACCTTGTCTTCCAATAATCTCTGTGAAGAGGAAATATTTATCGACAAAAAGAAATCCAAATGTACGTTTAAAATTCACAAAAAGTTCTAAGAAATGTCATACAGTCTCTTCCAAGTCTTTAGACTTAAGATCAATCAATGATTCAGCTTCTAGCAGAGCATTTTCGGTAGTTTCAGAAGCAGCTGTTGATGCTTTATGCTGAGTAGCCTCTTGCTCCTTCATAGCGTTGTCAAGCTGTGCCTTTAAATCCTGGTCTGCTATTTCCATTTCCTGCAGACTTCATATTCTATTAAGGTGTTGTGCGAGTTCCAATACTTTGCTAGAACAGGAAAGGTGTGTTCAAAAAGACAAACGTAGATGGTCTAAAATAAGAGATATATTGCTTAGAGTTGGAGGTAATGCACCTCACATCTCAGATCAATCAAAAAAATGTTCCAAAGAGGCCAACTAAGACTTAATGATGTGTTCAAAGCTTGAGGCAGCGCTCAGCGTATGCTATTGTCAGCGTTCGGTGTAGCGTTCAATTTTTTTTACTGTTCAGTTTTTCATTATTTTATTTTATTTTAGGATTTTTTTTGTTTTTTTCGCATTACTTTGCATTGTTCGTGATAGGCTAATATGTTTTTTCTATTTTTAAATTTTTTAAAATTTAATTATGTCAAATAAACCAATTTAGTTACAGTAAAAAATAAATTAGCTATAGTAAAAAAATATCATAAACTACTACTATTCTGAACACCCTTGAATATTGTAGAACTAGATAGCATGGATCACCTCCCACGATCCATGTAGAACTAAATAGCTGCTATTCTAAATAAGAAAACAACGTTGGGGTGAATTAAGCACTTAAATACCTTCAAATCATACATCTATTAAAGGCGAAGGATGCCGACCCTCCCAGCCTCCCACGACACTATTTTTGCAGAAGCCCTTCCAAGTTTCCCGAAATCACGACAACACCCTGCCCATAGCCGACCTGGGAGCTTCACTGCATGTTCTTTTTGCAGAAGGCCTGGGAGCCCACAGCCCAGCTTGCTCCTCTCACTCTCTCCTAAGCCGCTGCCACCGCCACCACCGCGCTCCGCTCAGCCCGACGGTCATCCTCCCCCTCCCCGACGTCGCGCGATCTCACCGCCCCAGCTCACTCACGCTGTGCGTTTTCCTGAGCCTTGCGTGCTAATGGCCTCGGAACCTGTGCATTGATGGCATGGGGTGCGTTTGGGTGCCATGTACTGGAGGAGCTGCGTGCAGTGCGCGCGTTCTCTCTCTTCTCGAGCTGAGTACTGGAGGAGTCTCGCTTTAGCCGGCCATGGTGACGGCAGCACCAACAAGTTCTGCTTCTTCTTCTCCTGCGACATCACCCTGCCAGCTGCCGCTCGCCTTCCGTTTCCTCCAAGCCCTCATCCCACCATCGCCTCCTCCTCAGACCCCCGTAGGTTGGTGAGGTTAGCCCTAGAATCGATTCCTCCTCCTCCAAAGTGGAATTATCCCTTTCATTTGATTTGCCCTAATTTTTGTCACGGATTTATTATGAATCGATGCTTGGTTCCATCTGTCCAGATCAGCCTACCTTGTTGGTCGACACAAAGGCTCCTCCTGAGCTCTTTGTTGAGTGGAAGCTATACATTGATGGCATCCAATTTGGCTTGCCCGTAAACACAAGGTATACTTACTATCCCTCCTATGTTCTGCATCAGTTCAGCAACAGAGTCAATCACACTACTACTACTCAATGTCAGCCACTTCAAATCATCTCTCATCAAATGAAAGGAAATCGCCACTACTAATGCTCACTTGGGATTGACTTGATTCAATAAACCCCTTGTACCTTCTTTTTAGGCTGGAATCTTCAGGACCACCGTACTGCTGGAATGACCTCATAGCATTAACTACCAAATACAGGGACCTAACTTCACTCACAAATTGCATTCATGGTATGTGTATCCATGGTTGTTAGGTTGGACTTGGAGACAACGGCGACTGCTAGGCACCAGGACGCCATGGCGTCCACCAGGCGTGGTACGGCGAGCAAGAGACAACATGTAGAGACAATGCAACATCTATCATAGACCCAACAACTAAGCAAGTAGACCACAGATCAGAGAAGTGAAGAAGAAGACGAGCATGGAACTTGATTTGATAAGAAACATAGCATCAGCCAACAAAAGCGGAAGAAGAGGGAGGCTGGCCAGGATTTGAAGCTGCAAGTGGCCATGCTGTTGAGGACATCCTATCCTATGTTGTTCGTTATAATTCAACAAGTATTTCAGAACTACGACAGCTTGCTAGAAGAGTTAGAGTTGTAAAAAATAAGCTTAACATTAAGGTAAACTCATTTCAAACTAAATTTAATGTTGTTATTCATAAGGATGGAATACTATATCATGTTATCATATTGTGCATTCTCATATTTGTCAAATGGAAGATATTGAAACTAAGAGGAAGGAGATGGAGGTTGAGGACAAAGCAACGGAGAGGCACAAGGAAGATGATAACAACATTAAGTGCCAAAAGACATGAAGGAACAAAGCTTACGTGGATGGAGTCAACAAGAACAAAGTCCATGTGGCTAGTTGGAGCAGATAAGAGAAAGGTCCATGTGGATGGGAGGAAGAAAGCCCATGTGGTGGGAGAGAAAAAGGGGGAACCCAATAACTTAAAGTACAAGTTTTTGACAAGATTTTCAACCCCAATTCGGACTTCTCACGTGCTCAATCCAATTCAAACTCGGATTCAACTCAGAACTCAATTCGGATTCAGTTCGGGACAGCCCAATAGACAGTTACTAAAAAGACCATAACTTTCACAAACAGAGTCCGATTCGGGTGTTCTTGTACTCGTTGGAAAGTTTATTTCAAGGGCTACGTAATGGATCTAGTCCCACTTCTAAATTCCTTCTGGGAGCACCGCAATTATCAAAACAATCTAACACTGATTCAGCCTGACAGGGACGACTTTAAATGCTCATAGATTCCGTATGAATAGTCCATTTGGAATGTGTGAGAACAACGTAGAAAGCTTATCTCGCCCTCTTTCCAACGGATCTTATCCCATCCCAAAATTCCTTCCAAAATCATCAAAATAATCTTTCAGTTTTGGAAACAGAGATAGAATCAGATCTGATTTGATTAATTTCCATGTGTTGAAAACTTTTTATAAGTAAAGGTCTACGTGCCCCTATAAATAGAGGCTCCATTGGCCATGTAACATAGACCACCTTTGAGAATAAATCTACTATTGTTTGGGCTTGAGTTTCGTGAGGAATTAGAGAGTTTCTTCAGTCAAGATCGTTCAGCCTTTCCGCTGAGAATTGGGTGCACGATAGATCTTCGCTTGGTGGTCGGTGAAATCAACGCGAGTGTGATTTGGTGGATTAAAGAGTGTTCATTTCTTGCACTGGAATTGGAGGATCACTACAATTCATCAAGACTCCCGCGAGTATCTAATCCTATGTCGAGAAGATCAGGCGACCTTGTATCATCTTGGTATCAAAACGCGGTTTACTCGGTCAGATTTTATCCTTTTTAATTTCGGTTTATTACTTGCTGTCCTATAGTCCATATAGCCAAAAATTGCCTTACAAAAAAAAATTTGAACCCTAGTTTAATATGTTATTTTGTGTGAGTTTTATTAAGTTTTGATCCATTAGAAATTTTGTTTACGTGTTGATCTTAGTGTCCTTTTGCATTGCTTAATCGTTATTATTTTAAATCTTTGAAAATCCGCTAGTTGATCTTTCAATGAACATTCAAAAAATATATTCAATTTACTTTTTGAATTCTGGTTCTTGCTGACCATGTAAGATCTTTTGCGCATCTAAAAAAATCATATTCGAACACATCTGGATTTCCTTTTTTTTTGTTTGATTCGACCATAGGAAACCTTAGCCGTCAAAGTTGTGCATCGTAAAGAATCCTAGTCGTACATGTTCAGATAGTCCAAAGTTTGTTGCGGTTTGAATTCCGAGCGTCTGTTGAGCTTTTTACTTAAATCTTTTGACCCTTGAGACTAATCTTTGATAATTGCATATAAGGCTGCTCTTAAATTAATTATTTTGATTGAATATTAACAATTGTTCGTACATCACTCATTCGGATGACAAAAAAAATCAAAGTTTATACCCCTGCATTGTTCAAAAAAAGTTTTTGACTCATATATCTCATTAGACTCAGAATAAGAATTTAAATCTTTTGAGTCATAAGCAGGGTAGCAAAAAAAAGAGCAGAAAAAAGAGAGTAAAAGTGAAAAAAGGGCCGAACTTAGATGAGTGTTTTATGATATAAATTTAGTTGGAGTTTTTAATTTATTGAGCAATCT
Organism: Melocanna baccifera; assembly: GCA_036346265.1. Lineage (NCBI taxonomy): Eukaryota > Viridiplantae > Streptophyta > Magnoliopsida > Poales > Poaceae > Melocanna > Melocanna baccifera. The sequence goes on from CM070700.1 coordinate 2,185,758, forward strand.
TGTACCCTTAAATTTATATTATTGCAATTGGCTAGCGTGTTTCCTAATACTTGATGCAAAACGAGCTAACATTTTCTGAATGTTTCTTTTAGTTCATTCCTTTGTTTGCATTGAGTCATATTAATTATTGCGTGTGCGTTTATATACTTTACTTATATCTTTTGGATCAGCATATAGGTAAGCGTTTTCTAGTTTGAATTATTACTTAATTTAACGACATCGTGAAATTCAGATTGTGTATGATAAATACTTTCTAACCAAGCTTCACTAAATATTCTTTGCCGTGCAATTGTGGGTAACTTTTAAATTCGCTTGATCATCACTTGCTATTATAGTCACCACCAAGTGTAAGTTTCTTTTGGCCTCAATTCACTTCAAAAAGGTAAGAATTTTACTTGGTGAGGAAAAAGTGAGATAGAGTGAACTCCACATATCGTATATATGTTTTGATATTTGTGTATTCTTTGTGCCACTAATCATGACAGATGGAGACGATCATATGGGAAAGGAGTATACCCCGACGGGTCGTTTTCAATTCTAATCTTCGAGGGGGATTTTGTGCGATGAGTTCACCGCCACTTCTTCCACCTTAAAAGAGCAACTCAAGGCGGAGATCAATAATTCTGCATAAAATATGCACGTTGAAATGAACCAACAAATGAATATGCTACATACAAATATTGTGAACGACATTGTACGTACACTTCGACCACAATAAGAAGAAGATAGTTTCATTCCTTTCTATGGAAGTGAAGATCTAGAGGAATATGTTGAGTGGGAATGGCAAATGGAGAAAATGTTCAGATCTCAGAAGATTTTCAAAGCCCAAGAGGTGAAGCGTGCCACTAAAGAATTTGAAGATTATGCTTATAGTTGGTGGTAACAATGATTTGGAAAAGAATTCATTAAATCTTGGTCAGATTTGAAGGCGCTAATGAGGAGAGAATTTGTGCTATCTTATTATGTGCAGAGATTGCTTTGCCATCTGGAGAGTATCACACAAGGGAGTAACACTGTTCAAGAATATTATTTTGAGTGACAAGATGTATTACGTCGGGCCGATGTCACTAGTGCATTAAGAGAGAAGGTATACTTCAAAAGAGAATTGAATTCTAAGATTGCTACTGCACTTCAACATAAATATTTTTGTAGTTTGCATGATATTATGAATTGTGCTATTGAAGAGGAGAAGAGGTTTATGGAGAAGCATACACCACAGTTTAATCCATGTCTATACCTCAGTTTTTCTTCCTCTACTAGTGTGATACATGAGAAGATGACCGAGCATGGGACTTTTCTTTCGATCAAGAAGACATATAGTGATATTCCAAAGCATGTAGCTCTTGAGATACACCACAACCCACGTGAGAATGAGAGCCACATAGCCAAATTGAGTAAGAGTGATAAAAAGAGTGAGCTGTGTGATTCCACCATATATGAGGTTGAGAGCATCCAAATTGAGAGTATGAGAGAGACAACAAAAGAAAAGAGAGAAGTAGCAGATAGAAAAAATGAGGATGAATCTAAAATTAATGCATTAATATCTACTTCTAGTGTTGTTTCTCACATTGTGCAGGTTGACATTAAAGATGAAGAATTAAACGTTCAACAACCACCACCTTCGAAGGCAAACGAGGAGGAGATAACCACGGGAGGGGATGAAGTGCTTGCTACCCCGTGAATAATCATAATAATTTTAACCCCCTAGCACTTACATCATCTGAGAAGGACGACAAAGGTAACAATATTGGTGTTGAATTTAATTATGTAAAAGTGAGTAATTGTGAGAACTCATATGATCAACCAAAAATTCCATGTTTTGCAATTTCTGTGCTCAATTTATATAATATGGAATTAATTACTTATAAAGAAGTTCTTACTAGAATATCACCTAATGATTCTTTGTGCTATATCATGTTTGATGATCCTAGAGAGCTATCTAGTGCGATTGACAATGTTGCTGAAATTTTATGTTCAAAATCACTAGTTAGTCCCTATGTCTACAAATATAACTTCAATTTGATTGGAGATTATGATGTAAATAAGAAATTCTATGTTCATAGCATTTGCATTACATGTGATAAGCTTACTGAATTGAAATTGCATATTGTGGATAAATAATTTTTTGTGCCATGTCATGATAACAATGAGATAGATGTTAACAATAATGTTTACTGTTTAAAAAGATTTCATAAGTTTACTTGTTCGATCTTTGAGGTACAATCATATAAAAATAATCAGAGTAGCGCAGTTGAAGCATGGAAGGCACTCAAAATTTTCTTCCCCATATCTGAATAATTAAATCTGATTTTGCCCACTACTGATCTGTCCATGTTCTTAGAAAAGTCGAGGACAACTTTCTTTAATGGGAAGGAGAATGATGTGAAAAATAATATTGCAATGCATGCATCTTTTGGTCATTACTATATTCATCGGGTTGTGCAAAATAATGAGAATGCCACAACAATTGACTCTTACATAAACCATACATATGTGTTATTTTTTTCGTTTGCTACAACTTCAGAAATTCATGATGAGATAAGCTAAAGAAGTGTTGATGATAAATATATATACCATGCATACACGTTGTATTTTTTGTTTAGTACAATTTCAGGCTATCAAAAGCTAAGGATAACTTTTGTTGAAGAAGGGGAGAATGATGAGGACATCCTATCCTATGTTGTTCGTTATAATTCAACAAGTAATTCAGAACTACGAGAACTTGCTAGAAGAGCTAGAGTTATAAAAAATAAGCTTAACATTATGGTGAACTCATTCCAAACTAAATTTAATGTTATTATTCATAAGGATGGAATACTACCTTATGTTATTATATTGTGCATTCTTAAGTTTGTCAAATGGAAGATATTGAAACTGAGAGGGAAGAGATGGAGGCTGAGGCCAAAGCAACGGAGAGACGCAAGGAAGAGGATAACCACATTAGATACCAAAAGATATGAAGGAACAAAGCACATGCGGATTGAGCCAACAAGAACAAAGCTCATGCGGTTGGAGCAGACAAAAGAAAGGCCCATGTGGATGGGGGAAGAAAGCCCATGTGGTGAGAGTGCAAAAGGGGGAACCTAAGAATTTAAAGTACAAGTTTTGGACAGGATTTTCAAGCCCAATTTGGACTTTCCACATGCTCAACCCAATTCAATCTCGAATTCAACTCAGAACTCAATTCGGATTCAGTTCGGGACAGCCCAATAGACAGTTACTAAAAAGGCCATAACGTTCACAAACAGAGTCCGATTCAGGTGTTCTTGTACTCGTTGGAAAGATTATTTCAAGGTCTACGCAATGAATCTAGTCCCACCTCCAAATTCCTTTGGGGCGCACCGCAATTATCAAAACAATCTGACGCTAATTCAGCCTGACAGGGCCGACTTTAAATGCTCATAGATTTCTCATGAAGAGTCCATTTGGAATGTGTAAGTACAGCATAGAAAGCTTATCTCATCATCTTTCTAACAGACTTAGTACCATCCCAAAATTCCTTCTGTGCGCATCGAAATCATCAAAACAATCTTTCAGTTTTAAAAGTAGAGATAGAATAAGATCTGATTTGATTACTTTCCATATGTTGAAAATTTTCCATAAGTAAGAGCCTGTATACCCCGATAAATAGAGGCTCCATTGGCCATGTAACAGAGACTACCTTTCAGAATAAATCTACTATTGTTCGTGTTTGAGTTTCGTAAGGAATTAGAGAGTTTCTTAAATTAAGATTGTTCAGCCTTTTCGCTGAGATTTGGGTGTACGATAGATCTTCGCTTGGTGGTCGATGAAATCAACGTGAGTGTGATTTGGTGGATTAAAGAGTGTTCGTCTTTTGCAATAGCATTGGAGGATTACTACGATTCATCAAGACTCCCGCAAGTATCCAATCCTACGTCGAGAAGATCGGACGACTCCGTATCACATGCCCAGCCCTCGAGCTGTGCTACCTTTGCCGCTGGTCGTCGTGCGCCACCCTCGAGTCACTGCTGCCGGTTGTAGTGTGCCCGCCCGCACGAAATCGCCACTACCTCACACATCCACTGCCAACGTGAGCAACTGAGAAGGCATGTTAGGGTTTAGACGCTATCAACTTATTAGATGGGTTGTGTGGGCCATAAGTGCAATTCATCAAACCAGGCCAGCTGCCCAAGGCCCATCTAACTCGACGCATCCCACATCACTTCGTCTTCCTCTTCGCACGTTGCTCCATTGTGCTACTCACCTCCAACCTCCATCACACTGCTACTCTTCCCCTCCACTTCTTGTCTTCCCTGTGGTCTCTCTCCATCAGCTCAACGTCACTAGCCCACCTCCACACCCGCCCACGCCACCCCACCGAGCTCCATCGAGCCGCCTAAGTGCTGCCCAGAATGTCGCCCTGGATGACTTGGTGATGCTGTGGACAATCGGAACTCCTAGGTGCTCGCCTAAATTGCCAAGGCGCGGTGGACCTCCATGGTGTCGTCCCTACACCACCGGGACGCCTAGGCAACGCCGCGACAACCATGTGTGTATCTCTATCTTGGACTTACTGCTACCAATTGTCTATCTTGAGAATGCCAGAGGTAAGTATTCTATACTACGTGTGTGTGTGTAGGGTGTCAGTGTAAATAAGACATGTGAAGATGACACAACTTAAACATAGTGGCTTGCTCCACGGGATAAATAGAAGCAAACATTCTTCTTTGGCGAGGGTTGATCACAGGTTGCGTGCGGTGAATGACAGAATAGCCACTCCACTGATGGACCAGTTCAAGGGTTAGACAAACAAGCTATTCATGAAAATATATAACATGTCACACAGTTGCTCTTTTGATTGGTACAAAATGGTAGGTGGCTGATGCAAGCTGTTGACTCAGGTAGGTTTGACACAGCGATTGGTCGGTCCAAAAACGATCGGATGGTCCGGATGGGTGAGGATGTTCGGACTAAGTCGAAGCGGTGACGATGATTGGACAATCCGACGACGATCGGATGGCTGAGGATGATCGGACTGGGCAAACTGCGTGGTGAATCTTGGCCGTAGGGAACGATCGGACGGCTGAGGAGTGATGACGATTAGACTGTTTGAACGATGACAACGATTAGACTGGGTGAACTGCGCGACGGAGGCAATGAGTAGAGCAGTGGAGAGCGGAGAAGAAGATGGCAGCGGTGACCGAACACTGGCGACGGTGGAGCTCGGCTAGTGGCAACGGCTGCGTCGAAGGCGCACAGGCGATGCTTCGGCTGTGGGGTACGGAGATCGAGATGGATTTATAGGCGTGAATGCTAAGGTATCCGAGATGGACATGGGTGCCAGCGTCGGCAGTAGAATCCGTGTTGAGCACGACAGCAAGCTTTGGGAATGAAATGAACAGTGATTGGGTCAGTGGATTGGTGATGCGTGGCAAAGGGCGAGATCGGATGGTTGGTAGCGGATGGCATAGATGAACAGTGTCGAGGGGTGACGATGGCCGACACGTGATAAGGCTGGAAGGGGTGCGGCTTGGGGCTAGTTGAACAGTGATGGGCTCGGTCCAATTGGTTTTAGGGTTTTCTATTTTCAGAATTCAAATAAAATCAAAAGAGCTCTAAAAAATACAAATAAATCCAAAAAAATCACAGAAAATACTAAAAAATTTCTTGTAACACAATGAACCTAACAAAAAGTTGTTTTATTTTATTTGATATTTATTTTAGTCATATTAAAAAATTTTAATTAATAAAAATTTATTTTAAGCTTTAATTAATTCCAGAAAAATCCAAACGGTGAATTTTTATTTTAAAAACTTCAAAAAGCTCTGAAAATCAGGATGTTACATAACCTACAGGGCAGGTTAGTGAGAGGCACTCCTGGGGTGCTAAGGCGACAGAGATGCAGATCAATCCTATAAATGAAGCATTTGAGTTGGTTTTCTTGTATTGCCTTTATTTCTAAACTCTTCGTACTCTGCTCATACAGTAGGTGATTGACAAGAGGCTTGGAGAGATACTAGGTCCAAAGACAGAAGCCCACAATGTAAAACCAATGAAAAAGGAGGAGGAAAGACTAGCAAAAGTTAAGCTTGATGGGCGGAAATGTACTCTTCAAGTTTCAAATAGGATGATTTAATTACTGCATCATTTAGCTACGGTCTCTGTGCAGGAGAAAAAGGTTGCACTAGCCACTGCTGCCCCACCATCTGAGGAGGAAATGAATCCGTATGCTATATTTCCTCATCCAGAGGAAAACTTTAAGGTACCATAAACTGTGTTGAGTGATATTGATTAAATGGTTGTTAATGTTATGATCCATATCTGAATTTTACACTCTACTGTTCTCTGATATCCACAAATCATGGTCAAACTTATTATTCTTCTAAGCACCTTGATTGGTTCTTTGTTTGGTTGTCAACTGTAAGAAATCAGCTTAAGTGATCTTTATTTCCTTTTATGAGCTAGGTTCATACAGAAATATTCTCCAGCGATGGGAACATATGGAAGGCGTATAGCACAAAGGAGAGTTCACAAAAACATGTTAAGGCAACTGGTGGGAAAATGATGCCCCGGCTCCCGCCAGAAACTAATGGATATCTTCATATTGTTCATGCCAAGATTTTGATAATCTTCTCCATGAAACGAATGTCCATATATATACATCTTTTATGAAATTTGAAGATTATGCTTACATGCTTCATCTTAGGCAGGCTATGTTTATTGATTCTGGACTGGCTAAAGAGAGGAACGGTCATTGTTACCTGAGGTAATAAGATTTTCATTCTGAACAGTTTCCTCCTGCCGCCTTACCATTTTTATAAGCTTTCCTGTCATGCCAACTCTGCTTTAAGGGTATTTTTGTATCAACTGTGCATTAGAAGAGTTCCCTTTCATCTAATTTACTTTATCTACTCATTTCTGTACAGACCATACACTAAATATTATGGGCACTAGGGTGTCTGAATTTATGTTCCTTGTCTTACTGCATCTATTTATTCTACAATTACCTTTTTAATTGAGGCTTTCGATTAAGTTTGTTTGATCTACAAGTGGCTACACAACAGAATCTGTTGCTACTTCAGTGCTTCTGCATTTCCCAGTTTCTCAGTCATGGCAATATAGACTGATATATCTGAACAACAGGTTTGATGACACAGATCATATATAGATCACATTCAGGAAAACATCCACTGGATTGGATGGGAGCCCTACAAAGTTACCTACACAAGCAATTATTTCCAAGCTTTATATGAGCATGCAATTGAGTTAATACGGAAAGGACTAATCTATGTGGACCACCAGGTTTTTCCCTCTTACTCTTTTTATTACGAACTTATGCGTAGACCCATGTAACAAAGGGGAAAAGAACAGTTATATTGAGTTCTTGATAAATCAAATGTGTATATTCTAACTGGTATTATGATGAATAGCGCTTGTATTCATTATGAAGCCAATGGATCAATACATATACACGTTTATGTATGTCATATATGCAGGAAACCCCTTATACAATAAGGTAATTACACAACTATATGAGATATATCTAACACCCCTTCAAACTTATAGTGGATAAATAACATGAAGTTTGGAGAGGTAAAAACTATGCTGAGCTCTGGTATGTACCTTTGTAAAGAAGTCTGCTAACTGAATCTCGAAAGGTATATATTGAAGAGCAACAACCTGATCCTACACCTGTGTCCACATGTATAAAGCATCAACACCAATATGCTTTGTAAACTCATACTTCAACGGATCTTTAGCAATACTAATAGCACCTGTACTGTCAGACAAAAGAGAAGTCGGTGCAGAAACAGAAACACCAAAATGCTCATGTAACCACCGTAGTCAAGTAACCTCTGCAGCCAACAACGCTATCGCTCGCAACTCAGCCTCAGCACTCGAACGAGAAACTACGATCTGCTTCTTAGTCTTCCAAGCAATGAGAGAACTATCAAGAAAAACACAATAAGTAGAGTGTAACATCTTATTTTTCAGTTGCTTTTAAAGTTTTTAAATTAAAAATAAATTTATAGAATTTTCTAGAAATTAATAAACCTTAAAATAAATTTTTAGAAATTAAAAAGGATTTATTATGATTAAAATAAATATTAACATAAGCTAAAAATATTTTATTTGGATTTCTTGTGTATCAAGGATTTTTCTAAAATTTTTAGTGAATTTTTCGGATTTATTTGCTATTTTCTAGAGCCCCTTTTGTTTTAAATGGATTTCTGAAAAAGAAAAGGAGGAAATTCTTGTGAACAGTAGTAGGCCCGGCCCAGTATTGTTCATCTGGCATGACACCGCGCTGACCGCTCGATCCCACCCGACCACGCGTTGGCCATCGTCCGCGCCCGCACGTCGCCCTTGCCGGCAGCCGTCCGATCATCCACGTGTCGCGATCTCGCTCATCGTCTCCGATCTGAGCTCACCCCACCGCAACCCGCGTGTGTTTTTCGGCGTCCGTGCCCGGCCGATTTCCCCCCTCAGTTCACGTGCATAAAAGCCGTCACCCCCACCGCCTTCTCTCACTCGACCTCGCCACCGTCTTCGTCGTGCGCCGCTGCCGTTGTCGCCTCTCACCCCGTGCGCTGAACGCCGACGCCGTTGCCATTTCTCTGCTCCACCGGTGAGCGCCGCCACCTCTCGTGTCCCTTCCGCCCCTCGCCGGTGAACCCGCAGTCGACCCGAGCCTGCCGTCGCCGAACCTGCCGCCGACCATGCCGCGCCATCGCCGAACCCGTTGCCGCCCATGCACCCGACCCCACCGCACTGCGTCGCGCCACCCCTTGGGCCGCGTGCCACACCCACGCCCGTGCCCGTGCCGCCTCGCGTTGTGCGCCCATGACGCTTCGCGCGGCGAGCCACCACACGTCGGCCATCCGACGGTCCCCATTCCCCATCACCACCGTCGATCCAGATCTGGATCAACGGCTAAGATCTTGCCATGTGTCCACTCAACCGTCAGATCCCGCCGCCGACAGCCTCAACCAACCTGTCCACGTCAGCATGCCATGTGTCATGACACGTTAGCCCTAACCAACCCCAGCTACCACGTCAGCATGCCATGTCAACCGCCACGTGTCAGTGCCACATTAGCCCTAAGTGCCACGTCAGCTTACCCATGCCACGTGTTAGTGCCACGTTAGCCCTAGTCGCCTCGTAAGCACCACCCCCGCGCAGTATTTTTTGAGCTGAGTCCACCGTGAACCCGCCTTTTCGTGCATCGAGTCCACAGCATGGTAACTTTTCCGAATTTTCAGTATTTTCTTTAGATTTAATTTTTCGAGAGCCCATTCTCCTCCGTCCTAGCTCCGATTGACTCCGTTATTTTTTTTCTAAATTCATCTAAAATTGAGCTCTATCTTTTGGTTCTAGTTTCAAGGTTTTTGGAGTTCATTTGAATTTTATTTTATTTGATTTTATTGTTTCGGTCGTTTTATCTCTCGTTAGATTCCGTCTTCGAAGGAGAAGGAGCGCCGCCAGAAGATCCCAAGTACTTCGCTGAGCCAAATCGAGGCAAGTCGTGTCCTTTGATCATGTTCAACCTGCTATTAATTAATTATTTTATTTTAAATTATCTTGCATCGCTATTTTATTACAAACGTTTGTACTTGGTAGTTACCGTTCCAAATTAAATCATCCCTCCTTGATAATTTGAGTACTATGATGCCATTGTCACCATAGATTGAGAAATTATTTAGTGATTTTACTAGATGTCATATGGGTGGTACGATTAGTATGCTTACCCATGCTTATGTTACGATGGATTCATCATCACAGGTGAATAATTAATTTGACTTAATGAGATATGGATTCGTGGTTGGTGCCACTGTTATGAAATTTGGGCCATGACATTGATATGTCATTGATATTGGTTGTACAAACTTGATTTTCACTTGGGCGAGAGATCGTGCAGTAAAGGAGGAAGTGTGGATTCACTTCGAGGGATGTGGAAGTCTCGCCCGAGTAATGTTAAGGACTTAACTTTGTGCGCCACTGATCTGAGCTTTATTGTGCAAACCACATGTCTAGTATGGGATAGAGCTGGCTGATTAATTTGGGATATTTCAATTTCAATCTCGCCATTGTGATGAACATGATTGTTGATTTCCATGAGGCGCAAGGGGGTGTGATGCGAAACCCTAGCAGACGGGATTGAGTTGAAGTTGAACTTTGTAAAGGCCTTGTTGTGATTTCCTTAGATCAAGGCCAATCACATCGTGTGGGTATTGTTGTGCAACCTCTGCAGAGTGTAAAACTATTCGAATAGCCGTGTCCCCAGTTATGGACAATGCTCGGTGATTTCACACAAGGGGTAGAGTTTTCCTAAAACTTGGATTGGTTATTGTTGGAAAGTGAATACTTAGTTCATTGTTGGATTAGCTTGTGGATGGTAGGTTCACAAGTGGCTTATTTAGTTCCATTGTTTATTTATTTGTTGGAATAGTCCCACATTGGTCGTGGAAGGGCAAGGGACCTAACTTAAAAGTGGAAGAGTCCCTCACCTCATTGGCTAGCTTTTGGGGTGAGAAGGCCTCTTACGATCCAACAAGTGGTATCAGAGCCCGGTTCTAACATCTTTGGTCCAATGGACACTAAGCGTGTGAACGCCTGATGGATTGTGACCCTGAGGGACCGTCGGTGTATGGTGAAGGGGCAGTGAACGGCTGAGAGATACCAATGTGTGAAGGGAGATATTGTTGGAATAGTCCCACATTGATTGTGAAAGGGTAAGGGACCTAACTTAAAAGTGAGGGAGTCCCTCACCTCATTGGCTAGCTTTTGGGGTGAGAAGGCCCTTTACGGTCCAACATTATTTATTATTGTTTCTCCTTAACATTTCGCTTTCAATCTATTTATCATATTTATGTTAAAATATCACTTTATACAAATTAACCTTTCAGCCCTCAATTGGTAAGCCTTGCATATTATACTGCATTCATTTGTTAAAAATGACTTGCTGAGTACCAATGTACTCACGACTTGTGCCCAATGTTGCTCAGTTGAGGAGGAGTTATACCAGCAGGATATACCAGAGGGAGGATACTTCAGCGACTTCGCGGATTATGACTTTGCTCCCCAGTCGATTGCTTGTGGGCATGTCGAATGGCTTCTACATTTATTTTTGTTTTCCGCTGCTAGTGAGATTGTAAACTTGACCATAAGGTCGTACCTTTGTTAATTACTAATATTCAAGTTTTTCCTTTATTTTAGCTTGTGTATGGTTGATATCTCATCTATGTTTAACTGTGTGCACTAGCGTGATCCTGAACTAGCGCGTTTACACAGAGAGCCTAGATTTACATATTCGGGTCTCGACAGAGATGGTATCAGAGCTATATTGACTGTAGGACGAAACCCTAGTTAGAATAATCGTTTAGCTCACAAACTATTTTCTAAATCAAACCAACTAAATGCACTTAGTAATATCTCTATTCCCTTACCTCTTTCTTAGGATTCTTGTTCTTCGCTCCACTCTCAAAATTTGTTTTCACAAATCCTTAAACTGATCTTTACCTTATAAATGCACTAGATGTCTTAAGCTTCTTTTAGCTAGACAGGAGGATGGAGAGGAGCTCTTCACGTTCTGTTGTGAAGCCTTGGATTAAAGAGATCGCCGTCTACCTCACCCAAGACGAGAAAGAGAAAGGCCAACGCATCGGAAGCATCACTAGGTTGTATTTCACCACCAGAGTCAGCAAGCAAGTTCTACACCACAGCTTCAAGAGTACTGGTGCATGTGGAGAATGGTCAGCACAAGGAGTTGCGCACAAGGCCATCTGATGACTTTACAAGCTATACAAAATCAATATGTCCAGACTTATTTGGAGGTTCAAGAAGCAATATGGTGCCACCCCTAGCCTACTGGAGCCAGCCAAGGAGGAGCCTCGACCGCAGACGCTAGTACACCTACCCTCGCCTACACCATGAAGCTCGGAGGAGATACGACGCATCACCGGCGATCGACGGGAGTATCTTCGGCACTTCATCCCAGCTCCAGCCAAAGAGCAGTCACCACAAATCTGCAACTCATGGATGCTTTACAGCGATTTGGAGGATGAGAATAGCGAAGCCTACCTGTAAGGACCCGAGTGGGAGCCTTTAAATTAGAGAGTATGAGTAGAGCGATAGATTTTATTTGCAGTTGTGTGTGATATGAGCTGCAAATCTTGCCCTTAAAAGTATTATATTGCAATCATATCAAAATTTTATTGGAGTTATTTCCTTGGTTTTGTTGTTAGCCTTTTCGGCTAAGTGTTCGTTTAGATTAGGTTTGCCATTAGAGATTCCCCTTAGACGGATTTACCCCCTTATCTATGCTTTTCCCCTCACCTTTATGCCTTGTGAAGTCAGCAATGTTTCCCTTTTCAGAGCAGCAGCAAGATGGTTGATACCAGAACTCCGCAGGCCGTAACCAGGCACACTAGGATCTAGGGAGCAGTTCCAGCCAGCCACCTCAGGCAGGCCTAGTGAGCTTGGACCCAACCCTTAGTCAGTTTTTGGTGGCTCAGGCGCAGATGATGCAGAATATGAATGCCTTGATGCAATGATAGAACCAGGAGGCAGTTGCATTGTAGGTCGCTCATCAGCAGTCCAGTTATGCAGAGTTTATGAGGACGAGGTCGCCCATCTACTCCTGATCTTCAGAGCCTTTGGAGACAGACGATTGGATACGTTCAGTTGAGAAGAAACTGAACCTGGTCTAGTGCACCAATAGAGAGAAGGTGTTGTATGCCGCACATTCTGCAATTAGAAGCGCTCGACGGTCACTGCGGTAACCTGTGACATGGTGGCTGCCTTGGGCCACTTGGAGAAATATTTGTAGGCAACGATGATGAACCGAAGATCCCTGGGGCATGTGGCAATGGGCCGACAATGTCGACCCCGCACCGGTTTGGGATGGGCTGGAGCTGTCGTGGTGGTTTATGGACCATTCGTACCATCCACTAGCATTCCTGGCATCTCTTGACAATGTCATGCGCATCTGACGCCACGGTAGGCCAGTAAAAGCCTTGCCTGAATGCTTTACCCACGAGGGCCCCAGGAGCGACGTGGGAGCCATAGTGTTTGGCATGAATATAGTTAAGGAGACGCTGGCCTTCTGGGCACGAAAGGCATCGGAGGAGTGGAGCACAAACCTAATGCTTGTAGAGTATGCCCTTGATGATCTCAAACGTTCGAGCCCTCTGTTGTAGTTGCCTGAGCTGGAGGGGGTTATCGGGCTCACGTGTGCCTTGCAAAAACGTGCATATTGGTTCCCGCCAATCGCCGCCGGCCGCTATCTAGTGAACGAGGCCAATGGCTTGCTGGTCTTGCTAAACGGCTAGGATGGCAAGGGTTTCGAAGAACGTTGTCACCGGCGGCAGATGTCGTAGGCTCGTCGCCTTGGCGAGGGCATTGATGTCCTCGTTTTCTGCCCTCAAGATGGCTTTGACCGTAAAGCCAAAAAAGTAGCACTCGTGTGCATGAACGGCCGCCAGATATTGATTTAGGTCATCGTCTTTAGCTTGGTAGGACTTATCAATGTGCCTTTCGAGCAGCCGTGAGTCCATGTATGCAAGGACTCTCCGGGCCCCAAGAGCCTTGAGTTTTCCGAGACCGAACAGGAGGGCTTCATATTCCACTATGTTATTGGTCATGGGGAATTCAAGCCGCGCGGAGTATAGGATCTGGCGGCCCTCCGGCGTAGTGACAACTACGCCAATGCCTACCCCCAAAGCACTGTAGGCTCCATCCGTGTGGAGAGCCCAAATCGGCTCTGTGGGCTACGAAACTTAAGGTCGAGCTGACTGTGTCTACTCCGTGAAAAAGTCTACGAGGATTTGTGATTTAACCACTATGCGGGAGGCATAGGTTAGGGAGAAAGGCACCAGCTCAGCCGCCCACTTTCCAATTTGGCCTGTAGCCTCCTTGTTTTAGAGCATCTCCTCTAGGGGGAATGAGGGTATAGTAATGGGATGCGCTAGGAAGTTGTGGTATAGTTTACGTGAAGCCATGAGGAGCGCGTAAACTAGCTTCTCCAATTTGGTGTATCGTGTCTTGGCTCCTTGGAGGGCTTCTGACACAGAGTACACCGGGCGTTGAATGGCTCCTTCCAAGACAAGGACTGCGCTGACTGTTACCCGGGCCGTCACCACGTATTATAGGAGCGAAGCCTCTGGTTGCAGGGATACCAAGTTTGGGAGTTCGACGAGGTGCTTCTTGAGGTCGTTGAAAGCAGCAGCACAGTCCTTGTTCCAGTGGAACTCGCCACATCCACGAAGTGTACTGAAGAATGGGAGTCCTCGCTTGGCTGCTCTTGATAAGAAACAACTGAGCATGGCAAGGCAGCCCGCGAGCCTTTGGACCTCTGATGTCATCTTAGGCGGCTCCATGGTGAGGACCGCATCGACTTTCTCTGGGTTTGCTTGAATTCCTCTGTCGGACACTAAGAAGCCGAGGAGCTTGCCAACTTGCACCCAATATATGCACTTCTCCGGGTTGAGCTTGATGCCGGCTCGTCGGAGGTTGTCGAAAGTCTCCCGAAGGTCTTCAGCATGGGACCCAGCTTTCTTACTCTTGACCACCATATCATCAACGTAGGATTTGATGTTTCTTCCCAGCTGAGCAGCTAGGGTGAGGGCTACGAGTTGGGTGAATGTGGCTCCCGCATTTTTTTAGGTCGAATGGCATCCGGGGATAGCAATACGTGCCCCCAGGATTATGAAGCTTGTCTTGGCCTCATCATCAACCACCGTATGGATTTGGTGGTAGCCAGAGTAGGCATCAAGGAAACTCATTACCTCGCAACCCGCTGTGGCATCGATTAGCTGGTCGATCCGTGGAAGAGGGTAGTTGTCCTTCGGGCATGCTTATTGAGGTTGGTGAAGTTGATGCACATCCGCCATGTGCCATTGGTCTTCTTTATCAAAACCGGATTGGCGAGCCACTCTAGGTGATGGATCTCACGGATGACACCAGATCATAGTAACTTGGCAGCCTCAGCCTTGGTGGCCTGTTGGCATTCAAGTGACTTACGCCTGTGATTTTGCTTGACAGGCTTGGCATCAAGGCGCACAGCGAGTCGATGTTCGATAATGGATCGGTCGACCCCCGTATGTCAGGCGATGACCACATGAAGATGTTGGTGTTGTCATGAAGGACTCAGAGGAGTTCCTCTTCAACTGCTGAGGCAAGGCCTTCACTGATGGATATCTACTAAGAAGTATCCGAGTCCCGCAAAGGGACCGACCTCGCCGTCTGGCTTGGGCTTGGGCGTCCACCCATGAGCTAATGGGGACGTTAGTGTGGCCATGGCGAGGGCCTCTCTTACCACATGCACCTTGCGAAGCGGACCTCGGGTGCCCAACTCTATTCGGCGGGCAAGGTCCTGATCTTCGAATATGGTGACGATCCCTTGCGGACCGGGCAGCGTCATGCACAAGACGTTGTGGTGCATGACCGCCCCAAAAGCGTTAAGTGTAGGCCTTCCAAGGATGGCGTTGTAAGAGTAGTGGAGGTCGACGACATCAGAGGAGACATCCTCACTTCTTGCTTGATCGGCTTGTCCAAAGGACACTTGGAGTTGAATTTTTCCTAGGGCTTGCAGGGGTTGACCACCGAAGCCCTAGTGGGGGACCCTTGGGGGCTGTAGTCTGCTCCAGGGGATGCCCATCTGGTCGAAGGCTCTGGCAAACAGGATGTCCGCGGAGCTACCACCATGGACTAAAACATGCTTCACATCATATACGGCGTTGGTAGCTTGCACCACTAGGGGTTCTTGATGTGGGAAGTCGACGCCCTCTGCATTAGCTACCGTAAATGTGATATCATTATGTGCCCAAGTCAGTAGCACATGCACAAGGTATGCGGTAATATGATGAGGCCGACGGGCATAGGACTTTCGCTGCCTCTTAGATGAGAATTCTAATGATGACCCTCCTATGATAACATTAATGACTCGGCATTGTCCACCATCGGGGGCCTATATGCGGAGAGTGGTAGGAGCAGGTTGAAGCAACTGGCCTTCCAGAGGCTGCTGCATGTGCGCCACCACTTGCACACGTGCCTCCAGGTCCCTGTCCCTCACAACGCTCTCTCGGAGCGTTGCGATGGTGGGGGGATGTCAAGTGAGGTGGTTGCCCCATCCATGCACCTTGCACTATAGTCCGTGCTACTGCTGGTCGTGATGGGCGACCCCAGTCTCTCCCATGGCCATGTCCTCGACGGCCCCATCCTCGGTCGGTGGAGACATTGTTGTTAGTGCTGCCGTTGCCCCTGCCGTCAATGTCAAAGACATATTTAGGATTTTGGCCCTTACGCTACTTGCGGCTAGAGCCCTTTGTGGTATCCGATACTTGGGATCAGAAGCGTCGTCTTGGCATCGCTACCCATCAACCTCTGCCCTTGCGTACTCCTCCATCTTATCAAAGAGCTATCATTTTTATAGGCTTGTAGGCATTGTATTCAGCCAACAGCCCTGGGCAAAGGCCTCAAACCGCAACATTGATGATGGTCTCATTCGCGCCTTTGACTTGACAGCGCACTTTAGTGAATCACTTGAAATATTGTCAGAGCTTCTTGGTAGGTTTCTGCTTGATGGTGAAGAGTTGGCTTGCATCCACTCGCTCAGAGTAGTTTCCTTAGAAGTTATTGTACATGCGATTGCAGATTTGCTCCCACGAGAACACTGAGTTTAGCTCAATGGTTAAGAACCATGAGAGCGCTATCCCTTGGATGGTGAGTGGCAGTCCCTTCACCTTCATGGAGTCATCACCCCCGCTGCTTCAATGGCAGTCTCATAGACTCGTACATACTCCTGAGAATCCGTATCGCCCTTGTTTGGTTCGAGTGTAGGCATCTCTGCCGAAGGCCACACGTCAGCCATCGGGAGGCGCCAGCACTGTTCATCTGTGCTTTCTCGATCGCCTAGCCTCGCCACGCGTCGCGCATCCATATTGTCATGCACTATTCATCATCATCGCGTGACAAGTTCGTCTCTGATGCATCCTCGATTCACGTGCTTGACCCGAACTCTGCCGTGAGAACGCCATCTCCACTGCGAACTCCGTCTCGTGCTTGTCCCAGACTCCCTAGGCATTCGCACATAAAAGCCATGCGTCATCTCCGCTTTCCCGCACCCCAAGCCGCTCGCTTGCCTCGTCATTGTCGCGTAGCTGCCGCCGTCGCCATTACCGTCGCTATGAGCTCGATCAACACGGTTCTGATGATCTCCATTTGCCGCCCGTAAGACCGCCTCGTGCAGCGCCATGTGCCACCGTCATCGACGGTGCGGTGAGCTCCACTGTCTCGCTACCGGTGAACCATCGTGCCAACCCCTTTGTCTCATGTCCACTCCGCCGCTTGCATCGTCACCCCTTGGTCCGCGCACCTGGCCGTGACTCATCGTCTCACCCCTTGGTCCCCTCTGTCTCATGTGTCGTCCCTCGAACCGTTCGATTCCCCATCCTGACCGTCCACTCAGATTTGCACTGACGGCTGAGATCTTTCCACGTGTCACAACCCTCGCCGTTGGATCGTGCTGATGTCACGCCACACCCGCGCCCCCACGTTGGTTCGCCTTCTCCATGGACATCATCTACCGTGAGTCGAGCCACTGCTAGCAGACCCCACCTGTTAGCCGCCACTATTCTGTGGACCCGTGAGCCCGATCCGTCCGAGTCAGCTGCCACATCACCCTAGGTGCCATGTGTCAATGACACATCAGCACTGAACCATCCCAGATGCCACATCAGTATGCCACGTCAGCATGCCATGTCAGTATGCCACGTCAGCCCTAGTGCCACGTGTCAGCCCCATGTTAGCCTAGTTAGCTGCCACATCAGCCCCAGCCACCGCGTTAGCACCCCGTTTGGTCGTGCATTGTTCCATGCGCCAAGTCCACCGTAGACCTGCTCTTCTGTGCACCGAGTCCACATCATAGTAACTTTTCTGATTTTCCAGTATTTTCCAGTAGATTAATTTTTCCAGAGCCCGTTCTCCTCCATCCTAACTCCGATTGACCCCCTTTTTTTTTTCTAAATTCATCTAAAATTGAGCTCTATCTTTTGATTCTAGTTTTGAGATTTTTGGAGTTCATTTGAATTTTATTTTTATACCTCGGTCATTTTCTCTCTCGTTAGATCGTGTTTTCGACGGAGTAGGAGCATCGCAAGAAGATCCAAAGTTTCTAGCTGAGCAAGGGCAAGATAAGTTGTGTCCTTTGATCATGTTGAACTTAGTTTTTAATATATTATTTATCTATTTTGTTTGAAATTATCTTGCATTGCTATTTTATTTACAAACCTTTGTACTTGGTAGTTACCATCCCAATTGATTAATCCCTCTTTAATAATTTGAATACCATGATGCTATTGTCACCATATGTTGGAAAATTATATAGTGATACCATACTAGTTGTCACATGGGTGGTACGGTTATTATGCTTAGCCATGCTTATAATTCATTGGATTTGTCATTACATGTGATCAATTAATTAATTTGACTTAATAAGATATTGAATTGTGGTTGGAGCCACAGTTATAAAATTTGTGTCCAATGACATTGGTATGTCATTGATGTTGGTTATACAAAATTGATTTTTATATGAGCGAGTGATCGTGCAGTAAAGGGGGAAGTGTGGATTCACTTTGAGGGATATAGAAGTCTTGCCTGAGTAATATTAAGGACTTAACTTTGTATACCATTGATATAAGCTTTACCGTGCAAACCACATGTCTAGTATGGGATAGACCTGGCTAATTAATTTGGAAAATTTCAATTTGAATCTCACAATTGTGATAAACATAGTCGCTGATTTCCATGAGACGCAAGGGGGTGGGATGCGAAACTCTAGCAGGTGGCATTGAGTTGAGGTTGAACTTTGTAAATGCCTTGTTATGATTTCTTTAACATGAGGATAATCACATCGTGTAGGTACAGTTGTGCAACCTCTGTAGAATGTACAACTATTTGAATAGCTGTGTCCCCGGTTATAGAAAATGCTTGGTGATTTCACATGAGGGGTAAAGTTTTCATAAAAACTTGCTCGGTTATCTTTGGCAAGTGAATGGTTGGTTCACTGATGGTTTAGCTTATGGATGGGAGGTTCATAAGTGGTTTATTCAATTCTGTTGATTATTTATTAATTATCAATTTTTCTTAAAGTTCGCTTTTAATCTAGTACCGTATTTACCTTAAATTATTGCTTTCTGCAAAATAACCTTTCAGCCATCCATTGGTAAACCTTGCATATTATATTTCATTCATTTATTACAAACGACTTATTGAATACCAATGTACTCATGGTTTTATGCCACTGTTGCTCAGTTGAGGAGGAGGAGCTATATCAGCAGGAGATACCAATGGGAGGATACTTTGACGACTTCATGGATTAGGCCTTCGCTTCCCAGTTGATTACCTGTGGACATGTCGAGTGGCTTCTATGCTTATTTCTATTTTTCGCTGCTAGATTTTAAGCCATTTAGGCTTGTAAGTTGTAAGCTTGGCCTTAAGATCGTATCCTGATAGTTATTAATATTTGAGTTTTTCCCTGTACTTTATCATGTATATAGTCGATATTTTATCTATTATACTGTGTGCACTAGCATAATTCTGGACTAGTGCAGTATATATAGAGAGTCTAGATTTGTATATTCGAATCTCAACATAATATAACAACTTTGCTGCTGACCCTTTCCACTCTTCAGAATGTCAACATTTAGAATCTAGGTCCTCCTTGCAATATCTGGGGTGACAAAGTTGCCCACAACTCTGAACCCCCTAAACTCGCCACACCACGCCTATATCACGCTCACCATGAACAGGTACTCAGACATAAATTCGAATGATACAGGTCCACAGTCTCGCATGCGGCGAGGTCATGAGAGCATGGCTTGTGTAATAGCTTCTGCTTGTTGCATGAACACCTTGGTTCATTTACATGATCTCCAAGGCATACCTCGTGGGTGATAAAAAAGGGCCATCCCAAATCTAACTCTATCCCGAAGGAGTAAATCAAAATGATGCTCCCTATTGCCCATCACATGCACTAAATGCAATCGGCCCTTCTCTGTCTTCGCCTCCATGTATGCCGTAATCTTCGAGCAGTACAATGTTTGTGGGTTAGCTACATGAAGTATGGCATTTGCATGCCTCTCCATGAAATAGCTGATTGTGATGTGCAGAACACCTTCTACGATGCCGACGAGGGGCTGAGAATGAAGGCCCTTAAGAACCCAGTTGTACACCTCGGCAAAGTTAGTCACCATTAAATCGTACCTTACGCCGTCCGTGTTGTGCAGTAGAGACCACTTCTCTAATGGCTCGGCCTCGATCCACTGTGAGAAGTACTTGATGTTCCACGAGCTCCTCCTCCTCGGACCAGCTGCGTCAGGCTCACCTAGTGCTGTGACACATTCTTGTCGTGCTGCCCCAGGCATGACAGGTAGGTGTCTTATTCCTCTTGTCGACATGCTTCTTGTTGTGCTCATCCAACAGCGCTCATAAAACATCAAATTTTTTATTCCGGTTTTGCATAGCCAACCTCTTGAACAGCTTCATCAACGGTTGCTTCGGGAACTACCTAAAGAAGTTGGCCCCAAGGTGGAGAATACACCATTTGTTATGCATATCTGACCAAGGAAAGGGCTCCTCGGGGTCTTCCTAAAGTTTTCTTATGGCCTTCAGTATCCCGACGTACCGATCATGGATTACACACACACACCAGGGCAAGCACTGACAACTCTAACCCTTACATATCGGAGGAACCACAACTAGTTGTCGCAATTCTTACTTTCCACGTATGCAATGGCTAGGGGGGAAATTTGATTATTGCCGTCAACGCCAACGATCGTAAGGATCTAGCCCTTGTATTTGTCGATCAAAAAGGTCCCATCAACTGAGATCATCGAAAGCATATGCTTGAATACCTCAATACATGCATTGAAGGCTAAGAAGGCCCTCTGCAACACCACAAAACCTGGCGGCATTGTAGATGGCTTGTACTTCATTACAGTGTATGTACCCGAGTTCCTGTCCTACAGCACTTGGAGCATATGAGAAAGGTTGTCACACATCATCTCGAAAGACTCCAACTATTTTTTCAAAGCCTTCTGCTTTGCATACCACGCTTTCGTGTAGCTAATCTTGTACTTGAATTTCTTTTTAATAACCACCATGATGTGCATGGCCTTGATGTCCTTCTTCTCCACTATCTCTCGATACATCAAATTAGCTATAAACGCGGACGTTAGATTACGATGCCTCGGCAAAACACTGCTAAGAATGCAGGAGTGCGGCTCCACCTTCGAAACAATCCATTAAGTCTTGTACTTTGGTCTACGTGCGTGCACCCTCTAAGGACAACTAGCCTCCTTGCACTTCATGGTGTACTGCTCCTGGCTAGATTAATGACCCAGAATGTTCGGTGCATGGACAGGGCCCACAACTTGATGGCATCCTACAATGATGCCTTGTCAACAAACATTGAGTGCAACCGAAGCTCTGGGCCATTATACTCCCACAGTGATTCGTGCTCGTCATTAGCAGCAACACCCTCAGCATCGAACCTGTTCCATTCCTACGGGATGGGAGCTTCGTTCTGTAACATCCTAAAATGTCGAATGAGCAAAATTGCCAATAATTTAAAACTTTTTATTTGCCTCTTGCTGATGTTCCAATTTTCCTTCGCAATTTTAATTGAGTTCCCTAAAATTGTATTATACAAATTAATATCAGGACATAACTGTAACACCCCAGGACCCACATTATCCTGGGATGCCACTAAACCACTCTACAAGCTAGCTAATTTACAATAAGCTGGCAACAACTTCTAAATCATGATAAACTAAGCGGAAGCATACTAAAACAAAGGTAATAAAACACTAATAGTCAAGAAACAACCGCTATTAATTTTAACCAATTAAAGCGAACCACAGCCTAACATTAATAATTATACATGATCAACAATGAGAGTAAAGATGAATGATCGGAGGCTACACTTATTTATTACAATATGAAACATCATATGGTGTGTGACAGTGATGTGCCGCTCTACCCTTCCCAAGCATGCTCGAGAAGTCACCTGGAAGGGGGAAGCAAGAGTGAGATAAAAATCTCAGCAAGCAAACTGTTTAACAAGCTAATTAAACTACAATATTGTTAAGCATCAACATTTATTTTCCACAGTGACCATAAGTATAGCTTTAACCACATTTACTACCAACAATAATAAAACATTAGCAATAAATCTTGTTTGACTATATCATAATCTCAACTAACTATCACTACCAATGACAGGAAAGCATTAACAGTTTTACCTCACTATCTTTATTATTTCTCGCATCCACAACTACCTTCAACAATTTCTACAAGAGAAAGAAATCTCATACCACAATTTTAACCCCTACCATACCAAAAGGGGTGAACCTCATTCCATGACCATAACCACATTCCTCATACCGCAAGGGACTCTCACGAGCCAAATCCACATCACAACTATGAAGTTGCTTTTATTTGCAAAATAACTTCACCACAATACATTGCATAAAAATGCATATGATCTTCCCACAATGCAATGCATATGAATGCTCATGCTCCACTTCACCCTTACCCAACAAGGAAATAGTATGCATCGTACTACGGCAATGTATGCGATCTTTGTCTGCAGTCTGATCGCGGCTATAAGCAGCGACATCCACAATGCAAATGTCATGACATGATATGAATGTTATGATAATCATAAACCATAATAATTTAACCACGAAGATCAACAATATAATGATGAAGAATACTTCCTCATAATCCACATGTGTCTCAATAAGCACAATGCCAATGATACTTAAGATCATTACCACATAGCCCCCATTCGGCTCACCAAGATCATAATCAATTGATCTATAGGGAAACATACCACATAGTCCACCATATATTCATCAAGAATGCTATCCCCCACAACTACAAGTATTCAATAAGAATACTACCACTTATACCACCATATGTTCATAAAGAATACTACTCCACAACTATATTTCTTTCATTAAGAACAATTTCACATACCTACAAATAAACCATCAAGATCATAAACAGTTGAATTCTTAAAATACTACCACATGGACCATATTGAGGAAACATGTAACAATATCATAGCACCTCAAATTAAGAGAATAAATTATTGTGAAGGTAGAATAATTAACAAGTTAAACATGTAGCAAAACCGCTACGTTTACTTGCCTCTACCGACGAAACGACGAAATCACGCGCGTTCAGAAGCAAAACCGCCTGTCCAAAAAAGTACCTCTCAACACACATTACAACAATGAAAAAACGACTCTCGAAGACAAGGTATCGCTAAGCTCCAAAATCCCACAACATCCTTCCCCGCGTAACGGTTCTACAATCTTCTCATTGCAGCGGCGCTGCTTAACATTTTCCTATCTTTAAAAATATAAAACTAATCACAACAAAATATATATATCTGAATTCCTCACTTAAATACCCACACTTCTCATGTAGGTCATTTATTTTTATCTTGTCATTAACAAGGTGATATCTAATGCACAAAACAGAGGACGTCCTCTGTTCTGAAAGTCCCCAGAACAGATCAAGTCTCTGAAAATTTTGGTTCTTTTACAGAAGCTAGATTACTGAATTCCCTACCTTTTTCTCAATTATGACCAAAAATTTAAAAATCATCTTCTACCCCTAATTCCCATCTGAACAGCGGTCTGTCTCTATCTGTAACCCTGACAGACAGAGAGATTCTAGACCCTGGTACATCTAAATTACGCGGTAAAAAAATTTGAAACAAATACAACAGATGCGTATCGTCGTCCTCTACGTTTTTCCTTTTGGGGAGACCCTCGGGAAAAATCGTTTTAGGGGTCTAAACCACACGAACAGTAACACTGCGCGAATCAATGTACAGGCAGGCAGCAGGGATTCTCTAATTGGGGGTTCTAAATCCTAATCCCTACCAAAAATCTTGGGCAAAGAACCTTAAAATAGCAGAAATCAGAAGAATTAGAATGAGAGAGAATTATCTAGGGATTTGGGATCACCCCTCTTCTTCCTCTTCTTCTCCTTCCCTTCTCCTCCTCCTTCTCTTCCTCTCCTCCTTCTTCTGCTTCCTCTTCTCCTTCTCCTTGCACAAGGGCAGCACCAAAGGGGAGGGAGAGGGCGCAAGGAGGGTGGGGGGTGGCGGCTTGGGGTGGGAAAAGGGGGAGGAAGGGCTCCCCAAGGGGTTTATAAAGGGGATGCTAGGGTTTGGGAGAGTGCGGGCTCCGTTAAGCCGGTGGCCTAAAGTGGCTGGCCCACCCCTCCGGACAGCCTAAATCTCTAAATTAATTATTTTAATTCTCCTTTTTATTATTTTAGTTTATTTCAAAGAATTTATTTTCACTTCCCGCGATTTACCAAAAATCTGGGCGACTCCGCGATCAATTTAAAAAAACGACGCCGGAACGACGTTCGGGATATTACATTGTCCCCACCTAAAAAGGATTCGTCCTCGAATCGAACTTCTCAATCCACGAGACAAAGAACAATCAAGAAAAGAATATCCCAAGGATAGAACATCCCAAGAGAACATCAACTACGGGTACTCTTCCGCCTCGCAAAGCTCGGGCTCTTCTTATGTATCCGGTCTTCAAGCTTCCACGTCGCATCCCGCTCGGCCTGATTCGTCCAGAGGGCCTTCACATACCTGGTGGCCAGCTCCGATGAGTCCACGATACACGCTGATCGACGCCGAGCACCCGCAGCCCTTCGGTCGGCTCTGAGCGGCCAATAGGTCCTGCCGTTCTCACCAGAATTCCCCGCCACAACTATTAAACCTCCTATTAAATATAATCGGGATAATACATTTTACCCCTTCACAAGAATTTGACCGCAAATTTCACTCACATCATTCTACTCGAAGCACAAACATTATCTTTTACAAATAGAACCCAACAAAAGAAGAATAAAGGATTCTCAAGCAACATACCAGCAACCATCTTTCCTTCAAAGGACCATGATCTAATTCAAAGGATTAACCACAAAATATTTTTCACTCTCCAAGTAGACAATTGGAGAAACCACAGCACATAAGCCAAGAGTGAAAATCACTCGAAAGTCCAAAACATTCATTTTCTTTTCCCAACTGGAAAAGACTACGCCTCAACAATAAACAACTCAATTTGCAGATGACCTCTGCCAAAATACACAGCATAAACAAGAATCAAGTGAGCATTTTACTACTCGAGATATCATTAATTTCCGAATCCTTTCCCTTTCAAAATTTTAACGTTCTTGAACAAAGTATTTCCAACTCATCGCCCAACACACCCTCTCATTTAATTCAAGTTGGCTACCTCAACAATAAGCCCAAACTGAGTACATCATCTACACCCTTGTAGAGAGACTTACTGCTCCCAAAAAACATACTCTAGCCAAGACCTCGACCAACAGAATTATTTTCACAAATAATTCCTAACTCACCTTAGTCCCTCAAGGATAACAATTCAAAATTCTTATCACACCCACACATACTCCCTTACTGCACCTCGAGGATGCTATCCCGATCATCACACTATTTGGATTCCACTCTGATCCACTATTCCTATACAGCAACACAGGGCCTCTAAGGTTCTAGCATAACAAAAGGTAAAGCCCAGACTTAGCTTCAAGACTCCTACAACAAACTTCCCGTATAAGATAGGGAAATCCTCAGGTGAAAACCTTACTATTCCACAGTTAACATACGCTCAATTATTAATATCAACAAATTATTTGACTACAAGACAAACATTCTATTTAAATCAAATCCTTCCCAAGGATTATTCCACGAAAACAGTGTATCATCCAATGTACCATAAACATCGTGATATTTAAGGCTCCCACAAAAAAAAACATCTACTAGACCACCACTATCCAGTTGCCATCACACAACATAAAGACTTCGCAACCCACAACAATTACCCTGATCTTAGAAGAAGAGGTAAGAAGAAATAAATTTCAGCAAACAGAAAATCGCTATCATTCACAGTAGCCAAAAGACCAAGAGAAAATCAAATAGCAATGAGGTTGGAAAACACAAGATGAGACCATCTGTACCTCAAATACTTCCAGTACAACTTTTTCTTTCAATAAGAAATAAATTTTTTTTGATAACAGCATTCCGCCAATTCCAACAAAGGATGCTTGAAGACCACAACACAAGGTTCAGATAAAACCAATAAAAGCATTCATCACGCCACTTTCCTCAAAAATAATTTTCAGCTACCACATAAGTCTTAAGGTCCGAAAAGAAGACCCCAACCGCGAAACTCAAATCCTTAAATTCAATTAGTAACATGAAACTAACAAATTCCTTCATTTGTAAAGCATTCAACACCATAAACACAACTATTTTGTATCAATTGTATTAACAAGATAAAACATTCTTTGCAAGAATCATCATATCCTCTTATTCCATATTTTTCCAAAAGGAGCACCATAAATAACTTCATCATGTTCTTATTATCTAAATAAGATTTCAATTACTTAATCTAGGAAAAACCTAGTGCATAAGCCACCATATTAAAACAAAGCTCTTTAACAAGATGATATTAGAACATGACATCCTCGCAAACATGCTAGTATAAATCTCTTATTAGATTTCATACATTTAACTTCTTTCTGATGCTCAACTCTAATTTAGCAAAAAAATTAGGTGCACTCTAGCTATTACTGTCAATAATGGATCATTATTCTTCATCATCGTATCATTAATGATCCTATCTTTGTTTTGCAATCGCAAAACAATTATGAGTACAGATTCAATATTCCACCTAATGTTCAGAAATTAGAATAAAATAAATTTAAACCTCAATAATACCAGCTTAATAAGATAAGATTCCACAAGTCAATACATCAATCTTCATCTATTTCTTTATGCATGTTTCAACATTTTAGCATAGCAAAAGTTACATGAATTTAGCAGTTATACATGCTCATCAGATAAGTAAAGAGAGGACATATTAAAGATTAATATTACTAAATCAATATTCCAACACCTCTTTACTTAACCATCTTGAATGATCGATCAATTACTTAAAACGAATATCCAATTTACATAACAAGTTGGAAATTTAAACAATCACAATAATCAAACCAATCCAATTTTCTTTCATATTCCTCAATAACTGCATAAGTTCTAAACACGCATAGACAAATTCTTAGCCACAATTCTTCAAGAAACTATAACAGGACAACATCATATTAATCAACCTCACTTCTAAGGATATTGGTAGAAATTAATTATGTACCACGCTACCATCTCAACTTGATAATTCACAACTTATCAATTACTTGCATAATTGCCACCTCCTACTCAAACACAACAAAACATCACAAAGGGTTTTAACACTTCCTTTTAAAAAAGAGAGGATTCAAACTTCAATACCCAAAATAACTCAAAAGAAATGCATAGAGCCAAGACTTCCATAAGTTAACGAACTTCCAACATAAAACTTTGATTTCTTTTCAAAATATCAACGAATTAGTGAGTCACATTTTCCAGTAAGAAAGATGGGACAACATGAAAAAATCAATCTCATCAATTAACAGCGCTCACGAGCAACACAAGCAACTCATCAATCAGAAGAAACAATATTTGGTCTCAAGAACAATTAGAGGCCTATTGACACCCAACAATTGCATTGAACCGCTAACCCGAGAGAAAACTCATTAACCGCAATAGGCCAAGAATTGGCAAAATCAACTCCAAGGGAATAATACATTTTCTAAGAAACTCACCCTCGACATCTGCAACTAAGTTACCTGAAGTAACTACACAACTATTCCCATACCACGAACGGTGGTATAAATTATCAATGCCCAAGGCAACAACTACAACCTCTATCTCTTATCAAAAGCTATCCTCACTCATAGCAGTCATAGAAGCAAATCATAATCATGCAAGATCATATCACAACATAAATCATCAATACAACATGTCAAAATCATAAATGCAATCCTTGACCCATCCCATCCTACAGTGCA
Organism: Melocanna baccifera; assembly: GCA_036346265.1. Lineage (NCBI taxonomy): Eukaryota > Viridiplantae > Streptophyta > Magnoliopsida > Poales > Poaceae > Melocanna > Melocanna baccifera. The sequence continues at coordinate 2,213,724 of CM070700.1, forward strand.
TCAGTGTGTCAATTTAATAATTTAATTACCATAGACCTAACGCCCGCTCTGATACCAACTGTAATACCCTAGAACCCACATTATCCTGGGATGCCACTAAACCACTCTACAAGCTAGCTAATTTACAATAAGCTGGCAACAACTTCTAAATCATGATAAACTAAGCGGAAGCATACTAAAATAAAGGTAATAGAACACTAATAGTCAAGAAACAACCGCTATTAATTTTAACCAATTAAAGCGAACCACAGCCTAACATTAATAATTATATATGATCAACAATGAGAGTAAAGATGAATGACCGGAGGCTACACTTATTTATTACAATATGAAACATCATATGGTGTGTGACAGTGATGTGCCGCTCTACCCTTCCCATGCATGCTCGAGAAGTTACCTGGAAGGGGGAAGCAAGAGTGAGATAAAAATCTCAGCAAGCAAACTGTTTAATAAGCTAATTAAACTACAATATTGTTAAGCATCAACATTTATTTTCCATAGTGACCATAAGTATAGCTTTAATCACATTTACTACCAACAATAATAAAACATTAGCAATAAATCTTGTTTGACTACATCATAATCTCAACTAACTATCACTACCAATGACAGGAAAGCATTAACAGTTTTACCTCACTATCTTTATTATTTCTCACATCCACAACTACCTTCAACAGTTTCTACAAGAGAAAGAAATCTCATGCCACAATTTTAACCCCTACCATACCAAAAGGGGTGAACCTCATTCCATGACCATAACCACATTCCTCATACCGCAAGGGACTCTCATGAGCCAAATCCACATCACAACTATGAAATTGTTTTTATTTGCAAAATAACTTCACCACAATACATTGCATAAAAATGCATATGATCTTCCCACAATGCAATGCATATGAATGCTCATGCTCCACTTCACCCTTACCCAACAAAGAAAGAGTGTGCATCGTACTACGGCAATGTACGATGCTGTATCGGTACGGTCGCGGCTATAAGCGGCGACATCCACAATGCAAATATCATGACATGATATGAATGTTATGATAATCATAAACCATAATAATTTAACCACGAAGATCAACAATATAATGATGAAGAATACTTCCTCATAATCCACATGTGTCTCAATAAGCACAATGCCAATGATACTTAAGATCATTACCACATAGCCCTCATTCGGCTCACCAAGATCATAATCAATTGATCTATAGGAAAACATACCACATAGTCCACCATATATTCATCAAAAATACTACCCCCACAACCACAAGTATTCAATAAGAATACTACCACCTATACCACCATATGTTCATAAAGAATACTACTCCACAACTATATTTCTTTCATGAAGAACAATTTCACATACCTACAAATAAACCATCAAGATCATAAACAGTTGAGTTCTTAAAATACTACCACATGGACCATATTGAGAAAACATGTAACAATGTCATATCACCTTAAATTAAGAGAATAAATTACTGTGAAGGTAGAATAATTAACAAGTTAAACATATAGCATAACCGCTACGTTTACTTGCCTCTACCAACGAAATGACGAAATCACGCGCGTTCAAAAGCAAAACCGTCTATCCAAAAAAGTACCTCTCTGCACACATTACAACAATGAAAATACTACCTCTAATTCCCATCTGAACAGTGGTCTGTCTCTGTCTGTAACCCTGACGGACAGAGAGATTCTAGACCATAGTACATCTAAATTACGCGGCCAAAAAATCTGAAAAAAATACAATATATGCTTATCGTCGTCCTCTATGTTTTTCCTTTTGGGGAGACCCTCGGGAAAAATCATTTTAGGGGTCTAAACTGCACGAACAGTAATACTGCGCGAATCAATCTACAGGCAGGTAGCAGGGATTCTCTAATTGGGGGTTCTAAATCCTAATCCCTACCAAAAATCTTGGTCTAAGAACCCTAAAATAGCAGAAATCAGAGGAATTGGAATGAGAGAGAATTACCTAGGGATTTAGGATCACCCCTCTTTTTCCACTTCTTCTCCTTCCCTTCTTCTCCTCCTTCTCTTCCTCTCCTCCTTCTTCTGCTTCCTCTTCTCCTTCTCCTTGCACAAGGGCAGCACCAAAGGGGAGGGAGAAGGCGCAAGGAGGGTGGGGGGTGGCGGCTTGGGGTGGGAAAAGGGGGAGGAAGGGCTCCCCAAGGGGTTTATAAAGGGGATGCTAGGGTTTGGGAGGGGGTGTGGGCCCCCGTTTGGGCTGGCTGGCCCAAAGTGGCTGGCCCACCCCTCCGAACAGCCCAAATCTCTAAATTAATTATTTTAATTCTCCTTTTTATTATTTTAGTCTATTTGTGGCTGGCCGAAACGACGTTCAGGATATTACAATAACTCCCCAAAAGAAATCACTAAAGATAAAATAATAGTAATAATAAAACCGTATAATGAATAATATATAGCAGATACAAAGTAAATTAAAATACAAAATTCAGGTGTAAGACAGTAAAACAAAAGGAGAAATCCAAAATTTAAATAGTGCATCCGAAAAATGAATGAAGATTTCGAGCTCAAACAATTAACAACAAAAGTAAATTAGATGAAACAAAATAAACTTCAATTTATAATTCAATTCAGAAATTAGCTTATGGATAAAATGAAAATATAGGTTTCTTCAAATTTTCCTGTTCTGATAGACTCCCTAATTCCTTTTCTTTTTTCCTACGGGCCCCACCTCCTTTTCCTTCTTTCTCTCCCCTCTCTCTTTTCCTTTTCCCTCTCTGCCTAGTGGGCCCCACAGCGCCTCTCGTCTGCTCCTCCTCCTTTTCCTTGCGCACGTCCCCACCCAACAGCCTCTTCTCCCCTTTCTTTCCTCCCTCACCGCTCGGTCTCTCTCCTTCTCCCTCTATTTCTTCTGAGCGCGCGCCGCCTCCTCCGATTCCTCCGCCGCCATTCCCTTCGCCCGGTTCCTCCGTCGCCGCCCCTGGGATCTTGTTCCTCCTCTCTTCCCCGGATTTCCACGCTTCCCCTTGTCCTGCTGCTCCCTCTCGTCGCTCTCCTCGCTCCTATGTGCGCCGCCCCTACCCCGGCCTACGCCCGGCCGCCTAAGCCGGCTCCTGCTCCGGTGAAGTCAGCCACAGCGACCGCACATCACTTCTCGCGGCTATAAAGCCACCCCAAGCAACTTGCTGTACCCCCCTTACGCCTTCCCTTTTTCTCCTTTCCCGCTCGACCGTGCACGCTCCCACGCCACCATCGCTGCCCTAGCCGCTCCGGCGAAGCTCCCCGCCGTCTGAATATGTCACGGCGCGCCTCTCCCTCCTAGCAGGTTCCTCAAGCATTTAATTGGATTTCCCCGATGTGAAATCACAGCGCCGGCCGTTTCTTCCCCATCGCCAGCCAAAACCGCCGCCGCCCACGCCATTTCCTCCTCGGCCTTCCCCGCTCCGATTCCTTGCGGCTGGAGCTCCGCCACGTCGCCCTTAAGCCTCCCCAACCGACGCCTGACGCTCTCCCCCGCCGGAGTGCCCCCTCCATGGTGACCAACTGCCGCCGGCCACCCCTGGAGCCTCTCTGGCCTGACCAACTGTAGGATCAAGGATAACCGACTAGAGGGGGTGAATAGGAGGTTTTAAAATTCTTAGCTAAATTAAATAATTAATACCAAGATGATTACTAAGCACAAAAGCTAAGAGAAAGCAATCCTACACAATTCAAGCAATTTTAAGTAATTGACAATAAGCGAGGAATGATCAATAACAAATGCTATAATAGACAATAAATAAACACAATTTGACACACGATGTTTTTACCGTGGTATCGGAAACTTGCCGGTTTCCACTAGTCCACGTTGAGGTTAGTCCGGACGAATCGGACCGGCTCCACGAATTAAGCCAAAACACCTCGATCACTATGGAAGCTCTTCCTCCGCTCAAGAGATGGTGAGCTCCAACCACTCATAATTCGGCATAGGCTTCTTCACAATCTCCTTTGAAGAAGTCACCGACAATCAATCTTCCCGCCGTCTAGGTGTCGGCAAGCACTAAGAGAATAGATCGTTGATTTCACTTGATGGCGCGCAAGTGCAATTGGATCAACTAGAATGAATGCACTTGAAACCTCTCCACAAACTCAAAACAATACTCAAGAGAGAAAATAGAGTGGAGTAAATGCTTTAGGGCTCAAATGAGTTCAATAAAACTTCAGCAACCTGCCCAAGTGCAGGTGGGGGGTATTTATACCCTCACCAACCAAAACTAGCCGCTGTTGAAAATTAATGCTGAAAAATCAGGGAAATCGGAATTACCGCTGTACAAAGTGCGGTATTACCGCACTTTACTGTAGCACACAATAACGGTTATGTCAGATGAACAGAACTAGTCGTTGGAATTTTGTGCGGTATTACCACCGTTGTAAGTGCGGTATTACCGCTCAGCGGTAATACCGCAGGTCGGTGCGGTATTACCGCACTGCGGTAGTTCCGCTGTGCTATTACCGGTAATACCGATTTCTGGCCGGCTAAGTCTTGACTTGGAGGCCTTCTGGAAAAAAACATTCCGGAAAACGGTAATACCACGGTACCATGAGGTACTACCGCACTACGGTAGTTCCGCCGTTCAAATTTCGGTATTACCGATTTCAGTGAGTTGAAGTCCTCAGAAGGGTGCTCTATGGAATTTACATACCGCACATAATCCGGTATTACCGCTGAGCGGTAATACCGTTGTGTATATGCCGGTATTACCGCACCGCAGTAATACCGTTTGTGGGTGCGGTACTACCGATTGTTCTAAGAGAGCCCAATGAGTTTTCAAACTTAATTTCAAATTCATGCATGTTCCTAGATTGATTCAATGTGCATAAAACATGCTATCAAGCTACTTTCAAAGATCCCTCCTAATAGTACGGCATCTAACCTATAATCTGGTCTTCCACCTTTACTCCTAAGACCGGTTAAATTTAAAAATAGACCCAAAAAACTTATGTACCTCATCTTCGGATTTTTGGCATCAATAATCCTTGCAACTTATTTTTTACCTTGCACACATGAGACTTTATCTATACAATCTTAGTACACACATTAGTCCCATGTTCATAATTCATCATTAATTACCAAAATCCTAATCTTAGGGGCCTAGATACTTTCAATCTCCCCATTTTTGGTAATTGATGACAACACCTTTTAAAATGTAAGAAAAGAAAGAAAATGTAAGAAAAGAAGGATTTGAATATACTACTTGGATAAGAACAAGTTGCATACTCTAATTTTGACTTTTTGAGAAAGGAATTGAATTTTTCATTTGTTTCACGGTATAGAAGTGATTTAATTTCTTTCTAAAGTCAATTTGACATACTCCCCCTAAATGTGTGCATAAATAAGAAAATTAAATTTGCACATATGAGCAGTAATTGTATTTGGAGTATTTATGAATTTCAAGAGATTAAGATATGCAATTAATAACAGTTGAAATTTCATTAAGGCAATAACATAAAAGACATGAGCATATTATTTATCTGACTAAAAAGTAAACATCCATAGTGTTATTACACCACATAGTCTTGTACATAAATATAGAGAAAGCTCAAAATTCCTTCTTTTTCTCCTTCTTCTTCATGAGCATGAGCACTTTTTCTTCTTCTTCTCCCCCTTTGGCATCAAGGACCAAAAAGCTCACTCCTAAGGAGGTTGGTCTTGGGCTTGAAAAGAAGGATCCAGACGACGACGGGGGCGGTGCACATAGTGTTGTGGGGCAACAGTAGTCTCAAGCGCTGTCATCCGGTCGCCAAGGGAGGAGATAGCCGAAGTGAGATTGGACACATCACCAGACAGAGAAGAGTAGTGATAATTAAGAGAGGAGACATTTCCACTGATGGAGCTGAGCCTATCTGTCATAGTGGTCATACTGCCACTTAATCCCCATAACTGCAGCATAAAGTTGAGCCATCGTAATGTCATCCGCTTGTGGCCCCTGCCCTCCATGAGGTTGTGATGAGGAGAAAACTCCATGATGCGCACTAGGGCGCGGAGGCACTGGGCCTTTCTCACGAGGCTTATAGGGCTTGTGAACACCTCACTTTCCTCCTCTAAAAGGTCCGGTCTTGTGAATGATGAGAGCCATGATATAAGGTGCAAAGTTGATCATTCGGCTCCTATCATTTTTAGAGTCCTCCATCTCTCGAATCATGAGATCAATCACATCAAACTTAGTGCCTGTCATGATATACTGAATTACATTCCAGACATGCCCTCGAATGGCGTCGAAGTTTCCACTCTTAGGCATAATTGTGTGATTGACAATCCTGTTGATCAGGCTCAGAATGGGGAGAAGGCCATAGAGCTTGCCTTGCACATATCTCACTCTTTGATCATAAAAATCTGAGCATTGATGAAGCGGGATCGCAGGACTATCAAACACTTCTGGATACCCGCTTGAGACAGTGTTCAAAGCCGCCTCAAAATCTCCCTTATTTGCAGTCAAGTACCTTTCTCCAGTCATCCACTCTAGATTCTCACAATTAGGCGATATCCACAGGGTGGCATAGAACTGACGAATTACTTCCTCATTGTAATCTGACTGGAGGGAGACCAAATGGAGAAGTCCTGCATTCTGAAACATGCGCCACGCTCCATCAAACATGCTCAGCCTATCAACATGCTCCCAGCTTACATACTTGTGATCGGCAAATTTGTTATGTCGATACACCTTCTCATAAATTTTCTCCTGAAGTTGTGTATGAAACAAAAGATTGCTGGTGTTCTTTCGAAGGAGTTGCTGCCGACAATGTCTGAGAATGGTGTAATCGTCAGCAGACATATCAGCAATGTTCCTCCGTTCATTATCAGCTGGTCCTGTATCTTCCTCTTCTTCTTCTGACTCTACTGCTACTTCTGCAATCCGACTGTCAGAAGAGGTGTTCATGTACCGATCTGACTCGGTGTCTGAACCATTGGGGGTTCCATTGTCATTGACCTCCGAAGTCCTCTCAGGAGACTCCTCATGTTCAGATTCAGCAGAAGGTAGAGCTGGAGCATGAGCTTGACGAGATGAACCTTGGCCTGGACTCTCGCTACTGCCATAGATCTTCCGTGCCACATCTCGGACTTTCTTCAACACATTTCTTGTCTTGGGAGCCATCTTGACAATAGATAACAATTTGGAAGTCAAAGGAATGAAAGAAAGTATGAAACTTTAGATTGAAATTGAAGAAAAACAATTTGCTGAAATTCTAGGAAAATCAGTAGTACCGCTGTGCATTGTGCGGTAGTACCGGGCTGCGGTAGTACCGCTGATCCCCGCAGTATTACCGCTCAGCGGTAGTTCCGGGGTCAACTGCGGTATTACCGCCCAGCGGTAGTACCGCTCCTCGAGCGGTATTACCGTTTTTCCTGAACAGTTCTAGGGCAAATATTTCTAGGATTTTGAGTGATGTTTTTGTTGAATGTGCTCCAATAGAAAGATGTTAAATCATCTAACATCACTTAAACATGTGTTTTTCCCAATAATCTATCAACAAAATTGTCTACATTTCAAATTCAACCTAATTTCATAAAAGAGTTCAAAAGCGATGAAAACTTGAAATTTGATTCGAAATACCGCAAGTAATGGAGGAGTTGAACTCTTGTGAAATGAATTTGAGTTCAAGAACGTCGAAAATCCCACTGGATTTGGAGATCGAGGTGGGGATTTGAGAGAGTTCTTGGGAGAGAGAGAGTTTTTCTCGGGAGTTTTGAAGTAATGAGGAGAGAGAGGGAACGGTTTTGGAATGAAATAGGAGAGAAATCCTGAGAAACCGCCCCTTTATGAAATATCGGTAATTCCGCCCACTCCTGTGGTCTTACCGCTCTACGGTATGACCGCTCATCGTTGCGGTATTACCGTTCAGCGGTAGTACCGCGATGGATGCGGTATTACCACTCTGCGGTAATTCTGCCCATTCAACAGCGGTAATTCCGACTTTGCTGAGTTTGAGATTGAATTTTGATTTTATGCTAATGATATCTAGTTTTGCACTCAAGAAAGAATCATTCAAGATCATTTAACATTAGAGAATCTATTTGAAGACTAATAATATAGTTTTTATGAATGTACAAGCTTTGGGCAAAACTTTTGATAAATCATCACAAAAAAATATTCAAATGACCATAAGTAACAATCAACCACATGCAGCAAGGGTTCAAACAATATTTGAGAAGTCTAAAATATTTAACTCACTTCTCAACTTACAAAACCGGCTTTCATCTAATGGCTTGGTGAGAATGTCCGCTAGTTGATCCTCGGTTCTTATGTGGCTAATTTCAATATCCCCCTTTCCAACATGATCTCTCAAGAAATGATATCTAATGTCTATATACTTGATTCTTGAATGTTGGACAGGGTTATTAGCTATTTTCACCGCACTTTCATTATCACACAAAAGAGGCGTTTTATCAAATTTTATTCCGTAATCTATCAATGTTTACCTCATCCAAAGCAATTGCGCACAACAACTACCTGCAGAAACATGTTCGGCCTCGGCGGTTGAAAGTGCTACAGAGTTTTGTTTCTTTGAGGACCAAGAAACTAGAGATCCTCCTAGCAATTGACAACTTCCCGAGGTGCTCTTTCTATCCACTTTACAACCCGCATAATCAGAATCAGAATATCCAATTAAATCAAATTTAGCACCTTTTGGAAACCATAAACCTATACTAGAGGAATGTTTTAAATATCTTAGAATTTTCTTTACGGCCACTAAATAGCACTCTTTTGGGGATGCTTGAAACCTTGCACATATGCACACACTAAACATAATATCGGACCTAGATGCAGTGAGATAAAGTAAACTACCTATCATTGATCTATAAAGCTTTAAATCTACCGGCTTACCTCCTTCATTTAGATTCAAATGCCCGTTGGTTGCCATGGAAGTCTTGATGGGCTTTGCATCCTTCATGTCAAATTTCTTGAGTAAATCTTTTGCATACTTGGTTTGGCTAATGAAAGTCCCATTTTTGAGTTGTTTGATTTGAAATCCAAGAAAATAACTTAGTTCACCTATCATTGACATCTCAAATTCCCTAAACATCATATCACCGAATTCTATGCAAAAGTCTGGTTAGTAGAACCAAAAATGATATCATCAACATAAATTTGACATACAAAGAATTCATTGTCAATAACTTTTGTAAATAATATTGTATCAACTTTCCCGATTTTGAATCCTTTGGAGATTAGAAAATCTCGAAGACGCTCATACCATGCCATATGGCTTGTTTAAGTCCATATAGTGCATTTGAAAATTTATAAACATCATTTGGATTCTTAGGATCCTCAAATCCGGGAGGTTGCTCAACAAATATAAGTTCAGTTATTTTTTCGTTTAGAAACGCACTTTTAACATCCATTTGATAAAGTTTAACATCGAAGCATGATGCAAAAGCAAGCAAGATTTCAATTGACTCAAGCTTAGCTACGGGAGCAAAAGTTCATCATAATATAATCCCTCGACTTGAGTATAACTTTGCTTTGTTTCTTACCATAATTCCATTCTCATCTTGTTTATTTCGAAAGACCCATTTTGTACCAATCACATTGTGCTCCTTAGGTCTTTCCACCAAATTCCATACATCATTTCTTGCGAAATTGTTTAGTTCCTCATGCATGACATTTATCCAATCGGGGTCATCCAATGCATCATCTACAACCTTGGGCTTAAGAGAAGAGACAAACGAGTAATATTCACAAAAAGAAACTAATCTAGAATGAGTTTGAACACCCTTACTCACATCACCCAATATTTGATCTATTGGATGATCTTTTAACAATACATTGTGAACTCTTAATGGTTGAGATTGCTCTTCCTTGTCTTCATCTTGAGCTTGAGTGGTGCTAGGTGTGGATGAAGTGGGAGGTTGAACTTGAGTTGATGAAGGTGGATCACTTGAGTTCTCTTTTGGCTTGATGCTCCTAATTTGCATGTTTTCCATAACCTTTCTTAACCCTTCATCACCTACGTCATCCAAATTTTCTTGCGCTTCTTGGGAGTCATTAATCTCATCAAATTGCACATCACACGATTCTTCAATTATGCCGGAATTTTTATTGAACACTCTATATACTTTGCTATTTGAAGAAAAACCTAAAAGAAAACTTTCATCACACCGACTATGAAATTTAGAGAGCCGAACTCCTTTTCTTAGAATAAAGCATTTGCATCCAAACACTCTAAAATAAGAAATATTCGGTCTCCTTCCCATAATTAGTTCACAGGAAGTCTTTTTCAAGAGGAAATGTAAATAAAGACGATTTATGGCATGACAAGCGGTATTGATAGCTTCCGCCCAAAAGATATCGGAAGTGTTATACTCATCAAGTATTGTCCTAGCCATTTCAATTAATGTACGATTTTTCCTTTCTACAACTCCATTTTGCTCCGGATTGTAGGTGGCGGAAAACTGGTGCTTTATTCCAAGTTCTTCACAAAAATCCTCGATTTTTGCATTCTTAAACTCGGAACCATTGTCACTCCTAATTTTCTTTATTTTAAAATTAAATTCATTTTGGGCCCTTTTTGCAAAGCTTTTAAAAATCTCAGGGACATAACTTTTGTCATTTAGGAAGAAGACATATGTATATCGGGAATAATCATCCACAATGACTAAACAATAGCTATTGCCCCCTAAGCTCTTATAGATTGTTGACCCAAACAAATCCATATGTAAGAGCTCTAATGGTCTAGATGTTGACATGATACTTTTGGAAAGATGAGAATTAGCCACTTGTTAACCGGCTTGACAGGCGCTACAAAGCTTGTTTTTCTCAAACTTTATATCCTTCAAGCCAACAACTAAATCATTTTTGAAAAACTTTTTGAGTTGAATCATGCCCACATGACCCAACCTTCTATGCCATAACCAACCCAAAGAGGTTTTAGCTATAAACAAGTTTTCAAACCAGAATTATTTGAATTAAAATCTACTAAATAGAGATTTTCAAAACGAAAGCCTTTAAAAACAATCTCATTATCCTTTTCTTTTGAAATAGATACACCATCTTTTGAGAATGAGCAAATTAAGTCTAGATCACATAATTGAGCAATGGATAGCAAGTTGAAATTTAATGTTTCTACCAAAGAGACATTAGAAATTGAAAGGTCATTGGAGATAACAATTTTACCCAAACCTAATACCTTTCCTTTGCTATTATCGCCGAAGGTGATCTTTTCATTACTCCCATTTTCAAATGTGGTGAACATCTTCCGGTCTCCGGTCATGTGTTGAGTGCATTCGCTATCAAGCACCCATTGTCGACCACCGGTCTTATAGTTCACCTACAAAAGAAAATCAATTTCTTTTAGATACCCAAATTTGTTTGGGTCCTTGGAGGTTAGTAACCAAGCCTTTAGACACCCAAATAGCATTCTTTTTAGCGTCTAAAATTGAGGTGCCAATAAATTTTGCAATAACCTTGCCACTACTAGATTTCTTAAGCAAGTAGCAAGAATCATATAAATTGATAGAAGCATTCTTGCTTTCTATGTTTTGCTTACCACTTGGCCTTACAAACCTTGTGACCGGTTTTGCGGGTTTCTTACCTTTCTTGGGTACATACCCAAGTCCCTCCTTATTGAATGAGCATCTTTGCTCACTCAATAATTTATCAAGGGTGGCCTTACCCTTGTAGCATTTTTCTAAACTTTTGTTCAATTGATTAACTTGATCTTTTAATTTGCAATTTTCAACAACAAGTCCTTCATCACATAAATTAACAAAATTATTGATACTTGAACTACAAGATATAGCATTTAAATCATCACATGAAGTAGAAGTATTAATTCTAGCATTTTTTATTCTAGACATGCTATCCACAATATCACAAGTAATTCCAATGCTAGAGGTGGATTTGCTTGATGTTTCTTGGAGAAGCAAGACATGAGTTTCAATTAGCTCCTCATGAGGCTCCTTAAGAGAGATATGTTCTCTCTTGAACTCTTTGAATTTTGCCTTCTCTTTTCCAAGAAATTCATTCAAGTCAATTAGCATGTCCATCAATTCATCATATGAAGGCTCGTCATCATCGTCACAAATTTTTACCTTTTCTCCCTTGGCCATGAGGCATGTGGAAGTGGAGAATAATGATGGTGCCTCCTTGATGGCTATGCCGACGAGTCCCTTCTTTTTGGAAGACTCATCCTCGCTTGAGTCAGAGTCGGAGTACTCCACCTCGGAATCTCACTCACCAATGTGGGCTTCGTTCTTGCCATCTTTGTGAAGCTTCTTGAATAGTTTCTTCTTGCCGTGGTAGCTCTTCTTCTTTGATGACTTCTCCTTGTTTTCCTTCTTGGTGGGGCATTGGGAAGCAATATGCCCTTTCTCATTGCACTCATAACAACGAATGTTGCTATAGCGTTTCTTGTAGTCAAAGGATCAATCCTTCTTGCTTGATCCTTGTCCTCCACTTCGGTGTGGATACCTTCTCATGAATCTCTTCATTCTTCTCACAATGAGAGCCATTTCCTCCTCGGAGTTGTCTTCTTCATCTTCGGATTCTTCACTTGATAACGCTTTGGCCTTGAAAGCGGTAATCTTTTTTCCCTTGGAGGATGATTGTTCCAAGAGTTCCTCCTTGTCCTTTTTGTATAACTCGTTGGTAATTAGATTATCCAAGAGTTGTGTTGGCGTCATTCTTGCCAACTCCGGCGAGTTGAGGTAGAGCGTCACTAACACCACATACTTCTCCGGCAGAGCCCCGAACATCTTTCTCACAATGTCAAGATTGGAAAGGTTAATACCAAGACCTTTGAGTTCATTCACAATGTTGTTAAGCCGTGAGTATATCTCATTGATATCCTCATGGGGCAACATTATAAATGTCTTATATTTTATCTTAAGCCGATGCAATTTTGCCTCTTTAACCGTGGACCTATTCCTGCAAAAAATTTTGCGTAGGTACATTTCTATAATTTCAAATGAAAATGGATTATTTAAAAAATTCTTAAAAACATACACTGAGTCTTGTAATATTTGTAAAAAACAACATCGGATTGGCATTTGACCATTTGTACAAATAAGTGATCTACTCCCGTGTCGTGCGGTCATTGGGTAAGAGGTTCCAGTCACCCAACGGTTGAGCGACTAGAACCCATTCCTGTAAAAAAATTCGCGCAGGTACATTTCTATAATTTTGAATAAAAATGGATTATTTAAAAAAGTCTAAAAAACATACACTGAATCTTGTAATATTTGTAAAAACAACATCGGATTGGCATTTGACCATTTGTACAAATAAGTGATCTACTCCCTCCAATCACATAAATATGTAGCTTTAGACATGGTCATCATAATGCAACTTGAGCATGGATTTGCTCTTAAATCACATTTAGGTTACCTTTAGAACACAAGAATTTCATAGGATTCCTATAAAATTATGGCTGTGTTCGGAATGACTTTCGATTTTGGCTTAAGTACTGTAGCTACATTAATTTTTAAAAAATGGCATGCTTTTCTAAGGTAGGGTCTAAAGGTAAATTGAACTAATTGTACCAATTTCATCTGTGCCGGTTAAAATCACATACGAGCATCTATCTCTCTGTAATCTCTTTCGCGAATAGCCAAAAACTATAAGTCATAAGCTAAAAAGCATAAGTTACAGCCTAAAAGAATCCACCTTATATTGTGTGTGTGTGTGTAAATTCCTGTGATGGCTTGAAAATGTCGTGCAAATTCACATGCGGCTGGAAATTAGAATCGAAATTCATCTGCGAAAGTTTCGCCGTTCAGGAATTTTTAGATGACGTGGCAAAAGAAGAATAAGAGCTACTGTCTATTCTAGTTGATAGATAGATATGCCTGAGTCCAATCCAAAATACGTACTTAGACCAATACATGATTTCACTCGCAGAAACCACCTGCCTTCTTCTGACGAAAACAACGGGTGCACATCCCAGCATGGCGTAATCTTATAGCTGCTCCACTTAAACACCATTATAAAAACTCTTAACGATAATATTAATTAGCACTTATTTTATTGTCCTAAATCTTTGTCCATTTGCATGATCATGTCTTGTTTATATTGTTCCAATAAATCTAAAGCTTATGTGAGTGAGACCCTAAGTTGATAGCGTCCTCGGATAGCACCTATCGTTATCAATCACTACGATGTATTGTTCGAATAAAAATCACTCCGATATGGACAGACAAGAAGGTGCGAAATCGTGCAGTTTTGTAGCTATAGATAATTACGCCAGCGTATGTGTGGCATATCTACATGAATGCCATTGAGTTAGTATTTACTACGTCGATGTTGAATTGACAATTTGGCCTCCTTTTCTTTTAAGGGCATTGCTAGCGTTCGGACATACCGTGGGATCATTCTCATCATATATTCCGATATAACATCTTTAAATAATGTGTACAACAATTTTAATCAATATTTGTAACAAAATACATCAATAGCAATACAATATAGATAAAAAACTTAGGAAAATATCACCTTCTCACCGAAATTGCATGAAACCATTTGCTTGGATCTTAGTTATATTTTTAAAATAAATTCAAATACCTAAGCAAACAAAATTTGATGTTACAACATTGCAGCATTTGAAAATAATAGTGCAACATTCAACAATAAATGATGCAATATTTTTTACAATGATGCAACAATCAAAATAAATCTACAATAAACCGAGATAAATCATGCAAATAATTGAATATGCAACAAAAAATCATTCGAGTGTAACAAATCAGTAAACCCATCGCAATCAATAGCTCTTGCTAGAGGATTTGGAAAAGACACATTGTAACAAATAAAAATACTTCATGAAACAATGGAGAAATGTTACTGCAACAGTTTGAGAAAATGCTTGCAACACGCCTACCTAGGGGAGGTACAAGGATGGCCATCAAGCCACAACAATCTATCAAAACAAGATGTGCACAGACAACAGCTAGGAGTAGTTGAGCTCAGAGGTGGATGGGGAGGCTGCTGACCCAATGGCTCGGATCTAGCAAGAGGGCGAACCAGTCTAGTGTATAGTCATGGCCCACGCCATTATTTTGTTGCTAGTTGCACCAGTAATTCTTCACTCGCCTTTTGTCGTGCCCTGCTCTTGCACTTTTGTTCTCCGACGTTCGGAATAGCGATGGTTTCTAGTTTTTGACTGAAATTTCACTGTAGTTGGCTTATTTTTTTTACTGTAGATGAGTTAGCTTATTAGGCATAATTAAATTTTAAAAAAATTAAAAATAGAAAAAAACATGTTAGTCCATCACGGACAATGCAAAGGAATACGGGAAAAAGAAAAATACAAAAAAAGTCCAAAAAATCTAAAAAAATTCAAAAAAAGACGAAATTACTGAATAGTGAAAAAAAAAGCAGAAGCTAGTATCGCCAGAAGTCAATACTTGAAATTTATAACTGCATTGTACTTTGTCCAAAATGTTCACCGGAACAATGTTGGAGCTATGCATTGCATGCATGACTAGTTCAAGCTCAACATGCCATTCCAGAATAACTAGTTCAAGCTCAACTTGTCGCATTCGCAAGTTTTTTTTTCTGAGTGACTTAACCGCAATTGTTCAGCTCAAGAATATTTTTACCAGGTTACAAATTTCTTAATTAAGTCTTAGGATGAGAACATATCCAGTGCCACCACCCCACGGAAAATGATACAAATAGTCATGAAAAATTCTAGGGAAAATTTGATTTAGAAAATGGGGAAAACAGTCATATAATCAAGTATCCTATAAAAATTCAACTGAAAATGTGATGCATCTTAGGAGAAACAAAAAAAAAGACAAATTTCAGTGAATAGTAACTTTTATCTTTTCCCCTTTTATTTTCGGATTTCCTTTTCTGCAGAATTTATCTTTTTTGTTTCTCAATAGATAGATTGAATTTATATTCTGAAGATAGATTGGTTTTGTGACTATCTAAACAGTTTTTTCAGATTTTTTTTTCATAACCGTCTGTGTTGTTTTCCAAGGAGTGGTAGCATGGTAGCACCTAATAAGGGTTGTAATGTTCTTGGGAGAAACTACCTTCTAACCACGATGCGCAACGGAAGAATCTTTTTTTTTGTGAGGGCCCAAAAATCTAGTACTTCAGGCCTTCTTTTTTTTAGATTGTGCCACCTAACACTAACATCAATTTTGAGATAATCCTAGATAACTCTTCTTGAATTGTGTCACTTAGCACTAACACTAATCTTGAGACAATCCTTCTTGGATTGTTTCAAGATTAGTACTAGTGATAACTGCACAATCTAAGAAAGGACTTCAAATGCTAGACTTCTGGACTCTCCCTCTAGAATTCCAGTGGACTCTTGTCCCACCAAATGCCAAACAAGCATAGTGGCTTTATAGTAATTCAACTGGAAGAAAGTGGTTAGATTGGTTCACAGAGTGATTGGATGCATAGTGCCCCTCGACCAGCTATATAAGGGACCCCAATTATCACTTCGCCAGAACCCAAAAGTAAAGCAGCAGAGCAGAGGGAGGAAGCAGAGCTCCAGCTTGTGAATGGCAATGACAGGTACCTGGGTGCAGGTGTGTTCCCTAGCTCCCCACCTTAATTTCCATGTCTCTTATTTCATCATTTTTTGTTGGCACATGCATGTGGTTGTTGATGTATTGAAATGATTTATGTGATTTGAATAAAAAAAATTGGCTTCAGTTTTGGGGGAATTTGGCTGGGAGATCTGTTCATGTTGCAAGATCATTTGCAGTCGAGAGTGGTTGGTAGAGATGCAGTTATGGCTGTGGCCTTGGAAATGGTTGGGAATCGGCTTTGTTGGGTGATGATACTAAACCTTTATAAATTTTAAGGAGGATTTTTTATCTCGACAAGATTGTCTTAATTCTAAGGCATGTTCACAAGGAAAAGTATCCCTGCATAAATTGCTGATTTTTCGGATTCGAGGACCATGTGAGGTTGAAACTTTGGAGCAACAGGGTAGAATCAGAGTAGCATATAAGAAACCCAGAAATTTCAGAAATTCAGAATTTGAGATCATACTAGGCCCAAATTAGGGATGTTACGGTCTCTGTAGTTTGGGTCACAGGGTCGGTTTTAATTTTGGGGGAGTTTGCCTAGAGATTTCTTCATGTTCCAATGTCATTTACAGGGTAGAGTGCCAACTAATGGAGTGATGAGTTGATCACTATGGACATGAAAATGAGTTGGGATTAGTTTGTGATAGTAACTCTTTGCAGATTTTAAGGTCTTCTATCATTCAAAGAATTGCCTAATTGGTTCCAAATTTCCAAGGTCTCTTGACAAGGAAGATTATTCAAGAAAATTGCCAAAAAAAATACTTTGGATCTCCTAAAGTTGATAATCCACCTAATTAAAACGCACCTTATCTAGCCAATTTGTATTTGCTACGTACACAAATTTCAATGGAATGCAAGACTTTGACAGGAATTTCATTTAAAAAAATCCAACACCAAGTCAGAACAAATGTTTCATTTGCTCCAAAATTCCAACGGAATTTCCGCGTTTCAAACAAAACATAAACTTCATTTCCTTTCCTTGTTATTTTTTACAGTTTGCAGCATGTACGTACTTTTTTTTAGTTAATCTCCTCTTCTAATTAACTCCACTAATTAATCGCACAGCTGGAGCAGAAGGGAGCTGGGCCGGGAGCAAGAAGCTCCCACGCCGTCACCCTCGTCGGCGACACGGCCTACTCGTTCGGCGGCGAGTTCACCCCACGCGTGCCGGTGGACAACACCATGTACGCCTTCGACCTCAAGGCGCGATCCTGGTCGGCCCTCGACGCCGCCGGCGACGTGCCCCCGCCGCGGGTCGGCGTCACCATGGCGTCCGTCGGCGGCACGCTCTTCATGTTCGGCGGCCGCGACCAGGACCACAAGGAGCTCAACGAGCTCTATTCCTTCGACACTGCCACCAACACATGGACCCTGCTGTCCTCCGGCGACAACGGCCCGCCGCACCGGAGCTACCACTCGATGGTGGCCGACGGCGAGGGGAACCAGGTGTACGTATTCGGCGGGTGCGGCGACGCCGGCAGGCTTAACGACCTGTGGGCCTACAACGTCGCCGCCGGGCGGTGGGAGGAGCTGCCGTCGCCGGGGGAGGCATGCCTCCCGCGCGGCGGCCCCGGGCTGGCCGTCGCCGGCGGGAAGGTGTGGGTGCTGTACGGGTTCTCCGGGGAGGAGCTCGACGACGTGCACTGCTACAACCCGGCCACCGGGGAGTGGGCCACGGTCGAGACCACCGGCGACAAGCCGACCCCCCGCAGCGTGTTCTGCGCCGCCGGGGTCAGGAAGCACGTGGTGGTCTTCGGCGGCGAGGTGGACCCCAGCGACCTCGGCCACCTCGGCGCTGGCAAGTTCTCGGCCGAGGCCTTCGCGCTGGACACGGAGACCGGCGCGTGGGCCAGACTGGACGACGCTTCCGACCACCACCCCGGGCCTCGGGGATGGTGCGCGTTCTCGGAGGGGGCGCTCGACGGCCGGCGAGGGCTGCTGGTCTACGGCGGCAACTCGCCGACGAACGACCGGCTCGACGACATCTACTTCTTCACTCCTCCTGAGTTAGCAAGCTAGGCATGCAGATGCAGCGGGTGTTTCACTGAAATTTGCATCCTTGTCTTCGTGATGAACTTGAGTGGCTGTGTTGTTAATTTGCTTTGTTGTTTGTTTGTCTTGTGTTTTATCCGTTTATGTTGAGAACATGAATAATAATGATGATGATGTAGTGATGTATTGGTTTGCATTGCTGGTGTGAAACTGTGAACTGTGATGCCTTTGCAACCTAGTTTGTCCAGCATGGCTACTAATCACTGTCCACTACACACACACATTCTCTCTTGCAACATGAACAAATTTCGGCTGAACTTGCTCAAAATTCGAACCTTTTTATTTTACGAATATACAAAGGGAGTTGGGTCAGAAAACCTCAAAATTACATGAACTATCCAACACTGCAAAAGAAGAAACAGAAAGTTGGGGTCACAAAAATTACACAAACTTGGAACCGGCACACATCTTCACTACCCGAAGGTACTAGCTATTGCCATTCGAAATTTTGAGTAAATGGCAATGAACTCATAGCGAATTGCCACTTAGATTTCTAAACTTGAAAATTAACCAGATAAATTTCTAAACTTGCAAATTGTGTCAAATGGTTATTTCAGCTTTACATTAACGGTTTTCAACCAACATAGATCATTATGAAGCCACTAAATTGCAACATTCATCATCCATCTAAATGACAAGCATCATTTTCACAGCTCCATTTTTATTGTTGGATGCAATACTCTCAAGTTCCCATGTAAAACATCCCTCTAATTGACCCATATCAATTTTTCATCCATATTGCACTTTCAGGTTAGCAACTCTAGCAAACCAAACAGTTATGATAACCTAAATGACACAATCCATTTAATTCAACACAATTTGCAAGTTCTAGACCTAAGTTTAAAGACCTACTTGACATTTTGCTATAGGCTTGAGAACATCTAACGAAATTTTCTCAAGCAATAACGAAAGCTTTGGGTGTAAACCAACTTTCCTGCCTTCACAACCTTTAAATCCACCGGGCTAACAGTGGAAGTAAAACAGGTAAGAAATAGAAACAAGAGTCAACAGTAGTCCTCCCCCAACAAGGCAACGGCATGGAGAAAATTCAAAACAATGTCCATCCCATCCTTTGCAATGGACAATGTTTCCAAGAAACCAAACACTTGTATTGTCCCCCAAAAAGAAACAGGACCACCATTTTAGTTGCAACTGAAAACTTTTGTAAATGTGTACAATTCTGCATGCAAAGCACAAATGCCCTGGGCATTTTTTCAGTTAGGACGACTGAGTATGTAAACACTGACAGAAAGGCCATATAGACTGCCACGTAAACCACATGCCGCAGATAGAACATAAAGTCATAAACAGATTCATCATAACTAAACACTAGGAGTAAATTATGTCATAACTTGTGACAACATAAAATTAATAGATTTTCACAATGGCAACACACAGCACACACACAAGTGGTCCAACTATTTTCAACTAGGCAAACTAGCTAGTCGACTGATACAACTACAACACAGAGCAGCAGGTTAAAAGCTACATAGTTAGGAAAGAGCACATGCACCCAGCTCTCTCCATTAGTGGATATACGGTACCTGGTACTGAACTGGATAGCCATTACCATAGTATGTTGTGTGGGCAGGTGAGATGGTGTAGGGAGCTGAGCTTATCATTGTAGGATGATGATGGGCCTCGGCACCATACGCAAATTGCCTCTCATAAGGGTAAGGGTGCCTCTCTGGGGTTGCCTGGTAGAAGCTTTTGTCGGGGTAGCTGGTAACACGGGGTGCATAGACCGATCCATTGGCACGAGGTCTCTTGGACTGTGGTTTCGCTGCTTCAATGGCCCTTCTCTTGTCTGCCTTTGCTTTCTCCAGCTGCATCACCCTTTTATGAAGTGGATCCACAGGGTATTGCTGTTCAAGTTTGTGCTCCTCAATGCACTTGATGACAGATTTCAATGCAGATAGCTCACGTTCATTCATCTCATTCTGAAAAATTAGTGGTCATTAATACGACAGACTACAGATAACATGTGCTAGATAGATGTGCAACCCATGCTTACACACACACACATGAAAAGAAATAGAAAATGAGTAATCCAACAGCCTTTGTGAATTTTGTTTATGATTCAGCACCAAAAAAAAAAAGAAGCAAAAGCAGCAGACAATTAACTTCTCTATTGGGGAACCACCTCTTGGTGGGGTGGTAGAGTTGCGGGTATACGACTATACCCATCAGGGTCGAAATTCCGGAGCCCACCTTTACGCACACATGAGTGCACTTTCAGTAGGAACTTTATAAGGTAGTGGATTTATCCTGGCCTCCATTTTTCTAGGCGCGTGCTAAAGGGACGCACTTGCGTGTGTGCATGCTTGGTGTGTGCGTGTGTTTCTTCCTTGCAATCGAAAAAAAAACTAACTTCTCAATTGCTTGCAATCTAAGATAGCTCTCTATTATTCTACTACTCCGCAGCCTAACTCAACCTCCTGATGTCAGCTGAATGGGCTCAATATTTTGCCACCTCTGTGATGATATCAAAGCCAACACCGATCCATGTACAAACTAAGTTAATCAAATGATATTATAAGTAAAGCATTAACAGATTGTAGAGACACTAATGCAAATAACTCAGAATCAACATATACAGCATGGACTTCAGATACTAGCTGAATCACAGAAGGTATTAGCGATTTGAATAATGCCAAAAGCTCAACTAGCTGAGTTTCCCTACAGAACAACTAACAAAGGAAACAACATGTAGGCCCTACTTTTTTTAAAAAAAAATTGAACCCCTGAACAAATTACAAAATAAATAGCTATTTATCCATCACTATTATTTCAAAAAAAGTCCTTGAATAACATTAGTTATTCTGCCAAATTACCTCACAGTATGTACTATGTAAGCAAAAGAAGGCTGAGCTGGCAAAAAAATCACGTGCTAGTCCATCACATGATAGTTAGGAGAAAGGTTTATTAGGCTTCCATAAAAGAAAGTTAGGAAGAGATGTTCAATAACCAAAAAATATTAATGGTGCCTACTTCAGTATTTGGTGATTTGATGGAAGAACAGAGGCAGATTTTTACTTGTTGCAGAGAAAAAGTATAGTAGGCATCATAAACTTTTGAGTTTTTATACTGAAATGACAAAAAAGCACCTGTGCTCCAGGAGACATTTTTCCATTCTTGGCTTGCGAGACCTTCCTGATCTCCCTCAGATATGTTTTCAGTAATTGCACTGGTTCAAACTGTTCAGTGAGCCCAAAGGCATAAGCCAAATTAATTGCATCAATAGGTCTTCCACTATCCACCAGAACTCCAATGACACCTAACCTCAAGAAACTCCATTAGTAAATCACTTGTTGTCAAGAGAGAAAATCTTCAAGCATATGAAAAAAGCAAATGGCACGCTAGAGGGGGATCAGAGGAAAATAAAAGAGCAGAGCGGATAAGGCAAAGTACATAAAGAACATAAAAATATTTAGAAAAACAATTGTTGGACTTGTCAAAACAGAGGCATATGCAAATGCGCGAAAATATCTGTGATATAGGTTTGTCCTATCATCTTATGAAGGAAGATCTCTTGTTAAAAAACTGTCTTCACAATAATTAATCACTAAAATAAGTGAAAATAATAAATTTGGAACTGCTTAAGGCTACACTATCTAACAACAATAGCAAGAACAAGCAATCAAAGTGGATGGAAAAATTGATAACAGAGGTTTGAATAAAGCCCTATCAGCTTCTGAGCTTCCTATATTTCAGTACATAAGACAGAAAATATTAAGAATTAAGAAAGGACTGTACTTTTCAAGAGAGGTTGCTTCGCTCTGAAACTCAAACTGATACCACACAAGACATACACTACAATCACACCTTGAACACAACAAAAATTTGAAAGTACAAATTTTAAACAATGACTCATTCTTGAAGAATAAGTACACACATAAACAGTTGAAGTTTAAAGGTCTTAAAACCAGATAAGACAATACTGGAAATCTTGTACAAGCAATAAGCATTTTATTGTAAGCAAAGAAAACCACATCAACAACTGATAAACAATGTTCATTAGAGCTAGATGAATGATTAGTTCATCATAGCACTGACCTGGCATCTTCTGTGACAGCCCAAGCAATCGACAAAGCTCAGGTGTTTGACGACGTCGACTGACAGACGGAAGTAGCTTGCACAGCTCATCTTCATTAAATTCAGCAAAAATACCAAAGGTAGCCAGGAGTTGAAGAAATGCATGTGCTTCCAGGCAGTTCCCATTACTAGCATCAATATCATGGCTATCTAACTTGGATTTCCATTCCAGTGCAATCTTTTTTGCCCGCTCTTTGATATTTGCTGTAAGCATTTGCCCCTGAGAAAAGAAACCAGTGATAGCATCAGTTTGCAGCTGTCCAAGCGACTCCATCAACATGAGGCATGTCCTTCTTATACCCAGGAGGTCTCCATCCCTTTTTCCATCCAATACCAAATTATCTCCAGCATAGAAGTCTGCCAGGGAATCCAACACTAGGCCACACGGATGAGATGCTCTCTTAAGTGCACTTGGGATTTCATCACGGATGGCAGTCAAGTTCTTCCGGTTGTCTGATATGAACTTATGAAGCCCTTTAACATTCATTTCTTCGCAGAGGATAACAAGTTCAGAACGAGGCTTCACAGCAGCATTGTCATCTTGCAGGTGTGTGTTGTCTTGAGCAGGTTTCGGCCACTTTACAGCAAAAGTAGCCACAGAATTATTAGTCAGCGCATTGTTCATTGGGTTGATAACAGGAACAGGCAAGGACAACTTGGACTTGCTAAAGATTGCAGCTAACGCAGCATCTCTTTTCTCCTGTAACCTTTCCAGGGAAGTAAGTTCCTTAGCCACAACAACAGCCTCCTGTTGCTCCAGCATCTGCTCCGATTTTGCGACCGTCTCCTCAAACTCCCCCTCCTGCTCTTTGAGCTCATCAAACTTTTTCTTGAGCGACTGCTCAAGGCCATGGAAATGATCCTCAAGTTGCTTCCACTTCAAGTTCAAGGAAACAGCACTCTGGCTCTCAAGCTCAGCAAACGCCCGCTGAAGCTGCTGTATCTTAGAGCTTGTCGACTCCATAAGGGTAGCCAGGGACCCCATGTCAGACATGGTGACAACTTCTGCAATGGAGGAAACAATACAAGCACTTGACACCCCCATCCAAATAGCATATATGTCGAAGCATAGTAACAACAAAACACAAAATTTCACATGCATTTCCTTCAAATGAATCGGTTATCTGCACTATAATATCATTTGCAAGAACAGCACGACATAGTCTCTATCAATTCCATTTCTAGTGTTCTATGCATATATAAGAAAGGAGTGCGTGGAAACTGAATTCATCTTCCTCAGAGGAGCATGAATGTCTAGTTGGGCCAGATAATCATGGCCTACCTACCCCACCGCAACCCTACCAAGAACTGAAGTGAAAAATTGGTACCCCGGACTGCTGGATCTGAGATCGAGGAGAAAAAAAGGCCACTTACTTACCGCCGAGGCGGGCAGGCGTTGGAGGAGCTCGCCGTCGCTGCTTGCCCCCGCCTCCGGCGGCTGGGGCAGGAGATCGAGTGGGTGGCCGGCGGTCGGGGAAGCGGTGGACGCGGAGGAAAGGAAAGCAAACCCTAGGAAAGGTCGCGTCGCGTTTGGCTTTTTGGGAGATGGGAATGGAGGTCTAGGGACTAGGTGGCATGCGCAGCAGAGGCTAGCAATGGGTCCTAGCTGGTAGTCACTGTCAGGAGCAGCCAGAAAATATTTTGGCTGGATTCGAGAGGGCTTTTTGGTTTATATATGGATAAGCAGTAATTAATTTAAAATCAATGTGTGAGTTTTTAAGATAGAATTTAAAAATAAATTATAGTATAAATTATATCGAGTTCAGTTGTATTGGCAATAACAAATAGGGCAAAATTAAAAAACCATAGTTATAATCCTAAGCCCAAAAAACCTAAAAATAATTTTTTTTATGTTTTTAGCGTATTTTAAAAACTGGAAAATAGCCGTAGGAAGGGAGATATTGACATAAAAAAGTGGTGGTTGTATTTTTTAAATTTTGAGGTGGTTAGTAAAAAAATTAGAACTAAGCCTTGCGAAAACACATTTTTAGCCATAACAACAAAAAAAATACATTTTTAAGTTTTTATTTTCACAAAACTACAAGTAGTTTGGGTAACATCCAAGAAGCCAAGCATCAGTCGATTCTCGTTAAATGTGACAGGTGAGATCCACTTGGCAATGTTATTGACACATTGGACCACATGTCAGTGGCCAATAGGGCTGCAAACGAGCCAAGCTCGAGCGAGCTTGCCCTGGCTCGGCTCGAGCTTAGTAGAAACTCGAATCGAGCTCGAACGAGCTTGACAATTTCAAACTCGTTCGAGCTCGGCTCGACAAAGCTCGATGAGTCGGTGCACCGCTAGGCGGTCCGAGTCGGAGAGAGTGCCGAGGTCGGTCCGGTCGAGGGCGCGCGCGGCAGGGAGAGGAGGGCACCGAGCGGTGGCAACATCGGGCGGTCGGCGCGAGCGCGCGCGCGGAAGGTCGAGAGGCGGCGCGCGGGAGAGACGAGAGAGAGAGGCGCCAGCGGGAGGGAGGCGCCAGAGAGAGAGGAGGAGGAGGCGGCGGGGGGAGAGGGGGCGCCGGATGGGGGGAGAGGCGGCAGGGTGGGAGAGGAGGCGCCCGGGAGGCGGCGGATAGGGGAGGAGGCGGCGGCGGTGGGGAGGAGGCGCGGATGGGGAGAGGCGGCGGGGGGCGAGGAGGGGGCCGGGGGGAGAGGAGGATGGGGTTTGGGGTGGGGTCGTGGGGGCTGGGAGAGCAGCGGGGCGGGGCGCGAGGAGGGGGCGGGGCGGGGTGCGAGAGAGGAGGAGCGGGCGGGGGCGAGAGAGGAGAGGAGGAGCGGGCGGGGCGCGGCCGTGAGAGAGGAGGAGCGGGTGTCCCTAGCGGGCGGGCGCGGGATTCGGCGGGCGCGGGATTGGGGCGGGAGCGCGGGCGGGCCGGGAGGCGGGACGGGATACGGGGTAAAATATCACAAGCTCGCGAATAACTCGCGAGTTTAATACCAGGCTTGAGTTCGGCTCGATTGGAGCTCGAGCCGAGCTCGAATCGAGTCTAAAATGAATCAAGTTTGAGTAGTTCGCGAGCCTTGAGCTTTTTTTACAGCCCTAGTGGCCAAAAGCATTTGTAGTTATGTGAAATGTGTAGTTTTTTATAATTTTGGCAACATATGTGTAGTTTTGCAAAACTTACTTGAAAAAAATCAAAACAATTGCCAACAGTTTATTTACAATATAAATTATGAAGGTGGTTCCTAATTTACTGTCCTACCTTTTGAGATTTCACATTTAAATTCAATATTTAGTAGGAGAAACAAAGAAGGGAATTCGCTGGCATCTGTCTAATATGGTAAAGTAGATTTGAAAAAAAAAATCTATTTACAAATAGTTTCTCCTTTTCGTTTCTCCTAATACATTTCGATCTTAAAATTGAAATTTTAGGGGAGTATCATCATTTTCAATGCTAGGGAGTATAGTTATATATTGAATGCTGAAAGTGTCATATGTCAACTACGGGAGTAATAAACTAGAATTTTTACAAGGAAAACAGTTAGGGACCACCCAAAAATACATACATACATACACGGTGACGCTATTATACTCCCAAGCGTAGAATTGCTTATTCTACGCGTCAGCCAAAGAGTGAGCCTAACCCACCCTATGTGCATCCACTTTCATACAAGGATTAAGCCAACTAGTGATACGTAGCCAACCAATTAACAAATATAGGTTCCTTTATTAGTACTAGAATATAGGTTCCGATTGATGAACGGTTCACCGGTAGCTTACTGACGACGAGAGGAACAAAATGATATAAGTCTCACCAATAAACGATAAATGCATCTGTGTTGTAATAAAAAGTGAAGGAGGATACAATAATGCACCAAAAGGGTGCAATAAAAGCATTGGGCATATCAAAACCTCTCTGTGCATTTACTTTGTCATTGCAATGAAATTACTGTGATCTCTTTGTTGCTTTTTGCACCTCTATCCTATATTTACTACAACTTTCTAATGTTTATCACATCACTAAAAGAGATTTACTATGACCTCCATATGTATTTATTGCATTATTACAAAAGATTTTTATGACCTCATTGTGCGAATACTGAACCTGTAAAATAGATTTACTGCAACATCCTTATGTGTTTATAACACGGTTACACGATATTTATTACGATCTCATTGTGCCATTAATAAACATGTACAACACATTTGCTGCGACCTCCTTGTGCTTTTGTTGCAACACTACAAGAGATTTACAACGATATTCTTTTTTAGGTCATTATTGTGATCTTCTAGTTCATTTATTGCCCCTTTGCAAGACAGAGACTATCACACTTGTTATTATTTTACTCTTTATACATTTATTGCGTCCTTATTGGAGATTTATTGCCACGTTGGGGTGGGTGAAGAGAGAAATGTGAATTGATTGTTAATTTTGAACGATGATTTCTCCTAAACCATTTATCCTATTTACAATCTGTTTGAAGCATTTTGTTGGGAAAAATGTGCTTAACAAAAAGATATCCATGATGAGTGTGTTTTAACTCTGTAAAAAATGATTATTGCACCAAAAGTTTAGATTTACTATACTTAAGCTAGTTAATTACTGTATTTTCTGAGCACGGAAAAAGTGGGTAGAGAGCGACATAGGGGTTGACGAAGGTGGTGGGTTTTCTGTGACCAAGGTAAGATGTGGGTTTTGACCTACGAAAGGTGGTAAAGCATAGAATAACTTATTGTACACTCAAGTGTAGAATATATATATATATATATATATATATATATATATATATATATATATATATATATAGCGTAAAATAACTTATTAGGTTTCTTATGACATAAGGAATTTTCTATATTTTCTTAAATTTTTAGAGTTTGTTTGCTATTTTTTTGGAGCTCAAAGAAAAAAAGAGAAAAATTGACTTCCCATATCCAAGTTCAACCTCACTTAACATGCACGTTTTTAACCAAACCATCTACCAGGCTGCTCTCTCTTCTTTCTTGACTTTTCTTCTCCCACCTTCTCCTCTTATTCCTCAAGTGACTGTACATCTTCCCCAAGAAATGATCATCTGTCCAGTGAGCTCAACATCTCCTTCTCTCTTCTCTCTTCCATGCCAACTCTAAATCCAGATCTTATCTCAATGTCATCCCAAAAGAAAAGTAATGCCAAATTACGCAAGGAATCCATTTCATCCAGAATCTTTGTGTTTTTGTTCATCCGTTTGTCTTTTATCATCTATTTTTTGAAACAGACTCCAATCCAAAATCTGTGAATTAGATTCAATTTCTATCTCTTCTAAATCTATAAATATGACCCCTTGACCCCTCCTAAGCCCCCCCAAACCGTGCCAAGTCTCCTCAAAGCTTAGAACGCTGCCAACACGAGAACCCTCCGGTCTCAAAATTGTTTATCGCATCTAAAGCTATCCGGTGAGATATTTCATGATCCTTTTGTGTTGCATCGTGTTCCCATATATCATCTACCTTCTTGCCAAATTTATTTGGTTTGGTGTAGCCAATCTCTCGGAATCAAGTTTTTCCCAATCTAGATCAAAATCGTTTTCCGTCATCGACTTGCTGTCTCTAGTAAGTTTTACCCCATTCCACCACCATTGTTAGATTTGTCTCATCGCGTTGTACGTGGTACTTTCCTCCTTTTCTCTAAAAACCCTTCATAAATTTTTGTCTCCGATACCTAGCCATGGTCTTCTAGAACACTTCACGTTCCCATCTATCTGGTGATGTTTTCTTCAATCCTTTCACCTCAAAACGTTCCTAACCATTCCATGTAGCTAACTTTCAAGTGGATTTGGATTTTGATCATAGAGCACCGAGATAATAAGTTTTTCCTTTTTCCATACCATCGTCGTTCAAACATCGATTGTGTCATCTTCGATGAGTTTTTGGCGTAGCCAATGATTTTCTAGCTTCACTATATCGTGTTCTAGCTCATGCTCACCCTACTTCTCCGTGTTCCATGTCTGGGTACTGTCGTCGCCCACACCATCACCGTGCTTCGTTTAACATATCGTCACTTCCTATGTATTCCTTGGATTCCTAGCGACCTATTTTTGCCAATTGTTATCACCTTCCATGCCTTCCCTTGTTGGCACCAAGGCCAAAACCGAACTTGCATCCCTCTGTTATTTTGCTTCCAGCCAAGTATTCATTCCCTCATTTTTCTTTTTCAACATTTCTTTTTCAACATCTCAAAAGTATGAGAATAGTGTAATTATCAAAATTTCAAAATCTTTTATCAATTTCCAGTGCTAATTAAAATTTTTGGCTTTCATTTGAGTATCTTGATTCGGTTCCTTGCTAAATTCTAAAAGTGAAAATCAAATTAGAAAGAAATTCCAAAATCTCTTTTATTAATACCCAAAACTTCAATTTCCAAATTGAAATATGGAAATTCAAAACCAAGAATAGAACTCAAAATGGAAAGCTAATATTAAAATCTTTCCCTCTAAATTTCTATATGTGAAAATTCAAATTATGAGGGTTCAAAGGTTTTCTCTTGGAATTCGACAAAAACTTGAAATTCAAATCTTCAATTCTGAAATTGAATCAAGATTTAAAAATTCAGAACTTAATTACAAACCAAAATTTGAAATTCAAAACTTAGAATTCCTCCGAAATCTTTGGGCCCTTAGCCTATTTCCATTTTCCATTTCTTGGTGTCTCTTCCTCTCCTGTTCTTCCTTCTTTGTCTGTTTCTGCTACCTGCTAACACGGTCGACCTCTCTCCTCTGGTCTTTGGCCCAACCTAGTGCTGTGTCGAGCTCGCGTCAGCCACCGAGCTAGCTCCGCCCCTCCCCTAGATTCTTCTCTCAGCTGGCCTTACCGCATGCATTCATGCCGCATTGGCTCTACTTGCGCTAAAACTCGCATCACCCCTCCACCTAGCTCCACCCCGTGTCGTCGCCGTGCAGAATCATACCCAGGCACCACATCCCTTGGCCACATTGATGTCTCACTGCATTGACGTCACCTCGCTGCGCCCCTTTCCTCCGCTGGCACTGCTACCCCGGCGATTACTCCTCAGCAACGCCCTGCTTGGCATTACTTCTTTGCACCCTCCGCCTACACCCTCACACCGGCCTACGACCACGTAGCTTTGATGCTCACCGTCATTGTGCCAATGGCCACCTACCCTCTCTGAGCTATAAAAGCAAATGATCCATTGCCCCTTCCTCCTTCAAGCTGAGCTTGCCTGAGCCACCCCTATAGCCCATCTTCCCCAACTCCGGTCAATCGGCAATCCGATGATTGGAGCCACAGCGTGCCAATTCCGCCGAATTGAAGCCTTCTCAAACCATGATGACACCACCCCCAACTTTGGCTGAGCTTCCCATCGCACAAGCCAAGCCCGCATCGTGTGCCTCCACTGGCCACAGTCGTCTCACGCCTCCAGGTCACTCTTGGGTCGTGACCTTTGTTAGCACGGCCGCTATTTTATTACTAGAATTATTCCTTCAAAGTGTATTTACAATATGTAAGTAGTGTTGTTCATTCTCATCTCTCTTAGATGATTCTCTCTCATTTACATGATGTCCTGGCCAATTTTTAGAAGCTCACTTCCTTCGAAACTCAAAATTTGAAGTTTCTAGGACTCCCATAAAACCCTTCTTACATGCATCCTGAAAATATATTTTGAGGCTAGCAATTTCAAAACTCATATGGAAAGTTTATTTGAAAAACTTGTTTTTTCCTTGAAAGGTCAAATTATCAAAATTAATCATGAAGCTCGCTTTCAAAGAAATTTTTTGAAAATTTGGCTTCCTACCAAGCTATTCCAAAATTCACTTTAGATTCTCATATATATAAATCTCGGTGGATTCATGTTAATCATTGGAGAGAAACAATGGTGTAAATTTTTGGGGGAAACGAAAGGTGATCGGATTTAAATGATGGGTGTAACCTTTTGGATGAAAAATAAGTAGACCAATTTAAATAATTGGATTTGCTAAATAGGTAGACCAACTTAAATGATTGTGTTGGCTGAATAAGTGGAGCAATGGAATTTTAGAGAAAAAGGAAGCGTAATTACAATCGTGGTCTACAACCTTAATAAGCAATGTAAATTTGGGTGAATGTTTACATGATGTGATAATAGAATATACATGATGGCTTATTAGAATCTCTGAGAAATTGAAAGAAGTGATAATAACCATTATATTATAGATTTGATTAATAATATTATTCCCAGTGGATGTTTATGACAATGAAGTTGTTTGGAAGAAGATTGTAGATAGTAAGGTTAATTATTTGATAAACCGATTACGAATATGCATCAATGATAAGAAGAATTGGATTATTAAGAAACCATGATACAAATGGTACTAAGGGATCTAAAAATAGAGGTAATGGAAGTATCGCCAAGATGTAAAGTTGAATGGATCGACAAATAACAGATCCAAGATTTGATTTATAAATTTATGATGGAGATTGAGACTCATATAAGAAATAGATAACCCTAATTCAATTAATGAAACTACAGATAATACAATAGAAGTTATGCAACCAGTGGATCAGATGAATGATAGCACTCGCTGTTTGGAGTTTTAGACAACAGTAATGCTATGAAGGAAGATAGCCTAGATTTAGTTAGCCACTAGTAGAAGCGAAATTAACAGGGCCATGATTATAAGCCTACAAATGGAAGAACAGGGGAGTAAATTAGTCCATTGATTGATAATTGGAACGTTGGAGAATGATAGGGTACCTTTGCAGAGGCTTGATTTCAAAAATTCAAATACTTCAAAACCACCTGTGGAAAATCAGTCTCGCTATAAAACTCTATATCAAATGTATAGAGTATACCTCCTTTACAAAGAAGCCTAATTTCAAAGTTTCCCATGAAAACCAGCCTAGTATTTGGAAAACCCAAAAGCTTAATTCCCAAGGATTTTCTTTCAAAACCAAAACTCGGGAATCTACTTGCTTTACAAACTATTGGCGGGGCTTACCTTTGAAAAGCAAATGTTTTCAACCTTGTTATTTTTTGAAAACCATTTTCTAAAAAGGGCCCCACTTTCAAAACAAGACTTAGAAGCACGAGCTTCACCACCAAAGCACACTTCTACATGTTCTTTCCTCTACTCCTATCTACAAAAGGAAATTTGGTTTCCTCTTTCCTTTCCCCTTGCTTCAAAGACATAAGCTCAAAGACGTCAAGAATGCTTGAGAAGATTTGGTGGCCCTGCTTTTGACAAGCCTAGTATTCAGAACCCTGCACCCTCTTGTGTATGTCGTCACACTTAGACGCCGTTTTCTCATAATGTTTTATTTGGGCCCTGTGCACTGCCTTCTTGCCTTCCGGAATCGTATTTTGCAGTTGTAGGAAAAGCTTATTTTCAAAAGCTTGGTTGTTTCATGTGGTTGGTGTGTCGTCCCAGTTTTCTGGGTGTGCTCTCCTTAGAATGGGTTAGAATATCTCATCCCTACGCTTCTCCCTGTATCTCATGCTATTTCCCCCTCACCCTTATTGCTAAAAACCTCATCAGGACATTAGACGAAAAGTAACGGATAGCTAAGTCAAGGCAATCAAGCCCTGAAGTTTGAAAGAAACAATATCTTCGAAAAAGGTGATGACTTGGAAAGCCTCAACCCTCACAAGGATCAAGACTGAAGTCCCTATCTCATAGTTGACTCACGGATCAAGTCATCATCAATGGCCAAAAACAAGGCAACTATCCCTAGTGTAAGCAAGAAAAAGGGATCGACATTTTCCTTTTGCTTTGATCACCACCTGTACAAGTTTTCACTCAGGACCACTCCGCAAAGATTACTAAGGAGGAGCCGTGACATTAAGGACAACTATACCACTGCACAAGAAGGACCATAGAAGCCTGATGTTTGCCCCCACTACCGAAAAACTGGACACAACAACAACAAGTGCTCCCTTAGGAAGCATGGAAAAAATGCCAAATGTTTTTGCTACGGCATCATAGGACACTATGAAAGTTGATGTCCCCAAAAGAAGTTAAGCAAACAAGAAATGGAAGCTGTCGCCACCAACCTCAGCCTCGACATGGGAAGAGGTATAAGCTTCACGTGTCTCATCAAGGAACCACCTGCACCTACCAAAGCTCAACTACCAGGTCCAGTAGCTCTACCAACTATTGCATGCACCAAATGTAGCAAGACAGGACATGACGCCCAATCGTGCCCTCCACTGCAAGTTAAAAGAGGATCATGCTTTACCTGTTGGCAAAAAGGACTCTACAGCTACGATTGCCCACTCTTCTACTGCCCCTATTGCCAGGAACACCATAATCCAGGAGACTGCCTAAAGAACCTAGTGGCATGTGCACGCTGTGGAGAAAAAGGACATCAGGATCGCCTGATCTTCTCGACGTAAGATGGATACTCACGTGAGTCTTGATGAATCACAATGATCCTCCAATACCAGTGCAAGGGACTAACACTCTTTAATCCACCAAAACACACTCACGTCGATTTCACCGACCACCAAGAGAAGATCTATCGTGCACCCAATTCCCAGCGGAAAGGCTGAATGATCTTAATTGAAGAAACTCCCTAATTCCTCACAAACTTATGCACGAATAATAGTAGATTTATTCTCAAAAGAGGTCTATGTTACATGGCCAATTGAACCTCTATTTATAGGACATGCAGGTCTTTGCTTATGAAAAGTTTTCAACACATGGATGGTAATTAAATCATATCTGATTCTATCTCTATTTCTAAAACCGAAAGATTGTCTTGATGATTCCGATGTGCACAGAAGGAATTTTTGGATGGGGCTAGATCTGTTGGAAAGAGGGCGAGATAAGCTTTCCATGCTATACACACACATTCCAAATGGACTCTTGATGCGAAATCTATGAGCATTTAAAATCGATCCTGTCAGGCTGAATCAGTGTCAGATTATTTTGATGATTCCAATGCACACAGAAGGAATTCGGAGGTAGGGCTAGATCCATTGGAAAGTAGACGAGTTCTTCTTTCTATGCTGTACTCGCACATCTCAAACAGAGTTTGTATGTAAAAGTTATGCATATTTGAAGTCGAACTTATCAGACTGACTCCGAATTGATCTGGAAGCTAAACTGGATTCCAAAATGTATCCCACTGGAGTTGTTCTTTGAGCTGGACCAAAGTGATGTGGTGACTTTTGTACTCTGCTTGCACATGCTTCTCTTCATTTTGTACTCCTTTCGCTTGATCAGCTCCTAAGTTCTTGAGTAAAAGAACATTACATGCATCAGGTAGCGGTCGCTTCTCCATTAAACAGTTATGCATTTCTAGAAAAAAAAGTTCACCTGATAATTTAGTTGTCGTGCACGTGCCATTATAATTGGCCCTTGTATTGCAAGTTGAGAAGTCTTATTTGTGTCCAAAAGTGTGATGTCCTTAATGTTAAGCTTATTTTCCACAACTCCAGCTCTTCTAGCAAGCTTTTATAGTTCTGAAGTACTTGTTGAATTACAATGAACAACATAGGTTAGGATGTCCTCATCAACAAAAGTATGGGAATAGTGTAATTATCAAAATTTCAAAAATATTTGTTGATTTCTAGCACTAATTAATTTTTTTTGGCTTTTATTTGAGTTTCTTGATTTGGTTTCTTGCTAAAATTTTAAAAATGAAAATCAAATCAGAAAGAAATTAGGAAATCTCTTTTACTAATACCCAAAACTTCAATTTTCAAATCAAAATCTAGAAATTCAAAACCAAGAATAGAACTTGAAACCAAAAGCCAATATTAAAATCATTACCTCCAAATTTCTTTATGCGAAAATTCCAATTCTGAGGATTCAAAGCTTTTCTCTTGGAATTCGACAAAACCTTGAAATTCAAACCATCAATTCTGAAATTGAATCAAGATTTCAAAATTGAAAACTTAATTACAAACCTAAATCTAGAATTCAAAACTTGGAATTCATCAAAAATCTTTAGGCTATCAGCCCATTTCTATTTTTCCTTCTCTCGGTCTCTTTTCCTCTCCTGTTCTTCCTTCTTTCTCTATTTCTGCTGCCACCAGGCCTAGCCAACCTCCCTTCTCTGGTCTTCGGCCCAACCCCATGCCATGTCGAGCTCACATCATCTATCGAGCTGGCTCCACCCCTCCCCTAGATTCTTCTCACCACTAGCCTTACTGCGTGCATTCATGCCACATTAGCTCCGTCTATGCTAAAACTCGCGTCACTCGTCCGCCTAGCTCCACCTTATGTCGTCGCCGCACAGGATCGTACCAAGGCACCACATCCCTTGGCCGCATCGATGTCTCACTGCGTCGATGTCGCCTCGCTATGCCCCTTCCCTTCGCTAGCCTTGCTGCCCCGGTGATTACTCCTGAGTAATGCCCTACTTGGCATTACTTATTTGCACCCTCCGCCTACACCCTCACACTGGCCTACGACCGCCTAGCTTTGTTGCTCACTGTCACTGTGCCAACGGCTACCTACCCTTTCTCCCTCAAGCTGAGCTTGCTCGAGCCACCTCTATAGCCCATCTTCCCCAACTCTGGTCGATCGGCAATCCGACGATTGGAGCCACCGCAGGCCAATTCCGCTGAATTTGAGCCTTCTTAGAGAATGATGATGCACCCCCACCTTTGGCCGAGCTTCCCACCGCACAAGTTGAGCCTGCACCATGCACCTCCACTGGCCGCAGCCATCTCACACCACCAAGCCACTCCCAACATCCTCGAGTTCATCCAAGCTTTCAGGTGAGGTCGTGTCGCCCCATAGATGCTCCCCTATTAGTGAATTGTGCTAAGACACCATAGGTAGCCACCTTCCCATCTCCCCTATTCCGCCACCAAGGATCGCTGCCGACCGCCACCCAGCCAAATTGGCTGGTGAGGCTTCGACTACAGATGCACAAGAATGTAAGCATTCCATTTCTGAAATGCTCATGTTCGGCCACCACCCCTATCGCCGGCGGCAAGCCCTTTTAGTTACTGATGAAAGGGGTGGGAGACTTGCGTCGATGAAGGCAACCTTTCAGGCAATCCGAATAGGTGCTCCACCAATCAAATAGTCTGAACCGGTGATCGAACGGTCCAAAATAACCCTTTGTTGATCGAACGACTTGCATGTCTTCGCCGATCGGACAGTCGGAACAGGCTATCATACGGTTCGCACAAACCCTCGCTGATCGCATGGTCTGTGCATTTCCAACTGTTTGGATGGTCCAAACATTCCCACAGATGGTCCAAACAACCCTTCATCTAATCGGATAGCTCGTGTGTCCTGACAAGTTCTGACAGTTCGAACCTTTCTGAGGGCGATCGGATGGCCTGAAACTCCCTTCGGCTGATCGGACAGTCTGAACATCCCAAGCGACCAGACGGTCTGAACTTGACCCACATAGGCCCACTTGTCAGTGAGAGATTTCTCTCCCCCTTCTAATTTTCGGACTAATTCAATATGAGAACTTTAAATAAGCATAACTTATTTATCTTAGCTCCGAATTTGATGAGACAAAGTTCTAAATTCATATAAATTCAAGATCTGTCCAATGTAACCAAAACTGTGAATTTGGAAGCTTAATACCAAGATTTATGCCTAAATAATCTTGCTTAAAGTTCATGTCAACTGAGAAATTAGCAAGATAATGACATACATTAATGTAGAAATTTGAATTTGTATATTACCTTGAGATAAAATATGAAGCTTTACAAGATGACTTCCAATGCTCTCAAGCTTGACGCTAGAAACTTAAAAGTCAATCTTGAATCCCATCATATCTCTATCCCCATATCTAAAGTTATCAATATAAGTTAATTGGTGTAGCAAAATTTTGCCTCGAAAAATATCAATTGTGATTTGTTCATCTCTAAAGCCATGATACATCCCTTCTATTTGATGCTCAAAATAATTTTTGATAAAGTTCCCCAAATTTATCTACAAAATGCCAAGATTTAAATCAGAGATCACCTTCTCAGTGTTTAAAACCTCCTGGAAGCATTAATCATCCTTGTCTCAAATCCTATCACTAATCAGATAGTTCTCAAGAATATTGTAAACCACTAATTAGAGACATAAAATAATGTTGCATGTCCAAATTAAAACCTTACTTCAAGAAATCTACAAAAATGCAATCTTGCCTATTCGGAAATCATCTAGTTATCATCTCTGGATTTGAATTTCACTAATAATATTTGAGAACAATTAACAATACAAAATGTAACCATTAGTTACTCTACTAAATTTGTCAATCATTAAAATAATAAACTTTACTTCTAAGTATAATTGCCTATTCGGAAATCATCCATTTATCAGTGTTTACTTTACTAATCTTGAACTAATAATCCAACTATCTGGTAGCTACAAATCTCAAATAATTCGGCATCTAGAATTATCCAGTTGAGTTGAACCAATTAAATAATACCCAATATTATGCATAATCTATCCATAGGTTCTACCTGACTTATGGAACTTCCTTATTAAATATAAATTAAATAAAGAGACTGTTAATTAGAAGATCAAAACTCTATATCCCGTCCTTGGCTATGTCTGGCCATCTTCATTGCCAAGGCAGAATATTCCTATGGTATTTCTTTACCCTTGATCCCTCCTTATCCTAATTGTTTACCTCACGATAAAGTTGCTCAGCCACCTCCTTGTGCCCAATTCTTTTAACTCAGTGCCTACTTCACTCTCAAATCCTCTCTTAATTCCTCAATCATAGCCAAACTTAGAAAAGCATAATTAAATCTATTTGAACCTCTAAAGTTATTTGGATTTATTTAGTTCTTTATTCGTTTGCCAAGTAATAGAATCGGAAGACTTGACGGATCGATAATTTGAGCAAGAACAAGACTTGGATATAAACGAAGACCAATGATTCAATACTACTGATTGATTGAGCAGGCTTTTAGTTAAATCAAGGCCGTGGTAAAACAAGCAAGGCAAGTCATCACTTTGATAATATTGATCCTACATTTTGTGCAAACTTTTGTTCCTTTAAAATTATCAAACTGCATGCTTAACTTGTTATTCAAATGTATGTCAAAGCGTAAGGTAGCTATATACCTACTTGTTGATGTAGTAATACTATTAATATGTCATTCATTGTTACTTGATATACCTGGCCCTTGTCACCCTAGATGTTAATAATAACTCTACTAGCCTTAAGTCATAATTAATGTCATGCCAGTGTTGTCATTCAAACATGAAAACTTATTTTTGAGATAGTCATTGGATGTAAGTGACTGATAATTTACGATAAATTAGTTTACGCCTCTTGAAATCCCTAAAAACTTGCTTTACCTATCTGGGCGGATGGTAAGAGAGGTTGGTATGGATGTAACACGAGAACTTATGGTTTGTGGTAAGCACCGCTCGGACAAATGAAGGACTTAATTCTGTGATGATCTCTTCATGTAAAACAGTACAACCACAAGCTGGCAAAGTGTAGGCATGGCTAACTAATTTACATCGCCAGTACGAGAAAGCATCGTTGAAGTGACCCATGGGACGTGGTGTTGGTTTAAACCATCGTGCACACAGGTCATGTTCCTAGCTTGAGCCGCTGTGTAGCGCAAGAGGGGGTCTGGGTGAGGCGAATATAGCCTTCCTTCAAATGAAACCTTAGCTGGTGTAATCCTTCGCTGGATGCATTGTAAAAGCCCTAGTAATCCTCTTGATCTGCACATCAAAGGAAATATACGAAATATAGTAATTGAGTTATCTCTTGTGAGTAAAGATGTACAATTTCTACAGAGTATAAATTGTTTGAACAGCCATGCCCACGGTTAAAGGCAGAGATGGAAACTTCATTGAGTTAGTTCTATTTCAAAAACCTTTGTGGGTGGAATAAAAATCTATTAGAGAGAAGTACTTTAACTTTTTCTAGAGGGATGTACTCTGGTGGTGATAAAAACTAGCCTTGGTTGAGGTAACCATGCACTGTAAAAGGTGGATATAACTTGTGCTACTATTAATATTGCATTCTTATATCAACTTCAGAAAATTTGGTTTAGTTAAAACTGCTAAATCTTAGGAGCTTTCCTATTTATTGTACTTTCAAATAATGCTTTTAGCAAAAAAAAAAGAACCTCAAGCCATTCTTTCACAGCCTTGTATGTACTATTATTGCATCTTATGTGGTGACTTGCTGCGTATGATTGTACTTACTCTTGCTTAATTAACAACAACCAATCAGTCAGAAAAAGAAACGCAAGGACTGAGGGTCATGAAGACGGCAAGGCCAAGAACTAGGTCACAAACCCTAGTTGGCTATCTGTGGGCAAGTCCTGAGGGTCTTACCTGTGTAAAGTTTTCGTTGCTACATTATTTGTTTTTGGCCTATTCGGCCCATGTATGTTATTACTATATTGATTAAGCTTTCGCATAATCTATTTTTGATATACAGTAATATACCTATGAGCACTATCTATTGATCCATGGAATAGTATAGTGGAATCATAGAGAATCCAGGTTTACTAACCCGGGGTCCAACAGATGAGGTGGTACACTATAGTTGGAATCAGCCATACTTTCCACGATGTATCGCGGCATGTGTGTTGCTTGCTTGAGGTCGAGGATGACCCTTGTCCTCACAGGCTGCCCCCCTGCTGTAGCTGTGGTTATTTGAATGCTTCCCCCTTGGACAGCCCCTACTGTACGACAGCAATCCATACCGTGTGGACATGTACCATGAAGGCAGCATGGACTAGCCTACCGTAGGATCCCTTTGGTGTCATAAACAGGTATGTAGTCTCTTAAATCTTTATTACATATGTATTACGGGTCATCCTTTGTAACCACTATTCTGGCTCGCAGGCACAGTTTGCACACCTACATGTCATCCGTGCGTACGAGCACTTCGTCGAGCACCTTGACTGCCTCATCGCTGATGACGTGCACTGGGAGCCGTATTTAGCTCAGGAGATGGTGGACTGTGCCCCCGACGGGCTCTCGTTGTTGTGCTTGTGTGACTGGGCGTACTGGGCCACACGGAAGAAGCTCGTCTTCGGTGTGTTCGTCTAGGACTACGTGGTGCACAGGGTGATGTGCCAGTTTGACCTCTACCTAATTGTTGCTGTCCTCGTTAGGAGTCAGGTGCCTCGGTCCACGTGTGAGTTACATACAACATATGTCCTTATATTTTTCTCAGTTCTGTTACGATGTCTTCTAATTGCAGTTGTATGTTTCACAGGTACAATAGGAGGGGTGGTCGCAGGATGAGCTAGGCCGCGAAGATGGAGCCATGGGTGGTGGAGTGGATGGAGGCACTCAAGGACTTTGTGCAGGAGGGCACTGCGTATGACCCCATCACGTACGACGAGTACCTACGTTGGTACTCTCCATAGACACGCACCAGGCTGGTGCATGTCGTTGACCCTCCCCTCGCTCACATACCAGCACCGACCGACGTATACCCCATGCACATAGCGCATAACTTTGCCCTTACTGTACGTACTCACATGTTCAAAAGTCTCTACGTACGGTTATCACAATTACTATTTTAACGCTTTCATGTATTCTTGTAGACAGACATCATCGCCAAGATTTTGAGGGATGCCGAGTCGATCGTGGACAAGATGGCCCACAATTTTCAGGTCACGCACGATGACCTGGCGCACGCTCTCCATCAGGTCTATGAGAGGGCAAAGCGTGCCCTCGGCCTCTCGTCGTGTAGGATGCTCCCAGAGGTGGCCACGTCGACGCGCACAATGAGGCCATCACATCCTGCAGCTCAAGCAGGAGGCTCTGGATGGCCACGTGACCACCCTGGGCATCGCCACCATCACCCCTGTCATCATTCGTAGACCCCTACCTGGCATCGGCAAGGCAGCACACATTGTTTGATGAGGGCCACGGCCCAAGGCCCAATAGGTGCATGAGACATATATATATACATGCATGCACCGCCACACAGGATTGGAGATGGTTTTGGGGAACTTTATACATAATTTGTTCCTTTTTGTTAGCTACTCAATTCTAATAGAAAAATTACGAGTTCTTGCAATTTGAGATTGTTCAACCTTTCTGCTGGGAATTGGGAGTGCGATAGGGTTTCGCTTGGTGGTTGTGTAAGTCCGGCGCGTGTGATCTTACGAATTAAATAGTGTTCGTTCTTACATTGGTAATGGAGGATCGCTACGATTCGAGAGGCTACACGTGAGTATCTAATCCTACATCGAGAAGATCAGGCGACCCCGTATCATCTTGGTATCAGAGCGTGGATTCCTCGGTAGGATTCTTACCCTTTGTTTTAGATTGATTTATTTCTTTCCTATAGTCCATTAAACCAAAAATTGTCACACAACAAAAAAATCCAAACCCTAGTTTTTGCATCTGTTAATTTTGTGAGTTTTGTTAGGTTTTAATCCATTAGAGATTTGTTTAGGTGCTGATCGTCGTGTTCCTTTGCGTCGCTTATCCGTTGTATCCACATAAAACCCAAAAAAAAATCGATCTGCTATAGTGTCACACCGCATTTGTGTCGAAATCCGGAGCAACAACTCCTAGATCCTCTGTGTAAATCGCACTAGTCCAGGATCAAGCTAGTGCACACAGTTAATAACAAAGATTTATATCATGCACAATGATATTTATTCATTAACTAAATATGGGCCTGATGGCCAAAGTTTACATCAATGGTTCATAAACCAAAATTAAATATAAGCAGCAAAAAAGAACCATAGAGCAGTAGCCCCATCCAACCTGCCCACAGGCGAATGACTGTAAGATGTGGCCTACTCGTCGTTATTCTCACCGAAGTTGATGAAGTCCTCTGAAAAATAGTGAATGAAGCAACATGAGTACATAAAGTACTCCACAAGCTACACCAGGAGGTTTAACAGAGTTCATGCATACATAAGGATTGACAATGGAAGACATAATAGGTTATTTGTGCGTAAAAGCAAAATTAAAGTAAATACAGTAAATAGATTCAAAAGCTGAAATTGATACAATAGATAGAAAGAATAATTTAACCAAATAATATCGTTAGTGCAAGCTTCGACCAAACACTAACCTATTCACAGGTATCCCACCTGGTCCATCTTTTCCAAAAGATCTTATACAGATTCCATCAGTCCAAATGCTTTTCATCTGACATGGATTCCATCCATCCATAGGCCTTTTCAGAAATCATTTTAAAAACCAAAGTCTAATTCATGAAAAACTTTACTCAGCTTGCCCATAACCGTGGGCACGGCTATCCAGGATAGATTATACACTCTGTAGAGGTTGTACAGCTTTACCCACAAGACATGATCATCCCATATTGCCACCGGATAAACACACTTCCTTTGGTGTGCGGCGGGGATATCATGACAAGGTTGTTACAATGTTCCGTAGCCAAAATAGTTACGCCGCCACTAAGGTTTCACCACAACTTGAATCCACAAATTGGAGCCCCCTCTTGTGCCATGTGAGACTTCTCGCGGCCTACGCCACGCTCACATTCAACCTATAGCGAAATTAT
Source organism: Melocanna baccifera (assembly GCA_036346265.1). NCBI lineage: Eukaryota > Viridiplantae > Streptophyta > Magnoliopsida > Poales > Poaceae > Melocanna > Melocanna baccifera. Next base: position 2,255,728 of record CM070700.1, read on the forward strand.
GTTTGGAACTTCACAAATTACTTAGCCAAGTCTGTCCCATACCAGACTTGTGGTAGTACGGTATGACTTTGCAATAGTAGCTCACTGACCGGTCCTTAACTTGACTTAGGCTCAAACTACATACCCCTTGTACCTGACAATCAACATTGTGTCAACAAACAACAATGCATGCCAACACCCACCACCTAACCATTAGCTTAGGTCCAAACTAAGTTTTTATATTTTTCTTTGAAACATTTATAACCCTTCATGACTCACCAAAGTCAAGAATACATTTTTAGAAAATCATTGTTATGAAGTGAAACAAATATTTCCACTTAAATCATTCTAAGCATGACTAAGCAATTCTATAAAATTTCTAGTCAATACTATTGTACTAACTAGATTTTCATCTAAGGTGACAAAGCATAAGAGAATTCAATATCAAATTTGGCCAGACACAAAGGATTTGGGTATAACTAGAATTTAAATCGAATTAGCTATGTTTGAATAAAAGTACGCATGCATAATAATTTTAAAAATAACATAAATAATTTAAATTACTACGAGCAGCATGATCAAAAGTGTAACTTGCCTTGCTTCGAAGTTTGCTGAGATTCGTCGAAGTTATACTCTCCGGATTAGTCGTAGTCTACACGCGAAAAGCCAGAACAAACTAAACTCAAATAAAATCCAAAAATTATAAAAATATTATCTAGGAGATAGAATATGAATTTTGGAATTTGAATTGGTCAAATGGAGTTAGGGCGAAGGAGGACGACTTCTGGAAGTTTGAATTCCAAAGAAATGAATAAAAGGAATTATTGGAATTCTTTTCTTTGTGAAGGAAAGTGGTCGGAAGTTACCATATTTGTGTATGGTCGAAACCATGATCGAAGGTATAGTCGAAAACATGGTCAAACCATAGTCGAATCAACTGTTGAAAATGCGGAGGTCTAAGTCGAAGACAAAGACTCCAAGTATGGGTGCAGTCGAATTCGAAAATTCAGACGAAGACCTAGTTAGAACTGAACAATGGTCAAAAGAATTGGATGATGGAGAGTGGTCAAAAGAATCGGACGGCTTGGAGAGGTCAGACGGCTTCGAGTGGTCGCAGAGATCGGAGGTTTAGAGAGGTCGGAGGGTGCGGAGGTTAAAACGGTCAAACAAATATGGTCGGTTTGAAGACGGAGGTCGAAGTCGAAGGCTTCGAGATCGAAGGCCAAAGTCGAAGTCTTCGGGGTTGAAGGTCGAAGGCTGAAGTCGAAGTCTCCGAAGGTCAAAGTCAAAATCAGAGTCTTCGAAGGTCAAAATCTCTGGGGTTGAAGGTCGAAGTCGAAATTGAAGGCTCCGAGCAGTCGGAGTCTAAGAAGCCTCCGAATCAGCGGAGTCTAAGGAACCTCCAAACGTCGGAGTCTAAGAATCGGATGGCTAGGAGAAGTCGGACGGCTTTGCGTGATGAGATCCAGGTGATCCAACGGCGGCGAAGACCGGGGAGATGTACAAAAGAGAGAGAAGAGTATGGGTCCTATTTTATCTTGGTGCAAGGTTCGAGCTGCACAGAGTTGGCTGGCGGCGAGGGTGTAGCGGAGGTGGATACGATTACCGGTGGCATCGGCGAGGCGCAAGGAGGTCTGAGGCACTGATAATTCCTCGCCGGAGCTCTTCAGACGAAGAAGGCAAAAGTCGCTCGGTGAGACAGGTTTGCGAGCAAAACTAGGGCAATTGGGTGAGGGAAACTGTGGAGCCGAGCCCATGGATGGCGGTGCGACGCACGAAGCCCGTGGGCTCGCTAGCGGTACGGGGCACGACGGGGGTTGGCGAGGGGCGCAAAGAGAGAGGGGACTACGAGAAGTGCATTGATGCTCTTGTGTATTACCACAAGTGGTTGGAGGGTGGTTGGCGGCGAGGTGATGCGGTGACGCAACTCGGACGGTGGTGGCGACGGCGTTCCGGCGGTGAGGAGGCTCAACCAAGGAGCGGTCGAGAAAATCCAAAAATTATGAAATATATGCTGAAAACAAGATTATGAATTTAGTTGAATTTAGAAACTTGAATCACTTAATTCGGAGTTCGGACGGAGGAGAACGAGCGATTGGAAAACTGACGGATCAGAAAATTCTGGAAAAAAAACTAACATAGAGTTGCTTTTGGCCATGGCGCCGGCGAGAAAAGGCACGGAAGGTGAAGCCAACTAGAAAAATGGATTGCTAAGGACCCGAGGCACACGTAGGAAGTAACGGCATGTCAAACGGAGTACGGTGACGACGTGTACGGCGACAACGACATAGGGTGTGGAGAGAAGAATATTTTTCGGGCAAAGAACATGGAGAAGGAAGGTGAGCACGGCATAGAACGCGGTGAGGCGTGTTTAGAAAAAAATATCGGCTAAGCCGAAAACTCACCGGAGACGACGCAATCGTCGTTTGAGCAACATCGGTACCGAAAAACAAAAAACTTAATATCTTGGTGCTCGGTGAAGTGAATCTAAAACCGTTTGAAACGTAGCCTCCTGGGATGGTTTGGCACGTTTTGACGCGAATGGATTATTGAAAGCATTCCCGGACAGGCGGGAACGTGAAGTGCCATTTGCGGCCATGGCTAGGTGTCAGGCGCAAATAGTTGTGGATAGTTTTTGGACAAACGGAGGGAAGCACAGCGTAGAACGCGTCGAGACGAACTCAACGGCACAGACGGCTCGGCCAACGGACTAACGAAACGCGGTGGACAAGACTTTATACAGTCTACAGGCTGACATCGGTGTTCCAAGCAAACGGAGTGGAATTAACATGCGAGAGTTACAGCGAATCGAAGAGGAGAGTGTGGGGAACGTGATGCTCACCTTGGTTTTGGTCGGGCATGTACGGTCGGCCGGTAGCGACGCGAGGAATGGCGACCCGATTTGGCCCACGGTGGCGATGGTGCTCCGGCGAAGGCGAGGTGAGCACCGCGTAGAACGCAGCGAGGCAAAGCCGAGGATGTGCTCAAACGCGGCGGGGCTCCACTGGACAAGGCGCAAAAGGCCGAAGAACGATGCTTGGAACACAAAAATAAAACTTCGATTGCGGCCAAACGAATAGGAGTAAGGACTTGGGATTTTCGGGGTTGAGTAAGGATGAGAAGGGGCTCACGGTGCTCCCTTTTATAGGGGTTGAGAAGGTCCGAGGAGGAAGATCGATGGGGCTTGTCTTTGAATGGCATGGTTTAATTTCTTGTGAAACAGCTCATTAATGAGGGGGAAACGGTAGGAAAATGAAAGAGCTTGATAAGAGGAAGTGAATGCAATTTATTTCGTGAAAAGCCATTAAGTAAATCATGAGTTATGAAGATTTGAAGAAGCTTCAAAGAAACGCAATTATGGCTGCTGCTCTCTGTGAGTTCACGCACGATGGGAAGAAGAAGGAAAAAGGAGGAGAGAGAAAAGAGACAAAAGAACAAAAAGAAAAAAATTCAGAAAAATTTTAAGAAATTTTTCCAAAGATCATTGCAACATGAAAAGATTAAAAAAATAATTTCGGAATTTATTGAAATTTATTTTAATTTTTAAAAATGTTTTTCTTTTTCTAGCTTAAAATAACACAATAAATAACAAATAAAGCTTAAAAATCTTAGAAAAATTCATAGAAGTTTCTAAAGCTATTTTGAACATATAAAAATATTTTCAATTAAAATTTTAATATTTTTATTTGTAAAATATTATTTTATTTAACAGAAATGCTCTTTTCTTTTAAGCAGAAACTCAGGTTAGCTAAAAATTTTAAAATTTCAAGAAACCAAATAACTTTGATTTTTATTTTAAGCTAACTTAATTATTATTTTATTTTATTTATTTTTATTTAAATTTCTTTTCATTAAAATAACCCTTTTATTTTCAGAAAAGCGGAAAATCAGGCAATTAAATTTTTTTAAAAAAACTTAAGAAACCAAAGTAAACATTTTATTTTAAATTAAATCAAATATTTTGAAATAAACAGCTGGGCTATTACAGATTCGCTCTGAAGACCGCGTGACTCTGATGCATGCAGCGTTGCTCTGACAGATGTTTGCTACATATCTGCGCGTGTGCTCTGATGTTAAGTTGCTACTCTGATGTTTTCTATAGTACCGCATCACAAAACAATTTCTTTTCATCAAATGAGACTAGCTGTTGAATATTGCATCTAGGGTCGTTCTAGAATTATTTTACACATTGCTGAATATTTGTGACCTATGCAAATAAAAAACCTAGTTTGGTCTTTTTTAAAAAAGGGAAGAAGCCACAGCTTGAAAAAAGAAAAAGAAAAAGAAAAAAGCCACGACTTGAGCAAAAAAAAGAGGAAAAAAAACATTGACCGAATTTGAGAGAATTCTTAGATCATAAATTCAGATTGTGTAATTTAATCTGTTGAGCAATCTTGTGCCCTATATTCATATCATTGCAATTAGCTAGCGTTTCTCCTCGTACTTGATGCAAAGCGAGCTAATTAATCATTAATTTTGGATCGCTTTTATTTAGCTCACTCCTTTGTTTGCATTAAGTCACATTGATCCGTACGTGTGCGTTCATATACTTCACTTAAACATTTTGGATCAGCACTTAGGCAAAGTATTCTAGTTTGGATTATTACTTAACTTTACAACATCAAGAATTTCATGTTGCTAGGATATACACTTTCATACCAAACTCCACTAAATAATTGTTGTTGTGCAATTGTGAACACTATTATATTCGCTTGATTATCACGTTGCCATTAAAGCTTCTACCAAGTGTAAATTCTTATTGGCCTTAATTCACTTCGAAAAGGTGAGAACTTTACTTATGCAAGAAAGAGAGTAAGATTTGAGTGATTTACACTCATCCTCCATATATTTGTTATTGCTTCGTGTTTTCTTTGCATAATCTAACCATGTCAAGTGGAGAAGATAACTATGGTGAGGAGTATGAAGTTAATCTTAATACCCCGGTGACTCGCTTTCAACATCAGGCATTGAGAAGTACATTGTAACAGGAATTTGTAGCTGGCACTATTGCAATAGGAGAACAATTCAAGGCAGATATACAGGGTCTCCGCACTGAACTCAAAACGGATATGCAGGATCTTCGAATCGAGCTCAATCAATAGATGAACGTGTTACGTGGTAACATTGTGAACGACGTTGTGCGAGCACTTCGAGCACAACTAGAAGAAGGAAATGCTCATCTTGCGGCTGCCCTTCCTCCACGAGATAAGGGAGTGACCGCTGTCCGAGGTGGTCAAGAAGCTCAACAAAGGCGAGACCGCGTGGTGGCAAATGTCGTTCGTCCACCCCCACATAGGAGAGGTGAAGGGGGCGGCTTCCATAGTCTGGGGAGGGGCTATGGACATGGAGGCCGTGGTGGGGTAGCACCACACTTCGACGACGACGACTTTCTGCACTACGACGATGGCTACCGCTGTCGTAACTGTTACGGCAATGATCGACCACACGAGGAGAAGTTTGGTAAGCTCAAATTTACTATGCCAATATTTTCATGTACACATGATCCTGAGGATTACCTCACTTGGAAGCTCAAGGTGGACAAAGTGTTTCGACTACACAATTACTCCGAAGAGAAGAAAATTCATATGGCGGGACTTGAATTCATTAACTATGCACTAATATGGTGGGAATAAGTTCAAAATCGAAGGAGAGAGTACGACGAGCCTCCCATTACTACATGGGAAGAGATAAAGTACCACATGAGAGCAATGTTTGTTCCCAAACATTATAAATGTGATTTATTTGATAAATTATAGCAAAGAGATGAAAATGGTCATGATTCAAGCTAATGTATATGAGCAAGAAGACCAAACAATGGTGTGATTCCTTGCTGGTTTACACCCTTCCATCAAGCGCATCGCCAAATTTCAGCCTTACAACAACATGATGAAATTAGTGCATCAAGCAACCAAGGCTGAGAGACAAGTGTAACTTGATATGCCAGCAACAAGAACATCATCCTACATGCCCCGTTCAGCACCTATAGGAGGTAAACCCATATCCTATTTCAATTCTTTTAAAGCTAACCAATCTAGTAGAAGTTTTGCCCCTAGTACACATGCTGCACCAAGCGGGAAGAATGTTACAAGACCAATTGCTAAGAAGAGTTCAGTACTTTCGTCTTCATCTTCAGTGGGTTCTACAGGAAGAAGTAGTGCCATTCAATGCTTTAAATATCTTGGATGAGGTCATATGCAAAAAGATTATCCAAATAACAAGGTCATATTACTATTGAAAAATGGTGAATATGACTCTACTAGCAAGGAGGAAGGTGAGACCTTTACTGATTTTGGAAGATTTGGAGAAACACATGAGGAAAGACAAGGGAAAGGAAGGGAATGAAGATGGTGTTTGTGACCCCGAGACTGACCATATACTTGTGTGTACACCGACGGTGTTGAGTGTGCAAGCAAAATCAAATCATGAACAGCGCTACAATCTTTTCCAAACACGAGCTCAGGTGAGTAAGGATGGTAAGTGTTGCAAAGTCATTATTGATGGTGGAAGTTGTCACAATTTAGCTAGCAAAAAGCTTTGTTCTAAACTTGGATTGAAATATAAGAAACACCCGCATCTATATCAAATTCAATGGTTAAACAATAATGGTTCAATGAATGTTGGGTATATAGTTGATGTTAGTTTTCAGATTGGTTCTTATCATGATACTGTAGAATGTGATGTTGTGTCTATAGAAGTTTGTCACTTGTTATTAGGTAGGCCTTGGAAATATGATCGTTCTGTAATTAATGATGGAAGAACTAATCAATACAAGTTCATGTGGAATAATAAAGAAATAGTATTAGGCCATTCACTCCTCAAATTATATATACTAACATGCAAAAGGTTGAGGTGAAAATGGAGAATGAGAAAGGGAAGGAGCAAAAGAGTGTGATTCCACAAAAGGTGAGTGAGAGCCATAAGCTAAAATTGAGCGGGAAAAGAAAAGATGAGGGAGAGAAAAAAGTTCATCATGATAGCCACTAAATCTGATATGAGAGAGATGAGAGATGATTATAATTTAGAGCATGTGGTATTGCTGTATAAAGATGTTTTGCTTTCTATTAATGACTTAACCTCTCTTCCTAGAGTGTTTTCTCAAGTGTTACAGGCTTATGAAGACGTCTTTCAAGAGGAGGTACCCGCTGGTCTACCACCCATACGAGGAATTGAACATCAAATTGACTGGGTACCAAGGGCTCTACTTCCCAACCGGCCACCGTACCGCACCAATTCAGAAGAAACAAAAGAAATTCAATGACAAGTACAAGCACTCATGGAAAAAGGACGATACAGAGTCGAGGACGACTCCTTTTCAAGAAGGGGAGGATGATGAGGGCCACGGCCCAAGGCCCAATAGGTGCACGAGACATATATATACATGCATGCGCCGCCACACAGGATTGGAGATGGTTTTGGGGAACTTTATACACAATTTGTTCCTTTTTGTTAGCTACTCAATTCTAATAGAAAAATTGCGAGTTCTTGCAATTTGAGATCGTTCAACCTTTCTGCTGGGAATTGGGAGTGCGATAGGGCTTCGCTTGGTGGTTGTGGAAGTCTGGCGCGTGTGATCTTACGAATTAAAGAGCGTTCATTCTTGCATTGGCAACGGAGGATCGCTACTATTGTGGCTACAGACCAAACAGAGAAAGATGTGTATGGTAGTGGAGAGTTAGGTGAGCAATGTCCTCTTGGGTCTTTCCCAAGGGCTGGCATGATATATATGTCCTCGTAAGGAACGTCCTTACCATCGTACCCTTACACCGATTAAACCGAGAATCCCTTCGAGGGCAACTATGTCATTGTACATATCGACTTTGGGTTTACAACCTCCTAACAGGCTAGCTGGGTTTAGGTGGGGGTCACCCCTACAACAGGAGCCTCTCATGGTGAAGGGCTTCACAGGCCGAAGCCATGTTGCCGAGCCCTTTGGCCCCCTCCGTCCCTGCGGCTTGTGACCTTGTGTGATGTTGGGCGGAGACGATATGGCATATGTGGCCTGTCGTGGCTCTGCGAACTTGGAGCCAGGGGCCCCTAGGCGGAGGCGATGTGGAAACCGCGAGTCGATGCAGGGGTGAGCATGGCGCGGGGGGTTGTAGGCGAGGTCGGGTTGTCGTGCGGAGGTGGAGACCTCGTCGAAGCAGGCGAGGCACTCGGGCGCAGGAAGTTGGGGCGTCGCCCGCGCGTGAGCAACCGCGTTGGTTCGACTCTTGACAGTTGGGTGCATGCGGTCGGCTGCGTCGGTTGGACTTCCGCCGGTTGCGTTTCTCAAAAACGACTATATATATGGTCGCAGTGTTGTGATGAAGTATTGCTGAGACGGTTTGTCTCAATAATATGCCTCTTCCACTCACGAGCATGCGGCAGGATTAGTACCAGTTTGGGCTCTCTGTGCATGCTTGTGGACGGAAGAAGGTACATTCCTGACCTGGCGGAAGGATGGGCACCCCCTTGGGGGGTGGACCACCGGGCTCCGGCCGACGGAACAACACCCCGCGGCGAGAAAGAGGCGTCAAGCCTATTGCCAGGGTGTCCTCCGAGTCTGGGGCCATCCCTTGCGGGGTAAAGAGGGTGTCTTCGTCCGTAGCGGGGTCGCCATGATCTTGCAGCTTCACGGAGTGGGGGCACACCGGGCTTCCGCGCCTGCATGGAGTTGGTGTGGAGGCATTGTGTCTCGGCAGCTCCGCGGCTCCCGCCGACCGACCTACCCCGCGAGCGCTCTCTGCGACCTGGCAGCCATGAAAAGATGTTTAAACAAATTATGATGAGAAACGGTTCCTTGCGCCAAGAGTGGTAAATACGGAGTCCGGCAGGTGCCGGGGTTGCCCCGAGTCACCGAAGTGGGGGTGGGGCTTTCGGGCGTGCCGCGCCAGTGCGCAAGTATGCATTCGAAGCGTTGGAGCCCAAGGCGGACCCGGGGTTGCTCTGCGGAGGCGAAGGCCTCGTCGAGGGTGGAACCGGAGTTGTCCTGCGCTGATTCCCGGGTAGACGTGTGGCGGAGCGCTATTGGCGCGTCGTACGCTGTCAGGGCGACCGTCGTTTGAGTGGGCCCGGCGCATGTGGGCAGTTGTGCCGGTTCGGCTTCGATCGTGGGGAGGCGAGCGGTTCGCCTCAGACCGGTTACCCATACTGGTGGCGACGGGGGGGTGCAGGGGTCTTAAATACCCCCAGCTGTGCACCACCTGCATTCTGCTCACCTCACCTTTCAATTTCTAGCCGCACGCCCTCAATCTCTTGTCTTCCTTGCTTCCTCCGTCGTCGCATAACTCTTAGGAGGACGATGGCACAGATGCGAGCGACGCAGCGGCCGATTAACAACGATGCCGTCTTCGGCGGCCATCGCGCTTCGAGTGGAATACACACTCGAGGGGCGCGACTCGACGCAGGTGGACAGACGGTGGGCGGCGGTGGAGGGGATAGAAGGTCTGTGCTCCTGTGTTCTGGGCTCGACGCTGGTGACGGAAGAGACGATTCGTGACCTCCTGCGCGAAGGGAAGCTGTCAGACCGTCGGAAAGTGCGACTGCCCCTAAACGACGAGACTAAACCGCATCCTGAAAAGTCAGAGGTGATCGTGTTTGTCACCTATTTCGAAGCTGGGTTGCGCATTCCAGTCACCCGACTTGTTGGGGACATCCTGCGAGCTTTTGGGCTTGAGCTTTGCCAAATGTGATAGCCCGTCTTGCCGTGTACAGCTGGGCGTTGCACACGGAGGTATGCTGGCCGACCGCGTCACTGTTCGCATTTCTCCACGACGCCCGGCATGAGCTGGAGGATCAGGGAGATGGGGTGTTGCGCAGCTTCGGTAGCATCGACCTCGTCCTGCGCTCACCGTGCAAGAAGATTTTTCCCGTGGAGTCGGGTCGGGCGGAGTGGGAGCCGAACTGGATGAGGCGGTGGTTCTACCACCGCGTGGCGAGCGGTAGTGGGCTTGAGTGTTCGAGCGGCCGGTGGCGCTAAACACCATGCCCGGTGCGTCGATAGATGCTGAGGATGAGCGAATAGTGCGGAGGCTTGTGGGGATCACCGCCCGCTTCAACATGCGCGACCTCGCTGAGGAGTTCGTCATGTATGGCGTGGCGCCACTTGCGGCAGAGTGGCGTGTTACGCCTGGGAAGATTCAGTGCGACAACGTCCGCCCGTCCGTGTGTTCACTGCCGAGACCCTCTGGCTCGCGTAAGTTGTGTTGGAGCCTACCTTTTGTGTGCTGTCCCTTAGGGCCGTTGTTTTATATCGTGCCCCTTGCCACTGACAGGTGCTTCCCTTGAAGATGTGGAGCGTGCGGTGGACGCGTTCCTCGGACCGTATACGACCAGGGAACACACCCTGCGCGCAGCTGCGACCGTGGAGGCAGGTCTGGGGCGGTTGAACCGTATGTGCGAAGCCATGGGCTTGGAAGTACCGGAGCGCGCTGTTCTAGCCCCAAGCCTACCTCTGCACGGTTCCACTGAGAGGGGAGTACCAGCGGGTGCGGGTTCCGACTCGACGAAGCATGCCGACTTGGAGGTAGGCGCGGGTGCTGCTTCGCCGCCAGCCGGCGTTGAGGCGGAGCCGTCGCCCGAGGAGGATGCTGGGGTGGAGTCCATTCTTGCACCGGTGGAACCTCCTCCTGTGGCGGTTTCCGAGGCAGGGCCGCCCTCTTACTCCTCGAAGGAGAAGCGGCCCCGCACATAATCGCTCCTTCGCTCGGCGAGGGGGTTCGCTGTAGCGAGCAAGGTCGGAGCCCTATGGGACTCCAACTCAGACACCGAGTGCCTCGGTGTCCCCGCGGCCCCGGTCGGGTCTGCGGCTGCCAGGAACGAGGGCTTGGTGGAGCTAAGCTCCGACACAGAAGCCCCCCCGCCTAGCGGGGTGGCCGGGGATGCCGAGATCCTTGCGGATTCGGACGGGGCTGAAGGTAAACTTACAATGCTTGGTGTGACCCGCTATGCGTTCGTAGGGCTGATCGCCATGTCCCCTTGCAGCAGCATGGCTCCCCAAACGCGGGCAGCCCTCGGAGCACGAGGACGTTCGCTTGGAAGGGACATCCGGCGCCGCCGAAGCTATTACCGCGGATGCTGCCCGACATCTAGCGGACTTCATCCCTCGAGCAGGGTTGCTGGCAGCGTGGCAGGGGATCGCGGATAGCGCAGCCGTGAGCCTAGAGCACGATGCGCTTTAGGCTTGTGGGTCGGGATTCCTTGGAAGAGTGTTAGAGGTCTCCGAAGTGCGGGTGAGTATCTGACTATCAGTAGCGCGGCCATTAGACGTTGTATTGACCGTTTTATCATGTAGAGCCTCGCTCTTGGCCGGGCGTTGCAGGCGGCCTATGCCCGTGAACAGGAGGCCTTAGAGGACTGACTGCATGTTGCCGAAGAAGCTCTTCGCGCGGCGGAGGAGGCCCGTTCCTCCCAAGACGACCGCATTCGACGCCTAGAGGCAGAACGCGCGGCGGTCGTCTCATATACCGTGGAGCTTGTGACGACGACTTGGCGGGCGGTAGCGGAGGAGCGAGATGGCCTGCTCTGGCAGGTCGCTGAGCTGGAGGAGGAGAAGGGCCGTCTTGCTGCGTCTCTGAGGGAGCGGGACCAGGCTCTGGGGGACTCCTCAACGGTGGCATGGGATGCTATGCTGGCCTTGGAGGGCACCCTTGAGAATCTTGTCATCGAAGTGCCGCCCCGCTCATTCGGGCCCAAGGAGCTGCCGTGGACACTTCGGCGGATTGGGGAAGCTTCCGATCTTGCTCATGCCGCTGCGACGTCCTTCGGCAACCACTGCTCCTACGTGACCACCTGCCTGGTTTGTGCGCTTCTCGGCCCGGGCTCTTGTCATTTGGATGAATTGGGCGACCGCGACGGAAATGCGGTCGGGGCGGGTGATGGCGGCGTGGTGCGTCTTTGTTCGCCCGCCGTTCGGTTTTTCCACGAGCGGATCTGGGAGTACATCGGGGAGGCCGCAGCGAAGGTTGAGCTGCGGCGGACCATGTATGACGAGGGGAATCTCGGCGAATGGCTGGATGAAGTTCCCCGACGGGACGATGATGGCATCGATGCCTCGAGGCAGGTGTGACCCCGAGGTTCTTGTGCGTCGGTGTGTGTTGTAACCTACGTAGCCCATTTCGCGAATGAAGTGAAGATTACCTCCCTTGCTTTGACCAAGAACGCCATTTTGTTCCAAGCAGCTGCCTGGTGTGGACCGACTGCTGATTTCTGATGCCATAACCCGGTGCCGCGTGCGGCGCTAGTGGTGAGCCGAAGACTCACTGAACTTCTAGGCGAATCGACCCTCAACGGGCGAGGCTTCGGTGCAGAAGACCGTTCAGGCAGAGCCGAACGAGTAGCGTTGGCTCCTAGTGTAGGTGCCATCCCGTATCCTCCGGACTGGTGGTGGCGATGCTGGCGCCTAGTCGACTTTGTAATCACTTTGTAGTAGCGTGGTAAATAAGGCGAAGCGCTCGTCCCAGCCACCATCTTTAGGCACCTCCGCTCTGTGCTTTTCTTGCGAAGTTTGTTGGCTAGTCAGGGTAGACGCGCGAGCGCTCCGTCCCGTACTCTTCGAAGCAGTGGCAGCGGAGCTGGCGCGTATTTGGAGTAGACGCGCAAGCGCTCCATCCCCTACCCTTCGAAGTGGTGGCAGCGGAGCTGGCGCCTAGTCGGAGTAGACACGCGAGCGCTCCATCCCCTACCCCTCGAAGTGGTGGTAGCGGAGTTGGCGCCTAGTCGGAGTAGACGTGCGAGCGCTCCATCCCCTACCCCTCGAAGTGGTGGCAGCGGAGGTGGCGCCTAGTCGGAGTAGACGCACGAGCGCTCCGTCCCCTACCCTCGAAGTGGTGGCGGCGAGCCGGCGCCTGGTCGGAGTGGGCGCGCGAGCGCCCGTCCCCTACCCATCGAGTGGTGGCGGCGAATCGGCGCCTAGTCGAGTAGACGCGCGGCGCCCATTCCCTACCCCTCGAGTGGTGGCGCGAGCTGGCGCCTGGTCGGAGTAGACGCACGGCGCTCCGTCCCCTACCCTCGAAGTGGTGGCGGCGGGCCGCGCCTGGTCGGAGTAGATGCGCGGCGCTCGTCCCCTACCCATCGGTGGTGGTAGCGGGCCGGCGCCTGGTCGTAGTGAGCGTGCGGCGCTCGTCCCCTACCCTCGAAGTGGTGGCGCGGAGGTGGCGCCTAGTCGGAGTAGACGCGCGAGCGCTCCGTCCCCTACCCTTCGAAGTGGTGGCAGCAGAGTTGGCGCCTAGTCGGAGTAGATGCGCGATCACTTCGTCCCCTACCCTTCGAAGTGGTGGCAGCGGAGCTGGCGCTTAGTTGGAGTAGACGCGCGAGCGGTCTGTCCCTTGCCACTGGTCGGGATAAGGATGAAGTAGGCTTGAGGAATGACAGGAACCTAGCTCCGTAGGTCCTGTCCCCGGCGGTCGATACGGGGCCTCACGGGCGCGACTGTTGCGCCGTAGTTCGAGACACTGACGGGACAGCTTAGGCGGGATCAATGGGGCTCTGCGCACGTCGCTTTACAGCTGCGAGGGAAGTGTCCCTCGCCCTTCGTCCTTTGCATCGGGCCCCCCACGACAGGGGGACACGTGGGGCGTAGTTAGTGGAGTCCTGTCACTGAGGCAGGGCGGCACTGCTGCATCACATGCCCCTGGGTGGGCGATGGGACCTTTGAGGTGTAAATTACACGGTTTTGCTTCCGGGACTCTTTAAAAGGGCGAGTGGCCAAGTGAAACGGCACTCGCCTTCCCAGACATTGTGCCCTGAAACTTTTCCTGTTCGAACTTGCCACCCCTTCGGCGCCCAAGCTACCGGCACCAATAGCGCCGAGGGCTCCGGAACGCGGCTGATGCCGCTTGGACGACCGCGGGGTCGAACATCCCGTTAACCCGAGGTGGATGTGATGCTGCGGTGTATTTTCCCCTTGCCAACTCGTCGGAGAACCGCGGCTGGTGGGGGACAGTGGACAATTCACTTGTACTTCAACGAGAAAGCTCTAGCTTTGGGAGTAGACTTCTACGTCGCGCCAACAAGGCCGCCGGCGAGGTGGGCAGGCTTCTACGAGCGCGTTTGTATCGTCATCGCTTCAGCAGAAGCGCAGGCCATTGAGCTCCTGCGCCGCCCCACCTCGACGGTGTCGTAGTCCAGCTCGTCTGGCGAGAAGCTGGTGGCGAGCTGTGGTGCGGGGGGTGTTGTCGCTCGCAGTGCTGCAAGGAGCCGTGCTGCTCCAAAGGCGAGCTCCAACTCCTCCAGCTCAGGGCGGCACATCCCTGAGGGCGCCTTGAACGGGTGTTCTCATTCCTTCGGCTTGGCTGGTAATGGAGGCCTGATATCGAGCTCGTGTTGCCTTATCGGGGCGATGCCTCGACACGAGCCCGAACGCCCATGGTCCCGGGTGTCTGCTGGGGCACCTCTCCGTGTCGGGAGCCCGCGCCCGTGTGGGCGCCTTCGACGAGCGCGTTTGGCTCTCCACCTTTTCATTGGGGGGTGGGCCATTTAGCTCGTGCGCCGCCCCCTTTGCCACCGTACCATAGCCCAGCTCGTCTTGCCAGACACTACGGCCGAACTATGGCACTAGGAGGAAGCCTTGACTGCATGGCGAGCCTCTGGTGCCCGTGCACCGTTGTATATAGACTCCAGAGAGTGCGTGGGAATACCATCCACGTCTTATTTATACTTCAGAGAGTACGCATGGTGATGACACCAGCACGTGCGCGGGACATCCGCGTCTTGTTTAGACTCAGTAGAGTGCGCAGGGAAAATATCTGCATCTTGGTTATACTCCGAAGAATGCGTGGGACTAACTACGGCTTATTTAAACTCCCGAGGGTATGCCAACACGCGCGCGGGACATCCGCGTCTTGTTTAGACTCAGTAGAGTGCGCAGGGAAAACATCCGCGTCTTTGTTTGTACTCCAGAGAATGCGTGGGACTATCAACCACAGCTTATTTAAACTCCGGAGAGTACGCCAACGCGCGCGCGGGACATCCTTGTCTTGTTTATACTCAGTAGAGTGTGTAGGGAAAACATCCGTGTCTTATTTATACTGAGTGCGCGTGGAGGCGTCCCCCCGCTGCGTCTTACTTATACTCCGTAGAGTGCGTGCAGAGGCGAACCTCGACGCTACATCTTATTTATACTCCATAGAGTGTGTGCGGAGGCGTACCTCGACGCTACGTCTTATTTATACTCCGTAGAGTGCGTGCGGAGGCAGACCTCGACGCTACGTCTTATTTATACTCCGTAGAGTGTGTGCAGAGGCGGACCCCCGTGAAGTGCATGTGCGGAGGCGGACCTCCGTGAAGTGCGTGGGCTCCGGCGCGACCACCGGCGGGGTCTGCTGACTCCGAGCCTCTTGCATTCTCCGCACAGCCCCCCGGAGATCCGGCAACTCCTGCTGGAGCGTGCCGAGGGCCACCAGCAGGGCGTTCTCCACTGTGGGCGTAGATGAGGCAATGGACGCATACGGTCACGCTGCCGGGGTAGCCGTAACCACCGCTTTTGTCCTTGGGTGGCTTGTCGCATCAACGCGGTGGGCTCTGGCGTCGATGACGAGGCCCGTGTCGCCGTCGGGACCGCTTGGCGCTCCCGCACCGGGTGTAGGGGCGGTGGTCGCACCTTGACGGGCGCCGACACTACCACTCCCTAGCACCCAACCGGTAATGTCGGGGTTGACTGTTGCGTGAACGGCCGGGTGGGGCGTCACGCGTATGGTTGGGTCGACCGTCACCTCCGTAGTGGCGGGGTCGATGGCCGCGTCGGCAGTGGCGGGGCCGATCGTCGCGTCGGCGGTGGCGGGGTCGATCGTCGCGTGGTGAGCGTTGTCATTCTCACCCGCGACCGCCGACGCCGAAGCCCTGGTGTTGACGCGGGGCCTTGCCGCGACCCCGTCCTTCTTCTTCGCCGCCGATGGTGAAGCTTTTTTTGGTGCCATCCTTCAGATCTTAAGGCTTGCTCTTGCCGCTCCCCACCGACGGCGCCAACTGTTGTGGCTACAGATCAAACAGAGAAAGATGTGTATGGTAGTGGAGAGTTAGGTGAGCAATGTCCTCTTGGGTCTTTTCCAAGGGCTGGCATGATATATATATATGTCCTCGTAAGGAACGTCTTTACCATCGTACCCTTATACCGATTACACCAAGAATCCCTTCGAGGGCAACTATGTCATTGTACATATCGACTTTGGGTTTACAATCTCCTAACAGGCTAGCTGGGTTTAGGTAGGGGCCACCCCTACAACAGCTACGATTCGAGAAGCTACACGTGAGTATCCAATCCTACGTCGAGAAGATCGGTCGACCCCGTATCATTGTTTGCCTAGGGTCGGTCCGGCGGGTACGACAGTTGACAGCATGCCATTGCCCA
The DNA here is from genome assembly GCA_036346265.1 of Melocanna baccifera. Classification (NCBI taxonomy): domain Eukaryota; kingdom Viridiplantae; phylum Streptophyta; class Magnoliopsida; order Poales; family Poaceae; genus Melocanna; species Melocanna baccifera. Next base: position 2,272,031 of record CM070700.1, read on the forward strand.
CAAGGAAGGTATGCTTTGTCTCTTAAGGTTTTTTTACGCTGATATATTGCATGAATAAATAATACCTATCCTGTAGGTATGCCACACCAGTCAGGAGTTGGGCAATCCCCCCATGAGAATCTCCCAATGGATGTGAGCAAGTACCATGTGGAGGACCCAGTAGAGGTGCTTTTCGGGTCGCGGCTTAGCGGTGCGCCAGTTTCCACGCAACTATAGGTGCAGTCCACCCCCTGAGGCGTTGGGAGCACATGTCAATAGGGCTCCTGACCGCCTCACCCTGTCGGTGCGCCGACACTCCGTGCTGAGGAAGCCTAAGCGGAGCCGTACGGGCGGGCACCGACTGGGGGCGGAACGTGGCGACGATTAGAGATGGCAACAGGTAGATACCCGCTGGGTATAGCCAACCCGTACCCGATACCCGCACCCGCACCCGCACCCGCACCCGCACCTGCACCCGCCACAATACCCGTACCCGTACATGGGTATAGAAACTTACCCATACCCACACCCGCGTGGGTATTTTTACCCGACAGGTAACCCATACCCGAATTGATAAGGGTATATACGGGGCACTGGTATATACGGGCGCAGGTATTTTCATCGGCTTCGTTTCGAATATATATATACGGGTCACAGGTATATGTACCCGTTGCTATCTCTAGTATACACCCGGCCGGGTATATTTTACCCGCGGGTATGTGGGTACGGGTAGTATACACCCGTACCCGTATACCCGATGGGTAGAGGTTTTTGCCCATTAGCATACCCGTGGGTGAAGATATCTTTCCATACCCGCCTCTTTATCGGGTAAAACCTATCGGGTACTCGGGTTTTGGGTACCCGTTGCCATCTCTAGCGACGATGGAGGAGGTGTTACTGGTGGTGTGGTTCGTGACACGTAGTGGGTCTTCCTCTTGCTTTGTGTATTTTTTTTGTTGTGTACATATTTTGCTTTGTCTTCCTCTGTGTACGAATTCCCTATTGCATCACAATATCACTTATCTTCCTACTTATGAATCGTTGTTATCTCAATTGTCCCCATAAAATTTTTTAGAAAATTTTTCACACTACAACAACATACGATAATCGCAAAATATTATTGGAGTCTAATAGATTTTGTACAATTTACAATTTACGAAAATCACAAACGGATCAACTGACATTATGTGCCCTTTTATTTCAAAAAATATACAACTTACAAACAAGATTTGTTAAATGCATTAAGTACACAACTGTCATGTACCCCTATACCTATAATTATTTCTGTTATATTAATAATATAATATTTTTTTTAAATCACTAAATGGTTGAGCGATAGGGGTTAGTCGTCCAACGGTTGGGTGACTATGAGTAATATCACCCAATGATTGGGCGACATGGACTAAACACCCAATGGTTAGGCAACTTGGCCACGTATTGCTCAACGATTGGGCGACTAGCCCAAGTCGTCAATGGTTGGGCGATATAAGGTCATATATAAAAAAAATAAAAAGTAGATATAAAACTGTAATTTAAAATTAAAAATGAATTATTTTTTAAAAAAATTCCTGATCAATAGCAGTTTCCAGGACAATGTTATAGAGAAAGACAATGAACGGTAAAGAATCACTCTCTTTCAGACGCAAATAGCATTTACTAAAGAAGAACTTTAGCTTTGTTTAACCAAGCTTCCTACTCCTAATCATAAAATTGCAGACGAACTGCAACATCTCGATTTAGTAACTTGTAGGCACAAATTAATATTATATCATGACAAATGCGTAACTTCTAGCATTCAATTCCGTGCTTAGCATAGAAGCGACTTTTGAGTGTTCGAAAGAATCGGTGTCTGCCCTTTCCTCCTTCGACTGCCATGGTCGGCAGTTTCAGGGAAAACATTCTCAGGAAATTTTTCACCCCCTACAGATAAAATTGAAATTCAAAAATTTTGGAAAATCTTAGAATTTTTCAAAAATTTTCGTTCGAAAATTTTAAATTCAAACATGAATTTTATGGGGAAATGGAAAAAAATGGAATTCTGAATTAAAATTTGATTATTTAAAAATCCTGATCAATAGTAGTTTCCAGGACAATGTTGCAGGGAAAGACACTGAACGGTAAGGAATCAGTCTTTTGGACGCAAGTAGCATTCTTATTTAGGATACTGAAGCACAACTCCAGCTTTGTTTAACCATGCTTCCTACTCCTAATCATAAAATTGTAGACGAACTGCGACATCTGGATTTAGTGACTTATAGGCGCAAATTAATATGATATTCTGACAAATGTGTAATTTCTATCATTCAATTCCGTGCTGAGCATAGAAACAATGACTTTTGAGTGATCCAAAGAGTTGACGTCTGCCCTTTCCTCCTCCGGCTGCCATGGTCAGCAATTTCAGGGAAAACATTCTTAGGAAATTTATTTTCCACCCCCTACCGATAAAACCAAAATTCAAAAATTTCAGAAAATCTTAGAATTTTTTCATAAATTTTTGTTCAAAAATGTTAAATTCAAATATGAATTTTTAAGGGGAAAAGGAAAAAATTTGGGGCTATCATGGTCAGCAATTTCAGGGAAAACATTCTCAGGAAATTTCTTTTCCGCCCCCTACTGATAAAACTAAATTTCAAAAATTTCAAAAAATCTTTGAATTTTTTCAAAAATCTAAATTCAAATATGAATTTTTCTTGGAATTTTTTTCATAAATTTTTGTTCAAAAATGTTAAATTCAAATATGAATTTTTAAGGGGAAAAGGAAAAATTTGAAATTTGTCATGGTCAAGAATTTGTGGAAAACATTCTCAGGAAATTTCTTTTCCGCCCCCTACCGATAAAACCAAAATTCAAAAATTTCAGAAAATCTTTGAATTTTTTTCAAAAATCTAAATTCAAATATGAATTTATAAGGGAAAAAGAAAAAAATTTTGGGGTTTGAACTCACAACCTCATGCTCACCACCACCATCTCTTACCACTAGGTTAGTTAAGGTTTTTCTTACATAGTGTTTGTTATAAATTCTATTTAAACCCGAATTTTCGGATAAAATTTATAAATTCAATCGGTTTTTGCCCCCCACCGATAAGGCGATAACACCAAAAATTTGCAAATTTCGGAGCAAAATTCTAATCCCTGATGCATCAGCACTAGGGGTGCAAACGGATCGGATACGGACGGATACTGCTCATTCCGTATCCATTTCCATATTTTTTATCGGAGTCGGAATCGGACACGGATAGTGCCGGATACGAATACGAGTACGGATATTTTCGGTCACGAATACGGTTAATACGAATCTGAGCGCTCCGAATACGGTTAGTCTCGGTCACGAATATTTAGTCGGATAATACGCGTAAACAAAAATCATATATATCATATGTGTAAGGATGAATCACCATAGTACATATCCATAATGGAACTACATTAGTAGCTTAACAAGTAAATTTCACATGATGAAATAGACAAGTTAAGCAATCAGTAAATTCTAGTTAGCAAAGTAGCATGTAAATGATAGAGACTAGTTAAACAAATAATAGCTAATTAGCTACATATAACCCTAAAGATAGTCTGAGCCCTAAAAGCTACGATTACAAGACTTATATAACCCCTTGGGATGTCCATATAATCCCCAAACCGAATATAACTCAACCCTATACTGTTTTAGACTCGAACTCACACAAAAATGAAACTAGATTTTACAGCCATCACATTATTTTGGTCATAGCAGATGATTTATGATGTATTTGAAGATGAGACCTTATCCATTGCATAGGTCTTGAAATAAGCTTTCCAACGAGTTTAAGAACACTCAAATCGAACTCCGCTTGTGAAAGTTATGGTCTTTTTAGTAAGTGTCTGTTGGGCTGTCCCGATCCGAATCCGAATCCGAATTTAGTTCTGAGTTGAATCCGAATTTGAATCCGGTAATTATCCGAAAAAATATCCGGTAACTATCCGAAAAAATATCCGGATAGTTCCGTATCCGTCGGATAATGTTTGTTCCGAATCCGTTTCCGTATCCGGCAAAAAATATCCGAATCCGTATCCGTATCCGGCAAAACATCCGGATATCCGAAAATTTGCTCCGAATTCTATCTGAATTAAAACGGACGGATGGACGGTTGAAAAATATCCACTCCGTTTACACCCCTAATCAGCACAAACACCCAATGCCCTTTCCTCCTCCGGCGTGCTTGTGCCTCCCACGCTCGCGCTCCAGCTTCATGGTCTCGAGATGGACGGAGAAGGGCCAGACCTTTATTTTTTTAAAAAGTAAGAGAATCGTACCAAATGTTTAGAGTGCATTGCGAAACTGACTATAAGCTAATTGTTCAATTTGTACAATCCGTCCCTCAAAATCCAATTTTCTTGATTTAAACCCCTCAGCTATTAATTTTTTATGCAATGAATCCAATATGCCCTTCGGGTTGCACCCGTCACGGGATTTGGGAACGAAGAAGATGATCAGGGACCAGGGAACACGGCTAGGGTTTTGAGGGTAAACAAATTCTCTTTCCATCTCAACCCAAAATGATATTATAATGGGTGCTATATCCTACGTCAAAGATATTTCTGTTTTGCAATGTGTTTCAGGAAAAACACCAATTTTTAATGTCCCACAGTAAATACCACGAAATTACAATGTCCAGTAGCCAATTTTGCCTTGTAAATATTCCCACAGCGGAAAACTTGCGATCAACATTTCTTTTGTTATTCGACCAATGGTACTCTCAAAATACTCGGACTAATCACATGGGAATGGAACAGTTCCAATTTTGTAAATCACTTTTGTATTATTCATAGTTGTCAGGGTTGTTTTTGTTTCTTTACTAGAAGGGCATGCTTTTCTTTGAGACAATGTAAGACAGTCACTGCCAGCTGGGACCCATGTCTGTCCTCTCGTGCATACTATACTACCCCCTGCTCAGCTCATCCCCGCTGCTCCTCGTCCCCCTTTCCATCTCCCAAAAGGGACTGCACCACACAGCCGACAACCGCTCCTCCGGCCGCCGGCGAACCACTCGATCTCCTCCCCGAGCCACTGGAGTTGGTGGCGGGGGCGGGGGCTGAGCTCCTGCGACAAAGCCTGGCCGCCTCGGCAGTAGGTACGTGCCCGATTTCCTCTACCAAGTCTCAGATCCAGCCATCCGGACTAGCGATTCTTCACTTGGGTTCTTGCCTTCTTGTTAGGTTAGCGGTGGGGTAGGTAACCCTTGACTGATTGGCCCATGGAGCCATCCAATTTTCCCAGAGGGGGATGAAATATGAATTCGGTTTCCATCTACTCTTCTTGTATGCTTCTGTAGCAGACTAGGAATAGAATTGGTGGCTACATGTGCTGGCTGTTCTTGCGAATGAAGGTGCTGTGTATGCCGTTGTATTTTAGGGAAATCATGTGTTATTTTAAGTTTTTGTTATTACCATGCTAGCGATTTTTCAGTTCAGTTGTCGCCTTCTTGGTAGGTTAGGGGTGGGGCTAGGTAAACCTTGAATGATTGGCCCATCGAGCCATCCAATTTTCTCACAAGGGGGATGAATTCGGTTTCCATGTACTCTTTCCTTGTATATATGCCTCTGCAGAAGAATAGGAATAGAATCGACTCATTTGATGGAAATCATGTGATTTTTTTTGTTATTATGCTTTGATTGTGCTGTTTGGATGGGGGTATCAAGTGCTTGTGTTGTTTCCTTGTTTGCAGAGGCCGTCGCCATGTCTAACATGGAGTCTGTGGCTACCCTTATGGAGTCGACAAGCTCTAAGATACAGCAGCTTCAGCGGGCGTTTGCTGAGCTTGAAAGCCAGGGTGCTGTTTCCTTGAACATGAAGTGGAAGCAACTTGAGGATCATTTCCATGGCCTTGAGCAGTCGCTCAAGAAAAAGTTTGATGAGTTGAAAGACCAGGAGAAGGAGTTTGAGGAGATGGTCGTGAAATCAGAGCAGATGCTGGAGCAACAGGAGGTTGTTGTTGTGGCTAAGGAGCTGACTTCCCTGGAAAGGCTTCAGGAGAAAAGAGATGCTGCACTGGCTATGATCTTTGGCAAGTCAAAGCTGTCCTTGCCTGTTCCTGTTATCAACCCAATGAACAAGGCACTGGCTAATAATACTGTCTTCAATGGAAATACGGGTACTGTAGCTGTAAAGTGGCCCAAATCTACTCCTGAAGATAGTGCGCAACTGCAATATGACAACACTGCTGTAAAGCCTCGTTCCGAACTGGTCGTCCTTTGTGAGGAAATGAACGTTGATGGGCTTCATAAGTTCATATCTGACAATCGGAAGAACTTAACAGCCATCCGTGAGGAAATCCCGATTGCACTAAGGAGAGCATCTGATCCCTATGGCCTGGTGTTGGATTCTCTGGAAGACTTCTATTCTGGAGATAATCTGGTATTGGATGGCAAAAAGGATGGAAACCTTCTGGGTGTAAGAAGGACGTGCCTCATGTTAATGGAGTCACTTGGTCAGCTGCAATCTGATGCTATAACTGGTTACATTTCCGATGGACAAATGCTTACAGCAAATATCAAAGAGCGAGCGAAAAAAATTGCACTGGAATGGAAATCCAAGTTGGATAGCCTTGACTTTGAAGCAAGCAACGGAAACTGCCTGGAAGCACATGCATTTCTTCAGCTCCTGGCTACCTTTGGTATTTTTTCTGAATTTGCGGAAGATGAGCTGTGTAAGCTACTTCCCTCTGTCAGTCGTCGTCGCCAAACACCTGAGCTTTGTCGATTACTTGGGTTGTCACAGAAGATGCCAGGTCAGTGCTATTATGAATTAACCATATACCTAGCTCTTATAAGCATTGATCATAGGTGTGATTTTCTTGGTCATTCACGTGCTTATGGAATGGGACATGTTTATACAGCTTAGATAATTGTACATTTATGGATATCTATATCGTCGATATTATTACTTGCTGGTTAGTGGGTGCAGTGAAAAGATACATAGAAGAAATAAAAAATTCCTACATTACCACTTAGATAATTTCTTAGACTTTAAGAATTAATCATCATTTAATTGAACATCATTTAAAATTTATCTTCGCTTTAGCTAATTTTAGTTATTTAATTGTAGTGTCTTTTGTAGTATCAGTTCGTTATGCATTGGAAATTTTGTTTTGCTGATTATCCTTATGCAAAGTGTGTTCTCTTTAAAAGTCCAGTCCTCTAAATAACTTCTCTAATCTTATGTACTGAAATGTAAGAAGCTGATAGGAATTTATTCGAACCTTCTTATGTTGACCTTGCCCTCCAGTTTGATTACTTGTTTTTGCTATTTTTTGTAGAGCTTGTATAGTTCCCACAATTGAGCAGTTCCAAAATTATTATTTTCACATATGTGAATGATAAGTTCTGTACTTATGGTCCAAAAACAAGAAGAATATTGCTTATTGAGTTATTGTTACAACATGGAACAAGCCTATGTGTCACATGCCTCCTGCTTTTGTATCTTGTTTTGTTTTGACAATTTCAACAATTGTTTTATGATAATTTTCTTTATGTTATTATATTTGTTTGTCTTATCCTTACCTCTGTGCTCTTAATTTTGCATCTCTTTGATGTTCTTTTTGTTTTCACATGTTAGCACATTCTCTCATGACAACACGTGATTTACTTGTGGTGTTTCATGAGGTCAGGTGTCATTGGAGTTCTGGTGGATAGTGGAAGACTTATTGATGCAATTAATTTGGCTTATGCGTTTGAGCTCACAGAGCAGTTTGAACCAGTGCAATTACTGAAAGCATATCTGAAGGATTTCAGGAAGGTGCCACATGTCAAGAATGGAAAGATATCTCCTGGAGTACAGGTGCTCTTTATTAATTTCCATTTTACATGTTTATGATGCACTCTATAAGTTTTCTTCCGTAGAACCTGGGTTCAAGGTCTTGGTGGGAACCCGGTAATGCCAGCCCACTCCAGTTTTCTAAAAACCGGCCGGGTTGAATTTCAATTTAAAATTTGAAAAAAATATATTATTCCAAAACTGTGAAATTGGAAAACTCAGTCCAAACTAAGCATTAGATCAACATAAAAACTCTAAAAGCTGATGGAAAATTGAAGTTGTAAACTTTGAACAGTAGTTATAGTACATGCAGATTGTTGTGAATCAGTTGATGGTAATTGCCATTCTTTTAGGATTTGGGCAGATGATGCTATTTCTGTAATTGAATAGAATAAAGGGAGAATATATGTAGAGATGCATTTTTTTAATTTCTGTATTGCTTAAGTGCCGGAAATTATATTATTATGCGCATAGTATTGGACCTAAATGTCTGGACTGAAAGCAATCCTTAACTTTTGTTCTTTCCACATTTGCACGCTCATTCTTCATGCACACCATGACGCCATCGCCATGACCCACGAATTGCATGTTGACCCCATTGCAGGAACTTGTAGCTGGTTGCATCTCTCCTCAACCTCAGTTTTTTTCTTCATATCTCAACAACAGCAGCCAAAACTTAGGATCTTAGATTGCTGTACATCTTCTTAGGAATGGCCAGTTCGGGTGTGATTTTGCCAGAACCGGGAATTGGAACCCTGTGTAGAGCTACAAGTGTGCTTCTTTGCTTTCACCAATCATTGAACTAGGCCCCTACTTTTTTCTTTTTGAAATTTTGATCAATTTTTCCACCAACCCTCATTAGGAGTGCTGAACTGGCTCAAGTTTTGTTTCTCAACTCAGCATCCTTTTTGCCTCCTTAGCTAAGCTTATGTTCATACACTTTTTCAAACAACAGCAAAGCTTAAATAACTCTTTTTTTTTGTTCAGGAGCTTGTTTTAACGCTTCTGTGAGAGGGGATACATGTTCATTTTCCCTTTATTTTTCTGTTGTGAAACTAAGCTACATGCACCTTTGCGATTATTTATATACCTAATTACCTTGTGTGACTCAGCTTGTCTGAAAATTTCCTAATGTAAACAGTAATCCAGACATTTGGTCCTTTCAGCAATTTTACTTCCAGTTATTTTGGATCATAGCTTTTGTGATTGTACTACCTGTTAATTTTTGTACTTACAATATTTTTTATTACTTTATTCTGGAAGTAGTTCAGTATTGGATTTGATGGCATTAGAGTTGGCAAAAAGTTTAGCCTCCAATCAGCTTTACAGTGAGCGCTTTACTTAGGTTGCAAAGAACATTAATAACAGAGACCTAGCTTAGCTTGCAGGAAATAGATTAAACTAGTTGCCTGATGCTTTCCGTGCTGAATCATAAAAAAAATTCTCTAAGTTGCTGGGGTAATTCATATTTCTCTCATCTTTTCGCATTGGTATGTGCATACATAAGCATGGCTGCATGCATCCATCAAGTACATGTGATCTGTAGTCCGTTGGATTAATGACCACTCTTTTGCAGAATGAAATGAATGAACGTGAGCTATCTGCCTTGAAAGCTGTCATCAAGTGCATCGAGGAACACAAACTTGAGGAGCAATATGCTGTCGATCCGCTTCAGAAACGAGTCATCCAGCTGGAGAAAGCCAAGGCAGACAAGAGGAGGGCTGTTGAAGCAGCAAAACCACAGTCCAAGAGGCCTCGTGCCAACGGATCAGTCTATGCACCCCATGTGAGCAGCTTCCCTGACAAAAACTTCTACCAGGCAGCCCCACAGAGGCATCCCTACCCTTACGAGAGGCAGTATGTGTATGGTACTGAGGCCCATCATCCTACAATAATAAGCTCAGCTCCATACACCATCTCACCTGCCCACACGACCTATTATGGTAATGGCTATCAGGTCCAGTACCAGGTACCGTATATCCACTAATGGAGAGAGCTGGGTGCATGTGCTCTTTCCTAACTATCTAGTTTTTAACCTGCTACTGTATTGTAGTTGTATCAGTCCACTAGCTAGTTTGCCTAGCTGAAAATAGCTGGACCACTCTTGTGTGTGTTGTGAGTGGCCATTGTGAAATTCTGTTAATTTTATGCCCTCACGACTTATGACATAATTTACTTGTAAATGTTTAGTTATGATGAATCTCCTCATGTTCTATATATGTTTGGCGTGTGGTTTATCTGCCACACTATATACCCTTCTTATCAGGAGTTAAGATAGTCGTAGTAACTGGCGAAATGTGTTTAGGGTTTTTGTCCGTTGCATGGAGGATCTTTTCGTTTACCCAAGTTCTCGGTTGCACTGCAACCAAAATGGAGGTCGTGTTTCTTTCTTTCGGGATGATGCAAGTTTTTTCGTTTTTTGGAAACAATTTCAATATGAAGCATGGAATGGGCATTGTGTTGCATTTTGCTCACGTTGTTTCCTAGCACGGGGACAATAGAACTGGCCAAAACTACCTGTGTTTCTATTGTCCACGTGTTTTTAACTCTGCTTTAGCCCGGCCGATTTGAAGGAGTTGATTTATGCTCAAGTTTTTCGTTATTGTTTCATCATTCTGGAGAGCAAATGATGCAGCCGATGTTTGATTTCAATGGTAGTTTCTCAATAAGAATTTTATGGCTTCTATTTGTTAGAACCTGTAGGCTGTACATACGTCTAATATATGTTGCTTCCGGTGTGCAAAAGATTTGCTCATTGCAAAAAATTAGTTCCAATTCCCTGTACTTTGATTTGATGAGTTCGATGAGTGTACCTAGTAGCCAATCACCAATTCGAACAATTGTATATGTTTGTCGCATAAATGATCATTCACGTTGAGACTACTAAATTGAATACGCAATTAATCGAGCTGGAATATCAAACGCCCTTTTTGGATGGAGAACTCGAAGCATGCAATCACTTCTGGACAGACGACTCCAGATCATGTGCAACCAGCAACAGTGTGCTGTATGTTATTTCCACCACCCAAGTTTACAAGATGTATTTCCTCTTATCATATAGACCAAAGAGATAGTAAAAATGGCTATATTACCTTTAATTATCTCTAAGTATTATATTTAATGCATGTATGTAGAGAATAACAAATAAAGATATATATTTACTATGGGTATAAAAGAAATACCATACTAATTTTGTATTAGAATATAAAATACTTCAATATTTATGGACAAGGGTATTCAAAAAATACCTTGTATAAATTTTAACAGAGGAAGTACTGCAATGGGTCCCTAAAAGCGTAAACAATTAATGTAGGGTTATATGATTACATTATTAAGGAGCACATGGACATATTTGGATCATTGGATCACATTATCAAGTTGTAGGCACCAAGTTTCTTTTTGCCTTTTGGGATTTTTAGCAAAAATATATTAAAAAGCTAAAATGGACAAAAGGCAGTTGCAACAGATAGCTAGAGACGTCGTAGTTTTGTATTGTCTATATTTAGACCCATATGGCTAGTCTATTAGCAAAAGTCAACATGTGGTAGTAATAGACTATTTTAGAACTCCCAACTCCAATCCACTCTAAAAAAAGAAAGGGAATTTTGTGTATTTTGATACCTCACTAAATTTGTCTCTCTTAAACCACCAAATTTTAATATTTTGGACATCAAATAAAAAAGAACAAAGCAAGTATCATATATGAAATACTCCGTAATTATGCCAGGGGGAATGCTCCGGGCAACCGTGCCACATGGCGACTTTGCAAAACCCCTCTGCATTTTCATATTTACATACAAGTCCTTGGTGCTTTTGAAAAGACCCTTGCCATATTGTTTTTTTGCGAAAAAACTCTCCACTCCTCCGAAATTATGTCCGGACCTTTAGTTTTTTCATACAGGCCTCTGCTTTTTCTGGATAACGTCTACGGTTTCTTTGAAATTATGTACGGGTCCTTTTTACGGTTTCTTTGAAATTATGCACAGGTTCTTTTTATACAAAAAAACCCTTCATTTTCTTTAGAAACCTTAGTTTTTTCATGGAGGTCCCTCCTTTTGTGTGATGACACCCTGCGGTTTCTTTGAAATTACGCACGGATCCTTTTTATGCAAAAAAAAACATTCACTCTCTTTAAAAATATGCACAGGTCCTCGTTTTTTAAAAGAAAAAGTCGTTTTATGAATTTTTGTCTCTTTTACTTTGTTCCACACGGTGGCTAGTGCGGTGTGGCGCCGCGCTTATATTGCTAGTAGTTCTTGACGTCTTCACGAACTTTTTGACAAATATATTAATTACAAAACAACTACATCAAACCAATGAACAAAACTCAAATAAAGAACTACAAATCACACCTCTATATTTCTCGATTTTTTTCTCTGTGGGAAGGATATCAGTTCCCCTTCATATTTTTTTCTTCCACCATTAAGAAGTGACAGAGATTTACCAAAAAAAGGGAATAAAATCAAATTTGAACAGAAAGACACTATGCGGCTTGACTATTTAGCCCATTAACGCCAATGCTGCTACCACCGTCGCGGCCGCGGTCGCCCACCGGGCGAGCACCGCCGGCGCGGCGTCACCCTTGACGGCCGTCGCATCACCCGAATCGTCTGACGAATCCCCGCTGTCGTCGGCCCCCTTCTTGCCCTTCTTCTTTGACGGCTCTGGAGCAGGGGCGGGCGCCTCGACGACCTTGAACAGCTCCTTGGGCTGCAGGAACTTGGACACAGCGTAGACGGCGAGCGGCTCGCTGTCACCGACAGTGGCGGTGAGGGTGGACGTGACGACCCTGGTGTCGAGCGTGACAGTCTCGCCCTTGTTCTGCACGTCGTAGCTGTAGTCTTTCTTGGCCTCGCTGACGGTGGCGAGCGTGGTGACCATGCCGTTGTTGGACTTGAGCAGCTGCAGCGAGAAGTAGTCCGGCACGGCGTGGTAGAGCAGGATCGCCGTCTTGGCCTTGGCCGTGAGGTTCTTGTACTTGGGCATGAAGGCGGCGACGGCGGCGTCGACGGGGCAGAAGAGCGTGAGGCCGTTGTCCTTGGTCTCGTTGACGTTGCGGAACACGTCGGCGTTGGCGGCGAGGAGGCCGGCGAAGGACTTGCAGTACTTCTTGGAGAGGAGCTCGGTGAGGTTGACGGGCGCCGGCGGCGGGACGGGCGCCTCGGCCTCGGAGGAGGACAGCACGGAGCTCACCTGGAGCACGGAGATGTCGTAGGGGATCTCCTTGATGGACTTGACGTACCGGGACGGCTTCGCGGTCTCGTCGGCGTCCTCCGAGATGAAGTCGATCTTGCCGTCCTTGTGGGACGTGATGTTCACGTAGCCCGTCGTGCCCGGCGCCGACCCGGTTGCCTGAGGTAGCAGGGGAGGTCAGCATGCATCGCGCGCGCCAGTAGAAATAAAATGGTCAGTAAACAACTGGTGGTCTCGTTTCAAGAAAAAAAAAGGTAAATAAATGGCGGGCTACCTAAGCTGTAAGGTATCATTCTTGTAACATTGATACTGAAATCTAGATTATCATCCAGCAATCGAATCTGATTAAGGACAAATCATGATTGAGATGACATGATTGTCGGTTATACTTGGCATTTTTCTTTCCACAAAGTACGTAAATTGTGCCTTGAAGTCATGGCAAATATGAGTGAGATGTGTAGGATGACAGGATGAGGGGCCTGTCTGTGGATGATTCCTCTGTTATTGGTGTTTTTTTTTAATGATTGGACTGTTCGAGACCAGAAATCAATCATGCGTTTAGGTATAGGCTTTCCTAGATGTGTTCGCTAAAGTTGACAGCAATTGGATGCATGGAATTCCAAGCCTACCAACCATCTCTGCCGGTGAATCAGTACGACGTGTTTTGACTTGGCCTTCCGGGCCCGGTGGGCTCTCTGCTTTAGTGACTTGGCAACTAACGCTACGTTCCTCTCAAAAAAGAAAAAAAACTAACGTTATGTGGATTTTCTTACTAGAAGACAAATTCCAAACCAATCATGTAATGGCTTTTATCATAATAGAATTTCACAGATTGAGTGTGAAAATATGAGTCTATTCCCAAGTAAGTGATTTTTTTAAACAATACCAAACACCTCCTTAGTTTTCTTTAATTAGCTTCACAATTGGTGACTATAGTATTAGAATGCTATGATCTGAACTGTCTCCTCTAACACAGAAGCAACGGCACAATGTGTGGTTCACCTTGACTGATAATTCGATCAAAATTAGGTAATCAAAATAAAGCTATATGGAGAATATCGGATGTGCTTTAGATTTTATTTTGCCCATCCTAGTTCTAAATGTTTGTGATTGTCCGTGCAGTTGTTTCTCTACACCGTTCGGAGTACGACAATTTTCATAGAATCTTTTAGGAATTGTATCGATTCCTGTGAAATTCTTTGGTTGGAACAATGCTTTAGTATAAGATTTAATCTTTTTTACTCTCAAAATAAAGGAGCTCATCATACATCTCGTGCATGTATACTCCTACTGAAATAGAATAATCAATCTTTCCACGTAACTCAGGTATAAAACTTGGGGGATCATCTATATGATGTAACAAGCGACCCCTATGTAAAAAAGCAATACGAACAGTACCATGTTCCCCTACGAAACAGTACAGCTGGTTAATGCATGAGTGTAGCTTAAACGCATGATCAACAAATAAAACAGAAGCAACCGCTCAATCAACCCATTGCTTCCATATAGATGAGTATTAAAGTGAAAAATAAGATAATGATTGGTCGCTTTGAAGTAATCAAAAGATTCTAAATGCACATAGATGATCAGCATATGTTAACATATATAAGGGTATTTACAATATGTTACGGCACTAAAGACAGTCTATATAATAGATTGTCTTTTTGCAATCTTTATATACAATTTCTTCATGATATAATATGTATTGTTAATCATATTACAGTCGATTACTATATCAATGACGACCCAATTCTCTATGCTCATTCTCTCCCCTCTACATCATCTTTTGTCCTATATGGTAAAATTTATAGACATCTGACATCAGTACACCATGTACATGACCTAATAGACCGGATAATCATGCACATGCATCGTAGAATTTTGTGATCAAAGAGTCAACAACTTGCTTCGAAAAATGTGATAATTAGTAACATGGCTAATCATTTTCTAATCAAGCAGCTAGATAGCCATGTGCCCTCTCCTAAGTGCATATTGAGCCATCGTAATCACCAACTCTGCCATCCGTCGCATAGTCCGCCGGAGTGCCGCCTTGATTTACTGCCAAGGTTTGACTTTCACTAACTATATGTTAATTTCCACTGTGATTTTGGAGATGGCATCCTATGACCTGTCTAGCGTGAGCCTTAAAAAATCACAATAACTGTGTAACAATTCCCATTGATCTTAATCAATGTGTAGTATATCTCAATGCTCATTATATCCTAGTATTGCTCCTATAACAGCGTTGTAATGATGGTAATATGTATAGATGTGTAAGAACCAACAAAACAATTGTTGTCGTATATAATTAGCATATGCAACAATAGTCTACATCAAATTGTGTAAGTACAAGTGCATGTGCGCATACCTGGAACATGGATGAGGAGGCCGTGGCGCCGTGCGAGAGTTGGTGGAGCTTCTTGGAGCCGTAGTAATCGACGAGGACGTGCAGCGACAGGATCTGCCGGATCGTCGGCAGCGTGTACTGGCCCAGCGCCGCCATCGCGGAGTTGTCCACCGCCAGCACGGTGATCGTCTGCCGTCGGTTGATGTCGTACGCCAGCCTCGTCTTGCTCAGCATCTCGTTGAACTTGGAGAACTCCGGGTGCGCCGCCAGGATCTTGGTGATGTTGTACTTGCTCGCTGCTGCCGGCGACGCCAGCATCGTGATCGCCGTTGCAGCGATGGCGAGGGCCAGAAGGATGGACATCCGGCTTGTCGCCATTGCCGACGCCGCAATACGTGGCGAGACAGACACACACACAGAGAGAGAGAGAGAGAGAGAGCTGTGAATGAGCGGCGATGGAGGTGCGTAAGTCTGTGTATGTATGGGCGGGAAAGGGAGAAGGTTGGGGGGTCGCTATGTCGGTGTGGGTCAGCAGGTTGGACTAATTTACGCAACTGCCACTCGGTTGGCTGTCGCTGTCCGTGTTCTTTGGTTATGTTTGAGCCGGTGCCGCTGCTTCTTCTGTCCTATTGAGATTGTTGGATTGGGAATCTTGAGGTTTTTTGGGAGGCAAACGTACAATTTTGTGATCAACTATTGAGCATCAAGTTCTTTTAGCGGTTAAAAGTTGGTAAGAAAATATGAGGTTGCCACTCGTTTTGTAGAACCGCTTTCACATATTACTGTGTTCCAAATTAAAAAAAATATATGGAAGAAGTTACTAAATTAAAGAAAATATCGACGAGAAAAGAAATAGGTTTAGATCAACCATTGGATGACATAATTTGTTACTATAATCTGATATGCTAAGTATGATGTTAGATTTTCTGCGAGTGCTTTTCCACAACAGGCTTTGAAACATGAACACAACATAGCACATAACTGGCCCTTGAAAGTATGATTTGTTTGGGAATTTGCGAACTTATGATTAGTGTTGTTTTCGTTCTGCTTGTGGCAAGAGCTATTAGGTCGTCTCCAACAAGGCCACCAGCTCAGCCATCTCTTAGCTTTGCTACATCACCAGAATCATAAATGGAGGAGAGATAATGAGAGTGATAGAGAATGTGCTATCTTACATAAGAGAGAACTTAAGCACGCAAATCATCGCACATGAGAGAGAATGGTGAAGTGATGTGATGGAGGAGTTGTGGTGAAAATATTAATAAAACAGTTATGAAAATGACAATAGAGGCAAATTGTTGGAGATATTGTCTCTGGTATTATGTCTAGATGAGATGTATTTCTTAGATACGGTCTTAAGAGATAAGCTATTGTGGGTGCCCTTATATTGCATGTATCACAGATGGTTCGGAACAGGAACCGTATGTGATATTGTGTCTATCACAGACGGTTGTTATTTTTAACCGTCTGTGAAAGTCGACTATCATAGATGGTTGTTTGCAAAAACCGTCTGAACCACCTATTATCATTGACACATAAAAACAGATGGTTCGAAAACTGTTTGTGATGACGGTTTCGAACCGCCTGTGATAGGCCTGTCTGTAGTAGTGGGAGATGATTTTTTTTCTGAAATCAATGCTCATGAATTTGAATTAGTAGCTACATAACACTTGCAAATACTTAAATCACTCTATTCCAAAATAGTTATCAAGTTTATGGGGAATCAAAAGTATAATTATTGTAGTTTTCCCATGCCCTACCCATACTATTAATTAAGGTGAAAGATGATTAGTGTTTTAAACTTCACTTAGTGGGGGTAAGCATGATCAAATTTCATTAATACTTATATTTGTTTTGCATATGGTAGTTGGGTTACTATTTTGAAATGAAATGAGTATCCAGTATTTTAATCATATTTTAGAAAAAAATGGTTTGCGTATGTAATTGATTGCATGCTTGCAGCTGTGGTTTGATCAATCCATTAAAGTAAATAAATGAGGGTGGTTTTAAGTTTTTTTTCTTTTTCACAACCAATGTTATATTACAATTTCTTAATAAATTAGCAATCGATCGATTTCTGGTGATGCATGTATGCTTGATTGATGTAGATGGTCTGGTTCTTCAATCAGATAGGTACTGCTAGCTGTCAGGTCCGAACATGCATGAAATTCGCTGCAGTGATGTAGTTTGTTTTCGTGTGGTTGAACCATCAACCTCCAAAACGGACAAAGCGCATGTGTGTTTTCTTCAGATTTGAAGTGGCTTCCCACCAGCTAAGCCAGTGTCCAATCCACCAAACAAAGGTGAGCCAACACATCACATACCAACCAAAAACGGCAAAAGGGTCTAGGTATATCCTAGTCTAGGAAAAACAGGTACTCTTAGACATCACTTAAAACGGTTTAAAACCAACTTGTATTTCTGACTTATGTTTTTTTTCACTATTCAGTAATTTCGACTTTTTCTGGTATTTTTAGATTTTTTGGGCTTTTTGGGCTTTTTTTTCCTATATTCTTTTGCATTGTCTATAATGGACTAACATATTTTTTTCTATTTTTACTTTTTTTAAAGTTTAATTATGCCAAATAAACCAACTCAGCTACAGTAAAAAAATCATAAGTCAACGTTAAAATAAACGTTATCTTAGATGTAGATGGGGTGTGCTACTCTAATCTATTGTAGTAAATGACTTTGCAAGTAGCCATGTACAATGAATGTTAGGGGTATACAAAGAAAAAGGCAGGACAAACTTATCTTGAAATCGTAGGATTACATGTATTCGAGAATAAAATTTGAAAGACTAGAATGGAATGTATTTGAGAAAGGAGGAAGTATTTTCTTAGGAGCTTTCCTAAAACAAAAACGTGTTCATTGTAATTTTCCATTCCAAATACTATTAGTGCCTCTCCTATTCATCACGAGCTAAAACGCAAAGAATGTCAGTAGCGTCCAGGAAGACAAGTGCCACCCAAGTTATGCATCCAGTGGCAAAACCGTGATTTACGGCCAATATAAAAGGCAATCGGTCATCCGACGTGTCGCGTCGCTTCGCGGGGCGCTGTCACGCATCTACCTCAGCTGCCCTTGGATCGGGCCCACCACCCAGAGACCACCACCGACAGCCGTTTTGTTTTTCTTGCAACCGGCCAGGCGACGACGGAAACGGACGGCTCAGATTGTCCGACGAGGTCGGTTAACACGTCGAGAAACGTTGCCTGCGATGAGGTGGCAAGTAATTCGATCGGATGTTAGGTTAACTGTAATCATCAGGCGTCGGAGCACAAATGATGGCAACAGCAGCCAGTAGCCATGGCCATATGATTACTGCAATCATGCTTGCATGCATGCTTGCTAGTTGCCAGCTTAAACTCGATTATCAAGAGCTTCTTGTTGTCTCTTCCTCTCTGGCTCATCTTCTTGCGTGGCTGCTTTGTTATTGTTATTATTATTTTTTTTTGAGATGGTTTTCTCGTGTGCTAACAGATTAAGGTTGCGAAGACCGGCCGGTGCTTAGTTAAGTATTTAGCGTGCTTAATTATCGGTTGCGGAACTAACGGTTCTTTTCAAAGATTTTAAGTTCTGTTGCCCTAGGCACGTCATGTTATTTTTAATTCAAAAGGCACGGTCAACTGTCGGTTAGTCGAGCTGATGTGTGATAGCCCTGTTTTCCGTATAAGGCTACGCCTACGCTACGTTCCCACTAACTACTTTTTGGGTGGAGGGTTATTTATGTTAATGAATTTATGAAGAATAGATGAACGATAATAGAATTTATATAATTAATTATCAAGAACGTAATAGATTAATCACAGGAGATATAATTGAGAGAAAACATCAAAGCGTAGCCTTTATTAATTCAGATCTGTTTATATGTTACAACGTCATCTTTATTTATAGTCTAAGCCTACTAGGGGTAATTCATGTATTTGCCCACGCCGTAACCTTCTAGATTTTGTAACACTTCCCCTGGACGAATACCACGGCATGCACATACCTCACTAAAAACTCCTCCCAAAATCCCAGTAAGAAAAAATGATAGAGAAAAGAGTACATTGCATACATTCCTTGTGACGCACTTGTTGCCTCATTAAAAATCTTCACGTGAGAAAATTTCAGAAAAAAACTCACAAAGGGAAAAAAGAGTGCAAGATTTAGATATTCAGGATTATATAAGTTTTCTGGTCTTACGTAAGGGCTATAGTTCAGAGATTTTTTCCCCCCTAAACCTTGTAATTATCTAAGTCGTCTCATCGCTATACCTCGAATACATTTCTAGAAGCTAGAGACTGGGAGAGATTTTATGAATAAATTTGCCAGATTATCACAAGACCTAACTTTTAAAACTTTTACCTCTCTGTTCTTCTAGAGTTCATGAGGATAGAAGAATTTCAGAGTAATATGCTTCGTGATATTACTCTTAACATATATCATTTGTATTTGTGCTACATAAGTTGTATTATCTTCATAGATAATAGTATGGTCATCGACGGTGCTTAAGCCACATAACTTTTTGATACGGCTAATCATCCGCCTAAATCAAATACATTCTTGTGAGGCTTCATATAATGTGATTATCTCCGAGTAGTTAGTAGACGTAGTTACTAAGGTTTGCTTAAATGACCGTCAAGAAATGGCTATATCACCACAAAGAAATACAAATCATATCTGGGATTTCACATTATGTGGATCAGACAGATATTCTGTATCTGTATATCCAACCATAGTCAAGTCTTGGTCCTTCGGGTAAAACAAACCAAGATCTTGTGTACCCTGAAGAAACTTGAGTAGGGTTTTAACGCCAGCCCAATGTCTTTGTGTTGGAGTTACGTTGTGTCTGGCTAGCAAATTAACTGCAAAGACAATGTCTGGTCTCGTGCAGTTAGCCAAATACATAAGTGCTCCAATGGCACTCAAATACGGAACCTCTGGTCCAAGAATTTCCTCATTTTTCATCCTTGTCTAAACAGGTCTTTATCTGCTTCTAGGGATAGGACTACCATTGGTGTCTATAGTGGATATGACTTATCCATATTAAATTTCTCTAATACCTTCTTGATATAAGTAGATTAGTGTACTAAAATTCCTTTAGAGAGGTGCTCCAGCTACAAGCTTAAGCAAAATTTGGTTCGTCCCAAATTCTTTATTTCGAACTGTTTAACAAGATAGAAATTTGCTTCCTTTATATCCTATGTCATTCTGATGATATTTATATCATCAACATATACTGAAATAATACGAAATCCATTCTACGATTTCTTTATGAACACACAAGGATAATCTTCATTGTTAGTGTATCATTTCTTCAGGAGGAATTCACTAAGCCGGTTGTACCACATTCTTTCAGACTGTTTTAATCCATATAGTGTAAGATCGGAAATGGCAACAGAGGGAATGAATGGTGCCTTTAAATTTCGTCCCTAAGCATTCACACCATCTTCTTCTCCGATAGCTATAATAACTATGAAGTAAGAAAACATATGCCCACTGGAAACTGAAGAGGAATCAAAAGATGCTTCACCACCAACTGAGAAGACTAGACACTCCAAAACAATTTTGCCGAGGATCTATGAGTACTAGACTAGACAAGAAAACTCATTGGAGTTACACAAGAAGAGCAGAGGAACCAAAAGGATTAACTGCACCTAACCTGAAGAAGAAGATCAATTCACAAAGATGAAGTCAAACTGCAGTTATCCCCCCGAAGACAGATCTCACTAGACTGACCAAAAGAAAGCACAAGCCATGCTATTTCAAAAATACCCTTGAAGGCATGCAAACTTGAAACTGTAGAGAGAACAAATCAAAAGAGTGCAGAAAGTGCATACTACAGCTGTAGCCTAATTGCTGAAATATGAAATCTGAAAACTGCAGAACACTGAGATTGAAATCTTAAATCTGCACCCATCTGAAAGGAGAAGCTGCCGCTTGAGATCGCAGATTGACAGTGAAGTTGACTGAAACCTGAACCAAAAACTTCAGAGATTTGCTGCTGGCCGAAAACAGAACTGCAGGTAGCTGTCCCTGAAAACAGCCAAGAACAATGGGTACTTTAGCAACCCAAAATCTAAGAATTTGACAAGAAATTGTTTGTTGATTTCGAGTCCAAAGACCTGGAAGAAGAGCTTAATAACTCCAAGACCTTAGGGAACAAGAGAAACCATCAAAAGAACAAGAAAATGGAATTTTGGCTGAAATCTGAAAATCCAACTAGTGATGTTCTCACAACATTAATGCATAAATTTTAGGACATCTTTAGAAAGGAAGTCACAAGAATCCATCATCCCCTCACATGAAACCCTAGAATCAATAAAATAGAGGAAGAGAGTATTTCTTCATTTCCTAGAAGAATTTGGATGAGAAAATGAATGCTTTAGGAATAAAATAGCCAAATGGCTGTGGGATTAATTCCTATCCAAGGCACATCCATTTTGCACTTCCCAACCAAAGAAACAATAAACACACTCAAAAGCTCAGAAGCCAGCAGGAAAGGAACAAGCACACGGCATCAAGATCACATCATCTCGCACACTAAATTTCTTCTATTGCTTAGAGATGAATGATTACAAACATATGTTCTACAACTGTTCCATCTCACCGCCCTTACATCACACAAAGGAAAGGCTCTCTCAAGTAGATGACATACGCTCACCAAAGAGAAAATCGTAAGAGCACACGCACACACAGACTCAACTAAGAGCACTCTCTTCAGAATAATACTCTCACACTAGCACACTCTTCTCCATATTTAGCACACACGCAGGAGCTCATCTTCATATGGAAAATCAAGAAGTGGCAGCCCATTACCACTCCATGCCTTTCATACAAATGAGGTAGCAGTCAACCCTCAGGACAAATTGGAGGGAAAAATAGCCATTCCACTCAAAACCCTAACTAATCTGCTGCCATCCACTAACGGGTCTCCAACCTGTTATATCCAACCGAAATCGCTTCCAGTTTGCCGCCTTGCGCATTTTACTGAAATGCCCCTGCTGCACTTTCCTGGACACTTCCTGTCGATGCACGACCGCACCCGGCGTCTTGACCGTTTGGACCTCAACTCCTCCCTGAGTCTAGTCCCGGTCTGCTCGTCATCGCCTGTCGTGTTCGTCATCGGTAGCTCCAGTTCCTCGTCTGCTGGCTCGCAACCACCTCAGCAGCCTCGATCATCTTCGGCGTCTCTGACCGTCTGTACCTCAACACCTCCTGTGCCTAGTCCCGGTCCTCCTCGCCTCACTATGACCTAGCTCCAAAGTCCTGTAGTCACACAGACAAGCAAACCATCATATAGCACCGCACGAAACAACATAATCAATATTTGCACAAATAAAGGTACTCAACCCTAGAATACTCAAAACAAACTCAAACTCACTAAACCAACCGTCAATTACTCATCACAAACATAGGGATACCTCCACATGGTCTCTCAATCTCCCATTTGATGAGTATTTGACAAACATAGAAAAAGCATAAGATTCAGTTTGTTTGAAGAGTCATACATGGTCCAAGAGAAAGAAAATGATGCTAATGACCGTATTGACACAAGGAGCAAAAAGAAAGAGCAAGTTTTCCTCAAACGCTCCCAAAGCTCTCAAAACGTGGCTTTTTGTAACAGCCCAGCTGTTTATTTCAAAAAACAATTATTTGGTTAAACATAAAATAAAATATTTGCTTTTGGTTGCTTAAGTCTGTAAAAATTTAATTGCATAACTTCTGTTTTAAAAAAGGTTTTTTTTGTTGTGAAAAATAATTTAAAATAAAATCTTATGCTTTGTTAATTAAAGGGTATTTGAATTTCTGTATAAAACTAATTCAAATTAATTATTGATGTCTTCTGGAGTTTAATTGACTTTTTTCTGGACTTTATTCCAAGCCCTAAAATGAGGGAAGTTAAAATTTTCATTTTATAAAAGCCAAAATAAAAGTATTTCATTTTATAAAGGTCAAAATAAATGCATTTCATTTTCCTAAGTCAAATATGTAATTATGATAATTTTCAGAAATTTATAAAGATTTAAAACTCTCCTTTTAAAGTCAATTTGTGTTTTTGCAAAATCTAATTATCAAACTGGGTTGAAAATATTTTTATTAAGTCTAAAATAGATTCAGATGATTCTTTGGAATTTTTTGGAATTTTTAAAATTTATTTGGTATTTTTCTGAGCTTTTTAAAGCCTCCTAGCATTTTCTGAAAAATCAAAAAGAAATTAAAATCCCAAAACCTCCCCCGTGCTGAGAAGTGTCACAAATCGGGCAACCCATCGCCACCAGGTCTTATCACAGCCGTCCACGCCCACTTATACCCCTCCCCGCCTTCCCTCTTTCTTTGGGCGACACGTGGCGTGCATCGGACCGGCCTTCTTCCCCGTCGACCTAATTCTCACCGCCCATCTCCACTTACCCCTTCGGCCGCCTTGCCCTCCCCTCTGGTCGACGCGTGGCAAGCATCTTAGCCGTCCGCTATTGTCGGATTAAACCTCCACCACCCGCTCCCACTTACCCCTTCGGCACCCCCTTAAACGGCTCAGATTTAATCGTCGTAGCCCGATTAAGTCTCGGCCGTTGACACTCACTTACCCCTTCGAATGTCATCTAACGGCCCGATCTTCTCCCTTGCGCCACGTGCCTCGCATCCGACCGCTACCTTTCCCTTCCCTCTTTTCCTCTTTCGCCGATCGGTGGAGCCCGCCTGTAAGATCCTCCTTCCCCGCCCTCTCCTTCCTCCCGCGAACACCGCCGCTGCCATTAAAGCTTAAAACCGAAGCTTTTAAACTTCGGTTTCTTCCGCGAATTGCGCCTGAGAAGGTGCGCATTCACTTCCTCCATTACCGCCACACCCAAAACGCCCCTTTTTCCCTCCATTACTCCACGAATTGCTCAAATCATGCATGTGACCATTACAGCTCCGGCGAGCTATTACTCCCCGTGCGCCACCCCTCGGCCTATATAAGCCCTTCCCCGAGCTCCCCCTCTCCACACCGCACCTTTCCCCCGCTTCTATTGCAGTGGAGAAGGTCCGTAGCTCCGCCGCCCCGTGCGCCTTCCCTCTCCTTCGCTGCCGAAGCGCCGGCGAGCAATTGCCGCTGCCTCGAGTCTCCCCGTGCCACACCGCCTCCACCCCGAGCTCCAGTGAGGCGAGGCGCATCTCCTCCACCCCTTCCCCGAGCTCCT
Organism: Melocanna baccifera; assembly: GCA_036346265.1. Lineage (NCBI taxonomy): Eukaryota > Viridiplantae > Streptophyta > Magnoliopsida > Poales > Poaceae > Melocanna > Melocanna baccifera. The sequence goes on from CM070700.1 coordinate 2,296,503, forward strand.
CTGCCGCCGAAAGTTCTTTGCCGTCGATCACCCCTTTCGACCGCCGCCCTTCGTCGTCGGCCGTCCTCTCCGGTCACCCCCAGGCCCCATGCGAGGTACCCCCGAATTCCCCTCCCCTCCTTCTCGCTTTTGCGCGCACCGGCTGGCGCCGCCGGCCACCGGAGCGTCGGCGACCTTCGGGTCCCGGGCCTCCCCCTCCGGCCGGCGATGCCACGTCAGCGGCCGGGCCTCCGTGGCGGCTGCGTGGCAGCCAGGTGGCGGCAAGTTAGGCGCCCCGCCTCGGCCACGCCTCGTCAGCAATTCGAGTATGCATGGCAGCTACGTGGCGCATACGTGGTGGCCACATCACCGGGAAAACCCGCCACACCAGCACCACCTCACGACCGGTTTGCCGCGTGCCACCTCACCGTCACTCCGATCCATGGACCTAGTCCATCGCACACCGGCCCCACCTGTCAGTGTCACAATTGTTTTTAAAAATCCCAGGGCTGACGTCATAAATCCAAGATTTCCGTTTAAAAACAATTCGGCTGAAATTGAAATGCTGTGCTGACGTCATAATCTCAGTTTTCCTTTAGATAATTAATTTAGAAAATTGCTTGATGACATCATAAATGATTTTCGATTTAAAAACAATTCCAGAAAATGAGCTTTTCTTTTATTTGTAATTAAATCTTTCAAAAGCCATAACTTCTTCATTTTAGCTCCAAATTGACCCATTCAAATTTCTAAATTCTTCTAAAATCATAAACTATCTATTTATGGACTTTGTAATTTTTGAATTTTATTTAAATTTTATTTTGATTATTATTTGCTAATCCCAAACAATTTTATTTTTTTAAATTATAATTCCCAGTTCATTTTCAACCTCAATTCCTTTCCAAATTTTCAGTTCACATTCAAAACTTCAAATTCAAATCTTGAAAAAATTTTAAACCTCCATAAAAATATTTGTTCTATTTTTTTTCTGAGTCCAAATATTATTCTGGCATTTCTCTCTTTGAAAACAAAATAAGGAGACTTTCCGCATGCCAAAATCTTCTTTTATTTAAGCACGCCCAGCTAATAGTTCTCACCTCATCAATTGCCATAGATCTTTTCCTTTTCAGGTGTTTGGCTATTTCCTTTTTATCCTAATATTTATTCTTCCCTCCTTCGCTGTTTACCTTCATATATCCGACCAGCAAACAGTCTGTTTTCAGCTAAAGCCACCGTGAGCAATGTATACATGCAAGAAAAATCAATTCTCTGTTACCAAATTAATTTGCATGCAGCAATAACACCTTTAGTCATTGCCAAGCATCAATTCCTTTTAGTTTTTATCCATTAAAATTTTAGTTTCTTGCATGCAAAGTTGAAACCGATATTTCATTCAATTCGACCATTACTCCGGCATTCAATTACGGCTATTCCCTTGCTCCTCTCCACCTATAAATTGAACCCCAGCCTCCTCACCTCATTCTCCACTTGTTTTGCATTCTAGAAAACTAGAAACCCAGCCAAGAAGAAGATTTGGAAGACTTTTCATTCGGTTGGCTTGTTCCAGCAATTTCCTTTCCAACCGATCTTTCGACGACTCGTTCTTCGTCATTCGAACTCCGAATCTGGTGATTCAAATTCCTAAATTTATCTAAATTCATATTCTATCTCTCAAAATATATTTTATATATTTTATATTTTATTTGAATTTTATTTGAGTTTAGTTTGTTCTTACTTTTCGCGTGTAGACTACGACTAATCCGGAGAGTATAACTTCAACGAACCTCAGCAAACTTCGAAGCAAGCAAGTTACACATTTGATCATATTGCTCCCAGTAATTTAAATTATTTGTGTTGTTTTTTTAAAATTATTATGCATATGTACTTTTATTCAAACTTAGTTTAAATTCGATTTAAATTCTAGTTATACCCAAATCCTTCGTATGGCCAAATTTTATATTGTACTACCTTATACCTTGTCACCATAGAGAAAAACCTAGTTGATATATTAGTATTAATTGGACATTTTTGTAGCAAAGCTTAGCCATGTTTGAAATAATCATAGGTTGGGAATCCATATTCACTTAAACTAATAAACTTTCGAAATCTATTCTTGACTTCGGTGAGTTAAGAAAATATATGAAATGTTTCAAAATAAAATATACAACTTGGTTTGGACCTAGGCTAATGGTTAGGTGGTGGGTGCTGGTATGCATTGTTATTCGGTGACACAATGTTGATTGTCAGGTACAAGGGGTATGTGGTTTGAGCCTAAGTCAAGTTAAGGATCGATCTGTGAGCTACTGTTGTAAAGCCATATCGTTCTACCACAAGACTGGTATGGGACAATCCTGCTGAATAATTTGTGAGGTCCCAACTTTGGTCTCGCTATAGGTTGAATGTGAGCGTGGTGTAGGCCATGAGAAGTCTCACATGGCGCAAGATGGGGCTTCAACTTGTGGATTCAAGTTGTGGTGAAACCTTAGTGGCAGCGTGACCAGGTTGAAGACTTAGCATTGTAAAGGTCTTGTTATGATTTTCTCAGTCGCACGTCTACGGAAGCGTGTAATGGCCGACAATATGAGATAATCATATCTTGTGGGTAAAGCTGTACAACCTCTGTAGAGTGTATAAACTATTCTGGATAGCCGTGCCCACAGTTATGGGCAAGCTGAGTAAAGTTTTTCATGGATTAGTTTTTGGTTTTCAAAATGGTTTCTGAAAAGGACTATGGATGGATGAAATCCATGGGAGATTAAAAAGTATATGGATGGATGAAATCCGTATGAGATCTTTTGGAAAAGATAGACCACGTGGGATACCTGTGAATTGGTTATGTTTGGTCGGAGCCTGCACTAGCGATATTATTTTGTTAAATTACTCTTTCTATCTATTGTACCAAATCCAGCTTTTGAATCTATTTACTGTATTTACTTTAATTCTGCTTTTACGCACAAATAACCTATTATGCCTTCCATTGTCAATCCTTATGCATGCATGAACTCTGTTAAACCTCCTGGTGTAGCTTGTAGAGTACTTTATGTACTCATGTTGCTTCATTCACCATTTTCAGAGAAGGACTTCATCAACTTCGGTGAGAATAACGACAAGTAGGCCACGCCTTACGATCATTCGCTTGTGGCGGCGGGATGATGGCCGCCGCTTTATAGTTCTTTTCCGCTGCTTATATTTAATTTTGGTTTATGAACTATTGATGTAAACTTTGGCCATCAGACCTATATTTAGTTAATGAATAAATATCATTGTGCATCAGATGAATCTTTGTTATCCACTGTGTGCACTAGCTTGATCCTGGACTAGTGCGATTTACACAGAGGATCCAGGAGTCATTGCTCCGGGGTCTGACACTTTTTGTCCAATATTCTCCCCCTTTTGGCAATAGAATCATCAAGATGCAAAAGAGAGAATATAGCATGGTGGTTGGATTTTATGCAATGCTAAGCAATGGGAGCCATGAAGATTATCCAAAATGACCATTAAGTATTACACCAAGCCATAATGCATATGTGAATGCTATCAAGATCGTGACAAGATATGCATAATCAAGCCAAGCCACATAAGTAACAATCTGAGTATTAGATGAATTTCTTAGCATGTCAAGCCATTCAAGATTATAGTCTAGTTAAAGGTATCCAAAGATGATGCAAGCCATGTCAATAATCTAAGTGGAACCAAGAAGCTAGAATTGAGTCACTTTAGAGTGCTACAAGTTCAAGAATGAACCATTTGTTCAAGTACTTGATTTTTTTGGTAGTTAAGCAAATTTAGCACAAATCACATGTTTTCTTTTGAAACTCATGGTTGTCTCCAATCCAAATTTTAGTCATGTGCTAGATCTCAAGCCTTTTGCGACCACTCCAAGCGATAAGCTTAAGAAGATGATCTTGGTCATCCAAAACTCTCCCTGAGTTCATACCTAGTGCAATGGCAAGCAGTCTCATGAGAAAGAATTGGTGAGATCAGTTCTTACGCACATAAAAGAGATCTTTTTGCTTTCTTAAATAATTGTACTAACTCATGCTTCATCAAGAAACTAGCATAGCTCAATTTAAAGCTTAATTAAAGATTCAAAACTCAACTTAGCCTATTTGACATGGCATGAATCATAAAAGGATAACTAAAGATAGACTAGTCTCAAGAGCTAACATGACATGTCTTAATTCAAGTTGTGCAATTTTAATTAACTTATCAATGGTAAAGGCTTGACGACACATATGAAGCAATGATAAATCTAGCAATTAAGCATAATCATAGCAAGATGTAAAGCATTGTAAACATATCATATATGGATAATAGTCAAGGCTCCATATAGTTAAATTACAATGAAATGTAGGAAATCCAGCTCCCCCTCAACATGTGAAGCACTTTTTAGTTCAAGTTGAGTTATGTCAATATTAAGCTCCAGAAGCTCCCAAATGAACTCCCCTGAACCAAAGCTATAAAACGAGAAGCTGACAAAGAAATCAGAAAAGGCAGTCCTTAAAAGTATAGACAAGATATAGAGGATACTATGACTCAGACTGACTCTCATCTACCCCATATGACACTAGGACTACTAAAGAGCAAATACATTCCCTGTCTTCCCAAAGGTGACCCAACCCTTGCTAGAACCTATAAGAAGTGTGTGAGCTCAACCTAGTGAGAAGAGAGACAACTAATAAGCAGCAACCTAGAACAACAAGATAAGAGGAAGAAGTCTAAGCATCTAGACAAGAGAACCACTCTAATCTATGCAATGCAATAGAAAGGAGCAAGAGCATAATATACAAGTTAAAACAGTAAAGCACAAAGCTCCCCCTCACTACAGTCCATAAGGACAAACCACCCCAAGCTCTCCCCACAAAATTGAAAACCTAGAGCTATCCAAAGGTTTGGTAAAGATATCTGCCAACTGGTGGTCACTCTTCACAAACTGGAGCACTATATCACCCTTCTCCACATGGTCTCTAAGGAAGTGATATCAAATATCAATATGCTTGGTCCGAGAGTGTTACACTGGGTTCTTGGCAATGTTAATAGCAGAAGTGTTATCACAAAAGAGTGAAACACTTTCTATATCTAATCCAAAGTCCCGCAGGGTTGAAGCCATCCAAAGTATCTGGCTGCAGCAATGGCGGCAACAATATACTCGGCCTTTGCAGTGGACTGTGCAACACCGGACTGCTTCCTAGAAGACCAAGAAACGAGAGAAGTGCCAATGAATTGGCAGGTGCCAGATGTGCTCTTCCTATCTATCCTACAGCCAGCAAAATCTGCGTCCTAGTAGGCTCTGAGGGAAAGACAGGATGAGATAGAGTACCAGATACCATAGTAAATGGTACCTCGAAGGTACCGAAGGTACGCTTCACCGCCTGATGGTGAGATACGCGAGAAGAAACCTGAAATCGAGCACAAAGACACACGGAGAAGTGTATGTCCGGTCTCAAGGTAGTGAGGTACAAAAGGGAGCCAATCATGTTGCGATACTCATTTTGATCAACTGGCTCACCGTCCTCATCTGGATCGAGTGAAGCTGATGAAGCCATCGGTATGGATACCGGCTTACCATCACTCATATCAAAGCGTCTAAGGAGATCTCGAGTGTACTTGCCCTGATGCAAGAAAGTACCCTCCTGAGTCTGCTTGATCTGGAAGCCAAGCAAGAAGCTCAACTCACCCATTATGCTCATCTCAAACTCTGAGCTTATGACATCGGAGAATTGAGAAACAAGAGTATGAGAAGAGCCACCAAAGATGATATCATCCACATAAGTCTGGACAAGTAGTAGGTCATTGCCATGCCTACGAATAAATAAGGTCTTGTCTACCTTACCCATCTCAAATCCATGACTCAACAAATAGGACTTAAGCCTCTCATACCAAGCTCTAGGGGCTTGCTTAAGTCTATACAAGGCTTTAGAGAGCTTGTAGACATGGTTTGGGTATTTGGGGTTCTCGAAACCTGGAGGCTGTCTAACATAGACCTCTTCCTCAATAAACCCATTGAGCAAGGCACTCTTGACATCCATCTGGTAAAGTTTGAAGCCTTTAGACGCTGCGAAGGCAAGAAGAATCCTAATGGCTTCTAACCTCGCTACAGGGGCAAATGTCTCCTCAAAATCTAGGCCCTCAACCTGGGAGAAACCCTGAGCTAGCAGTCTAGCTTTGTTTCGAATGACTACCCCATCCTCACTCTGTTTGTTTTTGAACACCTACTTGGTACCTATGACATTATGACCTCTAGGGGGCTCAACAAGCGACCAGACCTTATTTCTCTCGAAGTTTTCTAACTCCTCATGCATGGCATTAACCCATGACTCGTCAGAAAGAGCATGACTAATATCCTTGGGCTCGCAAGAGGCGACGAAAGCAGAATGGAGACAGAAATGAGACATGCCAGTTTTTGAGCGTGTGACACGCACAAAAAGATCTCCAATTATCTACTTTGAAGGATGATGTTCTTGGATTTTACGAGGAGTTCCTTGATGAGAAGTAGGAGAAGTGGCCTCTACCTCATGACCTGGCGAGGTAGGACCAGAGCCACAGGCTCCAGAAGAAGTGGAAGGCATGGGCTGATCTTCTCGAGGTGTGGTGGTCGAAGCAGGCACCTCAAGGGGAGGAGGAACTGGATCAGATAGACAACCCTCATCTCCATCCTCCTCACCATCCACAAAGATGGTCTCAGACTGCTCTACAGAACCTGAGATATCGGGCCTAGTCCCCGGACTGGCCTCATCGAAGGTCACCTCACAGGTCTCTACTATTTTACTAGACTCGCAGTTCTAGACCCTATAAGCCCGCGAAGAAGTCGAGTAATCTAGAAAGATCCCATCACAAGATCGTGACTCGAACTTATCTAGATTTTCAGACTTCAGAATAAAACACTTACAACCAAACACGCGAAAATGAGAGACACTGGGCTTTCATCCGTCTGTCAAGTTATAAGAGGTGCGATGCAAGTGTGCCCTTAGAAAAACTCTGTTCGAAACATGGCACGCGGTGGCTATCGCCTCAGCCCAAAACTTCCTCGGTGTAGAGTACTCATCAAGCATCGTCCTGGCCATCTCGATCAAGGTACGGTTCTTCCTCTCCACAACGCCATTTTGCTGAGGGACGTACGGAGAAGAGAACTGGTGTTCTACACCTGTCTCATCGCAGAAACTTTTAAAGTAGGAATTCTTGAACTCCGTGCCATTGTCACTGCGGATCGCTCGTAAAGCACCCGGGAGCTCAACAGAAAGCCTACGAAAAAGACTTTGAAAATGTGTAAATGTCTCATCCTTCGAGGCTAAGAAAAACACCCAAGAGTACCTCGAGAAGTCATCAACAACGACAAGAACATACCACTTCCCTCCTGCTGACTGCACTCGAGCTGGGCCAACTGTGTACATGTGGAGCAGCTGTCCTGGTGCATCGGTCATGGTTACTGTGACCGGAGGATGAGAAGCGGCAACCATCTTGCTGTGCTGGTAAGGAGCGCAAACAAGATCTTTGACCAACTTGAGTTTCAGCAGATCACGAATGAGATCGTGACCGCTAACTCGGGTCAAATGATCAAATCCAATATGACCAAGTCTTCTATGCCAGAAAGTAAGGTGACAGGACTCAGAAGCAATTAAGCACCTGAGAGAATTACCAGAAGACTCAACAAAATCAGCATGAAAAATCCTCCCATATCTAGAAATCTTGCAAACCAGACTCTCCGAAGAATCAAGAATTTTACAAGCATTTTTCTTAAAGCTCATCTTGAAACCGTTATCGGTAAGCTGAGAGACTGAAAGCAAATTGTATTGCAGCTTACTCACTAAGGCAACATCTTTTAAAATAAATGAATCATTAACATGTATAGTACCTTTAGCGATGACGTGCCCAGACGAAGCGTCTCCAAAAGTGATCGTCTCATTACCTGGAGCACGGGCTAGGGAAGAGAACCAACGAGAGTCTCTGGTCATATGACGTGAACAACCGGAGTCTACAAGCAAAACCTCTCCCTTCCCAGCCCGGCGAACTTGAGTCAAACAGAGACTAAAGTCTCAGTTCTAAGATAAATCAAAAGAGATTTTGGCACCCAATACTGAGTCACACGCCGAGCAGAAGAAGTAGCCACACACGACTGACCTTTAGCTACCCTACGCTCTTTGTCGCTCAAAGATTCAGAAGGTCTACTAGCAGACCTGAAGCTGTTATTGGGTCTGACTACTACAAGGGAGCGAGTCGGAGCACCAACAACGCGCTGATCACGCCGCGGGTAGCCATCTTGATGGGGAAACGAGATCTACCCCCAGAACGGCGGATATCACGACCAGAGGCAAATCGAGGACGAAAATCAGAAACACCAGAATAGCCAAGTCCTCGATGCTGCCCAAACACCTCAGAGTGATCAACCGTAAGCGTCGTGTTGGTCTTAGGTGCACTCAAGATCTGGGGCTGACCCTGAATACGCCTAAGATCACGAACACGATCTCTCCGCGCGATTTTGGCGCACCTGAAGCATTTATCGATCATGTGTCCATCCTTTTGACAGAAGGTACAGTGAAACTTTGCCTTCTAAGAGGTCGAAGCAACAGGTGTTACTACCTTACTGTCAGAAATCCTTTGGACAAAGCCCGCTGATTTGAATTGAACTTTTTCAGTTCTAGGCTTGACCTCGATCACACCTGCTGCTATGTGTCTGAGAACAGCAGGTAGATGCTTCCTAGCATCTTCAAGAAAATCATATCCTAGATCTTGATTGAATTTGCAAATCTTGGACTGGTCTAGAATAAGATTCAGCTTCTTCTTACCTGCTACAAATCTCTCAAGAGTGTTTATAAGATACTGACACTCCCGAAAGAGAGAGGTGCAAGAAGAGCAGGGGGAAGAAGAGATAGTAGAAGGTAAGGGAGTAGAAGAAGAACCAACAGCAGAGGAACGAATGGCATTTGCACGCACAGCCGCCTTAGAAGGAACAACCCTACTGCTAGCAATTTGGTTCACGTCGCTAGGCGTCTCTACCTTACCCTTGGGCTTCTCCCCAACACCAGCACATACATTACAAGCAGATGGTTGCTTCTCTAGAAGGTCCTTAGTTAGCTTCACACATTTTTCATCCAATGCAATTAAATCAAATTTTAGTTTTTCACAGTTATTGCATGGTGAGCTAACAGGGTCCTTAGAAGCATATTGAGCCAATTTGTTATTATTGTCAATCATCTCTTGAAATTGTTTGGAAACAGATTCAAGCTCAGCAGTCAACTTGGGACAATTCACACATGAAGCAATGGGCTCAAGTAGAAAAGCTTGTAATTCAGCAATTTTATGATCTGCCCTTTTTAGGTTCAGTTTCAAATTATTACAACTTTCACAAGTCTCGGGCAGATCGAGAAGCATGGTATAAAGACCTCTAAAAGCATTGTTCTTATCCTCACATGAGGTGCAGATGTAGTCCCAACAACAGTAGATGAAAGTGCAGCTACCCTACTCATCTCTAGTTCAGCAAGCAGACTAACATTCTCCATCTTAAGCATATCAAACTCAGAGGTCACACTATCATGCAATGTCCTTAGCTTCTCTATGTCACCAAGCAAGGCAGAACATACATCACAATCGTCACGGGAGGGAGCAGATATAAGTGAAGTAAGCTCCCGTGATAATCTATCTACTTCCTTCTCCAACTCGCTACACCTAGCTCTAGATCTAGCATGAAATTTACCTAGCTTAAGAAAAGCATCATTAAGCTGATCATAGGAGGGGTATACCTCGTCGGAGTCGAAGTAGAGCTCGCTGTCGCTCACGTCGCCCTCAAGGGCCATTAAGCACATGCTGGTGAAGTCGTCGCCATCCTTGGGTTCTTGATCGTCCTTCCCATTGTCGTCACTCCACCCCTCCACCTCGCTGAGGTCAAGGTCGTCGAAGGTGGTGAGGACGCGGTAGAAGAGCTTCTTGGCTTTGCCAAAGTTGCGGAACATCTTTTTTGCCTTGGACATGAGCTGTGGGCTTCTTGTTACGGTTCTTGTTGATGTAGTCGTTCTTACTCATACCGCCGTAATCGCCCTTGCCATTCTCCAGCTTGGGGTAGTTTGCCCGAATGTGGTTGGGGCCACCACACTCGAAGCAGATCACGGGCCCTCCTCTCTTTCTGTCCCTCACTCTCTTATATGCATGGGAGAATTTTCTGGCTAGGAGGGCTAACTAGTCTTCTGGTAGCTGCTCTAATTGATCATCGGTTACTTCGCAAAGTGCAGCAAGAGAGAATGCAGAAATCAAGTCAGAGGAAGATCCAGAAGCTGGACTGGGATCGGTGACTAAGGCCATCGACTGCGACTTCGACCTACGAGAGACTATGTCAATCTCGTGAGTCTTGAGGCGTGAGTACAACGCATCAAGAGTCAAAGTCAAAAGATCTATCGTGTCCTTGATGGTAGTCACTTTTATCTCCCAAACACGTAAATCCAAAGCTAGAAGCATTTGACGAGCGTTGTCCGAGTTGAGGTATATAAGACCGACCGCTCGGAGGTTGCTCAAAATCTTATGAAATCTCCCAAAGCACTCATCCAGGGACTCTCCAGCGAGCATTTCAAACTTGTTGTAATCTCGCTTGTACTGGTCCTGTCGTACAATCTTAATTTGGGAGGTGCTCTCATGGTAAGCATTAAGGGTAGTCCAAATATCGAAGGCCGACGAAAGATGTGAAATGCGATCAAACTCGTTTCGGCTCAACCCTTGGATGATGTTGTTCTTTGCCTTAGCATTCGCCTCAACATCGGACATGTTATTCACATTGATGTTTTCATCGGCAGGAACAACAAAGTGAGTTTTGACCTTACGCCAAATCGCATAGCCCTGAGCCTGAATGTAGGACTCCATCCGACTCTTCCAGAAGGGATAGTCGATCCCATCGAAAATCGAGGAGGGGGTGAATGGTGCCTTTAAATTTCATCCCTAAGCATTCACACCATCTTCTTCTCCGATAGCTATAATAACTATGAAATAAGAAAACATATGCCCACTGGAAACTGAAGAGGAATCAAAAGATGCTTCACCACCAACTGAGAAGACTAAACACTCCAAAACAATTTTGCCGAGGATCTATGAGTACTAGACTAGACAAGAAAACTCATTGGAGTTACACAAGAAGAGCAGAGGAACCAAAAGGATTAACTGCACCTAACCTGAAGAAGAAGATCAATTCACAAAGATGAAGTCAAACTGCAGTTATCCCACCCGAAGACAGATCTCACGAGACTGACCAAAAGAAAGCACAAGCCATGCTATTTCAAAATACCCTTGAAGGCATGCAAACTTGAAACTGTAGAGAGAACAAATCAAAAGAGTGCAGAAAGTGCATACTGCAGCTGTAGCCTAATTGCTGAAATATGAAATCTGAAAATTGCAGAACACTGAGATTGAAATCTTAAATCTACACCCATCTGAAAGGAGAAGCTGCCGCTTGAGATCGCAGATTGACAAAGATGTGATCAAACTGAACCAAAACTTGAGAGATTTGTCGCTGGCAAAACAGAATCGCAGTAGCTGTCCTCAAAAACGACCAAGAACAATGGGTACTTCAGCAACCCAAAATCTAAGAATTTGACAAGAAATTGTTTGTTGATTTCGAGTCCAAAGACCTGGAAGAAGAGCTTAATAACTCCAAGACCTTAGGGAACAAGAGAAACCATCAAAAGAACAAGAAAATGGAATTTTGGCTGAAATCTGAAAATCCAATGGGAATGAGAGTAATTTCCAAATTACCCAACATTTCCAAATCCTTTGCCCAAGAGCTTGTGAAACTCAACTAGTGATGTTCTGACAACATTAATGCATAAATTTTAGGCCATCTTTAGAAAGGAAGTCACAAGAATCCATCATCCCCTCACATGAAACCCTAGAATCAATAAAATAGAGGAAGAGAGTATTTCTTCATTTCCTAGAAGAATTTGGATGAGAAAATGAATGCTTTAGGAATAAAATAGCCAAATGGCTGTGGGATTAATTCCTATCCAAGGCACATCCATTTTGCACTTCCCAACCAAAGAAACAATAAACACACACAAAAGCTCAGAAGCCAGCAGGAAAGGAACAAGCACATGGCACTGAAGATCACATCATCTCAGACACGAAATTTCTTCTATTGCTTAGAGATGAATGATTACAAACATATGTTCTACAACTGTTCCATCTCACTGCCCTTACATCACACAAAGGAAAGGCTCTCTCTCAAGTAGATGACACTTCTGCTCACCAAAGAGAAAATCAGAAGAGCACACGCACACACAGACTCAACTAAGAGCACTCTCTTCAGAATAATACTCTCACACTAGCACACTCTTCTCCATATTTAGCACACACGCAGGAGCTCATCTTCATATGGAAAATCAAGAAGTGGCAGCCCATTACCACTCCATGCCTTCCATACAAATGAGGTAGCAGTCAGCCCTCAGGACAAATTGGAGGGAAAAATAGCTATTCCACTCAAAACCCTAACTAATCTGCTGCCATCCACTAACGGGTCTCCAACCCGTTATCTCCAACCGAAATCTCCACCTCAACAGCCTCGATCATCTTCGGCATCTCTGACCGTCTGGACCTCAACACCTCCTGTGCCTAGTCCCGGTTCTCCTCGCCTCACTATGACCTAGCTCCGAAGTCCTGTAGTCACACAGACAAGCAGACCATCACATAGCACCGCACGAAATAGCATAATCAATATTCGCACAAATAAAGGTACTCAACCCTAGAATACCCAAAACAAACTCAAACTTACTAAACCAACGTCAATTACTCATCACAAACATGGGAATAACTCCACATGGTCTCACTAATTATAACGGAAAACCTAGTGGTATGCAGTCGGTCTTAAGTTTGTTCGTGCTGCTGTGTGCAACACTACATGTCCCTAACAGTTGGTGGGGAATCTACTATTCTACAATAGTGATCTGGCAACCAGCTTAATTTTTTTAATGAATGACTTTATAAGGCCATCTGAGTGTGGACATGTGGTACAAAGTGCTCTATTTTAGTGCCTAAAGCTAAACAATAGTCATTCTAAAGGAGGGGAGGCCAGGGCGGTGACAAGAGGCAACGTCAGTGGCACACGTGGTGGAGCAGAGGCGCGAGCGGCGAGCGAGGAAGAAAAAAGGGGGAGCGGAGAAAGAAATGGCTAGGCCGTTGGGCCAGCTGCGCCTAGGGGGGTTCCCTTTTCTTTTTCTTTTTTATTTTTTGAATAAAAAGAAAGGAAAATTGGTAAAACACAAAACCACAATTGAGAATCAAATGCTAGCTTTTAAAACCCAAGAAACCAATTTCAATTAAATTTTTGCAATATGCCCTAAAAATTGGGATGTTACAACCTAGTAAAAGCATCAATACCATCACAAAATATCTAAAGGGGCCCAACAGGGATTAAATAGGTTCACATATATCACCCTGTATTCTCTCCAGGAAAATAGGTGATTCTGCCTCTATTTTCAGATAAGAGAGTTTAGTGATGAAGTTTCTTTTGGCATATGTTGGGCGCAAGAAATCTTTAGGTTTAGGGAAAGATAGAGTCTTTAAGTTATGACCAATAGAGCTGTTTATTATTTTTCTCATTATTCCTATCCTAGGATGTCCTAATCGATCGTGCTAGATCTTAAAAGGTTCTAAGGCTTTATATTCTATTTTCATTGCAACATATTCTTTATATTTTATGTAGGTATAGTATAACCCAGATGAAAAGGAGAGAAGTTTTTCGTCCACTCGTTTCTAATCACCATCAGATTTGGTTAGGAGGAGGTATTCTGTACCACCTTCATTGTCGATCTTGACATATATATCATTCAAGCGAATATTCTTGAAACTTAGTAGGGTACACTTTGATTCAGGATATAAGAGAACATCTTTAATCTCTATTCAGGTACCCATAGGGAGAATGAGTGATGTGTCCAAGAGAGTGAGTGCTATATTGATTTGTTCTTCATCGATGCAATGCGAAGTTAGAAGGCTTAGTGCTGAATTAAGTAAGGAGAAAGAAGCAATCGGTTCTGGGAGAGATAAGAAAATCCTAGTTCATGCGGATGCTTAAGTGATTCCTCCTTTACGTAATGCAAACAAGATAGCAACACATAGAATTGGAGGTGTGGGTGGTGAAGAAAGAATGCTACTTTGGCTCAAGCGGAAGACACAGGAACAATCAAATTTTCGTACTTGCAGTTTTGTGCATAAGGTTCATAATGCTTTCAACACCAACTCTAAGGTTTCTAATATACACAAAATACATATTTGGAAAGCTAATAAATTCTACTTTCCAACGAATCAAACACTACTTGATTTGGAGTATTCTACACAAAAATATGACAACTTCATTAGAAGTTGCATAAGCTATCTGGAGAGACGCGCGAGAGATGCCAAACATAATGAGTTCGTGCATTGCAAGGCAAGTGTGGATAATATTGGGCTGCAACATGACTTTCCTAAGGTTGAGAAGGTTTTCTTTCTACCTATCAATCGGTTTTGGAAGCCTCCTAAACGAGAAAGGAAAGATATGAAGATTTAAATGTAACTCGGACTCGGTTCGTAACAGCCAGCAGGACTAACCTTAAAATGACTATAACTTTCACAAACGGAGTCCGATTTGGGTATTTTTGGACTCGTTGGAAAGATAATTTAAAGCCCTATACAACTCATAAGGTGCCAGCCATACAAACCTCATGGTTGTAGCACAAATTGACAGACAAACTGATTGTTCTATCTTCTTAATTCGTATTGGCGTAGGCTTTTTGTGTTCGTGTTATATTCAAGTTGGCCGCACTTTTGGTGCCAATATAAGCCCAGGGCTTTAGCCTCATTGTAACTTAGGCTATGATATTGATATGAAAAATAATATTACAATGTATACATCTTTTGCTCGCTGCTATATACATGAGTTTGTGTAAGATAATGGGAATGACACAACAATGGATACATGCATATACCATGCATATGTGTTGTTCTTTTCGATTACTCCACCGTCACATATCCATGATGAGATAAGCCAAAGAAGTATTGATGACAAATATATATACCATGCATACACGTTGTATTCTTTATTTAGTACAATTTTAGGCTATCAAAAGCCGAGGATGTCTTTTTTTGAAGAAGGGGAGGATGATGCAGATACACTGTTGATGTGATCACGCCACAAACGCATACAACCAATCCTCTCAAGAATAAACAAAAGGTGAATTCGTTTCTTCGGTTTCAATTTGTCTTAAAGAGAATATCATGCTATCTAATGATGAGGACATCTACTACTTCCACATCTAGTGTGCATGAGAATGTTCACGAAGCCGAACCTATGATATAAGGACCAATGACTCGAGTGCGAGCGACTCAACTTAACTATCAGGTGAATGCGTTCCTACTTTTGTATACAAATATTTCAAAGAATAGAATACTATTTAATTCTTGTGATGATTTAATTGTTCTTAGGAACCATAGAGAAGGACCACGTGAGGCCAAGTATACAAGTGAAACCGTCAATCGCAAACCAAGTCCTGATCGTGAGCTCAACTCAGATTCGGCTTTGCTGATAGTGTCTACTTCAAACGGCCATAAAGTTTTATCCAGGAGGACTATCGGGGCCCATAAGTACTTGTTGGAAAGATTTTGAAGTCTACTTTCATATGGATCTGGCCCTACCTTTGAATTCCTTCTATGTGCTGGGAATCATGAAAACAATCCAACGCTGACTCAGTCTGACAGGACCAACTTTACATGCTCATAGATTTCGCATCAAGAGTCTATTTGGAATGTGTGAGTACAGCATGGAAAGCTTATCTCGCTCTCTTTCCAACAGATCTAGCCCCATCTAAAAATTCCTTCTGTGCGCGTCGGAATCATCAAAACAATCTTTCAGTTTTGGAAATAGAGATATAATCCGATATGATTTGATTACTTTCCATGTGTTGAAAACTTCCATAAGCAAGGGCCTGCGTGCCCCTATAAATAGAGGCTCCATTGGTCATGTAACGCAGACCACCTTTAAGAAAAATCAGTCTATGAAAGTTGTTGTTTGAGTTTCTTGTGATTGCTGAAGTTCCAAAGGGAATTAGGAGTGTTCTTCAATCAAGATCGCTCAATCTTTCCGCTGGAAATTGGGTGCATGATAGATCTTCGCTTGGTGGTCGACGAAATCGACACGAGTGTATTTTGATGGATTAAAGAGTGTTCATCCCTTGCACTGACATTGGAGGATCATTGCGATTCAGGGAGCTCTGGATATTCATGTGGTAAGGTGCTCTCCTCAGCCACTAGGAATCAAAATCTTTCAACTTAACTTGGCCATTCAGTGAGACATGCTTGTTTTCAGCAATCCACACCACTTGGATGATCACCATGAGATCCGATTCCAAAGGCATAATGAGGCCATCAATTAGAGAGGGACAAACTTTGCTAGGGTGGGATGGATCATGTTCTTAGGCTTCTCGTTGGGCCTGTTGAATCACCATTCTATTGCTCATGCTGTTTTCTCTCTTGGCAAACTTTTGGAGTGGCATTCTGGGATAGAATTAAAGGAAGATTTCTTGTTAAGGTTCTTTATCCTTTGGTCAAAGCGGTCCCCCGAAATCTAGTTCTGAAGAAGAGTGCAGACATGGGGGGCTAGAGAGTCTTGGACGGTTCTAATCTTTGTTCTAAATTTGGAATTAATGGATGTAGGGCCAGGAGATGAAGATCTCCACAAGAATCCCATCATTCCCCATCAAGATGAAGTGCATAACCCCCTAATGAGCCAGTGCTCCCCATCCCTCCTCAAGATGACCAATGGGGGCAATGGGAACTATAGTAACAGCCCTTGGGTGAATGGGATCATTTGTCGATCAACCAAGAACTACAACCTCAGGAAACCACCTTAGATTCTTCTAACCAAATCCTCCATATGGAGTTGTTGGATACAAACTCTCAACAAGCTAGGGAAGAAAACATGCAACCAAAGAAGGACATCACTTCTCTGATGATGGCAAGCCCAAGTTTGGATTTAGTTACGATTGGTTCTCGGTCTTCCGTAGCTATCACTTTTGGCAATGATCCTTTCTCTTTTCATCATCCTATTATGGTATTCTCTCTTTTTGTCAGTCAAGTTATAGCAAGATTTTTAGGCTATGTCAACCCGCTTCTATTTAGAACACCTCAAGATCAATGGAGTTAGCCATTTTTCTCTCACATTTGCACTTCATAGCTACCTAATCTCAGGTAGAAAAGGACCTAGAACACTGCTTTTAGTTATAAGACTCCTATCACTTGGGACACTTCAGAGGCACAGAACTATATTCTCTCTACTACTAGGGTCACCTCCAAGGCAAGAAGTTTTGTAGGATTCAATCTGCTAACGACCTCTTCAGTTTTGGGGTCTATCCATAAAGGCTCCTCCTCAGTTCGAATTGAGGAAAGTTCATATCAACCTTTTCTGGACTCAGATTCTGCTTTAGTTTATTCAGACTCAATGCCAGTAGAACACAACTCTGGTCGCAGGCAGTGCACCCCTCTCTCAATGCATAATTTATGCAGGAGCGCGAGACTGAGCAAGCTTTCGGCCAGATTTCAGCTCTCTGAAACTTCTGGTAATAGAAGGCATAAATCTGCTGTGCCGCCTTCCTCCTTGAAGATGCAGGCCCTGGATCCATCTCCTCCGATAGTCGCTACTCAGGTGGAGCCAATCAGTGTGGAACAACTTCATCAATAGGTGTGTGTGACACTCTTGGATTCTAAGGACACCTATTTGATGCTGCCCAAACTACCAGTGCAGTTGATACAGGATTGGGGCAATCGTCACTACAAAGTCCCCCTGAGGACCTAATGGACGAGAACCTCTCTACAGATCATGCAAATGAAGATGAAGCCTAAGAGCGGAAGAGAAGTGGATTGGGCATTTTGCTAAAGATGACATACTTTTTTTGTAGTTTCTATTAACCCAGCCTATGTTGCTTTTGTTGAACTTACTACAATGTTTTGGTGCAACAGTCTCTCTTACAGCAACATTCTTTAATGCTTCACATTCGGCATGACTTCCACTTGCATACTGTTTCTAATGAATTTCACTTCAAATTTTAGAAGTTGGAAGATTCTCTATTGGAATGTAAAAGGTTTAAACTATCCAGATAAATGCAAAGCCATTAGAGATAAAATCTTGGAGAGTGCTTGTCACATTGTTTGTCTTCAGGAAACAAAGAAGGAAAGCTTTGATCACTCATCTATCTGAAATTTTGCCCATAGAAATTTGTACAAATTTACCTATTCCCCCTCCTCAAATGCTTCTGGGGGATTGATTGTTCTTTGGAACAGTTCAGTGCTCAATGGAACCTCCATTCTTAACAATCACTTTGCCCAAATTATGAATTTTCTCTAGTGCAACAAACGAACAAGTGGACTTCGGTATCTATGGCCCATGCGACAGGCAAAGAAGGGTTGATTTCGTTCAATGGATTTTTCACCTGGATATCCCATCACAACAAAACTAGATCCTCATGGGTGATTTCAACTTTATTTGCTCTATTCAAAACAAAAAAAAGCCTAGGAGGGAGCATAAATGATATTCTCATTTTCAATAGTATCATCAGTAATCTTGGTCTCACTAAGATACCTTCAAGGGTAGATCCTACACATGGAGTAACATGTTGGATGATCCTAGAATATTTTCAGGAATTTCTATGAATATTTTTGGATTTTTTAGACTTTATTTACTATTTTCTAGGACTTTATTTGTTTTTTACAAGTTTATGGAAAAACCAAAAAGTATTTAAAATGCCTTCCCTCCTTTTTCTGGGTCGCATGGCTGGATCTCCTCCTCTCTACCACACGCCACCATCTCCCCACTCCCGCCCCGCCTATCTCCCTTCTCTCACTTACCCGCGGGACCCACCCAACAGCCCTCCCTCTCTCCCCTGCCTGCTGGGGCCCATATGCTAGGTCTTTCATCCCTGCCCCTTTCTTCTTTCCCCCTCCTCCCTTCTCTCGCCACGTCGCCACCCCTTTCTCCTTTGTAACACAATGCTTGATAGCATAAACTAGACACCATAGAAAAACGATAGTCATAAGATAAGCTCGTTTTACCCAAAAATTCAAGGCTAAACCTCCAAGGCAGCATTGAAGCACAGTGCCAACCGAAACCTCCGATAAATGAAAGTGAAACAAGAGAAAGAAGCAATCAACAAGAATTCCTTCCCCAAAGAGGTCGGGTGGACTGACGTACCAAATCTCCTAAGAACTTCCACCTCAAATTGTTTGCACTCTCGAAATCCCAGTCGTGATGTAGAGCCGGTGAAGACATGATCAATCAAGGAGAAGGAGAGCACTAGGATGAGGAGAAGACCTAGAGCACCCTTCCATCCCTCATGCGAAGACAAGATTAGGTGTGGTGATTTAGAGTTATCATTTCTTGAGTTCTTTTCTTGTTCCAAATTCGACTCGCTACTAGTTGAGACTTGAGAATTGCCTTTCACTACTAGTCTACAAATCCCACAAGCTTTTGCAGTCCAGAGGCTAGGGAGTAAGCCATCATACTATTCTACATTATTGGTGGTAGGGAAATTTAGTTGTATGGCACACTTTAAGGTTTCTCCCATAGGGGAGATCAAAATCATGCTAGCCCAAGAGCCTTTTAATGTTAACTAACAATCGAAGTACATTGTCCATTCTTCATGGTTCTCATATTGTGGTCCTTGAACAGGCTTTGGACTAGTCCATTCGGTAAAAAAGTTTGACAGGACTTGAGATTTGATGGTTGTTTGGGACTTGAAGTGAAGATTGAATGCCTCAAGTTCGACCGATACTTACTATTCATCCCGATGACTCCTTTTGTTTGGAGAACCTCCCATAAAGGGTTCTGGATGGTACAACAATCTTGTGCACCTAGAAGTATTGGCTAAGTTTTGTCAAAGACATGAGATGAGCATAGAGAAGCTTCTGAATCTTAGGGTAATGCTCCTTAGGTCCGTGCAAGACTTTACTAATGTAGTATATCGGTTGTTGGATATGTTCTTGCTTAACAACTAGTACTGCACTGATTACTCATGGCATAGAAGCTAGATACAGAAGTAAAGGCTCTTCTGACCTTGATGAAACCAAGACAAGAGTACATGCCAAGTACTTTTTGATTTCCTCGAAAGCTTTGTTAGCCTCTCCTAACCATTCAAAATTTTCTTGTTTCCAAAGAAGCTTAAAGAAAAGAAGTCCTTTCTCACTTAAGCATGCGATAAAATGACTTAGAGCCACCATGCAACCAGTTAGGTTTTGTACTTCCTTCTTAGTGGTAGGATGGTGCATCTTGTCGATGACCTTAATCTTTTCTGCGTTAGACTCGATACCTCTGGCCAAGACCAAAAATCCGAGTAGCTTCTCAGATGGAACTCCCAACATAGGCTTCTTAGGGTTTATCTTAAAGTTATGACTTCTTAAGTTATCAGAAGTTTCTTTTAGGTCAAATATATGATCTTTTCTTATGACTCTTTTTACAACTAAGTCATCAATGTAGGCTTCAAGATTTCTGCCAAGTTGGGACTAAATAGTTTTTTTGCATTAGTATTTGGAGTGATGCATCAACATTTCTAAGTCTGAACGACATTTTGACATATGAAAATATTCCAAATGAAGTGATGAATGTAGTTTTCTCTTCATCTTCTTTACTCATACTTATTTGGTGATAACCAGAATATGTGTCTAAGAAACTTAATAGTTGACTACTAGAGGTAGAATCTACAAATTGATCAATACGTGGAAGAGCAAAATCTTCTTTTGGACAAGCTTTATTCAAATATGCAAAGTCTACACACATCCCCCATCTCCCATTACTCTTCTTAACCATTACAATTTGGCGAGCCATTCTGGGTGGTCGACTTCATGAATAAAACTGGTCTTGAGTAGCTTGTCAGCCTTTGACCATATTGCTTTCTTCTGATTAGGCGCAAATTACCGGAGCTTCTGCTTGACCAGTTTCTTATCAGGTCGGGTAGGTAGTCTGTGCTCGATTACCTTCCTGGGGACATTGGGCATGTTGGATGTCTAGCACCTGAATACATCTATTTGCTCAGAGAAACGTAGTGAGCGCGTCTTCCAATTGAGCCTCCAGACCGGATCTGATCTGAACTACCTTCTCAAGACTCTTTGGATAGAGTGGTACCGTCTTGACTTGGTTGTTGGGTTTTGGTACCACCTTGGATCTAGAACTTTTTGCCTGTAAAGTAGGACTATTAGTTCCTCTCATTGGGATTTCTTCGACCAGCTCAAGGGACTTTTGTTGCATATAAATGCTATTTTCTTGTCACAAAATTTAAACACAACTACGCTTTTCATTATCGTGTAAAAAATGAAGTTCAAAAGAAATTTAAACAAAATTTGAAAAAGCAAATTTTCAAGGATTTTCAACACAACTACGCTAGGCCTACAAATTGTGCCACCTTGTTGGTGTTGAATGTTTTGTGTGATGAGCATGGTAATCACCCATTTCATTATCTTGTGAAGTTAGGAAGTACTTGGGGATGGATTGGTTCAGCAAGGTTTGAATTTTGACATGTTGTTTAGGCTGGGTTCTTTTCCACTTTTGGCCGGTTTATACTTGTACGGATAACAGTAACTAGCTTTTAAATGGTGTGTTTTTTCAAAGCGAGGTCAACAGGAAGATTAGAGTAAAAAGTGTACTGAGTTCAGCTGTACCAGTCAAAATCGCATGCGACTATTTTTCTATTCATACTATCTCTCGTGAACAGCCAGAATTTAAATATTTAAGTCATAAACTCAAAAGAACCCACGTAATAAGAGGAGGAAGAAAGGAGATAAGAGTATGATATGTGGATCTCATAACTATTTTTGAGTTTTATTTGATGTGTGGCTGCTATGTCATCATAAACAGTGGCAGAGCTACCACCGGGGCAGCTGCCCCGGGTCTCCTGGGCGATCGGACGGAAGACCCCCCCAGCCACCGCCTGCGCCCCCAACCAAGCAAGCCACCATCGCCTGATCCACTGATCGCCATGGCCGACACCCCAAGCCGCCATCACCTGATGCCCTGACTGGCTAACCGTGTGGGCCATTGTCGTGGGCCACACCGAGGCAGGCAGCCCAAGGTAGCCCAAGCCAATTAGCCACAACCCACAAATGCAGCACCCGGCGCCGCTGCCACTGCAGGCTCCATTGCTCCCTACGAAATCCCTAATTCCCCATCGCGCAAGCGCGCAACTGCGGCTAACGGCGGTCGCGTCAGTTCCTCTCGGTGTCCCGTCGGGTTGTGGCTCGCGGGCTATGGCGGTCGGCGGGTGCTACGGTGCTCGGGTTATGGCAGTTGGCGACTCGGTAGATGGTGGGTGCTACGGCGCGCAGGCTGCGGCGATCGGCAACTCGGCGGGTGTTGCGGCACCGGCGCGGGACTGGGTAGCTCCGCAGCTGGGCCACTAGGTCACAGCCGTGAGACGTCCGCCCTCTGCAGCTCCGCCAATCCGTCGGCACTGGCTGTGAGCTGGTGAGGCCGCCGTGAGGTGAGCCACTGATTGATGTGTCTATGATCTGTCTAAGCCTTGAGGTTTGCCCCGGGTCTGTCTAATTCCTAGTTTTGCCACTAATCATAAATGAATCTACATCCCAAAAACCACTGATATGTAAGCGCCACATCTAACGAAACCACTATGCATGGTTTATATCTAGGAAAGTAAAGTGGACTGTTTCATCAATTTGAGGTGCCGATTTGTAGAGTTTTAGAGTTGGGTTGAAAATCAAACCGAGGCTAAAGTTTAAAGTTGTAAATTGAACTTTTTCTTTCCTGGAATAAAGGATGGAGCAGATAGTTGGACAGTAAAACTTGAATAACACTGGTTTAACGTGCCTGAGAAGATTGGAACAACTGGAAAAAAGAGTAAAAGATTTTAATTCCCCAGAAAAAAGAAAGGATTTTAATTAAATTATGAGAAGTGGATCTAGTAACCATGACTATTTTTCAAATTTATTTAAGGTTTGTGTTGCGAACAGTTTTAACATGGCATAGTCTGTATATCAACCTGTATTACTTATAGTATAACAGTTGTCCAGATCTTATAGTTCCTAAAACCCCGATTTCAAGGTACAATCATATAATCGTGATCTTACCAGCACGAATATGCTTCTACTTAGGATCCCTATCATGTAAGTGCATGCGTACTATTTCAAAGGGTGCAACGAGCATGCAGTTTGTCTCAAACAATTCTGTCCATAACTGCGTTTGTTATCTGTACTTCTTTGTTATCTTTGAGAAAAAATATCTAGGATTTACTGAATATTACTCACTTTCAGGCCATTTTATTATCACAACACAATGCCTCAAAATGAGGTTAGTGATTTTACATCAGTGCAAATGTGTTTATGCTAAAACAGACTAAAAACATACACACACACCTTTGGCTAACTTCGAATATAATACAAGTTACATAGTGTTTTCCCTGCATCGACTTATTTATACAGAAGGACTATACAACACACACACACACACTATTATTTCCAGACTTATCTTGGTTCAGGATCTGTTATCGATACCTCATTCGGTGACATTACAATCGACTCAACTCCTGCATATGGCTGTGAGTACATGCTTGAGCCAATGTTACCACCGCTCATTTCTACGTAAAATGCTGGCCTGGATGGAGCTTGGGATGGGATCGAGCTGCTGTCGAACATCACATTGACCATAGACATAGTTGGCCTATCCAGAGGATCCTCCTGAACGCACATTAGTCCAATATGAATGCACCTCAAGATCTCCTCTTGCGAGGAATCTCTCCTCAGAGAGGGGTCGATCATTTCTGTGATAGTGTTCATTGTCCAATGTTCCCATATCTGCATTGATATATAGTTGTTGTTAAATCCCTGTTCTACTAAGAGTTATCGTTTATATATATATCGTGAACTGAATAAAAGTACTCACAAGGCTCAGAAGATCAACGCATTGGTCAGAGTTGTAGGAGTCACTGTTTTTTCTTCCCGTGATGATCTCCAAAAGCAATACACCGAAGCTATATATGTCTGACTTTACAGAATACTGCCCACGTAGAGCGTATTCTGGTGCCATGTATCCACTGAAAGAAGGCAATAACAAATTACGCTATGTGATGTTATCTGTGATACATGGTTAGTGTATATTTGTGTGATACTTACTATGTTCCAACAACACGGTTTGTTACATCTTGTGACTGATCCCCTCCGAAAAGCCTTGCCAAGCCGAAGTCTGAAATTTTGGGGCTCATATCTGCGTCCAATAGAACGTTACTTGCTTTTAGATCCCGGTGAACTATCTTCAACTGAGAATCTTCGTGCAGATATTGCAACCCTCGAGCAATTCCTTTTATTATCATGAACCTCCTTTCCAAACCTAGCTCTTTGCACTTCTCAGAGTCTGTCACCCCAAATCGCAAACATCAAAACTGTGAGCTCTCGGTAGACATCGATCGCAGTGTTCTTCAGCAAAATATATGATCAAGTAATATATCTGTAGTCATATACTGCTAATAGAGATAATTGTACCAAAAATAAAGGTGTCTAGACTTCTGTTAGGCATGTATTCGTAGATAAGCAGCTTCTCTTCCTCCTCCAAACAAACGCCAACGAGCCTCACGAGGTTCTTGTGCTGAAGCTTGGCGATTAAGGCTAGCTCGTTTTTGAGTTCCCCTACTCCTTGTACAGAGCTCTGAGAGAGCCTCTTCACAGCTATTTCTTGACCACTGGGAAGGCATCCCTGCGCGTGATAATCGCGTTGAGTAAATTAGACGACACGATGTAAGGGGATGTATGTATGTTACCACAGTATATGTCTCCCTACCTTGTAAACTGCGCCAAACCCTCCTTCACCAAGCTTATTATTTTCAGCGAAGTTACTTGTGGCCAACCGTACCGTTGGTAGATCAATGATAAGTGATTCGATGCTTTCGATGTCCTCGGTATGGGAATGGGATGCATCTGTGTCGTCGAAGAGCAAACACTTCAAATGTTTAAAAATATTATAGATAATATCCAACCTCTTTGAGGAAATAAGGCATCCCTTTGTTGTAATATGGCCACTAGAAGTATAGTTAGTGAGAAGTCAGTGGAAATTAGATTAATCAAGTGTTTAATTTAGGGATCTGACTGATTTCTTACCCAAATTAGTCACCTTTTTTGGATCGCTAGATATGATCCAACGCTCCACACCACCCACCCACCACCCTTTTTATCCAGCCTCCTCCCTCCCGGTCATTCATATTTCCCTCGTCCCACCATGCCGCCGTCACACGCCGCCACCTCTGAGGCCCTCCGGTGGACCGCTCCCTCCTCCCGTTGCTACCCTATGGCCACCGGTGTCATCCTCCTCAGCTACCCTCACCCCATTGACCCTACAGTACCCTTGTTCCTCGTCTCCGACTGCTACCACCATCGGATCCGCCAACGCCGCCCGCCGCCTCCTAACCTCCAAATCTTGTTGCCCTCATCGCCTTGCGCCACTCACCAGCCTCCCCCACACCTACGGCTAGCGGCGCCACCGCCAACAACCGTCGGTACTCCACCACATCCTAACCTCTCTCTAAGCCCAGGGGCACCAGTGAACACTAACACACACTCGCCAGCGCACCTCCGAGCTCCACCGTCGTTGACCGGGAAGAAGACGGTGACTCCCGAGCACAAATCATGACACGGATATTAAGGTCAGTAATTTGACTAATTTAGGGTGAAGATACATTTGAATTTTATGGAGAGAATTCATATATCGATTCCAACAGATACTCTAAATAATGAAGTTGCCTCGTCACCATTTCAAGGAAAGATACTCAATAATGGTTGATAAAATTCGAATTAGTGATTTCAGGATGCGGAGAACTTACATGATAGTGACCGTTTACTTGTTCTCCTCCTCCAGCAACAAAAGAAAATCATAGTGCTTGCAAGTATAGCCGCCACTGTAGGTAGTACGATCGCAACAATTTTACGAGTTTTATTGCTCTTTTTTCCTGCAAGTACATGTAATTCCATTCATATGTAAACAGCTTAGTTTTAAGCAAAATACGAAGAAATATTATAAACAATCCTGCAAACTTTTAGATCCAGGCCCATATTTGAGTTTCAAATTTGCAAATACACTACATATTGTGTGCATGTCAGTTGCTTTTCGTAACTCTCAAAAATTAAAAGTACAAAATTTTGACCACATACTTGGTGGAGATATCCGGCTACCCGTGGTAACCATATCGGCACCTTTTTTACTTGTGACTTCTGTAAAAACGAAAAAAATCCGGCTATTTTTGGTTCCGAAACAAGGCCTTAGCGACACTCTGTTCTTTTTTATTGGACGTTTTTAACATTTTACGATTTTTGAGATATAATTTTGATCTTACTCTTTATAAATTTGTGTTAGGATGTACTAGTAAATCTACAATATAATAGAAATAGTTTTAGCGGTAAATCTAGTAAGAATCTACGCAGCTTTAAACCCAAACAGCAAATCGAAGAAGGACGCACCCGGGGTGCCAGGCAACGCTGACGGCGTGCCCGCCGGCAGCTGCACCATGCCCGTGCCGTTGTAGAACGGGTATACTTCGAACCGCATCATGCACCGCACTCCGGCGATCCTGGCCCCCTGCGTGTTCGGGATGAATACGCTCGCCATCTCCGCGACCGTCGCCGCCAGGCACCCTCTGCACTGCCCCGGCGTCAGGTCAGGCGTGCACCACGCCATGCTGTAGATCTTGGGGTAGGTCGCGTCGAAGTTGATGGCCCCGGTTGCGAACTTGCTCGCCGAGTTCGCTGTGTACTCGGCTGTGGCGTTGAGGAGCTCGTTGGTGGCTCGGTTGAATTGGCCGACGTCGGAAGTGATGTTCTGGGAGTTGTAGAGCTGCACCTCATGGTCGTCGGTATTTGTGGTGGAGGTGAGGAAGTCTTGGTTGGAGAAGCTGAAGATGCAGGGGTTGTAGAAGATGAAGACGCCCTTGTTGTAGGGGCACAGCTTCTGCGCGTCCTGGAAGCCGCCGGCAACGCAGGCGCGGCAGGCGGAGGCGTTGGTGGGGGTGTCCTGGTCGACCGGGCAGAACGCGAGAGCGAAGACCTTGTTCGGGGCTGCCCCGGCGGTGGCGGTCGCAAATTGGCCTGGGGACGTCGAGACGTTGCCGGGCAGGGTGGCGGCGACGATGCGGAGGTTTTCTCGGTATGTGCTGTTTGCCGTGAAGTTGCTACTGACGTTGCAGGTCTGCCATGGGTACGCGCCGGCGAGGGGTGCGAGGGCCATCAGCAGGCCAGCGAAGGCGATGACATGGCTGCGCATGGTGCCGCCGCTCAACTCAGTAGAACCTGCAACACCGTTAGGCATGAGAGATGTCGCGAACAAGGAAATTAAGGTGGCCGTGCGTCAAGGATGAGAAGGTGGTGCTGAATTAAGTAGGCTCTATTTTTCCAACCCCAGGAAGTCACAATATCAAATCTCTAACAACCTATCAGAATGCTCGCTCCAGTTCCAAAAACTAATTGTGTTGGGCATCAATATATCTCCAAAATGAAACTATGAGCGCTAATTTGTATTTTTTATATTTATAAAAACTTTAATAAAATTATAATATTATAAAAAAATGTTTTAGGAGACAAATCTGTACCTATAATTTTTACCCATTTAATCTAAATATTTAAAATAATATCGATAGGTACAATTTAACAACTTTGAAATGAGGATTATTATATAGGACAATTATGATTTGTAGATCATCACATGCATTGATTGATGATTATGCTTCACAGATCATGAAATGAGGATATCAAAATAATAACGTGAATACATCCTAGAGAATACGGTGTTGAATTGATCCATCATAAGATATTATGGGAATTGTTATTGTTGGAGAAATAATCTATTCCTCCACTAATGGGTCCTACTGACAGAAGACACATGCATCAGGTCCAAAAAATGTAGCTATGCTCATAAAAGACAATAATACCCCTTGCTTGTACTTATAGGCTAGTTATCTTGATGAGGGATATTCTTGTCATTTGTACATGCCCAAAAGTCTATAAATACCCATGTATCCCTCATTTGTAAGGGGAGAAGAGCTCTCACAAACAATAAAGAAGAATATTCAAACTGGCGAGCCCTCGAAGGCTCTCTCTTCGGAGGTAACCCTTTATTGGCTCACTGACAGGAGTAGGGCGATCCTCTCGAACTCCTGAACTTGTATAAATATCCATGTCACTTTTACTCTTGTGGACGATGACCCGTAAGACAGTCGACGTCCATCTCCTCACTTATGTTTGGTTTTCACATCTACAACAGTTATATTATTAAGTATCATTAGTTAGTCTTATATAATGTATGTGGGATCCTTAGACGAGAGATCGGCATAGTTTTCTACATATGTAATAGTTTACTAACGGGTTGCCAAACACTGCTCCTTAACTAAGTGGTCATAAAGGTAGCTTTCGGGTTAACTACGAAACATACGGAGGAATGTGAGTAATCAATATAAAATTTGCCCCTTCTATATAACAAGAGAGATATATCAAGATCTCTCGATGTTATTGGATTAAAGAAGTGCATGGCTATGCTGAATATGGTTGAGGAGTCAACTACAATTCAATAATCCATTACAAGAATGAGGGAATGATCGAACTATTATAGGATATCATTTTTCTCACTGTTAGTTCGATATGGTATCATAAGGCAAAAAATTCAATGTATGTACAATATATAGGTTCATTCGATATAATCTTTATTTATATTTGGGAGTAGCTATGTCTTGCTAGGGGCCACTAGTGACTTGTGGACGGAAAAGAGTTTTTGAACCATGGCTGAATATACTTGAAACTAAAGGGTCACACACGTAAAGGGTAGAAACGCATCAGTTTGGATTAGATTAGTTACTAATGGGCCAAGTTAGCTTCACACTTTGTTAGGTTGTAACATAGAACTCCACTGTTAGCATATATAAAGAGAGACGAGGGAGCTAAGGGAGACACAACGAAACACACCAACTGAAACTCTAGCTGCCACCTCACATAGCCCCTTCCATGCACATTGATACTAGCACATCGACACACGACGTTCCTCCCTAGACGTGTGGATTTTGGTAGAGACGCTGGTACGACTACAACGCTGATCGAAATGATCACTAGGAGGAAACAGATGGGACGATCGACTTCTAAGAATGCTGACGGTCGACTACTTTTAGCACATAGATACGCACTATGTTGAACTATATTGCTTCAACTCTATTTCTGTTGCACTACACGTTTATGGTAACAATTTACGATTCTTTACGCATATGGCTTACTGATTATATGGTAAAATTTTTAATTTGCACTAATATAACATACTCTATTTCTAAACAATAACCCATCTATAATGTATTTTGTGGGAGTTAATTGAGCTCTTTTGTTTAGCTAGAAAAATCAATGGTTGGATTGGTAAGCTATAAACTGACTTGACTTGTTGGCTAGTGCGTGCTTCGTACTTAGCCTCTAGGTGAGTCCAAACGGACAAGCCAGGCCAGTACTATCGCTATGAATAGGATAGTCTTCGCACGACGTCAATAGTCCGTGGGCCCACTTGTGATGTGTCAAGTCATATAGAGCAAGACATCACATCAATCCGTAGGTTGCTGAAATTTTGGGGATGTACAAAAAGAAGCACCATCTTAGCATGGCTAGAAGATTTTTTTTTGTGACGTGTGGCTACAAGTTTTTGTGTTCAAATATTTTTTATTTTGTACTTCCTGGACAAGTATCTATTACTACTACAAAAGAAGTCCGTCAACCAACAAACTCCTCATTTTCCAACAACCCATACATTCACATCCCTCTTTTTTCTTTATTTTATTTTTACATCTTTCCTTTATTTTATTGAAGTCTTTCTCTCGTATTATAACAAACTCAAAATGATAATGATTTTTTTAATGTGTTTATGTTTCTATGGCACTTCATTATTTATATAGAAGAATAATTTTCTTAATTATGATATATAGAAAATCAAGCTAATGTGCTTGTTAAAATTTTATTATAATTCATGAATTGATCCGCTGCAAAGCGTGGCCATAAAACTAGTTTTCTATTAAATTTTCTGCAATACAACGGAATTATTGTGCAATAAATATCTACCATTGACCATTGGCTCATACACTAGGTTCCCTTAGAATGAAGATAATACGCTTATATGCCACTATTCCTTCTTTATTTACCTTATTTGAAAATTACAGATATACCCTAGAAAGAAATGAGTTTTTAGTATTATGAATATTACATATTTAGAAACCCTAAATATTGAAAATTTTAAAAGCTAAAAAACTCAAGCTTGAAAACTCAAAAGTAGGAATTGCAATCGATATCTTCTAAGTACTTGGATTTAATAATTAAAATTTTGAAATATTTGAAGTTTTGATTTCCAAAAATTGAACTGAGAAGTTATAAACCAAGTAATACACTTGAAAAAAAATGAAACTAAGTTGGAACTGTTCACACTTTTGAATACCATCTCCAATCACAAAAAGGTTAGGGGACATCCTCGCAGCCCTGTCCTAGTAGCGGGTGAGCAGGGGCAGGGGTGGACAATGCCTCCCACGGATCGAAAAATATAGCCTAATAAATAGAAAATCTTACGTCTTATGCATACTTTTTTTAATATATTATTTCAAAACTTAAATTATAATGTATACATACCAGATTTAGTCAAAACTGGTATATTTTCTATTGAAATGGGCCAAATCTTTATATGCCACATTAACTCAAGATCTTTATTACCCCGCTTTTAAAAAGTCGTTTTGGACATGAACATGATCCTCAAAATACAATTTTAACCACTAATTCGTTTTGGACATGGACATAGTCATAAAAATACAACTTTAACCACTAATTACTATTGTAGTATATTTATAAAATCAAATAAAATTATACTATTAAGAAAGCAATTTTCAAGACAAATCTACCTTGTGTTCGATATGGTATCGTGAGACAAAGGGATCGATGCGTGAATACTATATATGTTAGTTTGATATGATCTTTATGTATATTTAGGAGTTACTATGTCCTGCTAGAGACTGAAGGCAAATTGTAGGCCAAAAAGGAGTTTCCAGGTCACAATCGAATATACATGTATCTAGGACCACACACTTAAAGAGTAGAAACACATCAGTTTGGATTAAATTCGTTATGAATGGGCCAAGTAGGTTTCGCACCTTATTAGGCTCTTAGTGTATGGTTCCACTTAGAGCCTATATAAGACAAGGCATAGGGCAAAGGGATTTGCACCAAAACACATCAACTGAAACTCTTGCCACCACCTCTGATAGCCCTACCATGCCTATTAGTGCTAGCGCATCGACACATAACATTTCTCTCTGGATATGTGGATTTTGGTAGAGGCACTATTGTGACTGCAGTTTTGATCGAGATGATCACGAGTAGGAGACGGAGGGGATGATTGGTTTCTAAGGACGCTGAATTGTTAACTACTTTCACCACATTGACGTGTGCTATGTTGAACTAGGCTGCTTCAACTTTACTTCCGTTGCACTGCTCATTCAGTGGTAACGATCTATGATCCCTTACTTGCATGGCTTCCTGAATTACATGATAAAAAGTTTAATTTACGCTAGTTCAGCTTACCTCGTTTCTCAATGGTGGCAACATTTTTTATTTTCATAATATTTGATGTTACATAAGAATTATCACTGTGGTGAGTCATCTAGTCTTAGCTAAGTCCATTGTCTTTTTTTAGCTTTTGTAGTACCATGTTTATTCATGCTACCAAAACTTTCTGAGATTATATTTTTTCATACTTATGTATAGATTTTTTTAACTTCCACATATATATTTATACCTACTATGTATAGCACGTACAATTTTTTATATAAGAAAACAAATATTCAAAATTAAATGTCAGGATAATCCCTCCTGTTCACAAAAACAAGTCATGCAGTCAAACTTTTAAATGTTTGGATTAGATATGATGAGGATATAATAATTCTCAAATTATTTTCTATCTGTAAATAGTATAATTACATCATTATATTTTTTGAGTATATTCCTTATTCATAAAGGAAAGGTTTAGCCATGTGGTCATAGCCCTTCTATGACCACTCTATGGTTGTGAGTCTTTCTATGACCACTTCATGGTCGTAAACTCTTCTATGAACATGATATATTAATAAGTCATCCTATGACCAACCTATGGTAATAGACTCTTCTGCGACTAGCCTGACTTCAACTAGCTTGTCTACGATAATCTACTATATCGTGAGTCTGTCTGATAAGGTAGTTAGCGTGCGCACTTATTCTCTGGAATAACTACACATAACTTCTCATTACTCTTGATAATAACCGCCTGCGAGGAATAGCCACGTCTCTGACAATAACTTCTATCAGATAGTTTGCATCTGGAACATTAAGATGCCTCTTAGCATGGAGCAACCACCACAACTTTGCATGCTATATAAGAGTTGACGTCAGGAAGGAGTCGGGGAGGCAATAGAAGCAATACAAGACGTCCGACACAGTTCTCTCTCCCAATTGTAATTAGTGCAATTAATATAGCCACACAGGAGTAAGGTTATTCTTCTTCTAGAAGAAGGCCCAAACCTGTATAAAGTCTCTATGTCTTTCTCCATGTGATTGTAGCCAGGTGGTTAAGAGATCCCCCGAATCCAAATAATCATACGTAAGATCGATACTAAAACATCAACAAGTGGCACTGTCCGTGAGGAACATCTTCAAAACTCCAGTAATGCCTCATCAACAGATTCTCTTCTTTTTGATGTCCTCGTGGTAGGAGAATGGAATGACGAGAATTGGTTTGACCTGGCCGACTACAGAGATCTCAATATGGACGTCTGCTATGACTATGAGTAGACCATGCTTTCATCTGATGGTGAGGCTATGTTTAGAGATCCAGCACGAGATCCTGGAGATGGCACCATTGATAGGGTTGAGGATGGATCCTTATCCTCTAGAACGTTACGCTCAATGGAGGAACTAGTTTCCCTAGAGGGCAAGGGTAATTCCGACCATTAATAGGACTCAAAGCGTGATGAGGTGCCTGCCTCTAAATATTCGAGTCCCTCAGTGGCCGTCTGATCAGGCTCGGCGAGTCCTAAAATCCGGCATTCCGGGGATCCATCAACATCTGGTCATCGTCACTCTCTAGTTGTCCCCGTAGACAACGTGGGTGGGATCCTTGCGAGTCCATCCATACCACCGCAGGGCTCAACTCTGACCAGAGACAGTTATAACCCATAATTTCCCTTCTTGGAGGGGTTCACTTTAGGTCATGATGTGCTATCATTTGACAACTCCTTAAGCCAGGAGAATTCTAAAGCAAGTGGAAGTTATATACAGGAGGTCTTTGCCCTCCCTCTAGGTACTAATCACTCTCTTGGAGGAAGAACTGAGAATGTTCTCCGCCACTCACATACTATGATCCCTCATGATAATGGTGAGGAAACCTCTAGGGATTGACGAGGTGAGTACTCTCATTAGCATAGGAGAAATAATCACTCTCTATTAAGGCGGGTTCAAGCAGATTCAGACATAGAAGGTCCTGAGACTATCCGAAGTAGAAGGTTGGCGACCTAGAGGAGTTTACTTGGGTGCATCCTGTATCAATCCGAGGAGGCTCAAGAGCTTTAGCTTATAAATAATTTGCTCAAAAACCCAACTCAAGAGCTTGTACGGGCGCTAGGTTATGACCATGTTGCCGAGGGGATCACACGAAGACTCTAGAGCATGATGGTCAGGCTCGAGCATCCACGCCGACACCATTGTGGGAGCCGAACAGGTACAGCTACAACAAGCACTAGTCATTTGAATAATTCACCTTGTGGAAATCAACATGACGACAAGTCACGTCGTTCTCCCAACCATAACTCCAATCAGAGGAGGGTTCTACGAGGATTCCAAGATCAACAAGCTTCCAGAGGTGGCGATCGTTCACCACTTCAAACAAGAAATCAACAGCGACAAATGGAATATGAGAAGTACAACCCTCGTATGGGCGAGACCTATCATAGGTCGGGTCCATTGACTGCCGGGCATCATCGAGTGCGATCGCCTGGAGACACCAATCACCCTTTCCCGCAAAGGAGGCATCATAATCTCATTACCAGATGTTAGGTTTTTATGCCTAATCTTCGAGCAGTTCGCTGGCCACCACGCTTTCGACTAATGAATATAGAGAAGTTTGATAGGTCCCTAAATCCCATCGAAGTCCTTCAAATCTACAAAACCGCCATTTGAGCAGCAGGAGGAGAGCATGTCATGGCGAATTACCTTCTAATTGTGCTCAAAGGATCTGCTCAATCATGGTTGTTAAATCAATTGCTAGAGTCGGTCCATTCGCGGTAGCACCTTTGTGACCTTCTACTAGCCAATTTCTAATCACATACAATTTGCCTTGGGAAGGAAGACATCCTACACTGGATTAGACAAAATGGCAATGAGACTTTATATCAATTTATTAGACGATTTAGTCAGATTTGTAATTCCATACATGAGGTTTCTAACACTTCTGTTATCAGAGCATTTAAGTAGGGAGTCCACAATAGAAGGTTCACCAAAGATATTGCTCTGAATCCTGTGACTACCATCACCAAACTCTTCAAGATGGCTGATTGACATGCAACTGCTACTGAAGCAATCGAGTGGAGCAAAATGATTGATCAAGCTAATAAAATCTGAAAGAGGCAGGTGAAGGTAGCAAAAAGAAGGATTAGGAGGCCAAGAAATCCAAGAAAGACAAAAAGCCAAAAGCCTCAAGCCAATAGCTCCAAAAAAGTCTTTGCCATAAGTGATAAGGAACCACAAGGTTGTAGGATCAAGGATAACTGACTAGTAGGGGGCGAATAGGAGGTTCTAAAATTTTTTGCTTTCTAAAACTAAGTTCCACAATTTTAGAGCTAAGCAAGATTTATATTGCAATTCAAACCTACACAATTCTAGTATATCTAAGATATCAGAACACAAATCTCTACAAATATATCTCTAGCACAACTAAATATGACAATCTCAATAATCTCAAATTGCTAGAAATATAAATGCGGAAAGTAGAGGCAAAGAAATAAGCAAATGATGATAAGTGATGTTTTGCCGTGGTATCAAAGACTTGCCAGTCTTTACTAGTCCATATTGAGAAAGCTCAAGTGACTTGGACTGGCTCCACGAATTAAGCCTTGCTCCTTGATTTCTCTAGTGGTTGTTCTTTCTCCGCTCTGGAGATGGTGAACATCGAACCACTCACAAGTTGGCATCAGGTCTCTTCGCAATCTCCATGAAGAGATCATCGTGCAATCTCCCGCCAAATCGTCTAGGTGCTGACAAGCACCAAGTGTAATGAATTACAGCTTCGCTTGATGGCAATCAAGTGCCAAGATCAATTTAGAATGAATGCACTTAATTTTTGGCTCAACTACCTTAAATGAATGTAATGAGAGTAAATGAGACGTTAAGAGAGTGCTCTAAGCTCAAAGATGTTAAATAAAGCCTCTATACCCCCACTAACCAAATCTAGTCATTAGAGGAAGAATACTGAAAAAATCAGGGCAAGCAATAGTATCGCCGTTCATCGGCCAGTACTTCCGCACCTATACTGACACAACAGTGGCTATAGCATACCCTGTAAACTAGCCGTTGAAAATGCGATGCGGTACTACTGCCGTTATAAGTCCTATAGTTTTGCTCTATGATAGTTTCGATTTCTGGTGTGGTACTACCGATTGTCTTGCGGACCAAAACTTGGTTATCTCTGGAAAAAACATACTGCCCATAAATCCAAAACTTCTAGGGTCCGGTAGTACCGCTCAAGAGTTGCGGTAGTTCCGTTGTTATAACTCTGGTACTATCGTTTTTCAAAGGACCAAATGAGTTTCAAAAGGAACTCTCTAGAAAACCATACCGCCAACTAAACCTCATTACTTTCAGATTGCGGTAGTATCGCACTACTTTTCTGGTTATACCGCAAGGCGGTAATATCACCAAGTAAATTCTAGTACTACTGATTTTTCTGAGAATGCATAGTTGGATTCCAATTTAAAATCTAAGTGCATGCATGATCCTCAATTGATCCAAATGGCATAAGAATATGCTGTCAAGCTACTAGTCATGATTCCTCTTAATAGTACGGTGTTTAACCTAAAATCCGATCCTCCATCCTTTCTCCTAAGACCAATAAAATCAAAAAGGGATTCTAGACTATTTATACCTTTGTCTTGAACCATATTGATCCTCAAGTTGACCTTTAGCATGCATTTCTAAATTGTTACATTCGTTACTGAGGCTAAGCCTTTCAAACAATCAATAAACATGTTAGTCCTATATTCACATGTTGTCATTAATTAGTAAAACCATTTTTAGATGTCTAGATGCTTTTAATCTCCCTCTTTTTGGTAATTGATGATAACCCTATTAATATGTTAGAAAGATATAGTTTTGAATATACCACTTGTTTGAAAATGAGTACTATATTCTTGTTATAACTTTGAAAAACAAGTAATTCTTGTAATGAGCTCAAATGAGTTGTGAGAATTATTTGCTTTTTAAAGTCATTTTAATGAAAGCTCCCCCAAAACATGTGTATGTAAATGAGAGAAAACTTTGCAAGTACTTGTAAAGATTTTTGAAAATTTTGACGGAGTTTCCTTTGATTGTTGAACTTGAGGAAATGACAATACTATAAACATCACAAGATAAAGATTGCAATTCACAAAGAATAATTTAACCATATTACCATGTATCAAGTTCAACAATATTACATTGCAAGTTCACATAACATAAAGCATAATGTCATAACAAGTTTATTACACCATAAAAGTTCATTACACATAATATATATATATATATATATATATATATATATATATATATATATATATATATATGTATGTATGCTTCTTGTTCTTTTCCTTCTTTCTTTGTCTTCTTCTCCGCCTTTCTTCTTCTTCCCTTTGGCATAAAAGTATTAAAAAGGTTACTCCTGCAATCCTTGAGGAGAAAGGTCACAACGGCGATGGTGGCCGAAATAGACTGGAGAAGGAGGACGAGTGACTGCATGCTTAAGAGAGGACACTCGGTCCCTAAGAGAAGTAACATAGGCAGTCAATGTGGTGAGTTGGTCAGTTGCCTCTGTTAGGCATCCATAGATCCTTAGCATTGCTGAATAAATTTGAGCAAGAGAAACTTGTTCTTCTTGTTGTTCATGTGCATATTCTTCTTATTGAGCCCGAGGACGAGGAGCTGTAGGGATTGGAGGACACTCTCTTGGCTTGTAGGGCATGTGGATTGAGCCCAACCCTCCACGATATCCAATTTTTCTAATGATCAAGGCCATGATATATGGAGCATAATTAATTCTCTTGACCCTATCATTCTTAGAGAAAGAAAATTCCTGGAGTATGAGATCAACCACACCAATTTTTCTACCATTCATGATGTACTCAATCAAGTTCCAAGCATAACCTCTGATGGCATCAAAATTCCCACTTTTAGGAAGAATGGTGTGGTTGATTATCCTATTGACCAAGCTGGGAATGGGGAGAAGGCTAGATAGCTCTGTCATAAACCTTCTCATAGTTGCTTGACTCTGTCCTATGAGTTAGCTCGAACTCATGCTTATGACATCCAAGTAGGAGGTTCCTATCATCCATGCCATATGCATGTGATCCGGAGATACGTACAGAGTAGCATAGAATTACTTGATGATCTCCTCATTATAATCAGACTTGAGAGCCACAAAATTTTGAATACCGACCCTTTGAAATAGCCGATATGTGCCATCATATTTGTCAAGCGAATCCAGGTGATCCCAATCAATGGGAAACTTCGTCATATACCCTCCTCACATTTGAGAGTTTCAGGATTTACCCTCCCAAGTCACTGACACGTGGGGTCGGGATGAGTCACTGACATGTGGGCCGGAGGGTAAATCCTGAATTTCAGTCTAAGAGGAGGGTATATGATGAATAATTCCCCAATCAATATACTTGTGATCAACAAATTGTCAGTTGGGACAATACATTTGTTCATACACTAGCTCTTGAAATTTAGTGTGGAACTTTGGATTCTTAGAATTTCTAGGGAGCACAAATTGATTTCTCTAACGTAGAATAATATACTCATCACTGATGTCAGACTTTAGATTGATTGGCTACTCCTTGGGCTCTTCCATCTCCTCATCAGATTCCTCATGTGAATAGCTCACTTGATGGTCATATTATGTCTCTGACTTAGAGGCCACAACTTTGCCTCTATCCTCTTTGGCCTTCTGAGCTGCCTCTAGATGTCTTGACAGGCTTGGAGAAGAACCTAGGCTGCATGAGGATTTGGAAGAGAGGATGATTGACTAGAAGGCATTGGAGAAGATGTTTTTTCGGCATAGAACTTGCGAGCAGCTTTCTTGGTCCGAGGTATCTTCAAACAGAGAGAACAAATACCAAGGAGAAGTTAGGAAACATCTACAATAGGCTTGAAATTGAATGGAATGAATTTGCTATTTTATCAGAGAAATCGGTAGTACTGACATGCAAATAGCGGTAGTACCGAACTGCGGTAGTACCACTGTTCAATGGCTGGGACAGGCATGTCGAGCGGTAGTACCGCTTTCTTTGAATAAGTTCTAGGGCAAATCAAAGCTTTGAATTTCTAGTGTCTTTCATCATCAAACACTAGATGTAGTAATTTGCCTAAGAATAAAGCGCTTAAATCATCCACATTCTCAAAAGACCTATTTTCACCTAGGGTTCTAAAACAAGGCAAAAGAGGGGATTAGGATCCTTTTACCTTGAGAATCGAAGGAGTTGAACCCTTAGAAACCAAGGAATTAACAGGGAACAAAGCAAATTTGAGAGGATTTGAAGATCTCTTGAGAGGTTTTTGAAGTTTCTTTGGGAGAGAGAGAGAGATGAAGTACATGCTTGGTCGGTTGTATGGGTGTGGAAGGACCAGTTGGAGGAGAGAGAGGGGGCAAAGATAAGGTTTCAGGGGATGGCAGTTAATGCCCTTCACCAACTGACACGGTAGTACCACATTTTGAATGCTAGTAGTACCGATGAGTAGTAGTACCACAATTTCCACGCCAGCAGTACTGCAACGTGGTAGTACCATTGGAATAACGCCGATAATTCTGATTTTTCTAGAACTTCAAGGATAGAACTTGGAATTTGAGAAATATATAAACGATCCTTAATTTTGTACTCAAATAAATATCATTTAGAATTATTATACATTAAGAGAGCTAGAGGATATCTAAGGATATAATTTTTATGAACATAGAGATTTTTAAGAAAATATTTGAAAATACCTTTCTTAAATGCTCCAAATAACACCAAATGAGAATGAAGTGCATGAGGCATGAGTTCAAGCAACATTAGAGTAGTCTATGACATTTAATTCATTCCTCAACTTACAAAAGCGGCCTTCATCAATGGTTTGGTGTAATGCTCTGAACGTCGTTCCGGCGTCCCTGGGAAGGTTTTTTTCGTAATCACAGAGACGTCCGATTTTCGGTAGATTGTGGGAAGTAAAATAAAAGGTTGTGCAGAATAGACTAAATTAGAAAATAAATTGAAATTAATAATAATAAAAAACCTTTTAGTGGGCTACTGGAGGGTGAGCCTGCCACCTTGGGCCATCCAGCCCAAGGGGGTGGCCGCACCCCCTCCCCCTAACCCTAAGCCTCCCCCCTATTTAGTCTCCTTGCCGCAACCCCCTCCCCCTTTTCCCACCCCTGGGCGCCACCCTTCTTCCCCCCTATGCCTCCCTCTCTCTCTCAAAGAGCTTCTGTCCATTGGTGTAAGGAGAAGGCAAGGAGAAGAAGAAGAGGAAGAGAAGGAAGGGAGGAAGAGAAAGAGGAGAAGAGAAGAAGGGAGATCCCAAGGGATCCCCTAGGTATTTTTCCTCCATCCCAAAGCCTTCTGTTTTTGCTGTAATTAGGGTTCTTAGTACGAGAATTGATGGGGATTAGCAAATTGATTCACCGATTAGAGAATTTCTGCTGTCTGCGCATAGTCCAATTTGTGCAGCACGGCTGTTTGCGCAGATTAGACCCGCGAAACGATTTTTCCTACAGGTTTGTCCAAAAGAAAAATTGTAGAGGACGTCAAGATCTATCTCCTGTATTGTTTTCATATTTTTTGGTCGCGGGGTTTGGGCGTAGCAGGGTCGGGAAGACTACTGTCTGGTAGAGGTGGAATTCGAGCTGGATTGCTGTTCGGATGTAGATTCAAAGTAGAAGATTGTGTTTATATTTTTTACTCCCAATAATGAAAGTTGTAGGGAATATGAAGATCTAGTTGCTGTAAAAAAATTATAATTTTTAGAGCTTTGTACTGTGGTTGGGGTGCGTTAGAAGCTGGTTGTCCAGATTGTTAGAACAGAGTACGTCCTCTGTTTTACGCGTTAAATTACACCATGATAGTAGCAAAATAAAAATAAGAGATCTACTTAAAAAGTGAAGATATTTAAGTGTAGATTTCAGAAATATATCATTAATTATAAATGGCTTAATAGTTTTAAAGATACAAAAATAACAAACAGCGCCGCTGTAGTGGGCTGGGCGTAGGATCGTCGGGCGGAGTAGGGATTGTCGGGTCTGGGGATTTAGCAGCGTGTTTATTTTCTTAAGTCGCAATTATCTTGCTGTAGTCGTGTACTGAGGACAGGTGGCTTCGCTCTTGACTGTGCATGATCGTTTCGCTTCAACGGTAGAGGCAAGTAAACGTAGCGGATATGCTACTGTTTAACTCGTTAATCATTCTACATTCACACTAGATAATTCCCTTAATTTGAGATGTTATGTCATTGTTACATGCTTCTTTAATGTGGTTTGTGTGGTAGCAATTTAGTAATCAATTGTTTATGCCCTGAATGAATTATTTGTGGTAATGTGATATAGATCTTAATGAAACAAAAGTGGTTGTGGGGTAGTATTCCTTACAAGAATATTGTGATCTAGGTGGTATTACTTTTAAAGAACATATTGTGGGCTAGGTGATGGTATTTTTAATGAATAAATTGTGGCCTCTGTGGTAATATTCCCTTTGAATAGATTGAGTTTGATTTTGGTGAACCGAATGTGGACTATGTGGTAATGTCCTTATTGAATCATATGTGGATTATGAGGAGGTATTCATGATGAATATGTTGCTGATCTTTGTGGTTAAATTCTTATAAATCATGTTCATCATATCATAACATGTCATCTGCATCGTGGATGTCGCCGTACATAGCCGCGACTGTACCGGTATAGTATCGTACATTTCCGTAGTACGATGCACACTCTTACCTTGTTGGGTAAGGGTGCAGTGGATTATATACATTTACATTGTAGATAGATCTTTTGCATACTTATGCAATGTATTATGGTTGAACTATTTGCAAACAAATGCAACTTCTTAGCTTTTAAAGGTGGAATTGGCTCATGAGAGTCACTTGTGGTATGAGGAATGTGGTTGTGGTCGCGGAGTGGGGTTCAACCCTTGTGGTATGGTAGGAGTTGTGGTTGTGGCATGAGATTCTTTTCTCTTGTGGTAACTATTGTTAGCAGTTGTGGTTGTGGAATTAGTAAAGTCAGTACGATAAAATATGTTAATGTTATACTGCTGTGGGTAGTGATTTGGGTTGAGGATTTAAAAGTGGTCAATGTAGAAAATAAATGTTGATGCTTACAATATTGTAGTTTGATTAGCTTGTTAAACAGTTTACTTGCTGAAATTTTTATCTCACTCTTGTTTCCCCGTTTCAGGTGATTCTAGAGCATGCATGGGAAGGGTAGAGCGGCATAACACTATCACATACCTTATCATGATTCATGATTGTAATAAATAAGTAGAGTCTCTAGTTATTTATCTTTTTCTCTCGTTGTTGATCATTTCTAATTAATAATGCTACGCTGTGGTTCGCTTTAATTGGTTAAAATTATTAGCGGTTGTTCTTTAATTAATAGTGTTCCACTACCTTTATTTTAGTATGCTTCCGCTTAGTTTACCATGTTTTAGAAATTATTGTCAATTTATGTTATCTTGTAAATTGGCTAGTTTGTAGAATGGTTCAGTGGCATCCCAGGGTAATGTGGGTCTTACAATGTTACATTTGGTAAAAATGCCCACCAATTAGTCTTCGGTCCGAATATGGCTAATAACTATGTGTCCCTTGCTCACATGATCTCTCAAGAAGTGGTGCTTGATTCTT
Source organism: Melocanna baccifera (assembly GCA_036346265.1). Classification (NCBI taxonomy): domain Eukaryota; kingdom Viridiplantae; phylum Streptophyta; class Magnoliopsida; order Poales; family Poaceae; genus Melocanna; species Melocanna baccifera. The sequence continues at coordinate 2,338,602 of CM070700.1, forward strand.
GAGTGTTGGACCGGGTTATTGGATATTTTTACTGCACTATCATTATCACATAAAAGATGTGTTTTATCAAATTTAGTTCCATGATCCATCAAAATTTGCCTCATCTATAGCAATTAAGCATAACAACTACCCGCGGAAATATATTTGGCTTCAGCGGTAGATAGGGTTGCAAAATTTTGTTTCTTGAAAGACCATGATACTAAAGACCTTTCTAACAATTGACAACCTCTAGATGTGTTTTTGCTATCCACTTTGCAACCTGTATAATGAAAATTTAAATATTAAATTAAATCAAATTTAGCACCTTTAGGATACTATAAACCAATGCTAGAGCAATTCTTTAAATATCTTAGAATTTTTTTTACGGCCGTCGATGCACATTATTGGTGATTCTTGAAAACGTGCACACATGTAAACACTAAACATGATATTGGACCTAGATATGGTAAGATAAAGTAGACTACCAATCATTGATCTATAAATCTTTAAATCTACCATTTTACCTTCCTTATTGAGATCAATGTGTTTTTTGTTGCCATGGGGGTCTTAATGGGTTTTGCATCTTCCATGCTAAACTTTTTGAATAAATCTCTCACATACTTTTTTTAGCTTATAAAAGTCTTATCCTTGAGTTGCTTGATTTGAAGTCCAAGGAAATACCTTAGTTATCCTATTATGAATATCTCAAATTCCCTAGACATCATAGCACTAAATTCCTTGCAAAAGTCTTGGATAGTAAAACCAAATATAATATCATCAACATAAATTTGGCATACAAAGAAATCATCATAAATAGTTTTGATAAACAATGTTGTATCAAGCTTCACAATTTCGAATCTTTTAGAGAGTAGGAAATCTGGAAGGAGCTTATACCATGCTCTAAAAGCTTGTTTTAAGTCATATAGCATTTTGGAGAGTTTATATACATGATTATGATTTTTAAGATCTTCAAAACCGGGAGCTTGTTCAACATATACAAGTTCCGTTATTTTGTTATTAAGAAACCACTTTTAACATTCATTTGAAATAGCTTAATATCAAAACTTGAAGCGAAGGCAAGTAATATACAAATAGACTCAAGTCTAACTACGGATACAAATATTTCATCATAATCTAAACGCTCAACTTGAGTATACCCTTGAGCGACTAACCTTGCCTTGTTTCTTATTACAACTCTATTTTCATCTTGTTTGTTACGGAATGTCCATTTTATGCCAATCTCGTTGTGCTACTTGGGTCTTTCTGCTAACATCCAAACGTACATCGTTTTGAGCAATGTTATTTAGCTCTTCATGCATAGCATTCACCCAATCCAAAAAGTCTAAAGCATCATCTACATGTTTTGACTCAAGAAAAGAAACAGAAGAGTAATGTTCACAAAAAGAAGCTACATGAGATCTAGTTTCAACACTTTTACTCACATCACCTAATATTTGATCTATTGGATCTTCGGTGGTAGCGTTGAAGGTTGTTCTTCTATTCCTTCCATGTCTATCACTTGAATGTTGCTTATCTTCAAAGAGTTAGGAGTTTTAACTTGTTTTGATGATGGTGATTCACTTGTGTCGTCCTTTGGCTTGATGTCATCAATTTGTATATTCTCCATTGCTCGTATTTGTCCTTTATCACCTACATAATCCAAATTCTCTTACTCTTCCTAAGAGTTATTAGTCTCATCAAATTAAACATCACAATTTCTTCAACTAAACCAGTGTTTTTGTTGATGACACGATAAGCTTTACTATTAGAAGAATAATCAAGCAACAATCTTTCATCCCATCGGTTTTGAAATTTAGAGAGCCTAATATGCTTTCTTAGATATAACATTTGCAACTAAATACTTTAAAGTAGGAAATGTTCGGTCTACTTCCAATGAGAAGCTCATGAGAAGTTTTTTTAACAGATGATGCAAATAAAGTCGATTTATGGCATGATAAGCGGTGTTAATAGCTTTCACCCAAAAGTTATCGGAAGTATTATACTCATCAAGCATTGTCCTTGTTATCTCAATTAGTACTTGATTTTTTCTCTCTACAACTCATACTTTATTCCAAATTAATCACAAAAATCTTTAGTTTTATTGTTTTTGAACTCAGAACCATTGTCACTGCGGATTTTCATTATTTTAAAATCAAAATCATTTTAGGCCTTTTTTGCAAATCTTTTCTACAATGACTACCCATGTAAGAAGAATACCCATGTATATGTAGAGTAATTATTTACAATGACTAAACAAAAACTATTGCCCCCGATGCTCTTATAGGTTGTCGGCCCAAACAAATCCATATGTAAGAGCTTTAATGGCCTAAAGGTTGACATGATACTCTTAGAAGGATGAGAATTTGTAATTTGCTTCCCAGCTTGGCAAGCGCTACATAATCTATTTTTCTCAAACTTCATGTCCTTCAAGCCAAACACTAAATTATGTTTGAAAATCTTTTTGAGTTAAATCGTAACCACATGACCTAGCCTTCTATGCCATAACTAACCCAAAGAAGTTTTTGCCATTAAACAAGTTTTTAAACACAAATCGCTAGAAGAAAAATAAACCAAGTAAAAATTTTCAAATCTAAAACCTTTAAAAATAAGTTCATTTTTTTTGAAATGGTTACTCCATCTTTAGAGAATGAGCATATTAATCCAAGATCACGTAACTGAGTAACAGATAGCAAATTAAAATTTAATATTTCTATAAGAGATACATTTGAAATTGAAATGTCATTTAAGATAGCAATTTTATCCAAACCAAAAACCTTTCTTTTGTCATTGTCTTCAAATGTGATCTTTTCATTGCTCCCATTTTCAAAGGTAGTGAACATCTTTTGGTCTCTGATCATGTGTTGAGTGCAACCGCTATCAAGCACCCAATGTCTTCCACCGATCTTGTAGTTCACTTACAAAAGAAAATCAAGTTTTTTCGGTATCCAAATTTATTTAAATCCTTAGATATTAGTGACCAAGGCTTTAGGCTCCCAAATAGTATTCCTTTTAGCGTCTAAAATTGAAGTGCCAATAAATCTTGCAATAACTTTACCATTATTAAATTTCTTAAGCATATAATAAGAATCATATAAACTTTATGGCAATATTTGCTATTTTGCTTTACATACTTTGTGGGTTTGAATACCAGTTTCTTACTTTTCTTAGACACATACCAAAATCCCTCTTTGTTGAATGAGCACCTTTGCTCACTCAAGAGCTTGTCAAGAGTGGCTTTACCTTTGAAGTACCGTTTCAAGCTTTTATTAAGCTTAGTCACTTGCTCCTTTAGCTCATTATTTTTAACAAGGTTTGCATCATAAGACTTAATATTTGCATGATTAGTGACAATATTAGAACAACATGACGTGATAAGCAAATCATCGCATTAAGTAGAAGTATTAGTTCTAGCAATTTCTACACTAAGCATGTCATTAAAAATATAATATGTAATTCCAATACTAATGTAAGACTTGCTTGAATTTTCTTGGATAAACAAGTCATGAGATTACTTTACCTCCTCATAAGAGTCTTTGAAAAAGGCATGTTCTTTCTTTAAGACCTTAAATTTTAATTTTTTTTTCAAGATATTCATTCAATTCTACCAACATGTCCATGAGCTCATCATATGAAGGTTCATCATCATCAAAGGATTTAACCTTATCTCCCTTCTTCTTGGGGGACTCATCCTCATCAGAGTCGGAGTCGGTGTACTCTTCATCGGGTTCCACTCTCCAATATAAGCTTCATTCTTGTCATCCTTATAAAGCTTCTTAAAAAGTTTCTTTTTACCATTGAAATCCTTCATCTTGGATGATTTACTCTTGTAATTCTTCTTCATGGGGCAATAAGAGGCAATGTACCCCTTCTCATCGCACTGATAGCAATGGATATTGTTATATTGCTTGTTATTGTTATAGGAGCATCCCTTTTGCCCTTCTCATGACTAGTGTTTCCATATAAGAGCTTTTTATGAATTTTTTCATTTTTCTCACAAGGAGGGCCAATTTCTCCTTGGAGTCTTCCTCATCATCTTCGGACTCATCACTTGATACTGCTTTGGTTTTGAAAGCAGTGATCTTCTTACTCTTGGAGGAGAATTGCTCTGAGAGCTCTTTCTTGTCGTTCTTGTAGAACTCATTAGTTATGAGGTTTACCAAGAGTTATGTTAATGTCATCCTTGTCAACTCAGAAGAGTTGAGAAAGAGAGTCACCAAAGTCTCATACTTTTCCCACAACACCCTAAGTATTTTTCTCACAATATCAACATCGGTTAGTGACGTGTCTAGACCTTTGAGTTCATTTACACTGTTATTGAGGTGAGAATACATTTCATTTATATCATCATGAGACAATATTGTAAATGTCTTATATTTAATCCGAAGTCTATACAATATGGCCTTTTTAACCATGAATGTTTCCTCATGGATTTTCGAGAGAGTAGTCTAAATATCATGAACAGTTTCTAAATTACTCACTCTATTGAACTTATCCGTGTTCAAAGTACCAAAAAGAGCATTCATTGCTTGAGAATCTAAATGAGCATTACACTCCTCAAGTTCCATGGGATGTAGTGGATCAAGAGGCATGACGTAACCCTAATTTACATTTTTCAATACACTCGAACTCATGGCCTTAAGATAAATAGATATTCCAATTTTCCAATTTGGATAATTAGAGCTATAGAAAAGAGGTGTCTTTCCTATAGCAATACCCTCACTAGCCATCTTTTTCTCAATTAGATAGTTAAGTCTAAGCCAATGAGAAACCAAGCTCTGATACCAAGGATAATCGACCAGAGGGGGGGTGAATAGGAGGTTGTAAAAAATTTTGCTTTCTAAAACTAAGTTTCACAATTTTAGAACTAAGTAAGATTTATATTGCAATTCAAACCTACACAATTCTAATATAACTAAAGTACCACAACACAAGTCTTTACAAATATATTTCTAACACAACTAAATATGACAATCTCAATAATATCAAATTGCTATAAATATAAATGCGGAAAGTAGAGGCAAAGAAATAACCAAATGATGACAAGTAATGTTTTGCCGTGGTTCAAAGATTTGCCAGTCTTTACTAGTCCACGTTAAGGAAAGCCCAAGCGACTTTGACCGGCTCAACATATTAAGCATTGCTCCTCGATTCTACTAGTGATTGTTCTTCCTCCGCTCTGGAGATAGTGAACACCGAACCACTCACAAGTTGGCGCTGGGTCTCTTCACAATCTCTTTGAAGAGGTCACCGTGTAATCTACCACTAAACTATCTAGGTGCCGGCAAGCACCAAGAGTAATGAATCACAGTTTCGCTTGATGACAATCAAGCACCAAGGATCAATCTAGAATGAATACGCTTGATTTTTGGCTCAACTGCCTCAAATGAATACAATGATAGTAAACAAGGTGTGGAGAGAGTGCTCTAAGCTCAAAGATGTTAAATGAAATCTCTAGCCTTTGTCCTTGAGTTGGTGGAGGGATATTTATACCACAACCTACTAAATCTAGCCGTTGGAGGAAGAATCCTAAAAAATCAGGGCGAGTGGTAGTACCACCGTTCATCGGCCGGTACTACTGCACATGTACTGACACAACAGTAGCAACCATAGCAGACCCTCTGAACTAGCCGTTGAAAATGCGGCACGGTACTACTGCAGTTATAAGTCTGGTAGTTTTGATTTTGGTGCAATATTACCGATTGTCTTGAGAACCAAAACTTTGTCCTCTTAGGAAAAACTGTGCCGCCCATATATCCAAAACTTCTGGGGTCTGGTAGTACCGCTCAAGAGTTATGGCATACCAAGATGTTGTAATTCCACCGTTATAACTCTGGTACTATTGTTTTCTAGAGGAGCAAATGAGTTTCAAAATGAACTCTCAAGAAAAATGTACCACCAACTAAACCTCGGTACTTCCGGGTTGCGGTAGTGCCATATTGTCTTCTTGATCATACTGCACAGTGGTAGTAACACCAAGTAAACTTCGGTACAACTGATTTTTCTGAGAATGCATAGTTGGCTTCCAATTTAAAATATAAGTGCATGCATGATCCTAAATTGATCCATTTGGAAAAAGAATATGCTATCAAGCTACTAGTCATGATCCCTCTTAATAATACGACATTTAACCTAAAATCCGGTTTTCCATCCTTTCACCTAAAATCAGTAAAATCAAGAAGGGATGCTATACTATTTATACCTTTGTTTTGAGCCATATTGATCCTCAAGTTGACCTTTAGCATGCATTTTCAGGTTGTTACATTCATTACCGAGACTAAACCTTTTAAAAACTCAATAAACATGTTGTCCCATATTCACATATTGTCATTAATTATCAAAACCATTTTTAGGGTTCTAGATACTTTCAGAGGTTCCAATCAGTACTCTGATCAGGGCAAGGGCATGTTCCCTGTACAAAAGGACAACATGCCTAGATGGTGTCCTCTCCATAAAAAGGAAGGATATGACCTTCGTAACTACCGAGTTTTCCAACGAAAAGTTGTATAGTTAGGGTAGTCAAGTGGTCGGAAGCAGTTAGATGATGACAAGAAGATGTCGTTCCAGGATCTGAAGCACACCATCGAGCACATCTATAATGGATCTTCAGCATATGAGTCAAAATGACAGTATAATGTTGTCAAGAGCGAGGTAAACTCCATTGCCCCTCCTCTTGTCAAATTTTTTGAAGTGGTCGGAAGTCACTATATCCTTCGAGAAAAGTGACTGTCCAATCCCCTTAACTCGACCAGGTCAGTTTTTGATTGTGGTTGAGCCGATCATCAATAACTGTTGAGTAAATTAAGTGTTGATTGGTGGTGGCAGTTTATTAAATATTTTATTTATGAATGCTCTGGACAAGATGCAATTCACTTGGACTAGAATAAAACCTGTACGATATTCATTTCATGGAATCGTACCAGAATCTTCGACCAAGCCTGTTGGCAAAGTTTCTCTGCCTGTAATTTTTGGTTCTCCAGGCAACTTCAGGACAGAAAATCCCTTTTAATGTGGTCTATTTTGACACAACATATAATGCCAAACTCAAATGGCCAACTCTAGCATGATTCTGAATTGTTGCTCATTATGTATATCAATGTCTTAAGAAACCAGGTTCTAAAGGAGTAATCACAGTCTGCTGTGATAAAAAAGATGGTGCTTTTGTGCAACCGCAAATCCCTCGAGATGGTAGTCCAGTTACCCACTCAAGAAGCAAGTAAAGTGCAGCATTCGATCAAGCACTCAAAGCCTAATGTTGCACCAAAGCCAAATGATCAATCAAAGAAGTTCTTGTGGATCCAACGGAGCCTTCGAAGACCATTCGTATCGGGGTTACTTCTAACCCCACAGGAAGATGCCCTCGTCACCTTTGTTCAAGAAATGTAGATGTCTTCATGTGGCAACCATCCGACATGCCTGGGGTCCCTAGGGAGGTGATCGAGCACATGCTAGCTTTACTGCCTAACAAAAAGCCTGTAAAACAAAAGTTACAGAGATTTGCACCATTAGGTCAGAATTGGATAAGTTACTGAAAGTAGGCTTTATAAGAGAAGTCAATCCCTCAGAGTGGTTCACTAACTCTGCAATGGTTAAGAAGTCTAACGGTAAGTGGTTTATGTGTATAGATTATACTGATCTTAATAAAGTTTGTCCAAAAGATGCTTTCCATCGTCCTCATCAATCAATTGGTTGATTGTACTGCTGGTTGTAAAGTATTAAGTTTTCTAGATACATACTCTAGTTACCATCAGATTAATATGTCTCTAGAAGAAGAAGAAGAGAAGACTGTATTTATTACGCCATTTGGGATATTTTGCTATATCAAAATACCATTTGATTTGAAAAATGTTGGTCCTACTTTTCAACGTTTGATGCAATTGACTTTTTCGCTTCAATTAGGCCAAAATTTGGAAGCCTACATTGATGATCTAGTTGTAAAGAGCATCAAACGACTTAGATCATATTTCTGGCTTACAAGAAATCTTCGACAACCTCAAAAAACACCATTTGAAACTCAATCTTGAGAAATATGTGTTTGGAGATGCTTCAAAAAAATTGCTTGGTTTTCTTGTCCTGCAAGAGGTATCGAAGTAAATTCTAAAAAGATAAAGGCCACTGAACAAATGCGCCCTTTAACATCTAAGATGGAAGTCCAGAAACTCATTGGGTTCATGGCAGCTTTAAGTCATTTCATCACACGACTGGTGGAAAAATGACTCCCTTCTTTAAACTTCTAAGAAAACATGAGGGTTTTAAGTGGTCGAAGGAGGCTAACGATGCCTTCGAGGATATCAAGAGGTATGTTATGAGTGCTCCTGTCCTGGTTTCTCTGAAGCCAAAAGAGATGCTCTTAATATATCTAGCTATGATGCCATAGGTAGTAAGCGCAGTACTGGTCGTAGAACATGAAAACCTCCAACGATCAGTCTACTACGTAAGCAAAGTTTTACACGGGTCTAAGGAGCACTACCCTTAGGTTCAAAAACTTTTTATATGCCCTCCTCATGTATTCGAGAAAACTAAGGCATTATTTTTAGGCACACAAAATTATCGTGCCATTTGAGTTTCCCTTAGGAGAGGTCTTCCAGAACAGGGGAATAGCAAGATGCGTGGCAAAATAATTGGTTGAACTTGGGGTGTTTGATCTCCATTTCGTATCACGAACGGCCATTAAATCCTAGATCTTGATAGACTTTGTCACCGAATGGACAAATTCTGAACCTATTTAGGACGCCCAATACAACTCTCACGATCAGTGAATGATGTACTTTGATGGATCACTTATACTTAGTGGCTCGGGAGCTGGGGTGGTCTTGGAATCTCCCATGAGAGAGATCTTAAAGTATGTCATTCAATTAAACTCTCTGGCCACTAGTAATGTGTAATATCCCAATTTTAATTTCTGTTTTGGGGGGGGGGGGAGGTTTCTGAATATTTTTTGGCAACCTGGGCCTGGGCCAAGGCCCAAAGGAGAAACCACCGAAAGGGGAGAGGCGCCCACCCTCCAACCCTAGCCGCCCCATCCCCTTCCCCCCTGCCCTAGGCGCAGCCTTTCCCCCTTCCCCCTGCCTTGCACCGCCCCAGGCTCTTCCCCCTGCTGTGTGCAGCGCCTTCCCCCTCCTCCCTGCAGGCGCAGCCCTTCCCCCTCCTCCCTGCAGTGCGCAACTCCTTCCCTCTCCTCCCTGTCTTGTGCGCCAAAGGAAGGGAAAAGGCAAGGAGAGAAAGGAAAAGGGGAAGAGGAAAAGAGAAGAAGTTCGTGGGGTGTTCGTCGTGTTCTTCAGCAATTCATCAAGGGTAATCCCTGTTTTTCCCCATTAGATGTATATTTTAGTTGTGGTAGCAATGTTGGTATTCTGGACTGCTAGGGCAGATTTCGTTGGACGGTTGTTTTGGGGTAGTTTCGTGGGGATTCAGATCTGGACTTCTCCTAGAGAGTTGTAGAGAACGTCGTTATCTTTCCATGAAGTGTTAGAACGCGTCGATCGGACCTTTGTAGCCAAAGATATGATTTTTCTTGTAAAGACTGTTCTGCAGATCAGGAGTTTTCTGTCAGATTTCGGTAGATTGGATTGGATGATTAGAAAACGGGAGAAACAGAGGATCTCCATATTATAAAAGTTGTAGATAATTGTCATAGATTTCCAAGAAGGTCAAGAAATTATGATTCGGACACTCGGGCTGGAAGTTATGGCATTTTGAGTGCTCTGTTCAGAGAACCCGACGTGAACATTGATGTTTTAGAAAATTGGATGGTGCGGGTAGAAGATGGCCGAATCAGGGAGGCTCACCAACTAGGTTTAGTTAGACAATTTAGTTATCTTTCCAGAAAGGCAAAGAACACCCTATTCGGACTACTGTACCAATATTTATGAATTTGTGAAGTTGACTGTCCTCAAAGGGTAGTGGGATGACCTGTAGGATTATTATTCAGGTGAAGGACGGATCCCAGAGGCGGCACCTTCTGCTCGTTTCCCGTTTTCTCACGGTTAAGGCAAGTATAACGATGGTTTAAATTTGATAATGTGGAATGTCGATGTTGGATTCATATTATGAGCATATATATATGTGTCGTGGTTGTGGGAAGAGTGTATTGGTGCTGTTTATGGATGTTTACGATTTACAGTGTTCATGAATAATTCTGGTGCATGGATAATGTGAATGCAAAATTTATTTTATTGAGACATTCACGCATATGCATCATGTTGATATATTCAAGTCTTAGTCACGAGTTGACTAAGCGCCGAGGTCCCCGTCATGTTGATGACATAACGGGCTAAAGGTCCCCATACATGTGGAGTATGGGCAATTGGTCCCTGTACCAGGTGGTACAGACATGGGTGTGCATCGACGGATGCACACTCTGCATTACCGGTAAAATGCAAAAGAGAAAGAGATGAAGAGCTTTTTGATCATCTTGCATAGCATGATTTGACTATATGGTTGATGGATGGATTTGTGAAGTGATGTTTTTAAATGTATTTGTTTCTATCCATTATATTTGCTGAGTCGTTGGACTCACTCTTGCTGTTGTTCTGTTTTCTTTTAGGTACCATTTTGAGATCGGCATGCATGGGGAAAGGAACCGATTAGTATTGTTGCACCTTACACAGACTATCCACAATAGAAGAGGAAAGAAAATAAAAAGCTATTTGCCTGAGTTACTTAAGTAGCGAAGGATTATTTATTTGTCGGATTCAAATTGTAATAAAGGATTAAATATCTCATATGATGTTTCCCTTCTTTGTTTAATTGATTTAATTGTGAACGGTTTAGGAAAACTTAAACTATTCTGCTTAGGTTTTATTATATTCTTAATGTCATTCATTGCTTCTACCTATACTTGTTGCCATCCTTGTCTTGAGCCACATTACAGGGGAGGTTCTGCCGAAATTTTGTGCCTAGCATAGTTAGTTACTCTAGTCTTATCTCTAGATGAGTAGCATTCTGGGTCATTGCTTGACCGGGGTGTTACAGTTGGTATCAAAGCAGGCTTTAGGTCCGTGGTAATTAAAATATTAAATTGACACACTGATGCACAGTAGAATGGGATGGGTCAAGCATTGCATTCATGCTTTGACATGTTATATTGATGATTTATGTTATGAGATGATCTTGTATGATTATGTTTTGCTTTTATGACTGTTATGATTGAGAATAGTCATGATAAGAGGTAAAGGTTGTAGTGGTTGCCTTGGACATTGCTAGTTTATACCACTGATCGTGGTAAAGGGATAGTGATGCATTTACCTTGGGTAACTTGGTTGCAGATGTCGTGGGTAAGATTCTTAGAAAAGTGTTATCCTCCTCGAGTTGATTCTGGCCAATTCTTAGCTTATTGCGGTTAATCAATTTCTCTCGGGTTAGCGGTTTATTGCAGTTGTTGAGTGCCAATAGACCGCCAATTGTTCTTGAGATCAAATATTGTTTCTTTCTAATTAATGGGTTGTTTTGGCTGCTCGTGAGCAGTGCTTTTGGAGAGACTGGTATTTTTCGTGTTTGTTCCATCTTTCTTGCTGCAAAATATGACTCTTTTATTCGTTTGATATTTTGAAAAAAAACTTTATGTTGGAAGTTCGTTAACTTGTGGAAGCTTTGGTTCTAAGCATTTCTTTTGAGTTATTTCGACTATTGAAGTTTGATTTCTCCCTTTTCTAAAACAAAATGTTAAAACCCATTTGTGATGTTTTGTTGTGTTTAAGTAGGAGGTGCCAATTTGTAAATAATTGATAGGTTGTGAATCACCAAGTTGAAATGTTAGCGTGGTACATAATTAATTTCTACCAATATCCTTAGAAGTGAGGTTGATTAATATGATGTGGTCCTGTTGTAGTTTCTTGAAGAACTGTGGTTAAGAACTTGTCGATTCATGTGTAGAACTCATGCAGTTATTAAGGGATATGAAAAAAATAATTGTTTTGATTATTGTAGTTGTTTAAATTTCTCAACTTGTTGGATAGATTAGATTGATTGATCTTAAGTAATTAATCTGACCATTCGGGATGGTCAAGTAAGGAGTTGTTGGAATATTGCTCTAATAAGATTAACCTTTAATATGTCCTCTCTTTACATACTTGATGAGCATGTACAACTGCTAAATTTATGTAACTTTTGCCATGCTAAATTGTTGAAACATGTATAAAGAAATAGATGAAGATTTATGTATTAACTTGTGGAATCTTGTCTTATAAAGCTGGTATTATTGATGTTTAAAGTTATTTTGTTCTAATTTCTGAACAAAAGGTGGAAAATTGAATCCGTGCTCATAATTGTTTTTGCGATTGCAAAGCAGGGATATGATCATTAATGCTATGATGAGGAAAAATAATAATCAATTCTTGACAGTGATGACTAGAGTGCATTTAATTTTTGTTAAATTATAGTTGAGCATCAGTAAGAGTTAAATGTATGAAATCTAATAAGAGATTTATACTAGCATATTTTGTAAGGTTGTCATGTTCTAGTATTGTCTTGTTAAAGAGTTTGTTTTCAATATTATGGCTTGTGCTCTAGGTTTTTTCCTAGGTTAAGTAGTTAGAATCTTATTTAGATAATATGAACATGATGAAGTTATTTATGGTGTTCCTTTTGGAAGAATATGGAGTAAGAGGATATGATGATTCTCGCAAAGAATGTTTTATCTTGTTGTTAATACAATTGATAGCATATAGTTGTGGTTATGGTGTTGAATGCTTTACAAATGAAGGAATTTGTTAGTTTCATGTTACTAATTGAATTAAAGGGAGTGAGAATTACGGTTGGGATCTTTTGGACCTTATGACTTGTGTGATAGCCGAGGTTGCTTTGAATAAAGCGACGTGTTGAATGATCTTATTGGTTTTTATCTGAACCTTGTGTTGTGGTCTTCAAGCATCCTTTGTTGGAATTGGCGGGATGCTGTAAAAAAATATATATTTCCTGTTAAAAGAAAGAGTGTACTAGAAGTATTTGAGGTACAGATGATCTCATCCTGTGTTTTTTTCCAACCTCATTGCTGTTTATTTTTCTCTTGGCCTTATGGCTACTACAAATGATGGCAGTTTCTGTATGCTAAAATTTATTTCTTCTTACCTCTTCTTCTAAGAACAAGGAAATTGTTGTGGGTTGCGAAACCTTCTGTTGCGTGATGGCAACCGGATAGTGGTGGTCTAGTAGATGTTTTGTGGGAACCTTAATTATCATCGATGTTGTGATACTTTGGTTGATATATTATTTTTGTGGAATAATCCTGGGGTAGGATTTGATTTAAATAGAATGTCTGTCTTGAAGCCATATAATTTGTTGATGTTAAGAATCGAGTGTATGTTAATTGTGGAATAGCAGGATTTTCACCTGATGGTTTCCCTATCTTATACGGGAAGTTTGTTGTAGGAGTCTTGAAAGCTAAGTCTGGGTTTTACCTTTTATTATGCTAGAACCTTAGAGGCCCAATGTCTCTGTGTAGGAATAGTGGAACGGAGTGGATTCCAAATAGTGTGATGATCATGGATAACATACTTGAGGTGCAGTAAATGATAATGTGTGGGTGTGATAAGGATTTTGAGTTGATATCCTTAAGGGATTAACGATCATTAGGAATTATCTGTCAAAATAATTCCATTGGTCAAGGTTTTGGCTAGAGTATGATTTGTGGGGCCAGTAGAGTCTATCTACAATGGTGTAGATGATGTACTTAGTGGAGCTAATTGTTGAGGTGGCCAACTTGAGTTAAATGAGTTGGTGTGTTGAGCGATGATTTTGGAAATCCTTTGTTCGAGGAAGTTAAATTATTAAAGGTAATGGATTGGGAAATATTTGCTATCTCGAATAGGGAAACGCTCTCTTGATTCTTGTTAAGCTGTGTGTTTATGGCAGAGTTATCTGCAAATCGAGTTGTTTCATGTTGAGGCATTGTATTTTTCAGTTGAGGAAAAGAAAATGATTGTTTGATCCTTCGAGTGATTTTCACTCTTGGATTATGTGGGGTGGTTCTCCAATTGTCTACTTGGAAAGTGGAAAAAGGGGTTTGTGGTGAATCCTTTGGTTTGGATTGTGGTCCTTTGATGGGCAGCTGGTTGCTAGTGTGTTGCTTGAGAATCATTTATTCTTCTCTTGTTGGGTTCTATTTGTAAAAGATATCGTTGTGCTTCTAGTAGAATGATGTGAGTAGAATTTGTGGTCAAATTCTTTAAAATGGGTATATTGTGTTATCCCGAGAATATTTAATAAGAGAAAAGTGTTTTAAGAAAGAGGATGGTTTTAGAAAGCTGTCTTAGGTCCGGATTGGATCCAGAAAACAGTTGAGCGAGTGGCCTTGGTGAGGCAGAATCTGTTGGCCGCCCAGAGCAGGCAGAAAAGCTATGCGGATGTGAGAAGAAGGGACTTGAAATTCGAAGTGGGGGATCAGGTGCTCTTGAGAGTATCTCCCTCCAAAAGTGTGGTGAGGTTTGGTACCAAAGGGAAGCTTAGCCCGAGGTACATTGAACCTTTCACGATCCTAGCTCGAATCGAGAAGTTGGCATATCGTTTGGATCTTCCCGAGTCTATGCGCGGGGTGCATAACGTGATTCACGTGTCCATGTTGAGGAAGTACCTACGAGATCCGGAGCTTCATATTACACTGGAACCATTAATACGTGAACAAGATCTGTACTTCGAGTCCAAGCCAGTACGAATTCTGTAAAGATCAGAAAAGGCATTGAGGAATAAAACTCTAAAGTATGTCAAGGTGCTCTGGTCACAGCAGACCGAAAGGGAGGCCACTTGGGAATTGGAGTCTCGTATGCGTGAGCAATACCTGGAATTATTCACAACAGGTGCGTGTTTTATGATTAAGTTTTAGCTGTGATTAAAACCTTGGTGTAAGCATGGATAGAATTCGGGGTCGAATTCTGTTTAAGGGGGGTAGAATGTAATATCCCAATTTTAATTTCTGTTCTAGGGGGTTTTTTGAATATTTTTCGGCAACCTGGGCCTGGGCCAAGGCCCAAAGGAGAAACCACCTAAAGGGGGGAGAGACGCCCACCCCTCCAACCCTAGCCGCCCCATCCCCCTCCCTCCTGCCCTAGGCGCAGCCTTTCCCCCTTCCTGATGGGGACGGGGTCCCGACCTTCCAACAGGTTCTGGATAAGTTCGATTTGGTGGAGGCGCGACACAAATCGATCCGGCTTCCGAACAACACGTCCCGAACCCCGCAATCGCAGCACCACGTCTCCTCAGGTTATCAACCGTGCGCAGCCGGTTGACCTCGCCAAGAAGGCTAATCCTCGCCTGCGAATCGAAGAACACAAGCAAGAACAAGGAAGAACACAACGCAATTGCAGATGTATTGATTTAGCACTCAAAAATTGGGGTCTCACAAACCAATGAACGACGAAACTGTTCAAGATAGAATTAATCTAAGCAAAACCCAACCCTAATGGTGGGGGTGGAAGCTGTATATAAAGGAGTGAGGGGTGTGCAAAACCCCTGGACGCGCCCTAATGGGCTCCAACACGATACAAAGCCGAACAGCCCAAAATACGGTGGCGCAGCACCCTGACAGATTCTGAATGTCCACTTGTTTCAATGATTCCCGTTGACTCAGAAGGAATTTTGATATGGGACCAGAGCCATTGGAAAGGTCTCCTTCTCAGCTTTCCATACATATGTGGAACGTCCAAAACGGAGTCCGTATGCGTCCTGGGCGTCCGTTTTACTACAGGCTGGTCCTGAAGGCCGAGGCAGACGCGAACTCGAGTTGGACTGGGCCTCCGGCTTGACTTGGACGTCCTTGCTGGTCTTCTCCGCCTCCACACCTTTCTCCATGTACTTCATGACCCTCTCCAATGTTCCTAAGCAAGATAATATCATTAGGTAGCAATTTATTCTCAAAACTATAAAAAGGATCGCTTAAGAACGAGCTCACCTCTAGATTTAATTGTCGCATGCGAGCTCGGGTCATTGGACCTTGCATAACGGTTGGAGGATCAGCGGTTGCATCCGAAGGAGTGATGTCCTCATCACTTCCCCTGCCTTGTGCCACCCCAGGCTCTTCCCCCTGCTGTGTGCAGCGCCTTCCCCCTCCTCCCTGCAGGCGCAGCCCTTCCCCCTCCTCCCTGCAGTGCGTAGCTCCTTCCCTCTCCTCCCTATCTTGTGCGCCAAAGGAAGGGAAGAGGAAAGGAGAGAAAGGAAAAGGGGAAGAGGAAAAGAGAAGGAGTTCGTGGGGGTGTTCGTCGTGTTCTTCAGCAATTCGTCAAGGGTAATCCCTGTTTTTCCCCATTAGATGTATATTTTAGTTGTGGTAGCAATGTCGGTATTCTGGACTGCTAGGGTAGATTTCGTTCGACGGTTGTTTTGGGGTAGTTTCGTGGGGATTCAGATCTGGACTTCTCCTAGAGAGTTTTAGAGCACGTCGTTATGTTTCCATGAAGTGCTAGAAAGCGTCGATCGGACCTTTGTAGCCAAAGTTATGATTTTTCTTGTAAAGACTGTTCTGCAGATCGGGAGTTTTCTGTCAGATTTCGGTAGATTGGATTGGATGACTAGAAAACGGGAGAAACAGAGGATCTACATATTATGAAAGTTGTAGATAATTGTCATAGATTTCCAGGAAGGTCAAGAAATTATGATTCGGACACCCGGGCTGGAAGTTATGGCATTTTTAGTGCTCTGTCCAGAGAACCCGACGTGAACATTGATGTTTTAGAAAATTGGATGGTGCGGGTAGAAGATGGCCGAATCAGGGTGGCTCACCAACTAGGTTTAGTTAGATAATTTAGTTATCTTTCCAGAAAGGCAAAGAACACCCTATTCGGACTACTGTACCAATATTTATGAATTTGTGAATTTGACTATCCTCAAAGGGTAGCGGGATGACCTGTAGGATTTGGGAATTGGAACCAAGTTAGACGAATTCACTAGTTCGTGATTGTTTTTATTTGGGCAAAGGTCTGCTACTGTTATCTTAGCAAATATTATAATTGTTATTCAGGTGGAGGACGGATCCCAGAGGCGACACCTTCTACTCGTTCCCCGTTTTCTCGCGGTTAAGTCAAGTATAACGATGGTTTAAATTTGATAGTGTGGAATATCGATGTTGGATTCATATTATGAGCATATATATATGTGTCGTGGTTGTGGGAAGAGTGTATTGGTGCTTTTTATGGATGTTTACGATTTACAGTGTTCATGAATAATTCTGGTGCATGGATAATGTGAATGTAAAATTTATTTTATTGAGACATTCACGCATATGCATCATGTTGATATATTCAAGTCTTAGTCACGAGTTGACTAAGCGCTAAGGTCCCCGTCATGTTGATGACATAACGGGCTAAAGGTCCCCATACATGTGGAGTATGGGCAATTGGTCCCTGTACCAGGTGGTACAGGCATGGGTGTGCATCGACGGATGCACACTCTACATTACCGGTAAAATGCAAAAGAGAAAGAGATGAAGAGCTTTTTGATCATCTTACATAGCATGATTTGACTATATGGTTGATGGATGGATTTGTGAAGTGATGTTTTTAAATGTATTTGTTTCTATCCATTATATTTGCTGAGTCGTTGGACTCACTCTTGCTGTTGTTCTGTTTTCTTTTAGGTACCATTTTGAGATCGGCATGCATGGGGAAAGGAACCGATTAATATTGTTGCACCTTACACGGACTATCTACAATAGAATAGGAAAGAAAATAAAAAGCTATTTGCCTGAATTACTTAAGTAGCGAAGGATTATTTATTTGTCGGATTCAAATTGTAATAAAGGATTAAATATCTCATATGATGTTTCCCTTCTTTGTTTAATTGATTTAATTGTGAACGGTTTAGGAAAACTTAAACTATTCTGCTTAGGTTTTATTATATTCTTAATGTCATTCATTGCTTCTACCTATACTTGTTGCCATCCCTGTCGTGAGCCACATTACAGGGGAGGTTCTGCCGAAATTTTGTGCCTAGCATAGTTAGTTACTCTAGTCTTATCTCTAGATGAGTAGCATTCCGGGTCATTGCTTAACCGGGGTGTTACATAATGTGGCCGAATACGAAGCTTTGTTGCCTGGCATACGAGCTGCAAAAGTGCTCGAGATTCGATGACTACTCGTGACAGGAGACTCTAACTAGTCATGAATCAGGTAAAAAAAAAGAGTTTTCGTGCTCTAATTCAACCATCTCATTACTTGTCTAAGGTCAGAAATCTTGAAAAGCATTTTTTGGTTTCGAGATACAATATATCCATCGCAAGGATAATTTTCTCGCTGATTAGTTGGCTCAAATGGCTTCTTCACGATCACCAGTACCGAAAGGAGTATTCTTGGAATAGCTCCAGAAGCTATCTCTGGTGAAAAAACCAGAGACAACTCCTAATGAGCTTCTCTAGAATATGAAGATATATGTATAGTAACCATCTACGAGTATCTTTAGAATGGTACAATATCCGATGACGACCTCAAGACAGATCGTTTGTCCTGCAAAGCCAAAATGTATGCTTTGGTACAATACTCTATAAATGGAGTACTCAAGGGGCTCTCATGCGATGCTTTCTACAGCATGCTGATTGGAAAAGCCTTTTGACAAGGTTTTTATTAGCCAATAGCTCTAAATGACACTAAAGAGGTGGTTAAGAAATGTGTACAATGCCAGTTTGTAGCAGGCAAATATACCAACTGACTCAAGCTCCACAGACTATACCTTTATCTTAGCCTTTTATGACCTAGGGTCTCGACATCCTAGGACCGTTCCCAAAGGCACCAGAGAGCTTTAAATTCCTTTTTGTGGCTACTGACACGTTCACAAAATGGATTGAAACTGAACCGATAACTGGGATAACAATGGAAGCCGCTAAAAAGTTTACGATGAGAAGCATCATTACTCGATTTGGGGTATCAAGTCAAATAGTTACAGATAATGGTAATCAATTCTTGAGTGCAAAGTTTCAAGAATTTTGTGAAGAATTGGGAACAAGTTGTGCTATGCCCCTGTCACCTATTCTCAAAGCAATGGAGTGGTCAAAAGAGCGAATGGCCAAATAATGTAAGGAATTAAGACTCGGGTCTTTGACCAGCTTGTAAAGCCCTTAGGGGTTTAGGTCTAAGAATTACCTTTAGTGTTATGGGCAATTCGCACAACTCTTAGTCGGGCAACAGGCGAGACTCCCTTTTTCCTAGTTTTTGGGGTTGAAGCCATTCTTCTTCTAGAACTAAAGATTCGGTCAGCAAGGGTCGAGACATTCACTAACTCCAACTGAGAGCAACTTCGAACCTTAATCCGTTCGGCGGTCTACCAACAAGCCATGCGAAAATACTACGATCGTAAGTTGGTCCCACCCACTAGAAGGAACTACGTAGTGTTGTACTATTTTCAACTCTTGCTGTCAGCATAAAACAATTGAGTTCACTAAGGGAAGTTGAACCAATTTAAATAGGTTCACTGAGTGTTTATCCTGTTTTCATTTATGGCTTCGATTTGATTAACCTGGTCGAACAAAGGTAATGTCACCTAGTCAAAAACCTTTTCTTTCTACATGTGGTCGTACCCACTAGAAGAAACTTTCTAGCGTCGACCCATTCCTAATTTTTGCTACCAGAACATGACAATCGAAGTTGATAACGATAGTTGGATAAACTTATCTATTTTTCACAAACCTTGCTTCACCCTATTCACTTAGTTTCTTCATATAAACTAAGTAAATAGTTAGGGACTAGGATATAATTATTAATATAACTTCAATTCTTAGTCTTAATTTCACTTTCTTTTATTTCTTTATTGTCTTATGAGTACTAACTACTCAACAAGATGATTTTCAGGAAGAAGATTTAAATTTCATTAATAAAGGACTTATATTTACAAGTTTCCTTGTACAAACTACTCTGACGAAGGAGATCCAATCTGCATCTCCTCCACGACCTTCTAGCTAACTGGTTCTATTTCTTCGATTAGGTGGGCTGCCTTTACTTCAGAGCAGTTGAAGTCATGCTCGATTGGTTGAAGACTGAGGCTTTGGTCACATGCCTTGAGTTTTGCCAAGGCATAACTTACTATAGCTTAAACCACTTCTCGTAGAGAGTCAGCCTGGTTGGTCTTCAGAGTGGTTATAAGCTTCTCTAAAGCTCTAGCTTGTTCTCTAATTGTAATCATGTGAGCAGTCATGGTATCCTCAGATTGTTTAGAAGTGAAATGTTATCTTGAAGAATGATATTCATCGACTTTGTCTCCTCTTGACTTCAAGTTGAAGCTTCTACGAGTCGCTTTATTTCGACTACAGCAAATATAGTAAAGTTAGTCAGAAAAATACTTCCCAAAAGACTAGTTAGCAGAACTAGTCGTAGGTAAAGATTTCTTTACTTGCTTGTCGAGACTCAAGCTGCTCGACTTTATCTTTGTGCTGCTCTTCCAACAACCTGATCTTCTGGTCTTTTTCTCTGCGGAGATTATTCATTTTGACCTCTTTATCTATTAAAAGAAAAGAGTACATTCACATAGGATATATCCTTGGCTCCCGAATACATCCACATAGGATGTGCTCGTTTCTTTATAGGCTGATACGACGAGTGGTGAAATCTTTCACCACATGCCAGCCGGTAAGCCCCTTTTCCCTTAGGTCTTTGATGGCTTGGATGTAGGGGCTATTTGAGTAGGGTTCTTGGTGACTGAATTCCAGGAAGAGTTCTTCTCTACAACCTTCCCCACAAAGGAAAGGCTATCTTCACTAATCGTCTTCTAGTAAAACCGCTTTTTCTTCCAGTTTGACCATGACGACCAAGTAAACATCTGAATGTACTCCTCCGTCTTCCTATCGTGGAGCTTCAAACTACAGCTCCCAGCAATTATAGTTTGTCTGCTCATTTCATAGTAATACCAAAAGAGCTTGAGATCTAGAGCAATTCCCAGATAGGCCTCACACAAGTACATGAACACACCTAACACGATAAAGGAATTAGGAACTAGGTTCACCAATTCCACTCCAAAGTGCTCAAGTACGAGTGTGAGAAAGGGTTGAGCAGGAAGTCGAAGGCCACACTCACAATAGGCCCGGAACACCAGAATTTGTCCGATCTCCCTCGATGGCCAATGCTGTCCGATGGTTTCGATCCACTTCACAAATTTTTTTGAAAGGATCTTCTCAGCTGTGACCAAAGCCTTCATCTTCGTAGTCCTATGACAAATATGACAATCTGGAGATGCATGCTATAGATTAACATGAAGATCAATACGATCCAAGACAAAGGAATCAATAGCTTAGGATATTTTATCTCTTACCAATTTTAGAAAAAAAGGTTTGAAGACTGGATTTTAGGTTAGATGCCATACTATTAAGAGAGATCATGACTAGCAGCTTGACAGTATGTTCTTGTGTCATTTGGATCAATTTAGAATTACGCATGCACTTAGAATTTAATTTAAAAGACAACTACGTAATTTCCAAAAAAATCGGTAGTACCGGAGATTACATGGCAGTACTACCGCACTATGGTATGAACAAGAAGGAAGTGCAATACTAACACACCTCGGTTGGACCGATTTTTAGTTGGTGGTACGTATTATCTAGAAAGGTCCTTTTGGAGTATGTTTGCTTCTTTGAAAAAGGTAGTACCGGAGTTCATTTAGCGGTACTACCGCATTGCGATATGACCGTAGATCTTGAGCGATACAACCGCAAACTAGAAGGAATGAATCTAGATGGCGGTACGTTATTTCCAGAGAAGACCAAACTATGGGGGTCAGATCCCGCATGTGTCCTCTATACTAGTCCCATGATCAGTAGCTAGTACACACATTCACAGTATTGGGATCACATCCATACACATCGTGCATAAATAGGTTATATCAAAGGATGACATATAAGTGAGGCGTAAAAGAGTTATATACACATAGGGCCAACTGGCCAGAATAAACATCAGAGTTTTGAACAAAATACAACAGAAGTCTAAAAATAGAAGTATCCAGTGATTTGCCATCATAACCCGCAGGCAACGGACTAGAGTCAAACTCTAGTAAGAATCCTTGTCAAATTCCCCAGTGCCTAGAGCAAAATACGCATCGTCGGGCATGAAATCTTCATTCTCTGATCAACAACAAATTAAGCAAGGTTGAGTATATTGTGTACTCAACAAGACTTGTAGTGTATCGCAAATTTTACTTATATGCAAGGCTATCAAGAGATGAGGCTCTATACTAAGTTATTTTCAGCATGAAGCAGATTTCATTTAGCAATAAGTAATAATTTGCAAGCAGAATTGTAAAGACCATTTCACATATAATGAAATAACATTTGTATAACTTTGATAACATTAGTTCAAAACCATTCACAACCATCCTCGGTTGTGAGCATATCCATTCGTAGCCCTCCTTGGCTGTGATCATCACATAAATCTTGCCCATGGGCATGGCATATGGTAGTTTACTTGTCATCCCATATGTTTAGTGAAATAGTTTTGAAAACGAAGATTATACCCTTTGTAGCTACATCCAAGCTTGCTCATAACCGTGAGCATGGCTATTTAAATAGTTTTGATACTTTGCAGAGGTTGTACAGCTTCCCCACATGAGATAATCAATTATACTATCAGTAACTTCACGCTTCCTTTGGCGTGTGACGAAAGTTGATTATCTTGTAGCCTTTAGGTCATCTAATCCTATCCTTGCACTAGCCCGATAAACGTTGAATCTCTCTTAGGTACACCCCTAAGAGAGCATTCAAATCTTCACGTAGGTACACCCCTAAGCGAAGACCCTTACTTAGGTACACCCCTAAGTTGACATTCACCATTGTATTAGTAATCTTTAATCCTAACACCTTGGTGAAGGGAGCCCCTACGAGCAAGCCTTTACTCGTAATGCCCTTAATTTTTCTATGCCTTCAATAATGCAAGATTAGACTTAGACAACTTAATCGGCTAAATGCAAGAGCCCATATAGCACATGTGTTAGTACGGTGTGACGTAGATGAGTAGCAATAACATTCCGTCCTTAATTGACCAAGGCAAGAATCTCCCCCTATATACATGCGAGGTTCCTTCTCACATTTGACAGATTATCATATGACTCGCATGCGTCCAAAAACTAGGTTTTCATTTTGTTTTATACCAAACTAACAGAGGTTCCTCCTCCTGCCCAACATTTTAAAACCATCATGCGCACATGTAAACTTGTTCAAAAGTTCAGACTTAGCAAAACTAGTGTTTGGTTAAACATCTAGACCATATATCAATGTAATATTCCTAATTTGACAATATATGAATATTGTCTAAACCATGTCCTAGAGGCTACAACAGTGAGGGTACCAAATTTTCAAGAAAGGTTCAATGCATTTAAGTGGTTGTAACTACCTTTCCCACAGTATAGTAGTTTTTATGGAACATACACGCATGCATAGTAGATTTTGCAAACAATATACCATAATTGAAATATTGGGATCAACATGATCAAAAGGGGTGCTTGCCTCGCTATTGTTGTTCAAGAATGCTTTTGAAGTGTTCTCGGCGTTGTCTGGCGGGGTTGTCTATCCGATAATATCCAGATAAAAAAACATACAAGAGCCAACTAAATAGAGACAACCAAAGTATTTGCACAATCAAGGAGGTCACAATTTTAGAAGAATTTAGAGACAAAGACAACTAAATTTGGGGTTCATATCCAAATGGTATAAGTGTTTAAATTTGGCTCGGGTCAAATTATTGTTTTTTTGAGTGCTACAGTGTTTTTACGACTTCTGTTGCACTCGACAACTACAGTGACTTCACGACTACTATGGCTATCGGAAGTTACAGTAATATCTACGACTACGGTCTTGGTTCGGTTGCTATGGCGATTGCCACGACATGATCGCTACAGTGTTTGGATGGTTTGAGAACCGTTCCACCGACAACGTCGTTCGACTACACAGGACAAAATTAGTTGCTTACGACTACCGATCGGTACAAACACTTACGACTACCAACTGGGTTACGTGGCGTAAGACTAATGAACACATATTGCAAGTTTCGACTACTGACTTGCTTACTAGGACCTGTAGCTTACGACCAATCTAAAGTTTCATAGGACTGATGTATTGCTCCTACGACCAATTTGCTGCACTTACGACTTCTATTTGGGTACTATACATTTCGATTACCGACTTAGTTCTGTGGTTTATGACCATCTAACGCACTTACAACCAAGTCACTGTATCTTATGACTAATTTACTGCATGTACGACCGGTCTACTATTGCTTACCTTATGAACGATCTACAGCTATCGACAACTAGGGTTTACAACCACTAAGGCTTACGACCACGACTATCGCTATTGACAACTATGGTTCACGACCACTATCGCTGTCAACAACTGGGGTTTTAGATTACACGAGTGGTTGGAGATTACGACCACAGCAGTGCTCGAAGGCTCGTCATGACTACGGTTGAAGATTTCGACTACGCTATGGTTGAAGTGTTCGATTATGGTGTGGTTGAAGTTCTTGGCTTCACTGTGGTCGAAGTTATCGACTATACCATGGTCGAAGTTATCGACCAGACATGCGGTCGAAGCATTCAACTACTATGTGGTTGAAGTTTACGACTTCAACTTGTGTAGTTCTTTTTCTGACTTTCGACTGCCTACCACTTCCGACTATAACTTACGATTATGACTTACGATTACAATTTACGACTTCGACTATTTCAGTTCTCTCTTTCGACCATGGCTATTTCAGTCCATTTTTTTTACTACAGTTACCCAGTCCATCCGACTACGACTATTTTGGTTCATCATTGGCCTTGCTACTTTTAGTTCATGTTTTCGACTTCTAATTCTTTAGTTCAGTTCTCAGTTTCGATTGCCTAGTTCTCTTGACTTCTCCCACTATTCTACAAGAAAAAGGAGGAGATACGCTCACCAAAAACTAATATGGTTCATGGAAAAGGGCTAGCGTCAGAGGTCTCATCAGCGGTGAAGGGGTCCACTTCAACGACAGTTCTTTCGGCAGTAGTGTAGCTTCAAGGAAAGGAGTACGCATGAGCCTTCACACATGCATGCTGAGCTACGAGTGAAAGGAAGTGGAGATACAGCTCATCGGTGAGGTCTTACGATGGCGCTCCGGTCAGAGATGGTGTCGAGACCCGAATATGCAAATTCGGTCTCTCTGTGTAAACTGTACTAGTCTAGGATCAAGCTAGTACACACAGTTAAACATAGATGTAATCACAACCATACACACGATATAATAAAGGTAAAGCTCAAAGAAGTCAATAAAATATCAAAGGTACGACCTTATGGCCAAGCTTACAATATCTCTAGCCGGAAGGGCTTAAACAAAATAGCAGCAGAAATCCAAAATAAAGCGTAGCAGCCAATCGACAAGCCCACAGGCTATCGAGTGGAGAACGAAGCCGAATCCGTGAAGTCGTCGTAGTACTCGCCTTCTGGAACCTCCTGCTGATAGAACTCCTCCCCCTCAACAGAGCAACATAGGTGTAAAGCCATGAGTACATTGGTACTCAGCAAGTCGTTTGTAACAAATGAATGCAATATAATATGCAAGGCTTACCAATGGAAGGCTGAAAGGTTAATTTGCATGAAAGGCATTTCAATGTAAACATAATAAATAGTTTGAAGGCGACATTTAAAGGAAAACAATAATAATAAATAATCAAGGGAATAAATGAACAATAAACTCTTGTGAACACCAATCCACAAGCTAAGCCAACAGTGAACTCCCTTTCCACCTCCAACATAAACCACCAAGTCATAATTGAAAACACTAACCCTCGTGTGAAATCACCGAGCATTGTCCATGACCAAGGACGCGGCTATTCGAATAGTTTTACACTCTGCAGAGGTTGCACAACTGTACCCACACGATGTGATTAGTCTCGATCTCAGGAAATCACAACAAGGCCTTTACAATGCTCTACCTCAACCCAATCCTGCCCGCTAGGGTTTCGCATCACACCCCCCCTTGCGCCACATAATAATCAGCAACCATGTTCATCACAATGGCAGAATTGAATTGAAATATTACAAATTAATCAGCCAAGTCTATCCCATACTAGACATGTGGTTTGCACGTTTAAGCTCAGATCAATGCCGCACAAAGTTAAGTCCTTATCATTACCCAGGTAAGGCTACCACATCCCCCAAAGTGCATCTGCACTTCCCCCTTTACTGCACGATCACTCGCCCGAGTGCAAAACCAAGTTTGTAGGAGCAAGCCAACGTCACACCAATGACGTGGCACAATTTTGTTAAACGTGGCACCAACCACAGTTCCATAAATCATTAAGTCAAATTATTAATTAACATGTGATGATGAGACTATTCGTAAAATGAAGCAAGGCTAAGCAGTCTAACCGCACCAACCCATGTGACAGATAATCTAGCATTACTAGTAAATTTCCCAACCTATGGTGACAATGGCATCGTGGCATTCCAAAATATCAAGGAGGGATAAACTTAATCGGGATGATAGCTACCAGTTCAAGGGTTTGAATAAAAATAGCGATGCAATGTAATTTAAAACAAAATAAATAAATAGTAGATTGCAAACTGGGTTCAACATGATCAAAGGACACGACTTGCCTTGGTTATGCTCAGTGGGGTACTCCTGGTCTTCGGGCGCGAAACCTGCTCCTCCGGAATCCGAATCTAGCGAGAGGGAAAACGACCGAAACCAAAGAAACACATAAAATGATAAGTAATGAACTCCAAAAATCACAAAACTAGAACCAATAGCTAGAGCTCGATTTTAGATGAATTTAGAAAAAAGAACGGGGTCAATCGGAGCTAAGACGGAGGAGAACGGGCTCTCGGAAAATAAATCAGAAAATAAATCAGGAAAAATCGGAAAACCTACTGTGCTGTGAACCCAATCCACGGAATCACCGGTCTACCGTGAACCCGACGCACGGAACAGTGCACGCGGGGCGGGGCTGCTGACGCGGCGGCTAGGGCTGACGTGGCAGCAGCATATGCTGCCACGTGTCACCCGGCTGACGTGGTAGCTGACGTGGCTGCCACGTGGCTCGGGGGACGGCTCAAAGCTGACGTGGCATGTCCACGTGGCATGCCACGTCAGCTAGGGCTGACGTGGCCTAGGGCTGACGCGGCCAGGCGCGGGCGCAGCGGCGGCGGCTCGATCCGACGGCTGGGGACGCGGCACACGGCGCGATCGAGCCTCGGCCGACCGGATCACGGCGAGATCGAGCGGCGCGGCGTGGGGATAGTGGCGATGACCGACGCGTGGCGGCGCGCAGCGCGCGGCGCCGCGCGGACGCGGCGCGAGGCGAGGCGGGGCGCGCCGGCGGATACGACGGCGAGGCGGCGACGCGTGGCGCCGCACGCTGGTGCCGCGTTCCGATCTTGGGCGACGCAGCGGAGATGGAGCGGCCGGTGCGATGGCGGGCGGATCGCCGTGCGTGGTGGGCACGTGGCACGAGGCGCGCGGATGCGGGCGCGCGCGCGCGCGCGCGAGGCCGGGCGAAGAAGAGGCGCGCTCGCGCGCGCGGGCGACGGAGGCGACGCAGCGGGCGAGGAGCAGCGTGGAGGGGCTCATCGGCGGGGTTCGGCGACGGCTGGTGCTCCACCGACCTCGGGCGACGGCGGAGACACGGCACGGGCGACGGCGGAGTAACTCCGGCGACGGCGCGGGCGCGAGAACGGGCGAGGGGCGGCGGCGGCGAGTTCGAACGATGGGCACGCGAACCGAGGGATGAGCGGCGTTAAAAGCACGCGAACCGAGGGTGTTCGATTCGGAGACGGTCGCGGGCGCAACGCGAACGCGGTTTGACTGCTAGGATTAAGCCACGCGAGCGCATCCGACGGCGGAGATCAGACGCGGGCGCGACCGGTTAGGGTTAGGGTTTACGCGCGTGAGCGGGAGGCAGACGGCTGGGATCAAGCCACGACGCGGGATCGGGCAACTGAGGGAGGCACGAGGCGCGGGTGCGAGGGCGCGGCTGATGCCGCCGCGTGTCGACGCGGATGCACGACGCGTGGCGGTCAGCGAGATCGGGCGGCGGGAAGCGGGTGAGGGCGGGAAGGAGTACGGCGGCGGCGGGACACGGGTGGATGGCCGACGCGTGGAGGGAGGGTGGATCGGGCGGTGGTGGATTTTCCCTTTTCTTTTCTTTTTTCAGAAATTCAAATAAACTTCTAAAAGCTTTAGAAAATAGCAAATAAATCCCAAAAATTCACCAAAAATACCAGAAAATTCCTTGAGACCTAAAGAATCCAAATAATGTATTTCCAGCTTATGTTAATGTTTATTTTAATCATATTAAATCTTTGAAAATTCTAAAAATTCATTTGAAGCTTGAATTAAATTCAAAAAATTCTGGAAAATTCATTTTTAAAATCCTGGCTTCAAAAATTGCAGAAAAACAGGATGTTACAAACCTTACCCCCTTAAATGAGATCTCGACCCCGAGATCTGGGCCAACTAAGAGAATAGGTTCGGGAACTCCACTCTGAGATCCTCCTCGCGCTCCCAGGTGGCTTCCTTCTTGGAATGGTTGCTCCACTGCACCTTGCAAAAATGGACCACTTTATTCCGAGTGACTCGCTCTGACACTTCCAAGACTTTGACTGGATGCTCCTTGTATGACAGATCCTCCTGTAGGTCAACGGCCTCAACTGGCTCAACCTCCTCGCACACTGCAGTACTTCTTCACCGGGACACATGGAAGACGCCATGTACCCCATCAAGGACGCAGTAGCTCCAACTGATAAGCAACCTCTCCCCTGTGTTTCAGAATCCTGAACGGACCAACATACCTTGGCGCAAGCTTCCCTTTTAGCTGAAACCTCTTCACACCCTTGAATGGTGTGATCCTGAGATACACAAAATCATCTGGCTCAAAACTCAGCTCTCGACGTCTGGTATCTGCATAACTCTTCTGTCTGGCTTGGGCAGTTTTCAACCTTTCCTGTATCAAACGGACCTTTTCCTCGGCTTCTTTCAAATAGTCTGGACCAAAATCCTGACCTTCCCCCGTCTCTTTCCAATTGAGAGGGGTTCTACATTTCCTGCCGTACAATGCCTCAAATGGTGACATCTGCAAACTGGCCTGATAGCTGTTGTTGTACGAGAACTCCGCAAAAGGCAAAGAACTGTCCCACTTGGACCCATAATCCAGTACACATGCCCTCAACATGTCCTCCAAAATCTGATTTACTCGCTCTGTCTGACCATCTGTCTCGGGGTGATAAGCTGTACTGAAATTCAGGTGAGTTCCCATAGCCTTATGGAAACTACCCCAAAAACGGGAGGTGAACTGCGAACCACGATCTGACACAATCTTCTTGGGCACACCATGCAAACTGACAATCCTGGACATATATAGCTCTACTAGTCTGTCACCACTGTAGGTTGTCTTAACTGGAATGAAATGAGCAACCTTGGTCAATCGATCCACGATGACCCAAATCGAATCATACCCCTCTTTGGTCTTAGGCAGATCGACTATGAAGTCCATACCAATCTCTTCCCACTTCCACTCAGGGACTTTCAATGGCTGCAACAAGCTTGCTGGTCTCTGATGCTCTGCCTTTACTCTCTAGCAAACATCACAAAGGGCCACATACTCAGCGATCTCACGCTTCATGCTTGGCCACCAATACTTATCCTTAATGTCCTGGTACATCTTGGTACTGCCTGGATGAATCGAATACAACGACTCATGAGCCTCTTTTAACAACACATCCTTTAGCTCCTGCTTATTGGGTACACACAAACGCTGCTTAAACCACAAGGTTCCTTGGTCATCCAATATAAACCCTGACTCTTTTCCTTCACTCAAGTTTTTCCTGATCCACTGAAAAACTTCATCATCTGGCTGAGCCTTACGAATCTGACCATCCAAAGTAGGCTGCAACTCTATAGCTGCCAAAAATCCTGGCTCAACCAACTCAAGGCTAAGCTTCTGAAATTCCTCATGCAATGCTGGCTGACCCTCTCAAACCATTACTGAATTGCAGTATACCTTTCTGCTCAAGGCATCTGCAACTACATTGGCCTTTCCAAGATGATAATGTATACCAACATTATAATCCTTGATTAGCTCCAACCACCTCCTCTGCCTGAGGTTAAGCTCGGATTGGGTAAAGATGTACTTCAGACTCTTATGATCCGTGTAAACCTCACATCTATTACCCATCAGATAATGACGCCAGATCTTCAAAGCATGCACTACGGCTGCTAGCTCCAAGTCATGAGTAGGGTAGTTCTCCTCATGCGGTCTCAACTGGCGTGAGGCATAGGCTACCACTCTCTTTTCTCGCATCAAGACACAACCCAAACCTTTGCGAGAGGCATCGCAATAAATCTCAAAATCCTTGTTTATATCAGGCAACAGAAGCACTGGGGCTGTGGTCAAACTCTCCTTAAGTCTCTGGAAACTTTTCTCACACTCTGGCGTCCAAGTGAATTTCTTTTCCTTTTTAAGCAACTGCGTGAGGGGTCTGGCTACACTGGACAATCCCTCAATGAAGCGACGATAATATCCTGCCATACCCAGGAAACTCCTGACCTGGGTAACTGAAGTGGGCGACTGCCAATCCAACACACCACTCACCTTTCCAGGGTCAACTGCGACTCCTTCTGCTGTCAACACATGTCCTAGGAAGGCGACTTTCTTCATCCAAAACTCACATTTGCTGAACTTAGCATACAACTGATTATCCCTCAACTTCTGTAATGCCAATCTCAGGTGCTCCTCATGCTCTCTCTCATCCTTGGAGTAAATCAAAATGTCGTCGATGAACACAACGACAAACTTGTCCAAATACTCCATGAACACCTTATTCATCAAATACATGAAGTAAGCTGGGGCGTTGGTCAAGCCAAAAGACATCACTGTGAACTCGTATAGACCATAACGAGTCGAGAAGGCTGTCTTGGGTATGTCCTCCTTGCGAATCCTCATCTGATGATATCCTGACCTCAAGTCAATCTTGGAGAAAACTCCTGCTCCCTTAAGCTGATCAAACATGTCATCAATCCTGGGCAGAGGGTACTTATTCTTGACGGTGACCTCATTAAGTGCTCTGTAGTCTACGCACATGCGCTGACTTCCATCCTTCTTCTTGACAAACAGTACTGGCGCTCCCCAAGGGGACGAACTCGGTCTGATGTAGCCCTTATCCAAAAGCTCCTGAATTTGCTTCTTCAACTCCGCTAGATCATTAGCTGGCATCCGATAGGGTCTCTTGGAAATCGGAGCGGTACCTGGTACCAGCTCGATCAGAAACTCAACCTCTCTCTCCGGTGGCATACCTGGAAGGTCATCTGGAAACACATCAGGGTACTCCCTAACAACCGGTACATCCTCCAACTGGATCACCTTGCTCTAGCAAACCATGACTGACTCTGGCTGACACTCGTTGGCTGCGAAACGCACCTTAACCCCATCTGAATTGGTTAAGGTTATCGCTCGCTCCTACGCCTAATATCGCTGCTACTGGCCAATCTATTCCCAAGATCACATCTAGGACCGTGATATCCAACAGATCGTCGGCCCCAACTCAACTCCCGAATGGTTATCCTAACTCTGGACAACCTAGATTGGATCTCAACTCGGAACCGGGGGATTGGATTAAAAGAACAGATCCAAGAGCAATAGTTTTCAATTGTTGCTTTAAAGCAAAACTCCGAGAAACAAACGAATGCGAGGCTCTAGAATCAAACAAAACGGTAGCAGGAACTGAATGTACTAGAAACGTACTGATCACAACATCCGGGCTGCTCGGCGCCCTCTCGCGGTGACGTGGTTCACCCGACCTCTCACCACCGGCGTCCGCCGCCTGTCCCGATGCCGGGGTGCTCGCCCCGCTCCCGGGTAGGAGTCCAACCGGTGTGGCTCCCAAGTCGGGCGAATCGTGTCGGGCTCGTCTCGAGGGCACTTGCTAGCATAGTGTCCCACCTCGTGACACTTGAAGCAAGTGACGGACGCTGCTGAATTATTGCTCTTCTGCTGCTGCTGACCACTGGAACCACCCGAACGCCGCCCCGATCAAATCGCGAGGCGCCCGAGCCGGGTCCCAAATCGACGATCGCTGCTGCTGCTGCTGCTGCTGAGGCACCCGTGCAGGCTGGTAGGAACCAAAACGGGGTCTCTGCTGCTGGTGTGACTGCGATTCCTGCTGGATCATCCTCCTCTTGCGAGACTCCTCGAGCTCGCGACGACTCTCCTCAATGAGAATAGTCTTATCCACCAACTGCTGGAAACTGGCATAGTCGTTGCCTACGACCTGCACCTTCAACGCTGGGTTAAGCCCTTCTTGAACCTCTTCTGGCGAGCTGCATCTGTGGCTACGTCCTCTGGTGCGTAGTGAGCCAACTGAGTGAATTTATTGAGATATTCACTCACTGACAGATTCCTCTGCTGGAAGTCCCAAAACTCCTCCTTCTTCGTATCGACCACACCATCCAAGACGTGGGCGTTATGAAAGGCCTTGGCAAACTCCTTCCAAGTGATTCTATTCTGGTTTTCATGGGCGGCACAGAAATTCTCCCACCACTCTGCTGCTGGTCCCTCAAGCTGATGTGCTGCATATAATACCTTCTCCCTGTCAGTGCATTGAGCCAAGTTCAGTTTCTTCTCAACTGAACGGATCCAATTGTCGGCCTCCAACGGCTCCACGGACTGGAGAAAACAGGCGGTCTCGTCCTCATGAACTCTGCATAGTTGGACTGCTGACGAGGTGCCGTGGTGGTACCGCCTCTGGTGCCGACGCAGATCATCACGCATCGCATACTCGCATCATAGTCCGCATCATCCGAGTCCGCCACCAAAACCGATCGATGGCGGGGTCCAAGGTAGGTGGCACTGCTCGCAAAG
Organism: Melocanna baccifera; assembly: GCA_036346265.1. NCBI lineage: Eukaryota > Viridiplantae > Streptophyta > Magnoliopsida > Poales > Poaceae > Melocanna > Melocanna baccifera. Next base: position 2,371,350 of record CM070700.1, read on the forward strand.
ATCTGCGCTCTGGATCTGGTTCGCTGGCCGCGCCCGAGGAAGTCCTCGTATCAACCATCTTGCTCAAAAGAAAGCAATCACGATCGACCAAAGGTAAAAGACGAGAGGAAAAGCATAGATAAGAGGTAAATACGTCTAAGGGGGATTTGCTAATGGAAACCTGCTCTAAACAGACACTTAGCCAAAAAGGCTAACAACAAAACTGAGCAAAAATAAATTCCATTAAAAGATTGACATGAGTGCAATATAATGCTTTTAGGGCAGTATTTGCAGTTCACATCACACACAACTACAAATAAAAACCAACGTGTCTACTTGCGCTATCTAATCTGAAGGCTCCCACTCGGGTCCTGACAAATAGGGCACAACACTATCGTCCTCTGAATCGCTGTAGACAACCCACGAGTTGCGGACCGCGCGCATCGCTCTCTCGTCTCGAATCGAATCGGATCGGGGAATAGCCAAAGATACGCTCGACGATCACCGGTGACACGACGTCTCGGTCCGGGGCTTGGCGATGTAGGCGACGGTAGAGGTATCGCGATCGCGCCGGGGCTCCTCCTCGATCGGCTCGTAGTCTCGGGCGACCCGCATCGCTCCTTGAACTTTCGGATGAGTCTGGCCATGTTGATCTTGTATAGCTTGCAAAGGCGACGGATGGCCTTGTGCGCAACTCCTTGTACTGACATCTCTCCACTGGCTCCGGCGTTCTTCAAACTGTGATGTAAAACTTGCTTGCCGACTCGGGTGGTGAAGTACAGCCTGCTGATGCTTCCAATGCGTTGTCCTTTGTGCTTCTCGTCTTTGGTGAGGTAGACAGGCAATCTCTTCATTTCGAGGCTCCGCAACAGAACACGTAGAAGTGATCTCCATCCTCCTGTCGGGCTGTAAGAAGCTTGGGACATCTAATGCATTTATAAAGGAAAGATCAGTTTATAACTTTGTGAAAATAAATTTTTGCAAGAATGGGGCGAGAGATAAGAATCCTTAAGAATGAGGTAAGAAGATAGAGATATTACTAAACATCAAGTTTAGTTGATTTGATTTAGAAAATAAATTTTTCGGCTACGACCATTCTAACTAGAGCTTCGTCCTACAGTCGATATGGCTCTGATACCATCTCTGTCGAGACCCGAATATGCAAATTCGGTCTCTCTGTGTAAACTGTACTAGTCTAGAATCAAGCTAGTACACACAGTTAAATATAGATGTAATCACAACGATACACACGATATAATAAAGGTAAAGCTCAAAGATGTCAATAAAATATCAAAGGTACGACCTTATGGCTAAGCTTACAATATCTCTAGCCGGAAGGGTTTAAACAAAATAGCAGCGGAAATCCAAAATAAAGCGTAGCAGCCAATCGACAAGCCCACAGGCTATCGAGTGGAGAACGAAGCCGAATCCGTGAAGTCGTCGTAGTACTCGCCTTCTGGAACCTCCTGCTGATAGAACTCCTCCCCCTCAACAGAGCAAAATAGGTGTAAAGCCATGAGTACATTGGTACTCAGCAAGTCGTTTGTAACAAATGAATGCAATATAATATGCAAGGCTTACCAATGGAAGGCTGAAAGGTTAATTTGCATGAAAGGCATTTCAATGTAAACATAATAAATAGTTTGAAGGCGACATTTAAAGGAAAACAATAATAATAAATAATCAAGGGAATAAATGAACAATAAACTCTTGTGAACACCAATCCACAAGCTAAGCCAACAGTGAACTCCCTGTCCACCTCCAACATAAACCACCAAGTCATAATTGAAAACACTAACCCTCGTGTGAAATCACCGAGCATTGTCCATGACCGAGGACGCGGCTATTCGAATAGTTTTACACTCTGCAGAGGTTACACAACTGTACCCACATGATGTGATTAGCCTCGATCTCAGGAAATCACAACAAGGCCTTTACAATGCTCTACCTCAACCCAATCCTGCCCGCTAGGGTTTCGTATCACACCTCCCCTTGCGCTACATGGAAATCAGCAACCATATTCATCATAATGGTAGAATTGAATTGAAATATTACAAATTAATCAGCCAGGTCTATCCCATACTAGACATGTGGTTTGCACGTTTAAGCTCAGATCAATGGCAATGGCATCGTGGTTGGTGCCAAAGAAACACATAAAATGATAAGTAAATGAACTCCAAAAATCACAAAACTAGAACCAACAGCTAGAGCTCGATTTTAGATGAATTTAGAAAAAAGAACGGGGTCAATCAGAGCTAGGACGGAGGAGAACGGGCTCTCGGAAAATAAATCAGAAAATAAATCGGGAAAAATCGGAAAACCTACTGTGCTGTGAACCCGGTCCACGGAATCACCGGCCTACCGTGAACCCGGCGCACAGAATAGTGCACGCGGGGCGGGCCTGCTGACGCGGCGGCTAGGGCTGACGTGGCAGCGGCATATGCTGCCACGTGTCACCCGGCTGACGTGGCTGCCACGTGGCTCGGGGGACGGCTCAAAGCTGACGTGGCGCTGATGTGGCATGTCCACGTGGTATGCCACGTCAGCTAGGGCTAGCTGACGTGGCCTAGGGCTGACGCGGCCAGGCGCGGGCGCAGCGGCGGCGGCTCGATCCGACGACTGGGGACGTGGCACGCGGCGCGATCGAGCCTCGGCCGACCGATCAGCGGCGAGATCGGCGCGCGCGCGGGACGAGTGGCGATGACCGGCCGCGCGCGACGCGGCGCGAGGCGAGGCGAGGGCGCGCGGCGGGATCCAACGGCGACGCGGCGACGCGTGGCGCGCCCTGGTGCTTCGCGGCTCCGATCTTGGGCGACGGCGGAGATGGAGTGTTCGGTGCGGTAGCGGGCGGATCGCCGACGCGTGGCGTGCACGCGCGCGAGGCGCCACGGTGCGGCGCGCCCGAGGCCGGGCGAGCGAAGAGGCGCGGCATCGGCGATGCGGCGACGCGGGCGGCAGCGGCGAGGACGGCGTGGAGGCTCACCGCGGGTTCGGCGACGGCGGTGCTCCGGCGACCTCGGGCGACGGCGGAGTAACTCCGGCGGCGGCGCGGGCGCGAGAACGGGCGAGGGGTGGCGGCGGCGAGTTCGAGCGACGGGCACGCGAACCGAGGGATGAGCGGCGTTAAAAGCACGCGAACCGAGGGGTTCGATTCGGAGACGGTCACGGGCGCAACGCGAACGCGGTTTGACGGTTAGGATTAAGCCACGCGAGCGCATCCGACGGCGGAGATCGGACGCGGGCGCGACCGATTAGGGTTAGGGTTTACGCGCGCGAGCGGGAGGCGGACGGCTGGGATCAAGGCACAACGCGGGATCGGGCGGCTGAGGGAGGCACGAGGCGCGGGCGCGAGGGCGCGGCTGATGCCGCCGCGTGGAGGGAGGGTGGCGGTCGGCGAGATCGGGCGGCGGGAAGCGTTTGAGGGCGGGAAGGAATACGGCGGCGGCGGGACGCGGGTGGATGGCCGACGCATGGAGGGAGGGTGGATCGGGCGGCGGTGGATTTTCCCTTTTCTTTTCATTTTCCAGAAATTCAAATAAACTTCTAAAAGCTCTAGAAAATAGCAAATAAATCCCAAAAATTCACCAAAAATACCAGAAAATTTCTTGAGACCTGAAGAATCTAAATAAAATATGTCCAGCTTATGTTAATGTTTATTTTAATCATATTAAATCTTTAAAAATTCTAAAAATTCATTTGAAGCTTGAATTAATTTCAGAAAATTCTGGAAAATTTATTTTTAAAATCCTGGCTTCAAAAATTGTAGAAAAATAGGATGTTACAGATGGAGAGGAAGGACTAGATGAATGATCCTTCGAGCAATGCGCTATACAGAGAGTCAGACGAGTAAGAAGTGTGCTCAAGGAAGAGGGAGGATCCCTGTGACGGAGTCTTGGGAGGAGAGAATCTCACTCGAGAAGATGTGAGCGGCTCAGTGTTCACCATCTTCAGAGTAGCTTAGTGTTCACCATCTTTAGAGCAGAGAAAGAACAACCACTAGTGAAATTGAGAAGCAAGGCATAATTTGGGGAGCCAGTTGTAACATCCTATTTTTTTGAAGATTTTAAAGCCCTACTTTTAAAAATAAATTTTTGAAATTTTTCTGGAATTTCATCAAGCTTAATTTGAATTTTTAGAAATTAAAATGATTTAATATGATTAAAATAAATATTAAGATAATCTAAAAATATTTTATTTGAATTTCTCATGTCTCAAGGAAATTTTTGGTATTTTTGGTGAATTTTCTGGATTTATTTGCTATTTTCTAGAGCTTTTGGGAAGTATTTGTATTTGCAGAAAAAGAAAAGTGGGAAAACCCCCTAAAGCCGTGTGAGCCAAATTCCCTCGGCCCACTCTCTGCCACACATTGGCCCCTCACTGCACCACGCATCTGCACCGGCCTCGGCCCGGCCCACCTCCTTCGGTCACGCCCGTACCCGCCCCCGCTCCGCTCCTCGCCGTCCGATCCTCGCCCCGTGCCACCGTTGCACATCCCGCACCCCGTCCGGACTCGCATCACAGCTGTTCGATCTGCCACATGTTGGCCTCCCCGTCTTTGTCTCCGATCGGAAGTCGCCGCTGCCGTGTCCGCGCCGAACCCGGCCTCCGTTCGCATGCTTTCAAGCACCGCCGCGATCACCACCTCCACTCCTCCGAGCGCCACCGCCTCCCACACCTCGTGCCGCCAACCCCGCCACTGTCGCCGTTACTCCTCGCCGCCCCGCCGTGTGCCGCCGTCTCCTCTCGCCGCCGGAACCATCCTCGCTGTCAAGCCTCGCCGCTGGCCACCCCGACTTCCTCATCGGTGAGTTTTGCGTCGCCCGTCGAAGTGTCCCCGCGGCCGTGCCGACGTTAGAACCCCGCCGTCGGACACGCCCTCATCGCCGGAGACCCCGCGTCGCCCGAACCGCCACCCGCACGCTTCGCACCATGCCTCGGTAGTCGTGCCCACATCCGCGCCGCGCTCGCGTCCGCGCCTCGCACCATGCACCCGGGTCGCTTCACGCGTCGGGCGACCACACATCAGCAATCCAGCGTCCCCGCTGCCCGATCACAACCGCCGATCTAGATCTGAGCCAACGGTCTGGATCTTGCCGCGTGTCACACTCCCGACCGTCCGATCCTGCCGCCTCCGCCGCACCCGACCGAGCCACATCAGCCCTAGCTACGTCAGCCCTACCGCCACGTCAGTGCCACGTGTCATGCCACGTCAGTAAAACCTGACCCCCGGTGCCACATCAGTGCCACGTGTCGGCACCCCAGTCTGCCACGTTAGCCCTAACCCGACACATCAGCACCTCACACATTATTCCATCAACCCGGTCCACCGTGCACCCTTCCCTTCCGTGCACCGACAGCACAGTATAATTTCTGATTTTTTATGATTTTCTTTAGAATTAATTTTCTGAGAGCCCGTTCTCCTCCATCCTAGCTCTGATTGACCCCGTTCTTTTTCTAAATTCATCTAACATCGAGCTCTATCTTTTGGTTCTAGTTTTAAGGTTTTTGGAGTTCTTTTGTTTATTATTTTATGTGATTTTATTGTTTCAATCGCTTTCTCTCGTTAGATTCCGATTCCGGAGGAGCAGGAGCGACGCCAAAAGACCCCGAGTACCTCGTTGAGCATAACCAAGGCAAGTCATAACCTTTGATCAAGTTGAACCTTATTTTCAATCGATTATTTAATTACTTTATTTTAAATTACATTGCATCGGTAGTTCTACAACCTCTTTGTAATTGGTAGTTATTGTCCCGATTGATTACCCCCTCCTTGATAACTTTGAATGCCATGATGCCATTGTCACCATAGGTTGAAAAACTTAGTAGTGATGCTATACTAGATATCACATGGGTGGTACGATTAGAATGCCTAACTTTGCTTATTTTATGAAAGGATTTATCATCGTATGTGAATACTTAACTTGACTTAATGAAATATGGAACCGTGGTTGGTGCCACAATTATTAAAATTTGTGCCATGACATTGGTGTGTCATTGGCGTGGTTATACAAACTTAGTTTTTCACTCGGGTGAGTTATCGTGTAGTAAAGGGGAAAGTGCAGGTTCACTTCGTGGGATGTGGCAGTCTCGCCCGGGTAAATTTAAGGACTTCACTTTGTGCGCCATTGATCTGAGCTTTACCGTGCAAACCACATGTCTAGTATGGGATATACCTGGCTGATTAATTTGGGATATTTCAACTTTAATCTCGCCATTGTGATGAATATGGTTGCTGATTTCCATGTCGTACAAGGAGGGGTGTGATGCGAAACCCTAGCGGGCGGGATTGGATTGGAATTGAACTTTGTAAAGGGCTTGTTGTGATTTCCTTAGATCGAGGTTAATCATATCGTGTGGGTACAGTTGTGCAACCTCTGCAGAGTAAAAAACTATTCGAATAACCGCGTCCTCAGTTATGGACAATGCTCGGTGATTTTACACGAGGGTTAGCGATTTCATATAAACTTATGGTCTATGGTTGAAAAGTGAATGGGTAGTTCACTGTTGGCTTAGCTTGTGGATGGGAGGTCCACAAGTGGTTTAATTTCAAATCCATTGATTGTTTATTATTGTTTACCATTAAAGTTCGCTTTCAATCTATTTATCATAATTATCTTGAAATGCTATTTTATGCAAATTAACCTTTCAGCCCTCCATTGGTACGCCTTGCATATTATATTGCATTCTTTTGTTACAAACGACTTGCTGAGTACCAATGTACTCATGGTTTTATGCCTATGTTGCTCAGTTGAGGAGGAAGAATATTACCAGCAGGAGGTACCAGAGGAGAGTACTTCGATAACTTCATGGATTAGGATTTCGCTCCCCCAGTCGATTGCCTGTGGGCATGTCAAATGGCTACTACGCTTATTTTGTTCTTTTCGCTGTTAGACTTTAAGCTCTTTGGGCTAGTGATATTGTAAGCTTGGCCATAAGGTCGTACTTTGGATGTTTATCGATAGTTGAGTTTTATCCTTTTTTTAGCGTGTGTATGGTCGGTATTACATTTATGTTTGACTGTGTCCACTAGCGTAATCTGAACTAGTGTAGTATATACAGAGAGTCTGAATTTGCATATTCAGGTCTTGACACTGGTTCAATTCATTTAGGCTTTCCTCAACGAGGACTAGTGATGATCGACGAGTCTTCGATACCATGTCAAAACATCGTGTGTCTTTATTTGGTTATTTCTTTGTTTCTACTATTAAACACTTATATTTCTAGCAATTGCAATTGTCATATTTAAGTTGAGCTAGAACTACATTTGTAGAGTCTTGCATTGTGATGCCTTAACTTTACTAGAATTAAATATGTACTCTTGCATTGCAATAGAAATCTTGCTTAACTCTAAATTTATAAAAATTAGTTTTAGAAAGAAAGAATTGTTAGAATCTCCTATTCTCCCCCCTCTCTAGTCAATTATTCTTGATCTTACAACTTGTAGTCATTTTCTCTTGGAGGTTGGTTTGGATTTGGAAGAAACCAATGGGAGAAGATGGCTTCGTTGGCGGCGGAAAACTCGAAGGGCAATGGAGAAGAAGAGGGAAGTAAGAATATCGAAGGTTAACCCACGGTAAGTTTTGGTGGCCGTATGAGTCAGATACTAATCTCAGGAACTCAATTGTTATTACTTCTTCAGGAAGCGCTCTAATGGACAGATCGGTGAAAGTCGATTGGAATTCTTAAATTACTTTGTTCGAAACCAGCGTGTCTTTACAACTCAAATGAAATTATGTTCTTAACCAAGTCAACTTCTAGTCAAATTAAGTAGAAAAGGCTTTGCTTTCGATATTCATTCATCTACGAGTTCTCTTTTTTAAGTAAGTTATTTTCACTTAAAGTTGGGATTCTAGATGACGAGGATATAATAATCATCAAATTATTTTCTATCTATAAATAGTATAATTGCGTCATTATATTCTTTGTGTATACCCTTTATTCGTATGGGAAAGGTTTAGCCAAGTGGTCGTAAGCCCTTCTACGACCACCATATGGTCATGAGTTTTTCCATGACCGCTTCATGGTCATAAACTCTCCAACGAACATGATATAGTTGTAAATCATTCTGCGACCACCCTGTGGTAGTAGACTCTTTTGTGACTAGCCTGACTTCAACTGGCTTGTCTACGATAACCTACTATATCGTGCGTTTATCTGATAAGACAGTTAGCATATGCACTTATTCTCTAGAATAATTGCACATAACTTCTCATACTCCTAACAATAACCGCCTAATGGCGAGGAAGAGCCACGTCTCTGACAATAACATCTGTTAGACAGTTATCATCTGAAATGTTAAGATGCCTCTTACAATGGAGCAACAACCACTATTTCGCATGCTATATAAGAGTTGATATCAGAAAGAAGTGGGGGAGGCAACAGAAGCAATATAAGATGTCTGACATAGTTCTCTCTCTCTCCCCCCCAATTGTAATTTTTTTAGATTAAGGAGTATAACATTCCGGCCTCCATCATTCACAAGTGAATGAGTACAGCCAAATCCAACACACCCAAAGTACTTAGACTACAAACCACCACACGATGTACAAAACACGGAACAAAGAAATGGAACTCAAGTCCCAACCCTATTCCTACCTCATTACATAACTTGCTAAACAACACCAAACTCTTTGCTGCCTCCATCAAGCGATCGTATTCCTCTAGTGAAGACAAAGAAGACTTGATGCATCACATCGATGCTCAACAGGGAGGGCCTTCGGCAAGCACTTCAACTTCTTCATCCAAATAGCTCTCTCTTTAGCCAACACCTCTAACCTTCCTCGGACCTTCCAACACCGTATAGCGGGTCAGGAGATAAGGGAAGACACGGTGCCGAGAGCTCCTGGCGAACTGTACATATGCAAACAAAGCACTAGTGCAATCAATATAGCCACACAGTAGTAGGGTTATTATTCTTTCAAGAGAAGGGCCAAATCTATATAAAGTCCCTGTGCCTTTCTGTGTGTAATCGTAGCCAAGTCGTTGAGAGATCCCTGAATCCAAATAATCATACGAAAGATCAATACTAAAACATCAACAACATATATGAAAATCATGTGGTAGATTTGTCTTGAAAAGTGTTTTCATAATAGTATAATTTTATTTAGTTTTGTAAATATATTAAAATAGTAATTAATGGTTAAAGTTGTATTTTGAAGACTATGTCGATATCTAAAATGTCCTGTGTTTTGAACCGGAGGGAGTATTATTTTCCACAATAACTTACATAAACTGGAACTTCCCTATTGTTTTATTGGAGCCCCCAAATACGAAAGACGTGAATTAACATAATTTCACTGTTTTTTCTGAAACTAGATGTTGCAATCAGTCAATCAGTAGATGTTGCAATCGTCTACAATCGCGGTACTCGAGTAAGAACGGCAGTGGGGACAAAACAACGTGGCATAGGCAGGTATGACAAGGAAGTGAAGATTGTCATTAATTGATCCTATTTTTTTAGAAGGACATCAGATTTTAACGGGCAGTGAAGCAATGGTGTCGACCTTATGAATCTTATGTTACAGGTGCTGTTCTTTTTTCATACGGTTTGCTTCTTTTCAATAATCACTATTTACATAATAAAAAACATCATTGTAGCTTAAAAGAAAAAAGTCAAAAAAATATTTCTATTCCACACGATTTCAAGGCAAGAACACATACTCCCGACGTTCTCCATGATGGAAATCTCATTGTTATCTTTTAAAACTTTACACCAGATATACTCGTAAAATTATAATATTATAATAACATGTCTAATCACAAATCTAATAATATAATTTTTATATTATATATAATCCTCAATTTCAAAATCCAATTATTAATTTTTAATTTAGTCATCACTAAAATTTTCTTAATTTTCCAAAGCCTTTTCTCAATTTCCAAAACCTTTCCCTACATCTCAGCAACTTCAAATAAATTTTACAGATTTCATAAAAAGATAACCAGATCATTAAAATATTTTATTTCAGTTCAAACAATTTAAAGATTTTTTCTGACCATTATTATATGTGAACTACATCACCAGGCTCGTTTCGGCTTTTTTTCGACTTCTACTTCTAGCTTCTGTTCTTTTACTATTCAGTATTTCGTCTTTTTCTAAATTTTTTTAGATATTTTAGGATTTTTTGTATTTTCTTTTTTTCCATGTTCTTTTGTATTATCCCTAATGGATTAACATGTTTTTTCTATTTTTACATTTTTAAAAAAATTAATTATGCCTAAAAAGTCAAATCAGCTACAGTAAAAAAAATCAGTTACAATGAAATTTCAGTCAAAAATCAGAAACTATCGCTAAAACGAGAAATTTGACAAATAAGTACACCCAATTATCTCCTACATCGACTGGACTTTTGCGCTTCAGTCTACCTAGGCTCGAATTATTGGCCAATCTGCCCTTATCGGCGTGCCATTTCCGAACATGGCCCCCCTCGGCACTCATTTCCTATTCTAGCCTTCTAGTCCCTCGACGCTCTCCACAGGCACGTGAGCTGTGATGGCGCGGTGCTTGACCGCGTGAGGTGAGGAGGCGCGGCGCCGGGCGCACTTGGTGTCTAAATACTGTAGCAAATTTTATGTAAAAATAATCTTTGTGATTTTTGTTGAAATTTTTTTCAGGTATATTGTTTGCAGGTAAGCCCTGCTCAACTTGGTATTTTTGTGGCTTATAGTTTTTTCACTGTAATGCTTGTAGCTCTTTTTTGCCTTCATAAAATTTTAAAAACTTAAAAATAAAAAACAGTTTAACCTATCACGGATAATACAAAAGAATAGAGAAAAAAGGCTAAAAAAAGCCTTAAAAAGCCAAAAGCCATAAAAAGATAAAATTAAAAAATAGTGAACTAGAAACTAAAATCCAGCAGTTGAAGCTGAAACGAGTAAGACCAATGTAGGAAATGAGCTGCAAACATTATTATTTTTTTCAATGGTCCTTGCATAGTGTATTTGGTTGTTTAATTTTTGCTGAAGTTTGTCTGTTACGAAACTGTCTCAAAAATTGATGGCTTAGCTCTCGGAAGTTTATCTGTTCTGAAAATTGTTTGTGAAATTAAGGGTTGTTCAAGTGTGCAAAATTAGGGTATCATGATTTCATATTAATTTATTCCATACACTTGGGCACCTCATTTCCTACATTAGCCTCCACTCGTTTCAGCTTTAGCTTCTAACTTTTGATTTCTACTTTACTATTCCCTAATTTTGTCTTTTTCTATCTTTTGGCTTTTTTAGGCTTTTCTCTTTTTCCCGTATACTTTGGCATTGCCTATGATGGGTTAATCTATTTTTTATTTTTAAGTTTTTAAAATTTTATAAAAGGCAAAAATGCTGCCAGTAACTACAATGTAAAATAAACTAGCTACAGTGAAAAAACCATAAATCACAAAAAGCCAAGTTAAGCAAGGTCTACTCGAATTTTTTTTTTAACACAAATCACAAAGATTGCTTTTACATAAAATTTGCTACACTGCTTAAACACCTCGTGTGCCCAGGCGTCGCGCCTCTCACCTCATGCGGTCGGGCACCGCGTCATCTCCTTCATGCGGTCAAGCATTGCGCCATCATAGCTCGCGTGCCTGTGGAGCATGTCAAGGGTCTAGAGCAGGAAATGCGCGCCGACGGGGGCCATTTCCGGGAATAGCGCAGTGCTAGGGGCCAGATTGGCCGATCTACGACTAAGGCTATGAAGAATGCTGCTCCTTCACATACACAGTTTCCATGTAGCTCCTGCTGAATAGATACCCCGGCCTACACGGAGCTTGCAGAGAGATCATGGCTGGGTTCTTGGTATAATGCTTTTTGTTGTAAATAATGTACAGAAATAATAAAGATAAAAGACATAAATTTTTACGTAGAAAACCCTTGTAGGACAAAATTACAGGCGCTCAAAAGGTAAATCACTATAATGATAGAAGATTACAATGGAGCGCTTCTCATAGGGCACTTATTCCTATAGACTATAGGAATACATATATAGTGCAAGGGAAAAGAGTCTCACACAGAGAGTAAACCGAATCAGAGTCGGTTGCTATAGATTGATACTACGTTTGATACAAACTATGCATACACTTGTCATACCACGACTAGCATGAGGCGATGAAGTGTCCTACATGAACACGGTACAAATTCGGATCAATTTTTCAACAATCTCCACCTTAAACCGAATTCTCTTCAGTAGTCGAAGAATATGTTAAACTTCTCTAATAAAATCTACAACTTCCAGCACTCAGATATGTCATGACCATCCTTCTTGTAATAGTTGCATGACTTCCTATTTCTGGATTTAGATCTGTCCTTGTATTTGCTTTTGTTTTTGCCTTTTGAATTTCTATTTGAACCCTTCTCATATTATCTACTGCGGATAAACAAACATTTTGTATGCGTACTTGAACTTTCACCGAGAACCATAATTTTCATATTTTCTTTAGCATGCAGAGCTTCATAAACTTTGCTGAGAGTAAAAGTATCTTAGCTATATAGAATAGTATATCTAAATATAGAGTACGAATTGAGCAGAGAGCATAGCAAAATAAGACCCAAATCTTCATCATCATATTTTATCTCCATAGACTCGAGATTAGCAATAACTTTCTTGAAAGTTATCAGATGGTTCAGCAAATAAAGCTCTTTCTGCTATCTTATGTGAATAAAACTTATCCTTCAAATGCATCTTGCTGATCAGATCATTAGTCATGCAAATCTGCTTCAGCTTCAGCCATAATGCGGCGGCGGATGTCTCCTTCATAACCTTCTATAAAATATTATTTGATAGATAAAGATAAATTTGAGATAAAACCTTACGATATTTACATTGCTTCTTATCGGCGGACAGTGTCACTGGCATCTTTTCGATCCCTAAAAGTGCATTATCCAAATCAATTTATGATAAAATAGCTCCTATCTTGATTTGCCATAGAGAAAATCTTGTATCACGATCCAACAACGGAAGATCATATTTCAGAGTCACCATACGGAAGAAAACTAATTTTTTTTCTCTCCCTTAAATTTTTTAGATTCTAAATCTTTGTGCTCTGATACCACTTATTGCAAATAATGCACATAAAATAGAGACAAGAGACACAAATTTTTATGTGAAAAATCCTTATAGGAAAAAACTACGGATACTCAAAGGCAAATCACTGTAATGAAGAGAGATTACAATAGAGCGCTTCTCATTAAGCACTTCTTATGGACTGTAGGGGTACATATATAGTGCGAGGGAAAAGAGTCTCACACGGAGAGAAAATCGAATCGAAGTCGGTTGCTATAGATTGATATCATATCTGATATAAACTGTGCATACACCTGTCATGACACGACTAGCATGAGGCGATGAAGTGTCCCACAAGGGCATGGTACGAATTCGGATCAATTTTTTTAATACTTTTGATTTTTTTTTATTTTTGTTATTGTAATTAGCATTTAAACGGTGTGTCTTTTTAAATTGGGATTATCATATCTTTTTTTATTTTTGTTATTGTAATTAGCATTTGTTATTGTAATTGTAGTAGACGTGGTACCGATTTCAATTATATCAACTAAAAATTATATGTGATTATCTCTTTTCGTATTTTTTTATAAACAGTTAGAATTTAAAGGCATAAGCCATGTATCACAAGCCGCAGGTCAAAGAGCCTGCCGTTTGCTGTGCTGCAGAGCATGATCGCCGACATCTGCCTAGTTGCCGGTCGACATGGCGAACTCCGCCCATTTTCTCGACGTTTGCTGTCCGCAGCGCAGGGTCCAGTGTAGGTCTCTCCCACGTGGTTACCTGATCTGAACCCGAGAGGCTGCCTGTGGCGGACAGAGCAGGGCGCCTCTGAGTGGTGATCTGGGGTCAAAAGACTGGAGCCAGTCAAGTAGGACATGTGGAGGAGGAAGTGGAGCGCATGGAATCAAATCATTCATGGCTCTGGTTTGTGCAGCACTCTCTGTCTCATCTCTACTCGTGGCTACGATTTGTTGGAATTTTCGTTACGCCCTGATGCTGCCGCCGCCCTCGTTTTCTTCTGTGGGTCCCGCTAACGTGACGCGCCTGCTCCCGACGTGACGCGCCTCGCCCCTGGAGCGATGCGCCTGCTAGATGCGCCCTCCTGGTTCCTGCACGCGAAGGTCAAACCAAAAAAAATGTCTCTGTTGTCTACTTGTGAAACGATGACAGATTTGTCCCCTGTGCTACGAGAATATCAAATGTAGCCTCCTACGTCGCGAATTTTCATATTCGGTCTGTGGCGCGGTGGCACAGTGCGCAAGGAAGGTGGCACCCCACCGCCACGCCAAGTCGCCTGGCGCACCCCCACCGCGCACGCTGGAGCGCCACCCCGCCGCGCCATCATTTGACTTTTTTTAAATGCAAATTGGTATAGAATTTTAGAATTATCTCATTTTTATTTGTAATAGTAATTTCAATTGAAAATTGAACTGAGAAAAATAATAGTAATATTTTTTGATTGATATGATCGAAGTAATTATGGGAAAATAAAGAGCAATTTTTTGTAGATAATACATGCAGCAAATTTTATTTGTAGATTGTTATTTTTTAGAAATAAAAGGGAAAACAATATAGGTAGGTTGGTCCATTTGCGATTTTCATAGATTCTCAATAGTAAGAAATATGTTAGACTGATAATAACATTTTGTGATCGTCATATGTTGTAGTGTGAGAAATTTTTGGAAGAATTTTGTAGGGGCGATTGAGGCGTCAAGGACTCGTACGTATGAAGTTAAGTGATAATGCGATGTAATGATTGATCCATTTGCGATTTTCATAGATTATAAATGATACAAGATATTTTAGATGTGCAATAACATTTTATGATGGTCATATGTTGTTGTAGTCCAAAATTTTTCTAAAAAATTTTGTGAGAACGATTGAGATTGCAATGATTGGTAAGTACAAAGGTAAGTGATACTGAGCACGAGAAGAATTGACTATGAAAAGATAACAAGATTTGATATTGTGAATTAAAATAGATTTTATAATAAAACTGTGAATAACACGGCGTAGAGGGTTTAGTCATGTGCGTAAGAAACAACATCAAGCATGATGCAAAAACTGAATTACTCCTACAATATGTATACGCTTTTTTGGAATGAAAATAAATTCGACCTTCGAGAAACCGGGGCCATTTTTTCTTCCTTGCGAGCTAAGCGTTGAACTCCTCGACAGCTTCTTTGGCCTTGGCCGCCATTTCTCTCTTTTTCTCGTGCTCCCTCTCGTGAGCCTCACGCTCCCTGCGCGTGCACGCCTATCACAACCTAGGTTTTTTTAAAAAATATTAAAAAAAATAAAATAATAATTAATTTAGTTTAAAATAAAAATCTGTGTTTTTTCGTTGCTGAAATTTTAAAATTTTAGCTAACCTAATTTTCTTATTTTAAAAAGACCTTTCTTTTTTAAAATATATTTTATAAAGAAAAATGTCCAACTTTTAGCTGAAAATATTTTCCTAAGTCCAAAATATCTTTGGAAACCTCTGTGAATTTTTTCCTATAATTTTAAGGATTTATTTGCAATTTATTGGATTAATTTAAAGTTAGAAAAAATAAAAGCATTTTAAATAATTAAAATAAATTTCAATTAAATCCAAAATAATTGTATTTGATCTTTTTAGGTTCCAAGGTTTTTTGTGGATTTTTCTTGAATTTTGATTTTGAATTCTATAAAATTTCTAGTTAATACTAAGGTACTAACTAGTTTTTAGTTAGGGTGACAAGGTGTATGAGTTCGAGATTCAAATTGGCTATAATCAAATGATCATGGACATAACTAACGTTTAAACTGAATTTAAACTATATTTGAATAAAAGTACGCATGCATATACAGTAAAACAATATAATTAAATTTGAAATAATAAAGTCAACATGGTCATAGGTGTAACTTGCCTTGCTCGAAGTCCTGCTGCGAATCATTGAAGTCGTAATCTCCCGAATTGTCAAAATCTAACGTAAAGAACTAATTTAAAATAAATTCAAAAATAAAATTCAAATAAATTCAAAAATTCAAAAGGAGGCCAGAAATGGAAAGTTCATGATTTTAGAATAATTTAGAAATTTTAACAGGTCAATTTGGAGTTAAAATGAAGAAGTTATAGTCTTCTAAAGTTTTAATACAATTAAAAAGAAAATACCCATTTTCTGGAATTATTTTTAAACCGAAAAGCATTTATGACGTCAACATGAATTATTTTTCTAAAGGAAATAAAAGATTATGACGTCAGC
The DNA here is from genome assembly GCA_036346265.1 of Melocanna baccifera. Classification (NCBI taxonomy): domain Eukaryota; kingdom Viridiplantae; phylum Streptophyta; class Magnoliopsida; order Poales; family Poaceae; genus Melocanna; species Melocanna baccifera. Next base: position 2,387,541 of record CM070700.1, read on the forward strand.
ACAGCAATTTCATTTCGGCCGAATTGTTTTTAAACGGGAAAATCGGGTTTATGACGTCAGCTGACGTCAGCCCTGGGGTTATTAAATTTGGAGAGAGGCTGAAAAGTAGGCCCGGGTTTGGTGGATTGAGTCCATGGACCCGATAGAGGGGTGAGATGGTAGGCGAGTGACGGGGTGCTCAGTTGGCGCTGGCGTGGCTCGCGTGGCATACACGTGGCTGCCACGTGGTGCCCACGTCGGTTGCCACACGCGCGCAACCTGCCGACGTGGCACGCCGGCCGACGGAGGCACGCAGGACCCGAGGGTCACTGGAGCTCCTGTAGGCGGCAGCGCCGGCCGACGGCACGACGAGGTGGAGGGGAAGGTGGGGAGCAGGATGGTATCGCTCGGGGGGCCTAAGGACGAGCGGATGCTGCTGGCGGCGGTCGGGGCGGCGGTCGGAGGAGGCGACCGACGGCGAGGGTTCTCCAATGACGTAAATGCTCGGGAAAAAGGTGGAGGGGGTGCGTGGTCTTCGGGCGAGGGTGTTGGTGGCGGTGGTGCGGTTCGAGGATGCCCAAAGATCACTCAATTGCTCGCCGTAGCTCTCGGCCGAGAAAAGTTCGAGGTTGCACGGTGCGCTGGCTTCTCAGGAGTAGAGAGGGGAGATTGAGTAAGGGAAAGTGGGCGGCGTGGAGAGGGGGTCCTCGGGGAGGGCTTAAATAGGCAAGAGAAGGAGCAATGGCCGAGCAATTGCTCGCCGGATTTTAAGCCGTGCCGTGCGCGATTTGATGAATCGGCGGGCTAATGGAGGGGGAAACGGCTGGATTGATGGCGGTGGGGAACGAGGGATTGATTGCGCAAACGCTCAGGTGGAAACGGCGGAAGAAACCAAGAATTCAAAGCTTCAGTTATAGCCATTAATGGCGGCAGCGGCGGTGGTGCGGGGAGGAAGAAGGTGGGGAGGGAGACGACTGACGGTGGGGCCCACGTGTCAGCAAGAGAAGAAGAAAGAAAAGGGGGCGGGGCAATGGTCAGATCATTGACACCTGGCGCGAGGGAAAAGATCGGCCATTAGATCGCGCATGAACCGGTAAGTGACAGCGGACGGGCGAGATCCAATCCGGCAAAAAGGAGTTAGATCGGGCCGTTCGCGAGGAGGGCGAAGCGTTAAGTGGCCGCGGACGAGCGTGATTCAATCCGGCAACGGCGGAGGGCTCAAATGCTTAACACATATCGGCCAGAGAGGAGAGGAAGGCGGCTGAAGGGGGTAAGTGGGAGTGGATGGCTCGGATTAGACTGGTGGGCGGGGATTTAATCCGGAGGCGACAAGTGTCAGCACGAGGGGAGGGGAAGGTGGGGAAGGGGTTAAGTGGGGACGGACGGCCGTGATTAAGTCCAGCGGCGGAGAGGTTGGCCCGATGGGAGACACCTGTCGGCTCCGGGAGTTTTTGGTTTTATTTTCTATTTAAAGATTTCTAGAAATGATAATAAGCTTTAGAAAGCTCGGAAAAATACCAAAATTTTTTTAAAAATTCTAGAAAAATTCAGGGAATCATCTGGAACTATTTTAGACTTAATAAAAATATTTTCAACCCAAATTGATATTTAGATTTTGCAAGAACACAAATTGACTTTAAAAGGAGAGTTTTAAATCTTTATAAATTTTAACCTTATAATTACAGATTTGACTTAAGAAAATGAAATGCACTTATTTTGACTTTATAAAATGAAATACTTTTATTTTGGATTTTATGCAATGAAAATTTTAACTTCCCTCATTTCAAAGCTTGAAAATAAAATTCAAAAAAATCCAATTAAACTCCAGAAGATATCAATAATTAATTTGAATTAGTTTTATGCAGAATTTCAAATACCCTTTATTTGATAAATCATAAAATTTTCTTTTAGATTATTTTTCACAACAAAAGCCTCTTTTAAAACAGAAGTTTATGCAATTAATTTTTTTACAGACTTAAGCAACCAAAAGCAAATATTTTATTTTATGTTAAATCAAACAATTGTTTTTTTATAAATAGCTGGGCTGTTACATGAACTCCCTAACTCTTGGAACTACCCGCCGCTGCCACTGGTTCGCTATCCTATGAGTACACCATATGCTTAATAGTGTCCTCATTGAGCTGTCTCCACATGGCCTCAAATTTTCACCTCCGATTCTACATGCAGAGCTTCTTGAAGGTCTTCATTAGATCATTGCTTCGACATCTTCTAAGGAAGTTTGTCACAAGATGCATCATGTACCAATGATTCCTCAGGTCATTCCACATGAATGGGGGTTGTGTCCTATTCTGCATCATGCTTATCGTGGACAGCAACCAGTGTTACGGTCTGAGATGACACATACATCCGTGCGGTCCTAAACCACTGCCTGCTTCACATTTGCCAAGACCACAACCAGCTCTCCGTGTTTTCACTCTCCATAATTGTGAATGCCACAGGGAGTAACTGATCATTGGCATCAACTACAACCGCAGTCAGGATGGTGCCCTTGTACCTTTCGGATAAGTAGGTGTCCTCCATCGTTAGCATAGGATGGCAAAACTTGAACCCGTCGACTGCCTAACCGAAGGCCTGTCGAGACACAAATGTGCAAATCCGAGCTCTCTGTGTATACTGCACTAATCCAGGATCACACTAGTGCACATAGTGTAACATATATAAAACATCGACCAAACACATGATAAATAAAGAAACAAAGATTCAAATATTAATAATAATCAGAGTACGACCTTATGACCAAGCTTACAATTAATAGCCTAAAGAGCTAAGGAACTAGCAACGGAAAAAGCAATTAAATGTAGAAGCCACTCGACATGCCCACAGGCAATCGACTAGAAAGCGAAAGTCTAATCCGTGAAGTCGTTGAAGTATCCTCCCTTAGTTACCTCCTGCTAATATAGCTTCTCATGCTCAACTGAGCAACAATGGGCATAAAGTAATGAGTACATTGGTACTTAGCAAGTCAATTGTAACAAATGAATGCAATATAATATGCAAGGCTTGCCAATGGATGGCTGAAAGGTTATTTTGCAGAAAGCAATAATTTAAAGTAAGTACGATAAATAGATTAAAATCGAACTTTAAAGAAAAATGATAATAAGTAAATAATCAACGAAATTTAATAAACCACTTGTAAACTACCCATCCACAAGCTAAACCTACAATGAATTAATCATTCACTTTCCAAAGATAACCCACCAAGTTTTTATGAAAATTGTACCTCTCAGGTGAAATCACAAAGCATTGTCCATAATCGGGGACACAACTATTCGAATAGTTTTATACTCTGCAGAGGTTGCACAACTGTACCCACACGATGTAATCATCCTCACATTAAAGAAAATCACAACAAAACCTTTACAATGCTCAACCTCAATCTCAATTCCACTCGCTAAGGTTTCGCTGTTGAGTAGGCTCCAACCTAGTCGATAATTGCCCCCTTTTGGGCCTTATAGAAATCAGCAACCATGTTCAAATCAATGACGAAATTGGAATTAAAATTTCACAAATTAATTAACCAGGTCTATCCCATAGTAGATATATGGTTTGCACGGTATGACTTAGATCAATAGCGCATAAAGTTAAGTCCTTAAAATTACTTAGGTAAGACTTGCACATCTCTCAAAGTGAATCCATACTTCCTCCTTTACTGCACGATCACTTGTCCAAGTGAAAATTAATTTTGTATAACTAACACCAATGACACATCAATGTCATAGCACCAACCACGATTCAATATCTCTTTAAGTCAAATTAATTAATTAACCACTAGTGATGATGAACCCATTGAACTATAAGCATGGCTAAGTAAATTTTATCACACAACCCATGTGGCAACTAGTATGGTATCACTAAATAATTTCCATTTTATGGTGACAATATCATCATGGTATTCAAATTATCAAGGAGGGTTTAATCAAGTAGGGTATTAACTACCACATATGAAGGTTTGTAATAAAATAGCAATGCAAGATAATTTAAATCAAAATCAATAATTAATAGATTAAAAACTATATTCAACATGATCAAAGGACATAACTTGCCTTGACCTTGCTTAGCTAGGAACTTTTGATCTTCTGGTGGTAATCCTGCTCCTTCAAAGGCGTAATCTAACAATAGAGAAAACGACCAAGGTACAAAAAATAAATTCAAATAAACTCTAAAAACTTTAAAACTAGAACTAAAATATAGAGCTTGCTTTTAGATGAATTTAGAAAAAAAATGGGGTTAATCGAAACTAGGACGGAGGAGAACGGGCCCTTAGAAAATTTAATCCAAAGGAAAATACTGAAAAATCAGAAAAACTACTGTGTTGTGGACTTGGTGCACGGAAAGGCTGGTCTACGATAGACTCGGCTCATGGAATAGTGCACGATGACTGGGCTTACTAAGGCGGCGGCTAGGGCTGATGTGGTTGACACGTGGCTAACATATGGTGCTAGGGTTGACGTGGTAGGGTAATGTGGCAGGCTAACTTGGCTGACATGTGTTATGCTAACATGGCATCCGACGTGGCACTTGGGATGGCTCAGGTGTTGATGTGGCACTAACACGTGGCGACACGTGGCATCTCAGGCTAATGTGGCACTGGCATGGCTACTGACTCAGCTGGATCTGGTTCACCGGTTCATGGAACAATGGCGGCTGACAGGTGGGACCCAGCTGGTAGTGGCACCGTGCACAGTAGACTCGGTCAACCGAGAAGGTGAACCAACGCAGGGGCGTGGGTGTGGGGTGATGTCACGGCGATCTGATGGCGGTGAGAATGGCGAAGCTCAGTGGCGGCTCTGGGATGTGAAAGATGGAGGTGGCGGCGGGTTTTTATGCGTAGACGCCGAGATCTCCCGAATGGACAAGGTAGGAGGAGTCCGCGGCGGAGACGGCGAGCGGCGGCGGAGTTTGAGCGGGCATGCGAACCAAGACTGAGCGGCGCATGACAGAGTGCTCACGAGAACGATGATGAACAGTAGCTGACATCGTCGATGGGCGACGTATGGCAAAGTAGCCAGATCGGACGACTACGGCAGATGGTACAGATGAACAGTGCACACATGCCCCGATGGCTGGTGCGTGGCAAAGCAGACGGGATCTAGTGGCTGGTTCTGGTGGACGGTTGGATGAGCGACGCGTGGCAAGGACGGATTAGGCGGCTGAGAAAGATTGGGCTGGGGTGAACAGTAATAGTCTCGTCCAGTACTGTTCACGGGATTTTTAAGGGTTTTCTTTTTCATAAATTCAAATAAAATAAAAGAAACTCTAGAAAATAGCAAATAAACCCAAAAAATTATCAAAAAATTCCTTAAGACACAAAGAATCCAAATAAAATATTTTTGTTACATGTTAATGTTTATTTTAATCATATTAAATGCTTTTAATTGAGAAAATTTTATTTTAAGCTTTAATTAACTTTCAGAGAAATCCAAATAGTGAATTTTATTTTAAAAGCTTCAAATAATCTCTGAAAATCAGGATGTACAAGGCTCAAAACACTCTATCAAGAATAAAGCAATTTGGCCCCTTTGTGGGATATGGTCACTCCACCTTATTTATGTATGTTCCAAGATTTGATTGTGCTATTTGGTGGAGCAATCTTGAGACTAGGCCATGAGCCTCTTCGTATGTGTCGTACATATGATCTAGGATCTTCTTTTTCGCCTGTCAGACGTTCTTGTAGCTAACATCGAAGCGCACCATGTTGACAACATCTGTCTATAGAAGCTTTGGTGAAATGGAAACATGTCGAGACCCGAATATGCAAATTCGGTCTTTGTGTATTCTGCACTAGTCCCAGGATCATACTAGTGCACACAGTCAAACATAGATAAAATCACAACCATATACACGATATAATAAAGGAAAAGCTCAAATATCGATAAATCTCAAAAGGTACGACCTTATGGTCAAGCTTACAATAAACTGGCCCGAAGGCTTAACAAGAGTAGCAGCGAAAATCCAAAATAAAGCGTAGTGGCCAATCGACAAGCCCACTGGCTATCGAGTGGAGAACGAAGCCTAATCCGCAAAGTCGCCGAAATACTCTCCTTCTGGAACCTCCTGCTGGTGGTACTCCTCTTCCTCAACTGAGCAACATTGGGCATAAAGCCGTGAGTACATTGGTACTCAGCAAGTCGTTTGTAACAAATGAATGCAATATAGTATGCAAGGCTTACCAAAGGATGGCTGAAAGGTTAATTTGCATAAAAGACAGTTGAAATACAAATAATAGATTGAAGGCGACTTTAAGTAAAACAATAATTAAGTAAATAATCAAAGGAATTGACATAACCACTTGCGGACATCCCATCCACAAGCTAAACCAACCCCTTATGGACCTCCCATCCATAAGCTGAACCAACGGTGGATTAACTATCCACAAACCAACCACCTTCCTCAAGTTTTCAGAAATAACTACCCCTCGTGTGAAATCACCGAGCATTGTCCATGACCGAGGACGCGACTATTCGAATAGTTTTACACTCTGCAGAGGTTGCACAACTGTACCCACACGATGTGATAATCCTCACGTTAAAGATAATCACAACAAGGCCTTTACAAAGTTCGCCATAACTTAATCCGCCCGCTAGGTTTCGTGATCACACCCCCTTGCGTCACATGGAAATCAGCAACCATGTTCATCTCAATGGCAAGATTAAAGTTGAAACATCCCAAATTAGTCAGCCAGGTCCGTCCTATACCAGAAATGTGGTTTGCACTGTAAAGCTCAGATCAATAGCGCACAAAGTTAAGTCCTTAACATTACCCGGGCGAGACTACCACATCCCTCGAAGTGCACCAACACTCCCCCCTTTACTGCACGATCACTCGCCCGAGTGCAAAACCAGTTTGTTTAACCACCGCCGATGACGCACCAACGTCATGGCACAAATTTTAATATACGTGGCACCAACCACTGTTTCATATCTCATTAAGTGAAATTCATATTTCACATGTGATGATAAACCCGATCGTAACTATAAGCACACTAAGCAATTCTATCGTACCAGCCTATGTGACAAATAATCTAGCATCACTAATAAATTTTCCAACCTATGGTGACAATGGCATCATGGCATTCCAAAATATTAAGGAGGGATAAACTCAAATGGGACGATAACTACCAGTACAAGTGTTTGAATAAAAATAGCGATGCAATGTAATTTAAAATAAATTAATTAAATAATAGATTATAAATTGGGTTCAACATGATCAAAAGACACGACTTGCCTTGGTTATGCTCAGTGAGGTACTCCTGGTCTTCGGACGCGAAACCTGCTCATCCGGAATCCGAATCTAGTGAGAGAGAAAGCGAACGAAACCAAAGAAACACATAAAATGATAAGCAAATGAACTCCAAAATTCACAAAACTAGAACCAACAGCTAGAGCTCGATTTTAGATGAATTTAGAAAAAAGAACGGGGTCAATCGGAGCTAGGACGGAGGAGAACGGACTCTCGGAAGATTAACCCTAAAATTAAATCGAGAAAATCAGAAAATGCACTGTGCTATGAACCCGGTCCACGGAATGACCGGTCCACCGTGAACACGACGCACGAAACAGTGCAAGCGGGTGGAGGCGCTGGCGCGGCACGCTAGGGGTGACGTGGCAGCTGACGTGGCTTGGGCGACGGCTTTTGGCTGACGTGGCATGCCACGTGGCTTGTCACGTCAGTTAGGGCTGACGTGGAGGCTGAGATGGCAGGGCTGACATGGCGGCTCGGTGCGCGACGGCGCGGCGGGAATCGGACGGTGGAGAACGCGACGTGTGGCGCGGGCTGGCAGCCGATCGGCGACGCTTGGCGGGCGCATCGCACGAGGCGTCGCGCGGGCGCGGGCGGAAAGCGAGGCGGTGGCGCGTCGGCGGGATCCGACGGCGGAGGAGGAGACGCGTGACGCGCGCTGGTGCCTCCTGGGACGGACGGCGGCGATGCGATGGCACGGGGGCGGGACGGTCGGCGATGGGCGACACGCCACGCGAAGCGTCCCGCCAAGGAGATGTACAACGCTTCAATGTGCAGCTTGTTCCTTGTAATGGCGCAATCGAACGCGGAATGGACGCACCTCCCGAGCTCCAAGAGGCCCATGTCCTTCAGATCAGGCGCCTAGATTACGGTTCAGTCACAATTGGACAGGTCCACCCTGTATGGTCCATCATGTACGATACCATTCGGGAATGAAACACGAACAGGTCCTAAATGCCCATCATGGCGTACCTACAAAATTTTCTAGAGTGTGTAACGTTAAGTTACAGCTCATCTCAATATTCTTAGCATTGCTAGACTAAGCATATCACGCATGTACTATCCTACAATTTATAAATTACTGTTGACAGTACTGCATTATATTTCTAAGCAGACAACTACAATGATATTTGATTTTTAACATAACGGTAATGTACAAAATTCTGTACAAAGCATAATAATTTAACCAAAATAATGCATGTCTAAAAGTTTCTGCATAACATTATACAAAATGCATACTAACTTTTTTCAAATGCAACAAAAAATACAATATTGTTCCCATACAAATAAAATAACCTACGCATAAACTATAGCGTTCATATAATTACCGTGACTCATATGCAATTAGCGACACTAACAACGTTGTTTCTTGGACGTGGACTAAGGCTACTACCTTATTACAAAAGGCTAACTACCGCCTTTTCATACTAACAAACTACCATTTTTCTAATTACATGCTAATCCCGTTTCTAAAAAACTTGCAACATGTTGACGAAAATTACCTCTTTTAGATGCTCCGAAGCCGATCTATAACTTTTTCAACTGTGCAAAACTTCAAACTCAAATTCAAAAATGCTTAAAAATTGGATACTTTCATGGCCTTCTTCCTCTCTCAGTTCCTTGCACTTGGCTGGAGTAGGATGAAATGGCATTGCTACGCATTCCATAGAATGAATCTGCCTTTTTTTAATGCCTCGTGCCATGTGCGGGCGCACGGAGTAGGGAGAGAGAGGGCCAGTCGGCTAGGGCACCTCGCGCATGCGGGGCGCTAGGCCTACGCATAGTCGGGTAGCTTGCGAGCTAAAAGGTGGTGCGGTGGGGGAGGGCGCCAGCTAGTTGACGTGGCTAGGGGCACGCCAAGCCTACTAGCATAGCTGGGCAACGCGCCATCTGCCTCGTGCGGTCTCCCAGCGCACCAGGGGGCAAACAGGAAAATTCACAACGTAGGAGGCCATATCTGGTATTCTGGCGGCATAGGGGCTATACCTGTCATCGTTGCTCTACTTGTCTTCATGAGACATGCATGCCTGGTGCCTTGTGATATTCTTCTTTCTCCATAGGGCTCTGTAATCTCCTTGACGTGATAACTAGAAGTAGCTCCTTTTCTCTATTGTTCTGCATGATGTGTATGACGGAGAGAAAAAACACTAGACAAACGAAAAAATGCCGAGAGCACCTATTGTTTTTCTAGGAGCACCAAGTGCCTCCATTTTCTGAATTTATTTCTTCTTCCATCTAAAACTGAGTACACAGATGCTCTTTTATTCAGAGCAAATAAGTATTCGTATTCGATAAAGACTCTATGTATCCAAAAGGGATTACAAACCAACTTTAGTATCCATAATGAATACTTTTAAATAGAAAACACAAACTCTCCAAAAAAACAAATCCTACCAAAACGAGATCAATTCTATAATAACCCCCTTAATGTTGTTTCTTCACCTTAATCACGCCAATCTTCTCTCACTCCCGCACCTACGGCGCAGCTCGATTTAACGCCTCCTACTCGACCACTCTTTGCTGCGCTTCTACACTTGATGCTCTCGTCAACTTGATCCTCTCTCTTTGGCAGTGTAGCCCGGTGATCTTGAGCTTCGTCATCCACTCCTCCGCCTGGCGGCCAATTTTGACATGCAGCGATGGTGCGACGACCACTTCTTGCTCCTAATGCTCTGCCTGCCTCTCTGCTCTCTACATGTGCGTCGCCTGGTCCGAAGTCGGCTGCATGCGTGCGCGCGCCTCCTGCACCAACCACGTGGGGTCCACCGCCTTCTGCAGCAGCTGCACGCACATCTGCATGGGGTCCAACTGGACCAACTGAAGCACCTGCTGTTCTATGTTCGCAAGGTCCACTGTCTTCTGCTGCATGCATGCCGCCCAAGCCAGTAGCATGTGTGATAAGTGCACCTTTGGAGTCGCTGTCCCCTGCGTCCGCTGCTTGTGCATGAGGTGCACCTGCATGCATGTGGATTTCTCTGTTCACTTCTTATGCGCCCTAATCTCTCCACTCTGGCTTATAAGTTTTCAAGGAAACTTTATACAATCGTTTTAGGGATCTCTTCACCTTCATCAATAGATCATCGTTTTTTATCATAGACACAAAAGAATTCATCTTGCAACTCCACCCTACACCCTTTTTCTGTCAACTGCTCAAGACTGAGTATGTTGTTTCATAGACTCGATATAAATTAAATTTCAGATAGCTACTTCTGATCGCCGCACTTGCATTATAGCAGCGTCGTTCCTTTGCCTCTTATCTGCACTGTGGAGCTGTTGTCAAACTTGACTTTACCCGAAATCTTCTTGTCAAGCTCATAGAACATGGAGCAATCTCCTGTCATTTGATTATATGTTCCATTGTCCAAGTACCACAGATCAGTATGATCGTGGATACGTTTCTCGTTGCGTAGTTTAGAAAATACGTTCTCCTTATTCAGTATCACCATGACCAGCACCTTTTCAACACATAAGGAGAGAAGTACTGTCGGCTTGTGTAATATCAAGGATAACCGACTAGAGGAGGGTGAATATGAGGTTACAAAAATTCTCACTTAATTAAAAAATATTGATAATTGAACACTAGGCAAGTACTCTAGATAAACCAAACCTATTCAATTCTAGTCACTCTAAGCAATTGACATAGCAATTAACTCATAAGCACAAATAAATGATGAATATATCAATTTGCTCAACTAATAATGTAAATACTAAAGGAAGATGAAGAAATGATCATAATGAGCACGCGATGTTTTCTCGTGGTATCGAAAACTTGTCGGTCATCACTAGTCCACGTTGAGGATAGCCCAAGCAAACTTGAACCGACTTTATGAATTAAGCCTCAGCTCCTCGATCACTAGTGGTTACTCTTCCTCCTCTCCGGAGATGGTGAGCACAAAACCACTCACAATTTACTCAGGTCTCTTCACAAGCTTCTTGAAGAGATCACCTCGCGATCAACCTCCTAGCCGTCTAAGTGCCGGCAGGCACCAAGAAAATAGACCAATACTTTGCTTGACGGTGCTCAAGTGCAAATGGATCAATCTACGGAATGTATGCACTTGAAAAGCCCACAACTCCTTAAAATGAATTTACAAGTGGGAAAATAGAGTGAAGTGAATGATCTATGCTCAAGAATGTTTAATATGAGTTCAGCACCTTGTCCTTGAGCTGGTGGAGGGGTATTTATACCCTCACCAACCAAAACTAACTGTTGCAAAAATTTATTCTAAAAATTCAGGGAAATCAGAACTACCGCCGATGTAAGTGCGCAACTACCGGATTTCACTGTAGCACATAGTAACAACTATGTCAGAGCGTCAGAACTAGCCATTTTAAATTCAGTGCAGAACTACCGCCGTTGATCATGCGGTACTACCTCATTGTGGTAGTTCCGCATGTCGGCGCAGTACTACCGCACATCGGTTGTTCCGCTGTGCTAAGTCTGATATTTCCGATTTCTGGCCAGTTAAGTTTTTCGGAGGGTACTTTCTGGAAAAAACGTACCGCATGTTAAGTCGGTACTACCAAAAATCGGTAGGTCTGTAGTACCATGTGGTACTACTGCATTACGGTAGTTCCGCCGTTAAAAGTTCGGTACTATCGATTTTGGTGAGTCGACGTGCCCGCAAGGGTGCTTTCTGGAAAAAAATGTACCGCTAAAAATCCGGTACTACCGAGGTCCGGTAGTTCCACAATTTACATGCCGGAACTATCGCACTCTGGTAGTTCCGCGGTTACTAGCGGTACTACCGATTTTACTGAGAGAACAGTTTGTTTTTAAACAAAATTTCATGTGCATGCATGATCCTAAATTGATCCAAATAACACACAATCATGCGATCAAGCTACTTTCAATGATCCCTCTTAATAGTACGGCATCTAATGTATAATCCGGTCTTCCACCTTTTCTCCTAAGACCGGTGAAATTAAAAATAGATCCTATACTTCGTGTACCTTGATTTTGATCTATTTCGAAGTCAATTTTCCATGCAACTTGTTCTAGTTCACTGCTCACATATGAGACTTTGTCTATACAATTATAAACAAACACATTAGTCCAATATCCATAAATCGTCATTAATTACATCATGGTGTCCATCAAAGAAGAGACATCGTCGGATAGAGAGAAGAACTATTCAATGAAAGGAGACATTTTCAGTCATAGTAGTCATATTGTCGGCCAAGGTAGACATGCTACCATCAAGACGCATGACCGCCAAGTAGATCTGAGCAAGTGTCACCTCTTCCACCTGTGCCTGCTGTCTAGAGGAGGTGGCCCCTGAATGCGCTTTGGGGCGCGGAGGCAAAGAGATTGGGGGATTCTCACGAGGCTTGTAGGGCTTGTGCACTCCCTCTTTGCCTCCTCTGAATGGTCCATTTTTGTGAATGATCAGAGTCATGATGTAAGGAGTCAAGGCATCCATCTCTCGAATGATGAGATTGACTACATCAAATTTAGTTCCTGTCATGATGTAGTAAATCACATTCCAAGCATGCCCTCGGATGGCGTCAAAGTTGCCGCTGTTGGAGAGAATTGTGTGATTGATTATTCTATTGACCAGACTTGGAATTGGAAGCAGTCCATGAAGTTTGCTTGGCACAAATCTTTCATTTCGGTCATAGTACTCCGCACATTGGGCAATGGGAAGCGGGGGTCTATCAAGAACCTTCTCATAAGCACTAGAAAAAGTATTTAGGGTAGCCTCAAATTCTCCTTTATTGGAATCCAAGTATCAGTATCCCGTCATCCATGAAAAATGCTTATAATTTGGAGATATCCATAGAGTGGCATATAATTGACGGATTACCTCTTCATTGTAATCCGATTTGAGGGAGACAATGTGATGGATGCCTGCTTGCTGAAACAGGCGAAATGTACCCTCAAATTTGTCCAGCCCATCCAAATGATCCCAGTCCATGTACTTGTGGTCAGCAAATTTATTTGGACAATAGATCTCCTCATAGACCTGCTCTGTAACTGAATGTGAAACTTAGGGTTGGTGCTGTTCCTGGGAAGCACATACTGGCTGCAGTGCCTGAGAATAGCGTAGTCATCGTTGGTCATGCGACGGGTGTCCCTACGCTCACTGATCGCTGGTCCCATATCCACATCCTCATCTTCAGCCTCTACCTCAGGGACTGGACTCTCTACAGGACTACTCATCTGCTGCTCAGACTTTGTCTTAGAATCACTTGTGGTTCCGTAGCACTGCCTTCTAGAGTCCTCTCAGGCGACTCATGTGCTGTCTCAGTAGGAGGCAATACAGGAGCTTGATGTCCTTGTCCAGAGGAACCTTGGCCTGCGCTTCCTTCCCTTCAGTAAAATTTCTTGGTGGCTTCCTTTACCTTCTTAATAGCGTTTCATGTCTTGGGAGCTATTTTGAAATGAGATAATAAGGAAGTCAAGGATAAGGTATGAAAGTATGAAAATATGTTGGAATTGAAAAGGAGCAAGATGCTGAATTTTTAGACAAATCGGTAGTTCAACCATTCAATGTGCGGTAGTACCGCTGTGCAGTAGTTCCGCAGTACAAATTGCGGTAGTACTAGCGTACAACGTGCGGAAATACCGCCCTGCGGTAGTACCGCGCCCTCGAGTGGTATTACCGATTTTCCTGAAACTTTCTAGGGCAATTTTTGCATGATTTCAAGTGATGTTTTTGGTGGATATGATCCAATAGAAAGATGTTAAATCATCTAACATCACTTAAAATAATGTTTTACCCGAAAGACTAGCATCATATTGTCCATATTTCAAATCTAAACCTATTTGCACCTAGAGTTCATGAAAGGAGATGAAAAGAGAGATTTGATCCAAAAATACCTCAAGTCTTGAAGGAGTTGAACTCTAGAGATGCAGATTGAAGCCTAAGAACGGAGAAAACCGCACCAGATTTGGAGATCGGGTGAGGATTTTGGAGTGGAGTTCTTGGGGAGAGAGAGAGGAGAAAGAGAGCATACTGGTGCAATTGAATGAGAGAGGAGAGGGGGAACGGTTTTAGAAGGGAAAAGGGAGAGAATCTCGGAAGTAACCGTCCTCTTCATGAAAAATCGGTAGTTCCGCATTTTATCCATCGGTAGTTCCGCACCACAGTAGTTCCACACTTTTGCCTGCGGTAGTACCGCACAATGAACTGCGGTAGTTCCGATTTTTTTGGGACTTTTTGATTTTGAGATTGATATGAGATTTTATGCAAATGATCCCTAGTTTGACACTCAATTAAGAATCATTCAGGATCATTATGCATTAGAGAATCTATTTGAAGTCTAAGAAAATAGTTTTTATAAATATAGGAGATTTTAGCAAAAATCTTTTGAAAAACCATCTCAAAAATGCTCAAATGGCACCAATCACACATGAAAGCATGCTGCAAGTGTTCAAGCAATGTTGAGAAATCTAAAACATTTAATTCATTTCTCAACTTGCAAAACTGGCTTTCATCTAAGGGTTTGGTGAAAATATCCACTAATTGATCTTTGGTTCTAATGTGACTAATCTCAATATCCTCTTTGCTCAAATGATCTCTCAAGAAATGGTGTCTAATATTTATATGCTTGGTTCTTGAGTGTTGGACGGGATTATTGACTATTTTCATCGCACTTTCATTATCACGCAAAAGAGGCGTTTTGTCAAATTTATTTTCATAATCTATCAAAATTTGCCTCATCCATAGCAATTGTGCACAACAACTACCCGTGGAAACACATTCGATTTCGGCAGTTGAAAGTGCTACAGAGTTTTGTTTCTTGGAGGATCAAGACACTAAAGACTTTCCTAACAGTTGACAACTCTCTGAGGTGCTTTTTCTATCCACTTTGCAATCCGCATAATTTGAATCCGAATATCCAATCAAATCAAATTTGGCACCTTTTGGGAATCATAAGCCTATACTAGAGAAATATTTCAAATATCTTAGAATTCTCTTTACAGCTACTAAATAACACTCTTTAGGAGAAGCTTGAAACTTTACACACATGCAAACACTAAACATGATATTGGGCCTAGATGCGGTAAGATAAAGTAAACTACCAATCATAGATCTATAAAGCTTTAAATCTACCAGCTTACTTCCTTCATTGAGGTCTAGATGCCTGTTAGTTGCTATGGGAGTTTTGATGAGTCTTGCATTTTTCATGCTAAACTTTTTGAGTAGATCCCTTGTATACTTGGTTTGACTTATGAAAGTCTCATTCTTGAGTTGTTTGATTTGAAGTCCAAATAAATAACTCAATTCTTCTATCATGGACATCTCAAACTCTCTAGACATCATAATACCAAATTCTTTGCAAAAATCTTGATTAGTAGAACCAAATATAATATCATCAACATAAATTTGACATATAAAGAATTCATCATCTATAATTTTAGTGAACAATATAGTGTCAATCTTCCCAATGTAGTATCAACCTTCCATGCTCTAGAAGCTTGCTTTAGACCATATAGCGTCTTTGAGAGTTTATACACATGATTTGGATTTTTAAAATCCTAAAATCCGGGAGGTTGTTTAACAAACACAAGTTCGGTTATTTTACCATTTAAGAAAGCACTTTTAACATCTATTTCATAAAGTTTAATATCGAATCATGATACAAAAGTAAGCAAGATTCTAATTGACTCAAGTCTAGCAACGGGAGCAAATGTTTCATCATAATCTAATCTCTCAACTTGAGTAAAACTTTGAGCAACTAATCTTGCTTTGTTTCTTACCATAATTTCATTTTCATCTTGTTTGTTGTGGAAGACCTATTTTGTGCCAATCACATTGTGCTCTTTGGGTCTTTCCACCAAGCTCTATACATCATTCCTTGCAAAGTTGTTTAACTCTTCATTCATGGTATTAACCCAATCGTGACAATCTAAGACGTCATCTATAACTTTGGGTTCAAGAGAAGAGACAAAATAGTAATGTTCACAAAAAGAAACTAATCTAGAGCGAGTTTGAACACCCTTACTTACGTCACCCAATATTTGATCTATTGTATGATCTTTTGACAAAGCATTGTGAATTTTTAATGGTTGATGTTGCTTTTCCTTTTCTTCATCTTGAACTTGAATGATGCTTGTTGTGGAAGAGGTAGGTGGTTCAACTTGTCTTGATGAGGGAGAGTCGCTTGTTTCTTTTTTTGGTTTAATGCTTTCAATTTGTATATTCTCCATCGCTCTCCTTAGTCCTTCATCACCTACATCATCTAAATTTTCTTGCTCTTCTTGAGAGCCGTTAGTTTCATCAAATTGTACATCACATGATTCTTTAATTAAACCGGATTTTTTATTAAGACTCTATATGCTATACTATTTGAAGAATAACGTAATAGAAAACCTTTATCACGCCGACTTTGAAATTTTGAAAACCGATCACCCTTTCTCAAAATATAGCATTTGCATCCAAATACTCTAAAGTAGGAAATGTTCGGCCTCCTTCCTATGAGAAGCATTGTCCTAGCCATTTCAATTAATGTACAATTTTTTCTTTCTACTACTCCATTTTGCTCCGGAGTGTAGGTGGTGGAAAATTCGTACTTTATTTCAAGTTGTTCACAAAAATCTTCAATTTTTGCATTCTTGAAATCGGAACCATTATCACTCCTAATTTTCTTTATTTTGAAATCAAATTCATTTTGAACCCTTTTTGCAAAACTTTTGAAAACTTTGGGAGCTTCACCTCTGTCATTTAAGAAGAACACCCATGTATATCGAGAGTAATCATCTACAATGACCAAACAATAGCTATTGCCCCCTAAGTTCTTGTAGGTTGTTGGCCCAAATAAATCCATGTATAAAAGCTCTAATGGTCTAAATGTTAACATGATACTTTTGGAAGGATGAGAATTTTTCACTTATTTTCCGGCTTAACAAGCACTACAAAGCTTGTTTTTCTCAAACTTCGCATCTTTCAAGCCAACTACTAGATTATGTTTAAAAAGTTTTTTAAGTTGAATCATGCCTATATAACCTAACCTTCTATGCCATAACCAATCCAAAGAGGTTTTTGCTAATAAACATGTTTTCAATACCAAATTATTTGAATTAAAATCTACTAAGTAAATATTCCCAAACTATGACCAGCACCTTTTCGACACATAAGGAGAGAAGTAGTGTCGGCTTGTGTAGGATCAAGGATAACCGATTAGAGGAGGGTGAATAGGAGGTTACAAAAATTCTCGCTTAATTAAACAAATATTGATAATTGAACACTAGGCAAGTACTCTAGATAAACCAAATCTATTCAATTCTAGTCACTCTAAGCAATTGATATAGCAATTAAATCACAAGCACAAATAAATGATGAATATTTCAATTTGCTCAACTAATAATGTAAATACTAAAGGAAGGTGAAGAAATGATCACAATGAGACACGATGTTTTCCCGTGGTATCGAAGACTTGCCGGTCTTCACTAGTCCACGTTGACGATAACCCAAGCACACTTGGACTGGCCCCACGAATTAAGCCTCAGCTCCTCGATCACTAGTGGTTGCTCTTTCTCCTCTCCGGAGATGGCGAGCACCAAACCATTCACAATTTACTCGGGCCTCTTCACAAGTTTCTTGAAGAGATCACATCGCGATCGATCTCCAAGCCGTCTAGGTGCTGGCAAACACCAAAAGAATAGACCAATGCTTCGCTTGACGACGTTCAAGTGCAAATGGATCAATCTACGGAATGTATGCACTTGAAAATCCCACAACTTCTCAAAATGAATGCACAAGTTTGAAAATGGAGTGGAGTGAATGCTCTATACTGAAGAATGTTCAATGTGAGTTTAGCACCTTGTCCTTGAGCTGGTGGAGGGGTATTTATACCCTCACCAACCAAAACTAGCCGTTGCAAAAATTTATTCTGAAAATTTAGGGAAATCAAAACTACTGCTGTTGTAAATGCGGAACTACTGCACTTCACTGTAGCACACAATAACGGCTATGTCAAAGCGTCAGAACTAGTCGTTTTAAATTCAGTGCGGAACTACCACCATTGATCATGCGGTACTACCTCACTACGGTAGTTCCGCATGTCGGTGCGGTACTACCGCACAGCGGTTGTTCTGCTGTGCTAAGTCTGGTACTTCCGATTTTTGGCCAGTTAACTTTTTCGGGGGGTACTATCTGAAAAAAACATACCGCATGTCAAATCGGTACTATCGGAAATTCGATAGTTCCACAGTACCGTGCGGTACTACCGCACTGCGGTAGTTCCGCCGTTAAAAGTCCAGTACTACCGATTTTAGTGAGTCGAAGTGCCCGCAAGGGTGCTCTCTGGAAAAAAATGTTTCGCTGAAAATCCGGTACTACCGAGGTTCGGTAGTTCCGCAATTTACATGCCAGAACTATCGCACTTCGGTAGTTCCGCGGTTACACTAGCGGTACTACCGATTTTACTAAGAGAACACAGTTTATTTTTAAACAAAATTTTATGTGCACGTATGATCCTAAATTGATCCAAATGACACACAAGCATGCTATCAAGATACTTTCAATGATCCATCTTAATAGTACGACATCTAACCTATAATCCAGTCTTCCACCTTTTCTTCTAAGACCGGTGAAATTAAAAAGAGATCCTATACTTCATGTACTTTGATTTTGATCCATTTCGAAGTCCATTTTTCATGCAACTTATTCTAGTTCACTGCTCACATATGAGACTTTGTCTATACAATTCTAAACAAACACATTAGTCGCATATTCATAAATTATCATTAATTACCAAAACCCAATTTTAGAGGCTTAAATGCTTTCAGCTTGTCATCCTCATTGGCTCGAATGAGATTGACCTACTCGTTCTCCTTGACTCGGTAATCTGAAGCATAGTGCCCATACTTATCGTAGTTAAAGCATTTTATGTGGCTGTGGTTCTCTGATGTGTTGTGATCGAATTTGTTATATTTAAAACACTTGATATGTAACTTATCACGACCGCTTTGCTCAGCTTTGTCTTTACATCTGTCTTTGCTATTTTGGCCACTCTGACCATCTTGGCCGTGCCTCTAACCGGTGATCTAGGGTCAAAAGATGGGAGCCAGCCAAGATGGACATATGGAGGAAATGAGGCATGCATTATTGGCCTATTTTTATTGCGTATGGAATCAATCATTCATGGCTCTGGTTTGTGGAGCACTCTGTCTCACCTCTACTCGCGAATATTTGATCTTTGACCTGGGATTGTCAAGTGTGGTAGGTAGTTGGTTCGCTTTCACTCGAGACCACTACCAAGACACTGCGTAACAAGTGCTTCTAGAAAAAATCAGCACTAATGCTGCACTACGGTGGATATTTAGGTAGTGCTTAATGTAGTTTCGGACTAAAAAAGCAATATAACGGTGATTAGTTTTTAGTAATTAAATTTAAAAAATAAAAAATTATATCATCATAAACCATGCAACGAAATAATAAAAAAAGAAAAAAAAGCCTCTAAAAGCAAAAAAAGATGAAATTAAAAAGCCGACGTGTTCTAGAAGCCAAAAGTTAGAAGCAGAAATTATTTGGAGTGGAGCTTTATTTTTGTTTTTGGAAAAATTTTATTGTGTAATGGTAGTACTGGGTTCGTGTAATGATTGAATCGAGTGGTGACACATGGCAAGCAATACTGTAGTGAACACTGTAGTACAGAAAAATAATGTAGGACAAAGGTTTTCGGATATCTCGCTGTCTGTACAGTGCTCAACAGTATTTGCTACGGCTGCCATGTGTCAATCCCCGATTCGCTTGGTACACAAATCTAGCACTGCCATCGTTACACAGTAAAATTTTTACTGTTTCTGGCAGCTTTGGGAGATGTCAACTTGGTGGCGAATGGATCTTCAGATTTGGCGAAGGGATACTTGCCCTATTCATATCACTGAAAAAGAAGAGACGCTGGGTGTTGAGGCTCGTTGTGTACAGGAAGGTTGATGATTGTACTTCCGCTGGTGCTGCCCTAATGTGCTGCTTGCTAGTCATATTCCGCTTGGGGTATGCAATTCTTCAGATTGGCCTACCAATTTTTTACAGCTCATCCACATATTCGTCGATAGGATAATGTAAAAAGAGAAGACAAGGATTGTAGAACAATATATAAAAAAGCTAAATTTCAGTATGGTTGTTTGGCTCACGTATATTGGCCCTGAAATTGTGAAATTGGAACTCAATTCTAGCTGTGTGGCTGCCATATAGAAGTGAATTAATTATTCCAAAGCCAATTCCATCCACTAAATGCTAGTTTTGTTAGCAATATTATATCCATCCGTTATAATCACTGGATTACATCCACCTAGGACAATTCAAATTCAGAGTTATATCTACCCAACAAGTTTTCATCCCATCATAAATGTTTTTGATATAGACATTAACTCAAGTAAGTTCTTATGTCTGCCCTTAGCCGTGGGCATGACTGTTCGAACAGTTTATTATCTGCAAAGACTATATATTTTACCCACAAGAGATAATCGACTCGATAGCTCTATATGATTCCTTAGTAATGTAGATCAAGGGATCACCATGCAGCTTTTCATAGATATCTCATCCCTTTGTCATCTCACCCATATAGGCTTATCCATCATACAGTGGGTCCCATAAGTTGTACGAGAAATTACACCCCAATGACTAGTGTAGCTGGACTATAACTTTACACAACAACTAGCGCAGCGAGCAAACATCACCTCACATGGTGTCCCATTATGCCAAATCTTTATCTGCGCTACCTCATTCCCCCACCAGCAAGATGACTCCAGCATCTAGTAAATTTACTCGGCCTAGTTGAACTTTACAGATTTATGATTATACTATTTTATATTAGGTGGTCAATACAAGATTCAGTTCTTAGTGTTATCTGAGCGGTGCTATCACAAACCAAACATTTTTGTGCTACATCTACACCAACACTTTTTACCATCTGTGTATATAGGTAAACCAAGTTTTAGGATTCTGAGAAACATAAAATACTTTAGTCCAATGTATTGGTCACTTCTCTCTAGTGACCGCCCAAAACCAGTTTCAAGTTTAAAAGGTGATAATTAGGGCAAGTAACGCTATGATACTTAAGCATGACTTAGCATAACATTTAAATACAATCTATAACCAGTAAAGTTACTATTTAGTATCTCAACCTGGACTTTTGCGCTTCAGTCTACCTAGGCTCAAGCTCTGTGATCGACGACTGAGGCTCCGAAGAATGCTGCTCCTTCACATACGCAGTTTCCGAGTAGCTCCTGCTCCTGCCGAATAAATACGCCGGCCTGTAGGGAGCTTGCATGGAGACCGTGTCGCTGCTGAGCATGAGTATGATCGCCGACATCGACGGCCGGTCTGTCGGGTTCTGCTGAACACACAGCAGCCCGATGTTGACGCATTTTAGAACCTCACCCCTGGGGTAGTGCCTGCCCAAAGAAGGGTCTACTATTTCCGCAATTGTTCCGTCGTTCCAGTGCTTCCACATCTGCAATCCCAATTGCTGATCAGCATTTAACTAGCAAATGCAAGCAAAAACGTGAAGCATACGCTGCTCGTGTGCTCAGTCTCATGGCACTTACTAGGCTGAAGAGGTCTTCAGAATGTTCAGAGCTCACTGCGTAGCTGTTCCTTCGCCCCGCGACGATCTCCAAAACCAGAACACCGAAGCTGAATACATCTAGCTTCGTCGAGTATTGCCCACGCATGGCATACTCTGGAGACATGTAACCACTGTAACAAGATCCATGCTAAGTCAATGTCTGGACGAACTTCACCTTCATATCGATTACCTCGATTGATACCATATTGTCACGAAAAGGGGGAGTATATAGTTTTCTAACTTAAACGAAAAAGGACAAGTTAAATTTATGTGTGAAGAGGAAATTACAGTGTTCCAACAATGCGGCTTGTGGCATTCCTAGTTTGATCATCTCCGAAGATCTTTGCCAAACCAAAGTCTGAAATCTTGGGTTTCATGTCTGCATCAAGTAAAACATTGCTTGCTTTCAGATCCCGATGAACTATCTTCAGCTGAGAATGTTCATGCAGATATTGCAGGCCTCGGGCGATCCCGTTCAGAATTCTGTATCTCTTTCCCCAATCAAGTTGCTTGCTTTTATCAGGATCTGGAATCGAATGGCAATTTTTCAGTTTAAATATGAATATTTCCACAAGGTCAGTCGGGTTTAAGTGAAGAACGGTACCAAAAAGAATGGTATCCAGGCTTTTGTTGGGCATGTACTCGTAAACAAGCATCTTCTCTCCTTCTTCCAAGCAAACACCAACAAGCCTGACAAGATTCTTGTGCTGCAGCTTCGCTACCAAAGCTAGCTCATTCTTCAGTTGTCCTAGTCCTTGCTTTGAGCACTGAGAAAGCCTCTTCACCGCCACTTCTTGTGCATCAGGGAGGACACCCTATGCAAACAAACACCAATTTTATTTAAATGGTGCAAATCAATAGGTGTTAGCTTCAATTCAAGGGGAAATAAATGTAGCTAGAATATACTTTATAAACAACACCAAATCCTCCTTCGCCAAGCTTGTTGTTTTCATCAAAGTTGGCTGTTGCCGAACGCAAGGTGAACAGATCAATAAAGAAGGACTCAAAATTTTCCAGGTCCTCTGTGTTTACTGCATCCGTTCGAGAGTGGAATAAACATCACAAATGTAAGCATTCACAATACTATTACCTTTTTTCCTTCATACCACGGTACTGAGAATTGAAGTGAGAATTTGTGGACAAGAAGGAAAACTCGTCAGCTTTCTTATCTTTCAGAAAGTTCCTGTGCACTTACCGAGGAGTGGTGCTTTTCTTGGCGATCTTTTCTTCCTCCAAATACAAAAGCTTATTAATGTCATTGCGAGTACTCCACAAAATATTATTGGAATCACGATTGCAAGAATTGGGCTTTGTTTCCTTTTCCCTGGACATTAGTGACACAAATCTCAGTAGAGATACATCTGAAGGCAACAAACCTACAAGTTGTTATTGTATATATATCTGTATCAGCTTTAGTATCCCACAATTTATTTCTGCCTCTCGTGTACATTTTTTTTTGCGCATGTACACATTTTTTGTATTTACAATGGCAGTTTTTCCATAACAGACATTAGATATGTACTATGTAAAATAGAAAGATTATACTAATTAAACGATAACAGCAATCCGGAAATCTTTCCTGGCCATCAACACATCCTTTGCGCATGTACTGGATCCAAATCACAACCGCTAAATGCGAGAGCGAGCCAGACAGGAACAATTTGATTGAATGCGAAAGGGTCTGGAACTAACTGCAGGTCTTCATTTATTTCACTTTTGAATAAAATTTGTATATGTTATATAGAGACACGGTGATGTCTCTAGACCTTAAACCCAACTATACAATGAAATGAATATAATTCGGATCCTACAGAGTAGCCATAATAAATCCTAAGTCTCACTTTGACCAGTACTTCTATGTTTTCCATTCTAACAATAGTAACACTGATTTTAAAGCACATGAATAGGTAATTAGTTGTCATCCATCGTTCACTCATGCTTTAAAAGTTACGTAACTCACTTTGTGGAAAGTATAGAAGCATCTCTCAGCTTTGAAAGTTCTTTTCACTACTTCATCGACCTATTCATATATGCTTTTCAATTCTGCCTTAGAAACAGAAATTGAAAATTTCAAATTATCACGGTAGTTAGTGAATTAGACCTATTCATATATGCTTTCTTTTTAAGGTTTGATTAGTTCTTCCTAGAACTCTTTCTAGTTATCATGCTGGTTTAATTGTTGTTTTTTTTCCTTTTCTGTGGTTTCAGTTGTTTCAGGCTTATTCGTGTAGATATTTGTTTGGATTTGCTAATTTTCAATTGCCCGAAATTTTTTTATCCATCAGTCATATAAAATTGCACAATACTAAGACTTAAAAATGTAGTACTATATGATGTGCAATTTTAGTATAGTTTTAGTGCAACTTTTAAACAGAGAAATTGGAATATTACTAGAATAGTTAGATCTTCATCCAAGGGTTGAGAAAAGCGATTGAAATTTAGTAAAATTTTAATAGCCTGATAAATAGAAACACCCTTCATTAAATTTAATGAACGGTGAAGCTTCTACCGAAAATTTCAACAAAAAAAAGATTAAAGCTAGGTGTGCGGAGCTGTACATATATCGAGAGAAACTATAAGGTCCCTCTATTTCTCATCTGCTTTGATCCAAAGTGTCATTTCACAATCGGATGGCGGGCGAAGCCAAGCGTGAGTGCTGTGTGCTTAGGCATGAAGAAAAATACCACAGTTCTTTCTGTCTTTTCAGTTAGTTTTTAGCTTAGACTTCATTCACTAATCACTATTCATTACATTAGACAGCCGTAGCTCAAAAGCAGACATGATTGATATACGTGAAAGGGAAAGCTCACCTCGTTGCTCCCCGACAAACTGTAACCGCACCATGGCGTCGATGTTGTAGAACGCGAAGACATCGAAACGCAGGCCGCAGCGCTCCCCGACAACCCTTGCTCCCTGCGAATTTTGAGGGAACACACTCTGGACCATATCCGCCATGGCCGACGCCAGGCACGAGCGGCACTGCGCGGGCGTGAGGTCCGGCGTGCACTGCGCCGTAGCATAAATCTTGGAGAACTGCCCATCGAAGTAATCCGCGTTGACGTCGATCTCCCCCGTGGCGAACCTTCTCGTCGAGTTGGCCACCGCATAGTCGGCGGTGGCGTTGAGGACCTCGGCAACCAGACGGTGGAAGCTCTCGGCGACGGAGGAGCTCAGGGTGGGGGCGCTGCTGAAGATGGGCTTCTGCTGCGAGTTTTTTCTGGAGGCTAGGAAGTCCTCGTTGGAGAAACGAATGTGGCAGGCGTCGTAGTACATGGCGACGTCCATGTCGGAAGCGCAGAGTGCCTGCGCGTCCTGGAAGGCCGAGGTGATGCTGAAGAGGCAGGAGCTGGCGCTCAAATCGCCCCGGCAAAGCGCTAGCGCGTACACGGCGCCGACGGTGGTGGTGGCAAAGAGGACGGGGGAGGAGGAGGTGTTGATGGGGAGGGTGCTGGCTACTTGGTTGAGGTTTGCTGCGTAGGTGCTGTTGGTCGTGTAGCTTCCGCCGCCGCAGAATTGCCATAGCGCGGCAGACGGCAGAGGCGGCGCGGCCAAGGCGACGGCCAGGACGAACGCGAGTATACGGCCGTCGTGCATGGCTTACGTCGTGGGGCGGGGAAGAGACGGCGAACGACGGACGGAGAGGAGACGTGTTGGTGTAGGTAGGGAGAGGCGGATGATGGTGGGGACGACAAGGGGGTTCGGTGGCGGTGAAGGGCTGCAGCGTTGCTAGAGTGTGACGTGTTCACCAGTGTGGCGATGTCAAAAATAAGACAATCTCCACTCGGGAAAAAGATGTAAACTAAGGGCTCATCTCTAACACAAAACAAATATGGAGAAATGGGGAGGAAAACTTTGTAGGATCCAGTCGCAATCAGACGAGCTGAATAATTGCTTCAATATCTTTCCAAGTTTTATCAGAAGGTGTGAATAATTGCTTCAATATTTTCCTAAGTCTTCGAGAATCTTTGTTTTCAATAGCTATCAATGCTATGAAAATGAAATTCTAATACCCTACAGTGACCCAGACAATACTCACACGAGAATCGGAGAAGGTCAACAGAAACTCAACAAGTGTGGTCCAACCGTCGTGCATCACACTGGATGCGGTCCTACCGCTCTACCGGTTGCGATTACACCGCTAAAGCATCTAGGCCTCTCAAATTATATGTTTTGGTAATTAATGACTCTTATGAGTGCTTGAGGTAATTAATTTGGTGGTGTTAAGTTCAAAAGATGATTTCAAAACATCACCAAGACTCAAGCTAGGAGCATGATCCATTCAAGCAAAAGATGGCACAAGATTAAGCATATTTTCTAGTCTTTTATCTCTCACAGTCATGGTGGGAAGTTGACTGAATTGCTAGAATAATTGTCGTACTATTAAGAGGGATTGATTGCTAGTAGTTTTGGGAGTCCATGTGCCACATTGTTGAATTAAAATTCACTAAAACTTGGACATTAGTCGGGAAGTGTGGTCATACTGCACCTGTGCTTGTGATTGCTTTTTAACAGTAAGGTTGCACATTTTTCAGTAGGAGTGGTCACACTGGGCCAGTCAGACCACAGGCTGTGATATGACCGCACGGGGTATGAACTGTAGTGCGGTTGTACCACAACTTGTATTGTAGTTGGTTTCTAATAGTAGAGGTGCAAATCTGACTATTTTTTGGAGTTGAGGGTGCGGTCATATCGCGTCGACATACAATGGCTAGTTTGGTGCATTTAATACTGAGATTATAGCTGTTATCCACTAAGTACAGTCATAATGCATGATGATGCGGTCATACCTCGCCAGCAAAAAATTTCAGGGGTTGTACCACCAACGACTCTTTTAGTTGGTAGGGGTTATAAATATATCGAGACTGAATTTTTAAATCCGAACTCTCTGTATTGTACTAATCCTAGGCAATGATGCTAGTATGTACAGTGGAAACAGCGATGAATCATATGCAAAACTCATGAACTCAACTTTATTCAATTTAATCAGAGTATTGATCTTATGGTGGATTGCATGATAATAATGACCTTAATTAAAAACACAGCGGAAGACTAAAGAAAAAGCAAGATGAATAGTAGCGGTCCATCACTTCGCACACTGGCAAGCGACTGGTAGAGCTTGGACTAGAATTATGGGAAATCTTCATCGAAGAACTCGTAAACTTCACTAGACTTCTGTTGTTTTTGTTGGGAAAAAAAGCAAGCGTGAGTACATCCAATGTTCCACAAGTCTTTGGAATAATGGATGTACCACAAGTCTTTGGAATAATGCAAGGCTGAACAACAAAATGCTTAACATGACTATTTTGCATAAAGTAGAATTCAAAATAAAATACCATAATAATAATTCAAAGCATCTACTGACCAAGTAATTAAATATTCATGTCTCAAACTCAGATGCTAATCACTAGCATTAATTATGTTTAAGGCAATCACTGGCTTAGAATAATCTCAAATAAACCAATCATAGATTTCTCAACACCTCACCAATCACTAGTGCCTCAAGTTTTAATTTAAAACATATGCTACCATGTGAATGCATTCCTTGCCCGCCTTTGATGATAGACATAGCTATTTAAATAGTTTTACACTCTACAAAGTTTGTACATGTAATATCTCGGCTTAGCAAAAGCCCAAGATATCATCTACAACTATTATCACCATCAATTTTAACCAGTAATCAAGCATTACCAACACCTGGACTTCAATAAAAAATATTCAACAAGTTAGTAAACATAAATTTTGGAAACACTATAAACCATAAATTGAACTTAAGATAAACCAACAATAACTAAGATAAATCATAAACAAGTCTAAAATAAGTAAAGCATCAAGTAGCAATACTAGGAACTATGAAGACTACGGGGAACTATAAATTGTCTAGCCAATACTTTGAAAACTAGCTACTAAAGTGTTCATGTCCATAATTGATAAATAGCTAATGAAGTGAAGGGCTATAAGAGTGCAATAATCTATGTTCTACATCCACCCATGCATGGCGTCTTCAATGTTCACCTAAAAATAACAAATAAGTAAGAATGACTATATGACTCAACAAGTACAAAGCAGAATAATAAGCGAGGCATCATCTTATTAGCAATTTATAACCATTTATCATAACTCAATTCCTTGTTTTCATTCTCATCAGTTTCCATTCACATAACACATTAGCTCAAATCACTTTTTGCTTTTCATGAATGCTATGCAATACTCATACACATATCTCAACTCTTCTTCTGCATATCCTGGTATAGCTGAGTATTCACCTATTGATGAAACACCCTTTCCCTATCCTTTTTCAAATAGGGTTACCCTAACCTTTTTCATACAGGGTTACTGTCCTTTTTCATATAGGGTCACACCTCTTTACAACTCTAATGCTCATATGCAATTGAATGTTTACTTTTCATTAATTAATTAGCACCATTAAAAAATTAACAACATCATCATTTTAACCATAAGCATCATCATAAGCCTACCATAAGCATCATCATTCTACCATAAACAGGTGAGCATTATAAAAACAAGTCAATTCATGTGAACTATATCACGGTAAGTATTTATTTAATCATATCAACAAGTTTTAAATACCTGAATACCATTCTACCATACACTTATTCACAAGTTTTAGTTGTGATGGCCGAATTGATTAGGAGGTGACAACAAACCTGACGCTGCTCCTCTTATAGCAATTACTCATTCTCAAAACAGGCTTCAGTAATACAAGGCAACAAATAAATGACAACACTCCTACACGCTCCCCAAACCTTTCCCACCTTACTGAACAGTTAACTCCGCCATGCCCATACTAAAATTATCATAACTACCAATTCCCATATAGAAATATACCAAAACATATCAATTATGAAATCTATAAAAATTTCCTACAACTTTCTAATTGATCAAATGTTCAGATTAATTCATCTAAACTCCCATTTTTAATCTAGAAGTCAGATCTATCATCTTTTGGACAGCAGAATTAATAATTTTATATCTTTTAATCTACACATGCAAACCTAGTAAAATATGACATTTTCAAAAACTACATGAAATTACCTACCACTTCTTAGTTATTCCTAAAATTCAATTTTTCCATTAAATTAGGCAAATCAATAATTTTCCCATGATTGCGTCTAGCACAACCTGATGTTGAATGGCAGTATCCGAAAATTCATAACTTCTATTCTGCTTATCTAAAAATCATGCTTTTGGACTAGGAAACACAATGACGTCATCTACAACCCTCTAGTTATTGACTAGACCTAATTTAATCTCCTTAAAGTCTTAAACAATAAAAAACCACAACATCTCTCGATTCCAATGACTTGTATGATAGCAGAATTACAAATATCATATCTTACAATCTACCCGATGGAATTTAGTGATCTTGAGCTTGGTGGAAATATTACAAGTTTATCTACAACTCTTTAGTACACCAACTCTCCAGATTCGTCCTCCAAGGCCTTAAAAAAATGTTTAGATCTAAACTACGTAGAACCAGAAAAAAAAATAGCAATCCTAAACTAGAATTAACACTAACCATAGGGCTAATCACACCATAATTACCAAGTTAATTCATACAAAAGTTCATCTATAGGATATGGTGAAAGTATTAGAGGATTACCTATGTATTGAAGAAGATATAATGAAGACAACATGCTAATTCTTATCCTTCTTGTCAATCTCTTCCTTGCCTCCCTGTCTACCTAGTGGAGCAGCCATGGCAAAGTCTTAGGGAAAAGAAGAAGCAGCCCTAGAGAGGTGTGCCCCTGCTGGGGAAGGTGATGAATATCCTTTAGGGAAAGAGGGGCAGTTCTAGGAAAATTTGAATACAACTCATTCTTATAGGGCAAGGCTTAGATGGGCTGGCTCATCCAGCCTATCCAACCCTTATACCCCAAATTAATTATTAGAGTTAATTTTACTATTATTATTATTAATATTACCATTATTATTACTATTATTTTATTTTAGTCATATTTGTCACAGATTTTGGACATTACATACTAATTAGGGTTTAATATTTTAAATAATTACCCTACTAATATCCAATTAGACCCAAATAGCATCAAGTATTTAATTAACTTAATTAATTCATAATTAGAACTTTTTGGGATATTATATTCTACCCCCTTAATAAAATTCGACCTTGAAGTTTCCGCCTCACGACTGTACTTGTAATATATAATCTTCCAACTCGTAACTTCGAAAAAATTCTCGGGACACACACATACTCGACCCCATGCTAATGGATTGTAGAGCACAACACATCTTAAGACTCCACAATACTTTTGTTTGCAAACGAATGCAACCCATCCTTTGACTTCTCCATGCTTTGAGTAAATAAAATTACTCACTCCTTAACAAGGAAACCCACTTCTAAAAAAATCACTCCGTTTTGAAATAAACCATTCTTAGAAGAGAATAACGTGTCATATAGCGATGTCACTACAATTTGCACGGTGCATCTCTTTGATAAGAGAAACAAATCAAACACTTATTAAACCCACTCTCTTCCAAAGAGAATCTATTATGAAAACGATGTACCCATAATGAAAAACCCTCAACTTCCAAATAAGCACTTGCAAATAAAACCACATAAGTCAAAGGTGAAATCTCTTAAATGCACCGATCAACAATTTCCTCTTTTTTCTAAAAGAAAATGATCACAAATACCAACATAAAACCAACTCACTTCGCAAATGAACATCACATATAAATACAAGGATCGATCAACAACCAGACGAGTATATCACTACCAAATTAAAACACACTCTACTCAATTTGAAGGAATAACTTTTTTGGTCTTAAATCATGAAA
Source organism: Melocanna baccifera (assembly GCA_036346265.1). Taxonomy (NCBI): domain Eukaryota; kingdom Viridiplantae; phylum Streptophyta; class Magnoliopsida; order Poales; family Poaceae; genus Melocanna; species Melocanna baccifera. The sequence goes on from CM070700.1 coordinate 2,418,120, forward strand.
TTTCAAATTCTCCCATGCCACACCAACTCATTTCTCTCAATTTGGTAACCTCAAATATATGCACAATCCTAAAGCAACATCCACACCACTGGAAGGAGGCTCTACTAATATACCAAATAATCTAGTAAACTCCCCTACCAAATAAATATCCTTATAGATAATTCCAAGTGAAACTTAATTATAGATTTCACATCGAATATTATCAGCTCAATTCTTTAAAGGATAATCATGTTGAAGATCCTGGCATGCACATATTTACCACCACCAAATGAATGTGATCAATGATCATCACAATTCTCAGAGTCAGTTTTGTTACTTCCGCACAAAATCATGGCTGATTATATGAAACAGCCTGATTTTGGCTTTATTTTATTTTCTTGTCTTGTCAATTTAAAAATTTAAAGTGTGAAAATTTTGTGTAATTCTTAGAATTTCATTTGGAGTTATTGGATTTTTGTGCTTTAGCAAAAAATTTCTTTTATCCTCTTTGCAAAAATTCAAAAGGTAATGGAAAAGAAGGAAAAAAAAGAGAAACCCCCCTCTTCCCCTTCTTCCTCCTTCCCGTCGGTGCCTGCCACCCGCGCCCCTGGTTTTTCTTCACATGCGCACGCCACTGACGCCGCCTCCGTCATCCTCTCAGCCACCTCCTCCCCTACCCTAGCGTGAGCCTTCCTCGTGGCGCCGCCGCAGCAACCCCGTACCCCCCTCCATCGAGCTAGCTGCCTCCTCCCTCCCTGGCCTCGTCGCTCGGGCACCTCCGCCATACCCCTGCCGCCGTCGTTGCTCCGCCCCTCGAGACTCGCCATCGCGTCGACGTTGCTGCGCTCGAGGCATGGTCTTGAAACTCCCCCCATTGATGCGCCTGCGCCGACCTTGCTCCCTCTTCAGCTGTACGAGTGCTCGTCGCCTCAAGCACTAGCCCTTCCACTATGCTCCACTGTGGAGCATTGAAGCCCGGTGACGTTGCGCATGTGCCTCCTTCCCGCCCCCTCTCTCGGCTAGCAGCCATAGGGCGCAATCGAGTGCGCCGCCCCATCATCAACGGCTTTAATGCCGCCAATGCTCCCTACCCACTATCCTGCTATAAATCCGTGGGAAGGACCCCCCTTCAAAATCATCCAGTGTTCACTCCCCTCCCCTAATGCGTGAATTCGCTGTTTTTCACCGTCGCTCGGAGCTCCCTCGGCCACCTCCGATGCCAGCCATCTCGGGACTCCTGCAAGCCATTTCAACCCCTTCACTTTGATTCTTGAACCCTTCTGAAGCTTCTGTGAAGCCTAATCGGACTCTTCCTTCTCATAGATCGCCGGCCCAGCCGTCTTCCCCAACTCCAGCCATCTCGCCTCGTCAACGACACCGACCATCCCAGAGCAATTTCTTTTGCCTGCACCTTCTCCAGGGGTAGAGAAAGTCGTCCCCATCGCCAATTTGGGAGTTCACCGACCCTTCTTCCCTGACGCCAAACGCCCCCTTTTTGCCGTCGACCGTCGTCATTGCCAGCTCAAGTCATGCCACCCCAAGCTTGTTCTCCTCCTCCGGTGAGCTTCTACCACTGCCTGGAAGCTCCCCTGTCATTTAATTGAACTCTCATTGCCGATTTAATCATTGCGTTCCCCGCCCTGGTTCCGCTGCCGCCAAGCTCACCGCCGATGATGGTCTGAGCCAATTGGAGCCGCGCCACTTCAGTCGAAGGTGCGCCCGAGCCCCATGAGTCTGTTTTTGGGAATGCTCACGTGCGGCCAGGCCCTCCCTCACCGCCGGTAGGCCACATTGCTGCTCGGCCGAAGCCACCCCTGTTCCGACATCATTAAGAACCAAATCTCCCATTAAATTGTTATGTACCTCTGACACCCGGGCCCCACCTTGATTAAAAACTATTCAACTCGGATTTAAAACCTTGTCTCACTGATAGGTGGACCCCCATTGCACTATGGGACCCACATGTCGGTCTCTGGTGATTTTTGAATTTCCGGATTTTGATTAAATCAGTGGGACCCTCATGTCATTCTCTCAGTACCTTAAAATCTGGGATTTTAAATAAAATTTAAATACAGCCGGTGGGACCCACATGTTAGTGAGGGAACTCTCTCTCCTCTTTTTATTTTGGGGATTTTCCAGAAAATAAACTTTGGAGAGCTCGTTCTTCTTCACCGTAACTCTGATTTGAGTGAAACTTGTTTCTAAAATTTTCTAAATTAAAAATCTTTTTGTTAGTTCAAGTTTTGTTCAATTTGGAGTTCATTTGAATTTTGTTTGCGGTATTTATTGCTCTCTTGCCTGTTGTCTTCTTTTCGGATTTCTCGTGCGAGTAGAATACGAGGACACACCCGAGCAACATTTCAACGCCTCTGTAGATCCTCAGGACATCCCTGCTTTAGACCTAGGTGAGTCAACATTTTGATCATGTTGAATCCCCAATTTATTCACGTATGTTGTTTAAAGATATGCAACATGCATGCGTTATTTTATGTACACTAGTTTACTATTCTTTCATTAGTTAAATACCCCAGTTGCTACTGTAGCAGAATTTAGCTACACTTTCCTTGTTACAATTGATATCTATTACCATTGTCGCCCTAGTAATTACTAATAATAACTTTACCAGCTAAACTATACAAAACGCTATGCAATTTTAACTGAGTCTCAGGACACTAGGACGTCCTGCTCATTCTTTCTCAAAATACCAAAGCAACTTTTGGGTAGTCATGGGATGTACATGGCTGATAGTTTGGTATAAGCTTATCTTATGCTTCTTAAAGCCCTAAAAATCTACTTTCCTATCTAGGCGGATGGTAAGGAAGGATGGTGTGGATGTAACACGAGAATTTGTGATTGTGGTAAGCACCGCCTGGATGAAATAAGGACTTAATTCTGTGTTAACCTCTTCATGTAAAACAGTACCAACCACAAGCTGGCAAAGTGTAGGCATGACTAAATAATTTGCATCGCCAGTAAAGGTAAACACTTCGGAGTGACCCACGGGTCGTGGTGCTGGTTTAAGCCGTCGTGGACACGGGTCGTGTCGCCACCGTGTGGCACAAGAGGGGGTCTGGGCGAAGCAAAATAGCTATCCCCAGACGAAACCTTAGGGAGTGAGACCCCTTTACTAAGTGCATTCTAAAGGTCATATGGTAATTCTTTTGATCTGCATGTCTAAGGAAACATGTGAAACATAGCAATTGGATTATCTCTTATGGGTAAAGATGTACAATCTCTGCAGAGTATAAACTGTTTAAATAGCCGTGCCCCCGGTCACGGGCATATATGGGAACTTTCTCGAGTTAGTTCTATTTACAAAAATCTTTTAAGGGTGGGGACAAAATAAGTGAAGGGAGATACTTCACTTTTGAATTTTACCTGGAGGGATGTACTCTAGCGATGGTTAATTAGGGTGGATGTAGCCCAGTAAAAAAATCTAGTACTAGTGGACGGAGCCATGTAATCGGTGGATAGAACTGTCTACAATATACTTATTGCACATTTAAATACTACTCATGTTTACCAAAATCTACTAAGTCCTAGGATTTTTATTATATGGGAAATATTTGATAAAGTCGCTTTCTGCAACTAAAAGAAACTCAAGCCATCCATTGAAAAGCCATGCACTCTATACTATTGCATTTTGTGTATTAACTTGCGGAGCACAATTGCAAGTGCTCACCCTCACTCTCAATCCCCTCCCAGAAATGGAGCACCAAGGACACTATGAATACTACGAGGAGCAAGATCAAGACGAAGGAGGAAATGACAATAACTAAAGCTAGTAGGAGTCCCTCCTCTCGTAGTGTAGTCGACCATTCTCGCTATCAACTGAATTCTATAATAGTTAAAGCTAACCAATACCGAATTCACTTGGGCTATCCCCAGTCGCTACCTGTGAGGGAAGCCTTAGGTAGAATGGCTGCAACTAGGACAAAATTCTATCTTGGTTTGTCAACCTAAAAATTTCTAAGACTATGATAAGAATTTCTTTACTTACCACTCTTAGTTCTTACTCCTCTGTAAAATTTCATTAAAGAGTTTCTTTCTATGTCGAACCCTCTGTTTTTAAAATTGTAGATGGCGAGCTCTTCCACTCCTGCTTGGGATTTGCTATCTCACTCCGAGATAGAGGGAGGTTTCGTGGACTTGCTGTGTCAGTTGATGCAGTATCTCCGATACGACCGTCAGCCCATTTTCCGTGGGCGACGTACGAGGATCCAGGATCGCGATGCTTGGGTTGTGGATGTATTCATCTATGCTCGAGACGGAGGCATGATCCCTATTGTCACCCCTCCGACATACCCCCGGAGACAGTGCACTGGCGTAGTACAAGACGCCGCGTACTACGCCTCAGCCTGCCTGATGCAGGCACACGGGCAGGAGATGGTGCAGTCCCTGTTTTGCTTCTTCCCCATTCTTCGTATGGGGGAGACCGATCCCAAGCCACAGGGAGAGCCGATCGACAACCCACGGCTCTCACATGAGGTGCTACTCACGTAGGCCCTGATTGACTCTCACAGTCGGGCGCTGCGGGAGATTGGGTAGCTCCACACTCTTATGATGTCCAGTTACAGGAGTGTCGACACCCTTCAAGCCCAGCTGGCCGGAGTGGACGCTGCCCTCACTTTTGCAGAGTGGGAGCGGATCTCCATTGAGACCGAGCTAGAGCGGCTCCGATCTCGGATGGACTACACGCCGTCTTCGCCCTCCTACACCCCCTCCTTGCCTGCCAGAGTCACGGCTCCAGCACCAGCAGCACTAGCAGCCGTGGTATCAGACTCAGCACCTGCCTCTATGATCTTCCATTGACTTCTTCCTGTTCCTGCTCCAACCGCGAGAGGCTCTGCACCTTCCAGCTCTCGGGGACCTCGTGTTAGGCTTACAACTCGAAAGAGTGTACGCCCACCCCCGGGATTTACTACCACCGACACCGCAGGATCCAGTCGAGGATTTCGACGCTCTAGGTCACCGGCCAAATCAGACTCCCACACTACCAGTTCCCCGCGGAGGGCTAGTCACAGCTGCTCTTGTTCACAGGGTTGTTCCACCTGTGGAGGCTATCACCCTTAGGCAGGATAGGTTAGCAAGCTTTGCCGATGTTCGGCTTACACCCTTTTGCTTTATTGTAAAACCTTATTATGTAGATGATGTGTATGTGTTGTGATCCCGAGAAGGCTTGTAAAGACCTCTCTGAATCACTCAACCCTCTTTTGTGGTAATCAAAATATGCAATTTATGCTTTTTATTGCATTGCTTGTCTAAGTTTTGTTGGTTTTCTGTGTTGTTACTAGAGGGCTAGTAAACCCTCTTATATACAACCTCCCCTTTTTCTTCTTATAATATCTACTTTGAATGCAGATGGCACCGCCAAGAACCACCACTCAGAGCCGAGGTCGTGGCAGTGGCCGTGGCAGAGGACGTGGCCATGGCCAAGGTTTACCCCCTCCACCTCCTGCACCACCCACAATGGCCCAAATTATGGCTAAACAAACATAGATTCTTCATGCCATGTTAGCTAATCAGCAGGCAGGGTCGTCCAATAAAAGTTCAAATTTAGCAGATATTCTGAGAACTCGACCACATACTTTTTCATCAGCTAATGAGCCCTTAGAGGCGGACGATTGGCTGCGAGATACTGAAAAGAAGCTCCGCTTATCTCATTACACGGATGAAGATAAAGTTGACTTTGCCACCCATCAGCTTAAAGACGCCGCCGCCACTTGGTGAGAAAATTTCCATGAAGTTCGTGCAAAAGGGAAATCTTCAGAAAGTGAGGCCAAAGAAGAAGATGAGGAGGAGGAAGAAGTGGCAGAAACCCCTGCTGTTGATACTCAGCAGTCAGGACAGCAGGAGCAGGATATCACTAAGGTAGCAGAGGAAGAGGAGGCAGAAGGTTTGGGAGGAAAAGGAGTAGTCCTATCCTAGTCCTCTATCTTCTGGGTAGAGTTCAAAGTGGTGTTTAGACAAAACTTTGTGCCCACCGGGATTATGAGAATGGAAAAGAATGAATTCTGTACCTTAAAGCAAGGACACATGACAGTTAGCGAATATCTTACAAAATTCAACCAACTTGCTCGCTACGCCCCCAAGGATGTGGCAAAAGATGAGAGCATAATTAATCCTTCATGATCATCCTACTTTTCATCATCTTATCAACAAAGCTCTCTGTTGTGGCTACAGACCAAACAGAGAGAGAGGTGTATGGTAGTGGAGAGTTAGGTGAGCAAATGTCCTCTTGGTCTTTCCCAAGGGCTTTGTATGATATATATGCGTTCCCTCGTAAGGAGCGTCTTTACAATCGTAACCTTACATTGAGCCTCCTTCGGAGGACATTCATGTCATTACACATGTCTTATTACTGCCTCACTCGATATCTACGCTTCCCACAGGCTAGTTGGGTTAGGTGGGGGCCACCCCTACAATAGGAGTCTCTCATGGTGAAGGGCTTCACAGGCCGAAACCATGTTGCCGAGCCCTTTGGCCCCCTCCGTCCCTACGGCCTATGACCCGTTGTAGATAAAAGGGGCAGTTGCGTAATACCGTCGCGTGTCGGTGAGGCGTCGAAGTCATCTACGGCCTCAGGGCCATCCCTCGCGGTGCCACGTTTGTCGGTGAGGCCATGCTGCGGAGCCGGAGGTGTCGAACGAGCGAGGAGTGGCATCGAGACTCCGCTTGGCATGGGGCGGAGCAGGCTTCCCGCGCGATGCTGTGGTAGTGAGGTGAGTCGCGGCACGCGGAGTGCTGAAAAGACTAGGGCGGTCTGCTTCGATCGTACGCACGGTCCTGAGGGAGGGGTACACGCGGCGCCACCCAGTTGGTGCGTTGTGGGATGTCAGCGGTCGCACGACCGTGAGCCTGCGTTCGTTCCCTAGAAAGATGGGACACGTGGCGAGCCGGCCCGTGGACGGTTGCCCTTTCCAAACGTGGGGAGGCAAACCGACGGGGCTCTCGCCGGTTGCGTCCCTGATCATGGGGAGGTGGAGGGTCTTCATAAAGCGCTATTCGCCGGTACGCGGACGTGTCTCTCGCCCGCACACCTTGGTCTAGTTGTTCTTTTCGTGCTGTGTGAAATCCGCACGCCGCCTGCTCCTTCCGCCCACCGCTTGTGAAGTGGGATGGCAGGCGACGGGGATTTCGGTCGCCGGCTTAGTGGTAGTGCCTCGTCGAGCTAGCATGGCGCAACGCCGCCAGCAGCAGAACTCTCCCTGGCGGCTCGCAAGCCATCGCAGGCCCGCAAGCGGTACGACGCCAGGCGGAGCCCGCAAGGGCATTGCTCCGGGGTGCTAGGGCGGAGTCTTGCTACGAAGGAGACAATCGAGGCCCTCCTGCGGGAGAAGAAGATAGAGGAGCATGACGGAGCTCGCCTGACTGCCCACGATGAAGTGGAGCCTCATCCCGAGGCGTCGGAGGCGATTGTCTTCGCCGCATTTTTTGAGGCTGGACTCCGAATGCCGTCGACGCTCTTCGTCGGTCAGGTCTTGGAGGCTTATGAATTGGAGTTAGCGCAGCTGACCCCGAACGCGATAGTTCGCTTGGCGGTGTTTTCCTGGGCAGTCTGAGTGGAAGGCGCTCATCCCCGTGCGAGCTTGTTCGTCCTTCTTCATGATGCGCGCTGTCAGCCAAAGAGGGTCGAAGGAGGGGCACTATCCAATTTTGGCAGCATCCACTTCGTGGTGAGGTCGGGCTGCGCAAAGCTGGTCCCCGCTCTGGCGACGCGGGAGAAGTGGGAACCCGGCTGAATGCGGCAGTGGTTTTACTACCACGTGACGCCTACCAGCAACCTTCGCTGCTGGGATCAGCCAATAGCTTTTGACTGCTGTCCGGGGCTGAAGCCGGGGAGCGACAATCGACGGCAGGTGCGGAGACTCGCCGGTGTCACCCTCCGGTTCAACATGCGCGATCTTGCCGAGGAATTTACCATGTACGGGGTGTCTCCGCTCTCCGGCCGGTGGAGATATGAGCGAGGTGATACCCGGCAGGATGGCATCCACCCCTCGGTGTCATCGCTGCAGCAGCCCCCCAGTCACGGTAAGTACTTCGACCGTTTGCTGCGTATACATCCTTAACTGTCTTATGAGTGGGGCGACGCTTCGCGTGCAGTGCTCTCATTGGAAGATGCAGAGTGCACCGTCGAGGCCTTCCTGGGGCTATACACGGCGAAGGAACACAGCCTGCGTGATGCTGCGACCGAGCCTGCGAAGCTAGGGCGGATAAATCGGGTATGCGAGGTTTTGGGCCTCATCGTATCAGAACGCGTGGTGCCGGTGCGGAGTTCGCCCCGTCACCGCGATGGCGCCGATGAGGCGGGGGCATCTCCTCGGCGGCAAAGGGCTCGTTCCAGAACCGCCGTTTCGAACCCGCCCGCCCGATTGTCGGCGGGCACCATTAGTTCGGGGGACGTGTCAGGTGGCGGGTCCGAGCATGCCAGCTCGGGGGGTCACACTGCCCCCAGCGAGGACTTAGGCGGTTGTGGGGCAGGCCTTGGTAGCGACGCCATCGAGGACGAGGTCGTGTCGCCTGTACCAGTCGACGAGGACCTGCCTCCTGCGCCGCCGTCACCCCTGGCGACCGCCATGGACCTTCCGCCTACTCCGGCTCCTACAGCGCTAGGAGCGGTGGTGGGCTCGTCGTCGTCACCTGCTGTGGCCATGATGGATTTGCCACTCGCTCCAGCCCGCACAGCTACTGGGCCGGCTAACGGTGCATCGCCTGAATCCCCGAGGGCAAAGCGCCGCCGGGTGGAATCGCCCTCGCGTGCAGGGCGATTTCATGTGGCGGGCTCAGTCGTCCGAGACCTAGTGTCCGACCGGGAAGCCACCTCGACCGAGGAGGGAGTCATCGCCTCCCAGGCAGAGGCTGAGCCAACGTCTCCCCGCATCCTGGCGGAGGGTGACGGAGGTAGGCGTAATTCCCTATCTCCCCACGACTTCGTGAAGCTCTCTCCGATTTGCTCGCTCATGCCATTGTCAACATCAGGAGAGACGAGGTCTCTCGGGCGCGGCCAAGGATCGAGCAGCGGAGGTGTTCGCGAAGGCGCCGGCCCTGTTGCGCAAAATGCGTCATGGGCACCCGGCACTGTCGCCGGGCCCCCGAGGTTTGCCGTGTCTGACTTCATCCCGCAACTGGAGATGCTTCGCGCCCTTAATGGGGCCGCAGAGTATGGCGACATCAGACTGGATCGGCGGGCACTGTCGTTCGGCGGAGGGGATCTTCTCGCCCTCACGCTAAGCGCGTCGGAGATGAAGGTAAGTACCTGAGCCCGCAATTGAGATTACCTAGTGAGCGTACAAACACTCATGTCGTTTCGCTGTTAGACAGTTGCCATCAGCCGGGCGCTGGAGGAGGCTCGTATCCACGAGCGGAGGGTATTAGAGGACCAGCTCCGTGCTGCCGACGAGGCTCACGCCGCCAAGGACGTGCGTATCTGTATATTGGAGTCGAAAATCGGCCGCCCAGTGTGCCGCGACAGAGGAGCGAACTGGCTTGCTTGAGCGGATCTGGGCGCTGGAGGAAGAGAAAACCCAGCTGACGACGGTGCTAGAGGAGAAGAACCGAACTCTGGGCGATGCGTCTGCGGCAGCGTGGAGGGCCATGGGGTCGCTGGAGGGGGCCCTCCGGGACCTTTCCGTCGTCGTGCCGGACCTTACCCACAACGCCACGGATGTGGCACAGTCGTTGGCACGGATTGAGGAGGGCTCGAGCCTAGCGCTCCGTGGTGCCAACGCGCGCGCGGGATATCCGCGTCTTGTTTAGACTCAGTAGAGTGCGCAGGGAAAACATCCACGTCTAGTTTGTACTCCGAAGCATGCGTGGGACTATCAACCATGACTTAGTTGGCTTTGGAGAGTGCGCCAACGCGCGCGCGGGACATCCGCGTCTTGTTTAGACTCAGTAGAGTGCGCAGGGAAAACATCCACGTCTATTTTGTACTCCGAAGCATGCGTAGGACTATCAACCATGACTTAGTTAGGCTCCGGAGAGTGCGCCAACGCACGTGCGGGACATCCGCGTCTTGTTTAGACTCAGTAGAGTGCGCAGGGAAAACATCCACGTCTTATTTATACTCCGTAGAGTGCGCGCAGAGGCGTCCCCCCGCTGCATCTTATTTATACTCCGGAGAGTGCGTGCGGAGGCGGACTGTCGGGACCCGGAACAACAACTCCGAGCCCCTCTGTGTAAGTCGCACTATCCCAGGAAAAGCTAGTGCACATAGGTTTAACAGCAATGTATATCATGCAAAAATAACCACGAGATATTATTAAACGAAAATACGGCCTTAAGGCCAAGTCTTACAATAAGGCACCAGGCCAGCAAAGTAAACAAAACAGCGGAAAGAAAAAAATAAAGGTGGCAGCACAGCCCATCCAGCCTCCCACAGGCGAATGACTGTAAGACGCATCCTACTCGCTGAAGTAGTCCTCACCGTCGTAGTCGCCTCAAGTCCGGCAACAGATTTAGCAAGGTGAGTACAGAAGTACTCCCAAGGTAAGCAAGTAAATGCTTACGCAAGTTACACCAGGAAATATAACAGAGTTGATGCATGCTTAAGGGATTTCAAAGGAAGCTTAATAGGGTAGTGTGCGGAAAGCAATACTTGAATTTAAATACAATAACGTAAGTATGAAAAGCTGAAATTAAATACGATATGAAACATTGTTCTTAACAAGTATTACCGTTAGTGTAGGCTCCAACCCACACTAACCTATCCACGGGAATCCACCCGGACCATTTCCAAATCCAACGTTTGTTTGCCAAAACCAAGTTTTATGAAAATTCAAGTCTAATCTGTGAAGACTCTACTCAGCATGTCCATGACCGTGGACACGGCTATCCAGATAGTTTGTTACTCTGCAGAGGTGTACAACTTTACCCACAAGACATTCCTCTCACTTGAGCCACGCGATCAACACACCGCCTTAGGTGTGCGGCGGAGAGTTCATGACAAGGTCGTTCGATGATTCATAACCAATATAATCACGCCGCCACTAAGGTTTCACCACAACTCGAATCCACGAGTTGGAGCCCTCTCGTGCCATGTGAGACTTCCCACGCCTACGCGCGCTCACATTCACCTATAGCGAGACTATAGTTGGAACTTCACAAATTACTTAGCGTGTCCGTCCCATACCGGACTTGTGGTAGTCTGAAGTGACTTCGTAAAATAATTCACGAAACGGTCCTTAAGTTGATTTAGGCTCAACCACATACCCCGCACGATAATCAACCAGTGTCACCAAACACGAGGCATACCTGGCACCCACCACCTAACCATTAGCCTAAGTCCAAAACATGTTTTCTATTTTCATTTTTAAATAATTTCCGTAAAACCACCCTTGACTCACCGAAGTCAAGATATCGATTTTCAAAGTCCGTCATTTCATGTGAAAGATCGATCCCACCTCAAATTATACTAAGCCAGGCTAAGCATTGCTACAAAATTTCTAGCTAATACTATAGTACTAACTAGTTTTCAGCTAGGGTGACAAGGTATATGAATTCAAGATTCAAATTGGCCATATACAAAGGATCGTGGGTATAACTAAAATTCAAATCAAATTTGAATTATATTTGAATAAAGATACGCATGCATATACAGTAAAACAATATAAATAATTTAAAATATTAGGTTCAACATGGTCAAAGGTGTAACTTGCCTTGATCGAAGTCTGCTGCGATTAAGTCGAATTCAAACTCTCCTAATCGTCAATATCTAACGAGAAATCAATTCAAAGCAAATTCAAAACAAAAATTCAAATGGAATCCAAATAACTTCCAAAAATTATCAAATAAATTGGGAGACAGAATTCTGAATTTTTGGATGTGGGTCAACAATTTTTAAAAGGAATTGAGGCTTTTAAAAGAAGTTGGAAGTTTTAATTTAAATTTGAACCTTGGAATTACAAAATATATTCAAATAAAATTTAAATAAGTTTCAAAATTTCAAAATTATTCCAGAAATGGATAGATCATGATTTTAGAAAAATTTAGAAATTTGAATGGGTCAATTTGGAGTTAAAATGCAAAAGTTATAGCCTTCCAAAGTTTGAATTCAAAATAAAAGGAAAAAGGTGTTTTCTGGATTTATTTTTAAACCGAAAAGGATTTATGACGTCAGCAAAAATTATTTTTCTAAAGGAAATTATAGATTATGACGTCAGCCCTAGGATTAATATATTCGGCAGAGGTCGGCAGGTGGGGCCGGTGTCATGGACCGGTCCATGGACCCGAGGAAGGTGAGGTGGCAGCGCGCGCGCGGGAGCGGGGTGGCGCTGACGTGGCTGCGCGTGGTCGCGCGTGGCTGCCACGCCACGCGGCTTTATGCCGACGCATGGCGGCGCGCGCGAGGTGGCGAGGGTGCGGGTGGCGCGGGCGTGGCGCCGATCCGCCGCCACTGGCTGCCACGCTGCTGCCGACTCGGCCGACGGCCGGCGTGCTGGCGGCGGCGCGCCGGGGCCGATGGTCGCCGAGCTCGGTGAGTGGCGGCGCCGCCGAGGGTACCAAACGACGAGGAGAACGCGCGAGTGCGTCGGTACCTTGCGCGAGGCCGAGGATGACCGGAGAGGGAAACCGCGAGAGGGGCGGCGGTCGGAGAAGCCTTCACGGCGGCGGAGTAGCTCCGGTGGTGCACGTGCCCGGGGAGGTGGTCGCCGAGGGTCGCCTGGGCACCAGCAAGGCCGGGGAGGTGTCGGCGAGGGGCGAGGGGGCTCGAGCCGGCGGCGATTGCTCGCCGGAGTCGCTTGAGCCGGCGGAGGGAAATCGGCGCAGGGGGACCTTCGGGGCTGGATTAAGCGCTCTGGAGGCTCGGGGTGGCGGTGTGGGTAGAGGAACCTTGGGGCACCTCTTTTATAGGCTGGGGAGGAGGGTAACGGCCGCGCGAAGTTCGCCGGAGTGCAACGGGCGGGAAGGTTTATTGCGACGGTGATAACGGCTGCGATTATGCGTGATTATGCCCGCAATGGACGCGGTGGAGGTGCAATGCGATCGGCGTTGGCGCGGGCATCAGTCGGAAGGAAACCGGCTTTAAAAGCTTCGTTTGCGGCGGCAATGGCGGCAGTGGGCGGAGATCGCGCGAGGAAGAAAGGAAAGGGGCGGGAGACGGAATCGACGAGTGGGGCCGCACGTCGAGAGAAAAAGAAAGGAAGGAGCGAGGGGACGGTCGGATGCTTGACGGTGGCACGGGGGAGAGATCGGGACCGCTGGCGCATTGCGAAGGGGTAAGTGAAGGGGGACGGCTGAGATTTGATCCGACAACGAAGGTTAGATCGGGGCCGGTCGGTGCTTAAGTGGGAGGGGGCGGCCGAGATGAGGTACGGCAATAGGGGACGGCTCGGATAATACCACGTGGCGGCAGGAGCGGAGAGGGGAGCGATGAAGCGGTAAGTTGGTGCGGGCGGCGAGGATTAAATCCGGCGCGGGAGTGGACGGTCCGATGCGCGACACGCGTCGCACGCGGAGAGAGGGAAGGCGGGGAGAGGGTTTAAGTTAGATCGGACGGCTGAGGGGGATTCCGGCGGGCGGAGGGGACGCCGATGGTTGACACCTGGCGGCCGGGAGGGATTTTTGGGATTTTCTTTCTTTTTGATTTTCCAGAAATGCTATTAAGCTTTAGAAAACTCAGAAAAATACCAAATAAATTTTGAAAAATCCAGAAAAATTCTGGGAACTATCTGGAGCTATTATAGACTTAATAAAAATATGCCCCACTCATTTTAACAAGTATAATTTGCAAAGGCACAATTTGATTTTGTAGGGAGGGTTTTAATTCCTTCAAAAATCCAGAAAAATTAATATAATCTCATATTTGACTTAAGGAAGCTGAAATACATTGGTTTAAGCTTTTAGGAATGCAATAAATTAAATTTTGACTTTTACACAATAAAGTTTAAAATTTTTCTCAAATCAGGATTTTAACATAACTCCAGAAAATCCAAGTAAACTCCAGATTAAATTTTCAATAAAGGGACAAAATTTTGGGATGTTACACGGACCTCGACACTACATCTTATTTATACTCCGTAGAGTGCGTACGGAGGCGGACCTCGTCGCTACATCTTATTTATACTCCGTAGAGTGTGTGCGGAGGTGGACCTTGTCGCTAAATCTTATTTATACTCCGTAGAGTGCGTGCGGAGGTGGACCTCAACGCTACGTCTTATTTATACTCCGTAGAGTGTGTGCGGAGGCGGACCTCCGTGGAGTGCGTGTGCGGATGTGAGTCTCCGTGCGGTTCATGGAAACATTGACCACGTCTTTATACTCCGGAGAGTACGCGTGGTAGTGACACCGACGCGTGCGTGGAGTTCCGTGTCTTGTTTATACTCAGTAGAGTGCGCAGGGAAAATGTTCGCATCTTTTTTATACTCCGGGGAGTGTGTGTGGAGGCAAGCCTCCGCACGTTTTTAGTGGGGGCACGAATAGCTTCGCAAACGGCAAACTTTATTAAATTCCCGTTTGCGCGGGTGATCGAGTACAAAAGGTTAGAGACTAACCATTGGACTCGTTGTCGCGACGGTGAGATGCGGAGCCTCTGCTTCATGTTGGCCTTTATTGGCCTAAACATAGTACCGCCGCAACCTGTCCGCATTGCATGTGTGGCGGAGTGTCTGCCCTTCAAGCGTGGCGAGGTGATAAGCTCCTTGCTGCAATGCTGCCGCGACGATGTACGGGCCTTCCCACTTGGACTCCAGCTTGCCGACCGTGTCTGCGCGGAGCACCATCCTGAGGACGAGGTCCCCCGGCTGGAATGCTCGCGGGTACACAGAGTGGCCATGCATGCGCGCCATTTGCCTCGCGTACTTGGCGACGTGCTGGGTGGCCTTGACGCGCTCTCCGTCGAGGAGGTCTAGAGACAACTGGTGCTCTTTGTCTGGTGCCTGGGTGAGGACCCTTCGTGAGCCGGCTTTGATCTCTTCGGGCATCATTGCTTCATCGCCACAGAGGAGTTTGAATGGCGTGAATCCCGTCGGGCGTGTCGCTGTTGTGCGGAGCGACCAGAGGACACTGTGGAGCTCGCTTGGCCATTTGCCCTTTGGTAGTCCGACAAGGCGCTTTTTAACCCCGGTGGAGATGGCACCGTTCGCCCGCTCGACCGCTCGGTTGGACTGTGGATGCCCAACCTAAGCGAACCAAAGCGTGATGCCCATGTCGTCGCAGAACTCCCTGAACGGAGTAGAATCGAACTACAGGCCATTGTCGGCGGTGATCTCCTTGGGCACCCCGAAACGGCATATGATGTTCTGCCACAGGAAGCGCTGCATGGCTGCCGAGGTGATCTTGGCTAGCGCCACAGCCTCTGGCCACCTGGAAAAATATTCCAAAGCGACCACGATAAAGCGCAAATCTCCTGGGGCTCGAGGTAGATGTCCCACAACGTCGATGCCCAACCGTGCCAGCGGCCATACGGGGGGATGGGGTTGAGGCTGGTCGGGGGTCTGTGAATGACCCATCCCATCCATTAGCAGCCTTGACATCATCGCACGAGGTCTTGGGCGTCAGCAACGGCGGTTGGCCAGTAGAAGCCCTGCCTAAACGCCTTGCCGACGAGCAACCTTGGAGCCAAATGTGAGCCGCAAAGCCCCACGTGGATTTCCGCGAGGAGGTGCTGTCCCTCTTCGCGCGAGAGGCACCGTAGGAGCGGTGCGCAGACCCCTTTTTTGTAGAGCACTCTGTCGAGCATCTGGAAGGATCTGGCGCGGTACTGTAGGCGGCGGAGCTCGATAGGGTCGTCAGGCTCGATGATGCCCTGTAAGAAGGCATGAACGGGCTCTCGCCAATCGCCTTGGTGGGTGATCTGGTGGACTAGGGCCGCATCACGATTGTCCGAAGACTCGCCGCGCGCCCAGAGATTTGAGCTTCGCTAGGCCGAAGAGTAGCGCCTCGTATTCCGCGGTGTTATTGGTGGCGGGAAATGCAAGGCGTGCCGAGTATAACAGGCGGTGTCACTCCGGCGTAGTGACCACTGCACCCACGCCCGCGCCGGAGACGCAGTAGGCTCCGTTAGTGTCGAGAGTCCACACTGGGTCCTCCGGCTGCTGGGCGTGCTGGGCCGAGGGGGTCCACTCCGCGAGGAAGTCTGCAAGGATTTGGGACTTGATTGATGTGCGTGAGGCATATGTCAGGGAAAAAGGGGCGAGTTCGGCTGCCCACTTACTAATGCGTCCCGTGGCCTCTTTATTGTGCAACATCTCCGCCAGAGGGAACGAGGACAGCACGGTGATTAGATGGGCCAAGAAGTAGTGTCGGAGTTTTCTCGAGGCCATGACCAACGCGTAAGCCAACTTCTCAAGCTCCGTGTTGTAATACCCTGAACGTCGTTTCGGCGTCGGATTTAAATTAATCGCAGAGTTGCCGGTTATTCGGTAAATCGCAGAAAGGGAAAATAAAAATTGTGGAATAGTCTAAAATAGTAAAAAAGAAATTAAAATAATTAATTAAAAGGTTTTGGGTTGTCCAGAGGGGTGGGCCAGCCACTTTATACCAGCCAGCCCAAACGGGGCCCATACCCCATCCAAAACCCTAGCATCCCCTTTATAAACCCCTTGGGGAGCCCTCCCTCCCCCTTTTCCCACCCCAAGCCGCCACCCCCCACCCTCCTTGCACCCTCTCCCTCCCCTTTGGTGCTGCCCTTGTGCAAGGAGAAGAAGGAGAAGAAGTTGAAGGAGAGGAAGAGAAGGAGGAGTAGAAGGGAAGGAGAAGAAGAGGAAGAAGAGGGGTGATTCCAAATCCCTAGGTAATTCTCTCTCATCCCAATCCCTCTGATTTTTTCCGAGGGTCTCCCCAAAAGGAAAAACGTAGAGGACGACAATACGCATCTACTGTATTTTTTTAGAATTTTTGTCTATGGGATCTAAGCGTAACATGGTCAGAACCCCATTGTGCATCGTGGGTGCAGATCAAATGTTTGCTGTTCAGATGGGAATTAGGGGGTAGAAGATGATTTTTATGCGTATGGTCATAATTGAGAAAAGTGTGGGGAATTCAGTAGTCTAGCTACTGTAAAAGAATCAAAATTTTTAGAGTCTTGCTTTGTTTTGGGGATGCGTTAGAAGCTGGCTGTCCAGAATGTTAGAACAAAGAAGATCCTCTGTTTTGCGCATTAGGTAGCACCTTGCTAAGAATAAAATAAAAATATGTGATCTACATGAAAAGTGTAGATATTTAAGTGAGAAATTCAGATATATATCTTTTTCTGTGATTATTTTTATATTTTTAAAGATAGAAAAATATTAAGCAGCGCCACTGCAATAGGAAGACTGTAGAATCGTTACGCGGGGAAGGATGTTGTGGGATTTTGGGACTTAGTGATATCTTATCTTCGAGAGTCGCATTTTCCTTGCTATAGCATTGTGCTAAGAGGTACTTTTGGACAGGTAGTTTTGCTCATGAATGCACGTGATTGCTTCACTTCAACGGTAGAGGCAAGTAAACGTAGCGGATGTGCTACCGTTTAATCCGTTATTCTTACTACTTTCAATATGCATGATTTTCATAATGTTAAATGATATGCCATGGTTACATATTTTTTAAGTAAGAATGTGGTAGCAAGATATTAATCAATTGCCATGTTTGGATGAGTTTTGGTAGTATTGTGGTAATTTGCTTAATAAGCCAATTGTGGTATATGAAAGTAAATGCATGGTGGATTTGATGATAGTACCGGTACAGTATTGTGCATTGCCGTAGCACGATGCACACTTTTACCTTGTTGGGTAAAGGTGCAGTGGATCAAAGCATGCATATGCATTGCATTGTGGAAAGATCATTTGCATACTTATGAAATATATTGTGGTGAAGTTATTTTACAAATAACTGCAACTTTATAGTTGTAATATGGAATTAGCTCCTGAGTCACTTGTGGTATGAGGAAAGTAGTTGTGATCATGGATTGGGGTTCATCCCTTGTGGTATGGTAGGGGTTGTGACTGTGGCATGAGATTCTTTTCTCTTGTTGTAATTGTTGATAACAGTTGTGGATGCAAGAAATAATAAAGTTAGTGAGGTAAAATATGTTAATACTTTATTGTCATTGGTAGTGGTAGTGGTGGATGATATGAAGTAGTTAAACAAGATTCATTTGCTAATGTTTTACTATTGTTAGAAGTAGATATGGTTGAGGCTATAATTGTGGTCATTGTGGGAAATGGATATTGATGCTTAATATCATTATAGTTTAGTTAGTTTGTTAATGAATGTGGATGCACATTGTGGATGTGGACATGTGGATACTTTAATGATGTTGTATATTTGTTTGTAGTCCGAATAGCACATTAAATGCTTTACTTGCTGAGATTTTTATCTCACCCTTGTTTCCCCCCTACAGGTGATTCTTGAGCATTCATGGGATGGGTAGAGCGGCACCACAATAATGCACTTGGTTCACCAATTCATACTGTAATAAAGTCAATGGAATTCTAGCCAAATGCCTAGCTATCCGTGGATGATTGTTTTAGTTAATAATGATGAACTTTCGATCTACTCTTTGATTAATCTGCTAGAGGTTGTTTCAATTATTGAATTTATTATCGTTATCTTTATTCTTTTAGTTGATTATGCTTCCGCTTAATGCTTCATGTCTAGAAATTGTTGCCGAAATAAATTATCTTAAAATTTTTGGGCCAGCTGTAGAGTGGTTTAGTGGCATTCCAGGGTAATGTGGGTCCTGGGGTGTTACAGTTGGTATCAAAGCGGGCTTTAGTTCCGTGGTAATTCAAATATTAAATTGACACACTGGTGCACAATAGGATGGGATTGGTCAAGCATTGCATTTATGCTTTTGACATGTTGTATTGATGATTTATGTTATGAGATGATCTTATATGATTATGATTTGATTCTATGACTGTTATGAGTGAGGATAGTCAATGAAAAGATGTAGAGGTTGTAGTTGTTGTCTTGGGTATTGCCAGTTTATACCACCGTTCGTGGTATGGGGATAGTGATGCAGTTACCTTGGGTAGCTTAGTTGCGGATGTCGTGGGTAAGTTTCTTAGAAGTGTTTCCTCCTTGAGTTGATTTTGGTTGATTCTTGGCCTACTGTGGTTAATGAATTTCTCTCGGGTTAGCAATTTATTGCAGTTGTTGGGTGCCATTAGGCCTCCAATTGTTCTTAAGACTAAATATTGTTTCTTTCTGATTGATAGGTTGTTTTGCTGCTCGTGAGCAGTGCTTTTGGAGAGACTGGTATTTTTCGTGTTTGTTCCATCTTTCTTAGTGGAAAACATGACTCTTTTATTCGTTTGATATTTTGAAAAGGAATCAAAACTTTATGTTGGGAGTTCGTTAATTTGTGGAAGCCTTGACTCTATGCATTTCTTTTGAGATATTTCGACTGTAGAATATGGATTCCTCTCTTTTCTAAAAGGAAGTGTTAAAACCCTTTGTGATGTTTTGTTGTATCTAAGTAAAAAGTGGTAATTATGTAAATAATTGATAAGTTGTGAATTATCAAATTGAAATGCTAGCGTGGTATATGATTAATTTCTACCGATATCCTTAGAAGTGAGGTTGATTAATATGATGTTGTCCTGTTGTAGTTTCTTGAAGAACCGTGGCTAAGAATTTGTCAATACGTGTTTAAAAGTCATGCAGTTATTGAGGAATATAAAAAAAATGTTTGATATTTGTGGTTGTTTAAAATTCCAACTTGTTGGATAGATTGGATTGATTTATCTTAAGTAATTAATCTAACCATTTGGGATGGTTAAGTAAGGAGGTGTTGGAATATTGCCTTAGTAGTATTAATCTTCAATGTGACCTCTCTTTATATACTTGATGAGCATGCACAACCGCTAAATTCATGTAACTTTTGCCATGCTAAATTGTTGAGACATGTATAAAGAATTAGATGAATGTTGATGTATTGAATTGTGGAATCTTGTCTTATAAAGCTGGTATTATTGATGTTTAAAGTTATTTTATTCTAATTTCTGAATATAAGGTGGAATATTGAATCTGTGCTCATAATTGTTTTTGCGATTGCAAAACAGAGATAGGATCATTAATGCTATGATGATGAAAATTAATAATCAATTATTAACAGTAATGACTGGAGTGCAATCAATTTGTGCTAAATTAGAAGTTGAGCATTCGTAAGAGTTAAATGTATGAAATCTAATAAGAGATTTATACTAGCATGTTTGTGAGGTTGCCATGTTCTATATTATCTTGTTAAAAAGTTTTATTTTAATATGGTGGCTTATGCACTAGGTTTTCCTAGATTAAGTAGTTGGAATCTTATTTAGATAATAAGAACATGATGAAGTTATTAATGGTGTTCCTTTTGAAAAAATATGGAATATGAGGATATGATGATTCTTGCAAAGAATGTTTTATCTTGTTGTTAATACAATTGATAGCATATAGTTGTGCTTATGGTGTTGAATGCTTTACAAATGAAGGAATTTGTTAATTCCATGTTACTAATTGAATTTAAGGATTTGAGTTTCGCGGTTGGGGTCTTCTTTTTTGACCTTAAGACTTGTGTGGTAGCCGATATTGCCTTGAGTAAAGCGGCGTGTTGAATGATTGTATTGGTTTTATCCGAATCTTGCGTTGTGGACTTCAAACATCTTTTGTTGGAATTAGCGGGATGCTGTTATCAAAGAAAAATTATTTCTTATTGAAAGAAAAAGTTGTACTAGAAATATTTGAGGTACAGATGGTCTCATCTTGTGTTTTCCAACCTCATTGCTATTTGATTTTCTCTTGGTCTTTTGGCTACTGTGAATGATAGCGAATTTCTGTGTGCTGAAATTTATTTCTTCTTACCTCTTCTCCTAAGAAAAGAGTAACCGATTTGAGTTGCGAAGTTTCCTTTGTTGCCTGATGGAAACTAGGTAGTGGTGGTCTAGTAGATGTTTTTGTGGAAGCCTTAAATATCACGATGTTTATGGTATATTGGATGATATATTATTCTCGTGGGATAATCCTTGGGAAGAATATAATTTAAATAGAATGATTGTCTTGGAGCAAAATAATTTGTCGATGTTAAGAATTGAGTGTATGTTAATTGTGGAGTAGTAGGGTTTTCACCCAAGGATTTCCCTATCTTATACGGGGAGTTGTTGTAGGAGTCTTGAAAGCTGAGTCGGAGCTTTACCTTTTGTTATGCTAGAACCTTAGAGACCCAGTGTCTCCGTGTGAGAATAGTGGATCAGAGTGATATTCCAGTAGTGTGAGGATCGTGGATAGCATCTTTGAGGTGCAGTAAATGAGTTGGTGTGTTGGGCGATGATTTGGAAATCCTTAGTTCAAGGAAGTTAAATTATTCAAAGAAATGGAGTGGGAAATATTTGTTATCTTGAGTAGTGAGATGCTCGCTTGATTCTTACTTATGCTGTGTGTCTTTGGCGGAGGTTATCTGCAAATTGAATTGTTTTATGTTGAGGTGTTTTCTTTTTCGGCTGGGAAAAAAAAGATTGTTTTGGTCTGTCGAGTGATTTTCACTCTTGGCTTATGTAGTGTGGTTTCTCCAATTGTCTACTTGGAGAGTGGAAAATATTTTATGGTAAATCCTTTGATTTGGATTGTGGTCCTTGAAAGGAAAGTTAGTTGCTAGTGTGTAACTTGAGAATCCTTTATTCTTCTTTTATTGGGTTCTATTTGTAAAAGATATTGTTTGTGTTTCGAGTAGAATGTTGTAAATGGAATCTGTGGTCAAATTCTGTTAAAGGGATACAGTGTATTATCCCGATTATAATAAATAGAGTAAAAAGTTCTAAGAAGGAGGATGGTATTAGAAAGTGGTTTAATAGTTGTCGTAGAAAAATTTTGCGAAAATGGCAGGACCTGTTGGCCGCTCAGAGCTGGCCTAAGAGTTATGCGGACGTTCGGCATAGACCAACATGAATCGTGAACTCGCCGGAACTGGCCGTGAGGAAGAGGGTCATCAAGTATGTGAAGGCCCTCTAGACGAATTAGTCCGAGCAGGAAACGACGTGGAACCTTGAAGACCGGATGCATAAGAAGAGCCTAAGCTCTTCGAGGTGGAAGAGTACCCATAGTTGTGGTTCCCTTGGGATGCTCTATCCTTTAGTTGTTCTTTCCTTGATTGTTTTTTGTCTTGTGGGTTGAGGAGTTAGATTCGAGGACGAATCCTTTTTAGGTGGGGAGAATGTAATACCCTGAACGTCGTTTCGGTGTCGGATTTAAATTAATCGCGGAGTCGCCGGTTATTCGGTAAATCGCGAAAAGGGAAAATAAAAATTGTGGAATAGTCTAAAATAGTAAAAAAAAGAATTAAAATAATTAATTAAAAGGTTTTGGGCTGTCCAGAGGGGTGGGCCAGCCACTTTGGGCCTGCCAGCCCAAACGAGGGCCCGTACCACATCTAAAACCCTAGCATCCCCTTTATAAACCCCTTGGGGAGCCCTCCCTCCCCCTTTCCCACCCCAAGCCGCCACCCCCCACCCTCCTTGTGCCCTCTCCCTCCCCTTTGGTGCTGCCCTTGTGCAAGGAGAAGAAGGAGAAGAGGAAGGAGAAGAAGTTGAAGGAGAGGAAGAGAAGGAGGAGTAGAAGGGAAGGAGAAGAAGAGGAAGAAGAGGGGTGATTTCAAATCCCTAGGTAATTCTTTCTCATCCCAATCCCTCTGATTTGTGCTATTTTAGGGTTCTTAGCCCAAGATTTTGGTGGGGATTAGGATTTAGAACCCCTGATTAGAGAATCCCTGCTGTCTGCCTGTACATTGATTCGCGCAGCGTTGCTGTTCGTGCTATTTATACCCCTAAAAAGATTTTTTCCGAGGGTCTCCCCAAAAGGAAAAACGTAGAGGACGACGATACGCATCTACTGTATGTTTTTTAGAATTTTTGGCTATGGGATCTAAGCGTAACATGGTCAGGAACCCCGCTGTCTGTCAGGGGTGCAGATTGGGGCTGTTTGCTGTTCAGAGGGGAATTAGGGGTAGAAGGTGCTTTTTATGCGTATGGTCATAATTGAGAAAAGTGTGGGGAATTCAGTAGTCTAGCTACTGTAAAAGAATCAAAATTTTTAGCGTCTTGCTTTGTTCTGGGGATGCGTTAGAAGCTGGCTGTCCAAAATGTCAGAACAGAGAAGGTCCTCTGTTTTGCGCATTAGGTAGCACCTTGCTAAGAATAAAATAAAAATATGTGATCTACATGAAAAGTGTAGATATTTAAGTGAGGAATTCAGATATATATCTTTTTTTGTGATTATTTTTATATTTTTAAAGATAGAAAAATGTTAAGCAGTGCCACTGCAATAGGAAGATTGTAGAATCGTTACGCGGGGAAAGATGTTGTGGGATTTTGGGGCTTAGCGATATCTTGTCTTCGAGAGTCGCATTTTCCTTGCTATAGCATTGTGCTAAGAGGTACTTTTGGACAGGTGGTTTTGCTCATGAATGCACGTGATTGCTTCGCTTCAACGGTAGAGGCAAGTAAACGTAGCGGATGTGCTACCGTTTAATCCGTTATTCTTACTACTTTCAATATGCATAATTTTGATAATGTTAAATGATATGCCATGGTTACATATTTTCTATGTAAGAATGTGGTAGCAAGATATTAATCAATTGCCATATTTGGATGAGTTTTGGTAGTATTGTGGTAATTTGCTTAATAAGCCAATTGTGGTATATGAAAGTAAATGCATGGTGGATCTGATGATATTTTCTTGTTGATAAATTCATGAGGATCATATTGATGCCCTTGAAGTTGGTATTATTGTGGTCTTGGTGGTAGTATTCTTGGTGAATACTTGTGGTTGTGGTGGTAGCAATCTTAATGAATATATTGTGGACGATGTGGTATGATTCATTAGGGATCGATTGATGATGATCTTGGTGAACCGAATGTGGGTTATGGGGTTGACCTTCGTGGTTAAATTCTTGTGGTTTATGATTATCATTTCATTCAGATTATGCCATGACATTGTATTGTGGATGTCACCGCTTATAGCCGCGACCGTACCGGTACAGCATCGTGCATTGCCGTAGCATGATGCACACTTTTACCTTGTTGGGTAAAGGTGCAGTGGAGCACAGCATGCATATGCATTGCATTGTGGAAAGATCATTTGCATACTTATGCAATATATTGTGGTGAAGTTATTTTACAAATAACAGCAACTTTATAATTGTAATGTGGAATTGGTTCATGAGAGTCACTTGTGGTGTGAGGAAGGTGGTTGTGATCGTGGATTGGGATTCATCCCTTGTGGTATGGTAGGGGTTGTGACTGTGGCATGAGATTCTTTTCTCTTGTGGTAATTGTTGATAACAGTTGTGGATGCGAGAAATAAAAAAGTTAGTGAGATAAAATATGTTAATACTTTATTGTCATTGGCAGTGGTAGTGGTGGATGATATGAAGTAGTTAAACAAGATTCATTTGCTAATGTTTTACTATTGTTAGAAGTAGATATGGTTGAGGCTATAATTGTTGTTATTATGGGAAATGGATATTGATGCTTAATATCATTATAGTTTAGTTAGTTTGTTAATGAATGTGGATGCACATTGTGGATGTGGACATGTGGATACTTTAATGATGTTGTATATTTGTTTGTAGTCTGAATAGCCTGTTAAACAGTTTGCTTGTTGAGATTTTTATCTCACCCTTGTTTCCCCCCTACAGGTGATTCTTGAGCATTCATGGGATGGGTAGAGCGGCACCACAATAATGCACGTGGTTCACCAATTCATACTGTAATAAAGTCGATGGAATTCTAGCCAAATGCTTAGCTATCCGTGGATGATTGTTTTAGTTAATAATGATGAACTTGCGAGGTGCTTCTTGAGGTCGTCGAAGGCGCTGGCGCAATCGCCGTCCCAACGAAACTCGTCACAGCCACGCTGGGTTTTGAAAAAGGGCAGGCCTCGCTCCGCTGCCTTGGACAAAAAGTGACTCAGCGCAGCCATGCGGCCAGCGAGTCTTTGGACGTCCCTTGTCATTTTGGGCGGCTCCATTGCGAGGATTGCA
The DNA here is from genome assembly GCA_036346265.1 of Melocanna baccifera. Classification (NCBI taxonomy): domain Eukaryota; kingdom Viridiplantae; phylum Streptophyta; class Magnoliopsida; order Poales; family Poaceae; genus Melocanna; species Melocanna baccifera. Next base: position 2,443,039 of record CM070700.1, read on the forward strand.
TCGACCTTGTCGGGGTTGGCTTGGATGCCGCGCCCCGACACCAGGAAGCCCAAGAGCTTGCCCGCCCGCACACCGAATACGCACTTATCCGGGTTGAGCATGATGCCCGCATTCTGGAGATTGTCGAAGGTCTCTTGGAGATCTTGCCCGTGAGCGGCCAATTGCTTGGTTTTGATGACTACGTCATCGACGTAAGCCTCCGCATTCCTCCCCAGTTGGGAGGTCGGCACTAGTGCAATGAGGCGGGTGAAGGTTGCGCCGGCATTCTTCAGACCGAAGGGCATTCTGACAAAGCAGTATGTCCTTATCGGAGTGATAAAGCTGGTCTTGTCTTCGTCAGCCTTGGCCATGTAGATTTGATGATAGCCGGAGTAAGCGTCCAAGAAAGTCATGAGTTCGCAACCGGCAGTGGCATCGACCAGTTGGTCTACGCATGGGAGAGGGTAGTCATCCTTCGGGCACGCCTTGTTGAGGGCGGTGAAGTCGATGCACATGCGCCAGACATCGTTAGCTTTCTTCACCAACACCGGGTTGGCTAGCCAATCTGGGTGTTGGACTTCGCGGATGACTCCAGCCTGCAAGAGCTTCACTACTTCTACCTTGGCTGCCTGCTGCTGGTCAACGGACATACGCCGAAGCCTTTGCCTGACCGGCTTAGCATCCTGGCGGACCGCTAGGTTGTGCTCGATGAGGGAGCGGTCCACGCCCTTGATGTCCTCCGAGGACCACGCGAAGACATCTGTGTTGTTCCGGAGAACCTGGAGTAGCTCTTACTCCATCTCCAGGGGAAGCCTTCGCCGATGGAGATGACTCGGCCGTCGGCCTGGAGGGGTACCCTCCTGACTCCGCCCTCCAGTCGAGGCTTAGGGGTCCACCCCGGGGCGGATGGTGTGTTCGCTTTGTGCTTGCGTGCGAGGGCGTGCACCCTACGGCGGGGACTCGTAAGCTCCGCGCATCGGGCGAGGTCCTGGATGCCAAGACGTTGATGACGCCTCAGGCCCGGAGCTTCGTGCACGAGAAGCCATGATGCGAGACCGCCCCGAAGGAGATGAGGACAGGACGGCCCAGAATGGCATTGTACGGACTTGGGGTGTCCGCGACATCGAAGGTGACGCCCTCGGTCCTGACGTTATTGCCCTGACAAAAGGAGACTTGGAGATGTACCTGGCCCAATGTACTTAGCGATTGGCCCCCAAAGCCGTGCAGCGGGGTCCGCGATGGCTGCAGTCGACATCGAGGGATTCTCATGCGGTCGAGGGCCTCCGCGAAAAGCACATTTGCCGAACTACCTCAACGAGGACACGCTCGACGCCACATCCTCGCAATGTCGGCTCGATGAGCAGAGGGTCTTGGTGGGAAACCCACGCCCGGCCGCCGGCAGCGCCGAAGGTGACTTCGCCGAGCTACCCGAGCCTTGGTCGCGCGAGGCTCCGACAATGAACCTCCGGAGATGACGTTGACAATCTGGACCTACGGGGGCGTTCTCTGCGGCTGCTGCGGATGGGTCCCTGGTGTGATGGCCGTCAGGGTCTGCAGGCTCCAAGCCTCTTGCATGGCCCGCACGGTCTCGTGGAGATCCGCCAGCTCCCGCTGGAGTGTATGGAGGGCCGCCAGCAAGGAGCTCTGCACTACCGGCGTAATCAAGGCGGGCGGCACACCCAATCGCGTTGGCCTGACAACCACGACCACTGCTTGTGCCACCGAGTTACCCGCCACGTCGATGTGGTGTATTCCGCGTTGCCGACTCGATCCGCAGATCGCGGCGGGCGCTGGCGCCCCGCACGGAGCGAAGATGGTGGCCATGCCTCCGTGGGCGCCGACGCTATCTCCCTGCTCCGCTCGGTCGGTGCTGTGGTAGCTGGCGGGGTCGATCGCTATGGCGAGGTTGAAGTTGACGTCGGCGATGGCGGGATTGGAGTCGACCGCTGCGTCGGTGAAGGCGGGGTTGGAATCGACGTCGGCGATGGCGGGGTTGGAGTCGACCGCTGCGTCGGTGAAGGCGGGGCCGGTCGCTGCGTCGTGAGCGTCGTCGTTCACTTCCATGACTGCCGATGCCCACGCCTCGGTGCTGACGCTGACGCGAGGCCTCACCGCGACCCCTTTCCTCCTCTTCGTCGCCGATGATGTTGGTGCCATCCTTCTTGAGATCTTGAGGCTTGCTTTCGTCGTCCCCACGGACGGCGCCAATTGTTGTGGCTACAGACCAAATAGAGAGAGAGGTGTATGGTAGTGGAGATTTAGGTGAGAAAATGTCCTCTTGGTCTTTCCCAAGGGCTCTGTATGATATATATGTGTTCCCTCGTAAGGAGCGTCTTTACAATCGTAACCTTACATCGAGCCTCCTTCGGAGGGCATTCATGTCATTACACATGTTTTATTACTGCCTCACTCGATATCTACGCTTCCCAAAGGCTAGTTGGGTTAGGTGGGGGCCTGCCCTACAACACTCTCGTTTGTGAAAACAAGAGAAGACAATTGGAAGCCAACCGTAAAAGGAAATGGGCAGCCCAGTAGTCTCAAGGTAGTTGCCAATCTCGAACTTCATACCAAGGCAACCCCTCTGTCCGGCGAGGGGCAACTTCAACCTTTCGAGCTCTGACTCCACCCCAGTACTCTAGTGGAAGTGTCGCAAGAATACCCCGCCCTGTGGGGGCAAGCTTCCGCAGCAAATCCAGCTGTGAATCTGCACTGCTTTAGCTGTGGAGCCAAAGGGCACTCGCGAACCGGTGTCTAGATCATCAGACTACGCCAGCCAAAACCAATTTAAGCGCTACTCCAGCAAAAGGATCATCCGCTGCACCAAGCAAGGGAATACAAGCATCTCAAGCCTCTCGAACTGCATCAACCCACCACCAGGGCTGAGTCAAGCATGTGATCACAGAAGAAGCCCAGGATGCCTCAGGAGTATTAATGGGTACGTTTTCAGTTAAATCCGTACTTGCTCAAGTTTTGTTTGATTCTGGGGCTTCGCATTCCTTTATCTCGGGAAGTTTTGTTGGAAAGGCTAAGCTGCCAACCTTTAAGCTAGTAAAGCCAGTTATGCTTAGTTCTCCGGGAGGACCACTGACAGCAACATTTGTAAGCCCCAAGGTAGAGATCTCTATGGGAGAATTTGGGTTCCTAGCTGATCTTTTAGTCCTGCAAACCCAAACCCTGGATGTTATCTTAGGAACGGACTGGTTAGCCAAATACCAAGGGCTCAAAGACTGTGCTAATAGAAGAGTAGTGCTAACCAAAGACCCAGGGATGGAGATACAAATTAAAGTAGATTGCTTATCTCAAAAACCTACGATCCATCACCTTGAGGAGTTAACTTTGGAAGAGATGCCAGTTGTAACATCTTGATTTTTAGTAGTTTTTAAAATCTAGTGGAGCAACTATTCAGAGGAGGAAGTCACCTGGGAGCGCGAGGAGGACCTCAAGGCCGAGTTTCCAAACCTATTCTCTTAGTGAACCCGGATCTCGGGGTCGAGATCCCGTTTAAGGGGGTAAGGTTTGTAAATCCTGATTTTCAGTAGTTTTTAAAATCCATAATTTAAAAATGAATTTTTGGAATTTTTCTACAATTTAATAAAGCTTAAAATGAATTTTTAGAAATTAAAAGGATTTAATATGATTAAAATAAATATTAACATAAGCTAAAAATATTTTATTTGAGTTCCTTGTATCATAAGGATTTTTTTGAATTTTTTGGTGAATTTTTGGGATTTATTTGCTATTTTCTAGAGCTCCTTTTTAATTATTTGAATTGTCAGAAAAAGAAAAATCAAAAAGAAAAACCTAAAACGCTCCTTTTTAATTATTTGAATTGTCAGAAAAAGAAAAATCAAAAAGAAAAACCTAAAACACCGTGGGCCAAATCCCCTCGGCCCACCCCCACGCGCCGCCTCCCTCAGCCCGCTTTCCCTGCCATGCGTTAGCCCGACGCGCCGCTCGCCTGCACCGTCCTCGCCCGGCCAACTCCTCGCCGATCGATCCCCGCCCCCGCACACACGGTAGTCATCCCACGGCCCAGGCTACGCTTGCCCTAGCGCCCTCGTGTCCGCACCGCACCCGCGCTCTTGCGTCACCATTTGATCCCTCGCCTGGGACACATGTCGCACATCCAAGCATGCGGGTACTGTTCATCGTCGTCCCCGATCGGGACTCTGCTTCACCGCGTTTTTTGCGCTGAACTCGCCCTCGGGTTTCGGGCATAAAAGTGCCACCGCCTGCCTTTGCTTGTCATCCGCACTGCTGCCGTTCCTCACCGCCCCGCCGTGTGCCGCCGTCGCCTCTCGCCACAGGACCCGTCCCCACCGTCGACCTTGCAGCCTGTCGGAGTTCACCCAGAGCTCCTTCGCCTCCATCTTCGCCGGTGCAACCCGTCGCTATCTCCCTCCGCCTTCCCATGCCCCTTTGCCATCCTCCGGACCTCGCCGCCGGTAAGCCCCATCACCGTCGCCTCCCGTGCCCCGCAGTCCTCCGGACCTTACCGCCGCACCCCGCGCTGATCGTCACACCCCCGTTGCACCGCGCTCCGACCCCTCGGTCCACGTGCGCAACCCACGCCCGGCTGTGCTCCCGCCTCAGTCCGCATGCCTGAACCCGCACCGCGCCCCGCGCCTCCCAGTCACCACGCCCACGTCCGTGTGCGCTCGCGTCTGTGACGATTCGTGCGGCGTGCCTTGCCACGCGTTGGTGATCTAGCGGCCCGACCGCCTGATCGCCACCGTTGATCCGGATCTAGATCAATGACCCAGATCTCGCCTCACCTCACCTTGCCAGCCGTCCGATCCCCATCACCGTCAGCCGCCCGACCCATCCACGTCAGCCTTCCCACGTGGCAGTGCCACATCAGCCCTAATGCCACGTGGTCGTGCCATGTCAGCAAAAACCTGATCCCAATGCCACGTCAGCGCCATGTCAGTAGTGCCACGTGTCAGCGCCATGTCAGTAGTGCCACGTGTCAGCGCCACCGCCTTCCACGTCAGCACCGTCCCCTTAGGTGCACTCTGCTGTGGATCGAGTCAACCGTGGATCTGACTTTCTATGCATCGAGTCCACAACACAGTAGCTTTTTTGATTTTTCAGTATTTTTTTAGGTTTAATTTTTTGAGATCCCGTTCTTATCCGTCCTAGTTTCGATTGACCCCATTCTTTTTTCTAAATTGATCTAAAAGCGAGCTCTAACTTTTGGTTCTAGTTTCAAGGTTTTATTACCAAGGGGGTGGCCGCACCCTCTTTTCCCCCACTAACCCTAGCCGCCCCCCTATTTAAGGCATGTGGCCGACCACCCCCTCCCCCTTTCCACCCCTTGGACGCCACCTCCCCCTCCCCTTGTGCCCCTCTCCCTCCTCTCAAGTGCTGCCCCTTGGTGCAAGGAGAAACCAAGAAGAAGACGAAGAAGAAGAGGAAGAAGAAGAGGAAGAGGAAGAGGAGAAGAAGAAGAAGAGAAAGGAAGAAGGGAGATTCCAAGGGAAACCCTAGGTAACTCTTCCTCATCCCAAACCATTCTGGTTTTACTGTATTTAGGGTTCTTAGCATGATAATTGATGGGGATTAGCAATTTGATTATCTGATTAGGGATTTTCTGCTGTCTATGTGTCGATCAATCCGTGCAGTGCAGCTGTTTGCGTAGATTAGACATACAAAATGATTTTTCCTATGGGTCTGGCTGACGAGATCTATTTTTTCTATATTTTTTAGAATTTTAGGCCGTGGGATTTGGGCGTAGCAGGGTCGGGAACCTTGCTATCTGTCAGGGGTGCAATCTGGGATAGATTGCTGTTCGGGTGTGGTTTAAGAGTATTAGATGATTTTTATATTTTTGGTTACAATTGTGAAAAATGTAGAGAATTCAGTAATCTATCTAATATATAAAAATTATAATTTTTAGAGCCTTGTACTGTGGTTGGGATGTGTTAGAAGTTGGCTATCCAGATTTCTAGAACAGAGGGCATCCTCTGTTTTGCATGATAAATTATGCCTTGTTAGTGGTGAATTAAAAATAAGTGATCTACTTGAAAAATGAAGGTATTTAAGTGTAGATTCTAGATATATATTCTTTGCTGTAATTATTTTAATAGTTTTAAAGATATAAAAATGTTAAGTAGTGTTGCTGTAGCGGGCAGAGTGTGGAGCCTTTAGGCGGAGAGGGATGTTGCGGGGTTTTGGGGATTAGCAACATCTTTACTTCTTAAGACGCGATTCCTTTGCTGTGGTATTGTGCTGAGAGGTACTTTTGGGCAGGTGGTGTTGCTCCTGAACGCGCGTGATTTGCTTTGCTTCAACGGTGGAGGCAAGTAAACGTAGCGGTTATGCTACTGTTTAACTCGTTAATCATTCTATATTCACACTAATTAATTATCTTAGTTTGAGGTGCTATGTCATTGTATATGCTTCCTTAATGTGGTCCATGTGGTAGTATTTTAAGAATTCAATTGTTTATGATCATAATGGTTTACTTGTGGGTATGTGGATATATTGTGGTCTAAGTGGTAGTATTCTTAGTGAATATTTGTGATTGTGGTGGTAGTATGCTTGATGAATATATATTGTGGTCTATGTGGTAAAATTCTCTATAGATTGATTGATTATGATCTTGGTGAACCGAATGTGGGTTAGGTGGTATGATCTTATGAAGCATTGGTACCATGCTTAATGAGACACATGTGGATGATGAGGAAGTATTCATGATGATTATATTGTTTATATTTGTGGTTAAATTCTTATGAATCATTTTTATCATATCATGCATATCATATCATGACATTTGCATTGTGGATGTCGTCGCACATAGGCGCGACCGTACCGGTACAATATCGTACATTGCTGTAGTACGATGCACACTCTTACCTTGTTGAGTAAGAGAGCAAAGGATCATATGCATTACATTGTGGATAGATCATTTGCATAATTATGCAATGTATTGTGATTGAATTGATTTGCAAACAAATGCAACTTTTTAACTTTATGTGGAATTGGCTCACGAGAGTCCCTTGTGGTATGAGGAATATAGCTGTGGTCGTGGAATGGGGGTTCACCCCTTGTGGTATGGTAGGGGATGTGGTTGTGGCATATGAGGTATTTTTCTTTTGTGGTAACTGTTGTTAGCGGTTGTAGTTGTGGGAAAGGAAAAGTTAGTGAGAAAAACATGTTGAATGCTTTAATGATGTTGATAGTAGTGGTGGTTGTGACTAAGAAGTAGGTAATCGAAACCTAATTACGAATGTTTTATTGTTATTGGTAGTAAATGTGGTTAAGACTATAATTACAGTTATTGTGAAAAATAAATGTTGATGCTTGAATTGTTGTAATTTAATTAGCTTGTTAAATAGTTTGCTTGCTGAGATTTTTATCTCACTCTTGCTTTTTCCCCCTTCCAGGTGATCCTTGAGCATGCATGGGAAGGGTAGAGCGGCACACCACAATTGCACACCATCTTATGATTAATGCTGTAATAATCGTGTGGAGTCTTAGTCATGGATTTATTTCCCTCATTAATGTTCGTTTCAAATTAATAATGCTAGGTTGTGGATCGTTATATTTGGCTAAATTTGATAGTGGTTGATCCACAATTGATATTTATTTTTACCTTTTATTCTAGTATGCTTTCGCTTAGCTTATCATGATATTGGAATTGTTACCAGTTTATGTTATCTTATAAATTGGCTAGCTTATGGAGTGGTTTAGTAGCATCCTAGGGTAATGTGAATCCTGGGGTGTTACAGAAGGCCAATGTGGTCGCAGATGCTTTGAGTAGAAAAGTCTATTGCAATACAGTAATGGTTAAGGGAAGTTAGCTAGCTTTGCATGAGAAATTTCAGAAGCTCAGTTTGGAGTTAGTTGAGCAAGGATTTCTAACCACAATGGAGTTGCAACCAACTTTGGACGGTCAGATTCATTAGGCTCAGTCAGAGGATGAGGCATTTCAGCGGATCAGAGTCAACATGAGTAAAGGAAAAGAGTCAGGATTTGCAGAGGATGAGCAAGGAATCTTGTGGTTCAAGCAGCGGTTGTGTGTGCCCAATAAGAAAGAACTAAAGGATTTGTTACTAAAGAAGCACACGAGTTGTTGTACTCGATTCACCCGGGCAGTACCAAGATGTACCAGGACATTAAGGACAAGTATTGGTGGCCAAGCATGAAGCGTGAGATCGCTGAGTATGTGGCACTTTGTGATGTATGTCAGAGGGCAAAAGCCAAGCATCAGAGGCCAGTAGGCTTGTTACAGCCATTAAAAATCCCCGAGTGGAAGTAGGAAGAGATTGGTATGGACTTCATTACTCGATCGCCAAAAACCAAACAGGGTTATAATTCGATTTGTGTCATCGTGGATCGTTTGACCAAGATTGTTCATTTCATTCCTGTCAAGACAACTTACACGGGTGACAGATTAGCAGGGCTGTATATGTCGAGGATTGTTAGTCTACATGGAGTGCTAAAGAAAATAGTGTCAGATTGTGGATCATAGTTCACTTCATGTTTTTGGGGAAGTTTCCATGAGGTTATGGGAACTCACCTGAATTTCAGTACAGCTTATCACCCCCAGACAGATGGTTAGACTGAGCGAGTAAATCAGATTCTTGAGGATATGTTGAGAGCATGTGTGCTAGATCATGGAGCCAAGTGGGACAGTTGTTTGCTTTTTGCAGAGTTTTCTTAGAACAACAGTTATCAGGCCAGTTTGCAAATGTCACCGTTTGAGGCATTGTATAGCAGAAGGTGCAGAACCCCTCTCAACTGTAAAGAGATGGGGGAAGGCCAAGTGTTTGGTCTAGATTGTTTAAAAGAAGCTGAGGAAAAGGTTCGTTTAATTCAGGAAAGGTTGAGGACAGCCCAGGCCAGGCAAAAGAGCTATGCAGATACCGGACATCGAGAGTTGAGCTTTGAGCCAAATGATTTTGTGTATCTCAGGATCAGACCATTCAAAGGTGTGAAGAGGTTCCAATTAAAAGGAAAGTTAGCTCCGAGATATGTTGGACTGTTCAGAGTCATCAAGCGCAGGGGAGAGGTTGCTTATCAGTTGGAGCTACCTGCGTCCTTCAACGGGATACATGACGTCTTCCATGTGTCCCAGTTGAAGAAGTGTCTGAGAGTGCTATTGATCTTCAGGAGACCTGTCCTATAAAGAGCACCTGATCAGGATTTTGGAAGTGTCAGAGTGTGTGACCCGGAATAAGGTTGTCCGTTTTTGCAAAATTCAGTGGAGCAACCATTCAGAGGAGGAAGCCGCAACCTGGGAGCGCGAGGAGGACCTCAAGGCCGAGTTTCCAAACCTATTCTCTTAGTTAACCCGGATCTCGGGGTAGAGATCCCGTTTAAGGGGGTAAGGTTTGTAACATCCTGATTTTCAGTAGTTTTTAAAATACTTAATTTGAAAATAAAATTTTGGAATTTATTTGCAAATTAATAAAGTTTAAAATGAAGTTTTAGAAATTAAAAGGATTTAATATGATTAAAAGAAACATTAACATAAGCTAAAAATATTTTATTTTAGTTCCTTGTGTTACAAGGATTTTTCTGGAATTTGTGGTGAATTTTTGGGATTTATTTGTTATTTTCTAGAGCTCCTTTTTAATTATTTGAATTGTCAGAAAAAGAAAAATCAAAAAGAAAAACCTAAAACCCCGTGGGCCGAATCCCCTCGGCGCACCCTCGCGCGTCGCCTCCCTCGGCCAACTTTCCCCACCACGCATCGGCTCGACACGCCGCTCGCCCACGCGCCTACACCGCCCTCGGCCGGCCCTCTCGCCACCGACCGATCCCTAGCCCCGCACACGTGGCAGTCATCTCGCGGCCTGCACCGCGCTTGCCCTAGTGCCCTTGCGTCCGCACCGCGCCCGCTCGCCCGCGCTCTCACGTCACCATTCAATCCCTTGCCCGGGACACATGTCGCGCATCCAAGCATGCGGGTACTGTTCATCGTCGTCCCCGGTCGGGACTCTGCTTCACCGCCATTTCTGCGTCGATCTCGCCCTCGGGTTCCGCACTTAAACGCGCCGCCGCCTGCCTCCGCTCATCAACCGCACCGCCGCCGTTCCTCGCCGCCCCGCCGTGTGCCGCAGTCGCCTCTCATCGCAGGACTTGTCCCCGCTGTCGACCTTGCCGCCCACCGAAGTTCACCCGGAGCTCCTCCGCCTCCGTTCTTCGCCGGTGCGACCCATCGCCGTCTCCCGCCGCCTTCCCGTGCCCCTCCGCTGTCCTCTGGACCTTGCCGCCGGTAAGCCCCATCACCGTCGCCTCCTGTGCCGCGCCGTCCTCCGGACCTCGCCACTGGTAAGCCCCATCGCTGTAGCCTCCCGTGCCCCGCCGTCCTCCGGACCACGCCGCCACACCCCACACTGGTCGTTGCACCCCGCACCACACCGCACTCTGGCCCCTCGGTCCACGTGCGCAACCCATGCCTAGCGGCGCTCTCACCTCGGTCTGTGTGCCCGAACCCGTACCGCGCCCCGCGCTGTCCTAGTCGTCGCGCCCACGTTCACGTGCGCTCGCGTCCGTGATGCTTCACGTGGCATGCCTCGCCACGTGTCGGTGATCTAGCGGCCTGATCGCTGAATCGCCACTGTTGATCCAGATCTGGATCAACGGCCCAGATCTCGCCTCGCATCACCGTACCAGCCGTCCAATCCCCATCACCAGCAGCCGCCCGACCCGTCCATGTCAACCTTCCCACGTGGCAGTGCCACGTCAGCCCTAATGCCACATGGTCGTGCCACGTCAGCGCCACATCAGCAAAAACCCGATCCCAGTGCCACGTCAGCTGCCACGCCAGCGCCACGTCAGTAGTGCCACGTGTCAGCGCCACCACCTGCCACATCCGCACCGTCCCCTCGGGTGCACTGTTCTATGGACTAAGTCCACCGTGGATCCGTGTCGGGACTCGGAACAACAACTCCACGTCCCTCTATGTAAATCGCACTATCCCAGGAAAAGCTAGTGCACATAGGGTCAACAGTAATGTATATCATGCAAAAATCACCATCGAATATTATTGAACGTCAAAATACGGCCTTAAGGCCAAGTCTGACAATATAGGGGCACATGGCCAACAACAGAAATAAAACAGCGGAAAGCAATAAAGGTAGCAGAATAGCCCATCCAGTCTCCCACAGGCGAATGACTGTAAGACGCATCCTACTCGCTGAAGTAGTCCTCACCGTCGTAGTCGTCCTTAAAGTCTGGCAACAGATTATAGCAAGGTGAGCATATAAAGTACTCCCAAGGTAAGCACATAAGTACTTACGCAAGTTACACCAGGAATATAACAGAATTTATGCATGCATAATGGATTTCAAAGGAAGGCTTAATAGGGTAAATGTGCGGAAAAGCAATACTTGAATTTGAATACAATAATGTAAGTACAAAAAGCTGGACTTTAATACAGTATATGAAACAATATTTTTAACAAGTAATATCGTTAGTGTAGGCTCCGACCCACACTAACCTATCCACGGGCATCCCACCCGGCCATAGTCAAAACCATTGTTGTTTGTCCGAAAACCAAGTTTTATTAAAACCAAGTCTAATCTGTGAAAACTTTACTCAGTATATCCGTGACCGTGGACACAGCTATCCAGATAGGTTTTAACTCTGCAGAGGTGTACAACTTTACCCACAAGGCATTCCCTCTCACTTGAGCCACGCGATAAACACACTGCCTTAGGTGTGCGGCGGAGAGTTCATGACAAGGCTGTTCCGATGATCCATAGCTAAAATAATCACGCCGCCACTAAGGTTTCACCACAACTCGAATCCACGAGTTGAAGTCCCCTCTGGTGCCATGTGAGACTTCCCGCAGCCTATGCCGCACTCACATTCAGCCTATAGCGAAACTATATTTGGAACTTCACAAATTACTTAGCCAGGTCTGTCCCATACCGGACTTGTGGTAGTACGAAGTGACTTCGCAAAATGAATAACAGAAACAGTCCTTAATTCGACTAAGGCTCAACCACATACCCACATGCGCGACAATTAACCAGGTGTCACCAAACACGAGGTATGCCGGCACCCACCACCTAACCATTAGCCTAAGTCCAAATCATAAGTTTCTATTTTCATTTTTAAATAATTTTCATAAACCATCCTTGACTCACTGAAGTCAAGATTTCATTTTCAAATCGTCATTTCATGTGAAAGATTTGATCCCACCTAAAATTTATTCTAAGCCAGGCTAAGCATTTCTATAAAATTTTCTAGTCAATACTATGGTACTAACTAGTTTTCAGCTAGGGTGACAAGGTATATGAATTCGAATTTCAAATTGGCCATAGTCAAAGGATCATGAGCATAACTAAAGTTTAAACTGATTTTAAATTAAATCGGAATAGAAGTACGCGTGCATATACAGTAACACAACATAACTAATTTTGAAATATTAGATTCAACATGGTCAAAGGTGTAACTTGCCTTGATCGTAATTCTGCTGAGAATCGTCGAACTCGAACTCTCCGGAATCGTTGAAATCTAACGTAAAGAGCCAAATCAAAGAAAATTCAAAAACAAAATTCAAACAAATTCAAAATTATTCCAGAAATGGGTAGATCATGATTTTAGAAAAATTTAGAAATTTGAATGGGTCAATTTGGAGTTAAAATGAGAAAGTTATAGCCTTCCAAATTTTAAATACAAAATAAAAGAAAAAGCTCATTTTCTGAATTATTTTTAAACCGAAAAAGGATTTATGACGTCAGTGAGAATTATTTTTCTAAAGGAAATTAAAAGATTATGACGTCAGCAAGGCAATTAGTTTTCGGCCGAATTATTTTTATACGGGAAAATCGGTTTATTGCGTCAGCATGACGTCAGCCCTGGAATTAACAGAGGCTGACAGGTGGGGCCGGTCTACGGTGGAATGGGTCCATGCACCGGCAATCTTGACGTGTACGCGAGCGCGCGGGAGTCGTGGTGGTCTTGCGTGGCTCCACATGGTCGCCACCGCACCACGTGGCTGCCTTGTGGCTGCCACGTCACGGCTTTATGCCGACGTGGACAACCGCACACGAGGTGGTGGGGAGCTCCCGGGTGGCGCTGGCGTGGCGCTGACTTGGCTGCCACCTGGCTGCCACACACCTGCCAGGTCGGCCCGACGGGCTGACGTGGCCTGGCCGGCGGCGGCGGCGCTCGGGTCTCGAGGGTCGCCGGAGCTCCGGTGAGCGGCGGCGCCGGCCGAGGGCACCAAAATGAAGACGAGAACATGGGGAGTGCATCGGTACCTGGCACGGATCCCGAGAGTGACCAGAGAGGGAAATCAGCGAGAAGGGGCGGCAGTCGGAGGAGGTGTTCATGGCGGCGGAGGGGTTCCGACGGCGCACGTGCTCGGGAAGACGGTCGCCGGGGATCGCCTGGGCACCAGCAAGGTCGGGGAGGCGTCGGTGAGGCTCGGGGTGGCCTGAGGCGACGGCGATCGCTCACCGGTGTCGTCGGAGCCACGGAGGGGAAAACCGGGCTCAGGGAAGCTTCGGTGCTTGGGGACTTCGATCGAGTGGTGAGGGAGGGGCGGTGTGGGTAGAGGGACCTCGGGGTGTGGGTCTTATAGGCCGGCGAGGGGTGGTAATGGCTGCGCAAAACTCCCCGGAGAGCAACGGGCGGAGGGAATGAATGCGACGGCGAGGAGAGGTGCAATGCACGACTTTATGCCAGAAACGGACGCGGTGAAGGCGGAGGTTTAATTTGCCGTTGGCACAGGGGATTAAGCGGGAAGGAAACCGAAGCAATCAAAACTTCGGTTTCGGCTTTAATGGCGGCAGCGGGCGGCGATCGCGCGAGGAAGAAAGGAAAGGGGGCGGGGAAGACGGATCTGACAGGTGGGGCCCACCGGTCAGCGAGAGGGGAAGAAAGGAAAGAGGTGAGGCGACGGTCAGATCTTCGACGGGTGGCACTGGGAGAAGATCGGGACTGCAGGGTGTGGGCGAAGGGGTAAATGAACAGGGCGGCCTCGATCTCATCCGGCAACGGGGGTTGAATCCAGGACGATCGGTGCATTAAGTGGGAGGGGGCGGCTGAGATTAGGTACGGCAATGGAGGACGGCTGGGATTGAGCCACGTGCCGATCGAAGGGAAGAGAGGAGCGGGCGAAGGGGTAAGTGAAATCGGGTGGCTGAGATTGGATCCGGCGGAGGGGCGGCCGGTCGGATGGGTGCCAAGTGTCGGCCAGAGAGGAAGGGAAGGCGGGGGAGAGGGTTTAAGTCAGATCGGACGGCTGAGGAGAAATCCGGCGGCGCGGACCGGCCCGATGGGCGACACTTGTCGGCTCTGAGAGGGTTTTGGATTTTATTTTCCTTTTGAATTTCAGAAATGACTAGGAGGCTTTAAAAATACTCAGAAAAAATCAAATAAATTTTAAAAATTCCAGAAAAATTCAGAAAACCATCTGGGACTATTTGAGACTTGATAAAAATATTTTCCACCCATATTGATAAGTATATTTTACAAAAGCATAATTTGACAAAAAAAAGGGGAAGTTTTAAATCTTTATAAAATCATAAAAATCAATATAATTTCAGATTCGACTTTAGGAAGATAAAATATATTTATTCTGACTCTCATGAAATGCAGCAAAAACCAAGTTGGCTTTTATAAAATAAAGCTTTTAATTTCCTTAAATCAGGGCTAGGAAGGAAATTCAGGAAAAATCCAATAAAGGCTTTAAAAAAAGGAATAAAATTTTTGGGATGTTACAATCTGACTTTCTGTGCACCGAGTCCACAGCACAGTAGATTTTCTGATTTTCCAGTATTTTCTTTAAGATTAATATTTTGGGAGCCCGTTCTCCTCTGTAACATCCTGATTTTTACAGTTTTTTAAAACCTTGAATTTAAAAATTAATTTTTGGAATTTTTCTGGAATTAATAAAGCTTGATTTGACTTTTTCAAAATTTAAAAGTATTTAATATAATTAAATTAAACCTTAACATTTGCTAAAAATATTTTATTTGGTTTCTTTGTGTCTCAAGGAATTTTTTGGTATTTTTGGAGAATTTTTAGGATTTATTTGCTATTTTTGGAATTTAGTTTGATTTTATCGGATTTATTAAAAAGAAAATAAAAAGCCCGCCGCCTCTTCCCGTTTGCCGCGTGTCAGCAGAGCCCCACCCTTCGGCCCGCTGCTCGGCCGTCCGATCCACCCCCCCTATGCCACGTGTCACGTCCTCCCCGCGCCGCGTGTCCGCGTCGGCCCGGCCCGCTACCCCTTATGGAGTTCATTTGCTTATCATTTTATGTGTTTTTCTTATTTCGGTCGTTTTCTCTCTCGTTAGATTCAGATTCCGGAGGAGCAGGATCTATGCCTGAAGACCAAGAGTACCTCGCTGAGCATAACCAAGGCAAATCATGTCCTTTGATTATGTTGAACCCAGTTTGCAATCTATTATTTAATTACTTTGTTTCAAATTATATTGCATCGCTATTTTTATTCACACCTCGTAATTGGTAGTTATCGTCCCAGATTGATTATCCCTCCTTGATAATTTGGAACACCCTTATACCCTTGTCACCATAGGTTGGGAATTATACTAGTGATGTTATGATATTTATTACATGGGTTGGTACGATTAGATGCTTAGTCTTGCTTAAGTTATGATCGGGTTTATCATCACATGTGAATTAACAATTAGACTTAATGAGATATGGAACTGTGGTCGGTGCCACGTTTATTATAATTTGGGCCATGGCATTGGTGTGTCATTGGCGTGGTTATACAAACTAGTTTTGCACTCGGGCGAGTGATCGTGCAGTAAAGGGGGAAGTGTTGGAGCACTTCGAGGGATGTGGTAGTCTCGCCATGTAAGGACTTAACTTTGTGCACCATTGATCTGAGCTTTATCGTGCAAACCACATGTCTAGTATGGGATGGACCTGGCTGATTAATTTGAGATGTTTCAACTTTAATCTTGCCATTGAAATGTATATGGTTGCTGATTTCCATGTGGCGCAATGGGGGTGTGATGCGAAACCCTAGCGGGTGGATTGAGTTGTAACTAAACTTTGTAAAGGCCTTGTTGTGATTACCTTAGGCCGAGGCTAATCACATCGTGTGGGTACAGTTGTGCAACCTCTGCAGAGTGTAAAACTATTCGAATAGCCGCGTCCTCGGTCATGGACAATGCTCGGTGATTTCACACGAGGGGTAGTTATTTCTGAAAACTTGTGGATTGTAGTTGGACATTGGATGGTTAATTCACTGTTGGTTTAGCTTATGGATGGGAGGTCCATAAGCGGTTAGTTTAGCTTGTGGATAGGAGGTCCGCAAGTGGTTATGTCATTTTCTTTGATTATTTATTTATTATTGTTTTACTTAAAGTTCACTTTAAATCTATCTACTGTATTTATCTTTAAATGTCATTTTATGCAAATTAAGCTTTCAGCTTTTCTTTGGTAAGCCTTGCATACTATATTGCATTCATTTGTTACAAACGACTTGCTGAGTACCAATGTACTCGCGGCTTTATGCCCAATGTTGCTCAGTTGAGGAAGAGGAGTATCACCAGCAGGAGGTTCCAGAAGGAGAGTACTTCGACGACTTCGCGGTTTAAGCTTCGTTCTCCAATCGATAGCCTGTGGGCTTGTCGATTGGTCATTACGCTTTATTTTGGATTTCCGATGCTTGTTTTAAAGCCCTTACGGCTAGAGATATTGTAAGCTTGACCATAAGGTCGTACCTTTTAAGATTTATTGATATTTGAGCTTTTCCTTTATTTTATCGTGTATATGGTTGTGATTTCATCTATGTTTGACTGTGTGCACTAGCATGATCCTAGGACTAGTGCAGTAGACACAAAGAGTACAAATTTGCATATTCGGGTCTCGACAGAGATGGTATCAGAGCTATATCGACTGTAGGACGAAGCCCTAGTTAGAATGGTCGTCTTAGCCAATTTTTAAATATATTTTCTAAATCAAATCAACAAATGAATATATAGTAATTCTCTATCCTTACCTTATTCTTAGGATTCTTAATCCTCGTCTTCTCTGCAAATTTATTTTCAAAGTTTAATTTGACTTCTCATCTCAACAAGATCTATAAATGTCTCGAGTGTCTCAAAATCAAAGAGGAGGTCGACACAGAATTCTTCGAGCTTTGCGGTGAAGATTGGATCAAGCAAGCAGCCAATTTGTTCCAAGACAAGATTGAAGATTGTCGGGAAGATTAAGGAGCCATCAGATTAAAACCCTGTTCTAGTTTTAGTTTCGTGTAGAACATTTTGCTTTTTCTTGCCGTTGTGTGTGATGTGAGCTGCAAATATTGCCCTTAAAAGCATTATATTGCAATCATGTCAACTTTTTATTGGAGTTATTTTTCCCCGGTTTTTTGTTAGCCTTTTCGGCTAAGTGTTTGTTTAGTTTAGGTTGCCATTAGAAAATCCCCTTAGACAAATTTACCTCTCCTCTATGCTATTTCCCTCTTTATCTTTAAAACCCAGTGAAGTCAATCAGCAGTTGTTTCCCTTTTGAGAGCAGCAGCAAGATGGTTGATACCAGGACTACAGCAGGTCGCAACCAGGCAAACCAGGATCCAGAGAGCAATGTCGCACAGCCAGTTCCACCAGCTTGGACCCCGCCCTCAGTCAGTTTTTGATGGCCCAGACACAGATGATGCAGACAATGATGCAGAATATGCAGAAAATGATGTAGCGACAGCACTAGGAGCCAGTACCACCACCAGCACCTCGCCAGCAGTACAGCTATGCAGAGTTCATGAGGATGAGACCGCCTACCTACTCCAGTTCTTCCGAGCCTATGGAGGTTGATGATTGGGTCAGATCGATTGAAAAGAAGCTGAACTTGGCTTAGTGTTCAGATAGGGAGAAAGTGCTATATGCAACACACCAGCTTGAGGGAACAGCAACAGAGTGGTGGGAGAACTACTGTACCGCCCATGAGGACCAGAACAACATCACATGGGCAGAGTTCGCCAAAGCCTTCCATAACGCCCACGTTTTGGATGGAGTGGTCGAGATGAAGAAGGATGAGTTTCGTGAGTTGTAGCAAGGGAACATGTCAGTGAGTGAATACCTCAATAGATTCACTCAGCTAGCTCGCTACGCGCCAGAGGATGTAGCCTTAAATGCCACTCGCCAGAAGAGATTCAAGAAGGGTCTGAACCTAGGATTGAAAGTGCAGGTCGTGGGCAACGACTACGCCAGTTTTCAGCATATGGTGGATAAAGCCATACTGATTGAAGAGTCCCGCCGCGAGTTGGGAGAATTTCACAAAAGAAAGATGAGTCAGCAGGGAGTTCACTCACAGCAGTCTCAATGAACAAGACTCAATACCTATCGGTAAGACGAGTGCCTCAAAGCAGCAGATAGCGGCAGCCGGATTTTCAAGACCCGGCTCGGTGACCGCTATGATAATTCGGGACCCCGCCCTATCAATGTCAGCAATCAACATCAGAAGAGCACAAACCCTGCAGGATCAGCTAATTGTTTCAATTGCAAAGAGCCAGGCCACTTCGCTCGCAATTGCCCTCAGAAGCGTCAAGCAATCACACCAATTCCATTCAATCTAGAGAGTACGCCTGCCAAGACCCTTCCCCCAGGAGCAAGCCGTGGCAGCCAGCAATCCCAGGGCGTTGCAAGAGGAAGCCTGAACCACGTTAGCTCCGTCGTCGCACCCGGTAAACCTATTTCTCTTAGTTAGCCCAGATCTCGGGGTCGAGATCCTGTTTAAGGGGGTAAGGTTTGTAACATCCTGATTTTCAGAGCTTTTTAAAACCTTAAATTTAAAAATTAATTTTTGGAATTTTTCTGGAATTAATAAATCTTAATTTGAATTTTTCAGAATTTAAACAGATTTAATATGATTAAATTAAACTTCAATATTTGCTGAAAATATTTTATTTGGGTTCCTTGTGTCTCAAGGATTTTCTGGTATTTTTGGTGAATTTTTGGTATTTATTTGCTATTTTTGGGAGCTAGTTTGATTTTATCGGATTTGTTAAAAAGAAAATAAAAAGCCTGCCGCCTCTCCCCGTTTGCCGCGTGTCAGCCGAGCCCTGCTCTTCGCCCCACCGCTCGGCCGTCCGATCCGCCCCCCTATGCCACGCGTCATGCGCTCGATCTACCTCCCCACCACGTGGCGTGTGACTTGTCGTGCCACATCAGCCAAACCTGACCCGTGTCCCATGTGGCAGCCACGTCATCGGCCACGTCAGCCGCCACGTCAGTCGGTGCCACATAGCAGCACCAGCAGCTGCCACGTCAGCCCTAGCCGCCGCGTCAGCACCGCCTCCCGCGCACACTGTTCCGTGGACCTAGTCCACCATGGACTTACTTTTTCGTGGACCGAGTTCACAGCACAGAAGCTTTTCCGAATTTACCGATTTATCTTTAAGGTTTATTTTCCGAGAGCCCGTTCTCCTCCATCCTAGCTCCGATTGACCCCGTTCTTTTTTCTAAATTCATCTAAAATCGAGATCTAGCTTTTGGTTCTAGTTTCATGTTTTTTGGAGTTCATTTGCTTATCATTTTATATGTTTTTCCTGTTTCGATCGTTTTCTCTCTCGTTAGATTCGGATTCTAGAGGAGCAGGATCTACGCCCGAACACCAAGAGTACCTCGCTGAGCATAACCAAGGCAAGTCGTGTCCTTTGATCATGTTGAACCCAGTTTGCAATCTATTATTTAATTACTTTGTTTCAAAATACATTGCATCGCTATTTTTATTCACACCTCGTAATTGGTAGTTATTGTCCCAGATTGATTATCCCTCCTTGATAATTTGGAACACCCTTATACCCTTATCACCATAGGTTGGGAATCATACTAGTGATGTCATGATATTTGTCACATGGGTTAGTACGATTAGATGCTTAGTTTTGCTTAAGTTACGATCGGGTTTATCATCACAGGTGAATTAACAATTTGACTTAATGAGATATGGAACTGTGGTCGGTGCCACATTTATTATAATTTGGGCCATGGCATTGGTGTGTCATTGGCGTGGTTATACAAACTGGTTTTGCACTCGGGCGAGTGATCGTGCAGTAAAGGGGGAAGTGTTGGAGCACTTCGAGGGATGTGGTAGTCACAACTCGAGGAACTACAAGAAAAATGATTCATCATACCTAGCTCATCCCCTTAGGGTTCGCCCGTGCTTTTCGTCAGAAAGAAAGACGGTACCGCAAGATTATGCGTGGATTACTGCTCTCTCAATGAGGTAACCATCAAAAGTAAGTATCCCCTACCAAGGATAGATGATCTGTTTGATCAGCTATCAGGAGCTACCGTATTCTCCAAAATAGATTTGAAATCTGGATATCACCAGCTTAAAATTAGAACAGAGGACATCCCAAAAACAGCCTTGACTACCTAGTATGGATTATTTGAGTATACTGTCATGTCTTTTGGACTCGCCAATGCCCCTACATATTTCGTGAACCTCATGAACAAGATATTCATGAAGTACTTGGACAAGTTCGTGGTTGTATTTATAGACGACATCCTGGTTTACTCAAAGACAACAAATGAGCATGCAATGCATCTGCGAGCAGTCCTAGAGACGCTCCGAGAACATCAACTATATGCAAAATATAGTAAGTGTGCCTTTTGGTTGCAAGAGATCAGTTTCCTAGGGCATGTCATCTCCTCTGGAGGTGTAGCTGTTGACCCCTCCAAGGTTGACACGATTCTAGAATGGAAGCAACCAACCTCAGTCACCGAGGTGCGTAGTTTCCTCGGATTAGCAGGATATTACATGCGCTTTATAGAAGGCTTTTCTAAGATATCCAGGCCCATGACTCACCTCCTCAAGAAGGACAGGAAGTATGAATGGACATCCACAACAAAAGAGATATTTCTGGAAACTATAGTGAAATACCTACAATTTTTAAGTAGATATCTTATTTTTATTTTGCTGCTAAAAGGGTGTAAATTATCGTGCAAAATAGAGGACAGACGTTATTTCGGCGATCAGGCTAGAAATCTTCTAATGAACCCCACCTTCTGTAAAATGCTCTAAAATTTATGATTTTTTATAGTATCTAGTTTACAAGATTTTCTACAACTTTTGTTATTCTGAGCAAAATCATAAAAATCATCTACCCCTCTAAAACTATACCCGAACAGCAACTAGTTTCAGACTACCCCTCTGCTACACAGCGAAGTTACTAACTCTGTTGCGCCCAAACAAAGCGGCCAAAAAGTCTAAAAATATTACAAAAGCTAGATTTCATCGTCTTCTACAGCTCAAAACCTCTAAATTAATTATTTTAATTCATTTTTAATTTTGGACAATTCCCCAATTTAATTTCCGCCTCCCGCGATTCACCGAAAAATCAGGAAACTCCACGATTCCGCTAATCATTCCCAAGGACGCCGTAAAGACGTTCAGGGCATTACATTCTCCCCTCCTAAAAAAGGATTCGTCCTCAAATCTAACTCCTTAACCTACGAGACAAAAGAACAATAAGGAGAGAACAACCAAAAGGAAACAACAACTGCAGGTACTCTCCTACCTCGAAGAGCGCGGGTTGTTCCTTCGCATCTGATCTTTAAACTCCCACGTCGCCTCCCGCTCGAACTGATTCATCCAGAGGACCTTCACATACTTGAAGATTCTCTCCCTCGCAACCCACTGTGACGAGTCCAAGATACTGTAACACCCAGGACCCACATTACTCTGGAATGCCACTAATCCACTCCACAACTAGCCAAAATACAAGATAAAGTAAACTGGCAACAATTTTTTTAGAACATGATAAGCTAAGCGGATGCATAACCAAACAAAAGAAAATAGATTTATAATATTAAGAACATGAATTAAGATCAACCTCTATCAGTTAACCAAATAAACGGTACTCAAACTAACATTATTAATTCAATGTAAACATCATTGAGGTAGATAAATGAATGACTAGAGTCTCAATTTTATTACAGCATAAATCAATAAACCAAGTGCAATATTGTGGTGCTGCTCTACCCTTCCTATGCATGCTCAAGGATCACATGTAAGGGGGAAAAAGAAAGAGTGAGATAAAACTCTCAGCAAGCATACTATTTAACAGGCTATTCAAACTACGAACAATTATTCAACAACATTTATGTTACCACAAATCCACAACCTCAATATACATCCACAATTAATAAACCACCAAGAACTCCCACGAGTCAAGCCTCATAAGTTCTAAATAGTTGGCATATGAATGTAGTTATTCCATCCACAATAAAATGCATATGCATACTGTTGCGGCTACAGACCAAACAGAGAGAGAGAGAGAATGGTAGTGGAGTGTTAGGTGAACAAATGACCTCTTCTGTCTTTCCCAGGGACTAGTCACGATACATAAGTACTCCCGATAGTACTGAGCGACATTACCATCGTAACCTTACCCCGGAGCCCTTCATCGAGGACAAGCTACGTCATTTACATGATTTACAACCTTCACAGCAGGCTAGCTGGGTTTAGGTGGGGGCCACCCCTACAACAGGAGCCTCTCATGGTGAAGGGCTTCACAGGCCGAAGCCATGTTGCCGAGTCCTTTGGCCCCCTCCGTCCCTGCGGCCTATGACGTTGTGTGATTGCAGGCGAAGCGGAGTCGAGGTCGGGGGCTCGCAACGGAGTCGCGTCTGCGCTGCGAAGGCGAGGGCCGCGACATGTATACCGCGGAGGCGAAGACCTCGCCCGAGCATCCGCGTCGGTCCAACTCCCGTTGGTAGGACGCGTGTGGTCGTTCGCGACGGTTGGGCCTCCGTCGGCAGCGCTTCCGAGCGTGGCTATAT
Organism: Melocanna baccifera; assembly: GCA_036346265.1. Lineage (NCBI taxonomy): Eukaryota > Viridiplantae > Streptophyta > Magnoliopsida > Poales > Poaceae > Melocanna > Melocanna baccifera. The sequence goes on from CM070700.1 coordinate 2,465,745, forward strand.
ATATGCGGTCTTAGCGATGTGACGGAGGACTGGTGGGACGGCCTGTCTCAAGAAGATACCTCTTCCTCTCACAAGCATGCGACAGGGTTGGCGTCGGCCAGGGTGCTCGTATGCATGCTTGTGGAAGGAAGAAGGTACGTTCTTGAGTTGGCAGGAAGGCTCGCGCCCCACGCTGATGAGGAAGTACTAGGCGTTGCGTCTGGGGCGTCCACCGGCGGTGGTAAGGATGCACGCGCCGCGCCTTGCTGGCGGCCGGCTTCGCGCCGGTTGGTGCGGACCTCCGCCGAGTGACCTGCTGCGTCGGAGCTCTTTACAACCTGGCATCCATGGAAAGGCATGGGACACATTAAAATAGTAAAACAGTTGTAGTAAGAGCGAAGAGGTATGGTGTGTAGCAAGCGCCGAGCTTGTCCTGAGCAACTGGAGCAGAAGGGGCGCCCTTGTGGCGCGGCTTGCGGACGCGCGGCTGCGTGTTGAAGTACCTGGGCTGAGGGTGGACTCGAGGCTGCATCACGGGGGCGAAGATGGTGTCGAGGGCGCAGTCGGAGTCATTCCGCTGAGACGGAGGCTTCGCGAAAGGCGGGTTGGCGGGCCCTTGGCGGGGTTGCATGTGGCCTGCGAGGGTGGAGACCCGGCCGGCGCAGCGATGCACGCACGTGCAATCCCGCGGGGATGCCGCACGCATGTGAGCGGCCGTGCTGCATCAGCTTCCTCCTGGTGCGCTTCTCCGCGCGCGGGTGGCGCTTAGACTTCTGCCGATTGCGCTTCTTGACGCGTGGGCGACGCTTCAGCCTTTTGCGATTGCGCTTCTGGACGCGTGGGTGACGCGTCGGCTTCCGGCGATTGCGCTTCTGATGGGGACGGGGTCCTGACCTTCCCACAGGTTCTGGATAAGTTCGATTTGGTGGAGGCGCAACACAAATCGATCCGGCTTCCGAACAACACATCCCGAACCCCGCAATCGCAGCACCACGTCTCCTCAGGTTATCAACTGTGCGTAGCCGGTTGACCTCGCCAAGAAGGCTAATTCTCGCCTGCGAATCGAAGAACACAAGCAAGAACAAGGAAGAACACAACGCAATTGCAGATGTATTGATTTAGCACTCGAAAATTGGGGTCTCACAAACCAATGAACGGCGAAACTGTTCAAGACAGAATTAATCTAAGCAAAACCCAACCCTAATGGTGGGGGTGGCGGCTGTATATAAAGGAGTGAGGGGCGTGCAAAACCCCTGGACGCGCCCTAATGGGCTCCAACACGATACAAAGCCGAACGGCCCAAAATACGGTGGCGTAGCACCCTGACAGATTCTAAACATCCAATTGTTTCAATGATTCCTATTGACTCAGAAGGAATTTTGATATGGGACTAGAGCCATTGGAAAGGTCTCCTTCTTAGCTTTCCATACATATGTGGAACGTCCAAAACGGAGTCCGTATGCGTCCTGGGCGTCCGTTTTACTGTAGGCTGGTCCTGAAGGCCGAGGCAGACGCGAACTCGAGTTGGACTGGGCCTCCGGCTTGACTTGGACGTCCTTGCTGGTCTTCTCCGCCTCCACACCTCTCTCCATGTACTTCATGACCCTCTCCAATGTTCCTAAGCAAGATAACATCATTAGGTAGCAATCTATTCTCAAAACTATAAAAAGGATCGCTTAAGAACGAGCTCACCTCTAGATTTAATTGTCGCATGCGAGCTCGGGTCATTGGACCTTGCATAACGGTTGGAGGATCAGCGGTTGCATCCAAAGGAGTGATGTCCTCATCATCCTCCCCCTCTTGAAGTGGAGTCGTCATCGACTCAAACTCATCTTCTTCTCCCAAGTATGGCTTCAAATCTGCAATGTTAAAGGTGGGACTAACCCCGAACTCGGGTGGCAACTCAAGTTTATATGCATTATCATTTATTTTCTCAATTATCTTAAAAGGACCAGCAGCTCTAGGCATCAATTTTGACTTTCTTAACTCTGGAAATCTATCCTTTCGCAAGTGCAATCAAACAAAATCACCCGGTTCAAGTTTAACTTCCTTTCTACCTTTACTACCAACAATCCTATATTTTTCATTCATCTTTTCAATGTTTGCCTTAGTAGTCTCATGCATTTTGACAATAAAATCAGCACGCTCCTTAGCATCATTATGAACTCTCTCATTAGTAGGCAAAGGTAAAATATCAATTGGGGCACGGGGATTGAATCTATACACTACCTGAAAAGGACTTACCTTGGTGGTGGAGTGTTCCGCTCGATTATATGCGAACTCAACATACGGCAAACACTCTTCCCATAGCTTCAAATTGTTCTTCAAAACAGCTCTCAACATGGTAGACAATGTGCGGTTCACCACCTCGGTTTGGCCATCAGTTTGTGGGTGACATGTTGTAGAGAAAAACAACTTTGTACCCAACTTGTTCCATAGAGTACGCCAAAAATGACTCAAGAACTTGGCATCACGATCTGAAACAATAGTAGAAGGCATACCATGCAAACGAACTATCTCTTTGAAAAAGAGATCAGCAATATGAACGGCATCATCGGTTTTATGACATGGTATAAAGTGAGCCATCTTAGAAAAATGATCCACAACAACAAAAATGCTATCCCTCCCCCTCTTAGTCCTGGGCAATCCTAAAACAAAGTCTATAGAAATATCTTCCCACGGAATAGAAGGAACAGGAAGAGGCATATATAAACCATGTGGATTCAAGCGAGACTTAGCTTTTTGACATGTCGTGCAGCGAGCCACAAACCGCTCAACATCTCGCCTCATCTTTGGCCAAAAGAAGTGTGCGGCCAGAATGTCCTCCGTCTTCTTAGCACCAGAATGTCCCATCAAACCGCCTCCATGCGCCTCCTGCAACAACAAAAGATGAACGGATCCAACTGGAATGCAAAGGAGGTTAGCTTTAAACAAGAACCCATCATTGATCACGAATTTATTCCATGCTTGTCCCTCTTTATAATGCAACAACACATCCTTAAAATCAGCATCAAAAGCATATTGTCCTTTAATGGTTTCAAGACCAAAAATGCGAAAATCAAGTTGAGACAACATGGTATAGCGTCGAGATAAAGCATCAGCAATCACATTATCCTTCCCTTTCTTGTGTTTAATGACATAAGGAAAAGATTCAATAAATTCAACCCACTTAGCATGTCTACGATTCAAATTGGTTTGACTACGAATATGCTTAAGTGATTCATGATCGGAATGAATGACAAATTCTTTAGGCCATAAATAGTGTTGCCATGTCTCTAAAGAACGAACAAGAGCATACAATTCTTTATCATACGTGGACCAGTCAATTTTTCACTAAAGTAGGCAACAGGTTTGCCTTCTTGCATCAAAACACCACCAATACCAATTCCGCTAGCATCACATTCCAGCTCAAAAGTCTTACCAAAATCCGGAAGTTGAAGCAATGGTGCGTGTGTAAGCTTGTCCTTCAAAAGATTAAAGGACTCCTCTTGTGATGGCCCCCAATGGAACACGACTCCCTTCTTTGTCAACTCAATCAACGGTGTCGCAATGGTGCTGAATTCCTTGACAAAGCGGCGATAAAATCCTGCAAGGCCAAGAAAACTCCGCACTTGGGAGACCGTCGTGGGCGTGGGCCAACTCCATATTGCCTCCACCTTGGCTCTATCAACCTCAATTCCCTGTGGAGTCTCAACATAGCCAAGAAAAGAGACTCGATCCGTGCAAAAGGTGCACTTCTCAAGGTTACCAAACAAACGTGCATCTCTCAAAGCATTAAAAACAGCACGTAAGTGATTCAAATGTCCATCCATTGACTTGCTATAAATCAAGATATCATCAAAGTAAACGACCACAAATTTGCCAATGAAAGGACGTAAAACCTCGTTCATTAATCTCATGAAAGTGTTAGGTGCATTAGTTAACCCAAAAGGCATGACTAACCACTCATACAAGCCGAACTTAGTTTTAAAAGCAGTTTTCCATTCATCGCCAAGTTTCATTTTTATTTGGTGGTATCCATTACGCAAGTCAATCTTTGTGAAAATTATAGCACCACACAACTCATCAAGCATGTCGTCTAGCCTAGGAATAGGATGACGATACCTTATAGTAATGTTATTAATGGCTCTACAATCTACAGACATACGCCAAGAACCATCTTTTTTGGGAACCAAAAGAACAGGAACAGCACAAGGACTAAGGCTCTCACGTACGTACCCACGGTCCAAAAGGTCTTGGACTTGTCGCTGAATCTCCTTAGTCTCTTCGGGATTGGTCCTGTATGCCGCATGGTTTGGCAAACTCGCTCCAGGGATCAAGTCAATCTGGTGCTCAATCCCTCGAATGGGTGGAAGTCCTGGAGGTATCTCATCAGGGAAAACATCTTTAAACTCCTGCAAAAGGTTAGTGATAGGAGCAGGCAATGTGCAAGGCATATTATCAAGAGAAAATAAAGCATCTTTGCACACGAAAGCATAGCATGTATCATTAACATCATCAATTTCAGCAAGGTCTGATTTTGTGGCAAGCATAACAGAATTTTTCAAATTGATTACTTGCTGTTTTTCAGATTTAACATGTTCCTTTGGATCATTAGCAGCAGCAGCTCTCTCCCTATCGGCCTCTATAATCTCAGCTGGGGACAAAGGCAGTAAAGTAACTTTCTTTCCCTTATGCATAAAAGTGTATTTGTTACTACTACCATGGTGTAAAGCATCATTATCAAATTCCCAAGGTCGACCCAATAAAAGAGAGCATGCTTGCATGGGAACCACATCACAATCAACATGATCAGAATAACCACCAATAGAAAAATAGACTCGGCATGTTTGTGTTACCTTAGCCTTTCCAGAGTCATTTAACCACTGAATATGGTATGGATGTGGATGCGGTCACGTGGTCAAGCCAAGCTTCTTGACCAAATCAGAACTCACCAAGTTGTTGCAGCTTCCTCCATCAATGATGACACGTGCACGCCGATTCTTGATTGCGAAGAAAGTCTGAAACAAATTATGGCGTTGAAGCTTATCGGATTGTTGTACCTGTGTGCTGAGGACTCGCTGCACAATGATGCTCCGTAGCGTCGCTGTGGACGCCCCACCAAGGACCAAGTCGTCATCACCACCGCCATTGTCGTCCGAGGCGGCGGCAACAACATCATCATCCTCCTCGACATCCGAAGTCTGATGTAGCCTCCATCTTTTGTGGCGATGTATGCCCGTTGGCTAGGGCAATTCTTACGGACATGACCAAGCCCATGGCAGCGATGGCACCGAATGTCGGAGGAGCGCCCGTTGAAGCCACGGAAGAAGAGCTCTTGGCTGGACCACGCAAAGAAGTTTTGTAGAATCTGCAAGGCGTGTCATGGATGGTGGCCGGTGGCGCTGCTGCAAACTTGGTCGCAGTGGTGGAGGAGAACGAAACTCGAAGAAGACTTGGGCGATCCGTCGATGTAGTCGTTCGCGGCGTGTAGGGGCTCGTCCGGTGTTTGCCTTTCTCGATTCCTTGCGTCCTGCAATTCTTTTACTGCAAGCATAGCAAGTGGAACAAGCGGTTGTGATAGTAAATTCTTTATAATCAACAATGTCCTGAATTTCACGCTGTAACCCCCCGTAGAAACGACAAATCTTATCCTCCGTTTCCTCAACAACCCCACAACGCACCATACCCTTTTGAAGCTCAGCATAATAGTCCTGAACAGAACTATCACCTTGTTCTAAGCGCTGTAATTTTTTTCTCAAATCACGTTTATATGAAGGAGGAACAAAACGATTACGCATAGCTTCTTTTAATCGCTCCCATGTATCGGGTTGTAAACGCATGGTACCCAGATTCATTCCACGGATAATAGCAAAGTCCTTAAACTCACTAGTAGCTTTTCTAACTCTATGTTGTTCAGGAACCAAGTGAGAATTAAACTTCTGCTCTACCGTCATCTCCCAATCAAGATATTTTTCAGCATCATAAAGACCAAAAAAAGATGGAATGGTAAATTTGATTTTAGCAAAAGGATCGTCGTTACCATGACAGTTCTGGTTATTACCTCCTATACCATGTCGGTTTTGCTGAAGACGCCGACGTAGTCGTGCATCTTGTGTCGCCCGCTGAGCAATGTTGCCATCCGCATCAGATATTGTGTCATCGTCATGACGATGGCCGTCATTGATAGGTGGCAGGCGAGTCTCCAATGTGTCCATCCGACTAGTGAGGTCAGCCATTCGCCGCTCCACCCGCTCAATGCCTTCTGTGGTGTTCAACTGGGCAATGGCGGCGACGATGGTGTCCATTCACGTGCCGAGATCAGTGAATGAAGCATTTTGTTTGTCGAGCGTAGCTTGTAGCTGGCCGCGACTAACACACTTGTTGAAGTCGACCGGTGTCCTGTCCCCTTCGTATCCTGCCATGGTTAGTGGAAACACAGGGAAAACAAAAGATTATCCCTATCAACTACAAAGGAGGACAGTGGAAACCCGCAAAGGAAGTGGCTTACCAAGCTCTTACAAGTGTTCTTACCATCGCAAATAGTAGGTGGTACAACCGGTGGCTGGTTCGTGATACCTCGAGAGTGTGACCCGGCGATTGCAAGGTTCAAAAACTGTGCTGTCTGGAAGTATGTATATGGAGTTTCGAAGGCCAAATATGTGAGTGGAACACAAATCAATAACAGATAGTAATGCTGAATAAATGTCCAAAGCACTGGTCCTAGTTGCTGGCCTAAAATGTGTCCTATAACAGGTATGATATGATGAACAAGGAATCGACTAGAAAAGTAAAGCAAAGACAGCAACAAAGATGGCCAGGTAAAAACAGCACAAAACGAATGAATCTCTGTCACCTAAAACTGTGCTCTCTCTGTTTTTTTTCTTTTTTTCTAGCCACGGAGAGCACTTTTTGTGTGTTTTTCTCTCTCCTCTCTACTATAAGCAAATTTTTTTATTTTTGCTTCTTTTTTTTTATTTTTTTCACAAAGCAGAGCACAGAAATAGGAACCACACAAAGTTTCACCTCAATCTGATGTAAGGTGTGGCCTACAGAAAATGATGAATGTGCTGTAAATTTGGTGACGAAAGTTCAGAGCACGAGTACTGCACTTTGCAGGCCGAATTTGGGCAAAATAAATTTGGCGAACCTAACAAAGTTGGGGAGTATCGGATGTAAAATTTAATTTCACCCAATTTCAAAAAAAAATCGCCTGATTTCGAGTCCGTATGCAAAAGTTACGGCTGTTTGATGTTGGGCCTCCGAGTTATGGTTTCTGTGGAGGTCAAAACGAGATCGGGTGGAGGAAATTGGTGGAAATTGGGGGCGGAAGCTTGGGAAAAGGGTGGGGGATGGTGTTGGGTGATCACGAGACAAAAACAGAGGGTGGGATATGGGTGGGAAGCTGTGTGATCACGAGACAAGAACAGAGGGTGGGATATGGGTGGGAAAACAAAAGTCGGCTAGGGTTTGTATGAGAGGTAGCTGAAGCAAGACAACCCGAAACAAAACACGATCTAAACCAGCAACACAACTCGACTAAGGACACAAACTCAACACTACGGACTCTGAAATTTAAGTGTGCAAAAGGCTAAACGAGATCTGGGACAGGAAACAACCTATGACTACAATTTTTTTAGGGCTTTTTCTTGGACTCTAGGATGAAACCGAAAACAACAAAGGTAGGGTAAACTCAAACTGAAGGAATACGAAGCTCGATTACCACTTGATGGGGACGGGTCCCGATCTTCCAACGAGTTACGGATAAGTTCGATTTGGTGGAGGCGCGACACATATCGATCGGCTTCCGAACAACACGTCCGAACCCGCAATCGCAGCACCACGTCTCCTCGGGTTATCAACCGTGCGCAGCCGCTTGACCTCGCCAAGAAGGCTAATCCTCGCTGCGAATCGAAGAACACAGCAAGAACAAGGAAGAACACAACGCAATTGCAGATGTATTGATTTAGCACTCGAAAATTGGGGTCTCACAAACCGATGAGCAGCGAAACTGTTCAAGACAGAATTAATCTAAGCAAAACCCAACCCTAATGGTGGGGTGGCGGCTGTATATAAAGGAGTGAGGGGCGTGCAAAACCCTGGGCGCGCCTAATGGGCTCCAACACGATACAAAGCGAGCGGCCCAAAATACGGTGGCGCAACACCGACAGATTCTGAATGTCCACTTGTTTCGATGATTCCTGTTGACTCAGAAGGAATTTTGATATGGGATCAGAGCCATTGGAAAGGTCTCCTTCTCAGATTTCCATACATATGTGAAACGTCCAAAACGGAGTCCATATGCGTCCTGGCGTCCGTTTTACTGCAGGCTGGTCCTGAAGGCCGAGGCGACGCGAACTCGAGTTGGGCCGGCCTCCGGCTTGACTTGGACGTCCTTGCTGGTCTTCTTCGCCTCCACACCTTTCTCCATGTACTTCATAACCCTCTCCAATGTTCCTAAGTGTCGGGACCCGGAACAACAACTCCGAGCCCCTCTGTGTAAGTCGCACTATCCCAGGAAAAGCTAGTGCACACAGGTTTAACAGCAATGTATATCATGCAAAAATAACCACGAGATATTATTAAACGAAAATACGGCCTTAAGGCCAAGTCTTACAATAAGGCACCAGGCCAGCAAAGTAAACAAAACAGCGGAAAGAAAATAAAGGTGGCAAAGACACCCATCCGACCTCCACAGGCGAATGATCAGAAGACGCATCCTACTCGCTGAAGTAGTCCTCACCGTCGTAGTCGCCCTCGAAGTCTGGCAACAGATTTAGCAAGGTGAGTACAGAAGTACTCCCAAGGTAAGCAAGTAAATGCTTACGCAAGTTACACCAGGAAATATAACAGAGTTGATGCATGCTTAAGGGATTTCAAAGGAAGCTTAATAGGGTAGTGTGCGGAAAGCAATACTTGAATTTAAATACAATAACGTAAGTATGAAAAGCTGAAATTAAATACAGTATATGAAACATTGTTCTTAACAAGTAATACCGTTAGTGTAGGCTCTAACCCACACTAACCTATCCACGGGAATCCACCCGGACCATTTCCAAATCCAATGTTTGTTTGCCAAAACCAAGTTTTATGAAAATTCAAGTCTAATCTGTGAAGACTCTACTCAAGATGTCCATGACCGTGGACACGGCTATCCAGATAGTTTGTTACTCTGCAGAGGTGTACAACTTTACCCACAAGACATTCCCTCTCACTTGAGCCACGCGATCAACACACCGCCTTAGGTGTGCGGCGGAGAGTTCATGACAAGGTCTGTTCGATGATTCATAGCCAATATAATCACGCCGCCACTAAGGTTTCACCACAACTCGAATCCACGAGTTGGAGCCCCCTCTGGTGCCATGTGAGACCTCCCACAGCCTACGCCGCGCTCACATTCAGCCTATAGCGAGACTATAGTTGGAACTTCACAAATTACTTAGCGAGTCCGTCCCATACCGGACTTGTGGTAGTCTGAAGTGACCGTAAAATAATTCACGAAGCGGTCCTTAAGTTGATTTAGGCTCAACCACATACCCCCGTGCACGATAATCAACCAGGTGTCACCAAACACGAGGCATACCGGCACCCACCACCTAACCATTAGCCTAAGTCCAAAACATGTTTTCTATTTTTATTTTTAAATAATTTCCGTAAAACCACCCTTGACTCACCGAAGTCAAGATATCGATTTTCAAAGTCCGTCATTTCATGTGAAAGATCGATCCCACCTAAAATTATACTAAGCCAGGCTAAGCATTGCTACAAAAATTTCTAGCTAATACTATAGTACTAACTAGTTTTCAGCTAGGGTAACAAGGTATATGAATTCAAGATTCAAATTGGCCATATACAAAGGATCGTGGGTATAACTAAAATTCAAATCAAATTTGAATTACATTTGAATAAAGATACGCATGCATATACAGTAAAATAATATAAATAATTTAAAATATTAGGTTCAACATGGTCAAAGGTGTAACTTGCCTTGATCGAAGTCTGCTGCGATTAAATCGAATTCAAACTCTCCTAATCGTCAATATCTAACGAGAAATCAATTCAAAGCAAATTCAAAACAAAAATTCAAATGGAATCCAAATAACTTCCAAAAATTATCAAATAAATTGGGAGACAGAATTCTGAATTTTGGATGTGGGTCAACAATTTTTTATAAGGAATTGAGGCTTTTAAAAGAAGTTGGAAGTTTTAATTTAAATTTGAACCTTGGAATTACAAAATATATTCAAATAAAATTTAAATAAGTTTCAAAATTTCAAAATTATTCCAGAAATGGATAGATCATGATTTTAGAAAAATTTAGAAATTTGAATGGGTCAATTTGGAGTTAAAATGCAAAAGTTATAGCCTTCCAAAGTTTGAATTCAAAATAAAAGAAAAAGGTTATTTCTGGATTTATTTTTAAACCGAAAAGGATTTATGACGTCAGCACGAATTATTTTCTAAAGGAAATTATAGATTATGACGTCAGCCCTAGGATTAATATATTCGGCGAGGCCGCGACAGGTGGGGCCCGGTGTCATGGACCGGTCCATGGACCCGAGGAAGGGTGAGGAGGCAAGCGCGCGCGCGAGCGGGGCGCGCGGCGGCGTGGCGCCACGTGGTCGCCGCGTGGTCGCCGCGTGGCTGCCACGTCACGCTTTATGCGGCGTGGCGGCACGCGCGCGAGGTGGCGAGGGGCGTGGCGGGTGGCGCCGGCGTGGCGCCGTCCGCCGCCACTGCTGCCACGCCGCCGCCAACTTCGGCCCGACGGCCGACGTGGCGTGGCGGCGGCGCGGCGCTCGAGGCCGATGGTCGCCGAGCTCGGTGAGTGGCGCGCCGCCGAGGGTACCAAAACGACGAGGAGAACGCGGAGTGCGTCGGTACCTTGCGCGAGGCCGAGGATGACCGGAGAGGGAAACCGCGGAGGAGGCGGCGGTCGGAGAAGCCTTCACGGCGGCGGAGTAGCTCCGGTGGTGCGTGCCGGGAGGTGGTCGCCGAGGGTCGCTGGGCACCAGGCAAGGCCGGGAGGTGTCGGCGAGAGGGCTCGAGCCGGGCGATTGCTCGCCGGAGTCGCTTGAAGCCGCGGAGGGAAATCGGGCGCAGGGGGACCTTCGGGGCTGGATTAAGCGCTCTGGAGGCTCGGGGGGTGGCGGTGTGGGTAGAGGGACCTCGGGGCACCTCTTTTATAGGCTGGGGAGGAGGGTAACGGCCGCGCGAAGTTCGCCGGAGTGCAACGGGCGGGGAGGTTTATTGCGACGGTGATAACGGCTGCGATTATGCGTGATTATGCCCGCAATGGGCGCGTGGAGGTGCAATGCGATCGGCCGTTGGCGCGGGCATCAATCGGAAGAAACCGCTTTAAAAGCTTCGTTTGCGGCGCAATGGCGGCGATGGCGGAGATCGCGCGAGGAAGAAAGGAAAGGGGCGGGGAGACGGAATCGACGAGTGGGGCCCGCACGCGTCGAGAGAAAAGAAAGGAAGGAGCGAGGGGACGGTCGGATGCTTGACGGTGGCACGGGGAGAGATCGGGACGGCGGCGCATTGCGAAGGGTAAGTGAAGGGGACGGCTGAGATTTGATCCGACAACGAAGGTTAGATCGGGGCGGTCGGTGCTTAAGTGGGAGGCGGCGAGATGAGGTGCGGCAATAGGGGCGGCTCGGATAATACCACGTGGCGGCGGGGCGGCGAGGGGCGGTGAAGCGGTAAGTTGGTGCGGCGGCGAGGATTAAATCCGCGCGGGAGTGGACGGTCCGATCGCGACACGCGCCGCACGCGAGAGAGGAAGGCGGGAGAGGTTTAAGTTAGATCGGACGGTGAGGGGATTCCGCGGGCGGAGGGGACGCCGATGGTTGACACTGCGGCGGGAGGATTTTTGGGATTTTCTTTCTTTTTGATTTTCCGAAATGCTATTAAGCTTTAGAAAACTCGAGAAAAATACCAAATAAATTTTGAAAAATCCAGAAAAATTCGGGAACTATCTGGAGTTATTATAGACTTAATAAAAATATGCCCCACTCATTTTAACAAGTATAATTTGCAAAGGCACAATTTGATTTTGTAGGGAGGGTTTTAATTGCTTAAAAATCCAGAAAAATTAATATAATCTCATATTTGACTTAAGGAAGCTGAAATACATTGGTTTAAGCTTTTAGGAATGCAATAAATTTAATTTTGACTTTTACACAATAAAGTTTAAAATTTTTCTCAAATCAAGATTTTAACATAACTCCAGAAAATCCAAGTAAACTCAGTTAAATTTTCAATAAAGGGACAAAATTTTGGGATGTTACAAACCTACCCCTTAAAGGAAATCTCGCCTCGAGATTTGCACTGGCTAACAAAAGAGATGGGGATGGCTGGTCTTTAAGTCTTCTTCTCGCTCCCGGTGGCTTCGTCCTCGGTGTGATTGCTCCACCGAACTTTGCAGAATCTAATGGTCTTCCTTCTGGTCTGACGTTCTGCCGTCTCGAGAATCTTGATTGGTTGCTCCTGATAGGTGAGGTCATCCTGGAGGTCCAAGGTTTCAGTCACGGCTTGCTCTGTGGGTACTCGGAGGCACTTCTTTAACTGTGAGACATGAAAGACATTGTGCACCCCTGACATGCTTGGCGGCAAGTCTAACTGATATGCGACTGCACCTCTTCGGTCCAGAATCTTGAAAGGGCCCACATATCGCGGTGCAAGCTTTCCTCTAACTTGAAACCTTTTCACACCTCTGAGTGGGGATACCTAAGATAGACGTAGTCCCCGACCTCAAAGGTCAGGTCTCGACGGCGGTTATCCGCGTAGCTCTTCTGTCGAGACTGGGCTATCTTTAGTCTGTCCCTGATCTTCTTCACTTGATCTTCTGCGTCTTGCAGCAGATTTGGTCCCGTTTCTTGGGGTTCACCTTGCTGATCCCAAAGCAAGGGGTTCGCACTTCGACCATACAAGGCTTGAAGGGTGCCATCGTGGGCGGCTTGGTAGTCATTATTGTACGAGAATTCCGCATAGGGCGTTGAACGGTCCCAACTGCTCCCGAAATCCAGCGTACAAGCCCTTAGCATATCCTCGAGTATCGATTAACTCTTTCGTTTGACCGTCATGCAGGGAATGGTAAGCGATGCTGGCGAGCTTACTACCCAACTCTTCGTGTAGCCTTTGCCAAAATCGAGAAGTAAATCGACTACCTCGATCGACACTATCTTCTTGGGTGCGCCATACGGCACACAATTCGAGACATGTCTGATTCAGCCAACTTGCTTCCGAATAAGTGGTCTTGGTGGTATGAAGTGAGCCACTTTAGTCAATCTATCTATGATTACCCAAATTGAATCATAACCCGATTGTGTCCTTGGGAGTCGGTTATGAAATCCATACCAATTTCTTCCCACTTCCATTCGGAATCGGCAATGGTTGCAAGAGTCCCGGCCTCGATGTTCAGCTTTGACTCGTTGGCAGTGTCGCAGCTTCAATGAACTCTGCAATTTCCCTTTTCATACTAACCCACCAATATCTTTCCCTCGGATCTGGTACATCTTGGTACGACACAGGTGGATTGAGTATGGGGTATCATGAGCCTCTTTCGTAATCAGATTTTGATTTCCGATTATTCGCACCACAGATGCGGTTCTCGAACCAAACCGTGCCATGTTCATCTTCGCTGAATCTGGCGCTTTGCCTCTCCTCATATTCTTCTTGATTTCTTGAATATCCTCGTCCACAACTGAGCTTCCTTAATTTGATCAGTAAGCGGGTCGCACTTCGGTGTGGTGAGGGTGCTTGGTCCCGTTGGGTTTAGACTTAGGCAGGCGACTCCTCCCCAAGTCGGGTCCGGTCTTCTCCGATATCACCATGTTTGCATAAGACTTCTGCTAAGGCATCGGCTACTACATTCGCTTTTAGGGGTGGTAATGTATACCGATGTCGTAGTCCTTATCAACTCCAACCATCTTGCGCCTCGGGTTGAGTTACTGCACAGGTGAAGATATACTTCAAACTCTTATGGTCCGTGTATACTTCACAACGGTTACCAATAAGATAGTGGCGCCGATTTTTAAGGCGTGCACTCTGCGGCTAACTCCAAGTCATGAGTAGGATAATTACACTCATGAGGCTTGAGTTGACGCAATGCATAAACTACCACTTTGCCTTCTTGCATCGAACACGGCCTAAGCCTAGGCGAGAGCGTCCTGAAAACCTCGAAGCCTTTATGCACATCTGGCAAGACGAGCACGGGTGCTGAGACTAGCCTCCTCTTAAGGGTTTGGAAACTCTGCTCACAAGCCTTCGTCCATTCGAACTTCTTTTCCTTTTTCAGCAATTGGGTCATTGGCTTGGCTGTCTCGGAGAATCCTGCTATGAACCGACGGTAATAACCCGCAAGTCCAAGAAAGCTCCTGACTTCAGTTACGGACTTTGGTGGCTTCCACTCCATTCTCGCTTCCACCTTGGAAGGATCTCAACGATTCCTTGGTTGTTACAATATGTCAGGAAGGCAACCTCTTTTAGCCAGAATTCACACTTACTGAATTTGGCGAAAAGCTGATGTTCTCTAAGCTTTTCCAGAGTGATCCTGAGGTGCTGCTCGTGCTCTTCTTCATTCTTGGAGTAGATGAGGATGTCGTCGATGAAGATTACTACGAACTTGTCCAAGTATTTCATGAACACACTGTTCATCATGCTCATGAAGTAAGCTGGTGCATTGGTCAGTCCAAATGACATGACCGTGAACTCATAATGCCCATATCTGGTGGAGAAGGCAGTCTTAGGAATGTCTTCTTCGCGAATCTTCAGCTGATGGTATCCTGATCGCAGATCAATCTTGGAGAAGATACGGCTCCTTTCAAGCGATCGAGCAGTCATCGATCACGGGAGGGTATTTGTTCTTGATGGTGACGTCATTGAGTGCTCTGTAGTCCACACATAGCCTCAGACTCTCATCCTTCTTCTTGACGAACAGGACGGGTGCTCCCCAAGGCGACGAACTGGGTTGGATATACCCATTGTCTTTTAACTCCTTGAGTTGATTCTTCAATTCCGCTAACTCATTAGCGGGCATCCGATATGGTCTTTTGGAAATCGGGCGGTGCACGGACTAGGTCAATCACAAATTCGATCTCCTATCCGTGGCATCCTGGCGGTTCCTCGGGAAAAACATCCGGTATTCCCGTGCGATCGGCACTTCCTCCAAGACTTGGAGGTGGAAGAGGGCACATTCTTACGCCTTGAATGCGGGAGAGAAGATTACTTCCATGCCTAGGTCATTGGTGAGGGTGACGGATCTGGTAGCACAATCGATCCGACCTCGATTCTTGGCTAACTAGCCATCCCGAGAATGACATCTAATCCTTGCGATTCCAAAACCAAAAGATCGGCGAGGAATCGGGTCCCATCTATGAGCAATTCCACTTTGGGGCACAAGGTCCCTGCTCTCATTTCGCCTCTGGGAGTGAACTATCATAGGGTTGCTAAGGGTTACCCCGCCCAACCCATGCTTATCCACAAAAGTTTTTGACACAAAGGAATGCGATGCTCGGAATCGAAAAGAACTGATCTTTGATGCTGAATTGACAAGGAACATACCCAAAGACGACATCCGTGCGGCTGGGCCTCTTCGCTGTCACGTGGTTCACTCGCCCTTTGATGAAGGTCTGCGGCCTGCTGCCCAGGTTACGACTTCGAGGCTCTCGAAGTTCTTGCCGCCGCTGAATCTTCTTAGGGCATGCCTTGGCAAAGTGCCCAGTTCCTTGCGATAGTAGCAGTCAATCCGTCGACGGCGGATCGCTCTTACGTGTCCGCCACCGTTCTTTGAGTGCGGTTGCTTGGGAACTAGCGCCGCGGTTGGTCCAAGCAGGCGGCGGTGGTTGAGGACTTGAACTCGCTGGGTGGTTCTTGAAGTTCTTGCCACGGGTCCGAACTTGTTTGAGTGAGGAGAATCTGCGATTCTTGAAAGAACTTCGAGTTGTTCCTCAGTCCGCCATCCTTTTCTTCCGGTCTCCATTTCCATGTGCTTGCCCTCTGACGGATGGCCTTCTTGACTAGCCGGTGGAAGTCGGTATAGTCACCCGATATCGCTTGTCTTGATATGTTGTCATTCGTGCCCTCCATGAACCTTTCTTGCTTGGCTTCGCCGGAAGCCACATCCTCTGGCGCATAGCGGGCGGTTGGTTAAACTTCATGCGTACTCATTGTGATGCGACTTCCTTGGCGCAGATCTCTGAACTCCTTCTTCTTCAATGCCATGGTGCGGTGGGGATATGAGCTTTGCGAAAGCTTTGCTCGAACTCGATCCAGTCACCGTCTGCGGGTTGGCGTGCGGCGGTGAAAGTGTCCCACCATTGAGATGCGGGCCCATTCGGTGATGGGAGGCGAACAGACTCGCTCCCGATCGATGCACTGCAGAATGTCCAGTTTCTTGCCAATCGATCTGAGCCAGTCGTCGGCGTCCATCGGTTCAGCACTGCCGGCGAAGGTGGGTGGCTTGATCCTTAGGAACTCAGAGAGACGATTGGGAGGCATTTGGGCAGGTTGATGATGAGCCTGAGGGTTGTTGATCGTCTGAGCCAAGAGCTGGATCAACTGGGTTTGATTGGCCATCAAGCGTGCCCAATCCGTCCTGCACGGCGAGGTGGTGGAATCGAGTGGATCGCTTCCTTGTGCTCGGGGTTGGCGTTGTCCATGTTGGAGTTTCTTCTTGTGTTCACCATCTATTGAGACTTTCAGATTTAGAGAGAGAACTAAAGGAAAGGTTCTAGTAACAATCCCACCAAAACAACACACAAGAGCAAGGAAAACACAGATAAGAGCCAAATAAACTTTTTATTTTATTATAATAGTCTCGTGGCTGTTTACAAAGTTCTACAGCTCACGGATAGCGTTCTAAGACTCGGAGTTGTCTACACACTAGCGCTGCGCTCGAGTCTCCTCGGAAAAGGTCCGGAATCCGTGGAACCTGCATCTTCTGCACGGAGCTCGGCAAGTTCCTCTTCGCGTGCGCGGAGCTTCTGGCGTGCGGTGTGCGGCTCGTCCGTGGTGATGCAGTACATGTGATCCATGGACTTGGTGTACTCCACCAGTCGTATGAGGCGGGGGTTGCTCTCATACTCTGTAGACGAGAAGTCGCTGGCAGCCCACAAGGGAGTCTTCATGGGGAAGTAGCGGAAGTCGGTGCGCGAGAAGTCTCGGCGTAGATGTTCCGCGGTGGCGAATGGCCTCTCGGGCTGCATCCCGAACTCCATCGAAGAAGGTGGCTCGAGGTAGGGGTGCGTCGAACACGTAAATGGCTCCGTGTGCTCCGAAATCCTTGAAGATCTTCACTTCCACCCTCTAGCGTTCCTCGTCTCCATACATGCCAACGTATCCCTGGTAGAGGGGTTATGGGCGGAAGTTGAGCTCTTGCATGAGGTTGTACAGATCATCGGCGAAGAGTCCGGCAAGGGTTCCGTGGGAGACACGGGTGGGTTGCTCCATCTAAAATTTGGAAGGGGAGAGGAGTTAGTAATCGGTTTTGGTAAAGAGACTTGAGAAAAGGGATAGATAATTTAAAAGCGCATTTCTTATTAAAATATATCCTTAAAGCTGGTCTCTTGCTAAGGTCACGTCTTAGAGTCATTGTTGCTCTGATACCATTTCTGTCGGGACCCGGAACAACAACTCCGAGCCCCTCTGTGTAAGTCGCACTATCCTGTGAAAAGCTAGTGCACACAGGTTTAACGACAATGTATATCATGCAAAAATAACCACGAGATATTATTAAGCGAAAATACGGCCTTAAGGCCAAGTCTTACAATAAGGCACCAGGCCAGCAAAGTAAACAAAACAGTGGAAAGAAAATAAAGGTGGCAGCACAGCCCATCCAGCCTCCCACAGCGAATGATCAGAAGACGCATCCTACTCATTGAAGTAGTCCTCACCGTCGTGAGTCGCCTCGAAGTCCGGCAACAGATTTAGCAAGGTGAGTACAGAAGTACTCCCAAGGTAAGCAAGTAAATGCTTACGCAAGTTACACCAGGAAATATAACAGAGTTGATGCATGCTTAAGGGATTTCAAAGGAAGCTTAATAGGGTAGTGTGCGGAAAGCAATACTTGAATTTAAATACAATAACGTAAGTATGAAAAGCTGAAATTAAATACAATTATATGAAACATTGTTCTTAACAAGTAATACCGTTAGTGTAGGCTCCAACCCACACTAACCTATCCACGGAATCCACCCGACCATTTCCAAATCAATGTTTGTTTGCCAAAACCAAGTTTTATGAAAATTCAAGTCTAATCTGTGAAGACTCTACTCAAGATGTCCATGACCGTGGACACGGCTATCCAGATAGTTTGTTACTCTGCAGAGGTGTACAACTTTACCCACAAGACATTCCCTCTCACTTGAGCCACGCGATCAACACACTGCCTTAGGTGTGCGGCGGAGAGTTCATGACAAGGCTGTTCCGATGATTCATAGCCAATATAATCACGCCGCCACTAAGGTTTCACCACAACTCGAATCCACGAGTTGGAGCCCCCTCTGGTGCCATGTGAGACTTCCCACACCTACGCCGCTCACATTCAGCCTATAGCGAGACTATAGTTGGAACTTCACAAATTACTTAGCCAGGTCCGTCCCATACCGGACTTGTGGTAGTACGAAGTGACTTCGTAAAATAATTCACAGAAACGGTCCTTAAGTTGATTTAGGCTCAACCACATACCCCCGTGCACGATAATCAACCAGGTGTCACCAAACACGAGGCATACCGGCACCCACCACCTAACCATTAGCCTAAGTCCAAAACATGTTTTCTATTTTTATTTTTAAATAATTTCCGTAAAACCACCCTTGACTCACCGAAGTCAAGATATCGATTTTCAAAGTCCGTCATTTCATGTGAAAGATCGATCCCACCTAAAATTATACTAAGCCAGGCTAAGCATTGCTACAAAAATTTCTAGCTAATACTATAGTACTAACTAGTTTTCAGCTAGGGTAACAAGGTATATGAATTCAAGATTCAAATTGGCCATATACAAAGGATCGTGGGTATAACTAAAATTCAAATCAAATTTGAATTACATTTGAATAAAGATACGCATGCATATACAGTAAAATAATATAAATAATTTAAAATATTAGGTTCAACATGGTCAAAGGTGTAACTTGCCTTGATCGAAGTCCTGCTGCGATTCGTCGAATTCAAACTCTCCGGAATCGTCAATATCTAACGAGAAATCAATTCAAAGCAAATTCAAAACAAAAATTCAAATGGAATCCAAATAACTTCCAAAAATTATCAAATAAATTGGGAGACAGAATTCTGAATTTTTGGATGTGGGTCAACAATTTTTTATAAGGAATTGAGGCTTTTAAAAGAAGTTGGAAGTTTTAATTTAAATTTGAACCTTGGAATTACAAAATATATTCAAATAAAATTTAAATAAGTTTCAAAATTTCAAAATTATTCCAGAAATGGATAGATCATGATTTTAGAAAAATTTAGAAATTTGAATGGGTCAATTTGGAGTTAAAATGCAAAAGTTATAGCCTTCCAAAGTTTGAATTCAAAATAAAAGAAAAGGTTATTTCTGGATTTATTTTTAAACCGAAAAGGATTTATGACGTCAGCACGAATTATTTTTCTAAAGGAAATTATAGATTATGACGTCAGCCCTAGGATTAATATATTCGGCAGCAGGCCGGCAGTGGGGCTCGGGTGTCATGGACCGGTCCATGGACCCGAGGAAGGGTGAGGTGGCAAGCGCGCGCGGGGGCGGGGTGGCGCCGACGTGGCGCCACGTGGTCGCCGCGTGGCGCCACGCCACGGCTTTATGCCGACGTGGCGGCACGCGCGAGGTGGCGGCGGCGTGCGGGTGGCGCCGGCGTGGCGCCGACCGCCGCCACTGGCTGCCACGCCGCGCTAACTCGGCCGACGGCCGCGTGCTGGCCGGCGGCGGCGGCGCTCGGGGCCGATGGTCGCGAGCTCGGTGAGTGGCGGCGCCGCCGAGGGTACCAAACGACGAGGAGAACGCGGGAGTGCGTTGGTACCTTGCGCGAGGCCGAGGATGACTGGAGAGGGAAACCGGCGGAGAGGGGCGGCGGTCGGAGAAGCCTTCACGGCGGCGGAGTAGCTCCGGTGGTGCACGTGCCCGGGGAGGTGGTCGCCGAGGGTCGCCTGGGCACCAGCAAGGCCGGGGAGGTGTCGGCGAGGGGCGAGGGGGCTCGAGCCGGCGGCGATTGCTCGCCGGAGTCGCTTGAAGCCGCGGAGGGAAATCGGGCGCAGGGGGACCTTCGGGGCTGGATTAAGCGCTCTGGAGGCTCGGGGGGTGGCGGTGTGGGTAGAGGGACCTCGGGGCACCTCTTTTATAGGCTGGGGAGGAGGGTAACGGCCGCGCGAAGTTCGCCGGAGTGCAACGGGCGGGGAGGTTTATTGCGACGGTGATAACGGCTGCGATTATGCGTGATTATGCCCGCAATGGACGCGGTGGAGGTGCAATGCGATCGGCGTTGGCGCGGGCATCACTCGGAAGGAAACCGGCTTTAAAAGCTTCGGTTTGCGCGCAATGGCGGCGATGGCGGAGATCGCGCAAGGAAGAAAGGAAAGGGGCGGGGGAGACGGAACTGACGAGTGGGGCCCGCACGTCAGCGAGAGAGAAAAGAAAGGAAGGAGCGAGGGGGACGGTCAGATGCTTGACGGGTGGCACGGGGGAGAGATCGGGACCACTGGCACATTGCGAAGGGGTAAGTGAAGGGGGACGGCTGAGATTTGATCCGACAACGAAGGTTAGATCGGGGCCGGTCGGTGCTTAAGTGGGAGGGGGCGGCCGAGATGAGGTACGGCAATAGGGGACGGCTCGGATAATACCACGTGGCGGCAGGAGCGGAGAGGGGAGCGGTGAAGCGGTAAGTTGGTGCGGCGGCGAGGATTAAATCCGCGCTGAGTGGACGGTCCGATCGCGACACGCGCCGCACGCGAGAGAGGAAAGCGGGAGAGGGTTTAAGTTAGATCGGACGGCTGAGGGGGATTCCGGCGGGCGGAGGGGACGCCGATGGTTGACACCTGGCGGCCGGGAGGGATTTTGGGATTTTCTTTCTTTTTGATTTTCCAGAAATGCTATTAAGCTTTAGAAAACTCAAGAAAAATACCAAATAAATTTTGAAAAATCCAGAAAAATTCTGGGAACTATCTGGAGTTATTATAGACTTAATAAAAATATGCCCCACTCATTTTAACAAGTATAATTTGCAAAGGCACAATTTGATTTTGTAGGGAGGGTTTTAATTCCTTCAAAAATCCAGAAAAATTAATATAATCTCATATTTGACTTAAGGAAGCTGAAATACATTGGTTTAAGCTTTTAGGAATACAATAAATTTAATTTTGACTTTTACACAATAAAGTTTAAAATTTTTCTCAAATCAGGATTTTAACATAACTCCAGAAAATCCAAGTAAACTCCAGATTAAATTTTCAATAAAGGGACAAAATTTTGGGATGTTACACTAAGTAAGATAGTATCATTAGGTAGCAATCTATTCTCAAAACTATAAAAAGGATCGCTTAAGAACGAGCTCACCTCTAGATTTAATTGTCGCATGCGAGCTCGGGTCATTGGACCTTGCATAACGGTTGGAGGATCAGCGGTTGCATCCGAAGGAGTGATGTCCTCATCAATAAAATGTCCGAGACAAACTCAAACTTTCCAGAACATGTGTCAATTACTCATCACATAACCGAGGTTACCTCCACATGGTCTCTCAATCTCCCCCTTGATGAGTATATTGACAAACACAGAAAAAGCATGAAGTTGAGTTTGTGTTGAAAGTCATACATGGTCTAAAAGAAAAGCAAATAGATGCAAGACCATGTAGACAGAAGGAGCAAATCAGAAAGAGCAAATTTTCCTCAAAAGCTCCCAGAAATTGGCTTTTTCTCCAATATTCTCCCCCTTTTGGCAATAAAATCATCAAGATATACGACAGAGCAAATGATGAGAACGAAATGACTGCAGGTTATCCATTTATTTTAAGCATTCGGAGCCATGAAGATTATCCAAAATGACCTTATGAGTATTACACCAAGCCATAACACACAAAAATGCTATCAAGATCATGACGATGCATGTATAGACAAGTCAAACCAAATAAGTCATTATTTGAGAATTAGCCAATTTTCTTAGCATGTCAAGTCAACCACAATCATAGTCTAGCTAAAGATATCCAAGGAAGATGCAAGCCATGTCAAATAATCTAAGTGAAACCAAGAAGCTAATATTGAGCTGGTTTAGAGTGCTACAAGTTCAAGAATGAATCATTTGATCAAGTACTTGGCCGTTTTGTAAATAAGCAAATTTAGCACAATTGATATTTTTTGAAAATCATTTGTGGCTTTATCTTAGCAAGGCAAGTCTTGGACTAGGAGCCATCCACAACTGCCTCCTAAGTTTCAACCATTTTCACATATTTATTTTCTTAGCCATGTGCTAGATCTCAAGCCTTATGCGACCACTTCAAGCGAGAAGCTTAAGAAGGTGATCTTGGTCAACCAAAACTCCCTCTAAGTTTATGCCTAGTGCAATGGCAACCAGTCTCATGAGAAAGAGTTGGTAAGATCAGTTTTTTCGCACAAAAGAGATCATTTTGCTTTTGCTAAATGTAGTTTTAGACCAAGGAGTTAACGATAATTCATGCTTCATAAAGGAACTAGCATAGCTCAATCTAAAGCTCAATAGAGATTCAAGACTCAACTCAGCAATCATAAAAGGATAACTAAAGACAGACTAGTCTCAAGAGCTAACAAGACATGTCTTAATTGAAGTTGTGCAATGTTAATCAACCTATCAAGGCAAAGGCTTGACTACACATATAAAGTCATGATAAATCTAGCAATTGTAGCATAGATCATGGCAAGATATAAAGCAGTTGTTTTATATCATAAAAGGATAATAATCAAGGCTCCATGTAGTTATATTACAATGCAGAATGCTGAAATGCAAGAAAATCCAGCTCCCCCTTAATCATTTAGTTCAAGTTGAGTTATGTCAATATTAAGATCTAGAAGCTTCTAAATGAACTCCCCCTGAACCAAAGGAATAAAAACGAGAGGTTGGCAAGAAAACCAGAAAATGTAGTTCTTAAAGCATAGACAAGATATAGAGAATACTGTGGCTCAGACTGACTCTCATCTACCCCATATGACTCTAGGACTATCAGCTGGTCTTCTAACTCATCAGGGAGTAAATACGTTCCCTGTCTACCCAAGGGTGGCCCAACCCTTGTTAGACCTATAAGAAGTGAGTGAACTCAACCTAGTGAGAAGAGGGACAACTAATAAGCAGCATCCTAGCATCACAAGATGAGAGGAAGAAATCTAAGCAACTAGTCGAGAGAATCACTCCAATATATGCTAGAAGGACTAACCCAAATGCACCCTTATGTAATGCAACAAAAAGAGACAGAAGCATATAAACAGAATAAAGATAAAACACAAAGCTCCCCCTCACAACAATCCATACGGACAGACCACCCCAGGCTCTCCTCGCAAGACTGAAAACCTAGAGCTATCCAAAGGCTTGGTAAAGATATCAGCCAACTGGTGGTCACTCTCCACAAACTAGAGCACTATGTCACTCTTCTCTACATGGTCTCTAAAAAAGTGATATCTGATATCAATGTGCTTGGTCCGAGAGTGCTGCACTGGATTCTTAGCAATGTTAATAGCAGAAGTGTTATCACAAAAGACTGAAACACTGTCTATCACTAACCCAAAGTCCCGCAGGGTCGAAGCCATCCAAAGTACCTAGCTGCAGCAATTGGCGGTAGCCACATACTCGGCCTCTGCGGTGGACTGCGCAACACCGGACTGCTTCCTAGAAGACAAGAAACAAGAGAAGTGCCAATGAATTGGCAGGTGCCAGAAGTGCTCTTCCTGTCTATCCTACAGCCAGTAAAGTCTGCGTCGGAGTAGACTCTGAGGGAAAGATAGGACGAGGAAGAGTACCAGATACCATAGTCTATGGTAGCTTGAAGGTACCGGAAGATGCACTTCACCGCTTGACGGTGAGATATACGAGGAGAAGCCTGAAATCGAGCACACAGACACACAGAGAAGTGTATATCTGGTCTCACGGTAGTGAGGTATAAGAGGGAGCCAAGCATGCTTCTGTATTCTTTTTGATCAACTGGCTCGCCATCCTCATCTGGATCGAGTGAAGCTGATGATGACATCGGAGTTGATATTGACTTGCCATCACTCATGTCAAAGCACTTCAGGAGGTCTTGAGTGTACTTGCCCTGATGCAAAAAGGTACCCTCCCCGAGTCTACTTGATTTGGAATCTAAGGAAGAAGCTCAACTCGTCCATCATGCTCATGACATCAGAGAATTGGGAAACAAGAGCATGAGAGGAGCCGCCAAATATGATGTCATCCACATAAATTTGGACGAGTAGAAGGTCATTGCTATAACTGCGAATGAAAAAGGTCTTGTCTACCTTACCCATCTCAAACCTATGACTCAACAGATAGGACTTAAGCCTCTCATACCAAGCTCTAAGGGTTTGCTTAAGTCTATACAGGGCTTTGGAAAGCTTGTAGATATGATTTGAATATTTGGAGTTCTCGAAACCTCGAGGCTGCCTAGCATAGACCTCTTCCTCAATATACCCATTGAGGAAGGCACTCTTGATATCCATAATAGGGACAGGGTCCTGATCTTCCAACAGGTTCTGGATATGTTCGATTTGGTGGAGGCGCAACACAAATCGATTCAGCTTCCGAACAACACGTTCCGAACCCCGCAATCGCAGCACCACGTCTCCTCAGGTTATCAATCGTGCGCAGCCCGGTTGACCTTGCCAAGAAGGCTAATCCTCGCCTGCAAATCGAAGAACACAAGAAGAACAAGGCAGAACACAACTGAATTGCAGATGTATTGATTTAGCACTCGAAAGTTGGGGTCTCACAAACCGATGAACGGTGAAACTGTTCAAAGACAGAATAATCTAAGCAAAACCCAAACCCTAATGGTGGGGGTGGCGACTGGATATAGAGGAGTGAGGGGCGTGCAAAACCCCTGGATGCGCCCTAATGGGCTCCAACACAATACAAAGCCGAACGGCCCAAAAGACGGTGGCGCAGCACCCCGACAGATTCTAAATGCCCACTTGTTTCAATGATTCCTGTTGACTCAGAAGAAATTTTGACATGGGACCAGAGCCATTGGAAAGATTGCCTTCTCAGCTTTCCATACATATGTAGAACGTCCAAAACGGAGTCCGGATGCAATCTGGGCGTCCGTTTTAGTGTGGGTTGGTCCTGGACTCCGAATTGGATTCGAAGTCGGCTTGAGTTAGGCCTCCAACATGATTCGACCGCCCTTACTGGACTTGTGTGCCTCGTAGCCCTTCTCCAAGTACTTCCAGATCCTCTCCATGGTTCCTAATCATAATTAAATCATTAGGTAGCAATCGATTCTCAAATGAACAAAAAGAAGTACTTAGGAACGAGCTCACCTGTAAATTCAATTGTCGGGCGCGAACTCTAGTGGTTGGTCCTTGAATGTCAAGTGGAGGAGTGTTGTATGTATCCGAAGAAGTGATATCCTCATCATCCTGCCCCTCTTGAAGCGGAGTTGCCCTCAACTCAGCCTCATCTTCTTTTCCCAAGTATGGCTTCAAATCTGAAATGTTAAAGGTGGGACTAACCCCAAACTCGGAAGGTAACTCAAGTTTATATGCATTATCATTTATCTTCTCAACTATCTTAAAAGAACCAGCAGCTCTAGGCATCAATTTTGACTTTCTTAACTCAGAAAATCTATCCTTTCGCAAGTGCAAGCAAACAAAATCACCCGATTCAAGTTTAACATCCTTTCTACCTTTACTACCAGTAATCCTATATTTTTCATTTATCTTTTCAATGTTTGCCTTAGTAGTCTCATGCATTTTGACAATAAAATCAGCACGCTCCTTAGCATCATTATGAACTCTCTCACTAGTAGACAAAGGTAAAATATCAATAGGGGCACGGGAATTGAATCCATACACTACCTAAAAAGGACTTACCTTGGTGGTGGAGTGTTCCGCTTGATTATATGCGAACTCAACATGCGGCAAATACTCATCCCACAGATTCAAATTATTCGACAAAACAGCTCTCAACATGGTAGACAATGTGCGGTTTACCATCGCGGTTTGGCCATCAGTTTGTGGGTGACATGTTGTAGAGAACAACAACTTTGTACCCAACTTGTTCCATAGAGTACGCCAAAAGTGACTCAAGAACTTGGCATCACGATCTGAAACAATAGTAGAAGGCATACCATACAAACGAACTATCTCTTTGAAAAAGAGGTCAGCAATATGAACGGCATTATCGGTTTTACGACATGGTATAAAGTGAGCTATCTTAGAAAAACGATCCACAACAACAAAAATGCTATCCCTCCCCCTCTTAGTCCTAGGCAATCCTAAAACAAAGTCCATAAAAATATCTGCCCACGAAATAGAAGGAAAAAGAAGAGGCATATACAAACCATGTGGATTCAAGCGAGACTTAGCTTTTTGACATGTAGTGCAGCGAGCCACAAACCGCTCAACATCGCGCCTCATTTTTGGCCAAAAGAAGTGTGTGGCCAGAACATCCTCCGTCTTCTTAGCACCAAAATGTCCCATCAAACCGCCTCCATGTGCCTCCTGCAACAACAAAAGACGAACGGATCCAACTGGAATGCACAGGCGGTTAGCTCTAAACATTTGGTAAAGTGGAGGAGTGTTGTGTGTATCCGAAGAAATCATGTCCTCATCAATCCATTTGGTAAAGCTTGAAGCCCTTAGACGCCGCAAAAGCAAGCAAGATTCTAATGGCCTCTAGCCTAGCTACATAGGCAAAGGTCTCCTCAAAATCTAAACCCTCAATCTGGGAGAAACCCTGAGCTACCAATCTAACCTTGTTTCGAATGACTACCCCATCCTCACTCTACTTGTTTGTGAACACCTACTTGGTACCTATGATATTATGACCTCTAGGGGGCTCAACAAGCGACCAGATCTTGTTTCTCTCAAAGTTTTCTAACTCCTTATGCATGGCATTGACCCAAGACTCATCAGAAAGAGCATGACTAACATCCTTGGGCTCGAAAGAGGCAACGAAGGCAGAGTGGAGACAGAAGTGAGACATGCCAGATTTGAGCGTGTGACACGCTCAAAGAGGTCTTCAATTATCTGCTCTGAGGGATGATGTTCTTGGATTTTACAGGGAGGTCCTTGATAATAAGAAGGATAAGTGGCCTCTACCTCGTGAGCTGACAAGGTAGGAACAGAGCCACTAGCTCCAGAAGATGCGGAAGGAAAGGGCTGATCTCCTTGAGGTGCAGAGGAAGAAGCAAACACCTCAAGGGGAGGAGAAACTGGATCGAGTAGACAACCCTCATCTTCATCCTCCTCATCATCCACAAAGATGCTCTCAGACTGCACTACAGAACCTGAGATATCGGGCCTAGTCCCCGGACTGACCTCATCGAAGGTCACCACACAGATCTCTACCATTTTACTAGACTCGTAGTTCCAGACCCTATACGCCCGCGAAGAAGTCGAGTAACCCAGAAAAATTCCATCACAAGATCGTGACTCGAACTTATCTAGGTTCGCAAACTTCAGAATAAAACACTTGCGACCAAACACATGAAAATGCGAGACACTGGGCTTTCACCCATATCTCAACTCATAAGAAGTGCGATGCAAGTGTGCCCTCAGAAAAACTCTATTTGAAACATGGCACGCGATAGCTATTGCTTCAGCCCAAAACTTCCTAGGCGTAGAGTACTCATTAAGCATCATCCTGGCCATCTCGACCAGAGTACGGTTCTTCCTCTCTACAATGCCATTTTGCTGAGGGACGTATGGAGAAGAGAACTGGTGCTCTACACCTGTCTCATCGCAAAAACTTTTAAAGTAGGAATTCTTGAATTCCGTACCATTATCACTGCAGATCACTCGTAAGGCACTCGGGAGCTCAACAGAAAGCCTACTAAAAAGACCCCGAAAGTGGGTAAATGTCTCATCCTTCGAGGCTAAGAAAAACACCCAAGAGTATCTCGAGAAGTCATCGACCACGACAAGAACATACAACTTCCCTCTTGCTAACTACACTCTAGCTGGTCCAACTGTCCATGTGGAGCAGCTGTCCTAGTGCATCAGTCATAGTCACTGTGACCGGAGGATGAGAAGCGGCAACTATCTTGCCATGCCGGCAAAGAGCGCAAACTAGATCTTTGAACATTTTGAGTTTAGGCAGACCACGAATGAGATCGTGGCTGCTAACTCGGGACAAATGGTCAAATCCGATATGACCAAGTCTCCTATGCCAGAAAGTGAGGTCACGGGACTCTGAAGCAACTAAACACCTAAGAGGATTGTGATGCGGATATGCACGTGTCTTGTACTTTTCCGTTGAATATCTTATTCAACTGGAAAGAATTATTGAGCCACATGAAATATAGCCAGGTGAACTCATTTCAAACTATACTTAATGTTGTCATTCATAAAGATGAAATACTACATCATGTTATTACTTGGTGTATTCTTAGGTTTGTCAATGGCAAAACAATAGAGATGCAAAAGGAAGCGGATAACCACATTATGTGCCAAAGACATGAAGGAACAAAGCCCACGCGGATGGAGCCAACAACAACGAAGTACATGTGGCTGGTTGGAGCCCATGTGAAAGGGGGAAAGAAAGCCCATATGGCGGGAGAGTATAAGGACGGAGCCCAAGAACTTAGAGCACAAGTTTTAGACACTATTTTGAAGCCCAACTCAGACTTCCCACGTGCTCAATCCAAATCCAACTCGGATTCAACTCAGAATTCAATTCGGACTCGGTTCGGGACAGCCTGTCAGGCAGTTACTAAAAAGGTCATAACTTTCACAAACGGAGTCCGATTCAGGCGTTCTTGTACTTGTTGGAAAGATATTTTCAAGGGCTACGCAATGGATCTGGCCCCAGCATCAAATTCGTCACGGATCAAAAGTTATGACCGAAACAATATGACGGCTGTAAAATCTAGTTTCCTTTTTTAAGAGTTCGTATCTAAAACCATATAGGGTTGAGTTGTACTAGGTTTGGGGGACTCTATGCACGTCCCAAGAGGCTATATAAGCCCTGTATTGGCACCCTTAGAGGGGGACCAAGTTTTATGCATCAGATTGAAACATAGCTATTGCTTGTTCTTTCAACACCAGAGTTCATGCGAGGACTTTGAGAGAGAATTAGGCGATCCATTGTTCGCTCGCAACTCAAGGTCAAGCCGTCGCTCCATTGGGAATTGGTGACTTGGCGTTAAATGCGCTTGTGGTCGCGCGACGACAACTATCCGGTGTGTTTTGGGCGTATTCCGAAGAGTTGAGGGTTCGTGCATGGGCACGAGTGTTCAGCTAGCGACATCGTCTACTTCACATCAACTATCCACGGTTCCTCACTGAGAAGATCGGGACCCATCCCCATATCATATGGTATCAGATTCTAGGTTTACTCGGTGAGAACTTGTTTACCCGTAGTTAGATTCGTTTTTCTGTCCTATCTTCCATTAAACCGAAAATTGCAATACCAAAAACCGTAGTTTAATCTGTTTAGTTCTTGTGCGTTTTGTTAAGTTTTCGTCCATTAGAGTTTTGTTTTCGTGCTGATCCGTGTGTTTCCTTCGCGTAGCTTGATCTTTGTGTCCACATAAACCCTACAAAATTGTTGATTGAATTCCTCAATTAGCAACAAAAAAGAGTAAATTGCATTTACTTTTGAATCCTAAATTCCTTGCTGTCCACATTGCTCTCAAGAGATCCATCCAAATTCTCTTTGGGGGAGAGTTTGAGATAGTTTTCACTTCCTTCAAAACCGAAAGTTTGCTGCGATTTGGCTTGAAAGAAACAAATCACTACTTGTGCCAAACCCTAGCTGACCGAAAAGAAAGAATTACTACAGTTGAGCTTCACTTATATCTTTTCATCAATTGAGACTAGCTTTTGATATTGCTGTTAGGGCTGTTCTTGAGTATTATTTACACTTGCTGAATTCTTGAATTTGTGCAAAGGGAAGAAAACATGGTTTGGCCAAAAAAAAAAAAAAGAAAAGAAAACAAAAGAAGAAAGGCTGAAAGTTTCTGCGACTTGATCAAGAAACAGTGAAAATAGAAAGTGTTGGCCAAAACTCTGTGAAAAAAAAAAACCCTAGTTCATATTTTCAGCTTGTGCACTATTCTCATAGAGCAATCTTGTGCCCTTACATTCATAACTATTGCAATTGGCTAGCGTCTCTCCTTGTACTTAGTGCAAAACGAGCTAGTTATTCATCTCAATTTCAGATTGCCTCTTTCTAGCTCATTTCCTTTGTTTGCATTAAGTCCCATTTATCATTGCGTGTGCGTTCATACTTTTCGCTTTAACCAATTGGATCAGCACATAGGCAAATACTCTAGCTTGGATCATTACTTAGCTTTACAATACCTTGAATATCAGATTGCATAGGTTATCCACATACCTGTCCAAGCTCCACCTACACCTGTTTGTGTACTCCCTTGCTCTTGGTTACGCTCATACATTACCGGGTTGAGGTCGTTCGCTGTCCCAAGTGTCGATTTAATGTCCTTGATTCACTTTGGAACGAGTTGTTTCCATGTCAGGTCACGAGGAGGATCCACCTAATCCGGACACGCCGGTTACGTGGACCAAGTACACTCGATTGCGCGAAATGCTACAACAACAACTTCTTGATGGTAACACTAGCGTGCGCAATGAGCTCAGGAAAGTTCACACAGGACTGAACCACCTCGGGAAGGAGGTTCAACAATTGCATACGACCATGAATAATAACTTTTTGGAGCTGCGTGCCATGTTCGCACACCACATTCTACGTGGGGGAGCGCCTGCTAATGACACAAGTGTGCACGGTACTCCAAAACTACATATAGCTACCGAGATACACCACAACCCATATGAGGAAGAGAGCCACATAGCCAAATTGAGTGAGAGTGATAAAAAGAGTGAGTTGTGTGATTCCACCATATGTGAGGTTGAGAGCATCCAAATTGAGAGTGTTAGAGGGACACCAAAAGAAAAGCGAGAAGAAGAAGATAGACAAAGGGAGGATGAATCAAACTAACATATTACTATCTACTTCTAGTGTTGTTTCTCATATTGTGCAGAGTTGACATTAAAGATGAAGAATTGAACATTCAACAACCGACACCTTTGGAGGCAAATGAGGAGGAGATAACCACAGGACGGGATGAAGTACTGCTGTCCCATGGGTGCATCCTGATAATTTTAAACCCCAAAGACGTACATCATCCGAGGAGGACGATAAAGGTAACAATAGTGGTGCCAAATTTAATTATGCAAAGGTGAGTAATTGTGAGAACTCATATGATCAACCGAACACTCCATGTTCCAAATTTCAATGCTTAATTTACATAATGTGGAATTGATTACTTACAAAGAAGTTCTTACTAGAATATCTCCTAATGATTCTTTATGCTATATCATGTTTAACACTCCTAGCGAGCTATCTAGTGTGATTAATAAGGTTGCTGAAATTTCATGTTCAAAATCACTAGTTAGTACCCATGCCTACACGTATAAGTTCAATTTGATTGGAGATTATGGTGTAGATGACAAATTTTATGTTCATAGAATTTGCATTACATGTGATAAGCTTACTGACTTGAAATTACAAATTGTGGATAAACAATCTTTTGCGCCATGTTATGATCATGATGAGATACATTTAAACAATAGTACGTACTGTTTAGAAAGATTTCACAAATCTAGTTGTTCGATTCTTGGTGTACAATCATGTAAAAATAATCAGAGTAGCGCAGCTGAAGCATGGAAAGCACTACACATTTTCTTTCCCATGTTAGCACATTTAAATCTGATTTTGCCCATTAAGGATCTGTCCATGTGCTTAGAAAAGTCGAGGACGACTTTATTTTATGGGAGGGAGAATGATGTGAAAAACAATATTGCAATGCATACATCTTTTAGTCGCTACTATATTCATCGGTTTGGGCAAAATAGTGAGAATGCCACAACAATTGACTCTTACATATACCAGCATATGTGTTATTCTTTTCGCTTACTACACTTTCAAAATTTTATGATGAGATAAGCCAAGAAATATTGATGACGAATATATATACCATGCATACACGTTGTATCCTTTGTTTAGCACAATTTCAGTTATCAAAAGCCGAGGACGGCTTTTCTTGAAGAAGGGAGGATGATGCGGATATGCACGTGTCTTGTACTTTTCCGTTGAATATCTTATTCAACTGGAAAGAATTATTGAGCCACATGAAATATAGCCAGTGAACTCATTTCAAACTATACTTAATGTTGTCATTCATAAAGATGAAATACTACATCATGTTATTACTTGGTGTATTCTTAGGTTTGTCAATGGCAAAACAATAGAGATGCAAAAGGAAGCGGATAACCACATTATGTGCCAAAGACATGAAGGAACAAAGCCCACGCGGATGGAGCCAACAACAACGAAGTACATGTGGCTGGTTGGAGCCCATGTGAAAGGGGGAAAGAAAGCCCATATGGCGGAGAGTATAAGGACGGAGCCCAAGAACTTAGAGCACAAGTTTTAGACACTATTTTGAAGCCCAACTCAGACTTCCCACGTGCTCAATCCAAATCCAACTCGGATTCAACTCAGAATTCAATTCGGACTCGGTTCGGGACAGCCTGTCAGGCAGTTACTAAAAGGTCATAACTTTCACAAACGGAGTCCGATTCAGGCGTTCTTGTACTTGTTGGAAAGATATTTTCAAGGGCTACGCAATGGATCTGGCCCCAGCATCAAATTCGTCACGGATCAAAAGTTATGACCGAAACAATATGACGGCTGTAAAATCTAGTTTCCTTTTTTAAGAGTTCGTATCTAAAACCATATAGGGTTGAGTTGTACTAGGTTTGGGGGACTCTATGCACGTCCCAAGAGGCTATATAAGCCCTGTATTGGCACCCTTAGAGGGGACCAAGTTTTATGCATCAGATTGAAACATAGCTATTGCTTGTTCTTTCAACACCAGAGTTCATGCGAGGACTTTGAGAGAGAATTAGGCGATCCATTGTTCGCTCGCAACTCAAGGTCAAGCCGCTGCTCCATTGGGAATTGGTGACTTGGCGTTAAATGCCGCTTGTGGTCGCGCGACGACAACTATCCGGTGTGTTTTGGGCGTATTCCGAAGAGTTGAGGGTTCGTGCATGGGCACGAGTGTTCAGCTAGCGACATCGTCTACTTCACATCAACTATCCACGGTTCCTCACTGAGAAGATCGGGACCCATCCCCATATCAGATTGCCAGAAGACTCAACAAAATCAGCACGAAAGATCCTCCCATATCTAGAAATCCCGCAAACCAAACTCCCCGAAGAATCAAGAATTTTGCAATTGTTTCTCTTAAAGCTCACCTCAAAACCGTCATCGGTAAACTGGGAAACTGAAAGCAAATTATACTGCAGCTTACTCACTAAGGCAACATCTTTTAAAACAAAAGAATCATTAACACGCACGGTACCTTTAGCGATGACGCGTCCAGATGAGGCATCTCCGAAGGTGATCGTCTCATCACCTGGAGCTCGAGCTAGAGAAGAGAACCAACGGGAGTCTCCGGTCATGTGTCGAGAACATCCAGAGTCAACAAGTCAAACCTCTCCCTTCCCTGTCCGGCGAACCTGAGTCAACAAGAGAGAGATGCCTCAGTACTGGAATAAATCAAAAGCGATTATGGCACCCAATACTGAGTCACACGACTAGCAGAAGAAGTAGTCACACACGATTGACCTCTAACTACCCTATGCTCTCCGTCGCTCAAAACACTAGAAGGTCTATGAGCTCCTCGATCGCACCTGCTGCTATGGGTCTGAGAACAGTAGGTGGATGTTTCCTAACATACTCAAGAAAATCATATCCTAGACCTTGGTTGAATTTGCAAATCTTGGATTGGTCCAGAATAAGATTTAGCTTCTTCTTGCCTCCAACAAATCTCTCAAAAGTGTTCATAAGATACTGACACTCCCGAAAGATAGAGATACAAGAAGAGCAGGGGAAGTGGAGACAACAGAAGATAAGGGTGAAGAAGAAGAACCAACAACACAAGAAGGAATGGCAGTAGAAGTCGAAACAAATTATTGGTCCACTCATCTTTCTATCCCTCACTCTCTTGTAGGCATGGGAAAGCTTTCTGGCTAGAAGTGCTAACTGGTCCTCCTGTAGCTGTTCTAATTGATCATCGGTTACTTCATAGAGAGCAGTTAAGGAAAAACCATTAGCATTATCAGAGAAAACACCAAAAGCAGAACTAGGATCGGTGACCAAAACCATTGACTGAGACTTCGACTTATGAGAGACAATGTCAATCTCGGGAGTCTTGAGGCGTGAATACAGCGCGTCAAGAGTCAAAGTCAAAAGATCGATCGTGTCCTTGATGGTGGTCACCTTCATCTCCCATACTCGCAAATCTAAGGCCAAAAGCATCTGTCGAGCGTGGTTCGAGTCGACATATGTGAGACTGACGGCTCGGAGGTTGCTCAAGATCTTGTGAAATATCGCAAAACACTCATCCAAGGACTCACCAGCGAGCATTTCAAACTTGTTGTAATCTCGCTTGAACTGGTCCTATCGTACGGTCTTAATCTGGGTGGTGCCCTCATGGTATGCATTGAGAGTCACCTAGATGTCGTAGGCCGACGAGAGATGAGAAATGCGATTGAACTCGCTCTGGCTCAGACTCTGGATTATGATGTTCCTTGCCTTAGCATTCGCCTCAACATCAGGCATGTTATTCACATTGATGTTTTCATCGGCAAGAACAATAAAACGAGTTTTTTACTTTTTGCCAGATCGTATAGCCCTGAGCCTGTATGTAAAACTCCATCCTACTCTTCCAAAAGAGATAGTTGACCTCATCTAAAATAGGAGGCTTAGTGGAATACCTGTCTATCGCCATGGCTCACAGACCGGTTAAGATTTATTGACGAGAGCTAACCGGCTCTGATACCAATTGAAGGATCGGAAATGGCAACAGAGGGGGGATGAATGGTGCTTTTAAAATTTCTCCCCAAGTATTCGCATAAAAAACTTACACACAAAATTTTCCTCTCCAATAGCTATGTAAGCTATGAAGCAAGAAAGTTAAACCCTAGAGATGCAAGAACTGAAACTATTATCTGGCCAAAAATAGAGCAGGGAATAGCTAGCAAAATAAGAACATGCTGCTGTTCAAAGACAAGGGAAAAGCAAGACTGAAAACTGATTAAAAACAGCAGAAAAACTGCACCCAAAACTAATTAAAAATAGCACAAAAACTCACTAAAGCAGCACAAAAAAACTGACTAAAAATAGCACAAAAACTGACTTAAACCTGACCAAAATAGCAGCAAACTGCACTTAAAAACTGACTTAAATCTACCCAAAACAGCACTGAAAAGAGGATTACTTTTGCTGTCCTAGACACTGAAAATCTGCAGTCAAAGACAGCCAAAAACCAGACTGAAAAAGCATTACTTTTGCTGTCCTAAACACTGAAAAACTGCAGTCAAAGACAGCCCAAAAAGTAGAGATTGGAAGCAAAAGAGAGCACCTAATCTTGCTGAAAACTGCAGCCACAAAATAGCAAGTATATTGATGTATTCCTGCTGTTTTTCTTAGGCCAAATGAGCAAGAAAACAGCAAGCAAAATGAGGAGAAGATGCTGATTTTAATCTTTGCTTTTCGGGACGAACTAGCCAAGGAGCCTTGAGATGTTTCCCCGTTCAAAGCAAATATTGCGCAACAAATAGAACAAGAACTCCATCCCCAAAAAGAAAAGGAACAAGGGAGAACCAAACAGCCAGCACTACTCAAAAATCCTAGTTTTTGCTCTTTGGAAGTAAATCGGTCAAGAGACCTAGAGGCAGATTTCCATCACAGAGCATCAAACAAAAGAATACTCTCTCAAGAACTGAAAACCAAAACACAAGGAAGGCCAAAACATCTCAAACAGATGATTCTTAGAATGAGACAAAGAGAGATGAATGATTAAATATAAGAGGAATGATTACAACTAGTTCATGCCATCTCACAACTCAAGAACTCAACTCACAATATGGAGAGACAAATAAAACCCTAAACTCACACTCTCTCTCAAGAACATAAGCCCACACATGGAGAGAAAACTTTAACACTCATAGAGCACAAGCATTAGAGAAAACCCTAACACTCACACCCTTCTCTCTCAATCTCTCCCACTAGAGAGCACCTCTATTTATAGCCTCCACTAATAGGTTTACAAACCACTTTACCCATTAGGTCACAACAACTCATAGCACTTTATCCATTATCCCCTAACCAAATCCACTTCCTTTTGTGCAGCCCTGCGCATTTACCAAAATACCACTCCTGCACCTTCCGGGAAGTTTCCTCCTTTCTTGCCGTCCAAGCTTCGCGCAATCACTTCGAGTCCTCGCCGTCTTCGACACATTCGACTGCTCTGACCTCAGCACCGCCTGTGCCTAGTCCGGTCACCACTTGTCTCGCCATGACTCCGTCTCAAAGTCCTACAGCCATCACAGACAAAAAAACATATCACATAGCACCGCACAAAATATTATAATCAACAATTAGCAACAGTAGATAGCATAAAATAACCGAGACAAACTCAAATTTTTCAGAACACGTGTCAATTACTCATCACATAACCGGGGTTACCTCCACATGGTCTCTCACTTTAATAACTATTAATATTTGAGTTTTCCCTTTATTTTATCGTGTATATGGTCGATATTTCATTTATGTTAAACTATGTGCACTAGAATGATCCTGGACTAGTGCAGTACACACGAAGAGTTCAGATTTGCATATTCAGCTCTCGACACATTTGACATTACCACAGGAAATTGACTAGATAATAAAGTCATAATCTGTGAAGTCGTCGAATTATTCTCCCACTGGTACCACCTGCTGATACAGCTCCTCCTCAACTGAGCTATAGTGGCATTAAGCCATGAGTACATTTGTACTTAGCAAGTCATTTATAACAAATGAATGTAATATAATATGCAAGACATACCAATGGATGACTGAAAGGTTAATTTGCAAAAAGTAACAATTTAAAGTAGATATAATAAATAGATTAAAGGCAAACTTTAAGAGAAAATGATAATAAGTAAGTAATCAACAGAATTGAATAAACCACTTGTGAACTATCCATTCATAAGCTAAACCACTAGTGAACTAACCATTCACTTTCTAAAGATAACCGACCAAGTTTTTATGAAAACCCTACCTCTCGTGTGAAATCACCGAGCATTGTCCATAACCGGGGATACAGCTATTCAAATAGTTTTACATTCTGCAGAAGTTGCACTACTGTACCCATACGATGTGATTATCCTCATGTTAAAGAAAATCATAACAAAGCCTTTACAATATTCAATCTCAATCTCAATTCTGCCCGCTAAGGTTTTGCCATCGAGTAGGCTCCAACTTAGTCGATAATTGCCTCTTCTTGCACCTCATGAAAATCCGCAACCATGTTCAACTCAATGGCAAAATTAAAATCAAAATCTCACAAATTAATCATCCAGGTCTTGTAACACCCTAGGACCCATATTACACTGAGATGCCACTAAACCACTCCACAACTAGCCAGATTACAAGGTAAAATAAACTGGCAACATCTCCAAAAACATGATAAGCTAAGCTGAAGCATAATGAAATAAAGGTAATGGAAAAGTATCAATTAAGGAACAACCACTAATAGTTTTAACCAAATAAAGTAAACCACAGCCTAGCATTATTAATTAAAAGTGATCAACAATGAGAAAAAAAGATAAATAACTAGACATTCCTCATATTCATTACAGCATAAATCATGAAATGGTGTGTAATAGTGTTGTGCCGCTCTACCCTTCCCATGCATGCTCAAGGATCACCTAGAAGGGGGGAAAACAAGAGTGAGATAAAAATCTCAGTAAGCAAACTGTTTAACAAGCTAATTAAACTACAATAGTTTAAGTATCGACAATTATTTCCACAATGACCGCATTTATAGCCTTAACCACATTTACTACCAACAACCGTAAAACATTAACAATTAAGTCTCGTTTGTCTACTTCATAACCTCACCCACCACTACTACTAATATCAGTAAAGCATTAATATATTTTCCCCACTAACCATATTATTTCCTATAACCACAGCCGCTACAACAGTTAACACAAGAAAAATACCTCATACCACAACCACAACTCCTACCATACCACAAGGGGGTGAACCACACTCCATGACCACAACCACATTTCTCATACAACTAGTGATCCTCATGGGCCAATTCTACATAAAAAGATAAGAAGCTACATAAGTATACAAATAATTTATCCACAACACATTGCATAAGTATACAAGTGATCCATCCACAATGAAAATGCATATGAATGCATGTGATCCACTGCACCCTTACCCAACAAGGTAAGAGTGTGCATCGTACTACAGCAATGTACGATGTTGTATCGATACGGTCGCGGCTAGGTGCAGTGACATCCACGATGCAAATGACATGTCATGTTATGCATGATATGATACCAATGATTCATAAGAATTTAACCATAAATATCAGCAATATATTCATCAAGAATACTATCACATAATCCGCATATAATTCAATAAGGACAATACCACATAATCTACATTCAATTCACCATGATCATAATCAATCGATTCATAGGGAATACTACCACATAGACAACAATATATTCGTTAAGAATGCTACCACTAAGACCACAACGTACTCACTAAGAATACTGCCACTTAGATCACAATATCCTTGTAAAGAATACTACCCCACAACTATATTTGTTTCATTAAGAACAATACCATATAACCATAATTAATCCATCAAGAGCATAAACAATTGATTTTTAAAATGCTGCCATATAGACTACATAAAACAAAGCATGTAACAACGGCATAGCATTTCAGATTAAGAGAATTATCTAATGTGAATGTAGTATGATTAACGAGCTAAACGGTAGCACATCTGCTGCATTTACTTGCCTCTACTGATGAAGCGAAGCGCTCACACACGGTCAGGAGCGAAGCCTAAACCAGACAATACCCTCTCAGCTCGTCGATCCTACGTCCAGCCCACTGCAGCAACACTGCTTATTTTTTTATCTTTAAAACTACTAGGCCAGGCATAGCAAATGAGATATTTTTGGAAACTACAGGGAAAAACCTACAATTTTCAAGTAGGCATCCTATTTTTAATCTGCTGCTAAAAGGGTGTAAAATATCGCGGAAAACAAAGGGCAGGCTCTGCTTCGGTGATCTGGCCAGCAAACTTCTAACATACCCCACCTTCCATATAATGCTCTAAAATTCCTGACTTTTTTATAGAATCTATTTTACATGATTTCCTATAACTTTTGTTATCGGGAGTAAAATCATAAAATTCATCTATCCCACTAAAACTACACCTGAACAGCAACCAGTTTCAGATTACTCCTCTGCTACACAGCAAAGTTTCTAACTCTGCTGCACCCAAACCCCATGGACAAAAAATCTAAAAAAATTATAGAAGCTAGGTTTCGAGGTCCTCTACAAATTTTATGTTGGCAAGATCTTCAGGAAAAATCAACTTGATGCACGAATCAATCTACGCGCAGACAGCAGAATAATGCTAATAGGCTAATTACCCCGCTAGAACCCTACTAATCCCATGCCATGAACCCTAATCACATCTAAAATAGGGAGAATTGGGGCAAGGGGTGGTGGCCAAGGGGGGTGGGGGCGGCCAAAGGGGTGGGAGATGGATTGGCTAGGGTTTGGGGGGGAGAAAAGGGGCGGTTTGTGCCCCTTTTGGGCTTGCTGGCCCAAAGCGTCTAGGCCCCCCTCTAGGCAGTCCAAACTCTTGGTTTTTAGTTAATTAATTTATATTTTCACTTTGGACAATTCCGTAATTTTATTCCCGCCTCCCGCGATTCACCGAAAAATAAAAAAACTCTGTGATTCTGCTAAAATTTTCGTAAACCTAAGCAAGGACTAGGGCATTACAGGTCTATCCCATACTAGACATGTGGTTTGCACGGTAAGGCTTAGATCAATAGCGTATAAAGTTAAGTCCTTAATATTACTCAGGTGAGACTTCCATATCCCTCGAAGTGAATTCACACTTCCCCCTTTACTGCACAATCACCCGCCCATGTGAAAATCAGTTTTGTATATCCAACACCAATGACACACCAATGTCATGGCACATAATTTTATAACTATAGCACTAACCATGATTAAATATCTCATTAAGTCAAATTAATTAATTGATCATATGTGATGATGAATCCATCGAGACTATAAGCATGACTAAGCATATGAATCGTACAACCCATATGACAACTAGCATGCTACCACTAAATAATATTCCAACCTATGATGACCGTGGAATCATGGTATTCAGAATAATAAGGAGGGATTAATTAATTGTGATGGTAACTATCAAGTGCAAGGGTTTGTAATAAAATAGCGATACAAGATAATTTAAAATAAAATAAATAAATAATAGATTAAAAACTAGGTTCAATATGATTAAAGGTATGACTTGCCTTGGCCTAGCTCAGCTAGGAACTCTTGATCTTCTAGTGGTGCTCTCGCTCCTTTGAAGACGCGATCTAACGAGGGAGAAAACGATCAAGGCATAAAATAAAATCAAATAAAATTTAAATAAACTCTAAAAACTTCAAAATTAGAACCAAAAGATAGAGCTCGATTTTAGATGAATTTAGAAAAAAGAACGGGCTCAATCAAAGCTAGGACGGAGGAGAACAAGGTCTTGAAAAATTAATCTAAAGGAAAATACTAGAAAATCAGAAAAACTATTATGCTTTAGACTCAGTGCACAGAATAGCTAGTCTATGGTGGGCTTGGCTCATAGAATAGTGTACGATGACTGGGCTTGCTGACGCGGCAACTAGGGTTGAAGTGGTAGCTGACTGGGCAGACACGTGGCTAACAGATGGGCTAAGGCTGACATGGCAGGTGATGTGGCATGCTGACGTGTGGCATTGACACGTGGTGACATGTGGCACCTTGGGCTGACACAGCTGCTGATCTGGCTACTGACTCGGCTAGATCCAGCTCATGGGTTCATGGAACAGTGCAACTAACATGTGGGACCAGCTTGTCAGCGACACGGGGTGACGTCACAGTGATCCAACGGTGGTGGACAAGCCACGTGGGTGGATCTCAGCCATTGATGCAGATCTGAGTGGACGGCCGCGATGGTAGATCGAGTAGATGGGATTCCGACGCGTGGCATGTTGCGGGACCTGAGGTGTCGCTTTGGCGCGTGTGGGGTCACGGGCGAGCATGCGAACCGAGGGCGGCATGGCGTGGAGAGGCGGCTGAAGGCGAAGCGTGGGTCACGGTGTGGGCGAAATGGAGCAGGGCGGCACTCATCGGTGACTTGGACAGGAAGGCGAAGCGCACCAGCGGTAGAGAATGGTAGACGGCGGTTGTGCGA
This sequence comes from Melocanna baccifera, assembly GCA_036346265.1. Taxonomy (NCBI): domain Eukaryota; kingdom Viridiplantae; phylum Streptophyta; class Magnoliopsida; order Poales; family Poaceae; genus Melocanna; species Melocanna baccifera. Next base: position 2,507,234 of record CM070700.1, read on the forward strand.
GGTGGCGGTTGTCCTAAATGACAATGAACGGAGAGAACAGCGGAGAACTTCCGGCGGCTCGAGCTCACAACGAGACATGGCGGTGAGAACGGTGAAGTTTGGCTGCGGCTCTGGGATGCAGGGAATGAGGCAGGGGCTCAATTTTATGGCACAGACATTGAGACTCTGGGATGAGCACAGGAGGAGGAGAACGTGGCAAAAACGGCGCACGGCGCCGGAGTCCCGATCATGCACATGAACCAAGGTCAAGACGGAGACAAACTCCCCGTCGGGATGACAATGAACAGTAGTTCCACCAGTGAGGCATGACACATGGCAAGCTGGGAAATCAGACGGATGGGTTTAGATGGAACAGATAAATAGTGCACGATCCTCCCGATGACTGACGTGTGGCGACTGGCGGGATCCGGTAATCGGGAAGTGGCTTGGCTCGGATGATTGATGCGTGGCAAGGATGAATCAGGTGGCTGAGGTTGGATGGGTTGGGGTGAACAGTTACGGGCCGGGTCCAATACTGTTCTTGGGATTTTTAAGGGTTTTCTTTTTTCAAAAATTCAAATAAAATAAAAGGAGCTCTAGAAAATAGCAAATAAACCCAAACAATTCTCAGAAAATTCTAGAAAAATCCTTAAGACACAAGGAACCCCAAATAAAATATTTTCAGCATATGTTAATATTTATTTTAATCATATTAAATCCTTTTAATGAATAAAAATTTATTTTATGCTTTAATTAATTCTAGACAAATCCAAATAGTGAATTTTATTTTAAAAGCCTAAAAAAGGCTCTAGAATCAAGATGTTACTGTTTGAGAGCCGTCTGTGATAGCCACCAATTATCACAGACACAGTAAATTAGATGGTTTAGAAACCATCTGTGATGAGTGTTTAGAACCACATGTGATGACCCTTTGTGTGGTAGTGACACTGGGCCGGTCAGATTGAAGGCTACGGTATGACCGCGCGCAGTGTGGACCATAGTTGCGGTTATACTGCAAGTTGTACCACAGTTGGTTTCTAATAGTATAGGTGAAAATCTAATGTTTCTTGAGTTGAGGGTGTAGTCATACCGCACTGACATGCAACGGCTAGTTTTGGTGCATTTAATGTTGGGATTATAGTTGTTATCCACGGAGTTTTGCTTGGTAGGGGTTATAAATAAGTTAGGATTGGATTTTCAAATATGAACCCTCTGTGTATAACTGTAATAATCCCAGACAATGATGCTAGTACATAGTGGAAACAGCAATGAACCATATGCAAAACTCATGAACTAAACTTTATTCAATTTAATTAGAGTATTGACCTTATGGTCGATTACATGATAATATTAACTTTAACTAAAAACACAGCGGAAGACTAAAGACAAGCAAACTGAAGAGTAGCGGTTCATCACTTCGCACACATGCAAGTGACTGGTAGAGCTCGGCCTAGAATTCCAGGAAATATTCCTCAAAAAACTCATAATCTTCGCCTACATCAGTGTAGACTTTTGTTATTGTTGTTGGAAAAAATAGCAAGTGTGACTACATACAATACTCTAAAAGTCTTTGGAATAATGCAATTATAGATGCAAGGCTAAATAATAAAAGGCTTAACATGACTATTTTGCATAAAGCAAAATTTAAATTCAAATACCATAATAATAATTCAAAACATCTACTAACAAATTAATTAAATATTCATGTCTCAAATGCATATGCTAATTGTTGGAACTAATCTTGCTGTTGTGTCTAGTCGGTGTCGAGTACTCGGTGTGTTCAAGTACTGTGTCATTGTGTGTAGAGGAGTACGTGTAGAAGTCGGAGACACCAGAGGCGGAGTGTGGTCAAAGACTCTAGAGTTGGAGATTGGTTGTAGCTACAATAGTCATAGCTGTAGTTGTCGTACCTACAGTGGTTATAGCCATAGTAGTCAAAGCTATAGTGGACCGGTCAGTGCTCAGAGACATGTGTGGTCAGAAGAACGGTAGTACTAACTCAGTGTGAGCGGTACTATTGGAGAAGCAGTTGAAGAGCCATGGTTGATAAGCCATGGTCGGTGAAGTGGTCGAGCAGTAGTGGTTGTGAGGCATGATTGAGACACCATGGTCGACAAACCGTGGTCGAAGAAGGATTCAAAGTTAGTCAGGTCTGTGTATGGTCACAGACTTGGTTAGGTTGCAGCGTGTCTACACCAGTCATATCCACTAGCTGTTAGTTGGTTAGAGGAGCGAGTCTTTCGTTGAGTGCATAGTTGTGCAAATCGTGGAGAAGATCTCAGACAGTGGCATAAGAATAGGCCCTAGTTGTTGGACTTAGTGCGGGGCATGATGCTTATTTAAGCCATGTAATTTGTAGAGCAATTAGAGGTGTTGCGAGTGAATAACAGAGAATAAGAAAAGGTGTGTGTTGCCACCAAAAGAGTTGTCTCTCTTGTGTTCATTCGACCTCCCTACTCATGTGCATGAGTCATTCCTTGGAAGAAACCATGCGTACATTTTCTCCTAGTGAGTAGCTACCGGAGCTGATGGGTTCAATTCTAACAATTGGTATCAGAGCCTCAAGGTCTAAGGGGCTGAGGCGAAATGCTTCCGAAGTTGACCGTGCATTGGTCAGATGTGAGGGGCTGAGGAGAGAGGCCACCACAGTTGATTGTGTGTCGGTCAGATGGAGACGTGTGTTTGGGTTGGCGTGATGGCACACGTAGTGACGAGCGTCGAGAGGAGGTGCACAAGGCAACGGTGACGAGCCAACTGCAGCACCTAGCACCCAAGAACATGATGATGGGGCTCTGGGCGGCCAACACGAGACCGATTGTGTACCAGCATCACACGTGATGTGCGTAGTGGCGATGTCAGTAGTGAAGGGCAACGAACATCACCGGTGCGAACAAACCACGAGGAGAGTTGGCATGAGGCCAATGATGGTGGTTGTAGCCATCATCACAAGAAGGTGTGAGTCGTGCAAGAAGGCTGCTGCGTGCGGCAAGATGCTACTCAATGGGACAAGAAGAAGAAGGCTACTGAGTGCAGTAAGAAGAATAAGGCTATTGTGTGCGGTATGATGCTGCTAAGTGCGTCAAGAAGAAGAGGTTGCTGCATGTGGCAAGACGATGTCGGTCATCAGTGTCGTGAGTTGACAAGTCAAATGATGACAACAAGATTCGTGGGTTGATTGTTGGAACTAATCTTATTGTTGTGTGTAGTCGGTGTTGAGTACTCGGTGTGTTCGAGTACTATGTCATTGTGTGTAGAGTACTCGGTGTGTTCGAGTATGTCGTAGTTAGTATCAAGTACTCGGTGTGTTCAAGTATTGTGTACTTGTGTATTCGAGTACGTGTAGAAGTCGGTATGCAATCAGAGACTCCGAAGTTGGAGACTGGTCATAGCACAATAGTCATAGCTGCAATGGTCGTAGCTACAGTGGTTGTAGCTACAGTGGTCATAGCCATAGTAGTCGAAGCTACAGTGGACCGGTCGGTGCTCAGAGACCTGTGAGGTTGGAAGACTGGTAGTACCGGCTCAGTGTGAGCGGTACTACCGGCTCAGCGTGAGCGGTACTACCGAAGAAGTGGATGAAGAGCCATTGTTGACAAGCCATGGTCGGTGAAGTTGTCGAGACCCAAATATGCAAATTCAGACTCTCTGTGTAAACTGCACTAGTCCAGGATCACGCTAGTGCACACAGTCAAACATAGATATAACCACAACCATATACACGCTAAAATAAAAGTCAAACTCAAATATCAATAAATATCAAAGGTACGACCTTATGGTCAAGCTTATAAACTCACTAGCCAGAAGGGCTTTAAATCTAGCAGCGAAAAATCCAAAACAAAGCGTAGTAATCAATCGACATGCCCATAGGCTATCGAGTGGAGAACGAAGTCCTAATCCATGAAGTTGTCGAAGTAATCTCCTTCTGGAACCTCCTGCTGATAATACTCCTCCTCCTCAACTGAGCGACATAGGCATAAAGCCGTGAGTACATTGGTACTCAGCAAGTCATTTGTAATTGATGGCAACAACCATAATTACAAATAATTGAATATAAAGTAATATGAGTATATATAAACTACACAAGTTTTATATACTAAAAGGAAGTAGTGGTTCATTCATTCATCTACTTGACTTGGAACCCGAGAAAGCAGGACAACTCACCCGTCGTGCTCATCTCAAATTCCCTACTTATGGTGTCTGAATACTAGGACACAAAGGCATGAGACAAGATACTAAATATGACATCATTCACCTAGATTTGCACGAGTATATGGCTACCATGCCTGAGGGTGAACAAGGTCTTATGTATATACCTTCCCTATCTCAAAATCATTTTTTAGGAGAAATATCTTAAGACTATCATACTATGCTCTAAGGGTTTGCTTTAGAACACACAAGGATTTTGCTAGCTTATAGACATGATGTGTTACTTAGGATTTTCAAACCTTAGTAACCTTTGTCACAAACATCTTCATTGATGAAACCATTAAGAATATCACTCTTAACCTCAAGTTGATACAATTTGAAGCGAGTAGATGCTACAAATGTTAAGAGTATGTGAATGTCTTTTAATCTAATAACTAGTGAAATGGTCCCCTCAAAGTCTAAGCCCTCTACATGAGTGAAACCTGAGCTACAAGCTTTACCTTGTTTCTAATTACTAACCTATCCTCACTCTGTTTATTTTTTGAAAACCCTTTTAGTGCCTATGGCATTATGACCAAGAGGGTGCTCAACTAAAGATAATACCTTATTCCCCTCAAAGTTTTCCTAACTCCTCAGGCATGGCATTGATCCAAAAAGGAACAGAAAGTGCATGGGTGACATCTCAGGTCTCGAAGAAGGAAACAAATGTTGAATGAGCATATTACTCAGAGGAGTTAAAATTAGATCGCCTAACTTGCTCATGAAGATCACCAATCATCTACTCATGAGGATGTCATCTTTGAATGTGTTGAGGAGCTCTTGATGTAAAGGTGGCCTCTACATCATAGGTTGCAAAGATAGGAGTAGAGCCAGCGGGTATTGAAGATGAAGTAGGCGCAGGCCACATAGGTGAAGGTGAAGCGGTGGAAATAGAAGCCTTAGTTGGAGCTATTGGTAGAGGAGGTGTAAGATCATCACCCTCATCATCAACAACATATCATCTTGGAAGATGCTCTCAAAGTCTCCATGTACCCATGTACCTAAAATGTTGGGTCTAGAGCTAGGACTAGTGTCATTAAAGGTGACTTTACAATTCTCTAAGATTTCGTTAGTCTCTAAATTAAGTACATGGTGTTAGTCTCTAAATTAAGTACATGGTTACCATGAGTGTGAGTAGGATATTCAAGAAATATGCATCAAATGATTTTGACTCAAATTTCTCAAGGTTTTCTTGTTTAAGAATGAAATACTTGCAACCAAAAACCGTAAAGTGAGATACATTAGACCTATGACCAAACCACAACTAATAGGAGGTTTTGCCTAATGACAATATCATCAATACCTTGTTGGTAACATAACATGCAGTAGCTATCGCCACAGCCCAATACCTCCAAGGAGTGCCATGCTCATCCAACATGGTCCAAGCCATCTCAAATAGAGTCCTATTCATTCTCTCCACCACGCCATTTGCATAGAAACTCTAGGTGAGGAAACAATGGTGCTCTAGACCTCTCTCAATCAAAAAGTCTCAAAGGATGAGATCTTGAACTCTATGTCATTGTAACTCCCAGTAGCTCTCAAGGCTCCTAGAAGGTCAACTAATAATGTAAGAGCTAGCTACCTTAAGTGAATGGAGTCTTCATGCTTGAAGTTAGGAAGTATACCCAAGAGTATATAGAGTAGCCATTTGCTAAGACTAGTGCATACCACTTCCCACCTATAAACTGAACTCTAGACAGACCTATGGTATCCATTTATAACAATTATCCTGGTCCATCTGTCATGATCATACTGAGAGATGGATGAGGAGCCGCAACCAAGTAACCATTCCTATAGGGACAACACCCTAAATCCTTATCAACCTTAAGCCTATGTTGTTCTTGAAAAAGATTCATGGTATTCATTCGTGTCATGTGATCAAAACCTATGTGTCCAAGTGTATGTTGCCAGAAATAAAGATCATAGGACTCAGTGGTAACCAAGCACCTAAGACCTGAGCTAGAGGATTCATCAAAATCAACACTATAGACTTTCCCTAAGTGAGAAATCTCAAACACTAACTCACTAGAAGAATAAAGCACTCTACATGTATTGATCTTGAATATAACATCCAACGATCATTTCTAAGCTGCGAAATAGAGAGCAAGTTATGCTTTTGATTACTTACCAAGGCAATATCCTTGAGCACAAATTTGTCATTGATGTGAATGGTGCTCTTGGTCATCATAGTACTAGTAGAAGCATCCCTGAATATGATCAATTCATCACAAGATGCATGAGTGAGAGAGGAGAATCATCGAGAATCTTCGGCCATGTGTTGAGAGTGGTCAAAGTCAATAAGCCACACATTCTCCTTCCTCCTTCATTGGACCTACAATGCACAAACAAAGGACCTCGGTGCCTCAGTACTATGGTAAGAGATAAAAGACTTGGGAGTCCAGTATTGAGACACATGATGCACATGAGCAGTAGTAAATGATCTAAAGTAAGAGTTAGCATGCCAATCATGAGGATGCACTTGAGGACCTCCTAGACCTCTCCTAACTCACATGGGTCTGTCACGAAAAGCTCAACATTCATCCTCTCTAGTAGGCACCCGTGGTCTAAACATATCCTCATGATATCCAACACCATGGGGTTGCCTAGTAGTACCAAATGAGTAATAGAAATTCTCTACATGTCTAGATCTGGGAATAGCTCTAGGGTCACTCAAGGTAGGAGGAGTTCTAGTGATACTCTTCAAGGCATGCACATGGTCTCTCCTCTCATGCTTCACTCTCTTGAAGAAGAACTGTATCTCATGACCATCTTTCTTGTGGTTGGCGTAGTGGTACTTGACCGTATGAGGGGTTTGACTTGCTGCAAGAGATGTAGCTATAGTGCTAGAAGGACAAGTAGCAAATCTAGATAACTTGAAGATAATCTTGCTAGATGCAGGTGGGTTGATCTCTATTTAGCCACTCTTCAAAGCTCTCACTACCTGAGGTGGGTGATTCTTATAATATTCTAGGGAGTTGAAACCTAGACCTTTATTCTCTACACTCACCTTGGACTTATCAAGAATCATATTGAATTTTTTCTTACCAGCAGAAAATCTCTCAAGTGTCTTCTTGAGGTAGTCATTCTCTCTAGCTAGGGTGATGCAAGATTGCACTCATTTTTCCTAGTCACCCTAGCATATCTGTACTTATGTATTGCTATCTCAACCTTTAAGGCCTCACAAGACACACATAATGCTTCCTTGATCCTCTTCAATTACCCATCAAATTTAACCCTAAAGGACTCATTATGTTTTTCAATTAGCTAAGTTCTAAATACCAATAATACTATTGTTTTTCCAAAAGCAATTTTACAAAGAAGACTTATTTCTATTTCTGAAGGTTTAGAGTCGAGTATGGACACCAATCACATACTAACTTAGACTTAGGCACCAATCCAAAATTTTTCCCAAGATGGATTCGTGAACAACTATACACTAATCTAGAATATTTTCCTTTTCTATCCTTTATAAAAACAAATACTTAATCAATGAAAAACATCACTCCACCCACCCATGACTGCAGATTTGGCTATTCGAATATTTTTTACTTTGTAGAGGTTGTACAACTTTACCCACAAGATATGTTCAACTTTCAATGTCCACATACACTCAACATTCTACAGTGTGACTAAGATGACCATAATGAAGCCGTTCAAATGCTCAGTTCCAAAATGGTTCCCACCCACTAATATATCATTCACTTAGGACCTCACACCCATTTGTGAACCCCCTTTTTGTGCCAAGTGAACCTCACGTGCGCTACTACAGAAAGGTTACACAGATAGTTCAAAAATATCATCACAGATGGTTTCGTGAGCCATTTAAATTCTAAATCCTAAACCATGCTAGATGTAAATAATCTTTTCTCCACATCAAGCTAGCTAAATCTAAATCATCTTCAATTCTTTTGTCACCAAAAGTTAGGTCTAAATTATAATGCAACTAGGAATAAATTACTAACCATAGGTAGCTAAGAATTTGATGGATCTTCAATCATTCTTGTCAAATAGTCTTCTTTCACCAAATGGCCTTAAAGCCTCGCCTCAGCTCAAGGCAGTAGCCTAGATCTGAAATTTAAGATAGAGGGTCGACGGGTCTGCGCGCAATTAATATAGTGGAATTATCACAGATAGATTGTAATACAAACCATCGATGATACTTCATAGACAGTTCATCATAAAAATTGTCTGTGATACAACCGTCTATGATACTTTGCAGACAGTTTTCACCATGAACCATCTGTGATATTACATCTTCACAAATGGTTTTTAGCGCTGGCAGCAATACAGACAATCTCTAAACTAAAACCATCTATGATGTGGCGTCTAGTATTAGGCTTTTTGTAATAGCGCTCACATCAACTGGCTAGTACAACCTTAGTGGAACTTTGCAAATTAATGAGCCAAGCCGTACTAGGCTTACAGGTCCATATATATGGCCGAGGAATTACTGCGCCTTTCCAAACTTACACACACCCAGTTCGTGCAATTACTGCGCCTTTCCAAACCAACCACTCAATCAAACCCAGACTTCTATTTTTCAAAACTCAAGGCACAACAATGCCAAGTTTTAAACAACTTTGATGAATTTTTTTGTAAACAGGTGTTTGGCTATCAAAATTCCCACAAAACCTTCTTCATGTTCTATGCTTGCCTTAGCATAAATCCATCTAATAATAAAGTTTTTTTGTTTTTTCTAAGGTGTCAAAGGTTGTTGGGTTGGAATACCATGAATGGATGAAGCAATTAGGACTATAAGTAAAGTTTCCAAATCAGGGTTTCAAGTAATTCATAAAATATGCCATGCAATAATATAAAAAAATAATTCAAAATAATAGAAGCAACATGATGAAATATGTAAGTTGCCTTGTTCAAAAGGAGGGTCTTGATAAAGATTGTTGAAAAAATAAACTCTCCATAATCAACATACTCTAAATGAGAAAGGGCTTTGAATCAAAATAAATTCAAATAATTCCAAAAATCAAAGGCTTGGCTGATTTAGATAGATTATGACTTTATATAAATTTAGAAAAAATAATGAGTTCAATTGGAGTTAAAACAAAGGAGAACAGGTCCTCCGAAGATTAAATTCTAAGAAAAAGAGTAAGAAAACACTATTACTATTTTTAGTATTATTTTTCTAATGAAAAAATAATTTATGATGATAGCATGACATAGCAAGGAATTTGAATTAACTTAATGAATTATTTTTCCCATTGGCTTGTGGGCCCATGGTCGATGGACTAGGACCATGAAACAGTGAAAGTCTACAATGAGTGCAGTGCACATGATGAGGTGGCAAAGCCATATAAGTGGCTATGCTTGTGAACACATGCACACTGGAGGCTGAGATGGCGTTGAGGTGGCAACGATTTTGCGGTGGGGTGGGGGCAATGTCAATGACAACAATGGTGGCACTCAAAAGACAAGGGCACCGGTGATCAACAGTGACTTCACTGATGGCGAGGTGCACAAAAGAGAGAGGGTTGGGTGGGGAATTGATTCTAAGTATTAACATCACCCAAGGTCAATAGAATTCACTAGTGGTGAGGAAAAGGCATTGATGACGATTTGTGAGGTGGTGACTTCAGTGCTTCAGTGATGCTCTTGCTCAGCGGATGGTCAGAGATGCTTCTTGAGGTGGCAACAAGGCTCGAGAAGTCTTTGGTTGCTGGGAACGGTTTCAGAATTTTGGGCCAATCTGGCCCCTTCATGCATCGTATTGTTAGATGCATCCCCCTCCCAATCTGTCAAGACCCGGAACAACAACTCCGAGTCCCTCTGTGTAAATCGCACTATCCCAGGAAAAGCTAGTGCACACAGGTTTAACAGCAATGTATATCATGCAAAAATAACCACGAGATATTATTAAACGAAAATACAGCCTTAAGGCCAAGTCTTACAATAAGGGCACAAGGCCAACAAAATAAACAAAAACAGCGGAAAGATAGTAAAGGTGGCAACACAGCCCATCCAGCCTCCCACAGCGAATGATCAGAAGACGCGCCCTACTCGCTGAGTAGTCCTCACCGTCGTAGTCGCCTCAAGTCCGGCAACAGATTTAGCAAGGTGAGTACAGAAGTACTCCCAAGGTAAGCAAGTAAATGCTTACGCAAGTTACACTAGGAATTATAACAGAGTTGATGCATGCATAAGGGATTTCAAAGGAAAGCTTAATAGGGCAATGTGCGGAAAGCAATTCTTGAATTTAAATACAATAATGTAAATACGAAAAGCTGAATTTTAATACAGTATACGAACACTGTTTTTAACAAGTATTATCGTTAGTGTAGGCTCCAACCCACACTAACCTATCCACGGGAATCCATCCGGACCAGAACCAAGACTGCTATTTGTTTGCTCAAAAACCAAGTTTATAAAATCCAAGTCTAATCTGTCACAACTTTACTCAGCATGTCCATGATCGTGGACACGGCTATCTAGATAGGTTTTTAACTCTGCAGAGGTGTACAACTTTACCCACAAGACATTCCCTCTCACTTGAGCCACGCGATAAACACACCGCCTTAGGTGTGCGGCGGAGAGTTCATGACAAGGTCGTTCCGATGATCCATCGCCAAAATAATCACGCCGCCACTAAGGTTTCACCACAACTCGAATCCACGAGTTGGAGCCCCCTCTGGTGCCATGTGAGATTTCCCACAGCCTACGCCGCGCTCACATTCAGCCTATAGCGAGACTATGTTGGAACTTCACAAATTACTTAGCCAGGTCCGTCCCATACCGGACTTGTGGTAGTACGAAGTGACTTCGTAAAATGAATCACAGAAACGGTCATTATGTTGGTATAGGCCCAACCACATTCCCCCATGCACGACAATCAACCAGGTGTCACCAAACACGAGGCATGCCGGCACCCACCACCTAACCATTAGCCTAAGTCCAAAACATAAGTTTCTATTTTCATTTTTAAACAATTTTCATAAACCATCCTTGACTCATCGAAGTCAAGTCTTTATTTTTATATCGTCATTCCATGTGAAACATTTGATCCCACCAAAAGTTATACTAAGCCAGGCTAAGTATTTCTACAAAATTTCTAGTTAATACTATGGTACTAACAAGTTTTCAGCTAGGGTGACAAGGTATAGGAATTCGAAATTCAAATTGGCTATATACAAAGGATCATGGGAATATCTAAGTTTCAAATCCAATTTGAATTATACTTGAATAAAGATACGCATGCATATACAGTAAAACAATATAAATACTTTAAAATATTAGGTTCAACATGGTCAAAGGTGTAACTTGCCTTGATCGAAGCCCTGCGGGGAATCGTCGAACTCAGCGTCTCCGGAATCGTCGAAATCTAACGTAAAGAGCCAATTCAAAGAAAATTCAAAACAAAATTCAAATGAAATCCAAATAACTTCCAAAAATTATAAAATAAACTGGGAGACAAAATTTTGAATTTTGGATGTGGACTAACAATTCTTGGAAAGGAATTGAGGCTTTTAAAAGAAATTGGAAATTGTAATTTAAAATTTAAATCTTGGAATTACAAAATATATTTAAAAAAACTTAAATAAATTTCAAAATTTTAAAATTATTCCAGAAATGGATAGAGCATGATTTTAGAAAAATTTAGAAATTTGAATGGGTCAATTTGGAGTTAAAATGCAAAAAGTTTAAATTCAAAATAAAAGAAAAAGGGTATTTTCTGGATTTATTTTTAAACCGAAAAGGATTTATGACGTCAACACGAATTATTTTCCTAAAGGAAAATACAAATTATGACGTCAGCCCTAGGGTTAATATATTCGGGCAGAGACTGACATGTGGGGCCCGGGTGTTGTGGACCGAGTCCATGGACCCGAGAGGTGGGTGAGGTGGCAGGCGGGCGCTCGGGGGCGAGGGTGGCGCTGACGTGGCACCACGTGGCTGCCACGTCACGGCAACGTGCCGACATGGCAGCACACGCGCGAGGTGGCGCGGGGGCGCTCGGGTGGCGCTGGCGTGGCGCCTAGCTGGCGGCCACGCCTGCTGCCACCTCAGCCCGGCGGCCGACGGGCGGCGGTCGGCGGTGGCGCACAGAGGACCGATGGTCGCCGGCGCCGGTGTCAGCGGCAGCACGGCCGGTGGTACCAAATGAAGAGGGGACGCGGGAGCACTCGGGTACCTTCGCGACGCCGGGATGACCGAACGGAAGATCGGCGGAGAGGGGCGGTCGGAGGAGGGTTCACGGCGGCGGAGAGGTTCCGGCGACGCAGCAGCTCGGGGGAGAGGTCGCCGGTGTTCACCTGGGCACCAGCAAGGTCGGGGAGGCACCAACAAGGAGCGGGGAAGCTCGAGGCGGTGGCGATTGCTCGCCGGAGTTGCTGATGGCCGGCGGGGAGAAACAAGCGCAGGGGGGCTCCGAAGCTCAATTTCGCGAATTGGAGGCACGAGGGGTGGCGGTGTGGGTAGAGGAACCTCGGGGTGCGGGTTTTATAGGCCGGGGAGGGGGTAACGGCTGCGCACGACCCACCGGTTTTGAAACGGACGGGGAGGATGAATGCGCCAAATGAAGGGGGCGAATTGGGGACTTTATGCCTACAACGGATCGGGAGGGGTTAATTTGAATCGCGGTGATGCGGGGAATGAATTGGCAAGAAACCGGCATTCAAAGCTTGGTTTTCAATCAATGGCGGCGCAAAGCGGCGATCGCGCGAGGAAGAAAGGAAAGGGGCGGGGACGAAGGGCCTGACAGTTGGGGCCCGCACGTAAGCGAGAGAAGAAAAACGGAAAGGACGGGGGCGATGGTCGGATGAGCGACAAGTGGCGGGGGAAGGATGCGGCCGTTGATCCGAACGGCAAAGATGTGACCACGGACGGTCGAGATGCAATCCGCAACGGGTTCGGATCGACCGATTAGGTGCTTTAAGTGACTGGGAACGGCTGCGATTGAAAGCGGCAACGAGGGGCGGTGCGGATCACGCCACGTGTCGGCAGGAGCGGAGGGGAAGGCGGGGTGAAACGGTACGCGACCGCGAGCGGCTGGGATTGACTTGGGCTGGGGGAGCGGACGGTGAGATACACAACACGTGTCGCGCGCGGAGAGAGGGAAGGCGGGATGAGGGTTTAAGTTAGATCGGACCGCTGAGGGGGAATCCGGCGGGCGGATGGGGCTCCGATGGCTGACACGCGGCGGCCCGAGGGGGGGTTTGGGATTTTTCTTTCTTTTTGATTTTCCAGAAATGCTAATAAGCTTTAGAAAACTCAGAAAAATACCAAATAAATTTTGAAAAATTCAGAAAAATTCAGAGAACATTCTGGACTAATCGACTTAATAAAAATATTTTCCACCCAATTTGATAAGTATATTTTGAAAAAGCACAGTTTGACTTAAAAGGGAAGTTTTTAATTCCTTATAAAATTCTGAAAATTAATATAATTACAGATTTGACTTTAGGAAAGTGAAATACACTTGTTTGATTTACAAGAAATGCAATGAACTTAATTTGATCTTTTAATAACAGAAGTCTTAAATTTTCTTTAAATCAGGACTTTGAAATAACTCCAGAAAAATCCAATAAATTCCAGAATTGATCTTTAATAAAGGAACAAAATTTTGGGATGTTACAAATCTACCCCCCTTAAAGGAAATCTCGCCCTCGAGATTTGCACTGGCTAGCAAAAGAGATGGGGATGACTGGTCTTTAAATCTTCTTCTCGCTCCCAGGTGGCTTCGTCTTCTGTGTGGTTGCTCCATCAACCTTGCGTAACTGATGGTCTTCCTTCCGTCCGACGCTCACTGCCTCGAGAATCTTGATTGGTTGCTCTGGTAGGTGAGGTCATCCTGGAGGTCCAAGGTTTCCAGTGCGGCTTGTTCTGTGGGTACTCGGAGGCACTTCTTTAGCTGCGAGACATGGAAGACATTGTGCACTCCTGACATGCTTGGCGGTAAGTCCAACTGATATGCGACTTCACCTCTTCGATTTAGAATCTTGAAGGGTCCCACATAACGCGGTGCTACCTTTCCTCTGACTTGGAATCTTTTTACGCCTCTGAGTGGGGATACTCGAAGATAGACGTAGTCCCCGACCTCAAAGGTCAAATCTCGGCGACGGTTGTCCGCATAACTCTTCTCGCCGAGATTGGGCTATCTTCATCGGTCTCTGATCTTCTTAACCTTATCTTCTGCGTCTTGTAGCAGGTTCGGCCCAGCTTCTTGAGGTTCTCCTTGCTGATCCCAAAGCAAGGGTGTCCTGCACTTTCATCCATACAAGGCTTCGAATGGTGCCATCTGCAGACTGGCTTGGCAACTATTATTGTAAGAGAAGCATATCCTCGAGTACTTGATTAACTCTCTCTGTTTGACCATCCGTCTGGGGTGGTAAGTCAGATCAAACCGAGCTTACTCCTAACTCTTCATGCGACTTCGCGAAATCGAGAAGTGAATTGACTTCCTCTATCTGACACTATTCTCTTGGGAACACCATACAGGCACACAATCCGGGACATGTATAGCTCGGCTAATTTACTCCCGGAGTAAGTGGTCTTGACTGGTATAAAGTGAGCCACTTTAGTTAACCGGTCTGTGATCACCCAGATTGAATCATAACCCGATTGTGTCCTTGGGAGTCCGGTTATGAAATCCATACCGATTTCTTCCCACTTCCAATTTGGTATAGGCAGGGGTTGCAAGAGTCCAGCTGGCCTTTGATGTTTGGCTTTGACTCGTTGACAGATATCGCAGGCTTCAATAAACTCTGCTATTTCTCTCTTCATACTAACCCACCAATATTTTTCCCTTAGGTCCTGGTACATCTTGGTACGACCTGGGTGAATTGAGTATGTGGTGTCATGGGCCTCTTTCAGAATCAGGGTTTTGATTTCCTTATTATTCGGCACACAGATGCGGTTCTCGAACCAAACAGTACCATGTTCGCTCTTCATCAACCCCGGGGCCTTGCCCCTTCTCATATTCTTTCGATTTCCGGATATCCTCGCCAACCTTCCGAGCTTCCATAATTTGATCAGCAAGCCGTGTTGTATCTCCGTGGTGGTAAGGATGTTTGGTCCCATCGGTTTAGACTTAGACGCGACTCCTCCTGAAGTCCGGTCCGGTCTTCTTCCGATATCACCATGTTTGCATAAGACTTCTGCTAAGGCATCGGCTACAACATTCGCTTTTACGGGTGGTAATATATACCGATGTCGTGAGTCCTTTATCAACTCCAACCATCTTCGCCCCTCGGGTTGAGTTACGCACGGGTGAAGATATACTTCAAACTCTTATGGTCCGTGTATACTTCACAACGTTACCGATAAGATAGTGGCGCCAGATTTTTAAGGTGTGCACTACTGCGGCTAACTCTAAGTCATGAGTAGGATAATTGCACTCATGAGGCTTGAGTTGGCGGGATGCGTAGGCTACCACTTTGCCTTCTTGCATCAGGACACAGCCTAAGCCTAGGCGGGAGGCGTCACAGAAAACCTCGAAGCCCTTATGTACGTCCGGCAAAACAAGCACGGGTGCTGAAACCAATCTTTTCTTAAGGGTTTGAAAACTCTGCTCACAAGTCTTCGTCCATTCGAACTTCTTTTCCTTTTTCAGCGACTGGGTCATTGGCTTGGCTGTCTCGGAGAACCCTGCTATGAACCGACGGTAATAATCCGCAAGTCCAAGAAAGCTCCTGACTTCCGTTACGGACTTTGGTGGCTTCAACTCCATTACTGCTTCTACCTTGGAAGGATCTACAGCGATTCCTTCGGCTGTCACGATATGTCCGAGGAAGGCAACCTCTTTTAGCCAGAATTCACATTTGCTGAACTTGGCAAAGAGTTGATGCTCTCGAAGCTTTTCCAACGTTATTCGGAGATGCTGCTCATGCTTTTCTTCATTCTTGGAGTAGATGAGGATGTCGTCGATGAAGATTACTACAAACTTGTCCAAGTATTTCATGAATACACTGTTCATCATACTCATGAAGTAGGCTGGTGCATTGGTCAGTCCAAATGACATGACCGTGAACTCATAATGTCCATATCTGGTGGAGAAGGCAATCTTGGGGATGTCCTCTTCACGAATCTTCAACTGATGATATCCTGATCGCAGATCAATCTTGGAGAAGATACCGGCTCCTTTCAACTGATCAAACAGGTCATCGATCCTGGGGAGGGGGTATTTATTCTTGATGGTGACGTCGTTGAATGCTCTGTAGTCCACACATAGCCTCAAACTCTCATCCTTTTTCTTGACGAACAGGATGGGTGCTCCCCAAGGTGATGAACTGGGTCGGATGTACCTTTGTCTTCCAATTCCTTGAGTTGATTCTTCAATTCTGCTAACTCGTTAGCAGGCATCCGATACGGTCTCTTGGAAATTGGGGCGGTGCTTGGGACTAGGTCAATTACAAACTCGATTTCCCTATCCGGTGGCATTCTGGCGCCTCCTCGAAAACAGAATAAACCAAATTGCTTTTGCCAAAAAATCATTTAACTTGATTTAAAGATAAAACAATTGCTTTTGCTTTCTTAAGTCTGAAAATTCTAATTTCGTAAACTTTTGTTTTAAAAGAAGCTTGTGTTGTGAAAAATAATTTAAAAAGAAAAGTATATGCTAGTATATATGTATAAAAACCAATCCAATTTAATTAATTGGATTTTCTGGAGTTTAATTGGCTTTTCCTGGATTTTATTCCAAGCCCTGATTTGAGAAAATCAAAAATCTTATTTCATAAAGGCCAAAATGAATTTACTGCATTTCATGAAAGTCAAAATAAATGTATTTCATTTTCCTAAAGTCAAATCTATAATTTTATAATTTTCAGAAATTTGTAAAGATTTTAAAACTCCCTTTCTAAGTTGATTTGTGTTTTTGAAGAATCTATTTACCAAAATGGGTTGAAATTATTTTTATTAAATCAAAAATCATTCCAGATGATTCTCTGAATTTTTCTGGAATTTTTAAATTTTATTTGGTATTTTTCTGAGGTTTTTAAAGCTTCCTAGTATTTCTGAAAATCAAAAAGGAAATAAAAACTCAAAACCTCCTCTCGGGCTGACACGTGGACGCTCCGGATCAATTCCCCCGCCGCCCGCTTCAATCGCCGCCAGCTGTCGCGCATCGGACCGTCCCCTCGCCCGCCCGAGCTAATCCCCGCCGCTCCCCGCGACTTACCGCTTCGCCCGCTTCGTTCTCCCCACCGATCGACGCGTGGCTTAATCCGTGCCGTCCGCTGTTGCCGTACTCAATCACATCCACTCCCTCCCACTTAATGCACCGATCGGCTCGGATTCTCTCTCGGTTGCCGGATTGAATCGTGACCGCTCCCGGTAACTTACCGGTTCGCTAGATCCAGCGGCCCCGCGCCCTCCCCCTTGCCACCTGTCGCGCATCCGAGCCACCGCCTCCCCCTTTCTCTCCTTTCCTCTCTCGCCGACATGCGGGACCGGCCTGTCAGGTTCTTCTTCCTCACGCGATCACCGCCGCTACCGCCGCCATTACTCCGAAAACCGAAGCTTTAATGGCTTCGGTTTCTTGCCGAATTATTCCCCCCGCCACTGCATATTCAATTAGCCGCCTCCCCGCGTCCGTTCCTGGCATTATCCCCCCAATTACGCCCTCCTTCGCCGTCGCGTTAATCCTCCCCTCTCCGGCGAATTTTGCTCGGCCGTTACCCCCCCTCCTCGGCCTATAAAAGGACCTCCCCGAGGTTCCTCTACCCACACCGCCACTCCCCGTGCCCCCAATTCGCAAAAACTAAGGCCGGAGCCCCCCCTTCGCTCGCTTTAGTCCGTCGGCCTCCAGCAGCTCCGGCGAGCAATCGCCGCCGCCTCGGGCTCCCCCGCACCCCGCTAGCACCTCTCCGACGCTGCTTGTGCCCCGGCGGTCCTCGACGACCACCTCCCCGGGCACGTGCGCCGCCGGAGCTCCTCCGCCGCCGTGAGGTCCTCTCCGACCGCCGCCCCTCTCCGCCGATCTTCAGCTCCGGTCCTCCTCGACCGCGCAAGGTACCGTGAAGTCCTCGCTCCTCTCTCGCTTTGATGCCCTCGCCGCGCGCCGCCGCCGCGAGCGCCGGCGACCCTCGGTCCCCGTGTGCCACCGCGCCGCCGCGCCGTCGGCCGTCGGGCCGAGGTGGCAGCAGCGTGGCCGCCGCTTAGGCGCCACGCCGCCACCCGAGCGCCCGTCGCCCCGCGCGCGCCGCCACGCCGTCGACGCTGTTGCGTGGCGCGGCAGCCGCGTGGCAACCACGTGGTGCCAAGTGGCAGCCACGTGGCGCCCCGTCAGCACCATCCCGCTCCCCGCACGCCCGCCTGCCACCTCACCTCATCCTCGGGTCCATGGACTCGGTCCACAACACCCGGGCCCCACCTGTCAGCCTCTCCTCGAATATATTAATCCTAGGGCTGACGTCATAATTATTCTTTTCCTTTAGAAAAATAATTCAGCCTGACGTCATAAATCCATTTTCGGTTTAAAAATAAATCCAGAAAATAACCTTTTTCTTTAATTTGTATTTCAAACTTTGAAAAGCTATAACTTTTGCATTTTAACTCCCAATTGACCCATTCAAATTTCTAAATTTTTTTAAAATCATGAACTTTCCATTTCTGGAATAATTTTGAAAATTTGAATTTATTTAAATTTTGTTTGATTATAATTTGGTAATCCCAAAATTTAAAATTTAAATTAAAAGTTCCAATTCTTGTAAAACCTCATTTTCCTTTCCAAAAATTTGTTAGTCCACATCCAAAAATTCAAATTTATGCCTCCCAGTATATTTTATAATTTTTGGAGTTTAATTGGATTTTAGTTGAATCTTGTTTTTGTTTCTTTTGTTGTGGTTCTTCGCGTTAGATTTTGACGATTCCGGAGAGATCAACTTCGACGATTCACAGCAAAACTTCAATCAAGGCAAGTTACACCTTTGACCATGTTGAACCAAATATTTCAAATGTATTTATATTGTTTTACTGTATATGCATGCGTATCTTTACTCAAATATAATTCAAATTTATTTTAAATTTAGTTATACCCATAATCCTTTGATTATAGCCCAATTTGAATCTCGAATTCCTATACATTGTCACCCTAGCTAACAACTAGTTAGTACTGTAGTATTGGCTAGAAATTTTTATAGCAATGCTTAGTTTGGCTTAGTATAACTTTAGGTGGGATCAAATCTTTCTCTTGAAATGACAATTTGAAAATGAGTTCTTGACTTCGGTGAGTCAGGGATGGTTTGTGAAAATGGTTTAAAAACAAAAATAGAAACTTATGATTTGGAGCTAGGCTAATGGATAGGTGGTGGGTGTCGGCATGCCTAGTGTTTGGTGACACCTGGTTGATTGTCGTGCATGTGGGTATGTGGATCGAGCCTAAGTCAAATTAAGGACCGGTCTGTGAGCTACTGTTGCAAAGCCACATCGTACTACCACAAGACTGGTATGGGACAATCTTGGCTGACTAATTTGTGAGGTCCCAACTTTGGTCTCGCTATAGGTTGAATGTGAGCGTGGCATAGGCCATGGGAAGTCTCACACGGCACAAGAGGGGGCTCCAACTTGTGGATTTAAGTTGTGGTGAAACCTTAGCGGCGTGACCAAGTTGAAGGCTTAGCATTGTAAAGGCCTTGTTATGATTTTCGATCGCACGCCTATGGAAGCGTGTAGTGTCCGACAATATGAGATAATCATATCTTGTGGGTAAAGCCGTACAACCTCTGCAGAGTGTATAATCTATCTCGATAGACGTGCCTACTTATGGGCAAGCCGAGTAAAGTTTTTCATGGATTAGACTTTGGTTTTAAAAATGGTTTCAAAAAGGCTTATGGATGGATGGATGGAATTCATGACCGTGGGATACCCGTGAATAAGTTGGTGTTTGGTCTGAGCTGCACTAACAAAATGAATCCATAAGAGATTTTGAAAAGCATATGGATAGATGGAATCCATGTGAAACCTTTTGAAAAGATGGACCGGTGGGATACTCGTGACTAGGTTAGTGTTTGGTCGGAGCCTGCACTAACGATATTATTTTGTTAAATTATTATTTCTATCTACTGTATAAAATTCAGCTTTTGCACTTATGTATTGTATTTAAATTCAGTACTGCTTTTCGCACAAATAACTTTATTAAGCCTTTCTTTGTTATCCCTATGCATGCATTCACTCTGTTAAAACTCCTGGTGTAACTTGCGTAAGTACTTTATGTGCTTACCTTGGGAGTACTTTATGTGCTCACCTTGCTAAAATCATTGCGGAGGATGACGTCAACAACTTCGGTGAGGATGGTGACGACTAGGCCGCGTCTTACAGTCATTCGCCTGTGGGCAGGCAGGATGGGCTGTACCTCTACGCTTTATTTCTTCCGCTGCTTTATTTTGTTGGCCTTGAGCCTTTACTTGTAAACCTTGGCCTTCAGGCCCGTTTAATAAAGTGGGATCGTTTTGCATGATATGTATCCCTGTTGACCCTGTGTGCACTAGCTTTTCCTGGGATAGTGCGATTTACACAGAGAGATTTGGAGTTGTTGCTCCGGGTCCCGACAAAAACATCTGGGTATTCCCGTACGATCGGCACTTCCTCCAAGACTTGAAGATGGAAAAGGGCACATTCTTCTGCCTTCGGGATTTGAGGAGAGAAGATCACTTCTATGCCTTGGTCATTGGTGAGGGTGATGGATCTGGTAGCGCAATCGATCTGTCCTCGATTCTTGGCTAACCAGTTCATTCCGAGAATGACATCTAATCCTTGCGATTCCAAAACCAAAAGATCGGCTAGGAATCGGGTTCCGTCTATGAGCAATTCCACTTTGGGGCACAAGGTCCCTGCTCTCATTTTTGCTCCAGGGGAGTGAACTATCATAGGGTTGCTAAGGGTTACCCTGCCCAACCCATGCTTATCCACAAAAGTTTTTGATACAAATGAATGTGATGCTCCAGAATCGAAAAGGACTGATGCTGGTACTGAATTGACAAGGAACATACCCAGCACGACGTCCGATGCAGCCTGAGCTTCTTCGGTTGTCACGTGGTTCACTCTCCCCTTGACGAAGGTCTGCGGCTTTTGCTGCCCCTGGTTCTGACTTCCAGAGGCTCCTGAAGTCGCTGCCGCTTGAATCTTCTTGGGGCACGCCTTGGCAAAGTGCCCCGTTCCTGCGAGTAGCGATTAATCCGTCGGTTAGCGATCGCTCTTCGCACTGCCACCGGTTGTTGGGGTGCGGTTGCTTTGGAATCATGGCGGTTGGCCCGAAACGGCGCGGTCGGTTGAGGACTTGAACCTGCTTGACTGGTTCTTGAAGTTGCTGCCTTGGGGTCTGAACTTGTTTGAGTGCGGGGGAGTATTGCGATTCTTGGAAGAACCTCCAGAGTTGTTCCTCTGGTCCGCCATCCTTTTCTTCCGAGATTCCATTTCCATGTGCTTGCCCTCCTGGTGGATGGCCTTACTGACTAGCTGGTGGAAGTCAGTATAGTCACCCGATATCAATCGCATTGATATGTTGTCATTCGTGCCCTCCATGAACCTTTCTTGCTTGGCCTCGCTCGGAAGCCACATCTTCCGCGCATAGCGGCCGCTTGGTTGAACTTTGCACGTACTCATTGACAATACGACTTCCTTGGCGCAGGGCTCGACTCCTTCTTTTTGGTGCCATGGTGCCGTGGGGATGTGAGCCTTGCGAAAGCTTTGCTCGAACTCGTTCCACGTCACCGTCTGCGAGTTGGCATGCGGCGGTGAAAGTATCCCACCATTGAGACACGGGCCCATTCAAATGATGGGAGGCGAGCAGACTCGCTCCGATCGGTGCAACTGCGCAAGATGTCCAGCTTCTTGCCAATCGACTGAGCGATCGTCGGCGCCCATTGGTTCAAGATCGCCGGCGAAGGTGGGTGGCTTGATCTCGTGAACTCGTAAAGACGATTGGGAGGTAATTGGGCAGGTTGATGATGCGCCTGAGGGTTGTTGATCGTCTGAGCTAATAGCTGGATCAACTGCTTTTGATTGGCCATCAATTGTGCCCAATCCGGTCCTGCTGCTGGCGGGGGTGGTGGAATCGGAGCTGACTGGCTTCCTTGCGCTCCGGGGTTGACGTTGTCCATGCTGGAGTTCCTTCTTGTGTTCACCATCTATTGAGGCTTTCAGATTTAGAGAGAGAACTAAAGGAAAGGTTCTAGTAACAATCCCACCAAAATAACACACAAGAGCAAGGAAAACACGAATAAGAGCCAAACAAAACTTTTTATTTTATTATAATAGTCTCATGGCTGTTTACAAAGGACTACAGCTCACGGATAGCGTTCTAAGGCTCAGGGTTGTCTAGACACTAGCGCTGCGCTCGAGTCTCCTCGGAAAAGGCCCGGAATCAGTGGAGCCTGCATCCTCAGCACGGAGTTCGGCAAGTTCTTCTTGGCGTCGCGAGCTTTGCTTTGTCGCGGTGTGTAGCTCGTCCAGGGTGGTCTGGTACATGTGATCCATGGACTTGGTGAACTCCACCAGTCGTACGAGACGGGGGTTGCTCTCATACTCTGTAGACGAGAAGTCGCTGGCAGCCCACAAGGGAGTCTTCATGGGAAAGTAGCGAAAGTCCGTGCGCTGCAGGTCCCGAGCGTAGATGTTCCTCAGCTGGCGAATGGCCTCTCGGGCTGCATCCTCGACCACAAAGAAGGTGTCTCGAGGTAGGGTGCGTCGAACACGTGAATGGCTCTGTTTGCTCCGAAATCTTTGAAGATCTTCACTTCCACCCTCCAGCGTTCCTCGTCTCCATACATGCCAACATATCCCTGGTAGAGGGGGTACGGGCGGAAGTTGAGCTCTTGCATGAGGTTGTACAGATCATCGGCGAAGAGTCCGGCAAGGGTTCCATGGGAGGCGCAGGTGGGTTGCTCCATCTAAAATTTTGGGAGAGGAGAGGAGTTAGTACTCGGTTTTGGTAAAGAGATTGAGAAAAGGAAGAGATGTTTTTAAAAGGGCATTTCCTATGAAAATATATTCTTAAGGTTGGTCTCTAGCTAAGGTCACGTCTTAGGGTCATTATTGCTCTGATACCAATTCTGTCGGGACCCAGAACAACAACTCCGAGTCCCTCTGTGTAAATCGCACTATCCCAGGAAAAGCTAGTGCACACAGGTTTAACAGCAATGTATATCATGCAAAAATAACCACGAGATATTATTAAACGAAAATACAGCCTTAAGGCCAAGTCTTACAATAAGGGCACAAGGCCAACAAAATAAACAAAACAATGGAAAGATAGTAAAGGTGGCAGCATAGCCCATCCACCTCCCACAGCGAATGATCAGAAGACGCGCCCTACTACCGAGTAGTCCTCACCGTCGTAGTCGCCTCAAGTCCGGCAACAGATTTAGCAAGGTGAGTACGTATACTCCCAAGGTAAGCAAGTAAATGCTTACGCAAGTTACACCAGAATTATAACAGAGTTGATGCATGCATAAGGGATTTCAAAGGAAAGCTTAATAGGGCAATGTGCGAAAAGCAATTCTTGAATTTAAATACAATAACGTAAATACGAAAAGCTGAATTTTAATATAGTATACGAACACTGTTTTTAACAAGTATTATCGTTAGTGTAGGCTCCAACCCACACTAACCTATCCACGGGAATCCATCCGGACCAGAACCAAGACTGCTATTTGTTTGCTCAAAAACCAAGTTTATAAAATCCAAGTCTAATATGTCACAACTTTACTCAGCATGTCCATGACCGTGGACACGGCTATCTAGATAGGTTTTTAACTCTGCAGAGGTGTACAACTTTACCCACAAGACATTCCCTCTCACTTGAGCCACGCGATAAACACACTGCCTTAGGTGTGCGGCGGAGAGTTCATGACAAGGCTGTTCCGATGATCCATCGCCAAAATAATCACGCCGCCACTAAGGTTTCACCACAACTCGAATTCACGAGTTGGAGCCCCCTCTAGTGCCATGTGAGACTTCCCACAGCCTACGCCGCGCTCACATTCAGCCTATAGCGAGACTATGTTGGAACTTCATAAATTACTTAGCCAGGTCCGTCCCATACCGGACTTGTGGTAGTACGAAGTGACTTCGTAAAATGAATCATAGAAACGGTCCTTATGTTGGTATAGGCCCAACCACATTCCCCCGTGCACGACAATCAACCAGGTGTCACCAAACACGAGGCATGCCGGCACCCACCACCTAACCATTAGCCTAAGTCTAAAACATAAGTTTCTATTTTCATTTTTAAACAATTTTCATAAACCATCCTTGACTCATCGAAGTCAAGTCTTTATTTTTATATCGTCATTCCATGTGAAACATTTGATCCCACCTAAAGTTATACTAAGCCAGGCTAAGCATTTCTACAAAATTTCTAGTTAATACTATGGTACTAACTAGTTTTCAGCTAGGGTGATAAGGTATAGGAATTCGAAATTCAAATTGGCTATATACAAAGGATCATGGGAATATCTAAGTTTCAAATCCAATTTGAATTATACTTGAATAAAGATACGCATGCATATACAGTAAAACAATATAAATAATTTAAAATATTAGGTTCAACATGGTCAAAGGTGTAACTTGCCTTGATCGAAGCCCTACGGGGAATCGTCGAACTCAGCGTCTCCGGAATCGTCGAAATCTAACGTAAAGAGCCAATTCAAAGAAAATTCAAAACAAAATTCAAATGAAATCCAAATAACTTCCAAAAATTATAAAATAAACTGGGAGACAAAATTTTGAATTTTGGATGTGGACTAACAATTCTTGGAAAGGAATTGAGGCTTTTAAAAGAAATTGGAAATTGTAATTTAAAATTTAAATCTTGGAATTACAAAATATATTTAAAAAAATTTAAATAAATTTCAAAATTTTAAAATTATTCCAGAAATGGATAGAGCATGATTTTAGAAAAATTTAGAAATTTGAATGGGTCAATTTGGAGTTAAAATGCAAAAAGTTTAAATTCAAAATAAAAGAAAAAGGGTATTATCTGGATTTATTTTTAAACCGAAAATGATTTATGACGTAAGCACGAATTATTTTCCTAAAGGAAAATACAAATTATGACGTCAGCCCTAGGGTTAATATATTCGGGCAGAGGCTGACATGTGGGGCCCGGGTGTTGTGGACCGAGTCCATGGACCCAAGAGGTGGGTGAGGTGGCAGGCGGCGCTCGGGGGCGAGGGTGGCGCTGACGTGGCACCACGTGGCTGCCACTTGGCACCACGTGGCTGCCTCGTGGTCGCTACGCCGCGCAACGCGTCGACGTGGCGACACGCGTCGCGAGGTGGCGCGGGCGCTCGAGTGGCGGCGGCGTGGCGCCACCGGCGGTTACGCTGCGCCACCTCGGCCGGCGGTGACGGGCGGCGGCGGCGGTGGCGCCGGGGACCGATGGTCGCCGACGCTCCGGTGAGCGGCGGCGCTGGCCGGTGGTACCAAAATGAAGAGGGGGACGCGGGGAGCACTCGAGTACCTTATGCGACGCTCGGGGATGACCGGAACGGAAGATCGGCGGAGAGGGGCAGCGGTCGGAGGAGGATTCACGGCGGCGGAGAGGTTCCGACGACGCAGCAGCTCGGGGGAGAGGTCGCCGGTGTTCGCCTGGGCACCAGCAAGGTCGGGGAGGCACCAGCAAGGAGCGGGGAAGCTCGAGGCGGCGGCGATTGCTCGCCGGAGTTGCTGATGGCCGGCGGGGAGAAACAAGCGCAGGGGGGTTCCGAAGCTCAATTTCGCGAATTGGAGGCACGAGGGGTGGCGGTGTGGGTAGAGGAACCTCGGGGTGCGGGTTTTATAGGCCGGGGAGGGGGTAACGGCCGCGCATGACCCGCCGGTTTTGAAACGGACGGGGAGGATGAATGCGCCGGTGAAGGGGGGCGTAATTGGGGGACTTTATGCCTACAACGGATCGGGGGAGGGGTTAATTTGAATCTGCGGTGATGCGGGGAATGAATTATAAGAAACCGGCATTCAAAGCTTCGTTTTCAATCAATGGCGGCGGCGCGCGCGATCGCGCGAGGAAGAAAGGAAAGGGGCGGGGACGAAGGGCCTGACAGGTGGGGCCCGCACGTCAGCGAGAGAAGAAAAACGGATAGGACGGGGGCGATGGTCGGATGAGCGACAAGTGGCGGAGGGGAAGGATGCGGGCTGTTGGATCCGGCGAAGCGATGCAGTAAGTGACCACGGACGGTCGAGATGCAATCCGCAACGGGTTCGGATCGGACCGATTAGGTGCTTTAAGTGGCCCGGGAACGGCCGCGATTGAAAGCGGCAACGAGGGGCGGTGCGGATCACGCCACGCGCGCCGGAGGAGGAGGAGGAAGGCGGGTGAACGGTGCGCGCCGCGAGCGGCTGGGATTGACTTGGGCCGGGGAGCGGACGGTGAGATACGCAACACGTGTCGCGCGCGGAGAGAGGGAAGGCGGGATGAGGGTTTAAGTTAGATCGGACGAGGGGAATCCGCGGGCGGAGGGGGCTCCGATGGGTCGACACGCCGCGGTCCGAGGGGGTTTGGGATTTTTCTTTCTTTTGATTTTCCGAAATGCTAATAAGCTTTAGAAAACTCGAAAAATACCAAATAAATTTTGAAAAATCCAGAAAAATTCAGAGAACATTCTGGGACTAACTGGGACTTAATAAAAATATTTTCCACCCAATTTGATAAGTATATTTTGAAAAAGCACAGTTTGACTTAAAAGGGAAGTTTTTAATTCCTTATAAAATTCTGAAAATTAATATAATTACAGATTTGACTTTAGGAAAGTGAAATACACTTGTTTGATTTACAAGAAATGCAATGAACTTAATTTGATCTTTTAATAACAGAAGTCTTAAATTTTCTTTAAATCAGGACTTTGAAATAACTCCAGAAAAATCCAATAAATTTCAGAATTGATCTTTAATAAAGGAATAAAATTTTAGGATGTTATACAATCGGATTTCCGTTCATGACCCCTTACGCGCTTAGCGACCATGCGAGGCATGTGACGCGCTTCGCCTATGCGCGAACTGAGCTGGTGCTGCTGGGGATCGCGTGAAGCGGCTCATGCGGTTCCTGACTACTCCAGTCCAGCTCGCATGCACGCGAAGTGCATCATGTGCCTCGCACGGTCGCTAAGTGTGCAAGGGGGCCATGAACAGAAATCGGGCCAAGAGGGGGATACATCTGGCAATACGACGCGCGAAGGGGCCAGATTGGCCTAAACTGGGGTTGGAGTAGACAAAGCTTCGGCGCAAGCTCTCTGAGGTGCTGTTGAGTCAAAAACAAGGCGTGGAGGGGCTTCGTTGAGTTCTAGCGGTGACAAGAGACCTCTTCATATAGGGCAATGGGGAGCGGTGGATTGGGTGGCTGTAAGGTATTGTTCACAGAAAGTTTCACGGGTATGGGAGATTCTGATATGGTTTGTGCCCAATCATGGAAGATTTGGTCGCATTAAGATTATAGGATGCATGCTCGTGGAGTTTCCTAGCTTGATTTCCATGTTTGTGAAGTTTTCCATGTATGTCCATGGTGGAGTCGAGTCGGAGATGAAGATATTGACAGGTTTGAGGGTCACTGTGAGAGGTAGATGATGATTCTAACATGTTGGGTCCAATCGTCAGTGAGAGAAAAAGGTAGAGGAAAGAAATGGCTAGGGGGCTGACAAGTGGGGCCCTTTGTAGTGCGATCCCATTTATCAGTGGAACACGGGTTTAAGTGGTGGAGATGGAACTGACAAATGGTGTCAAAGTGTCTGACTGGTGTGAGGGAAGACTATGCAGACTAACATGTGGGACCCATATGTCAAAGCACGCGTGGGTGCTCCGATGGGTTTGGGCTGGCGACCAGGGATTCGACCTAAAGTTTGTTTAGGATTTTTAAATTTGATTTGTTTATTTTGGAATATTCAGATAAATCAAATAGGCTTTAAATAAATATTAAACTAAGTCAAAAATTTTTTAAAAAACTTACACAAATTGTCATAGCCTTTTAAAACTTAGAGAAAATAAATTTGACACATATTCTGATATAATTTGTATTTTATAAATAGTTTTATAATCAGAAATTTTGGAAAATGTATTTAAAAATCCAAAAAACCAGTGGAAATATGTAATTTGATATTTTATCAAAAGAGAAATTTTTTTGGGATGTTACATCTGTTTACATGTTAGTCCCAATTTTTTATGTTTACATTCTCCTTCTGTCACTTCTTGTTAATCGGATACAAATCAACCATGGTGCGTGGGTTTGAGTGAGTTTTGGTCAACTTGGAACCTGAATTCCAATGAGTACAGTAGCTAGGAAAATCATGGCACTATCGATCGAGACAAGTGCTCTTTCCTTCATCACGTACAAAGTTGTGGCGCCAGTTTGTATGGGATAGAACGATGTGGAGGCCACAAATGGCAGAGGAGAAAGATGGCAACGGTATGGTTGATCGAGACAATCTTGGATTACGGATGGGGATGCCTTCCGCTATGGGGAACACCAGTGTGACCTTGCGACTAGGGCAGTGTGTATAAATGCATGGATAGTGACATTTTAACATATCCTAAATCACTTTTTGTTCCCAATATGAATATGGATGCGTATATATACCTCGAATACAAATAGAATAGCATAAATTAACAATATAACACGGATATTACACAAAAACCACTCAGTATGCCTAATTAACAACAATATAAACTTACATTTACATGTAAAAACAGAAAGAAATAACTAGTTCATTTGATCAACATGATCATTAGTTTACTATGTTTTCAGGGCAAAATTGGCACCTCGACAACACCACACTTGCTTGGCATTTGATAACACGTGGCAAATTTCACAATTCACTGATGGGACTATTAAACCGATTAACATATTACTAGGTGAGAAAAAGGAGTGAAAAGTCATTTTAGCCCTTGAAAGCAAGCTAAGCACACCTATAAGCAGAGTTCGCAATTTCATTAAAATTTTGATTTTTTTTTCTTCCTTTCATCACCCTCCGAAAAAATGCTTCGGTCAAAAAAATTCATGGTCTTTTGAATTTCAGGAGGGTCACAGAGAAATCTGCCCTCCCGGCCCAATACACTGCACAGGCCATACAAGACCCTTGCCCTAGACCTAGTTCTCATTCCCCCTACGCCCCCAACCTTAATCGAAGTCGAACGCAGCAGTCACCTCCCTAGGCGGCATAGCTGTGTAGCACCTTCTTCTCCCCCTTACCGATTCCGAACTCCTCCGCCCTGGTTAGCTTCATCAATTAATCTTCCTCTAAATCGACAAGGTCATCTCCTTTTCCTGCTGCATACTCGGAGCTCTCCTCCCACTATTACAGAGAAGGTCATATTGGACGCCTCATTACAAACAGTTTTATAAAATCCGTTAGTGTCAAGGTACAGCGTAGTTATCTCAGATGGTTTTACTACCGTGGCCATCTATGTTGCAACTGATAGTAAAAACCATATGTGATGACCCACTTATCACTGATAGTTTTTTTGCACAAACCGTCTATGATGTATCACAGATGATTTGTATAAAAAATCGTCTATGATATGCGACATATCACTGGTGGTTTTTATTAAAAGCTATTAGTGATACATCACAGATGGTTTGCTCAAAAAACTGTCTATGATGACCTACTTATATCAGACGGGTTTTGAATAAAAGCGTCTGTGATATTCACTTCGTTATTAAATACCCTCGTTCCAATAGATATTCTGCCTATTAGACGCCGGTGCTTTGAGATGATTTGATGGAAGGAGACTAGAGATTTAGAAGGGTGCTTGTGTATCCATTTGTTCTTGGTGATCTAAGGTATTATATATAATAAAATGCATTATATTCTAACTAGATCTACACACTTTTTATTTGCAAGGAAAGAGAGATCTAGCTTGGTAGATTTTGCTCTAATTTAAGAGTGGGTCTCAATCCTATCTACTTTAATTCTGTTGGATTGGTTCATGAATCATAGCTAGCTACTTTAGATGGAGAAATTATGGTAAATGATAATTATGTGTAAGAGCTAGTGTATACATACATGTAATGGCTACCTACGAGAGTATTAATCTAATTTAACATTAATTTCGTATATGCATAGCGTAGATGGACCAAAACTGAATGTACGTTGAGAACTACATGAGTGAATAGTACATTGATAGCATGTCTACTTTTATAAGAGCTGCCGAGTAGAATATGTTGAAGAAGGGATGTGATTTATGTACTGTCCATGAATTGACTTTAAGAATCTTAAGATGTTTACCAATTTAGCGCAGATAGAATTACACTTAATTCGAAGCGCTTTCAAAAAGGATTATACATGTTGGAGCAGTCACGGTGAAGAGCAGATTATACAGGAATGTAATAATATTGTTGAGAGAGACAATGATGTACTGGATGTCAATTGTTCTTTCAATGAGGATAGGTTGCAAGATGATAATCTAAATCAGATGTTGCATGATGTAGAAGGGAACTATAGTGAGAGAGAGTTTGGTAATTTCAAGGGCTTGATGGAGGACTCAGAGAAACCATTGTTCTAGGCTGCAAGCCAAAATACACAAGGTTGCCATCCGTGCTTAAACTGTTAAACTTAAAGGCAAGCAATGATTAGTCCGACAAGAGATCGATAGCATTGTTAGGTCTCTTAGCGGACATCCTTCCGAAGGAAAATATGTTGTCCAAAACCATATACCAAGTGAAGAAGGTTCTCTATCCATTGGAAATAGAAGTAGAAAGAACATATGTATGTCCAAAAGGCTATATCCTGTATCGTAAAAATATGCAAACATGCATGTATATCCGGTGTGCAAAACATCCCGATAAAAGCGTAAGAATCACTCTGTTGATGGTGAGGATATCGAGGTGAAACAAGGACCTCTTACTAAGATGCTATGATATCTGCCTATAATTTCCCATTTAAAGCGTTTATTCAAGAATTGAAAGAAGGCAACATTGCTGTGTTGGCACTCGGAGCAGCACAAGAAAGATGAAAAGCTAACACACCCTACTGATTCTACCTAGTGAAGGAACTTTGATAGGATGTCTGTAGACTTCGATGTAGAACTGAGGAATATAAGGTTTGGGCTGAGTATAAATGGAATGAATCTTTTCAGTGACATGAGCAGTTGACATAGCAGTTGGCATGTGAATTAACGTATCTACAACCTTCCTCCTTGGCTGTGTATGAAGCAGAAGTACATTTTGATACTTATCCAAGGGCCAAAGCAACCTAGGAATGATATTGATGTGTATCTAACACCATTGCTGGAAGATCTTATAACACTGCGGAAGGAAGGTGTACAGGTGTGGGATATAGACAAATGAGAGAATTTCACTTTGCGTGCCATGTTGTTCTTCACCATCAATTTCACATCTTAGATGGTTTTTTGTATTAGCCATCTGTGATATAGACCATCACAGATAGTTTTTTTGTATTAGCTATCTATGATATGTACACATTATAGATGATTTTTTGTATTAATCATCTATGATATATAGGCATCATAGATGGTTTTTATATTAGTCCTCTCTGATATGTAATCATCCAGATGATTTTTGCATTAGCCATCTGTGATACGTAGACATCACAGATGGTTTGTTGTATTATCCTTCTATGTTGTGCAATCACAGACAATTATTTTTAAAAAACTGTCTATGACAATATTCTTCTATATATACTGGGACGAAAACCTAACTCACTATTGCGCTGCACACTTAGGTTTTCCAACACACCCTTGTGCCTTCTTAGCTCCCCCTTCTCAAACTTTGGCACTGTCACTGCACCTCGACTGCGCCTCTGCCGCTCGCCCCACCAAGCACTGCCCTCAACCCTCCTCGGCCTCTTCTTCCTCTACAACCTATCCATAGCCTCCTCCTCTACCGAGTCGCATGCTATTGGAGATCCACATGCCTTCCTCTTCATCGTGAGGTATGCCCTAACTTGTCCTCTTCTTCCTCGCCCTTTGATCCAACTAGTCTCCAATGAATTTTGATTAATGTTGAGCAAACAAATTATCCCTCCGTTGGTTTTGGCTTGTGTCTTGCTAGCTCTTACATCAACCATCCAAGAAGCTTTCTAGATGTATATAGTGTGAAAAAAAATCTTCTAGGATGTGGTTAGGTAGAAACCTATGGCACACACTCATTGTTAAGTGGACCCTTTGAGATACACAATTTGAGTGATTACTGACTTGTTACTTTATATTAGTAAAGATCTAATATCCTTGTGCATATTGGTGTGGCACTTAACTATTTTTGTTGAAATTGCTATTGCACCGATAAGGATTTTTTTGCCTAGAGTACTCAGGGTGTATTCTCATTGAACCAACAGAAGCAACATGTATGTGTGATACAAGACCCTCCTAACGTCGTGGGTAGATTCAAGAACAACGGTCAATAGGGTCATATACTCGCTCTTTTTGTTCTCTTCACTATTAATTAATATATGTACTATAGTGGCCTCTCCTCTAGTTTCTTGCTAAAAAATATAGGGCAAAGTGCTTCAATAGAACGGTGTATAAGCCCCTTCCTCATCCAAACAAATCTCATACCATAAACTGATTGGAAATAATTAATCGCTCTCTAGAAAAAGAGAAAGGCACTAGAACATACAGAATTTGAGATCAAAATTATCTTGTTAAGATTTTTATGCAGGTGTGACATGCTGTGAAGGCAGATGCCTTCTTTTTCTTTTCTTGGTGAGCTATATGTAGACTGTAGAAAATGTTGGAGTCTTTTTTAGTTGTCTTTTGATCACACCTCCGGCCTCTTGGTTAGGGCTATAAATGAGCTGAGCTCGAGCAAACCTGGCTTTCTAGGCTTGAGCTCGATAAAAGCTCGAGACGAGTTCAAGTTAGGATCTGAGCTTGAACCTGGGCTCAAGCTCGGCTCAGTCGAACCTCGAGTAGGCTCGAGCTCAACTCGTTGAAGCTCGATAATAATTAAAATAATTTATTATCCACTAATTTTCAACAATAAGAAAAGTTCGAGCTCGAGTAAGCTCAATAACGGTCAAAATAATTCAAATATGCACTAATTTTCAACAATAAAAAAGTTCAACCTCGAGTTTAGCTCGGGTAAGTTTGGTAAGAGTTAATATGTATCACTATTTAAGCTCAAATCGAGGCTCACAAATTATTCGAGCTAAGCTTGGTGAAGCTTACGAATTCGAGATCAAGCTCAAGTTCAGCTCATTTAAAGCTCGAGCTGAGCTCAAATCGAGCCTAGAACGAACCGAACTTGAGCAGTTCGCAAGTCTCGAGCTTTTTTATAGCCTTACTCTTGGTGTAACTTAGCCCATAAATAGTACATCTAGTTTTTAGCCCTTAAATATGTAATACCATCCTTTAAGTTCAACATTAGTAACTTAAGGAAATCACAAATCTAGAAAGGTGTTATTATATTCAATTTGTGTTTTACATACTATATACTATTACTGCACCTTCTCTTCCTGCTTAGTTTGTCCTCCTTCTCTACCTTTGATTTGTACCCCATACTGAAATGCAATTTGCATGCTTCACAGACAACAGCTAAGTGAGATGGCGTACGCTCAGTCTTCAGGCTCAATTTCGCCGAATGCATCTGATGACCAGACATATCAAAAGGGTCAAGGCATATCGAAAATACATGAGAGCCAAATGACCATCACGGTGGTCAGTCAATTTAGGGTCCATCTACATCCCAAGAAGCAACAGCTGTATTTCGAACCACCTGCAGGATAGTTGCAAGGGAATGGATCCCATCACCATACCAAATTAGAAGTCTCTTATGCATGAAGAGAAAGAGTAGCCTTGGGTGGAGGTCTCTTATGTAATGGAGGTGGGAGGATAAGGAGGCAATCTTGTTGGAGGTCTCCTTGCCATTTGTCAGGATCACAGACATACACGCCCAAAACTGGTTAAGAGCAAGGACATCTACCATGTCTTTGGGCACAGTATCCTTCAAGAACCCGGCAGACCAAGAAGTGTCATAACGCTTGGTAAGATATCAAACTATCTAGCTAAGAATATGTCCATAACTTCATAGAAACTAAAATAACATATTGGCCTCTTACAGGAAACGTTGACTACAAAATGCTCCCAAGGCAACTTCTAGACCGTTAGGGAGAGAGACATGTTATCCATAGCCTTGAGAAACAAGGAGCACCCGGATTGCATGTGAGGCCTTGGGGTTTACATTCCCTGTAGGCAAGGATTCCAAGACAACTCTGACTCATACAAGAGTCGGAAGAGATCGAAGGCCGTACACGAGGAGCACATAAAAGAGGAGATTCATGCGGAATTTTTTGAGGAGATAGCACATTTGGAGAAAAGGCTAGAGCAAGTGCTCAGCTAGTCGTAGCCTGCCCCCATTATTATGGAAGCTAGTGTACATCACCATTGAAGTAGTTGTGTGTCCACACACCAATATGACCAAAGAGATGCCTAACTTCCGATCAATGAAGTCCAAGTAACGTATATCTCTAGAATACTCCAAAGATAGATAGGTAGGATGCATTAGTTAATTGTGTGTTGTTTTGTATGAGCTCACGCTCTGCAAGTTGCAAGTGAGGCCAGTTGGATCCATTCCTCTTGAGGCTGGGTGGGGGGTGATGTTTCCATGCCATAAAGGAATAGTGATGCACGGTGCCTAGCTAGTGCAGGGTTACACCAAGGTCCAGGTAGACAAGGTACATGACCCTTTCATGGTCGTACTACTGGAGAAGCCCCCGAACAAAGACATCATAACACTAGGGGATACTGTGCGCACTTTTGTCCAGTGATCCAATAAGGACATCGTCCTGGACCCTATAGTGCCACGATCTCCATATGACCATGCCTCTCCAAGAGAACTCTCCATGACTCTACCTCAACCTCTGCTTTAGAAGGCCACCATATCGTCTCCCGTGGAGACGATGCCAAAGAAACAAGAAAAGCATGCCGAGTCATCTCCCTGGATGATGTATCATAAGCGAGGTGCTAAGGCCAAATTGAAAAACATTAAGGCACCTCGCAAGTCCTAGAAGTTCTCCCTCAAAATGTCATTGGTCCCCAACACACCGTTACCCCTCCTTGGAATGAGTTACAGGGGTTTGCATGACTGGTACATGTAGAGGACCAACATGTGAAGGAAAAACCGGCATACTGAAATCACCATCAAATGCACGGAAAGGCATTTCCTCAACGAGTCGGGCTACTTCCTCGTGGGTTTCGATGACTTATTCGATCTATTCAACCTCGACACCTCACTTCTATGATGTTGGACTCTGTAAGTGTGTACAATCAAGTTCAATATTTATACAATACCAATAAATGTCATAACTCAATATTGTTTTTGTATAGATACATGATGCAAAGAGCCCAGCTATCGTGAGAAACAGTGAGTTTATGATGTAGATATGCTCATGTCTTGCGCTTTTTAATTAAATATATTATTTAACTAAAAATAATTATTGAGCCGTATTAAATATTATCTGGTGAGCTCACTCCTGATAAAAATAGATTTTTATTTACATGAGAATTGGTTGCTGCTTAATTCTACTACTCTAATTATGCTCAAGTTAATGAGTGAAGATGGTGTCCAGCAGGAGGTGTAAGAGGAAGGGGTGCCACGAACATGAGAGGAAATTAGCATAGAAAGCCAGCTACATATTTGACGTCCAAATGCATTGAAGCCCAAAGCCCAACTGAATGTGAAACTCATGGCCTGCATGTTGATTAGTTCGGCCATTAATTAAGAGATTAGGAGTTTGAACAGAGACAAAGTTATCCATATATCATTACAAAGTTTGGACTCAAACTTGATGATTAGATGTTGATTCGGTCAACACAAGACCGAACCAAACTCAGGCCGGTTCAGCCCCATGCGTGCATGACCTTTGGAGACATTTAAATAGCCACACGACTTCCTAATGTAACAGACCACGTTTTGACTAGATAATGAATACACATGAATAGTTGGCCGACGGTGTCAACGAGAAATTTAGGATTTCTTTAGGAGTATAATAGGGCTTCGTTTAGTGGTCGTAAAGTTCGGTGCATGTATTCTTGCAAATTAAAGAGTGTTCATTCTTGTATTGGTAATAGAGGAATGCTACGATTCGAGAGGTTATATGTGAGTATCTTGATCCTACGTCGAGAAGACCGGATGACCCCTATTAGTTTACTTGATTTACATTTGATCTCTGAGCAATGTATCACCGAAGATGTATCCTATATCGAGAATTACATAACGACAGGATTGCTTGCTTAGGACAACAAGAACTTCATTCTAGTACCCTACAACCAGGGGTAAGTTTGCTTAATGCAACATAATGACTATGACGACATACATTAGTAGGTTACACTGGATTGTGATTGTACCAAAGTGGAACAAGATGATATACCTTGATTCCCTATCCAAGAACAACCATGGCTTCACCCATGTGTAATAAATAATTGATAAGTAAACTCATTTTCTCCATAGATAACTCTAGTGTAGTCTTCCCTTCATTTGGCTTAGCTGAGGCTAAGTTTTTAGAATCACGCAAGTCATTCAGCCCTTACATTGCCAGGGGAGAGAGACACAAGGAATCCAACACCACACTACAACATATGACACAATTTTTGGTATCTGCTACAACACAATAATCCGATATCACACTTTGTAATAATGCCTCTAGAACCGATTATACCAATATATGTAATTCTATTTTTACAGTGCCACCAGCAGCTGTAGAGCAATATATGTACATTCTACGTTTGCTTCCATATGCAATCATGGGTGCTAAGATGAATGATCTAGAGGTTTGTCAATCTGATAATGATTATTTTTTTAATTATCAATTTAATATATGCTTATGACAGGGCATGATAATCAACTCAAGTATATTTGATCTTAACCCACTCTTAGATATCCGAGGATAGCTCTGCACCTTCTTGATGACGGAGGTCATTTATCCGAAAGAAGAGTTTCACTCCGGCAACAAAGATTAATACATGTTCAAATATTTTATTCAATTATAATTCACTTTGAGTTGTAATTCAATTGTAACTCTGGTGACAATACATGAATATTCTTTTGCAATTGATTTTGAATTGTAAATCACATTTGTAATTCACTTATCTATTATTTATCTATAATATGCTTGCTAATTTTAAGAAGGCATGGCTAGAATTTCCTAAGGTTAGTTAAAAATAGATAATGTCTAACACAAAACCATCTATGATACGTAGACCATCACAGATAGTTTTTTTTGTAGTAATCATTCCGACTATCTACAATTTTGAATAGGACATGAGCTATCATAGAAGGGTGATGAACTCCCCATCATCCTCACCATGAGAGAAATGATCCTACGGACTTACGAATGATGTTCTGACTATCTACAATTTTGAATAGGACAGGGTTATAATAGGTGAAATATAAAGAAAGTGTGTACAAGTAAAGATTTAAGAGTGATAAGTAAAGCAAGTAGTGCACTATATTTTTCCAAAGCTTTTCTTAGTTTTTGAAAATAGGACTCAAGCCCATAAGCACAACCATTGTAACTAAAAGTTTCTACAGCCGTATACTCTAATACCTAGCCTATCAGACCTAGAATTAGCAATTCCAGAATCCTCTGTAAAATCCCTGTACTATTCATTTGATCAGTAGATAATACTCACAAATACACTGCTGATTCAATTCATGCACATCACAAACCGCACCATGCACTAATATTATAATAGATCAGAGTTCAAATTGACCACATTAGGTCAAGTTTACAAAAGGGGCTGTTAGGCTATATGAGTTTATTACATAAATGAGAAAGCAATAGCAGAAGCAAAAGGAGGAGGCTCATCTCGCCACAAGAAAGCGACTGGGGAGACTCAGGTGTGACTGAATTAACCAGGAACCTGACTAATATTGGAACCACCCAAATGTTAGCTTGTTCAGCTAGACTGTAATGAGATGCTAGACTTCTCGGGTCTAGTCTAGCTTTCACCATCTTCATCGCCTTGCTCCTTGTAGTAAGCATGCTGACCCTGGTTCACAGACTCTGAGGGGGTTGAGAGTGAGGGTGAGCGCATATAACAGTGCTCCATAAGCCAACACAAAGAATGCATGTAATTATATATATGCAAGGCTTTAACAAGGATAGTTCAAGTTCTTTTATTTACATAAAGCTACATTTGCAATATATCATAATTAAAATCCTAGGACTTAGAATTTACATAAAGTTCTTTTATTTACATAAAGAGATTAAAAATGTGCAATATTTATAGTGGTGTTCGTTCCATCCACCTGTTACATAGTTCCATCCATGCATGCTAGATTTTGATCATTATGGTACATCCACCTTATTAACAACACTGGAGTACTTATGTATAGAAAAAAACTAAAGTTGGGGTTACATCCGCCTGACAAGTTTTTATCCCATCTAAAAAGGTTTTGAAATAGAACTAACTCGAGGAAGTTTCTATGCTCGCCCTTGACCGTGGGCACGACAGTTCAAATAATCTATACTCTGTAGAGACTATACATTTTTCCCATGAGAGACAATAGACTCAATAGGCCTACACGATTCCTTGGTCATGTAGATCAAGGGACCATCACGCTGCTTTTCATAGTTACCTAGGCTCATTGCCAGTTCACCCATATGAGCTTGTCCCACACGAAGTAGGTCTCATAAGTTGTGCAGGAAGTCATACCCTAGTCACTAGGCCAACTGGACTATGATATTTCCACAGGTCTAATGCAGTGGGTACACATCACATACGGTGGTGTTCCATTCATGCTGGACTTTTGTTCGTACATGCAATACTTTACTCCCCCGCCAGTGAAATGATTCCAAGGTCTAGTGACCCTACTTGGCCCAGTTGTATTTTGTAGACTTGTGTTTGTATTGTTTTACAATAGGAGGTCGCCACAGGATTAAGTTCTTAATTTATCTGGGTGGCATATACCACAAACCATAAATTCTCATGCCATATCGGCACCAACCACTCTTACCATCTGCTCAAATAGGTTTAGTAAGATTTTAGAGTTTTGACAAGCATAAATTAAGTTGTCTCAAAGTATCAATCACTTACCTCCCAAGACTGTCCCAAAACAAATTTTCATGTTTAAATATTCATGATTAGGGCAAATTAATGCCCCGCTACTTAAGCAAGACTAGCATAGCACTTAAGTATGACCTATAACTAGTAAAATTACCATTTAAATATAGGGTAACAAGATTCATGAAATCTAAGGTAACAAGGTTCATGAATTTCAAGTATCAAGGATGGCATAATTTTAATATTACATCATCAAATTGGCATGTAACTACCTTAAAATTGACATATAATCGCATATGAAATTAAGCATGCAATTTTGTTAATTTAATCGAACATAATTCACATGAAATATAGGTTCAAAATGATCAAATTGTTGACTTGCCTAGACTAAAAGTTGGTTGGTCTTGATGCGCTTGTGATGCTTCAATCTGGGGCTCATTCACGTCTTCGAACTCAACTCAGACGAGCGCATCGGAAAGCGAACAGCAAACAAGTAACAACAAATAAATACTAAAGAAATTCAAATCAACTCCAAATTGAACAAAACTAGCACCAATAGATAGATTTTGATTTTAGAAAAATTTTAAACAAGTTTTATTAAATTTGGAGCTAAAATGAGGGAGAATGTGCTCTCCAAAGTTTATTTTTAAGAAAATCCAAAAATAAACAGAGGAGAGAGAATTCTTCCTGTGATAGGTGGGGCCCAAAAATTTTTAATTAACTTTTGGATTATTTTTAGTTGGAAAACCTCATAGAATGACATATAGGGCCCATGATTATTTAAACTAAAAGAAAATAATTTTTTAAATGAAAAATAGGCCTAGAGACTAACATATGGGGCCCTATACTGTGCAAACTGTGCTTGGGCCCACATGTTAGTGACCCAAAATTAAAAATCGTATTTAGAAAAAAATTTAAAATGTGTAGGGCCCACTTGTCGGTCTAACGTGGCCTTAATTAAAAGGGGGATGGCCCACTGTCAATGACTACTTAGCCCTGGGTAAAAACGGTCATTAGCCTTTAAATAAAAGGATTAGAGACTAATGATGTGGGAAAAGTGCCACTTCCCCAGCTGAGTGGTGGCGAGGCTTGCCGACGGCAAAATGAGGCACAACGGTCACCGACGATGGCCAAAATGGAATGTTCAGCCCTACGTGCATCTCCGGGTGAGCTGGCACAGGCCGAAGGGGACACAAGGCTAGAGGAGGCTCAGGGTGGGTTGGCAGCGAGGGAACTAAATAGTGGAGGAGGATGAATGGCACCTACGAAGCTGAGGCAATGGAGATTCAAGTTAGCGCCGAGGGTAGCTTCATTGTGAGGCAAGGATGCTCAGAGCCGAAGGGGTTGAATGATGAGGCGGAGCTGAGGCAACAGAGGTCCAAGATAGCGCTGAGGACAGCTTCACAGTGAGGCAAGGATGCTCAAAGCAGAAGGGATCAAACAATGAGGCAGCGAAGCGTCAAAATGGTGAAGCGCCGGAGTTGGAGAAGATGAGCATTACCGGTGACCTATGAGGAACAAGAGGTCTATTAACTGCGGGGGAGAGGGGAAGAAGGAGATGGCGAACACAAAGGAGTGTTGAGGGAGGCCTAGGGTTCATGGAGAGGGATGGCACCGGTGGCTGTCGAGAGGAGGCTCAGCGGTGGCGAAGGCGAGCTCGAGGGGATGTAGGGGGCTGAGCAAAGATGGTGGAGAGAAGAGGGGGCTCAACCATCCCTTTTATAGGCGATAGAGGAGGGAGTTGGCCATTGGCCATTAATGGCACGGGCGGTGAGTGGCACCGCTATTGAAGCATAGCAGCTGCATAGAGGAGGGGGTGAAACTCAGTGCAACTACAAGGGAGAGAGGGAGAGTTGGCGTGCTAGGTAGGGGTAGAGGAAGAGCAAGTCAACGCACGTAAGGGGAAGAAACAACGCTTGACTAGAATACCTGGTCACCGCGTACGGCCTCGTGCGTAGAGGGAGAGAGTAGGGGGAGCTAGGTGGGAGGGGGAGAGCAAGCTCGGGAGAGAGGAGGGGGAGGCTAGGTATGGTGGCCGAGCTTAGAGGGGGCAGGATGGCCATGACACACCGAGGGGAGGGGGAACGAGAGAAGGAGGGGGAGCTAGGCCAGAGGAGGGAGCTAGCTAGGTGGACTCTGAGGGAGAGACGGCAGGGGCGATGTCTATTCATGTGCGTGTGGCGAGCATAACTCAAAGGTGAACAAGGGAGGGAGAAAAGGGAAGGAGGGAAGAGGCCAGCTGGGACTAGTGGGCCGATGGCCACTGGGCCAAAAGAGAGAAGAGGTCGGGAGGGAGAATGGGCCGAGGTCCCAAGGAGAATTTAAATTTTGCAAAATTTTGAAATTTCAGCAAAAATCAAAAAGCAAAATTTGAATTTTGAACTCAAATCAGATATTTGCACAAGCTCGAAAACATGCCCAAAAATGCGATGTTATAGTTCCTTTGGTCCAATCACTTTCCAACCAGCCCTAAGGCCTTGTGCGTGCATGAGTTGGAGGGGGGAGCCCTTAAATACACCAGCACCCCCATTGTATCCTTAGACCATGATTAATAGATTGATTTCAGCAAAGGGCCATTGGCACTTGTTCT
This sequence comes from Melocanna baccifera, assembly GCA_036346265.1. NCBI lineage: Eukaryota > Viridiplantae > Streptophyta > Magnoliopsida > Poales > Poaceae > Melocanna > Melocanna baccifera. The sequence continues at coordinate 2,548,881 of CM070700.1, forward strand.
TATCCAAGCTTTGTGTAACAACTAGAGAGGGGAATTGGGTGCTCACTACACCATGTTCTTCTTGTCCCCTCTTGGAATTTGCACGCACTTCTTTCACTTCCTCATGGTCAGGTGGAAGAATAATCAAGAGTGTGGTTGGGTGAGTTCATACGTCATAGGCCATTACACGGGTAGCGGTTAGCCTCGCCAGACTCATCAGGTTGCACTAGTTATCTTAATCCTACATCGAGAAGATCAAGTATCCCTCGTATCAATGTGTGTGTAAAATTTATGTGTGTGGGTTACTAGGTGTGCTTGTTAGGGTTTGATAAGAAATGAGGAACCTCCACTATATAAACTCTTGTATGTATTGAGAGAACAAGTGTTCTATTTGTGAGTTCGAGAAAGAGAGGTTAAAGTTTACTTGTGTTAGAAACTTTGTGTGTGCTCTAGGGTTAGAGCTTGCTCCTCCATGAGGGACTGGGTGCAAAACATTTCTCTTCAAGTGAAATGAACATCCATACTTCGTCCAAGTGAGTTATGCCTTGGATTCCTCCTTGTACTTTTGATTTGCTTGGTTTTCTTGGTTGAATTTTATCTTCTCTTGATCTCTCTTGATGCCAAGAACGTGTAAGAGGTACAGATATCTCTTAGGGACCAATTGTTGTAAAGATTACGGTATAAGCATATATTTAGATTTAATTCCTACATATTCTCTAAAGACATAATCATGGTGTAAAAGGCATGTAAATGACTTGACTACCATATAAGCATATGAATTTTCTAAGCTATCTAAATTGAAACATATGCTGAACAAATATATCATGTAAGAGTCTGAAATTAGCATATATATATATGTAGAAAAATTAAGTCGTACCAACTGAATGCTGATAACAAAATGAATATAACATATATGACCAAATTTAACATGATATTAATATTTTGAATGTTATAATCAGCTCTCAGAAGGCTAGTTGCACAAGATTCATTCTTGGCCATCTCCACCACAATAAATATTAATCTTGATTATATGACAATCGTAGATTAGATCTTGAGTTCTAAGTCAAGCTTTCTATTAAAGAAGATCATCGGATCAAGAACAAATGTTACTGAATAGTACAACTGAATGCTATAATCAATATAACCTTCAAATAGACAGAAAATATTGATTATAACAAAGCAACAGAACTCGGCTACAACTGAATCAACTAAAATCTAATTCCTGAACTGATATAATATCAGGTACATCTGATTCAATGATCAGAGTAAATACAATAGTAAAGCCAGCCACAAGCTCAAGACCAATCTACCCTCACATTCATACATAATCTTAGAAATATGTCATTTCATCACGGAGCAATTATAATTAGCTCACAAAAATCACTTTGCACTTTCTTCAGAACAGATATCTGCAGAGAACAGGAGCAAAGTAAAACGAATGTTGCAATACTCACTACACCAGTGGTACTCAAAACCACTAAGAAGAAATCAGAGTAAGGCACACCTCAAGGCGCTATCCTAGAAAACCAAGTGCCTCTCTTTATCGAACAAGAAAACGAAGGTTGACAGAGATACAGTGCTAGCCTTCACACCTCAGCAAACCAAAGAGTGAAGTCAAGGGTCGGAGATGCTGCATAGGACCACCAGAACACACCCGACTGAGTGCACTCAAGAACAACAGAGTCCCTTCTCGAGTAAATCTTTTGGATTTCCCCTCTGAAAAGGTCAGGGCACTCAGGAATCCAAAGGGAAGAGCTCGCTCAAGAACAACAAGGAAGAAAGCCAAAGAGAAGGAGATACGAGATCCAAAGATGATAGATACTCATGGAGGAAGAGATAATGGCTTTAAATAGAGAAGGCATGGGGCTGCGACGTGGTGGCTATGAGCGGTCGGCTCTGAGGAGCCTAGGCCAGCCTGTGCCTCTAACGCGCGCATCTCTAGTCATTGCCTCCCGACTCGTTGCCTAAATCACCCTCCGAGATGAAGTCTAGATCTAGGTGAGGCACTGCTCACGGAGGCGACCCAGTCTCCTACCCCTTATCATATCGGATGCGAGTTCGGACGTTCCAAACTTTCCATCGGACTATCCGAACTCTCCGGTGTGAGTTTGGACGGACCGATCTTTTGGTGCGAGTTCAGATGATCTGAACTTTCCATCGGATGGTTTGAACCCTCTGGTGTGAGTTCGGACAGTTTGAGTTTTCCATCGGATGGTCCAAACTCTCCCGCACCGCTTCCATACCGCACAGTTCGTGAGGGCTTTGGCCCTACCCTTCTTTTGTCCCACTGACAGGTGGGACCCATCTTTTCTCCTTTTATCAAATTGAGAAATTACTAATTTATCTTTAGGAGTCAAATAGTCCCCACCAATTTATCAATTTGATAAAGATGATCATATGTCCTATTTAATATACAGTTGTTCGACAATGGGTACCTTGCGGGTTTGAACCCAAAGCCTAACAATAAGGACTATGACTCTACACAGACAAAAAAGGACTTCACCTTGATCCAATGCCTTGGCGTGAGAATTTTTGTCCAAGTTACATTCTATACTGGGTGGCTTGCCTATTCCTTCTCAGGTTGGGACGTTACAGTCATGTCCCCGTATCTAACTCATGAGTATTTTTAAGAAAGTATACCCTTATCTTTCTTTGATCATGACTTCAGGATCATACTCAAGTAGGTGAATTCTTCTAGGAATTCCATAGAACAATTCCTGAAGTCTTATAGACATCGAATTCATTAAGAGCTATTGCTCAACCTCCCATACAGAAAGATCACTACAGCTAATGGAACCTGTTAGATATGCTCTTTAATCTCACACATGTTGTCCTAGAGTCTAGTTCACAGGATCTATGATCTCCTAGGATAGGTCCGATGTGAGCCTTTACACGGGTATTAGCCCCATTCCCTTAGACGCTGCAAGGATGGTCTTTCGCGCCAATCCTTCAATGATGGAATCTACTAAGTTTCTTTTAGACTGGATGTATTCTATAAAAATAACACCTATCTCTCTGGCATACCTTACTGACTTAAGTCATCTCTTTATATGCTTTGAGGACTTCATATTTTTCTTCCTACTTCTCCCTTAACCGAAATGGTTTGGTTATCGCAGTAGGTTAAGATTGCTAGAATTGGCTTTTTCAGCACAGGTAAGTCTGGAAGAAGTTCTTTAATCCATTATACCTCTCCAGCCACTAAATCAAGTGCTACCAACTCAGCCTTCATGGTGGACCGTGTAAGGATAATCTGTTTAGAAGATTTACACGAAATAGCCCCACCTACTAGAGTGAATATATAGCCACTCGTAGCCTTCATGTCATCCAAGTCACTGATGCAGTTAGAGTCACTGAATCCCTCCAAGACTGCCGGATGACCAGAGTAATGTATTCCCAAATTTGAGGTGCCCTTTAGGTATCTGAGTACTCTTTCTAGTGCTATCCAATGATCTTCTCTTGGATTGGACATCTAACGACTCAATCTGCTTACAATATATGAGATGTCTGGCCACGTTGCACTAGTTAGGTACATCAGAGATCCAATTATTTAAGAATACTTAAGTTGGTTCTTTCCATGTCCTATGACTTTAGGTAGCTTTGCATTTGGATCATAGGGTGTGGAAACTGGTTTGCAGTCCATGAATCCAAAACTGGTTAGGACCTTGTCCACATAATGAGAATGTGAAACAGTAATCCCATTCTCACCTATTATAAGCTTGATGTTTAAAATAGCATCTGCTTCACCTAGATCTTTCATGTCAAAATTCTAGGAGAGAAAAGACTTTGTTATATTGATTACATCCATGTTGATCCCAAAAAACAATATTTCATCTACATATAGACATAGAATAACTCCTTCACTCCCACTGAACCAATAGTAGACACATTTGTCTACTTCGTTTATACAAAAGTTGACTGAGGTTATTGTACTATCGAATTTCTTGTGCTATTGCTTGGGAGCTTGCTTTAGACCATATAAGGATTTAATCAATCGACATACTTTCTTTTCTTGCCCTTCAACCACAAAACCATCAGGCTATTGCATATAAATCTACTCATTCAACTCTTCATTTAGAAAAGCGGTCTTTACATCTATTTGATGTACTTAAAGTTTGTATGCGGCAGCTAGTACTAAAAGCACCAAAATTGTAGGTAAACGAGCCACAGGCCAGTATGTATGAAAATAGTCTTCTCCTTCCTTTTGCATAAAACTTTTAACCACTAAGCGGGCCTTGTACTTTTCAATAATACCATCAGGTCTACGCTTTCTCTTGAAAATCTGTTTCTAGTCTACGGGATTGCATCTAGATGGAAGATCTGTAATCTCCCACGTTCTGTTAGCTATGACGGAATCTATCTCGCTACGGACTACCTCTTTCTAGTAATCCACATCTAGGGATACGTATGCCTCTGAAAGGGTTTGTGGTTCTTCATTCACGACATAGGTGATATAATCATCGTCAAGTGACTTTTCAGTCCTCTATCTCTTACTCCTCAACTCCAACTCTAGAGCAGTGTTATCCATACTAGGAAGAATAGAGTGTTCATTTGAACCAGTATAGTCAACGATTTCATTTGGTCTTATAGGAAACACATGCTTAAATAATGTCGCATCACGAAACTTTATCACTATATTTGTAGTGATGTCATTCACCTCTGATTTGACCACTACAAATATATAAATCGTGCTATTTATAGCATACCCTAGAATGACACAATCAAAGATATTGGGACCAACCTTTCTTTTCTTCAGTAATGGCACTTACACTTTTGCAAGGTATCTCCATGTCTGAAAAAATAATAAGTTAGGTTTTCTCCTCTTCCATCCTTCAGAAGGTGTCTCCTCCTGATTGCGAGGTGGAACTCTATTCAGAACATAATTAGCTGTGAGAACTACTTCACCCCACCAATAGTCTAGCATACTTGAACTCTGGAGCATGGCGTTAACCAAATCACAAAGAGTTCAATTCTTTCTTTCGGCTATTCCATTTGATTAGGGTGAGTATGATGGAGTAATATCATGTATTATTCCACTTTCTTCACAGAATTGAGAGAAATCATTTAAGAGGTATTCACCGCCTCAATCTGATCTTAACCATTTGATTTTTTTCTAGCTGATTTTTAACTTTGGCTTTATAGACTTTAAAGTGTTCAAGTGCTTCATATTTCAACTTAAGTAAATAAATGTAGCAATACTTAGTCATATCATCTATAAGAGTCAAAAAAATAATATTTGCCATCTTTGGTTAATATTCCATTAATCTCGCAAAGATCAGAATGGATTAGCTCAAGGGGAGAAGTGCTTCGCTCTTCAACACTATGAAAAGGTTTTCGAGATTACTTTATTTTTACACACACTTCACACTTTGAACTCTTCTTATAATTATAGTTTGGAATTAAACTTATTTTGCTCAATCGCACAATGGCTTTAAAATTAACATGACATAGACATGAATGCCAAATATCATACATTTTATTGCAATGGAAAACATTAAAATTATTTACATTATTCAAATCAAAAATAGATAAGCGGAACATGCCACCGCTACATAACCTTTACCCAAAAAAATTACCAAATTTGGCCAACACAACCTTATTGAACTTAAAAATAAGGTTTATCCCTCGCCTATAAAGCAGTGACTCACTCAGGAGGTTGCGAATCATCACAGGTATATACAACATATCTTTGAGAATGAGTATTTTTCCCGAGGTAAGCTTCAGGTAAACCTATCCAATCTCGCATATTGTTGCAGCGTTCCATTCCCTATTAGGATAGATCCACCACCTTTATCCAGAAATAAAGAGAAATAAGATCGATTATAGTAGCACCTATATCAATCCACCTATCAATTGATGGACTTGCCATAACGGCTATAGGTACATACTCTTCTAAACTGGAGCTAGCTAGCTAGTGTGACATTTACTTCAGCCTTACAGCTCTTGTGTGGACTAGGAGAGGGATCCCAGCCTTTGCGGTTACGGCAATGGTTGGCCTTGTGGCCAGCTGCACCACAGACTAAGCAGATGATCTCTTCCTTCTTCATTTTTTTGACTTTGAGCTTGTTCTGGGGCTGGTTCTTGAACCTTGGTTTCCCACTGTCTGGAGCACTCTTGATGAGCTTGGACTTGAACATTTCTTGCACTGTCACCAGCTCTAACACACTCTTTGACATTTATAGCTGCTGAAAACTTATTGAGAGTCAAGCGCTCCTTCATATGTCGGCAGCGGTAACAAAATCACGCCATAAGGGTGGTAACTAATCCAGTCTCCTCCCCCTTATCCCTTCGAATGCGAGTTTGGACTGTCCGAACTTTCCATCGAACAGTCCAAACTCTCCGTAAAAGTTCAGACGGTTCGATCTTTTGGTGCGAGTTCGGACGGTCCGATCTTTCGGTGCAAGTTCGAACGGTCTGAACTTTCTATTGGATGGTTCGAAGTCTCTAATGAGAGTTTGGATAGTCTGAACTTTTCATTAGACGGTTCAAACTCTCCCGCACCGCTTTCACACCGCGCACATCCATGAGGACTTCGGCCCTATCCTTCTTTTGTCCCACTAACAGGTGAGGCCCATCTTTTTTCCTTTTATCAAATTGAAAAATTATCAATTAGCCCTTGGGAGGCCAACACCAAATCCCATCTATAGAAAGTTCTTATAATTGTCTGGTTTTGCTCAAGAGAATGGTGATTTTGGAGTTTTGATTTTGTGGATGATATGGGTTAAGTTCGTCCTGTACTTGTTGTGACATGTGAGAACCCATTTAAGATCATCAAGAACTCACGAGTAAGAACAGATCAAGATTTCTCTCTTTTGCCAATTTTGATGCAACGTTCCTTATTTTGGATAAAGATCGGGACTTTGCTATTGATCTTCGTGATCCGTGATTAAAATAGGTTCCTAACATTCTAGAAAAGTATTGTGCCAAGTTTTATCCTGTTTGGATTAGTAGTTTAAAAGTTAGCCTTTTCTTGACCGTGTGTCGTACTATTTTTCAGCTTCCGTCTAAGCAAGCGGTCGGACTGTCATGACCGATCCAACTGGTGTGCACCTACGGTCTGACAAGCCGAGTGGTCCAACAGGCCTTTGGCCAATGGTTATACCGGTGAGAAGTGAGTCTCGAGCAACTTTGTGATTCTTGGCTCTTGGTTTTGGTGTAGCTTTAGGGTTTCAATCTGCAGATGGATCCGTAGATCCACAGGAGAAGAGTGAAGTCATCTCGTTCGTAAGTTTCATCAGTGGAGGAAGAATATGAGTTGTCGACGCGACGCTTGAGTATTTTCCAAGGGTGACGAGGAAAAACTCACCGCTTGGCGTAGTTGGACACCTGAAGATCAAGCGTGACGGGCAAATGGGTCTTCATGCTTGCAGCTGGGACGGCTTGCGTAGATAGATTGGTCACCACTTGTGCCGTCGGGAGAGGAGCCAGAGGGGGCAGTTGAACGGGTGGATGTGGCGGTTGCGGCTGCTTGAACAGCAGTGACGACGACGGCCGCATCTGTGGGATTGGCAGCCGCTGCGGCCGGAACAGCGCGGCTGGAGAAGAGGTGTTGGTGGTGCTCGTGCTTCACGCATCAAGGAGAGACCGGAGGTGTCGAGACGAGGAAGAAGTCGCGTGCAGATTTGAGCCGGGCATAGGAGTCGAAGCGAGACGAGCCAGGAAAGAGTTGCGGCGAGTCAGGAACGAGTCATGAAGAAAAGCGGATCGACGCACTGCCAAAAACGCTTCGCTCGGATACCACGAAAGGCTGGAAAATCGCATGCCTCGATCCGTCGTATTCCATGCTATAAACAGCGCTACAAGTACATGAGTTATGTACGTATACAACAAGTGATCGAGTACGAACCAGAGAGCTACACGGAGGCCACGTTCATTGCTGCAGAGAGCCTGGCACGGCAACACGACAGTGTACAGAACGGACGGCGCGACTTGCATACGCGCGGACGGCATGGCCTGCGTACGGACGGCGCGACTTGCATACGCGCGGACGGCACGGATACGACATGCAGTCCTCCTCTAACAATCATAACACAAGGTTTGGTTCACATGCCAGGTGAAAAGCACCAGACCATATTTGGAAAAAAAAAATAAAAGCTTCAGCCCATCTAAAAAGAATAAAAGCATCGGTCCATTAAAGAGCAAAAAGCATCAGCCCATCTAAAAAGAAGTAAAAGCCAGGACACAATTAAAGCACCACCAGCAACTTACTCCAAACACAAGCAAGGAATATCCTCCAGGCTCTGGTACATTATACATATCTATGCACTTGTAATGCTTCTATTGCTCTCCTTGTCCGTCATAAAAGCCTAAGTCCACCACCACATATCTTCCTTCAAAATTTCTTGATCGAAATTTCTACAACACAAGCTTAAGCAGCCGCGATTTGCTGTTTTCTAATGGAAGGTTAGTGTGCTTCTTTAATTCTCTTTTCCCCACCTTTTTTGTTAATACCGGTAGCTTCCTTCCTTCTATCACCATATCCTGGAGCATAATTTGCATTTGGCAACAGTGCAGGTCATCTCACCTTAGGTTCGGAATTGTTGCAAAAGTTACATAGATAGTGTTTGATTAGGAATTGTAATCGTAATAGTATTGGTCTTTGGATTACAAATATAAGGTAATATGATAACATCAAAATTTGGGTGCATCGTACATTGTGTAAGCTAACATTTTGCGTTGCTGCTTTCGTCTTGGGGTGCCTTTACATGTCACTGGTACGGTAGTACCACAATATCTTGTAACTTGGTCGCCAATATCTTGGCAGATAACAACAATGTCGTTTAAGTTTTAGCCGTGTGTTTCCGATTTGCAAATAGCTGGTGCTTTGGTTTTGTTTACACAATTTTCCTGCCAAATACCCTTATTAACCGTGCCTATTGCTATCTTGTGGTGGACATTTTGCTCCTCCCCTTGTTTTTTACGAGAAACATTTCTTACCAACTGTATTATATATTACACTATGAATCGATCGGTGGCTAATTCGATTGGATGGGGTGACATGTTGAGCTCAAGAACGGGTTTGAAGCGCTCTGGCCTCTACTTATAGCTTCTGAGATTAGCTGCTCTAAAGGTTTAGTTTCTACTCCGTCATAAGGAAAGAGTAATTGGATTCTAATTTTCTCCAACGCAGTGCTCATGGACCCGGCGTTAAGGAAAGCAGCAGAAAAAGGGGACGTGGTGAAGCTGAAAATGCTCGTCGCTGCCAACCCCGACATAGTTCACTCTGTGACACCCGATGAACGAAAAAACACAGCTCTTCACATCGCGGCGTCAAACGGACATGTTCGATTCATCGATCCACTCCTCCTGCGCGTGAACCGCGACGCGAAGCTCATCGTCACTGGGAACTCTGACGGCGACACACCATTGCACCTGGCGGCGAGAGCGGGCCATCTGGAAGTGGTAGAGCATCTGATCCGGTATGCCGCTCAGGAGGACTTAAAGGTGCGCATCTCAGTAATATGGATTTAATTTTCAATTCAGTACATCCCTTTTATTCGAACACTTTTCACCTTGGTACACCATGTGAGAATACGGATATGCCATTGTTGAGAAGCTACAGCATATTATTACAACCGGGGAAATTTTTCCCCGGAAAATTTTTTCGTCCCTCACCGATAAATTCAAAAATCTCAAAAAAAATTATTCAGAATTTTTTAATTTCAAATCTGAATTTTTGAGAGGAAATGAAAAAAATAGTGTTGGTTTTGGGATTTAAACTCACAACCTAATACTCACCAATCGCCATCTCTTACCACTAGGCTAGCTAAATGCTTCTTACCTGATATTGTTAAAATTTTATTTGAACTCCAAATTTCGAACCACAATACCCCGATTTGAACATTGTTTGGACCCCACCAAGCACACCGAATTGGTGGCTAGTCCTAGGAATTGGGTTATGCTTTTCCGTGCCGGCTCAAGCACGACACATGGCAGGCTGGGCCAGGCCGAGAATCAAGTATGTCAAGCGGCATGGCATAGCATGCTCCAAGGGGCCATGCTCGGGCCAGCATGGCCCAAAAAGGTCAATGTAGCCTGGCGCATCTCCCCGATGTCGCTGTCGAGGAGAGAGGAGGAAGACCGATGTCATGGCCCATCACCGATTCGCCGCCTCAAACCCTCCCCCCTTCACGCTTGGTTTTGCTCAGATCTAGGAGACGGGAAGGAGATAGCCAAACGGCCATCTTCATCGTGGTGGGCTCGTGGCCACCGCCGTCCCCCTCATGGCCATCGTCGCTTAGATCTAGGAGAGGGGAAAGGCACTATGGGCGCTATCATCGTTGTGGGCTTCATGGCCGCCCCACCGCTTAGACCTGGGAGAGAGGGGAGGGGAAGGGCGATCGCGGCTGCCGTCGTCATGGTGGGCTACGCGGCCACTGCCGCTCAGATCTAAGAAAGAGGGAGAGGTCATACAGGCCATGGCTACGGCTGACTGGCTAACAGGAGAGGGAGAGAGAGCTAGGCGGTGCAGCCTGTGGGTGTGCGATAGTGCCACGTGGGAGAGAGAGCCGGTGGCAAGCCAACGATCCGGGTGTGGCGGGCGGCCTCCTCACATGGTCCGATTCTACTTCACCAGATCCTTGCCATCGACTAGTGCTCGCTTCGCGTCCCAGCATGACCCAAAGCCCGTCAGGCCTGTGCCGTGCAGACACAGCCCAACTCCCAAGTCTAGTGGTGGCTGGGTGACGATGAACAACAGTGGCCTCTAGGAGATCTTCAAATGCGGAGCCCACGATGATGGAGAGCTTCAAAATAGCAATGGGTTAGTTCAAGGGGAGTACGAGGATGCTTGAGGAGTGATGGATTTGGTTTTAGCTCACTGTGTAGGAAGCAATGGCAAGGTGGTGCTGGTGTCCAGGGATAAGGAATATGATATGGACTCGACGAAGTAACGTACAATTCAAGAAATTGTTTGAGGGCTTTGTTCAGTGAGGCAAGGGGTGCAAAATGATGCGATTGTCGCTGGAAAATCTCACTGGATGCAGTCGCGGGCATGGTGGCGTGCTCGCTGGTGTCAAGAAGAAGGCAGAGGAGGGGAAGAGGTTGGGTTAGAGGGATAACCGGAGGGGAGTGAGAGGAAAGGGATGCCGTGGATGTTGGGAGGGTTAAGCGAGAACGACTTTGATTTCTCATTGGTAGGGCACAATTACGTGCACGCGAGCTCCTGTGGTTTTCCCCAACTGGGATTCCACGACAGTTTCATCAACACAGCTTAAGGCGAGGATGATGTCATGTTGATTTGCGTTGGGAAAGTGGAGGCGGACCTACGTCGCGGCTGGCTCTAGGCACAATAGAAATTAAAGTACGTTTTTTAAGGTGTGATATATAAATTTATTATAGTAGATACTATACCGAATTTATTTATATCGGCTAAAATCATATATAAGTGTTTCTTTCTCCATTCTCTCTCTTACGAACAGATAGAATTTAAAAATTTAAACTAAAAGCCACACCCAAAATAATATACCCTATTTGATTTTGTGAAATCCATAAATAGATCTTGAACTTTTTAAAAAAGCAAAATACTTCCAAAATTCCAAAAAAATTGTAAGTGCACTTTGGAATTCAAATAAATTAATTTATAACTCTAGATCACTTCGCTTTTTCTGGAAATTTCATTTTTTACGTTCTGGAAATTCGAAATGCCTTTAAAATTTCAGCAAACATTTGGAAATTATGAAAATTTCCGAAATGACTAATTTAAATATTAGTAAAAAGATTTTGAAAGTTGAGGATATTACAGCAGCGACTTCAAATCTCTGTGCTCCAGCGACGGATACATGGCGCAACCACTTAGACTTTGCCGAACGAACCAATTAGTTGGGCAAATTGGTCCCCAACGTGGAAGCAGAACAAGGATTTGGAGATTACTGCCTTCTTTCTTTTCGATTTATGGGTCTGATGGAGATGGACGCGTCTGGAAGCCTGGAACAATAGAATGGCCGGTGGTTAATTGATTGGCTGATGTGGTAGTTTAGTGTAAATCTAGTAAAAACGTACTTGGCTATTTACGCTTTCCTCATTCACAAAGCGTTGTTTCTGTTGTTAAGTTTTTCCTCAGGTACATGTCTCTATCACTATCACAGAAAGGGTTATCATAGACATTTCAAAATCATCATTACAGATGATTTTCTAATCCGTCTAAATCTATATGTCTGTGATAACAGGTGATTATCACAGACGGCTTATCATAGATAGCTCTCGAACCGTATATGATAAGTTACAATACATAACGTTTTTTAAAAAAACGTCTATGATATGTTAGATATCACAGATGATTCTTAAACATAGCCTTCTATGATAGTCTATTATTACAAACGGTTCTAGTTAAGAACCGGCTGTGATTGCGATAGTCTATTATTACAAACAGTTCTAGTTAAGAACTATTTGTGATTGCGTTCTCATGAATAGGGCTCTTTCAATTTATCAACATTCTCTAATTACGCTATAAAATAGCGCAATTAGAAAATACAGATGAACCAAAGTATGCCTATTTATGAGAACAAGATCACCGTGCAATAAACTTTGGCGCCACGTTTTCATCCTGCAATAAAACATGAATTTCAACAAGAGTCGAGAACCTAGCTATTCATCAATCATCATAAGAACTAAGACATCAATAATTATTTTTCACATGCACAAGCATCAAGATTTGTATGGCCAAAACCCTAGTGTTGTGGCTACAGACCAAACAGAGAGAGTATGGTGGTGGAGAGTTAGGTAAACAAATGACCTCTTGGATCTTTCCTAAGACTCGATATCATATATATATACGTAAGGAGTGTCTTTACAACTGTGGCTTCGCACCGAAGCCTTCCTTAGTACATAGTTCTCAACAGGCTAGCTGGGTTTAGGTGGGGGCCACCCCTACAACAGGAGCCTCTCATGGTGAAGGGCTTCACAGGCCGAAGCCATGTTGCCGAGCCCTTTGGCCCCCTCCGTCCCTGCGGCCTGTGATGTCGTGTGTTTGTAGGCGAAGCGGAGTCGGTCGGGGTTCGCATGAAGCCACTTTGCCGGAGTCTTGCGCCGAACGGCCGCAGCGGAGTCACATCCGTCTTTGGCGAAAAGCTTGACAATTGTCTTTGCGCGAGGCAAGGGCCTCGTCAATGCGGGAGGATCAGGTGGGCATTGGACGTTGGGACGTCTCATGCACGTGAGCGACCGCGTCGGTTGGACTCCCGTCGATGCGACCGCGTCGGTTGGACTCCCGTCGATTGCACTTCCTGGAAACGGCTATATATATACAACCGCAGCAGCGCGATGAACCATTGCTGGGGACGGCTTGTCTCAAGAATGTGCCTCTTCCTCTCACGAACATGCGGTAGGGCTGGCATCGGTTGAGCGGCTCTGTGCATGTTTGTGGAAGGAAGAAGGTATATTCTTGAGCTGGCGAGAAGATTTGCGGCTCTTCGCGTGAAGGGGGTTGACCACCGGGCCGTGGCCGGCGGGACCGCTTGAAGGCATCCGTAACGTCCTCGAAGCCCGGGGCCGTGTTCTGCGTCCTTGAGTGCGTGTCGAGTGGCTGGCCTTGCAGTGGTCGGTGTGGACGCCCTCCTCCTGATGTGCGGCCCCGATGCCCGCTACAACCTTGCCGAGGGCGGAGCTGAGCCGCTCCGAGGGTGCGAAGACCTCGCTGAAGACGGAGCTGAGCTGCTTCATGAAGGCGAGGATCTTGCCATTGCGGGAGGGATACGCGGGGGGTGGCAAGTTGAAACGGCGCGCGCACGCGCGATGATTGCGCCGGTTCGACTCCCGTCGGTTGCGTTTCTCGATGGGAAAGCTGGTGTATATAGATGGCCGTGGTGAAGCACTGTGCTTCCCAGACCTGTGCGCCGTGCTTCTATGCTCTGCGATGGTCTTGTTCTCATAAATAGGGCTTTGTCGATTCCGGCGCTTGTTTATGAGAACAAGATCGTCTCCGAGCTTGGAGCAATATGTTTGTGGGGGCGTGGTACCGGTGCATGTTGGGGCGGTCGTGCTTCTTCGGGCCACGAATGTGCGGTGGCGGCACGGGGGGTCGACTCCGACGTGTCCTGCGTTGTCCCGCATCCTGGTGAGTGCACCGCGTGCACATTTTTCCCGTGTCACCTCGTCGGCCGCCGGTTGGCCATGCCGTGACCGGCGCGTGCTTCGACCAAGTGACTTGCCGCGTCGGTGCTGTGTGCAACCTGGCGTCCGTGGAAAGGTATGGGACACATTAGAATAGCAAAACGGTTATAGTAAGATCGAAGAGGTATAGAGTGCAGGAAGCTCCGGGGTTGTCCCGAGCCATTGGAGCAAAAGGGGCGCCCTTGTGGCGCGGCTTGTGGAGGCGTGACTGCGCTGTGGCGACGAAAATGGCGTCGAGGGCGGAGTCGGAGTCGTTCCGCTGAGACGAAGGCTTCACGAAAGGCGAGTCGGCGGGCCATTGGCGGTGTCGCATGTGGCCTACGCGGGTGGAGACCTGGCCGGCGCAGCCATGCGCGCACGTGCAGCTCGGTGGGGATGCCGTACGCATGTGAGCGGCCGGGCTGCGTCGGCTTCCTCCGGGTGCGCCCCCGGACGCGTGGGCGACGCGTCGACCTTTGGCGATTGCGCTTCTGGACGTGCGGGAGGTCTCGCGCGGGTGCGTGTCGGTGCCAGGGGTAGAGCCGAGATCGCCCGCGCGAGAGGCGAGATGTCGCCGATATCTCGCCTAAATCGCCGAAAGACACGCGGTGAGGCGCGATTGGCGCGCCGTGCCCTGCCGGGGCCCTTAGTGTGACCGCCACTTGACTGGGCTCCGTGCACACATGTGTGTGCTGATACGGCAGCGATCGTGGGGGTGTGGACGGTTCGCCTCCCGGTAGTTACGCTTATCAATGGCGTGGGGGGGCAGAGGGGTATTAAGTACCCCTTGCATTAGACTACTTGCCTTTTCATCGCCTTGTCCTCTATCTCCCAACCGCGCGTCCCCATCTCTTATCTCTTGACGTCCTTGCTTCCTTCATCATCCTGGAGTTTCAGAAGAATGGCGGCACACCGCAGGGCGCGCACGCAGGCGGCTGACGACGGCGCCATCTTCCAGCGGGCATCGCCGCTCGAGGTGAGGTACACCCTCGAGGGGCGCTGCCCTGCGGCGGTGAGCGAGTGGTGGACGGCACCGGAGAGAGGAGGGGGGCGGCATTCCCACGTCCTGGGCTCGACGCTGGTGACGGAAGAGACGATCCGTAGCCTTCTTCGAGAGGGGAAGTTGTCGGACCGCCGGGATGTGCGGCTGCCCGCGGGCGACGAGATCGAACCGCACCCCGGCACTTCGGAGGCGATCGTGTTCGTCGCCTACCTGGAGGCTGGGTTGCGCATCCCGGCCGCCAGGCTTGTCGGGGACGTCCTGCGGGCCTTTGGACTTGAGCTGGCGCAGGTAACGCCGAATGTGATTGCCCGGCTTGCCGTGTATAGTTGGGTTGCGCATACGGAGGCGTGCTGGCCGACCGCGTCGCTGCTCGCGTTTCTTCATGATGTCCGATGCGCGGCGGAGGATCGGGGGGACGGGGCGCTGCCCACTTTCGGTAACGTCGATCTCGCGCAGCGACTGCAGTGCCAGAAGATATTTCCCGCAGAGTCGAGTCGGGCCAAGTGGGGGTCAGATTGGACACAGCGGTAGTTTTATCACCGCGTGGCGAGCGGTAGCGGTCTGGAGTGCTCGGGGCGACCGGTGGCAGTTAGCACCATGCCCAGTGGGCCCCTAAATGCTGATGACGAGTGGGTAGCACGGAGGCTTGTTGGAATCACCGCCCGCTTCAACATGCGCGACCTCGCTAAGGAGTACGTCATGTATGGCGTAGCGCCGCTTGCTGCGGAGTGGCGCCTGGCTCCTGGGGGGCTTCGACGTGACAACGTCTGTCCCTCCGTGTCTTCGCTGCCGGGGCCCTCCGGTCCGCGTAAGTTGTGTTGGAGTTTGTTTTCGTGTGATGCTTGTCGAGGCTGTTGTTTTGACAACGTGCCCCGGTGCCCTTCGCAGGTATTTCGCTGGAGGACGCAGAGCGTGCGGTGAGTGCGTTCCTTGGACCGTACACGGCCAGGGAGCACACACTGCACGTGGCCGCGACCGCAGAGGCGGGTCTAGGGCTGTTGAACCGCGTGTGCGAGGTCTTGGGTATTAGGGTGCCACAGCGCATTGTTCCAGCCCCCAGCCCACCTCGACGGAATGCCGCGGGGAGGGGTTGTAGCGAGGCGGTTCTGCTCGATGGAGCATGCAGAGTTGGAGGTAAGAGTGAGTGCCGCGTCGCCACCAACCAGTGTTAGGACGGAACCAGTACTCCCGGAGGATGCTGGGGCGGAGCCAGTGCCCGTAGAGGATGCTGGGGCGAAGCCATTGCTCATGACCGTGGGACCTCCGTCTGCGGCGGTTTCCGATGCGGGACCGTCTTCCTGCTCCCGGCGGCGACCCGCACACCCGCCGCCGCCGGCCGGGTGGGGTTTTGTTGTAGCGAGCCAGGTCGGAGCCCTATGGGACTCCGACTCCGAGACCGAGTGTGTTGGTGCCCTCGCGGCCCCGACCGAGTCTACGGCTACCAGTGGCGAGGGCTTGATGGAGTTGAGCTCCAACACCAAAGCTCCCCCAGCTGGCGAGGCGGGCGAGGACGCGAAGGTCCTCGCGGATTCGGGCGGGGCTGAAGGTAGAATTTCCTTCACTGTGACCTGGTAGATATTCACATAGCTAACCCTCATGTGCCTTGACAGCAACGTCGTTTCTCGAGCACGGGGGGCCTGCGGAGCCCGAAGGTGGATTGTTGGGAGGGGCGTCTGGCGCCAGCGAGGCTGTTGCTGCGGAAGCCGCCCGATGTCTAGCAGACTTTGTTCCTCGAGCAGGGGTGTTGGCGGCATGGCGGGGGGCCGTCGATGATGCGGCCGCCAGCTTAGATCGCGACGCTTTGTAGATCGGCGGACCTGATTTGCTTGAAGGGGTGCTCGAGGTCTCCCAACTAAGGGTAAGTGCCTAACCCCGAGCAGCCCATGGCCTTCTTGGAGGTATACTGATTGCTTCCTTGTGTAGACTTTCGCCCTCACCGGCGCGCTCAGCGCCCATACGCTGGAACGGAGGCCTTGGAAGGCGGTGCCGCCGCCGAAGGCCCTTCGTGCATCCGATGAGGCACACTCCGCTAAGGATGACCGCGCGCGCGGGCTTTGGAAGCGGAGCAGCGCGCGGCCGCCTCATATGCCGTGAAGCGTGACGGGCTGCTCCAGCAGGTTGCCTCCCTGGAGGAAGAGAACGGCTGCCTCGCTGCAGCCCTGAGGGAGCGGGATGAGGCGCTAGGTGCCGCTTCGGCAACGGCATGGGAGGCTATGCTGGCCCTAGAGGGTGCCCTTGATAATCTTGTTGCCGAGGTGCCGCCCCGCTCCTTTGGACCCGAAGAGCTTCCCCGAACTCTCCGACGGATTGCGGAAGCGGCTGATCTCGCTCAGCCGGCTGCGACGTCCTTTGGCAACCACTGCTCCTACGTGATCGCCGCTCGTATGCGCTCGCTCGGCACCGGGCTGCCGCCATTTTGATGAATTGGGCGACCCCCAGCTGGAGATGCCCGGTGGAGCCGGGGTAATGTCCAGCGCCGTGCGCGCTGTTAGGCCCGCCGTTCGGTTTTTCACGAGCGGATCTGGGAGTATATCGGGGAGGCCGCAGCGAAGGTGGAGCTGCGGCGGAACATGTATGGCGAGGGGAACCTGGGTGAGTGGCTTGATGAAGTTGCGCGGCGCGACGATGGCGGGACCGACGGCCCAAAGCAGGTGTGACTCCGGGCTCTTGTACGCTTGGTGTATGTTGTAACCTTACGTACGCCATGCTGGGAATGAATTGCAAACCGCTTTGCTTTGTTGATCGATCTTACCACTTTGCTGGGAGCAGCTGCTTGATGGGGACCTGCTGCTGGTTTCTGACGTTGTAACTCGGCGCCGCTTACGTCGCTGGTGGCGGGCCGAAGACTCCCTTGACTTCTGGGCGAATCGATCCTCGGGCGAAACTTCGCGAAGGGCCGTCAATGGCTGACGAGTAGTGCTGCCCGCGAGTTTTGTAAAAATATAGCGCGTTATAATCGACGAGTCGGAAATGCATCCTTCTGCTGCTTTATAGATGTGCTGCTGGCTTCTTCTTCGTGGTGGAGTTTCTTTGGTTGGGGCGGCGCCTAGGTAGAGGTGGAGGTGGGGAGTGGCTGCTGTTACGTGCGAACGCCCATCCCCTACCCTCGAAGTGGTGGCGGCGAGCCGGCGCCTAGTCGATGTAGTGGCGCGAGCGATCCGTCCCCTACCCTACGAAGTGGTGGCGCGGAGCCGGCGCCTTAGTCAATGTAGATGCGCGAGCGCTCCGTCCCCTACCTTGCGAAGTGGTGGCAACGGAGCTGGCGCCTTAGTCGATTTAGACACGCGAGCGCTCCGTCCCCTACCCTCCAAAGTGGTGCGGTGGGTGGCGCCTTAATTGATGTAGTGGCGCGGCGCCCGTCCCTACCTTCCGAATCGTGGCGCGAGCTGGCACCTTAGTCGATGTAGACGCGTAAGCGCTCGTCCCCTACCCTCAGTAGTGCGCCGAGCCGCGCCTTAGTCGATGTAGTGGCGCGAGTGCTCCGCCCCTACCTTCCGGCGGTGGCGGCGAGCTGGCGCCTTAGTCGATGTAGACGCGCGAGCGCCCGTCTCCTACCCTCGAAGTGGTGGCGGCGAGCCGGCGCCTTAGTCGATGTAGTGGCGCGAGCGCCCGCCCCTACCTGCGGCGGTGGCAGCGGCGGCTGGCGCCTTAGTCGATGTAGACGCGCGAGCGCCCGCCCCTACCTTGCGGTGGTGGCGGCGAGCTGGTGCCTTAGTCGATTTAGACACGCAAGCGCTCCGCCCCTACCCTCCGGTGGTGGCGGCGAGCCGGCGCCTTAGTCGATGTAGTGGCGCGAGCGCCCGCCCCTACCTTCGAATCGGTGGCGCAGAGCCGGCGCTTTAGTCGATGTAGACGCACGAGTGCTCCGTCCCGACCCTCGAGTGGTGGCGGCGAGCCGGCGCCTTAGTCGATGTAGTGGCGCGAGTGCTCCGTCCCCTATCTTCCGAAGTGGTGGCAGCAGAGCGGCGCGCTTGGTCGATGTAGACGCGCGAGCGCCCGCCCCTACCCTCCGGTGGTGGCGGCGAGCCGGCGCTTTGTCTATGTAGTGGCGTGAGCGCCCGTCCCCTACCTGCGAGTGGTGGCGGCGAGCCGGCGCTTAGTCGATGTAGACGCGCGGCGCTCCGTCCCCTACCTTCCGGTTGTGGCGCGAGCCGGCGCTTTAGTCGATGTAGTGGCGCGAGTGCTCCGCCTCCTACCTGCGGTGGTGGCAGCGAGCGACGCCTTAGTCGATGTAGACGCGCGCGCGCCCGTCCCCTACCGTGCGAAGTGGTGGCGGCGAGCCGGCGCCTTAGTCGATGTAGACGCGCGGCGCCCGTCCCCTACCCTCGAAGTGGTGGCGCGAGCCGGCGCTTAGTCGATGTAGTGGCGCGAGCGCTCGCCCCTACCTTCAAGTGGTGGCAACGGCCGACGCCTTAGTCGATGTAAACGCGCGAGCGCTCCGCCCCTACCTGCGAAGTGGTGGCGCGAGCTGGCGCCTTAGTCGATGTTGTGGCGCGAGCACTCCGCCCCTACCTGCGAAGTGGTGGCGCGAATCGGCGCCTTAGTCGATGTAGACGCGCGGCGCCCGTCACCTACCTTCCGGTGGTGGCGGCGAGCTGGTGCCTTAGTCGATTTAGACACGCAAGCGCTCCGTCCCCTACCCTCCGAAGTAGTGGCTGCGGAGCTGGCGCCTTAGTCGATGTAGTGGCGCGAGCGCTCCGTCCCCTACCTTCCGAACTGGTGGCAGCAGAGCTGGCGCCTTAGTCGATGTAGACGCACGAGTGCTCCGTCCCCGACCCTCCGAAGTGGTGGCAGCGGAGCTGGCGCCTTAGTCGATGTAGTGGCGCGAGTGCTCCGCCCCTATCTTCGAAGTGGTGGCGCGAGCTGGCGCCTTAGTCGATGTAGACGCGCGCGCGCCCGCCCCTACCCTCCGAGTGGTGGCGGCGAGCTGGCGCTTTGTCGATGTATCGGCGTGGCGCTCCGTCCCCTACCTGCGAAGTGGTGGCGCGAGCCGGCGCCTTAGTCGATGTAGACGCGCGAGCGCCCGCCCCTACCTTCGGTGGTCGCAGCGAGCTGGCGCTTTAGTCGATGTAGTGGCGCGGCGCCCGCGTCTCTACTGCGCGGCGGTGGCGGCGAGCCGACGCCTTAGTCGATGTAGACGCGCGCGCTCGCCCGCCCCTACCTTGCGGCGGTGGCGGCGAGCTGGCGCCTTGGTCGATGTAGACGCGCGGCGCTCCGTCCCCTACCCTCCGAAGTGGTGGCGGCGAGCCGGCGCCTTAGTCGATGTAGTGGCGCGGCGCCTCGCCCCTACCTTCGAAGTGGTGGCGCGGCCGGGCGCCTTAGTCGATGTAAACGCGTGAGCGCTCCGTCCCCTACCCTGCGAAGTGGTGGCAGCGGAGCTGGCGCCTTAGTCGATGTTTTGGCGCGAGCACTCCGTCCCCTACCCTGCGAAGTGGTGGCAGCGGAGCTGGCGCCTTAGTCGATGTAGACGCGCGAGCGCTCCGTCACCTACCTTCCGAAGTGGTGGCAGCGGAGCTGGTGCCTTAGCCGTTGTAGTGGCGCTTAGACGCTTGCGCTGGGCAGGGCAGGGTACACCTGAGGAGGGATTGGGGCCTAGCCTTGTAGGTCCTGTCTTCGACTCCCTGGTGGTCAATGGAGGACCTCACGGGCGGCGCTGTTTCGCTATATTCTCGAGCGCCGATGGGACAGCTGAGGCAGGATCGCCGGAGGTCCACACATGGTGCGGTACAGCTGCAATGGAGGTGTCTCTTGGCCATCGTACCTCGCTCCGGGCCCCCCAGGATGGGGGGACGCGTGGAATGGGGCTGGCTTGCCACACCACGTGCCCCTAGGGCGTCGATGGGATTTTTCGGCGTACTGCCCGTGGTCTTGGCCCTAGGGCTCTTTAAAAGGGGCGGGTGGCCAAATGGAGCGGCACTCGCCTTCCATACGCCGCACCCCATACTCATTTTGCTCCAACTCCGCTCAGTAGCGTAGGGGGCTCCAGAAGGCGGCTGATGCCGCCTAGGCGGTCGCAGGGTCGGGTGTCCAGCCTCTGTTGGGGGATGCGTCGCCACGATGTGTTGTCCCCCCACCCGCGCGCCGAAGAGCCGCGGGTGGTGGGGGTAGTGGGCAATTCACTTGTACTTCATCCGGGCCACTCCTAACTTCAGGAGTAGATTGTTATGGCGCGCCAGCGAGGCTTCGTCTTGTCCTGCTGTCCCGCACAGGCACCTGTTCTCCCCCCCCCCCGTCTCCTCCCCTAGCTACTAGACGCTTGGGGTGAGGAAAGGAGGGGAGGGGGCCGGCTTGTGGTGCTGCAGGGAGCCACGCTGCTTTGAGGGTGGGCGCTGGCCCTAGGCGCTCCCCGTCTTGAGGGTATGGGTCCGCAGGGCGCCTTTACCGGGAGCGTTTGGTTGCTCGGCCCTGCTGTGGAGGCGCTGGCCATCGAGCTCCTGTGCCGCCTGCTTGATCGGCATGCAGAAGCGCAAAGTGCGGGCCCCACGTTGAGCTCCGGCGCCTCGCTCCTGTACTCGCGGCCAATCATCCGTGCGGCTCGCACAGCTTGCCGAGGTCGCGTGGCACCTCGGGGGTCCGTGCGCCGTTGTATGTGGACTCCGACAAGTGCGTGGGAATATCGTCTACGTCTTATTTATACTCCGGAGAGTACGCGCGGTGAGGACACCGGCGCGTGCGCGGGACATCCACGTCTTATTTAGACTCAGTAGAGTGCGCAGGGAAAACATCCGCGTCTTTGTTTGTACTCCGGAGAATGCGTGCGACTATCAACCACGACTTACTTAAATTCCGGAGGGTACGCCCTCGCGTGCGCGGAACTTCCGCGTCTTGTTTAGACTCAGTAGAGTGCGCAGGGAAAACATCCGCGTCTTTATTTGTACTCCGGAGAATGCGTGGGACTATCAACCACGTCTTACTTAAATTCCGGAGGGTACGCCCTCGCGCGCGCGGGACATCCGCATCTTGTTTATACTCAGTAGAGTGCGCAGGGAAAACATCCGTGTCTTATTTATACTCCGCAGAGTGCGCGTAGGGGCATCCCTCCGCTGCGTCTTATTTATACTCCGTAGAGTGCGTGCGGAGGCGGACCTCATCGCTACGTCTTATTTATACTCCGTAGAGTGCGTGCGGAGGCGGACCTCGACGCTACGTCTTATTTATACTCCGTAGAGTGCGTGCGAAGGCGGACCTCATCGCTACATCTTATTTATACTCCGTAGAGTGCGTGCGGAGGCAGACCTCATCGCTACATCTTATTTATACTTCGTAGAGTGCGTGCGGAGGCGGACCTCCGTGGAGTGCGTGTGCGGAGGTGAGTCTCCATGTGGTGCTCGTGCGGAGGTGGGTTTCCATGCATGCGTGTGCGGAAGTGAGTCTCCATGTGGTGCTCGTGCGGAGGTGGGTCTCCGTGCGGTGCGTGGGAACATCGACCACGTCTTTATACTCCGGGAGTATGCGTGGTGACAACACCAGCGCGTGCGCGGAATCCCGCGTCTTGTTTAGACTCAGTAGAGTGCGCAGGGAAAATATCCGCGTCTTTGTTTGTACTCCGAAGAATGCGTGGGACTATCAACCACGACTTACTTAAATTCCGGAGGGTACGCCCTCGCGTGCGCGGAACTTCCGCGTCTTGTTTAGACTCAGTAGAGTGCGCAGGGAAAACATCCGTGTCTTTGTTTGTACTCCGGAGAATGCGTGGGACTATCAACCACGGCTTACTTAAATTCCGGAGGGTACGCCCTCGCGCGCGCGGGACATCCGCATCTTGTTTATACTCAGTAGAGTGCGCAGGGAAAACATCCGCGTCTTATTTATACTCCGCAGAGTGCGCGTAGGGGCATCCCTCCGCTGCGTCTTATTTATACTCCGTAGAGTGCGTGCGGAGGCGGACCTCATCGTTACGTCTTATTTATACTCCGTAGAGTGCGTGCGGAGGCGGACCTCGACGCTACGTCTTATTTATACTCCGTAGAGTGCGTGCGGAGGCCGACCTCATCGCTACGTTTTATTTATACTCCGTAGAGTGCGTGCGGAGGCAGACCTCATCGCTACGTCTTATTTATACTCCGTAGAGTGCGTGCGGAGGCGGACCTCCGTGGAGTGCGTGTGCAGAGGTGAGTCTCCATGTGGTGCTCGTGCGGAGGTGGGTTTCCATGCATGCGTGTGCGGAAGTGAGTCTCCATGTGGTGCTCGTGCGGAGGTGGGTCTCCGTGCGGTGCGTGGGAACATCGACCACGTCTTTATACTCCGGGAGTACGCGTGGTGACAACACCAGCGCGTGCGCGGAATCCCGCGTCTTGTTTATACTCAGTAGAGTGCGCAGGGAAAACATCCGCATCTTATTTATACTCCGTGGAGTGCCTGCGGGGGCGAGCCTCCGCACATTTCTGGCGGTGGGGGGGGGACCACGAATAACCTCGCAAACGGTGAACTTTATTAAATTCCCGTTTGCGCGGGTGAGCGAGTATAAACGGGATATGAACTAACCACCGGACTCGTTGCCGTGGCGATGAGATATGAAGCCTCTTGTGCTTGGGCTGCCGCAGGGTGTGTACGGGCGTGTCTGGCCTAAGGATCGCGGTGGGTTCCCAGGCTTGGGCTTCGGGTTCCATGCTTCAGGTGCTGGGCCACGTGCTGATCGCCGAAAATGGTGATGACACCTCGCGGCCCCGGAAGTTTTACACATAGGAAGCCATGGTGCGGTACTGCCCCAAATGAGTTAAGAGTTGGTCGCCCCAGGATGGCATTGTAGGGGTACTGGATGTCGACGACATCAAAGGTGACGTCCCTGGTCGCCACGTTGTCGTCCTGACCGAAGGAGACCTGTAAACATATTTGACCCAACGCCAATAGGGGCTGGCCTCCGAAGCCCTCCAACGGGATTCGTGAGGGGCCTAGGCGACTCCGAGGGATCGCCATCTGGTCGAAGGCCTGTGCGAACAGAACGTTCGCGGAGCTGCCCCGTCAACCAGGATGCGCCGGACATCGCACCCAGCGACCGCGACCTGGATGACTAGGGGATCCTAATGGGGGAACTCCACACCTTCGGCGTCGGCCGACGTGAAGGTGATTTCGTGCTGCGCCCACTCTGGTGGCGGCTGGGCTGGGTATGCCGCCACGTGGTGTAGCCTCCGCACGTATGCTTTACGCTGTCGCTCCGAGGCAAACTCCAAGGAGGAACCGCGGGAGATGACGTTGATGACCCTGCGCGAGGCGCCCTCTAGTATATGGATCCACAGGGGACTTTGTTGGGGCTGCTGTACCTGGGCTTGCGTCCGCCGGGGGCCCTCCTGAGGCTGCGGTTCCTGGTCGCAAATCCTCAGGGGGCCGACCGGTGGTTGCTGAACGTGCGCGACAACAGGTGATCGCATTTCGAGATCCCTGTCCCTGACGGCGCTTTGGCGAAGTGCTGCAATGGTGGTGCAGGAGAGGGTATCATGGTTGCCTTGACCATGCACCTCGCACCACTACGGGCGCTGTTGGTCGCCGTACTCGCCGGGCCCAACCGCCGCGCCCCGCCCGGCCTCGCCGACCTCATCGAGCCCTAGCCCCGCGGTTGGCAGGGGCGTTGTCCTCGGAGCCGGCCTCAATGTCAAAGACGTGCCGGGTTCGCCGGGACGTCTGACGGCCGCGGTGGGCCTTGTCAACCGGCGTGTCGTTATGCCGGGAGGTGTCCTTCGACATCTCCTGTCGGCGCTTGCTCCGCGAGGAACTTGCTTGTGATGGGTCGGCGCTCTTCGCGATGCTTCCCGCTGGGTTGACGTCAGCGTCGTTGTCCTGGCGCCGCTTCGCGTCTTCTTCCGCCCGAGCATATTCCTCCATCTTGTCGAAGAGTTTTGCCACTGTCTTGATCGGCTTGCGCGCGTTGTATGCGGCCAGTGGCTCTGGGCGAAGACCCTGCACCGCTGCGTTGATTATTGTTGTTTCGTTGACGTCTTTGACCTGGCAGCGGCCCTTCGCGAAGCGTTTGAAATACTCGCGGAGCCTTTCCGATGGATGTTGCTTGATGGCGAAGAGTTGGTCCGCGTGACGCGCTCAATGTAGTTCCACGAAGTTGTTATAGAGGCGGTCGCAGAATCGCTCCCATGCATATATGGAGTTCGGCTCTATGGTAAAGAACCATGAAAGCGCCACTCCTTGTAACGCGAGCGGAGCCCTTCGCCTTGGTGGTGTCGTCCCTTTGCCGCCTCGATGGCGGTTTCAGACACGCGCGCACGAACTCTCGGGGGTCCGTGTCGCCTTTGTACGATGTAACGGAGCTGGGAAATTTGAAATCCTCCGCCACGGTACTTGCTGTAGGCCCGGCGATAACGGGGATTCCGGGTCCACGCGTCGTAGTGAAGCGCGGCCGGAGTTGGGCGTCGCGGCTGTCCGCCCTCTGGTGCAGCTCTCGCGCGACCACCGGTGGGGCGGCGAGCCCGAGCCTCTGCATGCTCCTCACGGCCCCCGAGATCCGCCACCCCGCTGGAGCGTGCCAAGGGCCACCAGCAGGGCATTCTCCGTGGCGGGCGTAGATGGGGTGGCGGGCGCGCCTGGCAGTGCGGTCGATGTCATCGCGACCGCTGCTTGCGCTCCTAGGTTGCCCCTCGCGTCCGCGCTGTGGAGCTCGGTGCCGACGGTGGGGCCGCTTGGCACATCCGCACCGGGTGCGGAGGCGGTGGTCGCGCCTTTACGACCGTCGAGGATACCGCTCCCTAACGTCCGGCTGGTGTCGTCAAGGTGACTCGTCGCGCTAATGGCGGGTTGGGGTGCAACGGGTGGGTTGGGGCCGATTGTCACGTCAATGGTGGCGGGGTGGATGGCGTCGGTGGTGGCGGGGTCGATGGCGTTGATGGTGGCGGGGTCGATGGCGTCGGAGGTGGCGGGATCGATGACGTCGATGGTCGCGCGATGAGTGTCGTCATTTTCTTCCTCGACCGCCGATGCCGAAGCCCTGGTGCTGCGCGGGGCCTCACCGCGGCCGCTTCCTTCTTCCTCGCCGCCGATGACGAAGCTTTTTTCGGTGCCATCCTCCCTCTTACAGTCTTGAGGCTTACTTCTGTCGTCCCCACGGACGGCGCTAACTGTTGTGGCTACAGACCAAACAGAGAGAGTATGGTGGTGGAGAGTTAGGTAAACAAATGACCTCTTGGATCTTTCCCAAGACTCGACATCATATATATATACGTAAGGAGTGTCTTTACAACTGTGGCTTCGCACCGAAGCCTTCCTTAGTACATAGTTCTCAACAGGCTAGCTGGGTTTAGGTGGGGGCCACCCCTACAACACCTAGCCATCCAACAATTTTGGATGGGAATATATCACCGACGATGAAGGAGAGGTGGCGGCAGCATCACCGTTGTGTCATGACAGTGACACTACACAAGACACTTTTACAACACTTACTACAAGAGTGTCTTGTGCAATGAACCATAACGTCACAATTAAAGGCAGAGGAGCTCACAGTGGTAGTCGACACGCCGAGGGGACGAGGCGCTCCGGTTTTAGGGAGGAAGCAGGAATAAGGAGTGGATGAACTAGGAGCGGTAGAAAATATCCTCATCAGTATTAGTTCTTAGAGTGAAATAAGGGAAAGGGAGAGATGGAGTAATAAGGGGTGAGAGATGGGAGGAGATCAGTGCCTGCCGTTCGACGCGAAGAGGATGAATGGGTGAGATCGAAATCCTAGGAGAGATGCCATGGATCGGTGATGTGGCATTATCACAGACGGTTCGGATAAAAAAAACCATCTGTGATGTATGCTGACACTACAGATGGTTTTTAATTCTAACCGTCTGTGATAATTATGCATCACAAATGGTTCTAGACATTATTAGTAATATAGACAGTCATATTTTTAAAACTGTCTGTGATAATTGTAACACTGACTATTTTCTGAAACCGTCTATAATGAGATGTTCTGTATAGCCTTTTTTTTTGTAGTATTGCATCCAAACAGCACAACCTTAGGCACACAAAAATTATTAGAATTTGAGGCTAGCTTCAGGCACCACAGTTTCGCATACACGTTGCAACCAAAGAGCCCCTAGAATTCTGTAAAATTAAGGCAGTTGCAACACGCAACATTATCTCAATGGAAGCGGGTGGTCGTTGTGGTCATCAGGCTTGTGGTCGTGGTCATCGTCCATGATGGCACAAAAGAAAAGTGAAGAAGAAAGGGGAAGAAGGGAGAAGGAAGAAGGATATAGGACATTTTGCATACACTTTCTCTTCTACTAATCAGGATAATATTATTTTTATTGCCTTATTGTAGAAGGCCTTAATGTTGAGTAGCTGTCCAAGGCCTCACCAGTGAGATTTAGTGCGCAACTCGGCCACCATGAATCAAACCCTAGGGAGATTGATCGTTGTAGGGTTGCCCAATCTTTCAGGACTGATGAACAGCAACACAAGTAGTAGAAGTATTCTCATTTTACAATTGGTGCAAACAAAGAACAATACATAACTAGCTAGGGTTTAGCTCGAAACAACAAGAACGTTCATTAGAAACAGCTCACAAATCGATCCAAGGATCCAATTAAGAGATTGAATAGTATTAGTCTACTCGTGTTGATACCGGAGAGAAATAAACAAGAAACGAAGAACAATCTGGTAAACTGGACTCTCATGTCGGTAAACTCTCACACGTACACCATCCTGCACCTAGCCCTGATCCATGGTGATCCCTATGACTACTTGGTGGCTTCCTTTTACACTAGGTCTACCACCCCTGGCGCTGCCTCTCGTCTCCAGCATATCTCTCCTGCAGTTCCCTCTCGATCTTCATCGAAATCTCCACGGGAATTCGAGCCTCTAGTCCTCTGATTCTCTAGATGATTAGGCTAGTTTAGTCTAGTTCTACTTCTGGCTAATTAGCACCTCTAATTGGGATTAGATCATTTAATAGCCGATAAGAAGAACCAACTAATTAGACCGGGGTCCAGGAGCCATCGTTCATCAATTCATTGGAGCTACAATGTACGTAATCCCTAAGTTGGTTTATCGTTAATTCACGTGAAGTTGAACCTCAGGTTTTGTTTGCATCTTCTATTCTATTCTTTCTCGTCATCTGTGATATAATGTTTAGATTGTGAACTTTCTTCCATGGGTTAAATCATTTTAGCTAATCTCTTATAATCGGGTGTTTAGATTAGATTAGATTAGTGGATTCTTGCATGCGTGTTTATAGATTAGATGATAACCTAGCTAGTTAGTGGTCCATCGCCCCTTCGTGATAGGGAGAACAAGGTGAGAAGGCTAACTAGTGTTGCGATTTACATATAACTGGTTTTAGGGTTTTAGATTGATTCAAGATCTAGCGATAACTAAGTACTCATGGTATGTGATGATACTTGTATCTAGCCATATGTCGAGGGCCGGATAGTTGATGGTAACCCGCTGGTCTCTACTGAAAAGGCTAGATACAAGCCATTTATTTCCCTAAGTCAGCGGCCGAGTAGATTATGAATTAGTTAGATTTACACTTGCTTCAATTCTTGGATTTTTTGATATGGGTTGTCCGATCTTTACAGCGTAGGATTGTTGATAACATTCATTCTTGTAACCTGATGAACGATGGTGTCAACCACTATCTCGATTGTAGCAACTTATGACACTCAAATTCATCTAACCACACGGTTCAATTCTCGTCTACTCAACCACGAAAAAACAGCTGATCTCCTTGCAAATTCACGAGGAAACACAAGAAGAATGGTGCAACATCCAGATTGAAGCTCTCTATTTTAGTTAGGACGTTGTAGCACAAACCCTAGAATCATGAGTATTGATTTTATCTGAATAAAGCGGTATAAGGACCAAAGAGTTTGGTACAAAGAACAGATATAGGGCGCAGCCCCAAACACACGACTCCAACATTAGTTCAGTCAAAGAAACCGAAATCATCACCTACTACTTAAGCAATATGGTTCGCACTTCATGCATTCAAAAGGAAATTACATGACCGATTCAATGTTGTACTCTGGCCAAGAAAAAGATAGGCAAGCTCATCTAATTCGGAATTCCTTTCGAAAACCTTATGCTTTCGGTTCATGAGAGAAGTCAGTTTTTGAGAGGAACTTCTGAAAAAACAAATCAGTAGTGGAGGTGTCCTCATCATTCATCTTGGTTAGGACTCTAGAACTCAAATAAATCTATCTTGGTTACCGACAATCTGTGGAGCGGATCATCAGTCTATGCCATCATAATTTTGTTGGGAGTGGAAGACATTTAGTAAACCCTAGTTGCTCGTTCGGGAAACTTTCCCTGTGGATTCTATCTTGGTTATCGGGCATCTATGGAGTTGATCATCCGTTTATGCAATCGATACTTTTACTTTAGTAAGTCCTAGTTGATCGTTCGATAATCTTTCTCTGTGGATTTGATACTTTGGAATATTTTATAATGAAATGTTACAATTGACTCGTGCACTTGTGATATAATTTTATTGCACGTATTTAGCGTGAGCAATGGGTCCGATGGGCCACCCACAAGATGCCTTCCTTCAGTGATGGCCGTCAAATTTCAGTCGGGGTAGTATTGATATTTCTCTCCTATATGCAGGAATCACTAACATTGTGGAATAAGAAAGGGAACACCCTGCTGCATGAGGCGGCGTCAAATGGACATGTTCGGATCATCCAGCATGTCCTCTGGCACATGCACATCGATGTGGGGCTCATCGTGGGGCTCATCGTCAGTGCGAACTCTGATGGAGACACGCCATTGCACCTGGCGGTGAGAGCAGGCCATTTCGAAGCGGTTGAGCATCTGACACGGTGTGCGGCGCAAGCAAGTAATGTCCTGAACTTTGAGGTACCCATCTCAGTAATATGCATTTTTTTCAATTCAGTACATAATTTTATTCGACAACTTTCCATTTCTCTACACCATGTGAGAATATATACGCATATGCTATAGTTGAGGAAGTACTACATGTTACTACATACCCCCTCAGACTACAATATAAGTCTGCACTGTCACCGGCGGTGGCAGCCGTTGACCATGACCGCGGGGAGAGGTGATTTTCTATAAAATTTCAAAAATAAAAATAATTCTAGATTATCAAAACATTTGCAACAGTTGGGGCTGAAAATCAAGCTACATACCAGTCAGCCTTACGAAGTAACTTGTGTTGATAACATGTTGTGTAATAGAGGGTCACGTTGCCGGCCTTGAACAGATCAACGACTATTATCACATAAGATCAATCTCAAAGAATATATATGCAAACTGAAAAGATAGAGAAAGATGTAGTCCTGGGAACCTTTATCTTTATTCTAAATAACTGGATTAATTACAGGTTTGTGTACAAATAACGTGGCCCCTAGCCTACATTTATATGGGAACCAGTCTCCAGTCCTTTTTGCCAAGTAATGTCTAACTAAAGGTGCTAATATATAGGGCTTAATGAGCCTATTTTGGTAAGTATCCATAGAAAGGACTTATGCCACAGCACGAGAACATATCCAGTGCATCCCTCTCTTACGGTGCATTATTTATGCATCTCAATTCTATTTTTTTTAAAAAAAATTCCCCAAAAATTGGATGGTTCAGGGGATAGTATACTACAGCACATCCTTCATGCATCCCAATCCTAAAAGTTTTTAAAAATTCCTCAAAACTTTGATGGTTTAGAGGATAGTATATTCTACAGCCATCCAAAATTTTAAGATGAAATTCTATCGCATTTAGAAGATATGAAATTGATAAGCAGCCAGCATGAATAGTATTGAACACTATCCATGCAAAAAAAAATTTCTTTCATATCTTCCAAATGCCATCGAGTTTCATCAGAAGTTTTACATGTCTATAGAATATACCATCCCCTACATCCACAGATATTTCGAGAACATTTCATAACTTTTAGGTGTGGGATGTACAAAGGATGCATCATAATGAGGGATGCACCAGATATTCTCTCTACAACAATTAAATTAGGGCATTGTAGAGTAGTGCAAATTAAATCACCTGTTATTAAGAGGGCGTTCAAAATAGCGTTGGCTTATGGTTTTTTTACTGTAGTTGGCTTATTTTTTACTGTAACTGAGTTGGCTTATTTGACGTAATTAAATTTAAAAAAATTAAAAATAGAAAAAACGTTAGCCCATCACGGACAATGCAAAGGAATATGGGAAAAAAGGAAAAAAGCTCAAAAAATCTAAAAAACAAAAAAAACAAAATTACTGAATAGTAAAAAAACAGAAGTCAGAAGTAGAAGCTAACTTTAAACTGAAATAAGCACAACCTTAAGTCACTGGCACATAATAATTTTGGGTAACGTGTAAGAGGGGGAGAGGGAAGAGAGAACCTGTTAGGCACTAAAAGGGGAATGGGAGAATGATAGGTGGGTTCTATGTAATAATTAATTCATTGTGAGGTTTTTAAAAACAAGGTTTAGTAACAAGCTAGTGGAGTAATTGTATCTAAAATCTCATCTAATTATTATCGCTCCTCTAATAATAAACTTTAGTAACATCTAACTATTATCTCTCATCTAATGATAAGCTTTAGTAACAAACTATTGGGAATGCCCTTAAAACATGTTGTATTTTAAGTGTGGTTTCCAAGGTGAAGTGCATTATTTGTTCGATTTGAAAATATAGGATTAACAGTTACTAAATTATACTCTTCAATGTAGAGACGGCAATATGGAGTTTGCTAACATATCGAATGTAAGCAAGAATATTACTGATATTCCCCTTCTGTATGTAGGAATCACTAACAGTGCGGAACAAGAAAGGGAACACCCTGCTGCATGAGGCGGCATGGAATGGACATCTTTGGTGCGTCCATCATGTCTTCCTCTACATGAACATCGATGTGGGGCTCCTCGTCACTGAGAACTCTGATGGAGACACGCCATTGCACCTGGCGGTGAGGGCGGGCCATCTCCAAGTTGTTGAACATCTGATGGAGTATGCGACGTGGGCAAGGAATATCCAGGAGAACTTAAAGGTGTCCATATAATTAATACGCATTTAATCTTCCACTCGGTATATCCTTAAAACATGTTGTATTTTAAGTGTGGTTTCCAAGGTGAAGGGCATTATTTGTTCGATTTTAAAATATAGGATTAACAATTACCAAATTATACTCTTTAATGTAGAGACGGCAATATGGAGTTTGCTAACATATCGAATGTAAGCAAGAATATTACTGATATTCCCGTTCTGTATGTAGGAATTACTAACAGTGCGGAACAAGAAAGGGAACACCCTGCTGCATGAGGCGGCGTCAAATGGACATGTTCGGATCATCCACCATTTCCTCTGGGACATGAACATCGATGTGGGGCTCATCGTCAGTGTGAACTCTGACGGAGACACGCCATTGCACCTGGCGGTGAGTGCGGGCCATCTCCAAGTGGTTGAGCTTCTGATCCAGTATGCGACGCGGGCAAGGAATATCCAGGAAAACTTAAAGGTGTCCATATAACTAATACGCATTTAATCTTCAACTCAGTATGTCCTTTTGTTCTAAATCTTTTCACTTCGATACACCATGTGAGAAGACGGATATGCCATAGTTGAGCAACTACTGCATGAGTATAAACCGGCACTGTCGGATAGTCGTATAGTTAAGCATCTTCAACTCAGTATATCCTTCGGCTGCAAATATAAATCGGCACTGTCGCCGGTGATGGCTGCCGTTGGCCACTGGAGGGGGAGAGAGACAGATATGTGATTTCCTAGAAAACTTGTAAAAGAAAAATAACTCCAGAATCTTGAAACAATTGTAGCAATTGGGGCAGAAAATAATGCAACACACGTGTCAGCCTTACCAAGCAATTCGTACTGATCACGTTGTGTAATAGGGGTCATGTTGCTAACCTTCAACAGATAAATGACTTACTATGACACACTCGAGGTCAATCTCAAAAAATATAGGCAAACCGAAAAGATTGGGAAATATGTAGTCCCGCAAACCTTTATCTTTGTACTAAATATCCGGGTTAGATATAGGTGTGTGTACAAATAACGTGTCGCCTGGCCTATATTTATAGGGGAAACTGTCTCCCCTCCTTGTTGCCAAGCAATGTCGTGCTAAAGGTACTAATAGGGCTTAACGTGCTTGTTTAGGTAAGTGTCCACGTAAAGAAACTATTCTACAACAGCTATATTAGAACATGATGTATTTTTGAGTGTGGTTTTCAAGGTGAAGAACGTTAATTGTCCGATCTGAAAATACAAGATGAACAATTACTAAATCATACTCTTTAATAATGTTGACAGGGCAATATGGAGCATGCCGATGTATCGAATATATGTAAGCAAGAGTATTACTGATATTTCCTTTGTGTGCACAGGGACCACTAATAATGCAGAACAAGAAAGGGAACACCGTGCTGCATGAGGCGGCAACGCATGACAGGTACCGTGTGGCGGTCAAGTTATTAGAAGGTGCCAAGGAGGTCGCACTCGCGGGAGGGACTCTTGAAGCAATCATCGGGAAGCACGTAGAGGATGCAAATGAGGTTGTCAGGATGAATGATGTGCTCCTCATCCTTAGGAATGCTGACGGACATAGGCCTTTGCACGTGGCGGTTAAAGCGGACAGTTTCGAAATTGTCGAGATGTTGATCAAGTGTGATCAAGTGATGAAAGAAGAACGTACTTGGAAGTACGCAAAGGTGCTCATCTTAATCCCTTATTTTAAACCAAACACAAACTGTGCTCGCACATTATGTCACATCATCAACTTAATACCAACTATTCGGTTGACCGTGGATAGGTTCTTTTGAGCTATGCTAGTTTTTGGTTTATGGCTTTTGAATTCTGACTGTTCGTAAAAAATAGTATGGAGAGAGACACTCACGTGTAATTTTGGTCGATATAAATGAATTCGATACAGTGTCTATTGCAATCAATTTGTAAACCACATCGTGAAAAGACATACCATTTAAAAACTAGTTACTATAGCATAAACTAAAAACCATAAACAATAAGTCAAAAAAAAACCTAGGCCATATATGGCACCCACCCAACCTATTAAACATATCCCGTCCATGGCTAGGACAGGGCAAAATATAAGGTCAATGCGAATTTGGAGCAAATTCCATTTCATCAAACTTAGGTGTTTCTAGAGGTGGCACTATTTCATCAAGTGTTTCTTTGTATTTTTGACAGCAAGTACTATTGAGTTGCATGCACCAACCAGTTCAAGGTGGGCACAATTCATTTATACTTCAACATTCCCCCTCACGTGTATCTCTTTCAGGCCTAAGACGTGGAATAAAAGTGGGCTGCAATTATTTTTCTTTAATTGCGACAACTGGGTTTCGAATTCAAGACCTTTTAGCTCTAATACCATATTGAGTTGCATGCACCAACCAGTTCACATAAAAACTTAAGTTAATGAGGAAAAATAGGCAATTCACTTATACTTCAATAAGTACAACTTTTTAGCAAAGAAGTGCGAACCACATCAAATTTAGAGTTTTGGATTTTTTTTAAATGATGTTAAATTTATTGGTAGAATTCCAGAAGTTTGATTATGTCTATAGTTGGATATAAATCCAATGGACCCATTAATTGTCCAACTAACTGGCAATTTCTTGTGTGAACCAGAAATTCTAGAGTTCATCCCCAAAAAAAAGAACTTCTAGAGTTAATCTACAAGGAGGATAGTATCCGCCATTGGACGTACTCGTGAACACACCGCACACGAAAAAAAAAACATTTTCTGTCGTTTTTCTCATAAAAGGATATTCCCAATTCCATGGTAAAATTTCATTTCCAGAATTTCATGCCACAACTGCATCTCGATCCTGTATTTTGACTTTTTATTTTTAACAAATGAACTTCGCACCGCCTATGTTTTTGCATTTGTAAATCATGCATACCCGGCACATCTGTCAAATGTATATTTAGTTCATTCGTGTCATATTAGTTTTGTCTCATTAGCCTTGACTACACTTTAGTCCTACGTCCGTATTGTAGGATATAAAACCAATAGTACCGTCGTATATTGTAAGCTGTAATCAAAACGCATACAATACAAGTCGCAAGCAAAATTTTCAAGTGGGCTACATGTTATAGACTCGTTCCACGATGAACTCAGTTCACCGAACTGATCTACGCTTAGGGTTGCGTGGCTGATGACTTAGCGCTGGTATAGCACACATGTGGCAGCCGAGGTGGCAAGATTGACGACAGCGATGGCAAATGACAACGTAGCGAGGGCACTGAAATGATCCAAGGACCACGGCAAACTCATTCACCAGGTCAGATTGGGCATAGGGGGTGGCAAGGTTGGTAGCGGTGTTGGCTCAGGTCGATGCGCGATGGTGACATCGACCTCGGCTGGATTATGGGATGTGCGCGTTGGATTCCTAGGGTGTTGGTGATGCGAACAAGCTGGGCGCGGGGAACAATGGTCATCGAAGATGATTGGCAACGAGGGTTGAGCGGCGGAGAAGGCTTGGTCTCGGCAGTGACGAGATCCAGCGAGCTTCGGCCAAAACCAAGCGGCGAGCGAGGTAGAGGACAGTGAGAAGGTCCTGAATATGACCACGACAGGGTTGGAGGTTCATCGGCGACGGCGGAATTCGTTGTCGATGACACCAGCGGCGGTGAAACTTTGTCCTTCAGTTCCTAACAAGCCCACTTTGGGGCTTACCTTGCGTTGACAACCATGTTCCCCCACCCCCACCCCCAAAAAAAATACTGGCTGGTTTTCACCGAAGACAAGTAAAACCAGCAGTTCCCAGTTTTTTTCTACATAAGGCCAGTTCATTGCCTATATGACACCGTTTGATACTTATTTCTTGTGGAATTCATGCATTTCTACTTTTTATACATGATCCAGTTATCGACTATTAAATTCAAATTCAAAATTTTGAGAAATCAAGATCAGTACAAAGATCATCTGGTTTTCGCTAACTGGGTGGGTAGCGGGTTCTATAGGGAAAAAAGGGGAATTTTTACAGAATATTCTACTAGTAGTAAGGGGTGGTAGTAAAAATTAAATCTAACCATGCATTTGATTTGTGAGAATATAATAGACTTTTTTATAAATCTATTTTTTCATTAGGGTATTATAGACTTTTTCACAGAATATATTATTAATTATTTTCGTCGCCGCCGTACCGTCTCTCCCCCATTCCCTGCACCACCGCCGCCATCTCTTATACACATGTTGTTGCGGTGCCACAGCACCTCGCCATTCCTTTACAACTTTGTCTCTCTCAGTATTTTACTACTAGTACTGTTGGTAATAGTATAACTAATATGATCTATTAGATAAAAAGAATAGACAACTCATATTTATTTTAGTACCGTAAAAGTGAGAAAAAAACGTCTTTTGTCAACTGTGATTGATGCATATGTACGTACCAATACTGCCAGCAATTGGTGGGCACACAACTTGTAATAAAATAAAGGTATCAAGCAAGCTATCGTGATGGATTATTTTCCAGTAAACTCATGACAACAGGTTAGAAGTTCTGTAGTGGTGATCTTGTTGCTCTTGGACATGTGGTATTATTACAAGAAACATTTATTGATACTAATTCGCAAGATTATTAGAGTAACAGTGGCAACTATGTTGTTTGACGACAGAAGAGGGTTGGAGACTCCCACCTACAAGCTATCTGGTGTTTAATATTAGTTGTTGTTAAACGTTGGCTCCTGCCCTGGCACTCGAAGAAAATAATTGGGTTAAATTTGTCTTCTCCGTCGCAGATTCCAAGACCGCGCATGGACACAGAATTGGCAGAAGCAGCAGGCGCAGGGAACGTGTTGAGCCTCTTAGAGCTCGTGGCTCGCGACCCCTTCACGGTTTACTCGGTGACAACCGAGGAAGAAAACACGGCGCTCCACATCGCGGCGTCACAGGGACATGATCGGTTCGTCCATCATGTCCTCCTCTATACGAACAGGAATGTCGGGATCATCGTCACTCAGAACTCTGACGGGGACACGCCACTGCACCTGGCGGTGAGAGCGGGCCATCTGGAAGTGGTACAGCATCTGATCCGCTACACGGCGTGGGCAAGGGAAATCGAGGGCAACTTAAAGGTTAGAGATCTCTAAAGGTTATCATCTCACCAGTATGAGCTCTACTTTATTCTCGGTAATCCTTAATGTTATAGGTCTGATCCATCCCTCACTAATTCAACGCCGCGAGACTAGACCTCATTGTTTTTCGCCGTGACTTTTGGTTGTCTTTCCCGGAAACCGAAATAACCAGTACGGTTTCTATAAGAAAAAATAGGGAAATTTTAGGTACATTCTATCGGTAGTAAGGGATGATAACAAAAATTAAATCTATCTATTGATTTGTGAGAATATAATAAAAGGTCAAGCTGCCGCACTTAGCTATTGGATTGGCAACCCAACGGGACGTCGGTTTGTATTTGTCTATAATTAGACACAACACGATATTAAAAGCATAGCCTATTTGAGATGCTAGAAACCGAAAAGTAGAGTAACACGGAGCAAATCAAATCTTTGCTAGCCAGATGCATTGCTTGAGTGATGGCAGTCAAATTTTATTCGGAATAATACTGATATTAGCCTCCTATGTGCAGGAACCACTAATAATGCAAAACAAGAAAGGGAACACCTTGCTGCATGAGGCGGTCATCCATGGCGTGTACCATGTGGCGTTCAACCTGTTGGAACACGCCAAGGATGTAACATGGACTCCTGAAGGAATCATCAAGGATTACGATGAATATGTCATGATGAGTGTACATGATGTGCTCCTCCTCATTAGGAATGGCGACGGGGACACGCCGTTACACCTCGCAGTTAAAGTGGGAAATTTACAATTTGTCGATATGTTGATCAGCAGTGCTCAAGTGATGGAAGCGAAACTTAAGACTACGTACGTAAAGGTACTCCAGTGATATTTGGTTAAATTTAATACACCATTTCGATAAAAAAATTGAGAATCTCTTCAAAAATAACAAATTTTATAAGAAAATTGCCTTTTTAAAGTCAAATTATGGTATTTTATTTTTACAAAACACTCCTGTAAATTGATACTCTCTTTAGATTACACTTACCTTTTGTTATCTCACAATTTGGGAAGGGTGTTTATATAGAATAGCTATTAATTCTAGAGTGGGCCTAGAATAGTCTTCATTCGTGTAGGGAAGTGTTAACATCAACACAGCTAATCCTCCGAGCATGTATAATGGTGTAACGTTAGCTATCTATAAGCATTGCCACATAGGACACGATATAACGTAGAAGAGAGAGAGGGAGCATAGAGAATTGGGCTATCTCTCATGCAGCAGTCGACTGTAACATGAAAAATAAGATACATTATGTCATAGAGGAGCTGTCTATAGAGATATGTAAAAAGATAACTTTTTGTTGCAAATAACGCATAAAAAAATAGAGACAAGAGACACAAATTTTACATGAAAAACCCTTACGGGAAAAAACCACGGACGCTCGAAGGCAAATCACTATAATGTAGAGAGATTACAATGGAGAGCTTCTCTTGGAATGATCTTCCTATGGACTACTGAGATATATTTATAGCATGGGGAATAGAGTCCCACACGGAAAGGAAACAAAATAAGAGTCCTACATGGACACGGATCCGAATTCGGATCACTTTTCAACAATCTTTACCTTGAGCCGAATTCGGATCACTTTTCAACAATTATTCTCCACCTTGAGCCGAATTCCCTCCAGTAGTCGAAGAATATCATGAACTCCTCCAATAAAATCAGCATATACACCTTGAGTGCCGAAAGTTCAAAGGACTAGTGAGTAATACCAACTAAGTCTGAGCAAAGCTCAAACTTAAATGCAGGAACTGGTTTTGTCAACATATCAGCTGGATTATCATGAGTACTTATCTTACTGACTTTAATATCACCTTGAGTAATGACATCTCAAATGTAGTGATATCTTATATCAATGTGTTTTGTTCTCTCATAGAACATTTGATCTTTTGTAAGGCAAATAGCACTCTGACTGTCACAAAAAATTGTAGTGCAAGATGTATTTCCACAAAGCTCAGTAAATAAGCCTCTCAACCAAATAGCTTCTTTGCAAACTTCAGAAATAGCCATATACTCAGGTTCTGTAGTAGAGAAGGCAACGGTAGCTTGCAAACTTGCTTTCCAATTTATGGCATACCCTCCAACAGTGAATACATAACCAGTAAGAGACCTTTTATCCAAATCTCCAGCAAAATCAGAATCCACATAACCAACGAGTCCATCTCTTGTCCTCCCAAACTGTAAACAAGCATTAGATGTGCCCCGCAGATATCTGAAAATCCATTGAACTGCTTTCCAATGCTCTTTTCCAGGATTAGCCATATATCTACTAACTACACTTAATGATTGAGACAAATCGGGGCGAGAACATACCATGGCATACATAAGCGAACCAACAGCACTTGCATATGGCACTTTAGACATGTATTCCACTTCATCATTAGATTTTGGACATGATGCTGAAGAAAGTTTGAAATATGCAGCTAAGAGAGTACTCATAGGTTTGGCCTCATGCGTATTGAAACGACGAAGAACTTTATCAATATACCCTTTTTGACTGAGATATAATTTACCAAGTTGTCTATCTCTAATGATTTCCATACCAAGAATCTTCTTAGCTGCACCGAGATCTTTCATCTCAAATTCACTGCTTAATTGTGCCTTCAACTTTGAAATTTCAGTCTTGTCTTTTGCAGCAATCAAGATATCATCAACATATATGAGCAAATAAATAGCTGAACCATTAACAATCTTGAAATAAACACGGCTATCATAATTTGATCTTTTAAAATCCTGAGATATCATAAAGGAGTCAAATCTCTTATACCATTGTTTAGGTAACTGCTTCAAAGCATAAAGAGACTTCTTCAATTTACAAGCAAAATTCTCCTTTTCTGGAATGACAAAACCATCCGGTTGCTCCATATAAATGTCTTCTTTTAATTCCCCATGTAAGAATGCAGTTTTCACGTCCATTTGTTCAAGTTCATAATCATCCATAGCCACAATGCTAAGTAAAGTGCGAATAAAACTATGCTTCACAACAGGGGAAAAGACATCTGTGAAATCAATACCTGAAATTTGACTGTATCCTTTAGCAACTAACTTTGCTTTGTACCTAACCTCTTCGGTTGGTGAAACGCCTTCCTTTTTCTTAAAAATCCATTTGCAGCGAATAGGTTTCTTCTCAATTGGCAACTTGACCAACTCCCAAGTGCCATTCTTGTCAAGAGATTCTATCTCATCATGCCTGGCAGCCATCCATCTTTCTAAATCACTAGAAGAGATAGCTTCTGAATAAGATGAAGGTTCTGCAGTACCTTCAATTTCTTCTGCCATATTTAGACAATAAGCCACAAAGTTGGATTCTTCAATGAATCTCTTAGGAGGCTGAATGTTCCTCCTTTCTCTATTAGCCGCAATGGAACGTTGTGTTGGTGGCGCAACAATAGGAACTTCTGGAGTATTTTCCTTGTTGATTTCCGGTGTAAATCCTGAATCAATAATATGCTCCACTTGCATGCTTGATTGCTTCTCAACGGGAACATCAATAGATGGTTTATCATGCAACATAGCAGACTCATCAAAAGTAACATCTCTACTAATAACCACCTTTTTAGTTTCAGGATTCCACAACTTATATCCTTTCACACCAGTTTTATAGCCAAGGAAAATACATTTAACTGCTCTAGGTTCTAATTTACCATTATTGACACGAGCATAAGCAGGACAGCCAAATATTCTCAAATTTGAATAATCTGCTGGAGAGCCAGACCATACCTCAATTGGAGTCTTCTTATCAATAGCCAAATTTGGTGACCAATTAATCAAATAACAAGCAGTGCAAGCGGCTTCAACCCAATAACTCTTAGATAATCCAGAGTTTGATAACATGCAACGTACCTTCTCCATGATGGTTCTGTTCATGCGTTCGACCACATCGTTTTGTTGAGGAGTATCTGGAACGATGTAGTGTCTCACAATACCTTCTGACTTGCATAAAGCTTTAAATTCTCCTGAACAAAACTCCAAACCATTATCAGTACGAAGCTTCTTGACATGCTTACCAGTTTGTCTCTCGATCATAGTCTTTCACTTTTTAAATGTGCTGAATACTTCCAATTTCTGCTTGATAAAGTATGCCTAAACTTTTCTTGAATAATCATCAATAATGGTCAACATGTAGCTTGCACCTCCAAGTGATGGAACACGGGATTCTCCCCACAAATCGGAGTGAATATAATCCAATATGCCTTTTGTAGAGTGAGTCGCAGTGCTGAATTTCACCCTCTTTTGCTTGCCGAAGACACAATATTCACAAAACTTCAACTTATCGATATTTTTACCATCAAGAAATCCTCTTTTGTATAATTCCGTCATCTCAGCTTGGCTCATATGCCCTAGACGCATATGCCAAAAATTAGTAGCATCAGAATTAAATGATTTATTTGAGACAACAACAACATTACCTGAAATAGTAGTGCCTTGTAGATGATATAAGTTGGCAGTTTTTATATCACCTTTCATCACAACAAGAGAGCCTTTGGTAACCTTCAGAACTCCACCTCCACCAGAATAATTGTACCATTTAGCATCAAGAGTACTCAATGAGATAAAATTTCTCTTTAGATCTGGAATATGACGAACATCTGACAAAGTCCTGATGGTGCCATCAAACACCTTGATCTGGATAGAACTAATGCCTGCAACCTTGCATGGTGTATTATCACCCATCAAGACAGATCCACTTGGCGTAGCTTCATAGGTAATGAACCACTTACGGTTCGGGCTCATGTGGAAAGTGCAGGCTGAATCAAGAATCCATTCATCGTCGGTTTTGCAATTACCGGCAAAGACAACGAGAACATCTCCATCAGAACCTTCTTTAGTGACAACGGTGGCTCTAGCTTCATCCTCTTGTTGATCCTTCTTGAAATTATTATTTCTCTTCTCCTTGTTTTGCAACTTCCAGCACTCGGATATGTCATGTCCATCTTTCTTGCAATACCTGCATGACTTCCTGTTCCTGGATTTAGATCTACCTCTGAATTTGCTTTTGCTTCTGCCTCTTGAATTGTCGTATGAACTCTTCTCATATTGCCTGCCGCGAACAGACAAACCTTCTGCATACGTACTTGAACTCCTACCGAGAACCATAAGTTTCATCTTTTCTTTAGCATGTAGGGCTTCATAAACTTCGCTGAGAGTAAGAGTATCTCGACTATATAGAATAGTATCTCTAAAAGTAGAGTACGAACTAGGCAGAGAGCATAGCAAAATAAGACCCAAATCTTCTTCATCATATTTTACCTCCATAGACCTAAGATCAGAAACAACTTCCTTGAAAGTTGTTAGGTGGTTCAACAATGAGGCTCCCTCCGCCATCTTGTGTGAATAAAGCTTCTGCTTCAAATGCATCTTACTAGTCAGATCTTTGGTCATGCAAATCTGCTCCAGTTTTAGCCATAATGCGGCGACGGATGTCTCCTTCATAACCTTCTGTAAAATATTATTTGATAGATGAAGATAAATTTGAGATAAGACCTTACGATCTTTACGTTGCTTCTCATCAGCGGACAGTGTCGCTGGCATCTTGTCGATCCCCAAAAGAGCATCATCCAAATCAAGTTATGATAAAACAGCCTGCATCTTGACTTGCCATAGAGAAAATCTCGTGTCGCGATCCAGCAGCGGAAGGTCATATTTCAGAGTCGCTATGCGGAAGAAGACAAAAAATTTGCTAGTATGAAACCTGTCTTGTTGCAAGACTAAAGAAAAAATCAAGATTTATAGCACCTTGGTTTTTCTCTTAAAAATAACCACAGAAGATCCTGGTTGGAAAAGTCTTCACATGATGTTGTTGCTTTTGGTGATTCTTCCTTCTCTCTCCTAGTGCTTTTAATTTTGCATGCATGCAACAGAGCCCTTCTTTTCCTTTGCTTTAGACTTTTCCTTGCGTGTGGGCTTCTGGTTTGTAGAGAACGGGCACAAGGATCCAGGTGAGGAGACTAGGCGCTGCTGCTTTATTGCGTAGACTTGCTCTCTGTGCAATGCTGGCTCTCCTGCCATGTTTTTTTTCTCTGTCACACGAGACGCCTCTGCTGCTATCGCTTCGTGACAACGCCTTGCGCAGACCGTGGATGAAGACGAGCTTCTTTTCTGTCGCCCTTCTGCTGCCTGTTCCGATACGTTGCTTTATCATGTGGTTGGATGACTCCAACTCCGAGGCGAAGAAGAACTCAGGCTACCGCTCAGATTCGACGAGAACTGATTTTTTTCTTGAGCACTAAAACTCATGCGCTCTGATACCACTTGTTGCAAATAACGCACAAAAAATAGAGACAAGAGACACAAATTTTACGTGGAAAACCCTTACGGGAAAAAACCACGGGCGCTCGAAGGCAAATCACTATAATGTGGAGAGATTACAATGGAGAGTTTCTCTTAGGATGATCTTCCTATGGACTACTAGGGTATATTTATAGCATAGGGAATAGAGTCCTACATGGAAAGGAAACATAATAAGAGTCTTACATGGACACAGATCCGAATTCGAATCACTTTTCAACACTTTTTATAGTAGCTATCTTTAGTGTTATCTATAAATGATATAGAGAGATAATATAGATAGTAGTTGTCTATACCAATATTGTACATACCCTTAGTTGAGATATGAATCGAGCTGAACCGGGTAGAATACACCTGTATGTTACAGTTAAATGCGGTGTCTCGGGCAATCTGCACCTGGATAGACTATATAACATCATCAAAACATGTACAACATAAAGCATTTCCATTTAAAAATATAGGTATGAATTTGGTTTGACACTGGGAAAACAATTTCAGTTTTCATAATTTAATCATCATTGAACCAGTCGCACCCCCTACAATTACGCAATTTGTCGTTTCTAATAATTCGGTCTTAGTAAGCATAAGGCTTACATTTTGAATTGTCACTATAACAAACCTTTTTGGCCAACATTAGTATCATCACATATATGGACCCTTCATGGCGATTTTTTTGGCACTATCACAA
The DNA here is from genome assembly GCA_036346265.1 of Melocanna baccifera. Taxonomy (NCBI): domain Eukaryota; kingdom Viridiplantae; phylum Streptophyta; class Magnoliopsida; order Poales; family Poaceae; genus Melocanna; species Melocanna baccifera. The sequence goes on from CM070700.1 coordinate 2,592,921, forward strand.
AGCTCAGTTGGCAACATAGCTCTATGATGATTTGTCTAAAATCGTCCTCATCAATGTCACATAGGAAGATCGTAGGCACCCACATTTAAAACATTTAGTTATCCTTACTACAACGGTGATTTAGCTAACTTACATTACAATTTTATTTTTGCGAAACTGTTGCCACGTTGGTTTAGTCAAAATTACGACGCATCTTTCTTTCTTTTTCATGCCACGTTGGTTTTGTATGATCAAATTGAGCTTTCTGAATAATGTACGTATTACTTGTCTGCAGGGGCCTATAATTATGGCAAACAGAAAGAGGAACACCCCATTGCACGAGGCAGTGTTACGCCGACTGTCAGACATTGCGCTAAAGCTGTTAGAGGCCAACCCGACATGCATCAACACGTTGAACGCGACAGGGCAATCACCGCTCTACATTGCTGCTAATTACGGTCTTACCCATGTCGTCAAGAAGATCGCCGACCAGGGGTTGTCAGTGGCCTCTATCTCCACTCACGGCACTGCTCTGCACCAATGCGTGTTGGGTGATAACATCCGTAAGCGCAGCGCCCCATGTTTATAAATATCTATTGATTCTCAATTAACCTCACTATTTTCCCTAAAAAATTAAAACCACTTATTCATGGAAAATTGGCATTTCCCCCGTACATGCCACATCACACATCAGTATGCAGCAAATAGTCATAGAGGTACAGAAAACCCCAAGATGTGGCACAAGTTACACACCCTCCTGTTTTTTGTCTTTTGTTTTTTGGCATTAGCCCACTCACACACCTTCCTGTTTGGCATGCCCTCCCACAATTTTCTTTCTACTTACAATGGCAAATAACAACCGAAGTTAAACCCAACAATCGTTGGCTTAGCACCCTCATATCCGATCCCTTGTCGGCCACATCCTTTCTTTAATTAGTGGATTTGGCACAAGTTACCCATTTGTTGTTTAACACGTCACCCAGAATTTGGAAGATTAACTATTCACAGAAATGGATTACTTGCAGAAAAAAATTCATCATCATGAAGGCCAAATCTCAGTCCAATTTCATTAGTATTGATGATGTAATAACCATAGGAGTACTTAAAATGGTCAAAACTTGTAAGACGGTAAATACCAGAAAAATAATATATAGTTTATTTTCACTAAACCACTAGTACTTGTTTTAATTGGGAGCATGGGAGCTGGGCAGTTGGGGATTGTAATTTTATTTTCACTAAACCACTATTACTTGTTTTTTGTTTTTATTTATCATTTGCTTGTGGGAATTGGCTCCCTAATACCGCCGGAGGATGTACCATGGGAAATGTCATTGAAGAGGGGAAAAACAGTTATAAATGGCACAGAAAATTGCGAAACAACACTGTATATATCATTGTTGATACGGAACCAAAACCAAAACAATTTGCAAGATTGCAGTAGGTACCTCTGAATTTACACTATATATAGTGTGGTAAATTGTTGCTGTAATATGTCAGAAAAAACCTTTTTCTTTGCCTATAAAAGTTCTAAAAATGTCTGAACAAAATATCGCACTGGGAATGTGATTTTCTTCAAACGTCCATAATTTTATATTCATAAATGATCGAATGTTTGAGGAACAAGACATAAACCTGACAAAACAGAAAATAAATGAAAATAGTTTGTGCTCGTGTGCACAGACTATCACAGTTTAATCATAAAATTTTGCACATTTATATGGCATTTTACCTACTTGTTAACTTTGGTAGAGCTTGGGGAACAACCTCTTGATGGGATGGTGGTTGGTGGAGTCGTGGGTATACGATACCATCCAGCAAGATTCAAATCCTAGTACTTATTTTTATGCATATGCAAGTGTGTTTTCAGTAAAACCTTTATGAGGTAACAGATTTATCCCTACCCTCTAGCTTTCCAAGCATGTGCTAAGAGGATATGTTGTATGTAATGCGATGTAAGCATATACTCAATTTAAATTCTAGTATGAACAAATACAAAGGCATGATATAATAGACATGCACATGACTTAACTAAACATAAGTATATGAATCTTTTAAGCCATAGCATATTCTCAAAACATATATAAGCACGTATACAAGTAACCAAGATAGATCATGCCAACGAAAGATCAAAGACATTATGCGTATAACATGTATGACCAAGTTCTCCATGTTAATACAATTTGAATGTAGTTATTGCTCTCAAAAGGCTACTTGGACAAGAAATACACTTGGCCGTCTCTGCCGTGACAAATTTAATCACAATTATATATGAACACTTATAGACTAAATCTTGAGCTAGAACTAAATTTTGCTATGAAAGAAGCTAGCAGATCATGTAAATAATTTGCAGAACAACATAAAGTTTGCAATAATCAATCTAACATTCAATTAACATGAATAACATTGATTATAGCAGGACAATATGGTTCGGCATTCACTTTAAAGTGACTGTAAGTAATCACAACAACAGAACATAGACTGTGCAGTGAGCTTCAAACAAATTAACAACAGTTTTCAATTATCTAAGCAAAATTAATAGCAAACCTTCTGTATAGCTCAAGATTAGTCTAGCTAATGATCATATATAATTTAATTTTGAGCCATTTCATCACTGAGCAATTTAGCAACCTTTCCAACAATAGCAATTCACTGAAACCAACTATGAATTGCAAAGAGAGTGTAGCCGAAAGATTCACAGTGGTGTGATAATCTAAATCACCAAGAAGAACCGATCAGTGGCAAAGCACGCACGTGCGTTGTTCCAGAAAACCAAACACCCTGCTGTGGTAGCAAGAGCAAAGGCAATCAGAGATATGATGCCGCACTTCTTCCTCAGAGCTTTTCAGTACTTACTTTATTATTAGGTAATCTTTTAGGAACATGTTTAGCTACATCGATCATGTGCTGTCTACTATTTTCCATCACATAGTTGGACACCCAAGGTGTATTTATGACATATTTCTAATCAGGGGCGCTGGAGATCTTGCTGAACGAGTATGTGGAGCTGCTGGAGTTGACAGACTCATCAGGGAACAACGCCCTGCATTACGCGGCGCGGACAAATAATGCACACATGGTATCCATATTGCTCAACAAGAAGTCCACTCTGGCCTACGAGCAGAACAATGAGCAGCGTACACCGCTCCACGTGGCCGCTATGTATGGCTCGACGGAGGCTGGCAAAGAGCTCTTGAAGCAGTTCCCTGATGTCATTGAGACGGTGGATAACATGGGGAGAAACGCCATCCACATCGCCACCATCAACGGCAAGGTGAACATGCTCGAGCTGCTTCTCGAGTATGTGCTGCCAGAGGAGATCGTGAACCGACAGGATAGGGATGGCAACACACCGCTGCATCTTGCCGGCAAGCTCCACCTGAAGCAACCAACGTCATTTCTACTCCAAGAACGGAGGGTCAACCCGTACGTGCTTAACCATGATGGACGTACTGCATGGACCTACCAGGTAACAAATACCATTGAGTAAACCCTACAAAACATCATAACATCAATTACCAACTTTTGCAAAACTTTTGATAAACTCGTGGACCGTTTTGATGTAATGTTGACAACATTTAAAAAAAAACGTATGCAATTTTTCAAAGCCTTGTTGGTGAATCCAAAATCGATAAATGAAAAGTGCACAAACATGTACAAAATCTTTTTTCAAAACATAAAAAAGAACCTTTTGTAACATATGGCTAGAACACGTAGCATTTAAATCTTGCGTATTTTGTTGATACTGGAGTTTTTTTTTATAGATGAATAATAGATATCCTTTTGCAACATTTCTATTAATATATGCAATAGCTTATATTAACTACTGTAACTTTTTTTGATCATATTTGGAACAACGTATGGAAATATTTTTGAAAAAAATCTTGGAACAAAATAAAGTATTTATTGCAACATTTTTGAGATAACATTTGCAACAACATAAACTATATATTGCAACATATTAAATATTACTTGAAACAAATTAAAGTAACTCTGGGAACATCTTGAGATAACAATATATAGCTGGCCAGCTAGCCCCAAAAATATATATCTCTGTTGGCAGCCTAAGGCCCGAAGACTTATTTAGTATTGGAATGACTTTTTAAAAGCATTTTTGTTATTCTATTTCCACCGAGTAGATAGCACCACAAAGCAACACACGAAAGTAGCCATGGCAACATCTCGATATAACACTTTCAACAATATAGAGCTGTGGCCAGCTAACCCCAAAAAACTATCTTTTTTGTTGGCATAGTAGCTTCAGCTGCCTAAGGCCCGAAGGCCTATTTGGTATTGTGATGACCTTTTAAAAGCACTTTTGTTATTCTATTTCCACTTAGTAGCATAGCACCACAAAGCACAACCATGACAAATTGGCATAAGGATCCATTTGGCATTACGGTGGATTATGATAATCTCATCTGGTTGACCTCTTTTAAATATTTGGTATTTGGCTACTTTTCTCTTAATCAAGTTGTGAAAAATGTATTATTGCATTTCAAAACATATGAGATGAAATGTGAGAGGTGTAACACCCTGGCCTCTGAAAAACCTAAGAATTTCACCTACAACTACTACCACTACCAATTTAAATCATTAACTACACATCTACACCTTGCCAACCACTAAGCACCAAGGATAATTGTTGTGGCTACAGACCAAACAGAGAGAGAGGGGTATGGTAGTGGAGAGTTAGGTGAGCAAATATCCTCGTGGTCTTTCCCAAGGGCTCTGCATGACATATATATGTGCTCCCTCGTAAGGAGCGTCTTTACAAGCGTAGCCTTACATCGAACCTCCGACCGAGGGTAACTATGTCTTTGGCACACGGTTTATAACCTTCTCAACAGGCTAGCTGGGTTTAGGTGGGGGCCACCCCTACAACAGGAGCTTCTCATGGTGAAGGTCTTCACAGGCTGAAGCCATGTTGCCGAGCCCTTTGGTCCTCTCCGTCCTTGCGGCCTGTGACGTTGTGTGATTGTGGGCGAAGCGGAGTCGAAGCCGGGGGTCCGCAGCGGAGCCACTGTTGAAGTCTTGCACTAGGCGGTCGTTGATTGTGCCGCGGAGGCGAAGACCTCGTCGATGCGGGAGAAGTGGGCATGCGTTGGAGGTTGGGGAGTCTCATGCGCGTGAGCGACCGCGTCGGTCTGACTCCCGCTGGATGGATGCGGGTGATCGGCCGCGACGGTTGAGCCTCCGTCGGTTGCGTTTCCCGAGAGCGGCTATATATGCGGCCGTAGCGGCGTGACGAAGGACTGCTGGGGCGGCTTGTCTCAAGAATATACCTCTTCCGTTCACGAGCATGCGACAGGGCTGGCGTCAGCCAAGGTGCTCTTGTGCATGCTTGTGGACTGAAGAAGGTATATTCTTGAGTTGAAAGGAAGGTTCGCGCCCCGCGCTGATGAAGAAGTATCGGGCCTTGTGTCGGAGATATCCTCCGAGCCTGGTGCGTGCCAAGGCATTACGCCCCGAGGTGACGGTGGCTGGGGCGCTGTGTGCGGTCGGACGACCGCGAGTGTGCGCGCCTTTCTGGCAACTGGCTTCGCACCGGTCGATGCGGACTCCCGCCGGCTTACCAGCTGCGCCAGTGTTCTCTGCAACCTAGCATCCATGAAAAGCCATGGGACACATTAGGGTACAAAAACGGTTGTGATAAGAGTGAAGAGGTATGATGTGCAGGAAGCGCCGGGTTGTCCCGAGGGGGCGAAGGTCTCGTCGAGGGCGGAGCCGAAGTCGTTCCGCTGAGGCGAAGGCTTCGCGGAAGGCAGAGCTGGGGTCCCTTGGCGGAGTCGTATCTGGCCTGCGGGGGGTGAAAACCTCATTGACGTGGCCATGTGTGCAGGTGCATCAAGCGGGGACGTCACCCGCGCATGAGCGGCCATGCCACTTCGGTTTCCGCCTGTTGCGCCTCTCTGCGTGTGGGCGACCGCGTCGCTTCGACTTCCGCTGATTGCGCTTCTCCACGCGTGGACGATGCTTCGACTTCCGCCGATTGCGCTTCTCCACGCGTAGACGATGCTTCGACTTCTGCCGATTGCGCTTCTCCACGCATGGGCGATGCTTCGACTCCCGCCGATTGCGCTTCTCCACGCGGGGGATAGCTGTATATATACATACCCGAAGGGCCGTAGCGTCTCCCGGGCGTAGCTGAGATGGTCCTTGATTTCGAAAATATGCATTCTTCAGTTCATGAACATGCAGAGGAACATTTCCGTGTTGATGAACTGAGGGAGGTCTATTCTCGAGCGCAATATTCCGACGACCACCGGCCGCCACACGCTTCGCGAGGGAGGGAGGCCGTTGCGCTGCAAGCGGTTGAGCTCTGCTTTGCACCGCATACAAGTGCGCTGGCAGCACGATGATCCAGCTGACTGGCGCGTCTTGGGCGCGCAGCGCTGGCTGGCTCTGTGTTGATGGGCGCAGAGTCTGCTGAACGGACTGCTCCGCGAGCGCTCCCCGAAGTGGGGGGGCGTCTCCTGGTGCACCCCTCCAGCTCGCGGGTGCGTGTCGTCGTTGGGGCAGACCTGGGACTGCCTTGCGAAGGCGAAGATGCCGCCGAAGGCGGAGCCAGGTTGTTTTGCATAGGTTCCCGAGCAGACACGTGGCGGGGCGCTATTGGCACGCCGTGCGCTGTCAGGCCCCTTGGCGCGACCGCCGCTTGACCGGGCGCGGCGCGCACGGGTAGGTGTGCCACTATGGTGACGATCGTGGGAAGGTGGGCGGTTCGCCTCCCAGCAGTTATGCTCATCGCTGGCATGGGAGATATAGGGGTTTTAAATACCCCTTGCATTACACCACTTGTACTTTCAGCGTCTTGCTTTCTAGCTCCCGGTCGCACGCCCCAATCTCTTGTCTTCCTTACTTCCTCCTACGTCGCGGGGCTCTGGGAGGACGATGGCACACGACGGAGCGCGCGCACAGTCGGACGATGACAGCGCCATCTTCCGGCGGTCGTCGCCGCTCGAGGTGGGGTACACGCTCGAGGGGCACGGCTCTGCGCATGCGGACGAATGGTGGATGGCGGCGGGGAAAGTAGGGGCGCCGAAGGAGCTCTGCGCGCGTCGGAGGAGGCGCATTCCGCCAAGGACGACCGCCTGCGGCTCCTGGAAGCGGAACGCGCGGGGGCCGTCTCATATGGCGTGGAGCTTGTGGCATCGACTCGGCAGGCAGCAGTGGAGGAGCGGGACGGCCTACTGCAGCAGGTTGCCGTACTGGAGGAAGAGAACGGTCGCCTTACTGCGTTCTGAGGGAGCGGGATGAGGCTCTGGGTGCCACCTCGGCGACAGCATGGGAGGCTATGCTGGCCCTAGAGGGTACCCTTGAAAACCTCGTTGCCGAGGTGCCGCCCCGCTCCTTCGGACCCGAAGAGCTTTCACGGACACTTCGACGGATTGGGGAAACAGCCGGTCTTGCTCAGGCCACCACGACGTCCTTTGATAACCACTGCTCCTACGTGACTGCATGCCTGGCGTGTGCTCTTCTGCAACACCAGGGCTGTCGTCATGTCGATGAATTGGGCGATCCGCAGCTGGAGATGCCTGCTGGGGCCGGGGTGATGTCTGGTGCCATGCGCGCCGTTCGGTTTTTTCACGAACAGATCTGGGAGTACATTGAGGAGGCCACGGCGAGGGTGGAGCTGCGACGGAACATGTACGGCGAAGGGAACCTTGGCGAATGGCTGGATGAAGTTACCCGGCGCAGCGATGACGGGGCCGACGGCTCGAAGCAGGTGTGACTCTGGGTTCTTGTGCGCCAGTGTTGTATATACTCCATGCTGTGAATGAAGTGAAAATTGCTTCCCTTCTTTGATTCATCGTGCCACTTTATTCCGCAGCCGCCCGGGGGATCTGCTTGATTCGACGCCGTGACCGTCGCCATTTACGACGCTGGTGGCGGGTCGAAGACTCGCTGAACTTCTGGGCAAATCGACCCTCGGCGGGTGAGGCTTCGGCGCGGAAGGTCGTCCAGGCGAAGCCGTACGAGTAGTGTTGGTCTGGCGGGTTTTGTAAGCACTTTGCAGCAGTATGGTAGATAAGCCAGAACGTTCGTCCCCGCCGTCGTGTTTGGGTGCGTCCATTTGGTGCCTTGTGAGATATGTTAGCTAGTTGGGGCAGACGCTTGGGGTAGGCACGGAGCTGGCGCCTAGTCAAAGTAGACGCACGAGCGCTCCGTCCCCTACCCTCCGAAGTGGTGGCAGCGAGCCGCGCGCCTGGTCGGCGTAGACGCGCGAGCGCTCCGCCCCTACCCTCGGTGGTGGCGCCGAGCCGGCGTCTAGTCGGTAAACACGCGAGCGCTCCGCCCTCTTCACAAGGCGGGATGAGGATAGGATAAGCTTGGGGGGACAAGGACCTAGCCCCGTAGGTCCTGTCTCCAGCGATCAATGGGGGACCTCAATGGGGGACCTCATGGGCGCCACTGCTTCGCTGCATTCCAGACACTTGATGGGACAAATGAGGCGAGATCAACGGAGGTCCGTACATGGCGCTGTACGGCTGCGAAGGAGGTGTCCCTTGCCCCTCGTCCGTTGCTTCGGGCCCCGCAGGATAGGGGGACGCGTGGAGTGTAGCTGGTGGGGCCCTGTAACTAGAGTGGGGCAACACTATTGCACAACGTGCCCCTGGGTAGGCGATGGGACTTACGAGGCGTAATGCCCGCGATCTTGCTTCCGGGGCTCTTTAAAAAGGGGGCGAGTGGTTAAGTGGAACGACACTCGCCTTCCCAGACATCGCACCCCCACAACTTCTCCTGTCGAAATTGCCGTTCCCAGTGTGCCCCAGCTTCGCGAAGTAGTGTCGAGAGCTCCGGAGCGTGACTGATGCCACTTGGGCGATCGCGGGGTTGGGCGGGAGCCCATGTGGGGGAATGCGACGCCGCGATGCATTTTCCCCTGCGCCCCGTGCGTCGAAGAGCCACGACTAGTGCGGGGTGGTGGGCAATTCACTTGTACTTCATCAAGGTCGCTCCTAGCTTTGGGAGTAGACTTCTATGTCATGCCAGCGAGGCCGCCTCGCGTCGTGCTGCCCTGTACAGGCGCCTGTCCTCTCCCCCAGTCTTCTCCCCTAGCCGGTGGACGCTTGGGATGATGAGGGGTCTTGCGCTTGCGGTGCTACAGGGAGCCGCGCTGCTCCAAGGACAGGATCTGACTTCTCCAGCTCGGAGCGGCCCGCCCTAGGGGGGCCTTGGGCGCTCTCCATCTTGTGCCGCCTTATTGGGGCGATGTTGCGTCCCGAGCTCGAATGTCAATGGGCGTTCGCTGGGGCACCTTCCTGCGCCGGGAGACCGCGTCCGTGTGGGCGCCTTCGCCGAGCGTGTTTGGTTTCTCGGCTCTTCTGCAGAGGCGCAGGCCGTTAAGCTCGTGCACCTCGCCCCTATACTCGCGGCCGCCCGTCTATGCGGTGCCCGCGGTTTGCTGGAAGCGCGAGGAGCCTCTGGCGCCCGTGCGCTGTTGGATGCGGACTCCGGCGAGTGCGTGGGAATATCGTCCACGTCTTATTTATACTCCGAAGAGTACACGTGGTGTTAACACCAGCGCGTGCACGGGACATCCACGTCTTGTTTAGACTCAATAGAGTGCGCAAGGAAAACATCCGTGTCTTTGTTTGTACTCCGGAGAATGCATGGGACTATCAACCACGGTTTACTCAAGCTCCGGAGGGTGTGCCAATCGCGCGTGCGGGTCGCCCGCGTCTTGTTTAGACTCAGTAGAGTGCGCAGGGAAAGCATCCACGTCTTTATTTGTACTCCGAAGAATGCGTGGGACTATCAACCACGGCTTACTTAGGCTCCGAAGGGTACGCCCTCGCGCGCGCGGGACATCCGCGTCTTGTTTATACTCAGTAGAGTGCGCAGGGAAAACATCCGCGTCTTATTTATACTCCGTAGAGTGCGCGCGGAGGCGGACCTCGACGCTACGTCTTATTTATACTCCGTAGAGTGCGTGCGGAGGCGGACCTCGACGCTACGTCTTATTTATACTCCGTAGAGTGCGTGCGGAGGCGGACCTCAACGCTACGTCTTATTTATACTCCGTAGAGTGCGTGTGGAAGCGGACCTCCGTGGAGTGTGTGTGCGGAAGTGAGTCTCCGCGCAGTGCGTGTGCGGGGGTGAGTCTCCGTGCGGTGCGTGTGCGGAGGTGAGTCCCCGTGCGGTGCGTGTGCGGAGGTGAGTCTCCGTGCGGTACGTGGGAACATCGACCACGTCTTTATACTTCGGAGAGTACGCGTGGTAGTAACACCGACGCGTGCGCGGGATTCCGCGTCTTGTTTATACTCAGTAGAGTGTGTGCGGAGGCAAGCCTCCGCACGTTTTTGGTGGGGGGCATGAATATCTCCGCAAACGGCGAACTTTATTAAATTCCCGTTTGCGCGGGTGAGCGAGTACAAAAGATCATGGACTAACCATTGGACTCGTTGTCGTGCTGGTGAGATGCGAAGCCTCTGGTGCTTGGGCTGCCGTAGGGCGTGTACGGGCACGCCTGAGCTAAGGGCCTTACTGGGCTCCCCGGTATGGGCTTCAGGTTCCATGCTCCAGGTGCCGGGCCATGTGCTGGTCGCCGAGGACGGTGATGATACCTCATGGGCCTGAAAGCTTCACACATAGGAAGCCATGGTGTGGTACTGCCTCAAAGGAGTTGAGGGTCGGTCTCCCCAAAATGGTGTTGTAGGGGTACTGGATATCGACGACATCAAAGGTGGCGTCCCGGCTCGCCACGTTGTCATCCTGGCCGAAGGAGACCTGTTAACATATTTGGCCCAGGCCAATAGCGGCTGACCTCCGAAGCCTTGCAGCGGAATTCTTGAGGGGTCCAGGCGACTTCGAGGGATCGCCATCTGGTCGAAGGCCTGTGCGAACAAAACGTTCGCGGAGCTGCCCCCATCGACCAGGACACGCCGGATGTCGCACCCGGCAACTGTGACCTGGATGACTAGGGGATCCTGATGGGGAACTCCACGCCTTCGACGTCGGCAGGCGTGAAGGTGATCGCATGTTGCGCCCAATCTGGCGGTGCGTGAGCTGGGTACGCCGCCACGTGGTATAGCCTCCGCACGTAGGCCTTGCGCTGTCGCTCCGAGGCGAACTCCAAGGAGGAGCCTCCGGAGATTACGTTGATGACCCTACGCGGAGCACCCTCAAGGGCATGGATCCGCAAGGGGCTCTCCTGGGGCTGTTGCACCTGGGCTTGCATCCGCCGGAGGCCCTCCTGAGATTGCGGCTCCTGATCCCGAATCCTTAGGGGGCCGTCCAGTGGCTACTGAACGTGCGCCACGACGGGTGGGCGTGCCTCGAGATCCCTGTCTCTGGCGACGCTTTGCCGAAGTGCCACGATGGTGGTGCAGGCGCGGGTGTCATGATTGCCTTGGCCGTGCTCCTCGCACCACTGTGGGCGGTGTTGGTCGCCATACTCCGCGTGGGCTCAACCGTCGCGGCTCCGGCCTCGGCCTCGCCCCCGACCTTGTCGAGCCCTAGCCCCGCGGCTGGTAGGGGGATTGTCTTCCGAGCCGCCCTCGACGTCAAAGACGTAACGGGCTCGCCGAGATGTCTGACGGCCGCGCTGAGGCTTGTCAGCCAGCGCTTCCTTGTGTTGGGAGGCGTCTTTTGACGACTCCTGCCTACGCTTGCTCCGCGAGGAACTTGCTTTCAACGGGTCGGCGCTTTTCGCGACACCGTCCACTGGATTGGTATCGGCCTCGTTGTCCTGGCGCCGCCTCGCGTCTTCTTCCGCCCGGGCGTACTCCATCTTGTCGAAGAGCTTCGCCACTGTCTTGATTGGTTTCCGCGCGTTGTACTCGGCTAGCGGCCCCCAGCGGAGACCCTGTACCGCTGCGTTGATGATTGTTGTCTCATTGACATCTTTAACCTTGCAGCGGACCTTCGTGAAGCGTTTGAAGTACTCACGGAGCCTTTCCGATGGTTTTTGCTTGATTGCGAAGAGCTGATCCGCGTCGACACGCTCAATGTAGTTTCCCTGGAAGTTGTTGTAGAGGCGGTCGCGAATCTGCTCCCATGCGTATATGGAGTTCGGCTCTATGGTGAATAACCATGAGAGCGCCACTCCCTGCAACACGAGCGGGAGCCCCTTCGCCTTGGTGGTGTCGTCTCCGCCTGCCGCCTTGATGGCGGTCTCGTACACGCGCACGAACTCTCGGGGATCCGTGTCGCCCTTGTACGATGTGACAGAGCTGGGGAATTTAAAGTCCTCTGGCCACGCTGCCTGTTGTAGGCCCGCCAATAGCGGGGATTCCGGGTCCACACGCCGTGCGGCGCGGGCCGAGGTGAGGGCGCCACGGTATGCGCCCTCTCGCACGGGCTCCGACGCGATCACCAGCGGGGTCGGCTGACTCCGAGCCTCTTGCATTCTCCGCACGGCCCCTCGGAGATCCGCCAACTCCTGTTGGAGCGTGCTGAGGGCTGCCAGCAGGGTGTTCTCCACTGTGGGCGTAGATGGGGCCACGGGCGCGCCCGGTTGCGCGGTCAAGGTAGTCGCAACCACCGCTTCTGCCCTTGGGTTGCTCATCACGTCCGTGCGGTGGACTTCAGCGCCGATGGTGGGGCCCGTGTCGCCGGCGGGGCCGCTTGGCACTTCCGCACCGAGTGCAGGACGGTGGTCGCGCCTCGGCGATCGTCGAGGCTATCGCTCCCTAGCACCCGGCCGGTATCGTCGAGGTTGACCGTCGCACCGATGGCGGGGTGGGGTGTGACGCGCAGGGTGGGGCCGATCGTCACGTCGGTGGCGGCGGGGTTGATGGCGTTGGTGGTGGCGCGGTCGATGGTCGCGCGATGAGTGTCGTCATTTTCGCCCCCGACCACCGATGTCGAAGCTCTGGTGTTGACGCGGGGCCTCGCCACGACCCCCTCCTTCTTCTTCGCCGCCGATGATGAAGCTTTCTTCGGTGCCATCCTTCTTCTTACGGTCTTGAGGCTTGCTTCTGTCGTCCCCACGGACGGCGCCAACTGTTGTGGCTACAGACCAAACAAAGAGAGATGGGTATGGTAGTGGAGAGTTAGGTGAGCAAATGTCCTCTTGGTCTTTCCCAAGGGCTCTGCATGACATATATATGTGCTCCCTCGTAAGGAGCGTCTTTACAAGCATAGCCTTACATCGAACCTCCGACCGAGGACAACTATGTTCTTGGCACACGGTTTATAACCTTCTCAACAGGCTAGCTGGGTTTAGGTGGGGGCCACCCCTACAACAATAATCATCATAATAATCTTAAATGTAAATTTAAGCAACATGATAAATACTAAATTGAGCTAAAAAATAAACCAAATAATCACTAAGCTAAATAAATTGATAATCTAAACCAAGGAACAATTATTTAGCAACATTAAGAACTAAGAGGAACTAAGGAAACCATAAATGATCCAATTATTACAATGAGAGCTACTAAAATTATTCATGTCCGTAAGTGATGAATTGCCAAGTGAAGTGAAGAGATACAAAAGTGCTATAATTAATGTCCTACATACACGCATACATGTTGTCTTCATCGTTCACCTAAAAACAACAAATAAGCAAAAGTGAGTCCATGACTCAGTAAGTACAAAGTAGAACAATAAATGATTCCACATTATTTTAATAATTTAAATCTATTTACCATTAACTCAAATTTCACATCTCATTCTCATCAATTCTCATCAACATACCTCAATAGCTCATCTCAATTTGTCTTAATGCAATGTAATGCTTATACTTATATCTCCTCTGTAACTTATACTGGTATAGTAGAGGGCACACCTATCGATGTCATCCTCTACCTTCATCTCGTGGAGGTGCCTACTGAAGTACGCCTTTCCTTTATTCTGTAGAGGTGTCTATCGAAATAGGTCTTTCTTAAGAGCACGCCGGAATAATCATATAAAAAGTTTTACTTATAGCTATTCATTTTCTCATCGTCCTACCTCATAATGCATATGTCATGTCATGAATATCATTTCCCATCATTTTACCACGTATCACAATTATCATCAAATTAATATCGTATTGAACAATGGAATAATCAAAATTATTGCATGATAAAAAAATTCAATAATAGTGAACAGATATTAATCATCATCTATCATTTTACTAAGCACTTGCCTTTCTAATTGTGACGACCGGAATAATATGAAGGTGACAACACACCCGACGCTACTTCTCCTATAGCAATTACTCATCCTTAATACAAGTCACATCAATACAAGACGATAAATAATCGATAACGCTTCTACACGCTCCCTAATTCCATGACTTTTCTCCATTATCGGATAGTTTACTTCACTATCCTAGTACTAAAATTATCATAAGTTTCAATTCTCATATCAAAATATAGAAAACTATACAGTTGTGGAATCTATACAAAATTCCACATGATTTCTTAGTTAACCAAATATTCAAATTAAATCATTTAAACCTTTGTTTTTAACCCAGAAGACATATATGTGATCATCTCCTGGACAGCAGACTTAATAATTTTATATCTTTTATCCTACAGATACAAATATATTGAACTATGGCATTTTCAGAAACTACAGGAAGTTATTTACCACTTTCTATTATTACTAAAATTTTAGTCTGCTATTAAATTATTTAAATTAATAATTTTCCATGATTGTGTCCAGTAACAACCTGGTACTGGACAGCAACCTCCCAAAATTCATAACTCTTATTCTACCTATCTAAAAATTGTACTCTTAGACTTTCTAAAAACCTTAAGAAATTACCTACAATGTTCATATAAACCAAATTCTCAAATTAGATCATTTCTATTTTTAATCTACTAAGTACTACATGCTGCTAGAACAAGCCAAATTTACCAGACAGTGAGATTATAAAATTCATATCTCGCAATCTACTCATCCGATCAATATAAATAAAAATTCTACAAAAAGCTATCGAAATCATCTACAACTTTTTCGTAGATGAAATTCTTATATAATTTCCATATACTACCGTAAAAACAGTACAATAATACAGCAAACCAAACTGATCTACTATTTGACTTTCCCCATAAACTATTGCTAACAAAATAAAGGACATAACCAAATCGTTACCCAAGCAACGAAAGTCAAAGCTTTGATCTAATCCTCACTTTCCTCTTCTCTCTTCTTCTAGACCTTTTCCTGTTGCTGATCTTCCTTTTTCCCCGTTGATCCTCCTTACGTGCTTGCCGCAAGGCCCATGCAGCAGCAACCCATGCATTTTCTGCTCATAACAACACATCAACTAGCAAGGCTCAGAGTAGCATAGCACACACCCGAGGCAGCCATGCAAGTATGTAGTCACATGCACAGCAGTCTATGGCATGCAACAACTAGTCAAGGCTGTATGTACTAATCACTAGGGCTGTAAACGAGCCGAGCTCGAGCCAGCTTGACTTTCTAGACTCGAGCTCGGTAGAAACTCGAGTTGAGCTCCGAGCTCAAGTTGGGATCCGAGCCTAAACCTAGTCTCGAGCTCGGCTCGGTCTAAGCTCGAGTAGACTCGAGCTCGGCTCGGTCTAAGCTCGAGTAAACTCGAGCTCGGCTCGTTGAAGCTCGATAACAATTAAAATAATTTATTGTGCACTAATTTTCAAAAATAAGAAAGATTTGAATTTGAGCTCAACTCAAGTAAACTCGATAATAGTTAAAATAATTCAAATATACACTAATTTTTAACAGTAAGAAAAGCTCGAGCTCGAGTTCGGCTCGGGTAAGCTCGGTAAAAGTTAATATGTATTACTATTTAAACATGAATCGAGACTTGCGAACTATTCGAGCTCGGCTCGGTAAAGCTCGCGAGCTCGAAATCAAGCTTGAGTTCGGCTTATTTAAAGCTCGAGCCGAGCTCGAATCAAGTCTAGAACGAACCGAGCTTTTTTACAGCCTTACTAATCACCCACTTTTATTAGTCACATGTAGAAAGTCTTGAGCCAATGCAACGCCTGCACACGATCGTTTTGGCTTTTAAAAGTTTCAGTTTCTAGCTTTAGCTTTTTTTCACTATCCGCTAACTCAGCTACAGTAAAAAAAGTCAGCTACAGTAAAAAAAAGCCAAAAGCCATCACTAAAACGATCACCCCCGAAGACAGGCGGTTGTTGGCGATGGCATGCATTGATGGGCAGCGGCTGAACGCATTGATGGCATTGATATATTTGGTGGAAGATAAGATACTATTAGGAATTTCTAAACACCTATCTCAAACTCTAATTCTCATCTTTTCACCTCATCAAAGCTCTCCTGAACATCTATTCCCTCTTTTATTTTTTTATTAGACATAGCTATATAATCTTCACGTATCCACAAAGATTTGCCCCAACCCCAAACTAGATAGAATTAACTTAAAGATCTCTACTCGTAGTGGCCTGGATGGTATAGAATGCATGGCTCTACACACAAACTAGATAGAATTAACTTAAAGAGCTCTACACACAAAATGCAATAGTATAGAATGCATGGCACTTCAATGGATGGCTTGAGTTTCTTTTAGTTGCAGAAAGCGAATTTAACAAATAACTCTTATTTAGCAAAATCCTATGACTTAGCAAATTTTACTAAATATGAATAGTATTTAAATGTGCAGTAAGTATATTGCAGACAGTTCCATCCACCGATTACATGGCTCCATCCACCAATGCTATTTTTTGATTACTGGGTTACATCCACCCTAATTAGCCATCGCTGGAGTACATCCCTCTAGGTAAAATCAAAAGTGAAGTACTTCTCTTCACTTATTTTTGTTCCCACCCATTAAAAGATTTTAGTAATAGAACTAACTCGAGAAAGTTCCCATGCCCGCCCTTAATCATGGGCACAGCTATTCGAATAGTTTATACTCTGCAGAGATTGTACATTTTTACTTACAAGAGATAATCCAGCTGCTTTATTCCACATGTTTCCTTAGACATGCAAATCAAAAGGATTATCACATGACTTTTACAATGCACCTAGTAAAGGGTCACACTCGCTAAGGTTTCGTCTGTGGGATAGTTATGTTGCTTCACCGCAGACCCCCTCTTGCGCCACACGGCAGCTTAAACCCAGCGACACGACCTGTGTCCACGACAGCTTAAACCAACACCACGACCCGTGGGTCACTCCGAAGTGTTTACCTTTACTGATAATGCAAATTATTTGGTCATGCCTACACTTTGCCAGCTTGTGGTTTGTATTGTTGTATATGGAGAGGTCAACATAGGATTAAGTCCTTAATTTATCTAGGCGGTGCTTACCGCAACCACAAGTTCTCGTGTTACATCCAGACCATCCGCCCAGATAGAGAAGCATATTTTTAGGGTTTTGAGAAGTATAAGATAAGCTTGTACCAAACTATTAATCATGTACATCCTATGATTGCCCAAAAGTTGATTCTTGTATTTTTTTTTAGAAGAGATGATCAGGATAAACTAGTGCCCTGAGATTTTAGTTAGACTCGCTAAGCAATTATATAGCTTATTTGAGAGGAATTTAATAATAGCAATATCTAGGGTGACAATGGTAGTGGTCAACAATTTCAACAAGGAGGGTGTATCTAAGTACTGCTGAAACAACAACTTGTGTAGTTAACTAGTGAAAGAATAATAAACTAGTATACATAAAATAACGTATGCAGGTTGAATAATTTTAAACAACATAAGTGATGAAAATTCAAGGATTCAATATGATCAAAGTGTTGACTCACCTAGATCGGAGGTATGGAAGTCCTGAGGATCCAATGAGGCGTCGAAATGCTGCTCGGGGGTGTCCTCGTAATCTACCCGAGCGAGAATACCGGAAAGAGAAATAGGCAAGAAAGCAATAAATAACCCAAATAAAATTCAAATGGACTCCAAATTGAATAAAACTTGAATGAATAGAAAGATCTCGAATTTAGAAAAATTTAGAAACAAGTTTCACTCAAATCGGAGTTACGGTGAGAAAGTACAAGCTCTCCAAAGTTTATTCTCAGAAAAAATCCCAAAAATAAAAGAGGTGAGAGAGTTCTTTCTCTGACATGTGGGTCCCACCGGCTTTATTAAATTTTATTTAAAATTTTAGAATGTAATTACTAAGAGCATGACACGTGGGGCCCACTAATTATTTAAATCTCAAAAAATCCTGAAATTGTCAGAGGCTGACATGTGGGGCCCTGGTGCAGTTGCCCGCACGGTTTTTAAATCTGGTTTTTGTTATATTAATTAACTAAGTTGGGGCCCAGGTGTTAATGAAAAGGTAAAGGTTAAACCGTTACGGGCCCAACCATCAGCGAAACATTAATCATTAACTAAAACGGTCATTAGCATTTAATGGAAGATTTGCCCCCTTAATGATGTCTGAACAAGGGTGGCTTTGGCCATGCGGCCGCGCAGCCTACCGGCGGCGAGGGGAGACCTAGCCACACGTGAGCATTCCCAAGGACTCACGGGGTTCGGGCGCATCTGCTAGGGAAGTGGCACGGTCTATTGTGGCTTGGATCATCGACGGCAGCGACCTTGGTGGCGGCGGAACCATGGCAGGTGGGGCAATGATGAGAGCAGTGATGAGAGTTCAATTAAAGGTCAAGGGAGCATCCAGGGGGTGATAGGAGCTCATCGGAGGGAGCAGTTGGGCTCGAGGTTGCTTGGACGGAGCTGGTGACGGTGACGGTTGGCGGCGAAAGGGGGTGCTCGGTGCCAATAGGACAAACCGAAGGAACTCCAAATTGGCACCAGAATTGACTTTGCCTTGGTCCGGAGAAGGTCCCGGCGAGTGCAATTGTTCCGAGGTGGTTCGGTTTGTCGGGGAGGCGAGATGGCCGGAGTTGGGGAAAAAGGGTAGGCCGGTGAGCTGCACGATGACAGGGACCGATTAGACTCTACAAGAGCATCAGAGGGGTCCAAGAAATAGATTGAAGGGGTCAGGGAAGCTTGCGGAGGTCCAGGGATGGCTGGCACCAGAGACAACCGAGGAGATTTTGGGCGGCGGCGCAAAACGGCGCAAATGCGTGTCAAGGGAGGGAAGTGAACACTAGACGAGCTGAGCTGGGCATTTTGCCATGGATTTATAGCAGAATCGTGAGTGGAGGGCGTTGGATCGAATTAAGGCAAGTGGCGACGGGGCGGCGCGCTCTCAATTGCCTTTACGGCGACTAGGCAGGAGGGGGTGAGGAGGAGGTGCTGGCGCGACGTCACAATGCTTCAATGCTCTACAGTGAGGCACAGTGGAAATGCTGGTGCTGAGGTGACTCGCTAGCATACGGCGGGCGGCGGGGCGGCGACATTGCCACGAAGTTGAGCTACGGCCGCATGGGAGGGGAGGGGAGGGGAGGCAGATGCAGGCACAGCAATGACGGGCGAGGCTCAAGGCATAACCTTGGGCTCGACGACACGGATGCAACGGAGAGGACTCGGGGAGCTGACTAGCGACGGCAACGGGGGTATATGGCGAGGTGCCCCGGCGGCGAGGCTAGGGGAGGAGGAGAGGATCTAGCTCGGCGATTCTGCACGGGAGAGCTATGGCGATGCCACGGGGAAGGCTCACGCCAAGGTAGGGAAGGAGGAGATCGAGAGGGTGATGGAGGCAGCGTTGTCAATGGCGCGCGCGAGCGGGGAAACCAGGGGCGCGGGGGTGGTTTTGCCCCGACCAAGAGGAGGAAGGAGGAAGAAGGGGGGAAAGGAGAGGGGAGTGGGTGGGCTGGCTGGGCCGTCCCGCGTGGTTTCTCTTTTTATTTTTCATTCTTTTCCGATTCCTCTTCTTTTTCCTATTTAATTTTGCAAAGAGGAGAAAAGAGGTTTCTAGATAAGTACAAAAATCCAAAGACTCCCAAATAAAATTCTGGAATTGTCAAAATTTTTCTCATTTCAAAACTTTAAATTGACCACAACAAGAAATTTAAAACAAAATAAAATCAAGATGTTACAAAGGATCTCCATCCAAATGAGAGTAACTAAAACATGCTAAAAAATGCATTAGTCTCGTCATTTAGGTTTGTCATTAATAAAGCAGAGCAGACTTGCAAGGTGGCGATTTGTGGATAGTGCAGCTCCTAGATGGCTACATGAAGCAAAGGCAACGGTGCTGTTGGAAGTTGGGGGAGCTAGTGAGGAAAGGGTGGCGACATCGAGGATACAGAGAAAACAGAGGCAGAGAGACTACTTTGGTGAATTAAAAGAAAACGGAAATTGGCATGTTGGTATGGTGTCATCAAATATTTATACAACGTTGATGATGAAGAATGTGTGGGCTAATGGTTACAACAATAGATTGGACAGGTTGATTCGATTATTGGTATATTATGCGATGTGCACAATCCTATGGATAGGGGCGTATGAAGGGGCGAAGGATCTTCACAACATAGGAGCCTATGAAGGGTGATGGATCTTCACGACGTAGGAATCAACGATACAGGATAAATTTTCTCCACAGCCTAACAAAATAGGTAGTACATCATCGCAGAATAGCTCAACCACTCTATGACTCACGGTAAACCAAACCACATACCAACGCCTTGAGATGAGATATTTAGCTGAAACCATAGGATTAGAGGTAGGAGACAGGCTATGTTTTTTTTGGGTCAGCCCGAGGCCCAACTAGCCTAGCACGGTCCAAGCACAGCATAGACATGCCACGTGGTGGGCCGTGCCGGCACGGCACGAATGGTGCACCGGGCCAAGCCTAAAAAGCCGTCCCATCAGGCGGCACGGCATGGTCCGGCGAATTGTGTCGTGCTCGGACCGGCCCGGCGCGGGGAGCATAGTGGGCACACCCGTGCAGGCGGCCGCCCCGGCGGCCACCTTGGCATCAGCCTCACTTCCCATCGCCATCCCATGGGCACTACTCTCGTGGTTATCCCCACAACCACAAGCCATCCATCAGAGAGCAGAGAGAGAGAGGGAGTAGAGGGGAAGGACTGGAGCATATCAGAGCTCATACGAGTGAACAATGGCCGCAGGAGGAGGAGCGGGGCAGCCGGAGCTGAGGGCGGCAGCCGGAACCTTGTCCCGCTCCACATCCCCGCACCGCTCGGAGCGCATCGACAGAGGGGGTGGGGGTCGTGACGTAGCCTCCACTGGCGCCGGCCCTCGCATCCACAAGTCAAAAGCATATTAACTCATGAATTAACTCAAGTCAAATCAAGAACTAGAGGGAAGAATCAGAGAGAAGTAGGAGGTAAGAGGAGAGGAAAAGCTAAAAGGGAGGAGGTATTCGACCATGGAGACTCAGTTCGAAAAGTGGAGGCTGCCATGGCCGGAGCCAAGTTGGTCGGCACAGGGAGCCGGGCCATCACCAGCGAAGGCGGGCGCAGGAGTTGGAGTACCCGAATGACGGCGCTGCGGCTGGAGGCTGAATGAGGCGATGCTAGGAAGCCGGTTGTCGGAGCCGAGGGCGTAGGGAAAGCACGGGCCAGAAGAGGCCGATAGGCAAGCGGCGATGGTTGGAATCTAGCCCCAGGGTGGCAGCATACGAGTCCGGCAGCTGTAGGCACAGGCAGGCGGTGATGGCCGAGGTTGAGCCCAGGGGCAGCGCGGCATAGAGAGGAGTTGGCCGGGTTGGAGGAGGCAACAGTGGGGAGATCGGCTGGAGAGAAGTGGGAGGGGCCAGGTGAGAGAAGAAATGTGGAAGAGTTGGAAAGGAAGAAGAGATAAAGAGAGAGGAGTGGGAAAAGAAGTGGCGAGGGGAGCGTCGGCCAAATGGGAAAAAGAAAAAGGAGAGGAAGAAAAGAAAAGAAAAAAAGAAAAAGAAAGAAATAAAATGAAAAAGGGGAAAAGGAATTTAGCGCACACAACAGAAATTTTATAATCGCAAATCGTCAACCGAGCATTTCAAATTACATACTAAGTTAATTTGCGAAACTTCACTAATCGTATTAAGGTTTGAAACATTTTAACAGATCGTACTTGGATTAAAAAGGAACTGCGTGTAGTCTATTGATAATTAATTTAATACATATCAATTAAATTGGTATTTTGCCATTTAAACAAATCTGTTGCATAACTAAATTCTTAGCTAATTTTGTTAATGGTATTAACATGTAAAACTTCATTGGCAAATATTTAAGATTCTTAAAAATCAATCTAGTCCTGTCAGTAGGTTACAACTTGTATGCTTACAAATGAAATTATCATAAAGTCACTCAAATCACTCCAACACATATTTAAATACCTAGATGATTTTGGTAGTTGTATTTAAATTATAGAAACCCGCATATAATTACTCTAGACTATTAAAACAAGTTATTGCGGTCAGACGATTTAAAACTACACGCAAATTAAACTGGTACGCGTACGGATTAAGTTCACATCGTCTAGACTATTTTGATGTGGGTTTAAATACCCAGATATTTGGTTAAGTCTATTTAAATGGTATAAAACCAATAATAATTATTTATAACGGTTAGTATAAATTAAGTGATATCAGTAGAATAAAACATAGTGTGTACCGATTAAATTAATGTATTGCTAGTCAAATCATTTAGGGTTGTAATTAAATATCTAATTAACCTGGTTAGTCGTATTAAATTACCGACCTTCCCTAGTAAACATTCTTGGATATTAAAAATAAATTAACTGATGTCCATAGGCTAAAACTTGTATGCGTACAAATTAAATTGGAGCATGATTTTACAAATATTGATCCTGATCTTACTAGCGGAGGCAAGATAGACTAGCTCAAGTGGTAGAAGAATAACAAGCAGATATTTTTTATGCTGTCACATTCTGCACGGGATGTTCTCCTAGTACCGGTGTCCACTGTCTCTTCAAAAGCAACATTCAGCACAGTTGGGAGAATAATTGAAGACTGGGAATTAGCTAAAGAGCGATAATAGCATCAACTGGAGGATCTTGAAATCGTGCAGGCGTACGTTGACCTCAAACGCATGAACGACCTAGACATTGATGAATAGATACTATGTACGTATATTATTATTGTACTTTTTTTCTTACTTGGGGAACCCCACTCTAGGGTGTAAGGTTTTTAACAAGGTAGATACGAGAGAAAGGAAGATGGCAGCCACCGCTACCATCATCGCCACTGCTTTCGTTGTGTATAGTTATTTTGGGCTGGGCTTTGGCCTGACTGGAGGCAAGACGGGCCAGCACGGCACAACACGGCAAAGTAACTAGGCAGAGTCGGTATGGCACAACGCGGCCCAAAGATGATGGGCTTAGGTCGTGCCGACACAGCCCGGCCCAATGACCACCTCTACATAGGATGAAAATACTTGGTGCTGACATGCATGGTGAAATAATCCCCTCACTTGGACACAAGAGTCGTCCCTGACTCTCACCAGTTGATAACAGGCTTGGGCTTTCGGTTAATTAGGTTAATCGGTTCGATACACTCTCTCTGTCTAAGTTTATAAGACATATTTTCTATTTGTACATAGGCCTAAGAGATAATACAAATAGCTAAATTACCTCTAATTATTATCTCTAAGCACTATATTCAATGCATGTATGCAGATAATAGCAAATAAAATTGTATATTTATTAAGGGTATAAAGAGAATATCACACTAATTTTGTATTAAAACATTAAATATGTCTTATATTTATGGACAAGTCTATTTAAAAAAATACATCCTATAAATTTAGATGGATGGAGTATTTGGTTTCTAGAATGTCAATGCCGAATTAACCAAACAATATTGCAATATTGCTCACATAATTGACAGCCATCATTCCCCATGTGTCATTATGTCACAAGAGGGATTACTTTTTCGTTGCCGACAGCTGGCTGGAAACAAGATCGGCAGATATTTAGTTTTGACCAAAAAAATTTGGTCATGTTAATAGTTGACAT
This sequence comes from Melocanna baccifera, assembly GCA_036346265.1. Lineage (NCBI taxonomy): Eukaryota > Viridiplantae > Streptophyta > Magnoliopsida > Poales > Poaceae > Melocanna > Melocanna baccifera. The sequence goes on from CM070700.1 coordinate 2,616,618, forward strand.
GCCAAGGTTTAAGAGACCATTGAGAACCATGGCTTTTCCCCCAAAAACTGGATTGTTTTCATCGAAGACAAGTAAAACCGGTGATTCCCGTTTTTTTATATATATAGGGCCGGTTCATGGCCTATATGACACCGTTTGATACTTATTTCTGGAGGATTTGACGCATTTATACTTTTTATACATGATCCAGTTATCGAATATTAAATTCAAATTCAAAATTTTGATAAATCAAGATCAGTACAATGATCATCTGGTTTTCGCAAATTGGGTGGGTAGCGGGTTGTGTAGGGAAAAAAACAGAATTTTTACAGCACATTCTATTGGTAGTGAAGTGGTGGTAGTAAAAATTAAATATGAACATTGATTTGTGAGGATATAATAGAATTTTTTATAAATCTATTTTTTCATTAGGGCATTATAAACTTTTTCGCAAAACCTATTATTAATCTGTTCCATCGCTGCCGCCCCGCCTCTCCCCTGTTCCCTACGCCGCTGCTGCCATCTCATACACACTGCTGCAGCACAGTAGCACCTCACCATTCCCTCTATAATTTTGTTTTGTCAGGATTTTACTACTAGTATTGTCGATGATAATATAAATAAATATTAACTATTATGATTTATTAGATAAAAAGAATAGATAGCACATATTTATTTTAGGTACCGTGAAAGAGAAAAAAGTCTTTGTCAACTGCGATTGATGCATATGTACGTGCCAATGCTGCCAGCAATTGGCGGCCAAACTATTGTGATGGATTATTTCCCGGCAAACTCGTGACAACAGGTTAGAAGTTCTGTAGCGGTGGTCTTGTTGCTCTTGGACATGTCGTATTATTACAACAAACATTTATTGATAATTCGCAAGATTATTAGAGTAACAGTGCAACCATGTTTTACGACAGGAGGGTTGGAGACTTCCACCTACCAGCTAGCTGGTGTTTAATATTAATTGTTGTTAGGGTATCTTAAATAATATTATCTTAGCTATCTCTTAACTATATTAAATAAGTAAAATTCTATATCTGAAGAAAAGAGGAGGTGAGGAGAGATAATGTGTTGTCTTTTTTGCAAAAGGTGACTTGAGGCTTAAACAAGTGCAAATAGTTAGAAGGTGTGAGACAGAAAGTTACAATGAAAATAGTACAAAATAGTCAGAGAAATTGTCGGAGAGGTTGTCTCAGTGCTTTCTTTAGGTGAGATGTAAGGTTTAGAGACAATCTTAAAAGATAGACTATTATACATGCTCTTAAACTCTGGGGTTTGTGAGGCAGAAAGTTAGGATGAAAATAGTATAAAATAGTTAAAAATTAATTTATTGTTAAAGATGTTGTCTCAATGCTTTCTTTAGGTCTTAAACACAATCTTAAAATACATGCTTTCTTTAGGCCTCAAATACAATCTTAAAATACATGCCGTTAAAAGTTGGTTCCTGCCCAGGCACTCGAAGAGAACATTTGGGTTAAATTTGTCTTCTCCGTCGCAGATTCCACGAGAGCGCATGGACCCAGCATTGGCTGAAGCAGCAGGCGAAGGGGACGTATTGAGCCTCATAGGGCTCCTGGCTGACAGGCCCAACAAGGTATTCTCCGTGACATCCGAGGAAGAAAACACGGCTCTCCACATCGCGGCGTCAAACGGACATGTTTGGTTCGTCCATCATGTCCTCCTCTATACGAACATGAATGTGGGGATCATCGTTGGTGAGAACTCTTACGGGGACACGCCACTGCACCTGGCGGTGAGAGCGGGCCATCTGGAAGTGGTAGAGCAATTGATCCGCTACACGGCGTGGGCAAGGGAAATCGAGGGCAACTTAAAGGTTATCATCTCACCAGTATGAACTCTATTTGATTTTCGGTAATCCATAATGTTATAGGTCTGATCCATCCCTCACCAAGGCTTAGTTCTTTTCAGCTTAAAATTGGCTTATTCTTATACTATCTACAATAACTAGTTTTTAAACAGTACGTTGTTTAAGCCGAGATCAATAAGAAAATTGTAGTAAAAATTGTACTTAATTTAACTGTACCGGCCAAAATCACATGCGACTATTTTTCTCTATGTACTGCCTCTCACGAACAGTCAAAATTCAAATATTTAAGCCATAAACTATAAGCCATTAGCTTAAAAGAATCCACCCTAATTCAACGACACGAGATGAGACCTCATTATTTTTTGCTGTGACTTTTGGCTTTGTCTCTTTGGGAAACCGAAACAATTGGGGTGATTTCTGTAAGGAAAAAGGGAATTTTCTAGATACATTCTATTGATAGTAAGGGGTGGTAGTAGAAATTATATATGACTATTGGTTTGTGAAAATATAATAAAGGTCCAGGCTGCCGCACTTATCTATTGGATTGGCAACTCAACGGGACGTCGGTTTATATTTTTCTATAATTAGACACAACACGATATCAAAAGCATAGCCTGTTTGCGATGCTAGAAAACGAAAAGTGGTAGCACGGAGCTAATCAAATCTTTGCTAGCCAGATGCATTGCTTGAGTGATGGCAGTCAAATTTTATGCGGAATAATACTGATATTAGCATTCTATGTGCAGGAACCACTAATAATGCAAAACAAGAAAGGGAACGCCTTGCTGCATGAGGCGGTCATCCATGGCATGTACCGTGTGGCGGTCAACCTGTTGGAACATGCCAACGATGTAACGTGCAGGACTCCTGAAGAAATCATCAAGGATAATTACGATGAATATGTCATGATGAGTGTACATGATGTGCTGCTCCTCATTAGGAATGGCGACGGGGACACGCCGTTACACCTCGCAGTTACAGTGGGAAATTCGAAATTTGTCGATATGTTGATCAGCAGTGCTCAAGTGATGAAAGCGGAACTTACGACGACGTACGTAAAGGTACTCCTTGTGATATTTGGTTAAATTTAATACAATTTCGATAACAAATTTGATAATCTCTTCAAAAAATAAGAAAATTTGCTCAAGTGATGTTTCAACTAAATTCTTCACAGATGCTTCATTCGTGACAAATGTGACCATTTTGTAACGCCCCCGTTTACAGGAACGCTAGCATCCCACATCCATACGAAAATGCACAGTTGTGGGGTACTATACAGCGATGATAACACAACAGCACCAGCTTTCAGCCAAAAGAAATCCAAATTATATTTACATATAATGCACGTCGGCTAGGTTTTGACACAGCGGCGGCAAACCCAAATATATTACATCACAAAAGTCCCAAAAATCGAGCCTGACTATGACTAAAGCCTAAAACCACACGTCCTCTACACAGACTTGATCATCCGAGTCCTCCTCGATGATCTGCACGCTGCTTTCCTGCACACTCTCTGATGTTGTTTGCAAGCAGTGAGTACCACCATACCCAGCAAGTTACAGGGGTAAACCCTAACTTAATATATGCACGGATTTAACAAAGGAATGGAATAGCAGGTTTTATTAATTTATGTGGATGCAGTTTTAATTTGTAAACAAACTTCAAGCGGAAAACATTAATGATAATTAAGAAATTGGGGTCTGAAACATTAACTTCTACAATTACACAAATTAGAATATCAGAAATACTACTTATGCCTCGCTACTGAATTCACCTATTAAACACAGCTTCAATAATCGGAAGCACGGCATATTTGAATACAATTTATTTTCACTCTGCAGAGTTGCACAGCTTTACCCATAAGATTTCTCATAATCACAATGCCAAGCTATATACACACGCCAGGTGGTGTGCGACTGCAATGAGAAATTAAGATCTTTCGCTGCTCAATTTATTAATTAGCTCCCACCCAATAGGTTGAGTCTTTCGACCAAACCAGGTATCCACGGGCCAATGCGGAACGCTACCGCCCGAGTCCGTGAGGACCTATCGTTGTGCGTACGGCGAATACTCGCCTGTACCACACCAGTGCTCCTGTGGGTATTCAAATAAAATGAGCAGTTACTGGACCCCGATCGACGAGTCTAAACTTGTGGTTGAGCAGGTACTGTGTTCTATACTCATGATAAGGATCCCATCCTTACTTTTACACTTGAGACAGCCAACTACAACCGGTTACTGATACACGGGCCTGTATCGGTACCTGCCTGTTGCACCCTCCACCCTAGGGCAGGGTCGTGGATTCGTCCGCTACAGGGTACTCCACAACTTCCGCCCTACCCTAGATTGCTTTTAAACCATTTTGTCGGCGAACCATCGTTTAACAATAGTTCGCTATTTTATGTGAGGCGATACAATGTTTATTTATACAATAGTTAAACAATACTAAATTTGTCAAGATGAATGTGACCTTAAAGTAAACAGGGCATTTGTACAGTGGTAGGAAATAACTAGAAATTAACATGTCATTCTAATCATTGATTTTAATCAAATAATTTTAACAAATAACAGTAATTACTGTAATTAAATAATACGAAATGTATGGGTTCAAAATGGTCAAAAACATACAACTTGCCTTGCGGGTCGATGACTTCAATGAGATCGTAGACTGTTGGTGGCGGCTCGGAACCCTGGACTGTCATCTCGGATTCGTCGGGAGCTAACGTGAAAACACATAAAATAACGATCAATTTCCGTGCTTGCAACTAAACAAGCTAGGGAAAAAATAAAATTCTATTAAAAAATAAATGCAATAAGAATCAAGTGGCTTGGTTTGATATTTTTGGCAGTGGATCTTTGGGTTTTGGACTGCGGAAAAGAACTCAGTGCATCGAACCGAATCAAAACGGATGTATTTTTGCTGAGTTTGCTCTCGGGTGAACAGTAGCTACAGTGCTCGGCCCGGCCCACGGTGCAGCACGGGAACATGCGCGCACGCGCGAGCGCGCTTGAACGGGAAAGCGGGCCGGCGGGGACGTGGCCCACGAGCGCGCGGAGGGTGCGTGCGCACGCGCGGTTCGAATCGGCGGGGTGGGCTTTGGGCACGGCCCACAACCGCGCGCGAGCGGCCGAAGGCCGAGCGAGCGCCAGCGAATGTGACCGTCTGATAACGCACGAGCGGCTCGGATGAGCGCACGTCGACACGCATGCGGTCGTCTTCAACCTTAGACCGAGCGCGGCGGCGAGAAAACAGGGATGATTTCCCCACCGCGACCCGATCTCGACGGCGAGTCCCCCAGGCCAAAACCAACACCTAAATGTTCAGCGAAACGAGAGGGACTGATTTTGGGCTTTGGATGAGCACGAGCTTTCAAGGCGGCCGTCGCGAGCAAGAGAGAAGGTGGCAGAGAGAGCTGACGATTAGGGGTGGCTCTGGAAATGCTCATATAGGATGGGATTCGGTTTCACCATCTGTGGGGGTTGGCAAACAAGGGCAAAGCACAAGTTTAGCTCGGGGATGCGTCAATTGGGCTGGCACCGGAGAGGTGGCGGCGGAAAGAAGGGACTCATGGTGCGGGGGCAAACGGCAAATGCACTTGTAAAATTGAGCGGGGCTTCAAGTTCAAGGGGTCATGGTGATGCTCTAGCCGCGGGTAATTGAACTTTGCTCGAGCGAGGAGGGAGAATGGCTCAGGAGCTCATCGGGACCAGGGCGCACCGGCGCGGGAGATTCGGTGGAGAAGAAAGCAATCGGCTGCTCGGGGAGGTTCGGGAGAGTGGTGTGAGGGGTCCTGCAGTGCCAATTGGGCTTAAAAAGGTGGGGAGAGGCGGTTGCAACAGGATCACGGGCTCGGTTCCGCCGGCGCGTGGAAAGGGAAGGCATGGGAGCTTCGCCCAGGGGAGGAGAACAGCAGGCAAGTTGTAGTACCTCTCCTGCAAGGTTTGGCGATGGAGAGACGGCTCGAGTACGGCGGCATCACACGCGGACGGTGAGGCGGGCTCGGGCGCACGGAGGAGCGTCGCCCAGTCAAATTGGCGCGAAGGGCGAGGGAGGATTGGCAGGGCCGGTAGAGAGGGGGGCTGACACAAGCGTGGGCGCCAGAAGAATCGCGGCGCCGCAATTTTGGGCGAGGAGGCGCAGGCGCGTGGGCAGGAGCGAGCGAGTGCGATCGCGCCAGCGCGAAAGGAGGGGAGGGGTGAGCACAGATCTCAAAGCAGGGAGCAAAGGCAAGGATTGGCTTGAAGATTCAAACAAAATTTCAAGAAAGAAATTCAACTTTTGAATTTTGAGGTTGTTTCACATTTCGTCACCAAATATACACCTTTTAATGATATATTTGAACGTAACGTTATGACATGATTACCCAAGCCCTGGTATCCTTGATAATGTATTTTGTTACGGATTTGTAACATTCTGGAATTGATCGTCTATTACGAGCAAGAAATGGTTCGTCGCTTTGGACTTTTGATGCTGATACTGTTACACCTATAACAAAATATTCACCAACAACTCTCATGCATGTATGATCAGATTGAGCTTTCTGAGTGATGTATTACTTGTCTGCAGGGGCCTGTAATTATGGCAAACAGAGAGGGGAACACCCCATTGCACGAGGCAGTGTTACGCCGACTGTCAGACATTGCGCTAAAGCTGTTAGAGGCCAACCCGACATGCATCAACACGTTGAACGCGATCATGCAATCACCGCTCTACATTGCAGCTAATTACGGTCTTACCTATCTCGTCAAGAAGATCGCCGACCAGGGGTTGTCAGTGGTCTCTACCTCCACTCATGGCACTGCTCTGCACCAATGCGTGTTGGGTGATAACATCCGTAAGCGCAGCGCCCCATGTTTATAAATATCTATTGATTCTCAATTAACCTCATTATTTTCCCTCAAAAATTAAAACCACTTATTCATGGAAAATTGGCATTTCCCCCGTACATGCCACATCACACATCAGTATGCAGCAAATAGTCATAGAGGTACAGAAAAACCCAAGATGATTTTTTTGTCTTTATTTTTTGGCATTAGCCCACTCACACACCCTCCTGTTTGGCATGCCCTCCCACAATGGCAAATGACAACCGAAGTTAAACCCAACAATCGTTGGCTTAGCACCCTCCTATCCGATCCCTTGTCGGTCACTTCCTTTCCTCAATTAGTGGATTTGGCACAAGTTACCCATTTGTTGTTTAACACGTCACCCAGAATTTGGAAGATTAACTATTCACCCAGAACATTGGTAGAGCTTTTCAGTACTTACTTTATTATTAGGTAATCTTTTAGGAACATGTTTAGCTACATCGATCATGTGCTGTCTACTATTTTCCATCACACAGTTGGACACCCAAGGTGTATTTATGACATATGTCTATTCAGGGACACTGGAGATCTTGCTGAACAAGTATGTGGAGCTGCTGGATTTGACGGACTCATCAGGCAACAACGTCCTGCACTACGCGGCGCAGACAAATAATGCACGCATGATATCCATATTACTCAACGAGAAGTACACTCTAGCCTACGGGCAGAACAATGAGCAGCGTACACCGCTCCACGTGGCCGCTATGTATGGCTCGACGGAGGCTGGCAAAGAGCTCTTGAAGCAGTACCCTGATGTCATTGAGACGCTGGATGGAATGGGGAGAAACGCCTTCCACATCGCCAGCATCAACGGCAAGGTGAGCATGCTCGAGCTGCTTCTCAAGTATGTGCTGCCAGAGGAGATCGTGAATCGACAGGATAGGGACGGTAACACACCGCTGCATCATGCCGTCAAGCTCATGCAGATACAACCAGCCATGTTGCTTCTCAACGATCCGAGAGTCGACCCGTGCCTGGTTAACCGAGATGGGCATACTGCGTTTGCCCTTTGTGGAAGAACCGAGATGGACAGATTGGAGATGAGCTCCGACGAGGTAAATATATAACACCACACCTCTGATTAAATTAACCCTACAAAAAGTTTTACTGGGCAACTACAGATTACTGCAACTATATGAACACTATTCTTCAAAAAGAAAAACAAATAGGTATTCAGTTCTTTGGTGGCAAAAAAGAAACATGACTCGCCCATTCATAATACATTTACTATACAGAGTTGTCACGATACTGACATATAAATCAAGCACACAACATTCTGACAATCAATTACAGAGACTGGACACACAAATGTGAGAAAAATACTAGATGCAACTCTATACTAGATTGGTTCTGTATTTGCAACAGGGGGTCCTATTTATAAACTAAGGTGGGAACCCAACGGGGCAATTTGGTAAGTGTCAACACAACTAGGATTTCACAGCATTGTGGCCTTTTCCACGACATGCATATATGCCATCTAAAAAACTATTGTGAAAAATTCAATAGAGAAAAAATAAGGTTGGAGAAAGAATGCATATCGTACATTTCATTTGCATCGCACATGCTGCCTCAATAAAAACAAAAACCCGGTGGGTAAAACTTAACTAATGAAAAACGTAAAACAATGATCTTCTGGATTGAAGTGTCTGGTTTAGATTATGGGCTTCTGTCTTTGAAATTCTATTCGTTTCCTTTTGCATCAGGAAGACTGCTGTCTGTAGGTAAATAATCAAACTATGTAACCAAATGAAAACTTTTTGTTGTTGTTGTACACGGCAGCAATCCTGCTGCCCCTATCATGAATATAAGTCATTTGAATTTGACTGAACCAATTTGAGACAAATGGTATCCATCAAGGTTGTCAGAATTGTGATCCTGTATCGGATTAGAAATATTGTGGTAGGATCGCATTCGAGAATCAAATCGTAGAATCTAATATCTTACCTGATTCTACCAAAAACATATTTTTCCAATTTAACGTATATTCCAAAAGTGCTATGAGTATTTATTATTTGGTTACTTGGTATCTAATTTGATTAATAAATGTATCTTATTCATGACTGATTTAAATTCTATGTCATTGATAGCTACGACTAGAAGAGTGATATTATTAACATTGCCATAATATGATCATTTTACATAAAAAGTAAAATAAAATAGATAATCAAATCAATTTGTATTATTCCAAACCTCCAAATCTTAATGTCTAAACTATTAACTGCTTAGTACTTAACATACAATTTGAATTGAGGGATATGACACAACTAAACACCTAAGTCTTTCGTAATCTTAGATGATACATGATTTTACTGCAATTTTACATGATTCTACAGCTAGGATCGTGATTCTACCACAATTTTATTAAGTACTACTAAAGGTGTGATTTGAGTCGGATTGGATTTGTGGGATTGTAGAATCATACGATTCTACGACTAGAATTATGATTTTAACAGCATTGTGGCCTTTTCCACGACATGCATATATGCCATCTTAAAAACTATTGTGAAAAATTCAACAGAGAAAAAATAAGGTTTGAGAAAAGAATGCATATCATACATTTCATTTGCATTGCACATGCTGCCTCAATAAAAACAAAAACCCGGTGGGTAAAACTTAATTAATGAAAAACGTAAAACAATGATCTTCTGGATTGAAGTGTCTGGTTTAGATTACGGGCTTCTGTCTTTGAAATTGTATTCGTTTCCTTTTGCATCAGGAAGACTGCTGTCTGTAGGTATATAATCAAACTATGTAGCCTATCGTTATAATACATTTCCTTATGTTATTTTCATGTGGCTAATGTATATACTCGCAAATAAAAAATATATTTGTTGCATTATTAAAATGTCTTTACTGTATGCATGTCTACATACATCCCCTACACGCAGTCTGAAGTGAGAGTATACATTACTGAAGCTGTTATATAAATGTCACTGTAGAAGGACTTGTGGAAGGAACTGAAAAAGCATGAATCCAAAAGGTGCAAGCGGCAGAGGGTGACAACAGAACAATTCCGACAACGGTGGCAAAGAGTTTCTTACGTTGAGCCCAGTGAAGGGAGGTATGTCATTGTGGCCACGCTGATGGCCATGGCCACTTTCGCGGCCACGCTCACCATGCCTGGCGGATACAGCCGACAGTCCGGCACAGCCATTGTTGGGTACCATCTGGCGTTCAAGATATTCGTCGTCTGCAACACCCTATCCACGTGCGGCTCGACTGTTCTTGTCTTGTGCTTCATCTGGCGGTGGCGGGATCCCGTGAACGTAAAGCTCAATGTGCTCATTTGGGCGTTCAGGTTGATCGTCCTCTGCGGCCTCGCGATGATCATCTCAATGTTGACCGCCGTATACCTCACCATTGCACCAGGGTCGCAGTGGGTTGCCTATGCGGCGGTTGCCATCGGCGCCAGCTCTCTTTTCCTGGTGTGCCTGATACTGCGGAAGAGGGTATTAACATTACTGCCCACGAATTGGTGGGCGGGAATGGGAGATGAGTAGGGGACGGAAGGGGCGTTTTTAAAGTTCTTTGTTTGGTCAGTGGATGTTGGAAAGTTAGGGGGTTTGCGAATTTCGGGGCCCTTTTAAACCTATGGACGCCTGTTAATGTTTTGTACAACAAGTGAATTGTTATATTTGGATGATAAGATGCATGCATCTGAGCTCTTTATTATAAACATGGCTCATATATATGCAAAGGAATATGCTGTATTCGACAAAGCGGAACATGTAACCACGGGGTGTGCGTAGGAAAAATACTTTCTACATCTAGGTGTAATTACACCCACTCTAATATACCACCTAAACGAACTTGAAATACTCCTTTATCACTTTGGATATACTCATATACTAATTATAAGATACTTCAATGTGAACCACATGAAAAAATTACAAGAGAGTTCATAGTTTTTAGCGTATTTTGTAAATATCTTCATATACGCACATAAAAAGGAATATGTCTAAAAAAATATACATACTACCTCTGAAAAATTGTTCATACCACTTAGATGATCTTAAATACTCATATACTACACATACATACCCTCCGTTCGCAAAATACTCCTAACATTGTGAGATACGATATAAGGTGTAATTACATTCGGGTGTAGAAAAGAGATTTCTTATATATATATATATATATACACCATTAACCTCTTGTAACCTTAATCATGAAAGGAAATTCCTCGTCCGGATGGAGCCACCGTGACTCGGCTTCCAGGGCGTAGGTATTACCAAATCTTATTAACAAATCTCTGTGTCTCCTTTGTGCTCTTATGCTTGCTATGATTATTCTTTCGTGTTAAGGTTACCGCCGGTTCCAACGGATATTGTTAGTGCCGAAAAGAGATAAGCACCAATCAGTGTCCAGTTAGCCGTCAGATCTCCTTGCATGTCCCTCGACACCACCGGATCTCCTCCCCTCGCTGCACAAATAGATTATAGATGCAACTCGAAGCACAAATACATGCCCATTGACCGCAACAAATAACCATTGGACAGCCCCCAACGAAGAGCGATGCAACATTGCACAACAATAATCGCAACAATCGACAACACATTCACAGCAAATATAGAATGAACAACACACAGATTTCTAGAAATTATTATTGTGACATGCTTCGAAAATTAACGGGGATGACATTTATAAGAAGAGGACGCAACCTTCTAATGGGTAAATGCAACATTAATTGTCTTACGACATTAATTGTGTCATGGATGGCATCCTCTTTGGGGCTGCCACCGTCATCGACACGGGTGGGAGTAGAGGGCATAAACATGGCCCTGGAAGAACGATGAGGACGTCGTGGTGGCGGACGTTAGTGCTTAACTGCGTTTTGTTGAAAAAATGGTACTATAACCTAATTCTTTCTCATGATTTGTGGATTGTCAGACTTCGCTAGATTAAGCCCCAGATTGTCCACCTCCAACAAAAAAAATGAAGACAAGTAATGGGGTAATTAATAATATAAATATGCGCAGTTAGATCGACTTCCATTGTTCTCCATCGATGATTTACACCTCTGATCGGTCTCTAGGTTAATCCGGCTTACACTACCTTATCTCTATTTTCTCAGAACTGAATGTGACTAAATTCACCTAGGAGTAGCCAAAGCATAGCGTATAAGACAATATAAGACCCCGGGGGAAGGTGATCAAATTGGTTAGAAAATGGAAAGATACACGTACAGAATCAATGAAAAGCCATATGTACATGGATACATGCAAACTTTACCAACTTGTTTAACAATAGAAGATGGATGTGCGTTCCAAGGCTTATTTTGCTACAATGGAGATTCAGAAATATGTTAAGCCTGCAATGCAAGGCCTAAGCGTGTGTTGGTTCTTCATTTGATGGGAAATTGAAGGCGAATAGTCGATCTCCCTCTCCAGTATGAGATGACGATGAAATAAGGTCGAGCCTGCGAGCAACATCACCGAGCCGATAATGGGCGCCCATGAGTAACCAAACGAAGGTGAGTAGCTCCCCTCCTCCTTTGCTCATCTGCTGTGCATGTGCCTCCGCGAGTGACTTGCCCGCGGCGTAAACCAGCAGCCGTATCCATATTTCTTTGATCTCCACCATTAATGCATCAATCCCTATGTTCCTTGCTGGATAGTCCAATAGAGCGCGCGCACCCAGCAGTATTCTACCTTCAATTTCTCCAGCCCTCCATTCCTTACGTAGCACTTGCAGAATATCTTCCTTGCTGGTAGAGAATTCTTTCTCTGGGAACAATGCAAGCGTATCTTTTGCAGTGATACTGACTGGCAACATGGAAGGATTTACAACAAGAAGATAGAGCATGTAATTTGATATTTCCTCACATATGTTCACAAGATGTGATCCGTCGCCTTCTATGCTGTTTAGACGTGATCTCTCATTGCTTAGGTCCCTTACAAGATGATCTGTAAATAAATGTAGTTGGAGTATGGCATGCTCGAAAGGTCCACGCAGTATCATTTCTAGCTCTGTACCAAGTCTTGTAGTCCTCATCCCTCTTGCTAACTCTTCAAACCGATCCGGTTTGTCCAACCATTGCACAACACATGCCAAGATCTCCTTCTTGGCATCGACATGCTTGGTGTTCCGTAAGCTCCTCCAGCGCTTATGCAAACCAATGGCATTCATGATTTTTCCGATTACGGCAATGTATCGTGATGCATCAGGGATAAAGGAGCGCAGAAGGTTATATTGCCCCACGGAATTTGACCACCACAGGCTCTTCTCTGGTTGAACAGTATTGAAAATGGACCACCACACATGGGTAAGCCAGTAAAGGTTCCGTGATTTCAAGAATGCCCAGGCCCATGGTGATACCATTGCCATAAGAATTGAAAAAACTTCCATAAAAATGCTACCAGTGAGTAATGCATATGTAATTGCAACATCTACTCCACTGTAGCTTTCTTTGCTATTTGCATGGAAGCGCACAAAAGCAACCACTGTAGAGATCTGCACGACACAACGAAATATGTTACCTGTCCATGTCCGAAGCACGATAGCCTTAGTGTAGAGGTCATCATATATCAGTGCGAGCTCCATCTCAATGATCTTCAGTTTCGCCTCGTGGTCTGCAAATCTTCCAAAATAAGTTACTAGTGTAAACCGAAATTCATGTCCCATCTGGAAAGTTGCACGTCCTGCAAGGAATCCCCGAATGTATCGTGCCGTATGGAGGGCATAGCAAACAATGTCAGAATATCTATCTTTCTCAACACTTAGTGGAGGCAACTGATCGTTTTCATAGTCAGTACTAGTGCTATTGAGGTCGTCCTTGCTCCCATATTTGAGAGCCCATATCCTCTCCCCATACTTAATTATTCCAGAGACAAACACAAACATGGCCGGAACTAAAAGCTGGTTGGTATGCCCAATTGATTTCCAAAAGACATATAATGCAAGGATGACTTCAACAAGAAGATTTAGCAGATGCCTTAGCCATAAATTGTTATCCTCAGATGAAAAGGCAGCGATAGTGTCTTGTCCACCCAGATGAACAAGGAGGAATGGTGCCCAGAAGAATGCCAAAGACTCCGTCCCTGTAAAGGGATCCCTTTCACGGATTGCATCTCCAAGTCTAGAGATCTGACCAAGAGTATAAAATGCAATCATGTCTGCCCCCAAATAAGCCAACCACATGGAGAATCTAAGCAATTTTTTGCTGCATCGTCGCCTGAGGCCCCCCGTGAAAAAGAGGAAGAGTTGCAGAGTGAAACTGAGAAGCATAAGCAACCTGATTTCCCACTCGTTCCATAGCTGCACCAATCTATTTCCTAATTGCATATTGTTGCTAATGGATGGATGTCTCTCTAATCACCTGTCAATTGCAATAATGAAAATATGTATGTCGGTTTGGTCAACAGGACTATTACAATCACTACTTACAAGATATGAGATGATTTTTGAAGATCTACACAAGAAGCTAAAAATAATGACACAAAAAACTGTTGAAGAGTCGGCATTAGAGTCTAATAAGAGTCCAAGTCTGTAATATTAATACTAAAACGAAAGGTGTGAGGTCTTAAATGACACACAGAGTAAGTTCCTAATTTTCATATGGTATCACAGCCTCGTACCTAATTGTTGCATTAGGCTGCCATAGTTATTGGATTGTTGCTAAGTGATGTTTTGTTATTGGGTTGTTGCTAAGTGATGTTCAAAGCCATACTGAAGGTTGCTGTGAAATCACGTAGAGGTCACCTCATATTATGTAATGAGTAGTTAACATTGCTTGTTCTTCGTACTTAAATTTTGAGTCTGACTTTGTGTCATTTGTTCTTTGGTTTTTGCTATCAGGTGGATAACGGTCTCACCGGCCAGCAGTGGCGGTTTGTGTTAGTGATATGCCCTAGAGGCAACATGGAGATGTTGTATATATCACATACTATGTTTATGATACATTACTTTGTTCCTTGGAATAGACATCATCATTATTGATCAATGAGTATGTGACTTATTCATGAGACTCTTAAATACTAAGATGTTGCTATTTCTAAATGATCCCTGATCGTATATCATATGAGGAACAAATATGATTCAAAGACAAAGATCAGCATATGTATTGATTGATGATCATGTCTCATGGATCATGGTATGGTGATACCAAATCAATAATATGGACATGTGTTAGTGAACATATGTTGGATAGACTGCCATGAGACACTGCAGAGATTCCATGTGTCATCGCTTGGTCTCAAGTAGTGTTTATGTAGAGTCCTTAGACTTGAGATCATCATGGTTCCCAACATGAGTAGTAGCTTATTTTGGGACTACTAAACACTACTCCGTGAATCGGGTAGTCATAAAAGTAGTCTTCGGGTTTGCCATGAAACATGTAGTGGGATGTGAATGATCAAGATAGAATTTGCCCTCCTTATGGGAGAGATATCTCGGGCCCTCGATGTAATGGATTATGAAAGTGCATGGCCATGCCAAGGTGATTGAGGAGTCAATCACGAGTTTATAATCCATCACGGAATCGAGAGAGTGATTGAGCTATTAAGAGGATGACACAGGTCTCGCCTTGAGCTCAATCTATATCGTGAGGCAAAGGGATTCGTACATGAGAGAACATTACAGGTTCAGCCGATATGATCTTTACATATACTTTGGGGTTAATATGTCTTACTAGAGGCCGCTATTAACATGGTAACTGGAAAGGCGTTTCCGGGTCACGACCAAGTATACGTGAACCTACAGGGTCGCACGCTTAACGGGTTGGAACACTAATTCGAATATGATTCGGATATGGGCTCAATTCGGATAGAGATCCGAATAGACTCCTATTGGGCCTCGGTCCACGAGGCCCACGTGAGGAGGTCTATATATATGGAGGCGAGGGGCGGAGGGGATTCGTCCCAGTTAACATCTAGCAAAACCCTAGCCGCCACCTCCCGAGCCAAACCCTAGCCGCTCACGAGTGCTAGTACACTCGCGATCGGCGCCCAGCCCGGGCGTGTGGATACCGGTGGAGGCGCTGCTCGTTGCGTCTGATCGGCGTGCGTGGAGGAGACGATTTGTTCGGGACGATCGGCTACTTCCACTACTACCTCGACGCGCGTGATTGGATCGGTTTCAATTCTTCTTCAGCTGCGCTGCGCGTCTAAGTGGTAACGATCCATGATCCTTCCTTAGCATGATGTTCTTGGGTGCGCGGTAGAAAAGTTTTGTTTTCTGCTTCCGTAGCCTACGCGTATTCCTATAGTGGTATCAGAGCCATCTTGCTTAGTTTGCATCTGGATCGCGCATATGTTGATATGCGATAGTAGTAGATTAGATCTATTACGCCTAAATCGTAGCACGGGTTGATGAGATCAATCGGTCATAAGGGGTTGAAATAGGTATGAGTTGATAGCATCATAAAGCCAAAAAGATTAGTTCGTGCTCCTTCTTTGATGTACGCGACTTGCCCCTACCGGTGGAATCACCATCGGGCTAATCTGCGCACAATCGATGATCGAGCCAACAGATCGAGGTCTTGTGTTGTGGTCTCCTCAAGTATACCGATCGCGATGATCAATATGATTGATCTAATGAAAATTGAGACATTTTGAATGGCTCGAATTTGGGTTGATTTGATCGGCTCGATAAGATTTTCATAGCGATTTCATAGATGCGATCTATGTAATTCGTGAGGTTTTCGTGGACCGCCGTGTATCCCCTTGTATAGCGCCTTGGGTTCACATCGTTAGGTAGAATGCGATTCTACGCCTAACTTGTTTTTGCAGAGAATGATGTGAATAGTATGGCCCTATAGCTTATTTGAATGTATGAGATGTATGTGATGCATGTAACATCTGCTCATGGCCTGCGTGTCATGATTATTTCAGCTATTGTTAGCTGTATATATTGTATTTAACGACCTGCGTGTCGACCTTAATGCTTGAATCTATCTTTGTAATCTTCGATTTCTAGCTATTATAGGTAGTAGCCTAGTTTTGAGGTTACAAGCTTTTAAGCATGGTGGCCTAAAGGAGTGATGTGGAGGATGGAGATCGTCTACACCTACTTGGAGATGGATATCACCAAATTTGGGCCATACTACTTCACAGTTAAATGTGTTTATCTATGATGTTATCTATCTTATTCTTATGCAATGATATATGTGATATGTTGCTTTGGTAGGATAGAATCCCTCTTAAAATTAGGTGTTAATGCCCTTCCATATGTTGCACCAAAAGATAATGATCACCGCATGGTAGGTCTACCAAAGTAGAGTGCCATCGGTTATCATCATCATTTGGG
This sequence comes from Melocanna baccifera, assembly GCA_036346265.1. Lineage (NCBI taxonomy): Eukaryota > Viridiplantae > Streptophyta > Magnoliopsida > Poales > Poaceae > Melocanna > Melocanna baccifera. The sequence goes on from CM070700.1 coordinate 2,633,545, forward strand.
GTAGATGTCGGACATCTACATGCGGAAGCATTTGGTTTACTTAACAAGGTTATCAAAATAGTTTTGGACCTTGGGGCATAGATTGGGGCCGAGGCATACTAATGTCACCCAAAGTAGAGTCACATAGGGATGTGATTAGCAAAGTGTTGCTTACCCATGTCACTAGTTTTCTAGCCGTGATGCCAAAGCTCACTAGGAATTAGTGAAATGAGGATCTTTACCCACTATGTAACTTAGAGGAGTTTTTGTTGTAAAACTCATAGTGGGAGTCTTTTGCTAAATAGTTTAATAAAAGATGAACATAAACATAGTGCTAAACTTTGCATATTCTTGTGTTGTAGATCATGTCACTAACGCCGCATCCAAGATTTTTAATTTGCGATCTGTTCTTGAGAAAGAAAACTCAATGGAACAAACTTTTGGATTGGTATCGCAACTTGAGAATTGTTCTCAAGCAAGAGCGCAAGGAGTATGTCCTTGAGTCTCCTTACCCAAGACTTGCTCGATAATGCTACTGTGGCTGCACGGAGAGCTTATGAGAAGAACACGAATGATTGCCTTGATGTGAGCTGTCTCATGCTTGCCACAATGTCCTCTGAGCTTGTAGCAATATGAGAACACAGATGCCTACAATATCATTGTGGGGCTACGTGGTATGTTTGAGAACCAAGCAAGGGCCGAGAGGTTCAATACTTCAAAGTCCTTATTTGCGTGCGAGCTTGCGAAGGAATCCCACACCCTCATGTGATTAAGATGTTGGTTACATTGAGAGTCCGGAAAAGCTTGGTTTTCCCTTAGCCAAGAGTTGGCTATCGATGTGATTCTCCGCCGCTCCCGAGCTTTGAGCCATTCATAATGAACTTTCACATGAACAATCTTGACAAGACCACGGCCGAGTTGCATGGGATGCTAAAATCTGCCGAGGAAAGCATTAAGAAAAGCAGCAATCATGTGATGATGATGCAGAAAGGCAAGGGCAAGCCCTATGTCAAGAGAATCGCGGTCAAAAGAAAGAAAGCTCCTGATGCGATCGCGAGCAGTTCTAAGGCCAAGAAAGACAAGAAAGGCGATGCTCATCCTGATGCAGATTGTTACTACTGTAAGCAATCAGGACATTGGAAAAGGAATTGCCCAAAGTACTTGGAGGATCTTGAGAAGAAGAAGCGAAGTATGACTTCCACTCCAGGTATAAATGTTATAGAAATCAATCTTGCTACTTCTTCCACTAATTCTTGGGTATTTGATACCGGATCGGTTGCTCACATCTGCAAATCGTTGCAGGGGCTAATAAGAAGTAGAAGTTTGAGGAGGAGCGAAATGGATCTTCGCGTTGGCAATGGAGCAAAAGTTGCTGCGGTAGCTGTTGGCACCATGCCATTGTCTTTACCTTCAGGATTAGTTTTGGAATTGAATAATTGTTATTGTGTTCCATCTCTTTCAAAGAACATTATTTCTGCTTCATGTTTGCAAGCAGAAGGTTATGACTTTAAATCTATGGACAATGGTTGTTCTCTTTATTTCAAAGATATGTTCTATTGTCATACTCCATTGGTGAATGGGTTATACGTTATTACTCTTGAAGGGTCACCGGTCTATAACATTAATGCAAAGAGGCAACGTCCAATGATTTGAATCCCACGCTTATTTGGCATCGCCGCTAGGTCACATAAATGAGAAACGCATGCGAAGCTCCATAGAGATGGTATTCTACACTCATTTGATTTTGAATCATTAGAGACATGCGAATCTTGTTTACTTGGCAAGATGACAAAGGCACCTTTCACCGGTCAAGGTGAACGGGCAAATGACTTATTGGCACTCGTACATACCGATGTATGTGGACCAATGAGCTTAACGAAACAGAGGTGGTTTTCAGATTTCATAACTTTTATCGATGACTTTAGTAGATATGGGTATATCTACCGATGAAGCATAAGTCCGAATCCTTTGAAAAGTTCAAAGAATTCCAAAATGAAGTGCAAAATCATTTAGGCAAGACAATCAAGTTTCTACGATCGATCGTGGAGGCGAGTATTTGAGCCATGAGTTTGGCAATCATCTAAAGGATTGTGGAATTGTTCCACAATTGACTCGCCAGAACACCTCAATGGAATGGGGTATCGAACGGAGAAATCGCACCTTATTAGATATGGTGCGCTCCATGATGAGCCAAAGTGATCTTCCGTTGTCTTTTTGGGGTACGCTCTGAAACAACCGCTCACACTAAACAGGTTCCATCAAAATCAGAGAAAAGACACCATATGAGATGTGGACAGACAACGCCCTAGCTTGTCTTTTCTTAAGATTTGGGGATGTGAGGCTTATGTAAAACGTTTACAATCTGATAAGCTCACTCCTAAATCTGATAAATGCTTCTTTATCGGGTATCCTAAGGAAACAAAAGGATATTACTTTTATAATCGAGGAGAAGGCAAAGTGTTTGTCGCCTGGCATGGTGTCTTCTTAGAGAAAGAGTTTCTCTCAAGAAGGGATAGTGGAGCACAAAGCAACTTGAAGAAATTCAAGAAACACTGATAACGTTTCAGCTCCTACTGTAACCACAACAGATGAACAAACTGTTGAAGAACTCATTATGGACACACCAGCACCACGTAGGTCGAAAGGTCACGCGTGCACCGAGAGATACATGTTCTTGACTACTCAACAACGGGACATATTGTTGTTAGACAACGATGAGCCTAAGACCTATGAAGAAGCAATGGTGGGACCAGACTGAGAAATGGCTTGAAGCCATGAGATCCAAATTGAATCCATGCATAGTAATCAAGTTTGGAACTTGGTTGATCCACTGATGGTGTTAAAACCATTGAATGCAAATGGGTTTTCAAGAAAAGATAGACATAGATGGAAATGTTCACATCTATAAAGCGCGACAGGCCAAAGGTTTCAAACAAATTCAAGGTATTGATTATGATGAAACTTTTCGCCCGCCGCAATGCTAAAGTCTATTCGATCATTCTAGCGATTGCTGCATATTTCGACTATGAAATATGGCAAATGGATGTCAAAACAGCTTTCCTTAATGGAAATCGAGTGAGGATGTGTACATGACACAGCCCACGTGTTTTGTCGATCCGCAATCCGTTGGAAAGATATGCAAGCTCCAAAGATCCATTTATGGATTAAAGCAGGCATCTCGGAGTTGGAACATTCGTTTTGATGAAGTAATCAAAGGGTTTGGTTTCATCAAGAACGAAGAAGAGCCTTGTGTTTACAAAAAGGCTAGTGGGAGCGCACTCGTATTTCTGGTCTTATATGTGGATGACATATTACGATCGGAAATGACATTCCTTTGCTCGAATCATTAAGTCTTCATTAAAAATAGTTTCTCTATGAAAGACTTAGGAGAGGCAGATATATTCTGGGCATCAAGATCTATAGAGATAGATCAAAAGGCTAATTGGATTAAGCCAAGATATGTACATTGACAAGGTGTTGAAAAGGTTCAACATGCATGATTCCAAGAAAGGTTTTCTACCTATGTCACATGGTATAAATCTTAGCAAGAATCAGTGTCCTAGTACACCTGATGAGCGGGATAAAATGAATACGATTCCATATGCTTCGGCTATTGGGTCCATTATGTATGCCATGCTTTGTACACGCCCGCATGTTTCAGATGCTTTAAGTGCTACGAGTAGATACCACGATCCAGTGAAAGTCACCGGATTGCCGTAAGAACATCTTGAAGTACTTGAGAAGAACTAAAGATGTGTTCCTTGTCTATGGAGGTGAGGAAGAGCTCGTTGTAAATGGTTACACCGATGCTAGCTTCCAAACCGACAAAGATGATTTTAGATCGCAACTGGATTTGTGTTCTGCTGAATGGCGGTGCGGTAAGTCGGAAGAGTTCCAAGCAGCAGACGGTTGCTGATTCTACAACGTGGCCGAGTACATAGCAGCTTCAAGCCGCCAAAGAGGCCGTTTGGATCAAGAAATTTATTTTTGAGCTTGGTGTGATGGCTAGTGCCTCCACCCAATGGACCTCATCAGTGACAATAGTGGGGCCATTGCGCAAGCCAAAGAGCCTAGATCGCACTGTAAGTCCAAGCACATTTTACGGCGATTTCATCTCATCCGCGAGATAGTGGAGAGAGGCGATGTTAAGATATGCAAAGTACAAACGGATTTGAACATTGCAGATCCGTTGACAAAGCCGCTTCCCACCAAAGCATGAGGCTCACACTAGGCAATGGGTATTAGATACCTACATGGTTGACTCTAGTGCAAGTGGGAGATCATAGTGATATGCCCTAGAGGCAACATGGAGATGTTGTATATATCACATACTATGTTTATGATACATTACTTTGTTCCTTGGAATAGACATCATCATTATTGATCAATGAGTATGTGACTTATTCATGAGACTCTTAAATACTAAGATGTTGCTATTTCTAAATGATCCCGATCGTATATCATATGAGGAACAAATATGATTCAAAGACAAAGATCAGCATATGTATTGATTGATGATCATGTCTCATGGATCATGGTATGGTGATACCAAATCAATAATATGGACATGTGTTAGTGAACATATGTTGATAGACTGCCATGAGACACCGCAGAGATTCCATGTGTCATCGCTGGTCTCAAGTAGTGTTTATGTAGAGTCCTTAGACTTGAGATCATCATGGTTCCCAACATGAGTAGTAGCTTATTTTGGGACTACTAAACACTACTCCGTGAATCGGGTAGTCATAAAAGTAGTCTTCGGGTTTGCCATGAAACATGTAGTGGGATGTGAATGATCAAGATAGAATTTGCCCCTCCTTATGGGAGAGATATCTCTGGGCCTCGATGTAATGGATTATGAAAGTGCATGGCCATGCCAAGGTGATTGAGGAGTCAATCACGAGTTTATAATCCATCACGGAATCGAGAGAGTGATTGAGCTATTAAGAGGATGACACAGTCTCTCGCTTGAGCTCAATCTATATCGTGAGGCAAAGGGATTCGTACATGAGAGAACATTACAGTTCAGCCGATATGATCTTTACATATACTTTGGGGTTAATATGTCTTACTAGAGACCGCTATTAACATGGTAACTCGAAAGGCGTTTCGGTCACGACCAAGTATACGTGAACCTGCTGTGGTCGCACGCTTAACGGGTTGGAACACTAATTCGAATATGATTCGGATATGGGCTCAATTCGGATAGAGATCCGAATAGACTCCTATTGGGCCTCGGTCCACGAGGCCCACGTGAGGAGGTCTATATATATGGAGGCGAGGGGCGGAGGGGATTCGTCCCAGTTAACATCTAGCAAAACCCTAGCCGCCACCTCCCGAGCCAAACCCTAGCTGCTCACGAGTGCTAGTACACTCGCGATCGGCGTTCAGCCCGGACGTGTGGATACCGGTGGAGGCGCCGCTCGTTGCGCGGCTGATCGGCGCGTGGAAGAGACGATTTGTTCGGGACGATCGGCTACTTCCACTACTACCTCGACGCGCGTGATTGGATCGGTTTCCAATTCTTCTTCCGCTGCGCTGCGCGTCTAAGTGGTAACGATCCATGATCCTTCCTTAGCATGATGTTCTTGGGTGCGCGGTAGAAAAGTTTTGTTTTCTGCTTCCGTAGCCTACGCGTATTCCTATAGTTTGACTGTTATGCGTGTGCGGTATGACCGGTTGTGTAACGGTGGTCTAACCGATGTCCGATGTGATCGGCCAAGAAAGCGATTCGACCTAAAATGCGGTATGACCGATTTCTAGTTGGTTGTATGTTTATTCTAAGGAGGTGCTCGTTACATTGCGCAGAGTTTTTGAGAGTGGTATGACCGGTCATGTAATGGCTGTCCGATTGGAGATCGTCGGGTGGTTTGACTGGTATGATTGCTGCGGTCAGACCGGTCTCCAATTATTGAGACTCCAATTATTGAGAGGTTCTAAGTCATTTCTCAGTGATCAGACCTGTCGTTTGTTGTTGGTCAGACTAGCCTCTGGTGAATTGAGTGAGTTGAGTTAGTTTTCAATTGTATTAGTCATAGCGGGAATCCATGCATTGTTGGAATCTTGACGTGTGTGTCAAGTGATGCATGTTTGCATCACTTTTGTTGATGAGAGATAGGTAGATGTCACTTGTGCTCAGGACGGTTACTTGTTCTTTGATGTGCAAGGCGCTTGTTGATCGTTATGGTCAACAGCAAGGCTGAGGCTAAGGGAGGTGCCCTAAGACCATAGACAGTCACGTATATCTGAGTGGAGCATCATTTTAAGCAGAGAAGAATGGGAGAAAGATAAGGATCGTGATGAGTCAAGTGCATGCAAGTAGTGTGCCATTGGACTTAGGCGTTTTAAGTGGTGACAGTCCTTAGGAGGTGTACGGTCTTAGAGGCAAGTTATTGGGCATCACAGACTTCATTGTGGTGGTTGCTTCGAGAAGAAGCACCATGAAAACTAGTGGGTGGCAATTGAAAAAATTGTTTGATACTAGGTGGAGAGACGACTTGCAAAACCGTGGTGGTGACCTAAGTAGTTTAGGTCATATCTTAGGATATGGTGCATCTTATCGAGTTATTGGAGTTAAGTGGAAGTCGCATTTTGAAAAACACGCAAGTGTGTGTGACTGTGAAATCCGTTTGTGTGTGGGTTACCAGCTTTCCCTATTTTTAAGTGGTTGTATCCACTAAATATGGACTGATTGTTAGGGTTTGATGAGAGGAGAGAATACTCTACTATATAAGACCTTGTGTGTATTGAGAGAGGGAGCTCCCTTAGTGTGCTTGGAGAGAGAGGTTAGGGTTTCCTCACGTGGGAAACTTTGTATGTGTGCTGTAGGCTTAGAGATTTGTCCTCCATAAGGGAGTGACTGTAAAACATTCATCTCAAAGTGAAATAAGCATCTAATTTTTGTCTAAGTGAGTTGTGCTATGGATTTATCCTTGTGTTTTTTATTTACGTAGTTTTCTTGTTTGGATTTCATCTCCTCTTGATCTTTATTGGTGCCAAGGATGTGTAAGAGGTAGAGATATCTCTTATAGATCAGATCTCAACTATCTATGCATTTTCATGTGATTGTTCGGTATTGCTCAAGAGAGAGGTGATTTTGGAGTCTTGATCTTGAGGGCATTTTGACTTGAGTTTGTGCTGTTATCTAGCATGCTATAACACATGACAATCTACCTAGATCATCAAGGACTCACGTGTAAGTGGAGATCAAAGTTTCTCTCTTTCACCTAATTTTGGTGTAACCTTTCTTGTTTTAGATAAAGATAGGTACTTTACATTGATCTTCACGATCCATAATTGGAATATGTTTCTAATATCCTAGGAAGGACTTGTACCAAGTTTCATCTTGTTTGGATCAGTAGTTTAAGAGTTAGCTATTTTGTTGGTTGAGAGCCGTGCTAATTTTTGCTTGTGTTTGGTGAGCGGTCAGACCGCTGTGACCTGAGAGATCAGACCGCCTAGGCCCGGTCAAACCAGTAGCCTTGTGGTCGACTGGCCATGAGAGACTATGTGCTAGGTCTAAGATATGTTTATGATAAACAATTAACACTTTGGTTGAGTTGAAACTGTTGAATTTGAATTTTGAAAAGTTTTAGAAAATTTAGATTTTAGTCTGTGCTCTCAGAGTTCAACTGGTCTAATTGGCGTGGGGTCGGTAGTCTGACTAGTAGATGGCCGATGGTATGACCACCATGGGGCGTGCGGTTAGACTAGCCATTAGACATTTAGTGTAACATCCCAAATTTTGGCTTTTGTTTATTTTCTGTTGTAATTAATTCAAAAATTTAAAAATGTGAAACCCTTTGGTAGTTTCGAAAGTTTCAGCTTCGAGTGGTTGGAATTTCGTGTTTTGTTAAATCTTCCTTTCTTCTTTTTGCCCAAAACTTCAAAAAGAAAAAAGAAAAGAAAAAGGAAAAAACCCTTTTTGCCCTCCCCCTCAGCGTGTGGCCCAGCCAAGCCCAGTGGCCCAGCCGGTCTGCATGCCTTTCTCTCCCCCTTCCTTCCCCTTTCTTCTCTCTGTCGGCGTCCGCCACCCGCGCCCCTGGTTTTCCCTGCGTGCGCGCCGCTGACGTCGCCCCCGTCACCACCTCGGCCTCCCCCTCCCTACACCAGCGCGAGATTTCCTCGTGGCGCCGCCGCAAGCCTCCCCGTACTACTTCGTCGAGCTAGATTCTCCCCCTCCCCCTTCTTAGTCCCGTTGTTCGTGCACCCCACCGTACCCTCATCACGGTCGCCGCCCCGCCTCTCGAGGCTCGCCATCGCATCGGAGCTACCGCGCTCGAGGCAATGCCTTCAATACTTCGCCGCAATTGCTCACCTACACCGGCCTCGTCCCTCCCCGGCCCGTAGCTTCTCTTCGTGGCAAACTCGGTGCCTAGCCGTACACTCACCCATTGGCTCAGCGCCACCCTTTCCACTATGAAGCATTGAAGCCTCTGTGTTGCCGCGCACGCGTCCCCTTCCCCCTCTTCCACCTAGCCGCCATAGGGGGCACTTGAGCGAGCGTCGCCCCGACATCACCCACCATAACTCAGACCAACGCTCCCCACTTACGATCTTGCTATAAATTCACGGCAAAAACACCCCATTCCAATTCGCTCAGTGCTCACTCACCTCTCCCGACGCACGAACTCGCCGCCGCTCTGCACCTTTTCGGCTATCTTCGATGCCAGCCACACCGGGACTTCCACAAGCCACATTAACCCCTTCTTTATGCTTCATGGACCTCTCTGATGCTCCAGTGAAGGCTAATTGAACTCTCTTCTCTCGCAGCTCGCCGACCTGACCTTCTCCCCAATTCCGATTACTTCACCTCGCCGGCGAATTTGACCACTGTAGGCTGATTCCATTCACTGGTAGTCTTATCCTGGTTGGGTGAAGTCAAATCTGGCATCAATTTGGAGGTCTACCGTCTCCTCCTGCCCAGCACCGAGCTCCCTTCTCTGCCATCCACGGTCGCCACCGCCAGCACACTCCAGGCCACCCCGAGCTCGTCTCCTTTCTCCGGTGAGCTCCTGCCATTCCCTGGAAGCTCCCCTATAATTTAATTGAACTCCCATCGCTGGTATGGCCGTCGCGCCCTCTGCCCTAGTTCCGCCGTTGCCAGTGTCATCACCGACGATGGCCCAGGCTAAATAAGGCCACGCCACTTCACCAAGGGGTGCACCCAAGCCATGTGGGACCGTTTTTAAAATGCTCCCATGAGGCCAAGCCTTCCATCGCTGCCAGCAGGCCGCGCCACCGTGCCACTGAAACCGCACTCTGTTCCGACATCATTAAAGTGGAGCACGGTTACGTGTGCTCACCCTCGCTCTCAATCCCTTCTTAGAATTCGAGCATAAAGAATAGTATGCCTTCTATGAGGAGTAAGACCACGACGGAGGAGAAAACGATGATAACTAAGCTTAGCTAGTAGTATCCTCGCTCTCTCTCCTCTCACAGTTCAGTCGACCATTCTAGCTACCAAGTGAGTTCAATAGTAGTTAGGTCTTAACCAATATCGAATTCACTTGGGCTACCTCCAGTCACTGCCTGTGAAGGAGTGCGCCTTCCTGCTTTCTATTTTTTGCTGCATCTTTTTGTACTGTAACTATTTGGTCTGATGACCTGATGTAAAGGACTGATCCTTGCTTGGATCTATCTAAACTCTATTATTGTAATAATAACGTATCGTGTATGAAATAATCCAGTCATGTATCTGTGAGCACTATCTACTGATCTAGGGAATAGTGCAGCGTAATCACAGAGGATTCGGAAATAGCAAATTTCAGTTCCGACAAGGCTGGTATCAGAGCATACGACTGTAGGAAGCCTTAGTTAGAATGGCCACAACTAGGATATGATCTTAATTTGAGATATTACCCAGAATTTCTTAAAATTGTATAATTGTTAATTGCTTTACTTACCACTCTTAGTTCTTACTCTTCTACGGGTTTCATTAAAAGTTTTTATCTATATCTAACCCTCTGTTTCAAAATTGTAGATGGCGAGCCCTTCCTCCCCCACTTGGGATGTGCTGTCTCATTCCGAGATAGAAGGGGGATTCGTGCATTTGCTACGGTAATTGATGCAGTATCTACAATATGATCGTCAGCCCATCTTTCATGGGCGACGAACGAGAGTCCAAGATCGCGATGCGTGAACTATTGATGTCTTTATATACGCCCAAGACGGAGGAGTGGTGCCCCTCATCACCCCAACGGTGTACCCCCGGAGTCACTACGCTGATGCAGTGCAGGATGCGGCGCACTATGCCTCGGCGCGCCTGATGCAAGTGCATGGGGAGGAGCTGATCCAGTCCCCATTTTGCTTCTTCCCCATTCTTCACACGGGGGAGACTGATCCTGAGCCTCTGGGAGAGCCGATCGATGACCCACAGCTCTCACATCAGGTACTGCTTACGCAGGCCCTGATTAACTCCCACAGCCAGGCTCTACGAGAGATCGGACAACTTCGCACCCTCTTGACATCCAGTTACAAGATTGCCGATACCCTTCGGGCCCAACTGGCAGGAGTGGGCACCGCCCTTACCTTCGCCGAACGAGATCAGATTGCCGCTGAGACTGAGCTAGAGCAGCTGCAATCTCGGGTGGACTACATGCCGTCCTCGCCCTCCTACACACCCTCTTCACCGCCTGTGTCTCCGCACGCCCCACCGCTAGTACCAAAGACACGATGCAGCACCACTAGCAAAGAGCAAAGAAGACCAAAGCAGAGTACCAAGACCAGCACCAGCAGAGCAAAGAAGACTAGTACCAAAGACCAACACTCGTAGCCCTGGTGGCAGCATTCGTACCAGCAGCCATGGTACCGGCCCCTGTGCTTGTATCAGCGATCTTCAGTCAATTTCTTCCCCTACCTTCCTCCACCGCGAGAGGCTCTGCACCTTCTAGCTCTTGGGGGCCTCGTGTCAGGCTCACGGCTCAGAAGAGTGTGCGCCCGCCCCTGGGATTCACCACTGCCGATGCCAGAGGATCCAGCAGGGGTTTACATTGCTCCAGCTCCAGCTCCCGCACAGCCGGTCCCCCACAGAGAGCTAGCCGCAGTCGCTCTCGTTCACAGGGATATTCCACCTGTGGAGGAGACCACCCTTAGGCAGGCTAGGTAGCAAGGGTAGGATAGTAAGTGCTTGCCAGTGTTCTGGATGCACCCTTTTGTCTTTTGTAAAAGGCTCTTTATGTAGATGCTGTATGTGGGCCATGACCTCGGGGAGGCTTGTAAAGACCCTCTTGGGTCATTCGACCCTCTTTTGTAATGGTCAAATACGCAATTTCATGCTTTTTATTGCATTGCTTGTTCGAGTTTTGTTGGCTTTTCTGTTGTGTTACTAGAGGGCTAGTAAACCCTCCTATATGCTCTCCCCCTTCCTTTTTGGGTAACATTTAACTTTGGTTGCAGATGGCACCACCAAGAGCCACCACCCAAAGCAGAGGTCACAGCAGAGGCCGTGGCAGAGGCCAAGGACGTGGTTGAGCTTACCACCTCCGCCTCCTGCACCTCCCACGATGGCACAAATTATGGCCCAGTAGACACAAATTCTTCATGCCATGCTAGCCAACCAACAGGCAGGGTCATCCAAGAAGAGTTCAAAATTGGCAGATTTCCTGAGAACTCGACCTTAGACTTTCTCATCATCTAATGAGCCATTAGAGGTGGATGACTGGCTACGAGACACTAAAAAGAAGCTCCGTCTAGCCCGTTGCACGGACGAAGATAAGGTCGACTTCGCTACTCATCAGCTAAAAGGTGCTACTACCGCATGGTGGGAGAACTTTGTTGAAGTTCATGCTAAAAGAAAATCTTCAGAAAGCGAGGCAGAAGAAGAGGAAGGGGTGGCAGAAACCCCCGCTGCTGATTCTTAGCAGTCAGGCCAGCACGAACAAGATAGCACTGAGGCAGAAGACGAAGGAGAGATAGAAGAGTTGGGTGAAAAAGGAGTAGTCCTACCTCAGTCCACTATCTCCTGGGCAGAATTCAAGGTGGTATTTCAACAAAACTTTGTACCTACAGGAATCATGAGGATGAAGAAGAATGAGTTTCGCACCCTAAAGCAAGGAAATATGTCGGTTAGCGAGTACCTCACAAAATTTAATCAACTTGCTCGCTACACCCCCAAGGATATGGCAGAAGACAAGGAGAAAATAGACCAATTCTTGGAGGGGATGAATGAGGAAATGAGAGCACAATTAATCCTTCATGATCACCCCATCTTTCACCACCTTGTCAACAAAGCTCTCGTATGTGAAAATGAGAGAAGGCAATTGGGGGCCAGTCGTAAGAGAAAATGGGCATCCCAGCAGGCTCAAGGCAGCTTCCAGTCCCGATGAACATACCAAGGCAATCCATCCTTCCGACAGGGGGCGACCTCAACCATCCGAGCTCCAGCTCCACCTCAACGCTCCAGCGGGAGTGTTGCAAGAGTACCCCACCCTGTGGGGCAAACTCCTGCGGAAAACCCAGCCACAAATCAGCATTGTTTTAGCTGTGGAGCTAAGGGGCACTTCGCCAATAGGTGCCCAGATCGTCAGGCTGTGCCAGCCAAAACCAACCTGAGTACTACTCCAGCGAAAGGGCCATCCACTATGCCCAGCAAAGGAATTTAGCATCTCAAGCATCTCAAACTGCATTGACTCCCCACCAAGGTCGAGTCAACCACGTGACCACAAAAGACGCCTAGGATGCCTCAGGAGTATTGATGGGTACACTTTCCGTTAAATCTGTACCTGCACAAGTTTTGTTTGATTCTAGGGCTTCGCATTCTTTTATCTCGGGCAATTTTGTTTGAAGGGCTAAGCTGCCAACCATTAGGCTAAAAAGACCAGTGATACTTTGTTCCCCGGGAGGGCCATTGACAGCAACATTAGTAAGCCCCAAGGTAGAAATCACTATGGAGGACTTTGGATTCTTAGCAAATTTTCTGGTCCTATAATCTCAAACCCTAGATGTCATCCTAGGAATGGACTTGTTAGCTAAGTACCAAGGAATGATAGATTGCGCTAACCGGAAGGTAGTGTTTACCAAAAGCCTCGGGATGGAGATACGAGTTAATGTGGATCACTCTTCTCTTAGACATATGATCCACCACCTTGAGGAGCTACCCTTAGAAGAGATGCCGGTGGTTCAGGAATACCCCGACGTCTTCCCAAAAGAGCTACCCGGAATGCCGCCAGATAGAGATGTGTAGTTTGTAATTAATTTAGCTGGGGACTGCCCCAATCGTCAAAAGACCATATAGAATGGCGGTAGATGAGCTTGAGGAATTAAAATCACAGCTTGAGGAGCTGCAAGAAAAAGGTTTCATTAGACCTAGCTCATCCCCTTAGGGTTCACCCGTACTCTTCGTCAAAAAGAAAGATGGTACCGCTATGTTATGTGTGGATTACCGGTCTCTCAATGAGGTAACCATCAAAAATAAGTATCCTCTGCCAAGAATAGATGATTTATTTGATCAGTTATATGGAGCCAAAATATTCTCTAAAATAGATTTGAAGTTTGGGTATCATTAGCTTAAGATCAGGACAGAGGACATCCCCAAGACGGCTTTTACCACTGAATATGGATTATTTGAGTATACAGTTATGTCCTTCGGACTTACCAATGCCCCCCCGCATATTTCATGAACCTCATGAATAAAGTGTTCATGAAGTACTTGGATAAGTTCGTGGTCGTGTTTATATACGACATCCTAGTCTACTCAAAAATAGCAGATGAGCATGCAACGCATCTACGAGCGGTCCTAGAGACGCTCCGAGAACACCAGCTATACGCAAAGTATAGCAAGTGTACCTTTTTCCTACAAGAGATTAGTTTCCTAGGGCATGTCATCTCCTCTAGAGGCGTAGCTGTTGACCCCTCCAAAGTTGACATGGTCCAAGGATGGAAGCAGCCAACCTCAGTTACCGAGGTGCGTAGTTTCCTCAGGCTAGCAGGATACTACAGACGCTTTATAGAAGGCTTTTCTAAGATATCCAAAACCATGACTCACCTCCTCACGAAGGAAAGGAAGTATGAATGGACAGATGCCTGCGAACAAAGTTCCCAAGAATTGAAAACGAAGCTAACCTCAGCTCCGGTATTAGTTCTGCTAGATATCCATAAGAACTTTGAGGTATAATATGACATGTCCCACCATGGTCTGGGATGTGTACTTATGCAAGAAGGAAAAGTTGTGGCCTACGCCTCAAGACAACTTCAGCCCCATGAGGACAACTACCCCACTCATGACTTGAAATTAGCAGCCATAGTGCACACACTAACAATCTGGCAGCACTACTTGATTGGAAATCATTGTAATATATACACGGATAATAAAAGTCTCAAGTATATATTAACCCAAACTGATCTCAACCTCAGGCAAAGAAAGTGGTTGGAACTAATCAAAGATTATGACCTGGAAATCCATTACCATGCCGGAAAAGCCAATGTAGTGGCTGACGCCCTAAGTTGTAAACCCTACTGTAATCACATCCTGGTCCGAGAAGTTTCACCTGAGCTCTACAATGAACTTGCCTTCGTCAATTTGGGGATAGTAGAACAGGGTACCCTAGCCACAATGGAGGTACACCCAACTCTAGAAAAATAAATCAAGGCGGCTCAAAAAGGATATCCAAGGACCCAAAAGCTTGAACACCTAATGGATAAAGGAAAAGAACCAAAAATGGTGAAAGATCCACAAGGAATTCTGTGGTTTGAGAAACAACTTTTCGTTCCACACCAGAAAGAGCTCAAGGAGTTGTTGCTCAAGGAAGCTCATAGCTCAGCCTACGCTTTGCATCCTGGCAGCACAAAAATGTACCAAAGACTTAAAAACCCTGTATTGGTGGCCACGTATGAAGCGGGATATTGCGAGCATGTAGCATGTTGTGATGTATGTTAGTATGTTAAAGCCGAACATCAAAGGCTCCCCGGATTATTTCAGCCTTTGCAGATCCCTCAATGGAAATGGTAAGAAATAGGGATGTATTTCATAACCGGCCTCTCACGTACCAAGACAAGATATACCCCATTTGTGTTATAGTAGACCGGCTAACAAAAGTGGCCCACTTCATCCCTGTAAAGACCACCTATAAGAGAGATAAGCTAGCAGAATTATACATGGCCCGTATTGTATGCTCGCATGGAGTACCTAAGCGAATAGTCTCGAATCGAGGTTCCCAATTTACCTCACGTTTTTGGGATAGTTTGCATACTGCCCTCGGGACTCACCTGAGCTTCAGCACTGCTTACCACCCTCAGACCGACGGGGAAACCAAGAGAATCAATCAAGTTTTAGAAGACATGCTTAGAGCTTGTGCCTTGGAGTCTACTTCAGATTGGGAGAAATGCCCACCCTATGTTGAATTCTCTTACAACAATAGCTATCAATCAAGCCTTAAGATGTCACGGTTTGAAGCCCTATATGGTCGAAAGTGTAGAACCCCTTTGCACTGGTCAGGATGGGAGAAGGCCATATCTTTGGGCCAGATGCCCTCAAGCAAGCAGAAGAAAAAGTTAGGCTAATCAGGGACCGCCTACAAACTGCTCAGTCTAGGCAAAAGAGCTACGCTAACAACCGTCGCCAAGAGCTAACTTTCCAAATAGGGGACCATGTTTACCTTAAAGTCTCACCCCTTCGGGGAGTTCGAAGGTTCAAGGTAAAAGGGAAGCTGGCACCTTGGTATATAGGCCCCTTTCCAATCCTCGCCAAGTGTAGAGAGGTCGCTTATAAGCTAGAGCTACCTGCTAGCCTAGCTGAGGTGCATGATGTGTTCCACGTCTCGCAGCTCAAGAAATGCCTTCGGGTTAAGGAAGAGCAAGCAACATTGAAAACCCTCAAGCTTTAGCAAGACCTCACCTATCCGGAGCATCCCATTAAGATTCTTGACACCTTGGAAAAGCAAGCCAAGCACCAAACTATGCGCCTTTGCAAGGTACAATGGAGCAATCACATGGAGCAGGAAGCTACCTGGGAGTGTGAAGATCAGCTCAGAGCCAACATTCCCCACCTATTCCCAGTTTAGTCGAAATCTCGGGGTCAAGATTCTATTTAAGGAGGGTAGGATTTGTAACATCACGAATTTTGGCTTTTATTTGTTTTATGTTGTACTTAGTTCAAAAATTTTAAAATGTGAAACATTTTGGTAGTTTCAAAAGTTTCAGCTTGGAGTGGTTGGAATTTTGTGTTTTGTTAAATCTTCCTTTCTTCTATTTGCCCAAAAGTTCAAAAAAAAAAAAGAAAACAGAAGAAAAGAAAAAGGAAAGAAAAAGGAAAAACCCTTTTCCCCCTCCACCCTCGAAGGCGTCCACCAGCCTAGCGCCCACCGGCCCGCCCGCCTTCCTCTCCCCCTTCCTTTCCCTTTCTTCTCTCCGTCGGCGTCTGCCACCCACACCCTCAGTTTTCCAAGCGCGCGCATCACTGACGTCACCCTCGCCACCACCTCGGCCTTCCCCTCCCTACACCGACGCGAGACTTCCTCGTGGCGCCACTGCAAGCCTCCCTGTACTGCTTCGTCGAGCTAGATTCTCCCCACCCCCTTCTTAGCCCCGCCGTCCGTGCACCTTGTTGTACCCCCGTCATGGTTGCCGCCCCGCCTCTCGAGGCTCGCTGTCGCATCGGAGCTACTGCGTTCAAGGAAATGCCTTGAATTCTTCCCCGCAATTGCTCACTTGCACTGGCCTCACCCCTCCCCGGCCCGTAGCTTCTCTTCGTGGCGACATCGCCGCCCTGCCGTACACTCACCCGTTGCCTCAGCGCCACCCTTTCCACTGTGAAGCATTGAAGCCTCCGTGTTGCCGCGCACGCGTCCCGTTCCCCCAATTCCACCTATCCGCCATAGGGGGCACTTGAGCGTGCGCCGCCCCAACGTCACCCACCATAACTCAGGCCAACACACCCCACTTATGATCTTCCTATAAATTCATGGCAAAAACTCCCCATTCCAACTCGCTCAGTGCTCACTCGCCTCTCCCGATGCACGAACTCACTGCCGCTCTTCACCTTCTCGGTTGTCTTCGACGCCAGCCACACCGGGACTTCCGCAAGCCACCTTAACCACTCCTTTATGCTTCATGGACCTCTCTGATGCTCCAGTGAAGGCTAATTGAACAATCTTCTCTTGCAGCTCGCTGACCTAACCTTCTTCCTCAATTTCAGTCACTTCGCCTCGCCGGCGAATTCGACCATAGCAGACCGATTCCATTCGCCGACAGTCTCATCCCGGTTGGGTGAAGTTAAATCTGGCACCAATTTGGAGGTCTACTGGCTCCTCCCCAGCACCGAGCTCCCTTCTCTGTCATCCACGGTCGCCGCCGCTAGCCCACTCCAGGCCACCCCGAGCTCGTTTCACCTCTCTGGCGAGCTCCTGCCATTCCCTGGAAGCTCCCCTACAATTTAATTGAACTCCCATCACTGGTATGGCCGTCGTGCCCTCTACCCTAGTTCCGCCACCGCCGGTGTCATTGCCGACGATGGCCTAGGTTAAATGAGGCCGTGCCACTTAACCATGGGGTGCGCCCGAGCCATGTGGGACCGTTTTTAAAATGCTCCCGTGAGGCCAAGCCTTCCCTTGCCGCCGGCAGGCCGCACCACCACGCCACCGAAACCGCACTCTATTCCGACATCATTAAAGCGAGATCCCACATTAATAACTAATGATTGTGATTAATTAATACTAATGAAGCACTGACCGGTGGGCCCCGTGACGGTTTACCACTGATATCAGACTGACAGGCGGGCCCCACCTCGATTAATAATCTTTAAAACTAGATTTAAAAGTTAGTCAGATTGACAGGTGGACCCCACTTTACTGTTGAGCTGTGCTACGACCCACATGTCAGTCTTTGAAAGATAAATAAAATTTGAGAATTTAAAATAAACCAATGGGCCCCACATGTCATACTCTTGGCTTTCAAAAATCCAAAAATTTAATTAAAATTTAAAATAAAACCATGGGACCCACATGTCAGAGAGAGGACTCTCTCTCCTCTTTTATTTTTGGGATTTTATTGAAAATAAATTTTGAAGAGCTCGTTTTTCCTCACTGTAACTCCGATTTGAATGAATCTTGTTTCTAAAATCTTCTAAATTCGAGATCTTTCTATTATTGTGGGTTTTGTTCAATTTGGAGTTCATTTGAAATTTTATTTGGGTATTTATTGCTCTCTTGCCTATTGCCTCCTTTCCAGCATTTTCCGTTCGGGTAGAATTTGAGGATGTCCCTGACCAACATTTTGACGCACCTCCAGATCCTCATGACCTCCCCACTACAGACCCAGAAGAGTCAACATTTTGATCATTTTGAGCCCATGATTTATGCAACTTATGTTTATTTAAATGTATCCAGCATGCATGCGTTATTTTATGTACAATGATCTGTTACTTATACATTAGCTAATACCCAAATTGTTATAATAGCAATATCTAGCTACACCGTCCTTGTCAATTGATAAACTACCACCATTGTCGCCCTAGATGATAATATTATCTAGGGCAAGCAAGTTTAGTTAAGTCCAGGGCATTAAATGGCCCTGCTCATCATTCTTCAAATGCACAAAGTCATTTCTGGGCAGTCATTGGATGTACATGACTGATAATTTGGTACAAGCTTATCTTATGCTTCTCAAAACCCAAAAAAATTGCTTACCTATCTGGGCGGTTGGTAAGAAAGGATGGTGTGGATATAACACGAGAATTTGTGGTTTGCAGTATGCGTCGTCTAGATAAATTAAGGACTTAATCCTGTGTTGACCTCTTTATGTAAAACAGTACAAACCACAAGCTAGCAAAGTGTAGGCATGACTAAATAATTTGCATCGCCAGTAAAGGAAAGCACTTTGGAGTGACCCATGGGTCGTGGTGCTTGTTTAAGCTGTCGTGGACACGGGTCGTGTCGCTGGGTTTAAGCCACCATGTGACGCAAGAGGGGGTCTAGGTGAAGCAAAATAGCTATCCCACAGATGAAATCTTAGCGAGTGTAATCCTTTACTAGGTGCATTGTAAAGATCATGTGATAATCCTCTT
The DNA here is from genome assembly GCA_036346265.1 of Melocanna baccifera. Lineage (NCBI taxonomy): Eukaryota > Viridiplantae > Streptophyta > Magnoliopsida > Poales > Poaceae > Melocanna > Melocanna baccifera. The sequence goes on from CM070700.1 coordinate 2,652,521, forward strand.
GATCTGCATGTCTAAGGAAACATGTGGAATGTAGCAACAGGGTTATCTCTTGTGGGTAAAGATGTATAATCTCTGCAGAGTTTAAATTGTTTAAACAGCTGTGCCCACGGTCAAGGGCATACATGGGAACTTCTTCGAGTTAGTTCTATTTACAAAAATCTTTCAAGGGTGGGAGCAAAATAAGTGAAGAGATGTACTTCACTTCTGATTTTACTGGGAGGGATGTACTTCAGCGATGACTAAATAGGGTGGATGTAACTCGGTAAACAAAAATCTAGTATTGGTGGACGGAACCATAAAATCGGTGGATGGAACCGTCTACAATATACTTACTGCACAAATTCAAATCCTACTCATGTTTATCAAAATTGTTAGATCATAGGATATTTATTGTACTAGAAATAATTGCTAAAGTCGCTTTCTGCAACTAAAGAAACCCGAGCCACCATTTGATGAGCCATGCATTTTATATTATTGCATTCTGTATATTGGCTTGTGAAGCACAGTTGCGTGTGCTCACCCTCGCTCTCAATCCCTCCTCAAAATTCGAGCACCAGGAACAGTATGCCTTCTATGAGGAGCAAGGCCACGATGGAGGAGAAAAAGACGATAACTAAGCTTAGCTAGTAGTATCCTTGCTCTCTCCCCTCTCACAGTTCAGTCGACCATTCTAGCTACCAAGTGAGTTCAATATTAGTTAGGTCTTAACCAATATCGAATTCACTTGGGCTACCCCCCAGTTACTGCCTGTGAAGGAGTGCACCTTCCTGCTTTTCGTTTTCCACTGCATCTTTTCATACTGTAACTATTTGGTTTGATGACCTTATGTAAAGGACTGATCCTTGCTTGGATCTATCTAAACTCTGTTATTGTAATAATAATGTGTCATGTATGAAATGATCCAGTTATGTATCTGTGAGCACTATCTACTGATCTAGAGAATAGTGCAGTGTAATCACAGGGGATTCAAAAATGGCAAATTCCGGTTTTGACATTTAGGAAACTGGGCACCAAACTATTATGTAGGTTTGTTTGGGAATGAATTTGCTCTTCATGCTACTGGAATTGGAAACTAGAACTGAAACTAGATATAGTTTAACCAAAATTCCAAAGAGGGTGCTTTGGTGTAGTTAGGTAGTCCGATTGGGGTGATCTAACCGGCATGGTATTGGCGGTCAGACCGGCCCCAGTGGTTTGACCAGCATGGTAAAGGCGATCAGACTGGCTATGGCAATTAGGGTTGATCAGGGTGAGTTGAGCTGAGTTGGGTTCATGGGTTGGAGCCATGAGGGTTTTATTGCATTCCATGATGCACGTGTTTGACTAATGTGAGTCAAGTATATGGAATTTATGCTTGATATAGTTGCTTGGATTTGCAAGGGGCTTGGAGGACATGGTGGTCTGCAGCAATAGATCAGGACAAGGCAGGGGAGCTGAGGTCCAGAGCGGTCATGTAAGTCTAGGTGCAGCTACATGGCTCAAGCGAGAGCACTGAAAAAACAAAAATCATAGAGAGATGAGTTGGTACATGTGGTGCACTAAGTGACAAGGTCGATGTACGTAAAGACGATTCGAGGGAGCCCAAATGCGTGAAGACATGATGTCTAGTCATTGGGCATATAAGCTGCGTGCAAAAGCATGTGGAGATGCTTTGACATGAAAATGAAGACGGAGTCAAGGGAAGGTGCATGTAAGCTTCATCAAGGGTGTTTTGGGAAAAGGCCCAAAACTGGACTTTAGGCTTACACCAAAATCACTGCGTGGAAGGCGCAAAGGATGTGGTTTAGTGTTAGGTCAAAGTCGGTTATGTGAATTGGATCAAATACTAGTGTGTTAGTAGGTTGATCCTTGTAAATAATTTGAGAAGCGTGCGTGGGTGTGTAAAACCCGTGTGAGTGGGGTTGACGGGTCTCCCCAGTAAGCTTAATGGGTTGGACCCATTAAGGGGTGTGCTGAATATTTAGAGAGGAGGGTAGGAGGTGGTAGTCTCAAGGATTATAGGGTTAGGTTATGCTCTACTACCTTGCCTCCTTCCATGGTTGTGTGAGAGATCTTGAGAGAGGAAATAGTGGTATTTTGGTTGCATCTTGTGATCATACATGAGCATGTAAACTTCATCCTCCTCTGAAATAAATCAAAACTTTGTTTCAATCATCTTCTTGCTTTGCTTCTCTTGTTCTTGAACTTGATTTGTGATGTCGGGTTCATGAAAGTTTTAACCCAATCTCTTACTTAGATTATCTTACTAGGATATGTGAGAATAGATCTAAAAAATGTCATGTCTTAGATCCTTACAAGCAAGAAATAATTTGAGAATTAAGGTTTTTGGTGTTCTTGTGACCTAGATTTGATTTTCTTCAAATTGGTGAACTTGAACCCAACAACCTTGTGATCCTTGATTTGTTTAGCTTCTTATAGCCTTGAACAAGTCTCACGTAAAACTTGGAAGTGTTTGGACGAGATTTGAGTAAGTTCTTGAGATTTGAGCTTTTGTCCAGGGAGGTTTTTAGGCGTAAGAATAGGGGCCAGTCAGACCAGCCCTAGACATGTGGTCAAACTGGCCTACTGGTTAGACCGGTTGTAGGCCAGCAGTCAGACCTGCCTCCCAATGGCGGTTTGATCGGGCCTATATAGAAGGCTATCGATTTTGTTACCTCTTGTTGCTATCTTGGTTTTGCTTCATCATGTTGGTGTGATCTAAACTTGGTGATTATCGTAGTCACTTAAGCGAAGTTTTTGATGACTTAGAGGGAAAGGTTTAGGAATTATTCACCCCCTCTGATTGCCGGCATCAGTCCTACAAGTGGTATCAGAGCCTAGTTAAACTCTTCTTCATAGGTCTTAACTGGTTTTAGGAGCTATGACCTTAGACATGTATTCCACCAGGCCACCCATCATCGATGGGGCCAACTTCCATACTAGAAGATGAGGATGGCTACAATACATACATTCAATCTTATGGCGGCACTATCGGGAAAAGGTCAAGAGTTCCTATGTTGTCCCTACCAATGATCAGATCACTCCGGCAAATCTTCTGCATGTGAAGGCAAACGATAAAGATTAGAACCTCCTGATTCAGGGACTTGCAAAAACGAGTAAAGGTAGTCTTGGAAAAGGCTTTGGTGAAAGAAGGACATACACTTAAAAATAGAAAGTTTTTTTAGGAGTAAGTCTATTTGAGCCTTGTCAACTACTGCCCAATTTATTTAAAAATACTATTGCCCAACTCTAGAAATCAACCACAAACTACTAGATCGGATACTTTGCCCTCTCTCCCTCCCCCGCAATGGTGCCAAACAAAATGCAATGCTTCCACATGGCCTAGCCTATGGCCTTATCCTCAGTGTGGCATTTCATGAACTTCATCTACTAGTTGAGCTCGTGTTGCTTGTAGGCCTATATCATCTTAAGGCATAAGTACTCTTTCTTTTCCTTCTTTTCATGCTCGTAACTAATGTAGACGATGGTGTTATCCAGCCATGGAAGAACTCCTCAATCTCCTGCTCACCGAGCTCGCTCCTCCATGTCGCAGATGTGCGGCGCACAGCTAGACATCACCTATAGCCCATCGTTGTCAAGCCCATTGGATTGCTGCACAATGTGGCAGAGAGGCCAAATGGCAATAGCACCTTGGCATGGGAGAGAGAGAGAGGTGGCCACGATGCACTTGAGGATGGCGTGGAATTGAACAGTGAGATGGTTGAAGTTGGGGAAGAATGCCTCAGCGACGACGGTGCGATGGGGGGAGGAGAAATTAGTTGAGGGCTTTTGTTGTTGACATCCAGAGGAGTCACCTAGTGTAAGGAATCAGCCGGAGGCGAACCAAATCGAGAGATAGGGGCGGTGGCACACTTAGCCGCACCTAAATAAGATGAAGTTTGTGGTGGTGTTACAATGCTTCGCAGCTTGGCATACATCGGACAAAATATCTCCCCTGTCACACCAATCTCTCTCTATCTCTATCTCACTCACTAGATCAAATGCAAAACATGTGGGCAAAGGAGAAGCAAGGGATGTGGCCTCTATCCGAGCTCATTGAGGCTCCCCGAGGGCACAAGTGACAAGACTATTGTAACATCCTGATTTTCAGAGGTTTTTAAAACCTTGTTTTTGAAAATAGATTTTCTGGACTTTTCTAAAATTAAATCAAGCTTAAAATAAATTTTTAGAATTTAAAAGGATTTAATCTGATTAAAATAAACTTTAACATAAGCTGAAAATATTTTATTTGAGTTCCTTGTGTCACAAGGAAGTTTTTAGAATTTTTGGTGAATTTTGTTTTGAGTTTATTTGTCATTTTCTAGAGCTTTTAATATTTTATTTGATTTTATTTAAAAAATAAAAGGGGAAATCCTTAAAAGCCCTCCGGGCTGAATTGTCTTCAGCCCATTCTCTCCGGCCCACTCCACCGGCCCATCACTTCCCCACCTCCCGGCCGAACCTTTTCCCCACCCGCATTGCCACGTGGCTGCAATCCCCGCCGCCACTTGCACCCCCGCTTCCATCTGAGCCGTTCGCTGCCGCTCCCCTTGCGCCTGCTCGCCCCTGCTCGTGCCTTCGCCCGCATCGCTTGCCCCGCCGTCGGATCCACCTCCCTTGCCCGCGCATAGCTCATCCGCTCCCTCGCGCTGTCCCCGCTTGCCCTAGCCCGCTCTCGCCCGCGCGTGCCCGCTCCCCGTTCCCGCGCTCTCCTCCGGCCCATCACCCTCAAGGCCCATCCCCGCGCGGCGCCTCCCTTGCCCGCCCGATGAGCCGCCTGTGCCACATGTGATGCCATCGCGACTGTCCGCAGCGACCGTCCGATGCCATCGCGAGACACGCGTCGCCTCCCCGTGCGTCGTCTCCGATCGGGACTCGCCACTGCCGCTCGTCCGTCTCCGAGTTGAACTCTCCTCGGTTCGTGCGATAAGAGCCGGCCGCTGCACTCGGTTCGTGTGCCTTCAAGCGCGCCTCCATCGCCGTCGTTCTCGAGCCCGCGCTGCCGTCTCCCCTCCGCGCCACCGCACCTCGCCGTGCCGAAGCACCTCGAGAGCCGTCATCTCCGTCGCCGGTGAACCCCGTGCCCCGTCCTCCGTCGTTCAAACTCGCCATCGCCGCCTACAGACTTCATTCACCGGTAAGGTCACCGTCGCCATCTCAGAACCCTCTCCGCCGTGCGCCGTCGCGTCGCTAGACCTCGGTCGCCGCCGCCGCATCGCTGGACCCCGCTCTCGCCGCTGCACCTCTCCCGCGCGTCCGCCTCGGTCTGCACGCCGCCCGCCGGACGCGTCCGCCCGCACTACCTCGGTCCACGCACCGCGCACCGTGCCCGCCCGCGTCCGTCATCACGATGCTTCGCAAGTCGCGCCGTGCCACGCGTCGCCCATCGGATGGCCACCGCCACCAATCTCAATCTTCGATCCGGATCTAAGTGAATGGACCAGATCGCGCCACGTGGTTGCACCACAGCCATCCAATCCCGAGCACCGCCGTCGCCTCGGCCGAGCCATGTCAGCCCTACCCCACCACGTGGCATGCCACGTGTCCAGCCACGTCAGCCGCAACCCGCCCCTAGATGCCATGTTAGCAGCCACATCAGCTTGCCACGTGTCAGCACCAGCGCGCGTCACATCAGCACCTGTGCACTGTTCCATGGACCCGGTCCACCGTAGACCTCTCTCTCTCGTGAACCCGGTCCACAGCACAGTACATTTTCCGATTTTCTTTATTTTCTTTAGATCAAATTTTTCGAGAGCCCATTCTTTTCCGTCCTAGCTCCAATTGACCCCGTTCTTTTTTCTAAATTCATCTAAAATCGAGCTCTAGCTTTTGGTTCTAGTTTCATGGTTTTTGGAGTTCATTTGCTTATCATTTTATGTGTTTTTGTTATTTCGGTCGTTTTCTCCCTCATTAGATTCCGATTTCGGAGGAGCAGGAGCGACGCCCAAAGACCCCAAGTACCTCGCTGAGCATAACCAAGGCAAATCTTGTCCTTTGATCATGTTGAATCTAGTTTGCAATCTATTATTTAATTACTTTGTGTTAAATTATCTTGCATCGCTATTTTTATTCAAACCCTTGTACCTGGTAGTTATTGTCCTACTTTGATTAACCCCTCCTTGTTACTTTGAACACCCTGATGCCATTGTCACCATAGGTTGAAAAATATACCAATGATGCTATGTTAATTGTCACAAGGGTTGTACGACTAGTATGCTTAGCCTTGTTTAATTTACGATTGGGTATATCATCACATGTGAATTATTAATTTGACTTAATGATATATGGAACTGTGGTTGGTGCCATGTTTATTAAAATTTGGGCCATGACATTGGTGTGTCATTGGCGTGGTTATACAAACTTGGTTTTACACTCGGGGCGAGTGATCGTGCAGTAAATGGGAAAGTGCAGGTTCACTTCGTGGGATGTGGTAGTCTCGCCCAGGTAGAATTAAGGACTTAACTTTGTGCGCCATTGATCTGAACTTTATCGTGCAAACCACATGGCTAGTATGCGATGGACCTGGCTGACTAATTTGGGGTGTTTCAATTTTAATCCCGCCATTGTGATGACCATGGTTGCTGATTTCTATGTGGCGCAAGGGGGGGTGTGATGTGAAACCCTAGCGGACGGGGTTGAGTTGAGACTGAACTTTGTAAATGCCTTGTTGTGATTATCTTTAACGTGAGGATTATCACATCGTGTGAGTACAGTTGTGCAACCTCTGCAGAGTGTAAAACTATTCGAATAGCCGCGTCCTCGGTCATGGACAATGCTCGGTGATTTCACACGAGATATAGTTATTTCTTGGAAACTTGTGGTTTATGGTTGGAAGTGAACGGGAGGTTCACTGTTGGTTTAGCCTATGGACAGGAGGTCCATACGTGGTTGGTTTAGCTTGTCGATGGGAGGTCCATAAGTGGTTTATTTCAATTCCTTTGATTATTTATTTATTACTGTTTTACTTAAAGTCTGTCTTCAATCTATTTATTGTATTTACCTTCAAATATCATTTTATGCAAATTAACCTTTCAGCCATCCATTGGTAAGCCTTGCATACTATATTGCATTTATTGTTACAAACGACTTGCTGAGTACCAATGTACTCACGGCTTTATGCCTATGTTGCTCAGTTGAGGAGGAGGAGGAGTATTATCAGCAGGAGGTTCCAGAAGGAGAGTACTTCGACGACTTCATGGATTAGACTTCGTTCTCCACTCGATAGCCTGTGGGCTTGTCGATTGGCCGCTACGCTTTATTTTAGATTTTCGCTGCTAGATTTAAAGCCCTTCTGGCTAGAGATATTGTAAGCTTGGCCATAAGGTCGTACTTTTGAAATTTATCGATATTTGAGTTTTCCCTTTATTATAGCGTGATCCTGGACTAGTGCAGTTTACACAGAGAGTCCGAATTTGCATATTCAGGTCTTGACAACTATCTACTTAGTACCAGAGGAGAGATGAGGGGAAAAGGGGGAGAGAACAAATTGGAGGGGCGAGAAGAGGTGGAATAAGAGGCCTAAGTGTGACATGTGGGCCACAATGGTTTTTTCTCAAATTAAGCTTTGTTGACTCAATGATACGGGCACACATGGATGCCATGTGAACCAAAAACTAGCTCATGTGTCGAAACATTGCCATGTCAGTGCCATGTTGTAGAAATGCCATGTGGAATGGGCCCAAGGTGTAAAATGGTTGGTGGGGTCAAATACCAAGTTTTGTAGTTAAGGATTGAAAATTGAAATCTGTCAATGATTGAGGGGGTTGAGTGGACTTATTCCTTTTTTATGTTGACTAAGCAAGTAGCGTGGATGATAGGACTAACTGAGGATATTACATCTTCATGGGAGCTAACCTTGTACCATGGAGAAGAAAGAAGTAGGTGGTTGTGGCTTGACCGACTGAGGGATCGTATAAGCCATGACATTGAGCTTGAGTTAGATGATTGGATAAAAGACTTAGCTTCAAGTGTTGAGAGGTGATACTTTGGTGCTGCACTTTGATAACAAGTATGCAAACAACATTGCTAACAATCTATTAAGCATGATTATACCAAGCATGTTGAGATTGGTATATTCTTCTTAAAGAAGAAGCTGGACGGTGAGATGCTGAAGTTATGTACACTAAGTCTAATGAACTGTTACCTGATTATGTCACTAAAGGACTTGATCCTAGTAAGGATATTTGTGAGATGTAACAAAATGGCAATGATTGATATCTTTGGCTCATTTTATGAATGAGTGTTGTTAAGTTAGTATTGAAGTCTAATATGAGCCTCATTTAGTAGTGTCGATGCTCTAATATCGATCTTACGTAATATTAATTGGATTCGGGGAAAACTCTCAAGGTGGTGAAAGTGAACATACATAGTAAGGACACACATAATTTTATAAAGGTTCAGGCCTTCACCTGAGAGAATAACAATCATACGTCCTGTGTGAGTAACTATCAAAAATGGCTCAAGTACAGTGCAAGGAGATCACAAACTAGATTACACCCCGCTGGGTCCTATCACTCACATTGCCCTCTCCTCTCTACACAAAATCTATCTCTTATATAACTGACGAACATGTGGTAGTTGCTCCTTGCCCAAGGGCATCTTGTTGCTTCGGGAGTTAACCGCTAGACGGCGGTTAATGTTAGAGAGACGTAGGAGTGGTTTGCCGTAGGACGGTTATTGTCAGAGAGATGGGGATGAGATCATGTGCGGTTATGAAACAGAAGCGCACGCTTAACTGCCTTGTCAGACTGCCCTATTACAGGAGGGGGTCAGTTGCCAGCTTGGATAGTTGGACTTAACCAAATAGCCGTAGGAAAAACTTACGAGTAAGTGGTCGTATGAGTTTACGACTAGGCAGTCATAGCGAGGCTTATGACTAGGAAGTCATAGCAAAGTTTACGACTAGAAGGTCGTAGTGAGGCTTACTTCTAGGTAGTCGTAGAAGGGGTTAATGACTAGGAGGTCGCAGTAAGGCTCACGACTAGGTAGTCGTAGAAGGGCCTACGGAAAGGTCACGGTGGGTCCTGTGTCTACTTGATGAGTTTTCTCCTTTATTATTAAGGGGTATATATGAGGAATATGATGACGTAATAAACTAGAGGATTATTTTATTCTCGTCATCTAGCCCCTGAACCTCAAGTGAAAATAACTTGCATGTGTAAGTAGTAGTCAAAGTTGACCGAAATCATGGCCTTTTGACTAGAAGTGCGCTTGGGTAGGAAGGTAATTTGACTTGAGTTGATAAACGGACTCCAGATGGACTCTTAAATAGACCTCATAAATTTGTCCGCCTGTTCGTTTCCTGAGAAAACCGCTTCAACTTTCGAGGAAGATAGCCGAAGCTATCGATAAAAGGCGGTGCTTGGACGGCCCTTTGGCTTTCACCTTCGTCTTCATTCCTATTTGAGCTTCCTACCAAACAAGTCACCTTCCACTTTCAAATCTCCTCCAGAATTCAAATTTCTTAGTGAAGAAGAGATGGCGATGCAAACTACGAACTGGGCGGTGTCGGAGATGGACAACTCCAAACTGAAGGATCTAGAGAGAGCTGAGTTCATTCTGTTGTGCAAGTTCGTGAAGTGGATCGAGGTCGCCGGGCAACATTGGCCATCGAGAGAGATCGGTCAAATCCCAGTTTTTCAAGGATTTTGTGAGTGCAGCCTCAGACTCCCTGCTCATTCTTTCCTTACCGTTGTTCTAGAGTACTTCGGAATCAAGTTGGTGAACTTGGTTCCCAACTCGATTACGATGTTGAGTGTCTTGGTATATTTGTGCAAAGCGTATCTGGGTATTCTAGCAGATTTGGAGCTTTTTCGCTACTACCACGAACTGAGCCGTCAGACTGGGATCGCCGGTAGCTGCGGATTCAAGCTCCACATCGACAAGTTTGATGCCTACATCCCAATGTTCATGAAGTCGTCGTGGGCATTGTGGAAAAGAAATGGTTTTACTGGGAAACCACGAGTGAAGATAGCCTCTCCTTCATGGGTAAGGGAGCCGAGAAGAACACCTCATGGAACTCAGTCCCGAAAGACATCACGAGAATAGCTCCCTATATATCCGTGATCAAGGAGCTGAGAGATAGAGGTCTGACGGGTTGGCATGTAGTCAAGAACTACATCACCCACCGCATTAGCCCTCTGAAGAGGCGAGAACATCCTATGTGGATGTACTCTGGTGCTTTCGACGCCACTAGAGACTATGAACACGGTAAGTGTAGTTGTCATTAAATTCTTTCCTTTCTGAGTGTAACTCTGGTCTTTGAATTCTAATTGTGGTTTGTATGAAATAGACCTTGACCTGGGCAAGATCAACATCCAGGTCAAGAACATCTATGAGAAGGCTCCGCCCATGGACGTGGAGACTCCTCGCATTTTGGTGAATGTGTCCACCGAGGAGAGAGAGGAACACCTAAATGTAAGTGGCACACAAACGCTACCTTTCAAAGTGTAGTCGTAGAAATGTAGGTAGCCACAGAAATGCTTACGACTAGGTAGCCGTAGAAGAACTTACGACTAGTTAACTGTAGAATTTACAACTAAATGGTATAGAAGAACTTACGACTAGGTAGTCGTAGAAGAACTTACAACTAGATAGTCATAGGAAAATTTATAACTAGTTGCCATACTCTCTCTTTTTCCCAGAGTGTAGGTGTGAGTAACTGTTAGGACGGCCAAGGAGTCGAACTGATGGTTCTCGGGAAGGTAGGAGAGGTGAACAGGCTCCTACTGCAAAAAGGTGTCGATTGACTAAGGCTGCCGACAAGAAAAAGGATGACTCGAGTGTTGCTACCTCTTCTGCTTCTGCTGCCAAAGTCAAACCATTGAAGCAATAAATCGCAGTCCTTAGTACCGTGTCAGAAATCAACGATGTAGCACTCAAGCGACGAACCCGCAGGCCCAAGGTACCCTTCTACTACAGTACTAAAACCCATTCGGTGTGTATATCTCAAGGTTTTGCTTAGAAGCTCAACAAAGAATACTGAAGGGATTTCATGTCTTCTGTGAAGGAACTTGCTGCAGCGGCAGCACCTATACCGGAGTAGGGGTTCATCCCGATGGTAGTTGAGGTCGATCCTAACTACTAGAGAAGTCAAGAGGGGCAAGGCGCCAAAGGCCTTGCTCAGGGCTCTCGGCCAGATGTGGTCGAGAGTATCTCTACTTGACCGGAAGCGGTCGAGAGTGGCTCCACGTGGTCGAAAACGGTCAAGGAGTAGCAGCCGAAGAAAACCTTCTCCGGAAGGGTTTCTTCATCATTCAAGATCAAAGTGAAGAGAACTACGCACGTATAAGCATGCACGCATCTCCTTCCCTTGGTTTGAGAACTCTCTTACCTTTTTCATTGCGTAGCTCGGTGCCTCCATCAAAGTGAGACGACACTATGGGTGAGTCTCTCACGACTCTGCCTGTAGCCGGCAAGGAAATGACTGTGGTCGAATAACCGACCATCCAGCTAATGGTACCCACGACTACAGAATTAGTCAGGGAAATTGCAGCACCTACGACCGGAGAGGAGGTTGTAGCGACCATTGCAGCCACGACCACCAAGAAGGTCGTGGAGATTACTGCACCCACGACCACAGAAGAGGTCGTGGAGATCAACATAACTATGTCCACAGAGGTGGTCATAGGAGCCAAGGAGAGAGGAGCACTTCATGAGGAGGTCGTTGAAGACATTCCTCAAGAAGGTAACATATGGGAAGAGAGTAGACTTTCCAAATTCTTTTCTTCTCTATTTAATCCTTCTTTTGTAGCGAGGGGCTTGTTCGACCGTCCTGATGTGCCACATCCAAGAGACCAGCTCCACCGAAGGTAGATTTTTGACGACAGTCAACTCGAGGAAGTGTGGTGGAGGAAGGTCGACGAAATCAACCAACTCCGCGATTCCTCATGTGTTCTTGAGACCTTGGCTCGAAGGGAGATGAACGTAAGTGTCATGCACTTAGACTTTTATCCTGAGTTTTTGTTGGTGTCTCACAGATTCTTTGAATGTAGAGATCCTTGAAGAACATGGCTACTGTGGCCAAGTATCACAGGCAGCTAACGTTCTTGCATGAAGAGAATGCAAGACTCTCCAAGGAAGCTGAAGCTTGGTAAGCTTTTTGAAATCAAAGCCTGTTTTGACTTGTTCGACTATCCTTCTTATACTAATCACCGATATTTCCAATCTTAGGAGCGACGTGAAATTCCTGATGGCTGCGCTCAAGAGTGAAAAACTCAAGACACAAAAGCTAAAAAAGGAAGTAACCGATCTCAAGGTTAGCCAAGTACTAACCATTTCCAGGAACATATCTCTGGAAGAAAAGCTAAATAGTAAGTCATAAACCTACGACAACTTTCCCCTCTATTTTTTTGTTTTCGCTTCCTGACTTCCTTCTTTTTACAGAAAGAGATGCCCAAGAGAAGAGTCTCCGTGTCGAGGTCGATGAAAAGGCTAAGGTGGTCAAAATCTTAACTGAAAGGGAGTCAGAGATGAAGAAGGACCTTGAAAGTCTTAATGTACTACTTTCAAGTAAGATTTACTTTATTGAGTCTGGGCTGTCATAGCAAAACTTACGACTTTGTGGTGTGGTTATCTGACCATTGATTGCCTGTCTTCAGCTTCATTGACCGAAATGAAATGACTTCTTGAGGTCTCGACTCGCAGCGAGGAGGGGATGAAGTCGGCGAAGATAGCTCTTCGCGACAACATTGTTCTCTTCAATAGTCTACTCGGCAAGTTTGGGTCCGAGAAGGTGGTCTTTTCTGAGGATGCCCTTACCCATTGCCTGAGTACACTCAGTCTGCAAGTCAAGGCACTAGAGAAGCATCTGGCTAACTTGAAGGGCGAGCAGATTGACTCCATTCGGGATGCAGTCAAAAATGCGGTAACTTACGCCTTGGCAAAACTCAAGGCGGATGACCCGAGTCAATCTCTTAAGACAATCGAGAAGGACTTCGATTGCTCTAACGTTCAGGTGGCTCAATGGATGGAAGAAGTCGAGCCTTATGGGCACAAAGTGTCGGAAAAAATGCAACTAGACTCGCCCTAGAAAGTTGTAACCTTTGTAAAAATATTGTGAAAACTTACCTCTTAATAAATGAAGGTCTTTCTCTTCAATGATCGAGAAGCTTTTTTCCTACAATGCATGTTTCTTGTGTATTTGTTAAACAAAAGTTGCAAGAAAAAGTTAGAGCTAAGACTTAAAGTTATACGAGTAACCTTATCCTAGCCCCCAACTATTTACTTATTTTGTATGAATAAACTAAGAGAATAGTAACAAGTAAAACAAATCATTCCACTACCATTGTTGAAGTCGATTATTATGCTCCGGAAGCAAAGGTTCAAAACGAGTCGATGCTATGGAGTTCCTTATAGTGGGCAGGACCACATGCAAAGAGGAAAGTTTTCGGCTAGGTAGTCGTTACCATACTTCGACTAGGCAAATCGAATTGAAAACAAGAATGGTAGCAAAATGATCATTCGAAATACTTCGTTCATGTCTGATCAACATGTCCATAGATGACTCAATTGTTTGATGCTAGCAGCAAGAGATAAGGTATAGCATATCACTAGGAAGCTCCTTCTAGTGGGTAGGACCACATGTAGAATGATGAGACTTTGACTAGTGCTTGTGCCCTTCTCCGACTAGGTACAACGAATTGAAGTTACTAGGAACAGTCGAACAGACACAAAAAAGCACTTGTATTAGACAAAGACAAAGGGATCGAAAATAATGCAACTTTATTGCCAAGAAATAAAAATCTTAGACATAGAATTTATGTAATTGGTTAATGTTCCAAGAATTTGAAAGGATTTGGCCATCCTCCATGGCAAGTTGTTCAGAGCCTGGGCGTGTAACTTTGACTACCTTGTAAAGACCTTCCCACTTGGGGGAATGTTTGTTCCGATTAGACTGGGATTGCATTCTCCTCAATACCAAGTCACCTACAGTAAGGCTGTGAGGTTGAACCTTACGGTTGTAGTACTTGCGCACGGCCTATTGATAGACTACTGATTGGACTAAGGCTCGGTTCCTCTGTTCTTCGAGTCGATTGATGTCATCCGCTCAAAGCTGCCCTTGGCTCAAGTTGCACTACTACAAAATAGGCTATACTAGACGGGTAAATCACAGACGGTTCATACAGAGCCATCTGTGCTTAACTATCACGCAGCGATTCATACTACCACCGGTGTGATATCGTCATCGCGACGGTTATTAACACGATCCGTGCGTGATAATTGAGACATCACGAGCGGTTCATGTTAATAACCATCGCGAAAGTTCCTGACGGTTTGTTACATGAACCGCTGCAGCGATATATAGACATCACAGATGGTTCGTGTTAATAACCGTGCAGCGAACTTTCCTGAGCGGTTATTGTCGAACCGTGCGCGATGTCTCAATTATCACAGAGCGGTTACGTGTAACAAACCATCTTTGATATTAATTGTCACAGATGGTTCGTGTTAATAACCGTCCATGATAAATTGCACTATTAATACTTGGACGTACGGTGTCGACACAGATCTATCTTCATTGCGCTGCATCGGTGGAGCAAGGCCGCCGGCTTTAGGGAGTTCGGGGGTGAAAATATATCGCCGTCTTCTTAGTGATATAATCAGAGGTTAGTACTCAATTACTTTTAATTATGCTTATATACATGTTTCTGTAATGGAAGACCAGAGATGATAACTTATATGCTATGTAGTAGCGGTAATAATCATTTTTGGCAACCATTTTGTTACTTGTGTAGCTAGCGTAGATGGATCGAAGCTGGATGTACATTGAGAACCGTGTGAGTGAAGAGTACATTATTGGCATGTCTATTTTTAGAAGAGCGGCCGAGCTGGATATGTTAAAGAATGGGATAAAATATATGTACTGTCCATGTATTGATTGTGATAATCTCAAGATGTTTAGCAACTCAGCGCAGATCGAAGCTCACTTGATTCGAAGGGGTTTCAGAAAAGGGTACAAATGTTGGACCACTCATGGTGAAGAGAAGTGTACACAAGAAGCTCGTAGTTATGACGTAGTCGAAGGGGACAACGATATGCCAGTTGTGGACTGTGCTTTTGATCATGAGGCCGCGGATGGATCGCAGGATGACAATCTAGATCAGATGTTACGTGATGCAGAAGGAAACTACAGTGAGAGAGAGTTTGGTAAATTCGAGGGCTTGATGGAGGACTCGAAGAAACCTTTGTTCTCGGGATACAAGCCGCAATACACGAGGTTGTCATCAGTTTTAGAACTACTGAAATTGAAGGCAAGCAATGGTTGGTCCGACAAGAGTTTCACGGTATTGTTAGGTCTCCTAGCGGACATGCTTCCAAAGGGAAATGTGTTGCCGAGAACCACCTACCAAGCCAAGAAGATTCTTTGTCCATTAGGAATGGAAGTAGAAAGAACACATGCATGTCCGAATGATTGTATCCTGTACCGTAAAGAGTATGCTAGTTTAAATATTTGTCCGGTGTGCAAAGCATCCCGATACAAGCGTAAAAATGACTCTGATGATGGAAAGGGCATCGAGGTGAAGCAATGACCTCCTGCTAAGGTGTTGTGGTATCTTCCTGTAATCCCCCGTTTGAAGCGTTTATTTGCAAATCGCAAGGATGCAAGATTGATGCGTTGGCACTTGGAGCAGCGTAAGAAAGACGGAATGATAAGACATGTTGCTGATTCTGCCTAATGGAGAACATCGATAGGATGTTTGTAGATTTCGGTGTGGAACCGAGAAATATAAGGTTTGGGTTGAGTACAGATGGAATGAATCTTTTTGGTAACATGAGCAGCCGACATAGCACCTGGCCTGTGACTCTATGCATGTACAACCTTCCTCCTTGGCTGTGTATGAAGCAGAAGTATATTTTGATGACACTACTTATCCAAGGGCCGAAGCAACCTGGCAACGATATTGATGTATTCCTAGCACTATTGGTAGAAGATCTTGCACTAGAACGAAGGGGTACATTATGGGATGCAGACAAACGAGAGAACTTTACTCTACGCGCTATGTTGTTCTGCACCATTAATGATTTTTCGGCCCTTGGTAACCTGTCAGGGTTGAGTACAAAAGGAGCCAAAGCGTATCCGCACTGCTTAGATTATACGGAGAGTCTGTGGTTGAACAACTCGCGTAAAACTGTGTACATACGTCACCGTAGGTTCCTTCCAAGGTATCACCTATACCGCAAGATGAAGAAACAATTTAATGGAAAAAATGAAGATGACTCAGTACCAAGACCTTTTAGCGGCTAAGAGGTGTATGATATGGTCAAGGATATAAACGTTGTGCTTGGAAAGGGGCGCAAATTAAGGAAGAACATGTGGAAAAAAAAGGTCAATATTTTGGAACTTGCCTTATTGGGAGCACTTAGAAGTTCGCAATTGCATCGATGTCATGCATGTAGAGAAGAATGTATGTGACAGTTTGATTGGTCTCTTACTGAACAATCTTGATAAAACTAAGGATGGTGTTAACATAAGGTGTGACATGGTCGCTATGAACATCAGGACTGAGTTAGCACTGATAGAGACCGATAAAGGCCGGACATACCTTCCCCCAGCTTGCTACACTCTGTCTAAGTCCGAGAGAACTGAACTGTGCCAGTCCTTACATGGTGTGAAAGTTCTATCCGGTCACTCCACCAGCACGAAGAAACTTGTTTCCATGGAACATTTGAAATTAATTGGCGTGAAGTCCCACGACTGTCATGTGCTAATGACACAAATGCTACCTGTTGCAATTAGAAGTATTTTGCCGAACAAGGTTCGAGTGACAATCATAAGGTTATGTTATTTCTTTAACGCAATTGCTCAGAAGGTCATTGATCCAGATGGACTAGATGCTCTGCAAACCGAGGTGGTATTTTCCTCCATCATTTTTTGATATCATGGTCCATCTCATTATTCACCTTGTGAAAGAGATAAAAATATACGGCCCCGTGTTTCTATGTCATATGTACCCTTTCGAGAGATACATGGGAATTCTCAAGTCCTATGTATGCAATCGATCTCGACCGGAGGGTAGCATCATCGAAGGTTATACAATAGAAGAGGTCATTGAATTCTGTATCAGCTACATAGCTCAGGTCGATCCGATAGGTGTACCTATATCTCGTCACGAGGGAAAGATAGAGGGTATCGAGACTATCGGAAGGAAAGCAATAACTCCGGATCAAAATACGTATGCTCAAGCCCATTTCACGGTTTTACAACACATGACTGAAGTGACCCCATATATTGAAGAGCACAAGGACATGCTACGTCAAGAGAATGCAGGCCAGTCAGAAGTTTGGATCACGGGACAACACAACCGTTAGTTCAACGAATGGTTGAAGGCGTAATTGACTAGGAGGTTGTCAAGTGAAACACTACAATGGTTGCCAAAAGGGCCAAAATTTACAATTGTGACATGGCAAGGATACGACATTAATGGCTACACATTTTATACAACAGATTAGGATAAAAAGAGCACAGTCACGTAACTTCGGGTGTCGTATAGATGCCTATGATGTGCGTCGATGCACATCACTGCCCAAGCTCGTACTACGGGCTTATAGAGGAGATTTGGGAGTTTGACTACGTAATTTTCAAGATTCCTCTATTTCGGTGCCGTTGGGTCCATCTCCCACGGGGTGTAAAAGTCGACAAGTACGGTGTCACTACCGTGGACATCGAATGTGTAGGATACAAAGACAAACCATTCGTACTCGCGAGGCAAGTTGTTCAAGTATTTTATGTAATCGACCCGGCAAATAAGAAGCGCCATGTAGTTCTTCAGGGAAAAAGAAGGATTGTCGGAGTTGAGAATGTTGTGGATGAGGAAGAGTACAATCAATTTGATGATTTGCCTCCATTCGGAGATGGCATCAGGCTCGAGGAAGAACAAGGCGATGAAACAAGCTATATACGTGTCGATCATCGTGAAGGACTTTATTTAAAATGAAATAGCTATGTGTAATAAATGTAACTATATATGTTTTATTGTAATTGTAAAATAACTCAGGAACTGTGATGTATTTACGAATTTGCATTTATATATATAGGTGAATTGAATGTTGGTAGGTGTAATTATATTCATTACACTCTGTGAGGTCTTATTGAATGCTAGTAGTGTAGTTACAACAGCCAACCGACAAAGGCTTACAGTCAGCGGCAAAGGCTTATTACAGACGGTTATAAATTTAGAACCGTCTGTGATAGTATAACTATCACAGACGGTTCTTAACTTATAACCGCTCGATAATATACTATCACGAGCGGTTCCTTTACGGAAATGCGTGATAGTTTTCTTATAAATACCCGCGGCTAGGGCACAGATTCCGCACTCACGCAGTCTAGATCTCCAGCGCCCCTGCTCTCTCGCGCCGCCCTTCCCTCCCGACGCCGTCGTCGCCCCTGCTGGTCTCTCCCAACGCAGCTCCCTCCCGACGCCGCTCCCTCCCGACTCGGTGCCCTCCTCCCCGACGCGCTCCCTAGCTCCCTCGAGCTGGTGCCCTCCTTCCCGCGCGCTCCTCCCCCAAGCCTAGCGCCCCCGACTCTAGCTCCCTCCTCCCCCGTGAGCCCGGCGCCCTCCTCCCCCGACTCCGGTGCCCTCCTCCCCCGACTCTAGCTAGGTTTTAGATTTGTTTCTTGTAGTTATTTCATGTTTCATATAGAATAATGAAGATATGTTATTCATGTTTCATATATTGATATATATGCTACATTGTCATATTGATATATATCCTACATTGTCATATTGATATGTATATATATTGATATGTGTGTGTATACATATATGCTACATTGTAATATTGATATATATGCTGGCCGAATTTACGATGAATATGTTAAATTCATTTGTCATTTCTAATTGGATATGTGTTAAATTTACGATCGCACTCCAATCGGAGGCCTCCCCACCATTTGCCGGGATCGTAAACGAGCGTGCTCGAAACTGGTTAAGAGTGAGGTCATCAACTACATCTTCGGGTGTCTCTTTCAAAAACCCCGCAGATGAGGAAGTGTCCCAACGCCTAGTAAGATATGTTAGACTACATAGTTGTTAACACCTCTTGAACTTCATGGGTTCAAAAATAACATGATTAATTGCCTCTTGCAGCAATTATTGACTACCGAATCTTCTCGTGGATCCTTTCAAGAATATAGAGAGAGATTTACTATCACAGGCCTTGGGAAACAAGAAGCACCTGTGTCGCACCACGAGGCTTGGGGTTTACGTATCTTGGAAGCACAGTTTCCATATTACTCCGAGACATATAGGAGTAGGAAGATATCCAAGGCGTACCGCAACGACCAAATAAAACAGGAGCTTCGTGCTCAACTTCAAGAACAACTATCTGCCTTACTTCAAGAGCAGACTTCCTCACTTCGAGGAGAGATAGATTCATTGAGGGAAGAACTGAGACAAGTCCGCAACCAATCGCAACCCACCCCTATTGCGGTACCCATCCCCTCAGCGTCGCGATGGCTGCGCGTCCACACCACCATGAACATAGCGACATCCACTTACCTATTGATGACATTCAGGTAATGCACCTCTTTAGAATGCTGTATAGATCTCTCTGGTGGACGCCTTAACTTATCTTGTGTCGTCATGTAGGGGCCCATGCCTTGCATCCTCAGAGTCGAGCTTGTTGGCTCTATTCCGTTGTGACGGGGCGGGGATGGCGTATCCATTGCTGTCAAATCGCCGGTGCACGGTGTACAAGTAGAGACCGGTTTCATAAAGGTCCAGTGGACATGATTAATGATATTTTAAGACCGTCCCTCTTGAGAAGCCCCAAGCGAAGAGATTAAGACATTAGGGATGCTATCCACACATTCGTTCAGTGGCCCAAGAGGGACATTGCCCTCGACTTGTCCATGCCACGATCTCCACATCCAGTGTCCCAAGAGGGACATCGCCCTGGACCTATCACATCGGCTCCGGTGGCTCCATCTCCAGCTCCGGTTCAGAAGCCTGTTTCATCAGATCCCACCGAGACGCCACCGAGACCGTCTCGTAAGCGAGGCTCTAAGACTCAAGGGAAGAAAAATAAGGCTCCCGTGACATGGAAGTTCACTCTAGGAGTGTCATTGGTCCCTGAGTCACAATTACCCGGACTTGGCATGATTTGCAATACATTGCATGCCTGGTACATGCAGAAGTCCAACATGAAGCCAATCTGGCAGAGTGCATTCACTCTAAAATATACGGAGCAGTATTTCCTCTATGACACAGGCTACATCGTCGTGACATTCGAAGACTTATTTTTACTATTCAATTTTGACGAACTCGACGCCTCGCTTCTACGCTGCTAGACACTGTAAGATTACAATGAAGTTCTACATTCACGTTATACCGATAAATTTTCTTACTCTTTCCTTATGTATAGATCCATGATCCAACAAGTCTGGTGATCGCGACAACCGGTGGGTTTCCTCGACCCTCACTTGGTCTCCAATCTAGTTATCAAAGATAATGAATCATTCGTGCAAGATTACATAACGAAGGGATTGTTTTCTCACATTGACAAGGAGTACGTCATATTTCCTTTCAACCAAGGGTAAGTGCTTAACTAGTCGCAACACATGTTTTATTTATACTTTACATGCAGCATGAATTTAGGATTAATCACTATGGTGTGTATCACAGACGGTTAGAAATAAGAATCGTCTATGATATTGTGTGTATCATAGACAGTTGTTATTTTTAACCGTCTGTGAAAGTAGGCTATCACAGACGGTTGTTTGTAAAAACCGTCTGTAATGTAAGTTATCATAGACGGCTCTCGAACTGTCTGTGATAACCACCTATTATCACTGACACATAAAAACAGACGGTTCAAAAACCGTCTGTGATGACGGTTCCGAACCATCTGTGATAGGCCTGTGTGTAGCAGTGTTGTTATATTTTTTGACTCGTGTTGACCTTATTTTTAATTCCGGAGGAAGCATGGCTTCAGCTCTGAAGACTAAGAAGAAGGTAGTTTCCCCAATAGCTTGGCTGGGAGTTGTGCGAATAGCCCAAATACCAAAGGGTGCTCTTGTACTCAAGCCCCTAAGCATTTGACCAATTGATCAAAGACTCGAGTTTTTATCCCTTGCATTATTTGACCATTCGCATGCTTGACCGCACCATTGCTTTGAGGATGAGCCACTAAGGCATAACAAAGCTTGGTACCGAGCTCCTCGAAAAACTCCTGAAATTTGGTACTGAAAAATTGTTCACCATTGTCTGTAATTACTCAACTTGAGACTCCAAACTGAGTAATTATACGAACCACTTCATTTGCTTCTGAAATTTGGTACGCTTCTCATCATTAACTTCTTTGCACCCTCCATCGTTATACGAACCACTGGCTCGGCCTCAGTCCATTTTGTGAACGTATCAATAGCCACAAAAAAGAACTCGAAGCCCCCGGGCACTCGCAGGAAGGGTCTGAGGATGTCTAATCCCCAAGTCACAAATGGCCATGAAAGAGGAATGGTTTGAAGTGCTTGAGTTGGTTGGTGTATTTGTCGGCTATGAAACTGGCATTGTACATACTTCTTAACCAACTCCTTGGCATCATTCACGGCTGTTGGCCAATAGAAGCCTTGTCAAAAGGCCTTTCCGACCAACGTTCTGTAGGACATATGTGCTCCACAGATGCCCCTATGTATATCACTGAGGAGCTGTAATCCTTCTTTCTGTGATATACAGCACATAAGGTTGCCTTGAGTACTCCTTTTGTAGAGTACCCCTTCGACCAAAGTATACATCTTGGCTTTTTGGGACAAGCGATCTGCTTCAAGATCGTCTTTAGGTAAGGAGCCCTTTTGAAGATACTCATAGATGGCAGTCATCCAGGTATCTTCGTTCTCAATAGACGCCACTTCGTCAGGAGTTGCCTTTGGCTTTCGACTAGAGATAGCTTCCAGAGTTGCTCTAAGAAGACTCCTGATGGGACCGACGACCGAGAAGAAGCTAGTCGAGCTAACTGGTTTGTGAAAAAGTTATCACTCCGACGGATATACTGTAACTTGAAACTGAGAAAGTTCTTTTCTAGCTTACAAACTTCCGCCCACCAGATATTGAGACATGGTCTAATTCGAGCACTAATACTCCTTTGACCTGATTCATGACTAGTTGAGAGTCTCCTCACGAGTAGTCGATGAATCCCGAGTGCTTTTGCGACTCGTATGCCAGCCAACAATCCTTCATACTCAGCTACGTTGTTCGTAGTTAGAAAGAGCAATTGAATGGCATACTTTAAGGAAATCATGTGGGAGATTCCAGGACCACACTAGCCCCTGAGCCACTTAAGGTAGTGACCCATCAAAGTACATCGTCCGCTTGTCATGGACATCATACTGTTGGGGATCCTAAATGGGTTCAGGATTTGTCCATTCGGCGATAAAGTCTGCAAGATCTGGGATTTAATGGCCGTTCAAGACATGAAATGGAGGTCGAACTCCCCAAGTTCCACCGACCATTTTGCCATGCGTCCCCCTATTTCCCTACCCTGGAGGACCACTCCCAAGGGAAACTCAGACAGCACAAGAATTTTATGCGCCTGAAAAAAATGTCGCAACTTTCTTGAAGACATGAGGAGGGCATAAAGTAATTTCTGGACCTAAGGGTAATGCTCCTTAGGTCCATCTAAGACTTCGCTTACGTAATATACAGGTCACTGAATGTTGTCATGTTCTGCAACGAGTACAATGCTTACTGCTTGTGGTGTGGCAGAAAGATACACGAGTAGCGTCTCGCCTGTTTTTGGAGAAGCCAGTACGGGAGCACTCATGACATATCTCTTGATGTCCTCAAAAGCATCATTGGCTTCCTTTGTCCACTCAAAACCTTCATATTTCCTGAGAAGCTTGAAGAAAGGAAGTCCCTTTTCACCTAGGCGTGCGATGAAACGACTTAGAGGCACCATACGACCCGGGAGTTGTTGGACTTCTTTCTTCGTTGTTGAGGACGCATCCGTTTGATGGCCTTAATCTTCTCTGGATTTGCTTCGATGCCTCTCACCGAAATGAGGAATCCGAGCAATTTTCCAGAGAAGACTCCGAATATACATTTCTCAGGATTAAGTTTCAAGCGATGCTTTCTGAAGTAATGAAAAGTCTCCTGTAGGTCTGAAATGTGATGAAGTCGTTTGACACTTTTTATGACTATGTCATCAACATAGGCCTCTAAATTGCGACCCATTTGATCTATAAAAGTCAATTGCATCAAACGCTGAAAAGTCAAACCAACATTTTTCAGACCAAAAGGCATTTTAACATAGCAAAATATCCCAAATGTGATAAACGCTATGTTATCTTCATCCTCTGGACACATGCTAATCTAGTGATAACTAAAGTACGCATCCAAAAAGCTTAATATTTCAGAACCAGTAGTAGAATCTACCAGTTGATCTATACGAGGCAAATGAAAATTATGTTTTGGACAAGCTTTATTTAAATCGGTATAGTCTATACACATGCGCCACTTACCGTTAGACTTTTTAACCATTACAGGATTAGCTAACCACTCAGAGTGATCAACCTCTCTTATAAAGCCTACTTTCAACAACATGTCCAGTTCAGATTTGATTGGTTCTCGTAGATCTGGTGCAAATCTTCATAATTTTTGTCTTACGGGTTTCTTATCAAGCCGTAAAGCTAGCTTGTGCTCGATCACCTCCCTGGGGACTCCGGGCATGTCGGATGGCTGCCACGCAAACACATCTGCATTTGCTCAGAGGAAGGTGACGAGGGCGTGTTCCTATGCAGGGTTGGAAAATATTCCGATTCGAAGAGTTTTGGAAGGCTCCACAGAAGTTAAGGGAACCTCCTTCACTCCTTCGTTCAGTTTTGGCATAGCTTTTGACTTCGAGTACTTGCTCAAAGGCTATGTCACATTGGCTTCTCGAGTTGGTGGTTGGCCAGCCATCTCGAGGGACTTGAGGTCGCATGATAATGCCATCTTCTTGTCACCGTGCACCGTGATTACCCCTTTGGGACATGGCAACTTAAGACATTGATAAGCATAATGAGCCACCATCAGAAAATGCGCCAACGTAGGTCAACCGAGAATGGCGTTGTAAGCCGTATCAAAATCAACCACGTCAAAGGGGATCTTCTCTGTCCTAAAATTATTTGGAATACCGAACGTTATAGGCGAAGAGACTTGGCCAATGGGTTTAACCATAGAACCCAGTACGATTCCATGAAAAGAATACTGTATCGACTTGATCTTACTTCGAGGAATATGCATCTCTTGTAAAGCAGTGACAAATAGTATATTTAGAGAACTACCAACATCAATCAACACCCGATTAACTCGACAGTTGTTGATGGTGGGTTCGACCACAATCGAGAACCGACCGGGTCGAGCTAAGGGAATCGAACAGTCATCCTTCCTAAAGAAAACAGTAACGTTCGAACACTTAGAAAAATTACTGGCATGGGAGGGGTTAACAGAATTTACCTCTCACTCGATGGTCTTATAATGTCTCTTCAACTTGTATGCAGACGAACCTCCGTAGATGTGCTCGATCGTATGCTTCGGGCTCTGGAAATGCATGTCTTCATCTACATTCGAGTTCTTTTGACCGCTCGACTGTCCTACCGCCTTGCTCAGAGTATAAGATCCATCGCCAGAATAATATTCCTTAAGTTTTTTCTGGAAGACCTAGCAATTGCGGAGGTCATGGCCTTCCTTCTGATGAATGGGACACCACATCGGCTTGCCTTCCCTCTAAGTGAAAGCTTTGCCTTTGCCTTTGTCGGGGTTACGAGGCTTCTCGTCACCCATGACCAAGACTTCATTTGAAGATCCGGGATGAGCCTTGTGACTCTTTGCCTTGGACTTGGATTTCTTCTTCTTCCTTCCACCTTCGCCTTCCTCCATTTTACCTCGATTGGCTCGATCAAGGGATTTTGTCCATTCGACTGCTTCGGAGGAAGCTACGTATCGATCTGCCATCTCGAAGAGTTCAACAACGGTGGATGGGGGATGCAAGGCAATATCCTCGGTGATCCTCTTATTATGGACTCCCTTCTTGAATGCTAGAATAACAGAAGCGTCAGAGACCTCCAGAATTGAATTCTGAACCTAGCTAAAATGTTTGACAAATTGACACAGACTCTCACCGCTGTTTTGCTGCATCCGATGCAGGTCATCCTCTTTCTCGGGACGGTTGTACGTCCTCTGGAAGTTAGCTATGAGCAAGTCACAAATGTGCCTCCAAGAGTAAATTGACTCGAAGGGCAGGTTAAGCAACTAGGATCGAGCAGACCCCTCGAGGACTGTTGGAAGATACTTAGCCATGACATGCTCATCGCCACTTGTTGCCTATACCGCAGTCATATAAATTTGAAGGAATTCGATGGGATTCTGAGATCTGTCGAATCTCTCCATGTTGATTGGATGGAAATGTGATGGCCAGCATACTGCTCGAAGGTCGGGTGTGAATGCCGACATCCAGTAACAACCTCCTGTTGTCTCCTTTGCAGGAAAGGACAGCTTGGGTCATCGAGCAACCTTAGTCTATGATGCCCAATAGTTGATTGGCCCGAGTGATAGTGGGCCTGATCCATATGAGGGTAATACTCCCCGTACTCTATCTACCGATGCAGATTCCTAGGCTCTAGGGGTGACCGATCACGTGGTCGATCGGTTCACCGATCTGAAGTTGCTCTGGCAACCTTCTTTCGGCTAGATCTATGCCCAGGTGACCGTCAAAGATCATCTTCATGTTGAACCCTTCGTGGAGAGTTCCGTGAATGACTTGAGATGGTCGTATTCATCCGACTCCTCGGATTGTGCCGACTATGCCACTCGAGCCTATCCATCATCTTGCGCAGTCTTTGTGCAATTCCTTCAGCAAAGTGATCATAGCCAGGCACCCGAGCAAGATCCGAAGTTGGGTTTTCAAGAAGATCGTTGATGTCTTGGAGTTCTTAAGCCTCCTCGGACTGATACTAGACAAGCCCAGGTAGGGTCTTCTGAGTGGCCAGTTGCCTCCTTTGAACAGAATCAGGATCTTCAATTTCTGAGATAGGGTTTGTCCGCCTCAAAGGAGAGTGATGATTTCTAGGATTTATCCCACGCTCATCAGAGTATTGATCCCGTTCATAGTTGGAGGTGTTTGCATCATTCCCAAAAGAGGGTGTAGTACGTGCCCGAGGGGAAGCCTCAAGATGATTTCCAGCGGAAGCATGATGAGGATCTAAGGGGAGGGCCAAGACCTCCTATGTAGAATCTCGACTCCTTGTGGAGGTCGATTCATCGGAGAGTCCTGAGGATGCAAATTCCCTGATGACTCCATCGGAGAGTCGCTAACAGTAGGCCGTGCCTGAGTCCCCAAGTCTGGTTCCCTAGACTCGGGCAGAATTGGGCAGGTCGCTATCGCTGGTTCACTCGGACTCCCTGGGACAGACCCACCTCCACGTTGTTCGCTTCGCTCACCATCAGACTGTTTGTTGCCACTTGGGGAGGATGGATTCCCTCGCAAGCACATTGCTGCGGAGTATTCAGGTTCCTCCATAGCCTTTCCCGCAGAAGGGCTTCTAGGATCCTTTGCCAGATCACTAGGAACGTCCCCACCATCGGGAGCAAGTAGGACTTGCTCATAATCGTAGCAGGCCTCCATGTTGATATCCGCATAGTCTGCCAAGTCAAACCAATTCTTCTCATTTCACTCTCCCACCATAATGGCATCAGAGGGCTAAGGATTCGTTGATGATGATTTCACCAAAGCCTTGGAATAAAACTTCCCCACGGACGACGCCAACTGTCGATGCTTTAATATCAATCTTATGTAATATTTATTGGATTCAAGGGGAAAGCTCTCAAGGCGGTGAAAGTGAACAAATAGAGTAAGGACACATGGATTTTTATACAGGTTCGGACCTTCTCTTAAGAGAATAACAACCTTACATCCTGTGTGATTACTACTATGAAAAATGGCTCAAGTATAGTGCAAGGAGATCACAAACTAGATTACACCCCACTGGGTCCTATCACTCACACTACCTTCTCCTCTCTACACAAAATCTATCATTTATATAGTTGGCGAACAAGTGGCAGCTGCTCCTTGCCCAGGGGCGTCTTATTGCTTCGGGAGTTAATCACTAGACGACGGTTAATGTCAGAGAAACGTAGGAGTGGTTCACCGTAGGACTGTTGTTGTCAAAGAGATGGGGATGAGATAATGTGTAGTTATGGTATATAAGCGCACGCTTAACTGCCTTGTCAGACCGCCCTACTACATGAGGGTGTCAGTTGCTAACTTGGATAGTTGGACTTAACCAAATAGCCATAGGAAAAACTTACGACTAGGCAGTCATTGAGGCTTACGACTAGGAAGCCATAGCGAAGTTTACGACTAGGAGGTCGTAGTAAGGCTTATGACTAGGTAGTCGTAGAAGGGGTTAATGACTAGGAGGTTGCAGTAAGGCTCACGACTAGGTAGTCATAGAAGGGCCTACGGAAAGGTCACGGTGGGTCCCGTGTCTACCAGATGAGTTCTCTCCCTTATTGTTAAGGGGTATATACGAGGAATATGATGATGTAATAAACTAGTGGATTATTTTATCCTCGTCAAGTAGTCTAATGAAAGTCTGACTTCGGGTCTAATTTGTAATATTAGCACTACAAATAAGGCATGGGGTCTAAGGGACACAAACAATTTTTCCGCTAAGTTTATAAAACATTAGGTTACCCCCTTCCAGATTTGTATGGAACAGTTTCTTAATTTCGCTTCCCACTAAACATCGCATACTAGTTTTAAAACATCAAATTACACATTTCCTCAATCCATTTATGTGAAAGTGTTGTAGGTTATTTGTAAAATTAGCGGCATTAGCTGTGCAATTGCACGGCTAGATGTTCCAGTGCAGTTGTATTTGTTTTACAACTCTAATACCTATGATTGAAAATATATTTGTTACACAACTCTAATATCTATATTTGATTTATCTAACAGTTATAGTCTGACCCCACCAAAATAAGCAGTGTCGATTATTCTCTTTTTCTCTTGACGAATAACATAATTTCTAGGATTATTGTGGTATTTTCTTGTGCTCAAAGCAAAGGGGGTTCCCTGAATGTCATTAATTGTTTGTATCTATATAGATTTGATCTAATCCCTGTCTATCTAGCAAGAGTTGGAACACATTGAGCTAGCCTTGAATCTCACTAGTTGTTTATATTCACATAGATGGAGTGTTCCAAGTAAATATTTATTTATATGTATTTTTTAAACCCTAAAATTAAATTGGAATGTTCCAATCCAACTACCAAACCAGAATAACAAATGTAATATGTAGGCATCGAGGCCCCCAATTCGAGGTTCAATGTGTTTTCGTGATTAATGACGCCTAAATGATTGGGACTAAGTGTGAAAGATGATTAGGTCTCGATGATGGATTAAGTTGATTCTCGGGCATGAGTGTTGACCCCAAATGTTC
Organism: Melocanna baccifera; assembly: GCA_036346265.1. Classification (NCBI taxonomy): domain Eukaryota; kingdom Viridiplantae; phylum Streptophyta; class Magnoliopsida; order Poales; family Poaceae; genus Melocanna; species Melocanna baccifera. The sequence continues at coordinate 2,680,923 of CM070700.1, forward strand.
AAATGATGGCAAAGCTTGGTATTCTATAAAGATTAAGTACCTAGTGACTATAAATAATCCAAGGAGTTGGGTATGGTTCATTATAGCTTTGGTCATACTAAAGGGGGTCGAAGGCCAGTGGCTTGAGCTTGGCTAGGTTGGATAACTAGGTGTGATGCACACTAGGTCTTTTTTAGCTCTGTTCTAGTGAGAATTCCAAGGTCATGGTTTGGTTACAACGATCTCGAGGAAAGGATCAAATTGAGCTAAGTCTGAAAATATAACTTGAGACGTCATCTGGGTTTGACAGACCATGGGCTGGAGTAATAGTCTAGAGAGGGGTTTCACTGTGTGCTTTGGAGTTTCAACAGAGGCAGATGATCCGAGTCGACCCGTAGCATGGGTCGAACTATGTCCAAAGAGTGAAATTTTGAGGCGGATCGTCCGGGTTGGGTCGGAGCATGGCTCGGACCATTGGATCAATGCGGTTTTCCAGATGAGGCTGGACGAACCAGGTGTTAGTGATATGCCCTAGAGGCAACATGGAGATGTTGTATATATCACATACTATGTTTATGATACATTACTTTGTTCCTTGGAATAGACATCATCATTATTGATCAATGAGTATGTGACTTATTCATGAGACTCTTAAATACTAAAATGTTGCTATTTCTAAATGATCCCTGATCGTATATCATATGAGGAACAAATATGATTCAAAGACAAAGATCAGCATATGTATTGATTGATGATCATGTCTCATGGATCATGGTATGGTGATACCAAATCAATAATATGGACATGTGTTAGTGAACATATGTTGGATAGACTGCCATGAGACAACGCGGAGAGATTCCACGTGTCATCGGTTGGTCTCGAGTAGTGTTTATGTAGAATCCTTAGACTTGAGATCATCATGGTTCCCAACATGAGTAGTAGCTTATTTTGGGACTACTAAACACTACTCCGTGAATGGGTAGTCATAAAAGTAGTCTTCGGTTTGCCATGAAACATGTAGTGGGATGTGAATGATCAAGATAGAATTTGCCCCTCCTTATGGGAGAGATATCTCTGGGCCTCGATGTAATGGATTATGAAAGTGCATGGCCATGCCAAGGTGATTGAGGAGTCAATCACAAGTTTATAATCCATCACGGAATCGAGAGAGTGATTGAGCTATTAAGAGGATGACACGAGTCTCGCCTTGAGCTCAATCTATATCGTGAGGCAAAGGGATTCGTACATGAGAGAACATTACGAGTTCAGCCGATATGATCTTTACATATATTTTGGGGTTAATATGTCTTACTAGAGGCCGCTATTAACAGGGTGACCGAAAGGCGTTTCGGGTCACGACCAAGTATACGTGAACCTCTGTGGTCGCACGCTTAACGAGTTAGAACATTGATTCGAATATGATTCGGATATGGGCTCAATTCGGATAAAGATCCGAATAGACTCCTAATGGGCCTTGGTCCGCAAGGCCCACGTGAGGAGGTCTATATATATGGGCGAGGGGTGAGGGATTCGTCCTGTTAACATCTAGCAAAACCCTAGCCGCCACCTCCCGAGCCAAACCCTAGCTGCTCACGAGTGCTAGTACACTCGCGATCGGCGTTCACCCCGGACGTGTGGATACCGTGGAGGCGCTGCTCGTTGCGATCTTGATCGGCGTGCGTGGAGAGCGATCTGTTCGGGACAATCGGCTACTTCCACTACTACCTCGGCGCGCGTGATTGGATCGGTTTCAATTCTTCTTCATTGCATTGCGCGTCTAAGTGGTAACGATCCATGATCCTTCCTTAGCATGATGTTCTTGGAGTGCGCGTAGAAAAGTTTTGTTTTCTCGCTTCGTAGCCTCACGCGTATTCCTTTAGTGGTATCGAGCCATCTTGCTTAGTTTGCAATCTGGATCGCGCATATGTTGATATGCGATAGTAGTAGATTGGATCTATTACGCCTAAATCAGGTAGCACGGGTTGATGAGATCAATCGGTCATAAGGGGTTGAAATAGGTATGAGTTGATAGCATCATAAGGCCAAAAGATTAGTTCGTGCTCCTTCTTTGATATACGCGCGACTTGCCCCTACCGTGGAATCACCATCGGGGCTAATGCGCGCACAATCGATGAGATCGAGCCAACGGATCGAGGTCTTGTGTTGTGGTCTCCTCAAGTATACCGATCGCGATGATCAATATGATTGATCTAATGAAAATTGAGACATTTTGAATGGCTCGAATTTGGGTTGATTTGATCAGCTCGATAAGATTTTCATAGCGATTTCATAGATGCGATCTATGTAATTCATGAAACCCGCGAGCGCTCCCCCTCGACCCTCGCCACGACCGCCAGCGGGACCGCCGTGTATCCCCTTGTATAGCGTCGTGGGTTCACATCGTTAGGTAGAATGTGATTCTACGTCTAACTTGTTTTTGCAGGGAATGGTGTGAATAGTATGGCCCTATAGCTTATTTGAATGTATGAGATGTATGTGATGCATGTAACATTCGTTCATGGCTGCGTGTCATGATTATTTCAGCTATTGTTAGCTGTATATATTGTATTTAACGACTGCGTGTCGACCTTAATGCTTGAATCTATCTTTGTAATCTTCAATTTCTAGCTATTATAGGTAGTAGCCTAGTTTTGAGGTTACAAGCTTTTAAGCATGGTGACCTAAAGGAGTGATGTGGAGGATGGAGATCGTCTACACCTACTTGGAGATGGATATCACCATTTTTGGGCTATACTACTTCACAGTTAAATGTGTTTATCTATGATGTTATCTATCTTATTCTTATGCAATGATATATGTGATATATTACTTTGGTAGGATAGAATCCCTCTTAAAATTAGGTGTTAATGCCCTTCCATATGCTGCACCAAAAGATAATGATCACCGCATAGTAGGTCTACCAAAGTAGAGTGCCATCGGTTATCATCATCATTTGGGGTAGATGTCGGACATCTACATGCGGAAGTATTTGGTTTACTTAACAAGGTTATCAAAATAGTTTTGGACCTTGGGGCATAGATTGGGGCTGAGGCATACTGATGTCACCCAAAGTAGAGTCACATAGGGATGTGATTAGCAAGGTGTTGCTTACCCATGTTACTAGTTTTCTAGCCGTGATGCCAAAGCTCACTAGGAATTAGTTAAATGAGGATCTTTACCCACTTTGTAACTTAGAGAGAGTTTTTGTTGCAAAACTCATAGTGAGTCTTTTGCTAAATAGTTTAATAAAAGATGAACATAAACATAGTGCTAAACTTTGCATATTCTTGTGTTGTAGATCATGTCACTTCTTGCCGCATCCAAGACTTTTAATTTACGATCTGTTCTTGAGAAAGAAAAACTCAATGGAACAAACTTTTGGATTGGTATCGCAACTTGAGAATTGTTCTCAAGCAAGAGCGCAAGGAGTATGTCCTTGAGTCTCCTTACCCAAGACTTGCACGATAATGCTACTGTGGCTGCACGGAGAGCTTATGAGAAGCAAGCGAATGATTGCCTTGATGTGAGCTGTCTCATGCTTGCCACAATGTCCTCTGAGCTTGAAGCAATATGAGAACACGGATGCCTACAATATCATTGTGGGGCTCGTGGTATGTTTGAGAACCAAGCAAGGGTGAGAGGTTCAATACTTCAAAGTCCTTATTTACGTGCGAGCTTGCGAGAGGAATCCGTCGACCCTCATGTGATTAAGATGATTGGCTAAATTGAGAGTCCGGAAAAGCTTGGTTTTCCCTTAGCCAAGAGTTGGCTCGATGTAATTCTCGATCGCTCCCCGAGTTTTGAGCCATTCATAATGAACTTTAACATGAACAACCTGGACAAGACCACGCCGAGTTGCATGGGATGCTAAAATCTGCCGATGATAGCATTAAGAAAAGCAAATCATGTGATGATGATGCGAGAAGGCAAGGGCAAGCCCTATGTCAAGAGAAGCGCGGTCAAAAGAAAGAAAACTCGATGCGATCGCGAGCGGTTCTAAGGCCAAGAAAGACAAGAAGGGCGATGCTCATCTCGATGCGATTGTTACTCTGTAAGCAATCGGGACATTGGAAAAGGAACGCCCAAAGTACTTGGAGGATCTTGAGAAGAAGAGAAGTATGACTTCCACTCCGGTATAAATGTTATAGAAATCAATCTTGCTACTTCTTCCACTAATTCTTGGGTATTTGATACGGATCGGTTGCTCACATCCGCAAATCGTTGCGGGGCTAATAAGAAATAGAAGTTTGAGGAGGAGCGAAGTGGATCTTCGCGTTGGCAATGGAGCAAAAGTTGCTGCGGTAGCTGTTGGCACCATGCCATTGTCTTTACCTTCGAGATTAGTTTTGGAATTGAATAATTGTTATTGTGTTCCATCTCTTTCAAAGAACATTATTTCGCTTCATGTTTGCAAGCGAAGGTTATGACTTTAAATCTATAGACAATGGTTGTTTTCTTTATTTCAAAGATATGTTGTATTGTCATACTCCATTGGTGAATGGGTTATACGTTCTTACTCTTGAAGGGTCACGGTCTATAACATTAATGCAAAGAGGCAACGTCCAATGATTTGAATCCCACGTTTATTTGGCATCGTCGCTTAGGTCACATAAATGAGAAACGCATGCGAAGCTCCATAGAGATGGTATTCGCACTCATTTGATTTTGAATCATTAGAGACATACGAATCTTGTTTACTTGGCAAGATGACAAAGGCACCTTTCACCGGTCAAGGTGAGCGGGCAAATGACTTATTGGCACTCGTACATACCGATGTATGTGGACCAATGAGCTTAACGACGGAGGTGGTTTTCAGACTTCATAACTTTTATCGATGACTTTAGTAGATATGGGTATATCTACGATGAAGCATAAGTCCGAATCCTTTGAAAAGTTCAAGGAATTCCAAAATGAAGTGCAAAATCATTTAGGCAAGACAATCAAGTTTCTACGATCCGATCGTGGAGGCGAGTATTTGAGCCATGAGTTTGGCAATCATCTAAAGGATTGTGGAATTGTTCCACAATTGACTCCGCCAGAACACCTCAATGGAATGGGGTATCGAACGAGAAATCGCACCTTATTAGATATGGTGCGCTCCATGATGAGCCAAAGTGATTTTCCGTTGTCTTTTTGGGGTACGCTCTTGAAACGACGCGCTCACACTAAACAGGGTTCCATCAAAATCGTGAGAAAAGACACCATATGAGATGTGGACGGACAACGTCCTAGCTTGTCTTTTCTTAAGATTTGGGGATGTGAGGCTTATGTAAAACGTTTACAATCTGATGAGCTCACTCCTAAATCGATAAATGCTTCTTTATCGGGTATCCTAAGGAAACAAAAGGATATTACTTTTATAATCGAGGAGAAGGCAAAGTGTTTATCGCTCAAGATGGTGTCTTCTTAGAGAAAGAGTTTCTCTCAAGAAGGGATAGTGGGCACAAAGGCAACTTGAAGAAATTCAAGAAACACCGATAACGTTTCAGCTCCTCTGAGAACCACAACAGATGAACAAACCGTTGAAGAACTCATTGTGGACACACCAGCACCACGTGAGGTCGAAAGGTCACGTCGTGCACCGAGAGGTACATGTTCTTGACTACTCAACAACGGGACATATTGTTGTTAGACAACGATGAGCCTAAGACCTATGAAGAAGCAATGGTGGGACCAGACTACGAGAAATGGCTTGAAGCCATGAGATCCAAATTGAATCCATGCACGAGAATCAAGTTTGGAACTTGGTTGATCCACTGATGGTGTTAAAACCATTGAATGCAAATGGGTTTTCAAGAAAAGATAGACATAGATGGAAATGTTCACATCTATAAAGCGCGATTAGTGGCCAAAGGTTTCAAACAAATTCAAGGTATTGATTATGATGAAACTTTTTCGCCCGTCGCAATGCTAAAGTCTATTCGGATCATTCTAGCGATTGCTGCATATTTCGACTATGAAATATGGCAAATGGATGTCAAAACAGCTTTCCTTAATGGAAATCGAGTGAGGATGTGTACATGACACAGCCCACGTGTTTTGTCGATCCGCAATCGATTGGAAAGATATGCAAGCTCCAAAGATCCATTTATGGATTAAAGCGAGCATCTCGGAGTTGGAACATTCGTTTTGATGAAGTAATCAAAGGGTTTGGTTTCATCAAGAACGAAGAAGAGCCTTGTGTTTACAAAAGGGCTAGTGGGAGCGCACTCGTATTTACGGTCTTATATGTGGATGACATATTACGATCGGAAATGACATTCCTTTACTCGAATCATTAAGTCTTCATTAAAAATAGTTTCTCTATGAAAGACTTAGGAGAGGCAGATATATTCAGGTATCAAGATCTATAGAGATAGATCAAAAAGGCTAATTGGATTAAGCCAAGATACGTACATTGACAAGGTGTTGAAAAGGTTCAATATGCATGATTCCAAGAAAGGTTTTCTACCTATATCACATGGTATAAATATTAGCAAGAATCAGTGTCCTAGTACACCGATGAGCGGGATAAAATGAATGCGATTCCATATGCTTCGCTATTGGGTCCATTATGTATGCCATGCTTTGTACACGTCCGGATGTTTCGTATGCTTTAAGTGCTACGAGTAGATACGATCGATCCAGTGAAAGTCACCGGATTGCCGTAAAGAACATCTTGAAGTACTTGAGAAGAACTAAAGATGCGTTCCTTGTCTATGGAGGTGAGGAAGAGCTCGTTGTAAATGGTTACACCGATGCTAGCTTCCAAACCGACAAAGATGATTTTAGATCGCAATCTGGATTTGTGTTCTGCTGAATGGCGGTGCGGTAAGTCGAAGAGTTCCAAGCGTGAGACGGTTGCTGATTCTACAACGGCCGAGTACATAGCAGCTTCAAGTCGCCAAAGAGGCTGTTTGGATCAAGAAATTTATTTTGAGCTTGGTGTGATGGTTAGTGCCTCCACCCAATGGACCTCTCTCAGACAATAGTGGGGCCATTGCGCAAGCCAAGGAGCCTAGATCGCACTGAAGTTCAAGCACATTTCTGGCGATTTCATCTCATTCGCGAGATAGTGGAGAGAGGCGATGTGAAGATATGCAAAGTACAAACGGATTTGAACATTGCAGATCCGTTGACAAAGCCGCTTCCCACCAAAGCATGAGGCTCACACTAGGGCAATGGGTATTAGATACCTACATGGTTGATTCTAGTGCAAGTGGGAGATCATTAGTGATATGCCCTAGAGGCAACATGGAGATGTTGTATATATCACATACTATGTTTATGATACATTACTTTGTTCCTTGGAATAGACATCATCATTATTGATCAATGAGTATGTGACTTATTCATGAGACTCTTAAATACTAAAATGTTGCTATTTCTAAATGATCCATGATCGATATCATATGAGGAACAAATATGATTCAAAGACAAAGATCAGCATATGTATTGATTGATGATCATGTCTCATGGATCATGGTATGGTGATACCAAATCAATAATATGGACATGTGTTAGTGAACATATGTTGATAGACTGCCATGAGACAACTGCAGAGATTCCACGTGTCATCGCTTGGTCTCGAGTAGTGTTTATGTAGAATCCTTAGACTTGAGATCATCATGGTTCCCAACATGAGTAGTAGCTTATTTTGGGACTACTAAACACTACTCCGTGGCGGGTAGTCATAAAAGTAGTCTTCGGATTTGCCATGAAACATGTAGTAGGATGTGAACGATCAAGAGAGAGTGATTGAGAAAGTTATGGGAGAGATATCTCTGGGCCCCTCGATGTAATGGATTATGAAAGTGCATGGCCATGCCAAGGTGATTGAGGAGTCAATCACAAGTTTATAATCCATCACGGAATCGAGAGAGTGATTGAGCTATTAAGAGGATGACACAGGTCTCGCCTTGAGCTCAATCTATATCGTGAGGCAAAGGGATTCGTACATGAGAGAACATTACAGGTTCAGCCGATATGATCTTTACATATACTTTGGGGTTAATATGTCTTACTAGAGGCCGCTATTAACAGGTGACCGGAAAGGCGTTTCGGGTCACGACCAAGTATACGTGAACCTCTGTGGTCGCACGCTTAACGGGTTGGAACACCGATTCAAATATGATTCGGATATGGGCTCAATTCGGATAAAGATCCGAATAGACTCCTAATGGGCCTTGGTCCGCAAGGCCCACGTGAGGAGGTCTATATATATGGAGGCGAGGGGCCGAGGATTCGTCCTGTTAACATCTAGCAAAACCTAGCCGCCACCTCCCGAGCCAAACCCTAGCGCTCACGAGTGCTAGTACACTCGCGATCGGCGTTCGGCCGGACGTGTGGATACGGTGGAGGCGCTGCTCGTTGCGATCTTGATCGGCGTGCGTGGAGAGACGATCTGTCGGGACGATCGGCTACTTCCACTACTACCTCGGCGCGCGTGATTGGATCGGTTTCCAATTCTTCTTCGCAGCGCTGCGGCGTCTAAGTGGTAACGATCCATGATCCTTCCTTAGCATGATGTTCTTGGGTGCGCGGTAGAAAAGTTTTGTTTTCTGCTTCCGTAGCCACGCGTATTCCTTTACCAGGTAGGTCAGACAATGACCTAAAGCATTATTCCAGAGAGCATTCAAGTTGAAGTTTGCATAGGGCCAATTGTTTGGGTAAAGTGGATAATCCTGGTGGGTCAGGGTGGGTCAGATTATCAAAGTTAATCCGGATCATGTGGGTTTGTGTAACATCTAGTTTCTAACCGTGCTGAGGCGGATGATTTGGGTCAAGCAATTTTTTGTATAGTCTGTGTGGGCTTTCAAGGAAGCTTTCTTGGTACCCAGGAAGGTGTGAGAGAGCAGTGAGGCAGTTACTTGATCTTGCTTGGTTCAAGTGACATTCTTGGGCTTATTACTCTTGGAAACCAGTATTTCCTAGACAGTTTGGAGGCATGTTTTTGGTGACTTTCAAGGAGGAACTTGTGGAAGACACCAAGAAAGTTTTGAAGGTTTGTGTTAAGGAACCAGGACTCTTGGTTTAAACCTCCTTATCTCTAGTGGGCACCTCATCCCCCCTTCTATAAATAGAGAGCCATATGGCTGACTTTGTACCTAATGAATTGAAGCAATAAAGAAAGACCAGGAGTTCTCTCTACCTCTCTCTGTGTTCAATCTATTATTTCTGTGATTCTGTGATTGATTCGTTCTTATTCTAAGCAGAGGAATTGCTCGGACTGGTCGCCAGCGAGGGTTCCTATACACGTTATCAGCACGACTACGCTCCGGTGAACGAGGTAATCATCGAAGCACAGATTGAATTTTCTAGATCGCTTTTGAATCCATTTTTCCTTCGCATTCTAGATTTATTTTGTCTACGGTGCAAATTCGCCCTAATTTACCGCGAGCAGACTTGAAGTCGCCGGCACAATGTCGATCGGTAAATTACTTGCAAGGGTGGATGTCGATTGCACTATAGATTGATCTACCGCGAGCAGACCCAAAGTCGCCAGCGAATCCGTCGATCGGTAGATCACGCACATTAAAATTTGCATCTGTTCTTCTAGTTCGAATGCATAATCATTGTATGAAAAAAAAGGAGATCGGGCGCCGCCGTTGCGCCTGCATGCGCACCACTGGTCGCCGGTCAGCAGCCAGCGCCACTGCTCGGTTACCACATGCCACCGCCCCGCCGATCGCGCTGCCGCCGCGCGCGCCGATCCTCCACACGGCCGCCGCTCGGGGCCCATGCTCGTACGCACGTGCTGCCGCTCCTAGGCCGGTTTGCCGTCGGGACTGAAGCCGACCGCCGCGCCCCGTATGGCTTCGCTGCCGCTAGCCTCGGTGCGCCCGAACCGGAGCCGTCGCCCGAAGCGCCCTCCCCGCGCCCGAGCAGCCACCTCACCCGGCGAACGCCTAGCTCGCGCGTCGCGCCGGCGGTGCTGGTTTCTGCGCGCGTCGACGCGCCATGCCCGCGCCGCCCGCGGCCGTGCCAGCACCCCACGCCGCCGCGCCGCCGCGCAGCGCGCGCGCCCGCGCCGCCGCCTCCGCCGCGCCGCCCCATGCGCGCCGCTGCGCCTGCCGGCCGGGCCGCGACGCCAGCGCCCGCCGCCGCCGCTGCCCGACCGCCGCCCGGCTCGCCGTCGCGCTGCACGCACGCTGCGGCCGACGCGCCCGCCGTCCGTGCGCGCGCCGCCCTTTCCGCAATGCCGGGCGCCGCTACAGGGGAACAGGGTAGGGGAAACCCTACCCCTGCGCTTTGAAAACCCGGATGGGCCAGCCGGGAAAACGGGCCGGGGGGCCATGAGCCGAAAAATTGGTGGGCCGGGCCGGTGAAAAAAAAAGGGGGGGTCGGCGGGTAAAGGGGGAACCCAGAAATTTACAGAAAACCCCTCGAAAATTCAAGAAATTACGAAAAAAAATTTCTCCGAGTTGAAAATTTTATGATAGCCCTGAAAATGCAAAACTTCTTTGAAAATTTGTATTCCAAAGATAAATGGGCCTCGGAACCCAAATTTTGCATTATTTTCAGCATTTGAAACTTATTTATTTATGCCATTATTGTTTTATGTATTTTCTGTATTTATTTACTGTTTTGATTAATTGTAATTGTTTAATTGCTTTTAATCACTGAAAATTAGCGGTAAATTATGGAAAATACATAAAAAATTATGGAACATTACGAGAATTTCTTGTACCATTTATTTACCTGCAGTAAATAATTTCGTGCATGTTTACCTGAAGTAAACTTATATGTTCCATTCATCACATGTAGATGACTGGCATCACGAACCGGGAGTTCGAGGAGCTTGCCCAGCATGGCAAGAACTATCTGACGTGGGCATCCGATGTCGAGATAGTGCTTGGAGCCAGGAAGCTTCGCGCAGCTATTGGGATTGGCGGACGGCATGACGCCAAACCTACACCTAAGGAAAATGATCAGGCACTTCATTTCCTCAAGCACCACCTCTACATTACTCTTAAGAATGAGTATATGGCGGAGAAAAGCGCGCTAGCACTCTAGACCGCACTCAAGAAGCGGTTTGAGAGGCTAAAGTACACCATTCTTCCTCAAGCAGAGCAGGAGTGGATTGGACTGAGGTTTGCCGATTTCAAGACGGTCGGAAGTACAATTCGCTTTTGCACGAATTTGTACCAATCTTCAACTCGTGGCAAGCGAGATCACGATGAGCAGAAGATTGAGAAGACCCTGTCCATCTTTCACCCCAATGTTGTACAGTCCGCCCGCAACTATCGTCAAGACGGCTACAAGGAGTACGCTGAATTGATTGATATGATGCAGGTTGCGGAGGCTCAGGACGAACTTCTCTGCAAGAATTACGTCTCTTAGCCACCAGGCAGCTCCGCTGGCCGTGAAGCCAACGCTGGAAGCTACAAGGTGCGAAAGCCATTGATGAAAAGAAGGGTAAGGCCGTTGCCCAGAAAGGCAAGTCAGAGGCTCCAAGCAACAAAAGGGCTAAGGAGAGTGGCAAAACCTATAGCCAGCAGAACCAAGGTTGCTACAAGTGTGGCAAGTGGGGGCATTGGTCGCGGATTTGCAAAGCACCGTAGCATGTCATTGATGCCCACCAAACCCAGAAGAAGAATGGCAAAGGGTAGCCTGAAGCTCACTTTGCAGCAGTTGAGGGGGAGCATCTTGAGCAGCTGCCTGCAATGATGGAAGTTGAGTCCATCCCGGCAGCAGCACCCCCTTATGACTTAGAGGCAGCCACCTCCATGATTTCTCTCGAAGAGAACATCACGCCTGAAAAGATAGCCGAAGAAGTCAACGATTTTCTAGTTGATTCCGTCTGATGCACAGAATGCATGAGACGTTAATTGTCATTTATTTTGCATTAAATGGACAAGTTAGAACTTGCATGGATGGTACTCTAGTTTTATTTTCTCGTGATGGTTGGATGATTTTGGAATAATTCATTCATTTATTCAATTTACAATGGCATGATATGTTCTAATATTTGTGTGTTTTATTTATGTGTTGTATGTATTCTAATACATATTAATAAAATACCTTATATTAGAGCACGTGTGGCGCCCTATGGAGGAAGTATGCCTTACCGACAGTGGTACCACGAATACCATCTTAAGAGAGACTAAGTATTTTCAATCGATTCGTAAGAGCAATGGCAGTCTTACGACAATCGCCGGAAGCGATGCATGTATAATTGGTTCCGGAAAAGCCACAATTATACTTCCCATGGGCACAACTTTGGTCATTGAAGACGCATTATTGTACCCAGAACCGACTAGAACTCTCCTAAGTTTTACAGATGTTCGCGCCAATGGTTTCCGCGTTGAGACTGAAGAAGAGTACGGTAAGGAATACCTACTCATCACGAAGCGCGAAGAGAATGGCAAAAGGGTATTAGAAAAACTTCCTTCACTAGAAAATGGGCTATATTATACCAACATTAAGGCGCTGCAGCTGCACACCGCCCCAAGATGATTTAGAAGCTCAACTATTCTGTCTCGGCATGACAGTTAGGCCACCAGTCTTAGGATGATGAGAAATATAATTAACAATTCTCACGGGCATAATATTAATGTGAAGAATTTCCTGAATCAAGAAGATTTTGTGTGTCCTGCATGTGCCACCGGGAAATTAATTATTAGACCTTCCACTCTGAAAGTGAAGGATGAAGTCCCTGCATTTCTGGAACGCATCCAGGGAGACATTTGCGGTCCTATTCAGCCCATCTCAGGGCCATTTAGGTATTTCATGGTGCTCATTGATGCTTCCTCAAAGTGGTCATATGTGGGTTTATTATCCATAAGAAACTATGCTTTCGCCAAATTGATCTCGCAGATCATTCGCATCAGAAATATGTTCCCTGATCATCGCATCAAGTCCATTAGAATGGACAATGCCGGAGAATTTACTTCAAAGGCATTTGATGATTATTGCATGGCGATAGGGATTGCAGTTGAGCATTCGGTACCGCATGTCCATACCCAGAATGGTTTGGCAGAGGCATTAATCAAGAGAATTAAATTTATTGCCCGACCACTTTTACAGAATTGTAATTTGCCGGCTACATGTTGGGGACATGCAGTCCTACATGCAGTGAATCTTATCAACTTTACACCTTCGGCCTACAACATCCATTCACCTATACAACTAGCGCAAGGGTCACCACCGAAAATTTCTCATCTCAGGAGGTTTGGATGCAAGATTTATGTACCTATACCCCTCCGCAATGAATCGCAATGGGCCCTCTCCGTAAGATCGGGATATCGTTGGTTATGAGATCGCATCCATAATCGTATTTGGAACCCATGTCGGAGATTTGTATCTTGCCCGCCGTTGTTGCATTTTTGATGAGGATAATTTCCGACATTAGGGGAGAAATCAACTCATTGATGAAAAATATCGGAAATTACGTGGAAGCCACGGAATTCCTGCACATGACCCGCGCACTAGTGAAACTGAAAAAGAGGTCCAGAAGATCATCGATTTGCAAGCATTAGCAAATAAACTGCCCGATCACTTTAGTGATTTGAAGAGCGTGACTAAGTCACATGTTCCTGCACGCAATGCACCGGAGAGGGTTGAAATACCAAAGAAAATTGAAGGTATCCCTAATCCCGTCCAGAGGCCTCAGAATAAAAGGACAAGAACTCCGGCTCCTCAAATCCAAAGTAACCGGGGATGCCTGGCGAAAAAGGATAAGAAGAACTTATCACAGCCGATCACCGAAGTCCCCTACAATGAGAAGGGGAGCCAGTTGAGACCTAGCATAAGTATGACACCTGTTGAAAAGGACATACCGGATCTGAATATCCCCATCGGCATGGATGTGTGCGCATACATCGGAGCCGAACACCTACAGGAACTTAACACCGCAATTGAAAGAAGCGATGCGCAAGATGAAGCTCCAGAAGAAGCAACTCATGAAGAAATAGCTATAAATTATGTACACACGGGAGAGTCCCTGAACAGGACAATAGCCAGTGTTGATATCTACTTCGCAAAGAAAATTGCCACAATCATTGACCTTGATCCCGAGCCTGCATCGCTCGCTAAATGTAAGAAAAGATCAGATTGGGAAGATTGGAAGAAGGCAATAGCAACTGAATTGCTATCTCTGAACAAAAGAGAAGTGTTTGGGCCCGTATGCCGCACACCTCCTCATGTGCACCCTGTAGGGCACAAGTGGGTATTTGTTCAAAAGAGGAATGAAAGAAACGAAGTAGTGAGATACAAAGCAAGGCTGGTAGCACAAGGTTTCACTCAACGTCCTGGAGTTGATTATAAAGAAACCTACTCCCTAGTCATGAGTGGAATTACCTTTAGATACTTGATCTCAATGGCAGTGAACTTGAATTTAGAAATGAAATTGATGGATGTTGTGACTGCATATCTTTATGGTAACTTGGATTCGAGATTTATATGAAAGTCCTGAAGGAATTCCTCTCCAACCAAGACAGAGCAAATAGAAATCATGCATATGTGAAGTTTAGAAAGTCCTGTATGGATGAAGCAATCTGCGAGAATGTGGTATAATCGCTTAGCGACTTTCTTTGCAAGAAAGGCTACACGAACAATGAAGACTGTCCTTGTGTATTTATACGGCGATCCTGAATGGATTACGTATAATCTCGGTGTATGTAGATGATCCGAATATCATCGGGACGGTGGATGATATAAAAGAAGCAAGCTCCTACTTGGAATCGAGTTTGAAATGAAAGACTTGGGCAAGACCAAGTTCTGCTTAGGCCTGCAGCTTGAGTATGTCCCTGGAGGAGTCTTAGTACATCAGTCGACCTACACCCAGAAGGAGCTAGAAAGATTCGACTTTGAGAAAGCATTCCCATCAAAAGTACCGATGATCGGGAGATCTTTACAGCAAGAAAAAGATCCTTTCCGACCTAGGGAAGAGGGGGAGGGAGTCCTGCGACCGGAATTCCCATACTTGAGTGCAGTTGGAGTACTCATGTACTTAGCAAACTGCACTAGACCAGATATTGTCTTTGTCGTGAACCTGTTAGCAAGGTATAGTGCAGAGCCCACCAAAAGGCATTGGCAGAGCATAAAGGACATCTTCCGATATCTCCAAGGAAGCAAGGACCTTGGATTGTTCTACAGAAAGAATCAAGATCTGAACTTGATTGGCTATGCAGATGCTGGGTACTTGTCTGACCCGCATACCGCAAAGTCACAAACAGGCTATGTATTCATGTGTGGTGGAACTGCAATTTCCTGGAAATCGTCTAAACAAAACCTTGTAGCTACCTCGACGAACCACTCAGAAATAATAGCGCTGTATGAAGCTGCACGTGAATGCGTTTGGCTACGCCGAATGGTTCACCACATCCAGCAGTCATGTGGGATGAACATTGTGCAAACCCCCACTATTATCTATGAAGATAATGCCGCTTGTGTTGCACAAGTACAAACGGGCTATGTGAAGAGTCATCTCACAAAGCATATCAACCTCAAGTTTTTCTATGCTCATGAATTGCAAAAGATGGACGAGATTAAGGTACTGCATACTAAGTCTTGTGAAAATCTAGCAGATTTATTCACAAAGTCCCTCCCCGCATCTAGATTTGAAAGGTGCGTGCGAGGGATTGGTATGATGAGACTTAGAGAAGTGCAGAATTCAGGGGGAGAATTCTCTCAAGCCCGCTAGTGAATCTTGATCCTGAAGATCAAGTACCCAAAGAATAAAAGTCTTGAAGGCTGAATAAAGTTGGGTGAATTGTACTCTTTTTCCCTTGACGAGTTTTTCTGAAGTTTCTCGACCAAGGTTTTTAATGAGGCAATTCGTGCATCGTAGTATAACATGTATCATGTACTCTTTCTCCAAATTTTTTCCACTGGGTTTTTATAGAGTTTTAACGAGGCATGAACATGACGGATGAGTGGCCAAGGGGGAGTGTTAAGGAACCAGGACTCTTAGTTTAAACCTCCTTATCTCTAGTGGGCACCTCATCCCCCCTCCTATGAATAGAGAGCCATATGGCTGACTTTGTACTCAATGAATTGAAGCAATAAAGAAAGATCAGGAGTTATCTCTATCTCTCTCTGTGTTCAATCTATTCTTTCTGTGATTCTGTGATTGATTCGTTCTTATTCTAAGCAGAGAAATTGATCGGACTGGTCGCCAGCAAGGGTTCCTCAACAGTTTGAAGCCCACATATCCACGGCAGAGAAGGGCTACCAAGAGTGGAACTCTTGAATCCATTCACGGGTTCAACTAAGAGAGATACTCTTGCAAGAGTGCTCTCACGAGGAGCAGGGGAGATCACGGAATTTCTGAGACCTCAGTAAAAACATCATTTGTCTCTTGTTTCCTTTTACGTATTCGCACTTACTTTTAAGTCTTTCAATTCCTAGATTACGATATGCGTAGGAGTTGATTGAACATACTAGAGAGCCTTAGTCATGTAGATTGGGTTTAGAAATTAGGGCTTTAATTTATTTTTATTTTTGCAAAAAAACCATTTTAACCAAAAATCCAAGAAGATTTCTAATTCACCTCTCCCCTCTTAGGCATCCGATCCATTTCATAATGGAGTTGGTAAGTATGAAATTATGAATAGGAGGCACAAGATCTACAAAAGTTAGGGTTCTTATACCAAGTAGGTATTTCAAATATTGTCGATAGTGCCAGTACCATAAAGGGCCATGCGTTATTCAAGTTGCGGGGGCTTTTTCTTCTATGGTAGGAATAGGATAGATCACAAGAGGTTCTGACGTTGTTTTCCATTTCATAGATCACAGATCCACACATTCTCTCGCTTTCAATCACCCACAAAATAATGGCATTGACTTACCTGAAGGTATCGCTGGAATCAATCAAATGAAGTGCAGAGGACCTCTACGGAAGCCCTTAATTTTCCTGTCCAGGCATGCCAAAGATTTAGATTTTTTAACATGGTGAGATTGGGCAGCACGTAGAGCAAGCAAATTAGTACCGTGATCAAGTGGAAACATGCTGCGACTTAGATGTTTTCCTCTCGGTCCGTGATCGCACACCTAACAGAGTTCGCACAACAGAGTAACTTAGCCGCTTTTCCATCCAATTAGGTTTAAAGCAGATGACTTGGTGTATAAGAACAATTACCAGAAGCAAGATGAGGGTAGGTGGACGCTCGAAGGAGCAAAGATATGACCTGGAAACAAAAATAAGTCAGTGGCCAAGGTGAAATCAGGCTTTCATGTCGGGAACTGGCCTAGCACCTATCGGAGTGGCCGAGGTACAAAAGGGGCAACCGGAGCAGAGGAGTTCGCGCGGACAGCAGTGAGCTCCAGTGGCGGTGCGACACCGCAAGGTCGGCGGTTGTTCGGGTCGAATTGTGGCAACTACCTAACAATCAAGTGGCAACTCATTAAGAAGGGGTAGCAACATAAGGGTAATCGAGTAGCAATTCACTGATAAAAGAGTAGCAAACTCATTAAAAATCGAGCAGTTACTCGATAAGAGAAAGGGTAGCAACTCACTAGGGACATGAATTCACTGTACTGGCAACTAATATTAGATGAAGGTAGCAATTATATGTTTAGAAATTCAACCTCTTATTATATCTCTAAAACATGTACAATATAGGCCTATATAGTTTTGTCAAGGTTGTCATATGAATCACAATGTTTTAAACGAAAATTAAATCAGACACATGGTTAGGGGGTGCTTAGATTAGCGATAGCTTATGGTATTTTTTTATTGTAGCTGAGATGATTTATTTAATATAATTAAATATAAAAATAATTAAAAATAAAAAATAGGTTAACCGATCATAAATAATACAAAGAAATACGAAAAAAAGAAAAAGTAAAAAGCCTAAAAAAGTCAAAAGGATAGAAAAAGATAAAATTAAAGAAAAGTAAAATAAAATATAAGCCAAAAGCTAACGTCAAAACAAGCTAGGCCTAAATTGGTATGATAATTTGAATTCCACTTAAGTACAAAGCACTTAAAGTCCACTTCAGCTTGATCGTGCTTAACCGCTGCCTCTTTAATTACCTCTTTTGGCTTCCATGTAGGTCACATGCTAAGAAAATCATTTTCCTAAGAAAACCGTCCGCTCGAAAGGTTATGATGATTGGGTGGTCCAGGTTGGTGTGTATCGATGGCACGAGCTCCCGAGTGTAGCGCCATGCTTGACTGTGCTACCACGCATGTGAAAACATTATTGTTATGGGACTGGTCTCTATCTATAATTATTCGATCTGTCAGCTCAAGAGGCCTAACAGGATATGTAAAAGACATGTATACCCTAAGAGTAATACTCATAGTTAGAGGTGACATTGTAAAGGAAGCCTTACAGCCATGTATATATGGCTCCCGGACGAACAAAGGGAGGGGGATTTTTCTATTCCACACATAAGATACTAGTCCCTTTATTTACTGTTTGGTAAGTAGCCACAATAGTTGGTGTCGTCCGTGGGGACTGAACAGAGAGTCACGAGCCTGAGACAATAACACCTAAGAAGGCGACGATGGCAGCGAAAAGAAAGCGAAGCACGATGGCAGTGGTCGCTTAGGCCAGAGTCACGACAGGCAAACAGCCGGCGTCAATACGAAGAGCCGGTCCAAACGTCAGCATTGATGCGATTGTCAACATTGGCAATGAGGTCTGCACCGGTGCCACCCTCGGCCGCGACGATTGCACAGGTGGCCAGATAGCCAACACGCACATCACTGTCGGCACTTCGACTAGCTTGGGAGGTAGCACCAGAGCAGTCGGCGGTCTCCACGCTCAAGCGAGTACTATCGCCAACCGCGATACCTATCGCTCCAACGAGTTTAGCAGCTCCTGCGACCAAGCCGTCGCCGCCGGCCACCTCGCAGCGTATACGCCTGAGCCGACAGGGGCCGCAGGGCTGGCGATAGAGGGAGCGTTGCAGCAGGAGCTGACAGATCTCCAAGGCACCAACCGCAA
Source organism: Melocanna baccifera (assembly GCA_036346265.1). Taxonomy (NCBI): domain Eukaryota; kingdom Viridiplantae; phylum Streptophyta; class Magnoliopsida; order Poales; family Poaceae; genus Melocanna; species Melocanna baccifera. The sequence continues at coordinate 2,699,780 of CM070700.1, forward strand.
GTCATCACGTGTCCCACGGGGCAGTGTGGGCGGGTCGCTCGAGGCGGTCCACGCTATTTCCCCGACCGTACCTCAGGAACACACGAAGATGTCAAGCATCACACGACGCACCAGCAGCAAGAGAACACGTGTCCCACAGGGCAGCACGGACAGGTTGCCCGAAGTGGTCCACGCCGTTACCATGGTCCGAATAACCCGGCCCATGGACTAATCACTCAACAAACTGAAGGAACGGAAGGGGCTAAAAGACCTGGCAATATGGTTTTGGCCTACCCGAGATGGAGCCCTTTACTATGAGAGGCTATTATTGTGGGGCTGGCCTCCACCTATATCCATTTAGCCTGCCATCCCAAGAGGCCCAGTAGGACATGTAAAAGATATGTATACCCTAAGAGTAGTATCTATAGTTAAGGTAGTATTGTAAAGGAGGCTTTACGGTCATGTATATATGGCCCCCTAGATGAACAAGGGGTGGGAGATTTTTTTCATTTCATACACAATATACTAGTCCTCTCATTTACTGTTTGGTCAGTAGCCACAGTAATTATCGTTCTTTATATGTGTAAACTATGAAATTGGAATCTATGCTATAAAATAAAGGATGTAGCTAAAGTCGAAATGCCTTCGCCGGGCTGATGTATTGAACAATATATTCCTGAATATTGTATTAAAAATCATTCAAATTATTCGAAAAATCTATATAGTGTACCATGTAAAGCTTAAAATAGAATAAAATTACTAAATTCTTAAGGAAACATATACGGTATTTACAATCTAGCTTTGCTTTAAACAAGTTAGTTAAAAAAATGCTACAAACGTTTGAACGATATTTAATTTAATATGATTAGCTTGGAAAAACTATATATATTTCCAAATATCGGTTCTACAACCGATATTTGATTTGGTAACTGCTGTGTATCGGCCTATATGGTTTTATCGGTTTGACTTCTCAAATAATGTATCCAGTGATACAAACAAATATTGAGAAATTATAACTGTATGTACAAGAAATTTCTCATGTCCACACTTCCCACTTCCTCCAAAATCCTGATCACACTACTCCTTGCTACGAGGACACCAACAAACCACTTGCAAGCAGTCTCTACTGCTACCACGAACACCAGGGTGAGGGGTTGCTGAGAGATGATCTTCGATTTTTAGCATGTATATCATTTGTAGCTATTATCTACACAATACACAACCTACTTCGTTAGTTCTTGGCCCTTAATAAACATACACACTTTATAATACTAGTTAGAGATCCGTGCGTTACAACGGAGTCAAAAAAAATAATGAGACAGAACTTACTGCCTCGCTAACTTCACACATCAAAATATTAGAGAGCAAGTGACAGAGAGAGAAAGGTGGCCAGAATACGCAAGGAGATGGGAAAAGTGGAGGAGGTGGGCGGTTGTATCCTGAAAGAGAGAGGGGAGGAGAGAGACGAATGGTCTAAATCAAATCGGATGGCTGAAAAGAGAGGAGGGAGGCCGTATCAACCACCAACTCCTTCTTTTATAATAGTAAAGATAATTTGACGCACGCACAATTGTTAAGCAATATTAGCAGACGCTTTTTTCATTTGTGTATTTGGACGCTTGTTATTTTACTTTTGTTTGGTCAGAGTTAAATGGGGAAATGCCCAACGGCGATATATAGCATAATTTTGAAGTAATAGGATGTCCCTGAAATGAGTATGCAGTTCCAGATAAACGCGTGCATGGTCAAGAGCAAAGGGCAGTCCAATTCGAAATTAATGGAGGGCTCACTAGAGAAGACAGGAAAAAAATATATTGATATATAAGCATTTGAATGGAAATTAGATTGGTCCAAAATTTTGATGATTACCTTATTAAGTAGACTCTTCACTTCTTCGGACTAGCTTAAAGCAGACATCGCTCGACGCGCACGAGATATTTCCATGTTTCTTGCAAGAAAACCGAAATGTCTCGTGAAATGAGAGAGAGAGGGAGAGAGCGAGCGAGCGAGAGTTTGTGTGCGGAGGTAACCGTAGCTAAGCTTTAGTTCCTTTCTTCTGTTCATGCAGGAGCAGAAGAGTAAAGAAACTCCCTTCAAGAGATACTTCTGTACGTTTCTTGCAAGGTGGGCAAGACAAATTAAAGAGATGCTTGCTTTTCTTATTTCTTTCCTTCGATTTATTCCTTGGAAGGTTGATCACTGTTTGTAGTTCTTGTGAGGACCATTAGTTGACGAAGGCATTGTATAAGACATAGAATGAAGGAGAACGGGTAGGCTACGCTAGCTACAACATTTGATTTTCTATCGCGTTCAACCAGTAAACATGCGCGTAAGGGAGTCATGAATAGTTACCACTATATGCGCTTCGCAGCGGAAGAAGAGTTAGAGCAGCCCGGTCCAACGTAGATATGCGTCGATGAAGAAGAAGCAGTCGATCGTCTCCTCCTCGCGTTCTAGCAATAGCCTTGCGCTTCTCGCCGATCAGCACAGCAGCAATTGCAGCTGCACCTCCACGGAGTCCACACGTTCGGGATGGAACGCCGTGCGCTGGTGTGCTAGCACCACGCGCCCGACTAAGGTTTCAGGATACGGCCGAGGGGAGGTGGCGGCCAGGGTTTTCAGCATGGTCTCATCACCCGCCCCACCTCTACATATTTATACAGCATGCTAATGGGCTTCCACGTTGTAGGCTCATTAGAACTCTAATCACATATGAATCAATATCCCTTTTAGCCTATAAACCGAATTATTTATGATTGCCTCTTGGGCACATCACTAACAATCTCCCACTTTCACTAGAGACAATCATATAGGCAAGTTTTCCAATTCCAACCCCTTAAGTGTGTGACCCGTTAGATTCATGTGTAGACAGCCATGACCTGAAAACTCTTTTCAAGCCAAAAGTCAATAGTGGCACCTAGCAGGGCATATTGACTTCTGAATACACATAAAGATCATATCGGCTAAACCTTGATATACACACACTTAGATCCCTTTGCGACACAATACCAGTCGAACTTAAGGCGAGATTCGTGCCACCCTTGTGATAGCTCAACCATTCACTCGATCTTGTGGTGGATTACAACTTATGATTAACTCTTTAGTCACATTGTGATTAACTCTTTAATCACCTTGGTATGGCCATGCACTTCTCTAATCCAACCACATCGAGGGGCCCAGAGATATCTCTCCTGTTATGTAGGAGGGGCAAATTCCATCTTAATCCGCTCACATTCCATTCCATGTTTCATGATACACCTGAAGACCACTTTTATAGCTATCCAGTTACGGAATAGTGTTTAGCAGCCCCAAAGCACACCACTACACATAGTGAGAAACAATGGCGATTTCAGGTCGAAGGATCCAGTAAGTATACCACTCGAGATCGCTTGATGGCACATATTAACATAACAATCCCAGCAACGTCTCGGAGTGGGTCAATCCAACACCATGTTCTCTAACATGTGTCCACATTATTGATTTGATATTTCTATATCCATGATCCGTGAAACATGATCATCAATCAATATATGTGCTAGTCCATAAATCATTGTTGTCCCACGTAATGACATAAGACTAGGGATCTTTAGAATAACATTAAATAAAACAAAGAGTTTCACGAACAAGTCACATACTTGCCAATCAATGTATACAATCATTATTCAAGGAACCAAATAACACCTTATTCAAAATTTCATAAACATAGACTTGATACAATCATCTCCCACTCACACTAGAGTCAATATGTAAGTATCTAATACCCATTGCACTCGTGTGTGCCTCATGCTTTGGTTGTGGGAGAGGCTTCGTCAACGGATCAGCAACATTTAAATCCGTGTGCACCTTGCAAATCTTCACTTCACCTCTATCAATGATCTCACGGATAAGGTGATAGCGTTAAAGTATATGTTTGGACTTTTGGTGTGATCTAGGCTCTTTTGCTTGCGCAATAGCTCCACTATTATCACAATAGAGATCTATTGGACTGGATATACTAGAGATCACACCTAACTCAAAAACAAAATTTCTGATCTAAACAGCTTCCTTTGCAGCTTCAGAAGCTGCAATATACTCGGCCTCAGTTGTCGAATCAGTTACCGTCTCTTACTTGGAACTTTTCCAGCTCACTGCCCCTCCATTGAGGCAGAATACAAAACCAGACTGCGATCTGCTATCATCTTTGTCAGTTTGGAAGCTAGCATCGGTGTACCCTTTTACAACGAGCTCTTCTTCACCTCCAAAAATAAGGAACATATCCTTAGTCCTTCTAAAGTACTTAAGAATATTCTTTACAGCCATCCAGTGAGCTAGACCGTGGCTAGATTGATACCTGCTCATAACACTTAGAGCATATGAAACATCTGGGCGCGTACAAAGCATAGCATACATGATGGATCCGATGGCTGAGGCATACAGAATCGAACTCATCTTCTCTTGTTCATCAAGTGTTGAAGCACACTAAGTCTTGCTAAGACTAATGCCATGTGACATAGGCAAGAAACCTTTCTTGTAATCTTGCATATTGAACCGTTTCAATACCTTATCAATGTATGTACTTTGGCTTAACCCAATTAGCCTCTTCGATCTATTTCTATAGATCTTTATACTCAAAATGTAAACTGCCTTTTAGAGATCTTTCATTGAGAAACTTCTTCTCAAAGAAGATTTCACAGCTTCTAGCATTGGAATATTATTTCCGATCAATAATATGTCATCTATATATAAAACCAGAAAAAACAAGTACACTCCCACTAGCCTTCTTGTAAACACAAGGCTCTTCTTCATTCTTTATGAAGCCAAACCCTTTGATTACTTCATCAAAATGAAGATTCCAACTCCGAAATGCTTGCTTCAATCCATAAATGAACTTCTGAAGCTTGCATATTCTCCCAGCATTTTTTGGATCAACAAAACCCTCAGGCTGTGTCATATACACATCCTCCCTTAGGTTTCCATTTAGGAAAACCGTTTTGACATCCATTTGCCAAATCTCGTAGTCGAAATAAGCAGCAATCACTAGGAGGATCCGAATAGACTTTAGCATAGCGACGGACGAAAACGTTTCATCATAATCAACACCTTGAATTTGCTTGAAACCTTTCGCCACCAATCGTGCCTTATAGATGTGAACATTTCCATCCATGTCTATCTTTTTCTTAAAAACCCATTTACACTCAATAGTTTTTACACCATCAGGTGGGTCCACCAAGTTCCAAACTTGATTATCATGCATGGATTCTATTTCGGACCTCATGGCTCCAAGCCATTTTTCAGAGTCAGGTCCCATCATTGCTTCCGTGTAACTCTTGGGCTCATCATTGTCCAACAACAATATGTCGCGTTGTCCCGTGGTTAGGAGCGTAAACTTTTCAGTTGCGCGACGTGCCCTTGTAGACCTACGTGGGGGCGGTGCCACCATAACCGGTTGTACAACATCTTGTACATCCTGTTGAGGTTCAATAGGAGCTGAAACATTTTCAGGTGTTTCTCGAATTTCTTCAAGCTGCACCTTGCTCCCACTAACACCCTTTGAAAGAAACTCTTTTTCCAAAAAGACACCGTTCCGAGCGACAAACACTTTGCCTTCTTCTCGATTGTAAAAATAATATCCTTTGGTTTCCCTAGGATATCCAACAAAGAAGCATTTATAAGATTTAGGATGGAGCTTATCAGACGTCAAATGTTTCAAATAAGTCTCACAACCCCATATCTTAAGAAAAGACAATCCAGGACGTTTCCCGGTCCATTTCTCATATGGTGTCTTTTCCACTGATTTAGATGGAACTCTGTTTAGTGTAAACACAGTAGTTTCTAGAGCATATCCTCAGAAGAACAATGGAAGATCAGATGGGCTCATCATAGACCGAACCATATCTAATAAGGTTCGGTTCCTCCGTTCAGATACCCCGTTTCATTGAGGCGTGCCAGGCGGAGTCAGCTGTGGAATAATTCCACACTGTTTTAGATGTTCACCAAATTCATGGCTCAAATATTCACCTCCACGATCAGATCGCAGAATTTTAATTGTCTTGCCTAACTAATTTTGTACTTTATTCTGAAATTCTTTGAACATTTCAAACGATTCAGACTTGTGCCTCATTAAGTAGATGTATCCATATCTACTAAAGTCATCGGTAAAAGTAATGAAATACTGAAAATCACCTTTGGCTATTGAGCTCATTGGTCTACATACATCAGTATATACAAGTCCCAACAAGTCACTTGCCCTCTCACTATGACTGATGAAAGGCACCTTTGTCATCTTGCCAAGTAAACAAGACTCGCATGTCTTAAATTATTAAAAGTCAAATGAGTTAAGTAGTCCATCTTTATAGAGCTTCTTTATGCGTTTCTCATTTATATGACCTAAGAGACAATGCCAAATAAAAGCGAAATTCAAATCATTAGGCCGCAGCCTCTTTGCATTAATATTATAGACATGTTTATCCTCAAGATCAAGAACATATAACCCATTTATTAATGAACAATGTGCATAGAGTATATCATTCAAATAAATAGAACAACGTTTGTTCTTTATTACGAACTCATAACCACCATCTTCCTCCAAACATGAAGAAGAGATAATGTTCTTACTCAATGCTGGAATGTAATAACAATTATTTAATTCCAAAACTAATCCTGAAGGTAATGACAAGTGATAAATGCCGACACCCAGTACAGCAACCTTTGCTCCATTGCCGATACGCACGTCCAACTCACCTCTCGCAAAACTTCTAGTCCTTCTCAGACCCTGCAACGATTTGCAAGTATGAATCATCGATCCGGTATCAAATACCCAAGATTCACTAGAAGAAATTGCAAAATTAATTTCTATAACATTTATAACTGAAGCAGAAGTCTCGCTTCCCGCCTTCTTTTTCAGATCCTCCAAGTATTTCTTACAATTTCTAGACCAATACCCCTTGACATGGCAGTGGTAGCATTCATCATCAGGAGAAGGGCCAGATTTGACCTTACCATTTGGCTTTGGCTTAGAGCTCGGGGGCTCATTAGGAACCTTTCCTTTGCCTTTGCCTTTGGGCGTCCAACGCTTTCTCCTTTTATTCTCCTTCTGAACCATCATCACATGATTAGTGTTTTTCTTAATGCTTTCCTCTACTGTCTTAAGCATCCCATGCAATTTAGTCATTGATTTCTCCATACTATTAATATGAAAATTCATAATGAACTGCTCATAACTCGGAGGGAGAGATTGGAGAACAACATCCGTAGCCAGATCAGGATTAAGGGGAGAACCAAGCTTCTCTAAGCTCTCAATATAACCAATCATCTTGATCACATGAAGACTGACTGGACTACCTTCTACCAGCTTAAACGCAAACAAAGACTTTGAAATGTTAAACCTCTCGGTCCTAGCTTGGTTCTCAAACATGTCACGCTGTCCTTCAATCATACTGTGAGCATCTGCATTCTCATAATGCTTCTGAAGCTCAGAGAACATAGTAGCAAGCATGAGACAGCTAACGTCGAGTGAATCATTGCAGTGCTTCTCATAAGCTTTGCGGGTGGTAACATTTGCACCTTCAGGGAGTTCATCGGGGTAGGGTTGCTCAAGGACGTATTCCTTTTTTTTCTTGTCTGAGAACAATTCTCAGGTTGCGGTACCAATCAATAAAATTTGTTCCATTGAGTTTTTCTTTGTCAAGAACAGATCGCAAGTTAAAACCAGAATTGTTACTAGAAGCAGCCATGATATATAGTGGTCAAGATCCATATTCATCTAAGTTCTAGTGAGCTTTGGCATCACCGCTAGAAACCTAGTGACGTAGGTAAGCAACGCTTGCTAATCACATCTTATGTGACTCTTGTTTGTTGGATGGCATCCAATACCCCGGCTCCCAACACCATGCCCCAAGGCCCAAATCCAATTTGATAGCCTTGTCAAGTAAACCAACACTATGCATGTGGATGTCCGACATCCACCCTATTAGGTCAAGATAGTTGATGGTACTTTGCTTTGGCAGACCTACCAAACAATGATCGTAATTCTTATAGGCGCAGCAATTGGAAAGGCATCAATTAAATTCTTAAGTTTTCTGAGGGAAGCTATTCTGTCATGAAAAATACATCCTCTACAGGTATGGCATGAAAGAATAGTATGACAGGAAATAAACATCACATGCATACAATCACATTATACTGTGAATGGTATAGCCTTCTGAATCGTAGTGGTCGCCATCGCCATGGTTCCACGGTGATCTCCTTCGCCACATTTTCTGTCCTCTTTGTCATCATGCTTAAAGTCTCCATGGTAAAGAACTAAACTATTACAACTAATAGCTAGTAAATGAATTACATGAGGAGCTCACGCATCACAAGTCGACACACAGGTAATTGTACAATTAAAGAACAGTCTCAACCCAGCTGTGATTAATACGACACACAGGCCGCCAAAACACACATGCATCATATATACATCTATGCCATACCATTCACATCATTCCCTGCAAAAACAAGTTAAGCACAGAACGTATTCTACCGCCCTGACATGAATGCGTTTTGTATAACAATCTATGCGTGTACGCAACGGCCGATCATATTGATTAGATCAAATCGCTATGAAATCGCATTTATGAAATCGCTATGAAAATCACATCGGGCCGATCAAATCAACCCAAATCCGAGCTATTCAAAATGTCTCAATTTTCTTTAGACCAATCATATTGATCATTACGATCGGTATACTTGAGGAGACCGCAACATAAGGCCTCGATCTGTTGGCTCGATCTACTGATTGTGCGTGCAGTTAGCCCCGATGGTGATTCCAGCCGGTAGGGGCAAGTCGCGCGTACATCAAAGAAGGAGCACGAACTAATCTTTTTGGCCACATGATACTATCAACTCATACCTATTTCAACCCCTTATGACCGATTGATCTAATCAATCTGTGCATCTACAAGCGCATGATCCAGACCACATACTACGCAAAATGGCTCAAATTTGGGTTGATTTGATCATATTGATCATTGCGATCGGTATACTTGAGGAGACCGCAACACAAGGCCTCGATCTGTTGGCTCGATCTACTGATTGTGTGCGCAGTTAGCCCTGATGGTGATTCCAGTCGGTAGGGGCAAGTCGCGGTACATCAAAGAAGGAGCACGAACTAATCTTTTTGGCCACATGATGCTATCAACTCATACCTATTTCAACCCCTTATGATCGATTGATCTAATCAATCTGTGCATCTACAAACGCATGATTCGGACCACATACTGTGCAGCTTTGCTCTGATACCACCGAAGGAGAACGGGTAGGCTACGCTAGCTACAACATTTGATTTTCTACCGTGTTCAACCAGAAAACATGCGCGTAAGGGAGTCATGAATAGTTACCACTATATGCGCTTCGCAGCGGAAGAAGAGTTGGAGCAGCCCGGTCCAACGTAGATGTGCGTCGATGAAGAAGAAGCAGTCGATCGTCTCCTCCTCGCGTCCTAGCAATAGCCTTGCGCTTCTCACCGATCAGCACAGCAGCAACTACAGCGGCGCCTCCACGGAGTCCACACGTTGGGAATGGAACGCCATGCACTGGTGTGCTAGCACCGCGCGCCCGACTAAGGTTTCAGGATACGGCCGAGGGGAGGTGGCGGCCAGGGTTGTCAGCATGGTCTCATCACCCGCCCCACCTCCACATATTTATAGAGCATGCTAATAGGCTTCCACATCATAGGCCCATTAGAACCCTAATCCCATATAGATCAATATCCCTTTTAGCCTATAAACCGAATTGTTTATGATTGCCTCTTAGGCACATCACTAACATAGAATATGGGCGTATTCTTCCTGACCCATGGCAAAGTAAAACCTTACCGATAATATCGACTACTTAAAAAAAGATTTGATAGTGATAAATTTTTTTCCTTCTTCCCCTCACAAAACAGTTGGTGCCGCACCCCTGCTCCTCACCCCCGTCACACCAACCTCGGCCGCTCGCAAGTTGTAACATCCCAAAATTGGGAATGTGGAAAATATGTAAAAATTTAAAAAATTTATTGTGCATTGATGTTATCCGAATTTTTTGGGATTTTTGACATAAGAATCTTGAATTGGAATTTTGTGTCAAACCAATCAATCAATAAAAATGAAACCTGAAACTTGAATCAATTCAAATAAAATTAGAATTATCCACTTTTCAAAAATTTACTAAATGAAGCTCAGATTTGAATTCATAATTAGAATCAAAAATTGAAATTTGAAATCAAATTACATAAAACCAAAAGTAAAGGAATATTAAAATTCGCTTCCAAATAATTGAGCCAAGAATTCAAATTTGAATTCAAATATAAATTCAAATTTCTGAAATCCCAAACCAAAATCAAAATCAAATTTTCATCTAGGCTTGGCACACTTCTTTTCTTTTCCCAGCCCTATTCTTTTCTCTCCAGCCCGCTAGCCCATTTCTCTCTTCTCCTTGTCTTCTTTCTTCCCCCTCTAGCATTCTTTAGCATCGACCCACGCCCGTCGCCTACGTGCGCGCTCGTCGCCTGTGCTCCCACCTGACAACCACGCTGCTCACATGCCTGCTCATGCACACCACACCACACGCTGTGTCGCACGCTCCTCCCGTGTTGCACGCGTTGTCCCTGACACGCCATCTTCCATTGTGGAGCAATAGTGCCCCGCTGCTATAAGTAGCTCCGAGCTCCCCCTCCTCCACCTTGTTCTACCCCAAGCCAAGCTCAACACAAGTCGCCCCATGCCCGTGCGCCCGCTACCACTTCCTCGTCATTTCATCCATTCCAGTGAACCTCTCCCCAAACCATCCGCGTCATCTCGTACTCTTGTGCGTCCTCTTCTTGTCCTCCCATTTAATTCAAATTCTATCCTTCTTCCTCAACTTCGGCCAAATGACGCCACCGCTGATGCCAGTTCCTCCTCGGCAGACCTCCCGCTAATTCCTCTCCCAAACAGCACCCCCACAGCTGCCTTGTCCTTCCCCAACCGCCGGTCAAAGCTCCTTGTCACCTGGGTGCTGCCTCCAGGGTGACCTCTCCACGTCACCACCTGATCTCACCACCGGCCCGCCTCGGCCCCTCCCTGGCCAACTTGACTATCATAGTGAGTTCCCCTTGGCTTTTTATTGCTCGTGCTCCTCTCCTTTTCTTCTCCTCTCCCTCCGATCGCCGCCACCCCCATTCCCTCACCATGCCCCCACCGCCCTGAGCCTTACTGAGCTGCCTCTGCCCCACCTCGGCTCATGCTGTCACCTCCCCTTGCTTCCCAACCTCTTCGATGCCCTATTTTTCTAGTCGACCTCGCCATCGTTGCCGCCACCAGGAGCCATGCACTGCCACCCTTGCCTTCCTCTGTTTTGGCCTGACTCCTTCCTCTATTTCCTATTTTGCCATCTCTCAGTTTGTAATTATATAAGATGTGGGCCAAACGCTATTCAGTGGCCCCACTTGTCATTGCTTTATTCTATTCTCCAGCTACAAAAATAATTCAAGTAAATCAAAATAGTTAATAGAATTAAATAAAAATATACTGAAGTATAAATTAGTTGTAAATAAAAATAAATATAAAATCAAATTATGAAATTAGAATAGAAATTTATGCAAATTGAGAATATTGAATATTAAATCTTGGTAAATTGCATGTCAATAAAGATTAGCAAGTTAATTATTATATAAGAATAATTAGTGTAAAAATAAGCTAGGTAAAAATCATTTCTATACCTTGAGATGTCATGAGAGCCCTTTTTAAATAATAATTAAGATAAATCAAAGTGAATAACTTGCATAGTATGTGTAGGACCGAATATGGCAACAGAGGAGGGTGCATGGTGCTAACTATGATTTTCCCCTAGTATTCAAAATTCTATACTCAAACAGCTATAGAGGTGTAGAACATAGAATCTCCAGTTAAAAATCAATCTAATTGGCCCAAATCAACGAAACTTGGAATCAAATCCTTCCATACGGTCTGACCAGCGTTCAAAAGGCTGTCTGACCGCTCCGGGCGGTCTGACCGGTCTTATAACGACGGTCTGACCGTTGCTATAGAAAAATCAGATGATAAATAGTATTTTCAGTCCGATTTCAGATCTGAAAACCAAGAGAACTTTTGATCCGTAGATCCAAATGATATGAAATTTTGCATGGATATTCTCTAGGTTATTGTGACCCTATTCCAACAAATGATCACAAAAAATATGGTCAAAGATGGTAGCTTTTTCAGTTTGTTGGAAGGTTGCTCATGAGAAATTTGAGAATCCAACTTGCTCGTGAGTATATGACAGTCAAGATGGCTTTAGATGTGTTCTCACATATCACAGCAAGCTAGACCAAGGGCAAACAACTATCAAAAACTCTTAAAACAAGAAATCACATAGGGAGGCTTAAAATATGCAAAATCGGGTTTCTTGATATACTTTCCATAGAAGTGTCTAGATGATATGAAATAGATTCCCACAAGTAATCTCTATATCTTTTACGTCCTTGGCACAGCAAGATCAAGAAGAAAAATAGGAAGAGATCAACCCAACCATGACAAGAGCAAATCAATCCACATAGAGAAGATTCATTGAGATGATCAAGATTGATGTATTGCTTACTTGTGTTGGGTTTTACAGCCGCTCCACCTTGGAGGACAAAGAACACACAATGCACTCAACTTTCTAACCTTAACCCTAGACTTGAGAGCTTGGATAGTCAACATAAGTCTCCATCCTAATCCTTTATATAGGAGGCCTAACCAGCCATGCCTAGCCTTAATGGATATAATCCACATAGCATAATGGGGGAAAGCCGTTAACCCCAACCACACGGGTTTTAACTCACACAAGTCACTTATGCACGCTTTTCAAAGCGCATGAGCAAGAATCCATTAAGCCTTTTTCGCTTGATCTAATTTGATCACACCAGCATCCCCTTGACCTAAAACGCTCTCCAAATGCCTCGCATGCGCCGCGGTTTTGATCTAAGGTGGATTCCGGTATTTTGGCCAATCTTATCAAAATGCCATTTCTAGACTGGGTCTTCATCTTTCATTGCAAGCAATCGTTATGCTTGCCACGTGTAGGTTCACAATTGGCTTGCCACACGTCAGCAAGTCTCTCCCGCTCCGGTTCCACCGGACCACACCTCACTTGGACCGACCAAGCTATACGGTGCAAACCCGCCATTCGAACTGCCTTCAACATTTTCTGTCTTTCTTGTACCATATTTGAGCTCACCACCTCTCTCGGCATCCTTGACCGTTCTAGGCAACCTTAGTGACTCCAAGCATCCCTGCACATGCAAAGACAAAGAAATCGTTTTCGGGAACAAGTTCTTCACAACTTGACCCACGTTAGTTAAAACATACTTCATGTAACCTTAACGTAAAGACCTAGTTCCTCCTAACTCAACCCATGACTCAAAACACAGAATCCTCAATTTATGCCAAAAATAATCATTCCAAAGAGCGATCTTTGCAAAATCAAATAACCACTCCAGAAATATTGTAATGGTTCATCACAACATTAAACATGACTTTCTCACATGGTCTTTCAATCTCCCCCTTGATGAACCCATTAGCAATACTCAAAAATGCAATAAGGAGGTGGTTTTAGACAAAGAAAAAGAAATGTGTAAAGGGAGCTCCAAATGGTGAAAAGAAGAATGCGATGAGCTGAAAGTGACCATTTGAGACAGAAATGGAGTGAAACTACTGAAAATAATAGATTTTTCGCAAAAGCTTCAAAAACACCAAATGAATCAGAAATCTCATTCTAGGTCCATATAAAAGAACAATTATTCTACTTGACCTTGGTCACCAACTTGGCAGCATACATAAAAATATCAAATCATGCTCTAGATATGTATTTTTACCGATCTTTCTCCCCTTTGACAATGGAGTTATCAAGATGCATGAAAGAAGATAGGGCATGAATGAAATGAAGTGACTACATTTTTTAGCATTTAGAAGCCATGAAAATTATCCAAAGTGATTCTATAAGTATTACACCAAGCCAAAAGATGTGAAAGAGCTATCTAGATTATGTCAAACCATATATAGCAAAGCTAAAGCTAAATGAGCAATAATATGAAATTAAATGGATTTCTAACATGTCAAGTTGCTCAAGATCATAATTTAGCCAAAGGTATCCAAAAATAAGTCAAGTCATGTCAATATCTAAATGGAACCAAGAATCTTCAATTGAATCAATTTAGAGTGCTACAAGTTCAGGATAGAAACAGTTTGTTCAAGCACATTTAGCACATTTAGCATTTTCTGAAATTCATTTTTGGTTTGAGCTGAGCTTAAACCAGTTTCCATATGACTTTGTTTTCTTAGCCGTATGCTAGATCTCAAACCTTATGCGACCACCCCAAGTAAGAAACTTAAGAAAATGATTTTGGTCATTCAAAACTCCCCTTAAGTTCATGCCTAGTACAATGGTAAGCCGTCTCATGAGAAAAAAATTGGTGAGATCAGTTTTTTCACACAAAAGAGATTATTTCGTATTTTTTTAAACTTAGTTCAAGAATAAAGAGCTAATGCTCACTTATGCTTCAATAAAGAACTAGCGTAGCTCAATCTAAAACTCAATTTAGATTCAAGGTTCAACTTAGCTTATGTGAAAAAACTGATTCAACAAGATATTATTTAAATTAAGTTTGAATATTTAATAAAGCTAGCATGGCAAAAGATAAGCTACACATAGAAAGACATGATAACTTTAGTAGGCTAGCACAACATAAGGCAAGATATCATGTCACACAAGGATAATAGTCAAAGCTCCTTAGTTTGTACAAATGTTCAGGTACATAATGCATGCTGAAATTAAAATGCAATATGATACATTGAATGTGAAAGACACAAGCTCCCCTCAAAGCAGGCCAAAAGGACTAATAACCCCTAACTCTCCCCACAAAGAGGCAAAACGAGAAGAATCAAGAGCCTTAGTGAAAATATCCGCAACCTGCTGCTCAGACTCTACAAAGTGAAGCACAACATCACCCTTCTCTACATGGTCTCTAAGAAAATGATATCTTACATCAATGTGATTAGTCCTAGAGTGTTGTACTGGGTTTTTGGCAATGTTATCATAGCCCCGCAGAGTAGATAAGATCTAGATAACCTAAGAACAGCTACTAGCAGTAGCTACATACTCCACCTCAGCAATGGACTGTGCAACAGAGGACTGCTTCCTAGAAGACCAAGAAATAAGAGATGTACCTAAGAAATGACAAGTGTCAGAAATACTCTTCCTATCTACTCTACACCTCGCAAAATCAGCATCCGAAAAGGCCCGAATGGAGAGAGAGCAGAATCAGAAGAATACCAAACTCCAAAATCAAGAGTGCTCTGAATATACCTAAATATACGACGCACTGCTTGACGATGAGAGACACGAGGGGAAGCCTAAAATTGAGCGCACAGACACATAGCAAATTATATGTCCGGCCTCGATGCGGTGAGGTAGAGGAGAGAGCCAATCATACAACGGTACCCCTTCTGGTCCACAAGCTCTCCACCCTCATCGGGGTCCAGCACAGTTGAGGTGGCAATTGGAGTAGACATTGGCTTGCTGTTTCCCATATCAAAGCGCTAAAGAAGATCTTTTGTGTACTTAGTTTGATGAATGAAGATTCCTTCTTTTTGCGGCTCAACTTTAAGACTAAGGAAGAACGTCAGCTCGCCCATCATACTCATCTCAAATTACCTGCTCATAGAATCTGAAAATCTAGATACCAAAGCATGAGAAGAACCACAGAATATGATGTTATCCACATAAATCTGAACAAGTAGGAAATCACCGCTATG
This sequence comes from Melocanna baccifera, assembly GCA_036346265.1. Lineage (NCBI taxonomy): Eukaryota > Viridiplantae > Streptophyta > Magnoliopsida > Poales > Poaceae > Melocanna > Melocanna baccifera. Next base: position 2,715,532 of record CM070700.1, read on the forward strand.
CCTGAGTGTGAACAAGGTTTTATCTATCAAACCCATCTTAAAATTATTTTTAAATAGAAAACTCTGTAACCTATCATACCAAGCTCTATGGGTTTGTTTCAATCCAAACAGGGCTTCGGAGAGCTTACACACATGATTTGAGAACTTGGGATTTTTAGAGCTAGGTGGTTGCTTGACATAGATCTCCTCATCTATGAAACCATTAAAAAAAGCACTCATAACATCCATTTGAAAAAGCTTGAAGCCCTTGGATACTGCAAATGCTAGCAAAATACGAATGACTTCTAATCTAGCTACAGGTGCAAAGGTCTTGTCAAAGTCTAAGCCTTCTACCTGGGAATAATCTTGAGTTACAAGTCTAGCCTTGTTGCGAACTACCAACCTATTCTCACTTTTTTTATTTTTGAAAACCCATTTTGTTTCAATTATATTATGATTAGGTGAAGGTTCAATTAAGGTTCAGACTTGGTTTCTTTCAAAGTTTTTAAGTTCTTCATGCATGACATTGACCTAAGAAGAATGAGATAAAGCATAGGTGACATCTCAGGGTTCAAATGACGCAACAAAAACAGAATGTGCATGAGAATCTGGAGAGATAAACCTAGAGCGAGTGACTCGCTCATGGAGATCCTCAATCATCTGCTCCTGAGGGTGTCATCGCTGAATGTGAAGAGGGGTCCTGATGCAGACATGGCCTCTACCTCATGGGTTGTGGAGGTAGGAACAGAGCCATCCGAGGAGCCGGTAGGAGGAGGTTGTTCTCCTGAAGTTGGAGAGATAGAGAAGGGTTCTCCACCCAACTCAAGAGTGACTGGAGGATGGATTGAGTCCTCATTCTCCTCGTCAAGGTCATCGTCAATGAAGATGCTCTCACTCTCACCAAGTACCTGTGTACCTACACCGTCGGGTCTAATACCAAGACTAGTCTCATTAAAAGTGACTTCACATGTATTAACTATTTTATTAGTATCCAAATTAAAAACACGATAGCCACGAGAATGTGTAGGATATCTAAGAAAAATACTATCATGATATGTAGATTCATTTATCAAGATTGCCATGTTTAAGAATAAAGCATTTGCAACCAAAAATCTTGAAATGAGAAACGTTAGGCCTATGACCAAATCTAAGCTCAAAGGAAGTTTTACCAATGACTGATCTCAAGAAAACCCTGTTAGACACATAACAAGCAGTAGAGATCGCCCCAACCCAAAACCTTCTAGGAGTACTATGCTCGTCTAACATGGTCCTAGCCATCTCAACAAGTGTCATATTCTTCCTTTCTACCACCTCATTCTGTTGGGGGACTCTAGGTAAGGAAAACTAGTGCTCTAGCCCTCTCTCAGTGCAGAATGTGGCAAAAGACTGGTTTTTCAATTCAGTGCTATTGTCGCTCCTAATGGTTTTTCAATTCAGGCCTCATCCTTAGACACTAAGAAGAAAACCCACGAATACCTCGAGAAGTCATCTATAATTACCAGCACATACCACTTCCCTGTTGTAGACTGAACCCTAGACGGACCTACTGTGTCTAAGTGAAGCAATTGTCCAGGTTCATCAGTCACAATCATGGTAAGAGGAGGATGGGGAGCAGAAATTATCTTACCATGTCTACGGGGTGTGCACACGATATCTCTGACACTCTCAAGCCTAGGCAATCCTCTCATCAAAATTTTGCTACTAACTCTAGTCAAGTGGTCAAAGCCTATGTGCCCAAGACTATGATGCTACAACACTATGTCCAGAGAGTTAGAAGCAACAAGACACCTAGGACTCGAGGTGGAAGAGATATTGAAGTTAGCATTGAAAATCCTCTCAAACCTAGATATCCTAAAGATATACTCTCCAGAGGAGTCTAGAACTCTACACTCACCACTTTTGAACCTTACTTCTAGACCCTCATCAAAAAGCTGCGAGACAGATAGCAGATTATACCTCAGCTTGCTTACCAAGGCGACATCCTTGAGCATAAAATTGTTGTTGACGCGCACAGTTCCCTCGGCTATCACGGTACCGGTAGAAGCATCTCCCAACATGATCAACTCATTACCGGATGCACGTGTGAGGGAGGAGAACCATCTAGAATCTCCGATCATGTGTCGAGAACACCCGAAGTTAACAAGTCACAAGTCCTCCTTCCTTGCACGCTGGACCTACAAAGCATAAATAGGAAACGTCTGTGCCTCAGTACTGGGGTTAGTGAGAAATGATTTTGGAATCCAGTACAGAGCCACACTATGTTTTGGAGAAGCAATAAAAATATGAGCAATTTGGTTAGCATGAAAAGCATGAGCAAGCATACGAGATCCACCTAGCCCTCTCCGAATCGGTCTACCAAAAGACCAGTACTCCCCCTGACTAGGTGCTACTCGTGGTCTACCCTCATGATATCCTAACCCAAAGCGCTGCTTATGGCCACTAAAGGAGTCAAAGAAGCTATCTCTAGGCCCATACCTAGCACGAAAAGTAGGCTACCTAGCTCTAGAAACAGTCCAGGTGGGAGAAACTCCTCTAATGAATCTCAAAGCACGCTCTCTCTTCTTTCTCTCGACCTTGGTTCTACGGAAGCAGAACTCAATTATGTGGCCATCCTTCTTGCAAAAGGTGCAATGGTACTTGACCTCTTGCAAAAGGTGCAATGGTACTTGACCTTTTGAGGGTTCTCACCTGATGAAGATGAAACACCTATTTTGCTAGAAGGAGGTTGGGCAAAACATGCAGATCTAAAGGCTATCTTGGATGGTTCAGAAGGTTCTACCTCAAACATGCCACTCTCAACTACTTTCACAAAGCTTAGGTGAGTGGTTTTTAGAGTACTCTAGAGAATTAAATCCTAGGCCTCTATTCTTCACACTCACTTTTGATTGGTCAAGAATCATGTTCAGGTTCTTCTTCCCACTAGAGAATCTCTCAAGAATTTTTTAAGGTAGTCATTTTCTTTGGCTAGGCTCTCACTAGTGGTACACTTGCTAGGTTTGATTGCCTTAGCATGTATTTCCTTAAGAATGGCTACCGCAATCTTTAGAGCCTCATAAGACACAAAGGAAGCATTCTTAAACCTAGCCAACTACTCTTGGTACTTGATCCTAAGGGTTTTCTGCACTTCAGCTGTATTGTATGCATTCTCAGTGAAAAAAGTACAATAATCAAAATCAATAACCTTTTTAGATGCAATCATGGCAAAGGATTTCTCAATACTTGCTTTCGCTTCTAGAGTCTTGTTAAGAGCATCTATCTCAGTTGTGATTTTAGGACAATTTTCACATGATATAGTCCTAAAATGCATAACCATCTCAGTCATTTCTTTCATTTTAGTTTTGTTATCTTTACAATGAGAGTAAGTATGATTAGGATTAAACTTTTATAATTCCTCAAGAGCATTATCTAATTTTATCTCTAGCAAAGCACAATTTGAACATGAAGATAGAATAGCATCCACAGGAATAGCATCAAGAGCAATAGCATCTATGCACACATGATCATGACTTGACTTGAGAGAATCTAGATCATCTAGAGCATTTTTAAGTTGGTCGACAACAGAGGAATGCGCAGATTTTAATGTGAACAGTTCATCATGCAAATGCAAGTAAGATTCACAATCTTGGATTAATTGACTTGAGCCTAACAATCTCTAAGTTTAAGTTATCTATCATCATATCCTGACTCTTGATCATTTTAGCTTGCTTTCTTAATTGTTATTCAGTTGCAATGAGAACTCGTTTCATAGCCTTGGGAGAGGGACATACCTCGTCAGGGTCACTGTAGGGTTCGTCAGAGTCGAAGGAGTCAAGGTTGTGGCTGCCCTTGGCCATGAAGTATATGCCGGTGAAGTCCTGAGCTTTCTTCTTGCCATGAGAGTCATCCTCGTCGTCCTCTGTCTCCGAGTCCACATCACTCATATCCACTGACTCAAGAGCGGTAAGAAACTGGTTGACAAACTTCTGGTAGTTGGGCTTCTTGACCTTCACGTCTTGATCTTGAGGACACCTACGAAGGCCCTTCTCCTCCTTGCCCTTCAGCTTGGGGCACTTGGCACGAATGTGGTTTGGCTCACGACACTTGAAGCATGTCACCGGACCACCTTTCCTCTTGTTTCTCACTTTGTTGTACACTCTAGTGAACTTGGTAGACAGAAGGGCTAAATCTTCTTTAGGTAGCCTCTCAAGTTACTCATCACTAATTGAGTACAAAGCGGACAAAGAAAAATCAACATCCACATGATCAGAAGAACTGCTCCGAGAGGGGTCCATCACAAGAGCCATCGACTCTGTCTTGGGAAGATGTGAGATAAAGTTAATCTTGTGCGTTTTCAACCTCGAGTAGAGCTTATCCATGGTAAGCTCACTCATGACAGTGTTATCGTTTACGGATGTGATTTTCATCCCCCAGACCGTCACATCGAGAGCACCCAAGATTTGGCGTGCATTCTCAGATTTCAAGAAAGTCAGGCCGAAAGTGGACGAAGCGAGAAATGAATAACGGTAATGGTAATGCATAAATAATAGGATGGAATGGCGTATTACTTAGTTAGAAGAGAAGAGGAGATATGTGTTGTAAATTAAAAAAAGCACTCTATAAGCAGGAGAACAAATGGTGTTGTAAAAAAGAGTAAGTCGAGTGCTGTAAATTTGGAAGGAAACTAATCATGCTTTAATAAAGTAAAGAGTAATGAGTTTTTTAACGGTATATATGTGTGATAATAGAGGCAGAAGATATAGTAAAAGAAGTAAAGACAAGAAAGAATATACAATACTATTTTGGGGGGGTGGGGGAGGAATGTGTTTTGTAGCGACGAAGAACAAAAATTGAGGTTGAATACGGTTTTTCTAACACAGAAATACGCCATGATGGTTTTCTAGTATAAGAAACTTTATGTTTTACAGTTGAAAATTGTATCTTTGTACACATTCTAAGAAAGGAGCATATCTATTAATGAAATAAATGTAGTACTATAGACTATTCAAAAAAATTTCAGAAGGGAAGTAGCATATGGAAAAATGGAAATGAGGAGGGTTTTGTGAATCGAAAAACATAACGAAAAAGAGGCAAGGTAATAGCAGTAAAAGAAGATAGTAAATGTAGCTGTAAAAAAAGAAGAAGCCTAGTGAATTAGAACTCAAGTTAGTGATGGAGACGGGGTGCCCGATCTTTCGATGAGATTGATAACTATCGATTTGGTGGAGGTGACTCTCGCGATCCGACTACAACCGTACGACGCCGCTATGCCTTAGCAATCGCTGAACCAACTCCGAGATGTTATTGATCTTGCCGAAGCACGATCAACCTGAACACGGTTCAATCCTGCAAGCAATCAAGAACTAGCAAGAATAAGACGAAAAGCAATCTGATATTGCGAATAACAAAGTTGGTATTCAAAAACAAAAGTGGGATCCCGAAGGTAGTCTTGACAGGTAGTCGTCTGACACAACTGAAGAACCGAAGTTTGCGCAAAGGCTAAACCTAAACTCAACGAAATCCAAGTCCTAGCAGGGGGCGGCGGCTCCTATTTATAGAGAAACAACCAGGGGGGACGCCCTAGAGTTACAAGACCCATGGGCCCAAGTGGTGGTGGCGCAGCACCCTTTTTGGATTCGGACTCAGAAATCAACGTGGATTGTTTTGATGATTACGGTCGGCTCGGATGGAATTTGAAGATGAGGTTGGATCTGTTGGAAAGTAGACTTCATAAGCTTTCCATGAAGTACAAGAACGCCCCAAACGGAGTCCGTATGAAGAAGTTATGCCCGTTTGAATGTGGTACCAATGCAGTAGTCCGAATCCGATTCCAGAACGTGTCCAACTTGGATTCTTGCTTGACTTGATATCAAAGTGACGTGGTGACCTCCATGATTCCGTCCTTGCATGTCCATGACTCCATGTCCCTTTCCTTCATCCTTTCCCAGGTTCCTAACCACGATTAAATCACTTGCATTAGGTAGCGGTCTATTCTCGTGAATATATGAACCTAGGAATGAATTCACCGTAATTAAGTTGACGAGCACGAGCTCGAGTAAGTGGTCCTTGTTGTGGATGAGTTGTATCCATGGAAGGGATGTCCTCATCATCCTCCCCTTCTTGCATTTGAGTCGTCCTCGACACAAGTTCATCTTCTTCCCCAAATATGGCTTCAAGTCTGCAATATTAAATGTGGGACTAACTCCGACTCTGCAGTGCATCAAGCTTATATGCATTATCATTAATCTTAGCTAACACCTTGAATGGACCATCAGCTCTAGGCATCAACTTAGACTTTCGCAACTCAGAAATCTATCTTTGCGCAAATGCAACTGACTAAATCACCAGGTTCAAAAGTTAAACTCTTTCTACCCCGACTACCAAAGAATCTTATACTTAGCATTCATGCGCTCTATGTTTTCTTTAGTTGTTTCATGCAATTTGAGGACAAATTCAGCACGCTTCTTAGCATCTAAATTCACTTTTTCAGAGATACGGATAGGCAATAAATCAATAGGAGCACGAGGATTAAAGCCATATACTACCTGAAAAGGGCTCATCTTTGTGGTATAGTGCAGCGATCTATTGTAAGCAAACTCTACATGAGGTAGACATTCTTCCCACGCCTTAGTTTTTCTTCAAGATAACCTCAACATAGTTGATAGCGTATGTTGACAACTTCAGTTTGTCCATCTGCTTGTGGGTGACAAGTAGTAGAAAACAGCAGCTTGGTACCCAATTTAGCCCATAATGTACGCCAAAAGTGACTCAAAAACTTCGCATCTCGATCTGAAACAATGGTATTGGGCACTCCATGTAGTCGAACAATCTCTCTGAAAAATAAATCAGCAACATTTGTAGCATCATCGCTCTTATGGCAAGGTATAAAATGTGCTATTTTAGAAAATCTATCGACCACCACAAAAACACTATCTCTCCCCTTCTTTGTGCGAGGTAATCCCAAAACAAAGTCCATTGAAATATCCTCCCAAGGAATGCTAGGTACAGGAAGAGACATATATAAACCATGTGTATTAAGTCGAGACTTAGCTTTATTGCGTGTAGTGCAATGAGATACATAGTGCTCAACGTCGCGCTCATCCTTGGCCAATAGAAGTGTTCAATGAGGATGTCCTCCGTCTTTTGACACCAAAATGACCCATTAATCCTCCCCATGTGCCTCCCGTAATAACAAACGACGAACAGAGTGGCCGGAATGCATAATTTATTAGCTCTAAACAAAAATCCATTATTGAAAGCAAATTTATTCCAGCATCTACCATTTTTGCAATTGGACAGGCATCTTTAAACTCATCATCGAGGTGTATAGTTCCTTTATTGTCTCCAAGCCAAAAATTCAACAATCAAGTTGAGACAACATTGTATACCGTCTAGACAAGGCATCAAGAATCACATTTTCCTTCCCTTTCTTGTGTTTTATGACATAAGGAAAAGATTCAATGAATTCAACCCAACGAGCATGTCTACGGTTCAGTTTAGATTGACTTCTAATATGTTTCAATGATTCATGATCAGAATGGATAACAAATTCTTTGGGCCATAAATAATGTTGCCATGTTTCTAAAGTTCGAACAAGGGCAAGTAATTCCTTATCATATGTAGAATAGTTCAAACTACGTCCACTTAATTTCTCACTAAAATAAGCAACAGATTTACCTTCTTGTATCAACACACCACCAATTCCAATTCCACTAGCATTATCCCCATTTAAAGCTTCTTCTTGCGCTTTTCCCCATTTAAATGAAACACTTTTCTTTGTTAATTCATTAAGTGGTGCAGCGATGGTGCTGAAATCTTTGACAAAGCGGCGATAGAATCCCGTAAGTCCATGAAAACTCCGCACTTGTGTGACCGTTTGTGGTGTTGGCCAACTTTTTATAGCTTCAATCTTGGCTTCATCTACTTCAATTCCCTACGGAGTAACAACATAGCCAAGAAAACAAACTCGATCGGTGCAAAAGGTGCACTTTTCGAGATTACCAAACAAACGTGCATCCCTCAGAGCAATGAAAACAGCACGTAAGTGTTCAAGATGTTCATCTAGTGACTTGCTGTAAATCAATATATCATCAAAGTAAACTACCACAAATTTACCAATGAAAGCACGTAAAATTTCGTTCATTAATCTCATGAAAGTGCTAGGGACATTAGTTAATCCAAAAGGCATCACTAGCCACTCATATAATCCGAAGTTACTTTTAAATGCCGTCTTCCATTCATTTCCAAGTTTCATTCTAATTTGATGGTATCCACTACGCAAGTCAACTTTAGAAAACATTGTAGAGCCACTTAATTCATCAAGCATATCGTCTAACCTAGGAATAGGATGACGGTATCTAATGGTAATATTATTTATAGCTCTACAATCAACACACATACGCCATGATCCATCCTTCTTAGGTACTAAAATGATGGAACAAATAAGAAAGACTAAGTGATTCACGACGCACCCTTTATCAAGCAATTCTTGAACTTGGCGCTGAATTTCTTTAGTTTCTTCTGGGTTTGTCCTGTATGGTGCACGGTTGGGTAGTGATGCACCGAGAATTAAATCAATTTGATGCTCAATCCCTCGAAGCGGTGGCAATCCCGGTGGTATGTCCTTCGGAAAGACATCTTTGTACTCCTGCAAAATGTTAGTGACAGCAGGAGGCAAAGAAGATGGCATCTCCTCAAATGAAAACAAAGTGGCTTTGCAAACTAATCCATAGCAAACAGATTTACTAGCATCCAATTCAGTCATATCAGATTTAGTAGCAAGAAGTAGCAAGAAAACTAGCACCTTTCAATTGTATTTCTTTTTTGTTCACATGAGCAGATTTCAGTACTTTCTTCCTATGTTGCACAAGCTCTTTTGCTACAATCTGATTTTCGCTATTAGATTTCTCTAAACTCTTCTCTCTACTAGCTCTAGCAAGTTCATCTTTAACAATCTGTTCTGGAGTCATAGGATGCAGCACAATTTTCTTTCCTTTGAAAATGAGAGAGTATTGATTATTCCTACCATGATGCACACAATCAGTATCGTATTGCCAAGGTCTTCCTAATAATAATGAGCAAGCTTGCATAGGTACAACGTCGCAATCAACATAATCATGGTATGAACCCATAGAAAGATGTACTCTCACCATCCGTATTACCTTCAACTTACCACTGTTGTTGAACTATTGAATATGGTATGGGTGAGGATGAGGTTTAGTCGGCAAAGCAAGCTTCTCTACCATGTCCATACTTGCCAAATTGTTGCAACTCCCACCATCAACAATTATGCGAATCGAGCGTTCGTTGACAACGCCCTTGATTTGGAACAAATTATGGCGCTGGTTTTGCTCGGCATGAGACACTTGAGCACTTAGTACGCGTTGCACTATAATGCTCAAATACTTGTCGGTATCTTCGGCGCCAACATGCTCCTCATGATCATATTTTCTTCATCTCCTATAGGGTCAGTTGCAAGCATAGCATATGTTTCTTCATCAAAATCACTAGCAGAGGAATACCCACCATCATCGCGTATAATCAATACACGCTTGCTTGGACAGTCCCGCATCATGTGTCCATAGCCTTTGCAACGATGGCATTGAACGCCCTTGTTCGTCCAAATGGCAATCAAGAGGTTATTTTTGCAAGAAGTTGTGGTGCTGATTTGTGTGCTTCAGAGACTCGTGGCGCCGAAATTGATGTAGTAGGGCGCGGCTTGTTGTTGGAGTGTGATGGCGCTACAATGGACGAGGGAGCAGGGGTGCGCTGAGTCCATGAATTTGTGCGACTGCGAAGAATTAGATCGCATTTTCGCCCCGGCGTTCTCGCAACTCACGCTCAGCTTTGCAAGCAAGATGAAACAATCTAATAATGGAGTTGTAATCTTTATAATCAAGGATGTCTTGAATTTCTCGACTCAACCCTCCCAAAAACCTAGCCATGGATGCCTCCTCATTCTCAACTAACCCACAACGCAACATACCAATTTGTAATTCCTGATAATATTCTTCCACAGATTTTGCACCGTTGTAGACGTTGTAGTTTATTTAATGATCACGAGCATAATATGAGGGAACAAATCGATGGCGCATAAGCAATTTTAAAGCCTCCTGGTGTTAGGAATGTTATTGGGATTTTGACGACAATGTTCTTTCCACCAAATGTAGCAAAGTCGATAAATTCACTAGTAGCAGCCCTAACTCGTCTATTCTCAAGAAATTCATGGCAAGCAAATTTTTGATCAACAACTAGTTCCCAATTAAGATAGCTATCGGATCATATTTACCATTGAAAGAAGGCATGGTGAATTTAACCTTAGCAAAAGAATCGCCGTGGTCACGCACCTCACACCGTGGGGTTCCTTCGCATACCTTGTCGGTTAAAACGCAATTGTCGACGAGCTCGATCGTTGTTGTGGTTGATCCCGCCATCGGCCTCGGAATCACCCATATGGTCGAGTCATCTTGTCTCCGCATCGCCGCAGAGGGGAACAACGCACGGCTTGGGAAATCTCCTCAAGGCGCGCCATAATATCTCGCCAACGAATTGTTAGTGGTACCTTGCGCTTTCTCCATCGCAATGAGTGTGGCATTGGTCTCAATCTGGCGCCCTCAAGTTGAGCAAGTTGCTCATTCGCCACTCGACATCCTCTTCAAGACCCTCTGCACGAAGGTTCATAAGGCGAGAAAATGTTGTACAATTGCCTTAGTACGAGGAGTATGAGATTGATCCTCATCCGTTGTATGACCTGCCATTGTTAGCAAAACACAAGAATATGTCCCTAACAAAGAACTACTAGGATGAGGAGGTTCAAAAGTCGCATCACACTCAAGCCTTTATCGAACTCTTACCAATTTTTACCAAGCAAAACAGGGGTGATCGGCTCCCAAATGATGTCAACGTATCTCTGAAGATTGATGGAGCGATTGCCAGGTGAAGCTCAGCCTGTACGGTGTAGAAGAGGTGTAGCTGGGAAGGCTCAAGTTTGGTAGCAAGGATTAGCAATAATCAAATCAGAATATGCAAGCTGAAAAATCACTCAACGCCGGTTGGTGCTGGTCCTAGGCTAGACCGTACTAGAGACGCGAGCCTAGAACACAAACGAGTACACCGCACAGAAAGAATCTAGATGACGTTGCCCACGGAGTTCAGAGGCTCAGAAAAGAACGTCGTCTTCACGAGACACCTTAGAATCACTTGTAGAAGGTCCCTGTAAATTTTGAGCGAATTTCGAGAAAGTTGACTTTTCTTAACTTTGCGGGCCCATTTTGAGGCCCTAAACGACCTTTTTTGGGGTCGAAGTCGCTGCGCGTATGCGTGGTGGCTTATGCAAATCTGAAATCTCCAGATTTTCCAGACTTCAATTTTTCTGGCCCTATTTTCCCGTTTCCTTTCCAACGGATCAAGAAACGCCTCAATCGGAGGTCGTATGCAAAAGTTAGGATTTTCTCTCTCTCTTCTCTTTTTTTTTTTACGCCGCGCTCTTTCTATCTCATGGCTGCCTTTTCCTTCTTCTCTATCTACTTTGCTCCCACTCCGAGTCCAATTCCAAGTCCTACTCCGAGTCCAATTCTGAGTCCGACTCCGAGTCCAATTCCGAGTCCTATTCCGAGTCCAATTCCAAGTCCTACTCCGAATCCAACTCTGAGTCCTATTCCGAGTCCAACTAGGGCAACGCCTCCCTAGAAACTGAGTCCCCCTCTTGACGTGACAGTTCGAAACCAACCGCAACGGTGAAACCAAGACGTGAATGTAACTCAAACTCTAGAGGAACTAGACACTAAGACCAAAGAAAGGACACAACGATGCAACCGAAAGTTCAACAATGCAAAGTAATCGAAAAGAAAAATTGCGAGGCTAAGATTGGTTTGGACCGGTGATCTACTACTATTTTTTTTGACTTTTTGTGTACTGTAGGTAATGAAAAGCAATCTAATCTAGAAATAATTGGAAATTCTCACCGAGCAACCTTGAGCTCTGATACCACTTGATGGAGACGGGGTGCCCGATCTTTCGATGAAATTGATAACTATCGATTTGGTGGAGGTGACTCGCGATCCGACTACAACCGCACGACGCCGCTTGCGCCTTAGCAATCGCGAACCAACTCCGAGATGTTATTTATCATGCCGAAGCACGATCAACTGAACACGGTTCAATCCTGCAAGCAATCAAGAACTAGCAAGAATAAGACAAAAGCAATCTGATATTGCGAATAACAAAGTTGGTATTCAAAAACAAAGGTGGGATCCTGAAGGTAGTCTTGATAGGTGGTCGTCTGACACAACTGAAGAACCGAAGTTTGCGCAAAGGCTAAACCTAAACTCAACGAAATCCAAGTCCTAACAGGGGGCGGCGGCTCCTATTTATAGAGAAACGACCAGGGGGGACACCCTAGGGTTACAAGGCCCATGGGCCCAAGTGGTGGTGGTGCAGCACCCTTTTTGGATTCGGACTCAAAAACTAACGTAGATTGTTTTGATGATTACGGCCGGCTCGGATGGAATTTGAAGATGAGGTTAGATCCATTGGAAAGTAGACTTCATAAGCTTTCCATGAAGTACAAGAACGCCCCAAACGGAGTCCGTATGAAGAAGTTATGCCCGTTTGAATGTGGTACCAATGCAGTAGTCCGAATCCGATTCCAGAACGTGTCCAACTTGGATTCTTGCTTGACTTGATCTCAAAGTGACGTGGTGACCTCCATGATTCCGTCCTTGCATGTCCATGACTCCATGTCCCTTTCCTTCATCCTTTCCCAGGTTCCTAACCACGATTAAATCACTTGCATTAGGTAGCGGTCTATTCTCAGTAATATATGAACCTAGGAATGAATTCACCTGGTAATTAAGTTGACGAGCACGAGCTGAGTAAGTGGTCCTTGTTGTGGATGTTAGTGATATACCCTAGAGGCAACATGGAGATGTTGTATATATCACATACTATATTTATGATACATTACTTTGTTCCTTGGAATAGACATCATCATTATTGATCAATGAGTATGTGACTTATTCATGAGACTCTTAAATACTAAGATGTTGCTATTTCTAAATGATCCCTGATCGTATATCATATGAGGAACAAATATGATTCAAAGACAAAGATCAGCATATGTATTGATTGATGATCATGTCTCATGGATCATGGTATGGTGATACCAAATCAATAATATGGACATATGTTAGTGAACATATGTTGATAGACTCGCCATGAGACAACGCAGAGATTCCATGTGTCATCGCTGGTCTCAAGTAGTGTTTATGTAGAGTCCTTAGACTTGAGATCATCATGGTTCCCAACATGAGTAGTAGCTTATTTTGGGACTACTAAACACTACTCCGTGAATCGGGTAGTCATAAAAGTAGTCTTCGGGTTTGCCATGAAACATGTAGTGGGATGTGAATGATCAAGATAGAATTTGCCCCTCCTTATGGGAGAGATATCTGGGCCCTCGATGTAATGGATTATGAAAGTGCATGGCCATGCCAAGGTGATTGAGGAGTCAATCACGAGTTTATAATCCATCACGGAATCGAGAGAGTGATTGAGCTATTAAGAGGATGACACAGTCTCGCCTTGAGCTCAATCTATATCGTGAGGCAAAGGGATTCGTACATGAGAGAACATTACAGTTCAGCCGATATGATCTTTACATATACTTTGGGGTTAATATGTCTTACTAGAGGCCGCTATTAACATGGTAATCGAAAGGCGTTTCCGGTCACGACCAAGTATACGTGAACCTCTGTGGTCGCACGCTTAACGGGTTGGAACACTAATTCAATATGATTCGGATATGGGCTCAATTCGGATAGAGATCCGAATAGACTCCTATTGGGCCTCGGTCCACGAGGCCCACGTGAGGAGGTCTATATATATGGAGGCGAGGGGGAGGGATTCGTCCCGCTAACATCTAGCAAAACCCTAGCCGCCACCTCCCGAGCCAAACCCTAGCTGCTCACGAGTGCTAGTACACTCGCGATCGGCGCCCAGCCCCGGACGTGTGGATACCGGTGGAGGCGCTGCTCGTTGCGATCTTGATCGGCGTGCGTGGAGGAGACGATCTGTCGGGACGATCGGCTACTTCCACTACTACCTCGACGCGAGATTGGATCGGTTTCCAATTCTTCTTCACTGCGCTGCGCGTCTAAGTGGTAACGATCCATGATCCTTCCTTAGCATGATGTTCTTGGGTGCGCGGTAGAAAAGTTTTGTTTTCTGCTTCCGTAGCCTACGCGTATTCCAATAGTGGATGAGTTGTATCTATGGAAGCGATGTCCTCATCAGTTAGTCTATAATGGAAGTAAATTTGTAAATCACAGAGAGTAAGATTTTCAAGAGCAGAAAAAAAACCAAAGCCTTTTATGCATAGAAGATGATAGGTATATAGGAAATAGAACCTGGCTGAAGAAGCACAACTGTGATTAACGTACAGACTAACGTAATGTAGCCAGCCAAAGGATCGTACTATGAGTATGTATGATTGAGCAAAGTAATAACCGCAAGAAGAAAGAGGGAACGAAAGGAGGACCAAAAGGCAACGGACGTAGAAAAAACGAAAAGCAAAACACAGAGTGGTATGGACTTGAGGTAAGGTCCGCTGCTTCGTTTAAACATTTTGTGTAGGAAACGGAGAAAAAGTAGGCAAACTCTGACGCAAGGGATAAAAATGAAGTGGGCCATGAATGTCAGAGAAGGTTGAGCGTTGGATGATGCGTGAATAAGAAGCATGATCTTCATTGCCTGCATGTGAATAGAAAAGTGTTAAACTTGTGCTATATCAATAGTTAAGCAAGAGTGGTTATACAACTATCTGGGTAGTATTAGTGTTGTTTGTATGGCATTCTGTGAGCTAAGTTAGGTTGTGGAGTTTTTTTTTGGACTTAAGAGGCATCTTTCTTTGTTTTCTGCTGCATAATAGGTGACATAAGCAATATGGTTGTCTTTTTTTCTATCTAATTTGTTAGAGCAAGCTATTTGTTTTTAGGTAGCAAGAGAAATTGTTATCTGCTAGGTGAGAAAGTCTGTTTTATATAAGAGTTTGGCAATGTTGTTTCATGAATATGTATACGTTTACTATTTACAAAATAAAAAACGTATCATGGTAAGAGCATAGTTATTTTGTAGGTAACCGCAGAATGGTTTATGCATGTAGAACTATTAAAGATGGCGTACTCAGGTGAAATGTAAAAAGATTATTGTCTTTTGTAGTATGTATGTTGTGTTTACCAAATGCGAAAATGATTGCGGTGGAAGAATTGTTTGCAAGGGGGTTGTGTAAGTAGCTTAATTGAGCCTAAACAGTCTGGGAAGGAAAAAAGGTTACGGTGTACTGGTGGAAAGGAGCATTGCCTTTTTTTTATGTAACGTATTGGAGTAACTGTATGTAGTGATCGATGCTAGAGCGGGGAAAATTGGTAAAACCAATTTGCTGATACTGATGAGATAGATGGTAGGAAGCACGAGAAACTGTAGTAACTATTACTATGTGAAGTGTATGGCCTAGCGAAACAAAGTTGTGTAGGACAGCTCAGTAAACAAATTTGTGTAAGAAAAATGGTATATGTTTTGAAAGACGAAGAGAGTAAAGAGGGTTTTTCAGTACGGGTAGGGTGATAAGTACAGGGCCAGTTACAATAGAGTGGCGCTCAAGTATTGTAGTTCTATTAGGAGGGGTAACATAGGTACCGGCAGTGTGTACAGTGAAGCGATTGTAGTCTGTAGGAGCAAGGCCTAGAAGAGCTGAAAATCTTACCAATACTATTACAGGCTACAACACCATCTGTGTAAAGCATCGTTAGTTGGCAATGTGAAAAGAAGGTAGAGCGCCTACTGTGAAGAAACCAGACGGTTTTCATGTGAGAAAGAAATAGTACAGCAACAGCAATATAGGCCAGTTTTGTATCTTATATATAGCAATAAGTGATACTATTGAAAAACATACTATTACGTACCTATTATGATAACTCACTAGGGTGCATATGAGAATAACGCTCTTGTAGCTTTGCTTCTCTTTACAGATCGAGTAGGTCTAGAGAGAGGTAGAAAAAAATAAGAAACGAGAATTTGGAACATATGTTTTTTATGTTTTTTTGCATAGTAGTGGTAATAGTAACATACTATATTAGAGGGTATTACCTTTTGTTTGCTTCTGTAGATGAGGTACCTTGGGTAACTTCAGTAGGCATAGGTGTGCTATATGGTGTTTCAACAGAATGTAAACCTGATGTAGCCTTGTAACGAATATACGAAGAGTTAGATGTAGATATATGCATGGAAGAAACACTATGAACAGAAAATTTGTAGCTTATTCAGATCAGGTAGTTAAAAGCGGTGACATCTATTTTTTTACCTCTGGAGTATTAACAGATGTGGCTGGTAAAGGAGTTACCTGATGAGGGGGTGGCCCGATCTTCCGATGAGAAGGATAAATTCGATTTGATATGACGTTAACGAAAAGGCTACTTTACCGAGACGACCAAGTCCGTCCTGCAATCGCTACACCACACCCTAGTCACTATCAACCGTGCCAAGAACGCGGTTGACCTGAACACTAGTTCAATTCCTGCAAGCAATCGAAGAACAAGTGAAAGAGCAATCGTATTGCAAATATAACTGAGAAACACAAAGGGGTTGAGGCCTGCAATCACAGTTGTTGGTCTAGTCGACACAAGAATACACGACGAAGTTTCACGGTGGAAAACTAATCTAAACAAGTCTGAGTTACATGGCCAAATGAGCCTCTATTTATAGGGACACGCAGATCCTTCCATATGGAAAGTCTTCAACACATAGAAAGTATTCAAATCATAACAGATTCTATCTCTGTTTCCAAAACCGAATATTGTTTTGTTAATTGCATCACGCACAAAAGGAATTTTTGGATGGGGTCAGATCCGTTGGAAAGATGACGGAACAAGCTTTCCATGTTGTACTCACACATTCCAATTAGACTCTTGATGCGAAATATATGAGCATTTAAAGTGGGACCTGTCAGGCTGAGTCAGCGTCGCCTTGTTTTGATGATTCCAATGCGCACAGAACGAATTTAGAGGTGGGGGCCAAATCCATTGGAAAGTGGACGAGCTCTTCTTTCTTTGCTGTACTTGCACACCTCAAACGGAGTTTTTATGCAAAAGTTATACACATTTGAAGTCCGACCTATCAGGCTGACTCCGAATTGATCTGGAGGCCGAATTGAATTCTAAAATGTGTCCCACTTGAACTCTTGCTTGAATTGATTCAAAAGTAATGTGGTGACCTTGAGTAAGAGTTGGGGAAGGTGTTGACTTGGTCTTGATATATTGGTCGACTTCCCTTTTAGTGGACCCCAACCACGAGCGCATAACGTTGATGCAATCCTCCTTATACAGCTAGACAAAAATACATTTTCATCTTTAGATAGCATCATATTATCAATTAAAATAAATTAAAACCGAAGAAACGAATTCACCATTTGTTTATTCTTGGGAGCTTTGGTTGTGTGAGTATGTGGCATGGTCACATCATCCTCCCCTTCTTGACAGAAAACCGTCCTCGGTTTTAATAGATGTGTGGTCTCACGTATTGCATGATCTTGATCATAAATCTCGGTACATGACAAAGAACGCAACAAATTCGTATTATGTAATATCATAAGTTCTTTATCAAACAAAGTAAACTCTCTTAGAAACGATTGTACCTGGTTGATAGTATTATCACTAGATGGCGTATGTTCTTCATCTTGCTCCCATTCTTTAGAAAAGGTTGTATTGGACTGTGACTTGATATTGATGATCTTAATGAGAGGCAAATTCTTTTTCGACGTAAATAGGAAATGGTTGTGGTGTATGGAAGCAGCCCACAACACTCCCTTCTTGAAAGGTTTTCAGAGCTTACAAACAGCAGAGATAAACTAGAAATAATAAGGTTAGTGCCATTAGTTTTCTCTACATGATTATGTTCCTCCTCCAAAGTTGAACCTTTCAGCTCTGAATTTATCCAAATTCGATGAACCATATAATTTCCCTTTTCATCATACTCGCTATTAAGTAAAATTTATAACTAAATAACGGAAGCTTAATTGGGAATCTCAAATAACTTCTTTGTTAGACAACTCAGTTCACAAGGATGATCAATCTCAATATAACCAAAATGTGCGAAGAAGAAATCTCATTCACTTATCTATAGCATGGATCAATTGCATATTGACAAAATCAAAACTATTTATTTCAGCATATGGATTTAAAATTAAAATAGAAGAATCAGTTTAACTTCTGTTGTGGCAAAGATATATGTAAGGAATTAGCACACAACTCATTATCACCACTTAAATCAATGCAATGGAATTTTGTACTTGAAACATGTGTATATCGTAATTACTTTTCACAATGTTTTGCTCTAATGTAGCATGAACAGTGGACAATAGTTGTTTTTCACAGCATACTCACCATGAGTGATGATAGCACCATTATATTTACCTTCTGTCTCTCCTCACATGATGTAGGGGCATCCATCATCTCATCTTCCTTCTCAAGTAATGGAGTCGGTAGCTCAAGTAACTCATTCTTCTCTTCCGTATTGTTCTCAACTTGCTGCAAGTTGTTAGTCACAGAAGAAGGCACAACCACATGTTTGCTCTCATGTGTCCTATTATCAAGTATTCTCAATTCTTTCTCAATTGACTCTCAATCTTACAAGCAAGTATAAACAAATGAGAGAGAATTATATTCTTTGTGAACAAGAATTTCCTGAATTTCCTGATTAAGCCCACTTAAGAATCTATTCTCTGTAATTTCAGCATGTTCTTCAAAACCACAGCGTAATAAACAAGTTTTCAATTCATGATAGTATTCTCTTACAGTTCTACTACCTTGTCTTAAATGTTGCAATGTAGCTAGCAAATAATCGGCATGATTTTTAGGAATAAATTCATCTCTCAAAAGTTTCTTCAATGCATTCCAAGTTTGGAGTGCTCTACCATGTTTACCAAGATACTTCCACCAAATTATTGCATTATCACTGAAAACACTAGTGGCAGCTCTAATCTTTTGCCTATCCGACCAATCATAATATTCAAATTCTTTGTCTAATGCTATCTCCCAATCAATATAGGCATCAGGATCAAATTTACCAGCAAAGAATGGAAAAGCATACTTGACTTTAGTTAATGCATTATCATCGTTATTTGGAGATGGACGGTTCAGAGGAAACAGCGCACGTCGAGTAGCTGGGGATGAACGTTTATCAAGGTTCTCAACTCTGTTGTTGATGGTGGTAAGGGTCTTATTAAGCCGATCCAACACGTTGTTGGTCTCACAAAAATTCATACTATGTGATCTTGAACCTGTCATAGTTAGTAGAGAAACAAGGAAATACACGAGAATTATGTAAGTCCCTATAAACTACTAGGAAGTGGAGCTTGACAAGTCACACATCTCTCAAACTCTTACCAAGCTCTTATAAATTCTTACCAAAGCAAATAGGTGGTGCAACCGGTGGCTGGTTCGTGATAGTCTTGACTTGAGTGATGAGTATAGCGATTACCGGTACGTCAAGGCCTGTAATAGTTAGTAGTAGGTGTAGCTTGAAAGACTCTAGATATGTAGCAATGGAGAAAAATCGGTTAATTTCAGAAATTACATGGAATTGAATTATAGTTCGTATCTAGCACTTAGCCTTATGTTGCTGATCAAAGAAGGATAGATGAAGGCTAAAATAAGTGGATATCAAAGTATAGGAGTGGTAGACACAAGATAATTCAATTGAATGCAATTGGAAGTGGAAAGCACAACTATTGACCCAAAATATTAGAATGTCAGATTTCTGTCCACTGGACCAGTTGTCGGTATTTTGGCCGTAACTTTTTTCAGTTGCCTCTTTTTTTATGATTCTTTTTTTCCTGGTTTACTGACGGCTTTTTCTAAAACTTTTCTTTTGGGGCCAACTTCTGAAAACTGACAGAAAAATTCGCACAAAAATCACAAATGCAGACTGTTGCAGATTCGAAACAGAAATTTGGGTCCAATTTCACCGCATGTATCTTTTACTTGCAGTATTGGAATGAAGTCAAATTTTGCAAGAAGATGGATAATGAAGTTGGGAATCTAATGGAAGTGGTCGCACTCGAAAAGGATCAACGAACCAAAAGTTATGCTGTTTTCGGTGGCGGCTGCACAAGAGGGAGTCTTCTGGCCGAAAATCGAAAATAGAGTTTGATGTTTTCTTGATGGTGTTGGACGTGGGGATTTTTGTTTTTGGTGTTTTATGGGACCAAGAATATGACCAGCAACAAGACAAAGCTAAAACGGACATAAATTCAATTTAGCAAACCGAAACTAACAAATTGAAAGGCACAACGGGGTTTGGACAGCGGAAATAACTCTTTTTGTAGGGCAATTTTCTGGTTATAGGTATGAAAAACAAATCTAAATGGATAATCTCACCGAGCAAACTGTGCTCTGATACCAACTGATGAGGGGGTGGCCCGATTTTTCGATGAGAAGGATAAATTCGATTTGATATGACGTTGACGAAGAGGCTACTTGACCGAGACGACCAAGTCCGTCCTGCAATCACTACACACCCTAGTCGCTATCAACCGTGCCAAGAACGCGGTTGACCTGAACACGAGGTTCAATTCCTGCAAGCAATCGAAGAACAAGAAAGAACAAGTGAAAGAGCAATCGTATTGCAAATATAACTAAGAAACACAAAGGGGTTGAGGCCTGCAATCGCAGTTGTTGGTCTAGTCGACTCAAGAACACACGACGAAGTTTCACGGTGGAAAACTAATCTAAACAAGCCTGAGTTATATGGCCAAATGAGCCTCTATTTATAGGGATACGCAGGTCCTTCCATATGGAAAGTCCTCAACACATGGAAAGTATTTAAATCATAACTGATTCTATCTCTGTTTCCAAAACCGAAAATTGTTTTGTTGATTGCGTCGCGCACAAAAGGAATTTTTGGATGGGATCAGATCCATTGGAAAGAGGACGGAATAAGCTTTCCATGCTGTACTCACACATTCCAATTGGACTCTTGATGCGAAATATATGAGCATTTAAAGTGGGACCTGTCAGGCTGAGTCAGCGTCGTCTTGTTTTGATGATTCCAATGCGCACAGAACGAATTTAGAGGTGGGGCCAAATCCATTGAAAAGTGGACGAGCTCTTCTTTCTTTGCTGTACTTGCACACCTCAAACGGAGTTTTTATGCAAAAGTTATACACATTTGAAGTCCGACCTATCAGGCTGACTCCGAATTGATCCGGAGACCGAATTGAATTCTAAAATGTGTCCCGCTTGAACTCTTGCTTGAATTGATCCAAAAGTAACGTGGTGACCTTGAGCAAGAGTTGGAGAAGGTGTTGACTTGGTCTTGATATATTGATCGGCTTCCCTTTTGGTGGACCCCAACCACGAGCGCATAGCGTTGATGCAATCCTCCTTATACAGATAGACAAAAATACATTTTCATCTTTAGATAGCATCATATTATCAATTAAAATAAATTGAAACCGAAGAAACGAATTCACCATTTGTTTATTCTTGGGAGCTTTGGTTGTATGAGTATGTGGCATGGTCACATCATTACCGTTGTTGTGCATACGGTAACAGCAGCTGGCGGTGTTGATGGATGAGGAATAAGTTGCTATTCATGCTGTACAGATATGTGTATTTCTGTGGGTGCAAATGTTGAAGGCCCTACTTTGTCTATCAATGGGAGTATAGTTTGATCTGCTTGAGGTGCTATGGATCGTACATGGAAAGTTGGCACATTGCTATGTAATGATCCCTTTGACATCTAGACGATGACTTCATATCTTTTCCCAATAATTGCTTTCATTTCAGTTGGCAGTTCGTTTGGCTGATCTCCAGTTGACGTAACTAAAAGCATAGGTGGTTTCCCAATCAATTGCTAACCGATATCAATAAAGAACATGAACTCAACATAAGCACTGGAATCTGTGTATTTATTGATGTCTTAAGAACAACAGTACATGGTGATTAAATAGGCAAAGAAGTCTAGGGTTAGGTGAAGCAACAAGCCTGGAAACCCTAACAGAATCAGACTAGGAGCTTATGGGCCCAAGGCCATAAGTCCAACAGCTAAGCCCATAAGTCTGGCTAACAATATGAACTAAAAGCAGTAGCAGAAATGAGGAAACAGCTATAGAGAGTGTGAACAACCATGCTGCCGCTTCCATGGGAAAACTGTATCAACATCTGTCAAAGCAGCAGGCAAAGCACGTATAGAAGGCAACAACGACACCGTTGAGGCAACCGGTTGTTTGCCACGAAGAATTTCTTCGCGGTGAGCCTCAGCAGAGCTTGACGATTCCATAAAATTCGATAGTAAGAAAGAGTAATCGGATAATCTCACTAAGAGGGTAGCACTAAAAGAGGAAGAACAAGAACGACATGAAGATTAAGAAAAAAGGATCACATAACAAATATAGGAAGGAAGGTATCGCTGCAAGGGGAAAAAAGTGGGAGAGAACTTGGGGAAAAGGAAGATAAATCTACTGAAATACAACCATGGAAAAGCAAATAAACTGTGGGCACAAAAAGCACCTATTGGAAATAACAAACAGAATATCAACAAACAGGGAAGCAAAACAAGAGGTCAATGGTTGAATGCAAACAGTAAGAAGATACAATTCAAGTCAGCAAGAACAGTGGGAACAATAAAAAAACTGGATTCATAGTAACAAAAAATAATGGGAATCTACAGATCTGTTAATAATTTCATGTTTCAATGTAAATAGGACGTAGTCAATTCATGAAGGCAGTAAATAGACCAATCTGAACTGAACATAGGAAAAAATATTTCTGGGAAGGAAATGTAAAAAAAACTCTGTAGGAAGCAAGTGACAAAAAAGCAATAAAGGCAAAGAGAGAAAATGAACTCAATGGGAGAACAGGAACATGAACATCTGGAAACTGAGTGGAAATAAAAGATTCTGTAAACATGGTAAAAAAGAAAACATAAGCGTAGGTATCTTTCACTGGTGCGAAATCTAAAGTTGAGCAACACGTACTTACTATGTAAAAGCATATTGTAGCCTAGATATCAAGAATACCTAAAACCAACGAAGGTAAAAAAATGGTGGACTACTATTCGCAAAGCCATTGCAAACCAAGCAAAATACTACGTAAGCTCAAAAAAAACATCGAAAGAGAAAACATTATCTTCGGAAGCACGTAATAAAAGGGAAAATCTATAGTACCTGCAATTCAACCAAAAAACTTTATAAGGTCGAGAAACCCCCCTGGAAAGGAGAGCATTATTTTCACAAGCACACAATGGAAGGAAAGATTTATAATACTTTATAAGCTAACAAAAAAGCATGGAAAAGGAGGGCATCATCTTCAGAAGCACCTGATGAGAGAAGAGATTTATACAGCAACATAAGCAGTATAAGAAATCTGTACAGAGGCAATAGCTGAACCTAAATACAAACGGTAGCGTAGAGAACACCCGAATTAATATAACTTAGAGGAAACCCGGTACTCCAACCTGAGGTAAACATAATAGTGTAGAACACAAGGACCACAAGAAAAAGGTAGCACCTGTGATGCAAGCAAACGCAGAACAAGTGCTTCCGAAGAAACTGGAGCGAAGCGTGAAACAAGCACTCGACACTGAGGAAGTCGCGAAAGGGAAAACAATAAAGCGGGAGAACACACCACCGGAGCCTGCGCACTAATAACCAAAATAAACAGATGCCTGTAAACAAAAACAGAAAACCGTTCGAACAGAACCAAACCTAAAAAAGGGAACACTTCAAGGGAGCAATACTTGTAAGCGAATAAGAAAGTATCCTAAGAGAATAAACGTGTAAGCGCGTAACCTTTCAGAAGAAACAGGAAAAACGGGAAAAAACCCAAAAAAAAGAAGGTAGGTTGACTAACAGTAAGAAAACCAAAAGGGGAGAAAAGATAGCGAAAAGATCAAGAACCCCAAAAAGGCATAAGGAACCAAAGGGGCAAGAGTCGCGGTCTAATCCGGAGGGAGCAGCAGCATGGACTAACTAAAACGGTTCGCGAGAACACCCAAAACGTGCTTTAATGGGGGAAAAAGCACCAGTATAATTCAAACAAAACACTTCGGTAGAGCACAATGGGGGAAAAAACAGAAGGTACACATCATTGACACCACAGAACAACCCCCGAGGGGGGCCTCATATAAAAAGGCTAGTTAACACTAGAAGAACTAAGGGGGTGATCGTTTCGGCTTTTTTCGACTTTAGCTTCTAGCTTCAGCTTTTTTTCACTATTCACTACACTATCAACTAACTCAGCTACAGTGTTTTTTCAGCCAGCTACAGTGTTTTTTCAGCCAAAAGCCAAAAGCCATCGCTATTCCGATCACCCCCTAAGAAGGCGGGGGAGAAAAAGAGGGCACGAAGAACCGAGAAAAGGCATGAGCAACCTGCAAGGGGGAAAACACAGACTAACCCGAAAAGAACACCACCACAAAAAACGCGCTAACCTAAGAGCAGAACACAAAGAGCAGTAAACCAAGACGGTTAGGACAGCGTGAGAATGAGCAGTAAACCAAGACGGTTAGGATAGCGCGAGAATGCACTACCGGAGCACACAAACCGAAAGACGGAATAAACAACCATGTGGAAACAAAAACAGGGAAACATTACCAGACAGACCAAAAGAGCAACCTAGAAGAAGCAGCACCTGGAACAAACAGCAACGACGGAAAAACCAAAGCCACGAACAGCTAAATCAGTGCACAGTAACCTAAAACGGAGAGTAGGGCGCAGATCCTAAGCATAAGCAAGCAAAGCACATAGCATTCGGGAAAAAGGCAAAGAGGTCACCCAAAAAGAAAATAAGGATGATCCTAGGCAAGAAAGCTCACACCGTAAACCACACCGAGCACTACCAGGCAGACCAGAAGAGCAACCTAGAAGAAGTAGCACCTGGAACAAACAGCAGTGGCGGAAAAACCAAAGCCACGAACAGCTAAACCACCGCCAAAAGTAGAACCAAGGAGGAACAACCGCGTTGTGGCCTCTACGGGAAGAAGAATCAAGAGCAAGCAAGGGGCGGACGTAACACACGAAGACAAGGAAGAGGCTTACTCTCGAAGGCTCGCACACAGTCACCGACCATCGCATACAAACTGAGCGCACACAGACAGAGCACCGAACTAACGAGCGCACAGCCACGGTCGGAACACGGCAACACACAGCACCGCACAGCGACACCGCGGCTTGCTATCCAGCGGCTACGAATGCTAACACCACGCGCTCACCGACACGCGCCAACAGGAGAGCGAAACAGCCGACGTGGCTTGGGCGAGCGCCCAGGGAGTCCTCCAAGTTTGTAGCGCCCGGGGAGTCCCCCAACTTTGTATAGCGGATTAGTGCACGAATTAGCTAAGTTGGGCATGTTACCTGATTTTGTAAGAAATTGTGTGGCTAGCGATTTGGGGCTGCGCCCTTGGCTTACTGGCTCAAATTCTCAACGTACATACAGATGAGAAGATTCCCCGGTTCTCCCACAGAATATGAAAGAACAAACACAGGACACGTCATAGGACATTTAAGCTCTTGCATCACAGTTGAAATTGGATCCTTCAGAGGGAAACGTAATATATTACTCGATTTATACATGCCAAATATTGGGGAGAATTGAATTTGACATGACTAAATGAAACCTAATATGTATGGTGCGCAACAAAATTTTGTGTGGAAAAATGTCGCAGCACATTATTAGTGGAAGTCATTAGGTTTTCCTATCCTTATGTTCTGCTCCTGCAAGTAGCTCGTAATGGCATTCTTTTGCCAGCCCTTGAAGCTCCTACAAAGCATCATCATCATCAGAGAAGAACGTCAAAAACAGTTCCAATATCATTTTCATCATAAGCAATTCACGGCAGCATAAGAAAATGTTCATTACCATCTAAATAAATCATACACTAAATTTTGATAATTTTTAAGCTGATAATTTTTAACCTGGAGAAGAACAAAATTAAGACAACACCTTCTAATGGAACACGATATGATACTGAATGAAGATAAGAACAGTGTGACATATTATCATCAAGGCACAGGTAATTAGATAACTGCGACAAAAAATTCAACTGGGAATATTGAACTTCTGATAAACGCAGTTCCTCCAAAAGAGAAAAGGGGGAAATGAAAAGGTTCTCTTCAAATGTATCACAAATATTGCCATGGTATTTCCACAACATAAATCCACAATGTGTTGCCAGACAAAACACCTTGTTTTCTTAATATCAACATTGATATTAAAGTTCAACAATATGTCATGGAACTGGATCTCATTAATCATTCCAAACTTGTAGGAGTAGATAGAACCAAAAGAACACTTGTGTGAAGAGCAAGGATTAAAAAACAGCTACAAAAAATACCAAACCTTCGCCGGTACAGGTTATCGGCAGGTTACCAGCGGTAACCGGTTTTCTACCGGACATTTTCAATTATCAAATTTAAAATCAAAATTTGAATTTGACTGGTTTTCGACCAGTTACCCCCCCGGTTTGACCAGTTCTCACCCAGTTACCACCCGGAATTATTATTCATCAATTCAAAATTTAAAATTTAAAACTTTTCGAACCGATATTTTTTACCGGTTCATTCTCAATTTGGAGGGATACTTGGTCTCAGAAACAAATGAGGGATAGTCGCTTACTTATGGTGGTTGAACTAGTCCAATATTTCAATTTTGTAATGCAATGTTCTTATAGCTCTATGGCTATTGTAGAATGCCTAGCTTGGGGCATATATGATATTTAGATGTTTGTATGCACAAACAATAATGCCAAGACAAGTGTGAACATTCTTTCAACAATCTGTTATGTATTGGCATAGAATGCTGTTACACTGAAGAGAGAAGAAAAACCAATAGTTTCTGTGCATCAAAGAGTAATCAGGATTTTCTGCTTGCTAACATAAGCTTGGTGTTCTGCACTGAAAAGCAACCTTTATAAACTGGCAGGATTATAAGCCGTAAGGCGGTGATATAGCCAAGGGCCAATGCAACATATGAAACTGCCATTACAAGTTCCTACAAATTATTATCATAGCAAACAAGCTGTTTCACTACCCAAAATTATGCTAACCAACATTGGCTAAACAATCAATGCAGTCAAGTAGCATGCATTAATAAGATTACGTACCCCAGCAGAAACTGGTTAGGCCACTTACTTTTGATCGAGATGTGCTACAACTTCCCCTCCTGGAAATGCTGCCTTCGTAGCTTCATATGAAACTTTGATGGAATGCTTCCACATTCCACGAACCTCACTAGAACTCTTTCCACTTCCTTGTGGTGGCACTTCCATTGGCAAAGAGTAACCAGACAGCAGATGACCCACCCACACGCCATCATTGCTGAAATATTTCAAGAATACTACACAGCCTCAGACTAGGTATTCTTGAAGTGGAGGTGAACACACTTTTCTTCTGCCCCTCAATTAGACAAGTACACATAAACTGAGAAACAAAATCTAGAAAAAAAAAACTAGCAAAGACCCTGTTTGTAAGGCAGGAATTTCACAGCAAACAATTCAACTCCAGCAGGAATAGGGAAAATTTTCCACATTCCAACTATGAACCCACTGCAGCAAAACAAAGATACACAACATGCTTGCATCCAGGGTTCAAGAAAGCACTGATTGCATCAAAAAATAGTCAGATGTTGAATGAGCTCTAATTTTCTTTTTCTTATTGGCTAACTAAAAGTCAAAGACAAGCAAGTATTTTGTGTGCAATCGAACAAAGTTAACCATTTCACTCATAATTCCATGGTAAACAAATTAAACACAGCCAGGCATATCACATTGTTCAGACTAGAAAAGATATGATGAAGAGGGTAGAACACATAATCCATTTACTAGAACAAAACGAAGGATATTTGGTCCATTGTGAACCAAACAAAGTGCCCGCAGCATGATCAATATCAGAGGTCCAACCTCCAAGTTTGGTGCTAGCAGCCAAATTTACTAGGACACAACCATGCAAACCAAATTGATTTATTTTGGTTCTATTCTTGCATTAATTTATGTTATTTTAATTTTTGGAGTTTATTTTGGTTCTGTTCTTGCATTTATTTATGTTTCACTTATTGTTGCATGTAGATGCTGACGCTCGGGGAGGAAGACCAACTTCAAGCTCAAGACTCGTTCACTAGCAAGGATTCTCCTATTTTTGAGGGAGAGCCAAATTGGCTGATTTGGCTCTCCTCCACTAGCAAGGATTTCCTTGCAACCTAGCAAGGCTAGCCAAAGGAACCAAACATGACTAAAAAGAATAATTTGGCTGCGGCTTATAGTTTTTGGCTGAAATTTTTGAATTTTAACTGTTTGCGATAAATTACGGAGAGAGAGAGATACTCGCTTGCGATTTTGAATGGTACAGATGTTAGGTTTTTAACGTGTACTATAATTAACTTGTAGACTCCATCTTAAAAAAATACTCCGTTTGAAAGTTAAGTACTGTAACAAAAGCCAAAAGCCGTTTTGAGAAGCTGAAAAGAACAGACCTAAAGCCAGGACTCAGGACAAATAGTGACCTTTAGACAACTATGTCCCATCCATAAAATTGAATGGTTTCCACAATATTGAACCACACGACTGAAGAAAGATCTACTTTCACTTGGAAGAAATTCTAGCATAGGATAATACTGACAAGTTTCTGTTTTTTATTTATGGATATACAAGTAATGACCAGTTGCATATTTCAGTATAATACTAGTGCTGACATACTGACAAATGTTGTTCTCCTTGACAGAACAGGCACTAAATCTGCCAACATATCTAGGGACCATACCTTCTAAATCAGGGTAATTTAACGCAAATTTGTTATTTCATCAAAAGAGAACTGGAAGCAACTAGGGACAGAGATTCGTCAGAAGTTCTTTGTTTTTTTTCCACATAGAAATGTGAGAATTATGGCCTTTTAATACTGTGCAACTAGATATGAAGTGAAATACCATTAGAACTATGAGATTAACTTCACCTCTCAGTGCTTACATGACAATATCCATATGACGAGGAGCGTAATGACCACCTCCGATACCAAGTAGAACTTTTTCGCCATTGCTGCAAAACAAGAAATAAGGCTTAATGCTTAAAAGTACAAAGAAAAAAAGCAATGAATGAATACTTGGGGAAAAAAGGAAGTTGGGATTTTACATACCAAATAAACTAATTATGGTTTTAAAATAAGGACATATGCTAGGAAAATAATATATGGATAGTGATGTTGTCAGCTGAGAATGGTATACACTTCATATGTTGCGTATTAGAATAATTAGATATTCCATATATGCGCTTACCATGTATATACTTTCCATATATACGCTTACCATGTATGCGCTTTCCATATATATGCTTTCCTTGTATGCCTACTCTAGGACAATGTATATACAAGTCACCCCAGCCCTTTAACTGTGTGGTGTTTGCTTTCAATCTCTCTACTCTTCTACATGGTATCAGAGCGTACCTCCTAAACCTCTCCGCTGCTCCTCTTTCCTGGCCGCACCACCAGGCCGCCGCCGTCGCCTTCTCCACCTCCAGGCCGCCGCCCGCCGTCGAAACTCCTCCCGACTGGGACGCCGCGCCCTCTCGCCCACCCACCGCCGGATCCGGCTCCCGTGCCGCCGCCGCCGTCGCGTCCTCCTCTCGCCGGACTGAAGCACCGCCGCTTCCCCAGGCCACTACCGGACGCCGCCGTCCGGCCTCCCCTCGCCGGATCGAAGGGCCGGCTCGGGTCGTCGCCGCCTCCCCCCACAGGCTGGCTCGCCACCCCCTCGGGTCGCCGCCGCCGGCCCTTAGCTGCCGCCGCCTTTTTTGGTCGACTTCCTCCCAGGCTGCTCTGGTGAGTTAGCCTTTATAGCTAAAAAAAAAGAAAAAGGAAAAAGAAAAAAAAAGAAAAAAACAGAGAAGACCCGGTCTCCCCATTGCTCTGACGATGGCGTCTCCTCCAGCTACTACCGCCATTACCGCCGGCGACATCGCTCCCATCACGGCCCCTCCAGCTGCTGCCGGCGCGATAGCACCTGTCGTCCCTCTGATCGTCCTCAACCCCTACTGCACGGTCGTCGTCAAGTCCCATGTGCCGACCACTCTCGATCTGAAGACGCCGAACTACTCCCGATGGTCCAAATTCTTTCGGACCATGTGCACGAAGTTCGGCCTCCTCTCCCACATCGACGGCACCGACACGGCGCATCGCGACGAGGCTAACTGGGTCCTCGCCGACTCCGCCGTTCTCAGCTGGCTCTATGGCTCGTCTCCGACGACATCCTCGACTCCGCAATGACGGATCAAGAGACTACACGAGATCTTTGGGTCGCGATAGAGGCGCTGTTCCGCGACAACAAGGAGTCCCGCGCTGTCTTCCTCAACAACCAGTTTCACTCGCTTGTTCAAAGCGATCTAACCATTGCCGACTACAGCCAGCAGATGAAGGTCCTCGCCGACGACCTACGTGACATCGGCCACCCCGTCACTGACACGCAACTCGTCCTCAACCTGTTGCGTGGCCTCAACTCGCGCTTCTCCACCACCGCCGACGACATCGCCAACTCCGTACCGTTCCCCTCCTTTGCCAGGGCACGGTCCATGCTCGCTCTTAAGGAGACTCGCCTCAACAATGAGGCAAAGATTGCCACCACCACAGCACTGTTCGCTTCCAGCGGCTCTTCCGGCTACACGTCATCGACAACTACTCAAGCCGCCAATGCTCGTGATGGGCGTCGTGGTGGCCGCAACCGCCGTGGCAGGCAGGATGGGTTCGGCCGTGGCGCGCAGGGCGGGTTCGGCCGTGGCGCCAGTACCGGTTTTCAGAGTGGTCGCGTACCACCATCTCCATCGACCGGTCCCTGGTTCTGCTTCAACCCGTGGACTACCCCTACCGGCGGTCAGTGGCGCCCCTCGCCGGCTCCCGGCCTCCTCGGCGCTCCACTCGTGCTCATACCGCCTTCACGCTGTCCCACCTTCCGCCACCTGCACTGGATCGCAGGTCTCATTATCGCACAACCAACCGGGCCGTCTAAGGACATGGTGGTTGGGTCATGGACAATGGCGCCACTTCCCACATGACGGCTGCATTTATGGTACACTCCTCTCTTCCCACCTCCACCTCATTCGGTCGTTCTCGCTGGCAACGGTTCCCATCTCCCGTCGTTTCGTGGTCACACTTTTCTTCACACACCAACCACCCGCTTTCTCCTTCCCAACACTCTCGTTGTCCCTAACCTAGTCCACAACCTTCTTTCATTAGACAATTCACTCGTGATAACCATTGCTCTATTGAGTTTGACACCTTTGGATTTTCTATTAAGGATCCCCGGACACACAGTATGATGCTTCGTTGCGATAGTGCAAAGCGACCTCTACACCATACCTCCGATCGCAACCTCGAGCTCCACCCAAAGACCCACATCGCCGCCTCCTCCCGCTTATGGCATCGCGTCTTGGTCATCCCAAGATCGCCGGCCTCGACACCCTACATAAAAACTCGCTCATCTCATGTAATAAAGTAGACTGTTCTCTTTGCGATCCCACAACTTGGCAAACATACGCGTCTCCCTTTGTTACCTCTTCTTCGTGCTCCTCTGCGCCATTTGAGCGAGTTCATTGTGATGTGTGGACATCTCCAGTTCATAGCATATCTGGTTTTCTTTACTATCTAATGTTACTTGATGATTTCTCTCATTATTGTTGGACTTTTCCTCTTAAAAAGAAATCAGAAGTTTCCAATCTTTTAGTAGATTTTACCGCCTATGCTAGCACACAATTCGGCATTCCTTTAAAATCCATACAGGCCGACAATGGCACCGAATTTGTAAACCACACCAACACATCCTTCCTTGCTTCCCGCGGCATTACCCTACGGCTCTCTTGCCCATACACCTCCCCGCAGAATGGCAAAGCCGAGCGCATCATTCGTACCCTCAACAATGCGGTTCGCACACTCCTGCTCCACGCCACTATGCCTCCCAAGTACTGGGCCGAGGCGCTAGCAACTGCCACCTATCTCATTAACCGTTGCCCATCCTCCTCTGTCGGTGGTGACATTCCCTATACCCTCCTTCACCGCTCCCCACCACAGTAGTCATCTCCGGGTTTTCGGTTGTCTTTGTTTTCCGAACATTTCTGCCACTTCTGCTCATAAACTTGCTCCACGTTCCACAGCTTGTGTCTTCCTCGGTTACCCTTCTCACCATAAAGGGTACCGCTATCTCGATCTCGCCACCAAACGTGTCATCATCTCTCGCCATGTTGTCTTTGATGAGAGCATATTCCCGTTTGCCAATAGTTACCGATCTTCACCCCCTCCCTCTTGCTCCGACTTCGATTTTCTCGATGTCGACCTTGCCATGTCGGTGCCTCGATCTTTGCAATGGCACCTGCGCAGTACCCGGATGATCGCTCCACCATCGCATGGTGTCGAGCGATCATCTCCTTCGTCCACGGCGCCATCCGTCGCTCCGCCACCACGACCGCCGCGTGCATCCGTTTACTCGGCACGCCACGTCGCGGCTCCTCCGACCCACCGCACCAAAGACCGTTACCCGCACCGGCTCCAGCTACCCAGACTACGTCAACCTCCCTCGGACCATCCGATGGTGACACGGGCTCGGTCTACCGCCGATCCCTCGGTGGAGTTCTTCTCACTAGCGGTCGACCACTCTCCCGCTTCGCCTGTTCCGGTGAACTATCGTAGCACCCTCGCCGATCCCAACTGGCGCGCCGCGATGGCCGAGGAGTACAAGGCCCTCATGGACAACGACACCTGGCGCCTCGTCCCGCGCCCGCCTGGTGCTAACGTCGTCTCCGGGAAGTGGATCTTCAAGCACAAGTTCCACTCTGATGGCAGTCTGGCCCGCTATAAAGCGCGCTGGGTTGTTCGTGGCTTCTCTCAGCAGCACGGTGTAGATTACGACGAGACATTCAGTCCGGTGGTCAAACCGGCCACCATACGGACTGTCCTCTCTATCGTTGCATCCCGCTCCTGGCCGATTCATCAGCTTGATGTCAAGAATGCCTTTCTCCATGGCACTCTTAATGAGACGGTCTACTGCCAACAGCCCT
Organism: Melocanna baccifera; assembly: GCA_036346265.1. Lineage (NCBI taxonomy): Eukaryota > Viridiplantae > Streptophyta > Magnoliopsida > Poales > Poaceae > Melocanna > Melocanna baccifera. The sequence continues at coordinate 2,748,562 of CM070700.1, forward strand.
CCGGATTCGTGGACCCTGCTCATTCCACCCATGTGTGTCTTCTCCAGAAGTCCCTCTATGGTTTGAAGCAGGCTCCCCGAGCATGGTACCAACGGTTCGCCTCCTACATCCACGGCATCGGTTTCGTCGCCTCCTCCTCCGACATGTCCCTGTTTGTCCTCCGTCAGGGGACTGACATGGCCTACCTCCTACTCTACGTCGACGACATCGTCCTCACGGCTTCCACCCAAGGTCTTCTCCAACATCTCACAGGCTTGCTTCACTCGGAGTTTGCCATGACGGATCTCGGTGACCTGCACTTCTTTCTCGACATCTCCGTTGCACGCTCCTCCAACGGCCTCTTCCTGTCTCAGCGACAGTATGTTGTTGATCTCCTGCGACGCGCTGGCATGGCTGAGTGTCACCCTACGGCCACACCGGTGGACACTCACGCCAAGCTATCCGGCCACGACGGAGCTCCCATGGCTGATCCGTCCGAGTATTGCAGCCTTGCAGGGGCTCTGTAGTACCTGACACTCACACGTCCTGATTTGGCGTACCCCGTCCAGCAAGTATGCCTTTTCATGCATGATCCGCGGGAGCCCCATCTCACGTTGATCAAACGCATCCTGCGGTACGTCAAGGGTACTCTCGACGCCGGTCTTCATATCGGCCTCTCTCCCGCGACATCCATCACCGCCTACTCCGACGCCGACTGGGCTGGCTGCCCCGACTCGCGACGCTCCACCTCCGGCTACTGCATTTATCTCGGGATAATCTTGTCTCTTGGTCCTCCAAGCGTCAGACAACCGTGTCTCGATCAAATGCAGAAGCCGAGTACCATGCTGTTGCCCATGCTATAGCTGAGTGTTGCTGGCTACGGCAACTTCTCCAAGAACTTCACGCCCCAGTTGCTTCAGCGACCGTTGTCTACTGCAACAATGTCAGCGCCATCTACATATCAACTAATCTAGTCCAACATCGGCGTACGAAGCACATCGAGATTGACATTCACTTCGTCCGCGAGAAGGTTTCACTTGGTGAGGTTCGTGTCTTGCACGTACCATCCTCCCATCAGTTCGCGGACATCATGACAAAAGGTCTCCCGACGCAGCTGTTTCAGGATTTTCGATCCAGTCTTTGCGTCCGGACTGCCGCTACGATGCGAACGGGTATTAAAATAATTAGATATTCCATATATACGCTTACCATGTATGCGCTTTCCATGTATATACCTTCCATATATGCGTTTACCATGTATGCGCTTTTCATGTATATGTTTTCCTTGTATGCCTACTCTAGGCCAATATATATACAAACCACCCCAGCCCTTTAACTGTGTGGTGTTTGCTCCCAATCTCTCTACTCTTCTACATTGCGGTCCATTGAACAGCAACAGATATTGCTGGAGGACCAACATATTTCTGACCCACAATTTAAATTTGTAATGCATGCTTGATGACACAATAAAAATTAAGTGTCCATTGATTACCATGACACTGAGCCATATCCATCTTGGTTTTGCTTTTGAGTTTGTTTCCATAACTTACCAGCTACCAGTTGGATTAAATATTTTTGTACTGAGATTAAAGTTGCGTTCACAGTTCCGAAATTTGCATAAATCCCACTAGTCATCCAGCACTACAAACCAGGCGATTCTTGAAAGGAACTAGAACTTTCCAGCGTGGGTTTTGCCTAGAAATTCGATTGCGAAAGTTGAATTTGCATCTGGTTCCCGGTAGGAAAAAAATCAATCGCTGGGGCAAATACTTCTACACAATGTTCACACATATAAGTAGAAGACAACAATCGGTTTAAAACTACAGAAGTCTGTCAGTTTCAAATTGTTTTGCACCCATATACAATTATAAGATGATGTTGGATTACTTTAATTGTAAAAGTCCAAAAGCTGAAAAAAATATGGAAAGCCTACAATCCTCAGTTCTAAATTTTTTGACACCAAGTAACCAATATACCACTGCAGATGAAAATATCAGCCAGTGTCATGGCAATCAATGGGTGTATTACTTGTTTGACACCAAAATAGGAACACTATATTCATCCAGATTTTGGATTGAAAATATACACTTTCAATTTCAATCTATATAAATTCGGCTGGTTTTCAAATATTTTAGTCCTCACCTGGATTGTTAACCCTACCCTCAGATCCCACCAAAAAAGGACAACTTTCCAACAGACTAACACTACTACGTGACCCCACAAAGTGAAAAGGCTCTGTCAACATACCCCTGCCAACTTCCAACAGCATTTCCTCCGTCAAGACCAAGACCTTTCCATAGAACCTGCAATTATGAGAAAACTAATTAAATATATATATTTTAATATAAATTATATTAATATTCACAGCCTCCTGAATCTGTATTAAATGTAAACAATAGATAAAGTGCAGTGAACAAAAGCACTGTATTCTGGGTATTACTTCAGAAGGTGTACTTTAGGCATTATTTACAAGAAAAGAAAGTTTTACATTTAACAAAATAGGTAATAGCTAACATTCCAACACAAGGGTGAACACAACATTTGGAAATGGATAATGTACTGAAGTGAATGTAAAAAATTTGCTGAATAAATTCCAACCTCTACATAACATATGATCTTGCTTTGAAAGCAAGGAAAGCCTTTGCGTCCTCTGACAAACCCACAAAAAACGACATAGAAATGAGTACAAAGTGAGAAAAGACTCAACTAGAGCAATTGCTTGCGCAGCATCTTGTCTACCCCAGTATTCTTCCGTACTTCCTGACAAAATTATAGCAGTCTCAAATTATAGCAATTCAGGATTCAACAGTCAACACTAAATTCAGCACATTTATTGATGGAAGTATACAACAACAACAACAATAAAGTCTTTTATCCCAAACAAGTTAAGGTAGACTAAGAATGAAACCTCCTCAAGGTCAACGAGACAAGAGCCTTAAAGACCTACAATGCTAAAACCCTAAACTGTACAACCTGCCAACTGAACCGAGAGTCTAAAACACTGCCCCTAAACTTTCTTATGGTTTCAGTACATGGATCGCTAAGTTCCATGCGCTCCTATCCAAAACTCATTCTTTAGATACATTTCAATCCCTCAAATCTCTTTTAACTGCTTTATCCCACATCAGTCTTAGTTGACCTCTGTCTCTTCTTACGTTTTCAGTACATCTTAAAATTCCACGTCTTAAAATTGATGGAAGTATGGAACTTGGTTTTTCGATTCCCTCTAGCTTAATCTGCAGGAGTGGGGCAGTGGGATAATTTTATGTCAGTTAAGTTCACATCAACCTACAGCAAGCATCTTATGCAGCTTGGCTTCTTTATGCAGCATCTTCTAAGGGGTTGACTGTTTGCTTCCATGGTTTTGCATGTGCCATGCAGCATGTTTCTAAGAGGTGGCTTGTTTGTCCACTTGGGTTGCATGGGTAGAACATTTTTTAATGCAAATAATGATTTAAATGATGAGTTTCCTATTTTTTGAATGCCTCATGTTTGCAACTCAAAATAACAAATAAATGATTTTTGGCATTGCTCAAGTAAAAGCTTGTAGAGTGATACTGTGGCATGGTTATTACGGCGTTGCCTAGGCGTCACGGCGGTGCTTGGTGGATGCCGTGCACACTCGCCTCGACTTTGTGGGGGCAGATGGGAGGAGGAGGCGGCAGGGAGAGAGGAGTGCGGGAGATGCTGCAGGAGGAGTCAGCAGGTATTAAATCGGCTTGCAGAGCATGACTGGCTATACTAAGTATAATATACATACGGCACGTACGCGCGACGACTCACCTAGGCATCGCCTAGGCGTCCAGGTGCCCCTCACTCGCCGTGGTCACCGACTCCACCGTGACAACCATGTACTGTGGTACACTCAATATAGTTTAATTGGTAAATATAGTTCCTAGTTGTCTCCGTTTCTAGACCATTCAGGCTCCATGAAAGGCATTGAACAGAAAGGAAGCATTAAAATGTGGCACATATTATGGCCTAGAAGCATATGTCATTAATCCTGGCAGTTTATCATAGTTAGCAGCACTGCAGTTACACATAAACAAGGAAAAAAGCAACTCCAGTCATAATCATCAGAAATTAAAGGGACATCAAAAGCCACATTTTTTAGGTTGTGTAGTTCAATCTGTAAAATTACATTTCATACTTTTGTTCCATAGCCCCAAAAAAGAACACTCCAAATGAGTTGTACAGGCTATAACAACAGAAAGAAGATAGGAGCCTTGACAGAGAGCGGATTCAATTTTCTATCCTTCCTGAGTTTCACATGCTTAAGCTATCTACAGTTTATTTGTTAATTTTCCAGGCTTTGACCCCATAATCTCTCTGTTACCCAAATCTTTATGTAACATTGCCAACTAAATATGTACGCTATAAAAGGTTATATATGGCTTAGACAAAGTATACAATAAGTTTACACAACTGAAATGGGAACAAATGGGCGCAGGTTATTATAATTTAATAAGTTTGAAAGAAAATATCTGTTAGTATAAACTAATAATTGCAAAGTTAAACTTGATTGGAATAAACAAAAAATGTGCACAATAGATATAAGCTTGTACCTATCTCAACAAACATAGTCGGTGTATTGGTAATGGGCCCGTGGTGAGTAGCCTCAAGTGTAATCTTCACAAGCAGTCAGTATTAAAATCAGTCAATTCGGAAAAATATGTATCACTGATACAGAGCAAAGTACCTCGAACTCTGGAACAAGACCTTGGTCCACAGCAATCTTTTGCATCAACCGGAGCCATGGGCCAATTCGAGGGTTGGGCACTGCTGCCCATCCAGGTCTCCCTCCTTGAGGTGGGGTCTCATTCTCCTTTAGATGTGGTACACCTGCAATGCATTCACCCAAAAAAAGGGCATCATGCAGTATAAAAAAATCAATTATTGAAGAAATAAGAACCACTAATTTCCACTTTCAACAGATGTATATGCATACGTCATTAAAAAGAACATGGATATATTGCTAGCAGATGGAAGAACTACAACATACATGGAAGAGTATTACATAAGATAAAGAATTGCCTGTATACTAGAACATATTTAAGTAAGTTCAGTATCTTTTCAAATTTATTGAACATCATATACGTCATATCTTAGTAGCATGTGATGTTCAAGGGAACTCAAACACAGTTGATATCAAGATTTCGATTGTGCCATTGAGCTAAAACGAGGTATGATCATATGAATGAAGAACTAACCAATTGGATGGACTGTGAGCGCGGGGCGGTTAGAGACTGCAGTGTGTTTGCTGAGGAATATGACCTCCGAAACAACCTCTCCAGTAGATGCCTGCCACCGCTGGTCAAGATCATCCTCTGCAACAATGCTATGTTCATGCTTTAATAGTCGAACATCCCCATTTGTAAAGCTCTCCATCCCCTCCTACATAACAAACATCAGCAGAAAATAATCGAAAAATGTTACAGAACTATGATAATGCATTAACAAATTAACAAAACTGCAGCAGACCACAAGCACAGCTGTTGGATGACATAGCAAAAAAAAAGAGAAAATTTGCCCCCTCCCCACCCTGAAATACTGGATTCCAGCGGATTCCAGCCAGAATACTATTAGAACCGTGGCTCCATAGTCCTTGGTTAAGTTGTGACATTTGTACTCTACAATTGCCTTACCCCGCAAAGACAGGGTATCACTGCAAAACAGAACCTTAGTTTGACCATTCTGTATTGTGTGTGCTAGTTCATGTGGTAAAGCAATTATAGGTAGGGGTGAGAAACGGTAACAAATAATCCGTTTTATCCGATATTCATATCCGAGAAAACGCGAATGTGGGGAGCAAAATCCATATTCAAAAATGTTCATATTCGTATTTGACAATATTCGTATCCGTATTTGAGAATGTTCATATTCACATTCATATTGGAGAATATTCGATTCGTTTCCTATGTAGATGTGTAGTGTAGACGGTGTAGTCATGTAATCATGTTACATAAATTTATTCTACCGAGATTTATTACAGAAGTTGTAAGAGGATATTCGTATTCGACCGAATTACAGAAGTTGTAGGAGGATCTTCGTATTCGACCGAATTAAGTACATATTCGATTTGAATTCATATTCGTTATGACATTCAATTCATATTCGTATTCATTTTAAAAATATAGATTGTATTCGTATTTAAGACTATTCGATCGTATCCGATCCGTTTTCATCCCTAGTTATAGGAAACATTTATCATGTATACTTAGATATTAGTGCTACATGAAAATCGGTACTTGTCAGATAGCCAGTGGCGCATCCCAAAAATAGTTTCCTAAACCCACATGTTTGCAAAGCCCCGGCCTTCAAGAAGCAAACGGTGGGGGTTTTCCGCACGGATTAAGCCTCCTGCTTCAAAACCACAAACACAGCTATTCTGAACGCTAGGCATGGTCGCAACCCTATGGGGCACCGCACCTCGTCTCGTCGCTACTACCCATCCACGGTGAGTGAAGCAAGTCAATTGTGGGATATATATACAATCGGATGGAAATGAAACGGATGTGATTAGGTTAAAAGGGTAAAAGGAGTAGCTTTCTTACAGGGATGGGGGGGCCAGGGGACCAGCCGGGCATGGCGAGGAACGCTGCGGCGGGGCCGATGGACGCCGGATCTGACGCCGTCGCCACCACCAACACTACCATCTCCTCTTCTCTTCCTACTCCTACGACTCTCCCCCAACGCCGCCCGGCTCCTCCGCCGCTTCTCCTCCTCGCCGTCTCAACCTGTGACGTGTTTCCTGAGAGAATTTTGTGGCACAGCCCACAAGCCCACAGGATTGGGTATCTTCTCATTGCGGCGGACGGGGACCATCGAGTACGGAGGCGGCTGGCAATACAATAAGCTAAAGCAATACGAGATAAGTGCCTGTTCTTTTTTTCTTTTTTTTTTGCTGCGACCGATGATTTTTTGCTGCGATCGATGGTTTTTTGCTGCGACTGATGGCTTTTTAACTGTTTACGATAGAGATTGCAGAAAGAGATATACTCACTTGCAATTTTTGATGATACAGATATTAGTTTTTTAACGTGTACTACAATTAACTTGTAAACCCCATCTTAAAAAAATACTCCATTTAAAAGTTAGTTACTGTAGCAAAAACCAAAAACGACTTTTAAAAAGCACAAAGAACAGGACCTAAACTACGCTAATAGATCTGCTATCTATTATGGGCCAGTTTAGCCAAGTGTTCACATAATTTAAACCTATGTTATAACACTCTCCATTGAACATTTTACCAACATCATGCTCATACTTCATTAAAAACTCCTTAAAAGAACCCACACTACAGGATGACCTGCTTTCATAGGCTGTAGAGCCGCTTGCAATAGTAGGTATTAGAAGCGGTAGTATCACGTGGAAGCTGAGTATTTAGTGCTCCCAATTCAGCCACTTCGAAAAGTATTTCAAGCGGTATTTACACTAGCAAAAATTCAATTCCTAGCTGTACTACTGCTAGGAATGTTCAAACTTTTCAAAACGGTACAACTGCTTTACTATGTGATTGCAAGCTGTACCAACGCATGTAATTAAACATTTGGGGATTTAAAATTTTAAAACCTAAATGTAGTTTGACTGCTTGCAATAACAATCGCATAGCTAACAACAATATTTATTGTCAGTCACGTTTTAATTATAAATAAGTAACAACGACAACAATCATGTAGCCAAAAATATATGTTAGAACAAAATGTGACATCCAAGAGATAATCCACAAAGCAACAACAATAAACATGTATGTCGAGACCCGAATATATAAATTCGGACTCTCTGTATATACTGCACTAATTTAGGATCACACTAGTGCACACAGTATAACATATATGAAATATCAACCATATACACGATAAAATAAGAAAAAGACTCAAATATTAATAATTATCAAGATATAACCTTATGGCCAAACTTACAATTAATAGTCTGAAGGGTTTAAGAGACTAGCAGCAACAAATAGAAATAAACGTAGAAGCCACTCGACATGCCCACAGGCAATCAACTAGGAAGCGAATGATGAGGACATCACTTCTACTGATATAAACACTTCTCTTACTACTTCCATGAATGATGGGCAATGTCCAATCACTCGGGCACGTGCTCGCCAACTCAACTATCAGGTAAACTCGTTTTTAGGAGTCAATAATATTTTCGCTGAGCATTCGATACTTTCTAAGACTTGTTATTTTCTTGTACTTAGGAACCATGGAGAAGAACCACGCGAACTCAAGTGTAGAAGTGGAACCGTCAAGCGCAATCCAACTCATATTTGCGAGTTCGACTCAGATTCAGACTGCTGAACAGCACCTACTTCAAACGACCATAACTTTTGATCTACAAGGTTTCTCAGGGCACGTGAGTACTCGTTGGAAAGATCTTAGAGTCTACTTTCAGATGAATCTGGTCTCACCTCAAGATTCCTTCTGAGCCGATCAGAAACTGCAAAACAAGTGGCGTCACTTTTCCAGTCCGAGTCAAAGTGGGCCTTGTAATCACGCTTAGACTATTTGGGCCGGCACTACTCATGGGCGTACTATTCACGTGAACAGTATCCATGAATAGTACCGCACCCCCTTTTGTTAGATAAGTGCGACCTCCCTCACTCCTATTTAAGAAGGTCGCACCCCTTTAGTTTTCCTTGGGTTTTTCTTAAGAGTTTATTCTGCTCAGCAGTCTCACCGCACGTCCGGTTGAGAAACCCCAACTTGTGAACTCAATATTTATTTGCAATACAGTTATCTCTTGCATGGTTGATAACCATTGGAGCAGTGATGTAGTGATTGCGAGGGGATCGATCTGTTTTGGTCGGAGCCTTTGGATCATCAACGTCGAGATCTCCACAATCGACTTATCAGTACCTCTTGGAAGATCGAGCCATCGTCACATCAGTGAAGTTCTAATACATGAAGTCGTCGAAGTATCCTCCCTCTAGTACCTCCTACTGATATAACTCCTCCTTCTCAACTGAGCAACAATGGCCATAAAGCCGTGGGTACATTGGTACTCAGCTTGTCGTTTGTAACAAATGAATGCAATATAATATATAAGACTTACCAATTATGGCTAAAAAGTTAATATGCAGAAAGTAATAATTTAAAGTAAATACAGTAAATAGATTAAAAGAAAATTTTAAGATAAAATGGTAATAAGTAAGTAATCAGCTCAATTGAATAATCTACTTGTGAACTACCCATTCATAAGCTAAACCATCAATGAACTAACCATTTACTTTCCAAAGATAACCAACCAAGTTTTATAAAAACTATACCCCTCGTGTAAAATCACTGAGCATTATCCATAACCAGAGACAAGGCTATTCGAATAGTTTTACATTATGCAGAGGTTGCACAACTGTACCCACACGATGTGATTAGCCTAGTGCTAAGGAAATTACATAAAAGCCTTTACAATGTTTAACCTTAATCTTAATTCCACCTGCTAAGGTTTTGCCGTCGAATAGGCTCCAACATAGTCGATAATTGTCCCCTCTTATGCTTTATAAAAATCAGCAACCATGTTCAATTCAATGGCGAAATTAAAATCAAAATCTTATAAATTAATCAGCCAAGTCTATCTCATACTAGACATATGATTTGCATGGTAAGACTCAGCTTACTAGTGCACAAAGTTAAGTCCTTAACATCATAGAGGCAAGGCTTCCATATTTCTCGAAGTAAATCAACACTTCCCCTTTACTGCACGATCACTCGTCCAAGTGAAAACTAGTTTTATATAACCAACACCAATGATACACTAATGTCATGGCACACAAATTTTATAATTATGGTACCAACCACTATTTAATATCTCTTTAAGTCAAATTAATTAATTAACCACATATGATAATAAACCCATCGAGACTATAAGCATGACTAAGCAAATTTTATCGTATAACCTATGTGATAACTACTATGGTATCACTAAATAATTTCTCATCGTATGGTGAGAATGGCATTATGGTATTCAAATTATCAAGAAGAGATTAATCAATTGGGATGGTAACTACCAAGTATAAGGGTTGGTAATAAAATAGTGATGCAAGATAATTTAAAATAAAATAAATAATAGATTGAAAACTAAGTTCAACATGATCAAAGGACACGACTTACCTTGACCTCACACAGTTATGTACTCTTGATCTTCTGGTGGTGCTCTCGCTCCTTCGAAGACGCGATCTAATGAGAAAGAAAACGATCGAGGTATAAAAAATAAAATCAAATAAAATTTAAATAAACTTTAAAAACTTCAAACGTAGAACCAAAAGATAGAGGTTGATTTTAGATGAATTTAGAAAAAAACGGGGTTAATCGGAGCTAAGACGAGGAGAATAGGCTCTTGGAATATTAATCTAAAGGAAAATACTGAAAAATCGAAAAAATTACTGTGCTATGGACTCGGTGCACGGAATAGCGGGTTCATGATGGACTCGGCTCACAGAATATTACACGCGATTGAGATGCTGATGCAATGGCTAGGGCTAACGTGGCAGCTGATTGGGCTGACACGTGGTTGACAGATGGCGCTAGGGCTGACGTGGCAGGCTAACGTGGCTGACACGTGGCATGCTGATATGGCATCTGGGATGGCTCGAGTGCTGACGTGGTACCTAGGGCTGATGTGGATGCTAGCGTGGCTATTGACTCAACTCGGTTAGTTCACGGGTTCATATAACAGTGTTGGCTAATGAGTGGGGCCGGCTTGTCAGTCTCTCAGCTTACATGGACTTGGTTCACCGAGAAGTCGAAAGGTCGCGGGGGCGTGGGTGCAGGGTGACATCACGACGATCCAACAACGGTGGGTGAGCCATGCAGATGGATCTTGGCCGTTGGTGCAGATCTGATCGGATGGCTGCGATGGTGGATCGGGCGGCTGGGATTCCGACGTGTGGCGCAGCGCGGGGCGCGAGGCAGCGCTTCAGAAAGTGAACAATCGCGGCGTGCATCGAACAGGGCAATCATTGTGCACACAAACCGAGGTGCAATGTAGGCATGGCCAGGCCGGAGCAGAGCGAGGCAAGGTGTAACATCCCAAAAATTTTATTTCTCTTTTAAAGTATTTTTTTGGAATTTATTGGATTTTCCTAGATTTTTATTCCAAGCCCTGAAATGAGAGAAGTTAAAATTTTCTTTTCATAAAAACCAAAATAAATTTATTTCATTTTATAAATGTCAAATTAATGCATTTCACTTTACTAAGTCAAATCTGTAATTATAATAATTTTTAGGAATTTATAAAGGTTTAAAACTCTCCTTTAAAAGTTAAAATTGTGTTTTTGCAAAATCTAAATATCAAATTGGGTTGAAAATATTTTTATTAAGTCTAAAATAGTTCTAGATAATTCTCTGAATTTTTTTGGAATTTTTAAAAGTTATTTGGTATTTTTCTAAGTATTTTAAAGCCTCCTAAGTATTTCTGAAATCAAAAAGGAAATAAAAATCCCAAAACCCTCCCCAGGCTGACAAGTGTCACTCATCGGGCCGATCCTCATCGCCGGATTCAATCCGAGCCGTCTGTTGTCACTTAAAAGCCATTCCCCGCCTTTACCCTCCCTCGGGCTGACACGTGGCAAGCATCGAACCAACTTCCCTCCGCCTGATCAAATCTCAGCCGCCCGCAGCCACTTACCGCTTCGCCGCTCTCCTCTCCTTCCTGGCTAACACGCGGCTGAATCAGGACCATTCGCTGTTGCCGAATTGAATCCTCACCGCATGCAGCCACTTATCCCTTCATCCGAAACCCCCACGGCCTAGATTTAATCTCCGTTGTCGGATGAAATTGTGACTGCCCCCTTTCACTTACCGTTTCAATAAGAATCTGACGGCCCCGATCCTCTCCCCTGCCACCTGTCGAAAATCCGACCGCCCGCTCTCCCTCTTTCCTTTCTTCCTCTCTCACAGACAGGCGGGCCCCACCTGTCGGATCCGTCATCCCTTCCCCCTTTCCTTTCTTTCCCGCGCGATCACCGCCCGTTGCCGCCATTGATGCCGAAACCGAAGCTTTTAAAACTTCAGTTTCCATCCCGTTTGATCTCCCACGCCGATGGGAAATCAAAGTCCCCGTTACACCGCGGCTGTTTCGGGCATAATTACCCTCAATTACGCCCGTTTACACCGTCGCATTCACCTCCCCACCCGTTTTAACACCGGCGAGTTGTGCGCGGCCGTTACCTTCCCTTCCCGCCTATAAAAGGGTACACCCCGAGCACCCTCTACTCACACCGCCTCTCACTCACCTCCCAATTCGAGCACCCGAGCCCTCGGAGCCTCCCCACGCTCGTTTTCCCATCCGCCAGCCTCGCCAACTCCAGCAAGCAATGGCCGCCGCCTCAGGCCTCCCTGCGAAGCCATCTGTCAGCTAAGGAACCTCTACGCACTAGAGTTGCAGCGTACCAACTTCCGCTACTACCCCATCAGAGTTCCAGTCAACTTTGCTAGTGAGTTCGCCTGCCTCGTCCAGCAGGTGAAATTCACCAAGGCCATGGACTCCATGTACCAGGCCACCCTGGACGAGCTGCACTCCACCGCACAAAGGCTCCGTGCAGCGGAGAAAGAACTGACCAATCACCGTGCCAACGATGAAGACTCTACTACCTCCGAGCCACCCCCAAAGAGGCTCAAGTGTAGTACTAGTGTTTAGGGAGTCTTGAGTCTGAAACGCTACTTGTGAGCTGCAGTCCCTTGTTAGCAGCCTCAAGATTACTATTATAATAAAATAAAGGAATATTTTGCTTTTATTCGTAATTTCGTTGGCTTCCTTGATTTTCGCTGTTTTGTGTGCCTGGTTGTAGGATTGTTACCGTAAAACCCCTCTTTTCCAGTTCTCTCTTTCCTCTAAATCTGGAAGACCTCAGCAGATGGTGAACACAAGGAGGAACCTCAACGACAATGCTAACCCTAGAGCTCAGGGAAGCTAGTCTGCCCACATTCCACCACCACCGCCAGCAGCAGCACCGGATTGGAATCAGTTGATGGCCAACCAGAACCAGTTAATTCAGCTGTTAGCTCAGACCATCAACAACCCCGCTCACCAAATCCATCATCAGCCTGCTCAAGCTTCGCCCAACAGATTGACGGAGTTCCTGAGGATTAAGCCTCTGACCTTTGCAGGCAGCTTAGAGCCTATGGACGCCGACGACTGGTTAAGGTCGATCGGCCAGAAACTGGATATTTTGCAGTGCACCGATCGGAAGCGAGTCCTATTCGCTTCCCACCAACTGAATGGACCCACGTCTGAATGGTGGGACACCTTCATAGCCTCGCATGCCAACCCTCAGGCTGTGACATGGGATGAGTTTGTGCGGAGTTTCCGCAAGGCTCACATCCCCACCGGCACCATGACGCTAAAGAAGAAGGAATTCAAAGCCCTACGTCAAGGAGGCCGCACCGTAAATGAGTACGTGCAAAAGTTCAACCAGCTGGCACGTTATGCACCGGAAGATGTGGCCTCCGACGAAGCCAAGCAGGAAAGGTTCATGGAGGGCCTAAATGACAATATATTAGTGCAGCTGATATCAGGCGACTACGCTAACTTCCACCAGCTAGTCAGCAAGGCCATCCGCCAGGAGGGCAAGCACATGGAGATGGAGAACCGGAAGAGGAGAATGGCTGGTCAGAGGAATAACTCTGGAGGTTCTCACAAGGCTCGCAGCACTCCCCCGCACCCTAACAAGTTCAGACTGCAAGGCAGCAGCTTCAAGACTCAATTGGGCAAGTTCAGGCCATCAACCAGCCACCCGCTGTTCCAAGCCAGCCGCCAGCAGTTCCAGACCACCCGCACTCCAACTGCCGGTGGCCAAGTCCAGAAGAACAGTCCCCCTTCAGACGGAGTGACCTATTTCTATTGCAAGGAAACAGGGCACTATGCTAAGGCATGCCCCCAAGAAGATGCAAGCGGCAACCAATCCAGGAGCCTCCGGAAGTCAGAACCAGGGGCAGCAGAAATCGCAGAACTTCATCAAGGGAAGAGTGAACCACATGATTGCAGAAGAAGCTCAGGCCTCAGCGGACGTCGTGCTAGGTATGTTCCTTGTTAACTCAGTACCAGCATCAGTACTTTTCGATTCCGAAGCTTCGCATTCTTTTGTGTCAAAAGCTTTTGTGGATAAGTATGGGTTGGGCATGGTAACTCTTAGCAATCCTATGATTGTTCACTCCCCTGAAGCAGAAATGAGAACAGGGACCTCGTGCCCAAGAGTAGAATTGCTCATAGATGGAACCCTATTCCTAACCGACCTTTTGGTTTTGGAATCGCAAGGGTTAGATGTCATTCTCGGAATGAACTGGTTAGCCAAGAATCAGGGTCAGATAAATTGTGCTACCAGGTCCATCACCCTCACCAATGACCAAGGCATAGAAATAATCTTCTCTCCTCAAATTCCAGAAGAAGAAGAGTGTGCCCTCTATCACCTTCAAGCCTTGGAAGAAGTGCCAGTGGTGTGGGAATACCCAGATGTATTTTCCGAGGAGTTAGTAGGAATGTCGCCGGATAGGGAAATCGAGTTTGTGATTGACCTAGTCCCAAGCACCGCCCCAATTTCCAAGAGACCATATCGGATGCCTGCTAACGAGTTAGCAGAGTTAAAAAAGTAGCTTCAGGATTTGGAAGATAAAGGATACATCCGACCTAGTTCGTCGCCTTGGGGAGCACCTGTGCTGTTCGTCAAGAAAAAGGATGAAAATTTGAGACTATATGTGGATTACTGAGCTCTCAATGATGTCACAATCAAAAATAAGTACTCTCTGCCCAGGATCGACGACCTGTTTGAACAGTTAAAAGGAGCCAGAATCTTCTCCAAGATTGACCTACGGTCAGGATATCACCAGTTGAAGATCCGTGAAGAGGACATCCCCAAGACTACATTCTCCATCCGTTATGGACATTATGAGTTCACTGTCATATAATTTGGACTGACCAATGCACCTGCCTATTTCATGAGCATGATGAACAGTGTATTCATGAAATACTTGGACAAGTTTGTAGTGATCTTCATTGATGACATTCTCATCTACTCCAAGAATGAAGAAGAACATGAATAACATCTCAGGATAACTTTGGAAAAGCTTTGAGAGCATCAGCTTTTCGCCAAATTTAGTAAATGTGAATTTTGGCTTAAGGAGGTCGCTTTCCTCGGACACATTGTGATAGTAGAAGGCGTTGCTGTAGACCCTTCCAAGATAGAAGTAGTAATAGAATGGAAGCAACCAAAGTTAGTGACAAAAATCAAGAGCTTCCTTAGACTTGCGGGTTATTACCGTCGGTTCATAGCAAGATTCTCCGAATTAGCCAAGCCAATGACACAGTTGTTAAAAAAGGAAAAGAAGTTCGAATGGACGAAAGTTTGTGAGCAGAGTTTTCAGACCCTCAAGAAAAGGCTAGTCTTAGCACTCGTGCTTGTTTTGCCAGATGTGCATAAGAACTTTGAAGTTTTCTGTGATGCCTCTCGTCTTGGCTTAGGCTGTGTTTTGATGCAAGAAGGCAAAGTAGTGGCCTATGCATCGCGCCAACTAAGGTCTCATGAGTGCAATTATCCTACTCATGACTTGGAGTTAGCAGCCGTAGTGTATGCTTTGAAGATCTGGCACCACTATCTTATCGGTCACCGTTGTGAAGTATACACAGACCGTAAGAGCCTGAAGTACATCTTCACTCAGGCAGAACTCAACCTGAGGCAGCAAAGATGGTTAAAGTTAATAAAATATGATATTGGTATACATTACCATCTTGAAAAGGCAAATGTGGTGGCCGATGCTTTGAGCAAGAAGTCTTATGCGAATGTGGTGTTATCGAAGGAAGACCAGACCCAACTTCAGGAGGGAGTCGCCCGTCTAAGTCTAAATCCAGTGAATCCAAGCATTCTCACCACTCTGGAAATACTACCTGCCTTGCCTGATCAGATCAGAGAGGCTCAAAAGGCTGACGAGGATATTCAGGAAATCAAAAAGAATATGAGAAGAGGCAAAACACCAGGATTCAGTGAAGATGGGCAAGGCACTGTTTGGTTCGAGAACCGTATTTGCGTGCCGAATAATTAAGAAATCAAGACCCTGATTCTCAAAGAAGCTCATGACACCCCATACTCAATTCACCCAGGTCGTACCAAGATGTACTAGGACCTGAGGGACAGATACTGGTGGGTTAGTATGAAAAGGGAAATAGTAGAGTTTATTGAAGCCTGTGACACCTGTCAATGAGTTAAAGCAGAGCATCAGAGACCAGCTGGACTTCTGCAACCATTACCAATTCCAGATTGAAAGTGGGAAGAGATCAGAATGGATTTCATAACCGGACTTCCGAAGACTCAATCGGGATATGATTCAATTTGGGTAATCATCGACCGATTGACGAAAGTAGCCACTTCATACCAGTCAAGACCACTTACTCCGGAAGTAAGTTGGCTGAACTTTATATGTCTCGAATTCTGTGCCTGAATAGGGTTCCCAAAAAGATAGTGTCAGATCGAGGCAACCAGTTCACTTCTCGATTTTGGCAAAAACTGCATTAAGAGTTAGGGAGTAAGCTCAGTTTCAGTATAGCTTACCATCCACAGACGGATGGGCAAACGGAACGAGTAAATCAAGTACTCAAGGATATGCTAAGAGCTTGCACTCTAGATTTTGGAAGCAGTTGAGACCGTTCATTGCCCTATGCAGAGTTCTCATACAATAATAGCTACCAAGCTAGTCTCCAGATGGCACCTTTCGAAGCTTTGTATGGTAGAAGGTGCAGGACACCCTTGCTTTGGGAACAACAAGGAAAACCTCAAGAAGCTGGTCCAAATCTACTACAAGACGCCGAGGATAAAGTGAGAAAGATCAAGGATAGACTGAAGATAGCCCAATCTCGACAGAAGAGCTATGCGGACAACTGTCGACGAAATTTGACCTTTGAGGTCAGGGATTACATCTATCTCAGAGTATCCCCACTCAGAGGAGTTAAGAGGTTTCAAGTCAGAGGAAAACTTGCATCAAGATATGTGGGACCCTTCAAAATTCTAAACCGAAGAGATGAAGTTGCATATCAGTTAGAGTTGCCGCCGAGCATGTCAGGAGTGCACAACGTCTCATGTCTCTCAACTGAAGAAGAGCCTCCGAGTTCCCACAGAGCAAGCCACATTGGAAACCTTAGACCTCCAAGATGATCTCACCTATCAGGAGCAGCCAATCAAGATCCTCGAAACTGCAGAGCGTCAGACCAGAAGAAAGACCATCAGATTCTGCAAGGTTCAGTGGAGCAACCACACCGAAGATGAAGCCACCTGGGAGCGAGAAGAGGATTTGAAGGCCAGCCATCCTCATCCCTTTTACTAGCCAGTGCAAATACCGAGGGCAAGATTTCTTTCAAGGGGGGTAGGTTTGTAACATCCCAAAAATTTTATTTCTCTTTCAAAGTGTTTTTTTGGAATTTATTGGATTTTCCTGGATTTTTATTCCAAGCCCTGAAATGAGAGAAGTTAAAATTTTCATTTCATAAAAACCAAAATAAATTTATTTCATTTTATAAACGTCAAATTAAATGCATTTCACTTTACTAAGCCAAATCTGTAATTATAATAATTTTCAGGAATTTATAAAGGTTTAAAACTCTCCTTTAAAAGTTAAAATTGTGTTTTTGCAAAATCTAAATACCAAATTGGGTTGAAAATATTTTTATTAAGTCTAAAATAGTTCTAGATAATTCTCTAATGTTTTTTGGAATTTTCAAAAGTTATTTGGTATTTTTCTAAGTATTTTAAAGCCTTCTAAGTATTTCTGAAATAAAAAAGGAAATAAAAATCCCAAGACCCTCCCCGAGCTAACAAGTGTCACTCATCGGGCCGATCCCCGTCGCCGGATTCTATCCGAGCCGTCCGCTGTCACTTAAAAACCATTCCCCGCCTTCACCCTCCCTCGGGTGAACCCCTCCTCCGGCCGCCGCCTCTCTCCGCCGACTCGACACACCGGTCATCTTCGCGACCCGCGCCAGGTTCTGGTGGACTCCCCGCACTCCCCTCTTGCATTTGCGCCACTTGGCCAGCGCCGCCGCCCACTGGATCGTCGGCGACCCTCGGTCCCCAATCGTCGCCGCCGTCGGCCAAGCCACGTCAGCAGGTCGGGCTAACATGGTAGCTGACATGGCTGCCACACGGGCGCCACGTGCGCCCCAGGCTGCCCACGCCAGCGCCACCCTGCGCGCCCGCTCACCCGCGTGCCACCTCAGCACGGTCTGGTCCGTGGACTCAGTCCACCGTGAACCGGGCCCACATGTCAGTCTCTTCCCAAATTTAATAACCCCAGGGCTGACGTCATGTTGACGCATTAAAACCAATTTTCCCATTTAAAAATAATTCGGCCGAAAAACTAATTACCTTGCTGACGTCGTAATCTTTTATTTCCTTTAGAAAAATAATTCAGGCTGACGTCATAAATGCTTTTCGGTTTAAACATAATTCCAGAAATTAAGTCTTTTCTTTTTCTTTGATTTAAATCTTTAAAAGGCCATAACTTTCTCATTTTAACTCCAAATTGACCCATTCAAATTTTTAAATTTTTCTAAAATCATGCAATTTCCATTTCTGCCCTCCTTTGAATTTTTGAATTTTATTTGAATTTTGTTTTGAGTTTGAATTTGAATCTTCGCGTTTAGATTTCGACGATTCCGGAGAGTTCGATTTTGACGACGATTTCCAGTAGAACTTCGAGCAAGGCAAGTTACACCTTTGACCATGTTGACCCTATTATTTCAAATTTATTTATATTATTTTACTGTATATGCATGCGTACTTTATTCAAACGTAATTCAAATTTGATTTAAATGTTAGTTATGCCTACGAATTCAGCTTTTCATACCTACATTATTGTATTTAAATTCAAGTATTGCTTTTCCACAAACTACCCCATTAAGCCTTCCTTGAAATCCACTATGCATGCATTCAATATGTTATATTCCCAGTGTAACTTGTGGAGTACTTTAAAGTGCACACCTTGCTTAAATCTGTTGCTAGACGTCGACGGCGACTTCGACGGTGAGGACTACTTCAGCGAGTAGGACACGTCTTACAGTCATTCGCCTGTGGGAGGCTGGATGGGCTGGACTGCTACCTTTATTAATTTTTTCTGTTTTTATTTTCAATTAGCCTTGTGCCATTTTATTGTAAGACTTGGTCATATGGCCGTAAATTTGGTTAATATAATTGTGGTGATTTTGCGTGATATACATCGCTGTTTGCCCTGTGTGCACTAGCTTTTTCTGGGATAGTGCGATTTACACAGAGAGACTTGGAGTGTTGTTCCGGGTCCCGACACAAGGCGAGGTCATCCGATGGCCGGATAGGGCTCGACGGACAATGGTGCAAGTCCAGATAGGGCATAAGACACGACAGAGATGCTTACCGTCGATGAAGATGACAGTGACTGATGACCGACGACGAAGACGACGGAGAAGAAAGCGATGGTGATGGTGGAGCTCAGCGAGAACAGCGAGGCGAGGTGAGCGGCTCGATTTTATGGCATGGACGTCAAGAACTCCCGAACGGACACGACAGGAGAAGTTTGTGGCAGAAATGGCGAGTAATGGCAGAGTTTGAGTTGTGCACGTGAACCGAGGTGGAAACAAAAATGAACTCTCTGTTGGGAAGACGATGAACAGTAGTTAGAGTCTCGGATGTGCGACATGTGGCAAGTTGGGAGATCGAACAGACGAAGTGAGACAGCACAGATGAAGAGTGCACGATCCTCCCGATGGGTGACGCGTGGTGACTGGCGAGATTCGATGGACTATTAGATGAGTGACGCGTGTCTCAAAGGGGATCCGGCGGCTGAGAGTGATTGGGTCGGGGTTAACAATAATGGGCTCTTCCCATTACTGTGCTGAGGATTTTGGACTTTTTCTTTTTTTGGAAATTCAAATAAAATAAAAGGAGCTCTAGAAACTTCTTAGAAAATTCCTTGAGACATAAGGACCCAAATAAAATATTTGTAGCATATGTTAATATTTATTTTAATCATATTAAATTATTTTAATTAATAAAAACTTATTTTAAGATTTAATTAATTCTAGAAAAATCTAAATAGTGAATTTTATCTTAAAAGCTTCAAAAAGCTCTGAAAATCAGGATGTTACAAACCTCTTCCCCTTAAATGGGATCTCGACCCTGAGATATAGGGTCACTAGGAGAGTAGGTTTGGAAACTCTGCTTTGAGATCCTCCTCACATTCCAGGTGGCGTCCTCCTTGGAATAGTTGCACCACTAAATTTTGCAAAAATGGACAACCTTGCTTCTGGTCATATACTCTAACACTTCCAAAATTTTGACAAGGTGCTCTTATATGATAGATCCTCCTGAAGATCAACAGATTCAATAGGCACGACTTCCTTTGGCACATGCAGACATTTCTTCAGTTGAGTCACATGGAAAACATGTATCCCACTGAATGACACAGGTAGCTCCAACTGATAAGCAACTTTTCTCCTACCTTTTAGAATCTTGAACAACCCAACATACTGTAACAGCCCAGCTGTTTATTCCAAAAAAAACACATTTAATTTAATTTTAAAAAATATTTACTTTTGGTTGTTTAAGTTTATTTGCCTGATTTTCTGCTTTTAAAAAGGGTTTTACGTGAGAAAGGTGATTTAAGAAAAAAATAAAAACAATAAATAAATAAATAAGGCATTAAATAAGTTAGTTTGAAATAAAAATCAAAGTTATTTGATTTCTTGAAATTTTAAAATTTTTAGCTAACCTGATTTTCTGCTAAAGAAAATAGCCTCTCTGTTAAACAAAAAAAATATTTTATAAGGAAAAATATTCAAATTTGAGTTGGAATTTTTTTATAAGTTCTAAATAGCCTAAGAAACTTCCATGAATTTTTCTAAGATTTTTAAGCTTTATTTGTTATTTATTGTATTATTTAAAGCTAGAAAAAGAAAAACATTTTTAAAAATTAAAATAAACGTTAAAAAATTCCGAAAATATTTTTTTTATTCTTTTCAGGTTCCAAGGATTCTAAAAATATTTTTTTTTGGAATTTTTCCAAATTTTCTTTTTCTTTTTCTTTTTTCTCTTTTCTCTCTCTTCCTTTCTCCTTCTTCTTCCTCCTCCCATTTACTGTTCACGCGCATGACAGCACACACGCAGCCATGGGAGCCTTCTTGAAGCTTCCAAAACTCATGATTTTCTCAACGGTTTTCAACGAAATAAATTGCAATCAATTCCCCTCATCAAACTCCTTCAATTCCCCACCGTTTCCCCTCTCATTGATGCCTAATTTCGCGGGATTTAAACCATGCCATTGATGGACATGGTCCTTTGATCTCCCTCCTCGGGTCTCCTCAACCCCTATAAAAGGGAGCCCCGTGAGCCTCTCCTCATCCTCACTCAACCCGAAAATCTCAAGTCCCAACTCCTCTCTATTGGCCGCAATCGAAGTTTTATTTTTGTGTTCTAGCGGCGTTCTTGACCTTTGTGCCTCGTCCGGTGGAGCGCCGCGCGTTGACCACACCGTTGGCCGCCTCGCGCGTTCTCGCGGTGCTCACCTCGCCGCCGCGAACTTCGCGAGCACCGTCGCCACCGTGTGCCAAATCGGGTCGCGTTAAATCGCGCGCCGCCACCGCCGACCGTGCATGCCTAACCAAAACCAAGGTGAGCATCACGATCCCCACGCTCTACTCTTGATTCGCGCAAGTCTCGCATGTTAATTCCTCTCCGTTTGCGGAACGCCGATGTCGGCTGTAGGTCGCTTAACGTCTTGTCCACCGTGTTCCGCTAGTCCGTTGGCGAGCCGTCTGCGGCGTTGAGTTCGTCTCGACACGTTCTCGCCGTGCTCCTCCGTTCGTCCAAAAACCTTTCCTAAATTTTTGCGCCCGACACCTTGCCATGGCCGCAAATTGCGCCGTGTCCCCGCTGTCGGGAATGCTCTCAACGATCCGTCGCGTCAAAGCGTGCTAAACCATCCCGGAGGCTACGTTTGAGCGGTTTTGGATTCGCTGACCGAGCACAAAGATATTGAATTTTTCGTGTTTGGTACCGTCGTCGTTCAAGCGGCGATTGCGTCGCCTCGGTGAGTTTCGCTTAGCCGATATTTTTTCTAGACTCGCCTTACCGCGTTCTACGCCATGGTTACCTTACTTCTCCATATTCCTGCCGAAAAATATTCTTCTCTCCACACCTATGTCATTTTCGCGTACACGCGTCGTCATCGTGCTCCGTTTGACGTGCGCCAATTCCTACATGTGCCTCGGGTCATTAGCAACCCATTGGCTTCACCTCCTGTACCTTTTCTCACTGACAACACGGCCAAAAATAGTGAACAGTGCTGCTACCCGTTACTGTTCATGCGGGAATATTCCTGATTTTTCTTTTTCCAGAATTTTCTGATCCGACAATCTTCCAATCGCTCGTTCTCCTCCGTCCGAACTCCGAATCAGGTGATTCAAGTTTCTAAATTCATCTAAATTCATAATCTATTTTTCAGTATATATTTCATAATTTTTAGATTTTCTCGACCGCCCTTGGTTGAGTTTCCTCACCGTTGGAACACCGTCGTCACCGCCGCCCGAGTTGCGCCACCGCTTCATTTCGTCGCCAACCACCTTCCAACCACTTGTGGTGATGCACAAGAGCACGAATGCACTTCTCACAATCCTCTCTATCTTTTCTTTACCTTGCCACCCCTCCGCCAAGCAATCCCGCCGCCGGAGTGTCTCTTCCGCCAATGCCAACACCACCACCACCAAATCTTCGATGGGACCACGCGCACCTCCTTCACCCTTTTTCCTGAACCAAAATATGACCGGAGTACCCCGCCGCCAATAACCTTCCTCAAGCCCGCGCGAACCTTCGACGCCCCTTCTCCAAGCAAGCCATCGTCAGAGAGTCTCCGCCGTCGATAATCGTGTCCCGCCTCCGCTACACCCTCACCGCCTGCCAACTCTGTGCAGCCCAAACCTTGCGCCAAGGGAATACCGGATTCTTACTCTTCTCCCTCTTTTGTACATCTCACCGGTCTTCGCCTCCATTGGATTACTCGGATCTTGCCACGCGAAGTCGTTCGACTTCTCCCAGTCCTCCGATTCTTAGACTCCGACATTCGGAGGCTCATAAGACTCCGATGTCCGGAGGCTCTTTAAACTCCGCCATCCGGAGGATCTTTAGACTTCGCCATCCGGAGGATCTTTAGACTTCGCCATCCGGAGGATCTTTAGACTCTGCTGTTCGGAGGTTTCTTAGACTCCGACTGCTCAGAGCCTTCGACTTCAACTTCGACCTTCAAACCTAAAGACTTCGACATTCGAAGACTTCGATTTTGACCCTGACCCTCGGAAACTTCGACTCCAGCCTTCGACCTCGAAGACTTTGACTTTAGCCTTCGACTTCGACCTTCGTCTTCGAACCGACCATGGTTGTTTGACCGTTTTAACCTCCGCACCCTCCGACCTCCATGAACCCTCCGATCTCTCCGAACACTCGAAGCCGTCCGATTCTTTCAATCACTCTGCATAAACTCCAATCCTTTCGACCTCAATTGTTTTTCCGACTACAGTCACTCCCAACCACTGTCATCTTCGTCTACCTCCGACCATAGTCGCTTCCGACCACTGTCACTCTTCGCTCTAAGTCTCCGAGTACCTTCGCTTTTTCAGCAAGGAGTAGTTGGAAGAATACTCGGTAGTCGAAGTCGTAGCCGACTCTGAGTACCTTCGCTTTCCATCACCGGCGTTCATTGTCGTCCCGACCACTCGACTCCGATTACCATTTGTTCTCGACTGTTATAGTGTTCTTCGACCGCTATACAATTTCGAGTAAGTCTTCGACCGAATCTTAATCTTGGTTCATTGCACCGTGCTTGGAGTCTTTGTCTTGGCTTGGACCTCCGCATCTTCAACCGTTAATTCGACTATGGTCTTGACCATGTCTTCGACTACACCTTCGATCATGACTTCGACCCTACACAAACATTGTAGCTTCCAACCACTTTTCCTTCACAAAGAAAAGAATTCCAACGATTCCTTTTATTCAGTTCTTTGGAATTCAAACTACCAGAAGTCGTTCTCTTTCGTCCTAACTCCGATTGGACCCATCCAGATTTCTAAGTTCATATTCTATCTCCCAGCATATATTTATAATTTTTAGATTTTATTTGGATTTTGTTTGAGTTTGGTTTGTTCTGGTTTTTCACGTGTAGACTACGACTATTCCGGAGAGTATAACTTCAACGAACCTCAGCAAACTTCGAAACAAGGCAAGTTACACTTTTGACCATGTTGAACCTAATATTTCAAATGTATTTATATTGTTTTACTGTATATGCATGCGTATCTTTACTCAAATATAGTTCAAAATTGTTTTAAATTTAGTTATACCCATAATCCTTTGATTATAGCCCAATTTGAATCTCGAATTCCTATACCTTGTCACCCTAGCTAAAAACAAGTCAGTACTGTAGTATTGGCTAGAAATTTTTATAGCAATGCTTAGCATAGCTTAGTATAACTTTAGGTGGGATCAAATCTTTCTCATGAAATGACGATTTGAAAATGAGTTCTTGACTTCGGTGAGTCAGGGATGGTTTGTGAAAATGGTTTAAAAACAAAAATATAAACTTATGATTTGGAGTTAGGCTAATGGATAGGTGGTGGGTGCCGGCATGCCTCGTGTTCGGTGACACCTGGTTGATTGTCGTGCATGTGGGTATGTGGATTGAGCCTAAGTCAAATTAAGGACCGATGCAGTGAGCTCTTGTTGCAAAGCCACATCGTACTACCACAAGATTGGTATGGGACAGTCCTGGCTGACTAATTTGTGAGGTCCCAACTTTGGTCTCGCTATAGGTTGAATGTGAGCGTGGCATAGGCCATGGGAAGTCTCACACGGCACAAAAGGGGGCTCCAACTTGTGGATTCAAGTTGTGGTGAAACCTTAGCGGCGGCGTGACCAAGTTGAAAGCTTAGCATTGTAAAGGCCTTGTTATGGTTTTCTCAGTCGCACGCCTACGGAAGCGTGTAATGGCCGATAATATGAGATAACCCTATCTTGTGGGTAAAGCTGTACAACCTCTGCAGAGTGTATAACCTATCCTGGATAGCCGTGCCCACGGTTATGGGCAAGCTGAGTAAGGTTTTTCATGGATTAGACTTTGGTTTTTAAAATGGTTTCTGAAAAAGCTTATGGATGGATGGATGGATGGAATCGATGACCAAGTGGGATACCTGCGAATAAGTTGGTGTTTGGTCGGAGCCTACACTAACGATATGAATACATAAGAGATTTTTGAAAAGCACATGGATAGTTGGAATCCATGTGACACCTTTTGAAAAGATGGACCGGTGGGATACACGTGAATAGGTTGGTGTTTGGTCTGAGCTGCACTAACGATATTATTTGGTAAATTACTCTTTCTATCTATTGTATCAAATTCAGCTTTTGAATCTATTTACTGTATTTACCTCAATTCTGCTTCTCGCACAAATAAACTTAATAAGCCTTCCTTTATTATCCCTATGCATGCATTCACTCTGTTAAAACTCCTAGTGTAACTTGCGTAAGTACTTTATGTGCTTACCTTGGGAGTACTTTATGTGCTCACCTTGCTAAAATCTGTTGCGGAGGATGGCGTCAACAACCCGGTGAGGATAGCGGCGACTAGGCGCGTCTTACGATCGATTCGCTTTGTGGGCGGCGGGATGATGGCTCTTTGCTTCATTGGTTTTCTTCCTCTGTTTATATTTATTTTTGGTTTATGAACCATTGATGTAAAATTTGGCCATCAGGCCCATATTTAGTTAATGAATAAATTTCATCGTGCGTGATATAAATCTTTGTATCCACTGTGTGCACTAGCTTGATCCTGGACTAGTGCGATTTACACAGAGGATCCTGGAGTCGTTACTCCGGGGTCTGACACATACCTTGGCACAAGTTTTTCTTCCATTTGGAACCTCTTAACACCCTTGAACGGTGTGATCCTGAGATACACATTATCACTTGGCTCAAAACTCAACTCTCGACGACAAGTATCCACATAACTTTTCCTGGATTAATCAAACTTTCTTCTTAGCTTCTTTTAGACAGTCTAGCCTAAACACTTGCCTTCCCCAATCTCTTTCCAATTGAGAGGGATTATACATTTTCTGCTATACAGAGCTTCAAATGGTGACATTTATAAACTGGTCTGGTAACTGTTGTTGTAAGAGAACTTTACGAAAAGTAAATAGTTGTCCCACTTGGCTCCATGTCTAGCACACATGCTCTCAACATATCCTCGAAAATCTGATTCACACTCTCAGTCTGTCCATCAGTCTCAGGATGATACGCTGTACTAAAATTGAAGTACCCATAGCTTCATGAAAACTCCATCAAAATCGTGAAGTAAACCGCGATCCATAATCTGATATTATTTTCTTAGATACTCCATGAAGACTTACAATCCTCGACATGTATAACTTTGTCAACTTATCACCTGCAAAGGTGGGCCTAACTAGAATAAAATGAGTAACCTTGATCAAACGATCCACAATTACCCAAATTGAATCATAACCATCCTTGATCTTGGCAATCTTGTGATAAAATCTATACCAATCTTTTTCACTTCCATTCGGAAATTTTTAATGGTTGTAGCAAACCTGCTGTCCTTTGATGCTCAGCTTTTACCCTCTGACATTCATCATAAAGTGCAACATACTCTGCTATCTCATGCTTTATGCTTGGCCACCAATATTTATTCTTAATGTCTTGGTACATCTTGGTGTTGTTCGGATAAATCGAATATAATGACTCATGAGCTTCCTTGAGTAACAACTCCTTTAAATCCTTTTTATTTGGTACACATAACCGCTGCTTAAACCATAAAGTTCTTTTGTCATCCTCTGTAAAACCTAACGCTTTAGCTTTACTCATGTTAATCTTGACCCACTGAAATCCTCATTCTCTGTCTGAGCTTCACAAATCTGACCATCCAAAGTTGGCTATAAATCCATCGTGGCTAGGAATCCTTTCTCGACCAACTCCAAGCTAACTTTCTGAAATTTCTCATGCAAAGTTGGCTGACTTTCCTTAACCATTGATGTATTGTAATAAACTTTTCTACTCAAAGCATCTGCCACCACATTGGTCTTTCCTAGGTGACAATGTATTCTAACATTATAATCATTTATTAGCCCAACCATCTCCTTTCCCTAAGATTGAGCTCGGCCTGGGTAAAAATATACTTTAAACTCTTGTGATATGTGTAAATCTCACATTGATTACCCATGAGATAATGATACTAAATTTTTAAAGCATGCACCGTGGCTGCTAACTCCAAATCATGTGTGGGATAATTCTCCTCATATGGTCTCAACTGATGCGAAGCATAAGCTACCACTCTCTTTTCTTACATCAACACATATCCCAAATCATTGTGGAAAGCATCGTAATAAATCTCAAAGTCCTTGTTTATATCTAGTAACACTAGCACTGGGGCTGTGATCAAACACTCCTACGGCTTCTGAAAACTCTTCTTGTACTTTGGCATCCAAACAAATTTTTTTCCTTCTTTAACAGCTGTGTAAGGGGTCTGGCTACATTGAAGAATTCTTCAATGAAATGACGATAGTATCGTGTCATCCCAAGAAAACTCCTGACCTACGCCACTAACGATGGTGACTTCCAATCCAACACATCCTTCACTTTCTTGAAGTCAACTGCAACTCTCTCTGCTGACATGACATGGTCTAAGAAAATAACTTTCTTCATCCAAAACTCACACTTGCTGAACTTGGTATACAGCAGATGCTCTCTTAGTTTCTGCAAAACCTTCTCAAATGCTCCTTATGTTCTTTCTCATCCTTGGAGTAAATCAGAATGTCATTAATGAACACAACAACGAACTTATCTAAATATTCTATGAACATCTTATTCATTAGGTACATGAAACAAGTTGGGGCATTGGTCAAACCGAAGAACATTACTATGAACTTGTACAGACTATAACAAGTTGAGAAAACTATCTTAGATATATCCTCCTGATGAATCCTCATCTGATGGTATCCTGACCTCAAATCAATCTTGAAAAATACTCCTGCTCCTTTAAGCTGATCGGATAAATCATCAATCTTGTGTAAAGAAAACTTATTCTTGATAGTGACCACATTAAGTGCTCAGTAATCCACACACATGCATTGACTATCATCCTCCTTCTTAACAACCAATACTGGCACTCCCCACAGGGATGAGCTTGGTCTGACAAAACCTTTGTCCAAAAGCTCTTGAATTTGCTTCTTCAATTCTGCTAACTCATTAGCAAGCATTCGATACGGTCTCTTGAATATCAGAGAATTACCAGGTACTAGCTCAATCAAAACTCAACCTCTCGATCTGGTGGCGTTTCGGGAAGATGATCCTTTTGTACAACTAGCACATCCTCCAACATGATCCTTTTGTTCTAGCAAACTATAACCTTCTTTGGTTGACTCATGCTGGCTGTAAATTTTGCTTTTCTTCCATTAGAACTAGTCAAGGTGACCGCTTTGCTTCCATAATCTAACACAACTTGGTGCTTCTTAACCTAATCCATTTCCAAAATCACATCCAAAAACTGGATATCCAATATGATAAGATCAGCGACAAACTCCACTCCTTCAATGTCTATCTTGACTCCTGGACAATCTAGGTTTGTACTTAACTGGGAGCCCAAGGATTGAACCAAAAGAACAGATTCAAGAACAATAGTTTTCAACCATTGTTTTAAGGCAAAACTCTGATAAACAAATGAATGCGTAGCTCCAGAATCAAACAAAAATATAGCAGAAACTGAATTGACTATGAACTTACCAATCACAACCTTAGGCGCTGCTTAGGCCTCCTCTACGGTGACATGGTTCAATTGTCCTTGCACAACTGATGATGGTGCTCGACTGGTCTGGCCTAGCACCTGGGTTGCTCCATGTCCTGATCCCGAAGCAGGGATCTGATCTGGTGCGACTGCCGGGTTGAAATGGACTGATATCGAGGCTTGCCTCTGAGGGAACTTGCTGCATAGTGTTTTGGCTCATGACACTTGAAACAAGTGATAGAAACTGCAGGGTTGGCATTTCTCTGTTGCTGATTGTTTGATCCAATAGGATGCGGTCTTGATTAGAACTGACGCGGCACTAGGGCTGGCGTCCTAAAAGCTGACTACTGTGGCACACGAGCAGGTTGGTATGTGCTAAAACGAGCCTTCTGGGACTGATGCATCTGAGATCCTTACTGCATCCTCCTCCTCTTGCAAGACTCCTCCAACTTGCGGCGACTTTCCTCAATGAGCATTGTTTTGTCCACCATGTGCTAAAAACTGGCATAATTATTTCCCACAACCTGAACCTTCAATCCTGGGTTCAATCCTTTTTTTGAATCTCTTTTGGCAAGCATCGTCAGTGGCCATATCCTCTGGTGCATAGCGAGCTAGCTGAGTGAACTTGTTAAGATACTTGCTGACTATCATGTTTTTTTTGCTGCAACTCATAAAATTCCTCCTTTATTTCAATCACCCCATCTAAGATATGGGCATGACGGAATGTTGCGATGAACTCTGCCCAAGAGATGCTATCTTGATCTTCATGAGTGGCGCAGTAGTTCTCCCACCACTATGCGCGGCTCCCTTCAGCTGGTGAGCGGCGTAAAGCACTTTTTCTCGATCTGTGCACTAAGAGAGGTTCAGCTTCTTTTCCACTGATCGAATCCAGTCATCTGCCTCCAAAGGCTCTGAAGACCAGGAATAGGTGGGCGGTCTCGTCCTAATGAATTATGCAAACTTGGAGTGCTGGCGAGTTGGCTGAGGTGCAATTGCTTCCTGGTTCTACTGATTCATCATGGCATTCATGTTCTGCGTCATGGCATGCATCAACTGCGTCTGGGCTGTCATGAACAGACTGAGTGCTGGATCCAATCCCATTGGGGTTGTTTAGGGTCCCTGACCTAATGGATTGGTGGTGTTGTTCTCTGGATCCTGATTCACCTAACTATGACCTGCTGAGTTCCGGGTATCAACTATCTTTTTACTACTCTATAAGGAAAACAACTACTGACTTCATAAGGCTCAAACGGTGAGAGGGAAAAGCATAGATAAGAGGTAAACTTATTTAAGGGGATTTCTAATGACAAACCTAGACTACGCAAACACTTAGCCAAGGGGCTAACAATAAAAACCAATCCAATAACTTCAATAAAGGTTTTGATATGATTGCAATATATTACTTTTAAGGGAAAACTATGGCTCACATCATACACAACTGCAAATAAAATCCAAACGATCTACCTGCACTTTTTAAACAAAGGTCTAATCTAAGGGCTCCCACTCGGGTCCTACCAAGTAGAGCTCGCTCGACTCATCCTCTGAGTCACTGTAAACCACCCACGAGTTGCGGACTCTCTTGCTATGGCTGGAATGAAGTGCCAAAGGTACTCTTGACGGTTGCCTGCTATGCGGCATCTCTCCTTCGGGCTTGGTAGCGTAGGCGAGGGTAGATATACTGGCAGCTGTGGTTGAGGTTCCTCCATGGCTCCCTCCTTCTCAGCTGTGTTGGAAGTAATTACATATTGCTCCTTGAACTTTCGAATGAGCTTGGGCATACTAATCATGTATAGCTTACATAGACGCCAAATGACCTTATGTGCACCTCCTTGCACGGATCACTCACCACAAGCACCAGTGCTCTTGAAGCTATGATGTAGAACTTGGTTGTCAATCTTGGTGGTGAAGTACAACCTGGTGATGCATCCAATACATTGGCCTTTTGCCTTCTCATCCTAGATGAAGTAAACTGGCGATCACTTTAATCCAAGGCTCTGCAACAAAACTTCGAGAAGTCCTCGCCACCCTCCAGACTAGCTGCAGGAAGCTTGAGACATCTAAGACATTATAAGGGAAAGGAGTCAATATAAGGATTTGGAAAAAATAAATTTTTGTAACAACACGAAGAGCGAGAACCTTAGGAAAGAGGTAAGGGAATAGAGAGATTACTAAATATCCAATTTGGTTGATTCGATTTAGAAAATAGATTTTGAAATTGGGCTAAGGTGACCACTCTAACTAGGACTTCATACTACAGTCGATATGGTTCTAATATCATCTCTGTCGAGACTCGAATATGCAAATCTGGACTCTCTATGTATACTGCATTAATCCAGGATCACGCTAGTACACATAGTATAACATAGATGAAATATCAACCTTATACATGATAAAATAAGGAAAAGACTCAAATATTAATAATTATCAAGGTATAACTTTATGGTCAAGCTTACAATTAATAGCATGAAGGGCTTAGGAGACTAGCAGCGAAAAATAGAAATAAGTGTAGAAGCCACTCAATTTGTCCACAGGTAATCGACTGAAAAGCAAAGTCCTAATCCATGAAGTCGTCGAAGTATCCTATCTCTGATACCTCTTACTAATATAGCTCCTCCTCAACTGAGCAAAGTGGGTATAAAGTCGTGAGTATATTGGTACTCAGCAAGCTACTTGTAACAAATAAATATAATATAATATGCAAGGCTTACCAATGGATGACTGAAAGGTTAATTTGCAAAAAGTAACTATTTAAAGTAAATACAGTAAATAGATTAAAAGTGAACTTTAAGATAAAATGATAATAAGTAATCAATAAAATTGAATAATCTCATTGTGAACTACCCATTCACAAGCTAGACCACCAGTGAACTAACCATTCACTTTTCAAAGATAATTGACCAAGCTTTTATGAAAACTCTACCCCTAATGTGAAATCACCGAGCATTGTCCATAACTGGAGAAACGGCTATTTGAATAGTTTTACACTCTGCAGAGGTTGCACAACTGTACATACACGATGTGATTAGCCTCAGGCTAAGGAAATCACAACAAAGGTTTTACAATGTTCAACCTCAATCTTAATTCCACTCGCTAAGATTTTGCCGTCGAGTACGCTTCAACCTAGTCGATAATTGCCCCCTCTTACACCTCATGGAAATCAGCAACAATGTTCAACTCAATGGCAAAATTGATATCGAAATCTCACAAATTAATCAGCTAGATCTATCCCATACTAGACATGTAATTTTCACAGTAAGGCATAGCTCAATAGCATACAAAGTGAAGTCCTTAACATTATTCAGGAGAGACTTTCACATTTCTTGAAGTGAATCCACACTTCCACCTTTACTGCACGATCACTCGTCCAAGTGAAAACTAGTTTTGTATAACCAACACCAATAACACACCAATGTCATGGCACATAAATTTTATAACTGTGGCACCAATCATTATTTAATATCTTTTTATGTCAAATTAATTAATTAACCACATATGATGAGGAACCCATCAAGACTATAAGCATGGGTTACTGGAAATCATAAAAGTTACTGTACTGTGGACTTGGTGTACGAAATAGTGGGTTCACGGTGGTCTCGGCTCATGAAACAGTGCACGCAACAAAGATACTGACGCGGTGGCTAGGGCTTATGTGGCAGTTGACTGGGCTGACATGTGGCTGGCAGATGGCCCTAGGGCTAACGTGGCAGGTGACGTGGTAGGCTGATGTGGCTGACATGTGGCACGCTGACATGACATCCGACGTGGCATCTGGGATGGCTCGGGTGCTGATATGGCATTGACATGTGGCACCTAGGGCTGATGTGGCTGCTGGCATGGCTACTGACTCTGCTCACCTGGCTCATGGGTTCATTGATAGTGCTGGTTGACTGGTGGGGCTAGCTGCCTGGCTTGTTAGTATCTCGGCTTACGTGGACTTGGTTCACCGAGAAGCCGAAAGGTCACGGGGCACGGGTGCAGGGTGACATCACAATGATCCAAAGGTGGTGGGTGAGCCATGTGGATGGATTTCATCCGTTGGTGCACATCTAATCGGACGACTCTTCGGTGGGCAAACTGTCGCGGCGTGCATCGAGCGGGGCGACCGCTGTGCACGCGAACCAAGGTGCAACGTAGGCAGCAATGCGGGCACAGCCAGGCCGAAGTGGAGCGAGGCGAGATCAGCCGGTGGTTGGATGGGGCTCGGCGGATGATGGCGTGAGTCCAAACGGGGCGTAAGACGTGGCAGAGATGCCCACTATCGGCGAAGACGGCAGCAGCTGATGACCGACGACGAAGAAGGAAGCGGCGGTGATGGTGGAGCTCGGTGAGAACAGTGAGGCAAGGCGAGTGGCTCAACTTTATGGCACAGACGCTGCGAACTTCTGAATGTAGACAGCAGGAGGAGTTCGCATTAGAAACGGCGAGTGATGGCGGAGTTCGAGTTGTGCACGCGAACCTAGGCCAAAACAAAGATGAACTCTCTGCTGGGAAGATGATGAATAGTAGCTAGGTTCTCGGATGCATGACGTGTGGTAAGTCGGGAGATCGAATAGATAAAGTGAGACGACATAGATGAACAGTGCATGGTCCTCTCGATGGCTGACGGTTCTGTTGGACGGTCGGATGAGTGACGTGTGTCTTGGAGGGGATCGGGCGGCTGAGAGTGATTGGGCCAGGGTGAACAGTAATGGGCTTGGCCCATTATTGTGCCGAGGAT
The DNA here is from genome assembly GCA_036346265.1 of Melocanna baccifera. Lineage (NCBI taxonomy): Eukaryota > Viridiplantae > Streptophyta > Magnoliopsida > Poales > Poaceae > Melocanna > Melocanna baccifera. The sequence goes on from CM070700.1 coordinate 2,782,051, forward strand.
TTTGGGCTTTTTCTTTATCATAAATTCAAATAAAATAAAAGGAGCTCTAAAAAATAGCAAATAATCCCAAAAAATTCTTAGAAAATTATAGAAAATTCTTGAAACACAAGGAACCCAAATAAAATATTTTTGGCATATGTTAATATTTATTTTCATCATATTAAATTATTTTAATTAATAAAAATTTATTTTATCCTTTAATTAATTTTAGAAAAATCCAAATAGTAAATTTTATTTTAAAAACTTCAAAAAGGCTCTGAAAATCATGATCTTACAATGTATCCATGACATTCCTCATCCATGCATTAACATACATAAGTGTGTTGTAGCACCAAAAGTAAGTCTACTTCACCACAATCTGTGATGAAGGTGTTTACACCAAAAATAAGTCTCATGAACATACTCATATGTGTTGTATGTTGACACCAAAAGTATGACACATTAAGCTATGTTAACTCCCAAGTAGCTATTAACAAATCTTATAGTCGAGTCCATCTTAATACAAAATGCATAGCTAACTAAAAGTCTAACTTAGAAACGCCATATTACTTCAGATCCTCCATTACTTTGCTAGCTATCCGCAAAAGAACAAACCAATAGGAATTAAATAGTCATCAGAAAATGAAACATAAAACATGCATTTAACTTTTGCATGTTTGATGACTTTCCAACTTTCACTTGAATAAAAAGCACCCTTTTAGTGTTGACAAAAGTGGGAATAAAAACATATAAAAAAGCTAAAGAAAATAATATATATACTAATTCTTGTTCTAGAGCAACTAGTTGCAAATTCTATAAAGATCATTTTCACTTAGAGAATAGTTTCAGTACCACGAGCATGATTTTTTCCCCTACGAGTTGAACCGCCCCCATCAACCACTCGAACATCATCTTCCATCTACAAATTCATAAATATTTTTTGCTTAATTTCAAATCCTTGGCTAATAAGAATGAAAAAACTAGATAATATATATTACTCTTTATGCAATGGAATGTCCATGGGCATCACTCATTTTTGTGATATTCTTATATTGCCAAGGCAATGGAACATTCTTTTTCAGCACATAGTTCACAACCACCTCGCAAAACTCAGGTCCAAGTAGAGCACCTCCAACAATAGCAGTTCGTGACGTTCTTTCGACAGTATCCTTAGGTACTAGAAGATATTTCCCCACAACTGATATCAAAATAACATCCCTTCCACCCTACAAGGTCATTTTGAATCGTAAATTAGCTACATACAATCATAAGTTTGTCAAACACAAGTAACAGGTGACTAGTACTCTATGGTTAATATTTGATATATCATGTTGTACATTAACCTTCTTTCAAATGACCTTTGCAAAAAAAAATCCAACTTTCATATAATTACACATCATAGATTATTGTGCATATCAAGAGAAGATAATACACCTCATTATGTGGAAGCTTGTTTTTGTTAGCAATTGACCTAGCACCACTCTCATCACTTTGGCATCTCATATTCTATCATAGTTCACACAAATATATGAATGGTTAATTATTAGTTCAAATAGTTATGACCCAAAGATATAACAATAGAGCAACACAAATCACTTGTATTGGAGAGTTTGATGCATGATTGTGTGAGGTGTGATTGTTATTTGTTTCAACATTTTCGGTAGATTGTGCTAAAGCAAGCGATTTCTTTAATTCTGCCATTTCTTATAACACTTTTGACAATTGCTTTTCATGATCATCCAAATGCTCTCTCGAAATCACATTCTCATTTTCATCTCTTAGCTTTCCAAATAGAGCTAGTTGAAGTTTTGTGGGGGAACACTTACGTATCCCTGCCATTTTCAAGTCTTGTGGTGTTGGTCCCACACCAACAACATGAACATGTGCTCACTTTTCCTTCCCAAATAATTTGCTAGAAAGATCTTCTTGCTGAATGGTTTTTGTAGCTAGCTTTGGTTTGTTGGCACAAGCCTCATTGATTTTATTATGATATTATATAAAGAACATAACTTTAGTGCAACAAAAAACTAGAAGTGAACAAGTAAACAATCCTATCAGACCACTTACAATCATGCCTTCAGCTTCTACTTGCACACGTCCATCTTTGCGAGTATGTGTTTTGATGAACACTTCATGCCTAGCTGGCTTGTAGCCACGCTCTTTCAACTACAACCATTAATGTATTCAAATGAGTTAAATGAAAAAATATGAATGTCTATTGAATTATTGATGCATTAAGTACCCATTCATCTGCAACTCGAGCAAGGCTCTTGCTTCCAATAGTATGTGTCATAGTCATCTTTGCACTATTAGCTTTTCCTATTTCACTGAGAGCCTAAGGTATTGATAGAATAATTAAATAAGTCAGGACACTTGAAATCTATGTTTTTGCCATTATAAACATATTATACCTCACTTTGGGGTGTTCTCCAATGTCGCACAAGCCAGATCCAATCAGGTAAAGGCACTCTCTTATCGATGTCAATATCAAAAAGCAACTTATCAGTTAAGTTTTCATTTGGTTTGAAGTAAAATTTTTTATATGGCATTTGAAATTCCTTCATCTCAGTGTAGTTTGTTTCATAACCCAATCTTGAAGGTCATCATTCACATCAAAAAATAACTAAAAAAAATTCATATACAACTTTTATGTCAAAGGTAAATAAACATAATTTGCACTGAAGTAACATGCATGGAGTCGCTTTTGGGGAACCCTATGCACTCACTTCCCATTAGGACTCTATTTTTCTACCTTCCATCTAGAAGTTTTACATTTTGGACAGGCATGTTTATTAGCATTAGCTTTCCAGAAAAGTACACAATCATTTTTGCATGCATTGATATTCTGGTAAGCTAACCCAAGGCACCTCACTATCTTCTTCGCTTCATAAAAGTTTTTTGGAAGTGAACTATCTTTTGTAAATGCATCGATTCAATAAATCCAAAAGAATATCAAAACTGCTATTGGTTCATCCACCAAAGAACTTTATGTGAAGAAGTCTCACTATGAACTGTAGCTTCGTTAATTTGCACCTAGGATATAGTGGTTGACTAGCATCATTTGCTAACATATAGAAAGCCTCAACATCTTTATTTCTGCTCTCTAAATCGCACTCGCCACCAATATCACTAACATTTTGGTATCCATATCCTATATCATGAAGCATTTCTGTTATCTCATCATCTAGCTCTTGATCCATTTGTGAGTAAGGTTTAGGTTGTAATGTAGGTTCCCTATTCTATTCATAGGATGATACTTTTTCTCCATGAAAAATCCATGTTGTGTATCCTTCAAAGAATACTTGACATATCAAGTGGTCATGGACAACTGATGTTTCGTACCAAGAGCTATTCACACACTTCTTACAAGGGCACCGAATCTGATTTCCATTTGCTGAATTTATAAAAGCAAATTCTATGAAGCTTTTTACACCTTTCGCATACTTTTTTGAGTACCTACATTTTATAATTAAATGTAATTAGAATAACTAGTAAGCATGATAAGTTTGTTACTACATTGACTAATTGTTCAATTTCTACCTAGGCTCATTCATCCATTGTTTATCCATGCTAACTCCCCAATGCGATGTGTGAATAGCCTAGCTTACAAAAAAAAGAAGAAAGTAAACAAAAATAATATAGAGATTGTATGCTTAAAGGAAAAAGGAGTCAACGGATTTTTGTTCTCATAATAGAAAATTATTATATAGTTCATATCAAACACAAGGAAGAGGCTTAATAATGCACCTTTCAACATCACATCATTTAATTTCATAATGCATCCTGAGTATGCAAACACAAGTAAACCCAACGCGGAAAGATGTAAGGAAGGTAATGCTTTCATGTATTGCTTTGCATATACAAGTTTTGTTTGAATACATAAATGGGACGAATTTGCTGCATGGCATGAATTTATTCTACTAAGTTTTTGATAGCATTTGCGTAGCCTCTTCAGTTCACATTTCTAGAAAGCAACTTAAACATTCCAAAACAATGTTTAAATCCTATGAAAACGATTACTACATCTTAACATCAATTCCAGCTAGATAGAGCTTAATGCAGCAAGCAAACCCACTAAAATTCCATACAGATATCCAAGTTTCCAACCAGAACCACTCACATGAGGGTGTTAAGTGATTTTGTACCTTGATTTGGATGAAAGAAGTGTCCTCCTGGATGTTGCCATCATCAACCTTGGCCTTTGATGACTATACGGCATCGTCGCCAAGGCGCTGACCTCTGACTACGACACCTTCGCCTTCACCGGCGAAACAAACACCACCAAGTTGCCAGCCAAAAGAATGGAGCTAGGGTTCAAAACAGAAACAAGATGAGTTTTTTTTAACATGATTTAGTTATCAAGGGAGAATAAAGATGGGGTGGAAAGATGTAACATCTTGATTTTAAGAGCCTTTTTGAAGTTTTTAAAATAAAATTCACCATGTGGATTTTTTTGAATTAATACAATCTTAAATTAAATTTTTAATAATCAAAAAGGATTTAATATTTCTAAAATAGATATTAACATTTACTAAAAATATTTTATTTGGGTTCCTTGTATCACGAGGAATTTTCTAGAATTTTCTATGATTTATTTGGATTTATTTGCTATTTTCTAGACCTCTTTTGTTTTTATTTGAATTTTCAAAAATAGAAAAAAACCTAAAAATCCCCAAAACAGTAATGGGCCAGGCACAGTAACCCATTACTGTGCATCTAGCCCAATAAACCTTAGCCGTCTGATCTCCCTTAGCCATGAGTCGGTCATCCGGCCTGACTTCACTTTGGCCGCCGGATCTCCTCCCGGACCACGTGTCAAGCATCGGAGCTGACTGGCAATGTTCATCGGTGTAGTCTAGCGTCGGCCGTCCGTTCCTTCTAGCCTCCACGTGTTGCCAATCGGGGACCCCGTTTACTGTTCATCTTCCTCCTGCCTTCGCCGCCATGTTCGTCTCGGACATCCACTGCACCATGTCCGCTTAGCCTCGTCGTCCGTGCCCGCATCCTTTGCACTCCACAGTTGCCTCGATGTCCATGCTAAGCTCTACCAACACCCTTGTCTGAGCGCCGCTGCCTTGTGGGTCGTCTTCCCTGACGCCGGTGAACAACACCTCCGCGCTGTCACTTTCTTCGGTCCTACTCCGCCATTGACCACCGTTGCCAAACTACCTCTACTACCGTCTGCTCATCCTCACTAGTGAGCGCCGCCCCGCCTCGCCGCCCTCGTCGATCGAACCCTGCTACGCAACTCTACGTGTTCGTCGCCTCGCCCATACTCGCACATTGTCTGAAGCGACGCTTCGAATCAGATGGTCGTTGACGTTACCCCACACCCCGCCGATCGTGTGCTGATCCACAGACACCCAGGGCCCACCTGTTAGCCGCGACTGTTTCGTAGACCTGTGCACCGACCAAGCCAAGTCAGTCACTAGCTCAAGCGCCACCTCAACCCTAGGTACCACATGTTGCCACGTGTCATGCCACGTGGGTACCATGTTAGCCGTCTGAGCCCTTTAGGTGCCATGTCAGCTGACACATCAGCATACCATGTGTCAATGCTACGTCAGCCCTAAAAGCCAACTGTTAGCCATGTGTCAATCCACGTCGGACGCCACATCAGCCCTAGCTGCCAGGTTAGCAACCGAGTCGCACAATGCACTGTTCCATGAGCTGAGTCCATTGTAGACCAGCAATCCCATGAGCTGAGTCCATAGCACAGTAATCTTTTTCAATTTCCAGCATTTTCTTCAGATCAAAATTATCAAGAGGCCATTCTCCTCTGTCCTAGCTCCAGTTAACCTTGTTCTTTTTTTCTAAATTCATCCAAAATCGAGCTCTATCTTTTAGTTTTGGTCAAAGTTTCTGGAGTTCATTTGAATTTTATTTGATTTACTTTGTGCCTCGTTCATTTTCTCTCTTGTTAGATCACGTCTTCGAAGGAGCGGAAGCACAACCAGAAGAAAAGATTTCGTAACTAAGCAAGGCTAATGCAAGTTGTGTCCTTTGATCATGTTGAACCTAGTTTTAATATATTATTTATTTATTTTATTTTAAATTATCATGCATTACTATTTTATTATAAACCCTTATACTTGATAGTCATTTTTCAATTTGATTAATCCCTCCTTTCATAATTTGAATACCATGATCCATTATTACCATAGGATGGAAAATTTATTTCGTGATGCAGTACTGGTTGTCACATGGGTTATTCGATTAATTTTGTTAGCCATGCTTATAGTCTCGTGGGTTCATTTCATATGTGATCAATTAATTAATTTTGACTTAATGAGATATGAAATTATGGTTGGTTCCACATTTATAAAATTTGTGTACCGTGGCAATGGTGTGTCATTGGTGTTGGTTATATAAAATTGATTTTCACTTGGGTGAGTGATTGTGCAGTAAAGGGGGAAGCGTGGTTAGCACTTCAAGGGATGTGAAAGTCTCGTTTGGGTAATGTCTAAATATCTAACTTTGTGCGCTATTGATTTGAGCCTTACTGTACAAACCACATGTCTAGTATAAGATAGACCTAGCTGACTAATTTGTGATATTTTAATTCTAATTTTGTCATTGAGTTAAACATGGTTACTGATTTGTATGAGGCGCAATGGGGTGTGATGCAAAATTCTAGTAGGCAGAATTGAGTTGAGGTTGAGCATTGTAAAAGCCTTGTTGTGATTTCCTTTAGCGTAGGTACAGTTGTGCAACCTCTGCAGAGTATAAAACTATTCAAATAGTCGTGCTGCTGGTTATGGACAATGCTCAGTGATTTCATACGAGGTGTAGTTATTTCATAAAATTGGTTGGATACTTTTGGAAAGTTGACAGGTAGTTCACTAGTGGTTTATTAAGTGGATGGTTAGTTCACTTATAGTCTATTTAATTTCTTGAGTTATGTAGTTATTATTGTTTTATTTAAAGTTTATTTTCAATCTATTTATTGTATTTACTTTAAATTATTGCTTTCTGCAAAATAACCTTCCAGTCATCCATTGGTAAGCCTTGCATATTATATTGCACTTTTGTTACAAATGACTTGCTGAGTACCAATGTCCTTATAGCTTTATACCCACTGTTGCTCAGTTGAAGAGGAAGAGCTATATCAGTAGGAGGTATCAGAAGAAGGATACTTCAAGAATTTCATGGATTAGGACTTCGCTTTCTAGTCGATTGCCTGTGGACATGTCAAAGGCTACCATGCTTAATTCTATTTTTGACTGCTATTTTCTTAATCTCTTTAGGCTATTAATTGTAAGTTTGGCCATGAGGTCGTACTATAATAATTATTAATATTTGAGTTTTTTCCTTTATTTTATCATGTATATGCTCGATATTTCATCTATGTTATACTGTGTGCACTAGCGTGATCCTGGACTAGTACAGTATATACAGAGAGTCCGGATTTGTATATGCAGGTCTCGACAAAGGTGGTATCAGAGCCATATCGACTGTAGAACAAAGCCCTAGTTGGAGTGATTGCCTTAGCCAAATTTCAAAATCTATTTTCTAAATCAAACCAACCAAATTGGATATTTAGTAATCTCTCTATTCTCTTACCTTTTTCTTAAGATTCTTACTCTTCGCCTTATTCTAAGAATTTGTTTTTCTCCGAATCCTTAAATTGACTCTTTTCCTTTATAATGTCATAGATGTCTCAAGCTTCCTATAGCCAGAATAGAGGATGGCGAGGACTTCTCCGAGTTCTATTACAGAGTCTTGGATTGAAGAGGTCACTTGTCTACTTCACCAAGGATGAGAAGACAAAAGGCCAATGCATTGGATGCATCACCAGACTATACTTTACCATAAGGATTGGCAACCAAGTTCTACACCATAGTTTCAAATGTACTAGTTCTTGTGGAGAGTGGTCGAAGTTGCGCACAGGGCCATTCGGTGTCTTTGCAAGCTGTACAAGATTAGTATGCCTATGCTCATTCGAAAATTCAAGAAGCAATATGTAGCTACCTCCAATGTAGCAGAGCAGGAGGAAACCATAGAGGGGTCTCAAACGCAGCTACCAGCACTTTTACCTTCGCCCACACCACCGATTTCGGAGGAGAGACGACGCATAGCAGGCAACCGTCAGGAGTATCTTCGGTACTCTGTTCCAGTCATAGCAGAAGAGCAGTTGTCGTAAGTCCGCAACTTGTGGGTGATCTACAGTGACTCAGAAGAGGAGTCGAGTGAGATCTACTTGGCAGGACCCAACTGGGAGCCCTTAGATTAGACCTCTATATAGTTTAGGGAGTGAGATTAGAATGTTTTGGTTTTATTTGCAGTTGTGTGTGTGATGTGAGCTGCAGTCTTGCCTTTAAAAGTATTATGTTACAGTCATATCAAAACCTTTATTTGAGTTCTTTTGTTAGCCTCTTGGCTGACTATTTTGTTTAGTCTAGATTTGTCATTAGAAATCCCGTTAGATGAGTTTACCTCTTATCTCTGCTTTTCCCTCTCACCTTTTGAGCCTTGTAAGCCAGTTCCAGTAGTTGTGTTTCCTTTCAGAGTAGCGAAAAGATGGTTGATATCCGGAACTCAGCTGGTCGTAGTCAGATGAACTAAGGTCTAGGAAGCGACACCGTAGATCCATCAGCTCAATGATCGCAAGCAACCCCAATGGGATTGGATCCAGCTCTCGGTTAGATTATAACAGCTCAGACATAGTTGATGCACACATTGATGCAGAACATTAATGCCATGATTGTCAAGACCTGAATATGCAAATTCGGACTCTCTGTTTAAACTGCACTAGTCCAGGATCACGCTAGTGTACACAGTCAAACATAGATGTAACCACAACCATATACACGTTAAAATAAAGGAAAACTTCAAATATCAATAAATATCAAAGGTACGACCTTATGGCCAAACTTACAATAGCACTAGCCCGAAGAGCTCAAAATCTAGCAGTGGAAAACCAAAATAAAGCGCAGCAGCCAATTGACACGCCCACAGGCTATCGAGTGAAGAACGAAGTCCTAATCCATAAAGTCACTGAAGTACTCTCCCTCTGCTACCTCCTGCTGGTAATACTCCTCCTTAACTGAGCAACAGCGTAAAGCCGTGAGTACATTGGTACTCAGCAAGTTGTTTGTAACAAATGAATACAATCTAATATGTAAGACTTAATAATGGAGGGCTGAAAAGTTAATTTGCATAAATGACATTTCAACATAAATATGATAAATAGATTGAAAGCGAACTTTAATAGAAAACAATAATAATAATAATCAATGGAGTTGAAGTAATCCACTTGTGGATATCCCATCCACAAGCTAAGCTAATAGTGAACTACCTGTTCGCTAACCAACCATAAACCACAAGTTTAGATGAAACCACTACCCCTCGTGTGAAATCATCGGGCATTGTCCATAACCGAGGACGCGGCTATTCGAATAGTTTTACACTCTGCAGAGGTTGCACAACTGTACCCACACGATGTGATTAGCCTCGCGCTAAGGAAATCACAACAAAGCCTTTACAAAGTTCAATTTCAACTCAATCCCGCCCGCTAGGGTTTCGCATCACACCCCCCTTACGCCTCATGGAAATTAGCAACCGTGTTCATCACAATGGCGAGATTGAGATTGTCATATCTCAAATTAATCAGCCAGGTCTATCCCATACTAGACATGTGGTTTGCACGATAAAGCTCAAATCAATGGCGCACAAAGTTAAGTCCTTAATGATACCCGGGTGAGACTACCACATCCACCGAAGTGAACCTGCATTTCCCCCTTTACTGCACGATCACTCGCCCGAGTGAAAAATCAAATTTTTATAACCACGCCAATGACACACCAATGTCATAGCACAAATTTTATAGCTGTGGCACCAACCACGGTTCCATATCTCATTAAGTCAAATTAATTATTCACATACGATGATAAACCCTTTAATAAAATAAACAAGGCTAAGCATTCTAATCGTACAACCCATGTGACATCTAGTATAGCATCACTAGTAAATTTTCCAACCTATGGTGACAATGGCATCATGGCATTCAAATTATCAAGGCGGGGTAATTCAATATGGGACAGTAACTACCAAAAACAAAGTTTGTAATTAAATAGCGATACAGTGTAATTTAAAATAAAATAATTACATAATAGATTACAAACTAGGTTCAACATGATCAAAGGACACGACTTGCCTTGGTTATGCTCAACGAGGTACTCGAGGTCTTCTGGCGTCACTCCTGTTCCTCCGGAATCGGAATCTAACGAGAGAAAACGACCAAAACAACAAAATCACATAAAATAATAAGCAAATGAACTTCAAAAACCTTGAAACTAAAACCAAAAGCTAGAGCTCGATTTTAAATGAATTTAGAAGAAAGAACGGGGTCAATCGGAGTTAGGACGAAGGAGAATGGGCTCTTAGAAGATTTAATCTAAAAGAAAATCCTAAAAATCAGAAAAGAGTACTGTGCTGTGGACCCGGCGCATGAAAGAACAGGTCTACCATGGACCCGGTCCATGAAACAGTGTCACGCCGACGCAACCGGCGTGGCTGACGTGGTGGGCTCTTCTCCTGACACGTGGCATGCTGATGTGGCACCAGGGGGTCGGTTTTGCTGACGTTGCACGACATGTGGCGGTGACGTGGCGGCAGGGCTGATGTGGCAGCTGACGTGGCTAGGGCTGACGTGGCATGGTCGTGTGCGGTGGCGGCGGTGGGATCGGACGGTAGTGGCTTAGACACATGGGCGCATCTAAGCCGTGGATCTGGATCTGAAGCGACGGTTGCGATGCGAGGCTTTGGCCGTCGGATCTTCAACGCGTGTCACGGGCGCGCCGTACGAGGCGTCGAGGCGTGGGCGCGGAGACCGAGGCGTGGGTGCACATCTCGGGGACCGAGGCCGGGCGCGCGTGCGCGGGCATGGCCGAGGGGCGGCGAACTCAGGCACGGTAGCGGGAAGAGTTCGGCGGCGGTGCTCGGCGGCGAGGACGGGAGGATGCGAGGTGGCGACGCTCACCAGCGACTGGGAAGACGACGGTGGCGGCGACGAACCCAGGTGCGACGAAGAGCGGCGGCGGGGACTCCGGCGGCGGCACAGTGGGCACGACCATCGAGGGGCGACGATGAGTGGTGTCGCGGGCGTACAGGACAGCGACGATGGCGGAGATCGGCGTCGGCGGGTTGGTGGCACATGAACCAAGGCGGCAGGCACATGAACCGAGGCAACGACGGGGTATTTATCACGTGAACCTAGGTGTCCAACCCGGAGACGGCGCGACGCGAGGGGGAACTTAGTCGGGACATGTGGACGGCTGAGATGGAGGCACGTGTGCGGGGGCGTGATCCAACAGGCGAGGGCAAGCGCGGGATGAGGAAGGTGGCGGCACGCTAGGGCAACGCGGCGAGGGGCGCGCAGATAGAGGCGGATGGCACCACGTGGGCATGGGAGGGATCGGACGGCGGGGAGTGGGTGAGGGCGGGAGCGACGTGGGTGCGCGGGCTGGGCCGAGGTGGGCGCGCGACACGGAGGGAGGGGAGCCGACGCGTGGCAGGCTGCGCGGGAGTGGGCCGAGGGAGATTCGGCCCACAAGGATTTTTAGGATTTTTCCCTCGGATGTTCTTTCTAATAAATCCGCATAAAATCAAAATAGCTCCAGAAAATAGCAAATAAATCCTAAAAATTCACCAAAAATACCAGAAATTTCCTTGAGACTCGAAGAACTCAAATAAAATATTTTTAGCTTATGTTAATATTTATTTTAATTATATTAAATTATTTTAATTTCCAAAAATTCATTTTAAGCTTGATTAAATTCCAAAAATTGATTTTTGAAAACAGGGCTTTAAATTCTTCAGAAAATAGGATGTTACAATGATGAATCAGCAGAATCAAGAAACAATTGCAGCTCAGCTAGCTCGCCAGCAATCCTAGTTTATAGAGTTCATGAGGACAAGACCACCCACTTATTTCTAGTCTTTTGAGCCTTTCGAGGCAGACGATTAGATTCGTTCAATTGAAAAGAAGCTAAACCTCACTCAGTGCACTGATTGTGAGAAAGTGCTCTATGCCACCCATCTGTTAGAGGGAGTTACCGCAGAGTGGTGGGAGAACTACTGCACTGCTCATGAGGATCAAGACAGCATCTCTTGGGCTAAGTTCATAGCAACATTTCGACATGCCCATATCTTGGATGAGGTTATCAAAATGAAGAAGGAAGAGTTTCGTGAGTTGTAGCAAAAGAAGATGTCAGTGAGTGAGTATCTCAATAAATTCACTCAGCTAACTCGCTATGCATCAGAGGATTTTGCCATTGATGATGCCCGTCAGAAGAGGTTCAAGAAAGGATTGAACCTAGCGCTCAAAGTTCAAATGCTAGGAAATGATTATGCCAGTTTTAAGAACATGGTGGATAAGGCAATATTTATTGAGGAAAGTCATCGTGAGTTGGAGGATCTCACAACAATCAATTAAGCCCTATACAAGAAAGTGTATGAACGCAAACGCAACGATCAATGTGACTCAATGCAAACAAAGGACTGAGCTAAAGGAAATAATCGGAAAATATTAGCTCGTTTTGCACCAAGTACACGGAGAGACGCTAACCAATTGCAAAAATATGAATTTAAGGGCATCAGATTGCTCAAAGAAATTAAATACTCCAACTGAATTTATACCATAAAACACTCACCCAAGTTCGGCCCCTTTTTTTTATACCCTGCTAGTGACTCAAAAGATTCAAATTCTTATTCTAAGTCTAATGAGATATATGAGTCCCAATCTCTCCTCTATATTTTTGTCAGCCGAAAGGGTGATGTATGTCTCTAAAATAAATATTCAGTCGAAATAAATAGTTTTGGAGCAGCCCAAATGCAATTATCAAAGACTAGTCTCAAAGGATCAAAAAGATTTAAGTGAAGCTTTCAACAGACGCGTGAAAGTTTAAACCAACAAACTTTCGGATGGTCTGAACGTCACCACCAGCCTTAGACGGTTCGATCGGAATCAAATGGCGCGGCTGGGGCGAGCGCGTTAGAATCAAATAGCATGCCTTCGGACGGTCCGATCGAAATTGGGAGGTGCGGCGATGGGAGCGCATGTCACGCGGCTTCGGACGGTCCGATCAGAATCAGACGGCTCGGCTGTGGGCGAGCGCTCGGACGGTCTGATCAGAGACAGACGGCTCAGCTGTGGGTGAGCGCTCAGACGGTCCGAATGTCTCGCGCGCCTTCGAACGGTCTGGATGTGCGGCGGGCACTTCGGTTGGTCCGAACGAACTCAAGATGGTTTTGATCGGCCGATCTAGATCAGACGGTCCGAATGTTCAGCGGGAAACTCCAGACGGGCCGAACATGTCCGTCTAAGATTCTTTGCGGCGCATAACTTCGTGCAAGTTAGGGTTTCTTGCGGCCGATTTAAACAAGGAAAAGGAAACCTAAATGTGTTTAGATCTGATATATTTTCAAGATGCGCAAAAGATCTTTCATGGACATCAAGAATAAGAGTTCAAATAGTAGATTGAATCTACTTTTTTATGCTAATTGAAAGATCAATTAGCGGATTTTCAAAGGTGTAAAATATCAACGATTAATCAACGCAAAAGCACACAAGATGCAACTAGACAATGACGAACTGGACTCTGACTAAAACTAGCAATCAACAACTTGACACGATAATTTAACCAAAAATTCAACGAGAAATACCGAAAAGAAAAATTGCAAAGGCACAAGGGGTGTTGGGACAGCGGAAGAACACTACGAACAAATTATTTTTGTGGGCTAATTTTTTTGGAGTTTTTAGGACGATGAACATAAACTAATCTAAAAGGGATGAATTACCTCACAGGCAACCGTTGCTCTGATACCACCTGATGTGACGATGGTCCGATCTTCCAAGAGGTACTGATAAGTCGATTGTGGAGAACTCGACGTTGATGATCCAAAGGCTCCGACCAAAACAGATCGAACCCCTAGCAATCACTATACCACTGCTCCGATGGTTATCAACCGTGCCGAACGCGATTGACCTCGCCAAGAAGGCTATTTCCTACAAGCGAATTGAGAACACAAGCAAGAGAGTAAAGATGCAATCTAAAATTGTATTGCGAAAAAAGATTAAGTTCACAAGTTGGGGGTTCCTCAACCGGACATGCGGTGAACTGTTAAGCAGAATAATCTTAAGAAAAACTCGAGGAAAACTAAAGGGGTGCGACTTCCTTAAATAGGGAAAGGGGAAGCCGCACTTATCTAATGACAAGGGGTGTGGTACTATTCATAGTTACTATTCACATGAACATTACTGGTCCAGCCTAGCCCAAATAGATTAAGTGGTGGTACAAGGCTCTCGGTCCAAAAGGTGACGCAGCGCTAAGTCCTTGCTGCACTTATGCGTTTCTGCTAAAGGCCCAGAGACTCCACGCTAAAGACCATGATTTCGCAAACTCCGACTACTTCGAAGTAGGACTTCGAAGTCAGAAGACCAGGGACTCCGCTTCGACATCGGAGATTTCGTACGACGAGTGAAGTAGGGACTTCACATCTGTAGGACTTCGCGCATCGAAGTGGGACTTCGCACTTGCAGGACTTCGCGCATCGAAGTCCGGCAATGGCCTTCTCCTTCCTTGATGCATATCATCAACTCCTTGCTGTCCCATTCTAGATTCCTAAACACAAACAAGTCATCTTCATTAGGCAGCATCATAGAGTTCTTAAATGATACACTTAGCCCTAAAAACGAATTTACCTGGTAATTTAGTTGACGAGCACATGCCCGAGTAATTGGACCTTGGACATCATTGAGGTAGTAGTAAGAGGAGTGTTCATATCAGTCGAAGTGATATCCTCGTTAGGGAAAACTAAGCGTGGCCGAGGAGTATCGAAAAGGCCAGATGGCCGAATGACCATCACGGTGGTCTCTCCAGATGGGGCCCCTCTACAACCAAAGAAAACAGCGGCATCATTTCGGAATACCTACGGGATAATTGGAAGGCAACAGGTCCCCATCACCATAGCAAGCTAGAAAGATTTGGCAAAGGATCACAAAAATTGGCTATGGGAGGAAATTATAAATTCGTTCAAGATCCCAGCAGAAGTGACTCATGCAACAGCACGCGCTTCTTACAATGGGACAAGCATGGAAGAATTTTTAAGAGCACTCTTGTGACGTAGTACGTGGCCAAGGATCTCACGCCCTTCACGAGGTATCTTTTTGTGTCACCGGAAACATGGGAAGCCTTTGTGCAGATGAAGACAACGACCAAATTTAAACAACAAAGAGCGGTGCACAAGGCTCTCTAGTCACAAAACACTCACCCTCACAGACTTGGCACCGTTGGGTACACGGGTACAATCCCACAGTGGAGGATTGTCGAGACCCGAATACGTAAATTCGGTCTCTTTGTGTAAACTGCACTAGTCCAGGATCACGCTAGTGCACACAGTCAAACATAGATGTCATCACAGTCATACACACGATAATAATAAAGGAAAACATGAATATCGATAAAGTATCAAAGATACGACCTTATGGTCAAGCTTACAATATCTCTAGCCGGAAGGGCTTAACAAAATAGCAGCGGAAAACCAAAATAAAGCGTAGCAACCAATCGACAAGCCACAAAGCTATCGAGTGGAGAACGGCCCTAATCCGTGAAGTCGTCGTAGTACTCTCCTTCGGAACCTCCTGCCGATAGTATTCCTCTCCCTCAACTGAGCAACATAGGCGTAAAGCCGTGAGTACATTAGTACTCAGCAAGTCGTTTGTAACAATGAATGCAATATAATATGCAAGGCTTACCAATGGAAGGCTGAAAGGTTAATTTTGCATAAAGGCATTTATCGATGAAATATATTAAATAATTTGAAAGCGAAAGTTAACTAAAAACAGTAATAAGGAATAATCAAAGGAATAATTATGAACCACTTGTGAACACCAATTCACAAGCTAAACCAACAGTGAACTACCTGTCCACTCCCAACATAACCACAAGTTATAAGTGAAACACTAACCCTCGTGTGAAATCACCGAGCATTGTCCATGACCGAGGACGCGGCTATTCGAATAGTTTTACACTCTGCAGAGGTTGCACAACTGTACCCACACGATGTGATTAGCCTCAATCTCAGGAAATCACAACAAGGCCTTTACAATGCTCTACCTCAGCACAATTCTGCCCGTTAGGGTTTCGCATCACACCCCCCCTTGCGCCACATGGAAATCAGCAACCATGTCCATCACAGTGGCGGAATTGAGTTGAAATATTACAAATTAGTCAGCGAGGTCCATCCCATAATAGACATGTGGTTTGCACGATTAAGCTCAGATCAATGGCGCACAAAGTTAAGTCCTTAACATAACCCGGACGAGGCTACCACATCCCCGAAGTGCAACTGCACCTCCCCCTGTACTGCACGATCACTCGCCCGAGTGAAAACCAATTTGTATAACCAAGCCAACGTCACACCAATGACGTGGCACCAATTTTAATATACGTGGCGCCAACCACAGTTCCATATGTCATTATTTCAAATTAATAATTAACATGTGCTGATGAGATCAATCGAAAAATAAGCACGGCTAAGCATTTAATCGTACCAACCCATGTGACAAATAATCTAGCATCCCTAATAAATTACCCAACCTATGGTGACAATAGCATCATGGTATTCCAAAGTATTAAGGAGGTATAATCTCAATTGGGACGATAACTACCAGTGCAAAGGTTTGAATAAAGATAGCAATGCGATGTAATTTAAAGCAAAATAACTAAATAATAGATTGCAAAACTGGGTTCAACATGATCAAAGGACACGACTTGCCTTCGTTATGCTCAGTGGGGTACTCCTGGTCTTCGGGCGCGAAACCTGCTCCTCCGGAATCCGAATCTAACGAGAGAGAAAACAACTGAAAACAAAGAAACACATAAAATAATAAGCAAATAAACTCCAAAATTCACAAAACTAGAACCAACAGCTAGAGCTTGATTTTAGATGAATTTAGAAAAAAGAATGGGGTCAATCGGAGCTAGGACGGAAAAGAACGGGCTCTCGGAAAATTAATCCTAAAATTAAATCGAGAAATTCGAAAAAGTTACTGTGCTGTGGACCCGGTCCACGAAATTCGAGTCCACCGTGGACTCGGTCCACGCTGATGCAGCGGCACGGCGGCGGGTCGACGCGGGGGGACGTGGCCGACGTGGCGGCGGCATATGCCGCCACGTGGCACGGTGGCGTGGCGGCTGACGTGGTTGCCACGTGGCACCTGGGGCGGTCTTGGCTTACGAGGCACTGACGTGGCATGCCACGTGGGATGCCACGTCGGCTAGGGCTGACGTGGCTCGGCCGACGCGCACGCAGCGCGCGACGGCGGGATTGAGCGAGCGCAGCGCGGCGACGGCGGTCGGCGACGCGTGGCGGCTTCGCCGCGCGGCGCCGCGGTGCGCTGCGGGGCGGAGTCGTCGGCCGATCCGACGGCGGAGGGCGGCGACGGTGGTATGCATGCGCGATGCCGCAGCCCCGATCCGGGACGGACGGCGTGGATGCGCGGCGCGGAGGCGGAGAACGGCGGCGAGCGATGCGTGGCTCGGCACGCGCGCGCGCGCCAGCGCGCGCGCGCGCACGGAGCGGCGCGGGCTAGGGTTTGCGCCGCGATCGCGATCCGGCGGCAGAGCGGTGACGCGAGGGCGACGAGGGCGACGGGCTCACCGGCGGCGAAGACGATGACGGGAGGACACTCGGCGGCGAGACGGCTCGGCGACGGCGGCGGCGGCGAGGTGGAGCGGGCGGCGGCGGAGCGCTCCGGCGCGCGCGCTGGTGCGAGATCGGCGAGGAGCGGCGGCGCGAAGTTCGTGCACGCGAACCGAGGACGGCGCGTTTAAAAGGCACACGAACCGAGGCTATCGATCCGGGGCGAGCGGGCGCGGGCGGACTTCGGTTTGGCATGGACGGCCGGATGCATCGCGCGGATCCAACGGCGGAGGGCGCAGCTTGGGTAGGGTTAGGGTTTGCGGCCGGGCGACGGGAGCGGACGGCGGGGATCGACGCGGCGCGCGACGGGCGGTCGAGGAGCGCGGGCGCGCGGCGGCGAGAGCGCTGCCGCCGCCGCGATGTCGGCGCGGATCGCGACGCGTCGCGGCGGCGGATCGGCGCGAGGGCGCGCGGGAAGGAGGAGGTACGGCGGCGGCGGGATCGCGGTCGGATGGCCGACGCGTGGAGGAGAGAGGAATATCGGGCGATGGATGGATTTTTGGATTTCTTTTCTTTTCCAGAAATTCAAATAAACTTCTAAAAGCTCTAGAAAATAGCAAATAAATCCCACAAATTCACCAAAAATACCAAAAAATTCTTGAGACCTGAAGAATCCAAATAAAATATTTCCAGCTTATGTTAATGTTTATTTTATTCATATTAATTTATTTAAAACTTTAAAAATTCATTTGACGCTTCAATTAAATTCAGAAAATTCCAGAAAATTCATTTTTAAATTCCAGACTTTAAAAATCTCAGAAAAACAGGATGTTACAAACCTTACCCCCTTAAACGAGATCTCGACCCCGAGATCTGGGCCAACTAAGAGAATAGGTTCGGGAACTCTGCTCTGAGGTCCTCCTCGCGCTCCCAGGTGGTTTCCTCCTCGGAATGGTTGCTCGAGTGGACTTTGCAAAAACGGACCACTTTTATTCCGGGTGACTCGCTCTGACACTTCCAAGATTTTGACTGGATGCTCCTTGTATGACAGATCCTCCTGCAGGTCAACGGCCTCAACTGGCACAACTTCATCTGGTACACGCAAGCACTTCTTCAGCTGGGACACATGGAAGACGTCATGTACCCCACTGAAGGACGCAGGTAGCTCCAACTGATAACCAACCTCTCCCCTGCGTTTCAGAATCCTGAACGGACCAACATATCTCGGTGCAAGCTTCCCTTTTAGCTGAAACCTCTTCACACCCTTGAATGGTGTGATCCTGAGATACACAAAATCATCTGGTTCAAAACTCAGCTCTCGGCGTCTAGTATCTGCATAGCTTTTCTGTCTGGCCTGGGCAGTTTTCAACCTTTCCTGTATCAAGCGGACCTTATCCTCGCCTTCTTTCAAACGATGCGGACCAAAACTCGACCTTCCCCGCCTCTTTCCAATTGAGAGGGTCCCGCATTTCTGCCATACAAAGCCTCAAACGGTGACATCTCGCAAACCGGCTCGATAAGCGTTGTTGTACGAGAACTCTGCAAAAGGCAAGCAACTGTCCCACTTGGAACCATGATCAAGCACACAGGCTCTCAACATGTCCTCCAAAATCTGATTTACTCGCTCTGTCTGACCATCTGTCTGGTGATGATATGCTATACTGAAGTTCAGGTGAGTTCCCATAGCCTTATGGAGACTACCCCAAAACCGAGAGGTGAACTGCGATCCACGATCTGACACAATCTTCTTGGGTACACCATGCAAACTGACAATCTTGGACACATATAGCTCTGCCAATCTGTCACCACTGTAGGTTGTCTTAACTGGAATGAAATGAGCAACCTTGGTCAATCGGTCCACAATGACCCAAATCGAATCATAGCCCTCTTTGGTCTTAGGCAGACCGACTATGAAGTCCATACCAATTTCTTCCCACTTCCACTCGGGGACTTTTAAAGGCTGTAGCAAACCTGCAGGTCTCTGATGCTCTGCCTTTACTCTCTGACAAACATTACAAAGGGCTACATACTCAGCGATCTCACGCTTCATGCTTGGCCACCAATATTTATCCTTAATGTCCTGGTACATCTTGGTACTGCCTGGATGAATCGAATACAGTGACTCATGAGTCTCTTTTAGCAACACATCCTTTAGTTCTTGCCTACTGGGCACACACAAACGCTGCTTGAACCACAAGGTTCCCTGGTCATCCACTGAGAATCCTGACTCTTTACCTTCACTTAAGTTCTTGCTGATCCGCTGAAATGC
This sequence comes from Melocanna baccifera, assembly GCA_036346265.1. NCBI lineage: Eukaryota > Viridiplantae > Streptophyta > Magnoliopsida > Poales > Poaceae > Melocanna > Melocanna baccifera. The sequence goes on from CM070700.1 coordinate 2,801,945, forward strand.
ATCATCATCTGACTGAGCCTGTCGAATCTGACCATCCAAAGTAGGCTGCATCTCCATAGCTGCCAAAAATCCTGACTCAACAAACTCAAAGCTAAGCTTCTGAAATTCCTCGTGCAAAGCTGGCTGACTCTCTCGAACCATCACTGAATTGCAGTATACCTTTCTGCTCAAGGCATCTGCGACAACATTGACTTTCCCAGGATGATAATGTATGCCAACATTATAATCCTTTATCAGCTCTAACCACCTCCTCTGCCTGAGGTTAAGCTCGGACTGGGTAAAGATATATTTCAGACTCTTATGATCCGTGTAAACTTCACATCTGTTACCCATCAGATAATGACGTCAAATCTTTAAAGCATACAGTACGGCTGCTAGCTCCAAATCATGAGTAGGGTAGTTCTCCTCATGCGGTCTCAACTGGCATGAGGCATAGGCTACCACTCTCTTGTCTTGCATCAAGACACAACCCAAACCTTTGCGAGAGGCATCGCAAAATATCTCAAAATCCTTATTAATATCAGGCAACATAAGCACTGGGGCTGTGGTCAAACTCTCCTTAAGTTTCTGAAAACTTTTCTCGCACTCTGGCGTCCAAGTGAATTTCTTTTCCTTCTTGAGCAAGCTGCGTGAGGGTCCGCCACACCGAAAATCCCTCAATAAAGCGACGGTAGTATCCTGCCATACCTAAAACTCGACTGGTAATCAAGTGGGTGACTGCCAATCCAAAACGTCAATTACCTTCCCTGGGTCAACTGCGACTCCTTCTGCTGTCAACACATGCCCTACAAAGGCGACTTTCTTCATCCAAAACTCACATTTGCTGAACTTTGCATACAACCGATTATCCTCAATTTCGCAATGCTAATCTCAAGTGCTCTGATGTTCCTCCCCATTCTTGGAATATATCAAAATGTCGTCAATGAACACAACGACGAACTTGTCCAAATATTCCATAAACACCTTATTCATCAAATACATGAAATATGCTGGAGCATTGGTCAAACCAAATGACATCACTGTGAACTCGTATAAACCATAACGAGTCGAGAAAGCTGTCTTGGGTATGTCCTCCTTTCAATCCTCATCCGGTGATATCCCGACGGATCAATCTTGGAGAACACTCCTGCTCCCTTGCTGATCAAATAAGTCATCGATCCCGGGCGAGGGTACTTATTCTTGACGGTGACCTCATTAAGTGCTCGTAGTCCACACACATGCGCCGACTACCATCCTTCTTCTTGACGAACAACACGGCGCTCCCCACGGGGATGAACTTCGATCGATGTAACCTTTATCCAAAAGCTCCCGAATTTGCTTCTTCAACTCTGCTAAGTCGTTGGTGGCATCCGATAGGGTCTCTTGGAAATCGGAGCGGTACCGCACAAGCTCAATCGTAAACTCAACCTCCTCTCTCGGTGGCATACCGGAAGGTCGTCTGAAACACATCGGGTACTCACGACAACCGTACATCCTCCAATCGGATCACCTTGCTCGCAAACCATGACCGCTCTGGTGACACTTGCTAGCCGGGAATCGCACCTTAACTCCATCTGAATTGGTTAAGGTCACCGCTCGCTCCCATAGTCTAACACCGCTCGCCGCTTCAAGCCAATCCATTCCCAAAATTACATCTAGGGATCGCATATCCAACAAAATCAGTCGGCCCTGAACTCAACTCCTCTGAATGGTTATCCTAACTCTGGACAACCTAGGTTGGATCTCAACTCGGATCCGGGATTGGATTAAAAGAATGATCCAAGAGCAACAATTTTCAATTGTTGCTTTAAAGCAAAACTCCGAGAAACAAACGAATGCGAAGCTCCGAGTCAAATAAAACAGATGGCGAGAATCCCGAATGTACTAGGAACGCCAATCACAACGTCTGTGCTGCTCGGGCATCCTCTCGCGGTGACGTGGTTCACCGACCTCTCACCACCGGCGTCCCCGCCGCTGCCCCGATGCCGGGGTGCTCCTCGCCCCGCTCTCGGGTAGGAGTACGACCGGTGTGGCTCCCAAGTCGGGCGAATCGGCGTCGGGCTCGCTCTCGAGGGCACTTGCTAGCATAGTGTCCCACCTCATGACACTTGAAGCAAGTGACGATGCCGCCGAGTTATCGCTCTTCTGCTGCTGCCGACCATCGGAACCACCGGACGCCGTCCCGACCGAACCGCGCGTGTCCGAGCCGGGTCCCAAAGTTGAGGATCGCTGCTGCTGCTTTGTGGCACTCGTGCAGCCGGTAGGAACCAAAACGAGGCCTCGGAACTGGTGTGACCGTGACCTCGCCGATCATCCTCCTCTTGCGAGACTCCTCGAGCTCGCGCGACTCTCCTCAATGAGAATGGCCTTATCCACCAATCGCTGAAATCGCATAGTCGTTGCCTACGACTTGCGCCTTCAAAGCTGGGTTCAAGCCTTTCTTGAACCTCTTCTAGCGAGCTGCATCTGACGCTACATCCTGCGGCTCGTGCGAGCCAACCGAGTGAATTTATTGAGATATTCACTCACCGATGTGTTCCTCTCTTTGGAACTCCGGAACTCATCCTTCTTCATCTCGACCACTCCATCCATGACATGGGCGATGGAAAGCCTTGGCGAACTCCTTCCAAGTGATGTTGTTCGGTTCTCATGGGCGGCACAGTAGTTCTCCCACCACTCTGCTGCTGGTCCCTCAAGCTGATGTGCTGCATATAATACCTTCTCTCTGTCAGTGCACTGAGCCAAGTTTAGTTTCTTCTCAACTGAACGGACCCAATCGTCGCCTCCAAAGGCTCGACGAACTGGAGAAAACAGCGGTCTCGCCCTCATGAACTCTGCATAGCCGGATCGCGACGAGGTGCCGTGGTGGTATGCCTCTGGTCTTTGTCATTTGATCATAGTCTGCATACCCTGCATCATGGTCTGCATCATCTGAGTCTGGGTCACCAAAAACTGACTGAGGGTAGGGTCCAAGGTAGGTGGCACTGGCTGCGTAGCACTGCTCTCTGGGTCCTGGTTCGCCTGGTTGCGGCTGGAGGAGTTCCTGGTATCAACCATCTTGCTCTGAAAAGAAAACAACTGCTGACTGACCAAAGGTAAATGACGAGAGGGAAAAGCAAAGATAAGATGTAAATGCGTCTAAGGGGGTTTTGCTTAATGGAAACCTAAACTAAACAAACACTTAGCCAAAAAGGCTAACAAAGAAACTGAACAAAAAATAAACTCCATTAAAAGTTTGACATGATCGCAATATAATGCTTTTAAGGCAATATTTGCCGCTCACATCACACACAACCGCAAATAAAATCCAACGTGTCTACTCGCACTATCTACTCCGGCTCCACTCGTGTCCCGACAAATAGGGTACATCGCTATCGCCCTCGAATCGCCAGAGACAACCCACGAGTTGCGGATCGCGCGCGATCGCTCTCGATCGGGCTGGGGTGAACCGGCCGAGGTAGGCTCGACGATCTCGGTGATACGACGTCTCGCCCGGCTCGGCGGTGTAGGCGATGGTAGAGGTATCGCGATCGCGTCGGGCTCCTCCTGCATCGCTCCGTAGTCTCGGGGTGACTCCGTCCTGCTCCTTGAACTTCCGGACGAGTCTGGCCATGTTGATCTTGTATAGCTTGCAAAGGCGACAAATGGCTTTGTGCGCAACTCCTTGTGCTGACATCTCACCACTGGCACCGGCATTCTTGAAACTGTGGTGTAGCACCTGCTTGCCGACTCGGGTAGTGAAGTATAGCCTGGAGATGCTCCCGATGCGTTGACCCTTATGCTTCTCGTTCTTGGTGAGGTAGACGGGCAATCTCTTCAATCCGAGGCTCCGCAACAAAACACGTAGAAGTGATCTCCATCCTCCTGTCGGGCTGTAAGAAGCTTGGGATATCTATTGCATTTATAAAGGAAAGATCAGTTTATAACTTTAGGAAAACAAATTTTGCAAGAGTTGGGGCGAGAGACAAGAATCCTTAAGAATGAGGTAAGAAGATAAGGATATTACTAAATATCAAGTTTAGTTGGTTTGATTGAGAAAATAAATTTTTGGGTTACGTCCAATCTAACTAGGGCTTCGTCCTACAGTCGATACGTGCTCTGATACCATCTCTGTCGAGACCCGAATACGCAAATTCGATCTCTCTGTGTAAACTGCACTAGTCCAGGATCACGCTAGTGCACACAGTCAAACATAGATGTCATCACAGTCATACACACGATAATAATAAAGGAAAACGCGAATATCGATAAAGTATCAAAGATACGACCTTATAGCCAAGCTTACAATATCTCTAGCCTAAGGGCTTAACAAAATAGCAATGAAAACCAAAATAAAGCGTAGCGACCAATCGACAAGCCACAAAGCTATCGAGTGGAGAACGGCCTAATCCGTGAAGTCGCCGTAGTATACTCCTTCCGAACCTCCTGCGATAGTACTCCTCTCCTCAACCGAGCAACATAGGCGTAAAGTCGTGAGTACATTGGTACTCGAAGAAGTCGCTTGTAACAATGAATGCAATATAATATGCAAGGCTTACCAATGGAAGGCTGAAAGGTTAATTTGCATAAAGGCATTTATCGATGAAATATATTGAATAACTTGAAAGCGAAAGTTAACTAAAAACAGAATAAGGAATAATCAAAGGAATAATTATGAACCACTTGTGAACACCAATTCACAAGCTAAACCAACAATGAACTACTGTCCACTCCCAACATAACCACAAGTTATAAGTGAAACACTAACCCTCGTGTGAAATCACCGAGCATTGTCCATGACCGAGGACGCGCTATTCGAATAGTTTTACACTCTGCAGAGGTTGCACAATCTGTACCCACACGATGTGATTAGCCTCGATCTCGTGAAATCACAACAAGGCCTTTACAATGCTCTACCTCAACACAATCCTGCCCGTTAGGGTTTCGCATCACACCCCCCCTTGCGCCACATGGAAATCAGCAACCATGTCCATCACAGTGGCGGAATTGAGTTGAAATATTACAAATTAGTCAGCCAGGTCCATCCCATAATAGACATGTGGTTTGCACGATTAAGCTCAGATCAATGGCGCACAAAGTTAAGTCCTTAACATAACCCGGGCGAGGCTACCACATCCCCGAAGTGCAACTGCACCTCCCCCTGTACTGCACGATCACTCGCCCGAGTGAAAACCAATTTGTATAACCAAGCCAACGTCACACCAATGATGTGGCATAAATTTTAATATACGTGGCGCCAACCACACTTCCATATGTCATTATTTCAAATTAATAATTAACATGTGCTGATGAGATCAATCGTAAAATAAGCACGGCTAAGCATTTAATCGTACCAACCCATGTGACAAATAATCTAGCATCACTAATAAATTACCCAACCTATGGTGACAATAGCATCATGGTATTCCAAAGTATTAAGGAGGTATAATCTCAATTGGGACGATAACTACCAGTGCAAAGGTTTGAATAAAGATAGCAATGCGATGTAATTTAAAGCAAAATAACTAAATAATAGATTGCAAAACTGGGTTCAACATGATTAAAGGACACGACTTGCCTTCGTTATGCTCAGCGGGGTACTCCTGGTCTTCGGGCGCGAAACCTGCTCCTCCGGAATCCGAATCTAACGAGAGAGAAAACGATCGAAAACAAAGAAATATATAAAATGATAAGCAAATGAACTCCAAAATTCATAAAACTAGAACCAACAGATAGAGCTCGATTTTAGATGAATTTAGAAAAAAGAACGGGGTCAATCGGAGCTAGTACGGAGGAGAACGGGCTCTCGGAAAATTAATCCTAAAATTAAATCGAAAAATTCGAAAAAGTTACTGTGCTGTGGACCCGGTCCACGAAATTCCGAGTCCACCGTGGACTCGGTCCACGAAACATGCACGGGGCGCGGGTCGACGCGGGGGACGTGGCGACGCGGCGGCATATGCCGCCACGCAGACGCGGCCGACGTGGCGGTGACGTGGCGCCACGTGGCACCTGGGGGTGGTCTCGGCTGACGTGGGATGCCACGTCAGCTAGGGCTGACGTGGCTCACCGACGCGCACGGCGCGCGCGCGGCGACGGCGGATCGGCGACACGCCGCGGCTTCGCCCGCGCGGCGTCGGCGCGCGCGCACGCTGCGCGCGGAGGCGCGTCAGCCGATCCGACGGCGGAGGGGCGACGGTGGCGTCGCTGATGCCGCAGCCCGATGTGGGACGGACGGCGCTGATGCGCGCGCGCGAGGCGGAGAACGGCGATGAGCAACGCGTGGCTCGGCGCGCAGCGCTGGCGCGCGCAGCGCGCGCGCGCGCGCGCGGAGCGCGCGATGCTATGGTTTGCGCTCGCGGTCGCGGATGCGGGCGGTAGGAGCGGCGACGCAAAGGGTGACGAGGGCGACGGGGCTCACCGGCGGCGAAGACGACGACGGGGAGGACACTCCGGCGGCGAGACGGCTCCGGCTACGGCGCTGACGGCGGCGAGGTGGAGCGGACGGCGGCGGAGCGGCTCGGGCAGCGCGGTGCGAGATCAGCGAGGAGCGGCGGCGGTGAGTTCGGGTGCACGCGAACCGAGGACGGTGCGTTTTAAAAGGCACGCGAACCGAGGCTATCAGATCCGGGGACGGAGCGGGCGCGGGGCGTACTCGGTTTGGCATGGACGGCCCGGATGCATCGCGGCGGATCCAACGGCGGAGGGCGCAGCTTGGGTAGGGTTAGGGTTTGCGGCCGGGCGACGGGAGCGGACGGCGGGGATCGACGCGAGCGCGCGATCGGGCGGTCGAGGGAGCGGCGGGGCGCGGCGGTGCGAGAGCGCTGGTGCCGCCGCGTGTTAGCGCGGATGCGCGACGCGTGGCGGGCGGCGGGATCGGGCGGGCGAGGGCGCGGCGGGAAGGAGGAGGTACGGCGGCGGCGGGATCGCGGTCAGATGGCCGACGCGTGGAGGAGAGAGAAAGATCGGGCGGTGGAGGGATTTTGGGATTTCTTTTCTTTTCCAGAAATTCAAATAAACTTCTAAAAGCTCTAGAAAATAGCAAATTAATCCCAAAAATTCACCAAAAATACCAGAAAATTCCTTGAGACCTGAAGAATCCAAATAAAATATTTCCAGCTTATGTTAATGTTTATTTTATTCATATTAATTCATTTAAAACTTTAAAAATTCATTTGAGGCTTCAATTAAATTCAGAAAATTCCAGAAAATTCATTTTTAAATTACAGGCTTTAAAAATCTCAGAAAAACAGGATGTTACAAGGATGCAGAACGAGGTCGCAATCCGATCGGAGGCCTCCCCGCCATTTGCCGGGATCGCAAACAAGCGCGCTCGAACTGGTTAAGAGCGAGGTCATCAACCACATCTTCGGATGTCTCTTTAAAAAAACCCCGCAGATGAGGAAGTGTCCCAACGCCTGGTAAGATATGTTAAACTACATAATTGTTAACACCTCTTGAACTTCATGGGTTGAAAAATAACATGATTAATTGCCTCATGCAGTAATCATTAACTACCGAATCTTCTCGTGGCTCCTTTCAAGAATACAGGGAGAGAAATTTACTATCACAAGCCTTGGAAAATAAGGAGCACCTAGGTCGCACACAAGGCTTGGGGGTTTACGTATCTTGGAGGCACGGATTTCCAGATTACTCCGAGATATATAGGAGTAGGAAGATATCCAAGACATACCGCAACGAACAAATAAAACAGGAGCTTCGTGCTCAACTTCAGGAACAACTATCTACCTCACTTCAAGAGCAGACTGCCTCGCTTCGAGGAGAGATAGATTCATTGAGGGAAGAACTGAGACAAGTCCGCAACCAATCGCAACCCACCCCTACTACTACGGTACCCAGTCCCCCTTAACGTCGCAGCAGCTGCGCGTCCACACCAATTACTAAACATAGCGACGCCCACTTACCTATCGATGACATTCAAGTAATGTACCTCTTTAGAATGCTATATAGATCTCTCTAGTGGACGCCTTAACTCATCTTATGTCGTTATGTAGGAGCCCATGCCTTGCATCCTCAGAGTTAGGCTTGTTGGCTCTACTCCCATTGACGCTGGGCGGGGGATGGCGTATCCATTGCTGTCAGGGACACTGGCGCACAGTGTACAAGTAGAAATCGGTTTCATAAAGGTCTAGGTGGACATGATTAATGATGTTTTTAAGACCGTCCCTCTTGAGAAGCCCTCAAACGAAGAGATTAAGACATTAGGGGATGTCGTCCACACATTCATTCAGTGGCCCAAGAGAAACATCGCCCTTGACTTGTCTGTGCCACGATCTCCACATCCAGTGTCCCAAGAGAGACATCACCCTAGACCTATCACATCGGTTCTAGTGGCTCCACCTCCAGCTCTGGTTCCGAAGCCTATTGTATCGGCTCCCGCCGAGACGCCACCGAAAATGTATCGTAAACGAGGCTCTAAGACTCAAGCAAAGAAAATTAAGGCACGTCCCGGGCCATGGAAGTTCATTCTAAGAGTGTCATTGGTCCCCGAGTCACAATTACCCCGGCTTAGTTTGGTTTGCAATACATTACATGCCTGGTACATGCAGAAGTCCAACATGAAGCCAAATCGGCAAAGTGCATTCACTCTAAGATATACGGAGGAGCATTTCCACCACGACTCGGGCTACATCGTTGTGACATTCGAAGACTTATTCTTACTATTTAATCTTAACGAACTCGACACCTTACTTCTACGATGTTGGACACTGTAAGTGTACTGTACAATGAAGTTCTGCATTCACATTATATCGATAAATGTCATTACTCTTTTCTTATATTTAGATACATGATCCAACAAGTCCGGCAATCGCGACAACCGGTGGGTTTCCTCGACCCTCACTTGGTCTCCGAGCAAGCTATCAATGAAAATGTATCTTTCGTGCAAAATTACATTACGAGGGGATTGATTGCTCACAACGACAAGGAGTACGCCATGGTACCCTTCAACCAAGGGTAAGTACTTCACTAGTTACCACACATGTTTCATTTGTACTTTAAATGCAACATGTACTTAGGATTAATCACTATGGCGACACACATGACTAGGTAACACTGTATTTTGATTGTGATTGTACCAAAGTGGAGCAAGATAATATACCTTGATTCTCTACTTATGAGCAACCACGATTTCAATCGTGTGCAAGAAGTAATTAATAGGTAAACTCATTTCCTCTATACATAACTCTATTGTAATATTTCCTTCATTTGCAACTGCCGAGGCTAACTTTTTTAAATCACGTAGGTCATTTACCACTTATGTTACCCTAGGAAGAAGACACAACAAATCCAGTGACACGCTATGACACAACACACGATTTCCGATACCTGCTACAATACAACAATCCTATATCGCACTTTGTTATAATGCCTCTAGAATTGACAATACCTATGTACGTAATTCTATTTTTGCAGTGCCACCAGCAATCACAGGGCAACGTATGTGGATTCTACATTTGCCGCCATATGAAGGAAATCATGGATACTAAGATCAACGATCCAAAGGTTTGTCAGGTCCTTCCAATAATTATTATTTTCTGATTATATATGTATATATACACATACATGCTAATTAATGACTTAACATTGCTCCCAGCGACAGCGGGTGGACTTCACCAAAGTACATATGATCTTGACCAACTCGTTGAAATTCGTGAAAAACTCTCCGAATTCTTACTAGCACAGGTCATAAACAAGGATGGAGAGTTCTACCCCGGTAATAGTGATAATTAGATATTGAAACATTGGATTCAATTATACAAATCACTCAATTGTGCTTAATCAAACAATTCATTTGTCAGATCTGTGTAACGATTTTCATTCTATATATGTATGTGATCTGTTGGCCGTTTGTTACATTCGTAATTCACTTTGAGTTGTAATTAATTTATCTGTCATTATCTGTAATCTGCTTCCTTGCTTTCAGAGGGCGTAACTAACATATCCTGAGGCTAGCGAAAAAACGGCAAATAAAATTCATGTTGCAATTGCTATCACAGACGGCCTTTGTTATTAACTGTCTATGATATACACAATATCACAGACGGTTGTTATTCTGAACCGTCTGTTATATGATTCATATCACAGACGGTTAGTAACAAAAACCGTCTATGATATTGTGTATATCACAGACAATCTTTGTTATTAACCGTCTGTGATAGTCGAGTATCACAGATATTTTTTTTAATAAAAAATCGTTTGTGAAAGTCGACTATCACAGACAGTTTTTTCTCAAAAACCGTCTGTAATGTAAATTATCACAGACGGCTTGAGAGTCATCTGTGATAACCACCTATTATCACTGACACATAAATATAGACGGTTCGAAAATCGTCTGTGATAGAACTGTCTGTAGCAGTGGATGAAGCTACATTCTGAGGCTTCCTTTCAACACAAATTTGAATAAGCCTGGAATATGGACTGCTCTGCCGACAAGCTTGTTGACCCGAGTTATTGCTTGGATCGCCCGTTTCTTCAGTTTAGCTGCCAGCACATGCGTGCACATCATGGACTGCAGCGGGAAAAAAATGGGGAAGCCAGGAGGAAACCCGCGGAAACAGAAGAGCTGCCGAAAAAAAACAAATTGGGAGGAAGAAGTCGTGACCTAGGTTTTATCTCATGGCTAACCGTCCAATTATCTCCTCTCTATTGAATTATTTAATTAGAGATTAAAAATAAAATTAGAGAGAGAATTAACAATTTTTAGTCGAGGGAATGAGTATAGATTTGTTTGGATTGCTGTATTGTTATACTATTTTTATGAATAGTATATGGGCATAATATGTGAAGTTCATCAACTGTAAATTTGAAGAGGGCTTCAATAGCTTTCTATAGAATTTTTATTCTTATCGATTGGATGAGTAGACTGTGATATATGAATTCTATAATCCTGTTGTCTGCTAAATTTATCGTGTTTTGAGCAGTATATATGTGAATTAAATTTTAGGAATAATAAAAAAGTGGTAGATAATTTCCTGTAGGTTCTTAAAATGCTATAGTTTAATATATTTGCACATGTCGATTAAAATATATGAAATTCTTAAGCATACTATCAAGAAGATCACAGATATATCGTCTAGGTTAAAAACTGGAGTTTAAATGGTTTCATCTAAATATTTGACTAGCTAAGAAAACATAGGAAATTTCGTATAGGTTCCAGAGACTGATATGGTTTACTATATTTCGTTACATGAGTTGAAAGATATGGTATTTTTAGTATCAGGATAGCAAGGGAGATTGTCTAGTAAAGGGGGAAGTTGTAGATTTAGAAAATATGTAGGAGCGTTGTCGATTAATTATTGCCTTATATTGCTACAGTGTGTATTGAGATTTAGTATTTATTGAAGGAGGAGTAGTGTCGAGTGTGTTGTTACCTTCAAATCCTTTCGGTCGTTGTAAGTAGAAAGACAAGTGTATGGTAGAATAGTAACTCGAGTGTTGAAATAGTTGTTTGATTGATTGAATACTTGCCATGATGACTTACATGCTTACTCCTATTTTTATATTGTTCATATGCTTATGATAAATTGATGATGACGTTGATGACTATAAAAGAATGTTGAGTATATCAATTACTGATGATGAAAGATAATATTCGTTGCATTATATGTTGAGCATTCATGATGAAACTATGTGATCCATAGGAGTGTGATAAGGTCCCCATATGTAAGATATGGGCAATGAGATCCCTGTACAAAAAAGATGAGCAATTGGTCCCCACACTAAAAAGTGTGGACAAGAGTGAACACGGACAGGTGTTACACTCTGCTATATTGGTATGAGCAGAAGATGAGACATGAGCATTGCATTACATTCATAAGATGATTTGAGATAATGATACATGGAAATGAAAAGTAACGAGAATGAATGTGAGAAATTGAGTTAATGACCAATGGATATGAATTGTTAGTAAGATGACATCTCGTTTATTATTCAACTTTGTACTTGCTGTGTCGTAGACTCATCCTTAATTTGTTGTTGTTTTTATGTACTCGTTAATGATGACATGCATGAGCGGGAAGTAGCACAATAATATTGTTGCACTTTAATAGTTCTTTCTTTCACTTAGTGATCACTCATTCATTATTAGAAATAGATATCATTATCCATGAATTATTTAGATGAATAATGAAGTCTCTTTAGCACTTAATGGTTTTGATATTGTCAATACTTGTTAATTCTCTTTTGGTAAATTTATCATTGACTCATATTATTGTTAGATGGCTCATACTTATTCATGATTGTTGAGAATTTATTTGAAACCTAGCTTTTAGAAAGGTGTATTTAATGGTTTAAATTGGTAGGTTTTGTAGTTGTGGATGACATTATGGGCTTTGGTTAAGCCGGGGTATTACAGTTGAAATTATAGCAAGCGTTAGGTCCGGAGTGAATAAGCTGATAAATTTATTTGTTTATCAACAAAAATTTTGATATAGGATTGGTAACCTAATGAAAATAATATTTATAATAATAAATAACTTGGGGAAACCTATGACACACTGGTGCACAATAGGATGGGATTTTGCCATTCATTGCATCTACACTTCCGTTAGCCTGTACAGATATTGGAGGTGAGTTTTGTTGGTCATTTTTGTTCTACAGGTGAGATATTGGTTCTTCATAAGTTTTTAGTGGTTGGTTGATTTCAATGTTGGCAATGAGTTTTCATTAGCTATTTTTGTTCCATATAGAAATTGCAGCATTTTTTATTGTTGAGCTATTTTTGTTGCTTTTAAAAGTTGTTAATGTGTCGAGTCACCTTTTTCTGGTAGTTTTACTATTTTATTGAGGATTACAACTTATTTTTTGGTTCAATGTTTTCTTTTTGGATCAAGGAGAATATTATTTTGCAAGCCATATTTTATGTGAAACTTTTAGGCTCATGTGTTTTTGGAGTGACTTGTGTGTTGAAGTTTACTGCCTGTTTTTGAAGGAAAGTACTAAAGCTCTTGTTGGCATGATTTCTTTGGTTAAAAAAGTATTGGTAAGGCATGGAATATCAAGTTAGGAAAGGATGTAGAGGATGTAGTGCATAAATAATTTTAAGTAACATCTTTGTAGGTAAAACTAATTAAATGTGACAATGCCCTGCAATAGTTTTATGATGAATTATAAATAGAAGTACATCCATTATATTTTGAGTTGTTATGATTATAGGGAAGCATGGAGTATGGTTGAATCAGTTGTGTAACTAGCATGTTAAGAATTCTCAAACTTTATTGGATGAATTGGGTTATTTGGTCCTCATAAATTATTCTAAATATTTGACAAGGACATGTTCTTGTGCCATTTGGATCAATATAGGATCATGCATGCACTTAAAATTAAGTTTGAAAACCAACTGTGCTCTGTCAAAAAAATCGAAAGTACCAGAGTGCATATTGCAGAACTACCGAAGTCCGGTAGTACCGACGGATAAACTGTGGAACTACCAGAACTCGATAGTACCGAAATGCTGAGCGGTACATTTTTTTCAGAGAGCACCCACTTTGAGACTTAGGCTTGCCGAAATCGGTAGTACCGAAAAATACACGACGGAACTACCGCACCCAAAATTGGAACTACCGAACTTCGAAAGCATCGGAAAAATCTAGCAGTACGTTTTTTCCAGAGAGGGTCGATTTTTTACGCCGAGGATATTGTTAGTACTGCATCGATAAAACGGAACTACCGATGATCGGAACTACCACATTTACAATGGCGGTAGTACCGCGCTAACTTTCAATGGCTAGTCCTGGCATTCTGACATAGCTGTTACTGTATGCTACAGTACATTGCGGTAGTACCGCAAATTACACGTTGGTACTACCGATTTTCCTGATTTTTCAGGATTGTTTTTTGTAACAGCTAGTTATGGTTGGTGAGGGTATAAATACCCCTCACCAACTCAAGGACATGTTGTTCAATTTGCATTGAATATTTTTGAGCCTTAAGCATTCATTTCACATCTTCTTTCTTAGTGTGCATTCATTTGAGGTGTTTTGAGCAAAACTAAGTGCATATACATTTTAGATTGATCCTTGGCACTTGGTTGCCATCAAGCGAAGCTACGATTGATTACTCTTGGTGCTTTTCGGTACCTAGACGGCTTAGCGAAGGTTTGTGTGGTGATCTCTTCAAGAAACTTGTGAAGAAACCCAACGCCGATTTATGAGTTATTCGGTGTCTACCATCTCCAGAGTGGGAAAGGGCAACCGCTAGTGGATTCGAGGTGGAAGACTTAATTCGTGGAGCCGGTCCATTTTGTGTGGGCTTACCTCAACGTGGACTAGGGGAAACCGATAAGTTTTCGATCACTACGGTAAAACATAATGTGTCACTGTGATATTATTTGTGATTCAATTTGTCTCTATACATTCAATTTTTGTGCAATTAATTGTTTTAGAGCCTTGTGTAGTTATTGCTTTTAAGGTGCCATAGGATTGCTAGAATTGTATAGGTTTAAATTGTAAATTAAATTTGTTAGATTATAATTATCTTACAAAAAAATTATTACCTCTTATTCATCCCTATCTAGTCGGTCATCCTTGATCTTACAACAGAAAGCCTGGAACACCGGAATTCGTCCGATCTCCCTCGATGGTCAATGTTGTCCAGTGGCCTCAATCCATCTCACAAACTTTCGTGGTAGGATTATCTCGGTCTTTTCCAGTTCCCTTAACTTGGAGTTATCCATCTCCAACACCACCCAGTTGGAACTTTGTCTCGCCATTCTTCCTAGCTAGGTGGTTTGAATTCGGGGGAAGGTTGAAGGAGGAAGACAACTTGCTTGGCAGAAAGCGCAAACGGGAACGATGGAAGAAGGTAAAACCGACAGGTCATCCAAAAGTTTCCTTTTTATCGAAAGCTCTGGCTATCTGCCTTGAAAGTTAAGCGACTTTCTCGAGAAATGAAAGGGCAGACAGATTTATGAGGGGTATTTAAGAATCTGTCTGAAGTCCGTTTTCTTAACTCAAGTGAAATTACCTTTCTACCCAAGCGCACTCTTAGTCAAGGATCGGAAAGGCAATATGTCTATCATCTATGACTCCGCTTGCACAATCACTTTTTTAATCTAATTGCATCGAGGGGCCTAGTGATATCTCTCCTATTATATTGGATGGGCTAATTTCATCTTGAACGCTCACATTTATCTGCAAGATTCATAGTTAACCTGAAAGATACCTTTATGACCACGCAATTATAAAGCAGTGTTTATCAACCACTAAGTAAACTGTTACACATATAGGAAACCATAACGATCTGAGGTCTAAGAATCACACATACACTATATGAGACCAACTGATGACACTTAGGAATATAACAATTCCCATAGTGTCTTATGGTGGATCAATCTAACACTATATTATCTAACATGTATCCATATTATTTATTTGATATTCCCATATCCATTATGCCTAAAACATGAATATTAATCAATACATGTCTTGATGTATAAATCATAATTATTCTATATAATGATATAAGAATTAGAGATAATTTAAAATAAAATCAAAACGTAAAGAGTTCCACAAACAAATGCCATACTTGTTTATTAACACAAAAGATATTTATTCAAGAAATAAAATAACATATTATTCTAAAGATCATAAATATAGATGTGATACAATCTTCTACATGATTTTTTCTAGGGCATATCACTAACAATAGAGATATAGAAATATTATTGTCATGCTTCAATAAGTAGGGGTCTCACCGAAATTGACCTTGCACGTATACAGAAATGAGGAAACACAAAGCATTATATATACACACTCCCATGTGTCTATTTTTCAACATTTGTGGATTCTCTTTGATGTTTTTGGTTTTATGTATTGTGAAATGGCACAATTTATTGATATATTTTTTACATACAATCTCGATAGTTAAATTTTACATTCCTTCATGTCTATACTTGGATGAACATATTTCATAAAATAAAATATATACAAAACTCACTAAAGCTCGTATTTAACTAACAGAACAACAGAAACATATTGGATAGTGCAATGCAACATATCACACGTATACTATGTGTCACACTATATCTACTCCTCGACGCTTCTTGCTCGATGAGGCTGCATTCTGAGGCTTCCTTTCAACACAAATTTGAATAAGCCTGGAATATGGAGGTAACCGTGATTCCCATACCACAATCTCGAACTTCTTCTTTGGTGGAGAAGCCGTGCCTAATATTAGGTCCCCAAATATCACCCTTGGCAGTTCACTTCTGGATACATCACCTCCGTCAGGATGAGGCAAGAGGAGAAGTGGAACTGGAGACGAAAGCAATTTTGTGATGTCTATTGGGGGCTCTCTCTCAGCAGCACTGCATCTTGGAAGACAGCCGAACAGCGACAAGTTGCTCTCCATGCTCTCTTTGTACCTTTTTAAGATATGGAGCCAGAAATGGATACTGAGATTCTTTCTCAGCACATCTGCGAGAATGTTTGCAGTGACGAATGATCCTCCCAACAGTGTTGCTAACTCGTTCCCTATCGATGCCAACCGTGGGTAGTCCACCGGGTTTGTACTTCCAAATGATAGAACTTTGAACAGGTAACTGTACTCCTCTTGTGGCAACAAGTTCAGATGAATTGGTTTTGTTGTGCCAAACCTTGCATGCTTTTCAAGCCTACTTACGATTATCACTTTGCTTCCATCGTTCATACATGACAGGGAAGAATAGAACTTCATCCACTCATTTTCTTCCACATCTGAAACAAATTCCACAACAACCAAAGTCCGCTCACGCAGTGATCTTGCGTGGTCCATCTTCCAAATATTATCGCCACCGATATGCAAAATTGACGAGAAGTGGCTCCGAATCTTGTCACCGCTGCACACATGCCAAACCAGAGTTTTTTTTACCCACTTTCTATCCACCGATGATCGGAAGCACAGCCGGAGCACCCAGAGTACCGTTGTTTTGCAGTAACGTGTTGATAACTTGCTGCTTTTCGACATGGCGGCTAAACATGAAATTGTCGACGAAAAGATATCTGTCGTAGGGGTTGCGATACATGCGTTCACACCCCCCCAAAAGTATGACAAATTCTTTCATAGCATCGATCAAAGTTTCTAAACATTTCAGTGCACCTTGAAGCTCATCGTTAACAGGCGTGCCCCTTTTAGTACGGAAACGTTTGGCAGAAGCACGGGAGCTACTTACAGAACTCTCCGTGAAGGGCCGGTATTTGATGTTGTGTAGCACGTAGTACCCTCGGTACATGCCATCCGCAAGCATCTTGAGCTGCATCAGCATACCGGAGTTGGTGATACATCGCCCGTCTGCCTCCTCGACGACTGTGCGGACTCTCAGCAGAAGATTTTGCAGCCTTTCCATGTCCTCCTCCAAACATGCCCGATTTCTCCATTTGTCGACCAGAAAGGAGATGGCACGGCTAATTAGGTCACTCGTAACAGCAGATGTAACCGCCTCCATCCCAAGTTCTACTCTCTTGTTGCGGGTATACCCCTGTGAGATAGAGCTGAAAACTTTCGTGAGGGGGTTAATTATTTGTATTTTAGCTGTGAGATTTAATGAGGAAGAGACAAGAGCCGTCGAAACAAACGAAACGACTGTACACCACATACTTACCTATCATGCATTAAGCCAAGTCGTAGAAATACCCGATTAGTTAGTTTAGTTTAATATCATAGACAAATGGCCACGAACATACGAGGAAGAGCAAAGTGGAGCCATCAGGCTAATTGCCCTTCACCATGGATGATTGCTAGGTGTCCTCTAACATACGCATTAGGAAACTCTTATAGCTATTTGATTGGCCACGGCTGGACCGATTCACATCCAAACAGCTGGCTGTCCTGCAATATCTTTCATACGGCCGTTTCGAATGTGCGTTTCAATGGGTACAACCATCGACGAGAAATTTCCCAGCAATATATATATATATATATATATATATATATATATATATATATATATATATATATATATATATATATATATATATATATATATATAATCACTAAGGGTGTTGAAGTCTTTAATTCTTGTAACCATGTGTTTTTTCTAAGGCTAATAGCTTTTGGCTACAGCTATCTAATCTAACAAATACTGATTACTGAAAGAAACAGAAATCAAAAGTCGGTTAAAAAGCTTAAAGAGAGTGGGGCGCACATACATCTATATTTCGTTTTACTATAAAATATACAAAGGAATATAAACAATCTAGATAGAATTTACTCCTCCTATATAACAAGACATATATCTCTTGGGCCACTCGATGTGGTAAACTGGGAGAGTGCATGGTCATATCAAATGTGCTGAAAAGTCAACTAAAACTGAATAATCCACTGTAAAATCGAGCTATCATAGGATGACATATACATCGCCTTAAGTTTGATATAATATTTTAAGCACTACTACAGAAAAAGTCATCACAGGCGGTTCAAAACCGTCAATATAGACGGTTTCTGAATCGTCTAAATTTATGTATCAGTGATAAATTGATAATGGGTGGTTATTATAGATGGCTCTCAGACCATCTGTGATATGCTGATATCACAGATGATTTTTAAATACAACCTGTCTATGATATCATAGACAGATTGTATTTAAAAAATCGTTTGTGATATTAGCATGGTTATTTGTAACGCTCCGACATGGTCCGCTACATAGCTCAGATAGGGATGGTGGGTGGACAGTTAATCCATGTTTCCTTAAAATGGCTTGAACAGAGACGAAATAAAGGTAGTAGACAAGGGCCAAACTGATTTGATGGATGTGGGGTTGTTTCAATTGTCCAAGCTGCACCCAATCTATGACCAAGGTGTTACGTTACAGATTCCATGTCAACAAAAAACAGCCATGTCAGCAGAAAGGGGGGTTTTAGGGGCATTCCAAACTGTTAAGAAATTGATGGAGAATAGATAAACGGTAATGCAATCCACGTAATCAATCAATCACCATAAATATAATAGATCAATCATAGAGAAGACATCAATTGAGAGAGAACACTAAGAGAAGTAATCTTTATTAATTCTAATATTTGATTAAATGGTACAATAGCCTCTCTATTTATAGTCTAAGTTCATCAGAGATAATTATGGTATTTGTCCACACCAAAACTTTTCTAGGCTTTGTAACACAAACAACCATACACTTTATGAGGGGTGCATGTAGTACAAATGCACTTGTAGAGGGTAAATTAAACTCTGACCAACTTTCGTGAGGGGGTTATTTGTATTTTAGCTGTGAGATTTAGTAAGGAACAGGCAAGAGCCAGGGTAACAAAGGAAACGACTGTACACCACATAGATTTTAAGAAATGTTGATCTGGCAAACAGTTCAATGTTTTAGTCTCCTTACTAGCTAATTTATCAAAATAATCCATGGTAGATAGTTCATACGATTTGAGATTTTCAATCTATTGAGATAAGCGATGGAATCATTATAACCTTTCAAATATTCTTTATTTAGATGGATACACTGCCTAACTCTTCCTGAGAAACCAAACTCCCTAACTTGTTCTAATAAACCTTTATTAGTCATTTTATCGAATTGGTTACTAAGAACAAGACCTACATTTTTCATATCCATAGTATAAATTTATCTCTAGTGCATTCCGTGGTGGATTTTCCCCCGAGTCGATCTTCCTGTTCCGGTTTCCTTTCAACCGATTCCAAGCGTTTCCTAAACCAGAAACGAGAGGTGTGCATCTTTATAACCAAAATCATACGCTTGTCAATTCCTTGTGTGAAATTGGCCTCCCTCCAAGTTCAAACAGATATTCCTGATTTCATCTATGAGATACTGATTATGGAATCAAAAAGAGGGTATTTAAGGATAGAAAATTCCGTAGATGATAAATGGATTCATAATCTGAGAAAAAGATGTCGAGCATGGAGTTGAAGGACATGTTTGGCTTCATTAAAGCATTTGTTATATGTCCAGATCATATTCCTAAACCATTTCTACCATATAGACTAGATGATGGCACTCTCATATTCCCAACCGGGAAGCTTATAGGTGTATACTTTATCGTAGAGTTAAGAGTATGCCGTAAGCTTAGGCTACAAGGTGTACCCACTCTCAGGCTACCTCTTTGAGAGAATGGAATCCCCGTTCAAGGGATTTGTTAACGATATATCCGAAAGAAGGAAAAAGGAAATAAAGCCTTAGGATTTGTGGACAAAACGACCGTAAACAGTCTTTACGGCCGTTTTGCTATGTCGCCTGAAAGCACTATGAGCGTTATAGTCAGTCTTGAAGAAGCTAATAAAATGACATTTGGAATGAATGGATTCATCAGTAGTGATAAACTTGATGATGATAAATTCATTGTTACCTACAAAACGAATGTCAAAGGGGGACACAACAGATGATCAATGGAAGCCCCCGAGTAATACAGCTGTTCATATATCAGCTGCTATTACAGCCTACGCTAGGATCCATATGTACCTGTATATCTCAAGGGACGATTGTTACTACACTGACACTGAATCTATCGTGGTTAAAAAACCTCTTCCTGAAGAAGAGGTATCACCTACCGTCTTAGGTAAGTTTGAGCTCGAACACAAGATCGCTAATTAAGGGTACGTTTTTATCACCCAAGTCGCATTTGTTACAAACAATGACTAAAGAAGAAATAATCAAGCATAAGGGCGCTGTTAAAGCGATGGCCGATCATGAATGGTTCACAAACCAGCTAGCAGACACGGAGCTAAAAGGAATTATTTCTTATGACAACCCATCTTTAAAGGTAATTTTCAATCTCACTACACTGAAAGATATCTTTAAAAATATATTCCGGTATCGGCTCTAGTATAGCTAGAGGGGCTGAAACCCAGGTACAGCTTTCATAAACTAAGACAGATGGGAAAATCCACCACGGAATGATAAAAATGAGAAACATAGATATATCATGTCTCATCAAAAAAATCGTTAAACGAAGTATTTAACCGCATGATGAAAGAACAAGGTAAAAAACCATCAGGGTTACCTGTTGAGTTTGTAGGATTTTTTACAGACAATAAATTCGAAAGAAAAAATACTGAGTAGTGAACATGATATTAAGGAAAGCTTATTGAATGAAAAAGATAACCCGATCAGGGATTCTGTTAGGGAATCATGGGATAAGAAACATGAATTAATAGATGGTTCTTCTGATTTTGAAGAAGCACAGATAGTCCTTAAATATAATCTTTATTTTAAGGAAGATGTAAGGAAAGCTTGGGAAAAGAAAAAACTTGTGTTTAACTCAAAATTTTGGGTACCTAAAAGTCAATATGGGAAGATTTTACCAGACGTAATGATAGATAAACTCTATGACTTCTGGGATACATTCATTGAAAGTTACATGAATGAATATGGACGCCAGAGTCCTAGGCAAGATTTCAAAGGGCTGTCCCTGAAGCTTGTTCATTACACTGCATAGTTTTTGTGTTTGTTCACCATCAACAAGATGAATGTAAAAATTCTTTACGTCATGGGAACTTAACAGTGAAAGATACGACGAATACATAGACATCGAATCGGGGTCGGCATTTAAATACCCCCTGTTAAATCGCGCAGTCTGCGCGTTCTTATGTTATCTAGCACTTTTAACTGTTGGTGGCTGCGATTCCTCCATTCAAGAGGAGGGCATACCGGATGCGAATTCGCACGTATTTTTCAGTTAAATATATTATTTAACTAAAAAGTATTATTGAGCCGTATGGAATATGGTCAGGTGAACTTTAATTTAATTTGGTCAATATTTCTTATATTTGGAGATGCAGAACTATTATTTTATGTAATTATATGTAGACCTACACTCGATCTGTATAAACCTAAAATGAAGATGCATTTGAAAGAACTTGAAGAACCATACATACTTGCTGTCACGTGGAGCAAAGGAGAAGGAACATGCATGTTTGCTGTCCGAAAAGGATTTATTAGGTACCAAAGATATGAAGGAATAAGGATCATGTGGCTGGTTGGATCACACAAGAGAAAGACTCATCCAGACCCTCTCTTGCGCCACACGGCGGCTTACATCAACAATATGACCCATGTCTATACGACTTAAAACCAGCAACACAACTCGTGGGTCACTCTAATGGTGCAATCCGCATTAGTGGATGCATATTAGTTAGCTAGATCGTACCCATTATACACTTGTAGTTTTACTGTTTTACATTAATTAGGAGGTCATCACGGGATTCAGTCTTTAAAGCTATCTAGGCTTAATTACCATATGAAATTTCTTATACTACATATGTACCAACTATCATACCATCCACCCAGATATAGTAGCAGCAAGTTTTAGGGTTTTAAGAAACATAAAACTAACTTATCTCAAATGCACTCGTCAGTCCCTCCAATGACTATCCAAAATAAGTTTTATAACTAAAAGATGATGATTAGAGCAAATAAGCTTGACTAGCATGACGTTTAATTACGATCTCTTGCTAGTAAAGTTACCATTATAGTCTCTAGGGTGACAAGGATTATACGATTTAAGTGTCTAAAGAATGGTGTAATAATATTACGGTGTCAAGTAGGCATATATCTTACCTTAAGTTTAATATACGTTTGCCTAACAAATAATAGCAAGTAATTTGATAATTTAGACAAACATAAATTTGTATAAATGTAGGTTCAATATAATCAAAGTATTAACTCACTTTGCTTACAAGTAGATTGATCTTAAATTCTTTCGTTGCCTCGAACTGGGCTTCTTATGCGTCCTTGTACTCAACTCAGATAATCACATTGGAAAACGAACAAACAAGAGAGCAAAACAAGTAAATATAAAAGAAAATTTAAATAGACTCCAAATTGAACAATTCCATTACCATTAGATAGATCTTGAATTTAAAAAAATTAGAAACAAATTTTATTAAATTTGGAGTTAAAATAAGCTAGAGCAAACTTTTCAAAGTTTACATTTGAATTAAATCCGAAAAATAATGCATGAGAGAGGATTTCTCTCTTAGACAGGTGGGTCCACAATTTTATTTAATGTTTGCACTAATTTTCTATTGAAAAAGTCTATAGAGGATGACAGCCGGGTCCTACTAGATTTTAAATTAATTTTGATTTTTTTCTTAAAAGGAAATAGCTCTACGGCTGGCAAGTGGGGCCTATTTACTATGCAAACAAATAAGGTGGGCCCACATGTTAGTGGCATTAACTCTCGAAACTGGTTTTAATAGAATTTTAAAATAGCATAGGGGCACACATGTCATAGAGATTGAGCCTTTAACTTAACGGGGAGGGCCCACCGGTCAGTGACTTGATAAAGAAACTAATGATAGATCATTAACACTTAACCTAATCTCAGTTTGAACTTAATGATACCACTACAGTGCTTCTTCCCGCTGAGATAAGGCGAAGCTCCTCATCGGTGATGGAGATCTCGACGGCCGGAAGCAAGGTCAGAAATGGAACCCTTGGTTTAATGCGAACCCTCAGGCGAGATGGCGTAGGCTAATGAAATAAACGAAATTTCATCATTTCGGCTAAAAATTAAGATGAAATATTCAAATATCATTTGAAATTTGACAAATTTTAACCAAAATTTAGACAAATTTCATGAGATTTTGGCCAAATGCTTGTTTACCATGACCGCTCCTTCTCCTGCGCCACCAAAAGCGCAAAGCACCCCGTCGGCACGCCCCATGATGCCATGTCCGTCCTATCGGCGGCGCCGGCCTGCGGCGACGGAGAGCAGCCTGAACCGCCGCCAGAGGGCTTCAAGGCAAACACTACCGTCTCTGTCAGCTTCAAGGCAGCGGATGTCGAACTCTCAAAGCGATCACCGTCATTGCGTGCTGCTTGCACGGTTGCGCGTCCACGCCCAGCGCCTCGCTATCGCGAGGAGGGGGGAGCGGAGGATGCTCCAGCATCCAACCCCTCTGGCTCGCCACTCTCCGAGACGGCGAAGACAACTCGCCCGGCAACCAGGGCCGCCGATGACCTGTGCGCCTTGGCCGCCGCCCATCGCCGCCGCTGCTCTTTGTTGGGGTTGGGGAATGGGAAGGAAGTGAGGAATGGGGAATTGGAGATTAGGATTTGTTGTTGATGTGCCGTTCGGTGGAGCTGGCTGCGCTGTGGAGTCCGTGGGCTGGCTGCACTATGGTGTCTGTGGGCCTCTTTTCATTTTGCCGATTTTTTCCTACTGTGTTTTTTCAAAAATGTTTTTAACAAGGCCTAAGCATGGCATCAGCAAAGTGTAAGGGGAGCGTTGTAATATCAACCCGTTAGGCTCGACCATATGGACACTTTACCTAAAAAAGACCGATTAGTCGTTAAGACCCATAAGACATGGTTATCTACTGCTTACTCAATATGAGGGGAGGCCCCTCTGCTCACATAAAGGGGTAGATGCTCCCATTATACATACATGCGGATCTAGTATCCACCTCAGAAAAATCCTGCATGGACATGGAGCAGGCTGTGGAAGTGTTCAATGACAAGGAAGGTGATGTGTTGAAGCATTTTGTTGATACATTCTTGCTAGAATGGGACTCAGCAAGTGTCCGTCATGAGGCCAAATGTGTTTTATTTGGACTTTGGCACCATGCAAAGAACTTGTTTATGGAAACCATGTTAACAATTCTACTGCAGAAGGTGAAATATCTTCCCATGTATGGCCAGAACATCGCTGAGTACACTGATCTCATGACTTGTTTAATAGGAAATGCAAATGATTCCAGTGCAAAGCAGAATGACACTGAGCTTTTGAATAAATGTTTAACATCTGATGTAATAAGCTGCATTTTTGACACACTTCATGTGCAGAATGATATATTGGCAAATCATCCAATTTCCCGTCTATACAACACGCTGAGTTGCTCAGTGGAGTTTGATGGCTATTACTTGGAGATTGAGCCTTGTGTTACCTGCAGCTGCCCAGATGTACCGTATTCGAAAATGAAGCTTGAAAGCCTCAAGTCTGAGACCAAATTTACTGACAACAGGATAATAGTAAAATGTACTGGAAGCTTTACTATACAATCAGTGACAATGAATGTTTATGAGAGTAGTACTACGTTTGCTGGGGCGTACTAGAAGCTTTTTCAATACCTAGGTCTCCAAGTAGTTGCTATGGATGTAGTACTACGTTTGTTACACAATGCCTGGAGTTGCATGCAAACTGCAGAAAGCAACTTGTCAGTGCTGGCATTTTATCAGAGTTATTTGAAAACAACATTCATCAGGGCCCTAGAACCGCGCATGCTCTTGCCAGGGCTGTGCTATCTTCGTTCTCTGAAGGTGATGCAGATGCAGGTCTGGAACTGAACAACTTGATTCAGAACAAGGTGATGTATTGTCTTGAGCACCATCGCTCCATGGATATTGCACAATCAACACGTGAAGAATTACTGCTACTTTCGGAGACCTGTGCCCTTGTAGATGAGTTTTGGGAGGCAAGGCTACGTGTTGCCTTTCAGCTGTTGTTCTCTTCTATTAAAAGTTGGAGCAAAGCATCCTGCAATTTCAGAGCATATTATTCTCCCTTGTTTGAGAATCATTTCTCAGGCTTGCATGCCTCCAAAATCTGATGCTGCAGACAAAGAGCCAGGTGGGAAAATCTAGCTTGATGTTGCTATCAAAGAATGAAGATACAATTGGTCACTCGGCAACTAATGTTCCAACTTCCAATATTCAATCTGATATATCTGGAAAAAAAATCCTGATGAAAGTCGAAGAGGTCAGGATATTCCACTTCTGAGCTATTCAGAATGGGAGAGTGGTGCATCATATCTGGATTTTGTGAGGAGGCAGTATAAAGTATCACATGCAGTGAAAGGAGTACAGTAAGCACGGCATGATTCGCAGAAATCTGACTACCTGGTTCTAAAATATGGACTCAGATGGAAGAGGCGTGCATGTCGGAAGTCATCT
This sequence comes from Melocanna baccifera, assembly GCA_036346265.1. NCBI lineage: Eukaryota > Viridiplantae > Streptophyta > Magnoliopsida > Poales > Poaceae > Melocanna > Melocanna baccifera. Next base: position 2,827,761 of record CM070700.1, read on the forward strand.
AAAAGTGAATTTTCAAATTTTGCCTTGGGCTCCTGGGTGTCGGACTTGATTTTAAGTTCCTGTTCTCAGTCAATAAGATCTGAGATATGCACTCTCATAAGCTTGCTATGCTCATCAAACTCTTCCAGACAATTTCAGTTATTGAACTTGCTCATGCCTTTACTTCCTCGAACACTGTCAGCTGGTGAAGGTGCAGCAGAGTACTTTGAGTTACTTGGGACAATGATTGATTCAGAGGCTTCACATCTTTTCTTAACTGTTCGTGGTGTTAGAAGAATAGAATAGGATCTCATATGTCGTGCATATCAAGGAAAGCTGCAGCCGCATCTTAGTTTCTATGTATAGGGATGAGGCTTGCCAACAATAGAGTTCTTACTTTGGTATAGATTGATATGCACGACATACTCTGATGTATTTCCTTCTGGTGTACTTGACCAGCTATATAACGAAGATACGCGGCCTCGAGAGAGGTGAGAACGCTTCCTGAGTTTCACATGGTATCAGAGCCTCTCCTCTACTAAACACATCTACCCTCCAGCCATGGCTGCATCGAGTTCGTCTGGCGCCATGCCGGCTATCAACTCTCTCATCCCTATCTCAGAAAAACTCAACAAGACCAACTACATGATCTGGAAGGCGCAGATTCTTCCGGCCGTGCGCAGCGCACATCTTCATGGCTACCTCGACGGAACAGCCATGTGTCCAGCGGCTGAAATTGAATCCAAGGAAGGTGAGAAGATCATCAAAATTGCAAATCCTGCGTATAACCTGTGGTATTCTCAGGATCAGCAGGTCCTTGGATATGTTCTGAGCTCTCTCTCGCGGGAGATCCTCACCCAAGTGGCGACCCTGACCACCTCTCGCTCAGTCCGCGCGCAATCGAGACGATGTTCATGTCACAGACCCGTGCGCGGGTGGTGAACACACGCCTCGCACTCGCCACAACCAAGAAGGGCCACTCGACTGTTGCCGAGTATGTAGGCAAGATGAAAGCCCTCGCAGATGAGATGGCTGCCTCCGGTAAACCACTGGACGAAGAAGAACTGGTCTCGTATATCTTGACTGGTCTCGACGTGGACTTCAATCCTCTTGTGTCAGCCATTGTTGCAAGAGTTGAACCAATCTCGGTAGCTGAACTTTACGCTCAGCTGCTGGGATTTGAGATGCGCATGGAGCTCCTAAATGGGGAGTCACCTTCTGTCAATGCCGCTACACGTGGTAGAGGCGGATAGAACTTGCGCGGGTGCGGTGGCCGTGGCCGTGGCCGGGGCCGAGGCTACATCAACAACAACCCGCGCCATGGTCAAGGCAACAGCAATCCCCGCCCGGGCATCTACAACAACACTGGCAAGCCACGCATCACCTGCCAAGTTTGCAAGAAGGACGGTCATAGTGCCGCAAATTGTTGGCATAGATATGACCCGGACTACGTTCCAGAACAAAGAAGCGCCTCGGCAGCGATAAATACATATGGTGTGCATACAAACTGGTATATTGATATCGGTGCTACAGACCACATCACAAGTGAACTGGACAAATTGACTGTGCGCGACAAGTATGGCGGTACCGATCAGATTCACACAGCAAGTGGTGCAGGTATGGACATTGATCATATTGGTCATACTGTTGTTCGTGCCCCTAACCGTAATCTCTATTTAAATAACGTGCTTCATGTTCCTAAAGCTAAAAAGAATCTTGTTTCCGTTCATCGTCTTACCACTGATAATCAAGCATTTATCGAATTTCATCCTAATTATTTTTTGGTCAAGGATCAGGCCACGAAGAAAATCCTCCTACAAGGCAAGTGTAGAGGGGGTCTCTATCCCTTCCCATCCGCCCTTTCCGATACATCAAAACAAGCGTATGGTGTCATCAAACTATCTCCATCCAGATGGCATGATCGTCTAGGTCACCCTTCGTGGTCTATAGTTCAGCATGTCATTAGCAAAAATAAACTCCCTTGTTCAGGAGAATTCATTAAAGAATCTGTGTGTGATGCTTGTCAACAAGCAAAAAGTCATCAACTACCTTACTGCAGATCATCCAGTAGCTCTAGTAATCCCCTTGATCTTGTGTTTTCGGATGTCTGGGGTCCTGCACTGATTCAAGCAGAAGGAAGAAATATTATGTCAGCTTTATTGATGACTATAGCAAATTCACTTGGATATATTTGCTCAAATATAAATCAGAAGTTTTTCAAAAATTCCATGACTTTCAAAACCTTGTTGAGCGCCAATTCAATCGAAAAATTATTGCCATGCAAACTGATTGGGGTGGAGAATACGAGAAGCTAAACCCTTTTTTTTGAGAAAATTGGTATATCTCATCGGGTATCTTGTCCCCATACTCATCAACAAAATGGTTCTACTGAAAGAAAACATCGTCATATAGTCGAAGTAGGCCTTGCTATACTTGCTCATGCATCCATGCCATTAAAATTCTGGGATGAAGCTTTCCTTACAGCCACATATTTGATAAATCGCACTCCCAGCAAAATCATTCAGTACTCTACCCCCTTGGAACGTTTGACTGGTGAAACACCAGATTATTCCTCGCTTCGCATTTTTGGATGTGCATGTTGGCCTAATCTTCGACCCTATAATTCCCGTAAACTCCAGTTTCGCTCAAAAAGGTGCACTTTCCTAGGATATAGCACTCTCCATAAAGGTTTCAAATGCCTTGATATACCAACTGGGCGTGTGTATATCTCCCGAGATGTGGTTTTTGATGAGACCATTTTTCCTTTTACTTCTTTGAGACCAGACACAAGTGCTCGTCTTCAGTCAGAAATTCACCTCTTGCCTTCGTTCCTCCTAAATCCTGATCATGGGGGCGAACAGATAGATGATCAAGTGACTAATGATCCTAGTACATCTAATATCGTGGAAGATTTTGCGCCAGATGCCATGCAGGAATCAGTGAAAAATGCCATGCAGGGATCGGCGGGATCGGCGCCACCCAGTCCGGGAAATAACATGCAGGAATCAGCGCCACCCAGTCCGGCTCCCGCGCAAACAGGCCATGCATCAAATCACACGACAGAAGCTTCAAGCCCGCCTGGTGATGTGCCTTCGCCCGAGCCATCTTGTGATGACGCGCCCTCAGGGTCTTCTGCGCCAAGGAATTTGGATTCTGTGGCAGAAGCTCCAGTTTCAGAGCGTCCGAAGACAAGACTTCAAAGCGGCATCACCAAACCCAGAGTCTGGCCACTTGGGATAGTCAGGTACGGATACTTAGCTACCTCCGGAGAACCTCAAAGTCTGCAAGAGGCATTGGAGGATAAAAATTGGAAAGCTGCAATGGATGATGAATATTCAGCTCTCATGAAAAATAAAACTTGGCATCTAGTACCACAAAATGAAGGAAGAAATATTATTGACTGCAAGTGGGTCTATAAAATTAAAAGAAAAGCTGATGGGTCTATAGACAGATATAAGGTAAGGTTAGTAGCAAAAGGCTTTAAGTAAAGATATGGTATTGACTATGAGGATACTTTCAGTCCCGTAGTCAAAGCCGCAACTATTAGGCTCATTCTATCACTCGCAGTATCTAGGAGCTGGAGCCTTCGACAACTAGATGTGAAGAACGCGTTTCTCCATGGTGTTCTAGAGGAGGAGGTTTTTATGCGCCAACCACCAGGCTATGAGAATAACTCTGTCCCTAACTATATCTGTAAATTAGACAAGGCCTTGTATGGATTGAAACAAGCACCTAGAGCATGGTACTCAAAATTGAGCATTAAGCTGCAGGAACATGGGTTCATGTAACATCCTGTTTTTCTGCAATTTTTGAAGTCAGAATTTTAAAAATGAATTTTCTGGAATTTTCTGAATTTAATTCAAGCTTCAAATGAATTTTTAGAATTTTCAAAGATTTAATATGATTAAAATAAACATTAACATAAGCTAAAAATATTTTATTTGGATTCTTCAGGTCTCAAGGAATTTTCTGGTATTTTTGGTGAATTTTTGGGATTTATTTGCTATTTTCTAGAGCTTTTAGAAGTTTATTTGAATTTCTAGAAAAGAAAAGAAATTGGAAAATTCCCCAGCCGCCCGATCTTCTCTCTCCTCCACGCTGTCGCCCATCCATCGCGCCGCGCGCCGCCAGACGGTTTCCGCGCACCGCTCTCGCGCCCCATCCCGCCGCCGCCACGCGTCGCGATCCGCGCCGACACGCGGCGGCACCGCCAAGGCCTCGCGCTGCGCCCGCCTCCTCCTCGCCGCCCGATCCGCGCGCGTTGATCCCCGCCGTCCGCCCCACGCTCTACCCTAACCCGATCGCGCCGCGACCGATCCTCGCCGTCGGTTGCGCCACGCGTCTTAATCCCAGCCGCCCAAACCGCGTCGCGTTCACTCCGAGCCGCCCCGATCGAACTCCTCGGTTCGCATGTTTTAACCGCCGCTCGTCCTCGGTTCACGTGCCGCCCGCGCCGAACCCTCGCCGCGCGCTGATCTCGCCGCGCCCGCCGCTGCCGCTGCCGCTGCCGGCCGCGCCATTGCTGCCGCCGAGTCCGCCGCCCGCGACGCCGCCGGAGCGATCGCCGCCGCCACCGCCCCGCTGCCGTCGGTGAGGCTCGCCGCCAACTCCGTCCTCCGCGTCGCCCCTCGTCACCGCCTCGCACCAGCCGAAGCGCCGCGCCGCCTCGACCTTCGCGCCGCCACCCGCGCGCACCGCGCCCAAACGCGACGCCTCGCGCGCGCGCCACGCCGCCGATCCGTCCCCGCGACCGAGCCACGCTGTCGCCATCGCCGCGCGACGCGCGACGCGCCGAGCCACGCATCGATCCGATCCGCCGCGCCGCGCCGCGCCGCTTATCGCCGCCGTCCGCGCAGATCGGGCCGAAGGCCCCGATGCCGCCGCGTGGACACCCACGCAGCCGTCGGATCCCCGCATCCGCGCCGCGCCGTGCTGCGTCAGCCGACCCACGTCAGCCCGAGCCGACGTGGCATGCCACGAGACATGCCACGCCGCGCCACGCCGCCCCCGAGCCGTCCCGAGCCACGTGGCAACCACGCCACCGGGTGACACGTGGCGAAGATATGCCGCCGCCACGCCGCCCTAGCCGCCGCGGCCCCACCCACCGCTCACTGCACTCCGCACTCGGGTTCACGGTAGACCGGTGATTCCGTGGACCGGGTCCACAGCACAGTGACTTTTCCGATTTATCCCGATTTTCTTTAGATTAAATTTTCCGAGGCCGCTTCTCCTCCGCCCTAGCTCCGATTGACCCGTTCTTTTTCTAAATTCATCTAAAATCGAGCTCTAGCTGTTGGTTCTAGTTTTGTGAATTTTGGAGTTCATTTGCTTATCATTTTATGTGTTTCTTTGTTTTCGATCGCTTTCTCCTCGTTAGATTCGGATTCGGAGGAGCAGTTTCGCGCCAAGACCGTGAGTACCTCACGAGCATAACCAAGGCAAGTCGTATCCTTTGATCATGTTGAACCCAGTTTGCAATCTACTATTTATTTATTTTGTTTTAAATTACATTGCATCGCTATTTTTATTCAACCGCTGTAATCGTAGTTATCGTCCCATTTGAGTTTATCCTCCTTGATATTTTGGAATGCCATGATGCCATTGCCACCATAGGTTGGGAAATTTACTAGTGATGCTAGATTATTTGTCACATGGGTTGGTGCGATTAGATCGCTTAGGCGGCTTATATTTACGATCGATCTCATCAAGACATGTTAATTATTAATTTGACTTAATGACATATGGAACTGTGGTTGGTGCCACGTATATTAAAAATTTGTGCCACATCATTGGTGTGACGTTGGCTTGGTTATACAAATTGGTTTTGCACTCGGGCGAGTGATCGTACAGTAAAGGGGGAGGTGCAGTTGCACTTCGGGGATGTGGTAGCCTCGCCCGGGTAATGTTAAGGACTTAACTTTGTGCGCCATTGATCTGAGCTTAATCGTGCAAACCACATGTCTATTATGGGATGGACCTAGCTGATTAATTTGTAATATCCCAATTCAATTCTGCCATTGTGATGGATATGGTTGCTGATTTCCATGTGGCGCAAGGGGGGGTGTGATGCGAAACCCTAGCGGGCAGGATTGGGTTGAGGTAGAGCATTGTAAAGGCCTTATTGTGATTTCCTGAGATCGAGGCTAATCACATCATGTGGGTACAGTTGTGCAACCTCTGCAGAGTGTAAAACTATTCGAATAGCCGCGTCCTCGGTCATGGACATTGCTCGGGGATTTCACACGAGGGTTAGTGTTTCACTTATAACTTGGTGGTTTATGTTGGGCGTGAACAGGTAGTTCACGGTTGGTCTAGCTTGTGAATTGGTGTTCACAAGTGGTTTATGTTTAATCCTTTGATTCTTCATTATTACTGTTTTCAGTTAACTTTCGCTTTTAAGTTATTTATTATGTTTCTTTGTAAAATGCCTTTATGCAAATTAACCTTTCAGCCTTCCTTTGGTAAGCCTTGCATATTATATTGCATCCATTTGTTACAAACGACTTGCTGAGTACCAATGTACTCACGGCTTTACGCCTATGTTGCTCAGTTGAGGGAGAGGAGTACTATCAACAGGAGGTCCCAGAAGGAGAGTACTACGACGACTTCACGGATTAGGCTTCGTTCTCCACTCGATAGCCTGTGGGCTTGTCGATTGGCCGCTACGCTTTATTTTGGTCTTCCGCTGCTATTTTGTTAAGCCCTTTCGGCTAGAGATATTGTAAGCTTGGCCATAAGGTCGTACCTTTGATATTTTATCGATATTCGAGTTTTCCTTTATTATTGTCGTGTGTATGACTGTGATGACATCTATGTTTGACTGTGTGCACTAGCGTGATCCTGGACTAGTGCAGTTTACACAGAGAGATCGAATTTGCATATTCGGGTCTCGACAGTTCAAACCTTCAAAAGGTGATACTTCATTATTCTTCTACAACAAGGGACATGTCACTATCTATATGTTGGTATATGTCGATGATATTATTGTTGCAAGCTCCTCATCACATGCAACGGCAGCACTAGTTCGAGATCTTGAGGCGGAATTTGCTATCAAGGATTTAGGGGACCTTCACTATTTCTTGGGAATTGAAGTAAAAGAGGTGAAAGATGGCATTGTTTTGACTCAATCAAAATATGCATCAGACCTATTGAAGCGTGTTGGCATGGTGACTTGCAAGCCGGTGTCCACGCCGTTATCAACTACTGAGAAGCTATCCTCATATGCTGGAGCTTTGCTAAGTCTTGAAGATGCAACAAGGTACAGAAGTATTGTTGGTGGACTGCAGTATTTAACACTGACTCGTCCAGATATTGCATTCCCTGTGAACAAAGTATGTCAGTTTTTGCACTCACCTACTACAGTTCATTGGACAGCTGTCAAAAGAATATTAAGATATTTGAAGTATACATTGACGACCGGCCTAAAAATAAGGAGATCAGATTCGACTCTTGTCAATATATTTTCTGATGCAGACTGGGCAGGCTGCCCTGATGATCGCAAGTCCACTGGAGGATTTGCTGTGTTTCTTGGATGTAATCTTGTGTCTTGGAGTGCTAGAAAACAACCTACAGTCTCAAGATCTAGTACAGAAGCAGAGTATAAAGCATTGGCTAATGCAACAGCTGAAGCTCTGTGGATACAAAGCTTGCTGAAAGAAATTGGAGTTCAATCTCCTCGCGCGGCAAAACTATGGTGTGATAATATTGGAGCAACCTATCTCTCAGCAAACCCTGTGTTCCATGCAAGAACTAAACACATTGAGATTGATTTTCATTTTGTCAGAGAAAGAGTGGCACAGAAACTTCTTGATGTCCAGTTTATTGCCTCACGAGATCAGGTAGCTGATGGATTCACCAAACCACTGTCGACACAAAAATTGGAAGAATTTAAACACAATCTTAACTTGTGTAAGTTATGATTGAGGGGGGATGTTAGAAGAATAGAATAGGATCTCATATGTCGTGCATATCAAGGAAAGCTGCAGCCGCATCTTAGTTTCTATGTATAGGGATGAGGCTTGCCAACAATAGAGTTCTTACTTTGGTGTAGATTGATATGCACGACATACTCTGATGTATTTCCTTCTGGTGTACTTGACCAGCTATATAACGAAGATACACGGCCTCGAGAGAGGTGAGAACGCTTCCTGAGTTTCACACGTGGTTGTTTAACCACATTGTGTTCTTTGATAATAAAATAAGTCTCCAATGTTGAATCACAGGAGACAAGCCTTAGCATTGACATATCACAAGGATTCATTCTTCACAAGCTTGTCGCCATGGCGGGCGCCTAGTCGACTAGGCATCTAGGTGTCCCGGTCACGCCGCGACTTGCTAGAGCACCGTGACAACCTTGACCGCTACCATTGACAGCGACACCATGGTGAATAAAGATGGAGGCTACCGGTGAGGAAGGGGAGAGAGAGACCGCGTTAAGCTATCTAGTGGATCTGATGTGTTCATGGCTGCTGATGTGTCTTGATTTCATGATAATTCACAAGAAATTAGAGAAAAGACTGATCCTGAGGGTAGTCTATTTGTGTCTTGAACTTATTAAGCATTGTGCTTTATATGCTGCCTCCTGTTGGATTCATATATGTTATTTGTGTTAGACCATGTGGCCAGGTCTAAGCGAGGTGATGAATAATTGACAACGTTGGTTATGATATTACTTATGATGTGTTGCGTGTACGGATTGACGTATGTTGCATGATACGCTCGTGTGAGGTATCGTGCGGATTGACTTGAGTCAAGTCGTGGACTTGTGCTCGTACGTGGTTGGTTGTTTATTCATGTGCAGGTGTTGCTTGAGGCGGAACGTCGTCGATGACGGAATCGAAACTAGGTTCGGTGGAATCGAGGTTTCGGACTAAGTTCGTGGAGGAACCGAGGTCGCATCGGTCAAGGATGTCATGCGAGATGTTCAGGCTAGAGAACAATGCACATGGAGATGACGCGACGTTGGAGGCGCGGAGATGCGTCATGACGGAGGCATGCGACAAGGTTGCATGTGCCCAAACGGGGCGTATACGAGTTGTATACGATTGCATGTGGTGCCGACTTTATTGGAATAGGAGTCCTGTGAGCAGTAGATGCCGTATGGAGTTAGTATACGAGGTGTATACGATTTAGAATAGGATTCGGTCTTTGATGGCCGTATGTAATAGAGACTATAAATAGTATCGAGTGCTTGCCGTGGATTGTGTGGCTTTTGAAAGAAATAAAGAAACAGGTGCACGGCCTTTTTGCTTTGGTCGGGCTTTTGGAGAGAAATAGTGCGTACGGCAGTTTGCATGCGACGTGCGATTTTGGATCTAAAGAACAAAGGAGCTGCCGTGGCCTTTTGATAGAAGAGTCTGGAGCCGTGACTTGTAAGCAGAAAGAGGCAGCGCGTGAAGGCGATATGATAAAGCGAAGCAGGCAGCGGCTAGGTGTCTAATCTTGCAACGAGGCGTGTGAAGCGGCAAGGAAGGAAAAATACAGAGGCATAGCAGGCGGCTCGCGCGGAAGATAAAGGAAGTGCTGGCTTTAATCTAAAAAGGAAAAAGTGTGTATGTGATTTGAAAGAGGTAATCACGGTTTTGTTTTTTGCATGGTTCTTATTTCTAGTATTTTGCATGCATACGTTTGCATACATATTTTGCATGCATATTAGCTCTCGTTTCTAGTATTTTGCATGCACGTTTCACATTTGCATGCACGGAAATCCGACTAGTATTTTGCATGCATATTTCTAGTATTTGTTTCGGTGGTAGCTTTTGGAGAAAACAAAGTTGTGCAGCCTGTAACTTTTGGAAGAAAAATATTATGTGTTGCGGCGGTTTTGAAGTTTGGCCGTGATCTTTCTTGAGAAGAAAAGGTTTTGTGTCGGCTCGTTCTGATGCAATAAACAAAGGGATTGCATGCATTACTAATCAAGGAGAGAGGAAAAGAGGATTAAGGCATAGGAGGCTACTAGAAGACTTGAGAGGAGGCAGCACTACATGCATGACAGTTGCTGCACGTGAGGTTTGCTTTTGCATGGTTCAAAATTTTTTGTATGGTGCACTTTTCTAGTTTTGCATGGCTTGCTATTTATGATTGATCCTTCTAGCTAAATTCCTTGACCCGTTACCTTTCATGCGTGGCTTTTATTTTTGGATTAAATTCTTATTTGCGAGTTTAGGTATTTTACTTAATAGCATAATTAGGGTTTAATTAATTCTCGTCTCTATTTGCTCAGCGTTCTTGTTTATTTTATATCTCGAGTTCTAGACATCCGATTAACGTACTTCCAGTTGGATTAGTTCAATAATTTTATCTAGTTTATTCTGTAAAAGTTTGAGGCCAATCGGAGTTACGGTTTTTTATTGAGATTAGTTTTATTGAGGTTACAGTATTCTGTCCAGAAGTTTAAACAAGGATTAAATAGGTTTTGTGTTTTTTTAGGGGGAATCTTAAAATTTGTTTTTTAGCTTCCGCAATCATTCACCCTCCTCTGATTGCCTATCTTAGTGTGAATCGATCCTACAATTTGTTCACATCAGTTCAATGCTGTGTTCATAGAAAATGTTTATATTCTGATAGGGTGCAGATGGTGAAGCTACCGAGCCTATGATTAAAGAGCTAGAAGAGGAAAGGGAGGAATCACAAGATCCTGAAGTTGAGTTTGCTATAGCAGGTGCTGTTAGGGAATGCGGAGGTCTTGAAATTATATTAAGCATGATTCAGGTATGTTCGGTTACACATCGAGTTGATTTGCTTCGTCCCTTAACAAGTTTAGTATCATGAATTGGAGCAAATTTACATTTATTTGGAACAAATTTACATTTATTTGGATTTTGTTCTCCAATCCTGTGCTTGTTAACGAGCTTGGTGATTGACCTTTTTTCCTCAATATCCTCCTTATGTCAGAGCCTACGTGATGATGAGTTAAGATCTAACCAGGAAGAGTTGGCTTCAGTTCTTAACCTTCTCAAGTATTGTTGCAAAATCCGTGAAAATAGATGTGCTTTATTACGTCTGGGTGCTCTGGGTTTGCTACTTGAGACAGCCAGGCGTGCATTCTCAGTCGATGCAATGGAACCAGCAGAGGGAATTCTATTAATTGTAGAAAGTCTTACAATGGAAGCTAATGAGTGTGACATAAGTATTGCCCAAAGTGTTTTTACAACTAGTATTGATGAGACTGGTGCTGGTGAGCAGGCCAAGAAAATTGTTGTCATGTTTTTGGAGAGGTTATGTCATCCTGTAGGTGCCAAAAAGTCAAAACAAGCAACAAAGGAATGACGAGATGGTAGCAAGGATCTTGCCTTATTTGACCTACGGGGAGCCAGCAGCTTCGGAAACTCTTATTCAACATTTTGAGCCCTACCTGAGGGAGTGGAGTGAGTTTGACCTGTTGCAGAAGCAACATGAAGAGAATCCAAAAGATGATAATTTAAGCCAAAAGGCATCAATGCAGAGATCTGCTGTTGAAAACTTCGTTCGAGTCTCAAGAGTCGCTCAGGACAAGTTCATGCGGTGAGAGTCTGAATGAGATTATTCTAGAGAAGGGCATTACAGAAGCTGCTGTAGGGCATCTGAGGGAAAGCTTTGCTTCTGCAGGGCAGCCTGGCTCAAGAACTAGTGCAGAATGGACAGGTGGGTTAAAGCTGCCATCTATTCCACTCATCCTGTCAATTTTGAAGGGGCTTGCGAAGGGTCATTTGCGTACACAAAACTGCGTCGATGAAGAAGGCATTCTACCATTGCTTCATGCTTTAGAAGGGGTGCCTGGTGAAAACGAAATTGGTGCAAGAGCAGAAAATCTTTTGGAGACCCTAGCCTACAAAGTAAATAACGGTGAAGGTTTCCTAGGAGAGAAGATTCAAGAGCTGCGGCATGCTACAAGGGATGAGATGCGCCATCGCGCTCTTAAGAAAAGAGAGATGCTACTTTAGGTAACTGTTGCAGGTATAGTTCAATGGATTTTCATATATCTGTGGGGCACATCTAATGCTTGTTTACAATTTGAGAGGACAAAAGATGGACTCGTTGGTTATGTGGATTCTGATTTTGCTGAAGATTTGGATAAAAGAAGGTCTCTTACTGGTTATATGTTCACTCACTATTGGAGGGTGTGCCGTAAGCTAGAAAGCAAGTTTGCAAGCTACCGTTGCCATATCTATTTCAGAAGCTGAGTATATGACTATTTATGAAGCTTGAAAAGAAGCTATCTGGTTGAGAAATTTATTTACTGAGTTTTGTAGAAATACATCTTGCACTATAATATTTTGTAACAGTCAGAGTGCATTTACCTTACAAAAGATCAAATATTCCATGAGAGAACAAAGTATATTGATATCAGGTATTACTACATCCGATGTGTCATTACTCAAGGTGATATTAAAGTTTGCAAGATAAGTACTCATGATAATCCAGCTGATATGTTGACAAAGCCAGTTCCTGCATCTAAGTTTGAGCTTTGCTCAGACTTAGTTGGTATTACTCACTAATCCTTTTGGACTTTCGACGCTCAAGGTGTACATGTTGATTTTATTAGAGGAGTTCATGACATTCTTCGACTACTGGAGGGAATTTGGCTCAAGGTGGAGATTGTTGAAAAGTGATTCGAATTCGTAACCATCCGTGTAGAACTCTGTGTCCATGTAGGATTCTAATTCGGATTCCTCTCTATGTGGGACTCTATTCCCCCATACTATAAATATACCCCAGTAGTCTATAGGGAGGCTAAGCCCCAAGAGAAGCTCTCCATTGTAATATCTTATTATTATATTGATTTACCTTTGAGAGCTCGTGGTTTTTTCCCGCAAGGGTTTTTCACGTAAAAATCCGTGTCTCTTGTCTCTATTTTTCTGTGTATTATTTTCAACAATTCAGAGGCTTCACATCTTTTCTTAACTGTTCGTGGTTGTTTAACCACATTGTGTTCTTTGATAACAAAAGAAGTCTCCAATGTTGAATCACAGGAGAGAAGCCTTAGCATTGATGTATCACAAGGATTCATTCTTCACAAGCTTGTTGACCTCCTAAACAAGTTTCTTGATATTCCCAATATCAGAGCAAGGTAAATCTCAAGACACGTTCTCAACCCTGTTTTTGCACACGCACCCCATGCACTTGTTTGTCTATGTCTTCACATTTTTCTTCATGTTGCAGATTTATGAGTGGTAAGTTACTGTCTGAGGAGCTGGAGGCTTTTCTGGTTATCCGTGGGCTAGTTGTGCAAAAGACGAAGTTAATCAATGACTGCAATCGGCTTTTGAAAGACCTTCTTGATAGCTTGCTCATAGAGAGTACTGCAGACAAACGCCAGTTAATTCGTGCTTGCCTCTCTGGATTGCAGAAGCATGTGAAGGAGAAAAAGAGACGGACATCTCTGGTACAAGCACATACTTCTTTTGGTTTGGATATTGGCTTAACTTTAATCCTTTCCTATCAACTCTAACAATAAAATGCAACTTGTTTGTCATGTTATCTGGAATTATCTTTTGCAGTTTATTTTGGAGCAGCTCTGCAATTTGATTTGCCCAGTGAAACCAGAGCCTGTTTATCTTGTGATTCTAAACAAGGCACATACTCAAGAGGAGTTCATCAGGGGTTCTATGACAAAGAATCCATACTCCAGTGTGGAGATTGGCCCGCTAATGAGAGATGTGAAAAACAAAATATGTCACCAACTTGATTTGATTGGACTTTTAGAGGATGACTATGGTATGGAATTACTGGTTGCTGGGAATATAATCTCACTTGACCTTAGCATTTCCCAAGTCTATGAGCTAGTATGGAGGAAGCACCATGGTCAAACTCAGCATTCTTTGTCCAATGCCAGCACACTCTCTGCTGCTTCATCTGTCAGAGATTGCCCGCCAATGGCAGTAACCTACAGACTGCAGGTTAGCTATAGGGGTTAGGCTTCCATTTTGTTGCCTTAAATTGTTTATTTTGTCAGTATCACCTCTCTAGTTTTAACAATTTTTAATATCTTGAGTCAAATTTTTAGACAGTGAATAGATACATTAACCTGGGATATGTCCTACATTAATATTGGGAACTTACTATTATGCCCCTGCCCCCTTTTATTTAATATTTTAAGGGCGGACATCCAAAGAACCGCCTTAGAAGTCCCTGCCGTTGTCAATTAACCCCATATGTCATTTTACCGTCCAAATAGCCCTCCCTCCCCTCAAGTCTTTTCCCCCATACTATTACCAGTTTCTTGTTATTTTTTCTGTCAAATCGTGACACATCAGCGATCATGCAATCATCCCCACATCGAAAGACACATGAGACCTGCTAGGGACGGCACCGCTACCATGGTTGTTGCCGCTAGGCGACGCCAAGTCGTCCTGGCGGCCGGAGGGGGACGCCATAGACGATCATCGCCCAGCGTGTGACGGGTTAGGCGGTGTTGGGCGACGCCTAGGCGCGGGTAGCGCCCAGCTCGTTGTGGCGGCCGCGGGAGGGGGGGGGGGGGATGGAGGCTTCAATGGTAGGTTCACGGGGAGATCTCCGCTGCCGGTGCCGATCTGCAGCCTCCTCCGGCCGCCGGCGCCGATCTACAGCCTCCTCTGGCCGCTGGCGTCGATCTACTGCCTCCTCCCGCCACCGGCTCCCCTCTCCAACGGTCCAGCCTGTTCTCGCCGCCGACGCCCCTCTCCACTACCAACGCTCAGGTGATCTCCTCCCTCCTCCGACTTCTCTCTCCTCTGCATGCTCAGGTGGGCGGCGTCGGCGCCATCGGACACGGGCGAGGAGGGCAGTGGACGATGGAGATCGATGGGACGAGAATCGAAGTGGTTAGGAGTCGGGAGGCAGCGGCGAATCTGATGGCCGTAGCCACCATAGACAGAGGAAGAGGGCAGCGGCGGTGGCATCTCACTGGAGAGGGGGCTGACGTCGGGGAAGGCGCTCGTTGGGCGGGGCTCGTCGGCGCCAGAGGTGGCGTGTGGGGAGGGCTCACGGCAGCGACTAGAGGGGTGGATGGCGTGTTGATTTGCTTCGTCCCTTAACAAGTTTAGTATCAGGAATTTGAGCAAATTTACATTTATTTGGATTTTGTTCTCCAATCCTGTGCTTGTTAATGAGATTGGTGATTGACCTTTTTTCCTCAATATCCTTCTTATGTCAGAGCCTACGTGATGATGAGTTAAGATCTGACCAGGAAGAGTTGGCTTCAGTTCTTAACCTTCGCAAGTATTGTTGCAAAATCCGTGAAAATAGATGTGCTTTATTACGTCTGGGTGCTCTAGGTTTTCTACTTGAGACAGCCAGGCGTGCATTCTCAGTCGATGCAATGGAACCAGCAGAGGGAATTCTATTAATTGTAGAAAGTCTTACAATGGAAGCTAATGAGAGTGACATAAGTATTGCCCAAAGTGTTTTTACAACTAGTATTGAGGAGACTGGTGCTGGTGAGCAGGCCAAGAAAATTGTTGTCATGTTTTTGGAGAGGTTATGTCATCCTGTAGGTGCCAAAAAGTCAAACAAGCAACAAAGGAATGAGGAGATGGTGGCAAGGATCTTGCCTTACTTGGCCTACGGGGAGCCAGCAGCTATGGAAGCTCTTATTCAACATTTTAAGCCCTACCTGAGGGACTGGAGTGAGTTCGACCTGTTGCAGAAGCAACATGAAGAGAATCCAAAAGATGATAATTTAAGCCAAAAGGCATCAATGCAGAGATCTGCTGTTGAAAACTTCGTTCGAGTCTCAGAGTCGCTCAGGACAAGTTCATGCGGTGAGGGTCTGAAGGAGATTATTCTAGAGAAGGGCATTACAAAAGCTGCTGTAGGGCATCTGAGGGAAAGCTTTGCTTCTGCAGGGCAGCCTGGCTCAAGAACTAGTGCAGAATGGACAGGTGGGTTAAAGCTGCCATCTATTCCACTCATCCTAGGAGAGAAGATTCAAGAGCTGCGTCATGCTACAAGGGATGAGATGCACCGTCGCGCTCTTAAGAGAAATGCAACTGTTGCAGATATAGTTTCATGAGCTGTTATGTTTGCACCGGGTTGGTTTACATCCTGCTTTTCAAAGATTCTTCTGCAAATGCTTCCAACAGTAACTTTCATGTGTAGAATTCTGAATTGAAATCAAATCATAGGTTATTGTTGATCCTGGATTCTACATGTGCACAACGTAACATGTTTTGCTGCCTTTTTTCTTTTCTGTTCCAGGGGCTTGGAATGCGACAAGAATTTGCTTCAGATGGAGGTAGACGTATCGTTCTCTCTCAGCCTATAATTGAAGGTTTGGATGATGTGGAAGAAGAGAGAGGATGGGTTAGCATGTATGGTTTGTAGAGAAGGTTATACTTTAAGGCCAACGGACATGTTAGGAGTGTCTACGCGTTCAGTAAACGGGTGAACTTGGGCGCAACAAGTTCTGGCAGTGGCCGTGGGGACTGTGTTTACACTACTGTTAGTCACTTCAACATCATACACTACCAATGTCATCAGGAAGCCAAACGAGCTGATGCTACATTGAAGAGTCCTAAAAAGGAATGGGATGGTGCTACCCTAAGAAATAATGAGACATTGTGTAATTGTGTCTTTCCGTTGAGGGGGCCATCTGTTCCTCTTGGGCAGTACAGCCAGTGTGTCGATCGGTACTGGGACCAATTGAATTCTCTAGGACGAGCGGATGGGAGTCGTCTCCGGTTGTTGACATACGACATTGTTCTGGCATGTGACAGCAAATCTGTTTTGACCTTGTGTAAAACAATACAAAATTTTCCTTTCATTTGTTGTTCTATGATTAAATCCTTATGAACTGCATTTGAGTTTGTACTGTCACCTAGGTTTTGCTTTATGTTTTGTATCAGAACAGTAGGGGAGTACCTTACTGAAATATATTAATAAAAAGCAGAACAACCACGAAATTCTATACAAGGTCAACAAAGCCAAAGAAACTCTCTTTTAAGTCTTCATGAAAATCAAATACAAAATGAATAGGTGATCAACTCCAGAAACAATTCCAAAACTAAAGAGAAAATATCCTTGCAGTAACAGGTTTTTGCTTTATTTTACTTTAAAGAAAATCTGAAACTTAGTGTAATTTACAGTCTTTCTTTGTTTTGCTTTACTTTACTTCAAGGAAAAACTGAAACTTCTAGTGTATTTTATGCTTTCTTTTGATGCTTTGTGAAGAATACACACTGTAGGGCATACAATTTTGTGATATGATTCAAATCTGACCCTCATATCCATGATAGTATTTCTGTAAGGATGCAAAACTGGTTGCTGGAGATTTTTTCCTTTGTGGATTGGCAAATTGATTATTCTTGCTTAATTTGCCTTGATAATATTACCTAAGGAGAGGCAAACTCCAGCTTCAGAACTTAGGGGAAAACATACAGGGCCTGGCAATGCACTGAGCTGATGTTGGCCAGGTTTGCAACAGGAGCTGCTTTCAACATCGACTGCAAAGGTGGGGGAAGGGAGAGCAACTCACGGTTTCTTCCTTTCATGATCCAGATGACTTCTCATCTTGTAGATGGAAATGCTAACTAGCAACGTCATGTGATGGCCAAGGCTGTCGCCACTTACTTGTCCAGTTTGATGGATAAGTCTCTGTGTTGCTTTTTTTGTTTTTGCTTTAGCATCTTTAGGACAGCATCTGCTTTTTGCCTTTTGCTTTTGCTTTAGCATCTGTAGGACAGCATCTGCTTTTTGCTTTTACTTTAGCATTTTGACCAGCATCTTAGACTAGCATCTTAGCATATGCTTGGCTGGTTGACAGCCTATAAATATGTATCCCCAACCCCTCAGGTTGGCATGGCATTGTGTGAGAAATAATAAGAAAATTGCCCTATCTCCAAGTGTCATCCTCTAGATGAGAGTAAGGATCTTGCTATCACCAAGAGTAAGGATCGAGCGACTAACAAGTGGTATCAGAGCGAGGTTATCCTGTAGCCTGAGCATCTCCTGCTCAATCCCTTCTCTAGCGTCGCTTCGAGCCTCGCAGCAGCCCCAACTAGCGGCGGCAGCAGCCAGCCCGCTCGCTCCTCCTCCTCCTCTGCTCGACGAGCAGCGGCTCATCGAGGCGCTCTCTCCACGCAGCGATTCCCGGTGGCGCGCCATGTCCGCAGATGATCTCGGCCTTCGGCCGCCTCGAGCACGCGGCGGCGGCAAGAAGCCGAGCTTCGGGGCGCAGGAACGCGAGCGAAGCGGCGATACAGCGCCGCGCGCGCGAAAGGGTCAAAGGCGGCAGCGCGGAGCGCGCAACGCCGAGCGAGGTGGAAGCGGCGGCGGCGGCAGATGCGCGGCGGCAGCAGCGAGGTCGAGGTTCTACGCGCGGCAACAGCAGCTCCGTCTCTGCGATGACAGCGCCGACGCGGACCTTGAGTGCCGGAGAGGAGGCGCGCGAGGTGAGCGGCGCGATGGCGATCGCGCCGCCCGACAGCGCGCGACGCGCGGCGGCGCTCTTGGAGGAGGCACGCGGCGGCGGCAGCAGACGGTCGACGGAGAGCGCGGCCTTCACAGCGACGCGCTCTCTCCCGGTTCGGCATCGTGGTCACCACGAGTACCAGTATCGTCGAGGGCGCCGGCCCGGCGGCGGTGGCCCACACTCACCAAGACCAACTACGCCGAGTGGGCTGCGGTGATGAGGGTAAAGCTCCAGTGCGGCATATGTGGGATGCGATCCGATGCGGCGACGTCGACTACGACCGGATCGACGGCATGGATACTCTCATCGCTGCAGATCCGCCCGAGATGCGCTTCGCACAAACAAGCGGATGCCAAAGAGACTTGGGACGCCATCGCCGCAAAGACGCGCGGCAGCGACCGCGCCCGCAAGTCTACATTACGTGCACTACGCAGGAGTGGGAGAACTCGGCCTTCAAGCGGTGAGGACATTGATGACTTTGCTCTCCGTCTCAACACTGCTGCGAGAAGATGGTGCGGTTCGGCGACGACACCTACGGCGAGAGAGAGCGTGGAAAAGCTCTTCCGCTGCGTCCCGAGAAGTACAAGCAGATGGCTCGCTCGATTGAGTCTCTGCTGGACCTCTCCATGATGACGATCGAGGAGGCGTTGGGTCGCCTCAAGGTCATTGACAACGATGAGCCACAGCGCCTCTCGGGACCCGTCACCATTGGCGGGAAGCTCCTCCTCACTCGGGAGCAGTGGGCTGCCGGCCAAGGTGACAGGAAGAAGGGGGAGCCTTCTTCCACGACAGGCGGCCGCAAGCGTGGTAAGCGCGGCAACCCGCGCAAAGACGCCCAGGCAGGGGCGCGAGGACGTGCCGAGGGTAATGACCGTGGAGGCGCCCAGGGCGGCGACGCTAGCAAGCAAAATCCGGCACGAGACGACGCTTGCTACAACTGCGGCAAGGCTGGTCATTGGGCCAAGGATTGTCGACAGCTACGACGCGGCCAGGCCCACGTCGCGCAGGCGGAGGAGGAAGAGCAACCGGCTCTGTTCATTGCTCATGCGAGCATGGAACTACCTCCAGCGGCACCGGCCGCAGCGACTCTCCTCCACCTTGACGAGCCAAAAGCACACGCTCTCCTCGGCGACAGTTCCGGCAACGACAAGACCGACGGGTGGTGCCTCGACACCGGCGCCACCCACCACATGACCAGGCGGCGGGAGTACTTCTCGAGCTCGACTCAGCGTTCGAGGCACCGTCAAGTTCGCGACGCCTCGCCGTGGAGATCAAGGGCGTCGGCTCTGTCGTCTTCGTCGCCAAGACTGGCGAGCACCGGCTGCTCACCGGTGTCTACTACATCCCCGTGTTGAGGAACTCCATCATCAGCTTGGGACAGCTGGATGAGAACGGATCGCACGTGGAGATCGAGCACGGGGTGCTGCGCATCTGGGATCATTGCCGCCGGCTCCTCGTCAAGGTCAACAGGAGCAACCGCCTCTACATCCTTCACGCGCACGTGGCGCAACCTCTGTGTCTTGCAGCCCGCCGCGACGACGACGCTTGGAGGTGTCACGAGCGCTTTGGGCACCTCAACTTTGAGGCCCTGAGGCAGCTCGGTAGCAAGGAGATGGTGCGGGGCATGTAGCACGTCGACCACGTGAAGCAGTTCTGCGACACCTGCGTCCTCACTAAGCTGCGGCGGCTCCCCTTCCGTCGCCAGGCGAGCTTCCGCGCCAAGGAGAAGCTGGAACTCGTACACGGTGACCTCTGTGGCCCCGTGACACCGGCTACACCTGGAGGCCGGCGCTACTTCCTCCTCCTCGTCGACGACGTGTCCCGCTACATGTGGGCTGTCCTGCTCGACGTCAAGGCAGCCGCGGCGGACGCCATCAAGCGCCTTCAAGCTGCTGCGGAGGCGGAGTGCGGCCGCAAGCTTCGGGTCCTACGCACGGACAACGGCGGTGAGTTCACGGCGGCCGAGTTCGCGGCGTACTGCGCCGACGAG
Organism: Melocanna baccifera; assembly: GCA_036346265.1. Classification (NCBI taxonomy): domain Eukaryota; kingdom Viridiplantae; phylum Streptophyta; class Magnoliopsida; order Poales; family Poaceae; genus Melocanna; species Melocanna baccifera. The sequence continues at coordinate 2,848,097 of CM070700.1, forward strand.
GGGATCCATCGTCACTTCTCCGCGCCGTACACCCCGCAGCAGAACGGCGTCGTCGAGCGCCGCAACCAGACGGTGGTTGCCACCGCCCGCGCCCTCCTCAAGCAGAGAGGGATGCCGGCATTCTACTGGGGTGAGGCGGTGATGACTGCCGTCCACTTGCTCAACCGCTCCCCCACCAAGGCCCTCGACGGCAAGACGCCATACGAGGCCTGGCACGGGCGCAAGCCCGCGGTGAGCCACCTCCGTGTCTTCGGCTGCCTGGCCTTCGTCAAGGAGCTCAACCACGTCGGCAAGCTCGATGACCGGAGCACGCCAGGGGTCTTCATCGGCTACGCGGAAGGCGCCAAGGCCTACCGCGTCCTCGACCCTGCGACACGGCGCGTGCGCATCACGCGTGACGTCGTGTTCGACGGCGGCGGGCGGGCGTGGGGCAAGATGGTGGATGACGGCTCGACTCCGACGACCAGCGATTTCGTCGTCGACTACGTCCACTTCGAGGAGGCGGGGGGGCCAGCAGCTCGTCTTCACCGAGCTCGCCTACCCCACCACCTCGTTCGCCACCACCTCCGGCGAGTCCTTCACCACCGCCACCACCAGCTCCGGCAAGCCCACAGGCTCCGGCGAGTCCACCGCCAGCACCGTCGGCCACGCCTCACTCTCCTACACCGGCGCCTACTCCCACAGGCTCGGCACCGGCAGCTTCGGCCCACGACGAGCAGCGCACGGTGGAGTTCGCCACTCCGCTGTCCAACGACGAGGATCGCATCGACGCCTACCACGGCGGCGAGCCTCTGCGCTACCGTACCGTGGACGACCTCCTCGGCGAGCAGCCGGTCCCTGGACTGGCGCAGCGCGACTTCGAGGCGGAGCTGCACCTCGCACAGGACGACGGCGAGCCTCGTTCATTCGCCGAGGCGGAGAGAGACGCGGCATGGCGTGCCGCGATGCAGGAGGAGATGGACGCCGTCGAGCGAAACAAGACATGGGAGCTGGCCGATCTTCCAGCCGGCCACCACGCCATCTCTCTCAAGTGGGTCTTCAAGCTCAAGAAAGACGAGGCTGGAGAGGTGATCAAGCATAAGGCGCGTCTCGTGGCACGTGGCCGTTTAGCGTGAGGAGAGTCGACTTCGACGATGCCTTGGCGCTGTTGCGGATGGAGTCCGTCGCGCTCCTCCTTGCCCTCGCAGCCCAGAGGTTGGTGCGTCCATCACATGGACGTCAAGTCTGCTTTCCTCAACGGCGACTTGAAGGAGGAGGTCTACGTCCGCTAGCCGCCGGGATTCATCATCCCCGGCAAGGAGAGCAAGGTCCTCCGCCTGCGCAAGGCCCTCTACGGCTTGCGGCAGGCACCGCGAGCTTAGAACGCCAAGCTGGACTCCACCCTCAAGCAAATGGGATTTCAGCAGAGCGCTCACGAGGCCGCGGTCTACCGACGGGGCAAGGGAGGCAATGCCCTGCTGATAGGCGTCTACGTCGATGACCTTGTGATCACCGGTACCAAGGAAGAGGAGATCGAGGCATTCAAGGCGGAGATGAAGGCCACCTTCCAGATGAGCGACCTCGGGCCGCTCTCCTTCTACCTCGGGATCGAGGTCCACCAGGACAGCTCCGGCATCTCTCTTCGCCAGACTACCTACGCCAAGCGCATTGTGGAGCTAGGCGGCCTCACCGACTGCAACCCAGCCCACACTCCTATGGAGGAGAGGTTGAAGCTGAGTCGTGAGAGTACGGCGGAGGAGGTGGACGCGACGCAGTACCGGCGTATTGTGGGCAGCCTTCGCTACCTTGTCCACACGCGGATCGACTTGGCGTTCGCCGTCGGCTCACGTCGGCCGGTTCATGCAGCGACCAACGGCGGAGCACCAGCAGTCGTGAAAAGGATCCTCCGCTACGTCGCGGGCACCTCCGACACGGCTTGCACTACCCAAGGTGCTCGGCGCGCGCGACTTCATCGGTGCAATGGCAACCACCACGCCGGCGACATCGACACGAGCAAGAGCACCGGCGGATGTCAGTACTTCCTCGGCAAATGTCCGATCACCGGCGATCGGTCAAGCGGCGGTGGTGGCTTTGTCTAGCTGCGAGGCGAGTACATTGCAGCCACTACCGCTTCTACTCAGACTCTGTGGCTGGCTCGGCTGCTTGGCGATCTCCTTGGCAGAGACGCGGAGGCAGTGGAGCTCAGGGTGGACAGCAAGTCCGCCTTGGTCTTGGCGAAGAACCCTGTCTTCCATAAGCGCAGCAAGCACATCCGGTGAGGTATCACTTCATCGGTTGCTGGATGAAGGGAGTGTCCGACCAACTACATCAACACCCAAGACCAGCTCGCCGACTTCCTGACCAAGTCTCTTGGACGGATCAAGTTCCAGGAGCTTCACGCCAGGATCGGGATGGCTCAGATTCCCCACAAGAAGACACACAAAACTTAGGGGGAGAGTGATGGATAAGTCTCTGTGTTGTTTTTTTTGCTTTTGCTTTAGTATCTTTAGGACAGCATCTGCTTTTTGCCTTTTGCTTTTGCTTTAGCATCTGTAGGACAGCATCTGCTTTTTGCTTTTGCTTTAGCATCTTGACCAGCATCTAGAACAGCATCTTAGACTAGCATGTTAGCATATGCTTGGCTGGTTGACAGCCTATAAATATGTGTCCCTAACCCCTCAGGTTGGCATGGCATTGTGTGAGAAATAACAAGAAAATTGCCCCATCTCCAAGTGTCATCCTCTAGATGAGAGTAAGGATCTTGCTATCACCAAGAGCAAGGATCGAGCGACTAACACAGTTCTCCGTCAGCTCTCTCTGGAGCTCGTGGTGATTCAGGTTCATCGGAGGAGACAGTACAGTTCATGATGGTTAATTCTCTGCTGTCCGAGTCCTATGAGAGCTGGCTGCAGCACCGCCCCACTTTCCCGCAGAGGGGCATCTACCATACTTACATGCAGCACAAGCACGGCCGATCCACCCCCAAGCTTTCCTCTGACTCGTCTTCCTCTGCAGTCCGGTCGGATGAAGGTTCATCAGCTGATTCAAACGACAGCAAGAGGCTCTTTGCCATCGTCCAGCAGATGCTGGTATACACTGGCTTGATTGAGCAGCTGCAGCTATTCTTCAAGGAGGGAAAATCATCTGGGACTAGTAAGTCAAGCGAAAAAGATGAATCGAGTGGTAACCTCGAAAAGTGGGAGATTACGATGAAAGAAAGGCTGTGCAACATGGAGGAGATGGTGGGATTATCGAAGGATCTGCTCTCGTGGCTCGGAGGCATGACCTCATCTGAAGATTTGCAGGAGGCCTTCGATGTCATGGGGGCGCTCACGGATGTATTCTCGAGTGGTTACACGAAATGCGAAGATTTTGTCCGGGCAGCCATACACGCCGGAAGGAGCTGAGAGGAGCGAGATGAAATGTTCTACAATTTGTGTTCATATATGCCATGTGCCTGCATGTTTTGTGTGAATAGGTCTTTACAATGTTCAATCGTAACTCAGTTCTGCCCACTAAAATTTCGTATCACACACCCTCTTGTGCCTCGTAATGGTGAAATCGAAGTTAAAATATCATAAATTAATTAGTCAGGTCCATACTATACTAGACATGTGACTGCATGATAAGTCTTAGATCAATGACGCACAAAGTTAAGTTTTTAGATATTACCTAGGTGAGACTTTTACATCTTTCGAAGCGAATTCATACTTTCTCCTTTACTATACGGTCACTTGTCCAAGTGAAAACCTAACACTAATGATATATAATTTTATAACTATGTCTACAACCACGATTTAATATCTCATTAGATCGAATTAATTAATTGATAACATGTAATGACGAGCTCAACTTAACTATAAGCATGGTTAAGCTTATTAATCTATAACATATCTAACATCTAGTATTGCATCATAAAATAATTTTTCATCCTATAGTGACAATAGTATCATGGCATTCAAATTATTAAGTGAGAGATTAATTAATTAAGACAATAACTATCAAGTGCAAAGGTTTATAATAAAATAGCAATATATGATAATTTAAAATAAAATAAATAAATAAATAGATTGAAAACTAGGTTCTAGTATGATCAAAGGACACGATTTGCCTTGGCCCTTGCTCAGTTAATTGCTCTGGATCTTCAAATCTTACTTCAGCTCCTGACGGTTCGAGAACTGACGTGGCATGCTAATGTCGTGTTTCGGGAACTGACGTGGCAGACACGTGGACATTAGGGCTGAGGTGTCATACGACGTGGTGGCTGACTTAGCACGACTGGCTTATAGGGTCTATGGAACAGTGGCGCTGGCAGGTGGGGCCTGGCTATCTGTGGCTTGGCGTATGTAGACTGGGTTTATGGAGAAGGTGAACGGTTGCGAGGTGCGGGTGCTATCTGGCATCAGCGCTGACATAGTGGCACACGAACCGGAGTGAGGAGGTGGGTCAACTAAGATGGCATCGCGAAGCGAGGGGTGTGTGGCGGGTTTGAGCGGCAGCGGTTGGCTCAACCGGCGAGATTGGCAGTAGGGCAGGGCAGCGCAGAGCTCACCGCGGATAGCAGACAACAGCGGAGGTGACCAAAGCAGACAGCAGTAGCGGCAAGCAACGGCGCCAGAGAAGGCGGAGCAAAACGAGGAGCTCGACAATGATGGCAATGGCAATGGCCGAGCTCAGCGAATTGCGGTAGTGGTGAACTCCAATGAGGACGGCGGCGCACGAGTGAGGGCGAGCAGCAGTGTGTGCAGAACACGAGGGGCAGCGTGGCTATTTATTGTGCGGATGCTGAGGTGGCCACATCGTGCATGGCACAGACACTGAGGACGGTGTTCGGATTGGAGATGGCAGCAAGAGTCCACATCGGGGACGATGAACAGTGCCATGGGGAACGGATCAATGACACATGGTAGCTAAAAAGATCAGACGGCGACGGTAGGCTACATAGATGAACAGTGCATAGAAGTGTGGATAGTTGACACGTGACGCTTTGATGTGATCTGGCGGCTGATGCGGTCTATTGCTAAGATGGCCGATGCGAGACAAATGACTAAGGCTCAATGGGCTGAAGTGAACAATAATGGGCTCAGTCCATTGCTGTTTTAATATTTTTGATGGTTTTTCTATTTTCATAAATTCAAATAAGATCAAATGAACTCTAGAAAATAGCAAATAAATCCAAAAAATTTACAAAAAAATTACAAAAATTCTTTGAGACAAAAAGAACCCAAATAAAATATTTTTAGCAAATGTTAATATTTATTTAGTTATATTAAATTCTTTTAATTTATAAAAAATTCAATTTAAACTTATATTAAATCCAAAAAAAATACAAATGCTGAATTTTATTTTTAAATGATTCAAATAAACTATGAAAATCAGGATGTTGCAAGTATGCTTTACTCCATTTGGCTATGGTGCCATCTGTTTCCAACTCCAATATTGATGCCCTTGTTTTTGCTTTGTGCGAGAACTTTCTTCTTGACAAAAACTAACGCACCCTATACCATAGGAAACTAAATGAATGGGATAGCAAGCTTCTCTCTCCCTTGCACTCCTCTCTCTCTCAACTAAAATCCCCAAATCGATAGCATCCCCTCACTCTTGTTCTCCCCGCTTCCTTTTGTTCACCCTTCCTCCTTGCCACTGTCCTCCCCTTACTCTCCTAGCTGTCAGATCCGGTGGCCTAGAGGGACGCCGTTGCTGGATCCGACGGCCTAGAGGGGCATTGCCACTGGATCTAGCGTGGCCTAACTCCCCCGCTACGGGTTCGTCCTCCCTCCAGGCAGAGAAGGAGGTTGGGAGGAGGTGACGACTTGGCGTTGGGCAGTAGCTGGGGTGATGGGCAGGGTAAGAGAGCAGTGCAGTGGCAGCTGTGACAGTTAGATTGAGCAGGGCAGCATGAGGAAGGGTTGAGGGGTTGCACAGCGAGGCGACGATTGTGCTGCCGGCCATGGGTGGTGGTGGAGGGGGCACCGGGGGGGCACGCGAAGCTGCCCAGGGCTTCACGGCGACGGCGGCCAGCGACGAGGTACTCCTTTTCCTCCAACCATCCTATATCCTATACCATTAGATGTGGTTCCGACGGTATACTGTTGGCTAGCTACTCCTTTACTTCTTTAGTCTCCGGATCCCTTGGGTGTTCGATAAAGAGCATGTTTGGTTGCTCGCCACAATTTGCTATAATTTTGTGCCTAAAGAGTGTTTTCGTGGCTTCCAGGTTGGTCGGTACACTTCGGCAAAATTTGATTATAAAGTGAGTCTACGATAGGTGAAGTGGAACTAAGAAAATGTGGTAAAGCCACCATTGACAGTTAGGTGAAGTGTAGGGCTAAGAAATTATAGTAAGGCCACCATTGACAATAAAATAAACGCTACAAATAATCAGTTTCTTTTTAAGATCCAGAAATAGTCGACATAGTCAGACTTGACTAACTTAGTCTGGCAAAGTTTTGGCAAAAAATCAAACGCTTAGTTTGATAGGTCATATATATAGTTTCTACTTTAGTGCTTACTGCTGTGATGCGGCGAGATCTTGTTTTGGCGCAAGTTCATACGGTTGATCAATCTTTGGTAGTGCCGGATTCCAGTGAAGTTTAAAATGCATAATGCCCAAGTTCGCCTTCTTTTTCTTTACTTCCGCTGATCCTTTGTCTATTCTTTTCCATCCATGCTGATCTATGTGCCCAACATGTCATTGGGAGGCTGAGCGCTATATAATTCACGGGGAATACAACCGAGCGGCGCAATTGCACCCTGCACTTAAGCTGTGGATGGCCTAAATATACAAGTGACTGTGACTCGTATCTCTCCTCCTCCCAATGAGACCTCAAAATTAGATAGACCGGTTGGCTAGGCCACAGGAGACCAACCAGAATTGGGGCGTTCGTTTTAGCGATGGCTTTTGACTTTTGGTTGAAATTTCACTGTTGCTGGTTTTTTTTTACTATAGCTGATTTGGCTTTTTGGGCATAATTAATTTTCAAAAATGTAAAAATAGAAAAAAACATGTTAACTCATTAGGGACAATACAAAGGAATACGGGAAAAAAGAAAATACAAAAAAGCCTAAAATATCTAAAAAAATTCAGAAAAAGACGAAATACTGAATAGTGAAAAAAAGCAGAAGCTAGAAGTAGAAGCCAAAAAAAGCCGAAACGAGCGGGGCCGAAGCCACAGAAACTTAATTACTGATTGCTAGCTTGTAGAGTTAGATGATCTACAAGCTACAAGCTGTTTTTTCTTTGGTTTTAACTTTTCTATAGTAACTAACTTTTAAATAAAATATCTTTTTAAGATAATATATAATAGTTTATTATAGTACACATTATACTGATTTTATTTATATCAGCCAAAATCACATACGACTGTCTCTCTCCGTATTCTCTCTCGCGAACAGCTAAAATTCAAAAATTTGACCAGTTTCAATTATAAGCCATAAACCTCAGCCACATCAAACAGGATACAACGAACCACTGAAGTGTCCACAGAGTTAAGACTGCTCATTTGGGTTTTTTGGTGGTTTATGGTTTATTTTTCACTGTTTGGCACTATAGTTGGCTTATTTTATACTGTAGCTGCTGGTGGCTTTTTTTTACGTAATTAAATTTAAAAATAGAAAAAATATGTTAGCCAATCACGAATAATGTAAAGGAATACAACAAAAAAAAAAGAAAAGGCAAAAAAGCTCCACAAACCAAAAAGTTAGAAAAAGATGAAATTAAGAAATTAGAAGTTAGAAACCAAAATCTCTGTTAAAAGTTAGAAAAAGACGAAATTAAAAAACTAAAAGTTAGAAACCAAAATCCCAACCGAGAAGCCGAAATGAGCATAATTAATTAAGGCCAAAAAAAGAATGCAACAAAGTTTTGGTCACCCATAAATTGGATCAAATAAATGCACCAGAAATTGGCAGCTGCAAGAAGCTTATACCGCCGGCCTCAGAGATGGATGAACAAGAAGCTCGGCTCATCGTTTCCCATGCCTAGCTATATGAAATTAAGCTGCGCCAACAACACTATAAATTTACGCTTGGTGCGTACAATATGTGCACGCAGGTCAAGATACTCCACAATACCTACTCTGACCAAATTGCCCTTAAGTCAACCTGAAATCAGCTAGCAAGATGTCCCTGCAGCACTTGCAACGTGCCATGGCCACGTCCATCATCATCGTTCTCACGCACATCTTGGTATGCGACGGCGTTGCCGCCGCCAGCCGGGCCGCTAGCGGCGGCAAGGTCCCGGCGGTGATCGTGTTCGGCGACTCCACCGCGGACACCGGCAACAACAACTTCATCCAGACCATGGCAAGGGGCAACTACCCGCCGTACGGGCGGGACTACGCCGGCGGCGTCGCCACCGGCCGGTTCTCCAACGGCCGCCTCTTCGCCGACTTCGTCTCCGAGGCCCTGGGGCTGTCGCCCTCCGTCCCGGCGTACCTTGACCCCAGCCAAAGCATCCATCATCTCGCGTCAGGTGTTAGCTTTGCCTCGGCAGGCACGGGGCTGGACAATGTAACCGCGCAAATCCTAGTAAGTGTAGCTTTATAATGCGTGTATATTCAGATTTTGGTCACTGATATACATAAAATATGTATGTAAACTAATGTACGACAGATTCAAAAATTCAGTCTAAACAAAATACCACTTGCCGTGACAATGGCAAATGGTCTCTAGACCTATATTTCAGAACACAGCAAGTGTTTTTTTTTCGAATTAAACCTACACATGTTTTTTTGCTGTGAGTTGAAATATTATTTTATGTAAATAAGTTGATTACCTAAATTAATATCAATATATTTTTATTAAAAATTATTTTTGTATATGTGTATTTCCAAATATTTCTAACATTACAACATAAGAAACTGATTTTCATTGTTTACCATTTTTGCAGTCAGCAATGACCCTACCTCAGCAGATAAAACACTTCAGGCAGTACAAGGAGAAGCTCAAGTGGGCCAAAGGCGAGGCAATTGCAAATCACATCATAAGCCACGCCTTGTATATTTTCAGCATAGGCACCAGCGACTTCCTACAGAACTACCTCGTCTTCCCCATCATGGGTTACAAGTTCACCTTGCCGGAGTACGAGGCCTACCTCGTCAGCGCCGCCGAGGCGGCGGTGCGTGCGATACACAAGCTCGGTGCGCGCTGGATCAAGTTCGCCGGCCTGCCGCCTCTGGGGTGCCTGCCATTGGAGAGGACCATCAACCTGGCCAAACCAGGGGATTGCAATGAGATGTACAACATGGTGGCGCTGAGCTTTAACAGGAAGCTGAAGGGGCTTGTCGGCAAGCTGAACTGTGAGCTTCCTGGGGCACAGGTGGTGTACATCGATCAGTACAGTCTCCTGTCGGCCATGATTGCCAAACCATGGGAATATGGTCAGCGCTCAGTACACTTGAGTTCATTAATTACTTTGTCCAACCTCGTGCCAGAAATTTTGACTGATTTTTTTAGCAGGGAAAAAGTACTAAGCCCCTAGTTGGAATGCAAGAATTTTAAGGCCGCAAAAATGGGGAAATTTTTCCATGTTTCAAACATGGCCGAAGACTTGGTGACTAAGTTTGACTAAAACCATTGTTCCCACAAATTATAGTGGGTCTAAATTAGACTTTCGGTTAAAAATCTGTGAAAGTTTTGAGCCATTGACATGAACATGACAACCTAATAATTCTTTTTTTTTTTGGGAAATTATACAACCTCCCTCTTTATATATATCCGTGCTGTTTTGGAAATTGCACAATGTCCAACGTGTGCCTTCGACAATTAGCTCTCGTAAACATTTTAGCATAACAATACCATGAAAGTAATTTTTACGGCAAATCTGTTGATGATCATATCACCATGTTCATGTAGCTAATTCATATAGATCTGTATATATTAGTAGTAAGATTTGGGTAAGTTTGACTGCAAGAGTGATCGATCTGTATACTTAGTTACTGTCAACTCCCTAATGCAGTCCAAATTTGCTTACTTGACTTCCTCTATGATGACCAGGTTTTGAGAATTCAGTGCAAGGTTGTTGTGGCACAGGATATGTCGAGACAGGAGTGATATGCAGCTTGGACAACGCCTTGACATGCAACAATGCCGATAAATATGTGTTCTTCGATGCAGTCCATCCATCGGAGAGGACATACAAGATCATGGCAGACGCAATTGTCAATGCCACATCGCACGTATTCCACTAACATTTTCCTGATTCGGCAAATGTAAAGTGATTTGTCAGACAGATCACGTGCTTAATTGAGTTTCACAAATCTAGTAGAGAACTTCAATGTGATGTTCCAGCATGTCTTTTCGAGATTCGTGTGGTACATGTTGGTAGCATATCACTCTATGTAAAAGCATAGTTCATTAGCAATTTTCAGATATTTCTAGTTGGATGATTTTTCATAAACAAATTAAGACGTACGGAAAATTGAACTTGTAGTGTTGTGCTGCCTGCAGGCTTATTGTTTTTTTTTTTTTGGTGATAATGTATCATGCATGGAATTTAGCTTGGTAATCTTTAGTAATTCCAGTGACGTATTTCTATCACGACAGTAAAAATCATCAATTGGTTAATATAAAAAATGGTAAAAGGAAACTACAACTTAAAATCCACGGCAATCCAAAACACAACACGAACAAGATAAAAGCATTGACCCTACATTTTTGTCTCGTCAATTCGTCAGTAGCTGAAGGAGCACGACAAAATAGCCGCTACATAGAAGCTCACAAAGAAGCTCGATCTAAGCTCTATTTGTTTAGGCTTACAAAACCGAAGCGCAAACAAACTCGTGGCTTTTCCACTGTTGGGCGCCTATCGAGGAGGCTGATTTGGAGGGGAAATAGGCACTTTTAAAAAATTCTTTTGGCTAAAACTAATTTTATATACAGAAACATAAATCAAAACAGTTTTGCACAGTTAAGACATAAAAATCTTGTCTCAACTATTTGCACAACCTAATTCTATATTAAGATTTGCAATTTTAGAGTGACAAGAAATCAATTCAATTCTAAAAATGTAAATTGCAATTTTTAGGCCCATATTATGATGATTTATTTTTTGGTGTTTAATGACTCCTATTTCATCAAGACTAACTTGTGTTTAAGTAATGTCAAGATTAGTTAGGTTATAATGATGATAGTGGGGTATTCTAGGATATTCATAGATCCCCTAGTGTGTAAATGTTGGCAAAGCAAGATAACGATGGGTTATCGGGTCTACATCCTCGCAAGGCACTATTGTAGAGCTCTTTGGGCCTAACACTTTCTGTTGAGCCCTGAATATGCAAATTCGGACTCTGTGTATTCTGCACTAGTTTAGGATCACGCTAGTGGACACAGTGAAAACGTAGATGAAATAAAAACGATTAGCTAAGAAAGACTCAAATATCATTAATTATCAGAGTGACGACCTTATGGCTAAGGTTATAAATAATAGCCTAAGAGGTTTAACAAAGACTAGTAGCGGGAAATAAAGGTAAACATAGTAGCCATTCGACACGTCTCGGAGTAGATGAAGTCCTACTCCGAGAAGTCATCGAAAAATCCTCTTTCAAGTAACTCTAATTGATATGACTTATTTTTAGTAACTGAGAAATAATGGATATAGACGTGAGTACATAGAGTACTCAGCAAGTCGTTTGTAATAAGATGCAATATATTTATGCAAGGCTTATCAAAGAATAGTGAGTGGTTAATTTGCAAAAAGCAATAATTTAGATTAAATACAATAAATAGATTGAAAGCAAACTTTGAAAAACAATAATAGGTTATTAGGTCAAAGAAATTAAGTAAACCATAAGTGATCTAACCATTTACCCAATGAGTCGCCAATGAACTAACTATTAATGTAATGAATTACTAGTGAACTAACCATTCACTTTCCAAACTTAACCCAATCAGGTTTTTATGAAATCTCTACCTCTCGTGTGAAATCACCGAGCATTGTCCATGATTGTAGACGCGGCTATTCGAATAGTTTACACTTTGCAGAAGTTGCACAACTTTACCCACATGATATGACTCTTGTAGTGTCGCCAGTATAACATACTTCCTTAGGTATGCCGATCAAGAAGATCATAACAAGCCTTTTACAATGCTCAATGTCAAACTGATCTTGCCTGCTAAGGTTTTACTACCGAGTAGACTAACCACCTAGTCGGAAAAGTCCCCTCTTGCGCCAATAGAACATCTGAATGGTGAAATCAAGTTAAAACATCACAAATTAATTAACCAGGTCTATCATATACTAGACATATAGTTATACAATAAGGCTCATATCAATAGCTTATAAAGTGAAGTCCTTAGGCATTATCTAGGCAAAGGATCCACATCCCAAGAGTGATGACCACACTTCCCCCTTTACTACACCATCACTCATCTAAGTAAAAACCATTTTGTATAACCAACACCAATGATACTACCCATGTCATGGTATATAAATTTTATGACTGTGACTATCCACCATGATTTAATATCTCATTAAGTCAAAATTAATTAATTAATCAATATGTGATGATGAGTCTAATGTACTATAAGCATGGCTAATCATACAAACGTACAACCTAAGTGGCTACTAGATAATTACCCATCCTATGACAACAATAGAATCATGGCATTCAAATTATCAATTGAGAAAGTAATCAAATTTTGTTGATAACTAATAGATACAACGATTTGTATTAAATTAGCAATGCATGATAATTTAAAATATAATTATAAATAATAGACTTGAAATGATAGGTTCAACATGATCAAAGGACATGACTTGCCTTGACTTTACTTAATTACCAACTCTTGATCTTCAGTTCCTACTTCTACTCCTTCGAAGATGCCATCTAATGAGAGAGAAAATGAATAAGACATAAATAAATTCAAATAAAATCTAAAACAATAAAACTAACACCAAAAGATAGAGTTTAATTTTAGATAAATTTGGAAAAAAAATCGGGTCAATCGGAGTTTGGATGGAGAAGAACGGGCCGAAAGTTTTAAATCTAAGAAAAAGGGGGGAAATACTATTTGGCTTTTTTGGAATTATTTTCTTAAACAAAATTCAAATTTATGATGTTGGCATGGATTTTGATTTTGGTTGAATTATTTTCTAAAGGAAATTGGGCTCAGTGACTGACAGGTGGGCCCATCGGTCCATGGATAGGGTTTATAGAAGAGTGCTGGTGCACTATGGACTTGGTGCATGAAATAGTGCTCACTGGCGGGGCTTGGCTAACATGGCGCTAGGGCTGACGTGGTATGACACATGGCTCAGTTGTGCTGAGGTGGCAAGTTGACGTGGCTGCCTACATGGACATCCCATGTGGATTGGTGACATTGCACGACTTCTGCGATGGCTTGGATCTACAAAATAGTACTCTAGCTAGTGGGACCCAAGTGTCATTGGCTCGGCTTATGATGGATTGAGTCTATAGAAACTTTAGGTGGGACGTGGTGTGCGATGACATCATCGCTAACGCATGGGCTGGTGTCAACTTGGCGAGATGGCCAAGGTGATTGTAACATTATGATTTTTTGGAGTTTATAAAATCTTGAATTTAAAAATAAATTTTTGGAATTTTCTGGAATTAATAAATCTTAAATAGAATTTTTAGAATTTTAAAAGTATTTAATTTGATGAAAATAAACTTCAACATATGTTGAAAATATTTTATTTGAGTTCCTTGTGTCACAAGAAATTTTCTGGTATTTTTTGTGAATTTTTGGGATTTATTTGCTATTTTTGGGAGCTAGTTTGATTCTACTCGAACTTATTAAAAAGAAATTCGGGAAAAATCCTTTCCTAAACCTCCCCCGTCCAATTCTCTCTCTCTCCGCGCGGCAGCCATCTGGCCCACCTCCCCTCTCCCGCAGTGCCGCCCAGCCCGCGCCGCCCGATCCGGCCTCCTACCATGGGGCATGCATCTGCCCGCCCAGCCGCCGCGTTGCCCTAGCGTCGCATCCACCTCGCATCCTCGCCGTCCGATCTCCCAGCGCCTCATCTCTCCTGTCCACGTGTCCCGCCCGAGTTCCGCCCGCACCCGCGCCGTCTCCTCCTCAGTCTCGCCTCGGTTTGCGTGATTTAAACACGTCGCCGCCTCGGTTTGTGCGCTCCACCCGTCGCTGCCTCGGTTCGTGCGTCGCCGCCGCCTTCTTCCACTCGCGCCGCTGCTGACGCCGTCCTCCGCCACTGCCCCGGCACTTGCGCTCGTCGGGGGTCTCGCCGCCGCCTCTCTCGAGCCCGCCGAGCCCTCCCGCACCGCGCCCGTAAGCCGCCCGCCACCCCTTCTTCCCGCGCGGTCCACCGTGTCACGCCGCCGTCGCCGCCGCCCGGCCGGACCGCGCCGCACCGCCTTGGTCCGCGCGCCGCCCGACGAACACGTCCGCGCCTCGTGTCCACGCGATGCCTTGCGCGACGAACCAGAACATGCATCGCCCATCCAACCGTCGCCCCGCCCGATCCGAGCCACTGATCCAGATCTAAACCAGTGGTCTAGGTATGCCCACGCGTCCACTTCTCCACCGTCGGATCCCGCCGCCGCCGCCGCGCCCAAACCCCGCCACGTCAGCCCTAACACATCAGCGTGCCACGTGTCCTGCCATGTCAGCGCTACGTCAGTCGAAAACCGCCCCTAGGTGCCACGTCAGCAATGCCACGTGTCACTCCCTCCGCCTGCCACATCAGCCCTAGCGCACTATTCTGTAGACCCGATCCACCGTAGACTTTCCTCCACTGTACATCTGGTCCACAGCATAGTACCCTTTTTTAATTTTCATAATTTCCTTTAGATTAGATTTTTCGAGAGCCTGTTCTCCTCTGTCCTAGCTCCGATTGACCCCATTCCTTTTTCTAAATTCATCTAAAATCGAGCTCTAGCTTTTGGTTCTAGTTTTATGATTTTTGGAGTTCATTTGCTTATCATTTCTGTCTCGTTAGATTCTGATTCCGGAGGAGAAGGAGCTACGCTAGAAGACCCCGAGTACCTCGCTGAGCATAACCAAGGTAAGTCGTGTCCTTTGATCATGTTGAACTCAGTTTGCAATCTATTATTTAATTATTTTATTTTAAATTACATTGTATTGATACTTTATTACAAAACCTTGTACCTGGTAGTTATTGCCCCAATTGAATTCATCCCTCCTTGATAATTTTGAATGCCATGATACCATTGTCACCATAGGTTGGGAAACATACTAGTGATGCTATGTTATTTGTCACATGGGTTGTACGATTAGATGCTTAGCCTCGCTTAATTTACGATCGGGTTTATCATTATATGTGAATTACTAATTTGACTTAATGAGATATGGAACTGTGGTTGGTGCCACATTTATTAAAATTTAGTCCATGGCATTGGTGTGTTATTGGCGTGGTTATACAAAATTGGTTTTTACTTGGGCGAGTGATCGTGCAGTAAAGGGGGAAGTGTTGGAGCATTTCGAGGGATGTGGTAGTCTCGCCCGGATAGACTTAAGGACTTAACTTTGTGCGTCATTGATCTGAGTCTTACTGTGCAAACCACATGTCTAGTATGGGATGGACCTGGCTGATTAATTTGGGATGTTTTAACTTCAATCTTGCCATTATGATGAACATGGTTACTGATTTCCATGCGGCGCAAGGGGAGGTTCGCAAAGTGGTTATTTCAATTCCTTTGATTATTATTTATTATTGTTTATTTAAAGTTCGCCTTCAACCTATTTATTGTATTTACCTTCAAATATCATTTAATACAAATTAACCTTTCAGCCTTCCATTGGTAAATCTTGCATACTATATTGCATTCATTTGTTACAAATGGCTTGCTGAGTACCAATGTACTCACAGATTTATGCCCAATGTTGCTCAGTTGAGGAATAGGAGTATCACCAGCAAGAGGTTCTAGAAGAAGGCTACTTCGACGACTACATGGATTAGGCTTCGTTCTCCACTCGATAGCCTGTGGGCTTGTCGATTGGCCGCTACGCTTTATTTTGGATTTTCGCTGCTAGATTTAAAGCCTTTCTAGTTAGAGATATTGTAAGCTTGGCCATAAGATCGTACCTTTGAGATTCATCGATATTTGAGTTTTTCCTTTTATTTTATCATGTGTATGGTTGTGATTACATCTATGTTTGACTGTGTGCACAAGCGTGATCCTCGACTAGTGCAGCTTACACAGAAAGTCCGAATTTGCATATTCGGGTATCGACAATTATGCTTTGGAGATGAAAGAGACTTGCGGCAGGCAAGGCGAAGTGGTAGGGCATGCGATGGGTGAGGCAGCTCGATGGTGGCGTAGGCGGATGGACTCATGTGATGGGAATATGAATAGTGCATGTGGTGTCCCGATGGGTGACAGGTAGCATGAGGAAGATCGGGCGGTGGCGAGCAAAGCAGGCTGCACGGAAATTGGGCCGAGACAGACCAACCCATAAGGTGGAGATGGATCAGGCCAAGGCAGAAGAAGAAGATGGGCCGAGGCTTGGGTTTCAGCCCAGAAGACATTAGGGAAATTTCTAGCATTTTCTAATTTTAGAAAATGAGAAAAAGGAAATTGAGCTCTAGAAAATAGCAAATAAATATATAAAATTCCCATAAAATATAGAAAAATTCCTTGCATCACTAGGAACTCAAATAAAATAACTTTTGGTTTAATTGAAGTTTATTTATTCAAATTAAATATTTTATTTTATGAAAATTTGTAGTCAGCTTTAATTAATTCAAGAAAAAACTAAATAGTTATTTTTGTTTTAGAAACTTCAAAAAGGCGTTGAAAATATGGATGTTACACTTTCTTAATTGAAAATGGAACGAAGGATGAAGTCTGTCACCTACATCTTTTTGTCAAGCTTATTGAAGGTTAAGGAGCTTGTGACTAGAATTGACCCAAGAAGTTCAGTATGGATCAATTTAGTGATAGGTTTTGATTTTGCTTTGGTCATACCATTAAGGGGGATTCAAGGCTAGTACCTTGAGCTTTGCTAGGTTTGGTAGCTAGGTGAGGTGCACAGTAGATCATTCTAGCTCAATTCTATTTAAAGAGTGCCAATGATCAAGTTTTGGTTGCGAGAATCTAAAATTTTACATCAGTTTGTGCTAAGACAAAAACTCTCTACATAACTGGATTATTCAGGTAAGGGCGTACCATCTCAATGGAGAGGATGTTTTTGGTGTGCAGGTGATTTTATACAGAGGTGGATTGTTTTATCATAGGATTGCCAAGGACCAAGGATGGTTATGATTCAGTTTGGGTAATTGTGGATCGTTTGAGTAAGGTTGCTCATTTTATCCCAATCAAAACCACCTTTGTAGGTGATAAGTTAGCAGAGTTATACATGTCGAGAATTGTGACTCTGCATGGAGTACCCAAGAAAATAGTATCAAATCGTGGGTCACAATTTATTTCATGATTTTGAGAGAGTTTCCATGAAGCTATAGATACTCATTTAAATTTTAGTACATCATATCATCCCCAGACTGATGGACAGGCTAAGCGTGTGAATCAGATTCTCGAGGACATGTTAAGAGCTTGTGTGCTAGATCATGGAGCCAAATGGGATAGCTATTTTCCTTTCGCAGAGTTCTCTTACAACAACAGTTACCAGGCCAGTTTGCAAATGTCACCTTTAAAGCCCTGTATGGCAGAAAATGTAGAACCCCTCTCAATTGGAAAGATACGGGAGAAGGCTAAGTGTTTGGGCCAGATTGTCTAAAAGAAGTTGAGAAAAAAGTTCAATTATTCTAGAAGAGACTAAGAACTGCCTAGGCTTGGCAGAAAAGTTATGCAGATACTCGTCGCCGAGAGTTGAGTTTTGAGCCAGGTGATTACACGTATCTCAGAATCACATCGTTCAAAAGGTGTCAAGAGGTTTCAGATGAAAGAAAAACTTGCGCCAAGGTATGTTGAGCCGTTCAAGATCGTAAAGCGTAGGGGATAAATTGCTTATCAGTTGGAACTACTTGTGTCCTTCAATGGGATACATGATGTCTTTCATGTGTCATAACTGAAGAAGTGTTTGTGTGTGCCAGAGAAAGTCATGCCAGTTGAAGTCGTTGATCTTCAGGAGGATCTGTCGTACAAGGACCATCCTATTAAAATCTTGGACGTGTCAGAGCATGTGACTAGGAGTAAGATTGTTCGCTTTTGCAAAGTCTAGTAAAGCAACCATTCAGAGGAAGAAACTATCTGGGTGCGCAAGGAGGATCTTAGAGCAGAGTTTCTAAACCTATTCTCTTAGTAAGCCCTGACCTCGGGGTCAAGATCTCATTTAAGGGTGAGAGGTTTGTAACATCCTTACTTTCAGGGCCTTTTCGAATCTTTTAAAATAAAATTTATTATTTAAATTTTCCTAGAATTAATTAAAGCATAAAATGAATTTTTATTAATTAAAAGGATTTAATATGATTAAAATAGACATTAACATGTAGTAAAAATATTTTATTTGGGTTCTTTATGTCACAAGGAATTTTCTAAGATTTTTTTGGGTTTATTTACTATTTTCTAGAACTCCTTTTATTTTATTTGATTTTCTAAAAAAGAAAAAGTCCAAAATCCGCGCACAGTGATGGGCCGACCCATCACTGTTCATTTCGACCCGTTGAGTCTTAGCCGTTCGATCTCCCCTTTGCCGCACGTCATCATCCCAGCCACTACGCACCAACAACCACTAGATTCCACCGAGGCTACGTGTCAGCCATCGGGAGATGCTAGCACTATTCATTGGTGCGGTCTGTCGTCCGACGTCCGTTCCTCTCTGGCGCCACGTGTCACGCATCCAATGGGCCAGCCACTATTCATCAACGTCTTGGCACATCTCCACCGTATTCTCAGTTCGCGTGCACAAACAGGACTTTGCCACTACCACCGTCTCCGACTCGGTCTCCTGGCCATGTCTGCACTGGACTCCCTTGGCGTCCGTGCCATAAAGCTAAGCCCCACCTCCATCCTTCGCATCTCGCAGCCTCGCTTCGCTCCGTCGAGCAATCCCTCTGTCGTGTGCCACCGTTCTTGCATCGGTCGAAGTCGCCATTGCCGCCAACTCCGGCCGCCGCTGTCCTCCGGCCGGGTGAGACACCACCGCTCCGCCGTGTGTCGCCGACAGCCGGGCTGCCTCCTCCATTGTCTGCAACCGCCGGTGAGTCCCGATCACTGGTGAACGCCGCCCTGCTGCCCGCATCATCGCTCACTGCCCCGCCCCAGTCCGTGCGCCCACCCACAACCCCTCGCGCGCTAAAGCATCACCTCGCGCCACACACCACGCCACACGTCGAAATCCCGGCTGTCCAATCCACCATCGCAACCATTCGCTCTGATCTGCGTCAATGGTCGAGATCCATCCACGTGGCTCACCCATCGCCATCGGATCTTCGTGACATCACCCCACACCTGCGCCCCCACATTGGTTCGCCTTCTTCGTGCACCGCGTCTGCCGTACACTGTTCCACTGACAGCCGAGACCCACCTGTCAGCCACCACTATTTTGTGAACCCGTGTGCCCACCAAGCCAAGTCAGCAGCCACGTGAACCCTAGTCTCCACGTGTCAGTGCCATGTTAGCACCGAGTTGCCCAAGTAGGGGTGCAAACGGTATGGGTTAATCCCGACCGATTCGGTACCGAATCCGATTGGTACTGCATATGGGAAGGTAATTTAGCATTCGGTATCGAATCTGATCTGTACCAGATAATTGTTGTCGGATATGGTAACGAAAATGGTAAAGCTAAAATCCGACCGAATAGTATCGGTAAATGGTAAATCGAATACTATCCGATCAAATATCCGAACAAACAAATTAGTACTCTAACTGGCCCAGCCCATCAACTATCATTGACACCAACTGGCTTAGATTTTATCAAAGTCGTAACCTAACTTTAGAGTCCAGATACTCTAACCAGTCGCCACCAATGCTCCCCGCTTATGTTGAACTTGCGTATG
The DNA here is from genome assembly GCA_036346265.1 of Melocanna baccifera. NCBI lineage: Eukaryota > Viridiplantae > Streptophyta > Magnoliopsida > Poales > Poaceae > Melocanna > Melocanna baccifera. Next base: position 2,867,976 of record CM070700.1, read on the forward strand.
AATTTATGTATATATTTATCGTTTATGTTGAACTTGTGTTGTATCGGCTATTATACGTAAGTAATCTAGATGAATTTATTGCTAGTTGAAGACTTGAAGTGATGGTGGTATGGTTAAATGTATATTCCTTTATGTATAAACATACTATTCATCTATATTATCTATTTTCGATCCGAAATCATTATGTATCCGTCCCGATGATACCATATTCGAAACTCCGAATAATCCAAATTCATTTTTGTATCCGGTCTTACCGTATCTGATTTCGAATCTGGGAAAAAAAATATGGATTAGGATACGGTATGAACAATATTCGTCCGAATCCGACCCGATTGCACCCCTATGCCCAAGTGCCATGTCAGCAATAGCGCCACCTGTCGCCACGTGTCAGCCCAGTCAGCTACCATGTCAACCCTAGTCGTCTCATCAGCAAGCCCAGTCACGTGCACTGTTTCATGAGCTGAGTCCACTGTAGATCAGCTTTTCCATACACAAAGTCCACAACACAGTAATTTTTCCTATTTTCTAGTATTTTCCTTTAGATTAATTTTTCAAGAGCTCGTTGTCCTCTGTCCTAACTTTGATTGGTCTTGTTCTTTTTTCTAAATTAATCTAAAATCAAGCTTTATTTTTTGGTTCTAGTTTTGAAGTTTTTGGACTTTATTTGAATTTTATTTTATTTTATTTTTGTGTCTCAATCGTTTTCTCTCTCGTTAGATCGCGTCTACGAAGGAGTGGGAGCACCACCAGAAGATCAAGAGTTTATAACTGAGCAAGACCAAGGCAAGTCATGTCTTTTGATCATGTTGAACCTAGTTTTTAATCTAATATTTATTTATTTTTAAATTATCTGGCATCGCTATTTTATTACAAACCTTTGTACTTGGTAGTTACCATCTAAATTAATTAATCTCTCGTTTGATAATTTGAATGTTATGATTCCATTATCACCATAGGTTGAAAAATTATTTAGTGATATCATATTAGTTATTCTATAGGTTGTATGATTTATATGCTTAGTCATGCTTATAGTTTCGATGGGTTCATCATCACATGTGGTTAATTAATTAATTTGACTTAAAGAGATATTGAATAGTGGTTGGTGCCACAGTTATAAAATTTATGTGCCATGACATTGGTGTGTCATTGGTGTTGGTTATACAAAACTGATTTTCATTTGGACGAGTGATCGTGCATGCAGTAAAAGGGGAAGTGTGAATTTACTTCGAGTGATATAGAAGTCTCGCATGAGTAATGTTAAGAACTTAACTTTATACGCTATTGATCTGAGCCTTACTGTATAAATCACATGTCTAGTATGAAATAGACCAAGCTAATTAATTTATGATATTTTAATTTCAATTCCACCATTGAGTTAAACAAAGTTGTTGATTTCCATAAGGCACAAAAGGGGGCAATTATCAACTAGGTTAGAGCCTACTCGATGGCGAAACTATAGCGGACGGAATTGAGATTGAGGTTGAACATTGTAAATATCTTGTTGTGATTTCCTTAGTGCGAGTCTAATCACATCGTGTAGGTACAGTTGTGTAACATCTGTAGAGAGTAAAACAATTCAAATAATCGTGTCCCCGATTATGGACAATGCTCGATGATTTCACACGAGGGATAGAGTTTTCGTAAAAACTTGGCTGATTATCTTTGGAAAGTGAATAGTTAGTCCACTAGTGGTTCAGCTTGTGAATGGGTAGTTCACAAGTAGTTTATTCAATTCCGTTGATTAATTACTTATTATCATTTTTTTAAAGATCACTTTTAATCTATTTACCATATCTAGTTTAAATTATTGTTTTCTGCCAATTAACCTTTCAACCATCCATTGGCAAGCCTTACATATTATATTGTATTTATTTATTACAAATGACTTGCTGAATACCGATGTACTTATGGCTTTATGCCCACTGTTACTCAGTTGAGGAGGAGGTATATTAGCAGGAGGTACCAGAGGGAGGATACTTCGACGTCTTTATGGATTTGAACTTTGCTTCCTAGTCAATTGCCTGTGGGCATGTCGAATGACTTCTACGCTTATTTCTGTTTATCACTGCTAAATTTGAAGCCCTTCTGGCTAGTAAGTTGTAAAGTTGACCATAAGGTCGTACTTTGCTAATTATTAATATTTTAGTTTTCTCTTTATTTTATCATGTATATGGTCGATATTTCATCTATGTTAAACTGTGTGCACTAGTGTGATCCTGAACTAGTGCAGTATACACAAAGAGTCTGGATTTGCATATTCGGATCTCGACAGTATGCAAGGTAGACAAAATGCTTATCAGATTGGATTGAGCATGAGTCTAGGGAGAAGTGGGCATTACTTTATGACACCGATGGTGCAAGGTACGGGATCATGACCACCAACTTAGCCAAGATATACAACTGGGTCATAAAGGGGTTGAGGCCCCTTCCCTTGATATCTATTGTGGAGGGAGTGCTATGTGGTATTGCCAAGTGCTTCATTGATAGAAGTTCTTTGGGTTGCATCTCCATAAGTGATTCATAACTAAGGTACTTGAATATGATTACGAAGTTAATAGAAGAGCAAGAAGCGTGAGATGCATAGAGCATTTAAAATGGGCACAAGGGAGCTTCGTTTTGAGGTACTATGTAGGCCCAAAGGTCATCGTGGGATGAACCATAAGACAGTTGTTCAAGAGTGCATGCTAGGAAGGCGTAGTTGTTCCTACAAATGCAACAAGCCTCATCTATTATAGGCCATGCACACATGTGATGGTTGCTTGTTCGATAGTTGCACAGGAATTTGGTAGATTTCTATTGGATTATTCCATAAAGGAAGCGGTGATGGCAACATGGAGTGGAGAACTATATGTTTTTGACATGGTTGGATCATTCAGCAGCCATCCCAGCTGGGAGCAGAAGAGGTGGGTCCCCGACATTGAAAGGCTCAAGGAAGGAGTTGGTCATTCGTAGACCTACGTATTAGAAACGACATGGACAAATCAGAAACTGAGCCTCGCATGAAGAAATGCTCCATTTTGGAACGAGATCGGGTATACCATCAAATATTGCACTCAAGTAGCAGACCTTCAAGATGGGGTTGCTAGGACTTCCGTCGACAGTGGTTGGCATCCTGTTGCTAGTGCTATCTGAACTTATATTGTAACATCTGTTATTTGAACGTATGTTGTAACATCTGTTATGGTATCTATTATGTATGAACTACGTCATAGTTGTTGTATATATGATTTATGACTTATGTGTGACCTACTTATGAACTGCGGATTTACCTACATTACATGAAGATTTATCTTGTGTTATGTAATTTTACTTGTAGCTTCACCTTGTGTTAGGTTACTTTACTTGCAAATTTACCTTGTGTTATATTACTTCACTTGTAGATTTACATCATGTTATGTAATTTTACTTGTATATTTACCTTGTGTAAAGTTACTTGTACGTTTTCCTTGCGATTCGTTGCTTTCTGTTGTACTAACATACTATGTTTTGTTGAACAGATATGGAGGAGCATGCATACACTGTGGAGTGGCCTTACAAGCTACTCGACCCAACCATCCGTACCACACACCACAACATCTTGAGGACTGCCTTGCCACAGCATGGTGAACCACCCATCGAGCTTCCTCCGTTGTGGTTGCACACACCCACGAGGGTATGGAGGATAGACCATCATTGGATTCCCAGGTATGTGAACCAGGTGACTTTTTGTTTGGCAGTTGCTGGGTTTTCTTGGTTGCACTAATGTTTCCCATTTTTCTACACACAAGTTGAGGTCCTCCAAATTACTCCTCCTTGCGAGGATGGTAGAGGATGCCTAGGATAGGCGCGGTGTGTCTATGAGATTCCTGTACAATAGGTGCCTACTCACAGCACTTGTCAACCGTTAGTAGCTGGATACACATGTTCCACCTCGCGTGCAGGGAAATGACGTTGACACTAGAGGACGTTTCATGCCTCCCTTGCATGGGGGACGCGATGGTGCTAGTGGACACTGATTAGACTGGTGCCTCGAGTTGCTCCCCAGGTTTTAGCAGGTGCTACTGGATTACGCTAGCTATAAGGAGTTCACCAGCACCCATGGTCCCATGCAAAAGTGGCTTACCCAGATTTACATAAGTGCTATTTCATGTTACTATTTTAGTTGTTCTAAAAATACTATTCATAACCAGCAGTTACTGTTAATTGTTAGCTAGAGAGGATGACACTGTGCAGTGGCACTTGGAGGCATACCTCTATGGTTCTTTGGTTATGTGTTGGTCTGCTTGTACCATAGGGATAGTGTGGACAAGGACATGATCTAGTACGCTAGGGAGATAGCAGATGCCGAGTTGGAGGATGTCCCATAGGACACGTGGGGACCGGCGGTACTGGTTGCCATGTACTGTGGACTTTGTGATAGGTGTCGGAGGACAGCAGAAAACTCCACACTCTCCGGATGCTTGCTCCTACTGCAGTTGTGGTCATTCAAGCACTTCTAGATTGAACGTCCACATATCGACCTAGGTCCGTATAGCACAGGCTTTTACACAATCCTGACCAGCAACGTGGACCATCCTACATGGGGACCCTATGGTGTTGTCGATGGGTTACTTTCTTGCTCCTACTATGATCTATCTATTACACATTCGAGTTGAGATTACTTTCTAATGTACTTGTAATCTCTATTTTTGCAGCCTTTTTTTTTACTTTGATCACCTCACACGCATCTTACCCTAAGTATGTCACCATGTTTGACTAGCTGATGGATGACTGTGTCATCTAGAGGTCATACCCTGCTAAGATTGTCTCTCACGCACTGAGGCTACTATCCATCCAGCGCACTTGAGACGTCACCTTTTGGCTCAAATGACGTCACATGGTGTACATCTTCGTTGAGATGTATGCCATGCATCAGGTGATGAGGCAGTTCAGACTTCGGCAGGCATTTCTAGTGCTTGTGGTGACCACGTGCAGCCGCACATTCATGTGCGAATTGCATATTCCACCACTTTGTACTCGGTAGAACTGTTAAATTCATAAGCACCAATGTTCACCAGTTTTGGGTATCTACAGGGACATGAGAAAGGGAGTGATAGGATGTGCAGGCTGGGCCCAACACATGGAGCCATACTTTTCCGCAATGGTGATGTGGGGCAAGTTGCTACTTCAACTTTGATTTGTATTTCCAGTACATAATCTGAAGTTATTTTGCAAGACAATACAATTTTATTGCAAGAAGAAAGAGAACAAGAAAAGAAGGCCGAGAGGAAGGTGAGGGAGGTCAGATGTAGGGATAAAACCATAGTTTGCAACCTTGGGTTGGATGGAGTTATGCGTTTACTGTGTAGGCCTAATCACAGTGAAGGGAGAAAGTTATCTAAAAATTTAGCACAAGGAGAGGAAGGCCAAAGAAAGGAAGCTGCGTACGGAAGCATGGTCGGTTGCGGGGGAGAGAAGAAAACCCTAGTTCGTGTGGCTACTTATGTGATCCCCCTTTTACACAATGCAAACAAGATAGCAGTGCATCAAATTGTAGCTGTGGACGGCAAAGAGAGAAAGCTCGTTCAGCTCAGGAGGACACAAAATCAACCAAGTTTTGGTACGCGCAATTCTATCCACAAATTTCATGAAGCTTTTGGCATCAATTATGAGGTTTTTAATGTGCAAAAAACACATATTTGGAAATTTTATAAAGTCTACTTTCCAACGGATCAAATGGAGCTTCCTACACAAAGTTATGTTAAGTTCATTGGAAGTTGTAAGGGCTATCCGGAGAGATGCGCGAGAGTTGCCAAACATAAATAATCCGTGTATTGCAAGGCAAGTGTGGGTAATGTTCGATCACACCATTGCTTTCCAAAGGTTGATAAGGTTTAGTTTTCATGTTTCAAATGGATTTGGAAGCCCCTCAAATAAGGAAAGCAAATATATGAAGGTGTGAAATCAGTTTAGACTTGGTTTGGGATAGCTAGCAAGACCAACATTAAAATATTTATATTTTTACAAACGGAATCCGATTTGTGTGTTCTTAGACTCGTTGGAAAGATAAATTCAAGCACCACACAATAGATGATGATATAGCCTGAGAAACTTCATGGTGATGTCACAAGTTCAAAAATAATCTGATGGTTGTAACTTAGGTATTTCCTTTTTTAGTTTGTATTAGAGTCTAATTTTGTTTTAAGTCTTAGGAATGCTATATAAGCCTATGTACACATCTCTTTGGTGGCCAGAATAGAATATTTAGGATATCTATGATATTAGATTGAGTTGAATAAACCAAAAAATTGCCATGGTTGGCGACCATGTTGTACGTTCGTTCCTGTGAATTTCTGACGAAAGATTCATCTTGATGTGTCAGTTCTAGCTGTAGTGCTAGTTCTTGTTTGCTGAATCATGAGATTCATCTTCTTTTGATAACGTGCTAATGTGTATGTGGGGGGAGGAAGTGCTATCTAGGTTTTTGGTTCCTAGATACCGAACCAATCTATCTTGGTGGTTGTTGTGTATTGCGAAAGATCAGACCAAAACAACATGATCCCGCTGGTTTACTAGTTGGATCCTCATCATCTAGTATCAGATCTTCCATTGATCGCAGTACGTGATGTAATTTTCTTGCTATGGATGAGTTGAAGTACATGAGGTCGGATTACTCTCTAGGGTACATGGTGGAGACATGTGAGAAGGATCTGTTGTGAGAAATCAGGCCATATTAGTTCTATGCACGATGTCAACTAGGAGCTACTACAAGTGTTGTGATGTTGGATAAGTTTGCTACCACAAACTTGGCAAGTCAAACACTCATTGGCCATTTGAAGCTCCAATTGATGCTGCACCCAAAACCATACAAGATCCGATGGCAAGATCAGTACATTATGATCAAGCATCATGTCAAGGTACAGTTGACGCTATGTGGACTTGCTAATTTGGTAGTCTGTGACATGCTTCCTATACATATGTACGTGTGTTCTTTACTACCAGAAAGCCATGGACTAATCGAAGGAAATGGGAAGAGGATTATTCTGATACTTGCTCTATTTCTTCAGGAAGGATGTATTCCTTTGTTTAGTGAGGAGAACGTCATTATATTGAGTAGTACACTTTCGGGCAATACTTGAATGATCGTCAATGGAGATATCATGCACAAACTGTCATTGAGAAGAAGAAACAAGATGCAAAGTTAAAGGTTGATAGTGCTAAAAGTTTTTCTACCCCCAACCAAAAGAAGGAAGATGTGTCTAGTGGGCTGAACATTCAAGTCAAGAAGGTGTAAGGTGATGACGTTGACAAGATGGCAAAGGGTTAGTGTTGGAGTCTTTTCAAAACCTAATGTAAAGTCAAAAGCAAAGAGTGCATGCTGATCATCGACGATGGAAGTTTTACCAATATGATTAGCAAGGATTTAGTGTACGCATTGGGACTATCTACATAGAGACATTGTGAATTGCATTATATAGAATGGTTGAATAATGCTGAGAAGATAAAAATAACACATAAGGTACGTGTGTTGTTTTCAATTGGTGCCTATGTTGATCAAGTGGAGTGCGATGTTTTGCCATTGGAAGTGTGTGGTTTGCTGTTGGGAACGTTGTGGTGGTATGATTATGATGTTACACATGCCAGGAGGATGCATGAAGGAAAACGGCACGTGTTAAAGCCAATGGCAGAGAGTGCAATCAAATTTAAAATCAAGCTCGCAGTGGAGAAGAAGAAAGCTTCAAAGAATACCCCAAAACCGATGACAGTTTCGCTTGAAGGGGGGATGATGTAGGCCAAGTTGCTACCTCGACTTTGGTTTGTGTTTCCAATGCACAATCTGAAGTTATTTTGCAAGACGGTGCTATTTTATTGCAAGAAGAAAAGGAAAAAGAAAAAAGGCTGAGAGGGAGGTGAGAGAGGCCAGCCGCAGGGATATGTCAGACTTGGATTTAGCCAATCCAGAATACCCTGTGAAACCATTGCACTATTTGTTAGATCAGTAGATAGTACCCATAGAATACATCATTGAATCATTTTATATATGACGTAAACCATACCATATAATAATATTACATTCATTAGAGTTTAAATAGACTGCATCGGGTCAAATTTACAATAAGAGTCGATCAGGCCAAATAGATACATTACATAAATGCAGAAGTGAAAACAAAAGCAAAAGGAGAGGGCATATCTTGCCATAGGCAAGTGATTAGGGTAAGTTATGTGCGACTAATATTAACCAAATACATGGATAATAGTGGTGCACGTAAATACCAACTTAGTTTGTAAGACTAGGATAATACCAAGACTACTAGAGACTAATCTAATCTCCTCCATGTTCCTTACCATAAGATCTTAGGGTGTCGTAGTATGCGTAATGACCTTGATCCATGGTTCTAACGGATATTATGAGTGAGGGTAAGCACAAGCAACAATGCTCCACAAGTCAACACACGAAATGCAATATTTATGCATGCAACGTTTAACAAAAGTAGGGTCAGGTTCTTTTATTTTCTTAAGGCAACTTTTCAAACTACAATAATTAGAAATTCTTATAACTTAGCATTTTATCATATTTTATTAAAGAGAGTAAAAATGTGCAATATTTATAACGGTACAGGTTCTATCCACCTGTTATATGGTCCTATCTACCATATGCTTAATTTTGTTACTAGGGTTATATCCACACATTATCATCGTTGAGTTACATCCCACCCACAAAGTTTTTAAAATAGAAACTAAAGTAAATTCCCATGTCCGCTCTTGACTATAGGCACAACTATTCAAACAGTTTATACTCTGCAGAGATTGTATACTTTACCTATAAGAGATAATTAACTTGTTATGTTTCACGTATTTTCCTAGGATATGTGCATTAAGAAGATCACCACAAGGCCTTTATAATGCATCACAAGTGTAGATTACACTCGCTAAGGTTTCATCTGAGTGATGTCATCCAGCACACCCAGACTTGCTCTTGCACCATACAATAGTTTATACCAGCGATATGACCTGTGTCCAAGATGGCTTAAAACCAGTGATATGGCTCGTGGGTCACTCTAATAGTGCAACCCGCACTAGTGGATACATATTAGTTAGCCAGGTTATACCGATTATAGACTTGTGATTGTACTATTTTACATTAGGAAATCATCACATGATTCAATCATTAAGTTATCTGGACGGTGCATACCACAAACACCATTTCTCGCGCTACATCCGCACCAACCATCTTACCATCCGCCCAGACATGGTGACATCAAGTTTTAGGTTTTTGAGAAGTATAAAGCTAAGTTATCTCAAATATATCATCCATTTCCCTCCCTTGATTGCCCAAAAATCATATTTCATGATTAAAAAATGATGATTAGGGCAAATTAATGCCCTGGTACTTAAGCAAGACTTGCATGACACTTAAGTACGATCTATAGTTAGTAAAGTTACCATTAATTATCAAGGATAATAAGGATTATGTACTTCAAATATCCAAAAGATAGTATAATAATAATACAAAGTCAAGTAGACATATAGCAATCCTAATGTTTAACATACATTTGCATAACAAATAATACCATGCAAATTTAACAATTTAACATATCACCTCCTCTCTCTCACTCTCTCCGCCCACCCTCCATTTCTCTTCTGCTGCCCCGCCACCCTCCTCCTCCCTCGCCGCCTGCCTCCCCCCCTCCTCCCCGATCCCCGCCGCCTCCCTCCTCCCCTTCCTCCCCACCGCCTCCCCTTCCCGTCCCCTTTGGTGCGCCTATCCTACCATCCATTCATCCCCCTCCAGCGCCACCCCCCACCCACGAGATCCGGCATGCCCCTTCCGATCCCGTCCCTGTCCCCCTCCCCTCACAGCCAGATCCACGCGTGGGAGGCGGAGCGGCATCGAGGCAGCGCTGACGTGGGAGGGAATGCGGCTCCAAGGAAGGAAGCGGCACTGAGGTCGAGGCGGGAGCCATGGGGAGGCGACGAGCTGGTATGCTGGTGAGTGGTGACACAGGACGCAGACCGATGACCGACAACTCCTCCCCTTGGCACGGTATACTCCTTCCCCTCTACTCCCCTTCGCTACTCTGTGATGTGTGATGGATTGTGGGGGTTGAATCCATGGGGTGGTGATAGGAGGGCAACAAGAGGCGGGAGGCCGAGGCCGAGGTGGCCGACGGCGCCAGCGTGCCCGCTGTGCTGCCCGTGCCCCTCGTGCCGAGTCGGCCCGAGCACGACACAATTTGTCAGGCCATGCCGTGCCGCCCGACGGGCCAGCTTTCCAGGCCCGGCTCACCGTTCGGTTCGTGCCGGCATGGCCCGTCACGTGGCGTACTATACTTAAACCGTGCCAGATCAGTCGAGCCTCGAGCTGACGCAAAAAAGCACGGCCATCTCCCACCTCTAATCGGGGATCTGCTCGTCACCTCGTCCGGTATGCATAAAATTTCCCGAATTTCCTGCATAGGTAAACGTCAACATTTTGCAGGTCTGTAGGCATAGGTAAACGTCAAGTTTTTCAGGCCTAGGGGTATAACAGTGTTAGAATGCAATAAAGCGAACCCAGAAGGATGTAGATGCAAAATTGCTCTAAGGAAAACAACGAAAAGCAAGAGGAAACGACTAAAAAAATCTGGATCCCTAAACCCTGAAAAACTACCCACGGGGCAAGGGTTTTATGCCCCCACTTCAACCGAAGTCGGCGTGCCCCCTCCCTTCCCTTTCGCAGCCCCTCCTGTGGCGGCGGCGCCATGTCTCTCCCTCCCTTTCCCGTACCTTCCAGTTGATGCTCTCCGCCCCAACTCCGACCACCGCAGCCATCCCCCACCACCGCCTCTTCCTCCTCCTCTCCGCCTCGCCCCGAGAACCCTAGCCCCCACCCGCGCGCCCCTCATGTGGCGCCGCCTCCCCTCCCGCCGCCTCGCCTCCGCCCTCATCTCCGCCTCCTCCCTCCCTCGCGCCTTCGGTCCGCAGCCTCCTCCTCCTATCCACCGCCTCCTCCCCGCCGCCGCCGCCTCCGGGCTCTTCCCGCCCCCGCGCCTCCCGTGGCGGCAGCAGCCCCCGCGATTCGCGTCGTCCTCCGCCGCCGAAGCCGTCTCCTCCGAGGAGGTCGAGGAGCTGCACCACGCACTTGAGGAGATCGTCCGGGCGGAGCCGAAGCCTAAGCCTGCTCGGCCGGCGGCGGGGGAGGGGGATAGGGAAGTGGGGAGGGAGCGGAGGCGGAGGAGCGGGCGAGGGAGTCAGGCGGTTGCTGCGGCAGCGGCTCACGGGATTGGGTACTCCAGGTACGCGGCGCTGCGCCGGCGGCAGATCCGGATCGAGACGGAGGCGTGGGAGCAGGCGGCCAAGGAGTACCACGAGCTGCTCGCGGACATGTGCGAGCAGAAGCTGGCGCCCAACCTGCCCTACGTCAAGTCTCTCTTCCTCGGCTGGTTTGAGCCGCTGCGGGACCAGATCATCGCCGAGCAGGAGCTCGTGGGCGAGCGTGGGGCGCGCGCCTCCCACGCCCCCTTTTTCAACATGCTTCCGGCCGACATGATGGCAGTCATCACCATGCACAAGCTCATGGGGCTGCTCATGACCGGCAGCGGCGAGGGAAGCGTTAGGGTCATCCAAGCTGCTTGCCAGATCGGCGAGGCAATCGAGCATGAGGTGTGTGGGTTTCTTGTTTGTTCGCAATTGTGCAGCTGCATTCCAAAATAGTTGGTAGCTCAAGGGATTGACAATGATGGATTGTAGGAATATGAAGTGACTACTAGGGTGAGCATTGTTGGAGGTTGATTTTATTGATGTACTCTAAAAGATAACAAGTTTAATAGATCACTCCTTGTAGACTTTGTAGTAATTTAGTGCTAAGCATTATTATTCAGTAGAGATTGACATCACCGAATATATCAATTTATGTTGTCTTTAAGATAACTGGATAAGTATTGCATGATCTAGGACTGAACCACTGAGGATATCTACAATTGATAAGCTCTGGGAAACATACTTGCTAGGAGTGGGTCTGAAGATAAGGTCCCCTTTAAATAAGGTTAGGGTAAATCTGATCAGATAAAGGCCTAGAAAAAATTTCTCTGATTGGTACTTGGTAGTAGTTTGACATGTTGTAACAGAAGAGTATAGTCATCTTAATTTTTCTTCCATAACTGGGAATTGTGTGTGTGTGTGTGTGTGTGTGTTTTGCTGATATGCTAGTATTTTGGTGGGCTTCGATAATTTAGCAGTTAGTACGGGACATGGGATCCTCGCAGTAGGCTGGATCAAAATCCAGCCGAGATGTTCTCCCTTTTAACCCACCATTCATATGAATTTCCAACCATTCTAACATATGTTTGACATTGTGCCCTGAAGAGGTGCCTTTAGTTGGCTGTCAAACAACTCCTATTTTCTTACATATCTTTGGAATTTGTATTAATTTTCAGTATGTTGTTACACTTATCATTTATTTTTGACATTTTCCACAATTCTGCTGACAATAACTTATGTGGTAAGTTACAGTATCAATTGCTAATGAATAATTGCATTTGTTTTCCTTTTTATCCTTGATTAGGTTCGAATCCACAAATTTCTAGAGAAGACAAAGAAAAAGACCAATAAAGAAATGGATAATGAAGAAGAAATAGGTGATTCAGATATTGCCAAAGAACAACAGCGTCTAAGAAAGAAAGTCACTGATCTGATGAAAAAGCAAAAGTTACGGCAAGTAAGGAAGATAGTGAAGAAGCAAGATAACTCCAGGCCATGGGGTCAAGATGCTCATGCAAAAGTATGTATCTTATGTCAAGTATTTGGGTTGGTATGATGTTTTACTTCTGATACTATTTCGCTGATGATATACTCTATTATCCTTTTGTGTTCTATAGGTTGGTAGTCGTTTGATTGAGCTGTTGATTGAAACAGCCTATATACAACCACCTGCTAGTCAGACTTCAGATGGTCCACCTGACATACGTCCCGCTTTCACACATGAAATGAGAACTGTGGCAAGAGAACAACAGTAATCATGTCAACTCATCTTGTCCTGAAAACAATGCTACTTTGTCCTAACCTATGTTTTATCTCATGTCGTGCTTAATCAGGAAGAATAGTCGGCGCTATGGTGTGATCAAGTGCGATCCACTGGTCCGGCAAGGACTGGATAGAACAGTGAGTTGACCCTTCTGCTATCATCTTGATTTTTTTTATCAAAATACTCTTCCCCTAATGTTGCATTCCTTGGTCACTTCATGGAGATTTTTTTTAACAGGCAAAGCATATGGTCATACCTTACATGCCTATGTTGATTCCCCCAATCAATTGGACTGGGTTCGTATTGCTTATCCATGTTTCTTAGAATTATTTTGGCTGCTACATGATGCAATTTAACAAGTCGGATGTATGTGGTTAACTTGTTATTCAAAATTAATTATGTTACTGCGCATGATGGTTTAGATGTTCTTCTAGTGTGGTAGGTTACATAATGTTGTTGTTCAGTATAATCACTAATCAGAACAATCCCCTTTTCGATTTGTTTAGTGTGGTTCATGCAAATGGACGCTTTTCTGTTAGATTATTACTTCTATGACACTGACATTTCTGAACAAGTAGCAATGCTATCCCTATTTTTAACAACATCATGCCTGGAAGTTTTCACAAACATATTCGTTAGGTGTACTCACAAAAATTTCTACAGATATGACAGGGGTGCCCATTTGTTTTTACCATCCTACGTGATGCGCACCCATGGAGCTAGGCAACAGAGGGAGGCTGTAAAAAGGGCTCCAAGGGAACAAATGCAATCGGTTTTTGAGGTATTCATTTGGCCCCTGTTTCTAATTTTGTTATGCAAGATACATGCATAATTATGAAATAAATACTTTCCTAAGTTTGCATACATGGAGATCCTCTTTTTAACACACTCGATGTTATACAATAGCTGCTTGTTTAGTTAATATGGCCATGCGCATTGACATGTTGATGGTTATTTTTGCTAAACATCTTAGTATATGTGATTTCATCATTTGTTGCCTTGTTGGTTTCAGGCCTTAAATACTCTTGGGAGCACCAAGTGGAGGGTTAACAAAAGAGTTCTTAGTATTGTTGACAGAATATGGTCGAGTGGTGGTCGGCTTGCTGACTTGGTTGATCGTGCTGATGTGAGTTGTCATTTATTGTCTCATGAAATTGTGCTGTGAGTTGCCAAGTAGAGGGTTATCAAGGCATTGTAGTTTTACACGTCAACTAAAAGGTTTTGTGTACTCTAGGTTCCCCTACCAGAGAAGCCTGAAACTGAAGATGAAACTGAGCTGAAGAAGTGGAGGTGGAAGTTGAGGTCAGTCAAGAAGGAAAATAGTGAAAGGCATTCTCAGAGATGTGATGTCGAACTCAAACTCGCTGTAAGCGCTATAAGGGGTCTTGCTATTCTTATCCATGAAGCTCATCATTTACTCAACCTTTTCAGTTTCATCTAATGTATACTTATTGGTAACAGGTAGCTCGAAAAATGAAGGATGAAGACGGCTTCTACTATCCACACAACCTTGATTTTAGAGGCCGTGCTTATCCAATGCATCCTTACCTGAACCACTTGGGTTCAGATCTTTGTCGTGGAGTCTTGGAGTTTGCTGAAGGTCGACCACTTGGTGAATCAGGCTTGCGCTGGCTGAAGATACACCTAGCAAATTTGTATGCTGGCGGTGTTGACAAGTTATCATATGATGGCCGAATGGCATTTACTGAGAATCACCTGGAGGACATATTTGACTCAGCTGATAGGCCTCTTGAAGGCAAGCGATGGTGGCTTGGGGCAGAGGATCCATTCCAATGCTTGGCAGTATGCATGAATCTTACTGAAGCTTTAAGAAGCTCCTCGCCAGAAACAATGATCTCACATATTCCTGTGCATCAGGTACTGTTAACAGTCTGTGCACGCTATCATTTTGCTTTTCGATTCTTTGAATGCTATCATTTTGCTTTTCAATTCTGTGCATGCTATCATGTTGTTCTTTTACGACATATAGCATGCAACACAGGAAGAGATTGGCTGATATAGGGTGGGTTCTTTTGGGTTAATGACTTATGGCTTAAATATTTGAATTCTGGCTGTTTGCGAGAGGCAGTACGCATAGGAAAATAATCGCATGCGATTTTGGCCGATACAGCTGAACTCGACTTTTTACTACAATCTTCCTATTGACCCCGTCTTGAAAAAACACACCATTTAAGAGCTAGTTACTGTAGATAGTACAAGCATAAGCCAATTTTAAGCCCAAAAGAACCCAGCCATAGTCTACTACACATCCATATTATCTGGGCTCCTGATAAAACATTTTTCTTATTTGTGCAACATATGTATGTGTCTCCCATTTGGTGGGGCTCATGTACTTAAATAAGTATGCTTATTTCTACTGATATATTTGTTTATGACACTGGGAACCTGTGGCATTTCCCATGGTTGATGACAATTCTTAACAGTAACTTCAGTTCTACATGTTCATTGGGACCTCCCTGGTACTCGGATGGTTTGTCAATTGTGAAAAATGGTTGTTTAGGCTGCTCAATAAGTCTACAAGGATGTTGCAAGTTGGAAAATAACATGTTTGTGTCACAGACAAGTGGCCCATGGCTCACTTGTCCGCCTCACATTGGATGTTGTTTTCCAGCTTTACTGAGCTAATTTTCCGATACAGAAATATAATACTCTAGTGACTGTGAATCTCAATATCTGTTTATTTTTAATTTCCATTTTCCGTTGAATAAAATCTGCTCTATGATCTGATTTTAATTTTCACCAACAATCTAACTTCTGTTATGTGGAGAAGAATTACAATATAATATTTTCTTTTTCAGGATGGTTCTTGTAATGGCCTGCAGCACTATGCAGCTCTTGGAAGGGACAAGGTCAGTTCATGTTTGAATAATTCTGCTGCTTCATTAAAGTAGTTTTATTTGGCATGGAGAATTATTTAATTTTTCACTAGAAGAGTTAGTTTTTTGTCATCAATTTCATGCAGTTGGGAGCCATTGCTGTCAACTTAGTTGCTGGGGAGAAACCTGCAGATGTTTACTCTGGAATAGCTACCAGGTATGCTGTTTGGACGGCATTGTGTTTTGCATTGCACCTTTTTTATGGTAGGACTCGATGTGCCATTGGAACATGTAGTAGTCTGTATGCTGTACCCAAATTGGCCTATCTATTCTGTGCAATCTTTTGCACACCCAATTTCTCATTGTTTGAGGACTCCAAACTATCATGTGGATGCATCCAAAGTCTTAAATTTCTGTAGTAAAAGAAATGACCAGATTCACTTGAATTATGATTTAGTTTGTACTCTTTTCATTCTATTTTAAAAGCAATTGATGGTTACCAGCAAGACACCAAATACCAGCTGGTTTTACTTCCTAGCTACAAGGTTGTTCCAGATTAGCTCGAGTTGTAGCGGAATTGGTCAATTCACGGCCTTGCAGGAAAAATTCAGGAATCAGCATAACCTGTGGGGTTCGGGAACCGGTATTTTTCTGTTTTTTGGCACCATAATTGCACCACATTGTATACAAAGTACTAGCAAAATCATATGTATTTTCACATTTATAATGAGATCCTGAAATGAATTTGCATAGACAACAGATTGGATATAAATTTTAACTAAAAGAAATTAAAGAACAATCTTACCTATTTTCTTCAACTTAGCATAACTGTGCTATTTTAACCATGATATATTAAATTGTTAGAATGTTCTAACAAGGCTGTTGTCATGACAAATATAGTCACAATGTTTTAGCACATATTTATATAAATAGTTTATTTGGATGCTAAAGTCATACCCATTATATTCACTAAAGAAGCATGTCTGAGAAATGAGGTGGCTGTCAGGACTTATATGATATTTGACAATATATGAGGATATGTTTTCCATTCCAAACTTCTTGTGGACACATGCATTAACTCCTTGATTAGATGGTTTACCCACTGATAGAATTGCATCTGCATTATTTTTTTTGGTAACAAGAATAGGACAATTTTTTTAACCTGCAGACTTAATGAATTATGCTTGTTGAACTCTGATCTTGTAACAAGAATTATGCAGACTCTACAAGTTTAAATTTGATATAATATACTTTGTAAAATTGTTGAGATCCTGCTTAGTAGTCTCAATCAGGGTTCGGATTACCGGCGGTTACCGGCCGGTAACCGCCGGTAACCGGATATCCCGGCGGTGACCGGGATTTTTAAAACCGGCCGGGAGAGGAAAGAGAGCAGCAGCGGCGGCGGCAGCAGCAGCAGCAGCAAGCAGCGGCGGCAGCAGCAGCAAGCAGCAGCAGCAACAGCAAGCAGTGGCAGGCAGCAGCAGCAAGCAGCGGCAGCAGCAGCAGCAAGCAGCAAGCAGCAGGAGCCAGCAGCAGCAAGCAGCAAGCAGCAGGAGCCAGCAGCAGCAAGCAGCCACCGGTTTTTCCGGTTTTTCACCGGTTTTTCCGTAACCGCCGTTACCGTCCTCCCGCCCGCCCACAAATTTCATTTGACAAATTTTATCCGGTTTTTAACCGGGTTTTCCGGTTACCGGCCGGTTCCCGGTACCGCCCGGCGGCCGGGATTTGGCCCGGTAGCGGGTTTTTGAACCTTGGTCTCAATATCATATGTACAATTCAAAAAGTTGTTAAAATCTAGATTTGATGATTATGGATTATAAGGGTTAATTTATCCATCTTGGAGCAACATGCGTCTGGTTTAGTCATATCTTCTTGAACTCATGACAATGGATTTGGAGTTATGTTTTCCTTACTTGTGATCTAGGGTGGTGGAAATTATGAGGAGAGATGCACAAAAAGATCCTGCTACAGATGCTGATGCAGCACGTGCTCGTCTGTTAGTCGATCAGGTATTGCTTCTTTATTAGTTTCTTTTGACTTCTTACTGTATTTGGTCATAAGACAAAAGTCTGAAAGTCCTCAAAGTTGCAGAATTTAGTTCTTCAGATGACCCTTTACCTTCTAGTTTATATATGTGGGCACTAAAGCTTGAGCCTTGGTGAAAATCTATAGCTGCCGTTATGCTACAGTCAACTATTGTCTTTAGGGTTTTAATATTTTTCTATTAATTTTCCCAATGCAGCTTTATTCTGTGATAATTGCATACTAAAACGCCTAATTAGTTTCCTGAGCAACACATTCTTTGAAATGTTTGAACAATAAACACCGACTGAAATAATGAACAAGATTTATTTGTAACATTATGCCTTTTGGAAACCCCTTGTATTAGTGTAAACCTAGCTGAGCTATTATGTTAAATGAAGTTTATTTGAGAAATTACTTCTGAGAGCCCTGATTTCTGTTATTCAGTTTATATAAAAGAATGCTGCCAAGTTAACATACTGAAGGAAGGTTATTTGAGATGTTTCAGGGATTGTTGTTTTGAGATGATATGAAACCTTGCTGCCTATTAGGCCCAGAAAGAATACATGGAAAATATGTGATTAGTGTTTACTTGTTAGTTTTACCTGCTAATTTATAAAATGCAGGTGGATAGGAAATTGGTTAAACAAACTGTGATGACATCTGTGTATGGTGTCACTTATGTTGGAGCGCGAGAACAAATAAAAAGAAGATTAAAGGAGAGGGGAGTCATTTGCGATGACTCAGAACTTTTTGGTGCATCCTGCTATGCTGCTAAGGTGGAAAATCCTACTCACTGAAACTCTTGTTTTGTCATCTGACGTATACATCTAATTGAATTAAATTTCCTTTTTTTTGTTTCTTTTTATTCTGGGAAGGTTACACTGACAGCACTTGGTGAGATGTTCCAAGCTGCCCGCAGTATCATGAACTGGCTTGGAGACTGTGCCAAGGTATCATCTGTAGTATGACAGATGTCTTCTGAATATCACATTATAATATCAGATAATGTTTCGATGCTACAATTACATCCTGCATTAAGAAAATCCATCTCAATATCAGTTTTTGACAGTGTCATATGTTGCACTGTATTTGGTAATCGCAATTGATGCAAGCTGCAAGATTTGTCTGTTGCCTTGTGGCCTTGTGGGTGTATTTTTAGAAAAAATTATTTGTGTTGATGTCCTGTGTACGCCATGAGCAATAAAATATTTTGTTTCCAATATACACAGGAGAGGTGCGTACCGTTTGAATTGAGAGAGGCAAAAGTAAAAAAAGAACTGTAACTACTGTTAGGACTTTAAAAGACTATTAGAAGAATGAAAACAACCTATAACTTATTAACTTATGCTTCTATCTAAAGATTAAACAAACAGTTTGTCAAGGTAAACCACTCCATGCATCTTCCAGTTCTGACATTCTTCCTTGATAGTCAAGCCCAGCTGTCTTATTTGGTTGAATTGTTGTTTCTAAATGAGTTGGTCTTTATAACCATGGATATTTAACTGTGGCCCACCTTGCATGACAGGTAATTGCTTGTGAAAATGAACCTGTGAGATGGACGACCCCTCTTGGACTTCCAGTTGTTCAACCATATCGCAAACTAGGGAGGCATCTTGTGGGTGTTTTGTTTCATGATAATTTTCTCTCCTAATCTTCTATTGATTATTGTTGCCACATGCCTTGCAAATGAAATAAACATGTGCCTGTTGCTGACATACTATTATTGTGAAAATGACATTCTTGATGTTTTCCTTGTAGATTAAAACATCATTACAAGTCCTGACGCTTCAGCGGGAAACGGATAAGGTATGCTCCATTTTGCATGGACATGTTCGAATAGGTGATAATCATATGGTTATTGCTGATTGCTGTTCAAAATTTCCTGTGTGATGGCATGAACTGAAGTAGTGACCTTTTTGTTTAGGAATGGCCTTATTCTAGGATGGGTTACCATCATTGGGTGGTCCAATGAAATTTGTGCTGTGACCTCTTCCTCGTCTTATATTAGCATTATGGCCATATCAAATAACATGGTGATGGACCAACTCATTCTATTTCCTCAAACCTAGCGAAAAGACTAGGTTCGGTGTTAGGATAGGATGATCTAGAATCAATCCATTCCTCAAAGCAAACCCCTCACTGGGTTCTACTTATTGTGTTTGACCATGTAACGAGCTAGGAAGAGAAAGCTCCATTGGGAGCCATCCTTTCTGCTGGTAAATGCTTTTGTCCTGGACTTGGTTTTGCATAGCAGGCATGAAATCGTGATGAGTTGAACTGAGTTATGTATTTCGATGCTTGCTGATTCCAGATGATTTTGAAGTTATGGAAAAGTTTTATTTCATTTTCAAGTTTGTAAAATTAGACAAGAAAAGTAAACTAGGTGCTTTGGTTATTTATCCAAAACCACTCAGTTTTTAGCTTCTAGCTATGCCATGGATTCTGGTTTGAAGACCCTAACAAGACCATATCCTTTGTGAAACAAACCCAATATATATTTAAAACATTGGTTACTGATCAGTTTGCTGCTGCTGGCCACCCAGTGGTAATTGGGCTGAAAATGGGTAATCGAACTGTGCATGCATAAGTTTTGCATCACACTATATTGGTCATTGGAATTTTTTTATTTTCCTCATTAAAATACTGTTATAATATGTCATTCTTGTTTTGGAATCTAATAGATTTTTTTAAGTACTTCATACTTACACGTAATGAATTGCTCAACCAGGTTATGGTGAAGCGGCAGAGGACAGCTTTCCCTCCAAACTTTGTGCACTCCCTTGATGGCTCTCATATGATGATGACTGCTGTTGCTTGCAAAAGGCAAGGCCTGAATTTCGCAGGTTAGTATTATACTTTTTGCTGAATAGTGTTCATAGAAACCTTGCCTGAATCAACTGATCATACAGGTGCATCACCATTAACATGTTTTTTTTTTAAAAAAAATGCAGGAGTTCATGATTCATATTGGACCCATGCTTGTGATGTTGACACAATGAACAAAATACTTCGGGAAAAGTTTGTGGAACTCTACGGTACACCTATTTTAGAAAATGTATGTATTTCCTTATCCTAGTTATTTGCACGTATATTTAACAATTACTGTTTATTGCCAAAATGTCTTATTAGAAATTGGCAAGATATGTTATTTTCTGTAGTAATTTTCTTACAATGTCTTTTATTTGGTGGTGTATCCAATGAAAATGCGAATTGGTGAAAATTCCGTGAGAATGTCTTTCTTATTTGGCGGTTATCCAATGAAAATGCAAATAGGTGAAAATTCCATGAGAATTAAACTTAGTAGTACTTAAAAACTCACAAAATATTATGAGTTGTAGGGGAGGATATGAGTCTATATCTATGCAAACTTTCAAGATGAAATCCAATCGCATTAGTGAGATACAAAAAATTGCTCAAATAGCTCTTTCACTATTTCTCAAGTATGTGCTTTTTTGTATCTCGTAAATGCGATTGAGATTGATCTTGAAAATTTTCAGAGATATAGAACATACCCTCCTCTACATTTGGTAATTTTCTGAAAATTTTTAGAAGCTTTTAAGTTTGTGAAATGCAAAGTTTTGCATAATGCACATTTTCGAGTCATGGAATTGAGTATAACCATTGTGTTTTGCCAAAATAGGCTCATTTCACTGCATTTGCTAGGACATTGTGTGATTTAAAATACCATTTGCCACCGGACACTGGGCCAATTAAGATACTATTATTTTGAAAATCAGCAGAGACAATGGGGGTGAAATGTCCTATTTGCCACTGTTTCACTCTCCCACCTATCAAGTGGAGCCCACTTGTCAGCAAACCATGCACGCTGGTTCTGCCTGGCCCAACCCTAGAAAGGATGTTGACAAGTGGGCTCCACTTAGCAGGTGAGAGAGGAAAGACACAAGGGCAAATAGGACATTTTCATACCCCTTCTTCTGATTTTCAAAATAATAACACTATAGTCGGTCTGGTGTCCAGTGGCAAATGACCACGATTCCGGGTGTCCAGTGGCAAATGACCACGATTCTGTAGTATTGATGAGCTAAATCATGATTTTATAGTGTCTCAGCAAATGACAACCAAGTGCAGTGTGTCCAGAGCCAATTTTGCCTTGTGTTTTCCCCTTGGCATGGTTTGTTATTTTCTGTGTTCTTCCAAATTGTTTCATAGCTATCAGTAACAGGCTGTGCGTTCAGTTTCTCATGTGACAGTATATTTGATGCAGTTGTTGGAGAGCTTTGAGAAATCATTCCCTACACTAAGATTTCCACCATTGCCGGAGAGGGGAGATTTTGATCTGAAGGATGTCCTTGAGTCTCCGTATTTCTTCAACTAGCTCAATTACGGTGGCATATTGTCCTATTCGTTGCTGCCCAGCTGTGGCCTTGCACATATCCTTGAGTTCTGTTGACCGACTCTGATGATGAAGCTATCTTTTGCCGACTGACGAACCAACCTGTGGGCAGGTGGACAGCTTTCCATGATATCAAGGAGCGGATTTACAGAGGTATACAGAAGATGCTCTTGCTGTGCTGTAGAGTTTCATGTTTTGGGCATTCAGGCATAAGCAAGGTGCATTATTGTTGCCTAGAAATTGGCAATAAACAGAGCTAGCCCACGAGGAGATTTGAGGGATGTCTGCAAGCAACAAAGACAAATAAGTGGAAACTATGAGCAAGAAGCTCACGGAGGGGTTTTTGCTGTGTTTAGGCTGTAGTGTAGTTTTGATTTGTGGCTCATTTTTTTCCCTCAAGGTTCATGCATAGCATGGTCACAATGGTCACATATCTCCAAAGATCTTCAGATCCTGTAAATGTAATTATGTAATTTTTTGGGCCTATTCACTAACCTGTCAATTTTTCTTGTGCTTGGTTTAGAGGGGAGTCTGGTCAGTGGAGCACAGTTCCGTTGATGGTGATGAAAGATTAATTTATAGCTAATCATTGTAGTTGTAAGATAATATCTATAATAATAAATTTATATAGGTTGGTTTCCTCTTGATTTTAGCTGTGAATATAGTTTGGAATCCCGAGATTAATTGCACATGCCCTGCTTTTGGGATTGTGTTGCAAGTGCCGTGCTGTTGGGATTGTGTTGCAAGTGCCAAGTTTCTGGTATACCCAAAGCGAGAATGTTTCTGGTATACAATGAATGATGCGTTGCTTTATACGTTTTCTTAATCCTATTGATGCAATTGGTACGACATTGGCTAAACACTTTTTTGTTTATTCATTTTATTTAAATGGATGTTAACAGCTGAAATTCAAGTGTCTTTGTTGTGGATACTTTAGTTGGGAAAGTATATGGTCGCCGACGACAAAACCCGTCAGCAGTCCAGGGAACATCTTTAGCTGCGCTGCCGGTACACACGGCTTTAGTGGCTGGATGCGCTACAGGGCCAGTGACTGTGAACAAGGGAGGACTCCAAAGGAGAAGAGGCAACGGCAGCTGCCACTTTGGGAGAATCTGAGTAGGATATCTTCAGGAGATAGGAAGGCGCAGTGTCAGAATAGGAGTCGGTTTGGGAAGTAATCTCTAGTGTTAGCAAGTAATCTCGGAATAGCTATATTTAGAAGTAATTTCTAGTATTAGTATGATATGGATTCCAAAGTCTAGCTCGATTAGAGCCTCCTGCGCATAGGAAGCAAGTTCCTGGCGTGACGACGGCAATCAGCTCTTAAGCTTACCCGCCACCTCTTCCATCGATTTGGCAGACAAGGAGCAGCTTCACAAGGTCGTCCAAATGATGGAGCGGATGACTGCAACGATTGAGAAGGTGGAGAATTTGGAGAAGGCTATCAGCAGGCTGTAGTCTGGCCTGGTGGACTCCACGAGCAATGGAAGCAAGCCTGTTCGCAGCACAGATGGAAGGCAGCCGAAGAAGAAAACCCTGACCCAGGCGCTCGAGGGGCTCCTCGGTTTTATAAGCTGTCGTTTCCAACATATGACGACAAGGAGGATCCGCTCGCATGGCTCAACCATGCGAGCAGTTCTTCAGAGGACAACGAAAATGGGGGAAGAAGAGAAAGTATGGCTCGCCTCATATCATATGTCAGGAGTCGCGCAACAGTGGTATCATAGGCTGGAGAGAAGTAACGGCATTCCGACGTGGCCACGCTTTGTGGAACACGTCAACCTCCGTTTTGGATCTCCGATTCGAAACAATTACCTGGGTGAACTCATTCAACTTCGGCGTACAGGGTCAGTAGCAGACTACCAAGAACAGTTCCTCGCACTGTTGTGCTGTTGTGACGAGATTACTGAAAAACAACAAGTGGAGATTTTTACCACTGGGTTACGTAATCCTTTACGTACCGATGTAGAGACAGAGTTACAGAACCCCACAACCCTGGAGATGGCTGTAAGCCTTGTGCGGGCATATGAGCGTCGTCTGGAGATAGGGGTGGAGGACAAGGTCAAATCACTCTCAAAAGCCGTAGCTTCCAGCAAGATGGCGTCTCAAGGCAGGGGCATAGGACCGAATCTTTATCTGGCCACGGCAGCTGTTCCTCAGAAAAACGGTCAGCCTTCAGCAATCACCGTTGCCCCCTTCACCGGCAGCAGCTCTTTCGGCCGGCAAAACTCAAGCTCCGTGTGTTCGCAACTGCTCACAGCTGCAGAGATGGCTGACCGGCGGCTTAAGGGGTTATGTTTTAACTGTCCGAAGAGGTTCTCCAAGGATCATCTTAGCAAGTGCTTAATGAAGGGGATCTACCTCCTGGAGTTGGATGACGGGGAGGACACGGAGGATCAACCTGAGGATGAGATTGAGATATCCGTTCATGCTCTCACGGGTATTCATACTAGCAAGACCATGCAGCTCCAAGTCTAGATTAGTGGCAGCACCCTGCGAGCTCTGGTAGACTCTGGGTCCACCCACAACTTCATTGGAGAAGACACAGCGAGCCGATTAGGCTTGCTGCCAACCAGCAGCCAAGGCATTAGCGTTGCGGTGGCAAACGGCGACAAGGTTTCCAACAATGGACTTTGCAAGGCAGTGCGTATTGTGATTGATGAAGAAGAGTTTGCTCTGGATTGTTATTTCATTCCTCTCGCCGGATTCGATGTGGTGTTAGGCATTCAGTGGCTGCGTTCACTTAGGCCAATCTTGTGGGATTTAGAGAAGCTTACCCTGTCCTTTTGGTGGATGAATCACCAGGTGATGTGGGTTGGTATACAACAAGGACCATGTTCCCCTTGGCTGTAAATCTCGGAAGGCCATGACTTCATCATCTTTTTTGGCTGAATTTGAAGATGTCTTCGCTGAACCATGCAGTCTGTCGTCGGCCAGGGGGTGTGATCATCATATTCATCTCCTCCCAGGTGCAGTTCCAGTAGCAGTTCGCCCCTATCATTATCCCCAACTACTCAAAGATGAAATTGAACGGCAATGCAAGGAGATGTTGCAACAAGGCCTCATTCGGGAAAGCACCTCAGCTTTCCCCTTGCCAGTGATATTGGTTAAGAAGCACGATAATTCATGGCACTTTTGCATGGACTACCATGCTCTTAATGAGAAGACAGTGAAGGATAAGTTTTCAATACCGGTGGTCGATGAACTTATTGATGAGCTTAATGATGCCCGTTTCTTCACCAAGCTTGACCTCAAGACTGGATATCATCAAGTCCGTGTACATCGGGATGACATTGAGAAGACAGCCTTCCACACGCACCGTGGCCATTACGAGTTCTTGGTTATGCCCTTTGGGTTAACTAATGCCCCCGTGACCTTCCAAGCTGTTATGAATTCTATCCTGATGGCCTACTTGCGTCGCTTTGTGCTTGTGTTCTTTGATGACATTTTGGTTTATAGTTCTTCATGGTCTGCACATCTACAGCATGTCTGGAAGGTATTGGAAGTGTTGCATTCTCTTTAGTTGGCCATCAAGTGTTCCAAGTGCGTCTTCGGCAAGGAATCCTTAGCTTATCTCGGCCAGGGATGAAAATATTGGCCGATATTTTCCGATTTTCGCCGAAAACCGGGTTTACCGGCCAGCACCGGTTAATATATAAACCGGCCCCAAACCTTT
Organism: Melocanna baccifera; assembly: GCA_036346265.1. NCBI lineage: Eukaryota > Viridiplantae > Streptophyta > Magnoliopsida > Poales > Poaceae > Melocanna > Melocanna baccifera. The sequence goes on from CM070700.1 coordinate 2,893,829, forward strand.
CGGCCCAATTTTTTAAAAAAGCGGCCCAAACTGGCCCTCCACGCTCCGTTCCGCGTTCGCCCAAATTGGCCCAAACCGACGAAGCGTCGAAGCCTTTAATCTATCGCTCCGTTCTCCCCTCTCCTTCTCACTCACTCGCGCCGTCGCACGCGTCTAGGGTTAGGGTTTCGAGGCTCCCTCTTCTCCTCCTCCCCCCGACGTAGCCGCGCCCGCGCGCCATGAGGGTCCATCCGGCCCCGCGGAAGCGCACCATCGCCATGCAGCGCGCGCGCCGCGAGAGGCGGGAAGAAGCTGCGCGCCTCCCGCACATCTTCGCCAAGGTGCTCGGGCTCCCCTTCGCCGCTGACGCTGACGTCGCCGTAGAGGAGGACGCCGCGGCGCTCCGCTTCGTCGCTGCCACAGACGGCTTCTCCCCCGCCGGCGCCCGCACCCACGCCCACGCCGTCGAGAATTCGAGATCCACCCCGGTTTGTATGCAAAGTTATTGTTGAATGTTGATTATGGATAAGATGTGCGGAGTCCAATAATTCAATATTTTCGACTAGATCACAAGACGAGAGGGAAGATCCGCGATGACGGCACCGCTTCGTTCGAGCTCGAGCACAAATAACTATATGTGTTATCAACTGTGTTTGATGTTTCGGCCAATTTTTTTATCCGATTTTTCTATAAATTTCGGCCGATTTTCGGCGATAATCGTCCGGTTTACATTTGAAATTCAAATTTCATTTGAAATTTTCGGCCCGAAATTCTCCGAAAAAAAAAATCAAAAATCGCGCTTTTCGGTCTTACCGGTCCCCTCCAGTAAAATTTCAAAACTGATAATCTTAACCCTGATCTCGGCCACATCATATCCAGCCAAGGCGTGGCGATGGATCCCAGCAAGGTTGACGCAGTGTTGAGCTGGCCGCCACCTACCTCTGTGCATGCTTTGAGGGGTTTGCCTTTCTACCATTCCACAACATACTTGGGTCAGCAAGTTGTTTGGGTACGATTTCATGGTGGAATTCCGCCCAGGACGTCAAAATAAGGGTGCCGATGCCCTTTCTCGTTGCGAGGAACCATCAGCAATGCTCATGGCTATCTCATCTCTATCCTTTGCTATATTTCAGTTCGTCCACTCAGAGCTCGCTGCCTGCCCTGAGGCCTGTGCACTGCAAGATCAAGTGCTCACTGGGGCTACTGCGGATGGTTGGACGTGGGTTGATGGGCTACTTCTATTTGAGGGGAAGGTGTATGTTCCGCCTGCATCACCCCTATGGCAACAATTGCTCTTGGATGCTCATGGTAGTGGACATGAAGGCATTCAAAAAACTTTTCATCGCTTGCGCACCTCTTTTTATCACCCCTATTCTAACAAGATTGTGTGGGAGTTTGTGCATGGCTGCAAGGTTTGTCAACGCAACAAGACCGATCATCTTCACCCCACTAGTCTCTTACAGCATTTGCAGATTCCGAATATGGTATGGCAAGATATATCAATGGATTTTGTGGATGGTCTGCCGAAGGTGGGAGGAAAATGTGTCATCTTGTCCGTTGTCGACCGCTTCTCTAAATATAGCCATTTTATTGCACTTGGCCACCCTTATACAGCCAACTCTGTGGTTCGGGCTTTCTTCATCGACATCGTTCGCTTGCATGGGATTCCATCTTCAATTGTGAGCGATTGCGACCCAGTATTCACAAGTAATTTTTGGGCCAATTTGTTCAAATTCTCGGGTACTCAATTGCATCTCAGCATGGCTCTTCATCCTCAAAGTGATGGGCAAACCGAGGTAGTCAATCGGATTATTGTAATGTATCTCTATTGTCTTTGTGGCGATAGACTAGAGACCTGGCTCCAATGGCTTCCATGGGCTGAATATTGCTACAACACATCATTTCAGACCGCTTTGAAGGCCACCCCTTTTCAGGTTGTCTACAGTAGGGATACTCCGACCATATGATCATATGAACCCAGCACAACATGTGTGGCTGTAGTGGACCGGCAGCTCATAGACCGTGATGAGTTTTTGGAGGAAATTCGCGAACGCCTACTTCAAGCCCAAGATTGCATGAAAAAGTATCATGACAAGACGCACAGAGAGGTCTCCTTTTCATTTGGGGACTGGATTTTGTTATGTCTTCACCATCACCCGGCTACATCTCTTAAGGAAGGTTCATACTCCAAATTGGCGCCTCGTTTTTATGGGCCCTTCCAGACCTGAAGCGCATCAGCTCGGTGGCATACCATCTTCAATTGCCTGCAATAGCTCATATCCATAATGTGTTCGACGTTGCTCTTCTCAAGAAGTTTGAGGGACACCCCCTACAGCTGAAGTTTCTCTACCGAAATTTGTGCATGGCGGGGTGATCCCTTCCCCTAGCAAAATTGTTCGTGCTCGCCTTAATCGTGGCGTTTGGGAACTTCCTAGTCCAATGGGTTGGGTGTTCCGCTGCTGACACTACTTGGGAGAAATTGGATGTTTTCAGGAATCATTATCCCTCATTTCAGCTCGAGGACGAGCTCAGGAGGGAGGAAATATTGTGGATGCTTTTGTTGGGGAAGTATATCGTTGCCGACGACAGAACCATCAGCAGTCCAGGGAACATCTTCAGCTGCGCCAATGGTACATTCGGCTTCAGCAGCTGGATGCGACAGGGCCAGTGGTGACAATGGGAGCAGCGACTGCGAACAGGGAGGACTCCGAAGGAGAGGAGCCAACAGCGGCTGCTGCTTTGGGAGAATCCGAGTAGGATATCTTCAGGAGATAGGGAATAGGAGTTGGTTTGGGAAGTAATCTCTAGTATTAGCAAGTAATCTCGGAATAGCTATATTTAGAAGTAATCTCTAGTTTTAGTATGATATGGATTCTAGTTTCCAATGTTAGGAAGACATCTCTTATATAAAGGAGCCGGCTTTTGGTTGAGAAGGCAATAAAGAAATTATATCCCCAAAGTCTAGCTCAACCAGAGCCTCCTGCGCACAGGAAGCAAGTTCCTGGCGTGAGGACAGCGATCAGCTCTTATCCTTACCAAACCCCAGCCCTAGACCACATCAGTCTTTGTAGGACCCAACATTTTTAGCCAATTTTTATCATGCGTTTTTGTGCTTTGAATTCCAAATTTTATCATGCGTTTTGTGCTTTAAATTAGTTAACGGTAAATTTCTATCATGACTTCGTGCTTTGACTTAGTTAGGTTGATGTTTTCATTTTGTTATCTGTAGATTAGAGGAAAAATATTTTATCCTTGAATTTCAATGCATGATGTGTAGCATTGACCTATGCTTAAATTGTGTGCTTCTTCATTATTTTTTCCCTGCAAATACTATTATTACATTTCATCGCCAATCGCGAGTTAGTTTTACGGCTTATCATGGTCTTCGAATGCGGTATTATGGCCATTGTTTTTTCAGTCACAGTTGTATCAGATTCAGGGCATGGTCAATACTCAATAGCACCTGTTGATTCACCATTAAAGATTCCTTTCAACAGGTTTTGCAAATGGTGTTTCTCGATTGAAGGGTCAGGCCTAGTAGCCTGTGTCACTATATCCGTGCTTTTTGAAACAAATCCGTGGGTCTGTGAGTCTGTTTGCTTGGTTGCCTCGCTAACGTTAAAACGGAAAGTTGAACTCCGGGTCTTGTCCAGTAGAGGCACCAAATCAAAGAACCTCTGAGCCTTCTCCCAAAAGCTTATTTTAAGTACATATGTATCACTCTATCAGCTCGTCAATACCGTATGAATCCATAAAATTCTTGTTAGTCAACCGATTGTTTTGCTAGCTATATTCCATCCTTTTGGATGAGTATGGTCCTTTCTCTCTCTTTTTTTTTTTGCATAGCCGCAACCGTCGTTCTTCTCTTTGAGCCACTGCAGATCGTTGAAATCTTTATGATGCCACTGCCTCAAGCTTCTAAGGTCGTCACGCTTTTTCTGCACGGCACCTCCACTGCGCTTCTTGTGCACTGCGCTGTCGCCATCTTGGACTTCGATTTGTGGCGCTATGCTTCTATCTCCCTCTTCAGCTTGATTTGGCAGCTCTCTCTACTTATGTCACCTTCCACATTCTTTTTGTCATGTTACCATGGTCGACTTTACTCTTGCTTACATCTACCTTCTCGGCCCCACACATTGTGTTTTATGGGCCGCCGTATGATTTTAGATGGGAGGTGATCTTTTCGACACAATTTTCCAAGAGCTACACACAATGACGACGTCTTTAAGATATATACTTTGAATTTTTCCTATTTTAGTGTCAACCCTTTTCAAATGTAATACTATTATATATACCTTACATTTAAAGGGGGTGTTAAGAGTATATATATCTTTTCCTATTATCTTTGTAGTCTAGGGTTTAGTGAGTCCTTATACTATATATAGCCCCATAAACTGTTATTGCAATAAACTCAATATTTCACATTTACATACCTCCTATCCTTGTAACAAATACATCGATTTCATATAGTATTATTTTCTGGCAACAACACCTTGCTCCCAAACTATTACATAGATGTCATGACTTTTATCATTGACAAAACAAGGCGATGCTGTGTCAGTCTTGGCCTAACTAATTAGCTCCTCGGTGGAGGCTGCAAATTGTGCACCTGCATCCCGGCCCAGGAGGGCGAACCACGCAATCGCCCGGTGTGTCGGGGCCATACTGCTTTACACAATCCGCCGTGCACGCGGCAGGATCACACGCACCCTTGGTAATGACCGTTCTACAGCTATATATCCTCAGGGTTTAGGCTACCGCCTGCCATTGCCTTCGTCTCCATATCTGCACACACACAGACAGCTCATGCATGCTGCAAAAAGTAGAGGGGTACCTGCCGACGGTCCTTGCAACGATGTGTCTAATTACATGTCTTAGTTATAGGTCTGTTCTTTTCGGTTTCTAAAAATGACTTTTAACTTTTTGTTTTTACTACAGTACTTAACTTTTAAATAGGGTTTTATAGTTCATGTAGTGCTTATCAACTTTGGAACCAAATTAAAGTTTACTTGCTATGAGTTGTACCAAATAAAGAACAATTAAGGGTGACCAAAAGAAGCATTCTTCACATTGAAGGCCATAAATTATGGCGTTGCAAGGTGCGTGGTATTCTCTGTGTATATGGAAAAAAAAAATACAAGTTTTCAATTTTCTATGGTAACCTTATATGCATTTACTTGAGTAAGATCATCACTTCAAACCAAATCGTCATGTTTAATTGAGTAAGATTAGCACGAGAATTAAATCCCTCCACCCACGCTAGCGGAATCCCTCCACCTATACTAGCGTAATCCCTCCACCCACAACTATCATATAGTATCATGTTTTCCATCCTCATTTTTATGTAAACTAACCAAGTGAGACTTTCTTCACAATACCCATAACCAGGGGTATGACTATTCGAATAGGTTATATACTCTATAGAGATTGTAAATATTTACTTACAAGATATAATCAACTTATAATGTCAACCAATGACACAGTTTCTTAGACGTGTGTTGAATATGATCATAACAAGGCTTTTTGAATGCCTCACCCCAACACTACTCCCACCCGGTGGTTTAGCCCCTCAACATTGGGACGTGACTGTTATAGGTCACCCCTAGAATGCTCCCTTTAGCGAGCTATATTTTCAATGAGAGGCCCCCATTGTGAGGGAAGTCTTCATCCCTTGATCATTGAAAGAAATCCATCCTACATTCTATGCACAAGCATGCCGTAGTTAAGTAAACTATTTGGCCAGATCGCACCCATACTTGTTGCACGGTTATTAGTTCAGAAAGGTGACATCTGATTTGGTCATTAATTGACTCAAGGGAGACAATCCATAAACCCAATGGTCTCATACAATCCATTCGTCCAAGTCTCCACCAATACTTCTTCCAACATCGAGCACAATAAAAGCCTTGATAGTTGGCTTTTCACATAAGGACTCAAACTCAGCAACGGGAGTTACCTATTTCAATTGCCAAAAGACAAGACATTATGCCAACAACTACCCCAAGAAGCATCAGGTAGCAAGGAAGGACACACCTAGAGCACCAACCACCAACAATCTTCAGACAGCTAATAGAAGGCCACAGAAATGGATGAAGGGATGTCTGAATGGGCTCCACTCATTTTGGCGATGGCTTCTAGCTTGTGCTTTTATTTCACTATTGCTTAATTTCGTCTCGTTCTGGTTTTTTTTTTGTTTTTACGGCTTTTTTACCTTTTCTTTTTTTTCGTATTCCTTTGCATTGTCTGTGATGGGCTAATCTATTTTTTTTTCTATTTTTATTTTTTTTAAAAAATTTAATTACGCTAAATAAGCCGTCTCAACTACAGTGAAAAATAAGCTAGCTATAGTGAAAAAATTTATAAGCCACCGCCATTCTGAGCACCCACCAAATCTCAGCTTAAGCCACACATGGTAAGATCAAAAACCATTTTCTTGCTAGCCCGTCCATATCTCAGGTGTGAGATTCTTTTTAAGGGGGGTAGTTTATAATAGGCCAGCTATTTATTTCCAAAAATTAGGGTGAAAAAATTAATTTAATTTAAAATAAAAACAATTGCTTTTGGTTGCCTAAAAATATGAAAGTTTATTTGCATGATTTTCTACTTTTAAAAAGGGCCTTTCATTGAAAAAGTAATTTAAGTAAAAAATACAAAATATTAGCAAATAAAGTATATTTTTAATTTATATAAAAATCCTAATTTAAATTAATTATTTGGACCTATCTGGCTTTTATCTAAATTTTTTTTATGATTTTCTATAATTTAAAATGAATTTTAAGATTAAAAGGTATTTTTGGTATAAAAACTAAAATCCAAAATAAGTTGGAAATATTTTTCCTAAGTCTAGAATGGTTCCAGGAATCTTTGTGAATTTGTTTGGAATTTTTGGACTTTATTGGTTATTTTCTAGATTTATTTGAATCCTTAGCTTTTGGTTTAAAAAGAAAATAAGATTTTGAAACTCCTCCCTCCCCTCGGTCGATATATGGATGGTTGGGATTAAATCCTGCTGCCACGAGGCGCTGTGCCCTCCCCACGCCTCCTGGACGGTTGGATTTACCCCTTCCTCGACACGTGGTAGCCATATGAGATCTCTCCTCCCTCCTTCCTCCCTCCCCTCTCTCCTCACCCGGCAGCCAAAATTGTCGCCACTATCTTCGCTGCCTAGGGCTCCCCCTCACTTCTTTTCCATTTGGCCCGCACCTACCCCCCCTTCCGCACCAAACCCCCTTCTCTGGCACCATTTCCACCATCTCCGCCTGAAATCGCCGCCGCCTTCCCCATTTCTCTGATGAACAATTGCCGTCCGCCACCTCCTCCACTAGCCTATAAAAGGTGCCTTCTAGCTCCACCATACCTCGCACTACCTCCCTCCGCCCACACTCCCTTCTCTCAGTCTCTACGCCGCCCACAAACGGCACCCTCTCTTTCTCCGAGCTTCAGCAGCAACTTCGACAGAGGATTCCAGCAGCTCCGCTCGTGCCTAAACCCCACCAACGTTGACATCCACTCCGCCATGCTCGTGCAAAGCTCACCCAGCCTCCATCGATCAAGAGCGTCACCAGCACCATCGATTAGCCAGAGACCTGAGTGCCGTCCTGTGCCACTCCGAGCTAGTCTGAGGTCCGCGCGAGGTATAATCAAGTTCGCCCGAACCCCCTCTTCCTCTCTCTCTCCCCTCTCCAGCCCGTGTCGTGGCCACCACCACTGGCGAGCCCTTGGTTTCTGCGTGCCACTAGCCGGCGGCCTGCCTGCATGGTAGCCGCGTGGCCGCACACATTGGTGACACATAAGCACAAAATTACATAGTCAGCTGCCACGTCAAAATTCTCGAGCCATGTCAGCAACAGACCCACTTGTGTACTAGTTGTCAGCCATGTCATCCAACTTTGCCTAATCATCATCCATGTCAGCACCATATGGCCTGACGCTCAGCACTTGAGCTCTGGAACGTCTGCTACCACATGTTGCCACATCACCTGCCTCGTCAACAACAATAGCCTAGTCACCCACGTAAGTGCCACGCCATCCACCCTTAGCACATTAGCATTTCTTCTGTCCATGGTAGATTGAGCCCACATGTCGGTCTCAGACCCAAAGTCAAGGCTGACATCATAATTTGATTTTTCATAGAAAAATAATTCAGTCAAAATGAAAATCCATTGCTGACATCATAATTCTGAATTTTTCATAGAAAAATAATTTCCAAATTCCTTGCTGACAACATAAATATCTTTTCTACTAGAAAATAATTCCAAAAATTTAGTTTATTCTTTTTCTTTATAATTCAAACTTTCGGAAGCCCGTTCTCCCTCACCTAGCTCCGATTGGACTCGTTCAAATTTCTAAATTCATAAAAAAATCTACTCTACCCTTATCTGCACTAATTTTTAATATTTGGAGTTTATTTAAATTTATTAGGATTTTATTTAAGTTTGCTTGGGTATTTTTCACGTGTAGACTACGTGATCCGGAAGAATTCTTTGACGACGATTCACACCAATTTGCAGAACAAGAAAAGTCACACACCTTGATCATGTTGATCTCAAATTATAAAATAAAATTATATTATTTTAAATTATTTTGCATGCGTATTTTTATTCAACGTATTTCTATTCAGTTTCAATTTAGTTAATGCTTACTTGTTAATACCTCCATTGATATTGATTCCTCGATACCTTGTCATTCTAGAATAAAACTCTAATTAGTACACTTGTATGACTAGAGAATTTTTATAGCAAATGCTTAGACCTCCATAGCTATAACTTTAGGCTGAGATAACCTTTTCACATAAAATGATGAGCTTTGCAGGTTCCAATCTGAGTCTCGCTATAGGTAGAATGTGAGTGTGGTATAGGTCATAAGAAGTCTCACACGGCACAAGAAGGGGTCCTAATCTGATGGATTCCTTATTGGGGTGAAACTTTAGTAGAGACATGACCAAGTTGATGGCTTTGCATTGTAAAGATCTTATCATGATCTCTCTTCCGCCTAAGGAAGTGTGCAAATCGTGTGGCAATATGAGATGATCATGTCCTGTGGGTAAAGCTGTACAATCTATGTAGAGTGTATAAACTATCTTGGATAGCCGTGCCCACGGTCATGGATAAGTTGAGTAAAATTTTTTATGGATTAGACTTTGATTTTTAAAATAGTTTTAAAAGGCTTATGGATGGATGAAATCCATATAAGATCTTTTGAAAAAGATGGCTCGGATGTATTAATTTCATATACAATACTGTCTTTTATTAATATATTAAATTTAGAAATTTTCCAATCTATTTACTGTTTTTAAATACTATTTTATGTTCAAACTAACTCTATATTCCTTCCTATGTTGCCTTTATCAATATTCCTTCCTATATTGCCTTTATCATTATATTATATTCTTCCGTGTGACTTGTAGAGTACAAGTTTGTACTCACCCTTTCTATCTCATCTCAGAGGATGGCTTCGACTATGATGAGGACCAGGACGAGTAGGCCGCTTCTTACCGTTATTTGCCTGTGGGCAGGCTTGTTGTGCTCTTTCACTTTGGTGTTTTTCTTCCGCTGCTATTATTTAATTTTGGCCTATAGGCCGAGGATTTAAACTTTGGCCATGAGGTCGTACTCTTTTAATTAATAAAGTTTGTCATTGTGTTTAATATGTATCCCTGTTACTACTGTGGGCACTAGATAATCCTAGACTAGTGTGATTTACATGGACGATACAGGAGTTGTTGCTCCAGGGTCCTACAGAGCACCATTGGCTTGCTTTGATCTGCTAGTTTGGAGAGGTGTGGCATGGTCGTCTTCACATGTGCAACACACTCAAAAGTTTGAAGGTGACCAACACTTGGCTAGTTGTCATAGTAGGCTTGGTAAGGAGTTTTGTCGATGATGCTCTTTGTTGGTGCCTGATTTAGGAGATAAATGGTAGTCGATACCGCTTCTCCTCAAAATTCACCTAGGACTCCAATGCTCTTCAACAAACTCCTTGCTATGCTGACCACTGTCTAGTTCCTCCTTTCAACCACTCTATTCTATTGGGGAGAGTAAGGCGCCGTAGGATAACATGTAATTCCCAACAGCTCACAGTAGTCTATGAACTTGTTCGAGGTAAACTCGCCACTGCGGTTTGTGCGCAAAGCTTTCAGTCTTAGATTTTTTTCTCCATCTCGGTTGCAACCTTGATCCTCTTAAACACCTCGAATGCTTCATCTTTACTTTAGAGTAAAGCTAGCCACATAAACCTTGTGCAGTCATCTACCAACAGCAAAAAGTATCAATTTCCTTTATGCGTGGCCGTAGTGATTGGCCTGCACAAGTCACTGTGCCATAGCTTGAGGGGAATGACTACTCGGTATAGAGACGTGGTTAGAAACAGGTTCCGGTGTTACTTGCTGATCAGACAATCATCGCAGATGCGGTCCACATGCTCGATCATGGGAATCCATGCACCATCTTCTTGTGAGCGAGATCCTTCAGAGCATGAAAGTTCACATGCTCGTACCTGATGTGCCAATGCCATGTCTCTTCAGTGATTCTTGCCAGGAGATACTCTAGGAGTGCCGGATTGATATGTAGCACATACATCCGGTTTCTTGAGTTGCTCACTTTGGCCAACATCCTCTGAGTTCTATCTAAAATCGACATCACTCCTCCTACGACCACAATCTTGCAACCATTCTCATCCAGTTGACCGTGGCTGATTACATTGCTTCTCAACTTTGGAATGTAGTAAACATTCATGAGAATACGATGTTCACCCGTAGAACAATCCAACAACGCCGAGCCCCTTCATTGTATATGTACTACTGAACCATCTCCGAATTTGATCAAACCTTTTACAGTCATGTCAAGCTTAGCAAACTTTTCTTTGAAGCTGATCATGTGATTACTTGTGCCGATATCAAGGTTTCAAGCCTTATTTTGGGTGCCACTAAGCTTCAGCACTGCCTTGTCTTCATGCAAGAACACCTTCTCTTCAAGTGTCAGGACTGTATAGATGAGTTCACATACTTCAACCATCAACAGTTGGCGATCTTCATCATTTTGCTTCGCTATGAGATTGGCCCTTTCTCTTTGGTTTGGATTTGGACACTCTTTCACAAAGTGCCCATATTCACTTGCCCTTGTTGTTAGAGTTGAGCGGCATTCGTTCATCAATGACTCAATCACCATTGCCTTAGCCTCGCCTTGTCCACGGCCGTGTCCCCGACCTCTCCCGTGATGACCTCCTCTCTTGGTGCTGCTCGAGCTCTCATGCTTCTTAGTCTTTGAGCTCCTTGCTTCCCACTTGTTTTGGGTAAAAAGAAGTTTATCTCCCCCGTTCTTCGAGTGTCTCCGCCCCTTGAGTCCTTCCTTGAAGGTTCTGAGGCAACCAATCACCTCCAAGAGTGATATCGTTGAACTGTTCCATCATTCTGATAATTTAGAGAAAGCGATCTGGAACTGAACTGAACAGTTTTTCGATGATGTCACTCTCTTTCATCTTCATGCCGAGCGAACAAATCTCACCCACTAGTGTGGTGAGTTTCATGGAGTACTCGGTGATCATCTCTGAATTCTCCATCTGCAACTTGTTCAGTTGCCATTTCAGCACTTGAGCTCATGCCTTTTTGCTATAATCTGCGCCTACACACATCTCCCTAAGTGCGATCCAGGCTTCTTTTGCCATTTCTTTCTCCGCGATTGACATCATCACGTTGTCTAGTATAGCTTGAGAGATGGCCATCATTGTGCCTTGATCCTTATCGCTATTGTCGTCTCTATCTTCGATCGTCGATCATACCCCTAGCGAACGTGAGATTATCTTCATCTTGACAGCCCATATGTCGTAATTCGTTTCACTTAATATTGGGTATTGGATTAGGATTGAGGCATTTATTGCCGTCGGCTTGACAACCGGCCCTAACTTTGATGGATCATGCTCGTTGCCTATGTCTTGACGAGCACGCTGGACTTCGATGGATCATCCGCGTTACCGGCTATCACTTCGTCTCTCTTAGGCTCTGATACCAATTGTTGGAGTATAAGCCTAGGGCCTTAGCGCCAATGAACATGAGCCTTGAGATCATGCACGCGAATACAAGAGTAGAACACAGATCGATTTTTGGCGATGCGATACGCCTGTATCCTTTTCGTTTTTCTCATATAGAGAAGCAAAATACAAGATTCCGTATCCAATGTGTTAGCCCATGTTAAGAGTCCTACACAAACACACCTTGACTTTCCTTTACGACTGCTCTGAATCCTTGTTACGTGCAAACTCTGAATCCTGACCTTTTACAACTGCTATAATCCTTTTCGATTACGACTGCTACAGTACTCGACTGCTATAGGGCCTATTTGATATAACTGTGGCTTATAGTTTTTAGCTGAAATTTTTGAATTTTAGTTGTTTGCGACAGAAATTACGGAGAGACATAATCGCTTGTGATTTTGGATGGTACAGATATTGGGCTTGTAATGTGTACTATAATTAACTTATAGACCCCGTCTTAAAAATACTCTGTTTAAAAATTAGGTACTGTAACAAAAGTCAAAAGCTGCTTTTAGAAGCCGAAAAGAATAGACCCATAGTACTCGCTTCCGACTCAACTTACAATTGCTACAACACTCAAACATACGCACTGATCATAAGCTGCAGTGGTCGTATAGACTGTCGTGGTCGTATAAGCTATTGTGGTCGTAAACTTGGTTCAACTAATTTCACGACGTGCTCATAAGACATACTTGTGGTTATGGTTTCGATCAGATCTGAAAATAACTAGATGCACTCGTCAGTGAACACCCCGTGAAGACTCCACCGACGCCAACACCTCATTGGAATTAAGAAGGTGAGGAGGGGTTTACTGTTTGAGGCTGGATCGCCGAAGGAGTCAATCGGGCTATTGGAATTAAGTAGTTTGCTTACTTTGTCATAGGCGAGGCTGTCATAGTAGTGTTATTTAAGTTGTGGTGGCAGGGTTGATTGTGCGGATCAACCATTGATCATAATACGAATACATTATTCGATTCATATTTGATCCATTTTCATTCCTAACTGTCTCCTTCCCTTCCTCTGCACCGCAAACAGTGCCGACCGACACCTCGCGCGCGCCATCACCACCTAGCCATGCACTCGAGATGGCCGCCTCCCCGCCGTGGCACTGACACCGTGCTGCTGCTTTTCGGAATGGGCTGCTCTGACTTACAAGAGGAAAGCCACGGCGTGACTTCCAAATGCCGTGTACGGTCCACCAAATTAATCGAATGTTTTAATTCAATTTTACGGAACATTTTTAGTAGCAAAGCTGCAGGACGCCTGAATGCGGCAAAATTTCTCACATCATGAGTCTCAAAATAATTTCAATTTCAGCATACCAATTGCAATTCAATTATGCAGCTTTCCTCTACAGAACCTGAATTCCGCTGGATCACATGGGAAGATCCTTTGTAGTTATCGACGGAAATGGCTGTATAGCAAAATGACACCCTCGGTGAGGTATTTACAAAAATAGCATCTCACCACACGGTTCGTATGGTGACCATACAACACTCCACCTTAGATCAACACGTGACCAGTGTGGTATAGTGATCATGCAACGCTCTGCCTCGGGCCAATACGTGTTAAGTGTTGTACGGTCACTAGTAAAGATATTATTTTTACAATTATAACTTTGAGAACACCATATTTACTAATCCCGCTAAATACGACCATTTCCGCCAATAACTCTGAGCCCCTGCAGGCAAGGCATTTCACGTTTGGAAGTCAGTGCCCGACTCCCAGTCATATCCAAATACCTCTTATGTAACGTAGTATCAAATACTGGGGGTATTATGACTATTGTACAATCGATTAACCAAAAAAAACTATCACTTCAGAGTTTGCCACTCAATATCTCACTACCTCACTGAGATCATAGGGGCCACATGAGTGAAACAATGGCGGTGGCAAATCCTAGAATGCCACCAAATGGAGCGGCAAGTCCGCGATTTTTTCTAAAAAACAGGTTAACGAGTTTGCTTGCATGCAGTTATGACGTACAAAAGACGAAATTACTCCACGATTCTCGATAACAATACTATGTAGTTAAAGCCACTCTTCCAGAGCACATATTACATTTTTCTCTTGTTCATAATCAAGCATCACAGAATTACACTCAAATCTTTGAAACGTGGCATAAGGCGGGAAGAAGGAAAATATCATTCAGAGAGCACGTAAACAGGTGCCAGTAAGAACCACGACAGTAAAGCGGGCAGCTACATGGAGTATTTCCCAGGCTACAAAACGAAGCACTACACTACAATATAATTGCATGTTTGAACCGCTTGTGCCACAAGCAGGCATTCCGTATTGTACTTGTATTATTTATCGCTGCTCATGTCTTTATGCGCACCACGAAAGAACCTGTCAACCATGATAATTCTCATAATTGTCAGAGTTGAGAAAAGGCAGACTTTATGCAATGTCCAACAAAAATATGAACTGAATTCGCATGTTATAATTCCCAGTATAGAACTGAATGGAAAAATGTAGTGTACTCAAATATGCATAAAATAGATGCTGACTGATTAAGCCATGTCTTACACTAAAGAGCCAATATACTTCTCTTCTGGAACAACTAAATTATAAAACAAGCTTTTCTCCATAGGAGGTTAGAAATACTCAACGAAGGAAAATTACTTTCAGATTACAATGAATGGGCTGAATTTTTTTTAGCTGAATCGAGATAATTTATTCTTTTGCATTTTTCCTCATTAAAAGAGGACAAAAACTAAAAGATCACCAAAAGAAAAAGGATTTGCACAAGCACTTAAATGACCTTAGAAAAAGAAGACAGGAAATTAATACCTATAATTTGTTGAACAAACCAAAAGGAAAATGTGCAGATACTAATCTGCACTCTCACAGTTGTCCATGGGGCTCAATATGTTGGCAATACAAAGCCGCAGTCTTGTGCGTTGATGGTGAAACATATGGACATAAGTATAACCACAACACATGAATGATTAATGATCACAAAGCACATCCTAGGCCACAAATTGATCTCATTTTCAATATGTGAATACACAAGTTAGCCCAGAATTGATCTAGTTTTGAATATGTGAATCTACCAAGTGCTTAGCTTCATATTAGTACAGTTCCACATCACTGGATTTCAGACTAGAACATGCATAAGAAAGTGTGGTTTCTTACAAAGCAAACACTCCAACACCTCCGCAAGCTCTGGAGAAGAAGCACTATACTTGTTGAGGTCTATTGGTTGATGTACTATGGTGCATCTTTGAAATACCATCCAGTGCATTACCCAACCTCATGGAATCACATGCTAAGTAAAAGGACATGAAAAAGTAAAAGGACATGAAAAAGAAAGCCTCAATCAACTCACATGCTGGATGGTTTGACATATCTGCAGAGACAGAACATGGAATTCCCAAGTTGGTCAAGGCACCTCTTATTAACCCGCATGGAAAATACAGGAGCATGCTTGTTGTTTGGGCTGCAGTATCACCTAATGATGCAGAGTCATTCTCACTTGCATCCATGCCGTCTAAAGATGGCTCTAGAGAAACACGGGTAAGCCACCGGAAATGGTTATCTTGAAGAACAAAGGTACCCTGTATATATGGAAGTCACGTCATGTCAGTTCTATAACAAAAACAAAATAAGGTACAGGTTTTTTGTTCATTACCCTATGATTTGTTTTCAGATTGTCAATCTGCTTCTTGAATAGCTCTGACCAAAAGTCTTTGCAAATAAATTTGATTGCTTCGAGATGATCACTAAATCGAGGACGCTCCATTGTATATCTGAATATGAACAGAAAATTTGATCAAGTTTGCAGCACTACGAGGCACGGGGCCAGGTGGGCTGCACCCAGTAAATAGTAAGGACACATGGAAATATATTTGCAGACCATAACAACTTGTGCTTAAGATGATACATGCAGGAAAACTTAGAAATGCTCTAGGAAAATCAAAAAGAAATCGTGTTGGTAAAGTAACATCAAAACTTGATCATCTATCAAAATGAATTGAAAATCCACAATATTCATAATTATAAAAAAGGAAAAAAAACTTTTCCTGAAAAAACATGAAAATAACATAATATTAAAAAGAAACCAATGACATAGGAGAAGAGCAAAGAAATGCTCTTTATCCAAGGGTTCCACGGTGTAGTCATAAACAAATCAGCAGTTCACCAATTTAACATATTATGTAGGTCAATCAGCGAGTACATGTGCAGTGTGCACAAAACTATTCACTAAGGTCGTCAATTATTACTAAAGAAACATATGAATTTATCAATCATGGTCGTACATGTTCATAAGAGAAAACGTGATTGGGATACATGGATAGGGCTACTCAGATCTCACGGCTTTGCTAAACATGCATAGTCAGCCTCTGCTGCATTCCTAAGAATCTAAGTATCCCTCAAGTTTCCTTTACCAATTATATCAGCTCGCCAAGGGCTTTGTAGTTAAACATACCAGGAACCCCACAAGTTTAGCAAATGTCTAGTCAATTCAAGATGAATGTCTCGGAGTAATTAACTCCACTATGCTGGCTAGTTCCCTAAAGCTAGGTCTTATGAACCTATCAACCTTGCTTCAAAGGATATGCTGAAATCCAAAATGCTAAAATTTTCTTCTCCCTCAACTGACTAAATGGCAAACATACAGTAAAATGAGTTGTGGTTTTATTAACTAAAATACTCCATATGGACAGGTATGCATGATCTTTTTGATAGTGGTGACACTGCCAGATAGAGCGTTGATGTTGATGGCATTCAGTTGTCAGATATATTGTTCATGCACAGCATTGAGCATGTCAAATTGCGTATATTGATAGCCAATAAGTACATCAATAGCATTTGTGAGAAGAGAAAAAAGTATTTAGCCTTACAAAGATATAAAAAATTTTAGTATTTGGTGCAATAACTGTCCTTTTTGAGAAGATAGTCATCCATGCTCAAATCGGTTCAATCTAGTGAAGGCCAAAATCAAGGTTTTTACAAGAATTCAATAGATGACTAGACACATCACACGTTGTGGGACAAAAGTTACTTCTGCTTACCCAAAAGATTGCAACTCACCATTATACTCATTTTTATGCCTGTTCTTCAGACTACTATATAACCACCATAATTCGATGGCGAGCGGCCTACTTGGATGAGTACGTTTTGTGCCAGTGCTGGTGCGAATCTAAGTGCAGTGACAATTTGGAAAATTAGGTGGAAATTTCATTCCAGGCACGGATCCCAAAATAAGAACTGCTAGGCGATGAGGTCAAGGCTCGATCTTGGCACCAAATCAGACAAGCTAGGGCTTATCAATACTAAACTAAAAGCAACACTTCAAGATTTAACCGCATCGACAGTAACCATATGAAGGATCGCTTGCATGACGCATCGGGAATTAAATTCCCAGATCTGGGAGCTCGCATGACGAATCGGGCAGACGCACAACAACAGATCCAAGAAAGAAAGATGAGCAAGAGAGATTCTTTCTTTACCTCTCGGAGAGCTGGTGGCCGACCTGGAAGCCGATGGCCTCGATGCGACGGGCGGCGAGCTCCGGCTTGGCGGCGTAGAAGCGGCCGCAGTAGGCGGCCACCATCTCCATCACCACCCCGTCCACGCAGCTCTCCGCCACCTCCCGCCCCATCCCCTCCCGCACCTAGCTCCCCTCCCTCCTCCTCCCGGTGCGTGAGAGAGATCTAGCTAGCGAGCGCAGCGGCGGAAAGGCTTTGCCGAGTGCACCGTTGACCGGAACCGGAGCTGGGAGGTACTAAAGGCCAGGCGCGCGCGTAGCCCAGCGCCCCTCTCCTGGGCCGGATGTTGCGGCCCACGTTTCTTTTTTGCTTTTTTATGTGTTTCAATATTTCAAAAGCAAGTATCTTTCGGACCGAGTATCCGTTTCACCGTCCGTCTGAACCATCATGTTTCTTACGATAAATTATACAAAATAATACCTACATTGCATCTATTTTATCTTAGTAAAATAACATATGTTACAGAATAAACAACAAAAATTAGTGGAACAAACTAAAAATAATGATGGAACATCCAAGGCATTGGCACATGTAATACCAAGCTTATGGAACAATTCAAGATTATTACTGGAACAAGCCAACACGTCTCATGAAACAATTCGAGACTTATTAGTGCAACAGATAAAAAATATTATGGGAATAAATCCAAAGTGCTCGCAGAACAATACAAGATTATTAGCGGAACAAATTAAGGGGGTGATCGTTTTAGCGATGGCTTTTGGCTTTTAGCTGAAATTTCATCAGAATCGCTTTTTTTTTCAGAATGAGTTAGTGGATAGTATAGTGAATAGTGAAAAAAAGCTGAAACTAGAAGCTGAAGCCGAAAAAAAGCTAACTTGAACGAGGCCTAACACTTCTCGAGGAACAATTCAAGAGTATTAGTGTAACAAATTAAAAAGATTAGCATAACAAACCAAAAGTGATCGGTGAGCAGTTTATGACTAGTAGTGGAACAACCCAAAAGTACTTGTCGAATAATTCAAGATTATTAGTGGAAGAAAAAATATTAGTAGAACAAATTGAACATGCTGGTCGAACAATTTGACCAACAGTGAAACAACCAAAAACTGATCGTGGAACAAATCAAGATTATCAGTGCAAGAAATAAAAAAATATAGGTGGAGAAAATCGAGCGTGCTCATAAAATAATTTAAGACTAATAGTGGAACAATTGAAAACTATTAGTAAAAAATGAAAAATATTGGTGGAACAAATCAAGGCAATTATTTGAACAAATAAAAATATTACTAGAACTACAATGGGGAAAATGAACATGAGGAACTGTTAGTGCTCATTTTATACATATCTCATGCACTAATATTATGTTTATATTCGATAAAATGTGCAGAATTGTGCCACTTGGCTGCTAACCCTAACAGAAATCAAAGTTGTCTTGTCAATTCATGTGTTTTGCAGAAAATAGTCCAATATCAATCCAAAATCACATCAAAACACTAGAAATCCATTCTTCTTAATTATGATGGTCCTTTGCAGATGAAATCCAAGGTGGGCCCCATGTTGCTTCTAGAACCTTCCACCAACATTCGTCCAGAGAAAATCTGAGAAAACAAGAAAGGCAAGGTGAGAGAGGAAAGTCCATATCCGGCACATCGTCAAATATGTAAAGTTCTATCCGTCACACTGCAATGCAATTTCGCAGCCCGAAAACACATCCAATGAAAAATCTCAAAACTACAAATGTGAAGATCCCATCGAGTAGTACAATTTAGAGTCCTCGTGAACCTAAATTGGAGTTAACATGAGAGTTATGGGCCCCATGTCGGGACCCCAGTATGAAAATTAGACCCTCTATATATATTGGCAATTTTTATACCTAGCATCCGCAAGTGCGCATAAATCATCGCGTAGCACTTCACCTTGAAGTATTCCAGGGTATCGTATTTGTCCTTAGGAAATTTTATTGCTCAAAGATATCAACTACTTATCTCCCAACTTTCTAGAATAGGATGCCGTTAATCAATAAGTAATAACTCTAGATAAGCTTCATTGGTAGGTAGCTAGCCAGGAGTCTATAGCTGGTATGGTAAGAGTGAGTGGTTCTTGAATAGTGGTCTTGATCTTTTTTAAGCAGAGTAAAATGATATCTATCTATGGAAGCGAAAAGCAACATACTAATAATCGTTTTCACGGAAGCCAGAGTGTTGTCACCAACTTAGCCTACTATCAGGGATGTGGCTGAACTAATCCCAGAAGATCTCTAGATAGCACCTTATAGTTATGCATTACTATAAGAGTATAAGCTTCGCACATATATAATTAAAACAATGAATTAGAATTAAGCGCTAGCTGCAAAGCTTAAAGTATTTATAGCCCCTAGCGCTAAGGCTCATAAGCAACTATACAATGAAGGTGCTACGCCCCAGGCCCGAGGGTAGCTCGGTCCTTTCACTACAGAACATACCAGTACTACTAGTCGGGTCCTCTATTAGTCCACAGAAAAGATAACAAGTAACTAGATAATCATAAATTTATTAACATGATAATTTGCTCTTAGAAGGTAAAGTAGGTACATGGAACTCAGCACATATCAAGATACCAAAGAGGACGAATCCGTAATTATTAGCGTGTAGGCCGACTCTTCTCTTACTACCCTACCGGGCTACTAGCGACTCCAGCGTCGCTATACTACCATAGGACTTATTCTAGAATGGAGTAGGATCAATATGGGTTGGATAATATTCTTCCTTCTCCCTTTGAATAGGAGGTTGTACCCCCCCCCCATTTCTACCCATGGCCGGCCGACCACAAAGCTATTGTCCATGCGCAACTATGGCTGAAGTTCGGTGGAGAAGGAGAGCCTTGATGGGTTGGGTGGCCAAGTGTGAATGGCCAAGATTTTTCCCCTCTGGGAGCGAAGCCTAGTCCATGCATGTGCACCGCTCAGGGAAGAGCCGACTTGGCCGAGCAGCCAGGTCTCCTTGACTTGGTTAGGGTGGTTGGTGGCTTGGGTCGAAGGTAGTGGAGATGTAGGCCGGCCCGCTGGTGGCCTTGGTTGACAGGCCAAGTGGGCTTGGCCGGCTAGGGGGCCCTCCAAGCCCATGCCGTCATGCTGTCAGCCAATTGGCTAACCGGCCTATTGGTCGGATCCGGTGCTCTTTTTTAGTGATTTTCTATTGTTTTCCTCTTTTTATGTCTCTTCCTACAAAATATGTTGACGTGAAAAATATATGGAAATAATAGCATAAATGTGCATGATCAAGGTTTAAATAATCACTTTACCATGCCTTTTGCTATATTTGGGGGGTAAAACATGTATAAATCTCATGCCAACACATACCCCCACACTCAGACTTTTGCTCGTCCTGAGCAAAACATCTAGTGAAGACAGATTTGCTTGAAATGAAGAGTTCTTGCTAATGTCCAAGGCACAACAAAATATTTCACACAAAGAAGACAGGAGAATGCCTCGGCACGAATATGTACTCACCCGAGTTTGTTTACTTATGGGACAATTTAGTTCAAGTGGTGCAAAGTAGTTGAAGACTACTAAATGCAAGGTGTCCATGTGTTCACAATCCTCCGTTATGGTCTTTCCCTTGAGGTTTTTAAAGCGTAGTGGCAAAAACTCCTTGATAAAACAAATACTCTTGAGGATTTGACTCTCTCTCTCTCTCTCTTAGTATCATTCATAGGTGTCTCCTCCCTTACTTAAACTCTCAGGCCCTAGTTTTGATAAATTTTAGAGGCCAATTTGTGGGGCCTGGAAGGAAATGAATTGTACTCACCTGTGTTTTGGAATTTTGCAGGGGCAAGAGATTATCTAATCCAGCACTTCTAGATTCCTTATTCTAGTCATTGGAGCTTGATGATACGGGGTCGCCCGATCTTCTCGACGTAGGATTGGATACTCACATGCCCTCTCTTGAATCGTAGCGATTCTCCGTCGCCAATGCAAGAATGAACGCTCTTTAATTCGCAAGAACACACGCGCTGGACTTCATGGCCACAAAGCGAAGCCCTATCGCGCTCCCAATTCCCAGCGGGAAGGTTGAACAATCTTAATTTGCAAGAACTCTCAAATTTTCTACTGGATTTATTTGGCTATCCAAATTATCAAAAACATGTACAAAGATCATCCCTCATTATCTAGTCACGTACTGTTGTCTTCCAATTCTCTACCTGTGCACTGTCGCCGTCCCTCCCCCTTTTATATGGCGGCGGCATGCATCTCTCATACATCCTGTGTAGGCTATTGGGCCTTGGGCTTGGAAAAGGATTCAGCCAGCCAGCTCAGAAAAGGATTCAACCAAGAGTGACCGAAATCCACTTCTATCTACCTTTGGCCAAATCTAACTCTATTGTTTGTTTTCTTAAACAACTACAGTTTGGAAACTTTAGCTAGAACTAGTTGCATGTCCCAAACAAGTGGCTTGGACTTGGAATTTGGCACGCAGGCCCTCTTCTCTTGCGGTTCCATTTATGGGCTGATTCAAATACCCCCTTCCACGCCTTGGACTCTCATTTTGTTGCAGCGTGGACTGTCCCTTGAAGCTCCCAAGTCATCTGGGCTTTGTTTCCTTGGTTCGCTACATTGTTGAAGTCCTGATACGGGTTCACCTTCAAGTTGTTCAAATCTAACAAGCACAAGAAATTGACATGAGGTAGTATATTACTCTCATTAATAGAAAAAATTCATTAAGAAACAAATTAACCTATTTTTTTAAAAGTTTGCCTCTCGCTCTAGTCATTAGACCTTTTGGTGCTTCATGAACACTTGAAGACTTCAAAGAAGAAGACTATGTAGCAGTAGTACGGATGTCCTCATCATCCCCCCTCTTGAAAAGGAGTCGTCCTCGACTCTGTATCGTCTTGACCAAAGAATGGTGATAAATTAGAAACATTAAAAGTAGTACTTACCCTATAATCGTCTCCTGGAAGTTTAATCTTGTGGGCATTATCATTGATCTTAGCAAGTACTTTAAAATGACCATCTCCACAAGGCATCAACTTTGATTTACACTTCTCTAGAAAGCGTTCTTTGCGAAGGTGTACCTGGACTAAGTCACCTGGTTCAAATACCAATTTCTTTCTAGACTTGTTAGCTTTAGAAGCATAAGCACGTATCTTCTGTTTAATTACCTCTTTAGTCTTTTCATGGAGCCTTTTCACAAAATCAGCATGCTTCGAAGCATCCATATTAGTACGTTCTTGTACTAGAAGTGGCATCAAATCAAGTGGTGTGATTGGTTTGAAGCCTTACACCACTTCAAATGGACACAATTGAGTTGTAGAATGCATTGTCCTATTATATGCAAATTTGATATGCGGTAGACAATTTTCCCACTATTTTAAATTCTTTTTGATCATTGTCCGTAGCAACATTGAGACTGTACGGTTCACCACCTCTGTTTGTCTATCAGTTTGTGGGTGATAAGTTGTTGAAAAGAGCAGTTTTGTCCCAAGCTTAGCCCACAAAGCCTTCCAAAAGTAGCTCATAAATTTGACGTCGCGATCTAAAATAATAGTTCTTGGCATGCCACGTAGTCTTACAATTTCCCTGAAAAACAAGTCAGCTACATGCGACGCATCGTCGCTCTTATGACAAGGAATAAAATGAGCTATTTTAGAGAACCTATCTACAACCACAAACACAGAATTCCTCTCCCTCTTAGTCCTAGGCAACCTCAAAACAAAATCCATACTAATATCTTCACAAGGTGCACTAGGAAATGAAAGTGGAGTATACAAACCGTGTGGATTAAGTTTCGATTTCGCCTTATGGCACGTGATGCATATTTGAACATACCGCTCGACGTCTCGCCTTATTTTTGGCCAATAGAAGTGGCCAGACAACATCATGTATGTCTTGTCTCTTTCAAAATGTCCCATCATTCCTCCTGCATGAGATTCCTACAACAGTAACAAATGGACAGAAGAATCTGAAACACATAGTTTATTCATGCGAAAGAGAAAACTATCATGAATATGAAACTTGTCCCACTCTTTCTCTTCTTTGCAATTAGAATATGGTATTGAAAATTCATGACCGGAAGCATATAAATCTTTTAATCTTTCTAATCCAAGCACTTTTACTTTCAACTACGTTAAAAGCACATTCTTTCTAGACAATGCATCAGCTACCGTATTCTCTTTACCTTTCTTATATTTGACAATGTATGAAAAAGTTTCAATAAATTCAACCCACTTAGCATGTATACGATTAAGTTTAGCTTGACTTTTCAAATATTTCAAAGCTTCATGGTCAGAATGAATAACAAATTTTTTATGCCAAAAATAATGTTGCTAAGTCTCTAAAACGTGTACAAGAGCATATAATTATTTGTCAAAACAGGATAATTCAATTGTGTACCGCTAAGTTTCTCACTAAACTATGCAATAGGTTTTCTTTCCTGTATCGGCTTTACCACCAATACCTATTCCACTAGCGTCACATTCAATTTTAAAAGTTTTAGTGAAATCAGGTAAAACAAGCAATGGTGTTTTAGTCAAATATTTCTTTAATTCAGCAAAAGCCTTTTCTTGTGATTCTCCCCATTCAAAAGTAACTCCCTTTTTAGTTAATTCATTTAATAGGGCAACAATGGTGCTGAAATCTTTCACAAAACATCGATAAAAACCAGCAAGTCCATGAAAGCTATAAATTTGACTAACGTTGACAGGAGTAGGCCAATTTCGAATAGCTTTAATTTTAGATTCATCTACTTCAATTCCATGAGCTGAAACAATATAGCCTAAGAACACTACTTTATTTGTGTAAAAGGTACACTTCTCAAAATTAGCATACAATTGTTCAGTTCTTAGCACTTCTAACACTTGTCTAATGTGTTCAACATGTTCTTCCAATGAGCGGCTATATATCAAAATATCTTCAAAATAGACTACCACAAATTTTTCAATGAAGTGTCTTAAAACATAGTTCATAATCGCACGAATATACTAGGAGTATTAGATAAACCAAAAGGTATCACTAACCATTCATACAATCTAAATTTTATTTTAAAAGTTGTCTTTCACTCATCACCATGTTTCATTCTAATTTGATGATATCCGTTACGCAAATCAATCTTAGAAAAAATAGTTGAGCCACTTAATTCATCAAGCATATCATTTAAACTAGGAATAGGATAATGATAACGAACGATAATATTATTGATAGCTCTATAGTCTACGCACATTCTTCATATACCATCTTTCTTAGGAACAAGAATGACAGGAACGGCACAAGGACTAAAACTTTCGCGTACATACCCCTTTTCCATGAGTGCTTGCACTTGCCGCTGAATTTTTTTTGTCTCTTCTGGATTGGTGCGGTACGGCGGCCGGTTGGGAAGTGGAGCTCCTGGTACCAAATCAATTTGATATTTGATTTCTCGTATGAGTGGTAGACCAGCAGGTACCTCCTCCGGAAAGACATCTTCGTAAGCTTGTAACACTTGAGAAACCACGCTAGAAAGAGAGGTTAAGTTATTAGTAGAAAGCAAAACATCTTTATACAGCAATACCACATGCTCCAAAGTAGAATCATCTCTCTCAAATCAGATTTAGTGGTTATCATGACTAACTTTTTCTCTCCCTCATCATTTCTTTTCCCAATCAATTTTAGTTTATGGCTCTCACTCACCTTTTGTGGAATCACACTCTTTTGCTCCTTCTCTTTCTTACTTTCTACTTTCACCTCAATCTTTTGCATGTTATCATGTATAATTTGAGAAGGAGTTAGCGGTTGTAGCAATATTTCTTTATTATTCCACACGAACTTGTATTGATTAGTTCTTCCATCATGAGTCACAGAATGATCATATTTCCATGATCTATCTAATAACAAATGACATACTTCCATGGACACAATATCACATTCTACAGTATTATGATAAGAACCAATCTGAAAGCTAACATCAACTGTATACCCAACATTCATTGAACCATTATTGTTTAACCATTGGATTTGATATGGATGTGGGTGTTTCTTTTATTTCAAACCAAGTTTATTACAAAGCTCTTTACTAACTAAATTATGGCAACTTCCGCCATCAAAAAGCAACCTTACCATCCTTACTCACATGAGCTCTTGTTTGGAACAGATTGCAGCGCTACTCATGATTTGATTTTGTTTGCACACTCAACACCGTCGGTGTACACACAAGTATAGGGCCAGCCTCGGGGTCACAAACACCATCTTCATTCGCCTCGTCCCCTTGTCCTTCCTCATGTGTGTCACCAAACCTTCCAAAATCAGCAAGGGTCTCAACTTCCTCCTCACTAATAGAGTTATATTCATTGTTTTTCAATAGCAACATGACCTTGTTATTTGGACAATTCTTTTGCATATGACCTCGTCCAAGACATTTAAAGCATTGGATGGCACTACTTCCTGTAGAACCCACTGAAGATGAAGGCGAAGGTGCTGAACTCTTCTTAGCAATTGGTGTTGTAACATTCTTCCCGCTTGGTGCAGCACGTGTATTAGGAGCAAAACTTCCACTAGATTGGTTAGATTTAAAAGAATTGAAACGGGATATGGGTTTACCTCCTGTAGGTGCTGAACATGGCATATAGGATGATGTTCTTGTTGCTCTCATATCGAGTTGCACTTGTCTCTCAGCCTTGGTTGCTTGGTGCACTAATTCCACCATATTGTTGTATGGCAGAAATTCGGTGATGCGCTTGATGGAAAGGTGCAACCCAGCAAGAAATCGCGCCATTATTTGCTCTTCTTGCTTATATGCGTTATCTCTAATCATGGCTATTTCTATCTCTTTATAGTATTCCTCCACCATGAAAGTTCCTTGCTTCATTTGCTGTAATTTATCAAATAAATCACGTTTATAATGTTTGGGAACTAATCTTGATCTCATGTGATACTTCATCTCTTCCCATGTAGTGATGGGAGGCTCGTCGTACTCTCTCCTTTTATTTTGAATTTGTTCCCACCATATGAATACATAATCAGTGAATTCAAGTTTCGCCATATGAATTTTCTTCTCTTCGGAGTAATTATGTAGCCGAAACACTTTGTCCACCTTGAGCTCCCAAGTGAGATAATCCTCAGGATCATGTGTACCTGAAAATGTTGGCATAGTAAATTCGAACTTACCAAACTTCTCCTCGTGGGGTCGATCATTGCCGCAACGGTTACGACGTCGGTAGCCATCATCGTAGTGAAGAAAGTCATCGTCGTCGTAATGAGGTGCTTCCCCACCTCGGCATCCATGTCCATGGCCCCTCCCCGGACAATGGAAATCGCCCCCTTCACCTCTCCTAGGTGGGGGTGGATGAACGGCATTTGCCACCACGCGGTCTCGCCTTGGTTGAGCTTCTTGACCACTTCGGGCAGCCGCTACTCCCTCACCATGTGGAGGAAGGGCAGCCGTAAGGTGAACATTTTCTTCTTATTGTTGTGGTCGAAGTTTTTGCACAACGTCGTTTACAATGTTTCCACGTAACACGTTCATCTGTTGATTGATCTCAATGCGAAGATCCTGCATATCCGCTTTGAGTTCAGTGCGGAGATTCTGTATATCTGACTTGAGTTGTTCCTCCATTGCAGTGGTGCCAGCTACAAATTCTTGTTGCAATGTACTTCTCAATGCTTGATATTGAAAACGAGTCACCGGAGCATTAAGATTAACCTCATGCTTCTCATCATAATTATCTTCTCCATCTGACATGGTTAGATTGTGCAAAGAAAATACGAAGCAATAACAAAATATATGGGGGATTAGTGTAAATCACTCAATCTCACTCTTTTCTCGCACAAGTAAAGTTCTCACCTTTCCGAAGTGAATTAAGACCAATAAGAACTTACACTTGACAGAAGCTATAAGGGCAATGTGATGATCAAGCGAATATAAGAGTGTTCACATTTTCACAACAACGGTTATTTAGTGGAGCTTGGTATGGAAGTGTATATCCTAACAATATGAAATTCTTGATGTTGTAAAGTTAAGTAGTAATCCAAACTAGAATACTTTACCTAAGTGCTGATTCAAAAGGTTTAAGTGAAGTATATGAATGCACACACAAAGATCGATGTGACTCAATGCAAATAAAGAAATGAGCTAAATAGGGAAACGATATGAAATTGAGGATTAAATAGCTCATTTTTTTCTTGCACCAAGTACTAGAGAGACGCTAGCTAGTTGCAATGATATGAATATAAAGGCACAAGATTGCTCAAGAAATTAAATTACACAATCTGAATTTATGGACCAAGAACTCACCCAAATTTGGTCAACGTTTGCCCCCTTTTTTATGCTCACGCCGTTGCTTTTCTTTTCTTTTTTTAACGGCTATTTTTTTTCTACTTCAATGGCCGAACTAGGTTGTTTTAATTTTTTTATTTATACAAGTCCAAAAACGATTCAGCAATGTGTAAAATAATTCTAGAACAGCCCTAAATGCAATATTCAACAACTAGTCTCAATTGATGAAGAGAATTTTTTTTGCAACGCGGTGCTGTAGCAATTTAGCGCAACACTGTAGCAACCCGCGACATTATAGCATCGCGCGCATCAGAGCGAAGCTGGGTATCAGAGCGATCGCAGCACTATAGCAACATGGGGAATCAGAGCAATGGCGGCGCGGGCTCAGAGAGCACGCACGGGTACTATACCAATCGCGGCATGGCAATCAGAGCGGTCGAGTTTTTGTCTTTGGATTTGAGGAGTTCAAATCCAACAAATTTTAGGGTTTAGATGGAACACAATGATTAAGCTACGCGAAGGATCACGAACGATCAGTACCTAAATAAAAATTCTAATGAGTCAAAACCTAACAAAACTCACAAAATAACACATGCAAAAACTAGGATTTGGATTGTTTTTTTTTTCAGTTTATGGACTATGGGAATAAAGAACAACAAATAAAAATAAATCTAATCTAGGGATAAGTAATCCTACTGAAGAAATCTTGCTCTCATACCAAGATGATACGGGGTCGCCCGATCTTCTTGACATAGGATTGGATACTCACGTGCCCCCTCTTGAATCGTAGCGATCCTCCATTGTCAATGCACGAGCGAGCGCTCTTTAATTCACAAGAACACACGTGCCGGACTTCACGACCACTAAGCGAAACTCTATCGCGCTCCCAATTCCCAGCGGAAAGATTGAACGATCTCAATTTGCAAGAACTCTCAAATTTTCTACTGGATTTATTTGGCTATCCAAATTATCAAAAACACGTACAAAGATCATCCCTCATTATCTAGTCACGTACTGTTGTCTTCCAATTCTCTACCTGTGCACTGTCGCCGTCCCTCCCCCTTTTATATGGCGGCGGCATGCATCTCTCATACATCCTGTGTAGGCTATTGGGCCTTGGGCTTGGAAAAGGATTCAGCCAGCCAGCTCAGAAAAGGATTCAACCAAGAGTGACCGAAATCCACTTCTATCTACCTTTGGCCAAATCTAACTCTATTGTTTGTTTTCTTAAACAACTACAGTTTGGAAACTTTAGCTAGAACTAGTTGCATGTCCCAAACAAGTGGCTTGGACTTGGAATTTGGCACGCAGGCCCTCTTCTCTTGCGGTTCCATTTATGGGCTGATTCGAATACTCCCTTCCACGCCTTGAACTCTCATTTTGTTGCAGCGTGGAATGTCCCTTGAAGCTCCCAAGTCGTCTGGGCTTTCTTTCCTTGGTTCGCTACATTATTGAAGTCCTGATACAGGTTCGCCTTCAAGTTGTTCAAATCTAACAATGCACAAGAAATTGACATGAGGTAGTATATTGCTCTCATTAATAGAAGAAAATTCATTAAGAAACAAATTAACCTGTTTATTTAAAAGCTTAGCTCTCGCTCTAGTCATTGGACCTTTTGGTGCTTCATAAACACTTGAAGACTTCGGAGAGGAAGACGATGTAGCAGTAGTAGAGATGTCCTCTTCACTTGATGCTAATGGAGAGGTGGAAGACAGACTCACACAAAAGGAAATTAGCAGAGTAAATTTATTCAATGCCATCGCAAAGAATCACAACTAATGAAATACCATCACGAGAGACTGAGCTTACAAATGCCATCATGAACATAGAAAATATGTAAAATGCCACTGTTATTAGCTTTTTTTCATCTCGATGGTGCAAAATGACCATTTTGTCCACCTTTCTCCCTCTTTTATTTTTCTCCTTTTGTAAGGTCCAGTCCTACTTGTCATTCTCCCCCCTCTCTCTAGCTTGCTCTCTCTACTCTCTTTGTCCGATGGCGGTGGCAGTGATTCCATCGATGGCGTGGCTCAATTGTAGTGAAGGAAGGTATAGGGAGGTGGAGTGAGGCATAGGGAATCCATTTTGTGCTCAAACATAAGCTAACATGGCATAGGGTGAGCTCACAGGGCAACGGTCGTGGTGAGCTAGGAATGGCGAGGGCAAGTTAGGGGTGGTGAGATATATTTAGTTGGAAGAGGTGGAGCTAGTTAATGGTTTATATTGAGGAATTTTACAGCTCGTCAGAGTTAGGAGTCCTCCATCGCCGCCATTGGACCCCAAGGAAGGACCTTGCCAATTTGTCACTCCATCATGTTTCCGCCAAAGACAACTACATCATGATGTATTCCCGGTTTGTGCCACCCGTCCCCTCAAGCAATTGGAGATGAGCTACACTATTCAATTTTGTAGGTAAGCCACTGCCAACATTCAATTTTGCATGTAAGCCATTGTGGCCATATCCCTAATCCTCTGTCTCTGCTCGAATTCGCAGTCTCTACTTCATCTTGAGCCAAATTGGCTACCAATTTACCATCTCCACACCTCACAAAACATCCCCAATAAATTATTTTGTGCCCTCACTACCGAATTTGCAGCACCAGTGAACCTAAGCAAGCATGGAAGTTGTGGATCTAGGTGGTGCTCTAGTGTTCTTTCATGAAGAAGATGGTGTCTCCCGTGGTGGTTACACGCGGCAATGGTGGTCTCGTCGGTCTCAAAGATACTGACAGGGCTTGGAGTGGTGCTTGTGATCCAATGCCATCCTTGGCTTGCTGCTCACCGGTCTCCTCCATGCAGGTTGCAACCCCGCTCAGCTACTGCTGCGGCGGTGGTCTAGGCTCGCATGTGGCCTGTGAGATTTAGAAAGTAGGAGAAGAAGCGAAGAAGCAGGCTTTAGGGGTAGCAGCATCATTTCTGAATTTTTCTCTCTCCAAATTGGATGTTAGCAGTGGCAATGGATGGAAAAGATAATGGCAAAGGCATTCTCCAAATTTTTTTGTCTTTGTGATGGCATTTGTAAGTTTGGTCTATTTGCAATGATATTTTACAACTCACGAACAATTGTGATGGCACTGATGAAGTCCTTGTTATTAGAATTGCACAAGGAGTAGTGGGCACATTGGGAGATTTTTGGTTTTTAGGGCGAAGTATTCAGCGGGGCATGCTAGAGGTTAGCATGACTTCTGCATTGCTGAAAATGAAAGGTTAGCAATCAAGAGGTACACGGAGGGAAATGACCAACATGGGAGATCTAGTTCCTGAAAAGATTTCTGCATTGCAAAATATGAAAGGATTTCAATCTTTCCTTAACTCACCAAAACTACAGATGGTAATATGAGTGGGTTCAAATATTCAGGAACTTTATGGCTGTGGTAGGATAAATAAAAGCAAGCCTTATCCTCTCAAGTATGGTTGTAACAAGAGTGTTTTAAAGAGGGTGCCAAAAATGACTTCTGAGTTATTGACCTTACCAAGAATCATGTAAACCATGGTCACATAGTGTAATATCAAGATCTTCAACAACCTTGTTTTTACCTTCAATTTTCCCATTGGTGACTTGTACTGGCCAAGTCATTCTAAAATCTTCTATGCCAAATTTTAGGTTGTGATAAGGATATTTACAAAAAATCTCTAGAACAAGTAATCCTAAACTTAGGAAGGCAAGTGCAATGGTGCTAAACTCAACAAGGCAAGTGCAATGGTGAATTAAACTTGTTCAAAGTTCAAGCTATGTGTGTGTGTGTGTGTATGTATATATGTCTATTATTTCATCTGCTAGGGTAAGATAACTACTTCTTTGGGGCAGATTAACTTTTTCTTGAAAAGACAGGAGTATGATACGAAAAAGAATAGAAACAAGTAGTAAAAATTACCAGCGGTAGAGAAAGGTAGGGTACTCACAAGTTTCTCCCCCATGCTCAAATTCTACTACTCTTTTGTACTTGTGGGTTGAGTCATGCCTTTTTACTGCTAATAATGCCCTTGGAGTGGTGGAGGATAGCCTCCTAGAAATACGCTATGTTTGGGTCTGGATATGCTTGTTTGGGTCATATATTCCCCAATGGTGGAAAGTATTCGTGAGGTTGCCAATGTGATCATTGTTCACATTGACACTGCTCTCCACTTCCCCAAAGGGTCCACTGATGTCTCTATTGATAGTTGAGTATCCTATTATCTCTCTCCTAGTTTTGTTGTGTGGTCCCTACAATTCTCTGCATACCACTATGTAATATATTGAAATCTTCATGAGTGGCATACCTGTCTGGAGGATGATCTTGCTCCTAAAGGGTGACGCAGATTATGAAAGTCAAGGTGATAGTTCAACATGGCTTGGCACGAAGACCTGCTAGCAGAATGCATGGATGCATCATCACATGACTGTGTTAGCCATGATTAGATCCTTTCTTAGTCTAGGTTTTACTCATGGAGGCATAATGAGGGACTGCTACACTGTGTCTTGCTGATTACAGTGGTGGTAAATCTTCTCCATGTCCTTCGTCGCTATCCACCGCGTTGGGAAAGATGGGCAGGATGAAACTCTAAATCTTGAAGATGCTTAGCCTCTTTGCGGGGAGTGAAAATGTGACCATGGTGAAAGAATACTTCATGTAGTACCTCTTCTCATCGGACTTATATAGTGTCCCTACATGAGGTGAGCCATGTCTATGGTGGGGTGTATCCCTTCGATAAAATCGATGTCCAGGTCTTTAGCAATGATGGTAATATAGGAAGTGGAGTGGATGGATGCAGTTTTGGTGCTCCAATATTCCCAATCCTCTAATATGATATAGGTAGGGTTCAATTTCTCGCCCTTCCACATGGCCCACATGGATTGAGCAGCATGCAATTTTATAGCTTGAGCATCATCTTTGGCTATGACTGTACTACCAATCCAATGATGAAGATATTAGAAAGTAGGATTGTGGATATGTTTGTTGCGAGGTTTTTTGATTTTTCGAGTGGAAATGTTGTAGGAGAACGGGTAGGCTACGCTAGCTACAATATTTCATTTTCTACCGCGTTCAACCAGAAAACATGCGCGTAAGGGAGTCATGGATAGTTACCACTATTTGCGCCGCAATGGAAGAAGAGTTGGAGCAGCCGGTCCAACGAGATGCGCGTCGATGAAGAAGAAGCGATCGATCGTTTCACGAATTGAACGCTCTCCTCGCGTCCTAGCAATAGCCTTGCGCCTCTCGCCGATCAAGACAAAGAAGAACGCAGCGGCGCCTCCACGAGTCCACACGTTCGGGATGAAATGCCGTGCGCCGTGTGCTAGCACCACGCGCCCGCTAGGTTTCGGATACGGCCGAGGGAGGTGGCGGCTAGGGTTTTCGTGGATAGTCGTGTGTCCCCTACAGCCCCACCTCCACATATTTATAGAGCATGCTAATGGGCTTCCACGTTGTAGGCCCATTAGAACCCTAATCCCATATGGATCAATATCCCTTTTAGCCTTAATTCCGAATTGTTTATGATTGCCTCTTGGGCACA
Organism: Melocanna baccifera; assembly: GCA_036346265.1. Taxonomy (NCBI): domain Eukaryota; kingdom Viridiplantae; phylum Streptophyta; class Magnoliopsida; order Poales; family Poaceae; genus Melocanna; species Melocanna baccifera. The sequence goes on from CM070700.1 coordinate 2,927,010, forward strand.
TCACTAACAATCTCCCACTTGCACTAGAGACAATCATATAGGCGAGCTTTCCAATTCCAACCCCTTAAGTGTGTGACCCGTTAGGTTCATGTGTAAACAGCCATGACCCGAAAACCCGTTTCAAGCCAAAAGTCAATAGTGGCACCTAGCAGGGCATATTGACTCCCGAATACACATAAAGATCATATCGGCTAAACCTTGATATACACACACTTGGATCCCTTTGCCACACGATACTAGTCGAATTTAAGGCGAGATTCGTGCCACCCTTGTGATAGCTCAACCATTCACTCGATCTTGTGATGTATTACAACTCATGACTAACTCTTTAGTCACATTGTGATTAACTTTTTAATCACCTTGGCATGGCCATGCACTTCTCTAATCCAACCACATCGAGGGCCCAGAGATATCTCTCCTGTTATGTAGGAGGGGTAAATTCCATCTTAATCCGCTCACATCCCATTTCATGTTTCATGATACACCTGAAGACCACTTTTATAGCTACCCAGTTACATAGTAGTGTTTGGCAGTCCCAAAGCGCACCACTACACATAGTGAGAAACAATGGCGATTTCAGGTCGAAGGATCCAGTAGGTATACCACTCGAGATCGCTTGATAGCACATATTAACATAACAATTCCAGCAACGTCTCGGAGTGGGTCAATCCAACACCATGTTCTCTAACATGTGTCCACATTATTGATTTGATATTCCTATATCCATGATCCGTGAAATATGATCATCAATCAATACATGTGCTAGTCCATAAATCATTATTATCCCACGTAATGACATAAGACTAGGGATCTTTAGAATAAAATTAAATAAAACAAAGAGTTTCACGAACAAGCCACATACTTGCCAATCAATGCATACAATCATTATTCAAGGAACCAAATAACACCTTATTCAAAATTTCATAAACATAGACTTCATACAATCATCTCCCACTCACACTAGAGTCAATCATGTAAGTATCTAATACCCATTGCACTCGTGTGTGCCTCATGTTTTGGTTGTGGGAGAGGCTTCGTCAACGGATCAGCAACATTCAAATCCGTGTGCACCTTGCAAATCTTCATTTCACCTCTATCAATGATCTCACGGATAAGGTGATAGCGCCGAAGTATATGTTTGGACTTTTGGTGTGACCTAGGCTCCTTTGCTTACGCAATGGCTCCACTATTGTCACAATAGAGATCCACTGGACTGGACATACTAGGGATCACACCTAACTCAAAAATAAATTTTCTGATCCAAACAGCTTCCTTTGCAGCTTCAAAAGCTGCAATATACTCGGCCTCAGTTGTCGAATCAGCTACCGTCTCTTGCTTGGAACTTTTCCAGCTCACTGCCCCTCCATTGAGGCAGAACACAAAACCAGATCGCGATCTGCTATCATCTTTGTCGGTTTGGAAGCTAGCATCGGTGTAACCTTTACAACGAGCTCTTCTTCACCTCCAAAAATAAGGAACATATCCTTAGTCCTTCTAAAGTACTTAAGAATATTCTTTACAGCCACCCAGTGAGCTAAACTGGGGCTAGATTGAGACCTACTTGTAAGACTTAGAGCATATGAAACATCTGGACGCGTACAAAGCATAGCATACATGATGGATCCGATGGCTGAGGCATACGGAATCGCACTCATCTTCTCTTGCTCATCAAGTGTTGAAGCACACTGAGTCTTGCTAAGACTAATGCCATGTGACATAGGCAAGAAACCTTTCTTAGAATCTTGCATATTGAACCGTTTTAATACCTTGTCAATGTATGTACTTTGGCTTAATCCAATTAGCCTCTTTGATCTATCTCTATAGATCTTTATGCCCAAAATGTAAGCTGCCTCTCCGAGATCTTTCATTGAGAAACTTTTTCCCAAAGAAGACTTCACAGCTTCTAGCATTGGAATATCATTTCCGATCAATAATATATCATCTACATACAAGACCAGAAAAACAAGTGCGCTCCCACTAACCTTCTTGTAAACACAAGGCTCTTCTTCATTCTTGATGAAGCCAAACCCTTTGATTACTTATCAAAACAAAGATTCCAACTCCGAGATGCTTGCTTCAATCCATAAATGGACTTCTGAAGCTTACATATTCTCCCAGTATTTTTCGGATCAACAAAACCCTCAGGATGTGTCATGTACACATTCTCTCTTATGTTTCCATTTAGGAAAGCCGTTTTGACATCCATTTACCAAATCTCGTAGTCGAAATAGGCAGCAATCGCTAGAAGGATCCGAATAGACTTTAGCATAGCGACGGGCGAAAACGTTTCATTATAATCAACACCTTGAATTTACTTGAAATCTTTCGCCACCAATCGTGCCTTATAGATGTGAACATTTCCATCCATGTCTATCTTTTTTTTAAACACCCATTTACACTCAATAGTTTTTACACCATCAGGTGGATCCACCAAGTTCCAAACTTGATTATCATGCATGGATTCTATTTCGGACCTCATGGCTCCAAGCCATTTTTTAGAGTCTGGTCCCATCATTGCTTCCGTGTAGCTCTTGGGCTCATCATTGTCCAACAACAATATGTCGCGTTGTCCCGTGGTTAGGAGCGTGAACTTTTCAGTTGCGCGACGTGCCCTTGTAGACCTACATGGGGGCGGTGCCTCCATAACCGGTTGTACAACATCTTGTACGTCCTGTTGAGGTTCAATAGGAGCTGAAACATTTTCAGGTGTTTCTTGAATTTCTTCAAGCTGCACCTTGCTCCCACTAACATCCTTTGAAAGAAACTTTTTTTTCCAAAAAGACACCGTTTCGAGCGACAAACACTTTGCCTTCTTCTCGATTGTAAAAATAATATCCTTTGGTTTCCCTAAGATACCCAACAAAGAAGCATTTATAAGATTTAGGATGGAGCTTATCAGACGTCAAACGTTTCACATAAGTCTCACAATCCCATATCTTAAGAAAAGATAATCCAAGACGTTTTCCGATCTATTTCTCGTATGGTGTCTTTTCCACTGATTTAGATGGAACTCTGTTTAGTGTAAACGCAGCAGTTTCTAGAGCATATCCCCAGAAGGACAATGGAAGATCATATTGGCTCATCATAGACCGAACCATGTCTAATAAGATCCGGTTCCTCCATTCAGATACCCTATTCCATTGAGGCGTGCCAGGCGGAGTCAGTTGTGGAACAATTCCACACTGTTTTAGATGTTCACTAAATTCATGGCTCAAATATTCACCTCCACGATCAGATCGTAGAATTTTAATTGTCTTGCCTAGTTAATTTTGTACTTCATTCTGAAATTCTTTGAACTTTTCAAACGATTCAGACTTGTGCCTCATTAAGTAGATGTATCCATATCTACTAAAGTCATCGGTAAAAGTAATGAAATACTGAAAACCACCTCTGCCATCGAGCTCATTGGTCCACATATATCGGTATGTATAAGTCCCAACAAGTCACTTGCCCTCTCACTATGACCGGTGAAAGGCGCCTTTGTCATCTTGCCAAGTAAACAAGACTCGCATGTCTCAAATAATTCAAAATCAAATAAGTTGAGTAGTCCATCTTTATGGCGCTTCTCTATGCGTTTCTCATTTATATGACCTAAGCGACAATGCCAAATAAAAGCGGGATTCAAATCATTAGGCCGCAGCCGCTTTGCATTAATATTATAGACATACTTATTCTCAAGATCAAGAACATATAACCCATTCATTAATGGACAATGTGCACAGAGTATATCATTCAAATAAATAGAACAACATTTGTTCTTTATTACATACTCATAACCATCATCTTCCTCCAAACATGAAGAAGAGATAATGTTCTTACTCAATGTTGGAATGTAATAACAATTATTTAATTCCAAAACTAATCCTGAAGGTAATGACAAGTGATAAGTGCCGACACCCAGTACAGCAACCTTTGCTCCATTGCTGACACGCACGTCCAACTCGCCTCTTGCAAAACTTCTAGTCCTTCTTAGACCCTGCAACGATTTACAAGTATGAATCATCGATCCGGTATCAAATACCCAAGATTCACTAGAAGAAATTGCAAGATTAATTTCTATAACATTTATACCGGCGTAAGCCTCGCTTCCTTCTTCCTTTTCAGATCCTCCAAGTATTTCTTACAATTCCTAGACCAATACCCCTTGACATGGCAGTGGTAGCATTCATCATCAGGAGAAGGGCCAGATTTGACCTTACCATTTGGCTTTGGCTTAGAGCTTGGGAGCTCATTAGGAACCTTTCCTTTGTCTTTGCTTTTGGGCGTCCAACGCTTCCTCTTTTTATTCTCCCTTTGAACCATCATCACATGCAATTCAGTCAATGATTTATCCATGCTATTCATATGAAAATTCATAATAAACTGCTCATAGCTCGAAGGGAGAGATTGGAGAACAACATCCGTAGCCAAATCAGAATTAAGGGGAGAACCAAGCTTCTCCAAGCTCTCAATGTAACCAATCATCTTGATCACATGGGGACTGACTGGACTACCTTCCGCCAGCTTGCACGTAAACAAGGATTTTGAAATGTTAAATCTCTCGGTCCTAGCTTGGTTCTCAAACATGTCACGCAGTCCTTCAATCATACTGTGAGCATCTGCATTCTCATAATGCTTTTGAAGCTCAGAGGACATGGTAGCAAGCATGAGACAGCTAACGTCGAGTGAATCATTGCAGTGCTTCTCATAAGCTTTGCGGGTGGCAACATTTGCACCCTCAGGGAGTTTATCGGGGTAGGGTTGCTCAAGAACGTATTCCTTTTTTTCTTGTCTGAGAACAATTCTCAGGTTGCGGTACCAATCAATAAAATTCGTTCCATAGAGTTTTTCTTTCTCAAGAACAATCGCAAGTTAAAACCAGAATTGTTACTAGAATCAGCCATGATCTACAACAGAAAATAAACAAGCAAAGTTCAGCACTATGTTCATGTTTGATCTTTCATTAAACAATTTAACAAAAGACACTCACACTATATGTTTTGTAATCGTCTTCCCTCTAACGACATATAGTGGTCAAGATCCATGTTCATCTATGTTCTAGTGAGCTTTGGCATCACCGCTAGAAACCTAGTGACGTAGGTAAGCAACAATTGCTAATCACATCTTATGTGACTCTTGTTTGTTGGGTGGCATCCAATGCCCCGGCTCCCAACATCATACCCCAAGGCCCAAATCCAATTTGATAGCCTTGTCAAGTAAACCAATACTATGCATGTGGATGTCCGACATCCACCCTATTAGATCAAGATAGTTGTTGGTACTCTGCTTTGGCAGACCTACCAAACAATGATCGTAATTCTTATAGGCGCAGCAATTGGAAGGGCATCAATTAAATTCTTAATTTTTCTGAGAAAAGCTATTCTGTCATAAAAATACATCCTCTACATGTATGGCATGAAAGAATAATATGACAGGAAATAAACATCACATGCATAGAATCACATTATACTGTGAATGGTATGGCCTTCTGAATCATAGTGGTCGCCATCGCCATGGTTCCACGGTGATCTCCTTCGCCATATTTCCTGTCCTCTTTGTCATCATGCTTGAAGTCTCCATGGTAAAGAACTAAACTATTACAACTAATAGCTAGCAAGTGAATTACATGAGGAGCTCAAGCATCACAAGTCGACACACAGGTCGTTATACAATTAAAGAACAGCCTCAACCCAGCTGTGATTAATATGACACACAGGCCGCCAAAACACACATGCATCACATATACATCTATGCCATACCATTCACATCATTCCCTGCAAAAACAAGTTAAGCGCAGAACGTATTCTATCGCCCTGACATGAATGTGATTTGTATAACAATCTATGCGTGTACGCAACGACGGTCCCACCGGCCGTCGGCGCGGGCGGGTCGAGGGGGAGCCGCCCGCGGGTTTCTGTGGCGCGCCATACCATCAGAGGAGAACGGGTAGGCTATGCTAGCTACAACATTTCATTTTCTACGCGTTCAACCAGAAAACATGCGCGTAAGGGAGTCATGGATAGTTACTACTATTTGCGCCGCGGAAGAAGAGTTGGAGCAGCCCGGTCCAACGTAGATGCGCGTCGATGAAGAAGAAGCGGTCGATCGTTTCACGAATTGAACGTCTCCTCCTCGCGTCCTAGCAATAGCCTTGCGCCTCGCCGATCGGACAAAGAAGAATCGCAGCGGCACCTCCACGAGTCCACACGTTCGGGATGGAATGCCGTGCGCGCCGTGTGCTAGCACCGCGCGCCGGCTAGGGTTTCGAGGATACGGCCGAGGGGAGGTGGCGGCTAGGGTTTTCAGAATAGTCGTGTGTCCCCTGCAGCCCCACCTCCACATATTTATAGAGCATGCTGATGGGCTTCCACGTTGTAGGCCCATTAGAACCCTAATCCCATATGGATCAATATCCCTTTTAGCCTTAATTCCGAATTATTTATGATTGTCTCTTGGGCACATCACTAACAAATGTTGACCCAAAATTTATCAAAAATAAACTCCTTGACTCCCTCTAAGTCTATAGGCCAGCTGGGATCAAAGCTTAGGATGATAGCTACTCTAGTTACTGTCAAAGTGTATGCATGATTGAAGAGACAAAACTGTATAGAATAATTGTCTACCAGGTGGTTGAATTTAAATGTGGAATGAAATTCAAGAGCGAGCCTGGACAAACCTGATTCTTTGATTTATGTGAACTTTGTCCATCTATTGTTTTTAGGCACATGGTGAAGTCATGCTTGATGCCAATGAGGTTCAGCGTTTCCTCATCCCATACTTTTTTGATGGAATGTGTGCTTCACTAGTTGGCCATGCCAATCCTCCTCTGTTTTGCTTGTCAGTGTGATGATATCATCATCTGCTTCTTCATGTGAAGGAGTGAATGACGCTCGACTAGAGGCTTGGGTTGATGGTTGACTAGGAGACGCGGACATGCCTGTCCCCTTCTTTCTCTTGAAGAGCTTATGCATTATGACCTAAGTGAAGGTTAGCCGAAAAATGATGTGCCACAAATTTCTGGTGGTGTTACCTCGTGTGACATAGATGAAGAATCATGGACAAAGGTGACTCCTACAGTGGTCTTCTGGAGTTGTGGACGTCGTGGTGGTCGAATTGAACTTCGATTGGTGACTTGTCGGTCAAACAATCATTCGCTTTGAACGAATATGTTCTTCTTCTAAGAACTAAGCACCTCCCTATTTTTAACTCGAGTTGTGCGATGTGTGGAGAAATTGTGAATAAGAAGAGGAGCTTCCATGCCCTTTTATAGGGTTGACCGGCCAGGCAAGACCATGTGGCTGGGCGGTGTTGGTGCTAACCTCCATTTATGTTGTAGCTTGTAGGCTTTGGCAATGGATGCAAAAGGTCAGGTTGGTGGGTAAGGGTGGTTGGGTATCTCCTAGGTGGCTTCTCTATCAAGTGATGGTGGTGGTTGAGGTGGTGGCCGGCCGGTGTGGATAAGGTGGCTAGCCGGCCACTATCGGTGCTCATTAGCCATCCGATGCCTTGCCCTTGGCCGACCAGTGTGGCTTTGCTAGGGTAAGGCCTGGCTCTAGCCAGGCCGAAGAGGGTTCGCATGGTGAAATTTCATTGCATAAGAATTCAACAATTTTATGGTGAGAATCATTTGACAATTTGATTTTTGAAAATTTTGAGAAGGAGAAAACTTGATCCCAAAATTTTATTGACTTGCAACTACTTTTATTTGCATGAATAATTTATTTTTGAGATTTTTGAAAAAGGAAAATTCAAAATTAAATTATGGAAATTGGGAAATCGGGTTACCTCCCAGTAGTGCTTGTTTATGGTCATTAGCTTGATCTTCTCTATGCTTTTAATTTGCAGTGCCAACCTCAGATGTCAGAGATGCCATCAAGGTTGTAGCAATATTCTTCTTTCTGACACAGGTGCCTTCTGAAATTTTCTGCATTGGTGGCTGCAGAAAATTGCTTGTTGCCTAATGTGTTATTTTTTTAGCAATTCTCTATGCGAGGCTTAAATGTAAATTGTTCTGTCTTCTCATTGATTGTGAACTGGATTTCTCCCTTGCCAACATTAATGTTGGCATTGGCATTACTTAGGAAGGGTCTTGCCAAAATTAACGGTATTTTCTGATCCGCCTCCATATCAAGGACTACAAAATCCATAGGTATAACAAAGTCTCGTATTTTCACAGGAACATCCTTGGCAATCCCAGCTAGATATCTGATGGTTTGATCTACAAGCTGCAAGTACATGGCCATGGCGGTAATTTTGGAAAGGTTGAGTTTCTCGAATACCATTTTGGGCATGACGCTATCACTTGCTCTGAGGTTTCAGAGTGCTATTTCAAATTTTTATGTGCCAACAGAGCATGTGATGGTTGGACAACTAGTATCCTTCTTCTTAGCCAAGGAATGTTCAAAATAGCAGCACTGCATTCCTCTATTAGTTTGATCATCTCCGAACTTGGAATCAAAAATTTGTTGAGTAGAATGCCCCAAAGATAGTTGGCATATGTGGGTACCTGTATTGCATTAAGCAATGGGATATTAACATATAATTTCCTAATTACCTCAACAAACTTGTTAAACTGTTCGTCAGAGGATGGCTTATGTGTCCTTGGAGGGAATGGTAGCAAAGTGGAGTTGGCATATTCACGTGAGCTAATTTTTGATAAGGTTGTTTCTTGATTTCCAATGTCCTCCTTATTTTTCTTCTCAATCTAAGTCTCCTTGGGGGCCTCTAATTGTATAATAGCTTTCCTACTGGACTCGGTGGTGATAGCATTGATTTCTTCCTTAGGGTTTGGTTCCGGTTGTCCTAGTAGTCATCTAGCTGGATTGTTAGGGACTAGGGTTGCTAGTTGTGCAATATGTATATCTAACATCTTTGAATAGCTAATCTACTATTGAACAGTTGATACTAAGCCTGCGATCTTGGAATTGATACCTTCTAAGACCTTATCACTTGTATAGAATTTCTTATTTATACTCTCATTGATCTTAGATTGGGCCTTGATGAATTCCTTGAGCGAATAATCCAAAGAGAGACAAACTAATGAGATGTTAGGAGTTGAAGGACAGAAGTCATTACTCTTGTTGTCATAGCTAAGATTGGGGTGGTTCTTCTATCTAGGTGTGTAATATTGGTTCTGGGAGTAGAAATTATTAACGTAGTTAACATCTTGTTTTTAGCATTGGCTTCATGTATGTCCCAATTTTCCACATGCTTCACATGTCATACAGGCATCTAGGGCCTTGACTATGTCTAGTATGCATGACAATGCTTCTATCCTCCTGACCAGAGCATCTACTTTAGATGCGATAAGATCCATCCTTCAACTTGATGTACTTTTCATTGATGATTCATGGGAGTAACGATCAATCTATCTCCCAACCTTGATTGGTTACCATTTTGTTGATGAGAGTGACTTCACACCAATTATTCTTGAAAGCTCCACCAGCAGCTGCGTCTAGATGCTCGTGGATCCTCACCACAAGACCATTGTAGAAATTCTATATCATGAGGCAAGGATATATTCTTGAAATTGCTCCCATACTTCTGCAATTGATTCTTCGGGAGACTGATGGAAGTTGGAAATCTTGTTCTATAAAATATTTGCCTTTCCAAGAGGAAACAACTTGGCCAAAAGGGTGTCAGAGCACTTCTTCCATGTCTCCACTTCTTCCACAGGGAGTGAATAAAACCATTGTTTCACCTTTCCCATGAGCAAGAAAAGGAACAATCATTGGCGTATAGCGTATGGAGTAAATCCCTTTATATTGAATGTCACACAGATCTCTAGGAATGTCTACAGATGCGTGTTTGAATTTTTCTTTATGGTTTTCCACATAAAGGATTATTGCCGACCGTAGGGATCAAGGCTAGCTTAAGCTCGAAATTGTCGTTCCTGACAGCAGCTAATGCCACAATGGGCACATTGTTACTACTGACATGCATCATATTTGCATATTTTCCTATCATTTACCCCATTTATTTTCTGCATTCTATGAACATTATCCATTATTTACACATATTTTTGTTGATTAATTGCCAAAAAGGACCATTTTACATTTTTCTTTACTTTTCTTGCAGGTCGATGCGATGAGACACATAATCACCAAAATTGGGCTTGTATCATAACTCCATACAAAAGTACATGTTAACACAAATGCGTAACATCAAACCGCGATGAAATTAAAGCTTCTGAGGGCTAGAACAGAAGAAACAATAGAGGAAAGGACCAGAACAAAAGAAACAGTAGAGGGAAGGACTAGTTTGTGATTTCCAAAAACTTAAAGGGCCATAATTCAAAATTGGTAGGAAAGTTGTGATGAACCCTTTGATTTCAGATTGTGGTCCTTCGTAGGAAAGTTGGTTGCTAGTGTGTTGGTTGATAATCTTTTTTTTTTCGATTGGATTCTGTTTGTAAAAGTTTTGGTCGTTCTTCGAGTAGAACAGCATGAGTGGAATCTGCGGTCAAATTCTTTTAAAAGGGGTATAATATATTATCCTGATTATAATAAATAAAGGAAAATATTTTAAGAAGAAGGATGGTTTTGGATAGTGATTTAATAGTTGTGGCGGGCAATTTTGTGAAAAACGACAGGACCTGTTGGCCCCTCAGAACCAGCGGAAGCGTTGCGGGTGCTTGGTGTTGACCAGCGCGTATTGTGGACTCATCGGAGTTGGTCATGAGGAATAGGGCCATCAGGTAGGTGAAGGTCCTCTGGACGAATCAGTTCGAGCGAGAGGTGACGTGGGAGCTTGAAGATCAGACATGGAATAAGAACCCGAACTCTTCGAGGCAGGAGAATACTCGTAGTTATTGTTTCCTTTCAATTGTTCTCTCCTTTGTTGGTCTTTTATCTCGTGGATTGAGGAGTTAGATTCGAGGATTAATCCTTTTTAGGTGGGGAGAATGTAATGCGTCGTTACGGCGTCCCTAGGAAAGTTTAGCATAATCGCGGAGTCACCCGGTTTTTGGTAGATCGCGGGAGGTAAAATAAAAGATTTTATGAAATAGTCTAAATTATAAAATGAATTAAAAAACCTTTTAGTAGGCTTCCTAGAGGGTGGGCCTACCACCTTAGGCCATCCGGCCCAAGGGGTGGCCGCACCACCCAACCCTAACCCTAAGCTGCCCCCCTATAAATCCCCTTGGGCGCCTCCCCCTCTCCCTTTTCCCCCCTGGCCGCCACCCCCCACCCCTCCCTGCGCCTCCATCTCTCTCCCCATTGCTGCTGTCCGTTGGTGCAAAGAAGAAAGCAAGAAGAAGGGAAGAAAAAGGAAGAGAAGGAAGGGAGGAAGAGGAAGAGGAGAAGAGAAGAGGGGTGATATCAAGGAATCACCTAGGTAACTTTTCTCCATCTCAAATCCTTCTATTTTTAGAGTAATTAGGGTTCTTGACACGAGATTAGAAGAGGATTAGCAAATTGATTAACCGATTAGCGATTTTCTCATTGCTCACGTAGACATATTTGTGCAAAGACTACTGCTTATGCGTCGTCGGGCGTCAAAACGATTTTTCCTACGGGTCTGGTTAAAAGGAAACTTATAGAGGGCAACAAGATTTATTTTCTGTAATTTGTATAGAATTTTTGGCCTCAGGGTTTGGGCGCAAAAGAGTCGGGAACTTTGCTATTTGGTTTAGGTGTAGTTCGAGACAGATTGCTATTCAGGTGTAGATTCAGAGTAGAAGATCAATTTTATGATTTTTCTCTCAATAACAAAAGTTGTAGGAAATCTTATGATCTAGTTGCTGTAAAAGAATCATGAATTTTAGAGCTTTGTATTGAAGGTGGTGTGCGTTAAATGGTGACTGGCCAGATTGTCGAAACAGAGTATATCCTCTGTTTTGTGCGTTAAATTACACCATGTTAGCAGCAAAATAAAATTTAGTGTCTACATGAAAATCGAATATATTTCAGTGTAGTTTCCAGAAATATATCATTTGATGTAAATGGCTTAATAGTTTTAAAGATACAAAAATATTAAGTAGTGCTGCCGCAATGGGCTGGGTGAGGGATCGATGAGCGAAGAGAGGTAATTTTGGACATGTGACTTCCCTCCTGACCACGCGTGATCGCTTCACTTCAACGGTAGAGGCAAGTAAGCGTAGCGGATGTATTACCGTTTAACTCATTAATCATATTACCTTCACATTAAATATTTCTCTTAATCTAAGATGTTTTGCCGTTGCTACATGATTTCTTAGTGTGATCTATGTGATAGCAATTTAATAATTATTTGTTCATACCTTGATGGATTACTTTTGGATAGTGGTGGTGTTCTTGATGAAATATGTGTGAATGATGAGGTAGAATACTTACTGAATATATTACTGATCTTTGCGATTATATTATTATGAATCATGTGAATCATATCATTCATATCATGACATGTCAATTTGTATTGTAGATGTCGCCGCACATCACCGCGACTGTACCGGTATAACATCGTACATTACCGTAGTACGATACACACTCTTACTTTGTTGGGTAAGGGTGCAGTGGATCATACGTATTCATATGTATTTTCATTATGGGTGGATCATTTACATACTTATGCAATATGTGGTGGATGAATTATTTGCAAATAAATACAACTTCTTAACTATTTTTGTGAAATTGGCTCTTGAGAGTCCCTTGTGGTATGAGGGATGTGGCTGTGGTCGTGGAGTAGGGTTCACCCACTTTGTGGTATGGTAGGGGATGTTGTTGCGATAGGAGAAATATCTCTTGTGGTAACTGTTGATAGTGGTTGTGGTTGTGAGAAAGAATAAGGTTAGTGAGGAAAATAAGTTAATGTTTTACTGATGTTGTAGTAGTGGTGGTAGTGGTTAAGAAGTAGGCATTCGAGTCCTAATTGTTAATATTTTGTTGTTATTGGTAGTAGTAGGTGTGGTTAAGTCTATAAATTGTGGTCGTTGTGGAAAATAAATGTTGATGCTTAAACTACTATAGTTTAATTAGCTTGTTAAACAGTTTGCTTACTGATATTTTTATCTTACTCTTATTTTTCCCTCTTCCAGGTGATTCTTGAGCATGCATGAGAAGAGTAGAGTAGTACAATACTTTCACACACCTTATTATGATTCATGTTATAATAAATAAGTGGAGTTTTTAGTTATTCATCCTTTTCACTCATTGTTGATCATTTTATTATTATTATTGATGCTAGGCTGTGGTTCACTTAAATTGTTTAAAATTATGAGCGGTTGTTTTTTAATTAATAGTGTCCTATTACCTTTTATCTTAGTATACTTTCGCTTAGCTTATCATGTTTTAGAAGTTGTTGTCAGTTAATTTTATTTTGTAAATTGGCTATTTGTGGAGTGGTTAGTGGCATCCCAGGGTAATGTGGGTCCTGGGGTGTTACATTCTCCTTCCCCAACCTTAACATCTTCACCTACTTCCCCGACTTCCTCTGCCTCGGCTACCTCTGCTACTACTACTACTCCCCCTCCGGTTTACCCCCAAAATCTCCTCCCTTTTCTTCATTTTCTTGTTTACTATTCTTGATCACCGATAATTGTGAACCTTTAACTATTAATTTTTGCATTGTGGTGTATGTGGATTGAATGTGTGTATGTGTGTGCAGATGTTCTGGTATTGTGATCTATGGAATTGAAATTGTGGATGTGGTGAAGGTTTTGTGAATTGTTAGAGTGTCTCTGGTTTATTTCATGTTAGTTGTTTTTGGATGTGAGTTTTGTTAGTAGTAATAGTTAATTTTTCCTGAGCTATTTTGTTTGGGTTAGTAGTCAGTAGTAGTTTTGTTAATGTGCCTTTCTCCAATGTAGATGGATGTGTGGCTTTCTGTTTAGTCATTAGTAGAAGTCTTATGTGTGATTGTTTGTTATTTGTGTGGAGTTTGAGGGAGTTTGGGGAAGATGTGAGGGGTTGATTGGAGTCACCAAGGTTGTTGAGGGCAAGGAGATGATGAAAACCGTCGCAAATTCAAGGGCGCCCTGAATGACCATTTATGGTGTTATTTTTTGGAAATAGGCGAAATAAATTGGAAACAACATATAAATTGAAAAGAAACGAATGGGTATGGATTGCTTGAGTTATGAGGACAGTTTTCTGTTTTGGCATAGAGAGAAAATAAGGTTTGGATAGAGAGTTTTCTTAGGAAGAAGGAGAGTTAGGCGTTGGGTGACCTTCGAGAACTTGTAGTTTTTTTTTTTTTGAGATTTGATTTTGAATTTAGAAATTTGGATTAGAATTGGAATTTAGATATTTTCTTCCAGAATTACACATAAAATCTAATTAAAATCCAAATAAATTTAAGATATTTGAAATAATTATTTTGGAATTAATTTTTTAATAAGACAAATTTTGGGATGTTACACTGATCTTCACTCATAGCATGTAAGATAGACAAAGAATATCCAAAATAAGCAGATTCAACTGGGCCAGACGAAGGACTCTTAGCAGACTCAACTAGGCCACCGACTACGACTTGTTCTTGCGAGAGAGCAAGTCGATCTCATGAGACTTCAACCTTGAATAAATCTTATCCATGATGAGCACAATCAAGATAGCAGTGTCATTGATGGAAGTGACTTTCATCTTCCAAACCGACATGACCAAGGTTCTGAGGACTTCACTTGCATTTTTAGAGTAGGAATAGACCACACCCATAACATGAAATTTACTGAGGATCTTATGAAAGCGAGCAAAGAACTTATCCAAAGACTCTCCAGGTCTCATCTCAAACTTCTGGTATTTTTTCTTGAATTGGTTTTAATGCACCTCCTTGATAGTTGTAGAGCGCTCTGGCAATCAATGAGAGTCTATCAGATATTGTGCTCCAAAGCAGGATGAAACACGCGATCAAACTCATTTTCTACCGAGTCCCTGAATCAGGAGGTTCCTAACCTTACTATTTGCTTCCACATCCGGAAGATTTGCCGAAGTGATCTGATCATTGACAAAGAAACATAGGAACTATTGACTTTTTCCTATATTTTATAGTTTTGAGCCTGAATATATGTAGCCATCCTCGCCTTTCAATATGGGAAATTGGCACTGCACAGTTGCTTTGTAGCAACAGTGGCTATTTCTATAGCAATACCAGTGTACGTATATTTCTAACAAATATGTGTATTTACAGCGGCAGGTAAAATATGCATGAAAATATTTTATTACAGTAGTACAAACAAGGTAACATGCATGCGCGCGAACATATAGTACGAACCGAACAATTGTGCGTATGAAATAATGTACATGCATTATTAAGTACTTAACAATAAAAATTGCATTAACAAAAGCATTAAATACAGCGGGCAAACGAACGATCGATCGGAATGAGCGAATGCTTCTGATTCTTACGCACATTTCAATGAATGCTTCTGATTCTTACGCATGCTTCAGCTTCTGAAATTGTCAGCCACACGATTCCGCTTAAATAGCTAACAAATGCAGACAATGAGTAACTCAACGAGACACAACATGACGACAACGTGATATAAAGAAGACAAAAAGAAAAAGAAAAACAGAAGAAGACAAGGGACTTTCACGTGCATGGTGGGAGACCTGCTGCACCGAGGCCGGGGGCAGGTGACTTGCCACGCTCGGTACCGGGGGTAGGAGAACTGTATAGGGGCTAGATTTGCAAATTAGTTGGAAGGAGGTTAGTTCTGCAAAATACAATTTTCAAAAGGACAAAAATGCGAAAATCTCGTATAACAAACATATGCTGCACAGTAAAGGTTTGATATTATAACATCTATAGATGATGCGGAGTATTCACGGGGAATTGGTGCATGTGCTGTCCTGATCTTCGTGATTGTTTAACTCCCCATTCTGAGTTGATAATCGGTCAAGGAATTCATGCAAGTGGTGATAAATCACCTCGCAAAGGCCCAACTATAGCTCTCGAATTCTGCCAAACCACACAGATTAAAACAGATGATAGAACCAACAGATTAATCTATAACATTCGGCTCATGCAATCACCAACGATGGAAAATCACACGAGCAAATTTTAGGAAATTTCACTCAAGAACGCCGTAGCTCAAGGAGTGGATTGATTTTGGAAGTAAAATATAACACTCTCTACATGGGGGGTGTATGGCCTATGGCTTATGGGTGGGTTCTTTTTTATTTATGGTTTATAGTTTTCACTAATCAAACAAACGGGAAAGCTTCTTCGTTGTCTTTTTGAAATGATTTATTGGAACAACCTTTTTGAAACAGTTTATCAACTTATCGGCCATCGATTCATTCGCACAAGCACTCATATTAAAACTAAAATCAATCGTAGTTATAAGTTATCAGTCGTAATCGAAAAGAGCCCACCC
The DNA here is from genome assembly GCA_036346265.1 of Melocanna baccifera. Lineage (NCBI taxonomy): Eukaryota > Viridiplantae > Streptophyta > Magnoliopsida > Poales > Poaceae > Melocanna > Melocanna baccifera. The sequence goes on from CM070700.1 coordinate 2,943,280, forward strand.
ATATAGCTGGCTCCTCAAAAAACAAAACCAAAAAAAGGACTTCCAACCTGAAATGTTTAGTTGATGTGTTAGAGTCTAACTGACAGTCCGAGTATGTATGTTAGTTAGAGAGTATTAGTCTATATAATAAGGAGATTTGTAACACATTCTATAAGAAGAAAAGAATAAAAAAATAGAAAAAATCAGAAAACTAGGCTACGCAATTACGACCAAAACAATTCTCCTGTATTCTTCTCTCTTTATTCTTTTTCTACCACGAATTCGTGCAATGTGCGAATTTTCTCATGGGCTACACCTACAATTGGTTTAGAGGCCGCTCTATTGGGCTGAAACTTGGTGTCTTATGGTTGAAATTGTAATGTAGTTAGATGAAATTACACTGTAGCTGATAATGACTTATTTGATGTAATTAATTCAAAAAAATCTAAAAATAGAAAAAATATGTTAGCTCGTCACGTATAACGCAAACGAATATAGGAAAACAAAGAACCGGTAAAAAAAGTTTGAAAAGTTTAAAAAATCAGAAAAAAAATGAAAATTATAAATAGTAAAAATAAGTTAAAAATCAAAAATCTAAGCGAGCCCTTAATCCGATCTCCTCTACCACGCATGAAAAGTCATCGGGCACGTCGCGTTTTTGCCAGTCCTTCGGTGGTCTGTTCGCTCGATCCAGCGCGTCCCGAGGCGTAAGCCTCGCAGCAGACAGCGCGAACTCCCAAGGTAGCAGCAAAAGCAACAAAGCACATTTCTGCAGTAGATCCAGGTAGACTTGTCGCGTTCAGCCACACGGAGAGCTAGAAAAGCGGATCGGTCAGAGCAGGCGCCAAGAGACAAACTTTCTTGCGCAAGGAGAGAGAGAGAGGAGCACGGCATTATTTCTTGCAGCAGGAGAGCAGCACTAGTCTCTGTCAGCAAATAGAGAAATGCAGCAGGAGAGCAGCACTAGTCTCTGTCAGCAAATAGAGAAAGGGCAAAGGGGCATCAAAACGGAGGCAACGTCCTTCGCAGAGAGCTTAGCGGTTGTTCGCTTCCCCTTCGATCGAACTGAAAAAAAAAGGCGCGTAGCCCGAGAAGAGAGAACAGAGAAACACAGCTCGACTCTTCGGTTTTTCCTCCGTCCGTTGTCTCCTTTGGCGCCAACGTAATACGTCGATCGCCGAAACATAGCACCAGTTCATTTCAGTTTTTTTTCAGTTTTAATTTCTAACTTCAGTTTTTTTTCACTATTCAGTAATTTATCTTTTTCTGAATTTTTTTTAGATTTTTTAAGCTTTTTTGCATTTTTCTTTTTTTTCCTATGTTCCTTTGCATTGTCCGTGATGGGCTAACATATTTTTTCTATTTTTACATTTTTTTTAAATTTAATTATGCCCAAAAAGCTAAATCAGCTACAGTAAAAAAAGTCAACTACAGTAAAATTTCAACCAAAAGATAGAACCTATCGCTAAAACGATCACCCCCATAGAGGGACTCTAGGCCAACTCGTTTTTTGATCTGAGCCTTCAGTTAAGATAGAAATCAAGCCATCCAGTAAGCGATAATGAAGAGCAGTGCTTTGTTTCAACCCCCTCAATCCAAGCGAGAAAGCAGGGCACAACAACTGTCAGGCCCAAATCTGAATATAAGATTTTTATCCTTCAATCTGTGACAGAAGCATTGCAAGAGATATTATTTCTTAGTAACCTAAGTTCTCAATATCTACCTAATATCATGCCGCATTCTCTTAAAAGTAGTGTCACCGGTGACGAGACATCAAGTGTGATGGCAAAAGAAAGTTCCACCGTCTCGTTGCATTATCTAATACTCACGACAAGCAATTACGTATCATGGGTAATCAAGACAAATGTGTACATGAGGGCTCAAGCTAAGGGGGAATTCCAATCATCAAAGTGCAAAGGCCATAACAACTTCAACAATGATGGCCACACAAATCGGAAGTTTGATAAAGCAAAAGTGAGGTACTATAATTGTAATGATTATAGATACTTCACTTCAGAATACCACAAGCCGAAGAAAGAGAAAGCGCTTCTTGCTAAAGCTCTCAACAATGATGAACCAACACTACTCTGATGCTGAGATGAGTCTAGAATATTGAGGAGATGTATTCACCGTCCTGAGTCAAGTAAGTAGAGTTGAGTCCATGGTGTTGAGGATATGTGTGCCATCTTAACTCGAGTATGTTAAGTTGAGTCCAGGATATTGAAAAGATGTGTTCGCCGTCCTGTGTTGAGTATGAGTTGAGTAAGTCGTGGTTGAGACCGACTACCTCAATAAAGTAATAATGCATGAAGCAAGAATGGTGAGTCAAGGGAGAATGTTGAAATTAATATTGACTTAGGATTGGATGATATATATATATATATATATATATATATATATATATATATATATATATATATATATATATATATATATATATATAAGTGTGTGTAGCAATATCTATTTTGGTAGTAGATCTCAGATTATGGCAGCAGATGATAAGTTTCTAAGTTTAGTATAATGAAGTAAGTCGGTTTACTTCTAACTCAGGAGATGATCACTGGGAGACACTTGAAAGAGTGTTGCGCTACTTGAGGGGTGCAACATCTTTTGAAATTCATTATATTGGATACCCTTCTGTATTAGAAGGGTACAACGACTCTAATTGGATCTCTAATACAGATGAGGTCAAAGCTACAAGTGATTATGTGTTTACTTTAGTTGGTGCTACAGTTTCATGGAGGTCTTATAAATAGACTATATTGACGAGGTCAACAATGAAAGCAAAATTTATAGCACTTGTTTCATAGAGGTCATCTACGTTCTCTACTGCATCAAGCTTACACTGCTTCTTATTCTTCATCAAGTCCAACAGTAAGTTATTTGCATGTTCGATTGACTTTGATACTATTTTTTCTTATGTATTTTCTAAGATATAATGAGCAACCTAATGTTAATTATAAATTTTGCATCACTAGTTTTATATTGTATTTATCTTCTAATAAAATTTAGAACTACAATATTACCTATATTTTCAACATGTTGAGCCATACCTCAGCTCTGCAAGTCCAAGAAAAGTTAGTGATAGGGCAGCAGCTAATAGTGGCAGCCAAGATGTAGACCAAGAACGCATAGGGGACCAGTCCCTTCATGCGGCATTCATTCACGTTGGGGGAGCAGAAGGGAGGGTTGGGTGTCGGAGTCGAAGCTGGCAGAGGGGGCCGTGATGCGGAAGGAAGTAGAGCCTGACTCAGATTGCTCTTGCCTTTTTTGGGTTTTGATTTCTTTGAAGGTAAAAATAAACTTAAAAGTAGATTTTTAAACGATTTTCTGAACTCAAAACTATATGTGCTGACCGTGTTGGTGCCTCTGTCACCTGCTGCAGCCTAAAAATGTGCAGATAAGAGCTAGCCATCAGCCATAGCGTAAAAAAACAATGTCTTGGTCAAGCTCAACAAAATGCGGTGGAAGGGTAAATTTGTTGTTTCATGTAGTCAGTTTTCACCGAAGTATAAACAAAAAAAAAGGGGAAAGTGCTAATGGCAGAGGACGAAGGAGTGGTTGAAATGTGAACGGAGGATGTTTAGTTTACCTGCCAATTTCGGTGGTACAAGACTAAATTTTGGATCTTTCAATGCTATAGTACCAAATTTAATTCCTTGAAAACTAGATATGTCAATATCATAAACATCTCGAGTACTTTATGTCTGGAATATATAGTGGTCATTTTGAGCAATTATCTATTGCCATTTTATAACTGTGCATTTGTGTCTGGAATATATAGTGGTTACCAGACCTAGTGCCCCGCACAAGTGCCCTTGTTGTATGATTCGCCCACATAATACGTCAATAGATTGCCTGTACCTTGTAATTGCCATATCACAAAAAAGGAACCATACTACTCACTCATAGACCTCATACAGGTAATCTAGATTTTGGTTAGGTGCATACATTTGGTTTGTGGGAAAAGTAGCTGGATCGGTTTGTAGTTACCCCAATCATATGCAAATTACTTTTTTACCTTTCTTCTCTGGAAAGTCGGTTAATATTTAAATACTTGTTAATTTGATATCACTTACTCACTAGGCATCCCAATGGAAAATACGATGCCTTTGAATACTCCAGAGTGAAATATACAATGATGCCCTTGCAGATAAAATATTTTGAGCCTTAGGACAACATTTAGCAAAACTATTCACTACTAGAAAACAGATCATCCCTCACGGTTCAAAACCGTCAGAAAAATACAAAAAACCGTCAGGTTATAATTATCTGACGGGTTCCCGTCAGGCAAATCCCCTCAGGGCTGGCTGGTAAGGAAAATTAAATTTGGCTGACGGTTACCCGTCAGGGAATATTAACCTGACGGTATTACCCGTTAGGGAAATTTAACCTAACGGTCGGTTAACCGACCGTGAGGAAAATTGATTTAACCTGACGGTACTAACCGACCGTGAGGAAAATTGATTTAACCTGACGGTACTAACCGTGAGGAAAATTGGCACAAACTACTAACAAATTATAACAGATTTGTTCATATCAACATTGCACATTGATAATAGCTCTAACATTGCATATCAACATTGCATATTGACTTAAACAAAGGACAATATGTAAACCTGCATATCAAAAAATAGCTCTAACATTGCACAAACCAGACCATCATTCATCCATCACACAAGATATATATATCAACATTGCCAAGAATCGGCTGATACGATATACATTGCCAAAAACTTCTACAGTTTACAAGAACCTCTCCATTAGTTCACAATCTAACAAAAGCTCTTTCAATCCAATCATTTTGCTGACCGCAAAGTAACCCACCAACAACCGATACATATGCTACAAGAAGACAGCTCGCTTAAGCCGACAAGCAAACACTCGATGCTATGCTTGCTTACAACCCACTGGCTGCAGCAAGGAGCACTCCTCCAAAGCTTCTCAAGAAGATGGTGATGAACAAAGAACTCAACATGCCACCACATTTCTTCTCGCTACATATCCAAGCATTCGTATTGAACTGAAACCCTCTAACATGTACGACTTTGAAAACTGACATATTTCCATGTCAAGGTAAGCGGAAGAAAATGCAAATATTGAAGATAAATGGCCATTAGAAGAAGTGAAGAACATAAAAGAACCATCATGAATAACCAATGAAGATATGCAAGTAATTTAGAGGCCTAGATAGGATATTAAGTTCCTAGTATTTAGAGCTTAAAATAGATGGAGGCCGTAACAATAATATCTAATGCAATCTTATCCAAATAACTAATGCAATCTTATCACTAACTAATGTAGCTAACAATAATATCTACTTCAACAGAATAATCAAAGCAAAGCAATGTAGTAGGAATTAACAATAGAAGCTCTCGGTTAGAACAACATTAGAATAAAGAACCTTACCCGAGAAACAATACCAAGCTTCTCTAGCTTATTCACAGCATCAACAACATCAAAGTTGCACTCCACACCAAACTCTTCTTTAATGAGCTGTTCACAACGTAAATCAAGATCCTGCAATAAACAATAGATAAAAGACTGCAGCTTTAGCAAAACTCATATGTAAAAAGTCCTAAGAACATACAAGTACATATGACTTCTTTGTGTAAGTGCTCCGTTTAGTATACTTAAATTGTCAAAGTGCAGAACTGAAATTGTCTACATACACAACCATTTTTCTGATAGTAATATGTAACCTCACTTGTTCATTGATCATAAAAGAACCATCGTGAATAACCAATGAAGATATGCAAGTAATTTCTGTAGGCCTAGATAGGATATTAAGTTCCTAGTATTTAGAGCTTAAAATAGATGGAGGCCATAACAATAATATCTAATGCAATCTTATCCAAATAACTAATGCAATCTTATCACTAACTAATGTAGCTAACAATAATATCTACTTCAACAGAATAATCAAAGCAAAGCAATGTAGTAGGAATTAACAATAGAAGCTCTCGGTTAGAACAACATTAGAATAAAGAACCTTACCCGAGAAACAATACCAAGCTTCTCTAGCTTATTCACAGCATCAACAACATCAAAGTTGCACTCCACATCAACAGCATCAACAACCTCACTTGTTCATTGATCATTGACCTACTGAGCTTTTTGGACAGAATTTGTAATATGGCAAGACATTACAGTGGATGATCTAAACCCGCAGCAGATACCTTCCTAGCACTACATGGAACTGACAAATACAAAGCTAAAAGGAATCTATTCTTTCCATCATACAGTGTGTATGGTTAGTACAATATGTAAATGCAAGATACTTACTCTGTCAATCAATATATTCGGTCATCAGGAGAATAATATGCAGTAAAATAATCAATATATCCGATGGCGTCGTGGTGGGGGAGGCCGAATGCGACGACGGTGGTGATGACCTGGGGCGGCGGCGGCGTCCGAAGGAGGCGCGAGCGCGGCGGTCGGGAGGCGGTGCCGTGAACGCGGCGGCCGGGAGGTGGCGGCGACTCAAGACGCGACGATCGATCTAGCCGGATCCGCACGGGCCGAGGTGGATCCGGAGAGGCGAGCGATTCGCGCGGTAGGAGGTCGGATCCGCACGGGTCGACGGCGGGAGCCGGATCCGCCGTGAGGGGATGGGGAGGAGGAGGCGGGCGAGGGGTTGGGAGGAGGAGGCAGCCGAGCCCGGGATGGGAGGAGGAGGCGGGCGCGCGAGGATGGGGTGGAGGAGGCGGGCGAGGGATGGGGAGGAGGCGGTGCGCGAGGATGGGGTGGAGGAGGCGCGGCGAGGGATGGGGAGGAGGCGCGCGCGAGGATGGAGGCGGAGGAGGCGCGGGCGAGGGGATGGAGGCGCGGGCGAGGGGATGGGGTGGAGGAGGCGCGGGCGAGGGGAAAAGGTGGGGTGTTAGGGTTTTCAATTATCCTCACGGGGATACGTGGGCCTGACAGGAAAATGAATTTTTGCGACGGTGATGCGTGGGCCCGTCACAAAAATGGATATTCCTCACGGTCTATGCGGGCCCGTCAGGAAAACTGAAACCCGTGAGGGATGATCCGTTTTCTAGTAGTGATTTTTTTTCTCATAGATGGAGACAAAATTTTCTCACCCGTTGGCCGACACGGGCCAGTACGGCTTGTTCTTTTTGCTGCGGCTTATGGGTTTTGACTGAAATTTTTGAATTTTAGCTGTTTGCGACAGAGATTACAGAGAGAGATACCCGCTTGCGATTTTGGATGGTACAGATGTTGGGCTTTTAACGTGTACTATAATTAACTTAGACTCTATCTTAAAAAATACTTCGTTTGAAAATTAGGTACTGTAGTAAAAATTAAAAACCGTTTTGAAAAGTTAAAAAGAACATGTCATTCTTCTCTCGCTAGCTTGTTCCGTCAAAATATTTTTTTGTAGGATGAATAAACTTTTTGTTAGGATGTCGTGAGTTTCCTCCTGCGTGTAGGGAGCTGGTTCGGGCTGGGCTACGCGGGGGCAACCCATTCTAGCAATGGGAGGTGCTCCTGACCTTTCATGTACTCATGTCAAAGGGCATAATCCGTAGTTTATATCAGCTATTGGCTGATTTCAAAACAAAAAAAAAAGATATGCTTCATCCAACAGTGAATTACACAAATTTTAAAACATGAATTAAAGGTGGATGGGTACTACTTACCTCTTTGGAGTGCTTTAAGATTTGTACAAGTCTATTAGAGGGAAAAACATGAAAGTACCACTCATAATTCCATGTGGGAGTGTCTTCAAATTTGGTGCTTTGCTTGATTCATATACTGCGATATCATATAATTTTTCTTCATTGATATTATTGTGGGATTTGGGAATTAATCTCATGATTGAATTATGCCAAATAGCACTTAGTTTCCAACATTGATTTGGTCCAGAAACATGTATTTTGAAGCAAAGCACTTCTACATCTAGTATAGTATCTATATCTGTACTGTTAAAAGTTGATTAAAGGTATACTATGTGCTAGCTAGTAGTAGCAGAACGTGTGGTTTTTATGTACATATCTGTCTCTATCTGCAATCGTCATGGATAAGGCTCCTGTGCACAACACGACAGCCGTGACGACTTATCCCCAGACCGAAAATGACACCGATATAAACAATGATCGCCCACAGAATTAATACACAAATAATAATTAAGTATAATCAAAGAGATGAGCTGCTCATCCTCAGCGATTATTTTGTCTTGGTCTACGTACGGCGATGCAATCTTAAGAATGAAAGTACCCGGAAAAATTGAAGTTAATATCCATGTAGATTAATTAAACTTAGAGAAAAAACCATCCTGTTTTGCATCTTCCTGACGGCATAGCTCCGAGAAAAACTATGCTGTTTTGCATCTTCCCGATGGCATAGCTCCAAACCATCCGATCCACGCTTGGATCTGTACAGCGTTGGCTATTGATTCTCTTAAACTTCAACACGCTTGGATCTTTAAACCCTAGATCATTAACTAGTTCCGACTAAAAAAACTGGAAACTTTTTTTACTTCGATCCAGTGTACTGTGTGTTTATCACTGTACAATCCTACCATCGTATATACGTAGCTGCTGACGCACACCGCGTAATCAATTAGCTGGGCAGCGTGCCGGCGATCATCGTGTACGACGCCTCGCGCCGCATACGCTCGCCGGCCGACTCCGCCGCTGCCACCAGCGCGACACGCGGCGGTCGCGGCCTCTCGGCGGCGCCGCCGCCGCCCTCCCGTGGCAGCTCGGCGCGGCACGTCGGGCAGTTGGTCCTGATCCGCAGCCACGGCGCGATGCAGCCGGCGTGGAACCAGTGCGAGCACGGAAGCCGCACGACGGCCTGTCGTGCCGCCACATCCTCCGTGCAGACCGCGCACACCACACCCGCCACCTCCTCCGGCGCCTCCACGGCCGCCGGCACCATCACCCGCCGAGCCGCCGCGGCGCTGTCGTCCACCGGGAAGTGCTCGTCGTCGCCACCGTCGTCCACGGCCACCAGCGGGTGCACCCCGAGTATGGCCGACAGGAGGAACCGCGCGGCGATCCAATCCATCTCACCATCCATTATTCGTGCTCGTCTCTTAGAATACACACGGAGAGAGAGAATGAAAGAGGAAGTAACTGCTAATTGTGAGAGATGAGATGGAAGAGGAGAGGGCAGGACGCATGGGGTATATAAATGGGGGGTGGACTGCGCGATCGCCATGGTTCCGTTTGCTACCTGCGCAGGCAGATCTGGTTGGTGGATGAGTACGGAGGCTGTGATCCTTGGGGGTGACGAGGACGCGCGTGGTTGACGTGAGCTAGCTGGAGACCGGCCGGCACGCAGGCGGGCGGGAAAGACAAAGTGGCGCGGGTCTGGAGTATTGGACGCGACCGGGTGTCGACGCCACGTGGAGGCCGTATCTGTTCCGTTCGGATAAAGACTCGTGTTTGGGAGAATTTTCGGCCCATCTGACTCCGTACGTCGGCATAATGCCAAATATAGTCCTTGCCCAGCAGGAAATCCCGTTTTGGTTTCCTTGCACGCTCGCGGACTGTGTGAGGTCATCGGTGCGCTTGCAGGGATTATTTTACCCGCCAAAAATCGGTTTTATTGGTTTTACCGGTGATCTTCGATAAAATCTTAAACCGATTCCGAAAATTTTATTTCACATGAATTTTGTCAAATTTAAAATGATATTTTGCTGAAATCACTTTCAAAATTTTTGGCCGATATTTTTGACCGATTTTCGGCGATAATTGACCGGTTTGTATTTTGAATTTCAAATTTTATTTGAATTTTTCGGTCCGAAATTCTCCGAAAAAACCGAAAATCGGTCATTTCGGTCTTACTGGTCCTCTCCGGTAAAATATCCAAACCGATAATCTTAACCCTGTGCGCTTGGGGAGCGTGTCACGTGCCCGACAGCCGCATGAGCCAACATGGTGTGCCCCAGACCGTATGAGGTGGCGGGCCCCGCCATAGAAATTTGAGTCGTTCCTGATTTGAAATTTAAAGTTTGCACTGTTGCAAAAGTTGCAGATTAACTTGCAAGCATCAAGAGCAGGTATTTTCCATTCACATGTGACTGTATTTTTAGCACTGTGATTAGCATTTAATTAGAAAAATGGTGGCTTCTTAGTACAAAAAGGTGGTAGTTAGCCTTGTGAAGTTAGCCAGTGCCCTTAGTTGATGATGGAGACGGGGTGCCCGATCTTTCGATGAGATTGATAACTATCGATTTGGTGGAGGTGACTCGCGATCCGACTACAACCGTCTGACGCCGCTTGCGCCTTAGCAATCGCGAACCAACTCGAGATGTTATTGATCTTGCCGAAGCACGATCAACTCGAACACGGTTCAATCCTGCAAGCAATCGAAGAACTAGCAAGAATAAGACGAAAAGCAATCGATATTGCGAATAACAAAGTTGGTATTCAAAAACAAAGTTGGGATCCCGAAGGTAGTCTTGACAGTGGTCGTCGACACAATCAAGAACCGGTTTGCGCAAAGGCTAAACCTAAACTCAACGAAATCCAAGTCCTAGCAGGGCGGTGGCTCCTATTTATAGAGAAACGACCAGGGGACGCCCTAGGGTTACAAGGCCCATGGGCCCAAGTGGTGGTGGCGCAAGACCTTTTTAGATTCGGACTCGTAAACCAACGTGGATTGTTTTGATGATTGCGGCCGGCTCGGATGGAATTTGAAGATGAGGTTGGATCCGTTGGAAAGTAGACTTCATAAGCTTTCCATGAAGTACAAGGACGCCCCAAACGGAGTCCGTATGAAGAAGTTATGCCCGTTTGAATGTGGTACCAATGCAGCAGTCCGAATCCGATTCCAGAACGTGTCCAACTCGGATTCTTGCTTGACTTGATCTCAAAGTGACGTGGTGACCTCCATGATTCCGTCGTTGCATGTCCATGACTCCATGTCCCTTTCCTTCATCCTTTCCCAGATTCCTAACCACGATTAAATCACTTGCATTAGGTAGCGGTCTATTCTCAGTAATATATGAACCTAGGAATGAATTCACCTGGTAATTAAGTTGACGAGCACGAGCTCGAGTAAGTGGTCCTTGTTGTGGATGAGTTGTATCCATGGAAGGGATGTCCTCATCAGTTGAAGTTGAAGAAGCAGCATTGTTAGTGTCGTTAAGTCCTTATTAGTCATGCTAATTATGTAAAAATTGTTGCTTATACGTAGGTAATTTTGTTTACATGGGAACAAGATTGTATAGCCTCTGCAATAGTTTGAAGCCCTGCCTCGGGCCTAGTTTTGCCGAGCCAGAGAACTGCGGAGTATTCCTTGCGTCGCTGGAGTTCCCTTTGGAGCTCCCTGGAGGAGGGAATGATGCAAGCGTCTGCCATCGGCCAGGTCACCGAGGTTGTGGCTAGCCATTGGTGAGGTGGTTGGAATGAGAGGGCTTCGAACCAGACGGGAGGCAGCAAAGGCCAGAAGGGAAGCGGGGCTCTAGTGTTGGGTTGTTGTGGCTAAGGGGGCGAGGGTGGATCGAGGTGCAGCTGCTAGTAGGGGCGGCCGTGGTGTCGTTTGGGTAGGCGGGCGGCAGCACTATCGAGCTTTATGGCCAAAGCGTAGGCATCAAAAGCATTTGGCGGGGTCAGGCAGGATCAAGCTTTGTGGTCGCAACTGAGGTAGTTGAAGCATCGGCCCTCTATGCACTCAAGGAAGAGGTGGTAGGTTTGAGTTGCGGCTTTGAAGGATCGGTTCTTGTGTGTGGAGTTGTCTTGCGATGGCACTGGGTGTTGCGCCACTAGAATCTTGGCCTCACAAGTTTCTATTGATTTTGGTTGTTGTGGGTTGAATGCTCGCTGCCGAGGTCTGTGGAGATGGATTTCCCTCGGGAAGGAGGGTAGCTTTCGAAATGGGAGCCATTGCTGTCTTGAAGATTTTTGCGCCTGGCTGTAGTGGGGAGGAGCAACCATAACTGAATTGAGGCGACGTGAGGAGTGAAGGCGCATCGAAGGATTGACCTGGAGAGGATTTTGTAGGATCCGTGGAGCCTCGCTTTGAATAAAGTAGCTCAGCTGAGCAGGCAGCTGTGGGGATAGGGTGGTTGATGGTTAGGAGTCAAAGTGGCATGTTGGAGAGGGTGGAGGCAACTCTTAAGGAAGTTGGAGCTTGGTTGCCGAGTTAGGGAAGTTGGGCGTTGGAGGAGGTGGCTGTGTCGGAAACATGGCGGAGGTGGTGGTGAAGGTGACGGTGGTAGAGGCAGTGGTAGGGGCGGTTGGAGGGGAGGTGGAGCAGCCATGGGGGTGGATCTGTGGTGTGAATTTTTGATCTAGCGTAGGGGAGAGAGAGGAGGTGGAGATGACTAGGGGTTCTAAGGGTGGAGAAACCGGATCTAAGGGTTTCTCCACTGTTCTGTCGCATTAGATGCAAGTTGTCCTCCTTCCCGGGGCGATTGTACGTCCCCTGAAAGTTAACTATGAGCAAGTCGCAAAGATGCCTCCAAGAGTAAATTCACTCGAACGGTTGGTTGAGCAACCAAGATCGAGCGGATCCTTCAAGAACTGTTGGAAGGTAATTGGTCATGACGTGCTCATCGCCACCTGCTACCCGTACCGTAGTCGTGTAGATCTGGAGAAACTCGATGGGATTTTGGGACCTGTTGAACCTCTCCATATTGGATTCGAAGGAAAGCTGTCAACATGATGAAAGTGCATGCACAGAGAGAAGACACACATATTTTTATACAGCTACAAGCCTTCTCTTGAGAGAATAACAACCCTACATCTTGTGCTCTTACTGTTATGAAAATAGTTTATAGTACAAGAAATTACATAATGGATTACACACCACTAGTTCCTATCACTCGCACTGCTCTCCCCCTCTCTACACAAAACATATCTCTTATATAGCTGGCAAACAGGTCGCGGTTGCTTCTTGCCTAGGAGGTGTTTTGTTGCTTCGGGAGTTAACCGCTGGACGGTGGTTAATGTCAGAGAGACGTGGGAGTGGTTCGCTATAGGATGGTTGTTGTCAGAGAGACAGAGATGAAATCGTGTGTGGTTATGATGTATAAGCACATGGTTAACTGCCTTATTAGTCTACCCTACTATGGGAGCGGATCAGTTGCTAACTTGGACATTTGTAATTGGACTTAACCAAATATCCATAGGAGAAGCTTATGACTAAGTGGTCGTATGAGCTTACGACTAGGTACTCGTAGCAAGGTTTACGACTAGGTAGTCATAGCAGGGCTTACGATTAGGCAGTCGTAGAAGAGCTTACAACTATGTAGTCGTAGAAGGGCCTACAGAGTGGTCACAGTGGGTCCTACGACCACCTGATGAATTTTCTCCCTTATCGCTAAGAGGTATATTCGAGGAATATGATGACGTAATAAACTAGAGGATTATTTTATCCTCATCATCTAGCCCTCAGACCTCAAGTGAGATGACTTACTTGTGCAAGTGATAGTCAAAGTCGATCGAAATCATGGTCGTTCCTTTCTTTGACCAGAAGTGCGCTTGGACAGGAAAGTAATTTCACTTGAGTTGATAAATAGAATCCAGACAGACTCTTAAATAGCCCTCATAAATCTGTGCACCCGTTTGTTTCCCGAGAAAATCGCTTCAACTTTCGAGGTCGATAGTCGAAGCTATCGATAAAAGGTCGTGTTTGGACGACCCTTCGGCTTTTACCTTCGTCTTCATTCCCGTTTAAGCTTCCTGCCGAACAAGTCGCCTTCCACCTTTAAATCTCCTCTAGAATTCAAACTTCCTAGTGAAAAAAGAATGGTGAAGCAAATTTTGAACTGATCGGCGTCAGAGATAGACCACTCCAAGCTGAGGGAGCTGGAGAGAACTGAGTACATTCCATCGCGCAAGTTCGTGAGGTGGGTCAAGGCCACTGGGCAACACTGGCCATCAGGAGAGATCGGTCAAATCCTGGTTTTTCAAGTATTTTGTGAGTGTGGCCTCCGACTCCCTGCTCATCCCTTCCTCATCGCCATTCTGGAATACTTCAGAATCGAGTTGGTAAACTTGGTTCCCAACTCGATTATGATGTTGAGCGTCTTCATCTACTTATGCGAAGCGTATTTGGGAATTACCGCCGACTTGAAGCTTTTCCGCTATTACAACGAGCTAAGCCACCAGACTAGGATCGCTGAGAGCTACGGATTCAAGCTTCATATCAGCAAGTCCGAAGCCTACATCCCGATGTTCATGAAGTCGTCATGGTCATCATGGAAGAAGAAGTGGTTTTACTGGGAAACCACGAGTGAAGACAACCTCTCCTTCGTGGGTAAGGGGGCCAAGAAGAACACCTCCTAGAACTCGATCCTAAAAGACATCACAATAATAGCTCCCTACATCTCTACGATCAAGGAGCTGGGGGACAGAGAACTGATGGGTTGGCATGTAGTCAAGGACTACATCTCCCGCCGCATTAGCCCTCTGAAGAGGCGACGTGGGTAAAGGGGCCGAGAAGAACACCCCCTAAAACTCGGTCTCAAAAGACATCACGAGGATAGCTCTCTACATCTCTGCGATCAAGGAGCTAAGGGACAGAGGACTGACGGGTTGGCATGTAGTCAAGGACTACATCTCCCGCCGCATTAGCCCTCTGAAGAGGCGAGAACATCCCATGTGGATGTACTCTGGTGCTTCCGACGCAACCAGAGACTATGAACACAGTAAGAGTAATTGTCATTGCAAAATCAAATTCTTCTCTTTATTAGAGTAACTCTGGATTTTGTATTCTAATTTTGGTTTAAATGGAACAAATCTTGACTTGGACGAGATTAACGTCCGGGTCAAGAACATCTGTGAGAAGGCTCTATCCATGGACGTGGAGGCTCCTCGCATCTTGGTGGACATGTCCACCGAGGAAAGAGAGGAGCGCCTAAAAGTAATCCAAACATTGATGTTACCTTTTAGTAATATATATAGTCATAGAAGTATTTATGACTAGGTAGCCGTAGAGGAACTTAAAATTAGGTAGTCGTAGAAAAACTTACGACTAGATTGTCGTAGAAGATCTTACGACTAGGTGGCCATAAAATAACTTACGACTAGGTTGTCGTAGAAGAACTTATGACTAGATGATCGTAGAATAACTTACGACTAGGCTGTCGTAGAAGAAATTACGACTAGGTGTTATTTTCTCTCTTTTTCAGAGTATAGGCGTGAGTAATCGTCAGGACGACCGAGAGGTCGAACTGATGGTTCTCAAAAAGGCAGCAAAGGAGAAATAGGCTCCTACTGCAAAAAGGCGTCGGCTGACTAAGGCCGCCGACAAGAAAAAGGGTAACTCAAGTGCTGCTACTTCTTCTACTCTTGCTGCCAAAGTTGATCCTGTGAAGCAGTTCACTGCAGACCTCAGTACTGCATCCGAGATCAGCGTAGCAACACTGAAGCAATAGACCCCAAGCTCATGGTACCCTTCTATTACAGTACTGAAACCCATTCAGTGTGTATTTCTCAAGGTTTTGCTAAGAAACTCAACAAGGAATGCTGGAGGAATTTCATGTCTTCTGTGAAGAAAATTGCTGCATTGGCAGCACCTATACCCAAAGAGGGGTCCGTTCTAGTGGTAATCGAGGCTGTTCTTGACTACCAGAAGAGTCAGGTGGAGCAAGGCGTCGAAGACCTTGCCCAGGGCTCTCGGCCAGATGTGGTCGAGAGTGTCTCCACTCGACCGGAAGCGGTCGAGGGTGGCTCCACGTGACCGAAAACGGT
The DNA here is from genome assembly GCA_036346265.1 of Melocanna baccifera. Taxonomy (NCBI): domain Eukaryota; kingdom Viridiplantae; phylum Streptophyta; class Magnoliopsida; order Poales; family Poaceae; genus Melocanna; species Melocanna baccifera. The sequence goes on from CM070700.1 coordinate 2,958,912, forward strand.
TGAGGAGCAGCATTTGAAGAAGCTCATCTTCGGAAGGGTTGTTGTCAGAGAGACGGGGATGAGATTATATGTGGTTATGATGTAAAAGCACACGTTTAACTGCCTTGTCAGTCCGCCCTACTACGAGAGCGAATCCGTTGCTAACTTGGACAGTTATAATTAGACTTAACCAAGTATCCGTAGGAGAAGCTTACGACTAAGTGGTCATATGAGCTTACGACTAGATAGTCCTATAAGGGCCTACGGAGTGGTCATAGTAGGTCATGCGACCACCTGAGGAATTTTCACCCTCATCGCTAAGGGGTATATTTGAGAAATATAACGATATAATAAACTAGAGATTCTTTTATCCTCGTCAAGAGGATTGTTACTTTTGTCTCCAGCATAATTTTCTTAAGCAATCCATAAACCAAGTCCACGTTTTATACATATATTTTCCTCCTTGTTTTGAAAATTTATTCCAGCGCAAGTCCAGTGTGAACCCCCGGAATCACTGCATCAGCTGCACCGCTACTCCAACTAGTCTAAACAGCCACTTAGCTGGTGTGTGGCTGCGGTCCCCATCTATGGACGTCACTTCCATCACAGCTTTCCCTCCCTGAGTTCACAGGAAAGGTAGACAGAGAGACAGACGGACAAAACACCCCACGGAAATGTCGAAAGTATCTAAACTTATACAGAACGAGTAGTAGGCCGGCCAATTGGAAGCACGGGCTCTTTTCTTTTAGACCGTGGTGTTTTTTTTTCTATAACAGATAGCTTTTAGTTATGATCTACTTTTTTCAGCTTTTAAAATTAATTTTTACTATAATATCTAACTTTTAAATAGAGTATTTTTTTAAGATAAGATCTACAAATTAATTATAGTATATGGTAAAAATTCAACATTGTATTAGCCAAAATTACAAGTGAGTATCTCTCCGTAATCTCTATCACAAACAGTTAAAATTCAAAAATTTTAACCAAAAACTATATACACAGCTATAAAAAGAACATACCCTATATTTTAAGAGACAACGACGAATAGTGGAGACGTTGAAGTAACGACGTATATAATTTAAGATTTAAAAAATCATATAGAGAAACAACGACAAGTAGTCACTTAAAAAAATGTCGCATTTATTTTGGCTTCGAGAGAAAGCTAGCAGAAACAAGTGGTAGTGACCGCGCTTTCGCCCCCCAACAGCCTGTACATAGATCCTCCGATTATTGGACATGTTCGATCGGGACGTCGGCATTTTCGATCCACTTTCAAGTGACCTCGTCACCCTTGGAAACACACGAGCGCCCACCGTGGTGAATTCGCGGTTTAAGGCCCTGATCGTTTCGGTTTTTTCTGTCGAACACAAACGACTTTTTTTACTATTCACTACACTATCCACTAACTCAACACTGTTGTTTTTTCACCAAATTACATGTTGTTTTTTCCAAAAGCTAAAAGCCATCGCTATTCCGATCACCCCCTAAGTCCGATCGAGCGAGCGTCATAGAATATATGCTGGCCTCTCCATTTCTAATTATAAGGGTCGGTCAATCTAATTAAGTGGGGATTTGCACGAGTTACAGATTAGCTAGTGGACTAATCTGCACCCGCCACCGGTAAGCTAGCTAGACGTACGTGCTAGTCTAAAATACTATGCACACGCTGCTGGTAAATGAGATATGATTTGGGAAAGCTATCTTCCAGCTAAAATAAGACGATAGAGCAAAGCTACGTGTGTCACGTGGTGTGTAAGTGCGACGCGCAAACGCTAAATGAATGTAATACAAACCGACACTGGATCAATCGTACCCCCACATATGAACCTGTTTTTACTTTTCTACGGTACTTAACTTTGAAACAAAATATTTTATTTTCACTGTAATACCTAACTTTTAAGCAGAATATTTTTTCAAAACGGGTCTATAGTTTCAGTCTCATAATATATATATATATATATTATATATATATATATAGGTTTAAATCCTGAAAATCCATATATATAATCCAACCAGCCAGCCTGAAGTTGGTAAAAATAAATTTCTAGTCGTCAGTCTAAGAGACAAAGTGACATACACGTCGGAACCAAACGGGTCGTTGGGTGTTACTAACCTACTATTCCTCAAGACCTCACCAAAGTTTGGTTGGGCGCTTGCCATCTGAATACAACTAGTCAGCTACCCCGGACACGGAATCAACCATCTCCACTGTCTTGAAAGCAAGCTGGCCTTGTACGAAACAACTAGTTCGGCTGGTAGCATTATCGCCAGTACATCACGTGCAACCGAGTAGAATGACACTTCATATGAGCTTCGATTTTATGGCGTGTCTCGAATTAGTTTTGGGACCAATGTAGCGAAGAACAGACGGAGCTGTAAGCTGTCTCAAATTAATTTGGGAACTCACGTAGCTAAGAATAAACGAAATGGGGATGTAATCTTTCGTGGATCATCTTGCACAATGTCTTAAATACAAAAACAAACCAATGAAATCGGGACAGAATTTTTCTTTCGGAAATCAGTATGCAAAGCCATGATATTTAACATACAATAAGTATCGCTGGTGATTAGGAATCATGTTCTCGCTTGGTAACGACGTTTGCTTTTCTTCCCAGAATATCAAGAAACACGCAATGTCAATGCCTTTTCTTTTTGATACGGCGATGCTGAACTAAACCTGATTTTTTTGGGGGGGATCAAAATTATGTTTTTCTCATTAACCATTTCTTCTGTACAAGGAGTGTCGAGCACAGAACGCGCCCACACGCCTATCAGCCGGACAGGACGCCGCCAGCGAGGTACTCGTACGACGACGCGTCCCGACGCACGCCGGCACGGGCGCCGGCGACGCTGGTCCCGGCGTCCGCCCCGGCGCGCGGCTTCTCGCGGCCGACGGCGTCGTCCTTGGGGGGCAGCTCGGCGCGGCACATGGGGCAGGTGCTCCGAATCCCGAGCCACGGCGCGATGCAGCCGGCGTGGTACCAGTGCGCGCACGGCAGCCGCACCACGGCGTCCGCGACAGCGATCTCCTCCGTGCACACCGCGCACACCGTGCCGGCCACGCCCGCCGTCGCCCTCACGGCCGGCGGCGGCGAAACCGCTGCCTCCGCCCGTCCGCCGCGGCCGGCGGCGGGGGGAGGGTCGACTGGGAAGGACTCCTCGTCGACGTAGTCGACGACGAGGGGATTCCGCCCAAGAATGGACGAGAGGAGGTACCTCGCCGTGATCCAGTCGCCGTCGTCGTCCATATCCAAGAATTTAATTTGCTCAGAGAGATCTCAAGAAGTAGAGAAAGGTGAAGAGTAGAGAGAGAGAGGAGAGCTGGAGACGAGGGGTGGCATTAAATAGGCATTGTTTGGCTGTTTGCTGTGAGAGTTTGTTACTTTTTTTCTTTTTCTTTTTGGGAAAGCTGTTGCCGTAATTTTCGGTGACTTTGCCCCGAAACGAAAAGGTATACCTTTGCTTTTTAACATGAATTTTTCTTTTTTTATTTATAAAAGATATAATAGAGTTTTTTATTTTTTTTCTATTTTAATTAAATATTTAGAAAAAACCAACCGACAGTTAATACTATTTCACCTAAAAGTTACTATACTTCTTACCAAGGCTTTTGTTTAGCATGGGCTTATCACTTTGAGTGGGTTTTTTAGCTGAGGTTTATAGTTATAGTTTTTGAATTTTGATCTGTTTGTGAGAGGCGGTACGTAGAGGAAAATAGTCGTATGTGATTTTGATCAATACAGCTAAACTTAGAATAATTTATTCTATAATTTATTTGTAGACCATGCCTTACAAAATATACTATTTATTGATAAGTTACTGTAAAAATAAAAACTAAAGATTAAACATAAGTAAAAACAAAAAAACAGAGCCTTTATCCTCCTATCCCAGCTAGGTCAAATCTACTTAGTCAGAAATAGTTTTTGCTATAACTAGATTACTGATATCTAAAAGAAACTAATTTATTCAAAGGCCTATCAGAAACTACTTATTTGTCTTACTCCACATGGGCTTTAGCTTTTAATTTTTTTCTTTCAATTTATTTAAACTAGAAATCACTTAAAATACGTCATCTTCTAATTTTATCTTATTTTGATTTTTTTCTTTTTTCTTTTAATTCTTTGCATTGTCTATGATGATATCATGGTTTTCTCTAATTTTCCTCATTTTTTCTGTTTTTTTAGAAAAAATTGACAGCTGCTATAGTACAATTTTAATAAAAAAATCAAAAAATACAGCAAAAAATAAACTAAAAACTAGTTAAAGTACCACCCTAATATAAGGAGAATGAGCCAACCTTGCTAAATGTTGCCAGCCCTTTTAGGCCCATTTGGGCCCAGCGATAGCCAGCAACATTATCTTGAATAATATGTGTTATGCATATTAGAGCTCACAATTTTTTACACATGAGAGATGGATGCCTATTTATATTAATTTTTACTGATGATTTTTAGCTTTGATTAATGAATAGTAGTGGCTAATAAAAGCTGAGGCATTCGTATTAGCTTATAACTTTTGGCTTTTTACTGAGTGCATTATGTAAGAAAGAAAGAAAATAATGGTGCGATATAAGGCACTAAAATATTTAAGGGGCGTTCGTTTTAGCGATGGCTTTTGGCTTTTAGTTGAAATTTTACTGTAACTGGCTTTTTTTACTGTAGCTGATTTGGCTTTTTTGGGCATAATTAAATTTAAAAAAATGTAAAAAATAGAAAAAAAATATGTTAGCCCATCACGGACAATGCAAAGGAACACGGGAAAAAAAAGAAAAATACAAAAAAGCCTAAAAAATCTAAAAAATTCAGAAAAAGATGAATTACTGAATAGTGAAAAAGAAGCTGAAACTGAAAAAAAAGCTTGAAATGAGCGGGGCCTCCCGATATGCGACTTACGGAATTGTGACATAATAAAATATATAGAAGCATAAAACGGCTGATAGAAATAATTTATAGAAACTAGAATATTCGTATTAACTTTAAGTTTTATAAGTAAAAATTAGAAGGTAAAGCTAATATGAACGGCCCTCAAAAGTGTTAGTCTAGTTTAATTTGTTCTGTATTGTTTTAACCAAATGAGGCTAATCTCTGATTGGTCAAAAACTACAAAAACAAAGGTTGAATTGGGGATTGGGTAATGTTGTTGACAGTGCAGTGATTAGGACAGGATGATAGGGACAGGATAGACTAACTAGATAAGAAATTAAGAATCTCAGCACATTGATTGTGGGAAAAAGAAGCGGGCCGTATTGGTGTTTGTGACCATGCGTCTGTGGCGTGGAATTGCTATCCGGCTCAATTCTATGGGCTGGGATCCAAGAGGGTTTGGCGCATGGACAGAGTGCAGGGAAGTTAGGAACAAGGGATAAGCCCACCGTTTACGTGGAACCTCCTTTCTTCAGGAAAAGTTTGCCGTGGAATCAAGCCTACGTCCACATAAAGAGCCCTATTTAATTATTCAGAATTTTAATCTCTTGGAACGTTTTTTCATGCCTTTTGAAGGAATTGTAATTACTGTCAACAACAAAACCAAGATAACACAACGTTTAGGTTTAGTTCGTTTTGATGATAGCTTCTGATTTCTATTTCTATTTTATTATTTTTTAATTTTGTTTTTTTGTTTTTTATTTTTAGGGTTTTTTATTTTTTATTTTTTCCTGTATTCCTTTGTATTGTCTGTGATGGGTTAACCTATTTTTTTTATTTTTATTTTTTTAAAATTTAATTACGCTAAATAAACCACCTCAGTTACAGTAAAAAAATAAGTCAGCTACAATGAAAAAAATATAAGCCATCGCTATTCTGAACATCCCCTTAAACTTTCAAACAATTGTCAAATTTTCCTAAAAACTTAAAACAAGTAATGGCTCGTTAAAAATAGGGCATGCTCAGCTTCGCTTTTTTTCCCAACGGTAGCGTCGAGCATTAGCTTTTGAGTTACTGTAGCGCTTTTGTCCTTTTCTTGTTTTTTAGATTTTTTGTGTTTTATTTTTTCCCTGTATTCCTTTGCATTGTCCGTGATAAGTTAGCATGCCGCTTTTATTTTTATATTTTTTTAAAATTTAATTATGCCCAATAAACCAACTCAGCTACAGTAAAAAATCAACCAGCTACAGTAAAATTTCGGTCAGAAGCTATCACTATTCCGAACGCCCCCATAAGCAACTTGCTTGCTCAAAAATCGTACAATTGTAAGCGAATGAGTTAATGCAAATTGTTGTTCCATCGAGAGGCTATATTAAGAGAGACATGGAACTGAAAGTTAACTCTCATACACATTTATCAAAACCCTAACTGTCACCCCTCACAGGTCCTGCCATGCATATTGGTGCTAGTATATCGGCACGCGACATTTCTCCCTGTACGTGTAGATTTCGGTAAACACGCTGCTGCGATTGCAGGTTGATTGGGACGATCACGAGGATGAGACAGTTGGTTCGTAGAGATCGACTACTTCCACTGCACCAACGCGTGCTACATCGAATCGATCGCTTCAATCATTATTTCACGACCGCACATCTAATGGTAACGATTTATAATATTTTACTTACATAATTTTCTAGTTTATACCAGGCCACCAGGGGAGGAGGGGGCGACGGGGAGGGTGGGGACGACGGGGGAGGGGGCAAGGGATCCGAGGGGTGGTAGGGCGGCGGGGGAGAAATGGAGGCGAAGAGAGCGAGAGAGAGGAGGGGAACCAAGGGCTATGATTTTTGCTAAGAATTTGTGACATTTAGTAGACCAAAAATTGGCAAATCCCTGGGAACCGATGAATGCAACCTTTAAATTGTAGATCTATTTTGTTGAAAGCTCCACTTTATTAGGACCTAATTGAAACGCATGTTTTTTTCAAATAACTTGAAAAGACATAATTTCTTAGAAATACATACAGGAACTATATTGTTTAAGTGATTGCATTTAAATCTCGTGATCCAAATATACGCTCTCCTGGTAGTATAACCATAAGCATGAACAATTCACAAAATTCATAAAATTTTCACACATGTGAATCGTTTGTGCTTATGGTTATCCGATCCACACATCCTTCAACCATTGCTTCTGGGCTTTTCCTTTGGGTATAGGAGTGGGGAGGAGAGGCAGAAATGGAGAGCGGGCGGACTACAGTCTAAGTATATTGGGGTCTGATTAAAGCATTCGTTATTTTAAGAGCAGGCAGACTACAATCTAAGTATATTGAGGGCGAGAGAGAGGAGGTGGGGGAGGAGATCAGGTCTTTCTTCCTCATGAACAAGATCGGAGCACCCAAGGGTAGGCACTCGATTGGATGTTCCCGTACGTACTCTAGAAGCAAGATCGCAAGACGTCCCTATAACACATCGCTGACATTCTCGAGCTTTTCGTTGTTGAATAGTGAAAGATCTCACAAGTTCTCCATACGTTAGTTTTAACGAGGTGGGTGTGATAGAAAGGAAGATGGTGACCGCCGCCATCATCGTCGCCACCGCCTTTGTCGTGCATAGTTACTTTGGGTTGGGCTTAGGCTGGCACGGCACGAACGCCGGCACAGCGGGCTTTGGGCCGTGCTTGGGCCTGGCCGGAGGTGAGGCGGGCCGGCACGGTATGGCACGGTGGAATGACTGGGCCGAGCCGGTACAGCACGAATCGGCCCGAAGCATGATAGGTCCAAGCCGTGCCGGCATGGCACGGCCCAACTCCCACCTCTAGTCGTGCAGCCCCATTGCGCAGCTATAATGAGCGCAGCCCTAGCTGTCATCAATTCATATGCTCATTTGACACATGTCGACCAATCCTCCAACACTACCGTAGGGGATCGTGGGAGAGAAAACATGGGCCTCCTCGATTCGCAGGATTTTTACATAAAAGCATAGGATTTGCATTTCATATGATTGACTACTGTTTATGCATTACTATTCCTGCGTTTTGAACATACAAAAAAAATTCAGGTTGATTGGTAATTAAGAGAAAAATTGGTGCAAGGAGTACAATTGGATTGGAAAAGGCCTGTTCATAATAGTTTTTCATATTGGATAAGGCGGGTCAACTGCTACATTCAGGATTGCGCTAGATTCCACCTTATGCAGAGATTTATTTTATTTGATATTCGTATTTGAGAAAATACGATATAGTAAGTAAAATCCGTATATGAGAATGTTCATATCTGTATTTAAGAATATTTGTATTTGTATTTAAGAATGTTTATATCCGTATTCGAGACTATTTAATTCGTATTCGATCCGTTTCCTCGAGAATATATTCATATTTGTTATGACATTTAATTCATATTTGTATTCAAGAATGTTTGAATTTATATCCGTATTTATTTTGAAAGTAAAAATTTATATATGTATTCATATTTATTTTAAAAATATAAATTTATATTTGTATTAGGACTATTCAATTCATATTCAATTAATTTCCATCAATAGCTGGAACAACCCCTCTCGACGTGAGGTGCCCAGGTAGAAGACAATCTTGGCCCCGCCAAATTGTCATTGGCGGTGGCGATGGCGTTGAAAACATCAGAGCAGTGCATCGTAGTTACAAGATTGCATAAAGAAAATTTTTTTGTTTTTTTTAAAAATTTACTTATACTTTTTTTTCGTTTTTTGTTTTCGGTTTTTTTTAATATTTTTCTACATTTAATTATACTCAATAAACCAACTCAGCTACAGTGTTTTTTCAGCAAAAGCCAAAAGCCATCGCTATTCCGATCACCCCCTTAGCGATCTCAGCCAACTAAGATCCTTTGGTGCCTTCCCAACCTGGCTCGGCACCCGCCACCCACTAAGCCAACCTAGGCAGGTAGACCCTAGGATGAGTAGGAGTAGCGATGTTCGAACGAGCATGGAGGGAGTCTTAGGGCATCAGCAGTGTATAAGGTCTCAATGGGTTTTAAAGTGGATCTTATCTAATTTTTAAGGTCTACTCTGTTATATTTAAGACCACCACTGGGCTCTAACGAAGGGTCCCACTCAGGGGAGAGAAGGACAGAATCCACAAGAAAAATTGTATTTTAATGCTTATGACCAGGTTTTTAGTTTGAGGGCTGGTCTTGAGCCCTTTTTGCTTATAGCCTCCTTAAGACCAACTCTGTAATGTATAAGGTCGACCTTAAGGTGGCTTAAAACCTCATTTTTCATACATTATGGATGCCCTTAGGCTCCGCTCGTTTTGAGTTTTAGTTTTTTGTTTTTAAGTTTTAATTTTGTAATTTCATCTTTTTTTAATTTTTTTATGCCTTTTGATTTTTTTCTATATTTCTTTACATTGTCCACCTGTTTTCCACTTTTATTTTTTAAAAAATTAATTACGCTAAAAAAGTTACTACCAACTAAGTATAAAAACCTTAAACAATAAAAAATCAAATTTTTTTTCAAAAATTGAAGTCTAAATGAGCACACATCATCATCCCCCGTGACCCTAGCGAGTGCTAAGGCGGGTGAGCCACGTGCACTGATGCCAATGGGCTGACGACGGCGGGCAACGAACGACGACTAGAGCGGCGGGTGAACACCGGAGTGGCAAGGCGCGGCGCCGAGGGGCTTCGGCCGGGGGCACGTGCAGGGGCTTCCCTGAATTGCGGTGGTCGGCGCGGGCATCTTCGTGCGCACGCTTTACATCCGCAGGCTCCGCGAGATTGCGGTGACTAGATGCTTGACGTAGTTCACTTTGCATCTCGTATGCTTCTAGCTTCCATTACCATCATCAGAGCAATCGTAAAAATGGAATTGTTTTAACCTTGACGTAATTAGATGATAGGGAATTCTTTGCGACGAGCTCAAATCTAGTTGGTAGAGCGCATGCCAAATGGCCCAATGGGGCACGATGCTGTTTATTGGGTTAACCACCTTTGTTGGCTATTGCTGCACAGAGTTGCAGTTAGTTCAACTCACGTCCAATGGCACGTTGCTTCTTGTGCGTCTTATCTTTTGTTCACCAGTAAGGTACTTTTGTCCTACATCTGTCTTCGCATGTTCGCTTGTAGATTATAGTTGTTGATTTCCTTAGTGTTATATATTCTTATTAGTGTAATTGTAATATAGTTTCTTTATAGATTTCTTTGCCTTTGGATAATACTTTTTTATTTACACTGACAACTCTGTTATATCTAAAATTTAGTCAGTGTTTGCCACTCATGTTATGCTCACATAATCAAATGTCTCCCCATCTTTTGTCCCAAGAAAGGATATGGACTGTGGTGCATAAATTGTAGATCCAGCAGCAATACTAAGCAGTACAACGCTGGTATCGGACAAACAAAATGGTTTCTTCACCAACGTTTCAAAGCGGGTTATCAAGATAGTCTTTTAGAAATAGTTATCAACTTTCGTACGAACACTCGTACTAGGGTGAAATGCCATAAGCAGCAGAAAAAAAAAGAACGTAAGCTACAAGTCCACAGATTGAACACTGTTCTAGTCGCTATCAAAGCTCTCCATCAAAGCCATCCGTAACCGATGTAAAAGAATCTTTTTGCCGAGGTTTACTCAGATAGAGATTAAGGGAAAAAATATCTTGGCTCGAGAAGGTAAGCATCACGGAGAGCGACTCCTCCCCGACCTCAGCGTGTACGTGGCTTAAACGGCAAATGGGGACAATTGTAGCAGCACACGGAAACAGAAAACAGATGCAAGGATTTCTTTATAAAAATGCATAACAAAAAAGATGTTCAAAACTATGAATATGTCATAAAAATGCCAAATCAGTAACAAAGATGGCTGTCAAAAATGTAACCTCGCAAAAAAGAAGGTAACATCTCACGACAGTTTCAAAGCAAGAGGCTGGTATAATACAATCGACCGTAGAGATAAACAGCAATGTCAAGTCAATAAAACGATAGCATTCTATTGAACGATTATTTCTATCTACAAGAAATGGCAAGTTTCTTTTTGAAGCAGCCTAGCGCAGAAGTAAATGAGCCAGAAAACATCATCCAGAAGCAAGAAATATTGTATCTACATCCGAAGCTCGGGCGTTGCTCAACCTGAGGTACCAGCGGTAGCCAGTGAAAAATGAATACAAAGAATGTTATATCACCGTCAGAACTTTACAAATGAATAATCAGTTCCCCATGCCCTACTCTCATCCTGGAAGACAGAAAAGAACAGCATTAAGACCTCGTATAAATTCCGTACAGTACAACATATTTATAGATAAAACATACCTCATAGACTAGTAAAAACTAACTCAGCACGCTAATGGCGAAACAATTAAGAAAGCATGATCCATTACTGTGGGAAAAAATGACAACAGAAAACAGTAAGTACGTGCAAAACAATGGAAATGTTTCCTTACAATTTACTTAAAGCATTGTCATTACTTATGATTATTCTACTATTGAAATTAAAAAAACAAAAGCAGAAAAAAATGCAATTTTCTGAATGTGTGAATAACTCAATATTACGCTGTAACACCATTCAAGACATTTCACAACTCACCAATCAAATGTGACAAGCATATTCAATTCAAATGTTGCGCTTAATAGATGTAGGCTTGCAGCAACAGGCAAGAGTATTCTCTGCGAGAGGAGAAACAAATTTTCTACGGGATGGCTTTGAAAGATTAAACTTACTATTATCAACTTCTTGAACAAAGTGGATGGTTAATTTGTGGTATCAATATCTACATTCACTACGGCATGGTAAAGAAGCATGAAAGGGTAAGGTTATGCCTTTCAGATCTATATCAGATATGGAGACAAGTCTTTGTGGACAACATCAAATAGTAGTGAAAGAGACATCAAGCATAACAGATTCCTTAAACAAGTAGCCAATACCCTATAATAATCTACAAGATATGAAATGTACAAGCTTTTGTAGAAACCAACGTTCAAAAAATTATCCTGATTGCAAACAGTAATAGATCAAGAACAAAGTTTTAGAACACAACAGCAATACATGAGCATCAGAACTAAATTAAATGTAGCTTCAAACTAGACAGACAGCATCTGAAGGAGGGTGAGGAAACAAAGACGCAGACATGGTGATTATGCCCCCAAAAAAAGAGTCAAGCTGTCCTATTTGAAAAAGAGCAATGAGATATGCAAGAATTATACAAGTAGACTAAAGCAAAATGAGTGTCACAGCTGAATGCTAACCGAGTTCAGAGGTATATATGAAAACAAACCAGGCTCTGTTAGCAACTGAAGAGAGTCAAGAAAGAATCAAAACGGTTCACATATTCCTCTCAGAACACGTCAATGAAGTGATTTGTTATCAGTATACCTAATCACTAAAAAACTAAATCTGAAGCAATGGATGAGCAAGTACCAGAGAATATACATTTCTTTTGTAAGCTTCTTTATAGGATTTGGCTATTTGCTGCCCACAACCAAGAGAGATTCATTGTACATACTTCATCTGATATGGCTGAAACTGTTAAACATTCCAGTGTTTACAGTCTTGACTGCAGATTTTGGTGCTTCACAAGTTCCAAATACATTCCAGAACCTTAGAGTCTCATCTGCTGCAGCAGAGGCTACTGTGGAACCATCAGGGCTCTGCAACCACAACGCATAACATGGAATCATCAATCGACAGCATAAGCAAGTATTCATCATCACTGTAGTGTGCTACCAGAGAGACTAATACCTGAGCCAAGGAAAGGACACGAGAAGTGTGGCCTTCAAGTTCTGCCAATTTGACCATCGACGGGTACTTCCATAATACAAGTGGTGACTTCTGTACAAATCCGTGAGCACTTAGCAGCTCCTTTTCATTCTTATTCCAGAGTAGTGCACACACCTGGGACCCAGTATCAACAGAATTCAAACATAAACCAGTGTGCGTGTTCCAGAATTTGATGCACCGATCATTTCCACCACCACCAGAGGCAAGCAAATTGTTTTGGAATGGACACCAGGCAAGAGCCTTCACTGCAGCCAAGTGACCGCTAAACCTATGAAGCCACCGATTATGGCCCAGAGATGGACTAGAAGATGCCATTGATACATCCCATATATGCACCAGGTTGTCGTTGCCACCACTTGCCAATTGTTGGAAAGATCGTGACCATCTCAACCCGCATACCTCCTCCCCATGCCCCTGGTATGTCTGCACAATATGGGATCTCATCCTGACATCGTTGCTCACAATGTTGCCATCCATTCCACCGGTTGTCAGGATGTTATTATTCCAAGCTAGTGAACCAACCCTTGATTGATGGACACCACGGAGTGTTCTCAGCTGCAAAATTTATGAGATATCAGTATGAGCTGATCTGCTGACACTACAGAGCAAGTGTCTAGATAACTAACCATTCGGTTAGAGCTCATGTCCCAGAGCTGGATGTCAGAAGAGTTGAGGCCAATGGCAATGTGCTGCCCATCAGAAGCACAGCTGACACTAGTGATGGGACCATAGTCATCGTCAATAGTCACAAGGTCGGAAGTAGAGCCATCAGATGAATTCCACAAGTACAAGGTGTTCTCAAGGGCAATGGACACCACATTTTTGCTTCCCCAGTCCAACAGGTTAAGATAGTAATCATCAACCAGTCCAGGGGCATCTAATATCCTCTCAGCAGCCTTAAAAATTTAAGCAAACTAAGCATGATGTAACCAACAAGAAAGTGCTAAAGAACTTGTCTGAAGCACCAAAGCAATTTGCATACCTGGGGAATCTGTCTACGCTGCTTTGCAGGCTTGGCCTGATTGGAAGTCAAAGTTTCAGCTAAAAGCTGCTGCAGCATCCCTTCAGGTTCTGGTGGTTTGTTCCTAAAGGCAAGAATCCTGGTTCTATTGTTCAGGAGCTTCTCAGCGAGAAGTCTCCTGTAAGCCTCTTTAGCTGGTGATACCATGACTGTATTTTCCTTGTCCTTCTTAGGTTCTGTCAGGAGGTAATATGCCATGTCCATGTCCATTGCTGACCTATCTGGTATGAATCTGTCACCCTGTCATTATATAGATCCATAAAGAAATCATACATGTTTACTTATTTAAAGATTTGATGCAGAATCAGAGAATTAGTCACAAAGCTAACGACCATTACAACATCAAGTATATTTCAATATGTGCTTGTTTGAAGTTGGAACATCAAAGATACCAAATTTAATTTATGAGCTAAGGAAATAAGGGACTCCTTACATGGCAAGAAATATACGGTTGGAGTTTACGAAACATCAAGAACAATTTTTTACCTGATATTTGTTACACACAATTGAGGTGTCCGACAAAAAACAAGGTAATGCAAACCCAGAACGATTCATACTTATTTTTATGTGAAGTAACAAGCTCAAATTAAGAAATGCAAAGGAAAACAAAAACTGGGATCTATGGGCAATTCGCAGATGTTATGTTTAAGAAATAAGAATAGTTTATACAGCATGTAAGTGCAGCAACATATTGAGGTCTGATTAACACACTACTAAGCAGAACAAAACAAATATTACGTAAACTACTTGCATACATTTCATCAAATACTACCAGTGAATATATTACAAACAACCAATCTATATGTGCAATCCAGGGTATACATTAGACATCAAGAACTGCAGTAATTACAGAGACATGACATCGAGAATGCAATTTTCTGGGAGATATGGCTGCAGCGCTGAAATAATAAAATGAACCAACCAAGAACTGGCAGGTATCAAGCATTGGGACATATGGACACATGATATTTCAGTCCATCCTTTCCACTTTCACAGCTCCATATAGCGGGCCTGGCTGGTCACATATAAAATAAGAAAATGCTATGACTTTCACTGTTATCCCTCTCCTCTCCTCCATATGATCCCCAAATCCTACTCTCCATTTCTAATTCATTTTATATCCTAGTCTTAATATATTATTGTATGTTTCGGAACCTTATTACTTTGTGACATCTAACTAGACACCAAAACGGATTCGATGTAAACTATGAAGCACCAAAGGTGACCAACCAAAACTGGGCAACAATCAGGAACTCATGCTAACCTTTGAAAGTGCGAACACAAGGTTTTGTACTTCAAGAAGTAATTCTTTCAACAAATGCACTGAGCATGAATTGTATAAACACCAATACAAATGCACTGAGCATGAATTGTATAAACACCAATAATTTGGGACGAAAGGATCAATCCTACTACTGACAGATGCAGCTCTGATACAGTGTTAATTATAACCAATAAGAACAATTTCTTGACAACATTCCACCAATCTTACCAAGAACCAGTCAATAACAAAAAAGAATTGTTTTTGGACATGTAAAACCGCTAAATAATGAATCGGGACGCGATCACAGATTTCTTTCACAAATTACTAAAGATTTCGTGAATAACCGCTAAACATCCGGAATTGGGACGCGATTGGAGATTTTTCCACAAATTACTAAAGATTTCGTCAATAGCCGTTAAAACATCAAGAATTGGGACGCGAGCACGGATTCCTTCCACACATCCCATAGCGTACAAAATCCATCCAAGAATTCAACAAACGAAGCAACCAAGAACCAGGGGGAGATGCCAAGAAAGTGGGGGTCTTTGCAGCAACTCACGTAGCATTTTGCGGACGGGTTCTTGGAGTTGGTGCAGAGTGGCGGCATGTACGGCCTCCTGGCGCCGGCCACCTCCAACAGTGCCGGCGGCCGCGGCACGGGCCGGCGGCGCTTAGCCGTCGGGGCCGAGCAGGAGCTCGCCGCCTCCATGGGCGATCGGCCAAAAATCCTAACAAGAAACCCCCGAAATAAGACGGAGATCAGGCGACCAGCAACAAAGCAAGACGCGAGAATCGATCGAAGGAAAGGTCGAGAAGCTATGAGCGCGATGGAATCCGGAGTGAATCGATGCGAATTGGCAGCACGGGGGGATTTCGCGCGAGACGGCGAGAGATGCTTTTGGGTTGAGGAGGCTTGGACGACGGAGATGTCTGGGGTTTGATGGATTTGGTCCGGGGGTATTTTAGGAACGGTCGGTCTGTGTGTCCCTTAGGCTTGAAGGCCCTAACGGCTAGATATTGGTCCTAATTAGTCCTAATTAGTGATGTTTAAATGGGTCATATCTAATGGATTAACCTATGGCTCACAGTTTGTTACTATAGATATGGCTCACAGCACAGCACAGCACGATCAGTAACGTACAAGGTTGGCACAACACAAAGATGTGGGCTATGCTTGGGCCGCAGCCTTGGCCCACCGTACCAGCATGGCACGGCACGATCCACTAGGCATGTATGGCCTATCCGCACGACATGGCCTGTTTAGCACGTGTAGCTCGTAGGCACGGCTCATTTGGCACGAAAGCCGATGTTGCTGACCATTGGGCACGGGCACGACATAATGGCTACGACCCATTTAGCACAGCAATGGTCGATTTTTCAAAAAATATAGTCGTTTTGAGACCGTTTACGAGTGTAAAAATACAAAAAAGAATTCAAAAACATCTAAAATTTTTCTATAAATAATCAACATACCCCCTCATCAACCCACACTCAAACCAGCATTCTCTTCTCCTCACTCTCTTAGGAAAATTCTGAAGCTCTTGTGGTAATTTGGCAAAATTTAGAATAATTTTGAAAAAAAATATGAAAATTTGAAATCCGACGTGCATTCAAGTAAAGAGGTCCTAATACTAATTTTCATGTTGTTATATTATTCCTATTCCTATTTATTGTGATATAAAATAGGTGCTAGTTTAATTTTGTATTTGTATTTTGTAGTTTTCCGCATTTCCAAATTTCTTCATGGAACATTTTGACGAATTTGCCACAAGTGAGTATAATTGATTTAGAAGATCTTGCATCGTTCGGGACAGCTCCGCCTTCACCTCAAATGGCCGAGGCCGCCACCGTCGAGTAAACTATGGTTGTACCATCGTCAGGCTCTACAAGTGCCTCTACATCAGCAAGCACTGGAGCAAAGAGGTCCAAACCCAACACGTCGGACATGTGGGAAGATTTTGACAAGGTCATAAAGCAATTGCCATCCGGAGATCAGGTAAGAGTTACTGTTTGTAAAATATGTCATCATGAATTATCTGTAAAATCTACAGGTGAAACTGGGCACTTGCATAGACATGCCTAGAGATGTAAAGAAAAATAAGGCATCGTCATGAGGCAGACGCAACTGATGTATAACCTTGACGGTACGGTATGTAACTAGGATTATAATCCTGAGGTAGCTCGAGAATCTTTAGCCCATTTAATTGCTCCACAAGATCTTCCTTTGAAATTTGGTGCGTCCAATGTATTCCAAAAATACATTAAAATTGTTCATAATCCTATATTTACTCATATTTCTAGACAGACAACCATTAGAGATTTAGTTAAGTATTACAATGATGGTCTTGAAAAAAAATAAAGAACTCTTTGGAACTTGTATATTTTCGGTAGCCTTAACCTCGGACATATGGAGTAGTCGTGCTAGGGAAGATTATCTTAGTGTAGTTACTCATTATATAAATGATGACTGGGTATTGCAAAAGAGAATCATAGGCTTTAAACTAGTTAACATAGCACACATAGGTAAAATATATATTAGAATGTATTATCAAGTCATTGAAGATTTTGGTCTTACAAATAAAATTTTTTTAGTTACCTTGATCAATGCTACAGCAAACTCCAGGGCAATGGATATTCTCACTCATTTGATATATACATCAAATCCTTTTTGCTACATCAACGATGTGTATGCCATATTATTAATCTTATAGTTAAAACTGGTTTGAAGAGGTTGGATCCATATCCTCATGCTTTCCACGATGCTATTTCTTTTGTAAATAATTCTAATCAACGAATTGTAACATATAAGATCTACTGTATTGCGATGGGTATATGTCCACAAAAGTTTGATGTGAACATGCTAGTAAGGTGGAACTCATCTCTTGTTACAAAATATTTTGCCCTACAAACGTACATTTTTTTTATTTTCATTCACATGTACTATCATAGCCATATCGGTAACACACTACTGACTGAGTAGCACTGGTGTGTTGCTGAGAAGTTACTAGCATTTCTCAAACTCTTTTACGAACTCACTGTTTCTTTATCCGTATTGTACTATCCAACATCGCTGGTAATTGTCCATCATATTCTTTCTATTACTATTCACTTGAAAATAATTTAAAAATAACGTAGTGTTATGAAAGGTTGTGTGCACGATGAAAACTAAATATTTAAAATATTGGAATGAGATTCCATACATATATGCATTTGCATTTATTTTAGATCTAAGAGCTAAAATTGAATGATTCAATAATATTCTTTCAATAATAGATGATTTTATAGGGATAAATTATTCTAACTATTTTACAGCTGCTCGTTCACAATAGTCTGAAGTTACCAGAAGTATGAGCATAATTTTCAGGGAGCTCACTTGCAACGACTTCAATCAGCACCCACTATAGGTAAAAAGACAAACATGTGGGGCACCATCTTTTCCTCCAAGAGATCAAGCTCTACATTGTCAAGTGGTGGACGTGGAGCAATCCATTCTAGGGCCTGCAGGGAACTATCCGTCTTTTTGGACAGTGATCTCGTGCCTCACCACACCGAGGACTTCAACATTTTGGACTGGTGGCATGAGTACAAGCTAATATATCTGGTGCTATCTATATTAGCATGAGATGTGTTAACTATTCTTGTCTCAAAGGTTTTTTCTAAGTCTGCTTTCAGTCTTTCTGAAAGAATATTGGAGGAGAGAAGAACAAGACTGTGGGACCCGGATTTACAATTCAGAATCCTCTGTGATTCCACTGCACTATTCTCTGGATCAGTAGATAGTGCTCACCGATACATTACTGAACATCAAAGTATATATCAAGCGAAAGCGTAATTATAATAAAATACTTACACATGGGCCGATGAGGCCGAAAGCGACGAAAGCAGCAACGGAAACGAAGCACACAGGTGGGACCCACAGAACATACCCACAGGTAGCCAACTGAGGGTTCGCGACTTAGTTTTTAGCCTTTTCATCTTCTTCTCCATCATGACTTGGCGTATTGCTGAAGTGTAGTGATTCAACTCCCGATTCTGGATTTTTGTGAGCGAGAGTGAGCACACTAATTGTAATATCTTGAGCGTCGTTTCGACGTCGGTTCCTAAATTAATCGCGGAGTCGCCCGGATTTTTGGTAAATCGCGGGAGGTAAAAATAAATTCTTTGAAATACTCTAAAATAATAAAAAAGAATTAAAATAATTAATTAGGAGGTTTTAGGCTGTCCATGTGGTCCATGTGGTAGTATTTTAAGAACTCAACTATTATGATCTTGATGGTTTATTTGTGGGTATGTGAAATTGTTCTTGATGAAAGAAATATAGTTGTGGAGTAGTATTCTTTATGAACATATGGTGGTATAGGTGGTAGTATTCTTATTGAATACCTGTGGTTGTGGTGGGTAGCTTTCTTGATGAATATATGGTGCACTATGTGGTAGGTTTCCCTATAGATCAATTGATTATGATCTTGGTGAGCCGAATGTGGGATATGTGGTAATGATCTTAAGTATCATTGGTGTTGTGCTTATTGAGACACATGTGGATTATGAGGAAGTATTCTTGATCATTATGTTGTTGATCTTCGTGGTTAAATTATTGTGGTTATGAATATCATAACATTCATATCATGTCATGACATTTGCATTGTGGATGTCGCCGCTTATAGCCGTGACCGTACCGGTACAGCATCGTAAATTGCCGTAGTGCGATGCACACTCTTACCTTGTTGGGTAAGGGTGCAGTGGAGCATGAGCATTTATATGCATTGCATTGTGGAAAGATCATTTGCATACTTATGCAATGTATTGTGGTGAAGTTATTTTGCAAATAAATGCAACTTCATAGTTGTATTGCGGATGTGACTATGAGAGACACTTGTGATATGAGGAATGTGGCGGTGGTCGTGGAATAGGGTTCACACCTTGTGGTATGGTAGAGGTTGAGATTGTGGTGTGAGATTCTTTTCTCTTGTGGTAACTGTTGATAGAAGTTGTGAATGCGAGAAATAATGAAGATAGTGAAGTAAAACCTATTGATACTTTCTTGTCATTGGTAGTGGTAGTTGGTTGAAGTTATGAAGTAGACAAACAAGATTTATTGCTAATGGTTTATTATTGTTGGTAGTAAATGTGGTTAGGGCTATATTTGTGGTCACTATGGAGAATAAATATTGATGATTAACAATATTGTAGTTTGATTAGCTTGTTAAACAATTTGCTTGCTGAGATTTTATCTCACTCTTGTTTTCCCCCTTCCTGGTGATTCTCGAGCATGCATAGGAAGGGTAGAGCGGCACATCACTGTCACACACCATATGATATTTTATATTGTAATAAATAAGTGTAGTCTCCGGTTATTCATCTTTACTCTCATTGTTGATCTTGTATAACCAATAATTTTAGGCTGTAGTTCGCATTAATTGGTTAAAATTAATATCAGTTGTTCCTTAACTAATAGTGTTCTATTACCTTTGTTTTAGTATGCTTCCGTTTGGTTTATCATGATTTAGAAAATTGTTGCCAGTTTATGTTATCATGTAAATTGGCTACCTTGTAGAGTGGTTTAGTGGCATCCTAGGATAATGTGGGTCCTGGGGTGTTACAGTTGGTATCAGAGCGGGCGTTAGGTTCGTGGTAATTAAATTATTAAATTGACACATTGCTGCACAGTAGGATGGGATGGGTCAAGCATTGCATTTATGCTTTTGACATGTTGTATTGATGATTTATGTTATTATATGATCTTACATGATTATGATTTACTTCTGTGACTGCTATGAGTGAGGATAGTTGTTGACAAGAGGTACATGTTGTAGTTGTTGCCTGGGCATTTATTTATACCACTGTTCGTGGTATGGGGTTAGTGATGTTGTTACCTCGGGTAACTTAGTTGCGGATGTCATGGGTAAGTTTCTTAGAAAAGTTGTTATCCTTCTTGTGTTGATTTTGGCCAATTCTTGGCCTTTTGCGGTTGATGTATTTCTCTTGAGTTAGTTGTTTATTGCAGTTGCTGGGTGCCAAAAGGCCTCTAATCGTTTTGAGACAATTGTTGTTTTCTTTTGATTGATGAGTTGCTTTTGCTGCTCGTGAGCACTGTTAATGAGTGAGATTGGTTTTTCATATTGTTTTATCTTTCTTACTGGAAAACATGACTCATTAATTCGTTTGATATCTTGAAAAGGAATCAAAACTTTATGTTGAAAGTTCGTTAATTTGTGGAAGTCTTGGCACTATGCAGTACTTTTGAGTTATTTCGACTATTGAAGTTTGATTCCCCTCTTCTGTAAAAGGAAGTGTTAAAACCCTTTGTGATGTTTTGTTGTATTTAAGTAGAAGTTGGCAATTATGTAAATTATTGATAAGTTATGAATTAACAAGTTGAAATATTGGCGTGGTACATAATTCATTTCTACTAACATCCTTAGAAGTGAGGTTGATGGATATGATGCTGTCCCATTGTAGTTTATTGAAGAATTGTGGCCAAGAATTTGTCGATACATGTTTAGAACTCATGCAGTTATTAAGGAATATGAGAAACAATTGTTTTGATTATTGTAGTTGTTTAATTTTCCCAACTTGTTGGATAGATTGGATTAATCGATCTTAAGTAATTAATCTCGGGATGGTTAAGTAAGGAGTTGTTGGAACGTTGCCTTAGTAATATTAATCTTTTAATATGTCCTCTTTTTCCATATTTGATGAGTATGTACAACTGCTAAATTCATGTAACTTTTGCCATGCTAAATTATTGGAACATGCATAAAGAAATAGATGAAGGCTGATGTATTGACTTATGGAATTTTATCTTATTAAGTTGGTATTAGTGATATTTAAATTTATTTTTTTCTAATTTCTGAACATAAGGTGGAATATTAAATCTGTGCTCATAATTGTTTGCGATTGCAAAACAGAGATATGATCATTAATGCTACGATGATGAAGAATAATAATCAATTATTGACAGTAATAGCTAGAGTGTACCTAATTTTTGCTAAATTAGAGTTGAGCATCAGAAAGAAGTTAAATGTATGAAATCTAATAAGAGATTTATACTAGCATGTTTGCGAGGATATCATGTTCTAATATCACTTTGTTAAAGAGCTTTGTTTTAATATAGTGGTTTATGCACTAGATTTTTCCTAGATTAAGTAGTTGGAATCTTATTTAGATAATAAGACCATGATGAACTGATTTATGGTGTTCCTTTTGGAAAATATGAAGGGGTAAGAGGATATGATTATTCTTGCAACGAATATTTTATCTTGTTGTTAATACAATTGACGGTACGTAGTCGTGATTGTGTTGAATGTTTTATAAATAAAATAATTTGTTAGTTCTATGACACTAATTGAAGTAAATGATTTGAGATTTGCGGTTGGGATCTTTTTGGACCTTATGACTTGTGTGGTAGCCATTATTGCCTTGAGTAAAACGACATGTTGAATGATTGTATTGGTTTTATCTGAATCTTACGTTGTGGACTTCAAACATCTTTCGTTGGAATTGGCGGGATGCTGTAATTAAAGGAAATTATTTCTTATTAAAAGAAAGAGTTATACTAGAAGTATTTGAGGTACAGATGATCTCATCTTGTATTTCCCAACCTCATTGCCATTTACTTTCTCTTTGTCTTTTAGCCACTGTGAATGATAGAGAATTTCTGTGTGCTGGAATTTATTTCTTCTTACCTCTTCTTCTAAGAAAATGGTAACCGATTTGAGTTGCGAAGTTTTCTTTGTTGTGTGATGGCAACTGGATAGTGGTAGTTTAGTAGATGTTTTTGTGTAAGTCTTAAATATCACGATATTTATGGTATATTGGATGATATATTATTCTCGTGAAATAATCCTTGGGAAGGATATGATTTAAATAGAATGATTGTCTTGGAGCCAAATAATTTATCGATGTTAAGAATTAAGTGTAGGTTAATTGTGGAATAGTAGGGTTTTCACCCGACGATTTCCCTATCTCAAATGGTAAATTTGTTGTAGGATCTTGAAAGCTGAGTCTGGGCTTCACCTTTGTTATGCTAGAACCTTAGAGGCCCAGTGTCTCTGTGTGGGAATAGTGGATCAGAGTGGTATT
Organism: Melocanna baccifera; assembly: GCA_036346265.1. Lineage (NCBI taxonomy): Eukaryota > Viridiplantae > Streptophyta > Magnoliopsida > Poales > Poaceae > Melocanna > Melocanna baccifera. The sequence goes on from CM070700.1 coordinate 2,981,865, forward strand.
CCAATAATGTGAGGATCGTGGATAGCATCTTTGAGGTGCAGTAAAGGAGTATGTGTGGGAGTGATGTGAAATTTGAATTGTTACCTTTAGGGGAATTGAGGTGCATGAAGAATTATCTGTCAAATTAATTCTGTTGGCCGAGGGCTGGGCTAGAGTATGATTTGCGGGGACAGTAGAGTCTCTCTACAAGGGTGTAGACGATGTACTCAGTTTGAGCACATTGTTGAAGTTGCCAACTTAAGACAAATGCGTTGGTGTGTTGGGCGATGATTTGGAAACCCTTGGTTGAAGAAAGCACAATTATTAAAAGAAATGGATTGAAAAAAAATTTGTTATCTCGAGTAGTGAAATGCTCGCTTGATTCTTGTTTATGCAGTGTGTTTTGGCAGAGGTCATCTGCAAATTGAATTGTTTGATATTGAGGCGTAATCTTTTCCAGCTAGGGAAAGACAATGATTATTTTGGTCTGTCGAGTGATTTTTCACTCTTGGTTTATGTGGTGTGGTTTCTCCAATTATCTACTTGGAGAGTGGAAAATATTTTGTGGTGAATTCTTTGATTTGGATTGTGGTCCTTGAAAGGAAAGTTAGTTGCTAGTGTGTTACTTGATAATCTTCTATTCTTCTTTTATTAGGTTCTATTTGTAAAAGATATTGTTTGTGCTTCTAATAGAATGATGTGAGTGGAATTTGTGGTCAAATTCTTTAAAATGGGTATAATGTATTATCCCGAGTATACTTAAGAAGAGGAAAGTGTTCTAAGAAGGAGGATGGTATTAGATAGGGGTTTAATAGTTGTTGCGGGGAATTTTGCAAAAACAGCAAGACCTGTTGGCCGCTCAGAGCTGGCCTAAGAGTTATGCGGACGTTCGGCTTAAACCAACATGAATCGTGGACTCGCCAGAACTGGCCGTGAGGAAGAGGGCCATCAAGCATGTGAAGGCCCTCTGGACGAACCAGTCCGAATGGGAGGCGACGTGGAAGCTTGAAGACCGAATGCTTAAGAAGAGCCCGAGCTCTTCGAGGCGGAAGAGTACCTGTAGTTGTGGTTCCCTTGGGATGCTCTATCCTTTAGTTGTTCTTTCCTTGATTGTTCTTTTGTCTCGTGGGTTGAGAAGTTAGATTCGAGGAATAATCCTTTTTAGGTGGGGAGAATGTAATATCCTGAACGTCGTTTCGGCGTTGGTTCCTAAATTAATCGCGGAGTCGCTTGGATTTTTGGTAAATCGCGGGAGGTAAAAATAAATTCTTTGAAATAGTCTAAAATAATAAAAAAAATTAAAATAATTAACTAGGAGGTTTTGGGCTGTCTGGAGGGGTGGGCCAGCCAGCCCAAACGGGGGCCCGTACCCCCTCCCAAACCCTAACACCCCCTTTATTAACCCCCTCCCTTGGCCCCTCCCCCCTTTTTCCCACCCCAAGCCGCCACCCCCTTGCCTCCTTGCGCCTCCCGTCTGCCCAAGTCCTGCTGCAAAGGAGAAGAAGGAAGAAGGGAAGAGGAAGGAGAGGAAGAGAGGGAAGGAGAAGAAGGGAAAGAGAAGGAGAGGAAGAAGAGGGTGATCCCAATCCCCTAGGTAATTCTCCCTCATCCCAATCCCTCTGATTTATGCTATTTTAGGGTTCTTAGTCCAAGATTTTGGTGGGGATTAGGATTTAGAACCCCCGATTAGAGAATCCCTGCTGTTTGCATGTAGATTGATTCACGCAGTGTTTCTGTTCGTGCCGTTTAGACCCCGAAAACGATTTTTTCCAAGGGTCTCCCCAAAAGGAAAAACGTAGAAAAAGACGATACGCATATACTGTATTTTTTTCTGATTTTTTTCGCCACGTAATTTAGGCGTACCAGGGTCTAGAATCTCGCTTTCCGTCAGGGGTGCAGACAGGGATAGACCGCTGTTCAGATGGGAATTAGGGGTAGAAGATGATTTTTAAATTTTTGGTCATAATTGAGAAAAAGGTAGGGAATTTAGTAATCTAGCTTCTGTAAAAGAACCAGAATTTTTAGAGCCTTGATCTGTTCTGGGGACGCGTTATAAGTCGGCTGTCCAGACTTTCAGAACAGAGGACGTCCTCTGTTTTGTGCATTAGATATCACCTTGTTAATGACAAGATAAAAATATGTGATCTACATGAAAAGTTTAGATGTTTAAGTGAGGAATCCAGATATATAACTTTTGCTGTGATTAGTTTTATATTTTTTAAAGATAAGAAAATGTTAAGCATCACCGCTGCAGTGGGAATATTGTAGAACCGTTACGCGGGGATGGATGTTGTGGGGTTTAGGGTCTTGGCGACACTTTTCTTTGAGAGTCATGATTGTATTACTGTGTATTGTGCTGAGAGGTACCTTTTTGGACAAGCGGATTTGCTTCTGATCGAGCGTGATCTCGTCGCTTCGCCGGTAGAGGCAAGTAAACGTAGCGGTTGTGCTACATGTTTAACTTGTTAATTATTCTACCTTCACAATAATTTATTCTCTTAATTTGAGGTGCTATGACATTGTTACATGTTCCCTCAATATGGTCCATGTGTTAGTATTTTAAGAACTTAACTGTTTATGATCTTGATGGTTTATTTGTGGGTATATGAAATTGTTCTTGATGAAAGAAATATAGTTGTGGAGTAGTATTCTTTATGAACATATGGTGGTATAGGTGGCAGTATTCTTATTGAATACTTGTGGTTGTGGGGGGTATCATTCTTGATGAATATATTGTGGACTATGTGGTAGGTTTCCCTATAGATCAATTGATTATGATCTTGGTGAGCCGAATGTGGGATATGTGGTAATGATCTTAAGTATCATTGGCGTTGTGCTTATTGAGACACATGTGGATTATGAGGAAGTATTCTTGATCATTATGTTGTTGATCTTCGTGGTTAAATTATTGTGGTTATGAATATTATAACATTCATATCATGTCATGACATTTGCATTGTGGATGTCGCCGCTTATAACCGCGATCGTACCGGTACAGCATCGTAAATTACCGTAGTACGATGCACACTCTTACCTTGTTGGGTAAGGATGCAGTGGAGCATGAGCATTCATATGCATTGCATTGTGGAAAGATCATTTGCATACTTATGAAATGTATTGTGGTGAAGTTATTTTACAAATAAATGCAACTTCATAGTTGTATTGCGGATGTGGCTATGAGAGACACTTGTGATATGAGGAATGTGGCGGTGGTCGTGGAATAGGGTTCACCCCTTGTGGTATGGTAGGGGTTGAGATTGTGGTATGAGATTCTTTTCTCTTGTGGTAACTGTTGATAGCAGTTGTGAATACGAGAAATAATGAAGATAGTGAAGTAAAACCTGTTGATACTTTCCTGTCATTGGTAGTGGTAGTTGGTTGAAATTATGAAGTAGACAAACAAGATTTATTACTAATGGTTTATTATTGTTGGTTGTAAATGTGGTTAGGGCTATATTTGTGGTCACTATGGAGAATAAATATTGATGATTAACAACATTGTAGTTTGATTAGCTTGTTAAACAGTTTGCTTGCTGAGATTTTATCTCACTCTTGTTTTCCCCCTTCCAGGTGATTCTCGAGCATGCATAGGAAGGGTAGAGCGGCACATCACTGTCACACACCATATGATGTTTTATATTGTAATAAATAAGTGTAGTCTCCAGTTATTCATCTTTACTCTCATTATTGATCTTGTATAACTAATAATTTTATGCTGTGGTTCGCATTAATTGGTTAAAATTAATATCAGTTGTTCCTTAACTAATAGTGTTCTATTACGTTTGTTTTAGTATGCTTCCGCTTGGTTTATCATGATTTAGAAAATTGTTGCCAATTTATGTTATCATGTAAATTGGCTACCTTGTAGAGTGGTTTAGTGGTATCATAGGATAATGTGGGTCCTGGGGTGTTACAGTTGGTATCAGAGCGGACATTAGGTTCGTGGTAATTAAATTGTTAAATTGCCACACTGGTGCACAGTAGGATGGGATGGGTCAAGCATTGCATTTATGTTTTTGACATGTTGTATTGATGATTTATGTTATGATATGATCTTGCATGATTATGATTTGCTTCTATGACTGCTATAAGTGAGGATAGTTGTTGACAAGAGGTACAGGTTGTTGTTGTTGCCTGGGCATTGATTATTTATACCACCGTTCGTGGTATGGGGTTAGTGATGTAGTTACCTCGGGGAGTCCAGAAGCACGAAGGGAGTCAGGAGAGAAAGAAGGTGAAGACGGTCGATGGCTAGTTAAACAACGTTGGCACAGGATAACAGAAATAACTATAACAAACACATGCACGACCTAACTACCGATCGACCGTGAAAAGGAGAAAATAGGGTGTCTAGAAGAAAGGAGGGGGTCAAGACAGCAAGGGGGAAGGGAACGGTTGCTGACTAGCTAATTTGTGCAACTCAAATAAACACAGACACTAGCACTGATCACAGACACACACATAGACACTATCCTAATAGCACATTGGTGCTAATCACTCTTAACACATATAACCACTTAACAAAGCTAAACAAAGATCTCAAACTCTACTACTTAATCCACCACAAATAGCAAATGAACAGTACTAACACAGATGACTAACATCAAACCACTACCTGTAACAAAGATTGCAACACCATCACAGATAACAAATTAATAGTGCACAATCACAAATCCACTGGTCATAAGCATACATCACAGTTCACATCTCAGAAACACATATCACAATAGTAATTAACAGTGATTAATAGCAATTAAAGTGAACATTAATTAGAAAAAGTAGGAAGGCAGGAGGAATTGGGGATTGGAGTGAATCGAGGGAAGTAGAAGTAGCAGAGGAGAGGTGCTTGCAGCGGCGTGGTGGCAATGCAGAGGTGGTGGCCGTCGATGAAGAGGTCATAATAGGCAGAGAAGAACTCAGTGGCACCGGTAGAGTAGCAGAGGAGGATGGGTGGAGTAGCAAAGGGGTGGCACATAGTAGGAAGAGCAGCATGGGAGAATTGGTGTGGTGGAGGAGTGGGGTGCTGGTGGCACAGAGGAAGAGGAGGGCGGCAGAAGAGCGACATGCCGGGGAAAGAACACTACGGTGGTGCACAAGATGGGAGGCGGCCAGTGCAGCAGTGTGTTGGGGGGAATAGCAGAGGGTGGTGCCCCAACAAGTATGGCTATGGTGGCTGCCAACAGTGCAGAGGAAGGAGATCGCTGCTGGTGAGATGGAGATGTGGGGAAATAGGTGGCTGGTAGTGTGTGGATGGGGTGGCCGGAGGGAGCACAGTATCGTGGTGGAGGAGATTAGCCGGTGACTCACCAGATTTGGAGGAGAGAGCAGGTGATGGTGGGCTATGAGTGGAGAAGCAGAGGCATAGAGGAGAGAAGGGCGGAGGGTGCACTAACGAGTTGCGGCTCGGCGCTCGCTGGCGGCCGGGGCTAGAGAACAGAGGAGGGGAGAGCAAATGGGGGTTAGGGTTAGAAGGAAATATTGGGCTCCAACTTTTCCATGGCCGGTGGCTAGGTTTTTGAGGGAAATTTAAGAATTTGGTATTTTGCGATTTAGCCCTCTCAATTTTTGAAAATTGCAATCCAATCCTTCCCTCTTTGTATTTCTTCTGTTCTAGCCCTTGGAAACTTCGATCTAATCATAGTTTGATCCTACACATTCGTGATGATGCGTACATCTATACAGAGCAGTCCCAGAATGCCAAATTTGTCATTTATGCGCCTCGATCGTGTCGGCCTGTAGAAAATATTGAAAAATATAAAATGGTCCAAATTGAGCAATTAATTATAGAAAAGTGTATAAATGACGATAAATGGTCCCAAAATGCAAAAAATATAACGGTAAAATGATAGCTAAATATATGTAAAAATGATGCATATCAATTATTTCTAGATACTTTATTGCATTTTATTCTTAGCTTGCATTTTGAAAGTAGAAACTTATTTGTATTTGTTCTTTTGCGCTAGCATCTAGAATCGATTAGTCAGCCAACGTAGGAGCTACTGGAGCAATTAAGGTGGATGGTGTTAAACTAGATGCCTACAAAGAAGTAATCAAAACTCTTTAAGGTAAGTCACATGTCTTTGATCATGTTGAGCCCATATTATTTAATTAAGCTTTAATTTCATTTATGTTATTTACATAAAATGATAGCTTAGAATGACATGATAATTAGTTAAATCCTATCACCAAAAAGGTCATGTCTTAATTTTGTAAGCCATATGTACCTTGACAAACTTAGTTATTAATTACTATATAAGTAGTTATTAGTAGAATTGGACAATCAAATAATTTATTTAAACTACTAGGAACATTTTGGCTTCATTCCATTAGATTTCAAAATGCTACTAGGATTGAGACTAATCGGTGGGAAGCCACTAGATGGGTGGAGCCCATGACCTCATCCTAGGGTAGAGGCTTTGGTTTGATTTAGTGGTACTATGATGAGGTGCACATGGAATGTGGATGATGGCCTTGTTTGAGAAAAGTAAGGACTAAGCCCTTATGCTAAGTAAAGGACACATAACTCACTCAACCACAAGTTGGACTTATCAACCTTGTCTGGTACATTACACGATCCGATTGAATATCTACTGGAAAGATCGCTATCCTAGGGTTTCAGGATGGCCCACGAGAAAGGGGTGAGATGGAAGTTGGGCTAGGTATGCCATTTGCCATTATTCACAATGGTAGGTCTATTCAACGTCGGGTCATGATTTCTCTATTGGCCTATGGATTCCCGATGGGTTGAATGGCTTTGAGCCTATGGAGTAGAAACTACAATGAAAACAGTAGTGAAATGACATTGTTGTCTCAGCTTAGTTGCATGCTATCATGTTACATGTCTACAACTTGACATTATAAATTTGAGATATCTTATGGGTAAAGTTGGACAACTCTACAGAGTATAATAAATTTTATTCGAATATGCCGTATTCTGGGTCAATGGAGTTGTGTTTCTTGGGTGATTTCAATAACAAGACATAAGTAGATTTGGAATGAATTTAATGTGGAAATTGCAGATGCCAAAGCTCATGTTAATTAAATACTATTTTACTATCTTAAGTGCAAAGTTCTTTACCAGTAAACTTGCATATATTCTTATCATATTATAGCTTGTGACACTATCCATTTGGACTCCATGCATATTAGTTATGTAGCCTTCCTATGTGGCTTACTAAGTACCTAGTGTACTCTTACTTATTTTCATCAGAAAAAGGAATGATGCATTAGTTATCGTGTTAGGGTTATGATTGACCTTAAGCATTCCTGTGGGTTTTCATCGATTCTTCTAAATGTAAGTTAAATTTTGGGATTGGATGCCTGTAAAACTGTTATAGTTTGACCATTATGTTATAGTTTAATCAAGCTATTCCTTTTTAAATGCTCGTGAGTAGGCATGATACTCTTTTTGTCCATAACCAAACTCCTGAGCTATTGCAGGAAATATGACAACTCTATTCTAAAAATGAGGTCATCAAAGATGAATCGATCAACATATAATACATGATATAGAGAGGCATAAGAAAGTTGAGAGGTTCATCGAATCCGACATTTCCTATGGAGGCTCTGGCACAGTGATGTAATATTCCTTAATTTTGTATGGTAAAGCCTCAACCAAGGGAAAAAATCTCGGTATACTGAGACATTTGTAAACTAAAAATTTGAGGAAATATTATTTGAATTTTTTGCACTAAAAATTTAACCTTACAAAAAACAAAAGCAAAAAGAAAGAAAGAAACTTGATAGTTCTAGTTCCACGCCTCCACCCCAAGCCTTACCCTACGCAGCACAAGTATTTTTTGTGTTCCTTATGGTTATGAACTCTATTTAAACTGGATAGACCTCCGTGCATTGTGAGGATAAGCAGCCAAGCAATGGTGCTACACCAAGGGAAAGTGACATAATGCAGGACTCAAAGACAGATCCATTTAACTTACCAAGTGGGCCCATAACAAGATCTTGTGCAAGCAAGTTCAAGGAAGCCCTAATGAAGATGACACAATAAGCAATTGATGAGGCGAGAGAGAAATTGGTGCCAACAGATAGTCCAGTCACCCTACTGATTGTGAGCCAATTTCCTAGCCAAGTTTGCATTAATCTGGACATCTCCAGCATGCCTATGATACATCACTGGAAATCTTATCAAGTCTAGTTTCACACACTTCAAACTGTGCATCATTTGGAAATGTGCGTCAAAAGTTATCAAGTCTAGTTTCACACACTTCAAATGCCTATGATTCTAGGTTTAGGTTTTCGCTCTACCACCTTGTCTTCTTCCATGGTTGTGCGAGATAAAACTTGAAGAGGAGAGAGTGATGTTTTGGCTATACCTTGTAATAATCCATGAGTATGTGTACCTTATCCTCCACTGAAATAGATCAAAGCTTTGTTTCAATCATGTTTTTGTTTATGTTCTTATTTGGTTTTACTTGTTCTTGAGCTAGATTTTTGATTTCGAGTTCAGAGAGTTCTAGCCCAATCTTTTTCAAATTACTTTGCTAGGATATGTGAGAATAGATCTAGAAGACCTCTTGCCTTATATCCTCATGAGCAAGAAGTAATTTGAGTTTTAGGGTTTTGGTTATTTTTGTGAATTAAATTCGATTCTCTTCAATTTGGTCAACTCAAGCCCAAAAACCATATGATTCTTGATTGGTTTATGTTCCTATTGCCTTGAAAGGTCTTACACAAAACTTGGAAGTGGAAGTGTTTGGATGAGAATTAGGTAAGTTCTTGGGATTGGAGATTTTGACCTAAAAGGTTTTTAGGTCTAAGAACAGACGTCTAGTCAGATCTGTCTGCTGGTCAGACCAGGTGTAGGCTAGCGGTCAAACTAGCCCCTCAATGGTGGTCTGACTGAGCCCATGTGTTAGGCTACTAATTTTGTTGGCTCTTGTTTCTAACTTTATTTTGCTTAGCCTTGTTGGTATGATCTGAACTTGGTGACTATCATAATTACTCGAGTTAAGATTTTAAATACCTTAGGGGGAAAAAGTTTTAAGAATCATTCACTCCCTATGATTATCGGTAACAGTCCTATAAATTTAAATGCAATAAATAAAGTGAAAACATACTTTAAAACAATAACAATAAAGCATGAATAAACTTCTTTTACACAGCCCATTCACTTAGATCACATAGTTTTCCTTCCCACATCGGTTTTTATGAAAATCTACCCCTTGTGTGAAATTCCTAGCGTATCCATGACAACAGACACAATAGTTCAAATTGTTTTAATTAATACTTTGTAGTGGTTGTACAATTTTTCCCATATGATATGATCAACTTGTAGTGTCTCTGGAATAACACACTTCCTCAAACGTGTCGACGAAGAAGATTACAACAAGACCTTTCAAAAACATCACCACGACAATGACCCTCCTGATAATCCTTGCCCTCATCACCACTCTCCATACATAGCACATGAGAAGTGACAAGGGGACTCACTGTTTGATGTGGTAACGAAAAACCATCCATGATGTAGCCCTCATAAGCAACTACACCTTTCACCCTAAGCATAAAGCTCAACTACAATCTAAGGTATCTGTTGTGGTTACAGAGCAAAGAGAGAGAGAGAGAGTGTGTGGTAGTGGAGAGTTAGGTGAGCAATGCCCTTCCCTTCGGTCTCCCCATGATTGTATCGCATATATATGTCCTCATGTTTTTACAATTGTACCCTTACATCCAAATAACCTTCCCAAGGGCAATAATGTCACTATACATGTCCATTTTGGGCTTTACAACCTTTTAACAGGCCTACCGGGGTTAGGTGGGGGCCTCCCCTACAACAGGAGCCTCTCATGGTGAAGGGCTTCATGGGCTGAAGCCATGTTGCCGAGCCATTTGGCCCCCTCCGTCCCCGCGGCCTGTGAACTTGTGTGTTATCGAGCGAAAATTATTTCGCGCGTCCCTTCGTGTCTCCTGCGGACTCGGAGCCGGGGCTGCAGGCAAAGTCGATGGCGAAACCATGCAGATGCACTTGGTTGGGGTGTGGCGCGCGTGAGGGTGACGATGTCGCTTCCACTCCCGTTGGTTGCGCCTCCCCACGGGGGAAATGGTTATTTATATGTCGGCAGTGCTGTGGCACTGTCCTTCCCCAATCCTGCCGGTGGCCTTGTCGCTCGGTGCTCCTGCGTGCTGCGTTGGCGCGTAGCCGGGTACGGCTGAAATGATCTTGGTCTCGAAAATAGACCTTCCTTAGTTGTGTACACGCAGCAAGAGTATTGCCAATTAGGGCGATCAGCAGACGTTGATGAATTGAAGGAGGCCTATTTTTGAGCGCACGATCAAAATTTTGACAGCGATCACCGACCGCGTTTCCCACTCGCGGGTGAAGTGGACTGTTAGACTTCAGTTGGTTGGACTCTGCTTCGCGCCGAGGATGGGGCGTCGGGCTAGCCGCCGAGGTGGCCTTCGAGCTTGGAGCCATCCCTCGCCACGTCATTGTTGTCGGCGGAGTCGGCTTAATAGGCCGAAGGCGCTCCGCGGTTCGGAGTATCGTCATAATGGCGACGCGAATCGTGCTGACCCCTGAAAAGCCAGGAGGGCTGTTGCGGCCGTACGCGCTGTGTCGATGGGGCGGTACACACGGCATGACGCGATTTGCGCATCGTGGGCTGTGAGTAGTCGCGCGACCACGATCGTACGCCCCTTCTCGAGAGAGTCGGGACGCGTGGCGGGATATAATCGGCGCGAGAGAGTAGGCACGCCGCGTGCACACTTTGACCGCGACGCCTCACTTCCCACTGGTTGCATTTCTGTCGAGCGGCGTGGACTCCCACCATCGGTTGGGCTTCCACTGGTTGAACAATTCCGCGGGCGTTATCTACGAGCTGCTTGCCATGGAAAAGATGCTAAACATACTAGGATCGGGGTGCGAAACTGTCCCTGGTGCGCAAGAGTGCGGCGAAGGTCGCGCGCCGAGTCATCGAAGTGGAGGACGTCTTCGGGTTTGCGGCGCTGGCGCATGGGTGTGCGGTGAAGTCTTTTCATGGGGGCGGAGCTGAGGGCGAAGCCGGGGTTGCCTTGCGGAGGCGGAGACCCCACCGAAGTTGCTATCCAGATTGATCGGTCCGTGGACCGCCATTATTGCGACGATGGCCCCGAGGGTCATGCTGCCGTGCAGCGGTGGGATACGGTACGCCGCGCGAACTGCATCTACTCCGAGGGAGTGGACATGTGGCGGTACATGATTGGCGCGTCGTGCTCTGACAGGCCATTTGCACGATCACCTTGTGGCAGGCACGATGCGCGTGGGCGGTTGTGCCGCTTCCGCCTCCATCGTGGGGAGGGCGAGCGGTTCGTCTTCTGTCGGTTACGTTTACCAGCGGTGTGGGAGATACCGGGGCTTTAAATACCCCCTGTGACACCACACTTACGCTCTCCTCACACCTTCTGGTCTCTTTTTGCTACGCCCTGCTCCGCCTTCTGTGCCGCCTTGGTGCCCACGTCATCGCCTAGCTCGCGGAGAACGATGGCTCACAGCACAGAACATGCGCAGCATGCTGGCAGCGGGGCCTTCTCTCAGCGGTCGTTGCCGCTTGAGGTGGAATACACACTCGAGGGGCGCGACTCCACGCTGGTGGATAAATGGTGAATGGCGACGGAGGAAATAGGAGGTCCGTGCTCCCGTGTCTTGGGCTCAGCCCTCACGACGGAGGAGACGATCCGTGGCCTACTGCGCGAAGGGAAGCTGTCGGACCGCCGAGAGGTGCGACTGCCTGCGAGCGACGAGACTGAACCGCACCTCGAGGAGTCGGAGGCGATCGTCTTCGTTGCCTATTTCGAAGCCGGGCTGCGCATCCCAGCCGCCATGATTGTCGGGGACGTCTTACGAACCTTTGGGCTTGAGCTGACACAGATGACTCTGAACGCGATAGCCCATCTTGCCGTGTACAGCTGAGTGTTACATACGGAAGCCTACTGGCCCAGTGCATCGCTATTCGTATTTCTCCACGACACACTGTGCCAGCCAAATGAGCGGAGAGACAGGATGTTCTCCAACTTCAACAGCGTCGACTTCGCCCTTCGGTCCCAGTGCGGGAAGATCTTCCCTGCAAACTCAACTCGGGTGAAGTGGGAGCCGAAGTGGATGAGATAGTGGTTTTACCACTGTGTGGCGAGCGGTAGTGGTCTTGAGTGCTCCGGGCGGTCGATGGCATTCAACCCCATGCCCAGCATGACGATAGATGCTGAGGACCAGCGAAGGGCGCGGAGGCTAGTAGGGATGACCGCCCGCTTCAGCATGCGCGACCTCACCGAGGAGTTCGTCGCGACAACGTCCACCCGTCCGTGATGAGGACATCCCAGACAACCAACCATTATCGCGAGTAAACCAAGACGTGACTTGCGTAAACCATGAAGAAACTTGTGTAAACCATGGAGCAAACCCAGCACCAGTTACACAAGTTGATGGACAAGTTACACCAAACAAAATATGCCATGTAGTGAAACAAGGACTGATTACACAAAGTCGCGCTAAGAAGCTACAACAACAGGTGACTTCACTCCTTACTGAAATTCACTTTAATGTAACCGAGAACTTTATACTACATAAATCATGTACATTACTGTTGCTTAGATTTACACATGAGGAAATAGAGGATAATGAAGTGGAGGATTGTCACGCTGAAAATAAGAAAGATTACACGGAGGATGCACAAGTTGAGGAAGGTTACACAGGCAAGACTACAGCTTAACAGCAAGAGCTGCAACTTCACATGGATGGACATACCAACCTTTGAAGTTCTGGGTGTCATAATATATATGGTTGAAAAGCTTATCAAGTCTATTTTCCAACGCAACAAACGGTGCATCATTTGAACTTCCCAATAAAGAGTAATGACTATTTTAGTAGAGACTGCCAGGAGCAGTCAAACAGCCGCGCGAGAACTCGAGGAGGCTTTGTAAATGCCTTTCCAACTGACCCTTCACCTCCTAAACGTGAAGAGTTCAATTCACACCTTGCTGGGAGGGATGTTCCCAGTATAAATAAGCTCTTAGAACTACCAATTGAACAACTTTTGATAACTTGATAAACCAATACATGGTATTGCAGCTAAGCTGCCGAGTGACTTACCCTTTTGTTCTTGCAAGTTCTGCTTGGGCTTGCGAGAGATCTATCTTAGGTCTCCTAATTAGTTCTTTTGGCTCCCGGGCCTCTTGTGTGGATTAGTCCTGGTTTGTGGTTCTGTGGTCGTTTGGAGATCGGGTCGAAGTTCAGGAGGCTTCGGATCGTCCCTCCCCATCACTTGGTCACAACCAACCTTGGCAGGTATAAAGCTAGTTACCCTTGCTGTTTTTAGCTAGTTACCCTTGTTTCGTCAACCTACTGCCGTGAAGATCGGGCCACCCTAGCGTGTTCGCATCATCTGGTATCAGAGACTCCGTTGTCACGGTAGGTTTCACCACCATCCACATATCAGTTTTAAGTTGATCACTTGATCTACTTTTTTTTCCTCCATATTATGTTTGATTTATGTTCCTTATCCTAAAGTCCACTAAAAGCCACTAAAAAAATCCTATAGCCTTTGTTTGGTACTTTTAATCTAGTGTCTTTTCATCTTGTTGGTGATCATCGTCGTACTTCTTGCACCATATTTTCGTCTTTTGCTATCCGCACCCCTCCTATGTAACAGTAGAGCTGGCTGCGTTGTGTAAAAAAAAGAAAAGGAAGAAGAGTGAGCATAACCAAAAGATTCGAAAAAAAGAGAACGAGAAAGAGTAAAAAAAAAAAGAAAGAGAGAAGGGGGGCTGTTCTGCGGTTGTTCTTTGAAAGTTTCAGGATTTGTTGTTCTGAACTTTGGTGCTCTGGATCAACAACATTTACGCATTCCTTGTGTGGTTTACGTCACTTGATTTTAGTACCATAACCTCCTTGAACAGCCCACCTATAGCTCCACTAAAACCCGTTGCCGGATCTTGCGACTTGTAATCCTATCGACCCCAAAATCATTGCTGCGGTACTGCCACATTGCACACTCGCTGCCCTTGAGAATGAGTAAGACATTGGTAAGTAAGTAGTGAGGTTGTGAGTTTCCACAAAAATTTTCCTTTCCACTATATTTTCGTCTTGCTCTAACAAGGCAGAATCTGAAGCAAGTGTTATCGGTGATCACCATAACAATGGGGAAGAAGAGCATTCGGTCGCACGTGCTGACCTACAACAACTACATAATTGTTTGTTGCAGACCATGGAGAGGATGATTAATGATCGCCTTCCAGCAGCAGGAGGCGGGGCTCGACATCGACATCGTCCTGCCAACTCTCGTGATGAGATTAGTGATGAAAATTCAGAGGGAGGTGCTGAAGATAACTTAGAAGACCATTTCGAAGGTGGTCGTGGTGGCGGTGGTTGTGCTAGGAGGCATGGTCGCTACCATGTTGCTCGTGATGGGCAGCATGGAGGAGCTCCCGGGCAGGCTTTTGGCCGCCGTGTGCGCTTTGATGATGAAGAAGACCATAATGATGATGATCATGATGAGGAATTTGATGATAGTGAGAATCTATTTGCTGATGGTGGGCGATATGGACATCGAATTCATCGTCGAGGTGCTGTCCATAGAGATAGAAGACAGCCCCATGGTCGCCGTGCTAGGGATGACCCGGATAACATTGCTCGGGTCAAGCTGAGTGTCCCAAAGTTTACGGGAAAAGAAGAACCTGATGCATATCTTGAGTGGGAGGAGCAATATGATCAGATTTTCAGAGTGCATAATCTGTCTAACCAGAGGTGTGTAAACCTTGCTTCAGTTGAGTTTTCCGGTTATGCCCTCACTTGGTGGAATCAAATACAAGAGAATCAGCTTGTGTTGGGACGTGAGCATATTGATACATGGACTGAAATGAAGCGTGTCATGAGAAGGCGCTTTGTTCCTTCGAGCTATAATCGTGACCTTCATAATAGGTTGCAAACATTGAGACAAGGTTCTAAGTCACTTGATGAATATTATAAGGAGATGGAACTACTCATGGTTCGTGCTGGGATTAGAGAAGATGGTGAAGCAAAAATGGCAAGATTTTTGCGTAGTCTCAATGAAGAAATTTCAGGTTTTGTTGAGATGTTTCCGTATCATAATCTGCAAGATCTTGTGGATCAAGCAATGCGTACAGAGAAGAAGATTCAACGAGAGGGACATAGACGTTCTTATGGGAGCCGTTTCACTTCAACTCCATGGCGTCGGCAGTAGCCTAGTACTTCTATTGTTGGTGATCGATCTCAAGGAACTGCTGCCAGGTTTTCACCATCTACTGCTGCTGCAAAGTCTACACTCTCTTCAGCCTCTTCACCTGCAACGCAACAAAAAATCAACACCTGCTGCCTGCATGCAGCACCCTCTGTCGCTTTTTGCGTCATCTTCACATAACCAAGAGATTGTATGTCACAAATACAAGGGCCGAGGACATGTCGCTGCTGAATGTCCTAGTAGAAGGACCATGTTTGTGAATGAACTAGGCGAGTGGGAATCTGGGAGTGATCTGGAAGAGGATGCTCCACATGAGGACACAATAAGTAATAAGGAGAACGAGATTAAACCTGAGGAGGATAACTACAATTGCTTCATCTCTCATCGAGTGCTTAGTGTGAATGCTGTGAAGGAGGAAAATGGACAGCGGCACAATCTTTTTCACACCCGAGGTATGATCAAAGACAAGCTATGTAGGATTATTGTTGATAATGGCAGCTGCAATAACATTGCAAGTTTTGAATTGGTTAAGAAAATGGGTTTCAAACAGTGGCGCCATCCTGATCCATACAAGATGCAATGGCTTAACGAGTGTGGTACGCTGCGAGTAAACACCATTGTGACCGTATCATTTTCTATTGGTAGGTACCATGATCAAGTGGAGTGTGATGTGGTGCCAATGCAAGCATGTCTGTTGCTGCTGGGAAGACCATGGCTATATGACCGTGACGTTTAGATTTGCGGTCGAGCTAACAAGCTTGTTCTCATGTACAAAGGAGAGAAAATCACTTTGCTTCCTTTGACACCGGAGGAAATTTTGAAGGGTGATCTGAAAAGAAAACAGCGAGAGAGTGAGAAACACTTGAGTGAGACCCACAAACATAGTGAGAAAGAGATTCCAAAGCCAAATACAACTCCACAGCCACAAAAAACCAAACCACAGGGAAAAGAGGGATTAGTGATGATGGCTAGGAAGGGAGATTTAAAACAATTGAGTGAACCCGATGCCATGTTCTTTGTACTCTTGTACAAGAATAACTTTCTTTCAACTAACAACTTATCCTCCACTTTGCCAAGTGCTGTTTTTGATCTGTTGCAAGAGTTTGAGGTTGTGTTTTCCGATGAAGTACCACCAGGGCTGCCACCAAAGAGGGGCATTGAGCATCAAATCGACCTTGTCCCTGGTGCACCACTTCCAAACCGAGCCCCGTATCGCACCAACCCGGAGGAAATGAAAGAAATTCAGCGCCAAGTTTAAGAGCTGATCGAGAAAGGGTATGTAAAAGAAAGTCTTTCACCATGTGCTGTCCCTGTTATTTTAGTTCCAAAGAAAGATGGCTCATGGAGAATGTGTGTTGATTGCCGAGTTATTAATAACATAACAATAAGATATAGACATCCAATACCTAGACTGGATGACATGCTTGATGAGCTTAGTGGTGCTATCATTTTCACAAAAATTGACTTGAGAAGTGGCTATCACCAAATTCGAATGAGAGAGGGAGATGAGTGAAAAACTGCTTTCAAAACCAAATTTGGGTTGTATGAATGGTTAATGATGTCTTTTGGTTTAACAAACGCACCTAGTACTTTCATGAGATTGATGAACCATGTACTTAGAGCTTTTATTGGCAAGTTTGTTGTTGTTTACTTTGATGATATCTTGATTTACAGCAAATCCCTTGAGGAACATGTTGAACATATAAAATGTGTGCTTGCTGTTTTAAGGGCGGAATGCTTGTATGCTAACCTTGCCAAGTGCACCTTTTGCACCGACAAGGTAGTCTTTCTTGGCTTTGTTGTTTCAGGTCAAAGTGTCGAAATTGATGATGAAAAGATAAAAGCTATTCGTGAATGGTTGCCTCCACAAAATGTGAGCCAAGTGCGCAGCTTCCTTGGACTTGCAGGTTTCTATCGTCGGTTTGTGAAAGACTTCAGTACCATTGCTGCACCCATCAATGAATTGACAAAGAAAGATGTGGTATTCCATTGGGGTGAGGCACAAGAGAAGGCATTTGAGGATCTGAAAATGAAGTTGACAACTGCACCACTCCTTGCACTTCCTGACTTTGGTAAGACCTTTGAAATTGAATGTGACGCAAGTGGTGTAGGGATTGGTGGCGTGCTCATGCAAGAAGGTATGCCTATTACATATTTCAGTGAAAAGCTAAGTGGTCCAATTCTAAATTACTCCGTTTATGATAAAGAATTGTATGCTCTGGTAAGAAGTTTGAAAACTTGGCAACATTATCTCTTGCCCAAAGAATTTATGATACACTCAGACCATGAATTTTTGAAACATCTTAAGGGCCAACTAAAACTGAACCGAAGACATGCTAAGTGGAGTGAATTCATTGAGTCTTTTCCTTACATTGTTAAGTACAAGAAAGGGAAGGATAATGTTGTAGCTGATGCTTTGTCTAGACGCCATGCTTTGCTTTATCAGCTTGATGCTAAAATTCTTGGATTAGAAAGTGTGAAAGATTTGTATATTACTGATCCTTATTTTGCTGAACCATATTCCAAATGTAATGATGGAAAGGGCTGGGAAAAGTTTCATTTGCATGATGGATTTTTGTTTCGGGCTAACAAACTTTGTATTCCAGAATGCTCTGTTCGTCTCATGCTTATGCAGGAAGCTCATGCCGGTGGGCCTATGGGTCATTTTGGTGCTAAAAAGACGGAACAAGTGTTGGTTGATCACTTCTTTTGGCCGAAGTTGCGACGCGATGTGGAGAGATATGTCATGCGCTGCGAAACATGCCACAAAGCTAAGTCCCGTTTGAACCCTCATGGCTTATACACCCCTCTACCTATTCCTAGTGTACCTTGGGAAGACATTTCAATGGATTTTGTTCTTGGTTTACCTCGAACTAAGAGGGGGAGGGATTCAATCTTTGTTGTGGTTGATAGATTTAGTAAGATGGCTCATTTCATTCCCTGTCATAAGAGCGACGATGCTTCACACATTGCTGAATTATTTTTTAGGGAAATTGTGCGACTACATGGTGTGCCACGAACCATTGTTTCAGATCGTGACACAAAGTTTTTGAGCTACTTTTGGAAGACTTTGTGGGGAAAGCTTGGAACAAAATTACTGTTTTCAACAACCTGTCATCCGCAAACAGATGGGCAAACTGAAGTTGTGAACCGTACATTATCAATGCTACTACGAGCTGTCCTAAAGAAGAACTTGAAGATGTGGGAAGAGAGCTTGCCTCATGTGGAATTTTCATATAACAGGGTGGTACATTTGACCACTAAGTTTTGTCCATTTGAGATTGTTTATGGTTTCAAACCTGCTGTTCCCATCGATCTTTTGCCTTTGCCTTTGCAGGAATCTGTAAACTTTGATGCAAGCAAGTGTGTTGAACAAGTCAAGAAGCTTCATGAACAAGCGCGGGAAAACATAGAAAGGCTGACCAAGCTATATGAGAAGCGCACCAACAAAGGTCGCAAGAAGTTGTTGCTTGAACCAGGTGATCTGGTTTGGGTACATCTACGCAAGGATCATTTTCCTGAGCAGCGCAAGTGCAAGTTGCAGCCTCGAGCAGATGGACCCTTCAAAGTGCTACAAAATATCAATGACAATGCTTATGAAATAGATCTTCCAAGTGCATATGGTGTTAACAAGACCTTCAATGTCTCCGATCTTTCTCCTTTCTTTGGATCAGCAGAGTCGAGAATGACTCCTTTTCAAGAGGGGGAGGATGATGAGGACATCCCAGACAACCAACCATTATCGCGAGTAAACCAAGACGTGACTCGCGTAAATCATGAAGAAACTTGTGTAAACCATAGAGCAAACCCAGCACCAGTTACACAAGTTGATGGACAAGTTACACCAAACAAAATATGCCATGTAGTGAAACAAGGACCGCTTACACAAAGTCGCGCTAAGAAGCTACAACAACAGGTGACTTCACTCCTTACTAAAATTCACTTTAATGTAACCGAGAACTTTATACTACATAAATCATGTACATTGCTGTTGCTTAGATTTACACATGAGGAAATAGAGGATAATGAAGTGGAGGATTGTCACGCTGAAAATAAGAAAGATTACACGAAGGATGCACAAGTTGAGGAAGGTTACACAGGCAAGACTACAGCTTAACAGCAAGAGCTGCAACTTCACATGGATGGACATACCAACCTTTGAAGTTCTGGGTGCTATAATATATATGGTTGGAAAGCTTATCAAGTCTATTTTCCAACGCAACAAACGGTGCATCGTTTGGACTTTTCAATAAAGAGTAATGACTATTTTAGTGGAGACTGCTAGGAGTAGTCAAACAGCCGCGCGAAAACTCGAGGAGGCTTCGTAAATGCCTTTCCAACTGACCCTTCACCTCCTAAACGTGAAGAGTTCAGTTCACACCTTGCTGGGAGGGATGTTCCCAGTATAAATAACCTCTTAGAATTACCAATTGAACAACTTTTGATAACTTGATAAACCAATACGTGGTATTGCAGCTAAGCTGCCGAGTGACTTACCCCTTTTCTTGCAAGTTCTGTTGGGCTTGCGAGAGATCTATCTTAGGTCTCCTAATTCGTGCTTTTGGCTCCCGGGCCTCTTGTGTGGATTAGTCCTGGTTTGTGGTTCAGTGGTCGTTTGGAGATCGGGTCGGAGTTTAGGAGGCTTCGAATCGTCCCTCCCCATCACTTGGTTGCAACCAACCTTGGCAGGTATAAAGCTAGTTACCCTTGTTGTTTTCAGCTAGTTACCCTTGTTTCGTCAACCTACTGCCGTGAAGATTAGGCCACCCTAGCATGTTCGCATCAGTCCGTGTCTTCGCTGCCGAGACCCTTATGTCCATGTTAGTTTTGGTGGAGCCTCAGCGTTCCCCTACTGTCAATCGGGCCTTGCGTTTAAAATCTCCCCCTTGCCAGCTACAGGTACTCCCCTGGAAGACGTGGAGTGCACGGTGGGCGCGTTCCTCGGGCCGTATACGGCGAGGGAACACACCCTACGTGTGGCTGCGACCGCGTAGGCCGGGTTAGGGCGGATAAACCGTGTGTGCAAGACCTTGGGCATTAGGGTGCCAAAGCGCGCTACTCCGGCCCCGAGCCAACTTGGCCACGGTGCCAACGGGGAAGGATTATCGTCTCGTCAGAGCGCTCAGTCCGCCACCACCGGACCTGGTACCCTGGTGGCTACTCGCACCAGCCTTACTGCTGCCGATGGTGCGGCAGATGCGGACTCCGACTCGGCAAAGTATGCCGATTCGGAGGTAGACGCAGATACCGAGGGTAGAGAGGGGTCTGCGGATAGTGGTGGGGATGAGGAGTGCGGCTTGGGCGACCGGGAGGGGGAAGCTTCTTCGCCGCCGGCTGGTGTTGAGGCGGAGTCGTCGCCTGTGGAGGATGTTGAAGCGGAGTCCTTGCCTGTGGCGATTACTTGGGTGGGGCCCCCGCCTATGGCCGTTGCCGAGGCGGGGTCGCCGCCTTGCTCCCCGAAGGCGAAACGGTCACGTGCACTATCGCCCCTTCGCTCGGAGAGGGGGTTCGCTGTGGAGAGCAAGATCGGGGCCCTATGGGACTCCGATTCTGACACCGAGTACCCCCGCCCCGCCGTCTCCGTAGCCCCCTTCGGGTCTGCGGCTGCCGAGGGCGGGGGCCTGCTGGAACTAGGCTCCGACACAGAGGCCCCCCGGGTCAAAGGGCCAGTCTCATCGAGGGACGCAGGTATCCCTGCGTCTTCTTGTGAGGTAGAAGGGGTGGTCTGGTGGAGTCTACCGGCTGCTGCCGAAGGTAAACTCACACGGTTTGGTATGATCTGTTGATGCATTGCTAGGGCGCTAATCGCTAAATCCCTTCACAATAGCACGCCTCCCAGAGCATGGGCAATCTTCGAATCTTCGGAGTGCGGGGATGTTCCTTTGGGAGGGACGTCCGACGCCACTGAAACCATCACTGTGGATGCCGCACGGCTAGCAAATTTCATCCCTTGGCCGGAGGTGCTGGCAGCGTGATAGGGGGTCACGGATAGTGCGGCCGCGAACCTGGACCACCAGGCGCTGCAGACCTATGGGTCGGGGCTTCTTGGGAGGGCGTTGGAGGTCTCAGAAATGAGGGTAGGTATCTGACCCTTAGCGGCACGTGGTCCTTTAGAGGTGTACTAACCACCTCCTCGTGCAGACCATCGCCCGTGGCCGAGCGTTGCAGGCGGCCCACGCCCGTGAGCGGGAGGCGTTAGAGGACCGACTACGCACCACCGAAGGGGCTCTTCACGCGGCTGAGGAGGCACATTCCTCTAAAAATGACCGCATCCGACGCCTGGAGGTGGAGCGCACCGAGGCGATCTCATACACCGAGGAGCTCGTGGCTGCGGCGCGGCGGGCGGCAGTGGAGGAGCGGGATGGCCTACTCCGGCAAGTTGCCACGCTAGAAGAGGAGAAAGGCCGCCTTGCTGTGTCTCTTAGGGAGCGGGACCAGACTCTAGGCGACGCCTCGGTGGCGGCATGGGATGTTATGCTGGCCTTGGAGGGCGCCCTCGAAGACCTTGTCGCCGAAGTGCCACCTCGCTCATTCGGGCCCAAAGAGCTGTCACGGACACTCCGCCGAATCGGGGATGCTTCCAACCTTGCTCGCAACGCCACGACATCCTTTGGCAACCATTGCTCCTACGTGACCTCATGCCTATCATGTGCGCTTCTCGATCTTGGCGATCGCATGTCGACAAACCGGTGACCATAATCGAGATGTCGGCCGGGGCCGGAGTGATGTCCGGTGCCGTGCGCGCTATTCGCCCCGCTGTTAAAATTTTTCATGAGCGGATTTGGGAGTACCTCGGGGAGGCCACGGCGAAGGTAGAGCTACGGCGGACCATGTACGGCGAGGGGAACCTTGGGCAATGGCTGGATGAAGTTCCCCAGCGCGACGAAGATGGCGCCGGCGGCTCAAGGCAGGTGTGACACTGGGGTTCTTGTGTGTTGGTGTGTGTTGTAACTTGCGCGCCCCGCTCCAGGAATAAAGTGGAAATTGCTCCCCCTGTGCTAACCGGCATGCCCTTATGTTCCGAGCAGTTGCCCGATGAGGATCGGCTATTAATCTCTGACGCCATAACCCGGCGCCGTTTGCGGCACTGGTGGAGGGCTGAGGACTCTTTGGACTTCTGGGCGAGTCGAACCTCGGCAGGCGAGGCTCCGGCGCGGGCGGGCCCTCCCGCGCGGAACTGAACGAATAGCGTTCGTAGGTGGGTGAAGGCGCTTGTGTAATATACTTAGGGGACGTTGGTCTGCAGACACCTTTGTAAGCGCTCGTGTACGAACGCAATGGACCGGCTGAAACGCTTGTCCCCGTCACTTCTTTGGACACACTTGTTTTCCTTGTGAGGTTTGGTCTCTCTATTCTCACGGTAGTCGAAGTAGACGCGTGAGCGCTCCGTTGCCAACCCTTCGAAGTGGTGGCAGCGGAGCTGGCATCTAGTCGAAGTAGACGCGCGAGCGCTCCGTCCCCAACCCTTCAAAGTGGTGGCAGTGGAGCTGACGCCTAGTCGAAGTAGATGCGCGAGCGCTCTGTCCCCAACCCTTCGAAGTGGTGGCAGCGAAGCTGGCGCTTAGTCAAAGTAGACACGCGAGTGCTCCGTCCCCTACCGCTCGATGTGGTGGCCGCGGAGCTAGCGTCTAGTCAAAGTAGACGCACGAGCGCTCGTCCCCTACCCTTCGAAGTGGTGGCCGTGGAGCTGGCGTCTAGTCGACATAAACGCGCGAGCGTTCCGTCCCCTACCCTTCGAAGTGGTGACAGCAGAGCTGGCGCCTAGCCGAAGTAGACGGGCGAGCGCTCTGTCCCATACC
Organism: Melocanna baccifera; assembly: GCA_036346265.1. NCBI lineage: Eukaryota > Viridiplantae > Streptophyta > Magnoliopsida > Poales > Poaceae > Melocanna > Melocanna baccifera. Next base: position 3,004,828 of record CM070700.1, read on the forward strand.
GCTCGATGTGGTGGTCGTGGAGCTGACGCCTAGTCGAAGTAGACACACGAGCGCTCCATCCCCTACCCTTTGAATTTGTGGCCGTGGAGCTGGCACCTAGTCGAAGTAGACGCACGAGCGCTCCGTCCCCTACCCTTCGATAAGAGAACAAAGTAGGCTTGGTAGATTACGTGAACCTAGCTCCGCAGCCCGTGGCCTTCGCGGTCTATGCGGGACTTCACGGGCATGACTGTCTCCCCCCGATTCTGGATATTGACGGGACATCTGAAGCGGAATTACCGGAGCTTTGCACCTGCCGCTTTACAGCTGGGGGGCATCGCTTGTCCCCCATTGCTTCGCGAGCCCCCAAGATAGGGGAACGCGTGAAGCATAATTGGCGGAACCCTATACTTGAGGCGGGATGGTACTATTGCATCACATGCGCCTGGAACGGCCGATGGGACGCTGGAGGCGCAATTGGTGGGGTCTCGCTTCTGGGGCTTCTTTAAAAGGGGCGAGTGAAGCACCACTTGTCTTCCCAAACCTTCCTGCCCCTGCAACTTCCCCCTGAACTCACAGCCCCCACTCTGTGCTAGCTTCCTCCGGTGCTTCCTTGCCGGCGCCGATAGCGACGAGGGTCTCCAGGTGCGGCTAATGCCGCCGGGACGACCGCGGGGTCGAACACCCCGTCAACACGGGGTGGACGTGATGCCGCAGTGTGATTTCGCTTTGCCAGCTTGCCTGAGCGCCCCAGCTGATAAGAGATGGTGGGCAATTCACTTGTATTTCAACAAGGGGTCTTTCAGCTCCAGAAGCAGACTTCGACTTGCCCGTCCCGGGGCCGCACGCCCCTGGGGGCGCCTTCAATGAGCACTCTCATCTCTTCATCTGTTCTTCAGAAGTGCAGGCCATTGAGCTCGTGCGTCGCCCCTTCTCCATGGTGTCACAGTCCAGCTCATCTTGCAAGACGTTGCTGCTGATCTATGGTGCCAGGAGGAAGCTTCCCGTGCTTCTGAACTGAGGGGCCCCCATTAGTGGGTGCCGTCGTGTATCCTGGAATCTTTGTACGTGAGGCACCTCGCGCTTGTAACCACGACATACTGTCAACGTGGCGCGGCACGCGGTTTGCAGAAAATGCAGGGACCCTCTGGTTCCCATGCTGCCCAACCGCTTCGCTCTGTTGTCGAGACCCGAATATGCAAATCCGGACTCTCTGTGTATACTGCACTAGTCCCAGGATCACGCAAGTGCACACAGTCAAACATAGATGTCATCACAACCATATACACGATAAAATAAAGGAAAAGCTCAAATATCGATAAATCTCAAAAGGTACGACCTTATAGTCAAGCTTACAATAAACTGGCCCGAAGGCTTAACAAGAGTAGCAGCGGAAATCCAAAATAAAGCGTAGTGGCCAATCGACAAGCCCACAGGCTATCGAGTGGAGAACGAAGCCTAAACCGTGAAGTCGTCAAAGTACTCTCCTTTTGGAACCTCCTGATGGTGAAACTCCTCTTCCTCAACTGAGCAACATTGGGCATAAAGCCGTGAGTACATTAGTACTCAGCAAGTCGTTTGTAACAAATGAATGCAATATAGTATGCAAGGCTTACCAAAGGAGGGCTGAAAGGTTAATTTGCATAAATGATAGTTGAAATACAATAAATAGATTGAAGGTGAACTTTGAGTAAAACAGTAATAAATACGCAATCAAAGGAATTGAAATAACCACTTGCAGACCTCCCATCCACAAGCTAAACCAACCGCTCATGGACCTCCCATCCATAAGCTAAACCAACAGTGGATTAACCATCCACTAACCAACCACAATCCTCAAGTTTTCAGAAATAACTACCCATCGTGTGAAATGACCGAGCATTGTCCATGACCGAGGACGCGGCTATTCGAATAGTTTTACACTCTGCAGAGGTTGCACAACTGTACCCACACGATGTGATTAGCCCCGGCCGAAGGTAACCACAACAAGGCCTTTACAAAGTTCAATTACAACTCAATCCGCCCGCTAGGGTTTCGCATCACACCCCCCTTGCGCCACATGGAAATCAGCAACCATGTTCATCTCAAAGGCAAGATTAAAGTTGAAACCTCCCAAATTAGTCAGCCAGGTCCATCCCATACCAGACATGTGGTTTGCACGGTAAAACTCAGATCAATGGCGCACAAAGTGAAGTCCTTAACATTACCCGGGCGAGACTACCACATCCCCCAAAGTGCACCTGCACTTCCCCCTTTACTGCACGATCACTCGTCCGAGTGCAAAACCAAGTTTGTATAACCACCACCGATGACGCACCAACGTCATGGCACAAATTTTAGTACACGTGGCACCAACCACAGTTCCATATCAAGTTTATAATTCACATGCAATGATAAACCCGATCGTAACTTTAAGCAGGACTAAGCATCTAATCGTTCCAACCCATGTGACAAATATCATAACATCACTAGTATGTTTCCCAACCTATGGTGACAAGGGTACCATGACATCCAAAATTATCAAGGAGGGATGAATTCAAACGGGCAATAACTACCGAGTACAAGAGTTGAATAAAAATAGCGATGCAATGTAATTTAAAATAAAGTAATTAAATAATAGATTGCAAATTGGGTTCAACATGATCAAAGGACATGACTTGCCTTGGTTATGCTCAGCGAGGTACTCCTGGTCTTCGGGCGCGAAACCTGCTCCTCCGGAATCCGAATCTAGCGAGAGAGAAAATGACCGAAACCAAAGAAACACATAAAATGATAAGCAAATGAACTCCAAAATTCACAAAACCAAAACCAACAGCTAGAGCTCGATTTTAGATGAATTTAGAAAAAAGAACGGGGTCAATCGGAGCTAGGACGGAGGAGAACGGGCTCTCGAAAAATTAAACCTAAAATTAAATCGAGAAATTCGAAAAAGGTATTGTGCTGTGAACCCGGTCCACGGAATACTGAGTTCACTGTGAACCCGGCTCACGGAATGCTGCACGCGGGCGCGGGCGACGCAGCGGGACGCTACCGATGTGGCGCGCGCATATGCTGCCACGTGGCACGGGGATGACGTGGCAGCTGACGTGGCTGCCACGTGGCTCGGGGGACGGCTCGGGGCTGACGTGGCATGTCCACGTGGCATGCCACGTCGGCTAGGGTTGACGTGGCACGGCCGCGGGCGCGAACGGCGGTGGCTAGATCCGACGGTCGCGGCGACGACGCGGCGAGATCTCGGATCTCGATCCGGATCCAACGGCGGCGGGATGAGGCGGCCAGTGCGGGCGGCGGGCGGACCGCCGACGTGTGGCGCGACGTTGCCGCGCGCCGCGCGCGCGCGCGCGCGGAGCGCTGGTGGTGGCGACGCGTGGCGGGCGTGGGGAGCGGATCGGCGACGCGTGTCCGGGCGCGCCAGCGGCGCGCGCGCGCGCGCGGGAGGCGCGCGCGCGGCGCGCGCGCCGCGGCGTGGCGCGAGGGGCGCGCCCAGACGGGAGCGGCGACGGAGGAGGCGATGTGGAGAGGGGGTCGGTGCGAGGCCTCACCGGCGGCGACGGAGACGGCTCCGGCGACGGCGGCGCGCTCTCGACGGCGACGGCAGGAGCGAGGCGAGCGAGCGCAGCGGCGATGCAGCACGCGAACCGAGGGGCGGCGGCGATTTATCACGCGAACCGAGGCGGTTCGATCCGGATCGACTTGGCGGCGGCGGCGGGGCGGTTTGGACGGTCCGGATCGGCGGGAGGAGATCGGACGGCGCGGCGTGGCGAGGGTTAGGGTTTGCGTAAAGGAATACGCGTGAGGCTACGAAGCGTAAAACAAAACTTTTCTACCGCGCACCAAGAACATCATGCTAAGGAAGGATCATGGATCGTTACCACTTAGACGCCAGCGCAATGAAGAAGAATTGAAACCGATCCAATCTCGCGTCGAGGTAGTAGTGGAAGTAGCCGATCGTCCCAACAGATCGCTCTCCACGCACGCCGATCAAGATCGCAACGAGCAGCGCCTCCACCGTATCCACACGTCCGGGCCGAACGCCGATCGCGAGTGTACTAGCACTCGTGAGCGCCTAGGGTTTGGCTCGGAGGTGGCGGCTAGGGTTTTGCTAGATGTTAACAGGGACGAAACCCTCACCCTCGCCTCCATATATATAGACCTCCTCACGTGGGCCTTGCGGACCAAGGCCCATTAGGAGTCTATTCGGATCTTTATCCGAATTGAGCCCATATCCGAATCATATTCGAATCGTGTTCCAACCCGTTAAGCGTGCGACCACAGAGGTTCACGTATACTTGGTCGTGACCCGAAACGCCTTCCGGTCACCATGTTAATAGCGGCCTCTAGTAAGACATATTAACCCCAAAGTATATGTAAAGATCATATCACTGAACTCGTAATGTTCTCTCATGTACGAATCCCTTTGCCTCACGATATAGATTGAGCTCAAGGCGAGACTGTGTCATCCTCTTAATAGCTCAATCATTCTCTCGATTCCGTGATGGATTATAAACTCGTGATTGACTCCTCAATCACCTTGGCATGGCCATGCACTTTCATAATCCATTACATCGAGGCCCAGAGATATCTCTCCCATAAGGAGGGCAAATTCTATCTTGATCATTCACATCCCACTACATGTTTTATGGCAAACCCGAAGACTACTTTTATGACTACCCAGCCACGGAGTAGTGTTTAGTAGTCCCAAAATAAGCTACTACTCATGTTGGGAACCATGATGATCTCAAGTCTAAGGACTCTACATAAACACTACTTGAGACCAACTGATGACACATGGAATCTCGCGCAGTGTCTCATGGCAGTCTATCCAACATATGTTCACTAACACATGTCCATATTATTGATTTGGTATCACCATACCATGATCCATGAGACATGATCATCAATCAATACATATGCTGATCTTTGTCTTTGAATCATATTTGTTCCTCATATGATATACGATCGTGATCATTTAGAAATAGCAACATCTTAGTATTTAAGAGTCTCATGAATAAGTCACATACTCATTGATCAATAATGATGATGTCTATTCCAAGGAACAAAGTAATGTATGATAAACATAGTATGTGATATATACAACATCTCCATGTTGCCTCTAGGGCATATCACTAACAGCTCCCACTTGCACTAGAGTCAACCATGTAGGTATCTAATACCCATTGCCCTAGTGTGAGCCTCATGCTTTGGTGGGAAGCGGCTTTGTCAACGGATCTGCAATGTTCAAATCCGCTTGTACTTTGCATATCTTCACATCGCCTCTCTCACTATCTCGCAGATGAGATGAAATCGCCGTAAAATGTGCTTGGACTTAGTGTGCGATCTAGGCTCTTTGGCTTGCGCAATGGCCCCACTATTGTCACATGAGGTCCATTGGGCCGGAGGCACTAGCCATCACACCAAGTTCGAAATAAATTTCTTGATCCAAACAAATTCTTTGGCGCCTTCTGTCGCTATGTACTCGGCTTCATTGTAGAATCAGCAACCATCTGCCGCTTGGAACTCTTCCACTTACCGCACCGCCATTCAGCGTAACACAAATCCAGATTGCGATCTAAAATCATCTTTGTCGGTTTGGAAGCTAGCATCGTGTAACCATTTACAACGAGCTCTTCCTCACCTCCATAGACAAGGAACACATCTTTAGTTCTTCTCAAGTACTTCAAGATGTTCTTTACGGCAATCCAAAGTGACTTTCACCGATCTCGATCGGTATCTACTCGTAGCACTTAAAGCATACTGAAACATCCGGGCGTGTACAAAGCATGGCATACATAATGGACCCAATAGCCAAGCATATGGAATCGCATTCATTTTATCCCGCTCATCGTGTGTACTAGGACACCGATTCTTGCTAAGATTTATACCATGTGACATAGGTAGAAAACCTTTCTTGGAATCATGCATGTTGAACCTTTTCAACACCTTGTCAATGTACGTATCTTGGCTTAATCCAATTAGCCTTTTGATCTATCTCTATAGATCTTGATGCCTGAATATATGCTGCCTCTCTAAGTCTTTCATAGAGAAACTATTTTTAATGAAGACTTAATGATTCGAGCAAAGGAATGTCATTTCCGATCGAAATATGTCATCCACATATAAGACCGTAAATACGAGTGCGCTCCCACTAGCCTTTTGTAAACATAAGGCTCTTCTTCGTTCTTGATGAAACCAAACCCTTTGATTACTTCATCAAAACGAATGTTCCAACTCCGAGATGCTCGCTTAATCCATAAATGGATCTTTGGAGCTTGCATATCTTTCCAATCGATTGCGGATCGACAAAACCCGTGGGCTGTGTCATGTACACATCCTCACTCGATTTCCATTAAGGAAAGCTGTTTTGACATCCATTTGCCATATTTCATAGTCGAAATATGCAGCAATCGCTAGAATGATCCGAATAGACTTTAGCATTGCGACGCGAAAAAGTTTCATCATAATCAATACCTTGAATTTGTTTGAAACCTTTGGCCACCAATCGCGCTTTATAGATGTGAACATTTCCATCTATGTCTATCTTTTCTTGAAAACCCATTTGCATTCAATGGTTTTAACACCATCGGTGGATCAACCAAGTTCCAAACTTGATTATCGTGCATGGATTCAATTTCGATCTCATGGCTTCAAGCCATTTCTCGTAGTCCGTCCCACCATTGCTTCTTCATAGGTCTTAGGCTCATCGTTGTCTAACAACAATATGTCCCGTTGTTGAGTAGTCAAGAACATGTACCTCTCGGTGCACGACGTGACCTTTCGACCTACGTGGTGCCGGTGTGTCCACAACAGTTCTTCAACAGCTTGTTCATCCCGTTGTGGTTCTCAGAGGAGCTGAAACGTTATCGTGTTTCTTGAATTTCTTCAAGTTGCACTGTGCTCCCACTATCCCTTCTTGAGAGAAACTCTTTCTAAGAAGACACCATGCCAAGCGACAAACACTTTGCCTTCTCCTCGATTATAAAAGTAATATCCTTTGTTTTCTTAGGATACCCGATAAAGAAGCATTTATCGATTTAGGAGTGAGCTTATCAGATTGTAAACGCTTTACATAAGCCTCACATCCCCAAATCTTAAGAAAAGACAAGCTAGACGTTGTCCCGTCCACATCTCATATGGTGTCTTTTCTATCGATTTTGATGGAACCTGCTTAGTGTGAACGCGTGTTTCAAGAGCGCACTTCAAAAAGACAACGGAAGATCACTTTGGCTCATCATGGAGCGCACCATATCTAATAAGGTGCGATTTCTCCGCTCGATACCCCATTCCATTGAGGTGTTCTGGCGGAGTCAATTGTGGAACAATTCCACAATCCTTTAGATGATTGCCAAACTCATGGCTCAAATACTCGCCTCCACGATCGATCGTAGAAACTTGATTGTCTTGCCTAAATGATTTTGCACTTCATTTTGGAATTCCTTGAACTTTTCAAAGGATTCGACTTATGCTTCATCGTAGATATACCCATATCTACTAAAGTCATCGATAAAAGTTATGAAGTCTGAAAACCACCTCATCGTTAAGCTCATTGGTCCACATACATCGGTATGTACGAGTGCCAATAAGTCATTTGCCCGCTCACCTTGACCGTGAAAGGTGCCTTTGTCATCTTGCCAAGTAAACAAGATTCGCATGTCTCTAATGATTCAAAATCAAATGAGTGCAGAATACCATCTCTATGGAGCTTCTGCATGCGTTTCTCATTTATGTGACCTAAGCGACAGTGCCAAATAAACGTGGATTCAAATCATTCTGACGCTGCCTCTTTGCATTAATGTTATAGACCGTGACCCTTCAAGAGTAAGAACGTATAACCCATTCACCAATGGAGTATGACAATAGAACATATCTTTGAAATAAAGAGAACAACCATTGTCCATAGATTTAAAGTCATAACTTTCGCTTGCAAACATGAAGCGTAAATAATGTTCTTTGAAAGAGATGGAACACAATAACAATTATTCAATTCCAAAACTAATCCGAAGGTAAAGACAATGGCATGGTGCCAACAGCTACCGCAGCAACTTTTGCTCCATTGCCAACGCGAAGATCCACTTCGCTCCTCCTCAAACTTCTACTTCTTAGCCCCCACAACGATTTGCAAATGTGAGCAACCGATCCGGTATCAAATACCCAAGAATTAGTGGAAGAAGTAGCAAGATTGATTTCTATAACATTTATACCGGAGTGGAAGTCATACTTCCTTCTTCTTCTCAAGATCCTCCAAGTACTTTGGGCGCCTTTTCCAATGTCCCGATTGCTTACAGAGTAACAATCGCATCGGAGATGAGCATCGCCCTTCTTGTCTTTCTTGGCCTTAGAACCGCCGCGATCGCATCGAGCTTTCTTTCTTTTGACCGCGCTTCTCTTGACATAGGGCTTGCCCTTGCCTTTCTGCATCATCATCACATGATTGCTGCTTTTCTTAATGCTATCCTCGCAGATTTTAGCATCCCATGCAACTCACCAGGTCTTGTCCAGTTGTTCATGTTAAAGTTCATTATGAATGGCTCAAAGCTCGGGGAGCGATCGAGAATCACATCGCAGCCAACTCTTGGCTAAGGGAAAACCAAGCTTTTCCGGACTCTCAATGTAGCCAATCATCTTAATGACATGAGGGTCGACGGATTCCTCTCGCAAGCCTCGCACGCAAATAAGGACTTTGAAGTATTGAACCTCTCACCCTTGCTTGGTTCTCAAACATACCATGTAGCCCCACAATGATATTGTAGGCATCTGTGTTCTCATATTGCTTCAAGCTCAGAGGACATTGTGGCAAGCATGAGACACTCACATCAAGGCAATCATTCGCTTGCTTCTCATAAGCTCTCCGTGCAGCCACAGAGCATTATCGTGCAAGTCTTCGGGTAAGGAGACTCAAGGACATACTCCTTGCGCTCTTGCTTGAGAACAATTCTCAAGTTGCGATACCAATCCAAAAGTTTGTTCCATTGAGTTTTTCTTTCTCAAGAACAGATCGCAAATTAAAAGTATCTTGGATGCGGCGTTAATGACATGATCTACAACATAAGAATATGCAAAGTTTACAACTATGTTTATGTTCATCTTTTATTAAACTATTTAGCAAAAGACTCCTACTATGAGTTTTGCAACAAAACTCCTCTAAGTTACATAGTGGGTAAAGATCCTCATTTCACTAATTCCTAGTGAGCTTTGGCATCACGGCTAGAAAACTAGTGACATGGGTAAGCAACACCTTGCTAATCACATCTCTATGTGACTCTACTTTGGGTGACATCAGTATGCCTCGGCCCCAATCTATGCCCCAAGGTCCAAAACTATTTTGATAACCTTGTTAAGTAAACCAAATGCTTCCGCATGTAGATGTCCGACATCTACCCCAAATGATGATGATAACCGATGGCACTCTACTTTGGTAGACCTACCATGCGGTGATCATTATCTTTGGTGCAACATATGGAAGGGCATTAACATCTAATTTTAAGAGGATTCTATCCTACCAAAGCAACATATCACATATATCATTGCATAAGAATAAGATAGATAACATCATAGATAAACACATTTAATCGTGAAGTAGTATGGCCCAAAAATGGTGATATCCAACTCCAAGTAGGTGTAGACGATCTCCATCCTCCACATCACCCTTTAGGCCACCATGCTTAAAAGTTTGTAACCTCAAAACTAGGCTACTACCTATAATAGCTAGAAATTGAAGATTACAAAGATAGATTCAAGCATTAAGGTCGACACGCAGGTCGTTAAATACAATATATACAGCTACCAATAGCTGAAATAATCATGACACGCAGGCCATGAACGAATGTTACATGCATCACATACATCTCATACATTCAAATAAGCTATAGGGCCATACTATTCACATCATTCTCTGCAAAAACAAGTTAGACGTAGAACCGCATTCTACCTAACGATGTAAACCCAAGACGCTATACAAGGGGGGATACACACGGCGGTCCCAAATCGCTATGAAATCGCTATGAAAATCTTATCGAGCCGATCAAATCAACCCAAATCCGAGCCATTCAAAATGTCTCAATTTTCATTAGATCAATCATATTGATCATCGCGATCGGTATACTTGAGGAGACCACAACACAAGACCTCGATCCGTTGGCTCGATCTCATCGATTGTGCGCAGCTAGCCCCGATGGTGATTCCAAATGGTAGGGGCAAGTCGCGCGTACATCAAAGAAGGAGCACGAACTAATCTTTTGGCCTTATGATGCTATCAACTCATACCTATTTTAACCCCTTATGACTGATTGATCTCATCAACCCGTGCTACCACCGATTCATCATATGAACCACCTGATCTAGACTGTAATAGATCCAATCTACTACTACCGCATATCTACATATGCGCTAATCCAGATTCCAAACTAAGCAAGATGGCTCGATACCACTAAAGGAATACGTGTAGGCTACGGAAGCGAAAAACAAAACTTTTCTACCGCGCACTCCAAGAACATCATGCTAAGGAAGGATCATGGATCGTTACCACTTAGACGCCAAAGCGCAATGAAGAAGAATTGAAACCGATCCAATCTCGCGCCGAGGTAGTAGTGGAAGTAGCCGATCGTCCCAACAGATCGTCTCCTCCACGCACGCCGATCAAGATCGCAACGAGCAGCGCCTCCACCGTATCCACACGTCCGGGGCGGAACGCCGATCGCGAGTGTACTAGCACTCGTGAGCGCCTAGGGTTTGGCTCGGAGGTGGCGGCTAGGGTTTTGCTAGATGTTACCAGGGCGAAACCCTCACCCCTCGCCTCCATATATATAGACCTCCTCACGTGGGCCTTGCGGACCAAGGCCCATTAGGAGTCTATTCGGATCTTTATCCGAATTGAGCCCATATCCGAATCATATTCGAATCGTGTTCCAACCCGTTAAGCGTGCGACCAGAGGTTCACGATACTTGGTCGTGACCCGAAACGCCTTCCGGTCACCATGTTAATAGCGGCCTCTAGTAAGACATATTAACCCCAAAGTATATGTAAAGATCATATCGGTGAACTCGTAATGTTCTCTCATGTACGAATCCCTTTGCCTCACGATATAGATTGAGCTCAAGGCGAGACTGTGTCATCCTCTTAATAGCTCAATCATTCTCTCGATTCCGTGATGGATTATAAACTCGTGATTGACTCCTCAATCACCTTGGCATGGCCATGCACTTTCATAATCCATTACATCGAGGCCCAGAGATATCTCTCCCATAAGGAGGGGCAAATTCTATCTTGATCATTCACATCCCACTACATGTTTCATGGCAAACCCGAAGACTACTTTTATGACTACCCGATTCGGAGTAGTGTTTAGTAGTCCCAAAATAAGCTACTACTCATGTTGGGAACCATGATGATCTCAAGTCTAAGGACTCTACATAAACACTACTTGAGACCAACGATGACACATGGAATCTCTGCAGTTGTCTCATGGCAGTCTATCCAACATATGTTCACTAACACATGTCCATATTATTGATTTGGTATCACCATACCATGATCCATGAGACATGATCATCAATCAATACATATGTCGATCTTTGTCTTTGAATCATATTTGTTCCTCATATGATATACGATCGTGGATCATTTAGAAATAGCAACATCTTAGTATTTAAGAGTCTCATGAATAAGTCACATACTCATTGATCAATAATGATGATGTCTATTCCAAGGAACAAAGTAATGTATGATAAACATAGTATGTGATATATACAACATCTCCATGTTGCCTCTAGGGCATATCACTAACATTGCGAACGCGCGGGCAGATCCAACGGCTGGGGAGGCGCGACGCGAGATCGGACGGGCGAGGAAGGCCGAGGCGCGAGCGCTGGCGGAGCATTAGCAGCGCGACGCGTGGCGGGGGGACGCGATCTAACGGCGGGGCGCGGGCGACGCTGAGGGCGGGCGCGCGAGGGATTGGGCGGCGGGGAACGCGACGCGTGGCGCTGGTGGGGATCCGGCGGGCGAGAGGGAGGCGGGGCGGACGCGCGGGAAAGAGCGGGAGATCGACGCGTGGGTGGCGGGGATCGCCGACACGCGGAGGGGGGAAAATCAGGCGGCTGTGAGCGGCCCGGGGTTTTTATTTCCTTTTCCTTTTTCCAGAAACCCAAATAAAATACAAATAGCTCTAGAAAATTACAAATAAATCCCAAAAATTCACCAAAAATACCAGAAAATTCCTTGAGACTTGAGGAACTCAAATAAAATATTTCCAACTCATGTTAATGTTTATTTTACTCAGATTAAATTATTTTAATATTCTAAAATTCATTTAAAGCTTAATTTAATTCCAGAAAATTCTAGAAAATTTTTGGTGACACAAGGAACTCAATTAAAATATTTTGAACTACTGTTGAGATTTGATTTAATCATATTAAATTATTTAAAACTTTTGAAAATTCAATTTAAGCTTTATTTAAATTCAGGGTAATTCCAGAAATTTATTTTTGAATTCAAGGTTTTAAAAATCCCCAAAAATCAGGATGTTACATCTGTTTTCTTCTTTCTTTGTTTGTTTCGCTTCGCTTTGTTTATACTCCGCAGAGTGCGTGGGAATATCAACCATGTCTCATTTATGCTCCGAAGAGTACGTAGAGCGACAACAGCGACGCGTGTGCGGGACATCCGTGTCTTGTTTATACTCAGTAGAGTGCGCAGGGATAACATCCGCATCTTATTTATAAGTGCGTGTAGAGGTGGACCTCGACGCTACGTCTTATTTATACTCCGTAGAGTGTATGCGAGGCAGACCTCGACGCTACGTTTTATTTATACTCCGTAGAGTGCGCGCGAAGGCGTCCCCCCACTGCGTCTTATTTATACTTCGTAGAGTGTGTGCGGAGGCGGACCTCCACACTATGTCTTATTTATACTCCGTAGAGTGCGTGCGGAGGTGGGCCTCGACGCTACGTTTTATTTATACTTTGTAGAGCGTGTGGGAAAACTATCAACGTCTTATTTATACTCCGGGGAGTACGCTTAGTGATGCCACCGACGCGTGCGCGGGACATCCGCGTCTTGTTTATACTTAGTAGAGTGTGCAGGGACAACATCCGTGTCTTATTTATACTCCGAAGAGTGCGTGCGGAGGCAAGCCTCCGCACGTTTTTGTGGGAAACACGAGTAGTTTCGCAAACGGTGAACTTTATTAAATTCACGTTTGCGCGAGTGAGCGAGTACAAAAGGTTGGGGACTAACCACTCGACTGTCGTTGTCGTGGCAGCGAGGTAGGGAGCCTTTGCTGCTTCTTGTTGCCGGAGCCCTTGTATTGGCGTGCCTGGCCTAGGAGCTTCTCTGGACTTCCAGGTGTGGGCCTCGGGTGCCGAGCCCTATGTGTCGGGCCATGTCCTGGTTGACGTGGATGGTTATGACACCCCGTGGGCCTGAGAGCTTTACGCATAGGAAGCCGTGGTGTGGTATTGCCCCGAATGAATTGAGGGTTGGTCGCCCCAATATGGCGTTGTAGGGGTACTGGATATCAACGACGTCGAAGGTGGCGTCCTTGCTCCTCACGTTGTCGCCCCGGCCGAAGGAGACCTACAAGTATATTTGGCCTAGCGCCATCAGCGGCTGACCTCCGAAGCCCTGCAACAGAATTTTTGAGGGGCCTAGGTGACTTCAAGGGATCCCCATCTGGTCGAAGGCCCCTACGAACAAAATGTTCGCGGAACTTCCTCCATCGACCAGGACACGCCTGACGTCGCATCCTGCGATGGCAGCCTAGATGACCAGGGGATTTTGGTGGGGGAACTCCACGCCCTCAGTGTCGGCGGGCGTGAAGGTGATCTCGTGCTGCGCCCAATCCAGCGGTGCCTCTCCGGCGAACTCGTGGAGAAACCCCAGAGATGACGCGATTACCTGCTACTGACCCCTCCGGGCGTGGATCCGCAGGGGACTCTCCTGAGGCTACTGCACATGGGCTTGAATCCGCCGGAGGCCCTCCTGAGGCTGCATCCCCTAGTCCTTAATCCTTAGGGGGCCGTCCAGGTGCTGCTGGACGTGTGCCACGACGGGCGGCCGCACCTCGAGGTCTCTATCCCTGGCGACGCTTTGTCGAAGTGCCGCAATGGTGGTGCATGCGCGTGTGTCATGGTTGCCTTTGCTGTGTACTTTGCACCACTGGATGTGGTGTTGGTCGCCATACTCCGTGCGGGCCCTATCATCGCGGCCCCGGCCTCGGCCTCGCCCCCAACCTCGGCGAGCCCTGGCACCGCGGCCAGCGGGGGCGCTGTTTTCGGAACCGCCCTCAACGTCAAAGACATAACGGGCTCTCCGGGACTTCTGCTGGCCGCGTTTGGGACTATCGCCCGACGAGTCTCTGTGCTGGGAGGCGTCCTTCGATGGCTCCTACCTGCACTTGCCCTTCGAGGAGCCTTCCATCGGCGAGTCTTCGCTCTTCACCGTGGTCTCCGCCGGATTGGCGTCGGTGTCTTTGCCTTGACGCCGTCGCGCGTCTTCTTCCGCTCTGGCATATTCTTCCATCTTTTCGAAGAGCTTCACCACTGTCTTGATTGGCTTTCGCGCATTGTACTCGGCTAGCGGCCCCGGGCGGATACCCTGTATTACTGCATTGATGATGGTTGTCTTGTTGACATCTTTGACCTGGCAGCGGACCTTCGCGAAGCATTTGAAGTACTCCTGAAGCTTTTCCGATGGTTTTTCCTTGATCGCGAAGAGCTGATCCGCACCGGTGCGCTCGATGTAGTTCTTCTCGAAGTTGTTGTATAGGCGGTCGCGAACCTGCTCCTATGCGTAGATGGAGTTCGGCTCTATGGTGAAGAATGAAGAGAGCGCCACTCCCTGCAACGCGAGGGGGAGCCCCTTCGCCTTCATGGTGTCGTCTCTGCCTGCGGCTTCGATGGCGGTCTCGTACACATGCACAAACTCTCGGGGGTCCGTGTCGCCCTTATACGACGCGATGGCGTTAGGAAATTTGAAGTCCTCCGGTCATGTCGCCTGCTGTAGGCCCGCAGATAGTGGGGACTCCGGGTCCACGCGTCGCAGTGGGGCGCGGCTGGATGTGGGGGCATCGCGGCTATCCGCCTGTTCTGGTGTGGGCTCTGGTGCGACTACTGGTGGGGTCTGCTGACTCGGAGCCTCTTGTATTCTCCACACGGCCCCACGGAGATCCGCTAACTCTCGCTGGAGCGTGTTGAAGGCCGCCAACAGGGCGTTCTCTACTGCCGACGTAGAGGAGGCGAGCGACGCACCTGGTCGCATTGCCTGGATAGCCGTGACCACGGCTTGTGCCCTTTGGCTGCCCACCGCGTCGGCGTGATGGACTCCGGCGTTGATGACGGGGCCCGTGTCGCCGCCTGGACCGCTCGGTGCTCCCGCACTGGGTGTAGGGATGGCGATCGCACCTCCACGGGCGCCGACGTTAATGCTCCCTGCCAGCCGGCCGGTACTGTCGGGTGTAGTAACCAGTTTTGATAAGAGACTGAGCAAAGGAGGAAATGGCTTTGAAAATATTTTCTTATCAAATATATCCTCAAGGTTGGTCTCTATATAAGGTCACGTCTTAGGATCATTATTGCTCTGATACCATCTCTGTCGGGACCCGGAACAACACTCCAACTCCCTCTATGTAAAACGCACTATCCCAGGAAAAGCTAGTGCACACAGGGTAAATAGTAAAATAGCACAAGGCCAACTGAAAATAAAAACAACGGAAGAACAATAAAGGTAGCAGCTCAGCCCATCCAGCCTCCCACAAAGAATGATCAGAAGACGCGCCCTACTACAAAGTAGTCCTCACCGTCGTAGTCGCCGTCGAAGTCTGGCAACAGATTTTAGTAAGGTGAGCACTTTAAAGTACTTCACAAGTTACACCGGGAAATATAACAGAGTGATGCATGCATAATGGATTTCAAATGAAGGCTTAATAGGGTAAAAGTGCGTAAAAGCAGTACTGAATTTTAAATATAATAACGTAAGTACGAAAGCCAAATTTTAATACATCATAAGAAACAATATTTAATAAAGTAATATCGTTAGTGTAGGCTCTGACCTACACTAACATAACCACGGGCATCCCACCCGGACCATTTTCCAAACCATCATTTTTATTCATAAAACCAGTTTTATAAAATCCAAATCTAATTTGTGAAGACTCTACTCAGCATGTCCATGACCGTGGACACGGCTATCCAGGATAGGTTAAACTCTGTAGAGGTGTACAACTTTATCCACAAGACATTCTCTCTCACTTGAGCCACGCGATAAATACACTGCCTTAGGTGTGCGGCGAAGAGTTCATGACAAGGTTGTTCTAATGATCTATATCCAAAACAGTCAAGCCGCCACTAAGGTTTCACCAATCCTTGAATCCACGAGTTGGAGCCCCCTCTTGTGCCATGTGAGACTTCTCGCGGCCTATGCCACGCTCACATTCAACCCATAGCGAAACTATATTTGGAATTTCAACAATTTACTTAGCCAGATCCATCCCATACCGGACTTGTGATAGTACGAAGGGACTTCGTAAAATGATCACAGAAACAGTCCTTAATTGACTTAGACTCAAGCCACATACCCACATGCACGACAATCTACCAGGTGTCACCAAACACGAGGCATGCCGGCACCCACCACCTAACCATTAGCCTAAGTCCAAATCATAAGTTTTTATTTTTATTTTAAACCATTTCATAAACTATTCTTGACTCACCGAAGTCAAGAATTCATTTTCAAAGTCTGTCATTTCATGTGAAAGAGTTGATCTCACCTAAAATTATGTTGAGCCAGGCTAAGCAATTCTATGAAATTTCTAGTTAATACTACGGTACTAACTAATTTTCAGCTAGGGTGACAAGGTGTATGAATTTGAGACTCAAATTGGCTATAATCAAAGGATCAAGGGTGTACTAAGTTTAAATCAAATTTAAATTACGTTTGAAATAAATACGCATGCATACAGTAAAACAATATAAATAAATTTAAAATAATAGGGTCAATATGGTCAAAGGTGTAACTTTTCTTGCTTGAAGTCCTGCTGTGAATCGTCGAAGTCGTAATCTCCCGAATCGTCAAAATCTAACGTGAAGAGTCAATTCAAAAGAAATTTAAAAACAAAATTAAAATAAAATTCAAAAATTCAAAAGGAGGGCAGAAATGGAATGTTCATGATTTTAGAAAAATTTAGAAATTTGAACGGGTCAATTTGGAGTTAAAATGAGAAAGTTATGGCCATTTAAAGATTTAAATCAAAGAAAAAGAAAAGACTTAATTTGTGGAATTACTTTTAAACCGAAAAGTATTTATGGCGTCAACAGGAATTATTTTTCTAAAGGAAATAAAAGATTATGACGTCAGCAAGGTAATTCATTTTCGATCGATTTAATTTTAAATGGGAAAATCGGCTTTATTGCGTCAGCATGATGTCAGCCCTAGGGTTATTAAATTTGGGAAGAGACTTACATGTGGGCCCAGGTTCACGGTGGACTGGGTCCATGGACTCGAAGTGGGCTGAGGTGGCACGCGTGGTACGGGGAGGTGAGGAGAAGCTGGTGTGGCAAGCCTGGCGCGGACGTGGCGTCCATCGGGCTGCCACATCGGCTACCACGTCAGCCCGACCTGCTGACATGGCTTGGCCAGCGGCGGCAGCGCTCGGGAACCGAGGGTCGCCGGTGATCCAGTGGGCGGCGGCGCCGGCCGAGGGGTGCAAAATGTAGAAGAGAGCACGGGGAGTAGATTAGTACCACGCGCGGTTTCCTAGGTGGCCGGAGAGTACTGGTGGCGGAGAGGGGGCGACGGTCAGAGGGGGCTTCACGACGGCAGAAGTGCTCCGGTGGCGTAGACGCTCAAGGCAAAGGGGGCTTCTGGCCGCTGAGGCACGGGCAAGGTGTCGGTGTCGTCGGTGAGGAGCGGGGAGGCCCTGGGTGGCGGCAATTGCTCGCCAGAGTAGATGAAGCCGGCGGAGGGAAAAATCGGGCTTGGGGCTGCTCCGGTGCTCGGATGCTCGAATTGAGAAGCGAGTGAGAGGTGGTGTGAGTAGAGGGTGCTCGGGGCGTGCCTTTCTGTGAGAGAGGAAGAAAGGAAAGAGGGAGAGCGGGCGGTCAGATTTTTGACTGGTGGCATGGGAGAGGATCGGAGCCGCTAGATCAGGGTGAAACAGTAAGTGAAAGCGGGCGGGTGTGATTCAATTTGGCAACAGAGGTTGAATCGAGGCCGTTCGAGCGAGGGCCGAAGGGGTAAGTGGCTACGGACGCGCGGGATCTAATCCGACAACAGCGGACAGTTCAGATCACTCCACGTGTCGGCCAGAGAGAGAGGGAAGGCGGGGTGAAGCGGTAAGTGGGGATGGGCGGCCGAGATTAAGTCCGGCGGTAGGGAAGGTTTTGACGGGTGACAAGTGTCAGCGTCGGGAGGGTTTTTGGATTTTTATTTCCTTTTTGGTTTTAGAAATACTTAGGAGGCGTTAAAATACTCACAAAAATACCAAATAAATTTTGGAAATTTCAGAAAAATTCAGAGAATCATCTGGAACTATTTTAGACTTAATAAAAATATTTTCAACTCATTTTGATATTTATATTCTATAAAAACTCAATTCTAACTCTAAAAGGGGAGTTTTAAATCTTTACATATTTGACTTAGGGCAATGAAATGCATTTATTTTGACCCTTGGTAAAATAAAATACTTTTATTTTGGCTTTCATAAAATGAAAATTTTAATTTTCACATTTCAGGGTTTGGAATAAAATCTGGAAAAATCCAATAAATTCTAGAAAACACTTTAAAAAGGAAATAAGATTTTTAGGATGTTACAAAGCTACGCCCCCTTAAAAGGAATCTTGCCATCGAGATTTGCACTAGCTAGCAAAAGAGATGGGGATGGTTGGCCTTCAGGTCGTATTCTCGCTCCTAAGTGGCTTCGTCTTCGGTGTGGTTGCTCCACTGAATCTTGTAGAATCTGATGGTCTTTCTCTTGGTCTGATGCTCTGCGGTTTCGAGGATCTTGATTGGCTGCTCCTGATATGTGAGATCATCTTGAAGATCCAAAGTTTCCAATGCGGCTTGCTTTGTGTGTACTCGAAGGCACTTCTTCAGTTGAGAGACGTGAAAGACGTTGTGCACTCCTGCCATGCTCGGTAGCAGCTCCAACTGATAAGCAACTTCACCTCTTCGGCTCAGGATTTTGAAGGGTCCCACAAATCTTGGTGCAAGTTTTCCTCTAACTTGAAATCTCTTGACTCCTCTGAGCGGGGACACTTTAAGATAGACGTAATCCCCGACCTCAAAGGTCAAGTCTCATCGACGGTTGTCCGCATAACTCTTTTGTCAGAATTGGGCTACTTTCAATCTATCTATGATCTTTCTTACTTTATCCTCGGTGTCTTGAAGTAGGTTTGGACCGGCTTCTTAAGTTTCCCCTTGTTGTTCCCAAAGCAAAGGTGTCCTACACTTTCTGCCATACAAGGCTTCGAAAGGTGCCATCTGTAGACTAGCTTGATAGCTATTATTGTACGAGAACTCCGCATAGGGCAATGAACGGTCCCAACTGTTTTCGAAGTCCAAGGTACAAGCTCTTAGCATATTCTCGAGTATCTGTCTAGGAATGGTAAGCTGTACTGAAACTGAGCTTACTTTCTAACTCTTCATGCAGTTTCTGTCAAAATCAAGAAGTGAACTGGCTGCCTCGATCCGAAACTATCTTCTTGGGAACTCCATGTAGGCACACAATCCGAGACACGTACAACTCAGCCAACTTACTTCCGGAGTAAGTGGTCTTGACCGGTATGAAGTGAGCCACTTTCATCAATCGACCGATAATTACCCAAATCGAATCATAACCCGATTGAGTCCTCGGAAGTTCAGTTATGAAATCCATACTGATTTCTTCCCACTTCTAGTCAGGTATTGACAATGGCTGCAAAAGTCCAGTGGGTCTTTGATGTTCTGCCTTGACTCTTTGACAGGTATCACAGGCCTCAATAAACTCTGCTATTTCTCTTTTCATACTGACCCACCAGTATCTTTCCCTCAGGTCTTGGTACATCTTTGTATGACCTGGATGAGTGGAGTATGGGGTGTCATGAGCTTCTTTGAGAATCAGGTTTTTGATTTCCTGATTATTCGGTACACAGATGCGGTTCTCGAACCAAACAGTGCCATGCTCATCTTCACTGAATCCTGGTGCTTTGCCTCTTCTCATATTCTTACTTATCTCCTGAATATCCTCGTCAACCTTCTGAGCATCTTTGATTTTATCAGGCAAGGCTGGCTGGATTTCCAATGTAGCGAGAATGCTTGGTTCCACCGGATTTAGACTTAGACGGGTGACTCCCTCCTGAAGTCGGGTCTGGTCTTCTTCCGATAAAACCACATTCGTATAAGACTTTCTGCTCAAGGGATGTGCCACAACATTTGCTTTTTCAGGATGGTAATGTATCCCAATATCATAGTCCTTTATCAATTCCAGCCATCTTCGCTGCTTCAGGTTGAGTTCTGCCTATGTGAAGATGTACCTCAAACTCTTATGGTCCATGTATCTTCACAACGGTACCAATAAGATAGTGGCGCCAAATCTTTAAAGCATGCACTACGGCTGCTAATTCCAAGTCATGAGTAGGATAATTGCACTCATGAGGTCTGAGTTGGTGTGATGCATAGGCTCCCACTTTGCCTTCTTCCATCAAGACACAGCCTAAGCCAAGGCGAGAGGCGTCACAGAAAACCTCAAAGTCTTTATGCACGTCCGGCAAAACAAGCACGGGTGCTGAGACTAGCCTTTTCTTGAGGGTCTGAAAACTCTGCTCACAAGCCTTCGTCCATTCGAACTTTTTTTCCTTCTTTAGCAACTATGTCATGCGCTTGTCTAACTCGGAAAATCCTGCTATGAACCGGCGGTAATAACCCGCAAGTCCAAGGAAGCTCCTGACTTCTGTTACTGACTTTGGTTGCTTCCATTCTATTACCGCTTCTATCTTGGAAGGGTCCACATCTATTCCTTTAGCTGTCACAATATGTCCAAGAAAGACAACCTCCTTTAGCCAAAATTCACACTTACTGAATTTGGCGTAAAGCTGATGCTCTTGAAGCTTTTCCAAAGTTATTCTGAGATGAGTCTCATGCTCTTCTTCATTTTTGGAGTATATAAGAATGTCGTCGATGAAGATCACCACAAACTTATCCAGATACTTCATGAATACACTGTTCATCATTCTCATGAAATAGACAAGTGCATTGGTCAGTCCAAATGACATTACAGTGAACTCATAGTGTCCATATCGGGGGGAGAATGCAGTCTTGGGAATGTCCTCTTCACGGATCTTCAATTGGTGATATCCCAACCGCAAATCTATTTTGGAGAATACACTAGCTCCCTTCAACTGGTCAAACAGGTCATCGATCTTGGGCAGAGGGTACTTGTTCTTGATTGTAACATCGTTGAGGGCTCAGTAATCCACACATAGCCTCAAACTTTCATCCTTTTTCTTGACAAACAGCACAGGTGCTCCCCAAGGCGACGAGTTTGGACGGATGTATCCATTATCTTCTAGTTCCTGAAGCTGCTTCTTCAGCTCTGCTAACTCGTTAGCAGGCATCCGATACGGTCTCTTGGAAATTGGAGCAGTGCCTAGGGCTAGGTCAATCATAAACTCGATTTTCCTATCTGGCGGCATTCCAGGTAATTCCTCAAGAAATACATCTGGGTATTCCCGCACCACGGGCACTTCTTCTAAGGCTTGAAGATGATAGAGAGCACATCCTTCATCTGCAGGAATCTTCGGGGAAAAAACAACTTCTATTCCTTGGTCATTGGTGATAGTAATGGATCTGGTAGCACAATTTATTTGGCCCTTATTCTTGGCTAACCAGTTTATTCCGAGAATGACATCCAACCCTTGAGATTCCAAGATCAAAAGGTCGGCTAAGAATAGAGTTCCATCTATTAGCAATTCTACTCTGGGACACAAGGTCCCTGATCTCATTTCTGCTCCAGGGGAGTGAACTATCATAAGGTTACTAAGAGTAACCATGCCCAACCCATGCTTATCCACAAAAGCTTTTGACACAAAAGAATGCGAAGCTCCGGAATCGAAAAGTATTGATGCTGGTACTGAGTTAACAATCAACATACCCAGCACAACGTCTGGTGCGACTTGAGCTTCTTCCGTAGTTACATGGTTCACTCTCCCTTTGATGAAGGTCTGCGGCTTCTGCTGCCCTTGGTTCTGGCTTCTAGATGCTCCGGAGTTGGCTGCAGCTTGCATCTTCTTGGGGCATGCCTTGGCATAATGCCCTGTTTCCTTGCAGTAGAAACAGGTCACTCCGTCCGAAGGGGGACTGCTCTTCGTGACTTGACCACTAGCAACTAGGGTGCGGCTGGCCTGGAACTGAGAGCGGTTGGCTTGGAACGGTGGGTGGGTGGTTGATGGCTTGAACTTACTTGACAAAGTCTTGAAGCTACTGCCCTACGGCCTGAACTTGTTCCCTTGAGGTGGGGTATTGCGAGACTTATGGAAACCTCCAGCATTACTCTTCTGATCAGTCATCCTTCTCTTCCGGTTCTCCATCTCCAAATGCTTGCCTTCCTGGCGAATAGCCTTACTGACTAGCTGGTGGAAATCAGCATAGTCGCCTGATATCAGCTGTACTGATATGTTGTCATTTAGACCCTCCATGAACCTTTCCTGCTTGGCTTCATCGGAGGCCACATCTTCTAGGGCATAGCGAGCTAGCTGGTTGAATTTTTGTACGTACTCGTTGACTGTACGGCTTCCTTGGCGAAGGGCTCGGAATTCCTTCTACTTCAGGGGCATGGTACCGGTGGGGATGTGAGCTTTGTGGAAGCTCTGCACAAACTCATTCCATGACACGGCCTGAGGGTTGGCATGTGAGGCCGTGAAAGTATTCCACCATTGAGAAGCAGTTCCATTCAACTGATGAGAAGCGAACAGAACTCGCTCTCGATCAGTGCACTGTAGAATGTCCAGTTTCTTGCCGATCAACCTTAACCAGTCGTCGGCATCCATAGGCTCTGAGCTGCCTGTGAAGGTCGGAGGCCTAATCCTCAGGAACTCCGACAATCTGCTAGGCGGAGCTTGAGCAGGCTGGTGATGGGCTTGATGAGCGGGGTTGTTGATGGCTTGAGCCAGTAGTTGGATCAACTGATTCTGGTTGGCCATCAGCTGATTCCAATCCGGTCCTGCTGCTGGTGGGGGCGGAGGATGGGAGCAGACTGGCTTCCCTGAGCTCCGGGGTTGGCATCGTCGTTGAGGTTCCTTCTTGTGTTCACCATCCACTGAAGCTTCCAGATTTAGAAGAAAGAGAGAGAACTAGTAGCGGAAGTTGGTGCGCTGCAGCTCCAGTGCGTAGAGGTTCCTCAGCTGACGGATGGCTTCGCGGGCTGCATCCTGAACACCAGCGAGGAAGGTCTCCTGGGGGTAGGGCGTCAAAGATGTGGGTGGCGGCGTGGTCTCCAAAGTTGGCGAAGATCCTGACTTCGACTCTCCAACATGTTTGTTCCCTATACAGACCCAAGTATCCCTGGTAGAGGGGATGGGGTTGGAAGCCCAACTCTCGTATGAGGCTGTAAAGGCAGTCCGCGAGGTCTCCGGTGAGGGTTCCGTGGGTGACACGGTTGGGTTGCTCCATCTAAAATTTTGAAGAGGGGAAGAAGTTAGTAACCAGTTTTGATAAGAGACTGAGCAAAGGAGGAAATGGCTTTGAAAATATTTTCTTATCAAATATATCCTCAAGGTTGGTCTCTATCTAAAGTCACGTCTTAGGGTCATTATTGCTCTGATACCATCTCTATCGGGACCCGGAACAACACTCCAAGTCCCTCTGTGTAAAACGCAATATCCTAGGAAAAGCTAGTGCACAAAGGGTAAACAGTGATGTATAATATGCAAAATCACCACAATTATATTAAGCAAATTTACGGCCTTATGGCCAAGTCTTACAATAAAATGGCACAAGGCCAACTGAAAATAAAAACAGCGAAAAAACAATAAAGGTAGCAGCTTAGCCCATCCAGCCTCCCACAGGCGAATGACTGTAAGACGCGTCCTACTCGCTGAAGTAGTCCTCACCGTCGAAGTCTGGCAATAGATTTTAGCAAGGTGAGCACTTTAAAGTATACCACAAGTTACACCGGGAAATATAACAGAGTGATGCATGCATAATGGATTTCAAATGAAGGCTTAATAGGGTAAAAGTGCGTAAAAGCAGTACTGAATTTTAAATACAATAACGTAAGTACGAAAGCCAAATTTTAATACATCGTAAGAAACAACATTTAATAAAGTAATATCGTTCGTGTAGGCTCCGACCTACACTAACCTGACAACGGGCATCCCACCCGGACCATTTTCCAAACCATCATTTTTATTCGTAAAACCAGTTTATAAAATTCAAGTCTAATATGTGAAGACTCTACTCAACATATCTATGACCATGAACACGGCTATCTAGGATAGGTTAAACTCTGCAGAGGTGTATAACTTTACCCACAAGACATTCCCTCACACTTGAGCCACGTGATAAACACACTGCATTAGGTGTGCGGCGGAGAGTTCATGACAAGGATGTTCTAATGATCCATAACCAAAATAGTCACGCCGCCACTAAGACTTCACCACAACTCGAATCCACGAGTAGGAGCCCCCTCTTATGCCATGTGTGACTTCTCGCGGCCTACGACACGCTCACATTCAATCCATAGCAAAACTATATTTGGAATTTCGCCAATTTACTTAGCCAGGTCCGTCCCATACCGCACTTGTGGTAGTACGAAGGAACTTCGTAAAATGATCACAGAAACGGTCCTTAATTGACTTAGCCTCAAGCCACACACCCACATGCACGACAATCTACCAGGTGTCACAAAACACGAGGCATGTCAGCACCTACCACCTAACCATTAGCCTAAGTCCAAATCATAAGTTTCTATTTTTCATTTTTAAACCATTTCATAAACTATCATTAACTCACCGAAGTCAAGAATTCATTTTCAAAGTCTGTCATTTCATGTGAAAGAGTTGATCTCACCTAAAATTATACTAAGTCAGGCTAAGCAATTCTATGAAATTTGTAGTTAATACTACGGTACTAACTAGTTTTCAGCTAGGGTGACAAGGTGTATGAATTTGAGACTCAAATTGGCTATAATCAAAGGATCAAGGGTGTACTAAGTTTAAATCAAATTTAAATTACGTTTGAAATAAGTACACATGCATATACAGTAAAATAATATAAATAAATTTAAAATAATAGGGTCAATATGGTCAAAGGTTTAACTTGCTTTGCTCGAAGTCCTGCTGCGAATCGTCGAAGTCGTAATCTCCCGAATCGTCAAAATCTAACATGAAGAGCCAATTCAAAAGAAATTCAAAAACAAAATTCAAATAAAATTCAAAAAATTGAAAGGAGGGCAAAAATATAAAGTTCATGATTTTAGAAAAATTTAGAAATTTGAACGGGTCAATTTGGAGTTAAAATGAGAAAGTTATGACCTTTTAAAGGTTTAAATCAAAGAAAAAGAAAAGTCTTAATTTCTGGAATTATTTTTAAACCGAAAAGTATTTATGGCGTCAGCAGGAATTAGTTTTCTAAAGGAAATAAAGATTATGACGTCAACAAGGTAATTCATTTTTGGCCGATTTAATTTTAAATGGGAAAATCGGCTTTATTGCGTCAGCATGATGTCAGCCCTAGGGTTATTAAATTTGGGAAGAGACTGACATGTGGGCCTGGGTTCACAATGGACGGGGAGGTGAGGTGTCGCTAGTGTGGCAGGCCTGGCGCGGACGTGGTGTCCACCGGGTACCACATTGGCTACCATGTCAGCCCGACCTGCTGACGTGGCTTGGCCGGCGGCGGCAGTGCTCAGGAACCAAGGGTCACCAGTGATTCGGTGGGCGGCGGCACCGGCCGAGGGGTGCAAATTGTAGAAGAGAGCACGGGGAGTAGATTGGTACCGTGCGCGGTTTCTAAGGGTGGTCGGAGAGTACTCACGGCGGAGAGGGGCGGCGGTCGGAGGGGGCTTCATGGCGGCGGAGGTGCTCCGGTGGCGCAGACGCTCGGGGCAGAGGGGGCTTTTGGCCGCCGAGGCACGGGCAAGGTGTCGGTGTCGTCAGCGAGGAGCGGGGAGGTCCTGGGTGGCGGCAATTGCTCGCCGGAGTAGACGAAGTCGGCGGAGGGGAAAACTGGGCTCGGAGTTGCTCCGGTGCTTGGATGCTCCAATTGAGAGGCGAGGGAGAGGTGGTGTGAGTAGAGTGTGCTTGGGGTATGCCTTTCTGTGAGAGAGGAAGAAAGGAAAGAGGGAGAGCGGCGGTCGGATTTTCGACAGGTGGCATGGGAGAGGATTGGGGCCGCTAGATCTGGGTGAAACGGTAAGTGAAAGCGGGCGGGTGTGATTCAATCCGGCAACAGAGGTTAAATCGGGGCTGTTCGGGCGAGGGCCGAAAGGGTAAGTGGCTATGGACGCTCGGGATCTAATCTGACAACAGCGGACAGCTCAGATCACTCCACGTGTCGGCTAGAGAGAGGGGGAAGTCGGGGTGAAGCGGTAAGTGGGGATGGGCGGCCGAGATTAAGTCCGACGGTGGGGAAGGTTCTGATGGGTGACAAGTGTCAGTGCCGGGAGGGTTTTTTGGATTTTTATTTCCTTTTTGGTTTCAGAAATACTTAGGAGGCTTTAAAATACTCAGAAAAATACTAAATAAATTTTAGAAATTTCAGAAAAATTCAGAGAATCATCTGAAACTATTTTAGACTTAATATAAATATTTTCAACTCATTTTGATATTTATATTCTGTAAAAACTCAATTCTAACTCTAAAAGGAGAGTTTTAAATCTTTATAAATTCCTGAAATTTAATATAATTATAGATTTGACTTAGGACAATGAAATGCATTTATTTTGACCCTTGGTAAAATGAAATACTTTTATTTTGGCTTTCATAAAATGAAAATTTTAATTTTCTCATTTCAGGGTTTGGGATAAAATCTAGAAAACTCTAATAAATTCCAGAAAACAATTAAAAAAAGAAATAAGATTTTTGGGATGTTACAGTCTTAATGAAATAGGTGTCATGAATCACCAAAACACTAAATCATTAAATTAGAGGTCTAGATGTGTACAATTGTGCTAGCAGTTGGACTGCGTCACACCAACAATGTCCCTGGTAGGCTCCTCGACTTGCCTCTTCACCTCGAACGTGTAGGCGTCTGGCCACACAAGATCTCTAAGCTTCCACCTAGGGAACTAGCTAGAGGAGGAGAGGGTCTCGGATCTGCATGGGGAAGCAATGGGAGGAGGAGATGGTGCTCGATCTACATGGGGAGGCAGCAGGAGGAGGTGGCTTCGAACCTGTGCAGGGAAGTGGCTGGAGGTGGAGGCGGTTATGGATCTATGGGCTTGGTTGTGGCTGGCACTAGTGTGGATGGCGGCTGGCACTAGAGTGGATGGGGTGGAGGAGATGATGTGGAGTGCTCGATTTCACGATGTAGGATTGTTGATAATTTAGATTAGTGCAACTAAGTGAACGATGACATCAACTACTATCTCAATTATAGCAACCTATGACACTCAAATTTTCCCAACCACATGCATCAATCCTCATCTACTCAACCACACAAAAGTAGATGTGTTCTTTCTATAAAAACATAAGGAAATCAAAGAAGAATAGCGATAATATCCAGATTAGGACACCCTATTCTATCGGGGGTGTTGTAGCATAAACCATAGAATAAAGAGTAAAGCTTTAATATGAATAACATGGTCTAAGGACCAAAGAGTATGGTACAAAGAATAGATATAGGGCGCAACCCAAGCACATGACTCCAACTTTGGTTCAGTCAAAGAAACTAAAACCAACTCCTACGATAGGGTGCAACCCCAAACACACGACTCCAAACTTGGTTTCGTCAAAGAAACTGAAACCAACTCCTATGACTTAAGCAAATATGGCTCGGATTCCATGCATTTAAAAATAAATTACACAACCGATTCAATGTCGTACTTGGCCAAGAAAAATACACGCAAGTCCAACTAATTTAGAATTCCTTTGAAAACTTTATACTTTTGGTTCATGAGAGAAGTTGATTTTTATTGTTGGTACGAATTTAGACAGTAAACTTAGAAGAACCCTTAGTTAGATATGGAGACCATCAAGGATGCGAAGGGCTTGAAGGAAAAGCACACCACCACCAAGTGTATTGATATGAGTGTTTAGAGTTACAAAATGGCCTCTCCTCTCCTATCACAAAAGGGTCTATTTATAGAGGGGGAGAGGGAGGTGAGCAAAGTTAGCCAGGTAAATGTGGGACAAGGTGGCAAATTTGGTATTCTTGGAGATTTGCCGCAAAGAGGTGCTAGCCTAGAATCGCCCAAAGGCCTGTCTCAATAGGCGAGGGTACTCAGATCTCCTCCAGAAGTTCAAGTAGTGCACCAGCGAGAGTACACTCATAAGCAATTCAAGAATCGATGGGACACTATGAAACAAGATTACTCAAAGTGGAGGACCTTGAAGCAAACGCATCGGGATTCGGCTTCAATCCTTAGATGGGTGCAATTGTTGCAGACAAATCATGGTGGGCGCAACAGGAAGAGGTGCATTTCGGCCTGGGTTTCAATTGTAGTTACAGCATTGTTGCTACTGACCTTTCATGCTCACAATAGCTTCATGTTGTATGGCAGACTCTTGGACCCTTGATCAAGTTCCAGAAAGCACCCCTTGCCCATGAGTGGCTGATGGTGGACATATTCGAAGGCTCACTGTGCACCAGGACGCAAACTAACACCCCAAGAGACTGCCATATTAATTTGGACGTCAGCAGTGACAAAGACGCCTCCTCGGAATGCAGGCCACCATGATGTTGGAGATGGTATGCAGTTATGCACATTTTGGTGATCATTCCGAACGACTTCAGAATTGTGTACACCAACTGACATGATTACATAAGTCAGAACGTTCTAATCGTGTGCGACTTCAACATGAGGTTCATGTTCGTGACCTCCGGATGGCTAGGGTTAGCACATGACACGCGGATCTTGCTAGACACCCTTTCAGGGTACCGTCACTTGTTTCCATACCCGCCACTAGGTGTGTTCTAAGCCACCTTGTAGTATGTGCCATGTCAAAGGTTTTTTTCTCATGACGTAATGAACGTTGTTTTGCATATTGCATTTAAGTACTACCTAGTTGACTTCGGCTATCCCAATTGGAATGGGTATATCGCATCGTATCGGAACATCTAATACCATGTATCCAAGTTTGCTATGGGTACGGCACCACGTTGCCGGAAGGAGGTCTTCAACTACCACCACTCTTCATTACGTAACATAATCAAATAAGCCTTTGGTATGTGGAAGACGAAGTGACGCATTCTCAACAACATAACTACGTACCTATCGCAGAGGCATACACGGATCATAACCGCTATGATGGCACTGCAGAACTTCATAATCAACCCAGAAAGGTGGCTCCTTCCTTAAGGGTCGTTGTCTCGCTCTGGCCTCACCGGAAAGAATCAGGCAGAGGCAACGTTCGAGAGTTAAGGAGCTTCGGGAAGGTGACGCGAACACCAAGTATTTCCATATGAAAGCCAATGCTCGCTCAAGAAACAACCTCATGCCTTGCCTGGTTCATGAGGGACGCCGTGTCACACCTCAAGAGGATAAACTCGAATCGAAATTTTTGAAATTTCTGAATTTCAGAATTCTCAGAGGGGTATGAAATTTTTTCTTAACCGAAAATATTTTCCCTGGCAAGGATATTCTTTAGCACTAAATTTTTGTATAGGATAAGGATCCGAGAGTCCTAAAATATTCGAGGGGATTGTGATAGAACGACAATTGTAATGCCGGATCTAAGTCTAAATATGAACAATAGCTTTAACCCTAGATCAAACATGAACACCTAGAAGGACTTTAATGCAGAAAACGTATCCGAACTAGGAGATGCCATTTGGGTGCTCGGTGAGTCGGTGCAGTGGAGGCTTCACGTGCGCGGCGTCGACGGCGAGCTCGCAGAGAGAAGGGCTTCGGTCTTCGTCCACCTTAGCGTGCGTTAGTAGATCGGGTCTGTGTGGGTTCTTCCGGACTTGAGCAACTCACATGTACAAGCCCTGATGAAAATCTCTGTTTTTTTATATGGCGCTAGGTGACCAGGATCGAACCAAGTAGAAGTTGGAACCGCCTCCAATCAAGGCACGAGTGGAGACTTAGTCTCCCTAAAATCTCAGAGTTTTGGTTAGCCGAGATCAACCCAACAACAATCTCTTGTACTCTTTTGAGATTGTGCTTAAGGAGTTTGTGGTCCGTTTCGTAGAATCCTTTCTCCTTTATTGTGGTTATTTCAACGTTATTATTTTGGTTCTCTATAAGATTTATTTTCTTTATTTTTGATACTATGCATATTCATATCGCATTTTATAAACTTGGGTCTGATCTAAGGGCTGCTGCTTACGAGGAAAGGTATCAGAGAGCAAGCTGCGAAGGACGGCACAGGCGGCCATCGCATGGGGACAGCGAAAAGTCAGCGAGTACCAAGCTAAGCTGCAGATGACGCGAACGCCAAGCATTTCCATATGAAAGCCAATGCTCGCCGAGGAAAGAACCTCATACCTTGCCTGGTTCACGAGGGACGCCGGGTCACAACTCGAGAGGATATACTGGAACTCCTCCATCAGTACTTCTCAGGCATCATGGGCTCGGTGCAAGGCAGACCACATTCCATTTGCTTCTCAAAACTGGAATTGCCAATGTTGGAGCTACATGAACTTGAACAACCATTTTTAGGTTATAATGCACATGCCATCGGAGAAAGCTCCGGGTCCGGACGGGTTGTCTGGACTTTTCTACAAGCTTTGTTGGGCCTCGATAAAGGACGATCTTCACAGCTTCTCTAAGCTATTCACAAAGCTTTTGGCATCGAGGCTTGCGGGGCACATTGACAATTTGGCACAAAATGCGTTCATTCGCCGGTGATGCATTCATTAGAAATTCAAGTTGGTTCAGGGCATCACAAAGATGCTGCATAAGAGGAAAATTTCGGCAGTGCTCCTCAAGCTTGACATCACTAAAGCCTTTGATACTCTGTCTTGCCGATTCCTACCGGAGGTTCGGCAAGTACTCGGGCATCCTTGGGATGCGGCGACAGGCACTACATTAACAGCAGGGAGGCCGGATTGGTTGGTCTGGAAGGCCACCACGCATGGCGAGTGCACTGCACCTTCAGCGCATAATCTCTTCTTCCATGCGTCAACAACATTCGCATGCCACAAGCTTATTTCGAAGTCCAAGGCCCCATCAAGATGTAAGTTTTTCATGTCTTAACTTCAGAAAACTTCCGGTGCGGAGGGTGGCCTCATGAGGACCAATGTTCTCTTTGCCATACGAGCTCGGAATCCTGCAAACATTTATTTGTTGACTGTGCTTATACTCAACATGTATGGCTTCTCTTCAAGAACCGGACGGGAACGGATCTCCCTGTGCCGGACTCTAACTCGCTCAAGCTTCAATTCCAGAGGAGGGGTGGCTAGCGGCCAGGAGCAGTGTTCCTAAGGAGAGGACGAACTTTGATACAGCCAACATTCTACTGCATTGGAGGATTTGGAAGGAGAGAAACGGCAGGATTTTTGAAGGCACAAGCAGGGACGACGATCAACTATTATGGTCAGGACGAACTTTGGTCTTGGCCAGCGGCTGGCTGTGTATCTTCCTAATTTAATTTGAGTCTGAGCGTACGCGCCTGTAAGAGTGTGGGCATTGTGTGTTTTTCTCTGGTAGAATCGCCGATGATGACAATCAGAAAAAAATAAATGATTGTAATCTACAGTGAAAGTTTTTTTACAACCCTATTGTTTTCTGCTTTTTTAATCTACCAATCACCGTAGAAACAGGAAAACAAAAGCACGGCAAAAAGAGAGACAAAAAATTAATTTTTCTATCACCTAGTACTGTAGCTATGACGTATTATAGTCTAGCTACAGTAGTTTGTACTGTGAGCGATTAGAAACGAGAACGTTGCTTTTGTACTGTAGCAACTTTTGTTACTGCGTGCGAATAAAGTAGACTTCACGTGTTCCCGTGCGTGACATTAGAAAATTAAAGGTGGATTTTTAAGCTGTAATTTTATAACTTAATTTTTTGAATTTTAGTTGTTCATAAGAGATAGTATGTATAGAAAAAATAGTTGTATATGATTTTGATCAGTACAGTTAAACTTAGTACACTTTGTACTGCAATCTTTCTGTTGATATCGTCTTGAAAAAACATAACTGTTTAAAAGTTAGTTATTATAATCCGTATAAACAAGTCTGCTGAAAAAGGTACCAAACCCAGTCTAAATATGTTGCTTTCACGTGATCAGCTGTTGTGACATGATGATTGCTGATGTCTTGGGCTTTGAATTTCCTTTTGGTTTTCTTCATGCGCTCTTTTACAATACCTTAAAATCAATGTAAGCCATCCAATCTTTATGATTCAATATTTCATATTAATTAAAATTAAGTTATACTACCATCTATACTCCTAGTAGAAAAATCTCTAAAAAATAAAATTATAAATAAAATAAATAGTGTAAGATTAATTTTCACAAAGCTCCCAGTACCACTATCCCACCCCATCCTCAAGGCTCTTGAAAGCTACCACACCACCTTTAATTGCCATCTCCGAGAACCAGCCCTCCTCTACTTCAAGAAACCTTTTTGAGCGATCCAAGAACTCCTTGGAGGGACAGCCATGGACCAGCTGAAAGGCGCCAATGCTGTGAATCCTGCCTCTCTCCCCCTGTTGCTGTAGCCCATCATCTCCAACTCGTCGCCCACGTCTTCGTCATTGACGTCGTCGCGCTGCGTAGCCGCAAAGCAATGGTCGTCGTCGCCGCCGCAGGGGGGGCAGAGCAGGCGCCGTTGTGGTGCCCCAGGTGCAACTCGTCCAAATCATTGAGCACTATTGGAATTAATCTAGTCTTGATTAGTTCGAATCGGATTAACTCAGTAGTAGAATTGAATCAGAAGTTCGAGTAGAATCAGTTTCGGTGTTTTACGACAATAAGAAGTCAAGTCCGAGTCCACATTGTAATTATAGATGTTCTCTGTGATCTTGAATATAAATAGAGGGGAACCTATTCCAAAAAAGGTGCGGCGATTGGAAGCAACACAAAATGATCTTGTTTATTGAAGCTCCCGTACATCATCATAACGTCGTCATCGTATTCAACAATCAAAGGAGATGTAGGCACTCGAAAGATCGTGGAGAACTACGATTATCTGAGCAAGTCGATAGATCGATTTCGAGTGCAAAGTCGAAAAGAAGATTGGACGGAGTCCAAATAGCAAGTTGAAAAGAAGATCGGACGGAGTCCGAGTAGCCGCTGAGATCGGGATGATCGAGTGGTTACAAAATCTACAGTGTTCGAGTAAGCAATAGTGAATCTATGGTGTTCAAGTGAATCTGAGGAGTTAAAGAATATCTAGGGGCCTACGAGTAGTCTAAAGAATCATCCAACGGTGTTCGAGGAGGTAATGAAAGGGCTGAAGTGTTGAAGAGGTCGGAACTCGAGTGTAGCAGTCAGAGATCCTACAGACCTGGTCGGAGCCTTAAGTGGTCGTATTCTACGACTAGAGAGGTTTCGTCCCAACAAGCATGTCGCCTCGGTGCTCTCGGCTGACACCAACACCATCAGGAGGAAGTACCTCCATGACTTCGAGAGCCTCGCGGTGTTCTATGGAGAGAGCGCAGGTGAGGCCCCGACATACAGCCTTGTTTCCATCTTCGATAAGCTGGCGTCCTCGCTGTTAGTGATGTGCCCAAGAGGCAATCATAAATAATTCGGTTTTATAGGATAAAGGGGATATTGATCCATATGGGTTTAGGGTTCTAATGGGCCTACAACGTGGAAGCCCATTAGCATGCTCTATAAATATGTGGAGGCGGGGCTGCAGGTGAGTGATGCTACTATGCTGAAAACCCTGGCCGACACCTCCCCTCGATCGTATCCCAAAACCCTAGCCGGGCGCGCGATGCTAGCACACCAGCGCACAGTGTTCTATTCCGAACGTGTGAACTCCGTGGAGGCGCCGCTGCTGTTGCTGCTGTGCTGATCGGCGAGAAGCGCAAGGCTATTGCTAAGACGCGAGGAGGAGACGTTCAGTTCGTGAAACGATCGACTGCTTCTTCTTCATCAACACGCATCTACGTTGGACCGGGCTGCTCCAACTCTTCTTCCGCTGCACAGCGCATCTAGTGGTAACTATCTATGACTCCCTTGCACGCATGTTTTCCTTTAGTGGTATCAGAGCAAAGCTGCGTAGTATGTGGTCTAGATCATGCGCTTGTAGATGATATATTGTTGATGCGATCTATTACTATTCTTATACTAGGTTCATGTGATAGATTTTTCGGTGCACAGATTGATTAGATCAATCGATCATAAGAGGTTGAAATAGGTATGAGTTGATAGCATCATGTGGCCAAAAAGATTAGTCTGTGCTCCTTCTTTGATGTACGCGCGACTTACCCCTACTGGCTGGAATCACCATCGGGGTTAACTGTGCGCACAGTCAGTAGATCGAGCCAACAGATAGAGGTCTTGTGTTGCGGTCTCCTCAAATATACTGATTGTGATGATCAATATGATTGATCTAATGAAAATTGAGATATTTTGAATGGCTCGGATTTGGGTTGATTTGATCGGCCCGATGAGATTTTCATAGCGATTTCATAGATGCGATTTATGTAATTCCGTGAGGTAGAATGCGGGACCGTCATTGCGTACACACATAGATTGTTATACAAACACATTCATGTCAGGGCGGTAGAATGCGTTCTGCGCTTAACTTGTTTTTGCAGGGAATGTTGTGAATGGTATAGCATAGATGTATATGTGATGCATGTGTATTTTGGCGGCCTGTGTGTCGTATTAATCACAACTGGGTTGAGGCTATTCTTTAATTGTATAACGACCTGTGTGTCGACTTATGATGCTTGAGCTCATCGTGTAATTCATTTGCTAGCTATTAGTTGTAATAGTTTAGTTCTTTACCATGGAGGCTTCAAGTATGATGACAAAAGAGGACAGGAAGTGTGGCGAAGGAGATCACCGTGGAACCATGGCAATGGTGACCACTACGATTCAAAAGGCCATACCATTCACAGTATAATGTGATTATATGCATGTGATGTTTATTCCTGTTATACTATTCTTTCATGCCATACCTGTAGAGGATGTTTTTTTTTCATGACAGAATAGCTTCCCTCAGAAAAATTAAGAATTTATTTGATGCCTTTCCAATTGCTGCGCCTATAAGAATTACGATCATTGTTTGATAGGTCTGCCAAATCAGAGTACCATCAACTATCTTGATCTAATAGGGTGGATGTCAGACATCCACATGCATAGTATTGGTTTACTTGACAAGGCTATCAAATTGGATTTGGGCCTTAGGGCATAGTGTTAGGAGCTGGGGTATTGGATGCCATCCAACAAACAAGAGTCACATAAGATGTGATTAGCAAGCGTTGCTTACCTACGTCACTAGATTTCTAGCGGTGATGCCAAAGCTCACTAGAACTTAGATGAATATGGATCTTGACCACTATATGTCGTTAGAGGAAAGATGATTACAAAATATATAGTGAGAGTGTCTTTTGTTAAATTGTTTAATGGAAGATCAAACATGAACATAGTGCTGAACTTTGCTTGTTTATTTTCTGTTGTAGATCATGGCTGCTTCTAGTAACAATTCTGATTTTAACTTGCAATCTATTCTTGAGAAAGAAAAACTTAATGGAACGAATTTTATTGATTGGTACCGCAACCTGAGAATTGTTCTCAGACAAGAAAAAAGGGAATACGTTCTTGAGCAACCCTACCCCGATGAACTCCCTGAGGGTGCAAACGTTGCCATCCGCAAAGCTTATGAGAAGCATTACAATGATTCACTCGACGTTAGCTGTCTCATGCTTGCTAGCATGTCCTCTAAGCTTCAGAAGTATTATGAGAATGCAGATGCTCACACTATGATTAATGACTGCGTGACATATTTGAGAACCAAGCTAGGACCGAGAGGTTTAACATTTCAAAGTCCTTGTTTGCGTGTAAGCTGGCGGAAGGTAGTCCAGTCAGTCCTCATGTGATCAAGATAATTGGTTACATTGAGAGCTTGGAGAAGCTTGGTTGTCCCCTTAATCCTGATCTGGCTACGGATGTTGTTCTCCAATCTCTCCCTCTGAGCTATGAGCAGTTCATTATGAATTTTCATATGAATAGTATGGAGAAATCATTGACTGAATTGCATGGGATGCTTAAGAGAGCAGAGGAAAGCATTAAGAAAAACACCAATCATGTGATGATGGTTCAGAAGGAGAATAAAAAAAGAAAGCGTTGGACGCCCAAAGGCAAAAGCAAAGGAAAGGTTCCTAATGAGCCCCCTAGCTCTAAGCCAAAGCCAAATGGTAAGGTCAAATTTGGCCCTTTTCCTGATGATGAATGCTACTGCTGCCATGTCAAGGGGCATTGGTCTTGGAATTGTAAGAAATACTTGGAGGATCTGAAAAATAAGAAGGGAAGCGAGACTTCTGCTTCAGGTATAAATATTATAGAAATTAATCTTGCAATTTCTTCTAGTGAATCTTGGGTATTTAATACCGGATTGATGATTCATACTTGCAAATCGTTGCAAGGTCTAAGAAGGACTAGAAGTTTTGCGAGAGACGAGTTGGACGTGCGTGTCGGCAATGGAGCAAAGGTTGCAGATCTTGGTTCGGCACTTATCACTTGTCATTACCTTCGAGATTAGTTTTGGAATTAAATAATTGTTATTACATTCCAGCATTGAGTAAGAACATTATCTCTTCTTCATGTTTGGAGGAAAATGGTGGTTATGAGTTCGTAATAAATAACAAACGTTGTTTTATTTATTTGAATAATATACTCTATACACATT
Source organism: Melocanna baccifera (assembly GCA_036346265.1). Lineage (NCBI taxonomy): Eukaryota > Viridiplantae > Streptophyta > Magnoliopsida > Poales > Poaceae > Melocanna > Melocanna baccifera. Next base: position 3,041,747 of record CM070700.1, read on the forward strand.
GTCCATTAATGAATGGGTTATATGTTCTTGATCTTGAGGATAAGCATGTCTATAATATTAATGCAAAGAGGCTGTGGCCTAATAATTTGAATCCCGCTTTTATTTGGCATTGTCGCTTAGGTCATATAAATGAGAAACGCATAGAGAAGCTCCAAAAAGATGGACTACTCAACTTATTTGACTTTGAATCATTTGAGATATGCAAGTCTTATTTACTTGGCAAGATGACAAAGACGCCTTTCACCGGTCATAGTGAGAGGGCAAGTGACTTGTTGGGATTTGTACATACCGATATATGTGGACCAATGAGCTCAGTAGCTAGATGTGGTTTTCAGTATTTCATTACTTTTACCGATGACTTTAGTAGATATGGATACATCTACTTAATGAGGCACAAGTCTGAATCATTTGAAAAGTTCAAAGAATTTCAGAATGAAGTACAAAATCAGCTAGGCAAGACAATTAAAATTATGTGATCTGATCGTGGAGGTGAATATTTGAGCCATGAATTTGGTGAACATCTAAAACAGTGTGGAATTGTTCCACAACTAACTCCGCCTGGCACGCCTCAATGGAACGGGGTATCTGAATGGAGGAACCGAACCTTATTAGACATGGTTCGGTTTATGATGAGCCAATCTGATCTTCCATTGTCCTTCTGGGGATATGCTCTAGAAACTGCTACGTTCACACTAAACAGAGTTCCATCTAAATCAGTGAAAAAGACACCATACGAGAAATAGACTGGGAAACATCCTAGATTATCTTTCCTTAAGATATGGAGTTGTGAGACTTATGTGAAACGTTTGATGTCTAATAAACTCCATCCTAAATATTATAAATGCTTCTTTATTGGGTATCCTAGAGAAACCAAAGGATATTATTTTTACAATTGGAAAGAAGGCAAAGTGTTTGTCGCTCGGAACGGTGTCTTTTTGGAAAAAGAGTTTCTTTCAAAGCGTGTTAGTGGGAGCAAGGTGCAGCTTGAAGAAATTCGAGAAACACCTGAAAATGTTTCAGCTCCTATTGAACCTCAACAGGATGTACAAGAAGTTGTACAGCCGGTTATGGAGGCACCGCCCCCACGTAGGTTTACAAAGGCACGTCGCGCAACTAAAAAGTTCACGCTCCTAACCACGGGACAACGCGACATATTGTTGTTGGACAATGATGAGCCCAAGAGCTACACGGAAGCAATGATGGGATCAGACTCTGAAAAATGGCTTGGAGCCATGAGGTCCGAAATAGAATCCATGCATGATAATCAAGTTTGGAACTTAGTAGATCCACCTGATAGTGTAAAAACTATTGAGTGTAAATGGGTTTTTAAGCAAAAGATAGACATGGATGGAAATGTTCATATCTATAAGGCACGATTGGTGGCGAAAGATTTCAAACAAATTCAAGGTGTTGATTATGATGAAACGTTTTCGCCCGTCGCTATGCTAAAGTCTATTCGGATCCTCCTAGCGATGCTTCCTATTTCGACTACGAGATTTGGCAAATGGATGTCAAAACGGCTTTTCTAAATGGAAACCTAAGCGAGGATGTGTACATGACACAGCCTGAGGGTTTTGTTGATCCGAAAAATACTGGGAGAATATGTAAGCTTCAGAAGTCTATTTATGGATTGAAGCAAGCATCTCAGAGTTGGAATCTTCGTTTTGATGAAGTAATCAAAAGGTTTGACTTCATCAAGAATGAAGAAGAGCTTTGTATTTACAAGAAGGCTAGTAGGAGCGCACTTATTTTTCTGGTCTTGTATGTAGATGATATATTATTGATCGGAAATGATATTCCAATGCTAGAAGCTGTGAAGTCTTCTTTAAGAAAAAGTTTCTCAATGAAAGATCTCGGAGAGGTAGCTTACATTTGGGGCATAAAGATCTATAGAGATAGATCGAAGAAGCTAATTGGATTAAACCAAAATACATACATTGACAAGGTATTGAAACGGTTCAATATGTAAGATTTCAAGAAAGATTTCTTGCCTATGTCACATGGCATTAGTCTTAGTAAGACTCAGTATGCTTCCACACTTGATGAGCAAGAAAAGATGAGTGTGATTCCGTATGCCTCAGCCATCGGATCCATCATGTATGCTATACTGTATGCGTCCAGATGTTTCATATGCTCTAAGTGTTACGAGCAGGTAACAATCTAGCCCCGATCTGGCTCACTGGGTGGCTGTAAAGAATATTTTTAAGTATTTTAGAAGGACTAAGGATATGTTCCTTATTTTTAGAGGCGAAGAAGAGCTTGTTGTAAAAGGTTACACCGATGCTAGATTCCAAACTGATAAAGATGATAGCAGATCGTAGTCTGGTTTTGTATTCTGCCTCAATGGAGGGGCAGTGAGCTGTAAAAGTTCAAAGCAAGAGACAGTAGCTGATTCGAGAACTGACGCCGAGTATATTGCAGCTTCTGAAGCTACAACGGAAGCTATTTTGATCAGAAAAATTATTTTTGAGTTGGGTGTGATCCCTAATATGTCCAGTCCAGTAGATCTTTATTGTGATAATAGTGGAGCCATTGCGCAAGCAAAGGAGCCTAGGTCACACCAAAAGTCCAAACACATACTTCGACGCTATCACCTTATCCGTGAGATCATTGATAAAGGTGAAGTGAAGATTTGCAAGGTGTACACGGATTTAAGGGCCTGTTTGGTACAGCTCCTGCTCCCAGCTTCTCAACAGATTTTTAGGGAGCTGTACCAAACACCCCGATTCTCAAAATGAGGAGATTCTACTTCTCGCGAGAAGCACTCTTCAAAATGAACTAGAGAGGAGAAGCAACCTTTTGGTGGATACTCGTGGGGAGCTGTTCACCTATATCAGATATGCCCATAAAAGTTCATTAAAATTACCCACAAAATGCCCCTCACCTACCCCCTACGCTCCCCTCTCGCGCCGCCCCCCTCCCCCTCATTCTCTCTGTCGCGCTCCTCCCTTCCCCTCTCCTGTTCCCCTCCCGCCCCTCCCGCGCCGCCGGTTCCCCCTCCTCCCCGCCGCGGCTCCCCTCCCGCGCCGCCCCTCTCTCCTCCCCTCCCGCGCGCCGCCTCCCCTTCCTCCCCTCCCGCGCCGCCGCCTCCCCTCCCCCCGCCTCCCGCGCCGCCGGCTCCCCTCCCCTCCCCTCCCGCGCCGGCCCCCGTCCCTTCCCCCCGCGCCGCCGGCCCCTCGCCTCCCCACAAAGCCGCCGCCACCTCCCTCCGGTCCCCAATACAACCGCCGCCGCCTCCCCTCTTCTCTCGCGCCGCCCGCCTCCTCCCTTCCTCCCCTCTCCACTTGGTCGACGGGAGAAAGGTCGGCACCGCCGGCCGTGGCGACAAGGGAGTGTATTGATTTTTAGCTTTTTATAGCTATTGGGGTGAAAAGGCCATCTTGTTTGTGTGTATTGATTTTTGTTGCAAGATCAATCTTGATTTTTCTTAGCTCTTTATAGCTATTGAAGTGAAAAGATTGCCAAATACTTGGGGGGAATTATCGGAACATTCACCCGTGACTGTGGTAACCGATCTACACATCCAAATCTAGGCACTTATTGAGGCAGGTTATAGTCTAAGGTCACTAGTTGTTGGCAAAATTATTTACTTGATTGGTTGCTCAAGTTTATAGGTCCAAGATTACTGATCCTCTTCATATGTTGACAAAGACATGAAATTGTTGATTTTGAGTTGGTACTAACACATACTCAATTGCTTTTTACTGTGCCTGCCAATGGTTTTTCCATCTGTCATTTTTAGTTCTAGTTGTTGTTAAACTTGTGCTCATGTACCACCTCATGTAATTTGATCGAAATGAATTATTTGTTGTAACAATCATGTACCAGTATTTCCACAAGTTGTTTCCATGTATTACTTCAACTAATTGCCAAATGGATAATGTATAAAGTACAACCACTTCTTTTCATGGAGCACATTTGTTACCTTCCAGAGTATCATCATTGTACAAAACGATGCACATCTGTGTTGCATGTAATACGACATTTGTTACAAATATTGAATCAATTCTAGTTAGTTCGCTCAAAGAATGTTCCTGTTAATATTGCATTGTTCGCTTAGCATGATAGTTACTGAATCAGCGGTGGTAGCATTATGAATGACAGAAGCAACAACCTGGATGCTATGAGTAGTTGGGGACCTTATGGCTTCAATTGGCGTGATCTTGACTGTTTATGTAAGTTCTGGTGAGGTTCCAGTTCTCGCTGTTTGTTCAACTGAAGAAATGTTCTCACTGTTTGTTTTGGTGAGGTTCCAGTTCTCACTATAAGTTCTAGTGAGCTTCCAGTTGCATCGTTTCTTATGCTTTTTTGTCACGGACTCGCATACGTTTTTCCTATAGTAGACACTAGACAGTGACGTAATTGAATCAATCTGCAATAACACACGGTCGCATCCAGTGATGTACTGTTTTGGGTTGCAAGTGAAGTATGAATAACACTAGCAAACGCTGCCTCAAGGACTTCAGGTATTGGTGAAGCAACTCATTCAAATAAAGATGATCCAGCTTAAAATCTAAGAAACTAAATTGTGATCACATTGAGAGCTAGGGGTAACATAGTCTATTTCTCTCAAATCTCCTCTTTTATGAATCTGGAGTCAACCTACTAGCCAAACGCTTTTCAGAGGTAGCTCCAGATTCTCAGAGAAGTGGATTCTTATAGAATCTGGAGCAGAAGCTAAAAAATGAGAATCTAGAGCTCTACCAAACAGGCCCTAAATATTGCTGATCCGTTGACGAAGCCTCTCCCACAACCAAAGCATGAGGCACACACGAGTGCAATGGGTATTAGATACTTACATGATTGACTCTAGTGTGAGTGGGAGATGATTGTATCAAGTCTATGTTTATGAAATTTTGAATAATGTGTTATTTGGTTTGTTGAATAATGATTGTATGCATTGATTGGCAAGTATGTGACTTGTTCGTGAAACTCTTTGTTTTATTTAATGTTATTCTAAAGATCCCTAGTCTTATGTCATTACGTGGGACAACAATAATTTATGGACTAGCATATGTATTAATTGATGATTATATTTCACGGATCATGGATATAGGAATATCAAATCAATAATGTGCACACATGTTAGAGAACATGGTGTTGGATTGACCCACTCCGAGACGTTACTGGGACTGTTATGTTAATATGTGCCATCAAGCGATCTCGAGTGGTATACCTACTGAATCCTTCAACCTGAAATCGCCATTGTTTCTCACTACGTGTAGTGGTGCGCTTTGGGGCTGCCAAACACTACTCCGTAACTAGGTAGCTATAAAAGTGGTCTTCAGGTGTATCATGGAACATGGAATGGGATCTGAGTGGATTAAGATGGAATTTGCCCCTCCTACATAACAGGAGAGATATCTCTGGGCCCCTCGATATGGTTGGATTAGGGAAGTGCATGGCCATGCCAAGGTGATTAAAGAGTTAATCACAATGTGACTAAAGAGTTAGTCATGAATTGTAATCCACCACAAGATCGAGTGAATGGTTGAGCTATCACAAGGGTGGCATGAATCTCGCCTTAAGTTCGACTGGTATCGTGTGGCGAAGGGATCCAAGTGTGTGTATATCAAGGTTTAGCCGATATGATCTTTATGTGTATTCGGGAGTCAATATGCCCTGTTAGGTGCCACTATTGACTTTTGGCTTGAAAAGGGTTTTCAGGCCATGGCTGTCTACACATGAACCTAACGGGTCACACACTTAAGGGGTTGGAATTGAAAATATTGCCTATATGATTGTCTCTAGTGCAAGTGGGAGATTGTTAGTGATGTGCCCAAGAGGCGGGGCTGCAGATGAGTGATGCTACTATACTGAAAACCCTAGCCGCTACCTTCCCTCGGCCGTATCTTGAAACCCTAGCCGGGCGCGTGGTGCTAGCACACCAGTGCACGGCGTTCCATCCCGAACGTGTGGACTCCGTGGAGGCGCCGCTGCTGTTGCTGCTGTGCTAATCGGCGAGAAGCGCAAGGCTATTGCTAGGACGCGAGGAGGAGATGTTCAGTTCGTGAAACGATCGACTGCTTCTTCTTCATCGACGCGCATTTACGTTGGACCGGACTGCTCCAACTCTTCTTCCGCTGCGCTGCGCATCTAGTGGTAACTATCTATGACTCCCTTACACGCATGTTTTCTGGTTGAACGCGGTAGAAAATCAAATATTGTAGCTAGCGTAGCCTACCCGTTCTCCTTTAGTCGCTGGACTACCAGCGCAGGACCACGATGGTGGAGCACTTCAACGGCGGCAGCAGGTGGAACAAGCGGCAGTCTCGACGTAGGCGTGGGCGCCTGTCTCGTCTCTTGGGCCCTAGCGCCATAGGTCGCCACTACGTAGCTCATGGTGCTGCTCATCAGTGCCAGGGGCGTGCAAGGCCACGACAGCAACAGTGTGCATAGGCATCTTGGCCTGGACACCATGGGTCACCTCCAGGTCCTACCGGGCGCGGCCAATGGCACCGGCACGGCCCGTCGCTATGGACGCGGTGAGGGCGACGAGCTCCCGGGTGGCAGCAATGATGCCCTGGGTGTATGCGGCGGCGGTGCAGGGAATTAAGAGGCAACGGCGTTGATGAAATCGGAGGCAGTGGCGGTGCGGGGATCGGAGACACGGCGCCGGCGCATCGACAATCAACGCCGGTTTACAAATAAATGTTAACTTGAATAGTATAAAATAAAAAGTTCAACAACAAAAAAGTCTAAAATACCCTTATAAATCAATAATATTTAATTTCTACTATTATCTTTTTATTATCATTATAATGTACCAAAAAATCCATCTTTGCGCAGGACATGAGACGCTGCTGCCGAACGCTTTTTCTTGACGTGATTGCCAGACCACAAGGCCGCGCCCTGCCCTCTCTGGACGTTACTCGATGAAGCAACGAAGTGATGCACTGCCACGTGATGAAGCACTTCTGTAGCGTTTAGCATGGCTTGCTGTTGATGTAATGGAACACAGCAGTATAGGATCACGTGGATTAGATGAATAGCGGCTGCTCTCCTGACCCATGAAACCAAGAAGCCATCGCTTTCTACTCCGAGAAACAAAGCACCCGAGAAACAAAGCACCAGCACTGCTGCGGCTACTTCTTGCCACGCGGCGAGAGGCGAGGAGCGGGACCTTGCGAGGTTCCCCATCGACGATGGCGCACAGATCCTGTTTTTTCTTTTTACTTTTAAGTTACATCTAAGTTTTATTTCCAAATTATATTTATAGCTATAAAGTGCATTTCTGATATCTCTTAAACCTTAGCATAAAAATTATATCTCTCATCTTTAAGATTATCCCTTAACCTATCTCTATTTGTAGTCTAACATCTAAACAAATACTTATCCAATCTAATAAATAAGGAACCGAAACCCTAACATAATACAAGTTTCTTTAAACTTTTTCATTACCCAATTTTGAATACTTCAAAATTGTCACGTGTCATAGCATCTAGACCGCAACTCTATAGCTTCAACACATATCATTTGTCTTTGATCTCCACACAACTCAAGCCCGACCGTGTCCTTCAGTATAACCCTCTAAACCAAGAGTTCACACTAAGCCATCCCCGGTCATCTTCGTAGACCACGAAGTTACCCTGTATATGTAAAGATCAAAGTAATATCTTTTCTCGACAAAAGTACTTTTCAACTTGACCAATATAAATCTATACATATGTCAAATAACATCAATACATAATATTATTTATTATTTATTATCATATATATTCTAGAACTAAACACAAGATCTAATACCTCTCTGCCAAATTGGCTGTTTAGTGGCCGGAGGCCACATTGTACTTTGCTTCACATCTAATCTTAATATATGTGGCTGGCAGGCCTTTTGCCAGCCCCTCGAAAAAATCACTGGGTGATATTCTGAAGACAGTCAAGCAACTCAGGAAATGCCTCTGCTCAAATTGAGAATTTGGCACATTTTAAACAAACAAGCAGTTCAGGGCCAATCTGCACCAATCAATCAATTATTTCAAGGGGTGCAATCAGACAAATACGCAATTGTACATTTCAAAGCAAATAACAAAGGACCAAGGAATCTATTTCCTGAACAGGGGGGAAACTATTATACATAATGTTATCAATCAGATACCCCAACTAGAAAGTAAGCTCAGAAGCCGTAAAAGAAAAGCTCAGAAAGTAAATGGTAATTCACCTACACTATCAGAATTGAAGTGAAAAAGCTAAGTACTGCAGATGTTAGTTTAAACAGGTGACTGACTGCCGGTTTCCATCCTGCAAGCAGTAAGATAAAGAAAACAAGTTACACTGTCACCTTCTTGCTTTGCTGTTAGCTTTGTCAACTTTCTCATTTTCAACCTTCATTTTCTTGATGGAATCCAAAAGGGATGATGATTGTTCTTTGTTGGATGAAGATTTTGCAAAGGGGTTAACTGGCCGCTGAAGCTCTGCTCGGTTGCCGTCTTCGTTGGTCTTGTTTTTTACACCAACCTGATCAATACCTCCTTTCGGATTCTGTTCGACTGCACTCACACCAGCTGCTCCATCCCTATCGCTCTTTGCTTTCCCTTCTACTTTCTCATTCTTTTTGGGCATCTTGGCTAATGGTCTAAGTGCAGGTGAAAGCGTTGAAGTGGTATCATTCACCTCTATTGGTTGTTCTACTTTTGCCTTCTTTGATTCAGTTGCACTGCTTCGTTGGATAACAGGATTCGTTGTAGGCAATGCGGATGCCTCCAAGTTATTTCCATTCTGCACAACTTTAGCTGGTTGCATCGCATGAGTGGTTAACACTGGTGAGTACTTTGTAATGGTAGCATTGGACCAAATATCTACTGTTCCCGCAATGCTTGTACCGTTTAACATCCTCTCCTGCAAGAAGTTATTGTATAATCATCAGTTGAACATACTAAGTTATTACAAATGTGCACATGAATGAACTGGCAAAAGTAGGCAGGTTCTATTCAGGGTTAAAAAATTAAGGGGCGTGGCTTTCACCTCAAGTATTGAACTGAACTTCTCTTGTAATATGGGAAGTTTCAAGCGTGTAACAAGTGTTAATGCTCCCTTCATCGACTTCTCCAGTGTAAGTAATTTTGCAAGTTCAGTAGCTCGAACAAGCTTATCACCTTTGGAAAAACAAGAACATAAGAACAATTATTTAAGAGAGAACCATTTAGTGGTGATTCATGAATTTTAGTTAGTTCAAGCCTTTATACCATTGCAGCAGCTAGAGATGAGCCTCAAGATGCACCGGTCAAGTGCAGCCTCCATGTTGAATGCTTCATCGTCCAATGGAGTTGTGTCCAGACCCAAAGCAGACATTTCTTCTATTTTCTTTTGGATCTGAGAAATCCAGCAATGATTAAGCACAATATCACACACTGCCAGACGAAAAGAAACAGGATGTACCTGTGAGAGATGTAGCTTCCTCATCATGAATTCATTTTCCAAACTATTGGCCCCAAGATCAGATGATGCAAGAGGAGATGACGGCTCAAGTATAGTCAGAACAGGCTTGGGCATTACCTAAGATCAAGAGAAGTCAAACAGCAGACTAACATGCAGTGATGAAACTGGGGATTGATTACTTCGTCCAAATTGGCAAAGATTAGTTATTATTTTAGTGCATTGTGTTATGCCTTTAGTGTTCACCAGGAAAGAACAAGATGCAATATTTTTCTTTATACAAAATTAGCATGAGAACCCAAAATAACATACATTCTAAATTTAACTATGCAAGACGAAAGACAATCAAAGTAACTTCTTGCCAATTTCTTCACTAAACTAACACAACAAAAATGATTTCCATCTTCCAAATTACATAGCCAAAAGCATGTTTGTTGGAACAGACCGAACTCTTGAAGAGAAGCAAAGCATACCTGTGGATAACAGTCAGGGGATTTGCATAGAATGCAGAATATATTATTAGCATCCAAACCCACCACCCAGTGGCTTTCATCTTCAGATTTCCTTGCTTTGATTGAACTGAAATTAGATACAGTGGTTAAGTGTGCTTCAGTAACATGAATGTTTAACCTGTAAGGAAGATTCTATACCTAAACACTGGAATCCAGCTTCCACCGAATTGAATGGAAAAGACCCTCAGTATTCCCTGGAATTGTTCTTGTTGAGTTTAAAACATTTTTGATATCATTAAAGCAATGTTCAACTGTTGATGACGTATTTTAGTAATACATACCTTGGAGTCATATGAACTAAGTTGGCCATTCTCACTGAAACCAAACCAAGATAATTGAGAGGATGGAGTCAAAACAAGACGACCGGACATTGATTGTGTCCTCTTGGATATGTTGAATACTTTAACTTCTAGGACCTGTCAGCGTCAGTCATGAATAAATCTATGTTACACTTTCTTTTTGTTTTTGAGAAACTGGTAATATCAATTCCACCGTCAGTACTCACAGAAATAAATGGAAAACCAACAGGACAGGTATGCTACTTAAAACCGTACAGAACTTTTGGTCACAACATATGTCAATATCACCATCTAAAGCACTAAGGCAAATGAACATGCCGATGAATACCTGATCTCCTGAGGTGAGACAATCTGAAGCATGGGATACAATTGCTAGCTGATCTCCATGACCTGCCACAGTAACCACTGGACCACTAACTGAGAGGACGTGCATCTGCAGAATGAGAATTTGGTCAATCAGACCGTGTCAAATGCTGGTGGTTTCAAGTAAAAGTGTGACCACAAATAATTAAATTAACTGGATCTGCTTCAAGTCAAAAGACAGGGAAATAATAGCAGTCAGATTGTATTGATGCTATGTCTAAAATGAAAATAAGTTCATTTAGGTCGTATATTTGTATCGACAAGTAAATCACTGAGCTTGGTAAACCAGATGAGGATAAATTTTAATATCTTTCATGGAAAGAAGTCCGGCTGGGCTTTAGATGGTAGTGTCAGAAAATGAAAAATCAGTTGTGGATACAGAAATGAGCTTGCTTCTAGCATCGAGTGTTTTCAGGGTGGTCCTTGGATAATGAATTTTACTGGTGAATAGAAAAGGAGTGTCAGTGTATTTAACAGTATAGAATTTATTGACAATTTTTTCAGAGCATGTACCTACTACCAAGGTATAGTTTGGATCAAGGTTCCAAATACCGGAACCGGAAGAAATCCCGGTCGGCGGCCGGTAATGGTAACCGGGCGGTTACCGGAAAAACCGGACAAAATTTGGAAATCAAAATTTGAATTTTGAGATGTTTTGAAACTGGTAACCGGAAAAATCGGCCGGTAACCGGAAAAACCGGCCGGTTACCGGAAAAAACCGGCCAAAATTCAAAATTCAAAAATTGATACCGGCCGGTTTTTTAGGTTACCGGTCTCCACTGGTAAAAACGGTAACCGCCGGGATTTTGAACCCTGGTTTGGATAAAATCATCACAGTAGCGAGAATGATGTACACTACAGTAATGTTCCCAACATATCGTTTGGTTAATGCTGCACTTCCCAACTGGTATATCAGCACAAAAAACGATTGTGCAAAGTGCAAATCACACGTAGAGCTTTAACCACTAGAGAATAATAGTGATTGCACGCCTTCTGGAATATTGCATGAATTTTATGTTAGTATGATTGTAACAACAATGATCCGGGAACCAATAGTCAGTGTACTAAATTATTGTTCTTAATACTGCATAAACCAACAGATTTTCATTGGGAGAGTTGAAATTTTTTATACCAGAGAATATTTTCGTCATAGAAAGCTGTAATAGGCAGCATTGAACTGAAACTAACAACTGAGTTCACTATTATTTGGGAACTAATACAAAGGCAGCTTCCTTTCAGCAAGACAAACCTGGGTAACTCCCCAGTCTCCTCCACAAGCATAATACTAGCAAAATAACAAAAGCTTTAAAATATAAAAATCGAGAAGCTTAGAAAACCTGCAAGCCTCCTTCTGTGAAGATGCGCAAAAAATTTAAACTTGTGACTGCTGCAACCCATCCAGCACCAAGAGACACAGCCTTCACTTCTTCTCCCTCAAACCTCATTGACCACTAAATTTTTAACAAACAAAAACATTTTTTATTTCAGTAACAAGTGTCTGCAAACATCAATCTTTCCATTTTTTAAAGTTGTGAGACCTGTATGCTACATGCAAAAGAACTTACCTCACTGTTACCGGCCCAGCTACTGAAAGGGCGGTACATAAGAGTGCTCATATTCTTGTCACCCTTGCATGGATTTGCAAACACACTTCCTGATTCACTCAGTGCAGCCATTGTGAAACTAAAATAGTCAGTCATGGAAGGAACTCTAGGGCCTCTTCCTGTGTCATGGAAGTCAACCTGGAAAATATACATACAATTGAGCTAACATAACTACAGATGGTTTATTCACATGCAAGCTGCAATACACTAGATACAATGGCTTATGAAACAACAGGTGAACAGCAGATCTTGCCTCTACATGCGAGTGCCCCTCATTTTCAATAGTAGTAATACTTCCAAGCATGTTGTAGGCAAGGAAATTTCGCTTGCCAGGCTGAGGTGGTGTCGACCCAGGCTGGAAAGCAGATTGCATTCTTGCTGTAACCAATCTTCCAGAAGTTGCTGAATCACCCTTTGCCTTCCCGGCACCCTCCTTGTTATCTTTATGCTTATCTTTTATTCTTTTGCGTGACTCTATCTGATGTATCAAATCCTCATCTTCGCTATCTCCATTCGAGTGGTCATCAAATGCAGACTTCCTCCTCAATCTCTTGTGGTTGAAAGGAGCTGACTCACCAAGACTTTCATCAACATCATCCTCCAATCCACCAGAGGTGCTTGGTTTCTCTTCATCATCCTCATCATCAAACAAAGGAACCTTCATCGTCGTTAGGTCAGGCGCACCCTCAGTGGGCGACTTCATAGTCAAAGGGATCACCGATTCCCAAATGCCAAATTTGCCCATTACATCAATCAACACTATAGCATTTTCCCCTGGCTTCCAAGCCAAGCTGCATATTCTCTCATCAAACTTCTGCCTCTCAATGTCCTGCCTCGACTTCACATCCCAGATCAGCACCTGCCTATCCAAGCCAGCAGTAGCCAGGTACCTCCCATTCGGGGACCAGCAAAGGCTGCACACTGGCTGCTCATGATCTCCCTTCAGCGTGAACACCTCCTCGCCGGTGTCCCTGTCATACATGACCACATTATTCCTCAATCCAGGAACAGCAAGGGTCTGCCCATCAGGGCTCCAGCAAAGGCCATTCTTCACCGAGTGATCTGAACCGAAAGTTGGTGCGACACGCTTCAAGGTACGGGCCTCACCCCCCAAGCAAAGATCCCAATAGATGACCGTGCCAAAGCTGTCAATTGATGCCAAGTAATCGTTCTTGGGGTCGAAAGCCAGCCCGGTAACCGAGCCCTTGTGGCCCTTGAGCACCTTGGAGATTGTGTTGTCGATCGTCGCAATAAGCTTGATGCCGTCATCATCTCCCGCCGCTGCCAGCAGGGTCCCCTTCTTGTTGAAGGCGAGTGACCGGATCGGCAGGGTGAACCGGGCAACATTGCTCTGGAACTCCCCATCTGGAAATAAATCCGAAGCCGTTCAGAAATCTTGCAGTGAAAAAGAGTTTCTAATTAGATAATGTACATGAGGAAAGTCAGATCCAAGAACCTGGCAAGGAGTAGAACTTGACGGAGTGGTCGATGGAGCCGGACGCCAGCGAGCCGCCGGAGACCGGCGCGACGGCGAGCGCTGTGACGCCGTCCTTGTGAAGCCGGATCGTGGCCACCACCGCTGCGGCTGCCGAACCCGAGCCCCGACCGCCGCTGCCGCCGCCGGCACCGACCGCGGCCGCGTCATGGATCAGGATGGCGACGTCGGCAGCTGACGCGGTGACGACGTGCTGCCCGCCGGGGCCCCACGCGATAGAGCAGAAGGCCGGGTAGCCCACCATGTGCGCCTCCCGGAGCTTCATCGCGCGCCCTTTCATGGCGACACCGCGAGATCCTTCGCCTCCGAGGCTTTCTGGGTGTTGGGTATTGAGGAATTGGTTGGGGTTAATGCGGGATGGGCTTTGCTTCGCTGGGGTTTAGAAGTTTTCGCCGCCGCGAAATTTTCGGGGGTGTTTTTGGCGCGGGAAAAGCTACTTTGGCGGGAAAACAACTGGCCGGACGGGACTACCCGCGGAAATATTTCGTAGTCTCGTGTGGGCCCAATGGGCCGGCCGAGCGTTCACCGACAAGTCAGTCAAAGCAATTTTTTAACGAATTTTTTTCAATAATCTATTTGTTATTCAAAATTGTAGAAATATATCCGCGTCTAAATTTTTACAGAAATAGCCTTCAATCGCCCAATCGCCCAACCGTTGGGCGACTAGACCCTGTCACCCAATAGCCGAGCGATATGTAGGCAATATGTGGGTCGTTGAGCGACAGGCTCCAATCACGCTAGACCGTTGGATGATTGGAGTCTACCACCCAACCATTCGGTGACTGCCATCTCTACTCAATTACTGCGCAATTGGCCCCACGACCGTGCATAGGGTTAAATGATAATTGTTGTAGATAGGTAACATTTACCAAATTTTGTTTGTAAGTTATATTTCAAAAAAAAAAGACAGACAATGTTAGTTGATCTATTTATGATTTTCGTAGATTGTTAATGGTACAAAATCTGTTATATTCACAATAATATTTTACGATCATCGTATGTTATTGTAGTGCAAGAAATTTTCTGAATAATTTTGTTAGGGCGATTGAGATAGTAACGATTAGTAAGTACGAAGGAAAGTGATATTGTGATACAACTGGGAATTTGTATATGGAGAAGAACAGTAACTTCCTAATTTTTAGTGTTATTTGAAGCATTTTAAAATAAAATTTACTATTTGAACTTTTCTGATATTAATACAAGCTTAAAATATTTTTTATTAATTAATAGGATTTAATATGAATAAAATAAATATTCATATATGCTAAAAATATTTTATTTTAGTTCCTTGTGTCCTAAGAAATTTTTTTGGAATTTTGTGTTTTTTCTAGATTTATTTACTATTTTCTAGAGCTTATTTTATTTTCTTCCAATTTTTGAAATTGGAAAATCCCAAAAAATCCCTGCTCCAATTGGCCACCGCCACGCATCAGCCATCCACCGCACGCCGCACGTCCTTAGCCGTTTGATCAAAATTGTCGTTCGGACCGTTCGCACCTATCCGGACCATCCGATGATTTTTGTACTGTTCGATCAGCCGCACTGTTCGCCTATTCCGAATCTGCCCAAACACTGTTCATCTGTGCTATCTAATCTCGGCCATCCATTCCCTCTGTGAGCTGCGTGTCGCTCATCCAACCGTCCTTGCACTATTTATCGTCTCCTTCGCGAACTCCCCGCCGTCTTCGCTTCGGTCTCGGCTTCCGTGTCCGAGCTGCCGCTGCTTGTCATCTTCGTTGCGAACTCTGCGCCATGCACGACCTGGCCATCCTCGGCGTTCGGGTATAAAGCCGTGCCACCACCCTCGTCCTTTGCACCCAACAGTCGAGATCGCCTGTGCACCACCTCCTTCGCAACTATCGTCATCGTCTTTGTCTTGGGCCAGCAGCCGCCATTGTCATCTTCGCGCGAGCACTGCTGCTCGACCAGTCCATTCTCACCGACGATCGCCATTCGCTGGTGAGCCCCATCGTCACTTCGCCGTCTTGTTCTGCTTCGACCATGGCTCCGCCGCCTGATCCTCTTGCGCCGCCGCCTCGCCCGTTGCACACCCACGACCCTTCGGCCACCGAAGAGACATGTTCTTTCGCCTCCCATAGCCAACCGTTGAGGGACGTGTGTCGTCAATCTTCGAACGTCTGAACCTCTCCACGCCTCTAGGCCGTCCGATCAATGTTGGACTGTCCGATCGACGTCATCGTTCGAACAATCCGAACATCTTTGCCCCTCAGCTGTTCGATCATAGGTCGTCCGAACATCGTCGCTTCTCAGCCGTCCGATTATCGTCGCGTTTGGATGGTCCGAACGTTCTCACCCATATGGACCATCTGATCATTTCTCGGACCGTCTGATCGCTACATCAACCCCTATCAAGTCAGCCCCAGCCGAGTCATCACCACCTCAGTAGCCATCTCAGCCCTAATCCTACGTGGTTGCCACGTGTCTGCCACATCAACTCCTGAGCCGTACCTAGTGCCATGTCAGCCTTACTTGCCACCTATCAGCCACGTGTCCACCATGTTAGCCCTAATCTGCCACGTCAGCAACCGAGTTGCACCGTTCACTGTTTCATGAGCTGAGTCTACCATAGACCAGTCTTTTCATGCACCGAGTCAACATCACAGTAAAATTTATGAATTTCCAGTATTATCTTTAGATTAGATTTTTTCAAGAGCTCGTTCTCCTTTGTCATTGCTCCGATTGATCTCGTTCTTTTTCCTAAATTTATCTAAAATTGAGCTATATCTGTTGGTTCTAGTTTTGAAGTTTTTAGAGTTCGTTCACCTAAATTTTATTTGAGTTTATTTTTATGCTTTGTTCGTTTTCTCTTTTATTAGATCGTGTCTTCGAAGGAGCGGAAGCACAACCAGAAGATCAAGAATTCATAACTGAACAAGGCCAAGGTAAGTCATGTTCTGATCATGTTGAATCTAGTTTTCAATCTATTAGTTATTTATTTTATTTTAAATTATCATGTATTGCTATTTTATTACAAACCCTTGTACTTGGTAGTTCTGTTCCAATTAATTAATCACTCCTTTGATAATTTGAATGTCATGATACCATTGCCACCTCAGGATGGAAAATTATTTAGTGATATCATACTAGTTGTCACATGAGTTGTACGATTAATTCGCATAGCCATGCTTATAGTCTTGTTGGGTTCATCATCATATGTGGTTAATTAATTAATTTGATTTAATGAGATATTGAATCGTGGTTGGTGCCACAGTTATAAAATTTGTGTGCCATGACATCGGTGTGTCATTGATGTTGGTTATATAAAATTGATTTTCACTTGAGCGAGTGATCGTGCGGTAAAGGAAAATGTATGGTTAGCACTTCGAGTGATGTGGAAGTCTCACTCGGGTAATGTCTAAGGACTTAACTTTGTATGCTATTGATCTGAGTCTTACTGTGCAAATCACATGTCTAGTACGGAATATATCTGGCAGATTATTTTTTTGATATTTCAATTCCAATTTCGTCATTGAGTTGAACATGGTTGCTGATTTCCTTGAGGCGCAAGAGGGACCAATTATCGACTAGGTGGTTAACCTACGTGACGGCGAAACCTTAGCAGGTGGAGTTGGGTTGAGGTTGAACATTGTAAAGGCTTTGTTGTGATTTCCTTTAATGCAGGGATGATCACATCGTGTAGGTACAATTATGCAAAACTATTCGAATAGCCGTGTCCTCGGTTATGAACAATACTCAGTGATTTCGCATGAGGGGTAGTTATTTCATAAAATTGGGTTGGATAACCTTGTAAAGTGGACAAGTCATTCACTGGTGGTTTATTAAGTGGATGGTTGGTTCACTTATGGTCTATTTAATTCCTTTGGTTATGTATTTATTGTTATTTTCTTTAAAGTTCACTTTCAATCTATTTATTGTATTTATATTAAATTGTTGTTTTTTGCAAAATAACCTTTCTGCCATCTATTAGTAAGTCTTGCTTATTATATTACATTTTTATTACAAATGACTTGCTAAGTACTAATGTACCCACGGCTTTATACCTACTGCTGCTCAATTGAAGAGGAGGAACCGTATCAGCAGAAGATACCTAAAGAAGGATAGTTCAACAAATTCGCAGATTAGGACTTCACTTCCTAGTCTGACTTCATCACTCGACCGGAGGCACTTCACATCCTTAACGGGATCGTGGAGTGCACCAACGGTGGCCTGGATCGGCGGGCATTATCGTCGTGTGGGGGGATCTTCTGGCGCTCGCGCTGGGTGCCTCGGAGATGAGGCTAAGCACCTGAGTACGTGGTCTACGCTGCTTGTCGACCACGTAGCTAATATTCGCCCCTCCCCCTTTTGTAGACGCTGGCCATCAGCCGGGCCCTGGAGGTGGCTCACAGCCACGAGCGAAGGGTGCCTTTGGAGGCGAGCAGCCAGGCTGGCGGCGAGGCTCACGCCGTCAAGGACGAGCGTATTCAGCTGTTGGAGGCGGAAATCACCAGGGCGACTGCCAATGCGCAGAGCGCGGTGGCGGCGACGCAACGTGCCACGGATGCGGCCCAGAGCGCCGCGGCGGAAGAGCGCACCAGCTTGCCTGAGCAAATTACCGCGTTGAAGGAAGAGAAGGCCCAGCTTGCTACGGCCTTGGAGGAGAGGAACCGGACCCTGGGCGACGCGTCGGTGGCGGCGTGGAGGGCCATGGAGTCGGGGCATTGTCCGGTGCTACCCGCGCCATTCTGCCCGCCCTCAAGATTTTCTACAACCAGATATGGCGGTACATCAGGGAGGATGCGGCGAAAGTCGTGCTGCAGCGGACACTGCATCAGGAAGGGAATTTCCTCCAGTGGTTCGAGGAGGTCCACCAGCGCAACGAAGACGACGCGGACCCGTAGGTGTAATGTCGGGACCCGTTGTGCTGTGTTGCGTGCCTTGATGTATCAATGCCCTGTGGCTTGCTTTTTGCATGAATGAAACAACAGTTGCCCAGAGTGCTTTGTCCTTGCGTAGTATTTGTCGTGTAGTCGTTACCTGTCACAACGAAGGCTGGCCCTTTGCACTCAACTCTGCTTCTTTAGATGCGCACGAGCGCTCCGTCCCCTACCCTTCGAAGTGGTGGCAGCGGAGCTGGCGCCTGACCGAAGTAGAGGCGCGAGCACTCCGTCCTACCCTACGAGTGGTGCGTGGGTGGCGCTGGCGAAGTGGTTGGCGGCGCTCCGTCCCCTACCCTTGAGTGGTGGCAGCGGGTGGCGCTGGCGGAAATGAGCGCCGCGAGCACTCCGTCCTACCCTTCTAAGTGGTGGCGGCGGTGGCGTCGGCGAAATAGGCGCCGGCGCTCTGTCCCTACCGCCGAAGTGGTGGCGGCGAGCCGGGCGCGACGAAATAGTCGTCCCTTTTCCACTCGTTAACACGCGGTGTGGAGGTGAGCCTCTACTGCATCATATTGAGTCGGGGTACGTGGAGATATCGGCCACGTCTTATTTATACTGCGGAGAGTGCGTGAGAATATGAACCACGGCTTATTTATACTCTAGAGAGTACGTGGAAATGTCAACCATGTCTTATTTATACTCTGGAGAGTACGTGCAAGAGCGATGCCCACACGTGCGTAGGGACATCTGTGTCTTGTTTATACTCAGTAAAGTGCGTAGGGCCAACATCCGCTTCTTATTTATACTCCGTCGAGTGCATGGAAACATTAACCATGGCTTGTTTATACTCCGAAAAGTACGTGTAGGGGTAGTGCCCACACGTGTGCAGGGACATCCGCGTCTTGTTTATACTCAGTAGAGTGCGCAGGGACAACATCCGCGTCTTATTTATACTCCGTAGAGTGCGTGCGGAGGCGGACCTCGACTCTACGTCTTATTTATACTCCGTAGAGTGCGTGCGGAGGGACCTCGACGCTACGTCTTATTTATACTCCGTAGAGTGCGCGCGAAGGTGTCCCCCCGCTGCGTCTTATTTATACTCCGTAGAGTGCGTGCGGAGACGAACCTCGACGCTATGTCTTATTTATACTCCGTAGAGTGCGTGCGGAGGTGGACCTCGACGCTACGTCTTATTTATACTCCGTAGAATGCGTGGGAACATCAACCACGTCTTATTTATACTCCGGAGAGTACACGCAGTGGTGACACCGACGCGTGCGCGGGACCTCCGCGTCTTGTTTATACTCAGTAGAGTGCGCAGAGACAACATCCGCGTCTTATTTATACTCCGTAGAGTGCGTGGGAACATCAACCATGTCTTATTTATACTCCGGAGAGTACGCGCAGTGGTGACATCGACGCGTGCGCGGGACCTCCGCATCTTGTTTATACTCAGTAGAGTGCGCAGAGACAACATCAACGTCTTATTTATACTCCGTAGAGTGCATAGGAACATCAACCACGTCTTATTCATACTCCGAAGAGTACGCGCAGTGGTGACACCGACGCGTGGGCAGGACCTCCGCGTCTTGTTTATACTCAGTAGAGTGCGCAGGGACAACATCCGCGTCTTATTTATACTCCATAGAGTGCGTGCGGAGGTGGACTGCGACAAAAGGTTGGCGAACGATCGGCTTTTTTCGCCAACCACCAGGCGAAGATCTATCGTGCACCCAATTCCCAGCGGGAAGGCTGAACGATTTTGATTGAAGAACACTCCTAATTCCCTCAGGGAACTTCGATAGCAAAGGAATAACTCAAGCATGAAAAACAGTAGATTAATTCTCAAAGGTGGTCTGTGTTACATGACCAATGAAGTTTCTATTTATAGGGGCACGTAGGCCCCTGCTTATTGAAAGTTTTGAACACTTGGAAAGTAATCAAATCATATCTGATTCTATCTCTATTTCTGAAACCAAAGATTGTTTTTATGATTCCGTCGCGCACAGAAAGAATTTTGGGATGGAGCCAGATCTGTTGGAAAGAGAACAAGATAAGTTTTCTATGATGTAATCACACAATCCAAACGGACACTTGATGTGAAATCTATGAGCATTTAAATTTGGTCCTATCAGGCTGAGTCTGCGTTGGATTGTTTTGGTAATTGCGGTGCGCACAGAAGTAATTTGCAGGTGGAGCTAGATCCATTTGAAAGTAGACTTCAAAAGTTTTCCAACAAGTACTCATGGACCTCGAGATTCCTTCTGGATAAAAAGTTATGGCTGTTTGAAGTAGATGTTGTCACGAGAGCCGAATCTGTGTTGAACTCGTGAACAGGAGTTGGTTTGCGCTTGACGGTTTCACTTGGATACCTGGGCTTGCGTGGTCCTTCTTCATGGTTTCTAAGGACAAATAAATCATCACAAGGATTAAATAGTATTCCATTCTTTGAAATATTTATATGCAAAGTTAGGAACGCATTCACCTGATAGTTAAGTTGATGCACTCGCGCTCGAGTTTTTGGTCCTTGTATCGTAGGTTCAGCTTCGTGAACATTCATATGCATACTAGATGTGGAAGTAGCTAGGATGTCCTCATCATTAGATATCATCATATTCTCATTTAAGACAAATTGAAACCGAAGAAACGTATTCACCTTTTGTTAATTCTTGGGAGTTATGGTCGTATGTGTTTGTGGCGTAGTCACATCAACATCAACATGCGTATTCGCATCAGAATGACTGTAAAACGTGGCCTACTCGACATTATCCTCACCGAAGTTGATGAAGTGCTTTTTTGAAAATAGTGAATGAAGCAACATGAGTACATAAAATACTCCATAAGTTACACTAGAATGTTTAACAGATTCATGCATGCATTAGGGTTGATAATGGAAGGCATAGCAAGGTTAATTGAGCGTAAAGTGAAATTGAGATAAATATTGTAAGTAGATTCAAAAGCTGAATTTGATACAATAAATAGAAATAGTAATTTAACCAAATAATATCATTAATGCAGGCTCTGACTAACCTATCCACAAGTATCCTACTTGGACCATCTTTCTCCAAAAAGATCTCATATGGATTCTATCCATCCATATGCATTTTGTAAACCATTCTTAAAAAATAAAGTCTAATCCATAATAGTTTTACACTCTACAAAGGTGTACAACTTATCCACAAGACATGTCCTTTTGTTATGCCACGCGATTAACACACTGTCTTAGGTGTGCAGCTGAGAGTTCGTGACAAGGCTATTACAATGTTTTATTACCAAATTAGTTACGCCGCCACTCAAGTTTCACCACAATTTGAATTCATAAGTTGGAGCCCCCTTTTGTACTATCTGAGACTTCTCGCGGCTTACGCCACGCTAACATTCAGCCCATAGCGAAACTAGATTTAGAACTTCACAAATTACTTGGCTAGGTTTGTCCCATACCAACTTGTAGTAACTCACAGACCGATTCTTAATTTGACTTTGGCTCAAATCACATACCCCTTGTGCTTGACAATCAACATTGTGTCACCGGACAACAATGCATGCCAGCACCCACCACCTAACCATTAGCCTAGATCCAAACCAATTTTTATATTTTATTTTTAAACAATTTATATACCTTTGTGACTCACTAAAGTCAAGAATACACTTCCAAAGTTTATCATTTTATGTGAAAAATGTATCGCAACCTATGATTATTCTCACCATGGTTAAGCTTTGCTACAAAATGTCCAATTGATACTAATGTATCAACCAGATTTTTCTCTATGGTGACAAGGTATAGAAAGTTCAATGTCAAATTTCTCCATGTACAAATTGGGTATAATTAGAATTTAAATCAAATTAAAACTAGGTTTGAATAAAAATACGCATACATAATAATTTAAATAATTTAAAATTACTAAAAGCAATATGATCAAAGATGTAACTTGCCTTGCTCAATGTCTTGGCGCTGCGAATCATGGAAATCGCTCCGGAGTCATCGTAATCTATACGCGAAGAACCAAAGCAAATAAATTCAAACAAAATTCAAATATTCAAAAAAGAGTCTAGAAATGGGTAGTTTAGGATTTTAGAAGAACTTAGAAATTTTAACGGGTCCAATCGGAGCTAGAATGAAGGAGAATGTGTTTCTAAAAGTTTGAAATCAAAAGAAATTGAATAAAGGAAATATTGGAATTATTTTCCTAAAGGAAAATTAAGATTATGAGTCAGCAAGGAATTGAATTTTTGGTCAAAATAAATTTCTAAAAGAAAATCTGAATTATAACGCCATGCTGATATCAGCGTTACACGTGGCAGGTGACATGGCAGATTTTGCTAAGTGGCTGCCAGGTGACTGTCATGTGGGACGGATCGGTTGGGGTGATGACATGACAGGCGACATGGTGACACGTGGTTGCTGATGTGGCTCAGGGGCGGTTAGGTGCTGACGTGGTGCGATACATGGTGTTGATGTGGATGCTGACTCGGTAGATGTGTTGATGTTGCTGCCACGTGGTGGACAGGCGGGCCGAGAAGGTAAGGGCTAGTGCAGGCCGTTAGATGGGGATCGGGTAGCGGTGATGCATGGAGAAGTTCGGACCTATTTGAATCGTGAAGGATCGTTTGGACTGTTTGATAGGCAATGGACTGTCCGATCGACAAGGGAATGTTTAGACTATCCGAACGACAAGGGGATTTTAGACTGTTCAATCAGTGTTCAGACCGTTCGATTGACAAGGGAACGTTCGGACTGTCTGAACGGCTAGAGGCTTTTAGACCGTCCGATTGGTAATGGAAAATAATAGCTTAGTCCCCAATTTAGTCCACAAAGTTATCCAAAAATGACTAAGAAATTTAGCATCACGGTCGGAAACTATCGTATTCGGAATACCATGCAAGCGAACAATTTTCTTAAAGAATAAATCAGCAATATTTGTAGCATCATCATTTTTATGACATGGTATAAAATGAGCCATTTTAGAAAATCTATCCACGACAACAAAAATACTATCCCTCCCCTTCTTTGTTCTAGGTAGACCTAAAATAAAGTCCATAGAAATATCTTCCCAAGGTGTGCTTGGCACAGGAAGAGACATGTATAAACCATAAGGATTAAGTCGTAACTTAGCTTTTTGGCATGTGGTGCAGCGGATAATGAAACGTTCGTCGTCGCGCCTTATCTTGGGCCAATAAAAGTGGTGGGTCAAAATGTCCTCGGTCTTCTTCACGCCGAAGTGACCCATCAATCATCCTTTATGCGCCTCTTGTAACAACAAAAGACGAACGAAGCTAGCTGGAATGCATAGCTTGTTAGCACGGTACAAGAACTCATCATGCACCACAACTTTATTCCAACCCTTTCACTCCTTACAATTGAGCAACACGTCCTTAAAATCAGCATCATACATATATTGCTCCTTTATTGTCTCTAATCCAAAAATTTTGAAGTCAAGTTGTGAAAGCATGGTATATCTCCTATACAATGAATCAGCTATTACATTTTCTTTGCCTTTTTTATATTTAATGACATAAGGAAAGGACTCAATAAACTCAACCCACTTAGCATGTCTACGGTTCAGATTGGTTTGACTTCGAATATGCTTCAAAGACTCATGATCAAAATGCATTACGAACTTTTTGAGCCATAAATAATGTTGCCATGTTTCCAAAGTTCGAACTAGAGCATATAATTATTTATCATAGATAGAATAGTTCAAACTAGGCCCACTTAATTTATCACTAAAGTAAGCAACATGTTTTCCTCCTTGAATTAACACGCCACCAAGACCTATGCCACTAGCATCACATTCTAATTCAAAAGTCTTGCAAAAATCAGGAAATTGAAGCAAAGGGGTGTGTGTCAATTTATCTTTGAGAGCGTCGAAAACATGTTGTGTGGTGCCCCAAGTAAAAGGAACACCCTTCTTTGTAAGCTCATTCAGCGGTGCAGCGATGGTGCTGAAATCCCAAACAAAACGTTGATAGAAACCAACGAGCCCGAGAAAACTCCGCACTTGTGTGACCTTTTTAGGAGACGGCCAACTCTGGATAGCGACGATCTTGGCTTGATCAACTTCAATGCCCTATGGAGTAACAATATAGCCAAGAAATAATACTCGATCGGTGCAAAAGGTGCACTTCTCAAGGTTACCAAACAAACGTGCATCGCGCAAAGCATTAAAAACAGCACGTAAATGATTCAGGTGTTCTTCATATGACTTGCTATATATCAGAATATCATCAAAATAAACCACCATAAATTTTCCAATGAAAGCACGTAAAACTTCGTTCATCAAATGCATAAAAATGCTAGGTGCATTAGTTAAACCAAAAAGCATCACCAACCACTCATATAGCCCGAATTTAGTTTTAAACGCCGTTTTCCATTCATGTCCTAATTTCATTCTAATCTGGTGGTATCCGCTACGCAAGTCAATCTTTTTTAAAATAATAGAACCACTCAACTCATCTAACATGTCGTCTAACCTAAGATTAGGATGACGATACCGTATTGTGATATTATTAATGGCTCTACAATCAACACACATACGTCAACTATCGTCTTTCTTAGGAACCAAAAGAATAGGAACAGCACAAGGACTCAGGCTTTCTCGTACATACCCTCGGTCAAAACGATCTTGGACTTGTCGTTGAATTTCCTTAGTCTCCTCTAAATTGGTTTTATACGCCGCACGGTTTGGCAAAGTCGCTTCCGGAATTAAGTCAATTTGGTGTTCAATCCCTCTAATAGGTGGCAGTCTCGGGGGTAGTTCAGCTGGAAACATATCCTCATATTCCTGCAAAAGGTTAATGATAGCAGACGGCAAAGAGCTAGATACATCATCAAGTGAAAATAAAACATCTTTGCATATCAAAGCATAGCATGGCATATCATTTTCGACAATTTCAACAAGATCAGATTTGGTTGCAAGTATGACACAACCCTTTAATTTAATTCCCTCAGTCCTAGAACTAGGTGCCAACTTCTCTTTTTTAGGTGGAAAAATATTCTTCACTACTTGCTGATTTTCATATTCATGTTCATGTTCTTTCCTCTCATTTGCATCTATCTCTTTTTCACAATGCTTAATTTCAATAGGTGTCAAAGGTAACAAAATTATTTTCTTTCCTTTGTGCATTAGAGAGTACTTATTACTTCTACCATGATAAGTTGTGTCGGTATCAAATTCCCATGATCTACCTAATAAAAGTGAACAAGCTTGTATAGGCACTACGTCGAAATTAGCTACACCATGATAAGAGCCAATGGAAAATGCACTCTCGCAGATTGTGTTTCCTTCACCTTACCGCTGTTGTTGAACCACTGAATGTGGTATAGATGAGGATGTGCACTTCTGGTCAAGCTAAGCTTCTTGACCAAATCTAAACTCATCAAGTTATTACAACTCTCTCCATCAATTATGACACGAACACGGCATTCCTTGATGATGAGGAACATCTGAAACAAATTATGGTCCTATAATTCTCCATAGCAGCGGTACCTAAAATTTTCTCCCCTTCGTTATGTTCCTCTGGATCATCATCATTACTTGCAAGGTCAGCTGCAAGAGCATATTCATCCTCAACATCACTATTATTTACACATCCATCGTCTTCTGTCACAATGTACGCTCACTAATATGGAAAATTTTTCATGACGTGTCCCATCTCTTTACAACGGTGGCATATAATCCCCGTCGTACGACCCGTGGAAGTAACCAATGAAGAGCTCTATGTTGGTGCCTGCACACTAGTGGATTTACTCATCTCGGGTGCATGTGACGGTGGCGGCAGTGCTGCTGAACGCGCCCTACTCACAGAGGGGGCAGCAGACCGGAAAACAGGAGGTGGAGCTGTCTTGGATTGCCCCGGCGTCGATCTCGATATAGATGTATGTAACATCCCAAAAAATTTAATCCCTTCATTAAGGTATTTTCTGGAATTTATTGGTTTTTTTCTGGATTTTTGTTTCAAGCCTTAGATTAAGAAAATTAAAATTTTTATTTATTTAAAGTACCAAATGAATTTATTGCATGTCATGAAAGTCAAAATAAATATATTTCATTTTTCTAAAGGCAATCTGTAATTACTTAAAATTTCAGGAATTATAAAGATTTGAAAACCCTCCCTTCTAAGTCAATTTGTGTTTGTGCGAAAACAAATTACCAAAATAGGCTGAAAATATTTTTATTAAGTCTAAAATAGTCCCAGAAGGTTCTCTAAATTTTTCTGAAATTTTCAAATTTTATTTGGTATTTTTCTGAGTATTTTAAAGCTTTCAACTCATTTCTGAAAATCAAAAAGGAAATTAAAATCCTAAACCCTCTCGGGCTGCCGCGTGTCAGCGATCGGAGCCTCCTCCACCCCGCCGGATCTAATCTCGGCCACCCATCTTCACTTAACCCATACACCGCCTTCCCCTCCCCTCACGCCAACACCTGGCATCCATCCGATCAGCCGTCCCTCCGCCCGGTCTGATCCCAGCCGCCCGTCACCACTTACCGTTTCGGCCACTCCTTTCATCCCTACGGTTGATGCGCAGCCTAAATCCGCACCGTCCCGTGTTGTCATTTTAGATCTTAGCTGTCCCCCGTCACTTAAAACACTCGAGCGGCTCAGATCCTTTCACTGTTGTCGGATCAGATCATGACCGTTCACGTTCACTTACCCTTTGCTCGTGAACGGCCGCGCGATCGTCCCTCCTTGCCACCCGTCGCAAATCCAACCGTCCTCCTCGCGCCTTCCCGTTTTCTTCTCTCACCAACGCGCGGGCCCCACCTGTCAGGACCATCGTCCCCGCCACCTTCCTTCTTCCTCGCGCCGTGCCCGCCGCCATTAACGCCCGAAACCGAAGCTTTGAAAGCTTCGGTTTCCATCCCTTTCTCCCGCCCGTGCCGGTACCCAATTACTCCCCCGCATGCACCACGTCCGTTTCTGGCATAATTTCGCACTTTACGCCCCTCCTCACCGTCGCATTCAACTTCGCCGCCGGAGTGAATTCAGGCGCTCGTTGCCTTCCCTCCTCTGGCCTATAAAAGGCACCCCCGAGAACTCTCTACTCACACCGCCTCCCCCACTCCTCTCAATTCAAGCAATTAAGCCCCGGGGACCTCCCTGTGCTCGTTTTCCCCTCTGCGGCTCCGACGACTCCGGCGAGCAATCGCCGTCGCCTCAAGCCTCCTCGAGCTTCACCGACGCCTCCCCGACATTGCTTGTGCCCCGGCAACCCCTGACGACCGCTTTCCCGGGCCCGAGCGCCACCGGAACCCCTCCGCCGCCGTGAACCCTTCTCCGACCGCCGCCCCTCTCCGCCGATCACCTTCTCCGACCATCCCCGTGCACTGTGCAAGGTACCGGCGAATTCCCCTCACTCCCCTCTTCATTTTGGTGCCCTCGGCCGGCGCCGCCGCTCACCGGAGCTCCGATGACCATCGGGCCCTGAGCGCCGCCGCTGGTCAGGCCACGTCGGCTCGTCGAGCCGAGCTGGCAGGGGCGTGGCAGCCAGCTGGGCGCCACACCAGCGCCACCCGAGCACCCCCTCGCCACCTCACGCGTGCCTGTCCACGTCGGCATATCGCCGTGACGTGGCAGCCACGAGGCGGCCACGTGGTGCCAAGTGGCAGCCACGTGGAAGCCACGTCAGCCCTACCAATTTTAAATAAATCCGAAAATCCCTGCTGACGTCATGATGACGCAATAAAACCGATTTTCATGTTTAAAAATAATTCGGCCGAAAATCTATTTCGGAGCTGACGTCATATTCCAGAATTTCCTTTAGAAAAATAATTCATGCTGACGTCATAAATGTCTCTTCGGTTTAAAAATAATTCCAGAAATTGGGTATTTTCTTTTTAATTGTATTAAAACTTTGGAAGACTATAACTTCTTCATTTTAACTCCAAATTGACCCGTTCAAATTTCTAAATTTTTCTAAAATCATGATCTATCCATTTCTTTTGAAAATTTGAATTTATTTGAATTTTTTTTTGAATTTCTTTTGAATTGGTTCTTTACGTTAGATTTTGACGATTCCGGAGAGTTCGAATTCGACGATTCTCAGCAAGACTTCGATCTAGGCAAGTTACACCTTTGACCATGTTGAACCTAATATTTCAAATTTATTTATGTTATTTTACTGTATATGCATGCATACTTCTACTCAAATTTAATTTAAAATTCAGTTTAAATGTTAGATATACCCATAATCCTTTGAATATGGCCAATTTGAATCTCGAATTCATATACCTTATCACCCTAACTGAAAACTAGTTAGTACCATAGTATTGACTAGAAAACTTTATAGAAATGCTTAGCCTGACTTAGTATAATTTTAGGTGGGATCAGATCTTTCACATGAAATGATGATTTAAAAATGAAATCTTGACTTCGGTGAGTTAAGGATGGTTTATGAAAATTGTTTAAAAGTGAAAATAGAAACTTATGATTTGGACTTAGGCTAATGGTTAGGTGGGGGGTGCCCGGCATGCCTCGTGTTTGGTGACACCTGGTTGATTGTCGTGCATGTGGGAATGTGGTTAAGCCTAAGTCGGATTAAGGACCATTTCTGTGATTCATTTCTGAAGTCACCAGACTACCACAAGTCCGGTATGGGACGGACTGCTAAGTAATTTGTGAAGTTCCAAATATAGTTTCGCTATAGGCTGAATGTGAGCGTGGCGTAGGCTGCGAGAAGTCTCACATGGCACCAGAGGGGGCTCCAACTCGTGGATTCGAGTTGTGGCGAAACCTTAGTGGCGGCGTGATTATTTTGGCTATGGATCATCGGAACA
This sequence comes from Melocanna baccifera, assembly GCA_036346265.1. Classification (NCBI taxonomy): domain Eukaryota; kingdom Viridiplantae; phylum Streptophyta; class Magnoliopsida; order Poales; family Poaceae; genus Melocanna; species Melocanna baccifera. The sequence continues at coordinate 3,071,008 of CM070700.1, forward strand.
GCCTTGACATGAACTCTTCGCCGCACACCTAAGGCAGTGTGTTTATCGCGTGGCTCAAGTGAGAGGGAATGTCTTGTGGGTAAAGTTGTACACCTCTGCAGAGTTAAAACCTATCCTAGATAGCCGTGTCTACGGTCATAGACATGCTAAATCTGTTGCTTACCTTGGGAGTACTTTTTGTACTTACCTTGCTAAATCTGTTGTCAGACTTCGACGGCGACTACGACGGTGAGGACTACTTCAGCGAGTAGAATGCGTCTTACAGTCATTCGCCTGTGGGAGGCTGGATGGGCTGTTCTGCTACCTTTACTGTTTTCCGCTGCTTTAATTTTCTCCTGTTGGCCTTGTGCCCCTATATTGTAAGACTTGGCCATAAGGCCGTATTTTCGTTTAATAATAATTTGTGGTGATTTTGCATGATATATATTACTGTTGACTCTGTGTGCACTAGCTTTTCCTAAGATAGTGCGATTTACACAGAGGGACTTGGAGTTGTTGTTCCGGGTCCCGACAACGTACTTCCAAAGTTGCTCCTATTCCATTGTTATCTTCCCTGCAATTCTTTTTCTGCCAAACAAGCAAGCTGGAACAACCTATTGATATCGTTTTTCTCCTTGTAATCAATTATATCCTGAATTTCACGCATTAAGCCTCCATAAAAATGAGCTATCTTATCCTCCTTATCCTCAACAACATTACAACACAGCATGCCTATTTGTAACGCTTTGTAATATTCTTTGACAGATATATTACCTTGGTCAAAGCGCTGCAATTTCTTGAGCATATCACGTTTGAAAGGAGGAACAAATCTAGCACGCATAGCTACCTTCAAACTATCCCATGTATCAGGTGTTAAGCCAGAATTAACTACTTGATTCCACCAAATGATAGCAAAATCTTTAAATTCACTAGTAGCTTGTCTGACCCTATGCACTTTAGGAACTAAATGGGCATTAAAATTTTGTTCAACTGTCATCTCCCAATCTAGATAAGTTTCAGCATCACAAACACCCGCAAAAGATGGTATGGTAAATTTAACTTTAGCAAATGGGTCATCATTAGCACGAGCATTGTGGTGCTGAAAATTATTACCTTCCATACCGTGACAGTTGCGTTGTAGGCGGTGTCGTAGATGTGCATCTTGAGCATCACAATTTCGCCTCTCATTATCATCTCTCACATCAAGATGTTGGGTTGCATCATGTTCATACTCGCGTCCATTGTTTGGTGGCCGATTCATCATTCTTTCAAGGCTGTAGTGAGTGCTGCAATACTTTCAATGATGGAGCACTGCAATGTATCTGTCGTAGCTTGAAGCTTCCTATCGATACCCTCATTAATGATAGTGTGTTGTTCATCTAAGAGCGTAATGAGCTCTCCCTTTACAACACACTCTTACGCATCAGACGATTCACCTGTCATGGTTAGTAGAAAACAAAAGACAACACAAAGAAATTATCCCTATCAACTACTAGGTGATGGAAGGTGGAACCACACACTCTCAAGCGTCTTACCACACCCTTACAAGTGCTCTTACCAACACATACAGTAGGAGGTTCAACCGGTGGCTGGTTCATGATACCGTGTCGAGCGTGGGTATGATCGCAAGAGGGGACCTATTCTGATCAAGAGTAAGTGGAGCTTGGAAGGCACAATATGGTAGCAAAGGATCAGCAATAATCAGTTTAGTAAATGCAAGTTGAAAGATTGTTGAAAATACTCATCAAAGGTTGTTGATCCTAACCTAATCACAGCTAGCTAATCAAAGCCCCATGCAAGGAAGTGTATGTACGCACATGCAACGATCAATAGGACTTGATGTAAGCAAAGAAGAAGCTCACAACAAGTACTAGGAGAGACGCTAGCCCACTACTCAAACTTCTTTCTAAGTGCACAAGATTATTCGCGTGATGTAGAGCACAAAACGCGAAAAGCCCTCTAGATTAAGCAGATACAACAGCTAGTCTCAAGCCATGAAAAGGCAGAGTTTTATATGGCTTATATATACTTGTTTGAAAGGTTTTGATGAGATCTACAACTTTATCAACTGGATGAAATCCAAATTCCGAAGAAAAGACCGAATAAATCACGAAAAATAGAAAACTAAAATCTTGCGACGCGATTTTAGGGCTAAAGATGGCCCATTTTGGGGGCATTAAGGGCAACTAGATGCGCGCCATCGTTATCTTTTCAACGAGCACAAGAACGTCGAATTCCGACTCCGTATGCAAAAGTTATGTCCGTTTTACTGAAGGGGGGTCGGAAACGGACACGAATTCGATTTGGTTTCAATTCAAACTGCTATAACTTTTGATCCCGTGGCCGAACTTGCTCAAAATTTTTTCTGGAGGCTTTTGGATGTATGAAGGACTCCACCAAATTTCATTGGATTTGGAAAAGGTTTCATAACCTTTCAAATTTTGGACAGAGGGGGACACTCTTTGTCTTTTTTCTCCTTTTTTTCTTTTTTTTTTGTCAAACTCTCTCTCTCTCTTTCTGAGTTTGAAACCCTAATTTTTTTTCTTGCACAAGGACGACAATGCCCGGGGTGCTCGCGGCAAGGGTTGGCGACGGATGGGGAGCGGCGGATGGGAGGCAGCGGATGGGGGGGCAGCGGATGGAAGGCAGTGGATGGAAGGCCGCGGCAAGGATGGAGGCGCGACAAGGAAGGTGATTGCGGCAAGAAGGTTATCAACCATGCCGAACGCGGTTGACTTCGCCAGGAAGGCTATCTCCTGCAAGCGAATCGAGAACGTGCGGTGAGATTGCTAAGCATAATAATCTCTTAAGAAAAATCTGAGGAAAACTTAAGGGGTGCGACCTCCTTAAATAGGGAAGGGGAAGCCGCACTTATCTAATGAAAAGGGTGCAGTACTATTCACAGGTACTGTTCACGTGAACAGTACTGGCCCATGAACGTGTCGACCCAAATAGCTTAAGTGGTGATACAAGGCCCTCGGCCCAAAACGTAACGCAGCACCAAGTCCTTGTTGTGCTTGTGTGTTTCTGCTAAAAGTCCAGAGACTCCGCGCTGAAGACCACGATTTCGCGAACTCCGACTACTTCGAAGTCAGAAGACTAGGGACTTCGCTTCAACATCGGAGATTTCGTACGTCGAGCGAAGTAGGGACTTCGCACTGTAGGACTTCGCGCATTGAAGTGGGACTTCGCACCTGTAGGACTTCACACATCGAAGTGGGACTTCACACCTGCAGGACTTCGCGCATCGAAGTCTGACAATTGCCTTCTCCTTCCTTGATGCATATCATTAACTCCTTGTTGTCCCGTCCTAGATTCCTAAGCACAAGCAAATCATCTCTATTAGACAGCATCATAGAGTTCTTAAGTGATACACTTAGCCCTAGAGACGAATTTACCTAATAATTTAGTTGACGAGCACGTGCCCGAGTAATTAAATCTTGGACATCATTCAAGGTATTAGTAAGAGGAGTGTTCAGATCAGTCAAAGTGATGTCCTCATCAAAGACCTACCTAGCAGGCACTCCACGGGTGTGGAGATGAGACCTTGTTTGAAAAAGGACAGGGGAGAGTCCAAGTTGTGACTCTATATGAAAAAGGACAGGGTGACCCTCTATGAAAAAGAACAGGGTAAGGGTGTATCATCGATGGGTAAACACTCAACTATACTGGTATATGTAGAAGAGGAGTTTGAGTCTTGAGTATTGAATTCATGGAAAAGAGACATATGTATGGAACTTGATGATAATGAGCATGTGATGGTGAGCTAATGGTGAATTAATATATTATGTTAAAATAATGCTTATGTTGTTTATTATTCTTCTTTGTACTTGCCGAGTAGTGGGCTCACCTTTACTTATTTGTTGCTTTTAGATGATCGTTGAAAGCGACATGCATGGGAGGGAGTAGCACATGGATATTTGTACTTTATAGCTATCCAATTCACTTAGCAATATATCACTTTTGGTCATGAATAATTTAGTATAATTCGTTATCATAATAGGATAATTTATGGTTTCCCTTTGTTCCTTATGGTTCGTATTATTTCCAGGTGATGTTTTCCTTAGTTCAGATTTATTTATGATGCCTTCGGTAAATTAATTGGTATGTATTAAGTTCAATTTATGGTTTATTATGTTTCTAAAATTTATATTTAATTTTATGTGGAATATCAATTCTTGATATCTAGTGGTCTTTCGTACTTGCTTATTGGTTTTAACTGGTAGTGGAAGTGGTTGTAGATGACATATTGGGCTTTTGATAAGCCGGGGTGTTACAATTTGTATCAAAGCGGGCGTTAGGTCCATGGTGAATAAACTAGTAAATTTACTTGTTAATCAACTATGATTTTGACATATGATTGGTAACCTAAGGAAAATAATATCCATAATAATAAATAACTTAAGAAAACTTAATTGCTAAAATTTTACTGAAATTTAACACACTAGTGCACTGTAGGATGGGATTGTGTCATGCATTGCATTTGCACATCTGTAGCTTGATAAATTATTAATGGATATTGAGTTGTTGCTTAACTTAGTATGGTATAATTATTATTGTTGTGCTCGAGCTGAGTTGTTTGTTATTCTTTCTAGTGATCAGTAATGGCGAGAGGTTACCTATGTTTGTATAGCATGTTTGTATAATTGAGTTGGATAGCGGTGTTGAGAGGTAGAATTCATGGTGGTGGACGTGGGTATGGCCATGTTGCGCCATAGTGCGTAGTATACGATGTGTGATGAGATTTTCTTCAATAATCTTAGATATGGATGTTGGAGGTGGGTTTTGTTGGTCATGTTGTTCTATGGATGAGTTATTGGTTCCACATGAGTTTTCAATGGTTGGTTGATTTCAATGTTGGTAATGAGTTTTTATTGGTGTCGATGTTTTAATATCGACCTTATGTATGATTTCTTGGATTCAGGGATTCGGGGGAAAGTACTCAAGACTCTTGTATGTTTGTACAGAATGTAGACACATGGATTTCATCTAGGTTTAGGTTTTCTCTTGAGAGAATAATGACCCTACGTCCTATGCTATTGTTATTGTGGAAAAGCTTACAAGCGTGGACAATGCGAGGAATTACACTGCTTATAGAATTGATTACTCCCTACCGGGACATATCTCTTGCTTCGACCTCCAACTCTCTTATCAAGATCTGTCTCTTATATTGCCAGCGAATCGGTGGTGGTTGCTTCTTGTCAGGCGGTGTCTTGACACTTCGGGAGTTAACCACTGGACTACGGTTGTTGTCAGAGAGACGTGGGCAGCAGTTCGCCGTAGGACGGTTGTTGTTAGAGAAATGTGGGTAAGATCATGTGTGGTTATGGAGTACAAATGCATGTCTTAACTGCCTTGTCAGGCTACCCTACTGCAGGAGTAGGTTGGTCATTAATTGGAGAACAATCAGACCATCACACTAGGACTCACAACCAAGTAGTCGCAGCAAGTCTTACGACTAAATAGTCGTAGCAGAACTTATGAATATGTAATCGTAGGAAAACTTATGAGTAGGTAGTCGTAGCAGAACTTACGACTAGGTAGTCGTAGCATAACTTATGACTAGATAATCGTAGAAGAGCTTACGGAGTAGTCGTAGTGAGACTTATGACTACTCTATGAAATTTCTCTCTTGTCATTAAGGGTATATTTGGAAAATATGATGATGTAATAAATAAGAAGATTATTATATCCTCGTCATCTAGGCCCCCAACTTATTATCACAAAATGAGTCGTCAAACCGGCATCATTGGAAGCTGCGGATTGAAGCTCCACGTCGGGAAGTTGGAGGTATACATCCCAATGTTCACCAGGTCGTCGTGGCTAGGATGGAAGAAGAGGTGGTTCTACTGGGAGACCACTAATGAAGAGAGCATTTCCTTTGTGGGGAAGGCTACTGAGAAGAACACTTCCTAGAATTTAGTCCCAAAGGACACTTTCAAGATAGCTCCTTATATCTCAGCTATCAAGGAGTTGAGAGGTAAGGGGCTTACAGGATGGCATGTAGTAAAGGACTATAACACCTGCCGCATCAGCCCTCTAAAGAGGCGATCACATCCCATATGGATGTATTCTGGTGTAGCTGATGCTACCAGAGACTATGAAAACGGTACGTATAGTAGTACTCGTAGAATTAAATTCTTGGTACTGTATACTGATCTTATGGTTTAAATAAAATAGATCTTGACCTAGAGGAGATTGACTCCCGAGTCAAGAACATGTGCGAGAAGACTTCATCAATGGATGTGGAGGCTCCTCGTATCTTGGTGGATATATCCACTGAAGAAAGATAACAATACTTAAAGGTAATTGAAACACTGATGTTACCTTTTAGTGCTATATAGTCGTAGAAGAACTTATGACTAGATAGTCGTGGAAGAACTTACGACTAGATAGTCGTAAAAAAACTTATGACTAAGTAGTCGTACAAAAACTTACGACTAAATGTTATTCTTCCTTTTTTTAGAGTGTGGGTGTGAACAATCATCAAGACGACCAAGAGGTCGAATTGATGGTTATTGGGAAAGCGGTCGAAAGAGCAGTCGCTCCTGCCACTAAGAGGCGTTGGTTGACTAGAGCTACCGACAAGGAAAAAGCTAGCTTAAGTGTTACTATTTCCTCTGCCCCTACTGCTTAGACTAGCCTAATCCAGAAGTTTATCATGGACATAAATGCTGCATTTGAGATTGGGGCAGTTGTACTTGAACAATCAACCCCTAAGATCAAGGTACCCTTCTACTATAATACTGAAACCCATTTAGTGTGCGCTTCTCGAGGTTTTATTAAGAAACTCAACAAAAAACACTGGAAAGATTTCATGTCTTCTATGAAGAAAATTGCTGTAATGGCAGCACCTATGATTGAGGAAGGATCGGCTCTTCAGGTAGTCAAAATTGACTTTGGCTGCCAGAAGAGCCAGGAGGAGCAAGGAGTGAAAAGCCTTGCTCAAGGTTCTCGACCAGACATGGTCGAGAGTATCTTCATCCGATCAGAGATGGTCAAAGAGAAGAAATCAAAGAAACTAATGTTTGAAAGAGTTTCTTCTAAGTTCAAAATCAAAGGAGTGAAAATAACGTATGTATAAACATGCACGCAGTTTTTTACTTCCATATTATATTGAAAAACTATCTTACTTTTGTGGTGTGCAGCTCAGTGTCTCCATCAAAGAAAGACAATACTACAAGAGAGTCTCTCATGACTTCACCCATAGTCAGCAAAGAGATATAAATGGTGGTCGAACAAACGACCACCCAAATGATGGAAACCGAGATCTACGTTATGGCGCCCACGACCACGGAGTTGGTCATGGAAACAAAAGAGAGGAGGGGGGGATTTTTCGAACAACGTGCTGAGGAGCTTGCCGAAGGTGTCCCTCCTCAATCTTGGGGAGGTAACCGCTGGAAAGAGAAGGAGCTTCCCCACTTCTTCTCTTCTATCTATAATCCTCCTTTTGTAGCAAGGTATTTACTTAATCGACCTCTAGCCCCACATCCAAATGACCTGCCCAACAAAGGATAGATTTTTTACTACAATCATCTCAAGAATGTGTGGTGGAGAAGGGTTGTCGAACTTAACCAGCTACAAGACTCTACAAGCGTTATCGCTAATTTTGCTCGTAGGGAGATGAATGTAAGTATTTAGTACTTAGATATTCACATATAATCTTTTCTGGTGTCTTATTGCCTTCTCGAATATAGAGAGTATTGGAGAACATGGCTACTGTGGCTAAGTACCACAGACAGCTCACTCTTCTATGATAAGAGAACTCTAAGCTCTCTGAAGATGCGAGAGCGGGGTAAGTTTTCTTACAATCAAATTTTGTTTTGATTGGTTGGCCAATTTTCTCATATTGGCTACCGACCCTTCTTGGCCCAGGAGTGATGCAAAGGCCCTGGCGGCTGCGCTCAAGGAGGAAAAACTCAAGACGCAAAGACTTAAGGAGGAAGTCGTCGACCTAAGAATAAGCCTATTATAGGTCGATTCTAAGGGCAGGGCCCAGAAGAAAAAATAAACAGTAAGTTTTGAAGTAAAGACTTTTTATTCTCTTGACTTTCTTCTTACTTTCTATGATTTCTTTCCTTTGACAGAAAAAGAAACCGAAATAAATAGCCTCCGCATCGAGGTCGAAGAAAAGGCCGAGGTGATCGGAGCTATGTCCAGAATAAGTATGGAGAAGGAAGCAAAAATGAAAAATGACCTTGAAAGCCTTGATTCATGACTTTCAGGTAGGAGATACTTCACCTTGACTAAGTAATCATAGCAAAACTTACGACTAGGTAGTCGTAGCAGAACTTACAACTAAATAGTTGTAGTAGAACTTATGACAAGATAGTTGTAGTAGAATTTACGACTAGGTAGTCGTAGCAGAACTTACAACTAGGGCGATAATACTAGTGTCATTATATGTATCACAACCTGACGATCGCTATTCTCTTTGTAGGGGCCATAGCCAAAATCAAACGACTCCTCGACATCTCCACTCGTAGTGAAGAGGAGACGAAGTAGGTGAAGACAATCCTTCACGACAATGTTAAACTCTTCAATAATTTACTCGACAAGTTTGGTTCTAAGAAGATGAACCTTCCCAAAGATGCCATAACTGCTTGTGCGAGTACAATTGGGCTATAAGTGAAGACCTTGGAGAAACACTTAGCTACACTGAAGGGCAAACAAGTCGAGTCAATTCGGAAAGCGGTCAAAGGTGCTGTAACCTATGCTTTGGCAAGACTCAAAGTACACGACCCGAATCAGTCATTTCAACCGATTGAGCACGACTTCGACTACTCAGACGTAAGAGCAGCTCGACTGATCGAAGAAGCTGAACCTTATGCTTGAAAGGTTTCAGAAGAAATGCAACTTGACTCGCCCTCTAAGTAGTCGTGCAATTGTAAAAGTTTTGTAAAGACTTACCTTTGATGAATAAAAGGTCTCTTCCTTTTTCTTCGATGAATGAGGAGTTTTTTTTCCTACAATGCATCTTTCTTTTATACTCGTAAAACAAAAGTTGGATGAAAAAATTTAGAGCTAAGAAATAAAGTTATGCGAATAACTCTATCCTAACCCCGACTATTGACTTAGTTTGTATGGATAAACTAAGCGAACAGTAATGAGAAGGACATATCTTCTAACTACCATTGTTGAAATCGATTGTCATATTTTGGCACCAAAAGTCTGGAACGAGTCGACGCTAGAAAATTCCTTCTAATGGGCAGGACCATATGCAGAAAGAAAAGCCTCTGGCTAGGTAGTCGTTACCATACTTTGACCAGGTTAATCAAATCAAAGACATAAATGGTAGCGAGATGATCATTTGAGTCACTTCTTTTATATCCACCCAACGTGTTCGTAGATGACCCAATTGTTTTGTTCTGGTAGCAAGAGTTCAGGTACAACGTATCACTAGGAAGCTCCTTCTAGTGGGCAGGACCACATGTAGAGAGGAGAGACTTCAACTAGTGTTGTCCCCTTCTCCAACCAGGTAAAACCAATTAAATATACTAGAAACGGTTGAGCAGACATAAAAGAACTCTTACTAGACAAATATAAAAGGATTGGGAACACCAAAATTTTATTGATACAGAAATAAGAATTTCAAATGTAAAATTTACGCAATTGGTCAATATTCCAAGAATTTGAAAGAACCTGACTATTTTTCATGGCAAGTCATATAGAGCCTGGTCGCATGACTTCAACTACAGTGTAAGGACCTTCCCACTTGGGGAAAAGTTTCTTCCGATTAGACTGGGATTGGATTTTCCTCAACACCAAGTCACCTACAGCAAGGCTGTGAGGTTGGACCTTACGATTATAGTACTTACGCATGGCCTGCTGATAGACTGCCGATCGGATTAAGGTTTGGTTCCTTCTTTCTTCGAGCAGGTTAATTCATCCGCTCGAAGTTGCTCTTGGTTGGAGTCACTAAAATTTGCAACTCTTGCTAACTGTATTTTTATTTTTGGAGGAAGCATGGCTTCTGCTCCAAAGACTAAGAAGAAAGGAGTTCCTCCGGTTGCTCGACTAGGAGTCATGCGAATTGCCCATAATACTGAAGGGAGTTCCTATATCTAAGCCCTTGAGCATTTTACCAACTGATCGAAGAATTGAGTTTTTATCCCTTGCATTATCTGCCCATTTGCATACCACAGCACCATTGCTTTGAGGGTGAGCCACTGAGGTGTTGGAAAACTTAGTACCAAGCTGATCGAAAAACTCTTGCAATTTATATTAGAGAATTGCGTACCATTGTCTATAATTATACAACTTGAGACTCCAAACTGAGTAATTACACTCCTCATCATGAACTTTTTTGCGCCTTCTGTTATTATTCGAGTCACTGGTTTGGCCTCTATCCATTTTGTGAATGTATCAATTACCTACAAAAAAGAACTCGAAACCCCTCGACGCTCACGAAAATGGTCTGAGGATGTTTAAACCCCAGGTTGCAATGGCCATGAAAGAGGAATCATTTGTAGTGCCTAAGCTGGCTGGTGTATTTGCTAGCTATAAAACTGGCATTGTACACATTTCTTAACCAACTCTTTGGCGTCAGTGAGAGCTGTTGGCTAGTATTAATTTTGTCAAAAAGCCTTACCGATCAGCATTCTGTAGGATGCATGCGCTCCACAGATGCCTCCATGTATATCATTGAGGAGTTGCAACCCCTCTCTCTGCAATATACATTGCATGAGAATACCCTGAGTACTCCGCTTGTAGAGTACCCCTTCGACCAAGATATCATCTTGACTTTGCGGGACAAACGATCTACTTCCAAATCATCTTCGAGTACACAACCCTTTTGAAGATACTCGTAGATGGTTAACATCCAGGTATCTTTACACTCAATAGATGTCATCTTATTAGAAGTTGTCTCTAGTCCTTCGACCAAAAACGGCTTCTAGAGTTGCTCTAAGAAGACTTCTGATGGTACTGGCGATCGGGAATAAGCTAGTCGAGCTAACTGGTCTGCAAAAAAGTTATCCTTTCAAGGGATACACTATAATTCGAGACAAAAAAAATACTTTTCTAGCTTGCGAACTTCCGTCAAATATTGAGACATGGTCGAACTCGAGCATTGATACTCTTTGCCGACCTGATTCACGACTAGTTGAGAGTATCCTCTCACAAGTAGTCGACAAATCCCGATCGCTTTAGTGGCTCGTATGCCAGCCAACAAACGTTTGTACTCAGCCATGTTGTTCGCAGCTAGAAAGAGTAATTGAATAGCATACTTTAAGGTCTCTCCTACAAGAGATTGTAGGACCACCCTAGACCCCAAGCCACTTAACGTGAGTGACCCATCCATGTACATGGTCCACATGTTGTGGGAATCGTATTGTTGGGGTTCCTGAACAGGTTCAGGATTTGTCCATTTGGAGTCAAAGTCTGCCAAGATATAGGATTTAATGGCTATTCGAGACATAAAATGGAGGTCAAACTCCCCAAGTTCCATCGACTATTTTGCCATGCATCCCACTATTTCCCCACCTTGGAGGACCACTCCTAAGGGAAACTCAGATGGCACAAAAATTTTATGCACCTGAAAATAATGCTTTAGTTTCCTTGAAAACATAAGGAGGGCATATAATAGCTTTTAGACCTGCGGGTAGCGCTCCATAAGTCTATGTAAGACTTCGCTTACATAATATACAGGTCGCTGAACGTTATCACGTTCTGCAACAAGTACAACACTTACTGCCTGTGGCGTGGCGAAAAGATACACGAGTATTGTGAAATAACCCTCATTTGTTAATTAGCTTTTAAGCGTGATTAGTAGTCATCGCGTGGATTAATTAGTTATTATTTAGCTAAGCCTAGCTGTTGTTAAATCGGCGATAGGATAAATTATCTCGTAACTTTACCCACATAAGCACACACAAGCATAAGAGAATTAATTTCTGAATCATCTCATGTTTTATTGAAACTTTGCATTTACATTAATCTGAAAGGTATTACATACAAAGACCATTTCATACATTCATACATACACTAGGAAGTTCACACACACACACGCTATTTCATTGTCCATAGATTACATTCTTGCATTGCATCCGTAGTCTGCCGTCGAGCCACACCGTTGTTTAATTGAGAGCAACCATTAGATGAATTACCAAAAAAGACCAAACAAAAGAACAAAGTCCAGAAACCAGTAGAAAAAGGAAGAAATTGCCGTCAGAGCCCTCGAGGTTATCTCGGGCGGGGCATTCCGTTCACGGAGATACCTGACCGTCCAGGGGCCAGTCGGCATCTCTCACAACCATAGGGTTCATCATCCGGTTTTACAACAAACCTGTTTAGAGTTGCAAGCACTGTCCAAAGTAAACCAAAACCAACACTTGTCCTCAGATCACCCAACCAGCCAGGCAATTGCCCCAGCAGCCATCGGCCAGCATGCCTCCCAGGTGAAAATATCTAGCACAGGAGAAGGGAGCAACAGAGACCAAAGCCGGCAAGTGTCCACAAGCCAGCAAATCAGCCCGGACCCCAAAGAAGCCCCAAAGACACCGGGCAAAGACGGCGGCGATCCAGCTTTCCTGATTTTGCTCACAGAGCACGTTGGTCGGAGCAAAGAAACCGTGGGCAGCAAACCACGGGCAAGCAAATACCAGAGCGACTGTAACTCCATAGATAAAGCAATCCCAGAACATCCAGGGCGTAGTCATGAAGCCACAGAAGGTAAGCGCACACACATCCACTTGAGAGAGACAAAAGAGAAACTCACTTTCTTCCCCATTCACAAACACAATCAGCCCCACCAATCCCCACCAAGGGAGCCCCAGGCAGCAGCCAATCGCGGTCAAGCCAGGAACTGGGACTTGGGGACCGCAAGCCACCAGCAAGGAGGCCACCACTGGAGTTGTCGGCACTCAAGCAAACCGGGGAGCAACCTCAACAACCACATCACCACCACCTCAGCCAACATCATCCAAGCATCCAACCAAAAGGAGGTAGCCCACAAATCCTATCATACTAGCATTTCAATAAGCATTTGTGGTCTAGCTTTTAGCAACCGTATGAGCTCTTAGCACCAACACCACCAGTAGTTTTCGGCACAGAGGATAGTAGTAGAAAGTCACATAGGGGTTTACCTCAGCATGTTAGGCGGCGACGCACCGCCAGCGGCCTAGCACCTGTGCCCTCGAAGGCCATCACACACCCCCCCGGCATGCGGATGACCCCGATCACCACAGGGCCGAGCTGCAGCAGCACGCATCCATGCCAACCTTTTTCCATCATACAAAAAATATTTATGCAAAATAGACATGCATCAGTAAAATATCATCCACAAGAATCCACAAGAACCACAGGAGAAGGCTAGATCGGGCCTAGTAGGGCCGGATCCGGGCCGAAGGCCACGGATCCTGCGTCCGGGGTAGTCGGCGTGTGGGGGAGGTCGGATCCGAGCTCCAGGCCCCGGATCGGGTTGGCGCACGGCAAGAAAGGAGAGAGAGGAAGGGGGGAGAGCAGGCGCGGTGGCGCCAGGGTAGAGGTGAGGGGACCGGCGGCGCGCAAGAGAGGGAGAAGAGGGGGAAGAGAGGAGGCGGCGTCGGCAAGGTGAGGAGAAAGGAGAGAGAGGTGGGAGAAGGGAGTAGCGGTGGTGGGGTAGGCGCGCATAGGCAAGAGAGAGGGAGAAGAAGGGAGTGAAGCGGCGCGGCAGAGGGGAGGAGTAGGCGGCGTGATAAATCAAGAAGAGGGGAAGGAGTAGATAACCGAGGCGGCGTAAAGAAGAGATGGGGAAGAGGTGGGCCGGCGCAAGAAAAGGAGCAGATGGGCCGGCCGGTTTGGTGGGGGGAATTGATTTAACCAAAAGAATTGCAAATGAGTATTTATGCATGCATATAAACCTATACATATTTCTATCAGCTCATATTTAATTCCTTTTTCCGCGTAACCAAAAATAGTGATAAGTTTTATTAATGATTTCAAAACCAGTTTAAAATCTTGTTGCCTGAATTTATTAGTATTAATTATCGCCAGCTTTAGTTTAGCACTAATTAAATCTATCGTTAGTGGATAAATTAAGTTTGTTTTTCAACCATGTGTAAAAACCCGATAGCCACCGATCCCAAAGCTTGGAAGCCTCGCGTCGATATTTAGCACCTTTTTGTTAAGTTAGTATCTTCCGCCGAAACCATAGTTTTGAGGAGGCGCATTATTATTGCGTATATGCCCAATCTCGCAAAGGCAAGAATACCGGTAGAGCAGAGGCTCGGACTTTTGGCTAACTCAGCAAGCATTCCCTTGATTAATTCCAGTATTTTGATATCTCGGATTTTGATATTATTCTATTATCACCCCGCATTTAAATGAAAAGTCTTAAATCGAGATCGTGAGAAGGATAGAACGGCGATCGACGAGCAATGATCGTATAGAATATTATAAAGGTAGGCGAGGTTGCCTGGGCAGATCGAAGGACAGATGGGAACCTCGCATAAGTTATAACATAAGTAACCACCAACTTCATCCGTATGAGTGGACCGTATTTTATCGTGACACCACATTTCGCCTCACGCGGACAGGACTAGTAGTGCTATTAAAGTTATTATATCCTCCACACGGGTAAGTATTTTATTTAGGAGAACCCAAAGCCGGTAGGAACCGGAGTGGGGATCCACACCGCATGGTCCCGCATCGCGAGTAGGCCGAAGTGGGGATGCGGATCGCAAGAACCAAGCGTGGGTACGCGAAGGCGATATATTACGCAGTGGGGTGATGGGCGCTGTCGAAACCGCCCACCAACGACTATGTCTCTTTGGTTGAGTTTGGTCGAGGTGATTCCGCCGGATCGCCAACCGAGAATAGTCGGGTGGAGATATAATATACCGAGATAGTTACAAAGTTTTGTTTATCGATCTGGGCACCGCATCTTAGGAAATGCGGAAATCCCTGTGCAGTTAGATCAGAATGATGTTGGGTAAAGTGATACAGGCTTGCGCAATGCTTTTCAAATCATGGATTCATGCCCGTCTCTGGGAAAGGAGATTACGGGAACCCAGGGAGGTTCTTCGCTATTCATACAAATGTTCAGTAGATTTTAAAAGTAATAAAAATCGAATCTTTGCAACCAAAAAAAAACCTTATTTTTTTATATAAGCATAAAATAACCCATGGGCATGAGATTAAAGAAAAGAGAAAGAATGAAAAGAGAAAGAAAAGATAGAGTCATTTGATGCATATTTGTTATATGAGCTTGCTGAGTACTCTGTACTCATCCTTGTATTATTTCTTTTGTTAGAGGATAGCCCTTACACTGCTGAGGGAGATGAGGCTGCAGAGGAGCCCTACTCCCGGGAGAGGGCATTGGCTTTGAGGCGGAGCCATATGGGGCTACACCTCATTTGGACGACCGGGAGGACTAGGGTTGTAGGAGCGATCCGTGCTCCACGCCTGCATCGGCACCACTAGCATATCGTACTTTTGGGACATTCTCATCCTGTATAATTAGTTTGCTACCAGACTTCTGTATTAGAATTGTAGTAGTTGGACTTATCTGGTTGTATGATATTTTAGCCCTGCGTGGCAAAACGATTGTATGGATTGTATTAGCTCTAATTGTTGTTCTGCTGTATTAACTCTGATGGGCTTATTATTCGTTAGAGCGGTGTCTTATCGGCTAAAACGAATAATAATCCATTGACTAGCGTAATTACCCCGTGGTAATTATGCGGGTCGTTTCATATTGTTTCGCCTAGTTTTGGAGAAACCAGTATAGGAGCACTCGTAAGATATTTCTTAATATCCTCGAAGGCATATCATTAGCCTTCTTTGACCATTCAAAACTTTCATGTTTCTTGAGAAGTTTAAAGAAAGAAAGTTCCTTCTCACCTAGGTGTGCAATGAAACGACTTATATGATTGTATTTATCCATCGTAGTGCAGCTGAAGGCATGGTGTACACTCTGTTAGCAATGACTCGACGTGTTTGGTAATATGATTTTATTTATTCGTAGCAACACATGAGCATTTTAGCTAGAGAAAATAAGTTCAAAGTCTAGAAAATACCAAATCCCCACACACTTCCTCCACCTCCAAAAGCTGTCTTACTGCGATGTTCATTGTCATGAATCTTGGTGGTTCATACACTTTCTTTCCTCTAAAAGTGAATAGCCAAATTAAATCTAATGACAAATGATAGATCTTAAAAAAGCAGAACCAATGAGAGTTGCTTACATTTAATTCTCATTGTCATAATACATGTAATTATGCACTATGAGCTATTGCGAATCATAAACAAAACATATATGCAAATTACCTGCATAAGGACTCGAATATTGGCTCCTTAACATGAATATATGTGTTATATAATTGAATTGATCAACTTTTTATATTTAAAACACTGAACCAGTAGCAATAGCTGAGAAAGTGATAATAGTACAAGCGTGCTTGAGTCTACTTTTCCTTTCAAACAAAGGCGGACTCAAACACGTGCATACGAACACACTATACATACAGACTGGGTATGATATGACGTAGGTGGTTGTTTCCTTTATACAAAAATAGATTTTAAGTCTGAGAAATGTAGGTAACAACGCACAATCACACCACATACCTATAGTTAATTGGAACACAAAAAACATAAATGTAGAAGAATGCATGCACATAAGTACGCATGAACAAGGATATGTATATGGGTCTGTTCTTTTATGCTGTAGCTTATAGCTTATAGCTGGAACTGATGGCTTTTAACCCCTAGCACGAGCACTTGTGCGAACTAACCAAATACTGATAAACCGCTTCGAAAAGGTAGCGAAAAAGCTATCCTATTTGTGTAACACCACAGGATCCCTATCACCTTGGGATGCCACTAAACCACCATACAGCTAGCCAAAAATTTCAAGATAATTTATTTCGGCAACAATTTTCTAGACATGAAGCATTAAGCGGAAGTATAATCAACTAGGAGAATAAAGATAACGATAACAAGTTCAATATCTGAAACAACCTCTAGCAGATTAATCAAAGAATAGATCACAAGATCATCATTATTACTAAAACAATCATCCACGGATAGCTAGGCATTTGGCTAGAATTCCATCGACTTTATTACAGCATGAATATATGAACCAAGTGCATTATTGTAGTGCCGCTCTACCCATCCTATGAATGCTCATAAATCACCTGTAGGGGGGAAAACAAGGGCGAGATAAAAATCTCAGCAAGCAAACTGTTTAACAGAATATTCAGACTACAAACAAATATACAACATCATTATAGTATCCACATGTCCATATCCATAATGTGCATCCACATTCATTATCAAACTAATTAAACTACAATGATATTAATCATCAATATCCATTCCCATAATGACCACAATTATAGCCTCAACCATATCTACTACTAACAATGGTAAAACTTCAGTAAATAAATCTTGATTAACTACTTCATAGCATCCACCACTACCACTACCAATGACAATAAACCATTAACATATTTTACCTCACTAACTTTATTATTTCTCGCAACCACAACTGCTATCCCAAAAGAAAAGAACATCATGCCACAATCACAACATCTACCATACCACAAGGGATGAACCCTAATCCACGACCACAGTCACTTTCCTCATACCACAAGTGACTCTCAAGAGCCAATTCCACATTACAACTATGAAGTTGCAGTTGTTTATAAAATAACTTCACCACAAGATATTGCATAAGTATGCAAATGATCTTTCCACAATGCAATGCATATGCATGCTATGCTCCACTGCACCTTTACCCAATAAGGTAAAAGTGTGCATCGTGCTACGGCAATGCACGATGCTGTACCGGTACGGTCGCGGCTATAAGCGGCGACATCCACAATGCAATGTCATGACATGTTATGAATGATATGATAATCATAAACCACAAGGATTTAACCACGAAGGTTAACCACATAACCCACATTCGGTTCACCAAGATCATAATCAATCGATCCATAGTGAATCCTACCACATAGACCACAATATATATTCATCAAGATTGCTACCACCACAACCACAAGTATTCACTAAGAATACCACCACTAAGGCCACAATTATACCAACTTTAAGGGCATCAATATGAATCTCATGAATTTAACAACAAGGAAATATCAGCATATCCACCATGTATTTACTTTCGTATACCACAATTCGCTCATTAAGCAAATTACCACAATACTACCAAAACTCATCCAAATATAGCAATTGATTCATATCTTGCTATCACATTCTTACTTAGAAATCATGTAACCATGATATATCATTTAACATTACGAAAAATCATGCATATTACAAGTAGTAAGAATAACGGGTTAAATGGTAGCACATCCGCTACGTTTACTTGCCTCTACCAGCGAAGCGATGAAATCACGCGCGTTCAGAAGCAAAACCATCTGTCCAAAAAGGTACCTCTCAGCACAATACACAGCAATACAATCATAACTCTCAAAGAAAAGTGTCGCCAAAACCCTAAACCCCACAACATCCTTCCCCGCGTAACGGTTCTACAATATTCCCACTGCAGCGGCGCTGCTTAACATTTTCCTATCCTTAAAAATATAAAACTAATCATAGAAAAAGATATATATCTGGATTCCTCACTTAAATACCTACACTTTTCATGTAGATCACATATTTTTATTTTGTTCTTAGCAAGGTGTATCTCATTGCCCAAAACAGAGATCATCCTCTGTTCTGACAGTCAGAACAGTCAAGTTCAAACGCCTCCCAACAACAGAGTAGGGCTATAGAAATTCTGATTTTTATACAGAAGCTAGCTTATCAAATTCTCCAAAACTTTCTCAATGGTGACCAAAATTACAAAATTCATCTACTACCCCTAATTCCCATCTGAACAGTAGTCTGTCCCTGACTGCTCCCCTGACGGATAGCGAGATTCCAGACCCTGGTACGCCTAAATTACACAGCCAAAAAATCTGAAAAAAAAAATATAGTAGATGCGTATCGTCTTCCTCTACGTTTTTACTTTTGGGAAGACCCTTGGGAAAAATCACCTTAGGGGTCTAAACCACACGAACAGTAACGTCGCGCGATTTGATCTACAGACAGCCAACCGGGATTCTCTAATCGGGGTTTTCTAAAATGCTAATCCCTTCAAATCTGGGGCTAAGAACCCTAAATTCAATATAAAACAGAGAGATTGGGGTTTGGAAGAATTACCTAAGGGATTGGGATCACCCTCTTCTTTCTCTCCTTCTCCTTCCCTTCTCCTCCTTCTCCTTCCCTTCTCCTCCTTCTTCTCCTTCTTCTCCTCCTTCTCCTCCTTTTCCTTGCACAGGGACAGCACCTGGTTTTGGGGGGCGCAAGGGGCAGGAGGGGTGGCGGCTTGGGGGGAGGAAGGGGGAAGGGTGCGGCCACAAGGGGCTAGGGTTAAGTGGAGGGGGGGTGCGGCCACCCTTTGGACCCCCTGGTCCAAGGTGGTAGGCCCACCCTCTTTAAACTATATTTTTTATATTAAATTATATTTCTATCTCTTTCTCAATTTATTGCTAGCTCAAAACTATTATTTTCCCCTTCCCGTGTTTTACCAAAACGCCATGCGTCTCCGCGATTATTTTAAAACCTACGTCAAATCGACGTTCAGGGCATTACAATTTGTTTGTTTGGGGAAAGCCATAAGCCATACGTTGAAAACGAGGCCCAATCATCACACGAACATCCACATACGAATAAGTGTTGCAATGCCAGGGGCATCCATGTCAACGGTCACGAACTTTGCAAAAGCACACTGAACATAATCATGCATATCTAAACCTCTATATGACAAATGAGTACGCATATGTTATATGCACACAACCTCACAGAGCCCAACTTGAACAATTGAATGAAATCATAGCATGCAATCATTACGGGTCGCAGCGATGAAGAAGGCGACGTCTATGCCAACTTACACATTTGATGAACTTGATCGATGCCGGCGGACGACGTCATCACACACACGCCAGTTTAGATTCAGTAGCCCAAATGAAAGGAACAAATCAATAAATATATCTAAACACATGCAACAAGATTAATATCTAATAGGCGATACACAGGCGCCGCATCATCTACCATGACCTAATCCTTGAAAACATAATCGTCAACAACGGCGGTAACGTCGTGAAGATCGGGGAGCACCGAAGGGCCACATCCATGTGGAGTAGAGGAAGATCTAAGCCCAGGGCTACCCAGGCTTCAACCCTAGGTCTAGGATCAAAAGCCTACAAACACTGTAGAAAAATTGTAAAATTTGCATGGTACAAAGGACCTAGTCTATAATATGCATTGGTCCAACCTAAGTCATGGGCTAATTCTGGGTCTGCCCCTGATGTGGAGGGGGAGGTGTCTAGTATATGCTGCTCGAGATTTTGCTACAGAAACCTGGCTGTGATGAGCTCGTCAATATGTGGTCGCTCGACTGCCTGATGGCGGTGCTCCTCACCGGCGAGGAGCCGTTCCTGTGAGAGGACCAGACTGACTGGTTGTACGAGATTTTTGATGTGCTCAATGCCCCGAGAAGGTGAGAGTGGCAGGTCTTCAAGTGCCGGGCCTAGCTTGTCGATGAGGTGCAGCGATTGTCAATAATATGCTTTAAAGGCAATCATAGAGATGATTGTATTATGTCTATGTTTATAATCTTTTGAATGATACGTTATTTTGTCCCTTGATTAAATATTTTTCGTGTTAATTAACAAGTATGTGACTTGCTCGTGGAACTTTCTATTTATATTATGATGTTATTCTATATTATTCCTAATCATATATCATTATATAGGACAATTATGATTTATTAGTATATGTATTGTTGGATAATCATGTTTCATAAATAATTGATATGGGGATATCAAATGATCAATAATATAGACATATGTTAGAGAATATAGTGTTGGATTGATCCACTATAGGACATTTGTGTGAATTGTTATAGGGAATTGTTAACTAGTACTCTGAGTGTTTTTTAGGATTGAGCACTCGAATTTCTCACTGTATGATTTTGCCTCGAGATTCGTGTTCTACCCCCCTTCTCTGGCTCTGGCGAGAGCTCCAATGATGGCTCCAGTGAGTTAGAGTTGGGGTTTGGGTTGGGTTCACTGGAGGCCCCCCAGATTTAGAGGGAGGCCACAAGCAGTGGTAGACTGGCTGTTGATGATGGGTCGGGGGTGGGCAGCAACTGGCGGATGGAATGGCGCTTGGGCGTGGAGTCAACATAGGTTGGGCAGGGATGTGTGGCAGCGAAAGAGGTGGCGGGCAGTGTTGGTGGCACCTCAGCGTTGGCAACCACGTCAATAGGGGGAAGCGATGGTGGGTAGGGCATAGCGGTGGGCCGCGACAGTGCCAGTGTGGTGCAGGAAGGGTGGCACATCGGTGGGGGTGGGGGTGCAGGTCGAGGGGGAACGCAAGTGGTTGGAGCAGGAACGACAGAGGAGATAGATGCCGGTAGGCTAGATGTTGTAGTGTTTGAAGGTGGAGTGAGGTAAGGGAATTTATATAATTGAGGAGAGGACTAGGTCAATTGGATCTGGATCCAAAGGCTTAAAATATGAGAACTCTTAAATGAAATATCACTTAAGTTTTTCCTAGACACCCCATTGTTATATTCTTAAGTGTCATTAGTTAGTCTTATATACAGTGTACTTGGGATCCTTATACTAGAGATCATCGTAGTTTTCTATATGTGTAATACTTAGCGGTTGCCAAATACTACTCTATAACTAAGTAGTCATAAAGATAGGTTTCGGGTTTACTATGAAATATGCGGATGAATGCGAATGATCAAGATATAATTTGCTTGTCATATATAACAAGAGAGATATCTTTGGGCCCCTCGATGTAGTTCGATTAAAGAAGTGCATGGTCATACCAAATGTGATTAATGATTCAACTACAGCTGAATAATCCACTACAAGAATGAGTGAATGATCAAACTATCATAGGATTGCACGTTTCTCACCTTGAGTTTAATTTGGCATCGTGAGGCAAAGGGATCGATGTATGAACACTATATAGGTTCATCCAATATGATTTTTATTTGTATTTGGGAGTCACTATATCCTACTTGGGATCACTACCAACTTGTGGACTGGCAAGGAGTGTTCGAGTCATGACCAATTATACATGAACCTGCAGGTTTATACACTTATCGAGATAGAACATATTAGTTTGGATTGGATCTATTACTAATTGATCAAGAGGGTTTTGCACCATGTTAGTCCTCGAATGTAGGGTTTCATTGAGGGGCTATATTAAAAGAAGTGTGGGGCTGAAAGAGGGATACTAGTTCGCACCTATCGAAACCCTAGCAACCACCCCTACAAAGGTCCTATCGTGCACATTGATGCTAGCACACTAGCACACAATGTTCCTCACTGGATGTGTAGATTTCAATAGAGGCACTGCTGTGACGGCGGGGTTAATCGGAATGATCAACTTCCGAGGATTACTTTCCAAAGACGTTAGACGATCGTCTACTTTCACTACACCGGCGCACCATACGTTAAACCACGTTGCTTTAACTCTTCTTCTACTGCATGTATGTGTAGTGGTAACGATTTATGATCTCTTACTCGCATAGCTTCTTAACACGAAAGAAATTTTAATTTGCGCTAGTATAAGCTACCTTATCCCTACAGCAAGCATGGCAACGGCGAGTTGGGTACAGCAACTGGCTACATGAGTTGTCCCCAAGGAGCTGTTGTCCTGGATGGATTCAAGGTCCTCAACAGGGTTCACAATTTTGGTAAAATTTTATTTACTTTGTTCCTTTCTTTACCCTCCGAAAAACAATTCATTCAAATTTTGGTCAAATTTGTCCTAGTTTGAATTTATGCAAATTTCGATTAAATTTTGTCAAAAATCCAAATGAAGTTTAAAAAATTTGTCTGAATTTTTTGCCGAAAGGATAAAATTTCGTTGTTTAGTCCCTTTCATTACCCTCCAAAATTTTTTGGAAAACGAAATTGTTTTCCCCAGTCGTCAAAGGGCTCCTCGCGTACAATCCCACGAAGCGGCTGACGGCAGCCGCCGCGCTCCGACTTCCGTGGTTGCCTGACACTGACGACGCTGTTGACGACTTCCGTGGTTCGCTAACAAGTGCTGCTGTTTCGGAGATTGGCGGCTTGGCGCCCTGTTGATGAAGGCGTGGTCGCTAGTTTTACTGTTTACCGGTGCGCTGGCATGTTTTTCGATGGTGCATTTTTTTAGGAGATAAACGTCAGTTCTTTTCAATCTATAGCTCTTTTTAAGGGATAAGCAAAATAGTTTTTTTTATTATTTTTTTAAAACAGTTTACCAACTTATCGATATTTATATAAACATTCGTGCTAATACTAAAAACATAAGCTAGGCCAAAAGAGCTACAGGTACGTAACTAGGAGTCAAATCCTCCGCTATTTGTACTCACGCAACATACATGAGTATTAGAAATAAAAGATCATATCATTATTATACAGGTAATCAATGTATTGACAACAAAGATACTGTCCTTTTACAACCCCATCCTAAATTCCTATTTGTATCAAAAAGGGGGAAAATCAACGGACTAATAACATACTACTCTTTTCTTTACACTGTAATGAACATGAATCACTTCTCAAAGGAAGGCATTAGCCGGAACTGCCTTACGGGGAAACTAGTCCCGGACCGTGAAGTCTGAACAAATGCATAGAAGTACAACAAAAATAAATAAATACATAAATACAGATAAAGACTGGAGAGGGAGTAACAATGGTATTACACAAGGTTTTGGCGCAGCAACGGCTGCACTTCGCCACCGGCGCTCCCGTCCCTGTCCTGTGCTTTCCAGAGGTTCTTCAGGAAACTATACCGCTGCTGCTGCGCCTTGGGAGTGGGAATGGAGTCGGCGAGGTCCCCCGACGCCTGCGGCGACAGCTTCATGGAACTTGATGATGAGCTCTGCACGTGCTGGAGGCATACTTGCACGGCGTCATGCACTCGCACAAAACACCACCCTGCACCGATCATGTCGATAATGCCCGATCTTGACAGCAGCAGGTGCACCTGCCGGTTTGGGTTCGCTATAGCAATCTGCAATCAATCAAAAAGCCTCCCATGGCTTGAAATGATACTTCTGCACACATTTTTTTTTACTAATTTTCACAGAGAACTTTTTTTGAAAAGACACTAATTTTCACGGAGTGATGATTAGAAGAGGTGCCCAGGAAAAGAACCTGGATGTGACGTGCTTTGTATTCTTGGTGCAAGTCCTTGAGAGCTTGAACAGCACTCGAGTCGATGTATGTAACAGCTGCATGTCCAATTTTGTCATCTCAATCAGTTATCTAGCTAGTCCGATTGATGCTCATAAGTTTCTTTTCCAAATGAAAGGGAAACAATTTGTTGCAGACAACAGCGTTTTAGTGTGCATCTTATAAAACGCTTGTGTGCTGACGGTCTATCCAGACAATAGGTAGGAACAACATGCCTGACTTCAACAGAATTTGAATAGAAAAGAAAAGGCTTACGGGACATCTCGAGGATCACAAAGTACACCCTTCCAACATCAGGTCCCCGGTTTGAATTTGGGATATTGAGCTCATACTCACGCAACCTGAAAAATGATTATGGTTACCATAAGAACTTTCATCAGGGTAACAAAGAACCTTAATAACACAAAATGCTCAAACAGATCAAGAGATTTACCTGTCTTTTATGTAGCTTATGTTGGCAAAGTAGATTGGTGCATCAATTCGGACAACAACTATCCCATTGTATGTATAAGCCTCAGGATACTGCAATGTATTCCTGTACACAGTGGTGCCAGGTAAACGGCCCAAAACCGCTGTAGAAGGATCATACAAACTTGTTAAAGCAACATCAGATCATAGCCTTGAACCGAACAGTTAAAAAACTTTAACATATTGACTCTTGGGAAACAACGGAGAAGACCATCCGAACCCTCCAATGAAAAAACTTAATATATTGACAGTTTGAGAAATGATGTACTATCTAGCAGATTGCAAGCGGTTCTCATGTCTAGAGTACATGCACTCACCTATATGTGGATTTGCTGATTCATGAATTACAAAGGCCAATGAGAACCCAACCTACAAAGGAAGATGCCAGCGTCAAATGAATGCTTCTTCTCTCATACCAAGTTTGACAAAGCACATTTGACAATTTTATATATATAACTGAAATGAGCCAGGAATGGATTTATACTTACTCCAACAAGGACACCAATCTCAATGCCAAAAACTAATGTTGTAATAAATGTGATTGCCCATAGAAAGAAATCTTTCTTATCAATACCCCACAAGAAGATGGCCTCTTCATAATCTACCTAAATATAATGCAAATATCCATGAGAAATCATGGGCGGAATAGTTTAAATCATGGCATTAGAGCAGAAATGGACTACAGTGCCAGCAAAAATAAACCTTGTATAACTACAAAACAAGCTGAGATGGCATGTTAGAAAAGATATGTAAAGATAAAACGGGAAAAAAAGTTATGAAACTGTTCTTTTCGGCTGTAGTTGATGACTTTTGACCCTAGTGCGAGCATATTTGTAAAAACGAACCGAATGCCAATAAATCACTTCGAAAAAGTTATTCTGATAAGCCATTACGAAATAGCGGTGGAAAGCTGTTCCGTTTATTTATTTGTAGGAAACCATAAGTCATAAGCTATAAGCTGAAAAGAACTAAGCCCATAGCTTTATTTCTTAGGAAAATGTACTATAGTGCTAGCAGGCATCATGATTACATGAGGACCTGTTTCAAACTTTCAATCAAGATATCTATAAATATGAGCATTAAGATGTTACCAGGCCAGTGACAGCAGAAATCACAATTGCAGCCAATGCACACTGAGGGGGGAAAAATGAGATCAAATTAGCATATATGCGTAAGTAACCATAGAACGAACACTAAAGATGAAGGTACCTGCAGTGCTTATTAAGCACAAGTATACCATGCTTCAGATTTATATACATATATTCTTTGACATTTTTCATTTTTTATATAAAGAAAAAGTTGTAACTTAAAAATTGAGTTCTACCTTGTATGTATAGATATGGTACATAAAGTTGTATATTATAAGAAACAAAAACTCTGGGATTCATTTGACTTTTTAGGAGTACATTCAACTTAAACATAATAAAATTACATGTTATTTATAATATTCATACACTGGAGTATATGAATATTACTATAGTAAATCAGCAAATGTGCAACTCAAAACTTAAATTTGTGCAATAATATACACTAGGGTTTGTTTGGAAAGAAGGAATTTTGATTTCACAAGAAACAGTTCAATTCCTACAGGAATTTGGTCTATACTGTTGACAGCATTAATAAAAAGAAAAAGGCAAACAGAAAAGTAATATGCAATAAAAGGTTCCAAGATGGAAAACTCTAACATGGAAACCAATAATTACTTAATGAAGTGCACCAAACAGCGGACCTAGAAACAACAACACATGGAAAATCTTACCTGAGGTATATCAGTAAATAATGGAGTCATAAATAAGAGAGCACCGCCAATTATTATGCCCATTATGATTCCAGATAATCCAGTTTTTGCCCCACTTTCATGATTCACAGCGGACCTAGAAAAGGAGCCTGCATGGACAGCCAGGAATATCATCTTTCTAAAGCCTAGCTCTAGTAACTAAAACATTGTAATTTTCATGTAAAGAATAGAGAATAACAGAGGAATGAAGTAGCACGGATATTTCTCATTAGATATGGTTAATATTATACCTGTAGCAGGGTACGCAGAAAAGAATGAACCACATATATTTGCTATGCCAAGACCAAATAACTGTGACAAAATAAAACATGATCTGAAGAGTTAAGTTTGAACAAATGAGAATATTAGGGATAAACAAAGAACGAATCCTACTATATGCAAATGCATACATAGTTTATTTGTTTTGCAATCTTGATAAACTGCAGAATCTAAAAAGCATCTGTCAGACAGTACTTGAGAATTGTGGAATAATTGACTTGAGATATTCATGTTAAGGATATAGAGTTTGTATTAGGATATAAAGTTTGTATTATATTCCTTATATGCCTTTCTTATCTTTATGTGGCATATTTCTCTTGTACTCCCTATATATATTGTCCATTGGGTCTCTTCAATACACACATAATATTCATAACATGATACCAGAGCTAAGGTAGGGTTAGGGTTTACCTTTCCTAGCCTTCACTCATCTTCCGCATCTGTTGCCCCGAGATAATATCTCCACTTCTAAGGGCGGCCACTTCGTATCGGGCCGCCGTCGCCTTATATTTGGCCGTCGACTTCCTCTGTTCCCACGCTTGGATCTGGCGGCGCACGCACCCATGCCGTCTCCCTAGATCTGAAGGCGCATTGCCCGATCTGGCCTGCCTCGACCGCCATCGACGTTGGGACTCTTTGCATGGCCATCTCACCGTCGGTCATGCTACCTCATGCCTGGATCGGTGCAGCTCGTCCGCCACCGGGTCCTCTTCGAGCCAGAACCCTTCGTCAGATCCAGCCGCCGCCAGCTTCTTCCTGCTCAGATCTGGTTGCTATTCTTCCTGGGTCGCCGCTTCTTTGCACGCCGCCCCCTCTCCTGGATCCAGCAACGTTAGCCGCCGGCATGCTACCTCTTGCCCGGATTCTTTTCGCCTCATCCGGATCCGGCCTCCTTTGAGACAAATCTGGCTCACCGCCGCCTGGAGCCATCATTGTCGTCGCCTGCACCGGATTCGGTCACTACCCTTGGAGCCGCCGCCGCTCCTCATCGCCCGCCGACAGATTCTTCGCCCAGATCTGGCTGTCCGTCTCCATCAGCGCTTCATCAGTAGGCAGGGACACGGCGCTGCTCCTCATGGCTCCGCCGTCTCTCTCCGATGGCGCCACTTCTCATGGCTCAACCACCACCGTCCTCCTGCGTCCGTATTCGCCGCCGGCTCTACCGGATCCGGCCTGCCTCAGTCGCCGCCTCGTGGATGGAGGTGCCTCTTCGCCCGCCGATGGCCTCTTCGCTTGGATGCGATCAGTCGACGACTGACCCTTCTCTCGGATCCGGTGGCCTACGGCCTTGCTGCGTCTCTGCTCCGTCCACCCTACTTGTCCTTGCTCCTCTGGCTGCCGTACTTGCCCGCCTCAGTCGTCGTCGATGCTGCCTCTCTGCCGGCCACAACCTGCTTGCACATCTCCTCCACCTTCTTCTTTGTGCCATCGGCATTGGGGGAAGAGGAGAGGTGAGCAAAGCTCTTATGGCTGTGCAACCTCGTGCTGGAAAGGAATCAGTATGGCCTGCGAGCTTTACTATATAATGGTGATGTCACGACAGCAGGGGGATGGATGGAGTTGTTGGCTGTTTTGGTTGGGGTGGTGGTTGAGAACAGCTGGAGGGCTAGCTCTTTGGTGCTTTTGTGGCTACTGCTATTAGTGTCAGCTGGTTGCGTCTTTTTCTTTGAGTCTTCTGTTGCATCCATTCGAATCGTAGTCTTTTATCTTTCAGTTCGTCTAAGCCATGCGAGTCCACAACTTTTTGTGTCAGTTAGTCGATTACTTTGCTAGCATCAGTCCATCCTTTAAGATTTTGTGTGGTCTTTTGCATGGCAGCAATCGCCGCTCTTCTCCCTGAGCCGCATGCAGGTTGTAGAAGTCGTTATGATGCCGCTGCTTCTATTTGAGTCACCGCCCCGAGCTTTTAAGGCCGCCGCACTTCTTCTGCAATGCGTTTCTATTGCGTTTCTTGTGCATTACGCTGCCGTCGTCTCGGGTTTCGATCTGCTTTATGGGCTACCACCATACTTTAGATAAAGATCTTCTATTTTGAACACAATTTTCAAGAGCTACATGCTACGACGACGTTTACAAGACTTGGATTTTGGATTTTTTCTATTTTAATGTCAACTCTTTCCAATGCATCATAAAGTCGTTTGGGTGGTCGTTTGTTCGAACACCGTGATCATCTCTTTGGTGACTGCGGGTAAAGCGTAAGAGACTCCCGTAGTGTCATCTTTCTTCGATGGAGACGCCGAGCTGCACGCAACGAAAGTGAGAATTTTTTCTAATATAATACGGAAGGAAAGAGCTACATGCATGCTTATACATACGTTGTTTTCATTCCTTTGATTTTGAATGTAAAAGAAACATTTTCGGAGATTAGTTTCTTCGGTTTCTTCTCCTCGACCATTTCTTGTCAGACGGAGATACTTGACCACGTCTGGCTGAGAACCTTGAGCAGGGCTTCCTCGATCATGGGACCCTTCCTCGATCATGAGATCTGCCGTTGCCGCAATTTCCTTCACAGAAGACATGAAATCCTTCCAGTGTTGCTTGTTGAGTTTCTTAATAAAATCTTGAGAAGCGCACTCCGAATGGGTTTCAATACTATAATAGAAGGGTGCCTTGATCTTAGGACTCGGTTACTCAAGTACAGCTGCTCCAATCTCAGACGCAATACTTAAGACCGCGATGAACTACTGGATTGGGTCAACCTTAGCAGTGGAGGCAGAGGAAATAGCAGCACTCGAGCTAGCTTTTTCCTTGTCGGCAGGTCTAGTCAGCAGACGCCTTTTTGCAGCAGGAGCCTCTTTCTCCTCTGTCGTTTTTCCGATGATCATCAATTCGACCCCTTGGTCGTCTTGACGGTTATTCACGCCCACACTCTGAAAAGAAAAAGAGGGAGAATAACATTTAGTCGTAAGTTCTTCTACGACTATATAGCACTAAAGAGTGACATCAGAATTTCGATTACTTTTAGGCGTTCTTCCCTTTCTTCAGTGGACACATCGACCAAGATACGAGGAGCCTCCATGTCCATTGATGGAGCCTTCTCACAAATGTTCTTGACTCAAGAGTTAATCTCCTCCAGGTCAAGATTTGTTTCATTTAAACCATAGCATCAGTATACAGTACCCAGAATTTAATTCTGCAAGTGCGACTACACGTACCGTTTTCATAGTCTCTGGTAGCATCAGCTGCACCAGAATACATCCACATGGGATGTTCTCGCCTCTTCAAAGGGCTGATGCGGCGGTGGTGTAGTCCTTTACTACATGCCATCCCGTAAGCCCCCCTATCTCTCAGCTCCTTGATAACTGAGATATAAGGAGCTATCCTGGAAATGTCCTTCAGAACTGAATTCCAAGAAGTGTTCTTCTTGGCTGCCTTCCTCACGAAGGAAAGATTGTCTTTGCTGGTGGTCTCCCAGTAGAACCACCTCTTCTTCCACAATGGCCACAACAACCTCGTAAACAATGGGATGTATGCCTCCGACTTACCAATATGGAGCTTCAATCCGTAGCTTCCGGCGATGCTAGTTTGGCGGCTCAATTCGTGATAATAACGGAAGAGCTCCAAGTCTGCGAGAATTCCTAAATATGCCTCACAGAGGTAGACGAACACACTCAACATGGTGATTTAGGAACCAAGTTCACCAACTCAATCCCAAAGAACTCGAGTACCGCTTTGAGGAAGGGACGAGCAGGAAGACGAAGGCCACACTCGCAAAAGGCTTGGAACATTGGGATTTGTCCGATCTCCCCCGATGGCCAATGCTGTCCAGCGGCTTCAATCCATCTCACAACCTTTTGCGGCGGGATTGTCTCAGACTCTTCCAAAGTTTTAGTTTGAGGCTATCCATCTCCGACACCGCCCAATTGGATGTGCATTTTGCCATTTCTCCCGACTAGGTGATTTGAATTTGGAGGAGTTGAAAGAGGAAGACGACTTGTTCGTTAGAAAACGCAATAGGAACGAGAACGATGCAAGAAAGTAAAACTGAAAGATCGTCCAGAAGTTGCCTTTTTATCGAAAGCTCTGACTATCCGCCTCAAAAGTTGAGCGGCTTTCTCGGGAAATGAACGGACGAACAAAGTTATGAGGGGTAATTAAGAATCCTTCTGAAGTCTGTTTCTCAACTCAAACAAAATTACCTTTCTGTTCAAGTGTACTCCTGGTCAAAGATCGGAAAGACGATGCTTTCCATCATCTACGACTCCGCTTGTACAAGAAAGTTATTTTCACTTAAAGTTCGGTGGACAGATGACGATGATATAATAATCCTCTTATTTATTACGTTATCATATTCTTCGAATATACCCTTTAACAATAAGAGAGAAATTTCATAGAGCAGTCGTAAGTCTAACTGCGACTACTTCGTAAGCTCTTCTACGGCTACCTAGTCGTAAGTTCTTCTGCGACTAGCTAGTCGTAAATTTTGCTACGACTATCTAGTCATAAGTTCTGCTACGGTAGCCTACTCATAGCTTTTGCTACGATAGCCTACTCATAGCTTTTGCTACGAGCACTTAGTCGTAACACTTGCTGCGACTACTTGGCCGAGAGTTCTATTGCGACGGTTTGAATTAACGACCAACCTACTCCTGCAGTAGGGTAGTCTGACAAGGCAGTTAAGTATACGCTTATACTCCATAACCGCACACGATCTTACCCATGTCTCTCTGACAACCGCCCTACAGCGAAATGCTGCCCACGTTTCTCTAACAATAACCGCCATCCAGCGGTTAACTCTTGAAATGTCAAGATGCCTCCTAGCAAGAAGCAACCGCCGCCGCTTCGCCAGCAATATAAATGACGAGGCTTGAGAAAAGAAAGGAGGTGAGTATGAGAGATAGGTCCCAGTAGGGAGGAATCAATTCTGTAAGCAGTGTAATTCCTCACACTGTCCACGCTTGTAAGTCTTTCCACATCAACAATAGCACCGGACGTAGGGTTATTATTCTTTCAGGAGAAGATCCGAACCTGGATAAAATTTTCATGTCTTTACTCTGCATGATCACACAATAGCCTTATGCACTTTATCTCGAATCCAAGAAATCATACGTAAGATCGATATTAAAACATCGACAGTTGTATCTCCATTTCTTGACAGATAAGTGTTCATATTTTTACTATGGCAACATACAAACTCAAAATCTTATTATAATTTAGTTGACTATGCCAGTAGCCTCCACTAGCTATTATATAATATGACAAAATATAAACAAAATTTTATAAGTTTGGCTAGTCTGTAGAAGAGCTTTAGTCTACTATTATTACCTCTTCTAAGATACTGTACATGAAAACCCAATGTTTAATAACATAACATGAAAAATATAATGAAAATTGCATTTGTAGCAACAAACCGGAGCTGCTTGTACCAACAACAAATTAGGTTACTCGATGGTTTATGGCTTACCTCTTTGTTGGAGTCCAACTCATAGCCATTCTTCGCAGCCAAAGCTTTAGCAATCCCAACAGATTCCTAAAATTGTATGGTACAAATGTTTAATGGACACTAAAGAAAGTTAAAAAAAAACTAATACCAACAATTCTTTTTTTACCAAAATGGCAACACCAGTGATAAGTACTGCAGTTGGCATTAGTGACCTCAGATGTTCAAATCCACGAGGAATGGAGAACTTGGGAAGGCCTTGCGGTATTTCACCTACCTAGAGACCCAAGAAATAGAGGATTACTTGTGATGTAGCTATTAATCATAATGTGTGATGCATGATAATGACTTGGGCTGATCAAATAAAAAAAAACACCCAGATGTGTGTTTTGCCAAGTGACAATCAACATAAAAGTTGATTGTGTTGATTGTGGCAGTCTGTCAACGGTGAGAACTGATAACGAATGAACAATTAACATTTACTATAGACACACATTCAAGTATAAAAAGCATCTAAATACCACACCTCACACATGTAGTATTTGCATTTTATTTTTAGAGAATAACCTATTAAAAGAACTTTGTCTGAACACTCATCTATAATGAAAGCATTTGCTGATATTTTACAACATGCGTGCACGCACACACACAAAA
Organism: Melocanna baccifera; assembly: GCA_036346265.1. Lineage (NCBI taxonomy): Eukaryota > Viridiplantae > Streptophyta > Magnoliopsida > Poales > Poaceae > Melocanna > Melocanna baccifera. The sequence continues at coordinate 3,103,733 of CM070700.1, forward strand.
TCATTAAAAGCTCAGAGAACACATGCATCATCATAACAAAAGCCAAATGAACAACAAAATAGCGCGCCAAGGTAGAGGTTTCATAGAACTTGTACTGTGTTGTGTGTACCATCATTAATAAGCTCTCTTTTTTGGCACCGCTTGATCATTTAATAACAATAAAATAAGCATTTGTTTGGAGTAAAACAACCAACCTTTTTTTTAAGGAAGAGTAAGGGAGTTTAATAACCCACTTCATAGGCATAAGTCCATACCATTAAAGAATATTGTTATCCAAATAAGTTTATTCTGATAAAGAACATACGTAGTTCATATTTGAGGCAGGTGGATAACAGTACATAAATTTGGGAGAGAATAATATAAGGAGCTTAACTTACCACTGATATGGCAGGTGGATGGAAAATTTTGACAAAAATTGTTCCAAGAACAACTGCTGTAAGTGGACCAGAAGCTCTTAGGAAACGCAATCTTTTATTTGATTTTCCCTGCAAAGTTTTTGAGGTCATAAAAATGAAAATTTTATTTGAATGTTAACTGAATAATAAATGTGATAAATAAAGCAATACAAACTCACTAGCTTTTTCATTATTAGAAGAATAGCAAGAATCCCTGATCCCATTACAAATGGAGGCCAGGAGAACTGCAAAAAGGCACTGATATATTAAGTTAGTGAAAAGTGTAATTCAAATACCAGAAAGAATACCATGATCTGAAAGAAACATATAAGCAGTCTTAATGTATGCAATGTGCCTAAGGAAAGGTTGATTAATGCTGTCTAAGCTATATGAACGGCGGACCTTAAACCTTAAGAACAGTTCACTAAAGTCAAAAGAAAGTGTTCTCCTTTTTATTGTTCAGAGGAAAATCCTGGTTTCACTTAATTAATTCAGTAATCATAGATTTGAAGTAAGCGTCCTCAAAAAAAGATTTGAAGTTAGACATGACTAGCACAAATAGCAAAAAAGAACAAAATGAGATGTGAGGAATAAATCACAGAATGAAGGTGCTTGTGGGAAGTTCTAATAATACATGGTTTTATCCCAGTAACCCAGTTTTCCTGCCAGTGTAGTGGCAGATATGATAATGCTCATGAGGCACATACCCATAGATACAGTGTCACACAGATTTCAATCCAAGTTTTGGATGTGCTATATCCGGGGAAAACACAGCTTTACATACTTTACAGAATAAAGATAATAAAAAGCAAACACTATGTCAAAATTGTATAAATCACAAGTGGCAACGAAAGCTCTGATACAAAATCTGCCGAAGCCATGTGCATATCACAGATGTCACAATTTAAAAAGCATACCCAATGTTACATGTTTGTCTAAGCACTCTGCATCTAAAAGAAAACAGGGAAAAAAGATACATGCTGACAAGGAGGTAACAAGTAAAATCACAGGGACACAAGAAAAGCCCACCTGATCTATTCCTGCAACTATACTCTCAATAAGTGGTACAATTTTGCTGCTTCTTGTAACACTGTAACCCAAGAAATACTTGATCTGGGACAAACCAATTACAATTGCTGAAGCTGTAGTGAATCCAGATATTACAGAATGGCTAATGAAACGAATAAGCCAACCAAGCCTGTGAAGAAGAAAACATATGAATTGGTTACGCAACCTCAACAAATCAGGTTTATGTAATGCTCTTGCCTTATAACACCCCGCCCACCCCACCCACCCACACCAAAAAAAATTAAGACGACGATTATGTCTAAATATATAGGCGAACCTGCACCTTAAGTCCCTGTAATTTGAGAAAAGGACTTAAGTTGCTATACTAGTACAAAAGGAGCATTTTAGGCCCTCAAGGTCCAATCGTGAATAGTTAATATTGTAGTGCTTGCCTTCTTTGGTTCTCTGCAGTATAGATGAATTTGACCATGGAATTCGGCATGTGTGCAACATGACATTTACTATGTCTATGTTTTTTCTCAAAATTTTTTGAACGCTGCATCACGAACTTCTCACAAATTTTTGCCAATGGGGATGTTTTGCTGACAGGACAACAAGTAATTTACATTGTTATATAACTATAAACAGGTAAAGCTAGTTACATTAGGGTGTTCAATATGTAATCTGCTTGTTCCTCGCCCCCTGCAACTTTGCTTACAATGGTTTGCCTTTTGTTTGCATGGGCACACATGGCTGTACCGCTGAACCAATGGCAAGAATGCATGGTCTGCATGTGGGGTAACTGCAAAGTAGTGGCGCGCGAACAAGAGTTGGCTTTGAAATTTGGAGATTAGGTTGCAGTAGGTTTGGTTTTGTACTTCTCGATATAACAGCAGAGCATTCAGCTTCTAGGTGGAAGAAGTCAAGTCATATGACTACAAAGTTGTATTTGCGAGCCAGAAAGAGCAACAGAACAGTAAACCGCACAAGAGTAGACCAACTTTATAGCTATCCAACGATCAAGGGCACAAAGTGCTACATTTTTACAAAGCAAGGACTAAAGTTCATGTTTGGAGGTAGAGGAACCTAAATGCTCCCTTTCTAGATGTACAGGCACTTAAGTGTAGCTTTTGTAAGTAGAGGGATCCATATGCTCCTTTTTCTCGAAGTACACGGACTTCAGGTGCATGTTTGCCAAAAATACAAGGGATAGCACCTTAGCCCTTTGGTAAAAACTCTAGCAAAAGCTAGCAGGTTAGACATTTAAGATATACACATTGTTATATTGCTAATACAATTCATAAGAGCTAAAGCATAGAAAAGGATGAATCTACATACATGTTTGCATGTTTCTTCTCTATAGAGGTCTAGTTCAATGCTTCAAAATTTCAAATGCTCCTAAATGAATAAACAGGAACTCCAACTTTCCTGAGTAAAGAGAATTACCTTAGCAATCCCATCAAGCATTCCAATATCCCAACCATGAACGCCAATAATATGGCTAATTCCGTGTACAGCTCACTAGATGAATTAACTATACCCCCAAGAACATTGGACACAAGCAGAGAGACAAGTGCCACTGGACCTACTGCTAATTGTCGTGAGGACCCAAAAATTGCATAGACAAATAGCGGGACAAAGCCTGTGTCTGTTCAGCACCATGGAAACGAAAACAAAGAATTTGCATCAACTATTAAGCTCATTTGAGAACATAAAAGAACAAAATAAGGAGGAGCTGTAAAGGCGTAACCACTTACAGAGCCCATAAATCGGGTGAAGCCCAGCCAGCTTTGCATATGACATTGCCTAAAATACAGTACAAGAAATGATTATGCTCTGATTTTAGAAAGAAAATACAGTGGATGGAGGGCACAAACAAATTCGAAAACAACATACTTGTCTAGCAGCATTTTTTGTTACTAATTTGTACAGTAATTAGGAGAAGTAATAAGTCATGTGGCAAAATTTACATAATGCGCACGCTTGTTCACTACAAATCGGTAGGGAGACCAAATAAGTCCAGCTAATTTATCTGATTGGATGTAGCTTCAACTGTCACAGTCCTTGGCGTTCTCATTCACTAAAATTCATAAATGAAACAGAAACTGTTGAACATATGCATCCCCCAAAGAATGTCAATATGAGATTGTCATTCGACGAGTTCAGCAGATGTGAAGGATGCGCCCAATTAATCAAGAACCAGAAGCCCATCAGTCAGAAAAGATGGCATGAAAACACTGTGTTTGCCAACAGGCAAACCATCCTAATTGCTCAAATTGTAATGTGCTAACGCGTAACAGTGGGTGTAGCCGACTAGTCATTTAAGTAAGCTCTATGATTAATTAAACTTCCCATCTAAAACTGAATGCATTCCTGGAAACAACTCCGTACTTCAAACCCACATGCACAAAAGCATGGCTCCATTAAATAATAGTGACGTGTGAAAATAGCCAATATATGGGTCCATTAAATAATAACACTCCCTTGTGCTCTCACACATTTAGATCTCAGAACTAGCCAGAGGAAACAACTTGTAACCGTTTCCACAGAAAGAGACAAGCTAGCATACTTTTAAGACAAAAAAAAAGAGAGAAACCAATCAATTAACAAGCTCGGTCAGGAGCCAAAAGATTAAGCTAATCCCCATGAACATTTATTTTGAGCAATTGAAATCCCCAGGGTCTTGACCATTACAACATCTTAGAATGATTAGCCAAAAGAACAAACACCTAACAAGTTGGAATCGTTGTTTTTTCCAGGGAATTAAATCCTTACAGAGCAATACAAAATATTGCGAATGATGAGAGCAAAAGGCTACCTGGGGCACAAGCATGACGCCGACGGTGACGCCGGCGGCGAGGTCGGCCTGGAGGTCCTCCTTAAATCTGTACCTCCGCATCCACGGCAAGCACGGGAGAGCCGCCTCCGCCCATTCCCACGGCCCCATCCCCCGCGCCCTCTCCACCGCCACCGACCACCACGACGGCGAGGAGGAGGCCGACCCCCGTGCGGCCGCCTCCTGCGGGTGCCGCAGCGGTATCACCCTCACCGGCCTCCCGCCCCCGGAAGCGACGGCGGTGAGTTCACCGGAGCTCGCCGACGCGTACGACGACTTCTCCATTCGATTCGAGGATCCCTTGCAATCAAATAGTTTTACTTCGGAAGGATCATAAACATAAAGAAAGTAAAGATGGTATTTTTGGATTTGATTGCTCACCGCGCAGAACAAATTAGGCGACCGGCGGCCACAGCAGCGGAGGTGGGAGGCTACCGAAGGCAGCCCACGGTGACGATGGCCGGGGGACAGCCGAGGCGGCGCGCGTGGACGCGATACGTGAACGATGTAGTGAGGTGGGCTTGGGCAAGGGGCGGCAGCGGCACGCCGGCCAGCGGGAGAGGGGTGGGAGGGGCCGAGGAGGAGGCGGCCGGAGGGACGCGAGGAGCTGCACGTTTCTCTGCAATATCAACAACGGGTTTGACTATATAGATTGATGTAACTGGACGGGATACGCGGATGCGTGCATCGCTCTGCTGCATGAGGGCGATGTACCTGGAGGGGATGCGTGCACGGGTGCATTGGATTACTTCTGGACAGGGCGGAACGAAGGTCACAATGTCTACATGCTAATCGAGTTCTACTGTCCTTCATCATTTATTAATTAATTAATAAAGGACGCAGCTATAACCAGGCGGTGCGTTCCCTGTCGGATCTGCGTGTACTCTATTTATAACTAGATGAAAAGAAAAACACGCTACAAATCTTACTGTTTATTTCTTAGATTTGTCTAACTCACCAAATAAAATCAGAGTTTCTTGCGCGTGGGCGCTCCAATCACGCATTTTTCTTCCACGCGCTCCGAGCACGCCTAGGGCCATCAAAGGCAATTTGGATGCAAAGTTATGATTTACCAAAAGCAAATTTTGTGGAAAAATTCAAATCAACTTAAATTTGAGAACAAAAGTCAATATAAATTTAGGAGCAAGTTGGTATAAATTTAAAAACAAGTTAAGATATACATGGAAGCATAATCAGTATAATTTTCAAGTAAGATTATAAATTTGAAATCAAAAGTCATGATTTACCTAAACCAAATTTTGTACAAAAAATCAGCTTAGTTTAAATATGGGAACAAGGTTGGTGTGAATTTTGGAGCAAGTCAGTATAAATTTGAAAGCAAGTTGGATAAATATAAAAGCAAAATAAGTATAATCTGCAAGCAAGCTCATAAATAAATTTAAAAATTAAATTAGTGTAGATGTGTAGCAAGTCACCATAATTTTGGTCCTCTCCATGTGATTTGACAGCTCAGTGTGCTGCCCAATGGGACCATACTTTCGTATTTTAGGATGTGTGCGCGTAATAAAATCTACCCACTATGCAATGGAAACTGGATGATTGGTTGCTCCATTGCTCGTGCGCGGACAGATGATTCGCGATGACATGCTCTTGATCCAACGGCTCTTCGAGGTGTGTGCATTGACAAACCTAATAACACATGCGCGGAAATAGCATTTCCCGATAAATAAATGATATATCTTACCATGTAAATAGAGGACCTATTTTTTTCTATTGGCTTCTGTTTTTAGCTTTTAACTTCTTCGAAAGTCAAAAAGCCAAACATCAAAACAGGATGGCCTCTTGAAATGGATTATCCAAATGACTTTTTGAACTCAAAACCGTGGAGCCACCTGCGTCGGCATATTCGCTGTCCACTGCTATGTCAAAAAGCACAGCTAAAAATCATCAACTACAGCCAAAACTATCAATCGTAGCCTAAAAAACACCCACGAAAAGACTCGTGTCAATTGCTATCTGTCGGGTAGTTGTATTTGGTGGATCGAAACTGGAAATCACATGGGTGAATAATTGCAAAAGTTTTTTTCTCTCTCAAGTATTCAAAATCTTCACTCAAATAACTATTAGAGTCATCAAATTTAAATTATACATCCTACAAGAGAATCACAAAAATATGAGATAAAAAAGATGCAACACCTTTGATACCGGGGTTGCCCAATCTTCATTACGTAGGATCTATCTTGAAGGGAAAATATGTGGTTAACCTGAAATCCCTTGAATTCTGACGAATGGAAGCACACGATTGTCTATCTCGATTATAGACTCCCATGTACCAAAATTTAACTAGCAACACGCTCTCAATCTCTGTCTTCTCATCACACTAAGGGCCTGTTCTTTTTTGCTATGGCTTTTGGCTGAAATTTTTGAACTTTAGCTGTTTGCGGCAGAGATTACGGAGAGAGAAATATTCGCTTGCGATTTTGGATGGTATAGATGTTGGACTTTTAACGTGTACTATAATTAACTTGTAGATTCTGTCTTAAAAAATACTCTATTTGAAAGTTAGGTACTGTAGCAAAAGCCAAAAGCTGAAAAGAATAGGCCCTAAGAAGGACGACTTTGCTGGCTCGTTGTAATATTCCAAAAATTTAGAAACTGTGAATACTGTGTAAATTACTGCATTTTGAAGTTTTGCCATTTTTTGATATTTTAAATCTCTGGAATTTTATTGGATTTTGATTGAGGTTCCAATCAATAAAGAGAGAATGTATATATATATATATATATATATATATATATATATATATATAAAAAGAAATGTTAAAGCTAAATGAAAAGGGAAACATTAAAAAGGAATGAATTTGCTTATAAAAGAAAATTATAAACTATAATACAAATATGAAAAGATGATCCAAATCCTTGTTTAAAAATTCACAAAGGAATTAGTACTATAAGTGAAAGTCATTTAAATTTCCAAACCCCCAAAAATCATCTAGATTTAAAAAGGAGTCTTCCCAAGTTATGAAAATTCAAAATACAAGCATCATTATTTGAGAAAACATTGTCTAAAATTTGTGTGTAAAAATATACACACATGTGACCAAAATTTAGCATACAAAAATTCAAAATCAAATAGAGAATCAAGAAAAAAAAAGAAAGAGGAGGGAAAATCAGCTGGCCCAACCGGCCCGGCCAGCTTCCCTCCCCCTTTCCCTTCACCCTCCCCCTTCTCCCCTTCGCTCCCTCTCTGCCTCACTCTCTTGCTCATGCGCGCATGCAACCGCCCCATCTGCCTCCCCCGAAAACCCGCGCTCGCCAGCCCCACTCTCAAGCTCCCTCTTCGGACTCGCGGTCGCCGACATGCCTCGCCGCCCCATGCCACCGTCTGCCTGCCCGTTGAAAGCATCTAGGACCCTAAGATTAGGGTTTGGGTAATTAATGACGAATTATGAACATGGGACTAATGTGTGTGCTAAGATTGTATAGATAAAGTCTCATGTGTGCAAATGTAAAGAACAAACTGCAAGGAATATTGACGCTAAGAATTCAAAGATGAGGTACATAATTTTTAGGTCTATTTTAAATTTCACCGGTCTTAAGAGTAAAGGTGGAAGACCGGATTATAGGTTAGATGTCGTACTATTAAGAGGGATTTGTAAAAATAGCTTGATAGCATGTTTTGGTGCACATTGGATCAATCTAGGATCATGCATGCATTTGAAAATAAACTCTAAAGTTAACTGTGCTCTCTCAGTAAAAACGGTAGTACCGTAGACACAGCGGAACTACCGGCCTGCGGTAGTTCCAGCATGTACACAGCGGAACTACCGCAGCTCGGTAGTTCCGATTCTACAGCGGTACGTTTTTTCTAGAGAGCACCCATCTGGGGACTTAGAATCAAATAAAATCGGTACTTCCGGTTTTACAACGGCGTAACTACCACAGTGCGGTAGTACCGCATAATTTACGGAACTACCAGTTTCTGGTATGCTTTTTCCAGAAAGCACCCAGAAGAAAAACCAAACTAGCTAGGAATCGAAAGTACCGGATTTAGCACGACGGAACAACCGCAGTGCGGTAGTACCTCATGTTCAGCGAAACTACCGCAGAGCGGTAGTACCGCACTTATAACGGCGGTAGTACCGCGCCGAATTTCAAACGGCTAGTACTGACCGTCTGACATAGCCGTTACAGAATGCTACAGTAAATGCGGTAGTTCCGCATTTTGCACGGCGGTAGTTCTGATTTCCCTGATTTTTTAGCATTAATTTTTGGCAACGGCTAGTTTTGGTTGGTGAGGGTATAAATACCCCCTCACCTGCACTTGGGCAGGTTGCTGAGCATTATATTGATCTTCTTGAGCCCTAGAGCATTCACTCCACTCACATTTCTCATTTGTGCATTAAATTTGAGTGGTGAAGTGTTTTTGAGTGCATTCATTTCTAGTTTGATCCAATTGCACTCAAGCGTCGTCAAGTGAATTCATTGGTCCATTCTCTTGGTGCTTGCCGGCACCTAGACGGCAAGGAAGTTGTTTGTCGGTGACTTCTTCAAGAAGGTTGTGAAGAAGCCCGAGCCGAATTGTAAGTGGTTCGGAGCTCACCATCTCCAGAGCGGAGGAAGAGCTACCAATAGTGATCGAGGTGCTTCGGCTTAATTCGTGGAGCCAGTCCGATTAGTTCGGGCTAACCTCAACGTGGATTAGTGGAAACCGGCAAGTTTCCGATACCACGGTAAAAACATCGAGTGTCACATTGTGCTTGTCTTTTGTCTATTATAGCAATTGTTCTTATTCACTTATTACTTATTGTCAATTGCTTAGAATTGCTCGTATTGTGTAGGATTGCTCTTCACTTAATCTTATTGCTTAGTGATCATTTTGTCATTAATTGTTTAATTTAGCCAAGAATTTTAAAACCTCCTATTCACCCCCCTCTAGTCGGTTATCCTTGATCCTACGCCCGTAGCACGTCACCTACCCCGATCCCCTCCAAGCGCACGGCTGCCCAGCGTGCCTGAAGCCGCGCCACTTCCTCGCGTCAGCCACAGTCCCCTCACCCCATGCCACTGATGCCCATGTTGTTGCCACACACTGCCCGCGCTCTTGTCGTCGGTCCACTCACCTCGCTAGGTCGGGCTCTACCGCGCTGTAGCCACGCCGCCTCTCCGTCACTACCATGGCCACTATACCCACTCCACACGGGCAGGCCGTTTTACTGGCTATAAAAGTTGATTGAAGCCAGCATTCAACTCCTCACACCTCCCTCGTTCTCCCATCGAGCCCAATCGAACTCCCGTGCGCCATAACTCGTCGGAGCTCATTTCTTCTTCAACTCCAGCCGTCGGGATCGCTGACGATTGAGCCCGCCTCCATCCAATTCCCTCGGCTAGGAGCATCTCCAATGCACAGCGAAGCCACCCTAGCCATCCCCCGAAGCTCCCCGTGCACACTCCTCGGAGCACCACCGCCACACGCAAACAAGCCCCTCAGCCTTCCCCGAGCTCTGCCGACACTGAATTCCGCACCGTGACCATCCAGAGGTACCCTTCGAGAAATCAATTGAATGTTAATGCAGTAGATCGCCGTAGCCACCGCCGCTCTATTTCGTCGCCGCCCGAGCTCACCGTCGGCCAGTGCTCCGACCAAATCAGCCGGCGAGAGCTCAGCTAGAGGTGGGCGCGACCACGAGCAATCCATTTTGCGAATGCTCATGGCCGGCCACTGCCTCTGCCGGCGGCGGTGAGCCTTGTCGGAAGTGACGGGAGGAAGAAACTACTGTTCACCGATGGGATTTAATTAGCACACGGTTAATTAATGTTAATGACAACGGTTAAGTTAGTTATTCAATGACATGGGGGCCCAACATTCATTTAAACGTTATCTGGTCCAACCTGTCAGCGTCAGAAGAGTTATTAATCCCAATGGGCCCCCTCTGTCAGTGACACCGAGGAAAGGATTAATAACCCATAGTAGGCCCCACGTGTTAGTTTCTGAAAATTTAAAGAATTAATAAAAGCCAGTGGGTCCCACCTATCATTGTAACAAAAAGAAAAATAAAATAACCAGTGGGCCCCACCTGTCAGTTACACACACACTCTCTTTAAATTATTAAATGATTTCTGATTTTTAATTCTGATTTAATTTGGCTGAAACTTCAAAAATTCATAACTAATTCATTTTAACTCCAAATTAAGTGAGAAAAATTGATAAATTCATCTACATTCACCCTTTTTCCAATGGAATCAAAATCATGAATTTTTGAGCTTGTTTGAATTTTTAATGAGAATTTATTTGGTTATATTAATTCTTTTTATTTGTTTTTAATTTTCCGTTCGACGTACAATTAGCATACGAAGCTCAAGAGGAGGAATCCGAGGTAGACGCAAGTCAAGACTAGCAAGACCAAGGAACTGTGACCCAGGCGAGTCAATACTTTGATCATTTTGAATTCACACTTTTTCAAAATTATTTACATTAAATTATCAAATGCATGCTGTTATTTTATGTAATACATTATATTGTTTTTAATGCTTAGCTAGCTGTCCTTGTATTTGATGCTACTATTATACCTTCCTAGACCATTAAACAGTGAACCCGATTATATCCCTAGGAAAAATTATAAAGATAATTTTTCAAAGGAAAATACATTACGAGTATGCTTATGGCTTAGCCCTGCTAGTTATCAGGAGTGCTTAAATACCCCAAACATTACATACAATTACAAGAGTGATTTTAGGAAAGTTGTAAATGCCATGGATTTTTAAAATGATCATTATTTTATGTGCTCCCAAAATCCTCAATTGCTTTATATGTTTGGGCGGATGATTCGGGGGTATGGTGCATTGGAGTGCACGAGTGTGTGGGTTGTGGTAGAACCGCTCAAATAACCAAAGGATCGAATCAGGTCATGACCTCCTATTGTAAAACAGTACAGCTACAAGTCTATAAAGTGCAACTTGGCTGAGTAGATCTATTGAACCTCGGACTCATCTCACAGGTAGGGAGGGGAGAAGTATGGTAATGCAAGGGCCTGTTGTGGCTAAAAGGACACCGAGGGGAGGGTGACTTATTTCTCTGTCTTACTAGCGCTATGGGGAGTGGAGCCTGGAGGTGCTAGTAATAGTGAGTAACATCCCGTGCAACGTATGGGACCCACTGCAAATGGAAGCAACCTATAGGGTGAAATGAGTTCCCGAGACCAGGTAGTTTTGAAAGGTCACTGTGACGGTCTACTCAACTGCATGATTAAGGAATCATGTGGAGTAACGAGCGGATTGTCTCTTGTGGTGAAAGTGTAGAAACTCCGCAGAGTCAAAACTATTCAAATAGCCGTGCCCACGGTCAAGGGCGAACATAGGAACTTACCTCGATATAGTTCTATTTCGAAAATAATTTTTATGGTTGGGACTTTGAAGAAGAATGATGGACAATGGACTATCTTGGTTTTGTGTAGTCCTAGGTGTCGCCCTAGTGATAATGTAAGCGGCTATAACACTGAAAGGCTAATATATGGTGCAGGTGACATGTGAAGGTGGATGTAATCTGTACCAGTACTATCATCTCATGTCTTTTACAAATACTATGATTGTTAGTCCAATTGGCTAGGTCATAGGAAGTTTTTATATAAATATCTTACGTCTTTTAAAAGTGAATTTCTGGCAAATAAAATAACCCATGCCTTTCCTTTGCCAAGCCATGCATGTTACTTAATTGCATTCTGTATATTGGCTCGTGGAGCACGGTGGTTAGTGTGCTCACCCTCGCATCACCATATCCAGAAGCAGGAGGACAGGACCATTATGCCTACGAGAGGCCCCAAGCTAGGGAGCTGATGACTGCATAGGGCGGATTTTTAAATGCCTAGTCTTAAGCATGTAGACTTGCCGTAAGGGTGTGCACCTATATTGCCTAGGAGTAGGCAATATAGATGTGTAATGCCTAGAACGTCATTACGGCGTCCTTGGGAATGTTTAGCGTAATCGCGGAGTCACCTAGTTTTTTTCGATAAATTACGGGAGGTGAAAATAAAATTTTTGGAATAGTCTAAAATAAAAAAAATGAATTAAATTAATAAAAACCACTTAGTGGGTTGTCTGGAGGGGTAGACTTGCCACCTTGGGCCAACCAGCCCAAGTGGTAGCCGCCCCCTAACCCTAACCCTAGCCGCCCCCTATTTAACCCTTGGCCGCACACCCCCTCCCCACTTTTCCCCTCTTGGCCGCCACTCCCTCCCCTCCCCTGCGCCTCCACCACCCCCAAGCTGCTGCCCTGTCAATTGGTGCAAAGGAGGGATCAAGGAAGAGAAGGCAGAAGAGAAGGAAGAGAAGGGACAAGAGAAGGAAGGGAGAAAGAGGAAGACGAGAAGAGAAGAGGGGTAATCTTGAGTCCTAGGTAACTTTTATCCATCCCAATTCTCTCTTTTTTAGGTGTAATTAGGGTTCTTGGCATGGGATTAGTAGGGGATTAGCAAAGTAATTAGTTGATTAGTGATTTCTGCTGTCTACACGTAGGCTATTTTGTGCAGCGCGGCTGTTTGTGTAGATTAGGGTATCAAAACAACTTTTCCTGCTAGTCTGACCAAAAGGAAAGTTGTAGACGACGATGAGATCTAGCTTCTGTAAAGTTTTTAGATTTTTTGGCCACGGGTTTGGGTGCAGAAGAGTCGGGAACTTTGCTGTGTAGCAGAGGCGTAATTTGAGACAGATTGCTGTTCGGGTGAAGTTTCAGATGAGTAGATGATTTTTATGATTGTTCTCACAATTATAAAAGTCGTAGGAAATCTTATAATCTAGCTACCGTATAAAAATAATGAATTTTAGAGCATCTTACAGAAGGTGGGGTTCGTTGGAAAATTACTGGCCGGATTGCCAAAATAGAATCTGTCCTCTATTTTGCACATTAATTTACACCCTTTTAGCTGCAAAATAAAAATAAGTTGTCTACTTGAAAATTTTAGGTATTTCACTGTAGTTTCCAGAAATATCTCATTTGCTGTGAATGACCTAGTAGTTTTAATGATACAAAAATAATAAGCAGCGCTCCTGCAGTGGGCTAGGTATAGGATCGACGAGCGGAGAGGTTATTGTCGGGTTTAGGGTATAGCGGCATTTTTATTTCCTTAAGTTGAGGATACCTTGCTGTAGTCTTGTGCTGAGAGGTAATTTTGGAAAGGTGGCTTCGCTCCTAACCATGCGTGAGCGCTTTGCTTCATCGGTAGAGGCAAATAAACGCAGCGGATGTGCTACTGATTAACTCGTTAATCATACTACCTTCACATTAAATATTTCTCTTAATCTGAGATGCTTTGCCATTGCTATATGATTTCCTAATGTGATCTATGTGATAGCAATTTAAGAATCATTTGTTTATACCTTAATGGATTACTTGTGGTTGTGGTGGTGTTCTTGATGAAATATGTGTGGATGATGAGGTAGAATACTTGATGAATATATTGTTGATCTTTGCGGTTATGTTATTGTGAATCATGTAAATCATATCATTCGTATCATGACATATCAATTTGCATTGTGGATGTCACCGCACATCGTCGCGACCGTACCGGTATAGCATCATACATTGTCGTAGTACGATGCACACTCTTACCTTGTTGGGTAAGGGTGCAGTGGATCATATGCATGCATATGCATTTACTTGTGGATAGAATAACTGCATACATATGTTATTTGCTGAAATCTTTGAGATTTGCTCGTGGGAGTCATCGGTGGTTTAATAATTGTGGTAGAGAATTTTAGTTGTGGTCATTGTGATAATTAAATATTGATGATTAAACATTTATAGTTTAATTAGCTTGTTAATTAGTTTGCTCTCTGAGAATTTTATCTCACTCTTGTTTTCCCCCTAAGGTGATCCTTGAACATGATGGGAAGGGTAGAGCGGTACAACACAAATGCACTTTATTTTATGATTCATGCTGTAATAAAAATGAGAAGACTCTAGCTAAACATCTAGCTACCCTGTTGATGGTTACTTCAAATTAATAATGCTAGATTGTGAACTGTTATCTTGGGTTAAATTGATAGAGGTTGCTCTCAATTAAACTTTACCTTTTGTTTTGTTATGCTTTCGCTTAGTTTACCATGTTTTAAAATTGTTGCCAGTTTATTTCATCTTGTATTTTGGCTAGTTGTGAAGTTATTTAGTGGCATTCTAGGGTAATATGGGTTCTAGGGTGTTACAGTTGGTATCGGAGCCTAGGCTTTAGATACTAGGAGAAATAAGAAAAAAATGGTGACCAAGGAATGGTGGCCAAGAAATAAGAAAAAAATTACTTAGACTCAAAATTAAAGTTCGAAGGTTACAAGGAATGGTGACCAAGGCTTTATAGCATCATACTAGTCTGGCAGGACTTACAAAAGGAAAACAACTCAATCTGATTCTATTTCTATCTTCCTATTTTAGATTACTCTTACCTAACTTAAACCAAAAGTAATAAGAAGTGGCTGACTGGTTGCCTTGGTATTGTGCGCCCATGAGGTGGGCCCCACATGATTTCTGGCCCATGAGGGGAGTGCACAACTCTCTTGACAACAACCCAACTTATTTTGCGGCCCATGTATCCGTTTTTAGCCTATTTGAAGTTTCGGCATTACCATCACTTCAAAGTTGACCCAAAACGAATACTAAAGACCAGATCATATGTAATAGGTCTTATTATAGATATAAACATCCCATAACATATAGAACTTGGCCAAAAAATCAAACGAACTCCGAATTGAAAATTGCACACAATCGAGCTTCCGAAGCGTAGTCTTCTCTGCAACATTGACGATAAATCTGCAACATTGAATGTAGCACTAGTATCATAATCATCATCAGATAGTTCTAACTGGTAAGTATTATCATTTATTCTTTTAAACACTTTGAATAGACCATCTCTACGATTCATTAACTTAGACTTTTTTTATCAGGAAGTATGTTTGTGCGAAAATGTAACCAAACAAGATCACCAGGTTCAAAGATTATTTATTTTCTGTTTTTATTTTGTTTTTCAACAATATGATGTGTCTTTTTCTCTATTTCTTTCTTAGTTTTCAGATGGATATGTTTCACAAAATTAGCACAGTTAGAAGCGCCAATATTAACTCTTTCAATGAAAGTTACGGACAATAAATCCAATAGTGTGTGTGGCTGAAAACTATAAATAATTTCAAATGGAGAGAGTTGAGTTGTAGAGTGTACTACCCTATTGTATGCAAACTCAACATGTGGTAAGCAATCTTTTCACTCTTTCAAATTCTTCTTTATCATGGTTCACATCATTGTCTGAAGAGTACAATTCATCACTTTAGTTTGCCCATCAATTTATGGATGTAAGTTGTGGAGAATAACATCTTCGTGCCAAGCTTAGCCCACAATGTCTTTCAAAAGTAGCTCATGAACTTAATATCATGATTAAAAATAATAGTCTTCGGTATGCCATGCAAACGTACTATCTCCTTGAAAAACAAGTCAGCTACATGCGACGTATCGTTGCTCTTATGACATGGAATAAAATACACCTTTTTTAGAATCTATCCACAACAACAAATACCGAATCCCCCCTCTTAGTTCAAGATAACCCCAGAATAAAATCCATACTAATATCTTCCTAAAGAATTGTAGGAAATGGAAGAGGAGTATACAAACCATGTGAATTTATCTTCGATTTAACTATGTGACATGTCATACACCGCTGTATATATCGTTCAATGTCACGTCTCACCTTTGGCCCATAGAAGTGCTCAGCCAGCATGCTCAATGTTTTCTCACGCCCAAAATGTCCCAATATTCCCCCGCAATGTGATTCCTACACAAAAAACAAATGAACGGGTGGATCTGGAACACAAAGTTTGTTAGTGCGAAACAAGAACCCATCATGAACATAAAATTTATCCCATCTTTTTTCACATGAATAGCGAGCAAAGGGGTTAGGCAAAATTACAATCAGCAGCACATAACTCTTTCAAACTCTCTAAAACGAGCACTTTAGTATCCAATTGAGTTAAAAGAATGCTCTTTCGAGACAAAGTATCAACAATAATATTATCTTTGCCCTTCTTATACTTAATGACATATGAAAAAGTTTCTATGCATTACATTCACTTAGCATATCTACGATTCAACTTAGATTGGCCTTTCAAGTACTTGAGATATTCATAGTCATAATGTATGACAAAAGCAGTAGGCTATAACTAATGTTGCCAAGTTTCAAAACCACGTACCAGTGCATAGAGCTCCTTATCATAAATAGGATAATTCAGCTGAACTCCATTCAATTTTTTTTGGAAAGTAAGCAATTGGCTTACCTTCCTATATAATAACATCACCAATACCTATTCCACTAGTATTGTATCTAATCTCAAAAGTTTTAGTGAAATCAGGTAGAGCTAGCAGTGGTGCCTTTGTGAACTTTATTTTCATAGTATGAAAAGCTTCCTGTTATGCCACCGCCACACAAAAGGCACTCAATTTTTTATCAATTCATTTAACAGAGTAGTAATAGTATTGAAATCTTTCGTGAATCGACAATAAAAGCTAGCAAGACCATGGAAACTATGCACTTGACTCACTTAATATGAATAGGCCAATTCTTAATTGTATCAATTTCAGAGTTATCAACTTCAATTCTATGTCCAGAAACAACAAACCCAAGGAACACTACTTTATTAGTGCAAAACGTGCATTTAGCAAAGTTAGCGAATAGCTTCTCAGTTCTAAACACATCATGCACTTGTGTCAAATGATCGAAGTGTTCAGCCATGATTTTGATATATATCAGAATATCATCAAAGTAGACTACCACAAAGTGACCAATGAAAACTCTTAAAACGTGATTCATCAAATGCATGAAGGTACTGGACCAAAAGGCGTGACTAACCATTCGTACAATTCAAACTTTGTTTTAAAAGTAGTTTTTCATTCATCTCCTAGTTTCATATGAATTTGGTGGTATCCACTTTTCAGATCAATTTTTGAGAAAATGTACGCTCCACTAAGTTCATCTATTATATCATCAAGCCTAGGTATAGGGTGACGATATCTAATAGTAATTTTATTGATAGCACGATAATCAAAACATATTTTCCACATACTGTCTTTTTTAGGATCAAGAATAACAGGGACAGTGCAGGGAGAAAGGCTTTCACGTACCTTTATCCAAAAGCTTTTGCACTTATTGTTGTATGTCCTTAGTTTCGTTGGATTGGTGCAGTACAACGGTCAGTTCGACAACAAGACACCTGGCATGAAGTCGATTTGATGCTCAAACCCGCAAAGTGGTGGAAGTTCGGGTGGTTCTTTCTTAGGAAAAACACTATCGTATGCCTGCAACAATGACTGGACAACACTAGATAGAGTGTTTATATCATTAGTTGTAAACATAATCTTAGTGTCCTTATAAACAAGAGCAAAATGCATAACTCTAGGATCATTGCTCACCTCTTTCAAATCTATTTTTGTGGCAATCAGAACCTTTCCAGTGCTTACCTTGCTGAACAACAAGCTGTGATTTCTTCTGGCATTTCTATTAGTAGCTTGTATTTGAGAAGGAGTAAGTAGTAACAAAACCCTATTCTTACCTTCCCATTTGAAGCTATAAGTATTTGCTCGTCCATCATGATGTATGTTGCGATCAAACAACCATAGATGACACAATAGTAAATGACATACCGTCATAGGCACAACATCGCATAAAACAATTTCCTCATACTTATTAACCTTGAAAGGAACTTCCGCACGATGCTGAATTTTAAGTTTGCTTCCCTCATGAAACCATTGCACACAATATAGATCAGGATATTTAAGCAATTTCAGGTTAAAATTTTCACACATCTCAACACTGGCAAGGTTTAGCATGAACCACTATCATTGATCATTTTGACATTAGTATCTTTCACTTTAGCACTATTCATGAACAAATTGCAATGTTAAGATTAGCTGTCTTCTTTAACAACCATTGATAAACATGGAGTAACAACCAAAACAAATTCACCTTCACCAGGACATTGATCATCAGAATCAGATTCATTCTTAGTGTTATTATCATAACATGAAATATGTTCAGTTTCAGAATCAGAAGCAGAATCATAACTCGTTTCGGTGACAATCATAACCTTAGCATTAGTGTAACATCCTAAAATAGGGGAATTAGTGTAAATTCGAAAGCAATAAGAACCTTTTCTTGTTTTTATGTGTGTTTCAAAAATTTTGCATTTATTTGAGTTGTTGATTTAAAGTTCTGACGGCAAAATTCAACTAAGAAAAACAAAATGAAGTGCCAAGTCTTTAATATTGAAATCAAAAAATTCCCGAAATTCTTTTGTAGGTACTAAATCCAAATTTTGGGGAATTAGAAATTCCAGGATAAAGATTTAAGTTGAAGTCAAAATTTTAATGTTAAAAATTTTCCCCACCTAATTAATTTAACCAAGAAATCAAATTGCAAAATTCCCAAAAATTATCAAAACCTTTACTTTTTTACCATGGCATTTTCTTTGGCCTCCGGCCCACTTGGCTAGTTGGCCTCTCCTCCCTCCTCCTCTCGGTCCTTGCCTCCCTCCCCTTCTTTCTTTCTTCCCTCTCCTACCACTGCACACCTAGTGCCGCCCTCCTGTACCACCGTCCTACCCCGCCGCCCCCTGCACTTCTATACCTAGCGCCACCCTTCCGAGCTAGCGCCACCCCCTCGGCTTAGCCGGCCTTGCTCCTAGCATCCGTTCCTAGCCGGCCAGCCTAGCACACACCCCGGACGTGACCACCCCCGGTTTTGCCCCGGCGCCCTTACACCTAGCCGCCCCTCCTCTATCACCGACCTCACTCGGCTTCAATGCTGTGTCGGCCTAGCACCGTCTGACCCTGCCTACCTCTACTCCAGCTGCGCCTACGACCGGCCTCGCCGGTGCCCCGCCCAGCATTTACCTCGTCTTCAATGGCACTTAGCGGCCCGCCACTCCCCCTGGCTATAAAGGAAAGCTCGACTCGCCTCATCACTCCCATTGTACTCCCCCTTCATTACTAACCAAGCTCAGCTCAAGCCACTCGCCGACCGCCTCCCCGCCCAGCTACTCCAGTGAACCCCGTGACACGCCACCCGCGTCACGATGAGCTTCCGACCACCCTCTATCTTCCCTCTCAGTTAATTGAGTACCTGTCGCCCGAGCGCATCGTGCCCACCCCTTCTTCGCCTCCAGCCGGACGTCGCCATCTTCGTCGCCATCTCCCCCTCAGCCAACCTCCCTCCGATTCCTCGTTGTGGAAGCAGCCCCTCAGCACCCCGAAGCTTCCCCTACCGCTGGTTGACGCTCTTCCCCGCCGGTGTGACCCCTCCGCGTGAGCCTCCCCGCGCCACCCACGGCCTCCATCGCCAGCCCGCCTCGACGCTTTCCCAGCCAAGCCGCCACCACATTTGAGCTTCCCTTGACCCTCTCCTGCCCATGCTCGCCTTAGTTTTTACTCCCTTCCTTTCGGCAGTTGGCGCCACAGACGGCACTTTGTGCCCGATGCTCCCTACCGCCGCCAACCACCACTCGGCTCCACCCGATCCGCGTCGACGCCCCTCCTGGACCTCTTGATGAGGACATCACTTCTACTGATATGAACACTCCTCTTACTGCTTCCATGAATGATGGGCAAGGTCCAATTACTGAGACACGTGCTCGTCAATTCAACTATCAGGTAAACTCGTTTTTAGGAGTCAGTAATATTTCCACTGAGAATTCAATACTTCCTAAGACTTGTGATTTTCTTGTTATTAGGAATCATGGAAAGGAGGAGACAACTCACGGTAAGAGGAACACATTAAGGACTTCACCTAATTCGTTCATTTCCACCAATTTGGCTGCATTCATCAAGTCTACTTCATCGGACTGACTGACGAATTTAGGTTTATTATCCATGGTGCTGCGACACCTTTTGGGCCGAGAGTCTTGTATCACCACTTAGATATTTGGGCCGGTACTGATCATGGGCCGGCACTGTTCATGTGAATAGTACCACAGTCGGACTGTTCACGTGAACAGTACCCGTGAATAGCATCACACCCTTTTCATTAGGTAAGTACGGCTTCCCCCTTCCCTATTTAAGTAGGTCGCACTCCTTTAGTTTTCCTCGGGTTTTTCATAAGAGATTATTCTGCTTAGCAGTTTCACCGCACGTCCGGTTGAGGAACCCCAACTTGTGAACTTAATCTTTATTTGCAATATAATTTCAGATTGCATCTTGTACTTTCTTGCTTGTGTTCTTGATTCGCTTGCAGGAGATAGCATTCTTGGCGAGGTCAACTGCGTTTGGCATGGTTGATAACCATCGGAGCAGTGGTGTAGTGATTGTGAGTGGTTTGATCTATTTTGGTTCGAGCCTTTGGATCATCAACGTCGAGTTCTCCATAATCGATTTATCTGTACCTTTCGGAAGATCGGGCCATCGTCACATTAGGTGGTATCAGAGCAATGGTTGCCCGTTAGGTAATCACAATTTCCCTTTTAGATTAATTTTTGTTCATCATCCTAAAAACCCTAGAAAATTTGCCCACAAAAATAATTGTTCGTAGTGTTCTTCCGCTGTTCCAACACCCTTTTGTGCCATTGGAATTTTTCTTTTCAATATTGCTCGTTGAATTTTTGGTTACATTGATGTGTTCAAGTTGGTGATTGCTAGTTTAGCCACCATCTTTGCCGTGGCCTCCCATCCGCTGCCAACCCTTGCCGCGACCCCCCCAGGCATTGCCATCTTTCGCGACCCTGCCATCCCCTGCCGCGCCTCTCGCTTGTCTCGTCTTTGTGCAAGAAAAAAATTAGGGTTTCAGACTCAGAGGAAAAAAAGAGGACAAAAAAAAACTGAAAAAGGACAAAAAACAAAGAGTGTCCCCTCTGTTCGAAATTTGAAAAGTTATCAAACCTTTTCGAAATCTAGTGAAATTTGGTAGAGTTCTTCTTCATACATCCAAATGTCTCTAGAAAATTTTTTTGAGCAAGTTCGGCCACGGGATGAAAAGTTATAACAGTTTGAATTGAGACTAAATCGAATTCGAGTCCGTTTCCAACCCCCATTCAATAAAACAGGTATAACTTTTTGCATACGGAGTCTTAATTCGACGTTCTTGTACCAGACATCTTTAGCCCCGAAATTGCGTCACAAGATTTTGGTTTTTCTGTTTTTGGTCATTTATTCGGTCTTCCCTTCGGAATTTGGGGTTCATCCAGTTGAGAAAGTTGTAGATCTCGTTGAAATATTTCAAACGAGTATATATAAGCCATATAAAACTCTGCCTTTTCATCGCTTGAGGCTAGCTGTTGTATTTGCTCAATCTAGAGGGCTGTTCGCATTTTATTGATATCGCTGTTTTGTGCTCTACATCGCGTGAATAATCTTGTGCCCTTAGAAGGAAGTTTGAGTAGTGGGCTAGCGTCTTTCCTAGTACTTGTTGTGAGGTTCTCCTTTGCTTACATCAAGTCAAATTGATCGTTGCGTGTGCGTACATACATTTCCTTACATAGAGCTTTGATTGGCTAGCTGTGATTAGGCTAGGATCAGCAACCTTTGATGAGTATTTTGAGCAATCTTTCAACTTGCATTTACTGAACTGATTATTGCTGATCCTTTTGCTACCATATTGTGCCTTTCAAGCTTCACCTACTCTTGATTAGAACAGGTTCCCTCTTGCAATCGTACCCACACTCGACACGGTATCACGAACCAGCCACCGGCTGTACCACCTACTGTTTGCGTTGGTAAGAACACTTGTAAGAGTGTGGTAAGACGCTTGAGAGTGTGTGATTCCACCTTCCATCACCTAGTAGTTGATAAGGATAATTCTTTTGTATTGTCTTTTGTTTTCTACTAACCATGGCAGGTGAGTTGTCTGATGCGCAAGAGTGTGTTGTAAAGGGAGAGCTCATGACGTTCTTGAATGAATAACACACTACCATTAATGTGGACATCGATAGGAAGCTTCAAGCTATGACGGATATATTGCAGCGGTCCATCAATGAGAGTATTGCAGCACTCGCTACACGCCTCGAAAGAATGGTGAATCGGCCACCAAACAACGGACGTGAGTATGAACATGATGCAGCCTAAGATCTTGAGGTGAGAGATGATAATGAGAGGCAAAATCGTGATGCTCAAGATGCACGTCTACGACACCGCCTACAATGCAGCCATCACAGTATGGGAGGTAATGATTTTCAGCACCATAATGCTCATGCTAATGATAACCCATTTGTTAAAGTTAAATTTACCATACCATCTTTTACGGGTGTTTATGATACTAAAATTTATCTAGATTAGGAGATGACAGTTGAACAAAAATTTAATGCCCATCTAGTTCCTGAAGTGCATAGAGTCAAAAAGCTACAGTGAATTTAAAGATTTTGCTATCTTTTGGTGGAGTCAAGTAGTTAATTCCGGTTTAGTACCTGATACATGGGATAGATTGAAGGTAGCTATGCGTGCTAGATTTGTTCCTCCAGCTTTTAAACGTGATATGCGTAAGAAATTGCAGTGCTTAGACCAAGGTAATAAATCTATCGAAGAATATTATCAAGAACTACAAATAGGCATGCTGCGTTGTAATGTTGTACAGGATGAGGAGGATAAGATAGCTCATTTTTATGGGAGCTTAAGGCATGAAATTCAGGACATAGTTGATTACAAAGAGTATAACGATATCAATAGGTTGTTTCAGCTTGCTTTTTTGGCAGAAAAGGAATTGCAGGGTAGATAACAAAGAACTAGGAGCAACTTTGGAAGTACATCTACATCGAGATCAACGCCGGGGCAATCAAGGACAGCTCGCTTTTCGGTCTGCTGCCCCCTCCGTGAGTAGGGCACGTTCAGTAACATCGCCACCACCGTCACGCGCACCCGAGACGAGCAAATCCACTAGTGTGTAGGCACCAGCGCAGAGCTCTTCATTGGTTGCTTCCATGGGTCGTACGACGGGAATTATATGCCACCGTTGTAAAGGGATGGGACACATCATGAAAAATTGCCTAAGTCAGCGAGCGTACATTGCGACAGAAGACGGTGGATATTTAAGTGCTAGTAATGTTGTGGAAGAATATGCTCTTGCAGCTAACCTTGGAGGTAATGACGATGATCCAGAGGAAATTTTAGGTACCGCTGCTACGGAGAATTACATGACCATAATTCTGAACTTAATCTTTATTCGCAATACAATTTCAGATTGCATCTTGTACTCTCTTACTTGTGTTCTCGATTCGCTTGCAGGAGATAGCCTTCTTGGCAAGGTCAACCGCATTCGACACGGTTGATAACCATCGGAGCAGTGGTGTAGTGATTACGAGGGATTTGATCTATTTTGGTCGGAGCCTTTGGATCATCAATGTCAAGTTCTCCACAATCGATTTATCAGTACTTTTCGGAAGATCGGGTCATCGTCACATTACCCCTGGCCCCTAGAGGACCCATTTTGCTGACCCTTACCATCTCCCCAACAGCCTTGCGCCCTGCTCCCTATTTCGATGCCTCTCCAGCCGAGTGTTCTTCCCACGCTCGGTTCCTTCCTCTGCGTCGCTCTCTCTCATTCTATGAATGGTGGGCCCCAGCTAGTTGGGAGTATAAACAACACTTGCATGCCACCTGTATCTCCTCAAATACTCAAGAATTATGTAAAAAAACAGCTGGGTAATAATACGATTTATAAATAATAACAGAAGTAAGAAATCGTATATGGAATTATAATAAAAGTCTAAGCAAAATAATAACAACAATAATAATAATTTGCTCATCTCTAAAATCATAAAAAACTCCCTTATAGTTTAAAAGCTTAAAATAATTATTGATAAAATTTTCAGTAACTACCTGCAACATACAGAAATGTGAATTAAAAGTTTCTTTATTAAGAAATTCCTAAGTCTAATCAGGAATCAGTAAACTTTGTCTCAAATCCAACCACTAATCAGTTGGCCTCAGGAGTGATTGTAAGCCCTTAATAATTATCCTAAAACCATATTTTGTAATAGAAGCATAAAATAATAGTTCCTGTGCAAGTAACACCCCTAAACTAAAGGAGCTTGCTAAAATGCAACCTCGCCCCAATAGTAATCATCCAACCATTACCGTTTCATCTAATAATTGAGAATAATTGAATAAGTGTAACCTTATCAAAAGAACCCTGTTAATTCATAACTCACATTTCCAATAAATCGCAACCATCGGTCATTTCTGTGGCATAGTAGAAGCACTGGCGTGGAGGCGATGCGCTTGGGTACGGTAGGGCGGTGGCAACACCACGAGGACAGCTTCGGGTGGAGATAGGGCCACAGCGGAAGGAGTAAGGGCGGGCGAGGCTCGAGGCGTGGCCTCGAGTGCGAGGGTGCGGATGCGACGGAGGGGACATGCGGAGCCGATAGGCAACAACGACGGAGGTACGGCGAGATGCTCCGACAGCAAGGCTAGAAGGGGGGCGAGTAGCTCGGCGAGGAGGGCGTACGGGACAGCCGTGGCGGAGCCACAAGGAGGGGTTAGCACCAGGGTTGGGGAGGAGGGGCAGGGGAGTGATGGAGGCGGAGTCAGCGGCACGCGTGCGCGAGGAGGAAACCAGGGGCGCAACGCAGGTAGTTCGGGTCGATAGAGAGAGAGTGGGGGGAAAGAAGGAGGAAGGAGAAAGAGAGCGGGCGGTCCGGCTGGGCCAATGGGCTTGGCTGGGCCTGCTCGAAGGGGGGATTTTCTTTTTATTTCTATTCTCCATTTTCTTTTCCTTTCTTTAGGGATTTTTGCAAAGAGAAGGGAATAAAATTTTAGGAAAACACAAAAATCCATAATTTCCCAAATAAAATATTATGAAGATCTCAAAATTTTCACAACTAGAATCTCCAAATTAAATGCAGAATAAAGAAAATAAGAAAAAGCGAAAATGGGGTGTTACAAATCCCTACCCCCTTAAACAGAATCTCGACCCCGAGATTCGACTAAGCTGGAAACAGGTGGGGAAACTCGGCCTTGAGCTGGTCTTCACCCTCCCAAGTGGCTTCTTGCTCCGTGTGGTTGCTCCATTGCACCTTGCAAAGGCGAAAGTGTTGCGCCTGGTTTGTTTTTTCATTGTGTCGAGAATCTTGATCGGATGCTTTGGGTAGATAAGATCTTGCTGAAGTTCAAGGGTTTCCAAAGGTGCTTGCTCTTCTGAAACTCGAAGACACTTCTTGAGTTGCGAGACATGGAAGACGTCATGTACTTTCTGCCAAGCTTGAAGGTAGCTCTAGCTTATAGGCGACTTCCCCACATTTAGCAAGGATGGGAAAAGAGCCTATAAACCAGGGTGCTAACTTTTCTTTCACCTTAAACCTTCTTACTCCTCGGAGGGGAGAGACTTTGAGATAAACATGGTCTCTGACTTGGAAGGTAAGCTCGCGTCGACGGTTGTCACTTTTACGCGCGAGACGAGCGATGCAATCGATCTCGATTAGCCTAACCTTTTCTTACGCACATGCGAGGGTATCTGGCCCAAAAGTATGGCCTTCACCAGTTTCTAACCAGTGCAACGAGGTTCTACACTTTCAGCCATATAGAGCCTCAAAAGGTGACATCTTGAGACTAGATTGATAACTGTTATTGTAGGAGAACTCCACATAAGGTAAACTTTTCTCCCAATCCAAACCAGATTCTAAGGCACAAGCTCGAAGTATATCTTCGAGAATTTGGTTAGTCCTTTCAGTTTGTCCATCTGTCTGGGGGTGATAAGCGGTGCTGAAGCTTAAGTGGGTTCCAAGGGCATGATGCAAACTATTCCAAAAGTGCGAGGTAAACTGAGAACCTCGGTCTGAGACTATTCTTTTAAGTACTCCATGGAAACATATGATATGCACCATATATAACTTCGCTAGCTTGTCTCCCTTGTAGGTGGTCTTTACCGGGATGAAATGGGCTACTTTTGTCAGTCAGTTCACTATGACCCATATGGAGTCATATCCGGTCTTAGTACGAGGGAGTCCGGTTATAAAGTCCATTCCGACTTCTTCCCATTTCCATTGGGGAATCAGTAAGGGTTGGAGTAATCCATCGGGCTTTTGATGTTCAGCCTTAATATGTTGGCATGTATCACAACAAGTTACATGCTCTGCAATGTCCCGCTTCATACGAGGCCACCAATACAAGGTTTTCAAATCTTGGTACATTTTTGTGCTTCCGAGATGCAAAGCATAGGTTGAGCTATGTGCTTCTTTAAGTATCAGCTCCTTGAGTTCTTTCTGGTGAGGAACGAAGAGTCATTTTTCGAACCACAAAATTCCTTGCGAACCCTTCACCATTTTCAGTACCTTCCCTTTATTCATCAGGTGTTCAAGCTTCTGAGTTCCAGGGTGTCCTCTTTGAGTGGCCTTGATTTGCTCTTCTAAGGTGGGGTGTACCTCTAATGCGGCTAGGGTACCTTGTCCCACAATTCCCAATTTGAGGGAGGCCATATCTTCATATAGTTCAGGTGAAACTTCTTGAGCTATGAGGTGATGGCATTTAGGTTTCCGACTTAATGCATCGGCCACTACATTGGCCTTGCTAGGGTGATAATGGACCTCCAGGTCATAATCTTTAATGAGTTCCAACCATCTCCTTTGCCTGAGGTTCAGATCAGTTTGGGTGAATACATATTTGAGGCTTTTATGATCCGTGTATGTATTGCAATAGTTTCCAATCAGGTAGTGTTGCCAGATTTTCAATGCGTGCACTACCGCTGCTAGTTCCAAATCATGGGTGGGATAGTTGTCCTCATGAGGCCGAAGCTGTCTGGAGGCATAGGCCATAACTTTTCCATCTTGCATAAATACACATCCCAGACCTTGTCGGGAAGCGTCACAATATACTTCAAAGTCCTGGTGGATATCTGGCAAAACTAAAACTGGAGCTGTGGTGAGCTTTGTTTTCAATTCTTGAAAACTTTTCTTGCAGTCATTCGTCCATTCAAACTTCTTTTCCTTTTTAAGGAGATGAATCATAGGCCTCGATATCTTGGAAAATCCTTCTATGAAGCGCCGGTGTATCCTGCTAACCCAAGGAAACTACACACTTCGGTAACTGAGGTTGGCTGCTTCCATTCTAGAACAGTGTCCACCTTGGAAGGGTCAACTGCTACACCTCCCGAGGAGATAACATGTCCTAGGAAACTGATTTCTCACAACCAAAAGGCACACTTGCTATATTTTGCATACAGCTGATGTTCACGGAGCGTCTCTAAGACTGCGTGCAGATGGGTAGCATGCTCCTTTGGTGTCTTGGAATATATCAGAATGTCATCAATAAATACCACCACGAATTTATCTAAGAATTCCATGAATACTTTATTCATAAGGTTCATGAAATATGCAGGGGCATTGGTGAGTCCAAAGGACATTACCGTATACTCAAATAATCCATATCTGGTGGTAAAAGCTGTCTTTGGGATATCTTCTGATCTGATTTTTAATTGGTGATAGCCTGACTTCAGGTCTATTTTAGAGAATATGGTGGCTCCTGTGAGCTGATCGAACATGTCTTCTATCCTTGGCAGGGGATATTTATTTTTGATGGTTACCTCATTAAGGGAACGGTAATCCACACATAATCTTGCAGTACCATCCTTCTTTCTGACAAATAGTACGGGGTGAACCCCAAGGAGATGAACTAGGTCAGATGTATCCCTTTTCTTATAGTTCTCCAAGTTGTAACTTCAGTTCTTTAAGTTCATCTACTGGCATTCTATAGGGTCTTTTGGCAATTGGGCAGTCCCTGGTTTTAAATTAATTACAAACTCCACCCTCTATCTGGAGGCATTCCAGGTAACTCCTCTGGGAAGATGTCGGGGTATTCTTGCATTAGTGCCATGTTCTCCAAGGATGCTTCTTCAAGATGATGGATCAGGGGTTTAGAAGGGAAACGGTTCACTCTAATTTGTATGTCCATCCCTGGTTCTTTGGTTAGCACCACTTTTCGGTTTGCATAGTCTATCATCCCCTTGATATTTGGCAAACCAATCCATCCCTAGAATAATGTCCAAGGTTTGGGATTGCAGGATGAGAAAATTGGCCAAAAATCCCAAGTTTTCCATAGTGATCTCCACTTTGGGACTTACTAAGGTTGCTGACAAAGGTCCTCCTGGGGAACTAAGTAGTACTGGCTTCACTACTTATAGGTGGGTAGCTTAGCCCTGGCAACAAAATTTCCCGAAATGAAAGAGTGCGAAGCCCCAGAATCAAACAAAACTTGTGCAGGTATGGATTTAACTGAAAACATACCCATTAAAACTCCTGGTGCATCTTGAGCTCCTTCTGTCGTCACATGGTTCACACGACCTTGATGATGAGATGACGCAGTTCTGGAAACTTGAGATGCTTGATCTCCTTTACTTGGTGCAACTGATGATCCCTTTTCCGGAGCAATGCTTACGTTGGTCCTGGCTGGGGCAGATTGACAATCTGGACATCTGTTAGCAAAATGCCCTTTTGGTTGTAGGAGCGTGCCCTACTGGACGGAGTATCCTGGTTGTGCTGCCACTGGAAGGTTGAGATGGAGCTAGAGCTCGAAAGCCGGAGGGTGCTCCCTGCCTAAAAGGAGGTTTGCCTTGGTGTGTTGACCGAGCTTGGGAACTGCCTTGAGACTGTTGAGTGGCCCACTTTCTTTTCCAATTGACCTCCAATTACCTTCTTTCATTCTCACAAATGAGGGCCTTATTGACAAGGTGATGGAATGTAGGGTGATCATGGAGAATCAATTGTGACCTCATTTCTTCATTCATCCCTTCCAAAAATCGATCGATTTTCTCTTCCTCCTCTGCCACATCCTTGGGAGCATAACGGGCGAGTTGATTGAACTTGGTAAGGTATTCACCAACCGTTATGTTCCCTTGCTTTAAGGTTCGAAACTCATTCTTTTTCATCCTCATTATTCCGATAGGCACAAAGTTTTGCCGAAACACAGACTTAAATTCTTCCCAAGAAATAATGGTTTTGGGCCGACTTGCTCCTCGTTCACTTGTCTCTTCGGTTTCTTCTTCTTCAGCCTCAGCATCTGGTTGGTCATGTTGGTCAGATTGCTGAGTGTCAGAAGTAGGGGTCTCTGCTACTTCCTCTTCTTCTTCTGCTTCATTCTCGGAGGATTTTCTTTTTGTGCGGATCTCAAGAAAATTCTCCCACCAGGCGGCAGCGGTGCCTTTGAGCTAATGGGAATCAAAAATATTCTGAAGATCTCAAAATTTTGACAACTGGAATCTCCAAATTAAACGCAGAATGAAGAAAACAATAAAAAGCGAAAATGGGTTGTTACAATGGCTGAGAGAATTGAAGTCAACAAGTTTTGAATCACATCTGCCATTTTTTAGAAAAGTTGGTAGTACCATAGTTTGACTGCTAGTAGTTCTGGAAAGCGGAAGTACTACAGAATGACTATCGGTAGTTTCGATTTTTTTGGAAGCATGCCAAGAGTTGGATTTCAAATGAGAGTAAAGGTTATAATGTTGTACCTTGCTCCAAAATTTTTAACAGAGAAACATAAACCACTTGTGGAGCATTTTCAGCTATATGCCAAGATGAAAAATCCTTTTTCAATATAGCTTTTATCAAATTAAGCTTTCATTTTTTCAAAAACAAGCTCATTTTCAATAAACACTTTAAGATTGCCAAAATGAAAAATAGATGGTAATTTTTTTTAGTATTCAATTTCATTTATTTGTTGTAAATACCCTTGTGAGCCAATATATGTCAATTATTTTAGCTCAAAAGGCAAAATTCATTTAAGTGCTAGATTGTGACCACTTAGGTCAACTCAAGATTTTGGATGAGTTTTAAAACCAAATTACTTTTGATTGGTTGGCTTTTTAGAAAACTTTTGAATACCAATAATGTTTGAAATAGCCAACTCTAGGTTTTTGGTATTGAACACTTTTTATATTCTTTTTAGAATTGATTTTAGCCAATTTTTAAGTTTAAAGCCAAAACAAGATACTAGATTGCTAGTTTTGTGTTAGAAATTCAATTTTGCTTAACATAAGTTTTTCTAAATCCAAAACCTTTGAAATGCATTTGTATACATTTTCCAACTAGTTTTTCAAAGATATACTAATAATTTCAAAAAATTTTATGTTTGGCTAAATGGCTCAATTTTAGAAATCAACACTACCACTTCATCAATTTAGGCACAATTAGGTCAACTCAAGATTGTGACCACTTAGGTCAACTCAAGATTTTGGATGAGTTTCAAAAGCAAATAACTTTTGATTGGTTGACTTTTTAGAAAAATTTTCAATACCAATAATATTTGAAATAGCCAACTCTAGGTTTTTGGTATTGAACACTTTTCATATTATTTTTAGAATTGATTTTAGCCAATTTTTAAGTTTAAAGCCAAAACAAGATACTAGATTGCTAGTTTTGGGTTAGAAACTCAATTTTGCTTAACATAAGTTTTTTTAAATCCAAAACCTTTGGAAAACCTTTGAAATGCATTTGTATACATTTTCCAACTAGTTTTTCAAAGATATACTAATAATTTCAAATTTTTTGATTTTTGGCTAAATGGCTCAATTTTAGAAATCAACACTAGCACTTAATCAATTTAGGCACAATTAGGGATGTGATAGGCATGAATATGATTTAGCATTCCCCCGTAATGTGCCACTAATATCTTGCTGATGAATACAATAATGAACTTTTAAAACAAGAGCAAGAACACCCATTTTAAATGATTTTCATATAATGCATCCTACACAAGGCTAGGGGCTAACTATATCAAATGTAAATACTTGTTACCAAGATAGCATTGGGTCTTGATATGGAATGATCATCCTCAAGCTTGACTCCATTTTGCACATGGTGTAGTTTACCTCTTCATGACTTGTTACCAAGATAGCATTGGGTCTTGATATGGAATGATCATGACTCCATTTTGCACATGGTGTAGTTTACCTCTTCATGAATGAATCAAGCCTCCAGTGCCTCTCTAAGTACCTATTAAGTATTTAAACGCATTTGATACCCAAAACTTGGTTGAGTCTATGAATGTTAGTCACAGTAGATTTGGGCACCCAAATGGCCCTAGTGATGAATTTTTGTGAACTAACAATTATATCAAACACATTGCCATATTTATCCATCCTAAGCAAATAGTGTTCATTATAAAGAGATTGCTTACGAATGATACCTTTGGGATAATTTTAATAAAATGTCCCTTCTCCTGGTAATTGTAACAAGTTTGGCAATTGCTACCCCTTCTTATCTTCTTTCTTACTTATTGCCGGTTTGCATATTTATTGATGACTTTTGCTTGTCATCCACCTTGTTGGGGGCATAACTAAGGCAAAGTGGCCTTTTTTGTTGCATCCAAAGCATTTGACTTTATTGAGTTATTTTCCATGTTGCTTTGGAATGCTCTTCACCATTTTTTTTGGAGGTGAAACCAATACCTCTTTTGTCACTTGAGTTTCTTTGACTTTCTAATACTTTGTCAAGAGAGATCTTTCCTTTGTAGCACTTCTCGAAGTCATTTCTCCAACTTGTGTCTTGGGCCTTGAGCTCATTATCTTCCTCTACAATGTTAGTATTGTAATGTGTTGTGGTTACGGACCAAACAGAGAAAGAATGGTAGTGGGGAGTTAGGTGAACAATGCTGTCCCCCCTCCCTAGATTGCATCATATACATTTATGTACTCAGGGAGAGTGTCTTTACAGTTATGCCCTTACATCCAAACACCTCCTACACGGGCATTCACGTCATTACACATTTATAACCCTCTAACAGGCCGGCCGGGCTTAGGTGGGGGCCACCCCTACAACAGGAGCCTCTCATGGTGAAGGGCTTCACAGGCCAAAGTCATGTTGCCGAGCCCTTTAGCCCCCTCTGCCCCTATGGCCTGTGAGCTGTTTAGACTGGAAATGCGGTCGCTGGTGCGTCTCCGCTTCGTGGCGAAGATGCGGAGTTAGGCGAGGTGCCGAAGCCATCGCTGTATCGCGCCGAGAGCGCGGAGGCAGGCAAGCTGCCGAAGTCGTCCGCGCTTGATGCCTAGGACGGGCCGATTGCGTAGGCGGCCTCCGGCCTTGGAGCCCTCCCTTGTGGCGCCAGCTACTGGTGGAGTCGTGTTGCGGAGCCGAGGGTATTGTAAGTTTCAGGCGTGACTCCGAGACTCTTCTGAGGAGGTGTGGACGAGGCGGTCTTCGCCTGGTCCGAGGTCATCATGCACCGACCAGTCCGCAGGCCAGGGGTGGCGTCTTAATGGTGGCGCGAATCGCGTCGAGTACTGAAAAGCCAGGGGCGGGCTGGTGCGGTCGTACGCGCTGTGCCAAGAGAGAGGTACACGTGGTGCGGCGTGGTTGGCGTGTCGTGGGCTGTCAGCGGTCGCTCGACCACAGCCTGACACCCCTTCCCAAGAGAGGCGGGAAGTGTGGCGGGATCTAACCGGCGCGTCGTGTGCTACTTGGTGGGCTACTGCCGCGCGCCTTCGGCTGTCAGCGGCTACCCTTCGTGATCGTGGGGAGCCGAACCGGTAGGCTCCTACCGGTTGCGCTTCAAATCGTGGGGGATGTGAGGGGTCTTCATAAAGCGTCCCCATCAGCTCATGCAGGCATCGCGTGCTCGTGTGCCGTTGCCTGCTCTCCTTTCCATGCTGCGCCCAATCTGCCCCTGTTCCTGCTCCCATAGCCTTCGACTTTGACCGCATAGGAGGATGGCGCGCCGTGAAGATCCTGCTGACCGTCTTAGTGGCGGCGCCTTGTCGAGCCAGCGTGGGTTGACGGCGCCATCAGTGGAATTATCCCTGGTGGCTCGCAAGCCACCGCGGGTCGACAAGCGGTCGGGCGCCCTGAAGGATCGGAGAGGCCAGTGCTCCCACGTCCTAGGGCGGAGTCAGGTTACAGAGAGGATGATCCAGGCTCTTGTCGAGGAGAGGAAGATAGTGGAAAAGGCAGGAGCTCGCCTGCCTGCCCGCGACGAGGTGGAGCCGCACCCTCAGGAGTCGGAGGCGATTGTCTTTGTCGCGTTCTTCGAGGCTGGGCTCCGGATGCCCTCAACGCTTTTCATCGGCGAGGTCCTGCGGGCCTATAAGTTGGAGCTGGCGCAGCTAACCCCAAACATGATAGTTCTCTTAGCTATTTTTGCTTGGGTGGTTCGAACAGAAGGTGTCCATCCCAGCGCGAACCTATTCGCCCTTCTTCATGACGCGCGCTGTCAGCCGAATAAGGTCGAAGGAGGGGCGGTGTCCAACTTTGACAGCGTCAAATTCATTTTGAGGTCGAGCCGCACGAAGCTTTTCCCCGCACTGGCGACACGAGGGAAGTGGGGGTGTGGCTGGATGCGATGGTGGTTCTACTACCGTGTGATGAGTAGCAGTGGCCTCGAGTGTCGAGGTCAGCCGATATGCTTCAACGGTCATCCGGGGGTGAGGCCGCAAGGCAGGGACGAGGAACAAGCGCGGAGGCTTGCCAGAATTGCCCTTCGGTTCAACATGCGCGACCTTGCCGAAGAGTTTACAATATGCGGGGTGTCTCCTCTCTCCGCGCGGTGGAAGTACGAGCGAGGTTGCTGTTAGTGATATGCCCTAGAGGCAACATGGAGATGTTGTATATATCACATACTATGTTTATGATACATTACTTTGTTCCTTGGAATAGACATCATCATTATTGATCAATGAGTATGTGACTTATTCATGAGACTCTTAAATATGATTCAAAGACAAAGATCAGCATATGTATTGATTGATGATCATGTCTCATGGATCATGGTATGGTGATACCAAATCAATAATATGGACATGTGTTAGTGAACATATGTTGGATAGACCTGCCATGAGACACTGCAGAGATTCCATGTGTCATCAGTTGGTCTCAAGTAGTGTTTATGTAGAGTCCTTAGACTTGAGATCATCATGGTTCCCAACATGAGTAGTAGCTTATTTTGGGACTACTAAACACTACTCCGTGGCGGGTAGTCATAAAAGTAGTCTTCGGGTTTGCCATGAAACATGTAGTGGGATGTGAATGATCAAGATAGAATTTGCCCCTCCTTATGGGAGAGATATCTCCGGGCCTCGATGTAATGGATTATGAAAGTGCATGGCCATGCTAAGGTGATTGAGGAGTCAATCACGAGTTTATAATCCATCACGGAATCGAGAGAGTGATTGAGCTATTAAGAGGATGACACAGTCTCGCCTTGAGCTCAATCTATATCGTGAGGCAAAGGGATTCGTACATGAGAGAACATTACGAGTTCACCGATATGATCTTTACATATACTTTGGGGTTAATATGTCTTACTAGAGGCCGCTATTAACATGGTAACCGGAAAGGCGTTTCCGGTCACGACCAAGTATACGTGAACCTCTGTGGTCGCACGCTTAACGGGTTGGAACACTAATTCGAATATGATTCGGATATGGGCTCAATTCGGATAGAGATCCGAATAGACTCCTATTGGGCCTCGGTCCACGAGGCCCACGTGAGGAGGTCTATATATATGGAGGCGAGGGGCGGAGGATTTGTGCTGTAACATCTAGCAAAACCCTAGCCGCCACCTCCCGAGCCAAACCCTAATCGCCACGAGTGCTAGTACACTCGCGATCGGTGTTCCACCCCGGGCGTGTGGATACCGGTGGAGGCGCTGCTCGTTGCGATCTTGATCGGCGTGCGTGGAGGAGACGATCTGTTCGGGACGATCGGCTACTTCCACTACTACCTCGGCAGCGTGATTGGATCGGTTTCCAATTCTTCTTCCGCTGCGCTGCGCGTCTAAGTGGTAACGATCCATGATCCTTCCTTAGCATGATGTTCTTGGGTGTACGGTAGAAAAGTTTTGTTTTCTGATTCCGTAGCCTACGCGTATTCCTTTAGTTGCGCCCGGGAAAACGGCATCCGTCCTGTAGTTTCTTGCGTGCCAAAACCCTCTGGTCCTGGTATGTACTTCGGCCATATGTAGCTTGCATATATGTGACTGCTTTGTTGAACGAAGCATTGTTTCGTGTGCAGTGCTCTCGGTGGAGGACACAGAGAGTGCCATAGTCGTGTTCCTTGGGCCGTACAGGCGAAGGAGCATGCGCTACGCCGGCCGCGAATCGCCTCGCGGCCGGGTGAATAATCGGTGTGCGAGGCCCTAGGCCTCCCCGTACCAGCACACATGGTGCCGGCGCGGACTCTGACTCGTCGGCGCGACGACGACGGCGAGGTGGGTGCGCCTCCCAATCAGCGGAGAAGTCGGTCCCGCGGCGCTATATCCACTTCGCCAGCCGCATCTTTGGCCGACAGCGTCGGATCGGAGGGCATGTCAGGTGCTGGGTCTGGGCACGCCGGTTCAGGGGATCGCACCGCCCCAAGCGAGGAGGGCTTAAGCGGGGATGAGGCGGCCCTTGGTAGCGACACCGTTAGGGACGAGGCCTTGTCACCTATACCGGCACCTTCGGTCGTCGGTTCGGGGGAGCAGACTTCCCCCAGCAAGGAGGGCTTAGGCGGTGGTGAGGTTGGTGTCGGTAGCAACGTCCTCGAGGACGAGGCCTTATCGCCCGTACCGACAAGCGAAGACATACCGCCTACGCCGTCATCACCCGTAGCGGCCAGTGAGGGCCTGCCACCTGCCCTAGTTTGTACGGCAACTGGGATGACCGAGGACGCGTTGCCCGGTCCCCAAGGGTGAAGCGCCCCTGGATCCGACCGCCCTCGCCTGCGAGGGGGCGGTTCAGTGTAGCAGGCGCGGTCAGTGGGGGCCTAGGGCCCGATGGGGACGCCGTTCTAGCCGAGGGAGTCATCGCTCCCCCAGCTAATGATGCCCCAGCGACGCAGGTGGAGACTTTGCGGACACCTCCCCGTGCCCCATTGGAGGGTGCCGAAGGTAGGCATACTTCCTTTTCCTCCCACGACTTCGCGAAGCTCTCTCCGCTTTGCTCTCTCATTCCATCGTCGACCTCAGGAGAGACGAGGTCTCCCGGACGCGGCCAAGGATCGAGCAGCGGAGGTGTCCGCGAAGTTGCAAGCCTGGTTGCGGCGGACGCGGCGTGGGCGGCCGGGCCTGGCTCGGAGGCCCGGTGGCTCGTCATGTCTGATTTTATCGCTCGACCGAAGACACTTCACGTCCTGAATGGGATCATGGAGCGTATCGACGGCAGCTTGGATCGACGGGCCTTGTCATTGTGCGGAGGGGATCTTTTGTTGCTCGCGCTGGGTGCCTCGGAGATGAGGGTAAGTACCTCTGAGTTCGTGGTCTACGCCGCTTGTCGATCATGTTGCTAATATTGGCCCCCTCCCCCTTTTTTAGACGCTTTCCATCAGCCAGGCCCTGGAGGAGGCTCGCACCCGCGAGCGGAGGATGCTGGAGGACGAGTTGCGTGGTGCTGATGAGGCTCACGCCGTCAAAAACGAGCGTATCCGGTTGTTGGAGGTGGAACTCAATAGGGCGACCTCCGACACACGGAGACTTGCTGAAAATGCGAGGAGCGCGGTAGCGGAGGCGCAACGCGCCACGGAGGAGGCCTAACGCGCCGCGACGGAAGAGCGCACCGGCTTGCTTGAGCAAATTGTCGCGCTGGAGGAGGAGAAGACCCGGCTTGCCACGGCCCTACAGGAGAGGAACTAGACCCTGGGCAACGCGTCGGTGGCGGCGTGGAGGGCAATGGAGTCCTTGGAGGGGGCCCTCTGGGGCTTGTCTGTTGACGTGCCGAGCCTTACGCATGGCCCCGCGGACGTGGTACAGACCCTGGGACGGGTTGAAGAGGGCTCGAGCCTGGCACTCGACAGTGCCAGAGCGTTCGGCGATCACTGCGTCTTCGCCGGTGCGTGCCTCGCTTTTGCCCTGCTCTGCGCCCGGGGATGTGAGCATGCCGATGAGCTAGTTGACCCCCAACTGGATCTGCCAGCCAACGCCAGGGTGTTGTCTGGTGCCACCCGCACCATTCAACCCGCCCTCAAGATTTTTTTACGACCGGATCTGGTGCTATATCGGGGAGGATGCGGCCAAGGTCATGCTTCGGCGGATGTTACATCGGGAAGGGGATTTCCTCCAGTGGCTCGAGGTCCCTCGGCGCAATGGGGACGGCGCAGAGCCATAGGTGTGATGCCGGGCCCCGGCGTGCTATACTGTATGCCTTGTTGTACCAGCACCCTGTGACCTCGTCATGAACGAAAACAATTCTCCAGGGTGGTATGTTGTTACGTATTATTTGTCGTGTAGTCGTTCCCTGGCACAACGAAGGCTGGCCTCTTGCACCCAACTCTGCTTCTTGTGAGGGCCATAGCGCTTTGCAAGCGAGATAGGCACACGAGCGCTCCGTCGAGGTAGATGCGTGAGCGCTCTGTCCCCTACCCCTCGAGGTGGTGGCAGCGGAGCTGGCGCCTAGTTGAAGCAGGCACGCAAGCGCTCCATCCCCTACCCCCCGAGTGGTGGCAGCGTAGCTGGCGTCTAGTCGAAGTAGACGCACGAGCGCTCTACCCTACCCCGAGTGGTGGTAGCGGGCCGGCGCCTGGTCGGCGTGACGCGCGCGCGCTCCCTACCCCCGAAGTGGTGGCGGTGGGCTGGCACCTAGTCGGCGAGCGCACAAGCGCTCCGCCCCTACCCCTCGAAGTAGTGGCAGCGGAGCTAGCACCTAGTCAAAGTAGACGCGCAAGCGCTCCATCCCCTACCTTCCGAAGTGGTGGCAGTGGAGCTAGCGCCTGGTCGAGGCTCCTAGTGTCCCATGTCCACTTACTAATATGCGCTGCGGAGGCAAGCCTCTACTGCATGCGATTTATACTCCGTGGAGTACGTGGGAACGTCAACTGTGCCTTATTTATACTCCGAAGAATACGCGTAGTGATAGCACTGCCGCGTGCGTGAGACATCCGCGTCTTGTTTATACTCAGTAGAGTGCGCATGGACAACGTCCATGTCTTATTTAGACTCCGGAGAGTGCGTGGGAATATCGATCATGTCTTATTTATACTCCGGAGAGTACGCGTAGTGATAACACAGACGTGTGCGCGGGACTCCGTGTCTTGTTTATACTCAGTAGAGTGCGCAGGAAAAAAATCCACGTCTTATTTATACTCCGTAGAGTGCGTGCGAAGGTGGACCTCAACACTACACCTTATTTATACTCTGTAGAGTGCGCGCGGAGGCGTCCTCCCGCCGCGTCTTATTTATACTCCGTAGAGTGCGTGCGGAGGCGGACCTCGACGCTACGTCTTATTTATACTCCGTGGAGTGCGTGGGGAGGCGGACCTCGACGCTACGTCTTATGTATACTCTGTGGAGTACGTGCGGAGGCGGACCTCGATATTACATCTTATTTATACTCCGTGGAGTGTGTGCGGAGGCGGACCTCGACGCTACATCTTATTTATACTTCGTAGAGTGCGTGCGGAGGCGGACCTCGACGCTACGTCTTATTTATACTCCATAGAGTGCGTGCGGAGGCAGACCTCGACGCTACGTTTTATTTATACTCCATAGAGTGCGTGCGGACCTCGACGCTACGTTTTATTTATACTCCGTAGAGTGCGTGCGGAGGCGGACCTCGACGCTACGTCGCATAAGCCAACTTCTCGAGCTCCGTGTACCGTGTCTTGGCGCCCTGAAGGGCTTCAGAGATGAAGTACATGGGGTGCTGAAGAGCGCCTTCCTCAAGGACGAGGACGGCGCTAATCGCTGTAGTTGAGGCGGTGAGGTAGAGCAGGAGGGAAGCCTCTGGTGTCAGGGCGACCAACATAGGGAGGCTGGCGAGGTGTCTCTTGAGGTCGCGAAGGCCTGTTCGCAGCCGTCGTCCCAATGGAACCCGTCACAGCCGCAAAGGGTCTTG
The DNA here is from genome assembly GCA_036346265.1 of Melocanna baccifera. Classification (NCBI taxonomy): domain Eukaryota; kingdom Viridiplantae; phylum Streptophyta; class Magnoliopsida; order Poales; family Poaceae; genus Melocanna; species Melocanna baccifera. The sequence goes on from CM070700.1 coordinate 3,142,666, forward strand.
AAAAATGGCTCAATGCGGCCATACGGCCAGCAAGTCATTGGACCTCCCTTGTCGTCTTTGGCGGCTCCATGGCAAGGATCGCATCGACCTTGTCAGGGTTGGCCTGGATGCCGCGTCCAGACACCAGAAAGCCCAAGAGCTTTCCTGGCTGTACACCAAATACACACTTGTCTGGGTTGAGCTTAATGCCCACCTTCCTGAGGTTGTCGAAGGTCTCCTGGAGATCTTGACCGTGTGAGACTAGCTGGTTAGATTTGACGATGACGTCGTCGATGTAAGCCTCCACATTCCTCCCGAGCTGGGAAGCCAGCGCTAGCACGACGAGGCGGGTGAAGGTTGCCCCTGTATTTTTTAAGTCGTAGGGCATCCTGACGAAGCAGTATGTCCCTACTGGCGTGATGAAGCTGGTCTTGTCCTCATCATCCTTGGCCATATGTATCTGGTGGTAGCCGAAGTATGCGTCTAAGAAGCTCATGAGTCCACAACCGGCAGTAGCATCAACCAGTTGATCCACGCGGGGAAAGGGGTAGTTGTCTTTTGGGCATGCCATGTTGAGGGCGGTGAAGTCGATGCACATACGCTATGCGCCGTTGGCTTTTTTCACCAACACCAGGTTGGCTAGCCAGTCCGGGTGTTGGACCTCGTGAATGACTCTGGCCTGGAGAAGCTTTGTGACTTCCACTTTAGCCGCTTGCTGCCGGTCAATGGACATACGCCGAAGCTTTTGCCTGACCGGCTTAGCGTCAGGGCGGACTACTAGGTTGTGCTCGATGAGGGAGCGGTCCACACCTTTGATATCCTCTGGGGACCACGCGTTGCTCCAGAGAACCCGGAGCAAGCCCTGCTCCACCTCGCTAGACCTATAAGAAGTGAGTAAACTCAACCTAGTAAGAAAAGAGACAACTAATAAGCAGTATCCTAGGATCACAAGATGAGAGAAAGAAATCTAAGCAACTAGTCGAGAGAAACACTCTAATCTATGCTAGAAGAACTAACCCAAATGGACCCTTATGCAATGCAATAAAGAGAGACAGAAGCATAATAATAAGATAAAAACATGAAGCACAAAACTCCCCTTCACAACAATCTATAAGGACAGACCACCCCAAGCTCTCCCCGCAAAGCTGAAAACCTATAGCTATCCAAAGGCTTGGAAAGATATCGGCCAACTGGTGGTCACTCTCCACAAACTAGAGCACTATGTTACCCTTCTCCACATGGTCTCTAAGAAAGTGATATCTGATATCAATGTGCTTAGTCCGAGAGTGCTGCACTGGGTTCTTAGCAATGTTAATGGCAGAAGTGTTATCACAAAAGAGTGGAACACTGTCTATAACTAACCTAAAGTCCCGTAGGGTCGAAGCCATCCAAAGTATCTGGCTGCAGCAACTGGCAGCAACAATATACTCGGCCTTTGCGATGGACTGCGCAACACCGGACTGCTTCCTAGAAGACCAAGAAACAAGAGAAGTGCCAATGAATTGGCAGGTGCCAGAAGTGCTCTTCCTATCTATTCTACAGCCAGCAAAGTCTACGTCAGAGTAGGCTTTGAGGGAAAAACAGGAAGACGAAGAGTATCAGATACCATAGTCAATGGTAGTTCGAAGGTACCGAAGGATGCGTTTCACCGCCTAGCGGTGAGATACGCGAGGAGAAGCCTAAAATCGAGCATATAGACACACAGAGAAGTGTATGTCCGGTCTCGAGGCAGTGAGGTACAAGAGAGATCCAATCATGCTTCTGTACTCTTTTTGATCAACTAGCTCGCCATCCTCATCTGGATCGAGTGAAGCTGATGATGTCATCGGAGTTGACACTGGCTTGCTATCACTCATGTCAAAGCACTTCAGGAGGTCTCGAGTGTACTTGCCTTGATGCAAGAAAGTACCCTCCCGAGTCTGCTTGATTTGGAATCTAAGGAAGAAGCTTAACTCGCCTATCATGCTCATCTCAAACTCTGTGCTCATGACATTCGTAGACATGGTTTGGGTATTTGGGGTTCTTGAAGCCTGGAGGCTGCCTAACATAGATATCTTCCTCAATATACCCATTGAGAAAGGCACTCTTGACATCCATCTGGTAAAGCTTGAAGCCCTTAGACGCCGTGAAAGCAAGCAAAATTCTAATAGCCTCTAGCCTAGCTACAGGGGCAAAAGTCTCCTCAAAATCTAAACTCTTAACCTGGGAGAAACTCTGAGCTACCAATCTAGCCTTGTTTCGAATGACTACCCCATCCTCACTCTACTTATTTTTGAACACCCATTTGGTACCTATGACATTATGACCTCTAGGGGCTCGACAAGTGACCAGACCTTGTTTCTCTCAAAGTTTTCTAACTCCTCATACATGGCATTAACTCAGGACTCATCAAAGAGAGCATGACTACATCCTTGGGCTCGAAAGAGGCAATGAAGGCAGAATGGAGATCGAAGTGAGATATGCCAGATTTTGAGCATGTGACACGCTCAAAAAGATCTCCAATTATCTGCTTTGAAGGATGGTGACACGCTCAAAAAGATCTCCAATTATCTGCTCTGAAGGATGATGTTCTCGGATTTTACGGGGAGGTCCTTGATGAGAAGAAGGATGAGGTAGGAACAGAGCCACTAGCTCCAGAAAATGCGGAAGGAATAGGCTGATCTCCTCGAGGTGCGGTGGAAGAGACAGGTACCTCGAGAGGAGGAGAGACTGGATTAGGTAAGCAACCTTCATCCTCATCCTCCTCATCATCCACAAAGATGGGATCGGACTGCTCTACTGAACTTGAGATATCGGGCCTAGTCCCTGGACTGGCCTCATCGAAGGTCACTTCACAGGTCTCTACCATTTTGTTAGACTCACAGTTCCAGACCCTATACGCCCGCGAAGAAGTCGAGTAACCCAGAAAAATCCCCTCACAAGATCGTGACTCGAACTTATCTAGGTTCTCAGACTTCAGAATAAAACACTTGCAACCAAACACACGAAAATGAGAGACATTAGGCTTTCGCCCGTATCTCAACTCATAAGAGGTGTGATACAAGTGTGCTCTCAGAAAAACTCTGTTTGAAACATGGCACACGGTGGCTATCGCCTCAGCCCAAAACTTCCTAGGTGTAGAGTATTCATTGAGCATCGTCCTGGCCATCTCGACCAAGGTACGGTTCTTCCTTTCCACAACACCATTCTGCTGGGGGATGTATGGAGAAGAGAACTGGTTCTCTACACCTGTCTCATCGTAAAACCTCTCAAAGTAGGAATTCTTGAACTCCGTGCCATTGCCACTACGGATAGCTCGTAAGGCACCCGGGAGCTTAACAGAAAGCCTACTAAAAAGACCCCAAAAATGGGTAAATATTTCATCGTTCGAGGCTAAGAAAAACACCTAAGAGTACCTCGAGAAGTCATCAACCACAACTAGAACATACAACTTCCCTCCTGCTGACTACACTCTAGCTGGTCCAACTATGTCCATATGAAGCAGCTGTCCCGGTGCATCGGTCAAAGTCACTGTGACCGAAGGATGAGAAGCGGCAACCATCTTACTGAGCCGGCAAGGAGTGCAAACTAGATCTTTGACTATCTTGAGTTTAGGCAGACCACGAATGAGATCGTGGCTGCTAACTCGGGTCAAATGGTCAAATCCGATATGACTAAGTCTCCTATGCTAGAAAGTGAGGTCACGGGACTCTGAAGCAACTAAACACTTGAGAGGATCACTAGAAAACTCAACAAAATCAGCGCGAAAAATCCTTCCATATCTAGAAATCCCGTAACCCAGACTCCCCGAAGAATCAAGAATTTTGTAATTATTTTTCTTAAAGCTCACATCAAAACCGTCAACGGTAAGCTGGGAAACAGAGAGCAAATTGTACTGCAGCTTACTTACTAAGACAACATCTTTTGAAACAAAAGAATCATTAACGCGCACAGTACCTTTTACGATGACGCATCCAGATGAGGTGTCTCCGAAGGTGATCGTCTCATCACCTAGAGCTCAGGCTAGGGAAGAGACCCAACGGGAGTCTCCGGTCATGTGTCGAGAACAGCCGGAATCAACAAGCCAAACCTCTCCCTTCCCTGCCCGGTGAACCTGAGTCAGCAAGAGAGAGATGGATCAGTACTGGGATAAATCAAAAGCAATTTTAGCACCCAATACTGAGTCACATGACGAGCAGAAGAAGTAGTCACACACGACTGACCTCTAACTACTCTACGCTCTCCGACGCTCAAAAAGACAGAAGGTCTATGAGCAGACCTGAAGCTGTTGTTGGGCTTGACTGCTATGGAGGAGCAAGTCAAAGCACCAACAACATGCTGATCTCGCCATGGGTAGCTATCTCAATGGAAAAAATGAGATCTACCCTCAGGACGGCGGATATCACGATCAGAGGCAAACTGAGGATGAAAATCAGAAAAACCAAGTCCTCGATGCTGCCCAAACACATCAACATGATCAACTCTAGACCTCGTGTTGGTCTTAGGTGCACTCAAGGTCTGGAGCTGACCTTGAATACGCCTAAAAGCCTGAACACGGTCTCTCCGCGCGATCTTGGTACGCCTGAAGCATCTCTCGATCATGTGTCCATCCTTCTGAGAGAAGGTACAATGATACTTCACCTTCTGAGAGGTAGAAGTAGCATGATGGGGCTTCGCCTTCTGAGAGGTCGAAGCAACAGGTGAAACCACCTTACTGTCAGAAATCCCTTGGACGAAACCCACAGATTTAAACTCAGCCTTTTTGGTTCTAGGCTTGACCTCGATCACAACTGCTGCTATGGGTCTGAGAACAGCAGGTGTATGCTTCCTAACATCTTCAAGAAAATCATATCCTAGACCTTGATTGAATTTGCAAATCTTGGACTGGTCTAGAATAAGATTTAACTTCTTGCCTCCAACAAATCTCTCAAGAGTGTTCATAAGATACTGACACTCCCGAAAGAGAGAGAGGTGCAAGAAGAGACAGCAGAAGGTAAGGGTGAAGAAGAAGAACCGACAGCAAAAGAAGGAATAGCATGTGCACGCACAACCGCCTCAACTTTGAGGTCTTTGCAAGAAGCAGAAGGGACAGTCTTACTTCTAGCCGTTTGGTCCTCGAGCCTAAGCATCTCTACCACTTCCTTATGCTTCTCCCTCACAACAGCACACACATTACAACGAGATTGTGGCTTCTCTAGAAGATCCTTAGTTAGCTTCACACATTTATCATTCAAAGCAACGAGTTCAAATTTTAGTTTTTCACAATTATTGCATGGTGATCTAACAGGGTCCTTAGACACATATTGAGCCATTTTCTTGTTATGATCAACCATTTCTTAGAATTGCTTGGAGACAGATTCAAGTTCGGCAGTTAATTTAGGACAGTTCAAACATGAAGCAATAGGCTCAAGCAAAGAAGCATGCAATTCAGTAATTTTATGATCTGCCTTCTTTAAGTTCATTTTTAAGTTAATACAATTTTCACAATTTTCGGGCAGATCAAGAAGTGTAGTGTAAAGACCTCTAAAAGCATTATCCTTATCCTCACATGAGGTGCAAGAAGTAGTCTCAACAGTAGATGAAATAGAAGCTATCCTACTCATCTGTAGTTCAGCAAGCAAACTAATATTATCCACCTTAAGTATATCAATCTCAGAAATCAAACTATCATGAGAGGTCCTTAGCTTCTCCATATCTCCAAGCAAAGAAGAGCATACATCACATTCGTCACGAGAGGGAGCAGATATAAGTGAAGTAAGCTCTCGTGACAATCTCTCTACTTCCTTCTCAATATCAACAACTCTAGCTCTAGATCTAGCATAAAACTTTTCAAGCTTAAGAAATGCATCATTGAGCTGGTCGTAGAAAGGACATACCTCATCGGAGTCGCTATAGAGCTCGCTGTCGTTGACGTCGGTCTCGTTGGCCATGAAGCACATGCCGATGAAGTCGTCACCGTTCTTGGGATCTTGATCATCCTTGCTGTCGTTGTCACTTCACCCCTCCACGTCGCTGAAGTTGATGTCGTCGAAGGCGGTGAGGATGCGGTGGAAGAGCTTTTTGTCTTTGCCAAAGTTGCGGGACTTTTTCTCTTTGCCTTGGACGTGAGCAAGAGGCTTCTTGTTGCAGTTCTTGTTGATGTAGTTGTTCTTACTCACACCGCCATAGTCATTCTTGCCTTTCTCCAGCTTGGAGCAATTTGCTTGAATGTGGTTGGGGCCACCACACTCGAAACAGATTATCAGCCCACTCCTTTTTCTATCCTTCACTCTCTTGTAGGTATGGGAAAACTTTCTAGCTAGAAGTTCTAACTAGTCCTCCGGTAGCTGCTCTAATTGATCATTGGTTACTTCACAGAGAGCAGCTAAGAAAAAACCATTAGCATTATCAGAGAAAACACTAGAAGCAGAACTGAGATCGGTGACCAAAGCCATCGACTGAGATTTCGACTTGCGAGAGACAATGTCAATCTCGTGGGTCTTGAGGCGTGAATACAGCGTGTTAAGAGTCAAAGTCGAAAGATCGGTCGTGTCCTTGATGGTGGTCACCTTCATCTCCCAAACTCGCAAATCCAAGGCCGAAAGCATCTGTCGAGCGTTGTCCGAGTCAAAGTATGTGAGACCGACGGCTCGGAGGTTGCTCAAGATCTTGTGAAATCTCGCAAAACACTCATCCAAGGATTCACCAGCGAGCATTTCAAACTTGTTGTAATCTCGCTTGAACTGGTCCTGTCGTACGGTCTTAATCTGGGTGGTGCTCTCATGGTATGCATCGAGAGTCACCCAAATGTTGTAGGCCGACGAGAGATGAGAAATGCGATCAAACTCGCTCCGGCTCAGACCCTGGATTATGATGTTCCTTGCCTTAGCATTTGCCTCAACATCAGGCATGTTATTCACATTGATGTTCTCATCGGCAGGAACAATAAAATGAGTTTTTACTTTTTGCCAGATCGCATAGTCCTGAGCCTGTATGTAAGACTCCATCCTACTCTTCCAGAAGGGATAGTCGACCCCATCGAAGATAGGAGGCTTGGTGGAATACCTGTCTATCACCATGGCTCAACAGACCGGTTAAGATATATAAAGAAGAGCTAACGGGCTCTGATACCAATTGAAGGATCAGAAATGGCAACAGAGGGGGGTGAATGGTGCCTTTAAAAATCGCCCCAAGTATTCAATCTAATTTCTCCTCCGATAGCAATGGAAGCTATGAAGTAAGAAACTAAACAGGTTCTACTGGAAAACTTACCCCAAGTATTCGCACACAAATCTTACATGCAAAAATAAACGCTAGTTGGAGGTCAACAAAGAACTGAGATACATCTTACCAAAAAAAGAGCTACTAACTAGCTAAGAAAAATTGACAAAGAAGAGACACAAGGAAACAACTAAAAGATAGCACAAAAGCTACTGAAGATAACCAAAATATAGCTTCAAATCAGCTTGGCCGAAAAGAGGAACTGCAAACAGCAATGACTGCAATCTGACCAAAAACAAGGAACAAGAGTCCAACCAAAATGCAAATAACAGATCTGGCCAAAAGCATATGCTATCTCCAGAAAACTGAAACAAAAGGCTGAGAATACAAGATCTTCTCGGGTCAGTTTCTGGCTGCAATGTTCCAAGAACTGTAGACTGAAAATAAACAGCAGAGATAGTAGATTGCTGGAACCAAAATCTTCACACTACCTAGCAGCAGCCTGGCCGAAAAGCAGCAAGAAATCACAGGGAAAATAGCAAAGGCTAACAACAAAAATTGCTGGCCAAAAAGCAAAAGAAACTGAAAAGGACTGCTGTCCAAACAGCAAAGGAAAAAGAGAAAGAGGCTAACTGAAATTTGCAGCAAACACTAGTAGTCCCAACCGAAATCTGCTGCTGAAATCTGCAGCAAACACAATCAAACCCAACCGAAATTTGCTGCTGAAATCTTCAGTAAACATAAGCAAACAAGAGAGTAAAGTTGCTGCACAGAAGCAGCCGAATGTCGCAGCAAAAACAGTGATTTGATCTCGGGCAAGCTTAGCCAAGAGGCTTTGAGATTATACCCTGTTCAGATCATCACCAAGACAAATCAAGAAGACTAGCAATAGAAATCAAACATCCAACAAAAACTTAAAAAGATCAAGACAAAACAAGGAAAACACATTCATAAAAGCTCACAGGAGGAACAATCCGGAAAATAGAGGAAGAGACATGAATGATTAAAATGAGGAATGATTACAAAAAAAAGTTCCTATTCAGCCATCTCAACCCAATCTCATATCCTGGGCAACACATACACCCATAGAGATCAAGCACTAGAGAAACACTAACTCCTCTATCTCAAAACCCACACACACATGGAGAGAAATAGAAACCCTAACTTTTACCACAACTCTCTCCATCCTCTCCACTAGAGAACACTCTCTATTTATAGCCTCCACTAATGTGTTTAAAAACACTTTACCCATTAGCTCTCAACAACCCATTACTTTACCCATTCTCTCCTAACCAAATCCACTTCCTTTTGTGCAGCCCTGCGAATTTAGCAAAATACCACTCCTGCACCTTCCGGGAAGCTTCCTCATTTATTGCCGTCCAAGTCTCGCAATCACTTCGAGTCCTCACCGTCTTCGACACATCTCGACCGCTCTAACCTCAGCACCGCCTGTGCCTAGTCCGGTCACCACGTGTCTCGCCATGACTCTATCTCAAAGTCATGCAGCCATCACAGACAAGAAAATACATCATATAGCACTGCACAAAATATTATAATCAACTATTAGCAACAATAGATAACATAAAATGCCCGAGACAAACTCAAACTTTCCAGAACACGTGTTAATTACTCATCATACAACCGGGGTTACCTCCACATGGTCTCTCAGATACATTACTGGACATCAAAGTATATATCATGTAGAAGTGTAAATATATTAGTAGATTTACTCATGGGCCGATCAGGCCGAAATCAATAAAATGCAGCAGTGGAAATAGAAACTTCACACAGGTGGGGACCCTCAGGACATTCCTACATGTAGCCAACTGGGGTACGCGACCTAGTTCTTGGCCTCTTCATCTTCTTTACCATCATGACCGAGTATATTCCTGAAGTGTAGCGCTTTGACTCCTGATTCTGGATTATTGGAGTGAGCGAGGGTGAGAACAAACCACCGTGCTCCATGAGCTAATACACAGCATGCAAATAAATAACATGCATGGCTTGCCAACGAAAGACTCTGGTTGTTTTATTTGCCACAAATTGCTTTTAAAGATACAATATATAGAAGTTCCCTGAGACCTAACAGCTCGAACTAAAACATGATATTTTATTAAAAGAGTGCAATATTAGTAGTAGTATAGATTTCATCCACTGTTACATGTCACCTACAACAAATGCTAGTTTTCTAGTGTCATATCGACTTGTTATCCTCACTGGGATTGACCACCCAAGGCAATACAAAGACCAATTTTCATCCCATACACAAAGTTTTTGAAATAGAACTATATCGATGTAAGGTTCCCAACGTCCACCCATGACCGTGGGTACGGATATTTGAATAATTTATACTCTGTAGAGGTTGTACATTTTACCCACAATATATGATTATCTCACAATATTGTCCATTACACACTTCTGTATGCATGTGACTAAGTAATCATAACAAGCTTGTTACAATGCATCTTCTTAGTGTAGTTACGCCTACTAAGTTCTTTCTTCTATAGGATGAGACCATACCTCGAGAAGTTTCCCTCTTCAACCGTCACACCAAAGGCGGGGATGAAACCATCCTTCCCTTTGCACGTGTGCACACCTCCACGTAACCAAGCTAGGAGTATGCAAATTGGTTAGCCCTGCCTACACTTGCCAGCTTGTTGTTGTACTGTTACACAATAGGAGGTTATCACAAGATTCAGTCCTTAGGGTTATCTGGGCGGTTCTACCGCACTTCACACTCTCGTGCATCCACTGCACCACACCCCTGAACCATCCGCCCAGATAGTTAAGCAATTTAAGGATTTTGGGAGCACAAAATATCCATGTTACAACATACCAGCCACTCTCCATTAATGACTACCCAAATCAGGTTGTTATTATTGAAATGATGCTAGGGAGAATTAATGCCCTCAAGTATCTAAGCAGTGCTAAGCAGAGCGTATAGATGTAAACTTATTTCCAAAAGTTATCATTATAGTTTTTCTAGGGTGAGAAGGCTCACATGCTCAAAACGTTCCAAGAGAATGTGATATTAAAAAGTGGAATAATGGGCATATAACTATAATCTTAAAATAATCATAGATTTGCATATGAAATAACATCATGCAAGTTGATAAGTTAAACAGAAATAAATTTCATCAAATGTAGGTTCAACATGATCAAAGTATTGACTCGCCTTGCACAATTTACCGTGGTCTTGAGCTCACTCGAAGCTTTCTCATTTGATGGTCTTGAGCTCTTGGTTTTCATCTTCATCTGGATTTGGGTCTCGCTTGATCTATTGATTCTTCAGAACTCCAATTTCTAATTATATGATAAACAACTGAATCCAAATAAATACAAATAACTCAAAAGGCTCAAATAAATCCAAATGAATTTAATTTAGTTTTATTGTGATTACATGGGTGATCTGAGATAGAGTTTATTAGGCACGGGTCATTTCCAGAGTCTAATGAGGTTTAAGGAATGAGGGAGGGAAATATGCTGAGACGGATGTCAAGGAAGGGTTCATGATGAGAGGAATATTCATAAGAATATTCCGCTTCAGGTTCAAGGATGGCTAGGTATAGCTGACTTCAGGATACCATAGCTCGATCTTTTTATTACTACTTCTTCTATTATTATTATATTTATTAAGAAAGTTCCATAAGTTGAGTTAGACCTATGGCAGATGTACAAGTCTAGCTGAGTATATTACGTCTAGCAATTCGAGATGTATTATTTCAGGTGGTACTAACATTACCACTTAATTGCATAATTCGTTAAATGTTGAATGCAATAGTTTGTTAATACTTGGGATTATTTATTTTAATTATTTTTAATGACTGATGACCCAAGGGTCATTATATTTTAATTGATGAACGAAATTATATATCTTTTTAACATGATCTATCTACTAAAAGATGCCCTTTTGATTAAAGGTCAATGTTATTTTATGTATACTATAGTTATCATTTGACAGAGTTTATTTTTGATTAAGACCTATTTATGGGGGGGGCTACCTTTATGTACATATACCATTGTATTTCAATATCATTTGTATGTAAACAATATTTTTGCAGGACTCTTAGTGGATACGTGAATTTCCAAACTAATATTTAATGGTGTTATGAATATCCTTCATAATCTTATCTAACTATTTTTTCTGAAAATCCCTAATTGGAGTGGACACTCTAATCCAAACATTGTTAATTAATTTAAATGGGCTCCAAAGTCATGGTTTTGGTTCCACTAGATAGATATTGAATTTAGGCGAATTTAGAAATTGTTTCATTAATTTTGGAGTTAATACGAATAATTTATACCTATTTAAATTTCTCTATTTTAATTTAATCTGTAAATAAGAATGGAGAGAGATATCTCTCACTAACAGGTGGCCTAGTTAAGTTCGGACCAGTCCAATCCTTGAGAGGGTTTGGACTGTTCGATTGGCTGAGGACGTGCGAGTCGTCCGATCAGCAAAGGACCATTCGATTGAGCAGAAAGGTTCAGACAGTCCAAACGACTAGGACGTGTGAGCCATCCGATCAACGAAGGACCGTCCAATCAAGCAGGAAAGTTTGGACTGTTCGAATAGCTAGGACGTGTGAGCCGTCTGATCAGTGAAGGACCATTTGATTGAGCGGGAAGGTTTGGACCATCCAAACGGCCAGGGCATGCAAGCCGTTTGATCGATGAAGGAATGCTCGGATCGACCGACATGGTTTGGACCGTCTGAATAGTAACTTTCATCAACACAAGGATATGATGCCGCCCCTATTTAACTAGTGATGGAAGGGCTCACCTCCGGTGATAGAGGCGGTGGTCGGACGTGAGCATTGCAAAAATGGAATACTCACCCCCACGTGTTCCTGTAGCTGGAGCCTTGCTGGCCAATTTTGCTGGGGCGACGGCCGGTGGCAACTGCAAGCGACGGAACAGGGGAGGAGCGGCCATGATGGTACTTAGTACCGAAAAGCATTTGGTTGCTCTGGGAGCATCTAGAGGTGGACATGAGGCTACCTTGGCGGCTCATGTAGCTTGGGAGTGGCGGTGATGGTCTGGTGGTGAGAGGCGACAATGGGCGGAGGAGGCGCACGTTGCAGACTTAGCTCGGAGGTGGGTAGCTCGACCAAAGGTGGGGGGATGGCATCATTGTACTCTGCGGAGGCTCCAGTTTGGTGAAATTAGCTCACAGTGGCTCCAGTCGCCGAATTGCCGGTTGACTGGAGTTGGGGGAGACAAAACTGTCGGTAAGTGGTGGGGCATAGGAGGCTGATTCCTTATGTGGGACGAGGAGTGGGGTATGAGGAGAGTGTTGGCGGCTTACCATGGCTTTTATAGGCGACGCAACGGCCTGGTGACGTGTGACCCTATATGGTCGGTATGGCAGAGGCATGGGGCAGCATGGCCAAGCATAGCCATCGGGGAGGAGTGATAGAGGCGACAAGTCAAAGAGGACCACAACACTGCGAGGGAGGAATGGCGTGCGCATGGGCAAAGATGTGAGGGTGACGGGGCAGAGGCACGCACGACGGTTGATGGAGGCGACGTGGTGTCAGACATGATCGCGAACTGTGGTGATGAGGGAGATGGATATGACAACGCAGATGGCTGACGATGGCTGCTTGGGCGCAGGAGCATGCTAGCGACTGGACAGTAAAGGAAAAATCCTGCTGTGGTAGAGCTCGTGTAAAGGAGAAGTAATGAAGCCGAGCTGGCTCAACCAGGCCGAAAGGCCATAAAAATTTTGGGGTGGCGATTAGTCAAGATCCGAATATGGAAATCCGAACTCTCTGTGTATATCACACTAGTCCAGGATTACGCTCCTGCACACATTGTAAACATAGATGGAATATCGACCATATGCACGATTAACAAAGAAAACAAAGACTCAAATATTAATAACTATTAGAGTTTGACCTTAAGGCCAAGCTTACAAATTACTAGGCTGAAGAGATAAAGAACTAGCAGCGGAAAAACATAAATAAACATAGAAGTCACTCGACATGCCCACAGACAATCGACTGGGAAGCGAAGTCCTAAGCCATGAAGTCATCGAAGTATCCTCCCTCTGGCACTTCCTACTGATATGGCACTTTGTAATACTCTGAACGTCGTTTCGGCGTCGGTTTTAAAGTAATTGTGGAGTCGCTGGATTTTCGGTAAATTGCGGGAAGGGAAAAAAATAAAATTATGGAATAGCATAAAATGAAGAAAGAATGAAATAAATAAATAATAAAAAACAATTTAGCGGGCTGGCTAGAGGGTGGGCTTGCCACTTGGGCCAATAGGCCCAAGGGGTGGCCGCATCCCCAACCCTAATCCTAGCCGCCCTACCCCCCATAATACCCATGAGGCCGTAGCCCCCTCCCCCCCGAGCCACCACCCCCTCCCCTCCCATTGCGCCTCCACCTCTCCCCCCATGGTTGCTGTCCATTGATGCAAAGGGGAAAGCAAGGAAGGAGAAGAGAAGGAAGAGAAGAAAGGAAAGAAGAAGGAGAAGAGGGGTGATCCCAAGGGGATCCCCTAGGTAACTCTCTCACATCTCAAATCCCTCTGATTTTTCTATAATTAGTATTCTTAGCCTAAGAATTGATGAGGATTAACAATTAGATTCTCCGATTAGGGAATTCCTACTGTCTGCCTGTAGATCAATCCGTGCAGCGTGACTGTTTGCATAGTTTAGACCCACGAAACAATATTTCCTGCAGATCTTCCCAAAAGGAAAATTGTAGACGACGACGATAAATATCTTCTGTATTTATTTCAGAATTTTTGGCTCCAGGATTTGGGCATAGTAGGGTCGGGAACCTTGCTATCTGTCAGGGGTGCAGACTGGGATAGACAGCTGTTTGGGTGTAGTTTAGGAGTAGTAGATGATTTTTATATTTTTGGTCACAATTGAGAAAAATGTAGGGAATTTAGTAGTCTAACTATTGTATAAAAATCATAATTTTTAGAGCGTTATGCTATGGTTGGGGTGCGTTAGAAGTTGGCTGCCCAGATTGCCAGAACAGAGAACGTCCTCTGTTTTGTGCGTTAAGTTACACCATGATAGTAACAAAATAAAAAAAGTGATCTACTTGAAAGGTGAATGTATTTAAGTACAGATTCCAGAAATATATCTTTCTATGTAAATGGTTTAATAATTTTAAACAGACAAAAAATTAAGCAGCGCTACTGCAGCGGGTAGAGTGTAGAACCGTTAAGCGGAGAGGGATGTTGTGGGGTTTTAAGGTTTAGCGATATCTTTAATTCTTAAAGTTGTGTTTTCATTGCTGTGGTGTTGTGCTGAGCGGTACTTTTGGATATGTGGTTTTGCTCCTGAACGCGCATGATTTCTTTGCTTCGCCGATAGAGGAAAGTAAACGTAGTTGTTGTGCTACTGTTTAACTCGTTGATCATTCTACATTCACATTAATTAATTATTTAATTTGAGGTGCTATGTCATTGTTACATGCTTCCTTAATGTGGTCCATATGGTGATATTTTAAGAAATTAACTACTTATGATCTTGATGGTTTAATTCTGGGTATGTGGAATTGTTCTTGATAAAACAAATATAGTTGTGGGGTAGTATTCTTTACGAATATATTGTGGTCTAGGTGGTAGTATTCTTAGTGAATATTTGTGGTTTGGGTGGTAGAACTATTGATGAATATATTGTGGTCTAAGTGGTAGAATTCCCTATAAATCGATTGATTATGATCTAATTGAACCGAATGTGGGTTATGTGGTATTGATCTTATGAAACATTGGCATTGTGCTTAATGAGACACATGTGGATTACGAGAAAGTATTCATGATGATTATGTTGCTGATCTTCGTGGTTAAATTCTTGTGGTTTATGATTATCATATCATGTCATGACATTTGCATTATGGATGTCGCCGCTTATAGCCATGACCGTACCGGTACAACATTGTACATTGCCGTAGTACGATGCACACTCTTACCTTATTGGGTAAGGGTGCAGTAGATCATACGCATTCATATGCATTACATTGTGCAAAGATCATTTGCATACTTATGCAATGTATGGTGGTGGAGTTATTTTGCAAACAAATACAATTTCAAGAGTCACTTGTGGTATGAGGAATGTGGTTGTGGTTGTGGAATGGGGTTAATCCCTTGTGGGATGGTAGGGGTTGTGATTGTGGCATAAAATTTTTTTCTCTTGTGGTAATTGTTAATAACAGTTGTGGATGTGAGAAATAATAAAGTTAGTGAGGTAAAACATATTAATGCTTTATTGTCTTTGGTAGTGGTAGTGGTTAAGATTATGAAGTAGTCAAACAAGATTTATTTGCTAATGTTTTACCATTATTGGCAGTGATTTGGGTGGAGGTTATAAATGTAATATTTGTGGAAAATAATTGTTGATACTTAAACCATTGAAGTTTAATTAGCTTGTTAAACAGTTTGCTTGTAGACATTTTTATCTCACTCTTGTTGTTTCCCCCGTTCTAAGTGATTCTCGAGCATGCATGGGAAGGGTAGAACGGCACATCACTGTCACACACCATATCATGTTTCATACTGTAATAAATAAGTGCAGTATCCGGTTATTCATTTTTATTCTCTCATTGTTGATCACTTTTAATTATTAAAGTTAGGTTGTGGTTCGCTTTAATTGGTTAAAGTTTATTAGCGATTGTTCTTTAATTGGTAGTGTTCCTTTACCTTTGTTATAGTAAGCTTCCGCTTAGCTGATCATGATTTAGAAATTGTAGCCAGTTTATGCTACCTTGTAAATTGACTAGCTTGTAGAGTGGTTTAGTGGCATCCCAGGGTAATGTGAGTCCTGAGGTGTTACACACTTCTTCCTCAACTGAACAACGGTGGGCATAAAGTCGTAAGTACATGGGTAGTCAGCAAGTCATTTGTAACAAAAAAATGCAATATAGTATGCAAGGATTATCAATAGATGGCTAAAAGGTTAGTTTGTAGAAAGTAATAGTTTAAAGTAAATACAATAAAAAGATTAAAAGTGAACTTTGAAGAAAAAATATTAAATAAATAATCAAATGAATTGAATAAACCATAAGTGAATTACCCATTCACTTAACAAACAACACGTGAACTAACCATTCATGTAATAAGCCACTAGTTAGCTAACCATTCCCATAGCTCTCCCAGCCAAGTTGTTTAGAAAATATCTACTCCTTGTGTGAAATCACCGAGCATTGTCCATAACTTGGGACATGGCTATTCGAATAGTACATGACTTGCCTTGACTTCGCTCAATTATGAATTCTTGATCTCCAAATCTTGCTTTAGCTCCTTATAAGTTGTTATCTATTGCACGAATAAGCATAAAAATAAATTTAAAAAATCCAAAAATTACAAAACTAAAACCAAAAAATAGAGCTCAATATTAGATGAATTTAGGAAAAATAATTGGCTCAATTGAAGTTAGGATAGAGGAGAACGAGTCATTTGAAGTTTGCTAGACGAGAATTGATGAGGACATCACTTCGACTGATATGAACACTCCTCTTGCTACTACTTTGAATGATGTCCAAGGTCCAATTACTCGGGCACGTGCTCGTCAACTAAATTATCAGGTAAATTCGTTTCTAGGGCTGAGTGTATCACTTAAGAACTCTATGGTGTTACGTAATGGAGATGATTTGCTTGTGTTTAAGAATCTAGGACGAGACAGCAAGGAGTTGATGATATGTATCAAGGAAGGAGAAGGCAATAACAATAGCCAAAGGATATGAAGAATTTGTGGCCTTTAACTCAAAGAGCTTTGGCCACCCCTTTACTTGGTGCTGCATCACCTTTTGGGCCGAGGGCCTTGTATCACCACTTAGACTATTTGGGCCAGTACTGTTCACGTGAACAGTACCACAGCCGTACTGTTCATGTGAACAGTAACCATGAATAGTACCACACCCCTTTTCATTAGATAAGTGCGGCTTCCCCCTTCCCTATCTAAGGAGGTCGTACCCCTTTAGTTTTCCTCGGGTTTTTCTTAAGTGATTATTCTGCTTAGCAATTTCACTGCATGTCCGGTTAAGGAACCCCAACTTGTAAATTTAATCTTTATTCGCAATACAATTTCAAATTGCATCTTGTACTCTCTTACTTGTGTTCTCGATTCGCTTACAGGAGATAGCCTTCTTGGTGAGGTCAACCACGTTCGGCACGGTTAATAATTATCAGAGCAGTGGTGTAGTAATTGTGAGGGGTTCGATCTGTTTTGGTCAGAGCCTTTGGATCATCAACATCGTGTTCTCCACAATCGACTTATCAGTACCTTTCGGAAGATCAGGCCATCGTCACATTAAGAAATTGCTGAAAAAGGAAAACGAGGGAATATTCCTTCAGCTGTAAAATGGACAGAGGGCAAGGAGTTTTGTATATGGTTTGGCGCCGGTGAAAGGAGACACAGGAGGTGATGGCAGCTAGCAAAATGGATCATTGGGAACCTGAGGAACAAAATAAACATTGGTATGAAGCCAATCGACTAGTCTGATCGAGTAGAAAGCACTGGTTGAAACACTCATCGTTGAAATGTTGGATGAAACTCTAGTCTGACCACACTGGTCCAACCACAAAAGAAAGTTGGTCTGACCGGTCGTGTTACAAAAACTCCCAAACCTGTAGACAATTGATTAGGGGGAACAAAGTGACAGCCTATAGATGATTGATTAGAGGGAGCAAAAACATGCACTGATAAGGATTTAAGTGAAGCATTAGCATCTAACATATTTCAACCAGTCGGTCCATGAGGTGTCGGTTTGACCACGGGGCGGTCTGACCTCTGTAGAGCTGGTCTAACTGCTGACCAGTCTAAATAAGTAAAAAACAGTTGGTAAAAAATGATTTGACTATATGAGTGAAGCTGATCTGACTCTCGACCTGTCTAAACGAGCAGCGACTTCTGATCGAAAGTCTCTTGAGAAGTTGGTCTGACCGTGGGAAACAACTGATCAAAAATCCTGTTCAACACACTGTTCTGACCACGTGGAACAACTGGTCAAACGTCTAGTCCAGCATCGCTGGTTCGACCATCGGACGCAACTAGTCAAAAACACTTCTTCATCCTGTCCTTCTTTTCTTGCTTTGCTTTTTGAAAATAGAATTGAACCAAATGACCATCTTTACCACAATGAGTACACTAATATTTGTTTTGTTGAGTGGTCATATCCACCAATGTCACATCACTCAGTTTGGTAGAGAACTCTTTTGAAATACTAGCAGATCTAAAAATGACTTATTTTGTTTCAGGATCAACTTCAAATTTTCCTGATTTGAGTACCTTGAGAACTTTAGGAGGATTTTTTTGAGCATGCTTAATAAAATTAAATCCTAGACCATGATTTTTCACACTAGTTTTCACCTTGTCTAAGATCATATTCAAATTCTTCTTGCTAAAAGAAAATCTCTCTAAAGTGTTCTTAATGTACTCATTTTCTTTAGACAGTGAGGAACATGATGAGCAATTAACAGATTCATTAGCAAGATCCTTAAAAGCGCTAGCCTAAGACACTCTTTCCTTTTTAGCGAAGTCATTAAGTTGTCTAGTAATGCTTCTATTTCAGTACTAAGCTTAGGACAGTTAGAGCAAGAAAGAGTTTCATGATAGAGCATTTGTTGGACTCCTGAGATGAATTAAATCTAGCTTGCAGCAAATCACACTTAGAACAAGCTCTAGAAGAATTAGACTTCAGCTTTTCAATTTCAACATTACCAAGTTTAAGTTTTCCATCACAAGAGTCAAGGACCAATCTTAGTTTATCAAATCTATCAGTGACATCTCTAAATTAAACTAGGTTAGTTGCATTAACAGATCTAGCAGTTTCCAACTAAGCATGTAAGACTTGATAAGCTTTACAAGAATCATCTTTAGGAACAGATGCTCTAAGTCTACTAACCGTAGAATTCAATCTTTTGACAACAAAATTATTTTCTTTTATTCTCTTTTTAGTCTTTTTCAATACAATAGCAAGCTTCATCAAACTATCTTCAAGCTAATCATATGATAGTCTTACCTCATTGGCATCACTGTAGTCGTCATCACTGCTGTTGCTTGCCATGAAGCACATGCCTGTGAAGTTGTCGTTGCTCTTCTTTCCTTTGACATCTTCATTGTCGTGGTCGTCATAGCCACAGCTCTCAAAATCTCTGTCACTCAAGTCAAGGTGCTCGATGGATGCTAAGACCTTTTCAGCAAACTTGCGATGGAAATTTCAGTGATTGATGATGGTAATTCCGATCTTCTACAACCACTTTCCCTTTGAGCTTGGGGCAATCCATCTTAATGTGGTTTGGCTCACCACACTCAAAATACCTGATTGGACCTAGAGTGTCACCTCTCTTTCTCATCCTCAGATTGTTGAGAGCCTTGTATGCCCATGAGGAGATTAAAACCAAGTCCTCTTCAGGGAGCTGCTCAAATTGATCTTCTAAAAAAGAGGACAAAGCAGACAAGGAAACACACAACAACATACTCGAAGCAGCCTACATGGGGTTAGTCATAAGTGCTAAAGATGAAGATTTATTAGTCTTAGATGACAAAGCTTCTATCTCTTAGGTTTTCAATCTAGAGTATAGATTATCCATTGTTAGAGTATCTAGATCTACGATTTCATTAATTGTCGTGATGACCATCAACCACTCTGAATCTCCATCAGCAGGTATAACACTAACTCCACGCAAGTTACTCAAAATCTTCTCAAAATGAGCAAAAAGATCATCAATAGATTCACCAAGTTTCATAGCAAAATCTGATTACACTTTTTTATAATGATTCTTATACACTTTCTTAATCTTAGTTGATCCTTCATGATAATCACAAAGAGTTTTCCATATTAAGTGGGTAGAATTAATATGAGCTACTCGATCAAATTCCTTGCGAGAAATTCTTTGAAAAAGCAAGTTACAAGCTTGAGCAATTAGATGAACATTTGTTTTATTTAGGGTTGTAATAGTAGCAGGAACTTCGTAAGGTCTAGAAATCTTATTCCAAACATCACTACCTTGAGCCTCAATATATGCTTACATATGACACTTCTAAAAAGCAAAATCGGTATCATCTAGTATGGGGGACGATTCACATACTTCTCTAACGCCATAGCAACCTTACTCTGATACCACTTATAGGATCGTATAACGCAATTAGAGGGTGGTGAATGATTGCCTCCACTTTTTGGTACCTAAAAACAAACCACAACCAAACACAAAACCAACTAACTTACCATACATGGAGTTTGACCATGAGATGCTCGACCACTCACTCAACCACTCGATTGACCTCCTTGCACGTAGTCGAAGTCTTCCACCGCTTGATAGCTCTGACCGCTCAAATACTTCAACCGCTAGAATGCTTCGACCACTCAATCGATTGCTCTATTTTTCTGGCAGTGAATCAACACCTTTGCACATGGTCGTATGCTTCAACCCAAATGCAATCACCAACACTCTTCAATAAAAACATGAACTAGATTGATTCAAGATGATCTTTATTGCTGGATTTTGGTGGATTTACAAAGTGCCCTAACAAGCACCCCTAAAAAGCCTTCTCGATGAAAGCCCTCAAAAACTGGTCAAGTTAGCCCTTAGCCTCTCCCTGCTTTTATAGGCTAACGTCCTAAACTGTGTCTGCTTCAACCACGAACACAACTCTATCTCTTCTAAAAATCAAGGGATCCGAAGCCCTTTCTAGCATGGTTTTTTATCAAATCTCTAACTCTTTCCAGTTATGGACTCCATCCACAACTCCTAACTCACCACATGATGAAGCTTCCAAGATAGCACCTCCTGTATCTTTATCATGCCTCATCAACTACCGTGTCGAAGCCTCTAGCATTGCACCTCATGTAGCTTCTCTACATATCATCCTCTTGTATTGAAGCCTCTGGGAACGCACCTCCCATATCTTCTCCACGCATCATCCTCTCGTGTTGAAGCCTCCAGGACTGCATCTCCTGTATCTTCTCCACGAATTACCACCTTTGATCTCCACGTGCTCCAGCATGAGCCAAACAACCTCGGGTGACATCCTCGACCTCCTGGACCTTAGACTTTCCTATCCTAGTTCCGGTCCTCCCCATCACCGACCATGACCGCCTCCATGCCAACCTGCACATGCAAAGATCAAAGTACACTTTTCACCGACATAAGTTCTTCCCAACTTGACTGATATTAATCTATACTCTAAAACCACACCTTTATCCAACCCTCAAAATCAACAAGGTCATCCATGACCACAATCTCCAACGCTCTCCAGAAATCAGCCTTAGACCACTTCTTAATACCCTGAATGTCGTTTCGGCGTCGGTTTTTAGCATAATCGCGGAGTTGCCCGGATTTTCGGTAAATTGCGGGAAGGAAAAATAAAATTATGGAATAGTCTAAAATAAAAAAATGAATAAAATAGATAAATAAATAAAAAACCGCTAAGTGGGCTATCTGGAGGGTGGGCCTGCCACCTTGGACCATTCGGCCCAAGGGGTGGCCGCACCCCCTTCCCCGTAAACCCTAAGCCGCACCCCTATTTAATCAAGTGGCCGCCACCCCCTCCCCCTTTTCCACCCCTGGCTGCCACCCTCCCCTCCCAATTGCACATCCACCTCCCCTCCC
This sequence comes from Melocanna baccifera, assembly GCA_036346265.1. Classification (NCBI taxonomy): domain Eukaryota; kingdom Viridiplantae; phylum Streptophyta; class Magnoliopsida; order Poales; family Poaceae; genus Melocanna; species Melocanna baccifera. The sequence goes on from CM070700.1 coordinate 3,164,398, forward strand.
CTGCTGCTGTCCATTGGTGCAAAGAAGGAAGCGAGGAGAAGGGAAGAAGAAGAGAGGGAAGAGAAGGAGGGAGGAAGAAGAAGAGGAGAAAAGAAGAGGGTTGATCCCAAGGGATCCCCTAGGTAACTTTCTCCCATCTTAAACCCTTCTATTTTTGGTGAAATTAGGGTCCTTGACATGAGATTAGGTGGGGATTAGGGAATTCCTGCTATCTGCGCATAGTCCAATTCGTGCAGCGCGGCTGTTTGCACAGATTAGGGCCGCGAAACAATTTTTCCTACAGGTCTGGCCAAAAGGAAAATTGTACAGGACGATGAGATGTATTTCTATAATGTTTCCAGAATTTTAGGCCTCAGGGTTTGGGCGCAGCAGAGTAGGGAACGTTGCTGTTTGGCAGAGGTGCAGTTTGAGATAGATTGTGGTTCGGGTGTAGATTTAGAATAGTAGATGATTTTTATAATTTTTGCCACAATTATGAAAGTTGTAGGGAATTCTGTAATCTAATGATTGTATAAAAATCATGAATTTTAGATCTTTGTACAGAAGGTGGTGTAAATTAGAAGTTGACTGGCCTGATTGCCACAACAGAGTATGTCCTCTGTTTTGCGCGTTAGATTACACCATGTTGGCAGCAAGATAAAAATAAGTTATCTACTTAAAAATTGAAGGTATTTCAGTGTATTTTCCAGAAATATATCTTTTGCTGTAAATGGCTTAATAGTTTTAAAGATACAAAAATAACAAGTAGCACCGCTGCAGTGGGCTGGGCGTAGGATCATCAGGTGGAGTAGGGATTGTCGGGTTTGGGGTTTTAGTGGCGTCATTATTTTATTAAAGTCGCAATTACCTTGTTGTAGTCGTGTCCTGAGAGGTAATTTTGCACAGGTGGCTTCACTCTTGACCGCGCGTGATCACTTCACTTCAACGGTAGAGGCAAGTAAACATAGCAGATGTGCTACCTTTTAACTCATTATTCTTACTACTTGCATCATAATTGATTCTTGTGATTTGAGATGCTATGCCATGGTTGCATGTTTATTGAATGAGATTTGGCGGTAATAGGCTTATTGGGCCAATGTGGAATATGAGGTTAAATCCATGATGATTATATGTTTCTCAATGAGGATAAATTCATGATGAATATGATGTTGTTCTTTGAGGTTAAATTCTTGTGGAATATGATTACCATATCATTCATTACATGTCATGCCATTTGCATTGTGGATGTCACCGCTCATAGCCGTGACCGTACCGGTATAGCATCGTACATTGCCGTAGTACGATGCACACTTTTACCTTGTTGGGTGAGGGTGAAGTGGATCATAGCATGCATATGCATTTAATTGTGGATGGAATAACTGCATTCATATGCCAATTGATTAGAACTTATGAGGCTTGACTTGTGGGAGTTTTGGTGGTCTATTAAATGTGGTTGCATATCGTGGTTGTGGTCTTGTGGTAACAAAAATGTGGTTGATTAATTGTTCATGGTTTGAATAGCTTGTTAAACAGTTTACTTGCTGAGATCTTTGTCTCACTCTTGCTTTATTTTCCCCCTACAGGTGATCCTTGAGCATGCATGAGAAGGGTAGAGAGGCACCACAATAATGCACTTGGTTCATTGATTTATGTTGTAATAAAATTGAGGAGACTCTAGTCATTCATTTATCTACCTCCACGATGTTTACATTAAATTAATAATGTTAGTCTGAGTATCGTTCATTTGGTTGAACTGATAGAGGTTGATCATAATTATTGTTCTTAAAGTTATTATTCTATCGTTTGGTTATGCTTCCGCTAGTCTATCATGTTTTTAAAAAAATTGTTGTCAATTTACTTTAGCTTGTATTTTGGCTAGTTGTGGAGTGGTTTAGTGGCATCTCAGGGTAATGTGGGTCCTGGGGTGTTATAGTTGGCATCAGAGCCTAGGCTTTAGATTCTAGGAGAAATAAGAAAAAAACACATGCACATGTAGGATGGGGAAGGGTTTGCATATCTTGCATATACCTTGTTGAATTCTTTGAATTATTGCTTGTGTTGTAATTGCTTGATGATGATGTCTTTGTTGGATTATGGGTTGTGGTGGCTGTAGGAATGCCGCCTAAGGGTAGCGGCCATGGCTGTGCAGCTACACCTGTAGCGCAGCCGGTGGCTGAGGAGGCTGAGGTTAATCAGCTAGAGAGTGGTAGCCAAGAGGAGCTATTGGCCGCTGTGAGGGCCATGTAGCAAGAGCTGAGAACATTGAAGCAGGGGCAATCAGCCCCTGGTGTTGGTGCTGCTCCGGTGCCGGAGGTTGCAGCAGCTGGAGCGGTTACCAGCATTTCGCTTCACGAGTGGGTGGGGTTGAGGCTGGATAGCTGTGACGGGGCGGCCACTCCTGTTCAGGCCACTGACTGACTGTCCTGTGTGGAGGACAAGATGGAGGCATTCGAGGTGGCTGTCTCCGATCGTGTGCACTACCTGGCGCAACTTCAGAAGGGAGAGGCTTAGATCTGGAGGAAGGAGGTGCAGTCTGCTCGCACGGCTGCACATGGAGCGCTGTCATGGGCAGAGTTTGTCCGGCAATTTGAGAGGAGGTTCTACCCAGAGACCTTTCTGGACAAGATAAAAATCAACCTGAGCAAGTACACTCAAGACAAGCAGTCTGTGGCAGAAAATAAGGTGGGCTATAACCAGATAGTCCGCTTTGTCCCACATGTGGCTCGGGACGATGCGGAGAAGGCCAGGCAGTTTCGTCATGGGTTTAAGCCTTCGATCTGCCACCTGCTGGGTGCTTTCCCGATCACGAACTTCCGTACCCTGGTGGAGCAGGCTTTGGGGATCAAGATATAGCAGGCGTACACAAAAGGACATCCGTAAGGCCTCTGGAGGAGACCAATCTCGAGGCCAGAGTGAGAGGAAGGGCCTTTTTGGTGGCCCTGCACATAAGAAGGCAAAGAGCCACCGTCACCAGCCCTACCGTGGTGGTTCGGGGCAGTCCAGCTCCACCGGAGGGAGTTCTCAGCAGTACCATGCCACGGTTAAGCCAGGGCTGGGCTTGGTGTGTTTTCACTGTGGCGATTCGCACAAGCGGAGCGACTGCCCTTGGATGGGGCAGTGTACTATCTATGGACAGAACCACAAGGACGTGGTGTGCAGGCAGTATCCTAAGGGGAAACTGCAGTGGGAGTTAACGCCTACACCTTCAGCGGGGTCTACCCACCCTGATGGCACCGTGCAGATCATGGCTGCGGCTCCTATCCCACAGTTCCTAGCTACGGTTCCTGCACCGTGTTACCTGCTGGCGCCTTCAGCACCCTCGTCGACTATTTCGGCGCTCCCACCTGGAGGATACTGGGTTCAGCAGCCTGCTACTCCTTCGACGCTTGTACTTTAGTGGACTTCTGCATCGACTTACCCAGGCACGGGAGGTCCTTCTTCTTCTTCAGCTATTCCTGCGGTGTATGCCACGCCTGTGTCAGATGGCAGGGATCGTGGAGACGTGGTGACAGGAACCTTATCTGTTGATTCTTTCGATGCCTGTGTACTTTTCAATTTGGAAGCTAGTTTCTCTTTTATCTCAGAGGTTTTTGTCGAGCGGGCAGGGCTTTCAGTACAGTTGATCGGGAGGGCAGTGGTTGTTAGTTCTCCCAGTGGGCTTATCTCCAGTTCTCGTATCTGTCCTGGTTGTGTGGTGGTTCTGGCGGATGAGGAGTTCGTGGCAAACTTGGTGGTTATACCTCTGGAGTCTTTTGATGTGATCCTTGGCATGGATTGGCTTAGTCAGTATCAGGATGTAATCTCTTGTTTCTGGAAGACGGTCACCTTGCGGTCTCCGTCTGGGCATGAGGTTGTCTTTCAGGGGAGTGCCCCGTGGTACTCTTTCTCGTTGGTGTGCCAGTTGTTTCCCAATCGACGAATGCAGAAGTTGGGATTACTGTGGGCCATGGTTGAGGGTCACGAGGCTGCTGTGCGGATAGAGGACATATCAGTGGTTTGCAGATACCTGGATGTTTTTCCTGGTGAGCTTCCAAGTTTGCTACCAGAGCGGGAGCCGATCTTCTGCATTGAGCTTGTTCCGGGTACACGGTCTATCTTTAAGTCCCCATATCGGATGGCACCTGTTGAGTAGGTGGAGTTGAAGAAGCAATTGGATGAACTCCTAGCAAAGGGGTTTATTAGACCGAGCACGTCGTCTTGGGCTGCTCCAGTTTTGTTTGTGGGTTAGAAGGATGACACTAAGAGGCTCTATGTGGATTATCGAGCACTTAATCAAGTGATAATTAATAACAAATATCATTTGCCGCGTATTGAAGATCTCTTCGATCAACTAAGGGGTGCCAAGGTATTCTCAAAGATTGATTTGCAGTCTAGTTATCACCAACTGCAGATCAGAGAGGATGATATAGAGAAGACAACTTTCAGCACAAGGTATGGGCATTATGAGTTTGTCGTTATGTCTTTTGGACTAACTAATGCCCCTGCTGTCTTTATGGAAGCGATAAACAGAATGCTTCATGAGTACCTGGACTCTTTTGTGGTGGTTTTTATTGACGATATCCTGGTTTATTCCAAGACGGAGGAGGATCACGAGTTGCATCTCAGTCTGGTCCTGGATGCCCTTCGGAGGAATAAGTACTACGCGAAGCTGAAGAAATGTGCTTTCTGGTTGTCTGTTGGAACCCGAAACAACAACTCCGAGTCCCTCTGTGTAAATCGTACTAGTCCAGGATCAAGCTAGTGCACACAAGGTCAACAGGGATATATATCATGCAAAACAATCCCACTTTATTAAACGGGCCTTATGGCCAAAGTTTACAAATAAAAGCTCAAGGCCAACAAAATAAAACAACGGAAAAAGATAAAGCGTAGAGGTACAGCCCATCCTGCCTGCCCACAGGCGAATGACTGTAAAACACGGCCTAGTCGTCACCATCCTCACCGAAGTTGTTGATATCATCCTCTGGCAACAGATTTTAGCAAGGTGAGCACATAAAGTACTCCCAAGGTAAGCACATAAAGCACTTAATAAGGTTACACCAGGAGTTTTTAACAGAGTGAATGCATGCATAAGGATAACCAAGGAAGGCTTAATAAGGTTATTTGTGCGAAAAACAGTACTAAATTTAAATACAATACATAAGTGCAAAAGCTGAATTTTATACAGTAGATAGAAATAACAATTTAACAAAATAATATCGTTAGTGCAGGCTCCGACCAAACACTAACTTAGTCACAGGTATCCCACCTGGTCCATCTTTTCCAAAAAGATCTCACATAGATTCCATCTATCCATAGGCTTTTCAAAATCTCTTATGGATTCATATCGTTAGTGTAGGCTCCGACCAAACACCAACTTATTCACAGGTATCCCACCTGGTCATGGATTCCATCCATCCATCCATAAGCTTTTTCAGAAACCATTTTAAAAACCAAAGTCTAATCCATGAAAAATTTTACCCAGCTTGCCCATGACCGTGGGCACGGCTATCCAGGATAGATTATACACTCTGTAGAGGTTATACAGCTTTACCCACAAGACATGATCATCCCATATTGCCACTAGATTAACACACTTCCTTTGGTGTGCGGCGAGGATATCATGACAAGGCTGTTACAATATTTCATAGCCAAAATAGTTACGCTGCCACTAAGGTTTCACCACAACTTGAATCCTCAAGTTGGAGCCCCCTCTTGTGCCATGTGAGACTTCTCGTGGCCTACGCATGCTCACATTCAGCCTATAACGAAACTATGTTTGGAACTTCATAAATTACTTAGCCAGGTCTGTCTCATACCAGACTTGTGGTAGTACAGCGTGACATTGTAACAGTAGCTCACAGACCGGTCCTTAACTTGACTTAGGCTCAAACCACATACCCCTTGTGCCTGACAATCAACATTGTGTCTCCGAACAACAATGCATGCCAGCACCCACCACCTAACCATTAGCCTAGGTCCAAACCAAGATTTTATATATTTTTTTGAAACATTCATATTCCTTCTTAACTTACCGAAGTCAAGAATACATTTTAGAAAATCATCGTTTCTTGTGAAACAAATATCCCCACCCAAATCATTCTAAGCACGGCTAAGCAATTCTACAAAATCTCTAGTTAATACTAATGTACTCACTAGATTTTCATCTAAGGTGACAAGGTATAAGGAAGTTTAATATCAAATTTGGCCATACACAAAGGACATGGGTATAACTAGAATTTAAATCGAATTTAAACTAGATTTGAATAAAAGTACGCATGCATAATAATTTTAAAAAACAACATAAATAATTTAAATTACTGGGAGCAATATGATCAAAGGTGTAACTTGCCTTGCTTCGAAGTTTGCTGAGGTTCGCCGAAGTTATACTCTCCGAATTAGTTGTAGTCTACACGTGAAAAACCATAACCACTAAACTCAAATAAAATCCAAATAAAATCCAAAAATTATAAAATATATACTGGGAGATAGAATATGAATTTAGGAATTTGAATCACCAGATTCAGAGTTCGGACGACGGAGAACGAGTCGTCGGAAGATCGGTTGGAAAGAAAAGTGTTGGAACAAGCCAACCGAAGGAATAGTCTTCCAAATTTTCTTCTTGGCTGTGTTTCTGGTTTTCTAGAATGCACAACAAGTGAGGAATGAGGTGAGGAGGCTGGAGTTCAATTTATAGGTGGAGAGGAGCAAGGGAATGGCCGGAATTGAATACCGAAATAATGGCCGCATTAAATGAAATGTCGATTTCAACTTTGCATGCAAGAAACTGAAATTTTAATGGATAAAAATTGAAAGAAATTGATGCTTGGCAATGACTAAAGGTGTTATTGCTGCATGCAAATTAATTTGGAAAAAGGGAATTGATTTTTCTTGCCTGCATGCATTGCTCACGGTGGTTTTAGCTGAAAAACAGGCTGTTTACTAGTCGGATGCGTGCAGATGAACAGCGAAGGAGGGAAGAATAAATACTAGGATAAAAGGGAATAGCCAAACACCTGTAAAGGAAAAGATCTACGGCATTGGATGAGGTGAGAATTATTAGCTGAGCATGCTTAAATAAAAGAAGATTTTGGCCTAGGAAAAGTCTCCTTATTTTGTTTTGAAAGAAAGACATGCCAGAATAATATTTGGACTTAAAGAAAAATAGAACAATTATTTTTATGGAGGTTTCAAATTTTTGCAAGATTTAAATTTTAAACTTTAGATGTGAACTGGAAATTAGAATTTAAAATTTAAATCTTAGGATTACCAAATAATATTCAAAACAAAATTTGAATAAAATTAAAAAATTCAAAATAATGCCAGAAATAGAAATTTCATGATTTTAGAAAAATTTAGAAATTTGAACGGGTCAAATCGGAGTTAAAATTAAGAAGTTATAGCCTTCTAAAGTTTAAATACAATTAAAAAGAAAAAGAGGGATTTCTGGAATTAATTTGAAACCGAAAAGAGATTTATGACGTCAGCAAGCATTTATTTTCCTGAAGGAAAATAAGATAATGACGTCAGCACCATAATTGATTTTCGGCCGAAATATTTTTAAACGGAAAAACGGCTTTATGACGTCAGCATGACATCAGCCCTGGGGTTAATTTAATCGGGTGAGTGGCTGACAGGTGGGGCCGGTTTGTGAGCATGAGGTCGACAGTGGGCCCCGGCGCGAGGTGGCATGCGGGTGTGACGGGGCGCACGTGGCGCTGGGTGGCGGTGCGTGCGTGGGCGCGGTGCCAGTGGCATCCTCGTCGGTGCCACTCGGCCGAGGAGCCGACGTGGTAGGCGGCGCGGTGGGGCTCGAAACTAGTGGTTCTTTGGAGCTCCGTGGCGTGGCGCCGCCGAGTGGCGTGCGAGCAAGAAGGGTAGCGGAGAAGGGCGTCGGCGGAATGAGGTTGTCCGCGGCGAGGCAGCTCCAGCGGCGGAAGGGCTCGGGAAGGGGACTGCTGACGATCGCCGAGGAGCGGGGAAGGTGTAGGTGAGGTCGGCGAGGCACGAGGTGGCCCAAGGCGCACGCAATTGCTCGTCGGGTTGTCGCCGGCGGAGGAGAGGGGCAGTGCGGCGGGGGGTCTCGGCGGCGAAGGAGGCAATTAAGTGAAGGGAAAGGGGCGACGTGGTGAGGGGAAGCTCGGGGATGGGTTTATATAGGGGGAGGAGTAGTAACGGCTGCGGAATGGCTTGCCGGAGTTTAAATGGCTCCATAGACGCCCGAGTTAAATGGCGAGTTAACTGAGAGGGCAAATGGACGGATCGGTCGCGTCAGAGGACGAGGGGTTTAATGCGCATTCGCGCGGGTGGAGGAGACGGAAGAAACCGAAGCTTTAAAGCTTCGGTTTTAAGCTTTAATGGCGGTAGCGACGTGGTGATGGCGCGAGGAGGAAGGAAACAGGCGGGGACGAAGGACTTGACAAGCGGGTCCCGCACGTCGGCGAGACAGGAAAGGAGAGAAGAGAGAGGGCCGTTGAACGCCGAGCGAAGCGGTAAGTGGCAAAGGAGGGCTGAGATTCAATCCTGCAAACAGATTTAGATCGGGGCCGTTCACGAGGAGGGCGAAGGTTTATGTGGCTGTCGACGGTGAGGATTTGGTACGGCAATGGGGGATGGTGCGGATCGAGCCACACGTTGAGTGGAGGGAAGAGAGGAGCGGGCGAAGCGGTAAGTGATAATAAGCGGTCGAGATGCAATCGGGCGGGGAAGATTCAATCAGAATCGTTCAAGGAGGGATCGAAGGGGTAAGTTGGAGCGGGCGGCGGGGATTAGAACCAGCGAGCGGAAGCGGCTCCGATGCGCGACACACGTCCGCACGAGGGGAGGGGAAGGCGGGTGGGGGAGCGGACGGCGGTGGTTGAGGCGGCGACGGAGCGATTAAATCTGGAGCGTCCACGTGTCAGCACCAAGGAGTTTTGGGATTAAAACAACTTTTTGGATTTTCAGAAATACTTAGGAGGCTTTAAAATACTCAGAAAAATACCAAATAAATTTTAAAAATTTCAGAAAAATTCAGAGAATCATCTGGAATGATTTTTGACTTAATAAAAATATTTTCAACCCATTTTGATATTGAGATTTTGAAAAAACACAATTTGACTTTAAAAGGAGAGTTTTAAATCTTTATAAATTCTTGAAAATTATTATAATTACATATTTGACTTTAGGAAAATGAAATGCATCTATTTGGACCTTTATAAAATGAAATACTTTTATTTTGGCTTTTATAAAGTGAAATAATTTAATTTTTCACAACCAGACTTAGAATAAAATCCAGGAAAATCCAATAAACTTCCAGTAATCATTTTATACAAAAAGATTTTGGGGATTTGGCTTTCACAATGAGATAGAGTTTAACTTTTGAAATTAAAATTTTAAATCCACTAGAAACACAAAAGGCCCAACTAAAAGCCAATTGAGTTCAAATAGGTTTTGAATTCATTTTTATACAGAAATTCAAAATATCCTTTATTTAAGGATATATTACTTTTCACAATAAAAATCCTTTTAAAAGCAGAAAATCAGGCAATTAAAATTTTAAAATTTAGGTAACCAAAGTAAAGGTTTTACTTTAATTTGAAGTAAATATTATTTAATAATTTTTTTTGTAATTTTAAAATAAACAGCTGGACTGTTACATTGTCCGAGGTGGGATTTCTTGGTCATACCATCAGTCAACATGGTATAACAGTTGATCCGAAGAATGTGGCTGTGGTGGTGTAGTGCGGAGGCCACCCAATGTGTGAGAGATCCGGAGTTTCCTTGGCCTTGCCGGCTATTATCGGCGCTTTGTGCAGGACTTCTCCATCATCGCGAAGTCGATGACCCGACTCACGCAAAAGGGGGCTCCTTTTGTGTGAATGGATGATTGTGAGGCTGGCTTTCAGACTTTGAAGAACAAGCAGGTGAATGCACCTATCTTATCCTTGCTCGAGAGTGGCAAGCGCTTCACGATATACACAAATGCTTTGCGGAGTGGTCTTGGATATGTGTTGATGCAAGAAGGCCGAGTTATTACTTATGCTTCTAGGCAGCTGAAGGCTCATGAGCAGAACTATCCTACTCATGATCTGAAGTTGACAGCAGTTGTCTTTGCTCTGAAGTCATGGAGGCATTACCTGTATGGGGAACAGTGTGATGTCTTTACCGATCACAAGAGCCTTAAGTACATATTCACTCAGCGGGAGCTGAATTTGAGGCAGTGGAGGTGGTTGGAGTTGATCAAAGATTATGATCTGACGATACAGTACCACCCTGGTAAAGCTAATGTGGTGGCTGACGCTTTGAGCAGGACAAGAGTCCCTCAGACAGTGATGTCCTTGATCTCAGAGTTTGAGAGGATGGGCATCACCTTCTGCTTCACTGGAGTTGCACAGGTAGAGACGTAGATGATCATCCAGTCTGCCATTCCTGAGTGCGTTCGTGAGGCTTAGCAGCACGATTGGCTCCTTTCGGAGGTGCAAAAGAGGATCTCGAAGGGTCGTTCCTAAGATTTTGGTGTGGATGAGAGTGGTGCGGTTCGTTTCAGAGGTCGGCTATGTGTACCCTAGAAATCAGAGGTGAAGGATGATATTCTTCATGAGGCTCACCAGACTCCGTATTTTGTACATCCGGGAGAGACCAAGATGTATCGAGATCTGAAGCAGGTCTTCTGGTGGAAGCGGATGAGGGTGGACATTGCTAAGTATGTCGCATCTTGTGGTGTCTATCAACAGGTGAAGGCCAAGCATAAGCGGCCTACTGGATTATTGCAGCCTTTGGAGGTACCTAAGCGGCACCACAATAATGCACTTGGTTCATTGATTTATGTTGTAATAAAATTGAGGAGACTCTAGTAATTCATTTATCTACCTCCATGATGTTTACATTAAATTAATAATGTTAGTCTGAGTATTGTTCATTTGGTTGAACTGATAGAGGTTGATCATAATTATTGTTCTTAAAGTTATTAATCTATTTCCTTTCGTTTGGTTATGCTTCCACTAGTCTATCATGTTTTAAAAAAAATTTTGCCAGTTTACTTTAGCTTGTATTTTGGCTAGTTATGGAGTGGTTTAGTGGCATCCTAGGGTAATGTGGGTCTTAGGGTGTTACATTATTATCGCTTTGCTCAGAACACTCAGGAATCACTCGTACTGTAGACTTCCCAGTCTATGACTACTGAACACCAACCAATCACTATTCCATCGACTACCGAGTATCGAGTACTAACTGGGAACCATAGCAACAACCACTGAGTACTTACCAGATACTGTAGCAACAACCATCGAGTACCTGGCTAATATTGTAGCAATGACCATTGAGTACCTACCTGGTACTATAGCAACAACCACCGAGTACCTCCTTGGTACAATACCAATGACCAACGATTGGTTACAGTCCCTTCTGACCAATCCATTGAAGCTCATGACTCGTCAAAAAGGAGTACTCGACATACTAAAAAATCACAAGAATTGAAGCACTTGTACTAACCGTAGAGTCTATGTGTACCAATTGTGAAGCCTATGGTAGCCGATTGCAAAAGCCTGAGGCAACCAATTGTGCAATCTAAGACAACAAATTGCAATGTCTAGACTACTGATCAGCGAAGTCTACGAGTATGACAACTGTCCACAAAGTCTACAACTTCAACAATAGAAAGCAAAGTCTTCGACTTCGATAAAAGACTGTGAAGTCTACAACTATGACAATAGTCTCTGAAGTCTACTACTTTGACATAAGACCGCAAAGTCTATGACTATGGCAATGCATTGTAGCTACGACCAACAGAAAGGTGTTGTAGCCATGACCACCGACTGGTTTCTGTAGCAGATGAGATTACGACATCACGATTGGTTCACTCTAGCTCACAACTAGTTCACTATTTCTTACGACCAGTTCCTCATTTGAGGTTGAAGCCTACCGATACTTGTCAAGGTCGTTCTACCATGGTCGAAATGCCATAGTCGAAGTCTACCATGGTCAAACTTTGCTATTGTCAAAATGTTGTAGTCGAAGACTATCATGGTTGAAGTCTGCCGTGGTCAAAATGCTATAGTCGAAGGCTATCGTGGTCAAAGTCTGCAGTGGTCGGAGACTGTCGTGGTCAAAAATGCCGTTGTCGGAGACTGTAGTGGTTGTCTTATCGTGGTTGATTTTTCTTGATCATTTGTCATGGTCGATATGCATTGAGCGAGTGCCATGGTCGATATTGCATTGAGTGAGTGTTGTGGTTGATCTACCTTGAGCATCTATCGTAGTCGATCTGCCTTGAGCGTCTGCAGTTTGGACCCCCTAAGACAAAGTTGTTCAGACCACCAACTTTCAAGCGTGGTCGAAGCCAGCTAGTTAGACTGTCCAATACAAAGCGGTAAGACCATTAAACCTGAATTCTAGTTTTACAAAAGCGCATCAACCAGACTTATCACAAATGCAAATTCCAATGAAACCCAAATGTCAATTATTCATCGTTACAAATGCACGACCACCACATGGTCTAACAACATGAAAAGAACCAAATTGTTTAAGCAAGAATAAGAACCCATGCAAAGAGAGACAAGAGCACAAGGATTGCAATAACTTGATCTATTGTATGCAAGTCAATTAATTGTCCTTAGTCAAATTTTAGCAAGAAGCAATCCTAAGTCATTATTATTATTACTATTATTATTATTATTATTCATCAAATTACCAATTCTATGTCAAATTTTAGTTGATTAACTAAATAAGTTATCAGTTTATCCACCACGGACCTAATGCCCACTCTAATACCAACTTTAACACCCCAGTTAGCAAAAGCCTGGAATATCACCCAATAACTACAATTGCTATTAATTTATTCCATTAATTATACATTACCAATAGCTAAGCTTCAAATATAATAACTTAGCATAACCATGAACATAAAACTTTCAGTGATATGGGGATCCATCATTGACATTAAGAGAAACCAATTGGCAATAATATGAATCAATAATAAGATTAACCAAAGGGAATTGACAAGTAGCGACAATATAAAACCATTAAGTACTAAAGGGAATCATTATTCATCTAAGGATTGTATGGATAGCATGATTTATTTCTAACAATAAATAATTGATCACTAAGTGAAATAAGGAACTATAAAGTGCAATAACAATCTTGTGCTACTTCCCACCCATGCATATCATTATCAACATTCACTTAAAAACAACAACAAAGTAAGGATGAGTCTATGACTCAGCAAATACACAATAGAATAATAAATGACTTAAACATTGCATGAAGTGTTCAGGTTAATCACAAGTGTCTCAAATTCACATGTTCATTCTCGTTAAGTTCCATACACGTATCTTATCATCTCATTTCTCTTTTCATAAATGTAATGCACATGTCTCCATTTCTCTTGCTTATACCAGTATAGCGGAGTGTTCAACTATTGATGAACCACTCTTGTCTTGACCTTTTTCATACAAGTTTTGAACTCTACCCCTGTGGAGTGCCTACAAAAGTAGGTCTTTCTCCACTCCTGTGGAGTGTCTACTGAAGTAGGTATTTCTCTACTCACTCCCATGGGTTGCCCGCACAAAGTTAGCTCTAGAGGGCCTCACAGGTCACCTCTTTGCAACATGAATGCTCAACATGCAATACAATGATTATATCATTCATTAATCAATTAGCAGCATTAACCATTTGACATCATCATCATTTTAACCATAATCATCATCAACATTCTATCATAAGCATCGTCATCATTCTATCAGAAGCTTGTGAGCATTATAAGAAACAAGTATAATCATGTGAATCATCGTAAGAAGATAGACGTAGTGGCAGCAGAGCTGGCGCCTAGTCGAAGTAGACACGGGAGCGCTCCGTTCCCTACCCCTCGAAGTGGTGGAAGCGGAGATGGCGCCTAGTCGAAGCAGATGTGCGAGCGCTTCGTCCCCTACCCCTCGAAGTGGTGGCAGCGGAGCTGGTGCTTAGTCGAAGTAGACACGTGAGCGCTCCGTCCCCTACCCCTCGAAGTGGTGGCAGCGGAGCTGGCGCCTTGTCGAAGTAGACGCGCGAGCGCTCCGTCCCCTACCCCTCGAAGTGGTGGCAACGGAGCTGGCGCCTAGTCGAAGTAGACGCGCGAGCGCTCTGTTCCCTACCCCTCGAAGTGGTGGCAGCGGAGCTGGCGCCTAGTCCAAGTAGACGCGCGAGCGCTCCGTCCCCTACCCCTCGAAGTGGTGGCAGCGGAGCTGGCGCCTAGTTGAAGTAGACGCGCGAGCGCTCTCCGCCTTGCCTGCACTCCGCGGGAATGCACGGGGACAAGCGCAACAGAGCACGCAGGGAAAATATCCACGTCTAATTTGTACTCCGGAGCATGCGTGGGACTATCAACCATAACTTAGTTAGGCTCCGGAGGGTACGGTAACACGCGCGCGATACATCCACGTCTTTGTTTGTACTCCGGAGAGTGTGGGACTGTCAACCACGGCTTAATTAAGCTCCGGAGATTACGCCAACGCATGCGCGGAATATCTGCGTCTTGTTTAGACTCAGTAGAGTGCGCAGGGAAAATATCCACATCTAGTTTGTACTCCAGAGCGTGCGTGGGACTATCAACCACGACTTAATTAGGCTCCGGAGGGTACGCCAACGCTCGTTGGACATCCGCGTCTTGTTTATACTCAGTAGAGCGCGCAGGGAAAACATCTGCATCTTATTTATACTCTGCAGAGTGCGCGCGAGGGTATCCCCCCGCTGCGTCTTATTTATACTATGTAGAATGCGTGCGGAGGCGGACCTCGATGCTACGTCTTATTTATACTCCGTAGAGTGCGTGCGGAGGCAGACCTCGACGCTACGTCTTATTTATACTCCGTAGAGTGCGTGTGGAGGCGGACCTCGACGCTACGTCTTATTTATACTCCGTAGAGTGCATGCAAAGGCGGACCTCGGTGCAGTGCGTGTGCGGAGGTGAATCTCCGTGCAGTGCGTGTGGAGGTGAATCTCCGTGCAGTGCGCGCGCGGAGGTGAATCTCTGTGCAGTGCATGTACAGAGGTGAATCTCCGTGCAGTGCGTGTGCAGAGGTGAATCTCCGTGCAGTGCGTGTGCGGAGGTGAATCTCCGTGCAGCGCGTGGGAACATCGACCACGTCTTTATACTCCGGAGAGTACGCACGGTGGTGGCACCGATGCGTGCGCAGAACTCCGCGTCTTGTTTAGACTCAGTAGAGTGCATGCGGAGGCGGATCTCGACGTTACGTCTTATTTATACTCCGTAGAGTGGGGCGGATCCCGACAAGAGGTTGTTGAACGGTCGGCTTTATTAATCTCCCACTTGCCCAGGGAAGCGTATTGTAATAGACAAGATGTGGGTGCCGTCTCATGTTAGCTTTTGCTGGTCTAAACATAGTACCTCCGCAACATGTCTGCATTCCAAGTGTGACGGAACGTCTGCCATTCAAGTGTGGCGAGGCGGTAAGCTCCGCGCTGTAATGCTGTCGCAACGATGTATGTGCCTTCCCACTTGGACTCCAGCTTGCCGATCATGTCCGCGCGGAGGGCCATCTTGAGGACGAGGTCCCACTGCTGGAATGCTCGTGGGTATACGGAGTGGCCATGCATGCGCACCAATTGTCGTGCGTACTTGGCAACGTGTTGGGTGGCATTGACTCGGTCCCCGTCGAGGAGGTCCAAGGACAATTGGCGCTCTTCTTCTGGCGCCTGGGCGAAGACCCTGCGCGAGCTGGCTTGGATCTCCCCAGGCGTCATCGCCTCATCGCCGAAGAGGAGCTTGAACGTGAATCCCGTCGGGCGTGTCGCCGTTGTGTGGAGAGACCAGAGGACGCTGTGGAGCTCGTTTGGCCACTTGCCCTTTGGTAGCCCGACAAGGCGCTTCTTGACTCCGGAGGAGATGGCGCCATTCGCCCGCTCGACAGCTCCGTTGGACTTTGGGTGTCCGACCGAAGCGAAGCGGAGCGTGATGCCCATGCTGGCGCAGAACTCCTTGAATGGGGTAGAATCGAATTGCAGGCCGTTGTCGGCGATGATCTCCCTGGGCACCCCAAAGCGGCATATGATGTTCTGCCAGACGAAGCGGTGCACAGACCCCTCTTTTGTAGAGCACTCCGTCGAGCACCTGGAAGGATCTGGCGCGGCACTGTAGACGGCGGAGCTCGATGGGGTCATCAGGCTCGGCGATGCCCTACAAGAAAGCGTAAACGGGTTGCCGCCAATCATCCTGCTGAGTGATCTAGTGGATGAGGGCCGCGTCGTGGTTGTCCTGTGCGATGGCCGCCGCGGGTAGGACCTCGTAGAATGCTCCTTCAGGGGTGGGTAGCTGGCGGCTGGCGGCCTTTGCGAGAATATCGGCCTGCTCATTCTCCGCTCGAGGGATGGCCTTGACCGTGACACCCAGGAAATGTCGCTCCTTGGCTCGCACAGCGCGAGATACTTGGCGAGCTCAGGGTCCTTGGCCTGATATGACTTGTCCACCTGGCCCGCCACCAGCCGTGAATCCGTGCGGGCGAGGACTCACCGCGCGCCCAGAGCTTTGAGCTTCGTGAGGCCAAAAAGTAGTGCCTCGTACTCGGCGGTGTTGTTGGTGGCGGGAAATGCGAGGCGCGCCGAGTATAATAGGCGGTGTCGCTCCGGCGTAATGATCACCGCACCCACGCCCGCGCCAGAGACGCAGTAGGCTCCGTTAGTGTCGAGCGTCCACACCGGGTCCTCTGGCTGCTGGGCGTGCTGGGTCGAGGGAGTCCACTCCGCGAGGAAGTCCGCAAGGATTTGGGACTTGATTGATGTATGCGAAGTATACGTTAGAGAAAAAGGGGCAAGGTCGGCTGCCCACTTACCGATGCGTCCGGTGGCCTCTTTATTGTGCAACATCTCCGCCAAAGGGAACGAGGACGGCACGGTTATTAGATGGGCCAGGAAGTAGTATCGGAGCTTTCTCGAGGCCATGACCAGCGCGTAAGCCAACTTCTCAAGCTCCGTGTACCGCATCTTGGCGCCTTGGAGGGCTTCGGAGACGAAGTAGACCGGGCGCTGAAGAGCACCCTCCTCGAGAACGAGGACGGCGCTGACCGCTGTCGCTGAGGCGGCGAGGTAGAGCAAGAAGGGAGCCTCTGGTGCCGGGGCGACCAGAGTGGGTAGGCTTGCGAGGTGCCTCTTGAGGTCGTCGAAGGCGTTGGCGCAATCACCGTCCCAATGAAACCCATCACAGCCGCGAAGGGTCTTGAAGAAGGGCAGGCCCCGCTCCACAGCCCTAGACAAAAAGCGACTCAGCGCAGCCATGCGGTCGGCGAGTCTTTGGACTTCCCATGTCGTTTTGGGCGGCTCCATAGCAAGGATCGCGTCGACCTTGTCGGGGTTGGCTTGGATGCCACGCCCCACACCAGGAAGCCCAAGAGCTTGCCCGCTCGCACACCGAAGACACACTTGTCCGGGTTGAGCTTGATGCCCGCCTTCTTAAGGTTGTCAAAGGTCTCTTGAAGATCCTGACCGTGGGCGGCCAACTATCAGGTTTTGACGACCACGTCGTCGACATAAGCCTCCACATTTCTCCCCAGTTGGGAGGTCAGCGCTAGCGCGATGTGGCGGGTGAAGGTTGCGCCGACATTCTTCAGACCGAAGGGCATTCTGACAAAGCAGTATGTCCCTATCGGAGTGATAAAGCTGGTCTTGTCTTCATCATCCTTGGCCATGTAGATCTGGTGGTAGCCGGAATAAGCGTCCAAGAAGCGCATGAGTTCGCAGCCGGCGGTGGCGTCGACCAATTGGTCTACGTGTGGTAGAGGGTAGTCATCCTTCGGGCATGCCTTGTTGAGGGCAATGAAGTCGATGCACATACGCCAGGCACCGTTAGCTTTCTTCACCAGCACCGGGTTGGCCAACCAGTCTGGGTGTTGGACCTCGCGGATGACTCCAGCCTGCAGGAGCTTCGCTACTTCCACCTTGGCTACTTGCTGCCGGTCAACGGACATACGCCGAAGCCTTTGCCTGACCGGCTTAGCATCCTGGCGGACCGCTAGGTTGTGCTCGATGAGGGAGCGGTCCACGCCCTTGATGTCCTCCGGGGACCATGCGAAGACGTTTGCGTTGTTCCGGAGAACCTGGAGTAGCTCTTGCTCCACCTCCGAGGGGAAGCTTTCGCCGACAGAGATGACTTGGCCGTCGGCCCGGAGAGGTACCCTCTTGACCTCGCCCTCTGGTCGAGGCTTGGGAGTCCACCCCGGGGCGGATGGTGTGTCCGCCTTGAGCTTACCTGCGAGGGCGTGCACCCTGCGGCGAGGGCTCCTAAGCTCCACGCGTCGGGCGAGGTCCTGGTTGCCGAAGATAGTGATGACGCCCCGCGGGCTCAGGAGCTTCATACACAAGAAGCCATGATGGGAGACCGCCCCAAAGGAGACGAGGACGGGGCGGCCTAGAATGGCGTTGTATGGGCTTGGGGTGTCCGCGACATCGAAGATGACGTCCTCGCTCCTGACGTTATCGTCCTGACAAAAGGAGACTTGGAGACATACCTGGCCCAAGTACTTAGCGATTGGCCCCCAAAACCGTGCAGCGGGGTCCTCGATGACTGCAATCGACATCGAGGAATTCCCATGCGGTCGAGGGCCTCCGCAAAAAGCACGTTCGCCGAACTACCTCCGTCAACAAGGACGCGCCTGACGTCACATCCTGCAATGTCGGCTCGAATGAGGACGTCGGCGTCGGCGTTGGTGGGGAAAGTCCACGCCCCGGGCGTCGGCAGGCGCGAAGGTGACTTCGCCCTGGGCTACTTCCGGTCTTGGTTGCTGCGGGGCTCCCGACGAGGAACCTCCGGAGATGACGTTGATAACCTGAACCTGCGGGGGCGTTCGCTACGGCTACTACGGACGGGACCCCGGTGCGACGACCGTCAGGGCCTGTGGGCTCCAAGCCTCTTGCATGGCCCGCACGATCCCACGGAGATCCACCAGCTCCCGCTGGAGCGTACGGAGGGCCGCTAGCAAGGAGCTCTCCACTACCGGCGTAGTCAAAGAGAGTGGCACACCCGATCGCGCTGGTCTGACAGTCGCGACCGCTGCTTGCACCGCCAAGCTACTCGCCACGTCGGTGTGGTGGATTCCCGCGTCGCTGACTCGGTCCACGTTGCTGCCGGGGCCGCTCGGCGCTCCTGTACCGGGAGTGAGGATGGTGGCCATGCCTCCGTGGGCGCCGACGCTACCTCGCTGCGCCACCCGGCCGGTGCTGTGGTAGTTGGCGGAGTCGATCGCTAGGTCGGCAAGGGCGGCGCTGGAGTCGACCGCTACGTCGGCGTCGGCGGGGTCGGAGTCAACCGCTGCGTCGGCGTCGGCGGGGCTGGAGTCGACCGCTGCGTCGGCGTCGGCGGGGCTGGAGTCGACCGCTGCGTCGGCGTTGGCGGGGTTGGAGTCGACCGCTGCGTCGGCGTCGACGGGGCTGGAGTCGACTGCTGCGTCGACGTCGGCGGGGCTGCAGTCGACCGCTGCGTTGGCGTCAGCGGGGCTGGAGTTGACTGTTGCGTCGGCGTTACTCATCTCCAGGACCGCCGATGTCGGAGCCCTGGTGTCGACGCGGGACCTCGCTGCGACCCCTCTTCTCCTCCTCGCCGCCGATGATGTCGGTGCCATCCTTCCTAGATCCTGAGGCTCGATCCTCTCATCCCCACGGACGGCGCCAACTGTTGTGGTTACAGACCAAACAGAGAGAAGTGTAGTGGGGAGTTAGGTGAGATGTCCCTCTCACCATGGCTAGCGTCACATATATGTCTCCTTACGAGGAGCTTCTTTACAAGGATGCCCTTCGGGGCGTTTACGTCCTTATACATCTAACAGGCTGGTTGGGTTAGGTGGGGGCCACCCCTACAACAATAGGTCTATGAGTTGAGACAGAGAAGTTCTGACTAATCAAGTAACACTTTACTCACGAGAGTCAGAGGCTCCATTGAATAACGCATCTTTTTAGGTAAGGCAATTTTTAGATCTTCTTAGCAAGTATTTATTAACATAACAACAAGATCGAACTACTTATCTATCATTCTACCATGCATTTGCCTTTTTTAGTTGCGAGAAATGGGTTGATTAGTAGATGACACCAAACCCGACGCTAGTTCTCCTGCGGTATACACCCAATCTCAATAAAAAGGCACAACAGTACAAGAACAATTCAACAACATCACACCTATACATTTCCCAATTCTTCATTACTCCCCTTTTTACCATAACAGTCACCCATTGTTTTCCCGATACTATAAATAGCGTAACTTTCATCTCCCAACCCCTAACATGGCTAAGCATACAGTTCTAAAATCTACACGAAATTCTCTACAATTTCTTAGTTGTTCACAATTCCTAATTAAACAATTTAACATTCGTTTTTAACCCAGAAGACAGTTCTATCACCTTACTAGATAGCAAGCTTAATAATTTCATATCTATTAATTTACACATAAAAAAATAGTTAAACCATAGCATTTTAAGAATCTAAAGAAAACTATATACCTTTTTTTAGTTATGCCCAAAATTTAATTTTTCCATCTACCAAGTTAATTTAATAATTTTCTATGACTGCGTCCAACGACAACCAATTTCTAGATAGCTATTTCCCAAAACCATAACTTTTGTTCTACCCAAACGCAACTCAAGTTCTTAGACTCCATGGAATCCTTAGACAATCACCTACACTTTTCATATAGAACAAAAACCCTAATTAATCCATTTAATAATTTTAATCTACAGTTTACCATGATGCTGCTAAATAACGACAACTCTCTAGACAACAAGCATACAAAAACCATAAATCTTAATCTAACTAATCAATTGACGTTATTGGGCACTCTATAGAAAGTTTACAAAATTATCCACAACTATCAAGTAGATGATATTTTTATATTAATCCCAAACAGTGCCCAAAATCATAATTGAAGACTATGGCACACAAACTAATCTACTAACCAAACCTCTAATGTGAAACTTGCTAATTCTCTTTCTAATCCTAACCTAATCTCTAAGAAATTGGGAGAGGAAAGGTCGAGATCATTACCCAGGTGAAGAACACCAAACTCGTGACCCCATCCTCACCTTTTCTTCCCTTCTCCATCATGAGCTTTGCTCCTGCCACTGCTCTTCTCTTTTCCTCCTTGATTTCCCCTGGCTAGCACACTACAGCCATGCAACAGCTACTGGCAGCATGGTCGAGACATGGCAACGCACTAGCACGTGAGTGCGCTGGCTGTGCAGGTGAGTGCTAGCGTGCAGGTGAGCGCTGGCGATGGCATGCGGTATGAACTAGAGTGCACAAGCGATGGAGCAATAGCGATGCAGGCAAGGCTGGCGATGCGGCACACACTAGAGTGTTAGCGATGTGACTAATGTTGGAGCACTGCCAATGGTGGGATGATGGTGCTAGGAACAAACAAAGGCGGCTAAGGTTTTGGAGGGCTCCCTCCCCTCCTCCTACTTTATAATCATTGCCCACAACAAAACACACATAGAATGCACGAGAATGATCCAAAATTGGCTCCACTACATCCCTTCAAGCCCACCATCACATTTTCATGTATCTTCTTTTCTCTAATTATGTATAGATCCTTGAGAGGGTTAATTTCAAAATATTACAATCTCAACACAAGCTGATCTTATGGTTTAACCCATCATGTATAGCTGAAGAACTAAAGATAGGACCAACATCTTTGATGCGAATACGCATGTGTCTTACACTTTTCAGTTAAATATATTATTCAACTGGAAAGAATTATTGAGCCGTATGAAATGTGGCCAGGTGAACTCATTCCAAATTAAACATAATGTTATTCATAAGGATGGAATACTATCTCATGTTATTACATGGTGCATTCTTAGGTTTATCAATGGCAAAGCAATGGAGAGGCAAAAAGAACAGGATAACCACATTAGGTGCTAAAGACATGAAGGAAAAAGCCCATGCAGTGGGAGAGCAAAAGGGAGGAGCCCAATGACTTAAACTACAAGTTTTGGATAAATTTTTTAAGCCCAATTCGTACCTCCCACAAGCCCAACTAGATTCAAACTCGGATTCAACTCAGAATTCAATTTGGATTCGGTTCGGGACAGACTGATAAACAGTTACTAAAAAGGTCATAACTTTTACAAACGGAGTCCGATTTGGGTGTTCTTATACTCGCTGGAAAGATGATTTCAAGGGATACGCAATGGATCTAGTCCCACCTTAAAATTTGTCACGGATCAAAAGTGATGACTGAAACAATGTGACAGCTATAAAACCTAGTTTCCTTTTTGTGAGAGTTCGTATCTAAAACCATATAGAGTTGAGTTGTACACAATTTGTGAACTCTATGGACATCCCAAGGGGCTATATAAGCCATGTATTGGAAGCCTTATGCACAGACCACCTTTGAGAATAATCAATCTACTAAAGTTTGTTCGATTTTATCCTTGCTGCCGAAATTCCATAGGGAATTAGGAGTATTCTTCAATCAATATCGTTCAGCCTTTCCGCTGGGAATTGGGTGCATGATCGATCTTCGCTTAGTGGTCGGAGAAATCGACGCAAGTGTGTTTTGGCGGATTAAAGAGTGTTTGTCTCTTGCACTGGCATTGGAGGATCATTGCGATTCATCAAGACTCCCGCAAGTATCCATCCTACGTCGAAAAGATCGGACGACCCCGTATCATCTTAGTATCAGAGCGTATCAATCCTACACATAGTAGGATTGCAGCTAGACTGTCAAGTGAGTGATGAGTTTTCTCCTCCTCTCTATCTCATAAAACCACTAAAAAACTCAACAAAACTCTGGGAAAGCTGCTCACATAACCAACTATCAACACATCTAAAAACAACTCTCAAACTACCTAGCATGCCATGGTAGCCCCATCCCACACACTATTGTTGGGCCATGCCACACAATGGGAGTCTGCTACCGCCTGCTTAGCTCAGCAACATTAGTCTTTGTATGCACTTCCTACTCCTTATTCCATTCCTTACATGAGACCATGTGGAGGTCCTCCAGATTGTTGCGATGAGTAATAGACATTTTGATTTGTTGGATTTGGAGTTAGTTTGTTTTTATAAAGAGACAAAAAGTTAGAAAATCAATAGAGGTGGATTATCTAGCTTGGAGTGTACCATCTATATAGAGAGGGTGATTTTTTATGTTTCTAGAAATTTACACAGAGATAGATAATCCGAGTCAACATGTACTATTTAGGCATATCATTAGTCTAGGGGATGATTTTTGTGCCCATTGAATTTTATATAGAGGTTTATGTCGAGACCCGAATATGCAAATCCGGTCTCTCTGTGTAAACTGCACTAGTCCAGGATCACGCTAGTGCACACAGTCGAACATAGATGTCATCATAGTCATACACACGATAATAATAAAGGAAAACTCGAATATCGATAAAATATCAAGGGTACGACCTTATGGCCAAGCTTACAATATCTCTAGCCGGAAGGGCTTAACAAAGTAGCAGCGGAAATCCAAAATAAAGCGTAGCGACCAATCGACAAGCCACGGGCTATCGAGTGGAGAACGGCCTAATCCGTGAAGTCGTCGTAGTACTCTCCTTCCGCACCTCCTGCCGATAGTACTCCTCTCCCTCAACTGAGCAACATAGGCGTAAAGCCGTGAGTATATTGGTACTCAGCAAGTCGTTTGTAACAATAAAATGCAATATAATATGCAAGGCTTACCAAAGGAAGGCTGAAAGGTTAATTTGCATAAAGGCATTTATGGATGAAATATATTAAATAACTTGAAAGCGAAAGTTAACTGAAAACAGTAATAATAGATAATCAAAGGAATAAACATGAACCACTTGTGAACACCAATTCACAAGTTTGAACCAACAGTGAACTACCTGTCCACTCCCAACATAAACCACCAAGTTATAAATGAAACACTAACCCTCGTGTGAAATCCCCGAGCACTGTCCATGACCGAGGACACGGCTATTCGAATAGTTTTACACTCTGCAGAGGTTGCACAACTGTACCCACACGATGTGATTAGCCTAGGCCTAAGGAAATCACAACAAGGCCTTTACAATGCTCTACCTCAACCCAATCCTGCCCGCTAGGTTTCGTGATCACACCCCCTTGCGCCACATGGAAATCAGCAACCATGTCATCACAATGGCAGAATCGAATTGAAATATTACAAATTAATCAGCCAGGTCCATCCCATAATAGACATGTGGTTTGCACGATTAAGCTCGGATCAATGGCGCACAAAGTTAAGTCCTTAATATTACCCGGCGAGACTACCACATCCCCAAAGTACAATCAGATTTCCCCTTATCGCACGATCACTGCCCGAGTGCAAAACCAATTTGTATAACCAAGCCAACGTCACACCAATGACGTGGCACAAATTTTAATACACGTGGCACCAACCACGCTCCATATATCATTAAGTCAAATTAATAATTTAACATGTGCGATGAGACCAATCGTAAATATAAACTGGCTAAGCAATCTAATCGTACCAACCCATGTGATAAATAAACTAGCATCACTAATAAATTTCCCAACCTATGGTGACAAAGGCATCATGGTATTTCAAAGTGTCAAGGAGGTATATTTGCAATTGGGACAATAACTACCGTACAACGGTTTGAATAAAAATAGCAATGCAATGTAATTTAAAGCAAAATAATTAAATAATAGTTTGTAAAATTGGGTTCAACATGATCAAGGGACACGACTTGCCTTCGTTATGCTCAGTGGGTACTCTGGTCTTCAGCGCGAAACTGCTCCTCCGAATCCGAATCTAACGAGAAAACGATCGGAAACAAAGAAACACATAAAATGACAAGAAAAAGAACTCCAAAATTCACAAAACCAGAACCAACAGCTAGAGCTCGATTTTAGATGAATTTAGAAAAAAGAACGGGGTCAATCGGAGCTAGGACGGAGGAGAACGGGCTCCCGGAAAATTAATTCAAAATTAATTCGGGAAAATCGGAATAGTTCTTGTCTTGTGGACCCGGTCCATGAAATTCGAGTCCACCGTGGACTCGGTCCACGTAATAATGCACGGGGCGGCGGCGGACGCGGCGGGGCGCGGCGACGCGGGCGGCATATCTATGCCGCCACGTGGCACGGTGACGTGGCGGTGACATAGCGGTGACGTGGCTGCCACGTGGCACCTGGGGGGCGGGTTACGGCTGACGTGGCATGCCACGTAGGATGCCACGTCAGCTAGGGCTGACGTGGCCCAGCTGACGCGGCACGGCGCGGCGCGACGGCGGGATCCGACGGCGGAGGGCGATCACGTGGCATGATCTCGACCTTCGGTCCGATCTGAGCGACGGCGAGGATTGCGCGGCGCGCGCGCGGCGACGGCGGATCGGCGACGCGTGGCGGCTCGCCGCGCGAAGGTGCGGACGCTTGGCGCGCGCGCGCGGAGCGCGGAGATGGCGACGCGTGGCGGCGCGAGCGGATCGGCGACGCGTGGCGGCGCGCGCGCCGCGGCGCCGCGGCGCGCTGGGGTGCGCGGCGCAGCGCTGGTCCGCTCGGGACCGAGGGGCGAGAGTGGGGCGGCGACGGCGATCGGGCGGCGACGCGGCGACGGCGAGAGAGAGCGGCGATAGCTCACCGGCGAGGTCTCGGCGACGGCGACGGACGGCGCACGGAGGGGCGACGGCGGCGCAGCGCGCGACGCGAGCGGCTCGGCGACGCGCGCGCGCGAGGGCGCGCGCGAGGGCGGCGAGACGAAGTTCGGCGACGCACGCGAACCGAGGGACGAACGCGATACTTATCACGCGAACCGAGACAATCCCGATCGGTTCACGCGCGAGCAAACGTGGGTTTGGTTTGGGCGGCCGGATTCAACGCGGAGAGATCGGACGGCTCGGACGCACGCGAGGGTTAGGGTTAGGGTTTGCGGCGCGCGCGAGGATGGACGGCGGAGATCGCGCGCGCGCGCGATCGAGCGGCCGAGGGCGCGGCGGGCGCGGCGCGCGCGGCGTGGCCGGTGCCGCCGCGTGTCGATCGGATCGCGCGACACGTGGCGCGGCGGATCGGCGGCGGGCGGCGCGGTGCGCGGGAAAGGGTACGCGCGCGCGGCGGCGCGGGATGGGCGACGCGTGGCGGAGAGAGGAGATCGGGCGGGTGAGGTTAATTTATTTCTTTTCTTTTTCCAGAAATTCAAATAAACTTCTAAAAGCTCTAGAAAATAGCAAATAAATCCCAAAAATTCACCAAAAAAACCAGAAAATTCCTTGAGACTTGAGGAACACAAATAAAATATTTTCCACTTATGTTAATGTTTATTTTAATCACATTAAATCATTTAAAACTTTAAAAATTTATTTGAAGCTTCAATTAATTTCAGAAAATTCCAGAAAATTCATTTTTGAAATCCAGGCTTTAAAAATCTCAGAAAAACAGGATGTTACAGTTTATAATGTAGGTTGAGGTGTACCATTAAGGTGTATCATTGGGGCAGATCATCTAGGTTGGCCCATACCATTGAGGTGTACTATTGTTCCAACAAGCACATTTTTGGTGTTTTGAGTCATTTCTGAGTGTTCAGACGATTCGGTGGTCATGGGTGCCTTAACACCCTTTGTAGAGGACTTCAAGATGAATGCATTGATGATGTTTTTAGGCTAATGGTGAGTTGATTTTGATGATATCATACTATGCATTGTTTTGGGCTAATGGTGGTGCATTTGGAGCAAAGATGGAGATATATCAAGCATGGATGGTTGTTGGCTTTAGGTCTTTGCATATATGTTGTAAGGAACATGTTGAGGCTTTGTGAGGCATGGTTGAGCAAACCATGGTAGTCTTGATTGGATGAGCTTGGTAATGGTTAAGATATGATGTGTATGGTCCACATGGTGCATTGTGAGCCATAAGATGGCTTTGTCATTTGATCCTAGGGTGTTAGGATCTGTGTGTGTTTTCCATGATGCATGATTTGACAAACATGAGTCAAGTTCATTAGAACTTGTGCTCAGAAATGGTTGCTTGGTCTTTGAATGTGCAGATGATTGGCAAGTGGTGGCGGTGAATGGCAAGACCGGGGTTAGTCAAGACAGTTGAGGTCTTTACGGTCGTGTAAGTTCGAGTGAAGCTACATATCTCAAGCGGAAAGTTAGTGCACGTGGTTTAGTGGGATCCAAATATGTGAAGATTTGATGACAGGTTATTAGGCACCACAACCTACATATCAAGGAAGGCAGAGATACTTTGGTGTGAAGGATTGGTTTCAGGATGGCTTTAAGGTGAATAATTGGAAAGTGACTGTAGAGGGGCATTTTGATAAATTGCCCAATACGAAAAAGGTGGTGGTTTGCAAAACTATGCTAGTTGCCTAAATATTTTAGGTCTTGAAGAGGAGGACAAGGCAAGGTGAATCAAGCTATTGGAGCCAAATGGAAGACGTGCTTTGAGAAGTGTGTGTGTAAGTGAAAAACCCGTTATGTGCTGGGTTATCAGGATTCCCCAAATGTAAAGTGGATAATATCCATTAAGGTGCTGGTTTAGGGTTTCTTGTGAACCTCCACTATACAAGGAGTTAGGGTTTGAGAGAGGATGTTGGAGAGATGAGAGGGGTGTGTGAGAGATAGATCTCTAGAGAGAGATCAGAGCACTTGTGTGTGCGCTACCCTAGTGGCTTTCTCCTCCTAAAAGTGTAGCTATAAATATTCATCTTTAATTATCAATAGAATTCCAAAATTCATATAAGTTCTTATGCCTAAAGTTTGCGTTGTTAATTTCTTGATTTGCCATGGTTTTTCTCTTCTTCCTCTCCTCTTTATTTTGCTTGGTGCCAAGGATGTGTAATCGATGGAGAAACCTCTTGGAGATCAAATTTCACCCATCTAGGCACTTTACGTAGCAAGTTCATGAAGTTGCCTAATTTTGATCTCTAATAGTATGAATTTTGGCATATACTGGTTATTGGGGTTTTGGCTTGGGTTTTACTGTTCTTGGGGTTTTGGCTTGGGTCTTACTGATGGCTTGGGTCTTGGCTCAAGTTTGCTTTCCTGCCTGATTTTGATGGTTCTTGGCTTTGAGAGCAAAAAGGTTCCAATTTTGGAAAAGAAATCTTGCAAGATCTTTTTAGGTCTAGTTTCTTGAGTTATGATGTAGCTTGAGCCCAAGTTTCAAGTCATTGGAATCTTAGTTTGATATTTGTGCTAGCTTTATCTCGAGTTGTGCATTTATTTTTTGTTGTGCTATCATCTAACCCGACTCGGATAATCCACCTCAAGTGTTTTAGTAGCCTATGCTGGCTTTTGGTTAGAGTTTTGTGTTTGTTTCCATTGTGTGTCTTGATCTGACTATAAGACCATGCGGAGATCATCCTATGGTTTTTTGATGAGCAATTGACTTTGGGTTACAAATATTGTGAAAGTTTGGGTTTGTTTTTGGAGTTTGCAAGGTTCAGAGTTGATGTCAGCATGGGGAAATTAGACCACTGAGCATAGGTGATCTAACCGATCCTGGCACAATGGTCAGATCGGGATGTTAGCTCTCGGTTAATTCAGGGTGTGAGTGGTCTAACTGGCATTGGCATCGTGGTCAAATAGGTGGAGGGACCGGTCTGACTGGCCATGGTATGGTGGTTAGACCGATGGTCGAGTTTGAGTCAAGTGCGGTCTAACCGCATTGGAGTGGCGGTCAAACCATCATTATGCAATATGACTAGGTTTTAGATGGAAATAGTTTTTTTCTAGGGTGGCTATTTTTGAGCTCTTGTCAAGTTTGGTATGATTGACTCACTAGAGTGGTCTATAACACCCCAAGACCCACATTACCCTGGGATGCTACTAACCACTCCACAATTAGCCAATTACAATATAAAATAAACTGACAACAACTTCTAGAACATGATAAGCTAAGCGGAAACATACTAAAACAAAAGGTAATGGAACACTACTCATCAAAGAACAACCGCTAATAATTTTAACCAATTAAAGTGAACCATAGCCGAAGCATTATTACTAAATAAGTGGTCAACAATAGGAGAAAAGATGAATAACTAGAGACTTCACTTAATCATTACTGTATGAAACATTATATGGTGTGTCACAGTGATGTGCCGCTCTACTTTTCCCATGCATGTTCGAGAATTACCTGGAAGGGGGAAAAAGAGTGAGATAAAAATTTCAGCAAGCGTTTAACAAGCTAATTAAACTACAATAGTTTAAACTTTAACATTTATTTTCCATATTGGCCACAATTATAGCCTTAATCACCATTACTACCAACAACCACAAATCATTAGCAATTAGGTCTCGATTGCCTACTTCATAACTGCAACCATCACTACTACCAACATCAATAAAGCATTAACATATTTTTCTCACTAACCTTATTCTTTCCCGCAACCATAACCGCTAACAACAGTTACCACAAGAGAAAATACCTCATGCCACAACCACATCTCCTACCATACCACAAGGGGGTGAACCCCCATTCCACGTCCATAGCCACATTCCTCATACCACAAGGGACTCTCATGAGCCAATTCCATATAAAGTTAAGAAGTTGCATTTGTTTGCAAATCATTCATCTACAACACATTGTATAAATATGCAAATGATATGTCCACAATAAAAATATATATGAATGCATATGATGCACTGCATCGTCTACGACAATGTACGATGTTGTACCGGTACGGTCGCGGCTATGTGCAACGACATCCATGATGCAAAATGACATGTCATGCTATAAATGATTTGATAAACATGATTCATAGGAATTTAACCACAAAGATCAACAACATATTCATCATGAATATTACCTCTTAATCCACTTATGACTCAATAAAAACATCACCACACAATCCACAATCAGTTCACCAAGATCAAAATCAATCTATTCAAAGGGAACACTACCACATAAACCACAAAATATTCATTAAGAATACTACTACTATAACCACAGTATATTCACTAAGAGTACTATCACCTAGATCTCAATATGTTCAGTAAGGAAACTACCATTAGGACCACAATGTGTTCAATAAGAATACCACCACTAAGACACAATATCCTTGTAGAAATATTACTCCACAACCATATTTGTCTCATTAAGAACTATACCACATAATCACAATTAATCCGTCAAGGCATAACCAACTGATTGCTAAATTGCTACCATTTAAACCACATTAAGGAAGCATGTCAACAATGGCATAGCATCTCAAATCAAGAGGATTAACTAGTGTGAATGTAGAATAATTAACGAGTTAAACAATAGCACATCCGCTACGTTTACTTGCCTCTACCGTTGAAGCGAAGCGATTACGCGTGATCAGGAGCAAAACCACCTGTCCAAAAATTACTTCTCAGCACAAGTCCACAGCAAGATAATTGTGACTAAGAAAATAAAGACGCCACTAAATCCCTAAAACTGACAATCCCCACTCCACTCGATGATCCTACGCATTATCCACTGTAGCGGCGTTACTTGTTATTTTGGTATCTTTAAAACTATTAGACCTATCACAGCAAATGAGATATTTATGGAAACTGTACTGAAATACCTTCAATTTTTAAGTAGACAACTTATTTTTATTTTGCTATTAACATGATGTAATTTAATGCGCAAAACAAAGGACATACTCCATTTCAGCAATCAAGCCAGTCAAATTCTAACGAACATTACCTTCTGTACAATGCTCTAAAATTTATGATTTTTATACAGTAGTTAGATTACTTAATTCTCTACACTTTTTATAATTGTGGACAAAATCATAAAAATCATCTACTGCTCTGAATCTACACCCGAACTGCAATTTGTCTCGGACTACACCTCTGCCAAACAGCAATGTTCCCGACTCTACTGCACCCAAACCCCACAGCCTAAAATTCTAGAAAACTTATATAAAATAGATCTCGTCATCCTCTATAACTTTCCTTTTGGTTAGACCCACTGGAAAAATCGTTTATATGCCCTAATCGATGCAAACAGTTGCGCTGCGCAAATCTGACTACACGTAGACAGCAGAAAATCACTAATCGGTTAATCAATTTGTTAACCCCCTTCTAATCTCGTGCCAAGAACCCTAATTACTCTAAAAACAAAAGGATTTGAGATGAAGAAAAGTTACCTAGGTGATCCCTTGAGATCACCCCCTCTCCTCTTTTCTTCTTCCTCTTTCCTTCCCTTCTTCTCATCCCTTCTCTTCCTCCTCTTCTCCCTTCTCTTCTCTAATTTTTTTCCTTTCCAGCAGGGCAGCAGGTTGTGAAGGAGATGGAGGCACAGTGGGGGAGAGGGGGTGGCGACCAAAGGTGGGGAAAAGGGGGAGGGGACAAGGGAGGGGGTTTATAAAGGGGCGCTAGGGTTTGGGGGGTGCGGCCCCCTTTGGGCCGGCTGGCCTATCCCTCCGAACAGTTCAAAACCCTTATTTTTAAATATTTAATTTTTTTAATTTTGACAATTCTGTAATTTTATTTTCGCCTCCCGCGATTCACCGAAGAAATTGGGAAACTCCGTGATTCCGCTAAATATTCCCAGGGACGTCGTAACGACGTTCATAGCATTACATAGTCTCACCAAAATGTGGTCTGACCAGCCTGTACATGGCGGTCAGATCGTCAGCGGTCTAACTGACATGGTGGCTACAGTTAGATTGGGGTCCTATTCCACATAAGGGTTGCTTCAATAATTGAATTGGGATTTGGTCCTTAAAGCTTGGGATTAGTGAATATGGATTGAAGTATGCATATTTGGACTAATGCGAATCAAGTTATGAAGAACTTCTCTCAAAAAATAGTTGCTTAGTCTATTATTGTGCAGGTGGCTTGGAGTCAACGATATCAACGGTGAGGAGGACCAGTACTTGGTTAGGGAGAACCAAGATCTAGAACAGTCGTGGATGCCAAGAGAGATGGTTGGACTACATCAAGGTGTATGATGGACAAGAACCATGGATGGCAAAGTTTGAGAAAAGACCTTTGAGGTAATGGGATGCACATGATGCTTTGTGGACCATGAGATGGCTTTGTGGTGTGGTGATGCTTTCGGGAGCGAAGCTTTGAAGGTATGTGTTCTTACCTCATCAGTTGCATTAATTGATGAATTTGTGTGTCATACGATGTTACGTGATAGGTTTGCTTGTCGGTGATGTTTGTAGGATTTCAAAGCTACATCACTTTGACTTACCTAGGAGAGTTAAGGTCCAAAAAGGTCAAGGTGCCACCAGAAGGTGACCGAAGCATGCAGAGTCACCAGAAGGTGACCGAAGCATGCAGAGTAGAAAACATGATGGTCAACGGCAAGGTGAACTGGAACACAGCTCAGGGAGGAGCTGAGGTCCAGAATGGTCAAGAAAATTGGGTACGATCATGGTGCATGGTGAGGCATGTGGTGCATCAAGTGACTTTAGTTCGCTTGCAAGCAAGGATGGTTCGATGGGATCTAAACATGTGAGAGATTTGGCACCAAGTCATTACGACCACATGAAAGATGACGAACCATAGCAATGCTTCGAGGTGAAGGAATGAGAAAAGGACAATATAGGGCATTTTGGTATATTACCCAATAATGGAAAAGTGGCCTAAGTGGATTTGGTCAAGGATACTCCATGGAGAGCAAGGCATCATGGATTTGGGCTAATGGAGCTAAAGATGAAGACGATGCCTTAAAATGCAAGTGGAAGTGTGTTGAGTTGAAAAACCCATTATGTTGTTGGGTTTTGGGGTTTTCCCAAAGCTTAGTGGATAGTATCCATTAAGTGGCTGGTTTTAGGATTTCATGTTAGCCTCTACTATATAAAGAGGAGTTAGGGTTTGAGAGAGGATAAGACAATTCATGTAGGACAATTCATCACCTCATGCCAGACGTGGCATGACAGGTGTCTGGGCCATGCACAGGTTGTATCAGACATGGTGTCAATCTACATTATAGTGTATCAGGTTGTAACCAACTCTGATTTGGTTTTCTCTCATGTGGAACTTATTTATCTCGCCCTATATATGTACCCCAATAACCTATAGGAAGAGCAAACGCTCTATTGTATCAATCCTCATTATAGTGATTTGCTTTCGAGCACCCGTATTTTTTTCCTACAAGGTTTACATAAAAATTCGTGTCACTTGTCACTATTTTTTGTGCATTATTTGCAACAAGTGGTATAAGAGCACAAGAGATTAGGGTTTCAGAAAAAATCCGTGAGGACCCGAGCTTTGACATCGCAACTGGCTGAAGAAAAAATGTTGAGTCACGTCTCTTCTACCTATTCTGAGGTGCATCGCATATTGTCTCTGAATCGGCATCGACTTTCTCTCCCAGCCAGAGATCAGCTGAGCAATAAAAGCCGATCACCTACCTCAGAATTCTAGGAGTAGCCCATCGCCTGCCCCTCAGTCCGCACAACACATCGTTGTCCACTGGTATGTGCGACAGTAGCAGGCACCAGTTCAAGATGCAGTAGCGCGACATCACGCGTTCGCCTTGATCCAATGGCAAGCCATCATTGTGCACGTCCAGCAAGAGAAAGGCTAGCGCATAGCATCCAAAACAGCAAACAACAATAGGAGAGAAGAAAGCACGAAAAGCATAGGAGAGAGATTAATGCGCATGCAACTCGAGACAGATGAAAAGGTGCTATCGGTCTGCACATTTTGGTGTGATTTTTCTACAAGAATTCTTACGTGCACCCGTGAAGCATATCAGGATTTCCAATTGTGATAATTTTGCTAGGTATACATAAATTCATACCAACAAATTTTGGATTTCTTCCACATGGCTACTCTGAAATATGATCTTCCACAATTGGATTTTGACACAAAGTTTTCCCTATAGCAAGCCAAGATGTAAGCTATTTTATCATAGCTTGATGATACGGGGTCGCCCGATCTTCTCGACGTAGGATGGATACTCGCGGGAGTCTTGATGAATCGTAGCTATCCTCCAATGCCAATGCAAGGGACGAACACTCTTTAATCCGCCAAAACACACTCGCGTCGATTTCGCCGACCACCAAGCGAAGATCTATCGTGCACCCAATTCCCAGCGGAAAGGCTGAACGATCTTAATTGAAGAACACTCCTAATTCCCACACGGAATTTCAGCAGCAATGATAAACTCGAACAAAGTATATTGATTATTCTCAAAGGTGGTCTGAGCCCTTAGGCTGCCAATACATGGCTTATATAGGACCTTGGGACGTCCATAGAGTCCACAAACCTAGTACAACTCAACCCTATATGGTTTTAGATACGAACTCTCTCAAAAAGGAAACTAGATTTTACAGCCGTCACATTGTTTCGGTCATAACTTTTGATCCGAGACGAATTTGATGCTGGGGCCAGATCCATTGCGTAGCCCTTGAAATTATCTTTCCAACGAGTACAAGAAGTCCTGAATCGGACTCCGTTTGTGAAAGTTATGACCTTTTTAGTGACTGCCTGTCAGGCTGTCCGAAACCGAGTCCGAATTGAATTCTGAGTTGAATCCGAGTTTGAATCCAATTGTGCTTGTGGGAGGTACGAATTTGGCTGAATAATCTTCTCCAAAACTTGTAGTTTAAGTCCTTGGGCTCCTCCTTTAGCTCTCCCAAGTCTTCACAGGAGTCATACCTAAGAATACATAAAATACTAGCATGAGGTAGTATCCCAAGTTCATTATCAATTAAAGGAAACTCTTTAAGAAACAAAAGCACTGTTTGTTTAAAAGCTTAGCTCTTGCCCTCGTCATTGGGCCCACAGGTTCTTGGACATTCTCATGCTTGCTTGGAGTGGAAGGTGTGTATGTAATGGGGATGTCCTCATCATCCTCCCCCTCTTGAAAAGGAGTCGTCCTCGACTCTATGTCTTCTTGCCCAAAGAATGGTGATAAATCAGCAACATTAAAAGTAGTGCTCACCCCATAGTCATCTCCTGGAAGCTCTATCTTGTATGCATTATCATTGATCTTTGCAAGTACTTTAAAAGGACCATCACCACGGGCATTAATTTGGATTTTCGCTTCTCCGAAAGCGGTCTTTGCGAAGGTGGACCCACACTAAGTCACTGGTTCAAAAGCATTTTCTTGCGAAATTTGTTAGCCTTAGAAGCATAAGCACGTACCTTCTTTTCAATGACCTCTTTAGTCTTTTCATGGAGCTTCTTCACAAAATCAGCACGCTCAAGCCTCCATATTAGTACGTTCTTGTAAGGGAAGTGGCATTAAATCAAGTGGCGTGATTGGTTTGAAACCATACACCACCTCAAATGGGCATAGTTGAGTTGTAGAATGCACTCGCCCTATTATATGCAAATTCAACATGTGGTAGACAATCTTCCCACTCTTTCAAATTCTTTTTGATCATTGTCCGTAGCAGCATTGAGAGTGTCCGATTCACCACCTCCGTTTGACCATCTGTTTGTGGGTGGCAGGTTGTTGAAAACAACAACTTTGTCCCAAGCTTGGCCCACAAAGTCTTCCAAAAGTAGCTCATAAACTTGACATCGCGATCTGAAACAATAGTCCCGGGCATACCATGCAATCTCACAATCTCCCTGAAAAATAGGTCACTACGTGCGACGCATCATCGCTCTTATGACAGGGAATGAAATGTGCCATTTTAGAAAACCTATCCACAACAACAAAAATAGAATCCCTCCCCCTCTTAGTTCTAGGCAATCCCAACACAAAATCCATGCTAATGTCTTCCCAAGGAGCACTAGGAACTGGAAGTGGAGTATACAAACCATGTGGATTGAGTTTCGACTTCGCCTTATGGCACGTGATGCATCGTTGAACATACCTCTCGACATCTCGCCTCATCTTCGCCAATAGAAGTGATCGCTAACATCATGTACGTCTTCTCTCTTCCAAAATGTCCCATAAGTCCTCTGCGTGAGACTCCTGCAATAGTAGCAAACGCACGGACGATTCTGGAACGCATAGCTTGTTCATGCGAAAGAGAAAACCATCATGAACATGAAACTTATCCCACCCTTTGCCATCTTTACAATTATAATACGGTGTTGAAAAGTCATGATCGGAAGCATATAACTCTTTCAAGCTTTCTAATCCTGGAACTTTTACTTCCAATTGAGTGAAAAGCACATGTTTTCTAGACAATGCATCACTACCACATTTTCTTTACCTTTCTTGTATTTGACAATGTAAGGAAAAGTTTCAATGAATTCTACCCACTTAGCATATCTACGATTCAATTTTGCTTGACCTTTCAAATATTTCAAAGCTTCATGATCGAATGTATGATAAATTCCTTAGGCCAAAGATAATGTTGCCAAATTTCTAGCACACGCACAAGAGCATATAATTTTTATCATAAACTGGATAATTCAATTGTGCACCATGAAGTTTCTCACTTTGAAATATGCAACAGAGTTTTCTTTCTTGCATCAAAACACCACCAATACCTATTCCACTAGTATCACATTCAATCTCAAAGGTTTTGGTGAAATCGGGTAAAACAAGCAATGGTGCTTGATCAAACATTTCTTCAACTCAGCAAAAGCTTTGTCTTGTTTTTCTCCCCACTCAAAAGTGACTCCTTTTAGTTAATTCATTTAATGGGGCAGCAATGGTGCTAAAGTCTTTTACAAATCGTCGATAAAAGCTAGCAAGTCCATGGAAGCTACGAATTTGACTAACATTCACAGTGTAGGCCAATTTGAATAGTTTCAATTTTAGATTCATCTACTTCAATGCCATGAGCTGAAACAACATAGCCTAGGAACACAACCTTACTAGTGCAAAAGGAACACTTCTCAAGATTAGCATACAATTGTTCTCGCCTAAGCACCTCTAACACTTGTTTGATGTGTTCAACATGATCATCCAAAGAGCGGCTATATATCAAGATATCATCAAAATAAACTACCACAAATTTTCCAATAAAATATCTTAAAACATGGTTCATTAGGCGCATGAAAGTACTAGGAGCATTTGACAACCCAAAAGGCATCACTAACCATTCATACAAGCCAAACTTCGTTTTAAAAGCAGTTTTCCATTCATCTCCCTGTTTCATTCTTATTTGATGGTATCCACTACGCAAGTCAATCTTAGAAAAAATAGTAGAACCACTTAATTCATCAAGCATATCATCTAGTCTAGGAATAGGATGCCGATAGCGAACAGTTATATTGTTTATAGCTCTACAGTCTACGCACATTCGCCAGGTACCATCTTTCTTAGGAACAAGAATAACAGGAACGGCACAAGGGCTAAGACTCTCACGTACGTACCCTTTGTCCAAAAGTGCTTGCACTTGCCGCTGAATCTCCTTTGTCTCCTCGGGGTTGGTGCGGTAGGGCGGACGGTTTGGAAGAGGGGCTCCTGGAACCAAGTCAATCTGATGCTCAATACCTCGAATGGGTGGTAGTCCAGCGGGTACATCCTCCGAAACACGTCGCCATAAGCACTGCAAAACTTGGGAGACAACACTAGGAAGAGATGTTAAGTCATTAGTAGTCATCAAAGCTTCTTTATATAGCAACACAAAGTGAAACATAGTGGGGTCTTCTCTCATCTCCCTCAACTCAGATTTTGTTGCCATCATCACTAACTTTTTTTCTCCCTCAATATTAGCTTTCCCACTCAATTTCAATTTTTCTCTCGCGCTCGCCTTATGTGGAATTTCATTCTTTTGTTCCTTCCCTCTCTCATCCCCTATTTGCACTTCTTTCTTTTGAGCATTTTCAATGACAATTTGAGAAGGGGTCATAGGCCGTAATATTATTTCTTTGCTATTCCACATGAATTTATATTGATTTGTTCTACCATCATGATTCACAGACCTATCATATTGCCATGGCCTCCCCAAAAGTAAATGACAAACATCCATAGAGACCACATCACATTCTACTGTATCTTGGTAATTTCCAATCTGAAAGGTAACATCAACAGTGTATCCAACATTCATAGAACCATCATTATTTAACCATTGAATTTGATATGGATGTGGATGTTTCTTATACTTCAATCCAAGTTTGTTGCAAAGTTCTTTACTAGCTAGGTTATGGCAACTACCTCCATCAATAATAACCTTGCAACACTTACCATCTTTGCTTACCTGAGCTCTTGTTTGGAAGAGGTTGCAGCGCTGTTCATGGTTGGATTTGGCTTGAACGCTCAATACCGAAGGAGTGCACACAAGGATAGGACCGGACTCGGGGTCACAATACCCATCCCCAAGCATGTCCTCGTCTCTTTCTCCCCCATGGCCATCCTCATTTGCCTCGAAATCAGCTAGGCATTCTCCATCTTCATCACTAGTAGAATCATAGTCTCCATTCTCAGTTATTAACATTACCTTGTTATTTGGACAATCCTTTTGCATATGTCCGCGACCAAGACACTTGAAGCATTGGATGGAGCTACTCTTGGCCGTAGAACCAATAGAAGATGATGAAGAAGGGTTTGGTCCTTTCTTTGAGAAGGAAGGAGTGGTATTCTTTGTACTTGGGGCAGCACGTGTACTAGGAGCAAAACTTCCACTAGAGGATTAGTTTTAAATGAATTAGAATGAGATGTGGATTTACCTCCTGTAGGTGCTGTTCGAGGCATGGAGGATGATGTTCTTGTTGCCCGCATATCTTGTCGCACTTGTCTTTCACCTTGGTTGCTTGATGTACCAACTCCACCATGTTGTTGTAAGGCTGAAATTCGGTGATGCGCTTGATAGGAGGGTGTAAACCAGCAAGAAATCGTGCCATTGTTTGCTCTTCTTGCTCATAAACATTAGCTCGAATCATGGCCATTTCCATCTCTTTATAGTATTCCTCTACCGTGAAGGTGCCTTGCTTCATCTGCTGCAATTTGTCAAATAAATCACGTTTATAATGTTTAGGAACAAACCTTGCTCTCATGTGGTACTTCATCTCCTCCCATGTAGTAATGGGTGGTTCATTGTTCTCTCTCCTTTGATTTTGCACTTGTTCCCACCAAATCAACGCATAATCAACGAATTCAAGTGCCGCCATATGAATTTTCTTCTCCTCGAATAATTGTGCAAGCGGAACACCTTGTCCACCTTGAGCTCCCAAGTGAGGTATTCTTGAGCTCATGTGTACCGAGAATGATGGCATCGTAAATTTAAGCCTACCAAATTTCTCCTCATTTGGTCGTTCATCGCCAGAACGATTACGACGGTGGTAGCCATCGTCGTAGTGCGAAAAGTCATCGTCGTCGAAGTGTATTGCTCTCCCACCACGGCCTCCATATCCATGGCCCCTCCCTGGACCATGGAAGCCACCCCCTTCACCTCTCCCAGGTAGGGGTGGGCGAATGGTATTTGCCATCACGCGATCTCGCCTTTGTTGAGCCTCTTGGCCACCTCGAGGAGCGGTTGCTCCTCATCTCGTGGAGGAATGGCTCCCCACAATGAACGCTTCCCTCCTCTTGTTGTGGACGACGCGCGACAATATCATTAACAATATTTGTACGTAGTACAATCATTTGTTAGTTCATCTCAATGCGCATATCTTGCCTGAGTTGTTGATCTGCTCCTTGAATTGCCCTTCCAAGATGTCGATGGTGGCGCGATCTCATTGCGCAAAGTTCCCCTCAAGGCTTGGAAGTGGAGTCGAGTCACCGGCACATTCAAATCATGCTCCTCGTCCATATTATCATCTCCACCGACATGGTTAGATTACGCAAAGAAACACGAAACAACACCAAGATATGTATGATATGTGGATTCACTCAATCTCACTCTTTCCTCTCCCAAGTAAAGTTCTTACCTTTCCGAAGTGAATTGAGGCCAAAAAGAAACTTACACTTGGTGGTGGCTACAATAGCAAGTGATGATCAAGCGGATTTAAAAGTGACTCACAATTGCACGACAAAGGATATTTTGTGGAGTTTGGTTAGGAAGTATTTATCCTACACAATCTGAATTTCACGATATTGTAAAATTAAGTAATAATCCAAGCTAGAAAGTATTGCCTATGTGCTGATCCAAATGATATAAGTGAAGTATGTGAACGCACACACAATGATCAATGTGACTCAATGCAAACAAAAGGAATGAGCTAAAGGAAACAATCGGGAATATTAGCTCGTTTTGCACCAAGTACTAGGAGAGACGCTAGCCAATTGCAATAATATGAATTTGAGGGCACAAGATTGTCCAAAGAAATTAAATACACAATCTGAATTTATGGACTAAAATTAACTCACCCAAATTCGGCCAATGCTTTCTTTTCTTGCTTTCTTTTTCTTTTTTTTTTTTTTTGCTCAAGCCGTGACTCTTCTTTTTTTTCAATTGGCTGCCTTCTTTTGTTTGGCTCTTTTTTTTATACTCAAGGCCGAACTAGGTTTAATTGTTCGTAAGTCCAAAGTTGTTCAGCAATGTGTAGATAATTCTAGAACAGCCCTAAAGCAATTATCAACGACTAGTCTCAAGGTTCAAAGGATTTAAGTGAAGATCTGAATATGTGCAACTAAGATTTTTGTGGCCAAATCAATCAAGAAAAAGGAAACCGGATATATTCGGATGAGATATTCTTTCAAGATTCACAAA
This sequence comes from Melocanna baccifera, assembly GCA_036346265.1. Taxonomy (NCBI): domain Eukaryota; kingdom Viridiplantae; phylum Streptophyta; class Magnoliopsida; order Poales; family Poaceae; genus Melocanna; species Melocanna baccifera. The sequence continues at coordinate 3,204,761 of CM070700.1, forward strand.
GATCTTATGTGGACAAAGAAGAACAAGGTTTCAAAAAGTAAATTGAATCTACTTTTTTTGATGCTAATTGAAAGATCAACTAGCAGATTTTCAAGGAATAAAAAAACAACGAACAAGCAACGCAAAAGGACACTAAGATCAGCACGTAAACAAAATTTCTAATGGATCAAAACTTAATAAAACTCACGAAAATAACAGATGCGAAACTAGGGTTTGGATTTTTTTTGTTGCAATTTTCGGTTTATTGGACTATAGGACAGAAATAAATCAATCTAAAAGTAAAGGGATAAGATCCTACCGAGTAAACCGCGCTCGATACGGATGATACGGGTCGCCCGATCTTCTCGGCGTAGGATGGATACTCGCGAGTCTTGATGAATCGTAGCTATCCTCCAATGCCAATGCAAGGGACGAACACTCTTTAATCCGCCAAAACACACTCGCGTCGATTTCGCCGACCACCAAGCGAAGATCTATCGTGCACCCAATTCCCAGCGGAAAGGCTGAACGATCTTAATTGAAGAACACTCCTAATTCCCACACGGAATTTCAGCAGCAATGATAAACTCGAACAAAGTATATTGATTATTCTCAAAGGTGGTCTGAGCCCTTAGGCTGCCAATACATGGCTTATATAGGACCTTGGGACGTCCATAGAGTCCACAAACCTAGTACAACTCAACCCTATATGGTTTTAGATACGAACTCTCTCAAAAAGGAAACTAGATTTTACAGCCGTCACATTGTTTCGGTCATAACTTTTGATCCGAGACGAATTTGATGCTGGGGCCAGATCCATTGCGTAGCCCTTGAAATTATCTTTCCAACGAGTACAAGAACTCCTGAATCGGACTCCGTTTGTGAAAGTTATGACCTTTTTAGTGACTGCCTGTCAGGCTGTCCGAAACCGAGTCCGAATTGAATTCTGAGTTGAATCCGAGTTTGAATCCAATTGTGCTTGTGGGAGGTACGAATTTGGCTGAATAATCTTCTCCAAAACTTGTAGTTTAAGTCCTTGGGCTCCTCCCTTTAGCTCTCCCAAGTCTTCACAGGAGTCATACCTAAGAATACATAAAATACTAGCATGAGGTAGTATCCCAAGTTCATTATCAATTAAAGGAAACTCTTTAAGAAACAAAAGCACCTGTTTGTTTAAAAGCTTAGCTCTTGCCCTCGTCATTGGGCCCACAGGTTCTTGGACATTCTCATGCTTGCTTGGAGTGGAAGGTGTGTATGTAATGGGGATGTCCTCATCACTTGATTTAGATTATACACTTTTGACAATCGATAAGATAGTGATGACATTTCATGGAGACGGGGTGCCCGATCTTTCGATGAGATTGATAACTATCGATTTGGTGGAGGTGACTCTCGTGATCCGACTACAACCGTACGACGTCGCTTGCGCCTTACCAATCGCTGAACTAACTCCGAGATGTTATTGATCTTGCTGGAAGCACGATCAACCTGAACACGAAGTTCAATCCCTGCAAGCAATCAAAGAACTAGCAAGAATAAGATGAAAAGCAATCTGATATTGCGAATGACAAAGTTGGTATTGAAAAACAAAGGTGGGATCCCGAAGGTAGTCTTGACAGGTGGTCGTCTGACACAACTGAAGAACCAAAGTTTGCGCAAAGGCTAAACCTAAACTCAACGAAATCCAAGTCCTAGCAGGGGGCGGCGGCTCCTATTTATAGAGAAATGACTAGGGGGTACGCCCTAGGGTTACAAGGCCCATGGGCCCAAGTGGTGGTGGCGAAGCACCCTTTTTGGATTCGGACTCAAAAACTAATGTGGATTGTTTTGATGATTGCGGTCGGCTCGGATGGAAATTGAAGATGAGGTTGGATCCGTTGTAAAGTAGACTTCATAAGCTTTTCATGAAGTACAAGAACACCCCAAACGGAGTCCGTATGAAGAAGTTATGCCCATTTGAATGTGGTACCAATGCAGCAGTCCGAATCCGATTCCAGAATGTGTCCAACTCGGATTCTTGCTTGACTTGATCCCAAAGTGACATGGTGACCTCCATGATTCCGTCCTTGCATGTCCATGACTCCACGTCCTTTCCGTCATCCTTTCCCAGGTTCCTAACCACGATTAAATCACTTGCATTAGGTAGCGGTCTATTCTCAGTAATATATGAACCTAGGAATGAATTCACCTGGTAATTAAGTTGACGAGCATGAGCTCGAGTAAGTGGTCCTTGTTGTGGATGAGTTGTATCCATGGAAGGGATGTCCTCATCATCCTCCCTTTCTTGCATTTGAGTCGTCCTCGACTCAAGTTCATCTTCTTCACCCAAATATGGCTTCAAATCTGCAATGTTAAATGTGGGACTAACCCCGAATTCTGCAGGCAGATCAAGTTTATATGCATTATCATTAATCTTAGCTAACACCTTGAATGGACCATCAGCTCTAGGCATCAACTTAGACTTTCGCAACTCAGGAAATCTATCTTTGCGCAAATGCAACCAGACTAAATCACCAGGTTCAAAAGTTAAACTCTTTCTACCCTGACTACCAGCAATCTTATACTTAGCATTCATGCGCTCTATATTTTCTTTAGTTATTTCATGCAATTTAAGGACAAATTCAGCACGCTTCTTAGCATCTAAATTCACTTTTTCAGACATGGGGATAGGCAATAAATCAATAGGAGCACGAGGATTAAAGCCATATACTACCTGAAAAGGGCTCATCTTTGTGGTAGAGTGCAGCGATCTATTGTAGCAAACTCTACATGAGGTAGACATTCTTTCCACGCCTTCAAGTTTTTCTTCAAGATAGCCCTCAACATAGTTGATAGCGTGCGATTGACAACCGGTTTGTCCATCTGTTTGTGGGTGACAAGTAGTAGAAAACAGCAGCTTGGTACCCAATTTAGCCCATAATGTGCGCCAAAAGTGACTCAAAAACTTCGCATCTCGATCTGAAACAATGGTATTGGGCACTCCATGTAGTCGAACAATCTCTCTGAAAAATAAATCAGCAACATTTGTAGCATCATCGCTCTTATGGCAAGGTATAAAATGTGCCATTTTAGAAAATCTATCGACCACTACAAAAACACTATCTCTCCCCTTCTTTGTGCGAGGTAATCCCAAAACAAAGTCCATTGAAATATCCTCCCAAGGAATGCTAGGTACAGGAAGAGGCATATATAAACCATGTGGATTAAGTCGGAATTAGCTTTATGCGGTAGTGCAGCGAGATACATAGCGCTCAACGTCGCGCCTCATCCTTGGCCAATAGAAGTGTTCAGCGAGGATGTCCTCCGTCTTTTTGACACCAAAATGACCCATTAGTCCTCCCCCATGTGCCTCCTGTAATAACAAACGACGAACAGAGCTGGCTGGAATGCATAGTTTGTTAGCTCTAAACAAAAATCCATTATTGAAAGCAAATTTATTCCAGCTTCTACCATTTTTGCAATTGGACAGGGCATCTTTAAACTCATCATCAGAAGTGTATAGTTCCTTTATTGTCTCCAAGCCAAAAATTCTACAATCAAGTTGAGACAATATTGTATACCGTCTAGACAAGGCATCAGCAATCACATTTTCCCTCCCTTTCTTGTGTTTTATGACATAAGGAAAAGATTCGATGAATTCAACCCAACGAGCATGTCTACGGTTCAGTTTAGTTTGACTTCTAGTATGTTTCAATGATTCATGATCAGAATGGATAACAAATTCTTTGGGCCATAAATAATGTTGCCATGTTTCTAAAGTTCGAACAAGGGCAAGTAATTCCTTATCATAAGTAGAATAGTTCAAACTAGGTCCACTCAATTTCTCACTAAAATAAGCAACAGGTTTACCTTCTTGTATCAACACACCACCAATTCCAATTCCGCTAGCATCACACTCAAGTTCAAAAGTCTTACCGAAGTCAGGAAGTTGGAGCAATGGTGCATTTGTGAGCTTTTCTTTGAGAAGGTTGAAAGTTTCTTCTTGCGCTTTTTCCCATTTAAATGAAACACCTTTCTTTGTTAATTCATTAAGTGGTGCAGCGATGGTGTTGAAATTTTTCACAAAGCGGCGATAGAATCCCGTAAGTCCATAAAAACTCCGCACTTATGTGACCGTTTGTGGTGTTGGCTAACTTTTTATAGCTTCAATCTTGGCTTCATCTACTTCAATTCCCTGCGGAGTAACAACATAGCCAAGAAAACAAACTCGATCGGTGCAAAAGGTGCACTTTTCGAGATTACCAAACAAACGTGCATCCCTCAAAGCAATGAAAACAGCACGTAAGTGTTCAAGATGTTCATCTAGTGACTTGCTGTAAATCAATATATCATCAAAGTAAACTACCACAAATTTACCAATGAAAGCACGTAAAACTTCGTTCATTAATCTCACGAAAGTGCTAGGCGCATTAGTTAATCCAAAAGGCATCACTAGCCACTCATATAATCCGAACTTAGTTTTAAATACCGTCTTCTATTCATCTCCAAGTTTCATTCTAATTTGATGGTATCCACTACGCAAGTCAACTTTAGAAAATATTGTAGAGCCACTTAATTCATCAAGCATATCGTCTAACCTAGGAATAGGATGACGGTATCTAATGGTAATGTTATTGATAGCTCTACAATCAACACACATACGCCATGATCCATCCTTCTTAGGTACTAAAATGACTGGAACAGCGCATGGACTAAGTGATTCACGTACGTACCCTTTATCAAGCAATTCTTAAACTTGGCGTTGAATTTCTTTAGTTTCTTCTGGGTTTGTCCTGTATGGTGCGCGGTTGGGTAGTGATGCACCGGCAATTAAATCAATTTGATGCTCAATCCCTCGAAGCGGTGGCAATCCCGGTGGTATGTCCTTCGGAAAGACATCTTTGTACTCCTGCAAAAGGTTAGTGACAGCAGGAGGCAAAGAAGATGGTATCTCCTCAAATGAAAACAAAGTGGCTTTGCAAACTAATGCATAGCAAACAGATTTACTAGCATCCAGTTCAGTCATATCAGATTTAGTAGCAAGAAAACTAGCACCTTTCAATTGTATTTCTTTTTTGTTCACATGAGCAGATTTCAGTTCTTTCTTCCTATGTTGCATAACCTCTTTTGCTACAATCTGATTTTCGCTGTTAGATTTCTCTGAACTCTTCTCTCTACTAGCTCTAGCAAGTTCATCTTTAACAATCATTCAGAGTCATAGGATGCAGCACAATTTTCTTTCCTTTGAACATGAGAGAGTATTGATTATTCCTACCATGATGCACACAATCAGTATCGTATTGCCAAGGTCTTCCTAATAATAATGAGCAAGCTTGCATAGGTACAACGTCGCAATCAACATAATCATGGTATGAATCCATAGAAAGATGTACTCTCACCATCCGTGTTACCTTCAACTTACCACTGTTGTTGAACCATTGAATATGGTATGGGTGAGGATGAGGTTTAGTCGGCAAAGCAAGCTTCTCTACCATGTCCATACTTGCCAAATTGTTGCAACTCTCACCATCAACAATTATGCGAATCGAGCGTTCCTTGACAACGCCCTTGATTTGGAACAAATTATGGCGCTGGTTTTGCTCGGCATGAGACGCTTGAGCACTTAGTACGCGTTGCACTATATAATGCTCAAATACTTGTCGACATCTTCGGCACCAACATACTCCTCATGATCATATTCTTCTTCATCTCCTATAGGGTTAGTTGCAAGCATAGCATATGTTTCTTCATCAAAATCACTAGCAGAGGAATTACCCACCATCATCGCATATAATCAATACACGCTTGCTTGGACAGTCCCGCATCTTGTGTCCATAACCTTTGCAACGATGGCATTGAACGTCCCTTGTTCGTCCGGTCGAAGCAACTGAAGAGGTTATTTTTGCAGGAAGTTGTGGTGCTGATTTGTGTGCTTCGAAACTCGTGGCGCCAAATTGATGTAGTAGGCGCGGCTTGTTGTTGGAGTGTGATGGCGCCACAATGGACGAGGGAGCAGGTGCGCGAGTCCATGAATTTGTGCGACTGCGAAGAATTAGATCGCATTCTCGTCTGGCGTCCCTGCAACTCACGTTCAGCTTTGCAAGCAAGATGAAACAATCTAGTAATGGAGTTATAATCTTTATAATCAAGGATGTCTTGAATTTCTCGACTCAACCCTCCCAAAAACCTAGCCATGGATGCCTCCTCATTCTCAACTAACCCACAACGCAACATACCAATTTGTAATTCCTGATAATATTCTTCCACAGATTTTGCACCCTGTTGTAGACATTGCAGTTTATTTAACAGATCACGAGCATAATATGAGGGAACAAATCGATGGCGCATAAGCAATTTTAAAGCCTCCCAGGTGTTAGGAATGTTATTGGGATTTTGACGACAATGTTCTTTCCACCAAACAGAAGCAAAGTCGGTAAATTCACTAGTAGCAGCCCTAACTCGTCTATTCTCAAGAAATTCATGGCAAGCAAATTTTTGATCAACAGCTAGTTCCCAATTAAGATATCTATCAGGATCATATTTACCACTGAAAGAAGGCATGGTGAATTTAACCTTGGCAAAAGAATCGTCGTGGTCACGTACCTCACGCCGTGGGGGTTCCCTTCGCATACCTTGTTGGTTAAAACGCAATTGTCGACAAGCTCGATCGTTGTTGTGGTTGATCCTGCCATCGGCCTCGGAATCACCCACATGGTCGGAGTCATCTTGTCTCCGTACCGTCGTAGCGGTGGGGAACAATGCAGACGCGAATCTTGGGCAATCTCCTCAAGCGCGCCATAATATCTCGCCAGCGAATTGTTAGTGGTACCTTGCGCTTTCTCCATCGCAGCGAGTGTGGCATTGGTCTCAATCTGGGCGCCCTCAAGTTGAGCAAGTCGCTCATTCGTCACTCTGACATCCTCCTCAAGACCCTCCGCACGAAGGTTCATAAGGCGTAGAAAATGTTGTACGATTGCCTTAATACGAGGAGTATGAGATTGATCCTCATCCGTTGTATGACTGCCATTGTTAGCAAAACACAAGAATATGTCCCTAACAAAGAACTACTAGGATGAGGAGGTTCAAAAAGTCGCTCACACTCAAGTCTTTTATCGAACTCTTACCAATTCTTACCAAGCAAAGCAGGGGTGATCGGCTCCCAGCGATGTCAACGTATCTCTAAAGATTGGATGGAGCGATTGCCAGGTGAAGCTCAGCCTGTACGGTGTAGGAGAGGTGTAGCTGGGAAGGCCCAAGTTTGGTAGCAAGGATTAGCAATAATCAAATCAGAAAATGCAAGCTAAAAAATCGCTCAACGCCGGTTGGTACTGGTCCTAGGCTAGACCGTACTAGAGACGCGAGCCTAGAACACAAACGAGTACACCGCACAGAAAGACTCTAGATGACGTTGCCCACGGAGTTCAGAGGCTCAGAAAAGGACGCCGTCTTCACGGAGCAACTTAGAATAACTTGTAGAAGGTCCCTGTAAATTTTGAGCGAATTCCGAGAAAGTTGACTTTTGTTGACTTTGCGGGCCCGTTTTGAGGCCCTAAACGACCTTTTTTGGGGTCGAAGTCGCTGCGCGTATGCGTGGTAGCTTACGCGGATCTGAAATCTCCAGATTTTCCAGACTTCATTTTTCTGGCTCTATTTTCCCGTTTCCTTTCCAACGGATCAAGAAACGCCTCAATCGGAGGTCGTATGCAAAAGTTAGGGTTTCGTTTTTTTTCTTTTTTCTTTTGGCCGCGGCTCTTTCTATCTACGGCTGCCTTTTCCTTCTCGTCTATCTACTGTGCTCCCCGTGGATGACTCCAGATATGGTTCAGTCTACTATGATGTTGATTCGGACTCTAATCCCACCAACCGAGTCCTATTCCGAGTCCAATTCTGAGTCCAACTCCGAGTCCAATTCTGAGTCCTATTCCGAGTCCAACTAGGGCAAAGCCTCCCTAGAAACCCAGTCCCCCTCTTTTCCTTCCCTCGACGTGGTAGTTCGAAACCAACCGCAACGGTGAAACCAAGACGTGAATAGAACTCGAAACTCTAGAGGAACTAGGCACTAAGACCAGCAAAGGACACGACGATGCAACTGAAAGTTCAACAATGCAAAGTACTGAAAAGAAAAATTGCGAGGCTAAGATTGGTTTAGACAAGGTGATCTACTACTATTTTTTTGGCTTTTGGTGTACTGTAGGTAGTGAAAAGCAATCTAATCTATGAATAACTGGAAATTCTCACCGAGCAACCTTGAGCTCTGATACCACTTGATGGAGACGGGTGCGATCTTTCGATGAGATTGATAACTATCGATTTAGTGGAGGTGACTCGCGATCCGACTACAACCGTCGACGCCGCTTACGCCTTAGCAATCGCGAACCAACTCCGAGATGTTATTGATCTTGCTGGAAGCACGATCAACCTGAACACGAAGTTCAATCCCTGCAAGCAATCAAAGAACTAGCAAGAATAAGACGAAAAGCAATCTGATATTGCGAATAACAAAGTTGGTATTGAAAAACAAAGGTGGGATCCCGAAGGTAGTCTTGACAGGTGGTCGTCTGACACAACTGAAGAACCAAAGTTTGCGCAAAGGCTAAACCTAAACTCAACGAAATTCAAGTCCTAGCAGGGGGCGATGGCTCCTATTTATAAAGAAACGACCAGGGGGGACGCCCTAGGGTTACAAGGCCCATGGGCCCAAGTGGTGGTGGCGCAGCACCCTTTTTGGATTCGGACTCAGAAACCAACGTGGATTGTTTTGATGATTGCGGTCGGCTCGGATGGAATTTGAAGATGAGGTTGGATCCATTGGAAAGTAGACTTCATAAGTTTTCCATGAAGTACAAGAACGCCCCAAACGGAGTCCGTATGAAGAAGTTATGCCCATTTGAATGTGGTACCAATGCAGCAGTCCGAATCCGATTCCAGAACGTGTCCAACCCGGATTCTTGCTTGACTTGATCCCAAAGTGACGTGGTGACCTCCATGATTCCGTCCTTGCATGTCCATGACTCCATGTCCCTTTCCGTCATCCTTTCCCAGGTTCCTAACCACGATTAAATCACTTGCATTAGGTAGCGGTCTATTCTCAGTAATATATGAACCTAGGAATGAATTCACTTGGTAATTAAGTTGACGAGCACGAGCTCGAGTAAGTGGTCCTTGTTGTGGATGAGTTGTATCCATGGAAGGGATGTCCTCATCAACATTTGTCTGTCGATGAGAAGCAACGTAAAGATCATATGGCCTAATCTCAACTTCATCTTCATCTATCAAATAATATTTTACAGGAAGTTATGAAGGAGACATTCACCGCCACATTATGGTTGAAGCTGGAGCAGATTTGTATGACTAAGGATCTGACTAGCAAGATGCATCTGAAGCAGAAGCTTTATTCTCACAAAATGGCAGAAAGAGCCTCATTGTTGAACCACCTGATAGCTTTTAAGGAAGTTGTTGTAGACCTCGAGTCTATGGAGGTAAAGTATGATGATAAAGATTTGGGTCTTATTTTGCTATATTCTCTGCTCAATTCGTACTCTACTTTTAGAAATACTATTATATATAGTTGAGATACTCTTACTCTCAGTGAAGTTTATGAAGTTCTGTATAGTAAAGAAAAGATAAAAAGTTATGGTTTCTAGTGAAGGTTTAAGTACGCATGCAGAAGGGTTGTCTGTCCGTAGTAGGCAATATGAGAACGGTTCAAATGGTGATTCAAGAGGCAAAAGCAAAAGTAGATATAGAGGCAAATCTAAATCTAGAAACAAGAAGTCATGCAAGTATTACAAGAAGAGCGGTCCGATATATCTGAATGCTAGAAGTTATAGAACAATGAGAAGAGGAATAACAATTACAACAAGGATCAACAAGAGGATGAACTTAGAGCCACCATTGTCACCAAACAAGATTTTGATGAAGATGTTCTCATTACCTTTGCTGATAATTTCAAAACCAGTGATGAATGGATTTTTAATTCAGCCTGTACTTTTCACATGAGCCCAAACTGCGAGTGGTTCGTTATCTATGAAGCTACACCATATGGATCCATGTTGATGGGTGATAATACATCATGCAAGGTTGTAGGCATTGTTTCCATCCAGATCAAGTTGTTTGATGGCACCATTAGAATTTTGTCAGATATTCGTCATATTTCAAATTTGAAGAGAAATCTTATCTTATTGAGTACTCTTCATGCTAAAGGGTGCAAGTATTCAGGTGTAGTTCTGTAGGTCACTAAAGGTTTGCTTGTTATGATGAAGGGTGATATAAAGACTGCCAACTTATATCATCTCCAAGGCATTATAATTTCAGGTAATACTACTGTTGCCTCAAATAAATCATCCAATTTCGATACAACTAATCTTTGGTATATGCGTCTAGGGCATATGAGTGAAGTTGGAATGATGGAATTATGGAAAAGATGATTTTTTTATGGTTAAAGCATCGACAAGTTGAAGTTTTATGGACATTATGTCTTCGGCAAGCAATAGAGGGTAAAATTTAGCACTGCGACTCACTCTACATAAGGCATATTGAATTATGTTCACTTCGATTTATGAGGAGAATCCCGCACTTCATCTCTTGGAGTTGAAGCTACATATTGACCATCATTGATGATTACTCAAGAAATGTTTTGGGCTTAATTCATCAATCACAAATCGAATGTATTCAAAATATTCAAGTAGTAGAAGATTATGATTTAAAGACAAATTGGGAAACATCTCAAGAAGCTTCATACCGACAATGGTTTGGAGTTCTCATCTGGAGAATTTGAAGTTTTATGCAGACTAGAAGGTATTGTGAGATATTATACCGTCCCAGACAATCCTCAACAAAATGGTTTGTATAAAGAGCCATCTATGAAGGCCTACTATCACGGACTGCTTCTACTAAAAATTGTCTATAATGTCTAATTATCATAGATGGTTCTTAACGAGAACCATCTGTGATATATGGCCATCAAAGACGGTTATATGTACCAACCATCTATGATGGGCATATCACAAACGGTTAATAAAAAGAATCGTATGTGAAAAGCATTTGCTTCTATATTCAATCACAGCTCAATACGCCTTTTGTTATATTTTTGGTTGCCATGTAATTATTTATTTGTTTTGTTCAGCCAAGTTTGGTATGTAGTTGATATCCAATGTATTGTCTAATTATTGGGAAACTGGAGGCATCCACAAAGAGGAGGGATTTGTCTACCAAGCTCTGTGCATTTCCTAGCTCCACTAGTAGACCCATTTCCTTTAGCTCCAGCACACACAAAATCACTTCCCCATGTCACTATTGCACGCCCCAACCAAAAAGCAATGGCACTGACACAACTGTGAAAACACACACACCAATTCAATTTCGATACCTTTCCAAGTGATTTGCCGACGGAGTGTGCCTGCTTGACACCCTGCGGTGCCAACCCAAACTCCAGCTCCATGCCGTTCTCCTACCAGCACTAGAAAGATCACATCAATCAAAACTCTGAATTAGATTAGCAATTCTTGGGATGGGAAAATTAAAGAAAGATAGCTACTTGGGACGGACAGATTCGTACCAAGGAGGATACGATGTGGCCTTACTTGTTGGGGACTCTGCGCCATGGTGGGCGATCAGGTACCTATTGTGTTGGTTCTTGGAGTGAACATAGGGGAAAGGGTGGGGGATTAATAAGGGGTGAGGGGTGGGAGGAGACCCGGGGCCTGCCACTCGATGTAGAGAGAATGGACAGGTGGGATCGAGATCCTGGGGGAGATACCATGGATCGATGACATGACAGGGCATTATCACAGACAGTTCGAATTAAAAACCATCTGTGATATGCAGGCATCATAGACAATTCTTGTTAAGAACCATATGTAAATTATGATTATGGTCTGCAAAAATAAACAAACCAATTAAAAGAAGAGAGATGATGTAGCAAAAATAAGATAAATGTGGACTTAGTCTGCCATGTCACGGTCGCACATTGCAAGTCACAAGTCACGTGTTTTCCACGTGAAAATACACGAATACGCGCACATGTGTATTTAACCCTCCACATGCCATTCCCATCTATATATATATCACATGATTCAAGGAGTGACAAGGACTCTACCTTATAAATTGGTCTCCTCCTGTTTGCGTTAGTAATATGGTACTAAACCATATATACTTTGAAATTGTAGAGTATGGGCCTTACTCATATGAGTCTATTTGAAACATAGAGGGAGAGCCTTAGTATCCATTTTGTTTTGTCAAGCTGGAATCAATGAACTCAAAAATGAGTTACAGGACATGCATGTGATTATATCTACCTATGATGGTGCAGGATCTTAAAGTACATACGTACCTATTAGTTATAAGCTAAACAGTGATGATTAATTAGTTAACTTTGACATCCATGGAAACGTTGAGTTGTAGTATTAAATTCACAACAAAGCAAGAATAAGCTAGCTGAGATCATTTTACATATATATGAGTAATCACTTCGACCCAAGAAGGAGATATATTGTTCGCTTTCGATCGTTTTGTTTTTAACATTCGTTGTTTGACTCCCTCTACTGCACCTACATTTCTTGTTATGCTTATTGACCAACATTTTTGGATAGAGGCCAACCACCTGAGCACGTTCTTTTATACTAAGGCTCTCCCTCTATGTTAAAAATAGGGCCATATGAGTGAGGTCCATTTTCTATAATTTCAAAGTATATATAGTTTAGTATAATATTACTAAGGCATAGAGGAGGTGACCAATTTATATGGTGAAGTTATTGCCACTCCTTGAATCATGTGACATATGGATGGGGATGGCATGTGGAGGGCTAAATACACACGCGTGCACCACGCGCACACATATTCACATGGAAAATCGTGTGACTTGATATGGCAGTCCAAGTCCACCTTTATTTGTATTTTTGCTGCATCATCCCTCTCCTTTTAATTGGTTTGTTTAATTATAATTCACAGACGGTTCTTAACGAGAACCAACTGTGATAATTATAGACATCACAGATGGTTCTTGTTAAAAACCATATGTGAATTATCACAGATGATTATTATTAAAAAACTATCTATGATAAGTATATATCATAGACGGTTCTAGCTATCACTAGTAATATAGATGATCATGCTTGTAAAACTATCTATGGTAATCACAACACAGACAGTTCTGTCGAACCTTTTGAAATGAGGCGTTCAGTATAGCCTTTTTTGTAGTAGTGTGGTCAATTTGCTAATTAAAAAGAAGCCTATTCGCTGCAAATAGATCTTTAAGAAGAAAGGAGGTATTTCACCAACCAAAGAGGTTATGTACAAAGCAAGACTAGTTGCTAAAGGATACAACCAAATTCTAGGTATTGATTTCACATATATCTTTTCCGCCATCGTGAAACATAGTTCTATTCGCACTTTACTCAGTATTGTGGCTATACATATTATGAACTTGAATAATTGAACATAAAAACTGCGTTCTTGTATGAGGAATTGGAAGAAGACATTTATATGGAGTAACCGAAAGATTTTGTCATTTCAGAAAAAGGAGAATTTTATTTATAAATTAAAGAAATCTCTTTATAATTTGAAGCAATCACCTAGATAATGGTACAAAATATTTAACTCTTTTATAATATCTCAAGATTTCAAAAGATCTGATTATGATACACGGTTCGGCTATTATGATACATGCTTATTTGAAGATTGTTAATAGTTCAGCTATTTATTTGCTCATATATGTTGATGAATGTTGATTACTGCAAAAGACAAGGCTGAATCTTTAAAGTGAAAGGTACAATTAAGTAGTGAATTTGAGATAAAAGATATTAGTACAGCAAAGAAGATTTTTGGTATAGAAATCATTAGAGACGGACAGTTTGGCAAATTATATCTAAGTCAAGAAATATATATTGATAAAGTTCTTCGTCATTTCAACATTCATAAAGTCAAACCGGTGAGTACTTTCTTAGCTACACATTTCAGACTTTCTTCAGCATCATGTCCACAATCAAATCATAAAGTTGAGTACATATCTAAAGTTCCATATGCGAGTGTAGTTAGTTTGCTTATGTATACCATGGTATGTTCTCGCCCCGATTTCTCTCAACATTGAGTGTGGTTAGTAGATACATGGCTAATCCTAAAAAAGGGCATTGGAAAGCAATTCAATGGATTTTTAGATATTTGCAGAGTACATCTAATGCTTATTTATAGTTTGGAAAGATTAGAGATAGACTCATTAGTTATGTGGATTTTGATTTTGCTGGAGATTTAGATAAAAGATCTCTCACTGATTATGTGTTCACTGTTGGAAGATGTGCCATAAGCTCGAAAGCAAGTTTGCAAGCTACCGTTGCCTTGTCTTCTACAAAGGCTGAGTATATATCTATTTCTAAAGCTTGCAAATTAGTTGTTTGGCTAGGAGGTTTATTTATTGAGCTTTGTGGAAGTACATCTTGCACTATAATATTTTATGATAGTCAAAGTGTTATTTTTCTTATAAAAGATCAAAATTTCCATGAGAAAATAAAGCACATTGAAATCAGGTATCACTAAATTCTAAGTGTCACTACTCAAGGTGATATTAAAGTCTACAAGATAAGTACTCATGATAATCTAGTTGATATATTGACAAAATTAGTTCCTGCAAGTCTAAGCTTTGCTCAAACTTAGTTGGTATTACTCACTAGTCTATACATAAGTAATGAGTTATGATATTTATCACTAGTCTATACATAAACAATGAGTTATGATATTTATCGGTATTACGTGAATATAGAACATGATTGTACAATACACTTACAGTGTCCAGTATCATAGAAGTAAGGAGTCGAGTTCGTCAATATTGAATAGTAAGAATAAGTCTTTGAAGGTCATGACGAAGTAGCCTGAGTCATGGAGGAAATACGCCTCCGTGTATCTCACGGTGATTCCACTTTGCCAGTTTGGCTTCATGTTAGATCTCTACATGTACCAAGTATGCAAATTCCTGTAAACCAGTTCAAGGCTAGGTAATTGTAACTCGGGGACCAACGACACTCCAAGAATGAACTTCCATTGCCCAGGAGATGCCTTAATCTTCTTCAGTTTGGCCTTAGTGCCTCGATTGCGATACATTTTTGGTGATATCTCCACGGGAACTGATGCGACAGGCTTCAGAAGAGGAGCTTGAGGTGGAGTCATAAGAGCTGATGTGACAGGTCCAGGATGATGTCCCTCGTGGGCTATTGGATGTGGAGATCACGGCACGGACAGGTCTAGGGCGATGTCCTTGTTGGGTCACTGGATGAATGTGTGAATGGCATCCCCTAATATCATAATCTCTTCGTTTGGGGCTTCTCAAGAGGGATGGTCCTGAAAACGTCATTAATCATATCCACCTAGACCTTCACGAATATGGTCTCTAGTTGGGCACCGTACATCAGTGTCCCTGACAGCCATGGATATGCCATTCCTCACCCAGCGTCAATGGGAATGGAGCCAACAATCCTAACTCTGATAATGCATGGCGTGGACTCCTACATAATGATACATGATGAGCTAAGGCGTCCACCAGGTCTATCTATGTAGTATTCTAGAGAGGTATATTACCTAGATGTCATCGATAGGTAAGTGGGCGTTGCTATGTTTAGAAATTGGCATGGATGCACAGCTACTCCGACATTGAGGGCGACTGGCTACCACATTAACGGGGGTGGGTTGCGATTGGTTGCTGACTTGTCTTAGTTCTTCCCTCAATGAATCTATCTCTCCTCGAACTGAGACAATTATGTTCTCTTGAAGTGAGGCAGATAGATGTTCCTCAAGTTATGCACGAAGCTCCTGTTTCATTTGTTTATCACGATAGACATTGGATCTCTTCCTACTCATATACACCTTGGAGTTATTTAGGAATCTGTGCCTCCAAGGTACGTAAACCCCTAGGCCTTTCATGCGAACTCAGTGTTCCTTGTTTCCCAGGGCCTGTGATAGTATATCCCTCTCTCTGTTTTCTTCAAAGGAGCCTTGAAAAGATTCGGTAGTCAATACTTGCTGCAAGAGGCAATCGTGTTATTTTAGACCCCATGAAGTTCAAGAGCTATTAACAACTAGGTAGTTTAACATATCTTACCACACATTGGGACACTTCCTCGTCTGTGGAGTTTTTGAAAGAGGAGACACTCGAAGACGTGGTTGATGACCTCGCTCTTAACCAGTTTCGGGCATGCTCATTTGCGATCCTAGCAAATGACAGGGAGGCTTCCGATCGGATTGTGACATCGTCCTACATCCTCCATTTGTCATATTTTACCCACGTACCCCATAGTGCTGAGTCTATGAGGGTGAGTGTTTTGTATCTGGAGAGCCTTTTGTGCCGCACTTTGTTGTTGAAATTCATTCATCGTCTTCATCTACACAAAGACCTCCCATATTTTTGGCGACACAAAATGATACTTCGTGAAGGACATGTGATCCTTGGCCACGTACTGCATGACAAGTGTACTCTTGAAGTTCTCCATGCTTTTTCCAACGCGAGGAGCGCCCGCATTGCATGAGTCCCTAGACTTCTGCTGAGATCTTGAACAACGCTATTATTTCCACCCACAACTGATTTTTCTGAACCTTTGTCAAATCTTTCCATCTTGCTACGGTGATAAGGACCCATTGCCTTCCAATTATCCTGTAGGTAGTCCAGAATGTTGCTACTACTTTCTTCGATTGCAAAGAGACCCCATCCAGAAAGACCATCATGATGGTCATTTTGCCATCTGGCCTTTTTGATACTCCTTTGCCACGCTTAGTTACCCCGGTCTTTAGAGCATCAGACCCATTTGGTGACATTGATGGCGACGACGATGACTGTGAACGCCATCTCTCCTACAAGAAAAAAGTAATTACAGTGAGCTATTGTAACATCCTATTTTTCTGGAGTTTCAAAAAGCCCTGAATTAAAAAATAAATTTTTGAAATTTTTTGAATTTTAATCAAGCTTAAATTGAGTTTTTAGAAATTTAAATGATTTAATTTGATTAAAATAAACATTAACATAAGTTAAAAATATTTTATTTGAGTTTCTCAGGTCTCAAGGAATTTTCTGGTATTTTTGATGAATTTTTGGGGTTTATTTGCTATTTTCTAGAGCTCTCGGCTTTCATTTGAATTTCTGGAAAAAGAGACAACCAAGAAAATCCTAAACTCCTTTTGGGTCGAATCTCTCTCGACCCATTTTCCCCTCGCGCTGCCGCCCACACGGATTCCTCAGCGTCCGTGCCGTAACCGAGCCGTACTCCTTGGGTTACGTGCTTTAAAAGCGTCGCTGCCTACCTTCACCTCTCACCCGAGTGCCACCGTCCTTGCCACCCGCCACTGCTGCCATGCCCACCGCCCTCTCGCCGGAGCTCGCCGCGTCACCGATCCCACCGAGCCCCGCCCTCACCACCGCCGTCCCGAACTTTGTCGCCACCCGGAGCTGAAGTCGCCACCACCGTCCCGCCCATGATGCTTCGCACAGCACGCCGCCAGGCGTCGGCCATCCGTCAGACCGATCTCTCCCAACGGCCGAGATGCGTCAATCAGTTCGGATGGTCTGAACGTCCCCGCACATTCGCAGCCGTCCGATCAATGGCGGACCATCCGATCGACGTCATCGTCGGATAGTCTGATCATTGCATCTTCGTAGCCGTCTGATTGGCGTTGGGCCGTCCGATCGTCATCACCATCGGACAGTCCGAACGTCTCCGTCTCCGCCTCCGCAGCCGTCTGATCGGCGGTGGACCATCCGATCGTCGTCGTCATCGGACAGTCCGATCATTCACCATCTTCACAGCCGCACGATCGTCTTCGTCCGATCGTTGCCTCCTTGCCGTGTCAGCTCTAGTGCCACGTCAGTGCCACATGTCAGCGCCACGTCAGTAAAATCTGACCCCGATACCACGTCAGCAAGTGCCATGTGGCTACTATGCTTATTTTGTTCTTTCCACTGCTAGACTTTGAGCCCTTCGGGCTAGTGATATTGTAAGCTTGGCCATAAGGTCGTACTTTAGATATTTATCGAAATTTGAGGTTTCCCGTTATTTTAGTGTGTATATGGTTGTGGTTACATTTATGTTTGACTGTGTACACTAGTGTGATCCTGGCCTAGTGCAGTTTACACAAAGAGTCTGAATTTGCATATTCAGGTCTCGACAGTTATGAGCATGTAATTGCTTCATACCCTTTGAAAGTTTATGTGGCATATATTACTGCTAAAAGGTCCCTTTGGTTCAATGATGTATTGTTCCTCCTGTAGAGAGTATACGGTAATCGGCCTTTTACTCAGCCAATATAGGCATAAACATATATTTAGATTTAATTCTAACATAATTAAATATGATCAAAGCATATTTCCAGCAGTATATAAAAGACAAAAATTGCATATAAATTGTAATTCTACCATATCATTAAAAGCATAAACATAAAACATGAAGCATGATGACTGCTAAAATGAGCATAAAGAGCATTCTCAAGAACAGGGAATCAACTAAAATTAGTACAAAGCTCAAATTTTAGTTTAGTACTCTCAGATGTAGGGTTACACAAGAATTAATCTTGGCTATCCCGCTACTATGGTCTATACTCTTCACGAATTGGATATAACAAATGAGATTCAAACCTTAAGCTCTTAAATAACAAATTAGTTATCTACCAAGTTTAAATTCATTAATTAAACTTTTGGCCAGCAGGAAGGCAAAGCTAGTGATCGCAGGACAGTACTTCAACTTAATACACTCCCAACAATACAATTACAGATTTAACAAGTTTGATTAGCAAACCGAATTAACTAACAAGTGAAGCATATATCATGAAATACTACAAATCACAACATAAATTAGCCAACTATTCTGAAAGTGACGGACCACAAGTTTGACAAATGACAGAAATAGTAATAATGTAGAGCTCAAGATTAAACATCCGATTTCAGTATTAGACCAGTGTCATTATCGAGCTAATATCCAAACCCACATATATCTCTTTGTAATTTCCAATTAGTGACAAACCACAGATATCCCTCCTTATGTGCAGAGCCACCATATCTCTCATCTACCAAACTCACCATGATCTACCTCCAAAAGAAGTGGGATTTGGGATTCATACCTTAGGGAGAAGAGATGGTGTCAGGAGGGAGAGGCGGCGTCGAAGGGAGAAGCGGCATCGGGAGGAGAGCGTTGGAGGGAGAGGCGGCGTCCGAAGGGAGAGGCGGCATCAGGAGGGAGAGGCGACGTCGGGAGGGAGAGGCAGCGTCGCATGTGAGCACACTAGATCTAGCAAACCTAGTAGGGGCGGTAGAGACGGAGTGCGCGAGTGCGTAGTGAGGGGGCAAAATCTAACATGGCCTATTTATAGAGGCACTATCACAGACGGTTCTATAATGGAAACATCTGTGATATTAATATCAAAGATGGTTCCATTATAGAACCATCTGTGATATGCCACACAGTTCTATAATGGAATCGTCTCTGATATTATTATCACAGACGGTTCCATGTTAGAACTGTCTATGATATGCAAAATATCACAAACGGTTCCATTCTAGAACCATCTGTAATATGCCACATATCATAGACATTTTCATTATAGAACCGTCTGTGATAGCATTATCACAGATGGTTTGTTCCGCTAAACTACCTATGATAGTCTTGTTTTCCTACTCGCCTCAAGAAATACTAGCCATGCCTTATGAAAAAAGGCAAACATAACCATAAATGTAATTATTTCTTAATTACTTAATCAATTATAATGGAATAGTTCCATAATTACATGCTAGTTTCTTAATTATGATTATATTGCAATAATTTCCAAATAAGTGTACTCCATGTTGGATCATTAATTACACTTGGCTATTTCCTTTTAAATAAAACTCTTTATGATGATCAACACGCATATAGATTACCTCATTGCTTTGTTCTTCCTCGAGCCAGATGTCATCTCGAAATGGAGGCAACTCGTCAAATTAATTGTTCTCTTCCTCATCCATGACATTCTCAATTCCGATAATCCTTCTTTTTCTATGAAGAACTATGTGGTGCTTCTTATTTGCTAGGTCGGTTACATAAAACATGTGAACAATTTACCTCACGAGTACGAATGGTTCATCTTTGTATCCTACACGTTCGAAATCCTTAGTAGTGACGCTGTACTTGTCGACCTTTACACCCTGTGAAAGTTGGACTCAATAGCACCAAAATAGAGGGATATTGAAAATTACGTAGTCAAGCTCCTAAATCTCCTTTACAAACCCGTAGTATGAGCTTGGGCCAGCGGTGCTGAAGTGTGCATGAAATGCATCTATACGTACACCTAAGTTCTGCACTATGCACTTTTTATTCTGATCTGTTGTATAAAATATGTACTATGTCATATCCTTGCCAGGTCACAATTATAAATTTTGGCCCTTTTTCTAACTATTACAGCATTTCACTTGATGACCTCCTAGTGAATCACATTTTTAACCATTCATTGAACCGACGGTTGTGTTGTCTTATGATCCAAACCTCTGACTGACCTGGATTCTCTTGGCGTAGCATGTCCTTATGCTCTGTAATATACGGGGATAATTTAGTCATATGTTGTAAGACCGTGAAAGAGGCTTGAGCATATATATATCTAGATTCAGAGTTATTGCTTTTCTTTCAATGGTCCCGATACTCTCTAATCTCCCCTCGTGACAAGATAGAGGTACAACTATCAGTTTGACCAGAGTCATATAATCGATGCAGAACTTAATGATCTCTTCAGTTGTATAACCATTGATGATGTTACCCTCCGGTCGAGATCGATTGCGAATATAGGACTTGAGAAATTCTCATGTACCTCTCGAACAGATACATATGATGTAGAAACACGGGGCTGCATATATTTATCTCTTTCACAAGATGGACAATGAGATGAACCATGATATCAAAAAATGATGGAAAAAAGTACATCTCAAGATGACATAGAGTAGTCACCACCTCAATCTGCAGAGCATCAAGTTCATCGAGATCGATAACCTTCTGAGCAATTGCGTTAAAGAAATAATATAGCCTCATGATTGTCATTTGAATCTTGTTCAGCAAAATACTTCTAATACCAATAGAAAGCATTTGGGTTATTAGCACATGACAGTTATGAGACTTCATGCTAATTAATTTCAATTCTTCCATGTAAACAAGTTTCTTCATACTAGCGGAGTGACCAGACGAAACTTTCACACCATGCAAGCACTGGCACAGTTCAATTCTCTCAGACTTAGATAAAGTGTAGCAAGCTAGAGGAAGGTATGTCCAACCTTTATCAGTCTCTATTGGTGCTAACTCGGTCCTGATGTTTATAGCGATCAAGTCAGGACATGCATTGACAACATCTTTTGTTTTATCATGAATGTTTAGTAAGAGACCAATCAAGCTATTACATATATTCTTCTCTACGTGCATGATATCGATGTAATTACAAACTTCTAAGTGCTCCCAATAAGGCAAGTCCTAAAATATTGACATCTTCTTTCACATGTTCTTCTAACGGGTCCTCAGCTTACATCCCGTTCCAAGTACAATATCGATATCCTTGATCATATCGTAGCCCTCTTTTCTACTAAAAGGAATTGGTGCTGAGTCATTATCTTTTCTGTCAAATTATTTCTTCATCTTGTAGTTTGGGCGATAC
Organism: Melocanna baccifera; assembly: GCA_036346265.1. Classification (NCBI taxonomy): domain Eukaryota; kingdom Viridiplantae; phylum Streptophyta; class Magnoliopsida; order Poales; family Poaceae; genus Melocanna; species Melocanna baccifera. The sequence goes on from CM070700.1 coordinate 3,226,352, forward strand.
CTTGGAAGGAACCTACGGTAACGCATGTACACAGTTTTGTGTGAGTTGTTCAACCACACACTTGGTATAATCTAAGTAGTGCGGATAGGCTTTGGCTCCTTTTGTACTCAACCTCGACAGGTTACCAAGGGTAGAAAAATCATTAATAGTGCAGAACAACATAACGCGTAGAGTAAAGTTCTCTCGTTTGTCCGCATCCCATACATGTACCCCTTCGTTCCACAGTATCACAAGATCTTTCACCGGTGGTGTTAGGTACACATCAATATCGTTTTCAGGTTGCATCAGCCCTTGGATAAGTAGTGACATCAAAATATACTTTTGCTTTATACACAGCCAAAGAGGAAAGTTGTGCATGCATACAGTCATGGGCCAGGTGCTATGTTGGCTGCTCATGTTATGAAAAGGATTCATTCCATCTATACTCAACCCAAATCTTATATTCCTCAGTTCTGCATTGAAGTCTACAAACATCCTATCGATGTTCCTCCATTGGATAGAATCAGTAGCATATATTATCATTCCATCTTTCTTATGCGGCTCCGAGTGCCAATGCAGCAATCTTACATCCTTTCGGTTTGCAAACGGGGAATTATAGCCAGATACTACAACATCTTAACAGGAGGTTCTTGCTTCACTTTGATGCCCTCCCTGTCATCGAAGTCATTTTTATGCTTGTATCAGGATGCTTTACACACCGGACAAATATGTAAGCTTGCATACTCTTTACGGTAGAAGATATAATCATTTAGACATGCATGTATTCTTTCTACTTCTATTCCCAAAAGGCAAAGAATTTTCTTGGTTTGGTAGGTGGTTCTCAGTAATACATTTTCTTCTAGAAGGATGTTTATTAGGAGATCTAACAATGTCGTGAAACTCTTGTCGGACCAACCATTACTTGTCTTTAATTTTAGTAGTTCAAGAACGGATGACAATCTTATGTATTGCGACTTGCAACCCGGGAACAAAGGTTTATCCGAGTCCTTCATCAATCCCTCCAATTTACCAAACTCTTTCTCACTATAGCTCCCTTCTGTATCGTATAGCAACTAATCCAGATTGTCATCCTGCGACCTATAACGTGGCGTATTTCAGACGGTTCCAACCACAAACCGTCTATGATATGAAACTATCACAGACGATTTGTATAAATAACTATCTGTGAATTATCATATACAGTTATTTATACAAACTGTCTGTGATGTCTGCCATAATCACAAACGGTTTGTAGAAATAACTGTTTGTGAATTATCACAGACGGTTATTGATAGGAACCATCTGTGATGGGTTACATTATCACAGACGATTTATATGAATATCTATCTGTGAAAATATCACATACAGTTATTCGTATGAACCATCTGTGATAATTACAGCACAAATGGCTCCATATGAATCGTCTATGATGTAACCGTCCAACATAGCCTCTTTTATAATAGTGGCATCATCTTCGTTTCGATCGGCGCATCCACTTGTGATTAATTTTCTTCACAGCGTCGCTGTGGTATCGGTTGAGTGTAGAATGTTTCCTTTGTGCTATGCATCGTCTTAGCAGTCTTGCCATCATGTGAAGAAAAGCAGAGTAGTCAACACCATGCATTGACACATGTATTTAAAAATAAAAAATATATTACCCTATCACGAACAATACAAAATGAATACGATAAAAAAGGAAAGGAAAAAACCTAAAAAAGCCAAAAAAAAACCAGAAAAAGGCGAAATTAAAGAATAGTGAAATAAAAACAGAAGTCAGAAGCCATCACCGAAACGAGCAGAGCCTCAGTTGTCTTTCCAGCAGGCATAACATGTAGGTACATGCAATAGGTCATGAAAGCGATGTCTTCAAATTTTAATTTCCTACAGCAATTTGCACTGTTGCTATATATTCAAATTTTAAGTTGCTACAGCAATCTGCACTGTTGCTATAGTATTCTGCTATAGTACCCAAAAAATTTGAACCTGAAAACTAATCAAAGCTATATGTTTTATGTATGTTTTTATGATGCAAAGGAATTCAGGGAAACAAGTACAACAAAATGAAAAAGTTACAAACCTATTTTCCTTCAAATGAAATGTGGGCAGTGGGCTTGGATTGTTAGATTTTGACATGATGAGTTAGGATGAACAAATTCCCCTTTTGTAGCCCCCACTGGCTGACACGCAAGTCACGAATTCACCGTCGCGCCTCCTACCTCCAGGCTCCTTCCTCCCAACTTAGCCCTCCGCTTCCAGGTCCCGGTCGCCGGCTCCGGCCTCTAGGTCCCAGCCTCCATCGTTCGGCAAAGACACCGACTCCGCACTCTCGGCTCGCCATCGCGGCCGCCCGGTCCCGAGCTCCAGGCCACCGGCCACGCTGGCGCTGCCACCGCCATGGGCCACCGACTGACTGTCCTTCGCCCTTTGGGGGCATGGCTTCTAGAAACACAGACCAATCCGACAGCATGCCTGATGCGGCAAATGCACCCAGTCCACCCACCACCATGCATCCCGAGCTGCTCATGGAAGCATGCCATGGCTACTATGGGCAACTAACAATTCTTCTAGACAGGGAAGGTGTGGCGGTGGTGATGGAGCATCCTACCAGTGTGGCATCTCAAGTTGCCATCGAAATTGAGTGCTTTGTGAGCTTTTTAGCATCACTGCTCCTGCAAGGGGTCACCCCTGACGGGGACTCTACACTCCATATAGTGGCGATCTTTGGAGATGGTGAAAAGTACTTGAAGAGTGCGGACGTAATCTACCACAAGGCCAAGCACCTCTTGGGTGATCATTACATTCGAGGTGTCATTACTACATTCGAGGTAATCAGGAATCACTACATTCGAGGTGTCATTAGTCAAAGTGATATTGAAGTCTATAAGATAAGTACTCATGATAATCTAGCTGATATTTTGACAAAACTAGTTCCTGCAAGTCTGAGCTGTGCTCATACTTAGTTGGTATTACTCACTAGTTTTTTGAACTTTCAATACTCAAGGTGTACATATTAATTTTATTGAAGGAGTCTATCATATTGTTCAACTAGTAGAGGGAATTCTGCTCAAGGTGAAGATTGTTGAAGTTGATCTAAATTCGTACTGTGTCCGCGTAGGACACTTCATCGCCTCATGCCAGATGTGATATGACAGGTGTTTAGGCCATGCAAAGGTTGTATCAGACGTGGTTTTTTCTGCAAGGGTTTTTCATATAAAAATTCATTTGTCTTGTGTCTATTTTTTTGTGCATTATTTGCAATAAAATCCCTAAATTCATCCAAATATTCCTCTCATATGTTCAAATGTTGATTTCTTGATTTGACTTGGTTTCTGGTGTTTCTTCCTTCCTTCTTGATCTTACTTGATGTCAAGGATGTGTAAGTGATAGAAATATCTTTTGGGGACAAGACCTCATCCATCTAGTCACTTTTGTTTGCAAGTGCTTGAGTTTACCCAACTTTGGTGGAAGAAAGGGTGATTTTAGGGTTTTTGCTCTTGAGGGCTTTTAGATTGATCTCTTGCTATGGTTTTACTTGCTATGGCACGTAGGAGTTGATCTAATGTAATCTTGACTATCCTTTATCTACGAACAAGTTTTAACCTCAAGTTTGGTCTCTTGCCTAGTTTTGTGCTCCTTGGGTTCGGAGAAGAAAATGTCAAAACGTTGGCAAGTTTTTTGTCAATCTCTTATTGAAATAGATTCCTAAGGTTGTAATTTACCTTTGGTCCAAGTTTCCAGTCATTTGGAGTCTCAATGTGAAAGTTGTGTCGATTTTGCATTTAAAATCATACTGATTTTCAGTTTTATTATGAGAGAGAGGTCAGATTACCTAGGTCACCAACTAACGATCGTCCCCTAGCAATCAGACTGCCCCTAAGTTAGAGATTAGATTGCCCTAGGGCTTGAAGGCTTGTTTTGTCTGGTTTTTCTTGGAGTTTCCTGTATGAGTGTTTTGTCTCTGATTTTAGTAGCTCTCAATAGCTATTGAAGTGAAGAGCCTTGATCACTCTCTTTGAGAAAAGATTGTTAAAAGAGCCGTGAATTGTAGAGCGTCCATTCAACCCCCTTCTAGTCACCACCTTAGTCCTACACTGAGCTTTATAGCTTCTCATAGTTTTACAGGGAAGATCTTTAAAGGAAATTTTTAGTGGCTCTTATTCATCCTACCTCTAGTCACCGGCCATGTTCCTACACCTTTCCATTGAAATAGTGAATATCTCTGGTCTTTCAATGAAATGTAGGTGATGGCTTGCCTTTTTGCAAAATTGACATTTTGAACTTGAAAACTAATCAAAGTTAAACGTTTCATTTATGTTTTATGATGTGTAGGAATTCAGGGAAACAAGTACAACAAAATGAAATGGTTACAACCTATTTTCCTTCAGATGAAATGTGGGCAGTGGGCTTGGTATGTTAGATTTAGACATGATAAGTTAGGATGAACAAAATTTCGTTAGTTCGGTACGAACTCTGTATTTCTTTACTATGCTACATTTATTGCTATGTATTTTCTAGTTTGGTTGTGTCGTTAAGGATTGATACGGGGATGGGTCCCGATCTTCTCAGTGAGGAACCGTGGATAGTTGATGTGAAGTAGACGATGTCGCTAGCTGAACACTCGTACCCATGCACGAACCCTCAACTCTTCGGAATACGCCCAAAACACACCGGATAGTTGTCGTCGCGCGACCACAAGCGACGAATGCCAAGTCCCCAATTCCCAATGGAACGACGGCTTGACCTTGAGTTGCAGAATGAACAATGGATCGCCTAATTCTCCCTCAAAGTCCTCGCATGAACTCTGGTGTTGAAAGAACAAGCAATAGCTATGTTTCAATCTGATGCATAAAACTTGGTCCCCCTCTAAGGATGCCAATACAGGGCTTATATAGCCTCTTGGGACGTGCATAAAGTCCCCCAAACCTAGTACAACGCATCCCTATATGGTTTTAGATACGAACTCTTAAAAAAGGAAACTAGATTTTACAGCCGTCATATTGTTTTGGTCATAACTTTTGATCCGTGATGAATTTGATGCTGGGGCTAAATCCATTGCGTAGCCCTTGAAAATATCTTTCCAACAAGTACAAGAACGCCTGAATCGGACTCCGTTTGTGAAAGTTATGATCTTTTTAGTAATTGTCTGATAGGCTGTCCCGAACCGAGTCCGAATTGAATTCTGAGTTGAATCCGAGTTGGAATTGGATTGAGCACGTGGGAAGTCTGAGTTGGGCTTCAAAATAGTGTCCAAAACTTGTGCTCTAAGTTCTTGGGCTCCGTCCTTATACTCTCCCGCCACATGGGCTTTCTTTCCCCCTTCCACATGGGCTCCAACCAGCCACATGTGCTTCGTTCTTGTTGGCTCCATCCGCATGGGCTTTGTTCCTTCATGTCTTTGGCACATAATGTGGTTATCCGCTTCCTTTTGCATCTCTATTGTTTTGCTATTGACAAACCTAAGAATACACCAAGTAATAACACGATGTAGTATTTCATCTTTATGAATGACAACATTAAGTATAGTTTGAAATGAGTTCACCTGGCCATATTTCATGCGGCTCAATAATTCTTTCCAGTTGAATAAGATATTTAACGGAAAAGTACAAGACACGTGCATTTCCGCATCATTCTCCCCTTCTTCAAGAAAAGCCGTCCTCGGCTTTTGATAGCCTAAAATTGTGTTAAACAAAGGATATAACGTGTATGCATGGTATATATATTCGTCATCAATATTTCTTCGGCTTATCTCATCATAAAATTTTGAAGGTGTAGTAAACGAAAAGAATAACACATATGCCTGTATATGTAAGAGTCAATTGTTGTGGCATTCTCACTATTTTGCCCAAACCGATGAATATAGCAAATGACTAAAAGATGTATGCATTACAATATTGTTTTTCACATCATTCTCCTCCCATAAAATAAAGTCGTCCTCGACTTTTCTAAGCACATGGACAGATCCTTAATGGGCAAAATCAGATTTAAATGTGCTGACATGGGAAAGAAAATATGGAGTGCTTTCCATGCTTCATCTGCGCTACTCTGATTATTTTTACATGATTGCACACCAAGAATCGAACAACTAGATTTGTGAAATCTTTCTAAACAAGACGTACTATTGTTTAAATGTATCTCATCATGATCATAACATGGCGCAAAAGATTGTTTATCCACAATTTGTAATATCAAGTCGATAAGCTTATCACATGTAATGCAAATTCTATGAACATAAAATTTGTCATCTACACCATAATCTCCAATCAAATTGAACTTATACGTGTAGGCATTGGTACTAACTAGTGATTTTGAACATGAAATTTCAGCAACCTTATTAATCACACTACATAGCTCGCTAGGAGTGTTAAACATGATATAGCATAAAGAATCATTAGGAGATATTCTAGTAAGAACTTCTTTGTAAGTAATCAATTCCACATTATGTAAATTAAGCATTGAAATTTGAACATGGAGTGTTCGGTTGATCATATGAGTTCTCACAATTACTCACCTTTGCATAATTAAATTTGGCACCACTATTGTTACCTTTATCGTCCTCCTCGGATGATGTAGGTGCTGGGGTTTAAAATTATCGGGATGCACCCATGGGACAGCAGTACTTCATCCCGTCTGTGGTTGTCTCCTCCTCATTTGCCTTCAAAGGTGTCGGTTGTTGAATGTTCAATTCTTCATCTTTAATGTCAACCTGCACAATATGAGAAACAACACTAGAAGTAGATAGTAATATGTTAGTTTCAGATTCATCCTCCCTTTGTCTATCTTCTTCTTCTCGCTTTTCTTTTGATGTCCCTCTAACACTCTCAATTTGGATGCTCTCAACCTCACATATGGTGGAATCACACAACTCACTCTTTTTATCACTCTCACTCAATTTGGCTATGTGGCTCTCTTCCTCATATGGGTTGTGGTGTATCTCGGTAGCTATATGTAGTTTTAGAGTACCGTGCACACTTGTGTCATTAGCAGGCGCTCCCCCACGTAGAATGTGGTGTGCGAACATGGCACGCAGCTCCAAAAAGTTATTATTCATGGTCGTATGCAATTGTTGAACCTCCTTCCCGAGGTGGTTCAGTCCTGTGTGAACTTTCCTGAGCTCATTGCGCACGCTAGTGTTACCATCAAGAAGTTGTTGTTGTAGCATTTCGCGCAATCGAGTGTACTCGGTCCACGTAACCGGTGCGTCCGGATTAGGTGGATCCTCCTCGTGACCTGACATGGAAACAATTCTCAAACAAGAAGCGAGGTTACATCTGGGTTAGTAAAACAAAAGCTCTCTCTATGCTTGCAACTTACTGTCCTGAAAACAAGGTAAGCTTACCGTTCCAAAGTGAATCAAGGACAGCGAATCGACACCTGTGATAGCGAACGACCTCAACCCGGTAATGTATGAGCGTAACCAAGAGCAAGGAGTACACAAACAGTGTAGGTGGAGCTTGGACAGGTATGTGGAGAACCTATGCAATCTGATATTCAAGGTATTGTAAAGCTAAGTAATGATCCAAGCTAGAGTATTTGCCTATGTGCTGATCCAATTGGTTAAAGCGAAAAGTATGAACGCACACGCAACGATAAATGGGACTTAATGCAAACAAAGGAAATGAGCTAGAAAGAGGCAATCTGAAATTGAGATGAATAACTAGCTCGTTTTGCACTAAATACAAGGAGAGACGCTAGCCAATTGCAATAGTTATGACTATAAGGGCACAGGATTGCTCTATGAGAATAAGTGCACAAGCTGAAAATATGAACTAGGGTTTTTTTTCACAGAGTTTTGGCCAACACTTTCTATTTTCATTGTTCCTTGATCAAATCGCAGGAAACTTTCAAGCTTTCTTATTTTTTTTTCTTTTTTTTTAACTTACTCCTTTTTTTTGGCCAAACTACTGTTTTCTTCCCTTTGCACAAATTCAAGAATTCAGCAAGTGTAAATAATACTGAAGAACAGCCCTAAAAGCAATATCAAATGCTAGTCTCAATTGATGAAAAGATATAAGTGAAGCTCAACTGTAGTAATTCTTTCTTTTCGGTCAGCTAGGGTTTGGCACAAGTAGTGATTTGTTTCTTTCAAGCTAAACCGCAGCAAACTTTCGGTTTTGAAGGAAGTGAATACTATCTCAAACTCTCCCCTAAAGAGAATTTGGATGGATCTCTTGAGAGCAAAGTGGACAGCAAGGAATTTAGGATTCAAAAGTAAATGCAATTTACTTTTTTTTTGTTGCTAATTGAGGAATTCAATCAACAATTTTGTAAGGTTTATGTGGACATAAAGATCAAGCTACGCGAAGGAAACACACGGATCAGCACGAAAACAAAACTCTAATGGACGAAAACTTAACAAAACGCACAAGAACTAAACAGATTAAACTACGGTTTTTGGTATTGCAATTTTCGGTTTAATGGAAGATAGGACAGAAAAATGAATCTAACTACGGGTAAAGAAGTTCTCACCGAGTAAACCTAGAATCGATACCATATGATACGGGATGGGTCCCGATCTTCTCGATGAGGAACCGTGGATAGTTGATGTGAAGTAGACGATGTCGCTAGTGAACACTCGTGCCCATGCACGAACCCTCAACTCTTGAATACGCCCAAAACACACCGGATAGTTGTCGTCCGCACGACCACAAGCGGCGAACGCCAAGTCCCCAATTCCCAATGGAGCGACGGCTTGACCTTGAGTTGCGAGCGAACAATGGATCGCCTAATTCTCCTCAAAGTCCTCGCATGAACTCGGTGTTGAAAGAACAAGCAATAGCTATGTTTCAATCTGATGCATAAAACTTGGTCCCCCTCTAAGGATGCCAATACAGGGCTTATATAGCCTCTTGGGATGTGCATAAAGTCCCCCAAACCTAGTACAACTCAACCCTATATGGTTTTAGATACGAACTCTTAAAAAAGGAAACTAGGTTTTACAGCCGTCATATTGTTTCGGTCATAACTTTTGATCCGTGACGAATTTGATGCTGGGGCCAGATCCATTGCGTAGCCCTTGAAAATATCTTTCCAACAAGTACAAGAACGCCTGAATCGGACTCCGTTTGTGAAAGTTATGACCTTTTTAGTAACTGCCTGACAGGCTGTCCCGAACCGAGTCCGAATTGAATTCTGAGTTGAATCCGAGTTGGAATTGGATTGAGCACGTGGGAAGTCTGAGTTGGGCTTCAAAATAGTGTCCAAAACTTGTGCTCTAAGTTCTTGGGCTCCGTCCTTATACTCTCCCGCCACATGGGCTTTCTTTCCCCCTTCCACATGGGCTCCAACCAGCCACATGTGCTTCGTTCTTGTTGGCTCCATCCGCATGGGCTTTGTTCCTTCATGTCTTTGGCACATAATGTGGTTATCCGCTTCCTTTTGCATCTCTATTGTTTTGCCATTGACAAACCTAAGAATACACCAAGTAATAACATGATGTAGTATTTCATCTTTATGAATGACAACATTAAGTATAGTTTGAAATGAGTTCACCTGACCATATTTCATGCGGTTCAATAATTTTTTCCAGTTGAATAAGATATTTAACGGAAAAGTACAAGACACGTGCATTTCCGCATCAAGGATGGTGCTTAAGTTTCATGTGTATGATTCGTTTGTGCTATAATTTTGTTCTTTTTGTAGTGTAAGTAGAAATTGATGTTGGTTTTAGGTCATTAAAAATTCATTCTGGGGCGTGGCCATTTCTTAGTTCCACCACTGCTTAATTATAGTAATACAAGGCATGAATATTTCTAACTGATACTGTATTTGGAATATGAACCGCATCAATGTAAGGGCAACTACGCGCTCATATGCTTGGAAGTGACCAGGGCTGTCTATCCATGGAATATGTGGTTTATATTCAATTATTCACCAATGCCGATCAAAAAGACCTAAGCTCATGCACGTGCTTCCGTAGAATAATTTTGCTGTCCGTCTTTGCGTGTTGCCTGATGCAAGTAAGGAATTGCTTGTATCAAATGCAACCTAGATTAAGAATAAAGGCGGTGATACCTCACGCAGATTTTCTTCGTGCATATTCCTTACTTGAAGTTTGAGTAACCCAACTTACAAATAATGAACCGGAGTGGTCACCACGGTGAATGATACAGACACCCGCGGTACGGAGATGGCTTCTGGAAACACAGACCAATCCGGCAGCCTGCCCGCCGCGGCAAATGCGCCCACTCCACCCACCGCCATGCATCCCGAGCTGCTCATGGCGGCGTGCCATGGCTACTATGGGCAACTGACGATTCTTCTGGACAGGGAAGGTGCGGCGGTGGCGGCGGAGCATCCTACCGGAGTGGCATCTCAAGTCGCCGTCCAAATTGAGCGCTCTGCGAGCTTTTCAGCGTCACTGCTCCTGCAAGGCGTCACCCCTGACGGGGACTCTGCACTCCATATAGTGGCGACCTTTGGAGACGGTGAAAAGTACTTGAAGAGTGCAGAGGTAATCTACCACAAGGCCAAGCACCTCTTGGGTGCTTGCAACAAAGGGAACAGCACGCCCTTGCACTGTGCCGCCAGGGCCGGTAACGTCGCAATGCTCTCTCTTCTGATTGATTTGGCCAGAGGAGAGGAAGGCGGGGATGGGAGGGTGACGACACTCCTGGGAACGCAGAACAAGCTTGGGGAGACAGCTTTGCATGAGGCGATCCGCGCCGCCCACAAGCCCATGGTGGATGTGCTGCTGACGGCCGACCCATGCTTGGCTCGTGTTCCGGACGTGGGCACCTCACCGTTGTTCCTGGCTGTCTCCCTGTGTCACTACGGCATTGCGCGGGAGCTGTACACGAGAGATAACCGGTTGTCATACGCTGGACCAGATGGACAAAATGCGTTGCATGCTGCGGTTCTTCGAAGCAGAGGTACCCATGTTCACTTTCCCAATTTGATGCGCTCACTTCTACTCATCTGCCATAATTCCAAAGCTAGTTGAATATCTCGCACAGTTATGTAGCTAGATTTAAAGTACAGTCGTATTAATTTATGGAGGCGTATTGGGTGAAAATGCAAACATGATGAAATTTTAAAAATTTTGATTTTCATCAAACTTTGAAGTTTTAAAAAATTCTCAAAAATTAACACATGTAGTTGAGCATATGTTCTTCGTCTCAGCAAAATTTTAAAATCAAACTCAATCGCATTTGCAAGATAAAAGAAAAAAGAAAAATTCTTGCCAAGGAAAGTGCAGTTTTCCTTGTTTTTCTAAGTGTTCCATGCGTTGGAGTTCAGGTTCTGTTTCAAGTACTTGTTTCCGAAGGGAGGTTACAAAAATACTAGCTTTTTACTAATTCATTTATCTTTTCTATTATGTTCTTATCTCTTAGTGATGCTTGCTTGATCCGTTTTGAGCCTTGTCTTCAGCCTACATTCAGTTTTGATGCCTCTGAACAGAATTGTGTTCGTATATCTTTGGCTTCCAAATTCGCGTCTGTGTTACCTGTTATTTGCTGGTTTGGTTCTAGCTGTACGTAGGCCCCGTTCAAGTTGGGCGATGGATCGCTGCGTTGAGCGTGGGGCGGATATTTCACTGTAACGCGCACAGTGCGCACTACAGTGAAAATTTTTTTTTCGTTTTTTTTATTTTTTTAAATTTAGTTATACTTTTTTTTCATTTTTTTTCGATTTTTTTATATTTAATTATACCTAATAAATCAACTCAGCTACAGTGTTTTTTCAGCCAGCTACAGTGTTTTTTCAGTAAAAACCAAAAACCATCGTTATTCCGATCACCCCCGTAGTAGATATGGACTTAATCTCTCCTGATATCTGTGCCAACAAACTAAGCTTCTGATCTGTTTAGAATCGCTGCCCTTTTGACATAAGATTCTCTAGTTGGGAAGGGGTCTTGGTTCTTTCCACGTATATCTGAAACTATTTACCATTGAGTTACGTTTAGCGAGAGCGTACTGCCCTGCACGGCCCTGCACGGTATTGGCGGAGAGCTGCTGTTCATCACATACACCTCTGGTGGGGTGTGTGAATCTCCTAGAAAACAGCACCGTTAGGCGTGCCTTGATCCAACTCATCAAATCTGCTGCCTACGACATCCTCGACACTAATTAGAGGGTGGAGTGTCCAAGTCCTGTGCTGTGATAGTATGGCTGTAATAGTCCTGTGCTGGATAGGTAGGGGTGAAAGCAGATTGGATACAGACTAGATGTTGGTCAAAGTCACACTTCACAAATCAATTGCAAAAAAAAAAAAATGAAAACCACTCATAGCTTACAGAGTTAAGAAATGCACTGAAGGGTGGAACAATTTCCTATTGTAGTTTTATATTTGTAATTCGCCTGTAGTATTGTTTAACATAGAGGGGGCCAAAGTGCAGAGATGACAGAATTACTACTGGGATGGAACAAGGGGCTTACTAAACAACAAGACCAACATGGAGATACACCCCCTAACGGTCAAATCACCCCTGAGTTAGATGTCAGACCATCCTAGGCTTGAAGGCTTATTTTTGTCCTCATGATCTTTTGAAGTGAAGATCCTCTCTTCGAGAAAATATTTTTAAAAGAGTCGTGAATTATAGAGCGTCTATTCAACCCCTTCTAGTTACCACTTTGGTCTTATACTGAGCTTTATAATTTCTCATAATTGCTAGAGGGGAGATCTTTAAAGAAAATTCTTAATAGCTCCAATTCACTTCGTCTTAGTCACCGGCCATGATCCTGCACCTTTCCATTGAAACAGTGAATGCCTCAAGTCTTTCAATGAAATGTAGGCGATGGGCTTTCTTTTTGCAAAATTGACATTTTGAACTTAAAAACTAATCAAAGCTATATGTTTTATTTATATTTTATAATGCGGAGGAATTCAGGATGTGGGCAGTGGGGCGACGCGCAAGTCACGAATTCACCGTCGCGCCTTCCTCTCAACCCCCAACTCCCAACCCTAGCTCGGCGGCTCGGCCGATTCCGCCGCCTCATCCCTCCCGTGCCCTCTGGATCTCCGGTTCCACCCTCCGCCAGTCCGCCGGTGCGCCCACGGCCCCTCCGCGCCCTTCGCCTCCGGCCTCCGTCGTCCGACAGCACAGTCCGATCCGCCCTCTGCGGCTCTGCCCTCCGCCAGTCCGCCCCTCCGGGTCCCGGGCACCGGCCACGCTGACGCCGGCGCCGCCACGGGCCACCGGCTGACCGGCCTCCGCCTCGGGCCCCCCACCCTCCGGGGTACCGGCTGCCGCCCTCCCGTACGGAGATGGCTTCTAGAAACACAGACCAATCCAGCAGCGTGCCTGCCGCGGCAAATGCGCCCACTCCACCCACCACCATGCATCCCGAGCTGCTCATGGCTGCATGCCATGGCTACTATGGGCAACTGAAGATTCTTCTGGACAGGGAATGTGCAGCGGTGGCGGTGGAGCATCCCACCAGTGTGGCATCTCAAGTCGTCGTCGAAATTGAGCGCACTACGAGCTCTTCAGCGTCATTGCTCCTGCAAGGGGTCACCCCTGACGGGGAATCTGCACTCCATATAGTGGCGACCTTTGGAGATGGTGAGGAGTACTTGAAGAGTGCAGAGGTAATCTACGACAAGGCCAAGCACCTCTTGGGTGCTTGCAACAAAAGGAACAGCACGCCCTTGCACTGTGCCGCCAGGGCCGGTAACGTCGCAATGCTCTCTCTTCTGATTAATTTGGCTAGAGGAGAGGAAGGCGGGGATGGGAGGGTCAAGACACTCCTGAGAACGCAGAACAAGCTTGGGGACACAGCTTTGCATGAGGTGATCCGTGCCGCCCACAACCACAAGCGCATGGTGGATGTGCTGATGACGGCCGACCCATGCTTGGCTCGTGTTCCGGACGTGGGCACCTCACCGTTGTTCCTGGCTGTCTCTCAGTGTCACAACGGCATTGCACGGGACCTGTACATGAGAGATAACCAGTTGTCATACACTGGACCAGATGGACAAAATGCATTGCATGCTGCGGTTCTTCGAAGCAAAGGTATCCATCGTTCACTTTTCCAATTTTATGTGCTTCTACTCATCTACTATAATTCCAAAGCTCGTTGAATTCCTCACACAATTGCGCAGCTAGATTTAAAATACAGTTGTATTAATTTCTGGGGCGTATCTGGTGAAAATTTTGATTTTCACCAAATTTAGAAGTTTCAAAAAGTTATCACATGTAGTGGAGCATATGTTCTACATGTCTGCTAAATTTTAAGGTAAAACTCGGCCGCATTTGTAAGATACAAAAAAGCAAAATTCTTGCTGAAAATGCTTGCCTAGGAAAGGTTTCCTTGTTTTTCTCAAGTGTTCCATGCGTTTCAGGTTCTGTTTCAAATACTTATTTCCGAAGGGAAGTTACAAAAATACTAGCTTCTTAAGAATTCAGTTATCTTTTCTATTATGTTCTTATCTCTTAGTGATGCTTGCTTGATGTATTTGAGCCTTGTCTTCAGCGTACATTGAGTTTTCATTCCTCTGAACAGAAGTGTGTACGTATATCGTTGGCTTTTAAGTTTTTTTCTCTGTGTTATCTGTTATTTGCTCGTTTGGTTTATCAGTACGTAGTAGATTTGGACTTAATCTCTCCTGATATATGTGCCAACAAACTGAGCTTCTTGTCTGTTTAGAATTGCTGGCCTTATGAGATAAAATTCTCTTGTTGGGAAGGGGTCTTGAGTTCTTTCCGTGTATGTCTGAAACTATTTATCATTGAGAGAGCTACGTTTAGTGAGAGCATACTGCCCTGCTGGTTCGACTTAAGTGCACGATAGAAGACACAAGATTGTTGTATCTTGGCGGAGAGCCGCTGTTCATCACATACACCTTGGTGGGGTGTGTGAATCTCCTTGAAAACAGCACCGTCAGGCATGCCTTGATCCAACTTATCAAAGCTGCTGCCTATGAGATCCTCGACACTGAAAACATTGAGTAGGAATAATTAGATGGTGGAGTGTCGAAGTCCTGTGCTGTAATAGTATGGTTGTAGAAGTTTTAGTAAGAATAAGTTTGTGCATATTACCTATATATTTCCCTTTTAGTATAGTTACACCTTGGTCGTGCGCCAAAGGTAGTGTATGATATAAGAAAAGCCAAGTGATGCTATCAGCAAAGCAATACACCTCTGATCAGAGTAAAATGTGATATCACTCATAGCTTCCGAGGTTGGAAGTGCGTCGTGTTGGTTTTCCTCTCACACAGGTTGTAAGTGTTATGGATATTGTGTGTATATGTATTGAAGTGGTCAATAGGCAATATATATAAAGAGTACAATAGAAATATGTCACATAGAGATAAGGAGGTATATGAGGAATATAATACGACTCTATATCCTTAACACTCCCCTCAAATGGAAGGCATATGCAATAGCATTGCATTTGAAAGAGTTGACACTAAAATAAGAAAAATCCAAAACCCAAGTCTTATAAACGTCGTCGCAGCATGTGGTTCTTGAAAATTGTGTCAAAAATAGAAGATCTCCATCCGAGGTCGTGCGATAGCCCATAAAATATGGTGGCAGCCCATAAAGCAGATCGAAGTCTGAGGCGGCGGCGGCGTAATGCACAAGAAGCGCTTTGATACCATGTTATGAATATTGTATGTATATTGAAGAGGCCTAATGGGTAATATATATAAAGAGTATAAGAGAGTATTACAGATAAGGAAGGCATATCAGGAATAGAATACAAACTCTATATCCTAATACAACTCTATATCTTTAACACCCCTCTCAAATGCAGGGCGTATGCAATAGCATTGCATTTGAAAGAGTTGACATTAAAATAGGAAAAAAAATTCCAAAATCCAAGTCTTGTAAACGTCGTCGTAACATGCAGCTCTTGAAAATTGTGTTGAAAATAGATCTCCATTCGAGGTCATGTAGTAGTCTATAAAGTATGGTGGTAGCCCATAAAGCAGATCGAAGACTGAGACGGCGGCAGTGCAGTGCACAAGAAACGTAATAGAAGCGCAGTGTAGAAAAAGCACGGCGGTCTTACAAGCTCGGGGCGGCGGCTCAAAGAGAAGCGGTGGTATCATAACGACTTCTACGACCTGCACGTGGCTCAGAGAGAAGAGCGACGTTTGCTGTCATGCGAAAGACCACACAAATCCTAGAGGATAAACTAGGCTAGCAAAGCAATGGACTAACTGACAAAGAAATTTGTGAACTCGTGTGGTTTAGACGAACTGGAGAATAAAAGACTACGGATTTGAATAGACGCAGTGGAAAACTCGAAATCCTAAAAGACTCAAAATCCTAAATAATAGGCATAAAAGATCAGTCTTGAAAACCTGATCAATCTCCCTAGCAAGCCTCGAATAGACCAACACAAAAGAACCAGCCGTCCATCCGCTCGAACAGAAACACAAAGCCCAGTCGTCCATCAAAAACCGTCCATCCGCTCACTCCACTCCCATTCCCTTCGTCTTTTCCCATGCGCCACTCAATAGAATTCTCAAGAGGCTAGCGACTACCAAAGGCTGGCAGCTAGCCGCCCCACCAGACGAGCACCGCCTGCCTAACCACGGTGCCTCCGAACCGAGGCCTTGGCTTGCCGTGGGGGACCCCCGAGTTTGTGGCCTTTTCTTCCTCTTGTGGATGGTGCTCGGTGGTTCTCATCTTGCTTCTCACCAAGAAGCCGGTGGCAGCTACCAAAAGGCTGGGGGCGAGCGGCTCGGTGGAGGCTGCGAAGGGCGGCGCACTGGATCCGCGCAGGAGACGGCCGGATCTGGGTGGAGTAGCTATCGGCGGGCGGTAAGGAGCGGCGTTGGCTCCAAGGGCGGCGCGAAGGAGGTCGGATCCATGCAGGAAGAAGCTAGCGGCGTCCAAGGCAGGTCGGATCCAGCCGGATCCGGAGGAGGCCGGCAAGGCTGCCACGCCGCCGGCGGCGGCGGAGGCTGCGTGCACCAACGGCGACGTCAACGAGCACCGAGCGGTGGCAACTACCAGATGCGCGAAGAAGTCGGTGGCGGCGAGCCGGATCTGGTGCAGAGGATTCCGGATCCGAGTGGGGCAAGGCCGATGGCGACCAGCAGCAACGACTGGATCTAGACCGAGCGGTGGCAAGGTGGCCATGCCGGCGACGACGGAGGAGGCTGCGCACACCAACGGCGAATCCGGAGGAGGCCACGACAGATCTGGGAATCGGTTCCAGGACAACGGCCCGAAGAGGTCCAGCAACGGTGGTGGCTGGTTTGGCAACGACTAGAGTGGTAGCCGCCCCCGGGAGCAGAGAAATCTTCCCGAGGGCAGTAGACGCGGAAGGTGAGCAGAGGCTAGAAAGGTAAACCCTAACCCTACCTTTGCTCTGATACCATGTTATGAATATTGTGTGTATATATATTGAAGAGGTCAATAGGCAATATATATAGCGAATACAATAGGAATATGTCATATAGAGATAAGGAGACATATAAGAAATAGAATATAACTCTATATCCTAATGCAACTCTATATCCTTAACAGTAAGATCCCACATCGCTCTGCCGCTAGTGGATTTTTAAGTTAAAAGCTGGTTTTTCCAACAAAGAAGTAATGGTATCTAATTTCTGTGCTATTTTAGATATCAAATTACTTTTGGGAAGAACGGCATGGTGACCGGGAGTATACATTATTTCATGCATCACTTTTCCACGGCTTGCTAAGTACTTCTGTATTCAGTCTTGCTTTTTTGTTGTTTTTCAGACGTTGTGATGTATCCTAACCCTGGTGAGACAGGAATTGGTAGTCAGGTTGATGTGGGCCTTTATGATGATGTTGATGCTGCTGTGTAGGGTTATGATTACGGGGAGGCTTGCAACCAAGACCTTGAGGAGTAGATGACCATTAGGAGGGAGGGTTAAAAGACTTTTAAAATAAATAATAGATTAATAGCATGGGGACACGGCATAACTTCATACATAATAGATTAATAGCATTGGTGTGCTTGATAGGATGCATGACATTAGTTCATACATAAGCCTATTACAATACTACAAATAATGAGTGTAACAAACCCGGAATTTAAAAAATTAAAAAAATAATAATAATATTGTCTTATTGGATTTTTATATTTTTTGAATTTTTCATGAACTATTTATGCCTTTTTATATTTTTTAATTTGAAAGGATTTAGTTATAGCAAATCAAATTTGATAAAAGGTCAAAAAATATTTTGTTGAGTTCAAAAGCTTAAATTTGAATCCCTTATTTTCTTTCTAGAATTTGTTAGATTTTCCTTGAATGTTTCCAAGCTTAAATGAATTTTATACAACCAATATACATTGTTGGACATCTGGGAAGATTTTACCCCAATATCTGGTCCTGACTTTGTATTCGCTGAATATCATACTCTCTGAAAATGATAGCGTATCTGGGATAAACTATTTGGATTTGATCCCAGATCCAGTCATATATTGAATTGGCTTCCCGAACATGGTTGGCTATGGCTCAGGATCGGGTGGATAATATCCAACCCATTTTCACCCTAAGTATTATAGATGTTAATTGTCAAAGTCACACTTCACCAATCAATTAAAAAAAAGAAAAAGAAAAGAAAATCACTCATAGCATACAGAGTTACGAAATGCACTGAAGGGTGGAACATTTTCCTATTGTAGTTTTATACTTGTAATTTGCCTGTAGTATTGTTTAACATAGAGAGGGCCAAATTGCAGAGATGACAGAATTACTATTGGGATGGAACATGCAGCTTACTAAACAACAAGACCAACTTGGAAATACACCTCTGCACTTTGCGGTATCATTGGAAAGTGGAAAACATGGTATGCTTCCCCTGTATGCTGTGCCAGTGGAAAAAGGAAAAAGTATTTCAAGTTTTTTAAATATAACAGAACCACCATTGGACCTTACGATGCAAATATTGGAAGCAGATGCATATTCAGCATATCAACCGGACAAAAAAGGGTCGTTCCCCATACATATCGCTGCGTCAGCAGGTAGACTTTCAGCCATCATCATTTTAGTCGAAAGGTGTTCCGGTTGTGCCGGTTTGCGTGACACTGATGGAAGAACTTTTCTTCATGTTGCCGTAAAGAAGAAGAGATATGATATAGTTGCATATGCCTGCCAGACACCGGTGTTGTCGTCAATTTTGAACAAGCAAGATAATGAAGGGAACACTGCTCTACACTTAGCTGTGGAGGTTGGAGATTGGTGGATTTTTGCTTGTCTATTTGTGAACAAACAAGTAGACTTCAATTTACCAAACAACAAGCAACATACCCCGCTAGGACTTTCAATTAACACTATTCCCACAGGGTTGTACTGTCTCCTGGTAATATGCTTAACCCTTTTCTTAGCATGTTTCTTAAACTTAGAGACAAATTAAGAAAAATAATATCGCTTTCTCCTGTTTGCAGAACTCAAGAATTTTGATACAGGAAACATTAATGGCTGCCAATGCTACACGAGATATTTGTCGGCAGGATGATGACATGGAAAAAGAATCTAATAGTCCCCAATCAGCAGCAGAGAATGATGAGAAAGAATCTGGAGTATTATTAAATTCAACTCAATTTCTTAGCGTTGGCTTAGTTCTAATTACAACGATGGCATTTGGTGCGACTTTTGCCTTGCCTGGGGGTTACGTAGCTGATGACCACCCTCACGGAGGAACACCAACTCTAGCTCGATTGAAACTATTTCAAGGATTCATCATGGCAAACGCGTTAGCATTCATGTGCTCATCGTTAGCCGTCTTAAGTCTTGTGTTCGCTGGAACGCCTACAGTTGAGTTGCCCATGCGCTACGCTCACTATAATATATCCATTTGGTTATCTTTGAATGCAGTAGGATCCCTGTGCATAGCCTTTGCAATTGCTGTATATATCATGATCACTCCTGTTGCTGCTAGAACTTCTATTGCGGTCATTGCGGTGATTGTTTCAGTAGCAATCCTCCATTCTCCCTCAATAGGCGAAAAATTTTGTAAACTTGTAATGGTGTTATGGATTAGACTAGGAATACTGCCAGTACTAAGATCTGACATCTATAAGGCAGTGGTATTTACATGTTGGCCAGTCATGGTAATATTTGGTTGGCAAGAATATGCATCGCGACACCACTGATCTGAACAAGAGGCATCGGAGTGGTATTAATATCTATGTAACCGGACATGTTTCTTATGAACAACTTTTAAAAGTGTTTGTGTGAATACTTTTTTTCTACTCACTATGTAAACATTTTTTTCACATATTTTGCTCATAACTAGTTACAATTTCTTCGGTTGATATACATTCAGAAAAGCAGAGAGGGCAAGTTCTGCCCAGAAGCAAACCCTGAAATACTAGGGAATAAGATCAAAGTTATTATTCATTGAAATTTGACATTTTTATTTCACATAATCTATATTGCGTATAGAGATAAAACTTTGTATGACGATTTGATCATTCTTTTATCCATCTTGTCGTAGGAATGTAGATATCGCCCAATATATGGATTCCAATGTATTATGGATTTTTTTTAAAGGTAGACCCACTTAAACGTGAACTGTCCCATCTAGTTTGATCCAAGGGTCTAGATAGAACATGGTAACCCTGGCTTTCATTGATGGATTGCTCGTTCACACGCAATATGCTAAGAAAGAACTTCAACTGGATACTTATGTTTGTGTACTTGTGATTTAGTGGAGGAAATTAACATCTAAACATCACGTTCTCTTGTGCAGCCAGTGCTGTTGAACTCAATTAATATCTTGTGGGACTGTTCTGTATCACATTCAGAGATTGTGGAAGCTGTTGGTCGCTCTTTCCGGTCAATTGGAATATTTGAAAAATTAGGAACCGGGTGGTTTTTCTTCTCTCTCTTTTTTTTTTTTTTTGATAATGTAGCATCGGAATTTGGTGCTTTGCGCACCAAAATGGAGATCTATCTCTTTTATTCAATAGAGTTAAGAAGAAATATAAGCCGGGTCTCAAATTTTGTTGTGCTGTTGTACTATCTTGTGCTAATTCAATTTTGTTGTCTTAGAAATACAGAACATGTGAACATCGAAGATATTAACAATGTCTGGAATCATGGCAGTAGAGTTGGCACCTAAGGCTTCACGTGTAAGTACTGCACTTGGATGAAAGCATAGTGGAGGTGCAACCCAGTTAAGGGAGCATCTAGCTGGGGTAACAGGAGAAGTGTGAGCTTTGTGAATGTATGTCACGAGAAGTGC
This sequence comes from Melocanna baccifera, assembly GCA_036346265.1. NCBI lineage: Eukaryota > Viridiplantae > Streptophyta > Magnoliopsida > Poales > Poaceae > Melocanna > Melocanna baccifera. Next base: position 3,247,449 of record CM070700.1, read on the forward strand.
GTGATGTAATAAGGAAGACCCAGATTAGTAGGAGGCTAAAGAGAAGAGAAGAAAAAGAGCGCAACCTTAGATTTGAATGTGAGCCTATGGAGAACATGGAGCAAAATGATGTAATTGATGTGCGATAGAACAATGATGTTTACATGTAATGACAAAATAATAATATGAAATTATAAATTAGCTAATTGTTGTGTATTTTAATAATTGATTTCTTTCATTTATTATGTAGCTACTGCCCTTGATTATGTAGCTAATGTCACATATGTCGAATCACTGACAGATGTATTAGGGAGGATGACGGAATCACCTCATATTGTAGTGGAGGCAATGGCTCAATTCGATTTCTTTCGTGCTAACAGAGGGAAGTTTGATGGAGCGATGGCGCGTCTTGGAGCATCTGTGGTTAGGCCAAGTAAGTGAACTTATTTTGATTATTGAACATTGAAAAATAATTCACCACCTCCATTTGTCCATCTGTTTGTGGATGACAGGTCATAAAAAATAACAACTTTGTCCCAAGTTTGGCCCATAAAGTCTTCTAAAAGTAGCTCATGAACTTAACGTCCTGATCTAAAACAATGTACATGGGCATATTATGCAATCTCATAATTTTCTTGAAAAATAGGTCAGCTACATGCGACGCATCATCGCTCTTATGACAGGGAATAAAATATGCCATCTTAAGAAACATATCCATAACAACAAAAATAGAATCCATTTCCCTCTTAGTCCTAGGCAATCCCAACATATAATCTATGCTAATGTCTTCTCAAGGAGCATTCGGAACTGGAAGTGGAGTATACAAACCAAGCAGATTGAGTTTCAACTTCGCCTTATGGCACATGATGCATCGTTGAATAAACATCTTGTCGTCTCGCCTCATCTTATGCCAATAGAAGTGATCAGTTAACATCATGTATGTCTTCTCTCTTCCAAAATGTCCCATTAGTCATCCTGCATGAGACTCCTGCAATAGTAGCAAATGCACGAAAGATTCTGGAATGCATAGCATATTCATGCGAAAGAGAAAACCGTCATGAATATGAAACTTATTCCACCATTTTTCATCTTTGTAATTAGAATATGGTGCTAAAAAGTCATGATTGAAAGCATATAATTCTTTCAAACTTTCTAATCTATGAACCTTTACTTCCAATTGAGTGAAAAGTACATGTTTTCTAGATAATGCATCAACTACTATATTTTCTTTGCCTTTCTTGTATTTGACGATGAAAGGAAAAGTTTCAATAAATTCGATCCATTTAGCATGTCTATAATTTAATTTTGCTTGGCCTTTCAAATATTTCAAAGCTTCATGATCAGAATGTATAATAAATTCCTTATGCCAAAGATAATGTTGCCAAATTTCTAGCACACGCACAAGAGCGTACAATTCTTTATCATAAACAGGGTAATTTAATTGTGCACCATGAAGTTTCTCATTAAAATATACAACATGTTTTCTTTCTTGCATCAAAATACCACCAATACCGATTCTACTATATCACATTCAATCTCAAAAGTTTTAGTGAAATCGGATGAAACAAGCAATGATGTTTCAGTCAAATAGTTCTTCAATTTAGCAAAGGCTTTGTTTTGTTTTTCTCCCTACTCAAAAGTGAGTCCCTTTTTAGTTAATTCATTTAACAGTGAAACAATTGTGCTAAAGTCTTTGACAAACCACCGGTAAAAACTAGCAAGCCCAAAGAAACTACGAATTTGACTAACATTCACAAGAGTATACCAATTTTGAATAGCTTCAATTTTATATTCATCTACTTCAATTCTATGAGCCGAAACAATATAGTCTAGGAACACAATCTTATTAGTGCAAAAGGTACACTTCTCAATATTAGCATACAATTGCTCCCGCCTAAGCATCTCTAACACTTGTTTGATGTGTTCAAAATGATCATTCAAAGAGCGGCTATATATCAAAATATCATCAAAATAAACTACCACAAATTTTCAATGAAGTGTCACAAAACATGGTTCATCAAGCGCATGAAAGTGCTAGGAGCATTAGACAAACCAAAAGGCATTACTAACCATTCATACAAGCCAAATTTCATTTTAAAAGTAGTTTTTCATTCATTACCACATTTCATTCTTATTTGATTGTATCCACCAAGCAAATCAATCTTAGAAAATATAGTAAAACCACTTAAATTCATCATGCATATCTAGCCTAGAAATAGGATGATGATAGGGAACAGTTATTTGTTTATAGCTCTACAGTCTACGTATATTCACCAAGTATCATTTTTCTTAGGAATAAGAATAACAGGAACGACACAAGGGCTAAACTCTCATGTACGTAACCTTTGTCCAAAAGTACTTGCACTTACCACTGAATCTCCATTATCTCCTCGGGGTTGGTGCAGTATGACAACCGGTTTGGAAGAGGGGCTCCCATAACTAAGTCAATCTGATGCTTAATACCTCGAATATGATAGTCCAGTGGGTACCTCCTCTGAAAACACATCGTTATAAGTCTGCAAAACTTGGGAAACAACACTAGGAAGAGAGATTAAGTCATTAGTAGTCACCAAAACTTCTTTATATAGGAACACAAAGTGCAACATAGTGGGATCATTTCTCATCTCCCTTAACTCAGATTTTATTGCCATCATCACTAACTTTTTCTCTCCCTCAATGTAAGCTTTCCCACTCAATTTCAATTTTTCTCTCTCACTCACCTTTTGTGGAATTACAGTTTTTTTCTTCCCTTTTTCAATCCCTATTTGCATTTCTTTCTTTTGAGCATTTTTAATGATAATTTGAGAAGAGGTCATAGGTCGCAATGTTATTTCTGTGCTATTCTACATAAACTTATATTGATTTATTTTACCATCATGAATCACAAACCTATCATATTGCCATGGTCTCTCTAAAAGTAAATGACAAACATCCATAGAGACCACATCACACTCTACAGTATCTTGGTAATTACCAATCTGAAAGCTAACATCAACAGTGTGCCCAACATTCATAGAACCATCATTATTCAACCATTTAATATGATACGGATGTGAATGTTTCTTGTATTTCAATCCAAGTTTGGTGTAAAGTTTTTTACTAGCTAGGTTATTACAACTACCTCTATCAATAATAACCTTACAACACTTACCATCTGTGCTTACTGGAGCTCTTGTTTGAAAGAGATTGCAGCGCTGTTCATGGTTGAATTTGGTTTGAATGCTCAATACCGAAGAAGTGCACACAACAATATGACCGGACTTAGGGTCACAATACTTATCCCCATGCGTTTTCTCTTCTCTTTCTCCCCCATGGCCATTCTCATTCACCAAAGGAGCTCTTGTGAAGGCGACCAAAGGAGATCAAAACCAAGCAACCATCGATCCAACGAAAGGCCACGTGATCACAAATTTCATGGTATGAGCAAGATATGGCATGTGTGCCAAAATGTGACCGAATCCATCTAAAATTTTAGTCTCGTAATCGGATAGGGGCTAGCCCAAAATTAAAGAAAACCGGACAGCAAAATTTTTGGAATTGGATTAGGAAATATTGACCGAATAAAGGATTGGCTCAGCCAAGACTTTCCTTACGTATGATAGGGAAGGCACTATAAAAAACCCTTATACTCTTCCATTGTTGGGTAGGTCACCTTTGATAAAAATCAATCTACTAAAAGTTCTTATTCGAGTTCTTTACGATTGCCAAAATTCTAAGGAGAATTATGCGCGTTCCTCAATCAAGATCATTTAGCCTTTCCGTTGGAAATTGGGTGCACGATAGATTTTCGCTTGGTGGTCAGCGAAATCAACGCGAGCGTGTTTTGGCGGATTAAAGAGTGTTCATCCCTTGCACTGGCATTAGAAGTTCATTACGATTCATCAAGACTCATGTGAGTATCCATCCTACGTCAAGAAAATCGGGTGGCCCCGTATCATTTTGGTATCAGAGCGTGGTTTACTTGGTAGGATCTTATCTCTTTACTTTTCAGTTCATTACTTTCTATACTATAGTCCATATAGTCAAGAATTGCCTCACAAAAAAATCCAAACCGTAGTTTCACATCTGTTATTTCCGTGAGTTTTATTAAGTCTTGATCCACTAAAATTTTGTTTATGTGCTAATCATAGTGTCATTTGCGTAGATTAATCGTTGCATCTTTAAGCTTTAAAAATTCGCTAGTTGATCTTTCAATTAGCATCAAAACAAAGTAGATTCAATTTACTTTTTGAATTCTTATTCTTGCTGACCATGTCAAATCTTTACGTATCTTGAAAAAATATTGTATCTGAACATATTTGGGTTTTCTTTTCTTGTTTGATTCGACCATAAGAAACTCTAACTACCACAAAGTTGTACGCTACAAAGAATTCTAGTTGGACACATTCGGACTATCCGAAGTTTGTTGCGATTTAAATTTCGAGTATCTGTTGAGGTTTTCAATTAAATCTTTTAACCCTTGAGACTAGTATTTAATAATTGCATATAGGGCTGCTCTTAAATTAATTATTTCGACTGAATATTACCATTTGTTCGTGCATCACTCATTCGGTTGACAAAAAAATTCAGATTTTAGAGAGAGAGAAAGATAGTATCTTTTAATTACCTTTATACCCCTGCCTTTTCTAAAAAAATTTATGACTCATACCTCATTAGACTTAGAATAATATTTTGAATCTATTTAAGTCAGTTCAGTTGCAGGGTAGCAAAAAGAACAAGAGAGCAAAAAAGTGAGAAAAATGTTGAACATGGGTGAGTGCTTTTATGGTATAAATTCAGTTGGAGTATTTTTTTTAGCAATCTTGTGTCCTTATTTTCATAATATTGCAATTGTCTAGTATCTTTCCTAGTACTTGGTGTAAAATGAGCTAATATTTTCTAATTGTTTCTTTTAACTCATTCTTTTATTTGTATTGAGTCACATTGATCATTGCATGCACGTTCATACACTTCACTTATATTTTTTGGATCAGCACAAAGGCAAGAGTTTTTTAGCTTGGATTATCACTTAATTTAGTAATATCGTAAAATTCAGATTGTCAAGGATAAATACTTCCTAACTAAGCTCCATTAAATATCTTTTACTGTGCATTTGTGACTTACTATTAAATCTGATTGATCATCACTTGCTATTGTAGCCAGCACCAAGTGTAAGTTTCTTTTGGCCTCAATTTACTTCAGAAAGGTAAGAACTTTACTTGGGAGAGGAAAAAATGAGATTGAGTGAACTTCACATATTATATATATTTGTGGTTCTTGTATCTTCTTGTGCCACTAACCATGTCAGATGGAGACGACAATATAGGAGAAGAGTATGGTCTGAATTCCTAGTGACTCATTTTCAATTCCAAATTTTGAGGGGAACTTTACACAATAAGTTCGCCGCTACTAGTTCTACCTTAGAGGAGCAACTTAAGGCGGAGATTCACAACTCCACACAAGACATGCTCATCGAGGTGAACCAACAAATGAATGTACTACGTACCAACATTGTGAACGATGTGGTGCGTGCACTTCAACCACAACAAGAGGAAAGCAGTGCTCATCGAGGGGGTGCCATACCTCCACGAGATGAGAGAGCAGGCGCTGCTCAAGGTGGCCAAGAAGCTCAACACAGGCGAGACCGCGTGGTAGCCAACGCTATTCGCCCACCCCTACCTAGAAGAGGTGAAGGGGGTAGCTTCTATGGTCCGAGGAGGAGCCATGGACATGGAGGCCATGGTGGGGGAGCACCGTGTTTTGACGATGACGACTTTCTTCACTACGACGATGACTACCACCATCGTAACCGATATAGCGACAAACGAGCAAATAAGGAAAAGTTTGGTAATTTTAAATTTATCATACAATATTTTCAGGTACACATGATCCCGATGAGTACCTTACTTGGGAGCTCAAGGTGGACAAGGTGTTTTACTTGCATAATTATTCTGAGGAGAAGAAAATTCACATTGCGGGACTTGAATTCACTGATTATGCACTTATATGGTGGGATTAAGTTCAAAATCAAAGAAGAGAGTACGATGAGTCTCTAATCACTACATGAGAAGAGATGAAGTACCACATGAGAGTAATGTTTATTCCCAAGTATTATAAAAGTGATTTATTCGATAAATTGCAGCTAATAAAGCAAACACCTTCACGGTAGAGGATTACTATAAAAAGATGAAAATGATCATGATTCGAGCTAATATATATGAGCAAGAAGAGCAAATAATAGCACGATTCCTTACTAGTTTACATCCTCCCATCAAGTACATCATTGAATTTCAGCCTTACAACAATATGGTAGAATTAGTACATAAAGCAACTAAGGCTGAAGACAAGTGCAACAAAACATGAGGGCAACAAGATCATCATCCTTCATGCCCCGAATAACACCTACAGGAAGTAAATCCATATCTCGTTTTAATTCATTTAAAACTAATCCCTTTAGTAGAAGTTTTGCTCCTAATACACGTACTGCCCCAAATACAAAGAATGTCACTCCTTCCAATTCAAAGAGAAGACCAGCCCCTTGTTCATCATCTTCTATTGGTTCTATGGCCAAAAGTAGCTCCATCCAATGTTTCAAGTGTCTTGGACATGAACATATGCAAAAAGATTATCTAAATAACAAGGTAATATTGATAACTGAGACTGAAGTATATGATTCCGCTAGTGATAAAGATGGAGAGTACCTTGCTAATTTTGAGGCGAATGGGGATGGCTATGGGCGAGAAAGAGAAGAGAAAACGCATGGGGATGGGTATTGTTACCCTGAGTTCATTCCTATCTTTATATGCACTCTTTCGGTATTAAGCATTCAAGCTAAATCCAACCATAAACAGTGCTACAACCTTTTCTAAACAAGAGCTCAGATAAGCAAAGATGATAAGTGTTACAAGGTTATTATTGATAGAGGTAGTTGTCATAACCTAGCTAGTAAAGAACTTGAAACCAAATTTGGATTGAAATATAAGAAATATCCACATCTATATCAAATTCAATAGTTGAATAATGATGGTTCTATAAATGTTAGGTATATTGTTGATGTTAACTTTTAGATTGATAATTACTAAGATACTATAGAGTGCGATGTGGTCTCAATGAATGTTTGTCATTTACTTTTAGGGAGGCTATGACAATATGATAGGTCTGTAATTTATGATGGTGAAATAAATCAATATAAATTCATGTGGAATAGCAAAAAAAATAACATTGTGGTTTATGACCCCTTCTTAAATTATCATTCAAATGTTCAAAAAAAAGAAGTGCAAATAGGGATTAAAATAGGGGAGAAACAAAAGACTATAATTCCACAAAAGGTGAGCGAGAGAGAAAAATTAAAATTAAGTGGGAATGCTTACATTGAGAGAGAGAAAAAGTTAGTGATGATGGCAGTAAAATCTGTTTTGAGGGAGGTGAGAGATGATCGCAGTATGTTTCATTTTGTGTTGCTATATAAAGAAACTTTGGTGACTACTAATAACTTAACCTCTCTTCCTAGTGTTGTCTCCCAAGTTTTGCAGGTTTATGATGATGTGTTTCTGGAGGAGGTACCCGTAGGACTACTACCCATTCGAGGTATTGAGCATCGGATTGACTTGGTTCCAGGAGCCCCTCTTCCAAACGGACCGCCATACCGCACCAACCCCGATGAGACAAATGAGATTCAATGGCAAGTGCAAACACTTTTGGACAAAGGGTACGTACGTAAGAGTCTTAGCCCGTGTGTCGTTTCTGTTATTCTTGTTTCTAAGAAAGATGGTACTTAGTGAATGTGCATATACTGCAGAGCTATAAACAACATAATTGTTCATTATCGTCATTCTATTACTAGGTTAGATGATATGCTTAATGAATTAAGTGGTTCTACTATTTTTTTTTCTAAGATTGACTTGTGTAGTGACTACTATCGAATAAAAATGAAACATAGTGAAGAATGAAAAAATTGCTTTTGAAGTAAAATTTGGTTTGTATGAATGGTTAGTAATGCATTTTAGTTTATCTAATATTCGTAGCACTTTCATGCGCTTGATGAACTATGTTTTGTGACACTTAATTGGAAAATTTGTAATAATTTACTTTGATGATATCTTAATATATAGCTGCTCTTTGGATGATCATATTGAACACATTAAAGAAGTGTTAGAGATGCTTAAGCAGGAACAATTACGTACTAATATTGAGAAATGTACCTTTTGTACTAGTAAAGTTATGTTTCTAAGCTATATTGTTTCAGCTAATGGAATTGAAATAGATGAATCTAAAATAGAATCTATTCAAAATTGACATTCTCTTGTGAATGTTAATCAAATTCGTAGCTTCCATACGCTTACTAATTTTTACCGACGGTTTCTCAAAGACTTTAGCACCATTTTTGCACCATTAAATGAATTAACTAAAAAGTGGGTCACTTTTCAGTGGGGAGAAAAACAAGATAAAACTTTTGCTGAATTGAAAAAATATTTGACTAAAACACCATTGCTTGTTTTACCTGATTTCACTAAAATATTTTAGATTAAATGTGATGCTAGTGGAAAACCTGTTGCATATTTCAGTGAGAAATTTCATGGTGTATTAAATTACCCTATTTATGATAAAGAATTATACGCTCTTGTGCGTATACTAGAAACTTGGCAACATTATCTTTAGTCTAAAGAATTTATTAAACATTCTGATCATGAAGCTTTAATATATTTGAAAGGCCAAGCAAAATTGAATCGTAGACATACTAACTGGGTCAAATTTATTAAAACTTTTTCATACAATATCAGATACAAGAAAGACAAAAAAAATATGGTAGCTAATGCATTGTCTAGAAAACATGTGTTTTTCATTCAATTGAAAGTAAAAGTTTCAGGATTAGAAAGTTTGAAAGAATTATATGCTTCCGATCATGACTTTTTAGCACCATAGTCTAATTACAAAAATAAAAAAGGGTGGGATAAGTTTCTTTTTCATGGTGGTTTTCTCTTTCTCTTTCGCATAGACAAGTTGTGCATTCCAGAATTTTTCATGCGTTTGCTACTATTGCAAGAGTCTCATGAAGAAGGACTGATGGGACATTTTAGAAGAGAGAAGACGTACATGATACTGGTCGATCACTTCTATTGGCCTAAGATGAGACGAGACATCGAGAGGTTTGTTCAATGATGCATCACATGCCATAAGGCGAAATTGAAACTCAATCCACATGATTTGTATACTCCACTTCTAGTTCCTAGTGCACCTTGGAAAGATATTAGTATGGATTTTGTATTGGTATTACCTAGGACTAAGAGGGGGAGGGATTTTATTTTTGTTGTTGTGGATAGGTTTTCTAGGATGGCATATTTTATTCTCTGTTATAAGAACGATGATGTGTCGCATGTAGCTGACCTATTTTTAAAGGAAATTCTGATATTGCATGGTATGCCTATGATCATTGTTTCAGATCGCGATATCAAGTTCACGAGATACTTTTGAAAGACTTTGTGGGCTAAGTTTAGGACAAAGTTGTTGTTTTCAATGACCTGTCACTCACAAACAGATAGACAAACAGATGTGGTAAACCGTACACTCTCAATGCTGCTGCGGACAATGATCAAAAAGAATTTAAAAGAGTGGAAAGATTGTCTACCGCATGTTGAATTTGCATATAATAGGGTGGTGCATTCTACAACTCAATTATGTCTATTTGAGGTGGTGTATGGCTTTAAACCAATCACACCACTTGATTTAATGCCGCTTCCCTTATAAGAATGTGCTAATATGGAAGCTTTAAAGCGTGCTGATTTTGTGAAAAAAAACTTCATAAAAAAATAAAAGAGGTAATTAAAAAGAAGGTACGTGTTTATGTTTCCAAAGCTAACAAATCTCACAAGAAAATGCTTTTTGAACCAGGTGACTTAGTGTAGAGTACACCTTCGCAAAGAATGCTTTTCGAAGAAGCAAAAATCCAATTTAATGCCCCGTGGTGATGGTCCTTTTAAAGTACTTGCAAAGATCAATGATAATGCATACAAGATAGAGCTTCTGGGAAACAACTATAAAGTGAGTACTACTTTTAATGTTGCTGATTTGTCATCATTATTTGGACAAGAAGACAGAGTCAAGAACAACTCCTTTTCAAGAGGGGGAGAATGATGAGGACATCCCATTACATATACAGCTTTCACTCCAAGCGTACATAAGAATGCCCAAAAACCTAAGGGCCCAATGACAAAGGTAAGAGCTAAGATTTCAAACAAACAGGTGTTTTTATTTCTTAGAAAGTTTTCTTTAATTGATGATGAGATTGAGATACTATCTCGTGCTAGTATTTTATGTATTCTTATGTATGATTCATGTGAAGACTTGGGAAACAAAGCTTTGGGGGGAACCTAGAGGAAGGAGTCCATCAGATTGCCATGCGGCTAAGAGAGTTCAAAACCAAGCAGCTATCAATCCAATAGAAGGCTACATGATCACAAATTTCATGGCGTGAACAAGATATGGCTTGCGTGCCAAAATGTGACCGAATCCATGTAAAATTTTAATCTTGTAATCGGATAGGGGCTAGCCCAAAATTAAAGGAAACCGAATAGAAAAATTTTAGGAATTAGATTAGGAAACCTTGACCGAATAAGGGATTGGTTTGGCTAAAGCTTTCCTTATGTGTGATAGGGAAGGCACTATAAAAAATCTTGTACTAAAAGTTCTTGTTCGAGTTCTTTGTGATTACCGTATGTTCCTCGATCAAGATCATTCAACTTTTTCACTGAGAATTGGTGCATGATAGATCTTTGCTTGGTGGTTGACGAAATCAACGTGAGTATGTTTTGGTGGATTAAAGAGTGTTCGTCTTTTGCACTAGCATTGGAGGATCATTACGATTCATCAAGATTCCCGTGAGTATCTATCCTACATTGGAAAGATCGGACGGCCCTGTATCACTTGTGGATCTCAGACGTAACACAAACAAACTCACAGTCAGTGTCCAAGAGAGGAGGGATCTCAGGATAGCCATCCTGAGTGATCTTGGGCTTGCTGTCGATGTATGGAAAGCCCTCCACCTTCAAGTAAAACCACTTCTTCTTAGGCTGACTTCAATTGTACCTGGTTGCATGAATCGGATACTCGCCCTACATTAAGTGGTCAAGGTCAGCATGCCCAGCGGTCCGAACTTCTCATTTGATTGCTGGAGGTGAAATAAGTAATCGAAGGCCGTGATGGTAGGCTTCAGGCATCTACCCTCGATCGTCGTCTCGCACAACCATAGAAACACTCTCACCCTAGTGAGCAAGTTAGGCGAGAATTGCGAGAGCTCCACGTGGAAATGCCTCACGAGGGCCCAGATGAAGGGATGGATTGAGAGCCCTAGGGCGACTTCGAACCAAGCCTTGAGAGCGATGATGTACCCCTTTGGAGGGCTAGGGCATTCATACGGCCCTAGCCCACAGGATGTCTCTCGGTGTGAGGTGGCTCCTAGATGCTACCAGCGCCGCCTTCTCTGCGTTGGTCAGGGAGGAAGGCTCGACCCCCACAAGGGCCTCCTTGTTAGTGGTGTCGTCGAGGATCTCAACATCCTCACCAAGGTCGTCATGCGGCAAGTCCATCTCGGCCTCTGTCGAGTTGGTGATCCTTGGTCATGGCAATGGGCAATGAAAACCTGCAATACCAGTAGTACAAAAGTGGATCAATATTGAGCAAAGGAACATCAATATGCGCATAAATTAAGCAAAGGATAAATTACATATTGTAAATGGTGTGGGTCAGTCTGCGTATAAACTTTGTCACATCATGTGCACCCGACGACCTACACTTAAACCTCTGCATGCTTAGCGCATGTCTTAAGCCTTCTGATACCCCGCATGCTTCGCACCAAGTCAAAGCCCAACGACCTGGGTGGAACCAAACTAGAATTGCTACCATCTAACCAAAAGGACACAGCAGGAGGCACAGAAGTATTACATGTCAGTGAGTGGTTCGATGCCTGCTAAATGCTCGCATGCCTGCTAAAGCCTAATACTAGACGCCAAATCACAGACGGTTTTGTGAAACCGTCTGTGATGTACACTATCACAGACGGTTTTAATTTGGAGACCATCTGTGTTGCTAGATCCATGCACTGACCACGAGAATTTAAAGATATTTAAGAATCGAGAGCAGATTGAAGCGCACTTGATTCGGAGGGGTTTCAAAAAGGGGTATACATGTTGGACCAGTCATAGCGAAGTCAATGATATGCCGCCGGATGACATCGCCAGTGAAGTCAATGATATGCCGCTGGATGACATCGTCGGTGAAGTCAATGATATGCCGCCGGATGATGATTGTGGTTCAGATTCGGATAGGCTGCACGATGACAATCTGGATCAGATGCATCGTGATGTAGTAGAGAATTATGATGAGAGAGAGTATATGAAATTCTGAGGCTTGATAGAGGACTCGGAGAAACCTTTATTCACATACTGGAGGTCAAAGTACACGAAGTTGTCAGCTGTGCTTGAACTGTTGAAATTGAAGGCAAGCAACGGTTGGTCCGAGAAGAGTTTCACGGCGTTGCTAGGTCTTTTAGCGGACAAGCTTCCAGAGGGAAATGAGTTGCCTAAAACCACGTATAAAGCCAAGAATGTTCTTTGTCCATTGGGAATGGAAGTAGAAAGAATACATGCATGTTCGAACGACTGTATCCTCTACCGTAAAGAGTATGCAAACATGCATGTCTGTCCGGTGTGCAACACATTCCGATACAAACGTAATAATCAATCAGATGATGATGGCGAGGGAACAGAGGTGAAGAAAAGACCTCCTGCAAAGGTGGCATGGTATCTTCCTATAATTCTCCGTTTGAAGCGGTTTTTTGCGAATCCAAAGGAGGCAAAACTGCTGCGTTGGCACTCGGAGGAGCACAAGAAGGATGGAATGCTGAGACACCTTACTGATTCCGCCTAGTGGAGAAACATCGATAAGAGTTTTGCAAATTTTGGTGCAAAACCGAGGAATATAAGGTTTGGATTGAGTACAGATAGAATGAATCCTTTCAGTAGCATGAGCAGCCGATATAGCATTTGGCTCGTGACTCTCTGCATCTATAACATTCTTACTTAGTTGCGTATGAAGCGAAAGTATATTTTGTTGTCGATACTTATCAAATGGCCAAAGCAACCTGGGAATGATATTGATGTGTACCTAGCACCGTTGGTGGAAGATCTAAAAGTACTATGGAACGAAGGGGTACAGGTATGGGATGCATACAAATGAGAGAACTTTATTTTACGCTCCTGATTGTTCTACACTATAAATAATTATTCTGCCCTTGCTAACCTATCAGGCCAGAGTACAAAAGGTGCCAAAACTTGTACTCACCGCATAGATGGTACTAAGAGTGTGTGGCTGAAACACTCATGCAAAACTATGTACATGCATCACCGTCGATTCCTTCGGAGGGCTCACTCGTACCGCAAGATGAAGAAACAATTTGATAGAGAGAAGGAGGACGGTTAACCTCCAAGGAATTTAAGCGGAAAAGAGATTTATAATATGGTTAAGAATTTAGATGTTGTCCTCGAAAGGGATGGCTCGTGATAAAAACATCTGGAAGAAGAGATCAATATTTTGGGACTTACCTTATTGGAAGTACCTAGATGTTTGACACTGCAACGACGTCATGCACGTAGAAAAGAATACATGTGACAGCTTGATTGGTCTCTTACTGAACATTCATAATAAAACAAAGTACGACATCAACGCACGGCTTGACTTGGTTGATATGGACATCAGGCCTGAGTTAGCGCCGACAAAAATAGATAACGGACGAATGTACCTTCCCCCTGCATGTTACACTCTGTCCAAGGCTGAAAAAATAGAACTGTGCTAGTGTTTGCATGGTGTCAAAGTTTCGTCTGGTTACTCCGGCAACGTGAAGAAACTTGTTTCGATGCAAGATTTGAAGTTAAATGGCATGAAGTCTCATGATTGTCATGTGCTGATGACACAGATGCTCCCTACTGCAATTCAAAATATTTTGCCGATCAAAGTCCGAGAGACAATCATGAGGCTATGTTATTTCTTTAACACAATTACTCAGAAGGTCATCGATCCCGAATGACTAGATACTCTGTAGGACGAGGTGGTGATGACTCTATGTCATCTTGAGATGTATTTTTCTCCTTCGTTTTTCGATATCATGGTCCATCTCATTGTTCATGTTGTGTGGGAGATAAAAATGCACGAGCCTGTAATATCCTAAACATCGTTTCGGCGTCAGTTTTTAAATTAATCGCGGAGTCGCCCGAATTTTCGGTAAATCGCGGGAGGTGAAAATAAATTCTTTGGAATAGTCTAAAATAATAATAAAAAAGAATTATAATAATTAATTAAGAGATTTTAGACTATCCGAAGGGTCGGGCCAGCCAGCCCAAACGGGGGCCTGTACCCCTCCCAAACCCTAGCACCCCCTTTATAAACCCCTTGGGGAGCCCTCCCTCCCCCTTTTCCCACCCCAAGCCGCCACCCCCACCCTCCTTGCGCCCTCTCCCTCCCCTATGGTGCTACCCTTGTGCTAGGAGAAGAAGGAGAAGGAGAAGGAGAAGGAGAAGGAGAAGGAGAAGGAGAGGAAGAGAAGGAGGAGAAGAAGGAAAGGAGAAGAAGAGGAAGAAGAGGGGTGATCCCAAATCCCTAGATAATTCTCCATTATCCCAATCCCTCTGATTTCTGCTATTTTAGGGTTCTTAGTCCAAGATTTTGGTGGAGATTAGGATTTAGAACCCCCGATTAGAGAATCCCTGCTGCCTGCTTGTAGATTGATTCGCGTAGTGTTTCTGTTCGTGCGGTTATGACCCCGAAAAAGATTTTTCCCGAGGGTCTCCCCAAAAGGAAAAATGTAGAGGACGACGATGCGCATCTACTGTATTGTTTCCAGATTTTTTGGCCACGTAATTTAGGCGTACCAGGGTCTGGATTCTCGCTGTCCGTCAGGGATGCAGACAGGGATAGACCGCTGTTCAGATGGGAATTAGGGGTAGAAGATGATTTTTAAATTTTTTTGTCATAATTGAGAAAAAGGTAGGGAATTCAGTAATCTAGTTTCTGTAAAAGAAACTGAATTTTTAGAGCCTTGATCTGTTCTGGGGATGCGTTACAAGTCGGCTGTCTAGACTTTCAGAATAGAGGACATTCTCTGTTTTGTGCATTAGATATCGCCTTGTTAATAACAAGATAAAAAATATATGATTTACATGAAAAGTATAGGTATTTAAGTGAGGAATCCAGATATGTATCTTTTTCTGTGATTAGTTTTATATTTTTAGAGAAAAGAAAATGTTAAGCGAAGACCATTGCGATGTGGGAATATTGTAGAACCGTTACGCGGGGAAGGATGTTGTGGGGTTTTGGGGCTTAGCGATATCTTTTCTTCGAGAGTCGTGTTTTCATTGTTGTAATGTGTGCTGAGAGGTACCTTTTTGGACAGGCGGTTTCACTTCTGAACGCGCGTGATTTCATCGATTCGTCGGTAGAGGCAAGTATAACGATGGTTTAAATTTGATAGTGTGGAATGTCGATGTTTGATCCATATTATGAACATATATATGTGTCGTGGTCATGGGAAGAAGGTATGGGTGATGTTTATGGATGATTACAATTTACAATGTTCATGAATAATTCTGGTGCATAGATAATGTGAACACAAAAATTTATTTTATTGAGACATTCACGCATATGCATCATGTCGATCTATTGAAGTCTTAGTCACGAGTTGACTAAGCACCGAGGTCCCCGTCATGTTGATGACATAACGGGCTAAAGGTTCCCATACTTGTGGAGTATGGGCAATTGGTCCCTGTACCAGGTGGTACAGGCATAGGTGTGCGTCGACGGATGCACACTCTGCATTACCGGTAAAATGCAAAAGAGAAAGATATAAAGAGCTTTTTGATCATCGTGCATAGCATGGCTTGACTATATGGTTGATAGATGGATTTGTGAAGTGATGTTTATAAATGTACTTGTTACTATCCATTATATTTGCTGAGTCGTTGGACTCACTCTTGTTGGTGTTTGTTTTTTTAGATACCTTTATGAGATCGACATGCTTAGGGAAAGGAAAGGAATAAATTAGTTGCACTGGCACGCTCCACACATAATGGAAATAAAGGAAGAGACTTAATTATAGGACGCGAGGACTATTTAAGAATCGTTTGTTTATTACCCTTGGATTTTATTTGTAATAAGAGTTTAGATTATTCATGATACTCTTGCTCTTTCTCTAGGCATTATATCCATAAATGATTTAGTACTTTTTAATCTAATTGCTTAACTTTGAATTTGTTACTCGAGGTTTGTCCATTATAATTGTTACTGTTTGTGAAATCCTGATTTTGATGGATAAGCAAGGAGGCTCACAAAATTTTGTTAACGTAATTAGTTAACTTTGTTTTACTTCTAGTTTGGTAGCATTCTGGGTCTTTGTTTGACTGGGGTGTTACAGAGCCTATATTCCTATGTAGCATGTACCCGTTTGAGAGGTTCATAGGAATTCTCAAGTCCTATGTACGGAATCGATCTCGGCCGGAGGGCAGCATCGTCGAAGGTTATGCAAGCGAAGAGGTCATTGAGTTTTGTGTCGATTATATGGCTCAGATTCAATTGATAGGTGTGCCTCAATCTCGTCATGAGGGGAGGCTCAAGGGTATCGGAACTATCGGAAGGAAAGTAATCACTCTAGATATGGACGCGTATGCTCAAGGCCATTTCACGGTCTTACAACACATGACTGAAGTGGCCCCTTATGTCGACCAGCACAAGGATGTGTTTCGGTAACAAAATCCGGAGCGACTGGATGTTTGGTTCATGAGACAACACAATAGTCGGTTCAACTAATGGTTGACGAAGCAAATCGCTAGGAGGTCGCCAAGTGAGATGCTGACATGGTTGGCAAAAGGGCCAACATTTACAGTTGTGATATAACAAGGATATGACATAAATAGGTACACATTCTATACACGGACTCAGGATATAAAGAGCACTAACCAGAACAGCGGTGTCCGCATAGATGCGCTAAGTACCGATGGGTTGAGAAACTCGTACTATGGGTTCATAGAAGAGATTTGGGAGCTCGACTACGTGGTTTTCAAAATCTCCTTATTTCGGTGTCGTTGGGTGTATCTCCCACAGGTGAAGATTGACAAGTACAGTGTCACTACTGTGGACCTCCAACGTGTCGGGTACAAAGACGAACCATTCGTACTCGCCAACCAAGTTGTTCAACTTTTCTATGTAACCGACCCGACAAATAAGAAGCGCCATGTAGTTTTTTATGGAAAAAGGAGAATTGTCGGAGTAGAGAATGTAATGGACGAGGAAGAATACAATCAATTTGACGAGTTACCTCCCTTTGGAAATAGCATAAGGGTCGATGACGAACAACGTGACGAAACTAGTTACATACGCATTGATCATCATGAAGGGCTAATTTTTAAAAAAAATAAGTAAGTGGAATGAGAATATGCGATATATATGTGGGAATGCATGTGTGTGATGTATGTGAATTGGTAAATTATGTATATAACAATGCAGGTGTGTGATGTATTTATAAATTTGTATTTATGTATATTTGAGAAAATGTGTGATATATCGGTGAATTTTGAGAATGAGTCATACAAATGTACCTCTATGTTCATTGAGTTGTTGTAAAGAAATACACCCTGGTGTAAACAAATACACTCTGTGAGGTCTTATTATAGTGCCTGCTGGTTGGTGTAGATAATAACTCCAGTGCATGGGAAGGAAAGGCTCATTATCACAGACGGTTCTTAACTAAAAAACATCTGTGATAATAAATATCACAGACGGTTCTTACCTAAAAACCGTCTGTGATATATAAATATCCTAGATGATTTTTAGTTAAGAACTGTCTATGATATTTATTATCACAGACGGATCTAGTTTAGAACCGTCTGTGATAGTTATATTAAAGACGGTTCTTAAATAGAACCGTCTGTAATAATCCTCCCATATAAACCACAAACTAAGGTTTTGCGCGTACTCTACAGTTATTAGCTACCAACAACCAGCACAGATACTTAGTCGCTCTCCCGATTGAGCCCATCGCCGCCGCCGTCCCCCGAGCCCATCGATGGCCGCCTCTGTCGACCCCCTGAGCCCATCGCTGGCCTCCTCTGTCGACCCCCCGAGCCCATCGTCGGCCGCCTCCGTTGATCCCCTGAGCCCGTCGTCGGCCGCCTCCGTTCCCCTGTGCGCGCCTGCATCCCCCCGAGCCCGCCTCTGTCCCCCCGAGCCCTCCTCCATCCCCGGCCCGTTGCCGACCTCCCCGAGCCCGACGCCACCTCCCTGGACTCTGGCGCCCTCCTCCCCCGTGAGCCCTGACGACCGATCCAGTCCATCGCCGCCACCTTCCCTGAGCCCATATCCTCGCAAGGTATGTTTTTCCCTAAAGTATACATATGAACTGTGATGCATATGAACTGTGATTGTTGTTGAGCAAATGTATGTTTTTTCCCAAAGTATCCAGTCCGTCGACTGTTATTGTTGTTGAGCAAATGTATGTTTTTCCCTAAAGTATACATATGAACTATGATGCATCGGTCTATGGTTTTATATTGTTACATATATTGTTACATTGCATATCTTGCCAAAAAGATATCTTTTATATTGTTACATATATATTGTTATTGTTACATGTATTGTTACATATATTGTTACATATATATTGTTACATATATTGTTTCATATATTGTTATGTATATGTATATATATGTTGCTAATGAACATATATATAGATGTGTACAATATATCTTAGATATGTATAGTATATCTTATTTTTCTTTAGCTACTTGTATCAATTTGCTGCAGTGTGCTTAGATACAATGCGCTGGCAACTGAGGCTTGGTAGGATGGGAGTTAATTAAGGTCGAGCGAGCACCTTTCCTTTGGATTTATTATCATAGGTAGTGTTCGAGATCCAAGTGGTAGTATCAGGGCCCTTAGCTATTGTTCTGGAGAAATGACCGCCCTGCCCATCTGGAGGTGCACACCCATTTAGGAACATATGTATATATATATATATATATATATATATATATATATATATATATATATATGTGTGTGTGTGTGTGTGTGTGTGTGTGTGTGTGTGTGTGTGTGTGTGTGTGTGTGTGTGTGTGTGTGTGTTTTTTCAAAACAACCATACATTGGTAGCATCTATGGTAGGGATAAGCAAGTCCACCAATGGTCATAGGTTTTTGATCCAAAACCTAGGTCGAAGAAGAAGACGAGACTGAATTATGAACTAAGATTGAGGACCCGAGAGTACTAGTATTGTAGAGTGCTTGCAGAATGAGGAGTACTCCTCACTCTGCAAACACGATGCAATGCTACTACTCCCTGATAAGTAGTATCATTGGTCACTTCTCTAGTCTCATTACACGTTATACACTTATGAATATATGTACTTTTCATATTGATATATATATATATATAATATACTTTTCATATTGATATATATATATATATGCTACATTAATTGTGCTTACTTTTCATATATGAGAAGGTTAACATGTCATCCGCGCATTCTTCAACATCATGGTGGATGCGTCTGCTCCAAAATCAACACACAAAGGAAGAGGGCTATCGAAAAAACCTGAGGGCTGATTTACCATCACAGAGGTCGATAGATCTGGGACCCCTCTCCTTCCTCGCCAAGCAGCGGCCGCATTTCGAAGAACAATAGAAATAGTTGCACGAGAACGAATTGAGATCACATTCGATTCGTAGAAGAGCGTGAGTAAGACTCGAAAACGTGAACTGCTGACAGAGATTTTTACATCGTTCGAGATCCCAGAAGAACACCACCACTCCGTGCAACAACATGCCTTGCTAGCGGCGTGCAAAGCATGAAAGAATTTTAAGAGCGTGCTTGTCAACCAGTATGTGGAGAAGAATCTAATGCCGATTGATAAGTACCCATTCCTAGAACTACAATGGAAAGAGTTTAAGGCGACGAAGATGATCGAAACTTTCAGAAGTGCAAGTATGGCGCACAAGGCCTTCCAAGTAAAAAAACACACACCCTCACAAACTTAGCACAGCTGGGTATGCGGGTAAAATCCCACAGTGGAGGCAGGAGGATGAACAGGCAATCTTGCGGGACACCGCCCCGCCATTTGCCACGATCCCGAATGAGCATGCTCGAAATTGGATTAGAGCGAGGTCATCTACCACGTCGTTGGGGGACATCTCCTTCTAGAACCCTGTAGACCAAGAAGTGTCCCATCGCCTGGTAAGATATCGAACTACGTAGCTTATAATTACTTCACAACTTCGTAGAAAGTGAAATGACATGTCGGGCTCTTGCAGGATACACTAAGTGTCGAATCTTCGCAGGGATCATTCCAGTTAACTAGGGAGAAATATATACTCTCCGTAACACTGGAAACAAGTAGCACCCGGGTCGTACGAAAGGCCTTGGGTTTTATGTATCCGAATTGTATCGGAGTAGGAAGAGAAACAAAGCTGAGCGTGACGCACGGCTACGAGAGGAGATTAAGGCATCTCTTAGAGAGGAGCTTGCTGATTACGTCAGAGATGAGGTGCGAAGATTTACATAAGAAAATCAGCAGGCCGCCGCCGCTCCTATGCTAGCCAACCCTCTCAACCATCAGAGTAGCTGCGCGTCCAATCCTACGACGGAAAGTGAGGGCAGATTTCCTATGGACGGTATCCAAGTGGCTACGAAGTGCAAGCTCCAAGTGAGATATGCCTCCGTTGCCTTGTGCGCTGCTTGGGGCCTGGTATATCTGTCCGGTCAAAGGGTCAGGGTGCATGGTGCACCTTTAGTGCCAGGCTTTAGAAAAGTGAATGTGGATGGTGTGTATGCCAATTTCAAGGTTGTCCCGCTACCGAAGCCCCCCAACGATAAGCTCGTGACTCTAGGGCAAACTATTGGAACCTTCATCCAGTGGCCCAAAAGCGAAATCTGCTTGGAGGCTTCTTCACCGGTGGCAGGTCCACAAGGGTAATCCGAACCAGAGCCAATTGCACTGGTGCCATCTCCACAAGGCTTATCTCCACCACTACTACCTGCACTAGTGTCATGCACACAGGAGCTATTCCCGGTGCAGCAACTTCCACCGATGGTACCTTTACAGTCGACCTACAGCCGAGGCAGTAAGGACAGCCGAGACAGCAAGGGCAAAGCAAACAAGACCGATGATAATATCCTGTACCTGCCATTGGCCCGCAAATTCGTGCTTGGTGAGCCGCTGGTCGACCCGATAAAGCGCCTCCCAATACTACCAGTTAGTTGCAAGCTATTACACACTTGGTATATGGAACAATCCAATAAGCCAGAGGGAGAACGGCGCTCAGATATCACTGTCAAATTCGGGCCAGATCATTTACAGCACAATATTCAAGAATGTGTCTTTACGGTGACCTTTGAGGATTTATTTGATCTTTACACGCTCAACGCTCTCGACGCCTCACTCATTCGATGCTGGACGCTGTAAGTGTATACAATCACAGTCTCCGTTCATGTGATACCGATAAATGTCATATATAATTTGTTGCTTTCGTGTGTATATATATAGATACATGGTGACTGAAGCTAGATCATCCAAATCATTGGTTGGTTTCTTGGACCCACACTTGGTCGCCATGCATACCATCAACGAGGATGCTGGCTTCGTTGAAAGGTACATTGCAGCAGCACTAGTGGCTTACCAGGATAAGGAATATGTACTTATACCCTACAATCAGGATTTTCATTGGATTTTAGTAGTAATCGTACCAAAATGGAACAAGACAATATATCTTGATTCCCTAAGTAAAAAATAAAACCGACTACACAGTTATCAGCAAAGTAATCGAGAGGTAAGTACATTTTCTCCATACATACCTATATTGTACTCTTTCTTTCCTTCCGAATGACTAAGGTCAACTTTTTTGAATCATGTAGGACATTCGCGATGTACGTTGCAATGGCAAAGCTCTCGACGCAAGGGGCCAAAGGCCTGACACATGTTCGAAAATTTAAGGTGTTCGCTAGTACATATTAATTAATTCTATGCAACAGTTGATAGTAATGCCTCTTGAATTAACTCATTCTATTTTTTGCAATGCCACCAGCAGCCGCCGGGCAACACGTGTGGATTCTACGTTTGCCACCATATAAGACTACTTCTCGATTTCTCGAGGATCACCAATTCCAATTCTAAGGTTTGTCACCATATGAGACTACAAACCGTCTGTAATATTGATATATCACAGATGATTTTTTGTTACAAACCGTCTGTGATATTGATATATCACATACGGTTTTTAGATATAAACCGTCTGTGATTATAGCTATCACAGACAGTTACAAACTGTCTGTGATATTTACACCATAGACAGTTCGAAAACCGTCTGTGATAACCTTCGATTATAACTGACCTATAAATTCAGACGGTTCAGAAAACCATCTGTGATGATATTTTTGAACCGTCTATTATACGGTTTTCTGTAGTAGTAGATGTCCTTGCTTGCACCCTACACCCTGTGCGCTTGGCGTGCCCCGAGTGCCCCAGCGCCCTACACACCTCAGCACCTTAACGCCGGCACCCCGGCGCCTCATCACTCCGACGTACTACGAGCCCCGTGCACCTAGACACCTTGGCAGACAGCCACCTGTGCCCCAATAACCAAGACTCAGCGCCCAGTTAGCTGAGGGCCAGCCATGGCCTTCGACTCATGGTATTTGCACCATCTTATGATGCCTTCGGTGCCCTGCGCCACCGAAGGTCACCCTCGCCAAGTCCGGGTGCCTCGCCCACCAGAACATCCCGCGCTTTGTCTAACTGGAGCTCTATGCCTCCGCAGTCACACACATGCCACCCGCTTATCGGCATATTACCTATGCTACAGTTCTCACATGGTGGAAGGCTCACTAACGCATGCGATGTGTGACTTGGTACAAATAATGGTCGCAGTGAAATAGCCCAAACACATGGCAATGGCAAAGCCGCCGGATCATTAAACCATCAGGAGCTGCTTGAAACATAACATACGACCAACAACATACAAACCCCACGTGCTATTGTGCTATCATTCCTTCACAGACATGTACATACCTCACGCATACACAACATATCATACTCCAAAAATATCCACTGCCACACTGCGCCTGGGCTTGGTCCTTACGTCTAGTACCGAGCTGGGTGGATGCACCCAGGCACCTAATTGCGAGCATCTTGCCAGTTGCTAGCTTGTACTCTCGAACGCCTCACCCACCGCGTGTAAGCGAGCTGAGAAGCGCCCTGGCAAGACCCACGGCGCCCAGGCCTTCTCGTTTCATCGGCCGGCTAGCCGGGTGCCCTACCGTTCGCTAGCCAGTGCCCTGTCAAGGGCAAGGGCTCTCGGTGTCATGGCGTTCGCACACGAGCCCAACTGCCCAGGTTCCTCCATGTGCTGACGAAGCGCCCTGTCAAAGCAAAGAAATGACGGCCAAAGCAACCAAACAACAGCAAGCTCATACGGACACCCTGGCAAAAAAGAGAAAACGCCCTCTCAAAACCACGCTCTCGCACACTTAGCTCGGTGGTGCCTGGCTCACCGCTTGAATCTGACCAGCCCGCACATCAGAAAGCAACAACAAGGCGCAGGAAGGGGATTGGAAAAATCACCTTTCCCAGATCTTCCACGAGAGCTTGCCGCCGCGGTACGCACCGAGGGGTTAAGTAGCCCTCGCACGCCCCATCCCTCCGGGCCGTGTGGGTTCTTACTCCCGATCCGCATGCCCGATTCGGAGGTCCTCCATGGCAACATCGCCTCTATCTCCACTACCCTGACCTCTACCAGTGGTAGGCGGTGCTTGCAGGGCTGGGAGGATGGTGGCCAGAGGGATCTTGCTCGCCTGCGCCGAACGCCCCTGAGAGGAAGGGCGGTGGCCGGAGGGACCTTGCTCGTCGGTGCCGAACGCCTCTGAGAGGGAGGGCCGAGGGGAGCCTGCTCGCCGGCGCCGAACTCCTCTGAGCGGGAGGGCTGAGGGGAGCCTGCTCGCCAGCGCTCAACACCTCTGAGAGAGGACCGAGGGCAATCTGGCCTCACACTTCTACCACCCCTTTCCAACCGAAGGTAGCGGCTGCAAAAGGCAACGGAGGAGCTAGGGTTTCCTTCATACCCTTTCATACGCGGGCTGGGCTGATTGAATGGGCCGTCAGTGCCTTGACGACAGCCTGAGATGGCTGTTGGGCCTCCAATACCTTGAGGCTAGGCTAAATTGGCTGTTGAGTCGCTGATGCCCTAACGCAGGCTGAATCGGCTATTGGATCACTGGCGCACTAACATAAGCCGAGCCAGCTATCGGGTTAATAGCAATTTGGTGTGATGGGCATTTGTCAATCCAGACCCAGTGAAAAAAAAATTATAAATAATTAAAAATAGGAGGAGGTCTCGGCCTTGAAGCCGGAGAAGCCCAAAAAACGCTAAGATATGAAGAAGACCGAAAGGCCTGCCATATTTAGAAAAATCCGAAGGGTTTCTATTAAGCTCGATTGCTCACCGTAATTTTTGGAATGACCCTGACTTGACGCAGGTCTGGGCTAAGTACCGATCTTAGCACAGCAAAAAGAGCCACTCTAGACTACCCCTTTGGGCTTTTTTTCTAAACACCAAAGGGGCAAGGGGGCTACTATCGGAAGATTATTTCAACCCTGGCTACCAGCGGACCCACTTTATAGGAAACACCAACCTGCAGATTAAGAAGCGCGATCATACTCACAAGAAGATGATTGTACACTTTTCTTGTACTCCTAGACTAACTATCTTATTAAGGGGTATATCTATCATTTGTACATGCTCAAGAGTCTATAAATACCTTATGTATTTCTCATTTGTAACTCAAGCTCCTAATGAATACAAATAGTTATCCAAACTGGCGCCTTCCGAGAGGAACCCTCGAAACCTTCGAAGGTCGCTAATAGGAGTATAGAAGTCTTATTGGACCTTCAAACTTGTATAAATCTCAACGTTACTCTCGTTTTCATGGACGCTGACCCGTAGCATGACCAATGTCCGCTCCCCCTAACATGTTCAATTTTTCACACCTACAATAGCTAAAATAAACCAAAATTAGAATCTGATATGTTCCAAGTGGTTTCTAGTTTAAATAAATCGAAAGTCAAAAAAAGGACAGTAGTTGAAGCCGTTTGGAGTGGGACTCTTTAGGCCATATTCCAAATTGTTTTAGCTTTTTGGATTCTAAATTTTGGCTTTTTGGTCCCTGTTTTTTGCTCTTTTGGTGTTTCTTTTTTATCATTATTATTTTGCATTGTCCTAAAAGATATAGTGTTTTTTTCTATTTTCTTTTTTTTAACTTAAAAAAAGCTAACAGTCGCTACAGTAAAAAACTCACACAAAAAAAGCCAAAATAATCATTTTATAGGGGTGTTTTTTGGACTGGAACTGATGGTTTTTATCTGTACTTTTTGACACGGCAACAAATGGCATACATGGTTTTTGACTCAAGAAGCTGTTTAGATAATCCATTTTAAATAACTGTCTTGTTTTGATATTTGACTTTCGAATAAGCTAAAAACAAAAAAATAGCAAAAAAATCAGAGCCAAGCAAAAGCCGCTAAAGAACACTCGCTTTGAAGATTCCCAGCCAATAATAAATGATGCGTAGAAAGCCCAAGGGAGCTCTAAATCTGGAACAGTAATCCATTATCCCGTGGGACCCACCGGAGTTCCATCTGGCCCACCAGGAACCGCCCCAGACCACAAGATAAGGAACCAACTGCTCTCAGCCGCTAGAAACCCGCCACGTGTCACCTCGCGGATTCACCCTCCCCTCCTGCCCCGAGTCCCCATGCCATGCAGACTTGTCTAACTCTCGTCCACAAGACGAGGAAACCAAAAACACAGCACAGCATTGCACGCTACTTACCCTGCACTCAGCTAGCTTCTTTCTATTCTGTGCGAGCGAGATCGAAGAGGAGACAAGTAGAGATAAGGAAAAGTTTGCTTCAGCAGTGGATGACCTCGCTATGCTGAAGCTCGAGCCGGAGCTCCGTGGCCTGCCTGGCGGTGCCGCGGGCCTGCAGCGCTGCGACTCGTGCCGTTCCGCGCCGTGCATGTTCTACTGCCGGGCCGACGCGGCGGCGCTGTGTGCCGCGTGCGACGCGGAGGTGCACTCCGCCAACCCGCTGGCCCGCCGCCACCGCCGCGTCCCCATGTGTTCGGTGGCCCCGCCCTCCCCCGCCGGAGGCGCCTTCGTCGTCCGTCCCGGTGTCAACTCCTCTTGGCCCATCCGCGAGGGCAGGAGGTGCGACTACGACGACACCGGCGACGGCGACGAGGGGGAGGACGACGACGAGGAGGCGGCGTCGTGGTTGCTGCTCGACCCGCTCAAGGGCGCGGAGGGGTTGCCGTTCGGCGACGCACTGGTGGGCGACTTCCTTGAACTCGGCGGGGAGAAGGACGCGTCGAGCAAGGAGTGCAGCAGCCACCGGAAGAGCAGCGAGGGCAGCCACGAGTTCGTCGTGCCCGGCGAGCCCGTGGCGCAGCTGCCGGAGCGGCAGGGCTTCGCGGCGGAGATGGCCTACGATACATCAAACTCCAACCAATGCGGCTTTGGCGCAACGCTCGGACACAGCGTGAGTTACTCGCACGAATTCTGTCAACTTGTCTGTACGTACGTACTACTGACTTGATGGACCTTTCTAGGGTTCACTTTGTTTGCGTAGGTGCGCTCATTATTTCCATTCTAGTAGTTTGATCTGGCAATGCCCTCTTTCCAAGCAGAAACAATTTGAAAGTACTTTTAATTGGTGTTCAACAGACTACCGGACTGTTTTTTAGAAAAAACCCAATGCTAATTAAGTGTTACTTAAGAATTGTGATCTTTTTGGATATATGCAAGAAAGAAGGGAAAAAATAAAGTTTTCCCCATAAAAGGATGAAAACGATTTGTGAACTTTCAATCTAGACCAAGAAACTTTAGTAGATAAAGGAACAGTAAGCTTCAAAAAGTAGGACAGTGACACTGCTATTTTGAGCTTTTCTTTTTTTATTGGTTCTACTGCGTAATTAATCTGAGTATAATTAAAAACCATCTCTATCCTAAATATATATGTTCCATATGTAAATTGTAAAGTGATATCTTCCTCTTTAGTTTACTCACAAAAATATGAAATTATATATATATATATATATATATATATATATATATATATATGTATGTATATATGTGTGTGTATACTTTTCGGTTTACTGTAACTCATAAAATTTAAAGTTCAATTTCAATCTACGTTTTGAGTGAGAAAATTCAGACAAATGATAAACTAACGAAAAGTGGAATATAAAAAGATAAAATTTACTATTTTCATCGAACTTCTCCTTTTCTTTTTCTTAGAAACCATTTTGAGTTTGGAAATGAAATATCAAAAAGTGCTTCAACATTTGATAGAGTACATCATTAATTTCACTTGGAATTTTTCATATTGATTTCACGTAATTAAAATAGTCAGCATGATTACACGTAAAGAAATAGTTATTGGTTTGCATTAGAGATGTGCCCCCCTTTACTTACAACACACCAACAATGACCTAAATAGCCGATCACCAAACAAATATTTTTAGAAATTAATCCCAATAAAAAAAGTTATGAATTATAATTTAGATTTGTCTCATTTTTTTCTGAATTCTCTCTTTCTCATCCCCCACCCCTCTGCACTAGAAAGAAAATCATCATGAATTTTAATTGCTTTCCGTATTTCTTTGAACAACCTTTTTAAGTTATTTTTATGTTTGCTTTACACCGAATGGGGATATAGTACACTTGATCAAAACCTTAGATTCCTATATAAACTACTGTTGGTCCTAGCTACAAGATCAGTCTAAAAAAACTATATATACAACATGTATGTTGCTGTGCAGAATCTGATCGAAGATTCAACAATGTGCATCTTAATCCCATCTTAATTAATCAGTAATTACGCTACTGTACGAGTTAATGTGGTCGCCACACACTGACAGAAGCTGATTAGCTAAGACACGAAGTGCTTGATCTCCATGTCAATATTTCTCGCAGGTTTCAATGTCATCGCTGGACAACAGCACCGTCCCGGACTGCGCTGCGCCAGACATCACCAGCTCCTACCTGAGGCCCTCCAAGAGCACCATCGACCTCTTCGCGGCGGCAGGCCCCGCGTCGGCGCACATGTCGCCGCAGTTCATGGCCATGGACAGGGAGGCCAGGGTGCACCGGTACAGGGAGAAGAGGAAGACGAGGCGGTTCGAGAAGACCATCAGGTACGCGTCGCGGAAGGCCTACGCCGAGACCCGGCCGAGGATCAAGGGACGGTTCGCCAAGCGCGCTGACGCCGACCTCGAGGTCGACCAGTACTTCTCCGCCGCCGCGCTGGCAGACTCCAGCTGCGGCGTGGTGCCGACGTTCTAGACATCGAAGGGCGAAAGAAGGCAAACGAAAGAAATAATGAAAGAAATGTTTTATAGTTCTTGTGGGAGCTAGCTGAGCGTTCCTTCCATTTTGTTATGATGAATGGACTTCGGCACATCTTGGTTGCCTGCTTAATTTGACGGATTGCCAGTAATTTGTTAGAGGTGTGAAAGCTTCTTCAGCTGTAGATATAGATCCCAGAATTATCCTCCTTTGTAAATTTTTGCATGATTAAATTAGCCTGTTATTTCCGAAATTTTTATTAATAGTAATTGAAAAATACAAAAACACAGATTTAGGCAAATTGGACACAAATTTACGAATCTAAGAAGGACATGGAGCTGGACCATGTCCAACATTCGACGCAGGAGCGGATTGCGTCCACCCCAGGCGCCCAACCTCCCAATTTCCATCTGCCGCGCCTTATTGCCGCTCGTCCAAGTTCACAATATTTGAAATATTGGTAATATTTTAATTCGAAGTTTTACTAGAAGATAAATATAATAAAAAAATTAGTAATACAAAACTTACAACTAACACAGACTACTCATTATATTTTAGAAAAAAAAATAGTATGAAATCAATGGCGGACCTAGGAAAAAAATCTAGGTAGGACGAAATTCAGTGGTAGACGCAGGAAAAAAACTAGGTAAGTTGAAGTCGGAAGCGTGAAATAAATAGTAGTCGCACATGAAGAATGAAGATTTCAAGTTGATCCTTGATAGCCGCACGATCAGAAATAGAGAAATCTTCGTCATAGATATCTGCAAGTTGAGCAATATTATCCACATTGAATTTTGAAAAGGAGTCTCTTGGATCAAGACAAGAAAAACATACAAGTAACTCCGAAGATACCTCATTGAAACGATGATCCATCTTAGTGGTAATAGCATCAATGGCAGCAAAGAAAGTATCAACACGATAATGATGGTCTTGAGTGATTGTGATGCCTCAAGTCACTATTTCTGGAGAGGTAAAAATTAAGTACCCTCATTTTGACAAGCTAGTTTACATATTCTACATAAAATTTTGACAAGGTATCAAAAGTTCAAAACTGATACTCAAATACACAAGTCTGGTCTCTAGAATAAATAGAATTTGTTGTACCTTTATAAAATAGAACTATAGAAGTGCAATATATAAAATTGTAAAAGAAATTACCAATCCTCAAATCACCTCCTCGGCTTCTCCTCCTCGCCTCCTCACCTCCTCAAATCCGCCGATGGCCGACCTGCTCTCCTCAAATCTACCGCCCACTCCAGCGCTCCGCTCTCCTCAAATCCGCTGGCCGCTCCTTCCTCCGTTCTGCGGTTCCACGCCTCGGCCCTCCCCCGTCCCCCGGCCACCGCGTCGCTCCCCCGTTCCCCGGCCACCGTCTCCTGGCCTCCCCTGCCCCTGGGCCCTGGCCGGCCGCCGCCGCACTCCCCGGCCACCGCCTCCCGCCTCTCGGCCTCCCCTAGCCGCCTGGGCGCCGCCGCTGCGCCGTCCTCCGCCTCTACCGCAAGGGAGGCCAGGATCTAGGTTAGCGCCGGCTCTCTTTTCTTGGACTCTTGGACTTGGTGGATTGTTGGCCCGTGCGTCCTCCACTAGTATATCTCATTCCTTTGTTGCTTTGTTGGGCTGTGTGTTTATCGGGTGTTGCTTGGACTTGGGCCTTATCCACCAACTCTACACCCGGGGAGGTGTGCTTCCACCGGGCGCGTGAGGGGATTCGGCCAGCAAGGGGCGCGGCGGCCGCCGAGCTCGCCTCGGCGGGCGTGTCCACCCTATATGAAATAGATCGAATGTGCGAATGACTTGCTGTTGGGCTTGATGAAGAACAAGAAGTAGTGTAGACTCAATGAAGTGCAGGAATGTAGAAGTAGCAAAGCAGGAGCAGTCGCGCAAATATACTGCCCAGAAATCTTATTGCCGCCCCTTGCAGGTATTCTCTGCGGTAATAGCTCGAAGATAGCCGCTTTTCCTCCTTCTTGGTGCACGCTGAGAGGAAAGGGTCACTAAGATTCAGGGGGCGTTCGGAATAGCGATGGCTTCTAGCTTCTAGCTGAAATGTTACTGTAGTTGGCTGAATTTTTTACTGTAGCTGTGTTGGTTTATTAGGCATAATTAAATTAAAAAATATATAAAAATAAAAGCAGCATGTTAAACTATCATAGACAATGCAAAGGAATACAAAAAATATAAAACACAAAAATACCAAAAAACAATAAAGGAAGAAGACAAACGTGCTACAGTGGACGAGAAGCCGACGCCGAACGCTACTACTGGTCGTGAAGCCATCCTGGGCGGGGCGTCAGTTGCTCAACACTCAATACAAATTCACTAAAGAGGAAGAAGATAATGTGAGAAGAAAATAGAATAGGTCTTTCATAGATGTACAAATTACTCTATAGTAACTACCCCCATTGAACTGAAATAATTCACTGGTAACTGCTAATTTATTCATTGGTAACTAATAGTATTCAAACCAAATAATGAAAATTAAGTAGTCTCATGACCAGTTAAAAGGAGAGAAATGATACATGGTTCAGCAAAAAAATAAGGTAGACTTAGTCTGCCAGGTGGCATGTCACGTCACGGTGTGGCTGCGCATTGCAAGTCACAAGTCACGCATATTTTCACATGAAAATATGTGAATATGAGTGCATGTACGCGCACGCATGTGTGTTTAGCCCTCCTCATGCTACCCCCATCTATGGTCACATGATTCAAGAAGTGGCAAGGACTTTATCTTATAAATTGAGCTCCTCCACTTTGCATTAGCAATACAGTACTAAACTATGCATGCTTTAGAATTAAAAAAAATAAGTCTCACTCATATGAGTCTATTTCTAACAGTTCACTATTCCTTAATTTCATCGTTTTCTGGCCTTTTGGTATTTTTTTGGGATTTTTTGCCTTTTCTTTTTTCCTACATTTCTTTGCATTGTCCGTGATACGATAACTTATTTTTCTATTTTTATTTTTTTACATTTAATTACGCCAAAAAAGCTACTAGTAGCTACAATACAAAATAAACCAGTTACAGTGAAAAAGCCATAAGTAACCAAAAAAAGCCAAGTTAACCAGCACCTTAGAGTAGCCGATCCATCTAGCCAATCATCTCCTCTTGCGTCAGTGACTTGGTCAACTCGATTAGCATCGCAGTAGCAGTAACATCTCTATCGGTATCCACACCTCCCGGGTAAAATGCCCCAGGCCGGTGTGCTAGCACCATCACGTACAACCAAGGTTTCTTAGGTGGAGGTGGCAACTAGGGTTTCTGGATGTTACACATGTCTCACGTGTCTTTCATGTAAAGCTCACGTACCCTGCATGCCAACCACACCTCCCTTTATATAGAGGTTTCAATCGGATCCTTATTCAATATGAGTAGATCATATCTCAGCCCTACACTCTTACAGATCCTTGCCCATAATAAACCCATATTGTTTCAACCCATTAGGTGTGTGACCCTGTTTGACCGATGCCAGCAATTAGAGGGGGGTATGAATGATTGTGGAAGCCTTTTCTTTCCGTAAGTATTCAAAATCTTCACTCCAATGACTATGAGAGTCACCAATTTCATGTTACATTTTCTACCAGAGAATCACAGAGATATAGGATAAAAAAGATGCAAAACCCTAGCTTTGAGTGCCTGACCGATAGTACAACCAAGGATTAGGGAAATCCATCAATCCCACAATGTCGGGTTTTCATTCACAAGCAAGCTTTTTAAAGCACTTACAAGGATCAACCTACTCACACCCGAGTGTTTGATCCAAACCACACATGCGACCCTATCTTAACCCTAAACCACTTCCCTTGCGTCTCCTAGTGCCACAGTTGCGGTTTAGGCCTCAAGTCCGATTTTGAGAAATTTCCCGCAATGCCCCTGATGAAGTTTCCGAGCACCTTCCCTTGATTATGTCTTCATCTTGTCATGAAAGCCACCATGCATGCCATGTGTAGGTTGATCAATAGCTTCACTCCCATCGGTAAGTCTTTCCCGCTTCCGGCTCCCATCGGTAAGTCTCTCCTGCTTTCGGCTCCCATCGAACCATGGCTTACTTGAACTGATGAAGTCACTTGATCTAACCCATTGCTCGAACCTTCCCTCAAACACATTCCTTGACTCTATCATATGCCACACTTGAGCCCAACTATACCACATGACCTCCTCGACAGTTCTGGACCTCAATCCTCCCTAACCTTGTCCTAGTTGCCTGTCCCTAAGCTTCCCTGCATATCCAAAGACCAAGAAATCATTTTTTGAGCGTAATTTCTTCACAACGTGCCCTGTGTTAGCATGAACATGCAATATGCAACACAACACAACCATAACATGAGTTCCAAGATCATGTTCTAATCAAATCCTCCATAATTCCCAATTTTTACAACCAACTATCCTCAGCTAGTATGACCGCATTCTCCATGCTGGTCATACATCCTCGGTTGTACTACCAACCACTAGCTAGTCTGACCGGACCCTCACCCTATTCTCAGTAATAGGGGAGCAATATGACTGCTTGCTAAGGCCGATACTACCACCCCAATAGTACTGCCAAGCAAAGCTCGATCATTCTAATCTGTGTTAGTACCAAGGTTTTACATTGGTACTACCGGACCTAGTCAAACCAAAAAAATAACCCTCTTTGAAAAATTGCTACCTTCATCTAGAGATTGGTAATACCGTATTTGCAGTAGTATAACTCTAAAGCCTGTACTACCTTTGCTGCCAGGCTAGTACTACCACCATTGCTCAACCGGTACTACCGTCATTGCCCCACCAATACTATCACTTGAACCTGACAACAACCTAAATTGTAAACTCTTTGCAAAACCCTAGATTCAGCTTAGCCTACTACTAATTAATCATTATAAATTGACCTAGACCTATCCACATGGTCTTTCAGGCCCTGTAGGTTTATGCATGTTTGGTCGCAACCCATAAACCTTCTTTTTGATCAAAGGTCGATAGCGGTCCCTTGTAGGGCATAATGACCCTCGTGCATACAGAAAGATCAAATAAGATGAACCTAATGCAATATAATTTGGGATCAGGTCCTAATCACTCATGACTAGCTCGTAACTCCTTATAATCAGTTTGTATTTGGTCACAACCTAGTAGTAACCCTTTACAGCTAGTCCGGACATATGTTAACCAGCTCATGACCGATCAGAGGGAGTGACCTACTTGTGTACTCTCCTTTTGCCTCATGGCATATGATTGAACACATTGGCAATAACTTCAAAAATGCAAATGAGTTGATTTTTGGAAATGGGAGAGAGGTCTTTCAAAGATAAGCTCTCCTTGGTCTATAATGGAGCTCAAAGTAGGAAGATGACCAAGAGAGCATTGCAATGGATTGAGGACAAAGAAAAGAGCAAGTATTCATCAAACCACTCGAATCCAAGAAAACTTGGGAATTTTAGAAAATTCTCACTCTAGGTCCCCAAGAAAAGAACAAGTGTTCTATATGACCTTGATCATGTTGAGAAGGCCCACAAGAATGAAGATTTGCAAAAAAGGATATCAAATCTCAAGAGAAACTCATTGCAACCTTCAAAAGCTCAAAAATTCAAATTTCACCCAATTTCTCTTCCTTAGCCTATACATGCATTTTTGTCTAAATTTCTCCCCCTTTGACAATGAATTCATCAAGATATATGAGGAAGAAACCAAAGGAGGCTTAAAGAAGAGAAATGCCAACATGAATGATTTTATTATTGTTTTAGTCATACTAGGAGCATTGAAAATTATCCAGGTTAATTGACAAAGTATTTCACCAATCCATGCTATAAATGAAGCTTACAAGATTACATAAACACGTATATAGCTAAGCAATCCAATAACTAGCTAATAGTGATTATAGTGATTTAAATTATGTGAGGTTGTCTCAAAATCACTAGTAAAGCTAGGGTATCACAAGCTGAGCCTTGCTAGATCAAAATGACTAACTGAAGCCTAGAAGCTAAATCAAGCATGAAAAATGTTAAAAGTTCCAAATTGAATCACTTAAGCTTAAGACACATTTGAACATTGCATTTTTGACAAATAGAGATTCATGGTCTATCTTAGTAGAGCAACTCCTAGGCTAGAAGCCATCTACAACTGTCCTCTAAGGTTCATCCCAGTTTTAGTTCACAACCATATGATCTATCTTAGTAAAACACAACCTAGACTAGGAGCCATCTACAATGGCTTTCTAAGAATCAACCAAGGTTTAATTCACAATTATATGGTATATGTCAGTAAAGTACATCCTAGACTCGGAGCCATCTACAATGGCCTTTCGAGCTTTGACCAATGGAATTTTGTCAAGTTACAACATTTTAAGCTATTGTTAACCAACACAAGTGTTACACTTAAAAGAGTGGTTTTAGTCATACAAAACACTCCCTGAATTCATATAGATGCAATGGCATGCTGTCGCATGAGAAAGAATTGCTGAAATGCAATTACGAGCACAATTGAGATTTTAAAGCCATGTTTTCGAAAGCAAGAGCTGACTAGAGATTCAAGGTTGGAATTAAAACAACTTTAACTAGGCTTCAGATTCAAAACTCAACTAGGCAGTTTGATATGGTAGGAATCAGAAAATGATTGCTAGAGTGTTCAGGAAGAGGCGAGATAAGTGCCTAGGAAGTGATAAGTCCTAGAAAATGACTGCATTTTTGAAATCTACAGTAAAATTTTATAATTTTTAGAGCAATGTAAGGTCGGTGGTGGTCTGTAGAAGTTCGCTGGTTAGAGCTATGTTGTAGCTACTATCCTCTGTTTTCTGTTGCGAATTACACCCTTTAAATGACAGAATAAAATTATAGTGTCTTCGTGAAAGTTATAGCTCTCGTTTTGTAGATTTCAAAAATGTAATTTTTTTGTTGTAGTTTAATCAGTGGATAAAAAGATACAAAAAAGAAAAGCAGCGCTGCTGCGATGGACTGAGCGTGGGAACGACAGTTGGAGAGGAAGTTGATGGGTATCGGACGTAGTGGCTCTTTACCTTTTAGTTGTGAATGTTATATTGTAGTTTTGTGCTAAGTGGTGATTTGTGAATAGGTGGCTTCACTCTTGATCGTGCTTGAACCCTTTGCCCCTTCGGTAGAGGTAAGTAAACGTAGCGGTTGTTGCTATAGTTTAGCATGTTAATTTTACTACCTTCACTAAATTTGCTGAATGTTTGGTTATTAATTTCACCTTAAAGTTGAGATGTATTGCTGTGTTATATGCTTTAATATACACATTGTTGTCTATATGGTTATATTCCTAATAAATCAATTGTGGTCATATTATGTATGTCATAGCATGTTATTTGCATTGTAGATTTGTTGTCGCACCTAGCCGTGATCGTATCAGTACAATATTGTACATTGTCGTAGTACGATGTACACTCTTACGTTGCCAGGTAAGAGTGTTGTGGATCATTTGTATACATATGCATTTGATGTGGATCATTTGTATACATATGTATTTCATGAGGATCATCCTTGTTTAGAGATGTTAAGTGGTATTGGTTCATCAGAGTCACTTATGATAGGGAGTGAATCCCTTGTGGTTACTGTGGTTGTGGTTGTGGATGTGGATATGAATGAGATTAATGAGGGCTAAAAGCTAATGCCTTACCAATGTTGGTTGTGATTGCTTTACCATTGTTGGTAGTGGTTATGGTTGTGATTATGAATGAGGATAATGAGGATTAATTGCTAATTCTTTACCATTATTGGTATTGGTTGTTGTTGTGGATATAAATGAGGCTAATGAGGATTAATTGCTAATACTTTACTAATGTTGGTAGTAGTTGTGGTTGTGGATATAAATGAGGCTATTGAGAATTAATTGATAATACTTTATCATTATACCACGAGACATTAATTGATGCTTAATCATTCATGATTTAATTAACTTGTTAAATAGTTTGCTTACTGAGATTTTATCTCACCTTTATTTTTTCTCCCTCTAGGTGATCCTTGAGCATATTTGGGAAGGGGTAGAGCAACACGTCACCATGTACAAATCTTCATGAGTTTGCTGTAATAAAATAGAGGATCTTTAATCATTTTTGTTCCTCATTATTGGGCATTATAAGTTAATGATGCCAGGTAGTTGTTGGTTTTTGATGAGTTTGAGTAATCTAAGCTACGTTGATATATGATGTTATGGGATGTTTTATGTTCTTAAAATATTATTCTTCATATCTCCTACTATTTATTTGTCATCATGCTTCCACGTAGTCTTTATCTTTTTAGAGAAGATGCTGTAGTTTAGTAGCATCCCAAAGTAGTTTGGTTCCTAGGGTGTTACACCTAGTGGCTAACAAGTACCGGGTGTCACGGCACCTTGAGGCATACTTGTTGTGGCTATTCGGCTGGGTACTGTTTACCAGTAGCCACAGTGACTCCATCGACGCTCATCTCGTTTAGTATGTGAGAGCCATTGCTGATGGGGAGAAGGTGCACATCAGCTAGGGATCAGTCGTACTTGCCACGTCATACCGTGGCACATGCAATGCTTGATGCAGGCTGCCCCCTCCTGCTACAGTTGTGGTTGTTTGAGTTCTTCTCCCTCAGACAACCGATGTTGCTCAAGAGCAATCCATACCATAGAGTCCCTTTGGTGCCATAGACGGGTACATACTCTCTTGAATCTTTACTATACGTGTATTATGGGTCATCTTTTGTAACCATTGTTCTAGCTCACAAGCACAATCTGCGCACTTGTAGGTCACCCATGTGTATGACAACTTCGTCGAACACCTCGACCACCTCACCGCTGATGACATGCACTGGGAGCCATACTAAGCTCAAAAGATGGTGGACCGCGCTCCTGAGGGGCTATCCTCACTGTGCTGGCGTGACCAGGCATACTAGCTGTTGTGGAAGAAGCTTGACTTTGATGTGTTTATCAAGGACCACGCGGTGCACAGGGCGATGCACCAGTTCAGTCTCCGCCAGGTTGTTCCAGTCCTCGTTGGGCATCAGGTGCCTAACTCGGTCAACACGTGTGTTACACACAACACTTGTCCCTAATTTTTTTGAGTTCTATTACGATGCATTCTAATTGCAATGGTACATTTCACAGGCATAGCAAGAGGGGTGGCAACAGGAGAAGCTGGGCAGGGAAGATAGAGCAGTGGGTAGAGGAATGGGCGGAGGCCCTTGAGGATTTCATGCAGGAGACCACATTGTACGACCCTAGTGCATACGACTAGTACCTACGCTGGTACACTCCGCAGACCACCAGGCTGGTGCATATCGTTGACCCTCCCCCTGCTTGTGTAGCAACACTTACCGATGCTTACCCTATACACTTGGCACATAACTTGTCCATCACTGTAGGTACTCTCGTATTTTGAAATGTCTGAGTACGGTTACCACAATTACAAGTTTGATGCTGTCTTCTACTTTATACATACGGACATCGTCACCGAGACTGCGAAGGACACCGGGTCGATCGTGGACAGGGTCGCCCATGGTTTTGACGTGGTGCGTGATGAGTTGCTCAACTTTTCCATTGGGTCCATAGTGCATCCAAGCATGTCATGGCCCTGACGTCGTGCAGGACGCTCCCAGAGGTGGCCATACCAACACATACGTCGAGGCCGCCATACCCTGTAGCTCGGGTAGGAGGCTCACAGGGCCACGTGCACATGCCCCCACAGTGCCTGACCAACCTGGAGGGTCAAGGTGGCCACGTGGCTACCCTCGGGCACCACCACCGTCAAGCTAGGACAAAAGGTCAGGGTGGGAACATATGTATGCATCGGCACTGCCATCATTCGTAGACCCCTACCAAATAGCATCAAGGCAGTTACATTGTACCCTAGCCTGTACGGGTAGGGCAGGTACGATAGTCGAGCGCATGCCATGGCCCATTTGGAAGGTATGTTTCATCTCTTTAGGTTTGTTCGTGTTGATACATTGCACAAATAAACAATATCTATGTTGTCGATATCACAGCCTAGCCAGGACTTCAACTATCTCCACACGAGGATCCCCGGTGGACGTGAGCGACTTCCTAGTAGACGGCCCGACGGAGGTCAGGGAGCACATGAGCCCACACTCGTCAAGGTTATTTCCAGGTCATAGCTCAGTGGTGCCCTAGTACCAACGTAGGCACAGGTGGAGTCGACCCCTGAGGCCTTGTAAGCATGGGACAGCAGGGCTCCTAACTGCTTCACCTTGTTGAGGCGCTGACACCTTGCACTGAGTAAGGCCAAGTGGGGCCGTAACAACGGGCACTGACTGGGGGTGGGACATGGTGATGACAAAGGAGGTGCTACAGGTGGTGTGGCGGGTGGCACGTAGGGACCTTTCCATACTTGCATTCATTGTGTACATATTTTACTTCGTAGTTACTATGGCATTATTATGTATGAATTCCCTCGTGCATCGCAATATCACTTACCTTTATACTTATAAATCATTGCGACCTCAATCATCCTCACAAATTCTTTAAAAATTTATCGCACTACAACAACATACGATGATCACAATGTTATTGCGAGTCTAACAGATTTTGTACCCTTAAGAATCTATAAAAATCACGAATGGACTAACCGACATTGTCTGCCTTTTTTTTAAAATGATAATCGACAAACAAGATTTGCTATTTTTGTTACCTACAAAAATTATCATTTACTCTCCCATAATTATTTCCATTGGA
This sequence comes from Melocanna baccifera, assembly GCA_036346265.1. Classification (NCBI taxonomy): domain Eukaryota; kingdom Viridiplantae; phylum Streptophyta; class Magnoliopsida; order Poales; family Poaceae; genus Melocanna; species Melocanna baccifera. Next base: position 3,286,478 of record CM070700.1, read on the forward strand.
TTAATAAAATAATAAAATTATTATTTTAAATCGCCCAACCATTAGGCGACTTAGGCTGGTCGTCCAACCGTTAGGTGACTTGGCCATGTGTCATCCAACAATTGGGTGACTAGCCCAAGTCGCCCAACCGTGGAGTGACAAATGGTTATTACTATAAAAAAATAAAATGCAGGTATATTATTATAATTTAGAATAAAAATAGATTATTTAAAAAATTACATATTTCTCTATATTCTAGTGAGTTTTGGTATCATTGCTAGAAACATAGCAATGTAGGTAAGCAATCCTTTGTTAATCATATAATATATGACTCTTGTTGTCAATTGGCACTCTATGCACATAATTGACACCATGCCCCCAAGGCCTAGAACCATTTTGATAGCCTTATCAAGTAAACCAATACTATGCTCGTAGGTGTCTGACACCCACTCTACCTCATTGAGATGATTAATGATGCCCTGCTTCTCGTAGATCCACCAAAAACAATCCCAACCTTGACAAGTGTAGCAATTAGAAGGGCATCAAGTTTACTTAAATTTTTTTGGAGGGAAATAATTCAATCATGCTATAGACATCCAGAACAATAACATGAAGAACCATATAAGGCATCACAAATAATCATATTAAACTATGTGATAGTATGGCCTTCATCATGGTGATCTCCATCTCCGTATGACCAGTGTTTGTGATCTCCATCTTACTCAAGCATTACATATTGACAAGCAGGCCTTTGGCCACAATCCATCCATCACATTCATATAAGGGGCCATACTATCACACCAATCTATGCAAAAACATGTTAAGCATATAATCCGCTTCTACTGATCAGTGTGGCATAATGAACTCCTAACAATGCCAATGAACAACCAGCATGGTGGATTAATCACATTACCCAAAAGACCAAACCAATCTTATTGATTAGTTTTTCCATCCAATCACATGATCATCACATCACCTCTACTTGCCGATGTGAGGATTACATGTACGTGACCTTTTCATGCCGATTTACCATTGTTGAAATCGATTGATCTCATCAACAAAGACCTAAAACCAATATATCTCTATAAGCCAATCTCGAGTTTGATACCAAAACATAAATAGATCCAATCCATTACTGCTGCACATCGACTATGTGCGACCGATGATAAAAAACTATGCAAGATGGCTCTTATACAACTTTGAGGAATGGGTAGGCTAAGCTAGCACAAAATCAAAATTTCTACCACACATCCCAAGAAGCCAACCAAGTAAGAGATCATAAATTGTTACCACTGCATGTATAGTGCAGCAGAAAAAGAGTTGAAGTAGCTGATCCAACGGAGCAAGCCAACATAGTCGACCAATCGAGCTACTCATCTCCTCCTACGGCAGTGACTTGCTCAACCTGATTAGCACTGTAGTAGTAGAACCTCTTCCGGTATCCACATGTGTCGGGTGAAATGCTGTACGTTAGTGTGCTAGCACCAACACGTACAACTAGGGTTTCACTGGTAGAGCTTGTGACTAGGGTTTCTGGATATTACACATGTCTCATGTATGTTTCACATAAAGCTCACGCACCCTGCATGTCTACCATGCCTCCCTTTATATACAACCTTCAACTGGTGACTAGGGTTTCTGGATATTACACAAGTTTTCTCTTTTTTCTTCAATGGTATATTAATTTTTGCCAAACACCCTTAAGTTCGCAGAAAATTGACATTAGCTTTTCTCCCCTTTCATCTCTCATATAGAGTAATCTCACTCTTTAGTGTTCACATATTTGCACAAGTCACATGATTTTCACGCAAAAATATACAAATATGCGCACGCATGTGATTAGCCAAAGCCCTCCTCATGTCATACCCATCCATAATTTAATGAGTGGCATGGCTCCGCCTTATAAATTAGTCTTCTCCACTTTGCCTTAACAATATGATACTAAACTATACACGCTTTAGAATTAAAAAAATGAGCCTCACTCATAGACCTAATTTTATTGATGCTATTATAAAATTTACGTCTGTGCAACAATGGTAAAGCCAACGCATGAAAGAATATATTAGAAAGAAGGATAAGGAACTCAGTATGGAGACGGAGATTTAAATTGCTTGCACACATTTTGTTACACATCAGGAATTCCCACGAGAAATAGCACGGCGTGTACTTGCCTGATTCTTTGAACGATGGATCCTAGTTTCTTTTCATCCGTGGGTCTGTTTTGTATGAGAATGAGAGGCAGAGGCAAAGAGGTGGCAGTTCAGCATATCCATGACTGGACGTCCTCAAACGTCATCCAGGGGTGGAACCGTGGAAGCCATCCCTTCCAACGTCCAAGGCTGGACGCTATTCTCCTGAGCTTCCTTCATATATCCGTAAATTTCAATCTAGTTTGCTTAACTTTGTGAATTTTTTATTTAATATTTGCAACTAACAAAAAATAAGCCGTTATTCGTATGTTTCCAATCTTATTTAAAAAATATTTTCTGCTTTAATATTCCAACTAAACAGCAGAAGGTAAGAGAAAACTCTACAACAAAATGAATTTTATTTAGCTCTGATTTTTGTTATAGAAGGCTTTTTTACCCTTGCTTGTCCAAACCTTAATTTTAAACCTAGACCAAGCACTTAGTACGCTAACTCCCGAAGTCCCAGCCACCAAAAACACATCCCAGTGGTTTTTGTTTTGCAATACTATGATATCTTGGTCCATATTTACTTGATATATATAATATAGAGCTAACACAATTAAAAGTGCAATATCATATGATATCTAAAAGCTATTTGTGAGTGTTGATCTAGGGTGACTCATATCCTTCCTACATGAATTTCTAAATGAATCCTAATTAGATTATAATTCCTAAAGCCATGAAGAGTGGTCATAGAGTACCTAAGCCACAAACTAACTCATCCAAAGTAGAGAACGCACAAGAGGATAAAAGGCTAGTGTACCACCTCGGTTTAACAAAAGCCCATAATATCACCCACGACTACAATTGTTACCAATCTAAAACATTAATTACACATCACCAACAACTAGGGTTTAAATATAAACTCTCAACATGACCATAAACATATAAATTTTAGCAATACAAAAATTATTGATTGATATTAAGATAAATCGGTTAACAATAATCTGAATTACAATAATAAATCTAACCAAAGGGAATTGACAAATACCGACAATACAAAATCATTAAGTGCTAAAGGGAATCATTATTCATCTAAGGACTTCATAGAGAGTATGATTTATTTCTAACAATGAATAAGTGATCACTACGTGAGAGAAAAAGCAATAAAGTGCAATATTGACTTGTGATATATCCCGCCGATGCATATCGTCATCAACGAGCACCTAAAAACAACAAGGTAATGGCGAGTCCACGACTCAGCAACTACACAATAGAATAATAAACAAGATAACCATAATATTAACAATTCATATTCATTCACCATTATCTCAATATCACGTATTCATTTTCATCAAGTTTCATACACGTCTTATTATCTTATTTCTGTTTTTATGAATGCAATATACATATGTTCACTTCTCTTGTTTATACCGGTATAGCTGAGTATTCATCCATCGATGACTACCCTTGTCCTATACTTTTTCATACAAAGTCTCAACTCCACCCTCGTGGAGTGCCTACCAAAATAGGTCTCCCCTACTCCCATAGGGTGCCAACCGTTGTAGGACTTTTCTGCTACCGTGAAGTGCCTACGGAAGTAGGTCTTTCTCTACCCACTCCTGTGGTCGCCCACACAAAGTAGGCTCTAGAGGGCCATACAAGTCACCCCTTTGCAACATGAATACTCAACATGAAATGCAATGATTATATCTTTCATTAGTTAATTATTATCATTAATCAATTGGCATTATCATCATTTTAACCTTAATCATCATCACCATTCTACCATAAATATATGTGAAGGACCATATGAGAAAGTTCAAGATAATGTTACGATGAACTATTGCAAGTTTTATGGAGTGGTCATTTAGTTTTGCAAAGATAGAATATTATCTAGATGGTTTTCTGTTTTAGGTAGAAATTGAGGATTTCAGGATTTGAATTATGGATTGAGTTTAGATGATCCAGGTCATTGCATTAAGATTGCATGATGTATGTTTTGACTAACATGGGTCAAGTTGTGAAGAACTTATGCTCGAAAATAATTTCTTTGTCTTTGAATATGCAAAGATACTTAGAGTCACTATGATCGATGATGAGGATCGGGGCTACGCTCAGAGAGGCCCAGAACGATCAAGAATGCCGGGCAAGATGGTGAGCTCAAGCACAGCACAAGATAGGCGAGAAATATTGAAGGTGAGTTTGAACGACGAATTGCACCATGTGGCTTGGTTCTTCGAAGTGAGGTGTGGTCTAGTGGAACAAGAGCGGGAGATACTTACCAACGTGTAGCAAGCTAATGATGAACCTACACGTGGAAGCATGATGATTGATTGCAATGGAAGATGAAGACCTAGTCAAAAAAAGGGTATTTTGGTAGTTTGACCAAAATACCAAAATTTACCTTAGATCAAAACCACAACGCATGAGTGTCGCTTAGAGAGCAATTTAGGTCAAGGAGAAGCTGGTTTGATTAAGATAGATCAAGGTAAAGGACTTAGCGGGTTCAGACTTATGCGCTTTGAAATGTATGTATAAGTGAATTTGTGTGAGTAAAAACCGCGTATGTAGGGTTATTGAGTTTTTTCTATTGTGCTAAGTAAATAGTATCCACTAAAAAATAGGTGTGGCTAGTTAGTCCACCTATATAAAGAAATTGGTGTGGAGACTTATATTAACCATCCAATCCATCTCTTTTTTGCTCTCATGACTAGGGTTAGGGTTTGAGAATTGAATGTGTTGTGTGCTTTCTGTCCTCTAAAGTAGAGTGGCTGTAAAATTTACCATCTTAAGTAAGCAATATATTACTCTTTGATCAGCCTATGGATTTGCTCTTGAGTTGGTTGATTTTGATATCTCCTCTTCTCTTTTCTTGATCTTGTTGTGCCAAGTACGTGTAAGAGATGAAGATAACATTTGAGAATCTATCTCCACCTATCTAGGCAATTTAATAGCAAGTTTATCAAGAAAACCCGATATTACTTAATATGGCCTTAAAGTGTAATTTTTATTTTAAGGGTTTTTGGGTCGTGTTCTTCGGTGTTCTAGCTTGCTATGACATATGAAAATACATCTAGAGTTATGTTGGCTATCGTCTATCCACGAGTAAGTTGTATTCACCGATTTTAGTTTTGACTCGATTTTAGTGTACCTTTCTTTCAAACTAAAAAAAGTCTCAATTTTGACCATGATTTTTATGATCATTTGTTGGAATAGGTTCTTGATAACCTAAAAAAGGTCTCTATAAAATTTCACGTCATTGGATCTACAGATCAAAAGTTATATTGATTTTTGGATTTGAAATAGCGTTGAAAACACTATTTATATCCTGATTTTCCGATCAGTCCGTATTTACATGGCTGTCAGACTGCCCCTTATGAGAGGTCAGACGGCTAGTGTTGAAGATTTCATCGAACTTGGATTTCTTGAGTCTTTTTGATCCGTGGCTTTTGGGAGAAAGTGATATTCTCTGTAAATTCCTAGTAATTGGATAATAGAATCTAAAATATTTGTTGAAAAATTTTAAGAAGGCATCATTTATACCCCTCTGTTGCCATCTAGTCTGACAATATGAACATTATAAGAAAAATTATAATCATATAAATCATCATGTCAAGTATTTATTTTAAATATAACAATAAGTTTAAATACTCGAATACCGTTCTATCATGTACTTGTCTTTTCTAGTTACGAGAAATGATTGATTCGAGGATGACAACAAACTCGACACTACTCCTTCTACAATAAACACCTAATCTCAATAACAAGTTATAGTAGCATAAGAACAACAATTAAACGGCATCACTTCTACATGCTTCCCAAATCCGCAATACTCCTTCTTTACCAAACAATCATCTCTTGCTATCCCAGAACGAAAAATAGCATAACTTTTGACTCCCAAGACCTAACATAGCAAACCACACCAGTTCTAAAATCTACACAAAATTTTCCATAGATTTTTATTTGGCCACAATTCATAATTAAATCATTTAACCCCCGTTTTTAACCCAAAAGACAGTTTGTTATCTTCTGGACAACAAACTTAATAATTTCATAACTATTAATCTACACATACAAATACAGTAAACCATGGCATTTTTCAGAATCTCTAGAAAGTTTTCTATCTCTTTCTAGTTATGCCCAATTTCAGTTCTACTATCTACTAAGTTAATTTAATAGTTTCCCACGACTATGTCCAGCAGCAACTGTTTTCTGGACAGCAATCTTCCCAAAGCCAAAACTTCTAATTTACCCTAACAAAATTCATGTTCTTTGACTTTATGAAATCCTCAAACAATTACCTACACTTTTCATGTAGAGCAAAAACTCTAATTAATCCATTTAATAATATTAATTTACAGTTTACCACAATAATCCCAAATGACAACAAGTCACCAAACAACATGCTTACCTAAAAATCATAACTCTTAATCTAGCCTATCAATTGACGTGATTAAGCACTCTATAGAAAGTTAATGAAATTATCTACAACTATCTAGTAGATGATATTTTCATATTATGCCCAAACAGTACCCGAAATCATAATTGCAAAATTATGGCAGACAGATCAATCTGTAAACCAAAGCTCTTATGAAACTTGCTAAATATCTCTCTAATACTGACTCTAATCTCTACTAAAATGAGCAAACCAGAGAGAAAAGTTCAGGTCATTACCCTGGTGAAGAATGCCAAAATCTTGACCCTTCCCTCACTTTGTTTTTCCCTTCTCCGTCCTGATCATTGCCCCTGTCACTGCCCTTCTTTTCTCCCTTGATTTCCCCCTGGTTGGTGCACAGCAGCCACGGGACAATTGTCAACCGCGCGGCAACGAAGCTGCGCACTACCATGCGAGTTCGCTGGCGTTCGGAGGACGCGTCAAGGCGTTGGTGGCGCGTGGCTGCTGCTGGCGACGCAGCGAGGGGGCGACACAGGCATGTGGTTGCACACGCGAGTCGAAACGGGCAACGCGATGATGTAGGGCACATGCGTTGACCAGGCAGGCGCGTGCAAGTGCACGCGCGCGTTGGCGTGGATGCACACCTGCTGGCGATACAGCAGCACTGGCGAGCGTACGCATTGCTGTTGTGCAGCAATGGGCAATGACAGAACTAGCGACGGTGCCCGAAAAAGTAAGAAACCAACGCGGCAATGATTCAATCTTCAACTCCTCTCATACGACTTTGTTCCAGGACTCCTCTCATACGACTCAGTTCCAGGACTCCTCTCATACGCGGCAATGACAGCACCTCCTCTTCCCTACATCCTCTTTTATCATGATATGAGTTCGATTCAATCTTCAACTCCTCTCATACGACTCAGTTCCAGGAAAATGATTCCTCCTCTAAAATTCCCATGCATCCTTTTTTACGTATCCTCTTTTCTCTAATTTTGCATAGGTCCTCGAGAGGGCTATTTTCATAATGTTATAGCTAGGTTTTTTTTAGCACTAGATTCTTGTACAAGGCAAAGATCCGAAGGTCTTAAAAGGTTTGAGAGTGCTGAGAGAGTGATAATTCATTGTACTCTTTTAAGGTTGTACTTAAGGAATTTGTGGTCGGTTTTATTAAATCTTTCTCTCTCGTTGAGATTATTTCATTGCTGTTATTTTGGTTTTCTTTACGAGATTTATCTATTTCGTTCTCGACACCATACACTTTCGTGCCATATCTAGCAACTCTGATCCGATATAGGAGCTGTTGCGCATAAGGAGGGTATCAAAATATAAAAAGTGGTATCAAAACTAAGGCTAGATTAATCTGATTCAAGAGAGGGTCGGCAAAGTGTCACGCGGAACAAAATCAAGATCATTATCGATGATGTGAAATCAAGTAGAGAAACTTGATGATGGAGGAAGTTTCAACATGTGGCAATGTGTGGTGAAGATTGTCCTTATCTAGCAAGGGTTAATTGATGCTTTTGAAGTGGACAATGGACAAACCGGAAAGACATCTATTGAAGACTGGAAGGTGATGGACTGGAAGGATGTCAGTACAATCTATCTATGTCTCTCTGATGAGGTAAAGTATTTGGTGATAAAAAAGAACTCACTAAAGAAATTATAAAGTGACTTAGAACAATTGTATGTGGCAAAGTCTCTGACAAACCAGTGGGTGCTGAAGCGGTAACTCTATGGGTTGGACATGATGGAAGGAACACGACTTGTTGACTATTTCAATATTTCAATAGGTTTATCACACAACTAACTAGTGTGGATGAGAAAATTAAGGAGAACGATAAGGTCATCATTTTTGTTTCTTCTCTACTGCCATCTTGGGAGCAATTAGTGATAGAATTCTTGTTAGGAAAAGCACTCTCGACTTTAATGAGACAGTTGCATATCTACTGAAAGTGAAGTTCTTAAAGAAGCCATCAGAATCTTTATCCTCGGGTGATCAAATATTTTTCCATCATAGGTGTTACAAGCAAATGCAAAAGTCGTAGGAAGAAGAAAGCTAAGAGCAAGGGCACACATATATGCTATTTAAGTGATGAGGAAGGTCATATGATAAAGTACTGTCCGAATTTGAAGCAAATGAGGGATGCATGCTCATTGATGATAGAGAAAGATGATTCGGACATATTTGTCATCAGTCAATCAGGTATTTCTTATAGATGAATATTAGATTCAGGTTGTTGTTTCCATATATGTTCAGCAAGGGAGATGTTCAACGATGGATCTCTACGCACGACATATAAAACTGTTCACTTAGTGGATTACAAGGAGTATACAGTCACTAAGGTGGGAACAATTACATGGGAGATGTATGATAGAGCACATCACATATTGATGGTAGTTTGGTATGTTCCTGACTTAAAAAAGAATCTAATATCTATGAGGTCATTTGAACTCGAAGGTTATGAGGTATCATTTTGAGGTGGAGTCATGTGAGTTACTTGCAAAGAGCAGGTAATTATGAAAAGTATCTAAAGCAATTGACGTACCAATTGATGGGTAATCATAAGGGAAATACAGCCGATGGTAGTTCTAGTAAAAATCTAAATCAGGAGAAGAAAACCATGTCATCAATGGTAGGTATTTATATCTCATTTGTGAACTACAAAGATAGTTGCAAACTCTAGTAGTTGAAAATGCTAGCAAATGCAGAGGCGAAAGTGTGAGCTGTTAGAAGAAAAAGACGTGGTGGGACCAATAACGCAATGCCAACGAGCAAGTGGAGCTCAGAGATGGTGTAAACCTATGACATGAAGGGCAATAGGGATAGGAGGTGTGGTTAACCAAACTACACAATGACGAAGTGCTCCGATAGAGAGTCTGTGCAGGCTAGCCTAGATATTACATGCACATTGTGGTGATGTGCATGAGTGGGGGCACTCCCAAAGGTGTCAGGAGAAAACAAAAAAAAAGGCAAAGAAGAAAAGGCAGCGCTGACTTAGAGTGAATTCTTGGAGGAGGACAGTGACTTTAATAGATGAGAGTTAAGGTGGAGATTGTTGAGATAGAGTGACTCATATCCTTCCCACTTGGACATGAAGAGGCATGTTACATGGATTCATAGATGAATCTTAATTGGATTAGAACTCTTACATGGATTCATAGATGAATCTTAATTGGATTAGAACTCCTACTTCATTTTGGAGGAGAACTAGAGGCACTATATAAAGTCACAAGAAGTGATCATAGAAAACCTAAGCTACAAATTAATCCATCCAAAGCAGATGATGCACAAGAGAATTTGAAGTTAGATTATTCTTTAGAACTATATTCTTGTATATGACAAGGACCTAAGGGTCCTATAATGATTGAGAGAGTTGTGAGAGAGTGACAATCCATTGTACTATTTTCCGGTTGCGCTAAAGGATTTGTGGTTGGCTTCGCAAAAATCTTTCTCTTGTTGTGATTATTTTGTTGCCGTTATTTCAGCTCTCTATGAGATTCATCTATTTCGTTCTTTATACTATGCACACTCGTGTCATAAATCGCAACTTTGATCTGATCTAAGGGCTACTGCACATAAAGAAGGATATCAAAATATAGCAGTGAGTTGACCGGAGAACATGCTTGTGTTGGGCTTTATGCCCAATCATTCCAAATAATGCTTGTATCCTCTGTTTTACCATGCTTGGTAGCATAGAATTAACCAATGCTTATTCCTCATATTTCGTCATTGTTTCTTCTCCAAAAAATGAAGTTGACAACCAGTATGCCTTCCACCTCCACGTAGCATTACTTTGTCAGGCTTTTGCATTCATATATTTATTTCATTTTCATTTCAGGGAGGGTTTAGTCGAATAAGTTGAATAACTATATGTGGGTTAATTTCCTGGCTTATTTTATTTTCTTTTATTTTGGATAATCAATGGAATGTGGGTTAATTTCATGTGTATTTCGTGGACAGAGGCACCTAGTAATAGCCTAATAGGGAATGGCCACCTCTCCATTAACTCATTTTCGTGAAACAATCTTATAATTATAAAAAAAAAGCACCGTCAAACTTTTCTATTTTAATTAAAACTAACTCTGTTCTCAAATAGATGTCTTAGAACGTGTGCAGCAGATCTTTCAAAAATTTGACCACATATCGTACACACAAGTATTTAGAAATGTCAGGTACAAATTATATTTATTAGTATATATAGATCATAAAAAATACTTCATATATATATATATATATATATATATATATCTAACATATATTATAAAAGCAATGATCATATAATTAGAAAAGCAATGATCAAATATTTGTATTGAAAATTTCGTAAATGTTCAAATTAAACTGCAAGTTAAAGAGGAAAGAGGAGTAATGTCTTTCTATCACCCTTCAAAAAATGAAGAAAAGTTTTCCATGTGCTACACTTTTGTAGTAATGTGCAAGGTTTTTGATAAATTGAATAATTAATAAAGTTATGTCTAGAAGACCATGAAAGTTAAAAAGAAAATTAAAAATTGTAACAGGAGATAGAACCAATTTTAAAAAGAGAACAATTTCTTGAAATCTTATCCAGTTAACCACCAAAAGGAACCAACATTATTTCAAGATGTTTTGAACATTTCATGTTCGATATATTGTTTTTCCACGGTCTGATAATATAACCTAGTTTGCTTAGCTGAATAATAGTGTCAATCCAAAAACCTGTACTTTTGGAGTTGTCTGTGCGTTTTTTCTCTTTTCAGGTAATTTGCGGTTCGGATATTAGCTACATCTCTTAGGCGTACTGTATACCTCCTAATTCCTCCATGTCCCTCGCTCCAAGCTCTAAAACATCTAGAGGATTGCTTGGAATCGGAGAAATTTCGTAGTAATTTAACATTAAATAGTTCTGTTTTCATGAGAATCTGGAAAACATTTTTGTATACTAGATGGGCCCTAATTTATTCGAACAATCTAGATTAATGTTCCCATTCAATTTTTTTTTTTAAAAAAAGTTGTTACGTGTTCAAATTCCAACAGATTAGCATCCTACGACACGGAAAAACGATAGCCACTACTTGGAGTCCAACTCGGGCACTCCACCGGCGTACAGAGGGGGAAGATAGGGTACTTTGGCTTAAGCTCAAAAGTAGAATTTTAACCGCACTTCACTTTTCGGATTTAATTTTTGACTTCTAATTTTTAATTTACTATTTCTTAATTTCGTTTTTCTATTTTTAGAGTTTTTTTGTCTTTTCTTTTTTTCGTGTTACTTTGCATTGCCATGATGGGATATTTTTTATTTTTAAATTTTTTAAATTTAATTATGCAAAAAAACTCTCAACAGTATAAAATATATCAATTACTTAAAAAAAAGCTATAAACTATTGAAAAAAAAAGCTAAATTGAGCCGGGCTGAATCATGTCCGGAGACGACGTGGATTCTCGTTAACCACGACCATTTTCTCCTTGCAGCGACAATAACGCTGCTGGGATGTCCTTCTGCACTTCTGATTTACACCACTAACTTTGGACAGCGAGGATCTTATCCATAGGTGCTGTAGCTTGTCCTTACTCCTTACTCCTTAGTACTATTGGAGACCCATTTATAACCAAGGATTTTCGTGAAAATTCCAAAAAGTACAGTATTTCCTACTGTTTCTGGAAAAGTATACATGCTATCTACTGAAATGTTTATATGAAATTCTTACATTCAAAACCAGTCCTATTTCCTACTGATAATTCAGGAAAATTATGCAATATAGTAAAAACAATTCTTACCTTCAAAACCAGTCCTATTTCCTGCTGATAATTCTAAAAAGTCAATGAAATTTCACATTCAAAACTAGTCTTAAATAGTGTAAATGCACTGTAGCTTTCTAAAGTATTAGATTTGTGCTAGTTTAGCTCCATTTTTTTTCTTTTTAAAGAGATGTCAATTATGTTTATAATTCATACATTATCATATTCAAGATTTGGAAATGCTTGTAAACTGTATGCAGGTTGTTTAAATGCGCCATTCTTGAGCGAGTGCTCAACAAGACAAGTGCTACCTCGCTCAAAGAAAATTTACAGAATCACGATTAGGACAAACCATCAGAATGACGATATCATTTTATTGATCCTGGAATCTCACTGCGGCACAAAAAAATACATACATCTACAGACAAAACGTTCCAGAGTAGTTAATTCATAAATCGGTGAAGCCAATCTACTACAAAATGATCCCCTTTTTCCTTTAATACAATAACTGTTAAGGAGCCAACTTATATTTCTCACATTTAATGAATCAAGTAGATGTTCTATAGACTTGCATAACAATTCTTTTTCTCTCACTGTAGAAGCAGCTCCGTGTACTGGTCAAGTGGAGTACTTCGCAATAAGCTTATCAACGTGGATGATGATATCGTCAATATGGGGACGAACTGCAGGGTGTGGCTGCAGCATCCAAGTCACAAACTGCCGGACAGTATCAGGATAGGAGGGACCCGCTCCAGTAGGCCATTTAATTTGTGCACCTATAATTACTGACGCTAAGCTTTCGCCAGCAGATTCATCAAGCTCATAATCAAATGGGGATTTTCCGTACCTGTAAAAAGAACATGATAAGATGATCAGCAGCCGCTTTACAAATACTATAAATCAGGTAGTACGTCATACAACAACATGCTCAAGCCACTAATGAGCAATTTGTTTTAATCCAGTTAGCAGAAAAATAAAAGTTAGCCCTCAAGATAGACAATGAAACATTGAAACTACCCTAAATAATGGTTCACATAAGGTTAGTGGAGTAGATTAAGAAAACCATTTGTACATGATTTTGACGACCAGGATTGTCCCTGTATTCGATGTTGCAACCAATTTTGGAAACTAACTTAAGGGCTACTTCGAGTTCTGGATAATTTTGATTATTGACAACAGCTTGGTGTTGTGTACATCCAGATGTAAATACGCACAGCCAGTATAATAGGGGTGGGTGCTGTGCAAAAGTTATGAAAGATTGGTTGCACTTTTCAAGATTTAGTGGCTGGAAATTTAGAAGTGTTAAGAAAACACAGTCACTAGTCATATGTTATACATGACACAAAACGATTTGACAAGTAATTATTTATCTTTCTCATACAACTAATATCTTTAGCAAATCGCCTAATCAGTTTGCATTAGCATCTTATTGTTCAAATTGACGTTGTAGCTTGCAAAAATGGTAAGCCAAGAAAATATTATGACTACTTGACAGAAATGTATTATACAAGGATGTATAAAAATCTTAAGGTACAAGGACCATGGGGGCCTCATTATACTTGATCATCATAAGGCAATAGGTGGTGTATGAGCAAGTTAGGCAGAATAAGATACTTGTGCACATATTTTGACACAATACCATAAAGAAAGGTTTCTAATACATGGCGGCATTTTTTACATAAATACAGCAGTATTTTATAAAACTTGCTATTTTGAAAACCTCTTAAAAGTTCTATTTCACGACAACATAAATGTAGTAAATCCTAAATTCCATACACCAACTGTCAGTCATAGAAAAGATTAACTTAAAGTGGTGAGGCCATGTATGAAATCATAAAGAATCTGCATAAGACAAATCTTACATCATAGCATAAAGAGTGCATCCCAAAGACCATACGTCTGTCCTCTCATCAATGTTAGCATGGTTTGGGCACTCCCATAATTCAGGAGCCCGGTAATGCGCAGAACAGTGCTCTGAAGCCCATTCCTACATTTCATCAATTGGGAGTCAAAATAACAAGTCCAGAACTCATCATATTTACACAGAAAAAACCTAAGATAGCACAATACTAGCAATCAAATGATTTTCCAGTACTTGTTGACAAACTAAAGGACTGTGAACAGAAGCTGGCCTTTCTGCCAATTACCCTAAATAGCCCTACCATCTGCTTTGTCTAACCAAGCTGTTAATCTAAGTGGTACTAACCATTTCAGTTAGCATCTTTAGATAGAAAGGTACCTGGAGCTGCAAAGCTTCAGCTTGTGATCTAATAGCTCTTCTGGCGGGACGAGCACTTTCAAAATCCATCAAGATAGCAAGATGAGGCTGCTCCTTCCTCTGAGTTATGAGGACATTGTCAGGTTTAACCCCATTGTGAGCATATGGTGGGTCAAAACTGTGCATATGCTTCAGTCCTGAACATAGCTGTAGACAACACAAATCACAAAATCACATGAATAACAGTCTAATGGTGACAGGAAGTTGCTGCCAGCAACGGTAATTCTTAAAGGTGTAAAAGAATATAATTTGTGGTTGATACCAACACAATGTTTCCTAACATCATAGCATCATAGTTCACCCTTACTGATGGTACAATCAGCGTTATAATAAATTTAGTAAGAATAAAAGTGAAGCTTCCATTAGTGCATCACAGAATAATGAAATCAAGGAAAACTAGTTGTAGGGTGCTGGTGCACTTAGCTAAAACTAGTTGATTTATGCTTTAATTGTGCAAATCGATTTAATTTACACTTCCACATATTAAATTGGTTATAGCCAAAAGATTTTTAAAACCATCTATTCACCTCCCTTTCTAGTCTGCCTCCTCAATCTTACAAGTGGTATCAGAGCTAGGTCTATCATTTTGTTAAGCTTCACCGCCTAGAGAGAAAATGATGATGATTATAGAGGTTGTGTACCCTGGTAAAGTTCCACACTTTGATGGCACAAATTATGCTTATTAAAAGGTTAGAATGTCTACATTTCTTACGGCCATACATCCTCACATATGGAGAATCGTTAATGTGGATTCTGCTATATCTATTGATCCACAAAACCTAATCAAAGGGAAGAGCAAAACTTGAACTTGATGCTCAAGCATTAAATGCTCTCTTTAGCGCTTTAAACGTAAATGAGTTCAATAGAGTGAGCAATCTTCAGAATACTCATGATATTTAGACAACCCTTATGAAAATTTATGAGGGAACATTCTCGGTCAAAAAAGTTAAATTGCATAGGTTGAAGATCAAATATAAGACATTTACTATGTTGCCTCATGAGAGCACCGGTGAGATGTATTCTTGATTTAACATAATAAATGAGCTCAAATGCCTATCTTATGATCTAACCAATCTTGATGTTGTTCATAAGATGCTTAGAGCCCTACCAAACAAGTATGAAATATTGGTGACCTTATTTCTCAACTCTTCTGATTTATCAAGAATGACTCTTACTGCTCTTCTGGGTAACCTCATTAACAATGAGTTGTACAAGAAAGCAAAATAGGAGATCAAGGAGATAGCCTCGTCCTCAAGCAAAAGAATTCATGCTTTTAAAGCTAAGCATAACAAAAGTGACGTTGAAGATGAGAAGTGTCAAAGTGAAGAAGATGATGATACCAAAGAAGAAACGGCCACTTTCATAAGGAAAATGAAAAAAAAATCATGAAGATACGTGGCTCACAAGGTGATGGCTCAAGAAGTCCATCCATCAAGTGCTATGAATATCAAGAAAAGGGACACCTTACCTAGGATTGTCCAAACAAGGAGGAGGATAAACCAAAGTCATAATCAAGAAAGAAAGAAGATTAAATATTATGTATTTATGTAGGTCAATAGACCTTGTCAAGATAAGCTTTTATGCCTTCTTGCAATATTTATTGTAAGCTTATTGAACCTTGTTCCTCTAGCTATGTGTTATGCTTTTGGATTTGGATGTATTTTGGACATATGGATGTTTATTTGTTTATGTGGACCTTTGTGGTTTATTGTAATCTTTGTCCAAAATATGCTTCCTTTTTGGATCCTTCTTGTGTAGATGCATGCATATTTATATTATTGTTGATAATATTGTTACATCATGCTTTCATGGATCCAAAATGGAAACTCTGCCAAAATTTCCAAAATCCATATATGTATGCATGAATTTCCTTCAAATCCACATGCATATATTTATGAGGAGTTTTCTCTACATCTTATAGCTTTGCCTAGCATTATCTTCAAAATTCATCCTACTTCCACTAAAATAAATTTAATGCTTCCAAAGTATCCTAAAGCATACAATTTGTTGCGCACATGATGTATACTCAAAAATCAACATCTCTAGCTTATTATTTGGTGAGATTATTATCAATTACCAAAAATAGGGAGATTGAAGAATCTAGACCCCCATTATTAGTTAATAGTGAGTTTTGGTAATTAATGACAATCAGTTTGTGAGACTAATATTTTTTATGAGCTGGTGAAATAGGTTACGTCCTATGATGATAGATGGCTTTGGATGGCTTCATATGTTGACCATTATCAAGTCAAGTTATCAATGTCATGTGTTGATGATCAACTCAAGAATCCGGACTTGGGAGTGAAAATGTTCGTTAGCAAGCTCCAATTGGATGCGCAAGGTACCGGCCCTTGTGCAGCAATAGTACCGCTATGCGGTTATACCGGCCTATGGTCGGCAGTAATACCTTGGCGGTCATACCGCAATGTAGTAGGCGGTAGTATTGGCCAGGCAGACGTAGCCTAGTTTTTGCTTTCTTGTTGATCTGATCTCTGTGATTCTCTTGTAGGAGGTAAGTTGAATTTGATGACTCTCATAGGTATTTAAGTGAAGATTTAAAATACTTGGAAGAAGATGAAAAAACTTATGCAATCATTCACCCCCACCCCCCATCTGATTGCTGGTATCAATTTACCTGACGAAATATCTGGAGAATAGTGATTGTTGGAAAGTATTCCTTCTTTTCAAGCATGGCATTAATGACATCCTGCAAAGTTCCATCTAAATGAACTGGGAACAACAAGTAAGCCTCATGGTTCTGCAACCCATCTTGCACACCCTACACTCATATAAAAGCAGACTGTTGGTAACAGCACAAATACTTAAAACACCTAGCATTATTATGCCAATTAAAGCTGTTAAATCTAAGATGCCAGATAGTCAACCATCTCAAAAATTTGTTGCCCAACATCAGCTACCAAAATGATTAAAATGAAATATCACTAACAAGTCATTCACATTTCGGACCTCAAAGCAGTACAATACTCAACCGTTTTGGCAACCTCCATCATTACTCGAAGCATGATCAGATGTGGCAGAAAATGAAGAGATTGCACTGTAAATACTGTGTCGTACACCTTGTAGGAGTCAAAAAAGAATCAACTTACTAAATTTTTTAACGGTAATTTGTAGTTTTCTTACAAAGGATTATATCAGAACACACCCACCATATATTATCCTGGTACTATAAATTCAAATGATAGGTGGAAAATAATGTGTAGTACAACAGGTTCATTTAACTACAGACCAATAAAAGTAAAACCCGTATTCTGTGAATGCAAATTAAATAGTTCTTACTTCCATACAGATTAAAATGACAAAGTTCTTATGACTAGGAAAAGAAAAAAGGGCAGTAGATCAGCCTTGGGTACAGCAGGGTACACATATGTGTAAAACTACTGCTGGGACTCAGAAATTAAATTCTGTTACCTTCTGTCAATACTGCTGGGACACAAGAAATGAAATTCTGTTACCTTCTGTCAATATTATGTATGGAATTTAGAACAATTTTGTGAACCGGAAACTAGCTGATTTACTTCGATTGCAGTCATCAAGTCTTATGACAGGACTCTCAAGAACGGATGAAGAATATGTGTGCAGTGTAATACTATTGAAGAAACTCCATGGAAGGATATTACAATAAAATAAATAGATAGATGTTGAGTTACAAAAAGCCATGCAGTTACACATAAAGATAAAAGTCATGTAATACTACTATAACCATTAGGAAGCAGGCATATATATAATGCAACCTACCTTGACTGCAATAATGGCATGTTCAAGAAGAGGAAGTAGATTTGGATGGCTGAATTGAGAGGACACTTGGATCTCCTGCCGAACTAGCTCTAAGTGCTGGTTGCTCCGAATAAGAACTTTCTTCAGAGCATATGTCCCATCAGCTGAAAATTAAAGTCAAGAGAAAAGAGATAATAACAAGAATAAGTGATAAAAGAAAAGCTGGACCACCAAATACAACACAACAGCCAAAGCATGAAGATCTATGGAAAAACAAATAGTCAAAGACCCATGAGTACCGCAAGAGTCATCACTAGATAAGTATTCATTAAGTAAAGATATTATCGCAAAATGACATGTAATTCGTGGAATACCGTGTAGAAACCCAGTTTGTTATCTACCAATACCGCACACTCGAGTGAACAATTTGGTAACTTTTAGCTTTGAGGGATGGCATTTGGTTGACCATGTGCAACACATAGGATGCTCAAGAGGTTAAACTAGTAGTTACAACTATTTTACTTTGAAGTCAACAATAAAGAGTGATAGGTTTAGCAAGCTGCAGTAGTTGATCCTGACACATGTATGAGTTTAAGGTGATGTCAGCACATTACATGTCTATCAGACCTGTCCCCTAAAATGGAATTTCCATCATGGGACTCTAGAATTCGACTGACATAAACTATGATAGAATAGACCAGATCAACAATTCAAAATAGTTTAAATCACAGGAACTTGGGAAAATTGCTTAAGAGAAAATATCTGAAAAACCAAACTCTTTCTCAGGCTCAAGATAAAGCAAGTGATTCTCACTTCTGGGCTGGTCTTATGGCTGTAAGAAAGAAGTTTTTGGAATGTTGTGAATCCCAAATTGGGGGTGGTAAACAGACTCGCTTTTGGGAAGATAATTGGCTTGGAGGCAAAGCACACGTTGGCTGGACTCAGGATGGTGAAACAGGCTTTGGGAAGCACACGTTGGCTGGACTCAGGATGATGAAACAGGCTTTGGGAGCTGTAGTCTCAAAAAAATCTCAGGAATTTTCGCGAGGACATCGATTTGGCTCTCTCCGAATCAAGATCCATTAATAGATCCATGATCACGTGATTTGGATCAGGACAAAATGCAACAGTATATGTACAGAAACTTGGCAATTCAGTAAACAAGTATTCCAAGTGTCAAACTTCAGGAGCCACCCGTAATCCAATGTAGGAATCACCACGCCAAACTCGCATAATTAAAGAAAAATGCCCTTAACCTCGACTGAATTTTAAAGAAACAAGAAAAATAGCGTGCTGAACTTCATTCCTTACAAGGACACATCCGGATCCATCCAACCAATCAAGAAAGAACGGCATTTCACCTCACGCCACACGCCGGATCCAAACCCACGCAAGCGTGATCCAACCGAGCTACCCTCAGATCCGAGCGAGCCGAGAGAGCTAGACACGTACAGACCTGAGATGTGGGATGGATCGACGCCATGCTTCTTGGCGAGCCCGGTGGCGCCGGGTCCCGCCCCGCCAGTGCCGTCGGAGGCGGCGACGACCTCCTTGACGAGGAAGACGGAGGACCCCGCGGGGCCGGCGTCGCCGAGCCTGCGGAGCACGCGAAAATGGTAGTCGTTGACCCAGACGTCTCCGCCGCCGCCGCCGCCGACGGTGTCGTACAGCGCGTTCAGCCCGGAGAACGAGCACCCCATCGCCGGCGCCTCCCTCTCCTCGAGCTCGTCCGGTTCAGCAGAGACCAGTTTACAATTGCATTCGGACGCGCGCCGCGTGTGTGGTGTGTTTGGGTGAGGTAGATCTGAGCTCTCGGACTCGTGGTGTTGGCGCCTTCGCAAGCAGATCTCGCCTAAAAAGTAGGTCGCGGGGCACTATTTTTATCGCTTACGGGTCAGCGGGTCGCGCCCCTCGCGGGAGAGCAGAGGCTCCGCTCGGCCATGTGAAAAGGGCTTAAAAGCGCGACTCGAGAGGGGGTCGTTTTTCCACTTGCAGTCAGCAGAAATGGTTGCTTTAGAGCAAATTTGTCGTAAAAACTCTACAACCTAGAAGAGGCAGTTGGTAAGTGGTAATTCTGGTCTCCCTCTTTCATCGTTAAAAAAATTTTCTCTACTTCCCGTTTGAGCACTCTCATAAGAGTCTTACTTCTACATAAATCTATGTAAGGATCTAAACAATCAACTCTTAGTAGTCCATTTCTTCCTTGGATATGTTGACAAACGAGTCGTTGATCTTACAAATAATATAAGAAAGGAGGTTAGATTCTTTGGAATGGGTGAGCAAGAGAAAAAAGGTGACCTTTATTGCTATAAACTAGTTACAAAGAGGCATACAAAAGGGACTTAACTAGCCCTAATCTATAATCCCCTACTACTCGAAAGATGTTGGTTGCCTTGATATGCTCTGATTTGGGATTGATTGTGGATTGTGTCACTATCTTCTTTCTGTCTTTTCTTATCAACCTTTAAATACCATTGAATAGGCACTAGTTATGTGTATGAGGATACGTCTTGTGCAATCAACGTGTCCGATTGGAGGGGTGGTTGCTGTCAGGCAGATAGATCTGATGATAATTAATGTTCGGGTGAGAGATAATCGTGGGGACAACGCATTGCGGTTGCCAGAAATACAGGACTGAAACATCGTGTTATTTGGAATGGATAAAACACATGATTTATCCATCAAATGGGAGTTCCCTGGAATCGAGCCCTCATACCAGTTCATGAACTCTACAAGTGGCCTGCTGATCGAGCAAAGTGTACAATAATCCTCCGATCAAGGTACTCAAGAAGCAGCTTTAGAAAGCTTACTACCACATGAGTCTTATGGCCTTCATTAAATATTAAAACCATATTTAAGGGATTTATTCAATCTCGTCAACTAGCTCCTGAACTTTTAAGTGAATTTATAATATGAATTTTTTTGATTGAATTCCAATTCAAAAATACTTTTTTAATGATAAGAGCAAAAAAGCAGTTTTTATTCACTTAATGTTGAGAAAACTAGAAGGTTTTCTGTATGTTGGGCTTCAGATCAAATAACTGCTATTTTGCAGTTGAAAAAACCTTACAAAAACCCTGGCGTGGTACTTGTTGGCTCCATGCTTTCTCGAAAAACTTTCATCTTCTTCAATTTCTTCTGTCTCTTCGCCTTTGCACCTGTTCGATTGTAGCCTCGAATTCTTTTAATCCTCACCTAGATTTTCAACCACTATAGCCAAAATATCATATTTGATCACTGATTGACTATTGTCTGAGCTTGGATCGAAGAAACTAAAAACCACAAAAGAGGCGGGGATAATCCTTGATAAGATTTTAGTCCCGTGGAGATCTACAGTCGAAGAAAACTTTCCGAGTAGAAGCAACGGCGCAATCCCAAACTTCCTAGGCATACGTGGAGTGTGTATTTATGCTACCAGTGCATCTATTCTTATTAGAGATCTTCGAGTTCTATGGGATTGAATTAGTCAATTTGGCCTCAAACTCAATCGACAATCTTAGCATTTTCATCCATCTCTATAAAAGCATATTTAGGGATTCCGATGAATTTAGAGCTCTTCACATACTACTACTATAAGATGACGAGAAGATCTAGGAAAGCAGCGACGTCACCTAGGAGTTGTTCTCTATGACTCCATGATGGGAAGAGAAGATAGTACATTCCCATGTTCTCTAAGTCCTCGTGGTCATTATGAAAGAAGTTTTGGTTCTACATGATACTCAACTAGGAGGACATCCTTTCCTTTACTAGTCAGATTGCAGTCGAGAATTTAAGGTGGAGATCTTCCCCAAAGTAGGAGGAAAATATAGAGTGATAGGTCGATGCCATCATCTATCTCAAGGACAAGGGACTCACTTCATGGCACATGGTAAGGGATTTTTTTTCATGCACCGAATTAGTCCCTTGAAGTCACGTGATCATATCATGTTCTGGTATGAGGGCGCAAAGGATTTGACCAGGGACTCCTCAGAAGATAAGCATCAAGAATTTCGACCAATTGAATTTTATTTTTGTTTGGTTATATTTTTCTGACCTTAAGATTTTCCTTCTTTTTTTTATTTTGTAGCCCTATCTCCTTTCGAAGTGAGGGAGAGGATAAAGATGATCCACTAGGGGGAGCTCGAGCAGAAACAAGAAGTACCTTTGATCTTGGCGGTCACCTCTCCAAAGGACAGGATCAAAAGACTTAAGGTAACATAATAATTCTTTTCATTCGGATTTCCTTTTTTAGATCTGTGTATTGTAATGTTCTTGTGATGTGTAAATGGTCGGGTCGAAGGGTGATGAGGCAGTCAAAGAGTCAGAGGATGCTGCTCCGAGTCCAAAGAAGTAGTGTAGTGTAAAGAATTCATATAGAGCACTGGCATCATATCATGCTCCTTCGACCTCTCCTCCAACCGCTCCTTCAATATCTCCTTCAACCACTCCTCCAACTGTATAAGCCCCCAAGGAGCAGGCGAAGATCCTCCCAGAAGTAGACTCTACGATTCCAAGAGTTTTTCTTACATGGCTACCCCTGCTCTTATATATATCGCTTTGGCATCCCTGCGCAAATTATATCTGATAACGAGTCACCATTCAAAAATAGACAGATGAAAAAGTTGTGCACAAAATTTAAAATAAAACACCATTTTTCTATGGCATATAATGCAGCAGCCAATGGACAAGCTGAGGCATTTTAATAAAACCCTGTGCAAATTATTAAAGAAGATGGTTTCAAAGAACAAGCGAGATTGGCATGAAAAGCTGCTTGAAGCCTTGTGGACGTATAGGACCATGTTACGTACACCAACTGGAATACCAACTGGAATGACTCCTTACTCCCTGGTGTATGGAGGAGAGACGGTCTTACCATTGGAAGTGCAAATTAATTCTTTGAGAGTCGCTATGCATGAGAAACTCTTAGAAGAGGAGGCCGCTAAAATACGATTAGAGGAATTAGAACGTCTTGAAGGGAAACGTCTTCAAGTATTACAAAACTCAGAAGCGTACCAGGCAAGAATATCATGAGCTTTTGATAAGCGCCTCAAAAGGAGGTCATTCAAAGAGGGAGATTTAGTTCTCGCCGTTATTCGCCTCATGAATATTACACATCAGATGCAAGGAAAGTTTGAGCTTAAATGGGAAGGCCCTTACATCATAAAAGAAGTATACTCTAGTGGCGCGTATAAAATTATTTCCCCAGACGGTGAATATTCTCCACCGTCGATAAATGGAAAATTTCTAAAGCGTTACTATACGTAAAAAGAAAAAAGCGCTCCAACACTTTACGAGCCTAAACTGTGGCGTAATAATAATAATAATGAGTACTCCAACGCCTTACGAGCCTAAACTGTGGCATAAAAAAAACGCTTCAACGCCTTACAAGTCTAAACTGTGGTGTAAAAAAAATAAGCGCTCCAACGCCTTACGAGCCTAAACTATGGCGCAAAGAAAAAAAAGCGCTCCAATGCCTTACATGTCTAAACTGTGGTGCACAAAAAAAAAGCGCTCCAACGCCTTACGAGCCTAAACTATGGTGTACAAAAAAATAAGCGCTCCAACGCCTACGAGCCTAAACTGTGGCATAAAATAATAAGTGCTCCAACGCCTTACGAGCCTAAACTGTGGTGAAAAAAAAAGAAAGAAAAAGTGCTCCAATACCTTACGAGCCTAAATGTGATGTAAAAAAAGAGCTCCAAAACCTTATGAGCCTAAACTGTGGTCCGAAATAAAAAAATTGCTCCAACGCCTAACGAGCCTAAACTGTGGTATAAAAAAATAAACGCTCCAATGACTTATGAGCTTAAACTGTGGCGTAATAAAAAAATAAACACTCTAACGCCTTACGATCCTAAACTGTGGCGTAAAAAAATCGCTCCAATGCCTTATGAGCCTATATTGTGGCATATAAAAAAAGTGCTTCAACGCCTTACGAACCTAAACTGTGGCGTAAAACAATCGCTCCAACGCCTTACGAGCCTAAACTGTGGTATAAAAAATATAAGCGCTCCAAAACCTTATAAGCCTAAACTGTGGCGTAAAAAAAATAAATGCTCCAACGCCTTACAAGCCTAAACTGTGGCGTAAAAAAATCGCTCCAACGCCTTACGAGCCTAAACTGTGGCATATAAAAAAAATATAAGCGCTCCAAAGCCTTACGAACCTAAACTGTGGCGTAAAAAAAATAATAAACGCTCCAACGCCTTACGAGTCTAAACTGTGGCACAAAAAAAAAGTGCTTAAATGCTTTACGAGCCTAAACTGTGGTGTAAAAAAAGCGCTCCAAAGCCTTACGAGCCTAAATTATGGCTAAAAAAAAATAAGAGCTCCAAAACTTTAGGAGCCTAAACTGTGTTCCGAAATAAATTGCTCTTCCTGTCTAAAAAATAATCACTCTAAATCCTCACGAGTCTAATCTGTGGTGCAAAAAAAAGTACATTATACTCAAATCTAAACTGTAAGCACTAAAAAAAGAGTTTACGTACATAGCGACATCACATTGTATGTATAAAACCATTAGTTACGCGTATGTAAATAAATAATAACAAATGAAGACGCTAATGCATCAGCAGTCTAAAGGGTTACAGCAAAATAATAATAAAGAGAAAACATTCAAATGGTAAATTTCAAAGCATCAGCGCCTCACTGTTGGCGTCTCGTTTGCAAAAACGGTAGTACTACATATATAGATAAACTGTAGTAGGTACTGCTTTTTATCTAAAAAACAAATAATAAAATAAATAGAGCGCTACTACATAGGACTACCCAAGAAGGAAGCTAATCACGCGTGTTAAACAGATCGGTACTGGTCAAACGGTATGACGTAAAAAGAAAAGAAATGCACGTCTCCTGCAGATCAGCTTCTTTAGCATTAAAAGATAAGAGTGATTTAATTAGAATAAGCACTAATGATATGAGGGGCCGTACCTCAAATTTTGTATATGGCCAAAACTAATACATGCATGGCTGTATGGCCAATGTATATGCACATTCCTGAAACGTGTTCATATATAGCTCAACAGCTTGAGCACGTCCGTATCCAAATACATATATCAAATGTATCCAAAATAAAAAAAATACACACAATGCATATATACATGTTGAGCTCTAGATCCGAAAACAAGTATTTTTCGCACCTAGACCTCGAGGGGGGCATCTGTTGACACCGATTTTATCCTAAAATTTTACACTCGAGTTATTACGCAAAATCAGAACTTCACCTTCAAAGATTTTTTCTATTCAGTACATGTTGAACCCCAATGGCGAATTTTTACAGCATGTTTGCAGGGCAAGTGAAAATTTTATGTCAAATTTTCAGCTCATTCGGAGAACAAATGCTCACTCGAATGGATGATATAGCTGGATGACGTACGCAAAGCACAAGTCCGTCTTCCAAGATTTTTTTGTGTGTGCTACATATTACACTTGAGTGGTGAATTTTTATAGCATGTTTGCGGTGCAAGTGAAAGTCTCGTGTTTAATTTTTAGGTCATTCGGAGAACAATGCTTACTTGTATAAATTGATACAGCCGAACGACATACACAAAAGCAATACAAGAGAAAAGAAAATTAGAGAGAAAAGAGATATTTGCCGCACAGGCCACCTTAAAAGAAATGTATAGCGGCCGTGGTCATGTACACGCGTACATAAAATGGTTGGCATGCATTATTGGCTAGTTGATTAACTTCCATAAAGAGAAAGAGCTGGTTAATTAATCAATGCACGTGATAAAAATGGTGCATGACTACATGCATACAAAAATTAAATCCTCTTCTGAAGAAAGATAACACGCGTGGCCCACATGGCAGTCAAAGAGCACCTTTCCCACATAGGAAAGAAAGTGGTTGCATGCATCAAGGGGTTAATTATCTCTCTAATTACAAAAATTAATAAAAATGATGAAGGCCCATATAGCAGCCAGAACTTTCATGCAAATGGGCAAACTACCATGCAAGAAAATCCAATATGCTTTGCACCACCACTTCCAGCTGTCAATTAGCGCTTTGCTTGGCCAGTTAACAAGTGGATTAAGGCCAACTCAAATAGCACTAGCAACATGCTTTGCACTAAACCACGTCCAACCTGCATGCATGCAATAGTTTTGCTTGGCCGGAAGACTCCATGCATCAAGCCCACGTCCTGCATGCAAGCTTAGAAGCACTAATCACCTTCTCTATTGGTTAAAGAGAAAGAAAATGCCCACTAATTCATGTGCTGCAACTTGACTGCATGCATAGTAAAATGTTAATGCTCTCGCGCATCTAGCAAAGAAGATTTCAAAAAAAGAAAGAAAGAAAGAACAAGTCAGCCTACCAGTATATGCCACATCCATGCTCAGGGGTTAGTTTGCATGCTATCGGACTGCATGCATGCTCCCACATCCGCTTTTCATGAACGATCAACTGCGTGCACGATTAACTGCATGCATGCTCCCGTGTGCGTGCGGGAACTTCCTATGGGAAACCACCACTATCCTGCAGTATAAATTGGAGGTAAGAACTAGAACTTGGGAGGACTTTTGAAGGAAGAAAAAAAAAGAGAGGAAACGCTGGGCAAATAACACATAGGAATACACTTGTGAGAGAAAGAAAAAGAGGAGAAAAATAGGAGGGAGGGCTACACAAGCAAAGGTGAAGTTCTTGGTCTTCTTCTTCCTCTCTCCCTTGGCTCTTGGGTTCGGCTATTGCGGTACGAATCAAAAGAGCATTGTCCCTATCTCCCTTCGTCCTTAGGTTCGGCTATTGCGGTACGAATCAAGGTGCTTCATTTATTTTTCTTTTATATTTTTACCCCTTGGTTCGGTCCCGTTAGGTGGATACAAACCTGAAGAACGAGTGCTTGATCTCTTGTCTCTTAAGTTTGGTCCCCTACAAATGGATACAAATCAAGGGGAGGCATGAAGACCTCATCTTCTTAGTTCGATCCCGTTAGGTGGATACAAACCCAAAGAACAAGGGCTCGATCCCTCGTTTCTTAGGTTCGGTCCCCTACAAATGGATACAAACCGAAAGTGAGAAGATTAAAAACCCCATCTCCTCAATTCGGTCCCCTCAAATGGATACGAATTAGGAGTGGGTGTATGTTGCAAATAAATAATAATAATAAATTGCGTAAACAAATATTAAAACAACAAACTTCGCCTCGGTTACGCTACATGCAAGCGCTTGATATCCGTACGCTCTGTAATGTTAGTAGTAATACAAGATGAAGTAAAACAACAACAACAACAACAACAACAACAACAATAATAATAATAATATCTAAGCTCTTATTACACTACGTGCATAAAATCCATATCACAGTAGTAGTAATAAAATATAAAAAGAAAAAACTTCACCTCGGTTACGCTACATGCAAGCGCTTAATATTTGCAAGTGTTATGCAATGCTAGGAGTAATACAAGGCGGAGCAAAATAATAATAATAACAAAATACTCCTATTACACTACGTGCATAAAATCCATGGTATGCTAGTAGTAATACAAATATTAAAGAAACAAACTTCACCTCGCGGTTACGCTACATGTAAACGCTTAATATTTGCAAGTGCTATGCAGTGCTAGTAGTGATACAAGGGGAAGCAAAACAAAAGTAAAATAAAATAATGAAACACCCAAACTCATATTACACTACGTGCATAAAATTCGTGTCACGCTAGTAATAATAAAATATTAAAAAATGACATTCGCCTGGGCTATGCTATATGCGAATGCTCAATATTTAGAAGTGATTTGCAATGTTTGTAGTAACATACGGCGAAGTAAAAGGATATATATATATATATATATATATAAACTGAAATAATTAAACTCCAATCACGCTACATGCATAGATTCGCTAAAAAAATAAATACTATGCCATGTTAGCAGAATGATAATAATACAGCTAAAACACCATCGAGCAAGCATCCATCAGCGACACCATCGAGAATGATATGTTGTAATTTGTTGTAATATTTATGTTGAAATTCTTAATCAGGGGACAAAATTTTTATGTAAATATATTAATTCTGAAAGTAATGGACTTACAATACTTGATTCTGTTGTCTCATTTTCAATTAAATTTAATTAACTTGTCTCTAATGACACGGAGACGGGTTCACTCCTATTTTCCCATCATCAGGGATGTAGCTGTGGTAGGAGGAATATCCCTTGTGGTAACTATTGCTAGCGGTTGTGGTTGTGAAAAAGAATAAGGTTAGTGAGGAAAGTAAGTTAATGCTTTACTGATATTGATAGTAGTGGTGGTTGTGATTAAGAAGTAGGTATTTGAGTCCTAATTGCTAATATTTTGTTGTTGTTGGTAGTAAGTGTGGTTAAATCTATAAATTCTGGTCATTGTGGAAAATAAATATTGATGCTTAAACTATTGTAGTTTAATTAGCTTATTAAACAGTTTACTTGCTGAGATTTTTATCTCACTCTTGTTTTTTCCCCCTTCCAGGTGATTTTCGAGTATGCATGGGAAAGGTAGAGCGGCACAACACTTTCACACACCTTCTCATGATTCATGTTGTTATAAATAGGTGGAGTCTTTAGCTATTCATCCTTTTCACTCATTGTTAATCCTTTTTTATTAATGATGCTAGGCTGTGGTTCTTTAATTAGCTTATCATATTTTAGAAGTTATTGTCAGTTTATGTTATCTTATATATTGGCTATTTGTGGAGTGGTTAGTGGCATCCTAGGGTAATGTGGGTCCTAGGGTGTTATAGTTGGTATCAGAGCGGGCGTTAGGTCCGTGGAAATGAAATTATTAAACTGAGACACTGGTGCATAGTAGGATAGGATGGGTCAAGGATTGCATTTATACTTTTGACATGTTGTATTTATAATTTTTGTTATGGGATGATCTTATATGATTATAATTTGCTTCTATGATTGATACAAGTGAGGCTAGTCATTAATGAGAGGTAGAGGTTGTAGTTGTTGTCTTGGACATTGACAGTTTATACCACCGTTCATGGTATAGGGATAGTGATGCAGTTACCTCAGGTAACCTAGTTTCAGATGGTGTGGATGAGTTTCTTAGAAGGGTTGTTACCTTTCTTGAGTTGATTTTGGCCAATTCTTGGTCTATTGCGGTTAATGAATTTCTCTTGGGTTAGCGGTTCATTGCAGTTATTGGGTGCTAATAGGCCTCTAATTGTTCTTGAGACAATTGTTGTTTTTTTTGTTGAGTTGCTTTTACTGCTCGTGAGTGTTGTTAATTGACGAGATTGATATTTTTCTTGTTTGTTCCATCTTTCTTACTGGAAAACATGACTCCTTTATTCGTTTGATATTTTGAAAAAAAATCAAAGCTTTTTGTTGCAAGTTCGTTAACTTGCAAAGCCATGCCTCTGTGCATTTGTTTTTGGTTATTTCGGGTGTTGAAGTTTATGTCCTCTCTTGTCTAAAAGGAAGTGTTAAAACCCCTTTTGTGGTGTTTATTGTGTTAATTTCTACTAACATACTTGGAAGTGTTGTTGATTAATATGATATTGTCCTATTGTAGTTTTGAGAATTGTGGTTAAGAATTTGCCGATACATATTCGGAACTCATGCAGTTATTAAGGAATATAATTTTTTTGATTATTGTGGTTTTTTAAATTTTTTGACTAGTTGGGTGGATTGATTTGCTTGGTCTCAAGTAATTAATTTGACCATTCGTGTGTAACATCCTAGAATTTATTTTCTGATTAAGTTATTTTCTAGAATTTAATTGCTTTTTCTCGTTTTTATTTCAAGTCTGGAATTGAGAAAAGTTAAAATTCTCATTTTTATAAAAGCCAAAATAAATTTATTTCATTTTGGCAGAGCCAAAATAAGTGCATTATATTTTCCAAAGTAAAATATTTAATTATGATAATTTTTAGAAATTTATAAAAATTTAAAACTCTCCTTTTAAAGTCAATTTGTGTTTTTACAAATTCTAAATATCAAATTGGGTTGAAAATATTTTTATTAAGTCCAAAAATCATTCCAAATGATTCCCTGAATTTTTCTGGAATTTTTAAAATTTATTTGGTATTTTTTTTGAGTATTTTAAAGCCTTTAGCATTTCTGGAAAAGTATGAAAAGATTTAAAATCGGAAAACCCCCCCTTGGGCTGACACGTGGACGCTCCGGATTTAATCCCTCCGTCGCCGCTTCAATCGTCGCCGTCCACAGCCACTCCCGCCTTCCCTCTCTCCTCGGCCGACGCGTGTCGCGCATCGGAGCCGCTCCCGCCCGCCGGTCTAATCCTCACCATCCGCCTTCACTTACCCCTCCGTCCTCTTCCGACGGTCCCGATTTAATCACCAGCCGTTGGATCAAATCCCGACCGCACAGAGTCACTTACCCCTTCGGCTGCTTTCCTCTCCCCTTTGGCCGACACGTGTCAGGCATCGACGGTCCCGATTTAATCACAAGCCGTTGGATCAAATCCCAACCGCACATAGTCACTTACCCCTTCGGCTGCTTTCCTCTCCCCTCTGGCCGACACGTGTCAGGCATCTGAGCCATTCGCCGTTGTCGGATTCAATCACGCTCGTCCGCAGCCACTTACCCTTCGCGCATCATCTAAACGGCTCCGATTTAGTCTCCATTGCCGATCGCATCTGGGCCGTTGCCCTTCACTTACCGCTTCATCAACATCCAACGGTCTCGATTCATCTTGGGTGCCACACGTCTTGATCCGAACCGCCGCCCCTTCCTTCTCCTCTCTCGTTGACACGCGGGCCCCGCCCGTCAGTTGTCTCCCTCCCCACCTTCTTCCTCCCCACGCCACCGCTGCTGCCGCCATTAATGGCTATAACCAAAGCTTTGAATATTCAGTTTCTTCCGCCATCTCTTCCCGTGCATGTGCGCAATCACTACCCCCATTTCCACCGCATTCAAGCCAAGCATTTCCTTCCCCGTTAAGCCTCATTGTATTGTCGCATTTAAGCCATGCGGCCATTTCAATCCGGCAAACTATTGACCTTCCTTGCGCCCTCCTCCGCCTATAAATACTTCTCCCTGAGAACGCCCTCACCACTCCACCCCTTTCCCCTCTTCCGATTTGCCTTCCCGGTGCTCCAACAACCTCCGCACCGTGCCACCCCCATTCCAGCGCCGACAAAGCTCCGACGACAAATTGCGGCCACGTAGGACCCCTCAGAGCACGCGGCCACCGCGAACACACTCACCCAAGCTGCACACACCTTCTCCACCATCCTCCCGAGCGATCGCCTCACCAGAGCTCCCCGACGCCGTCAAGCCTCTCCGACCGCTGCTCCTCGCCGCCGCTGACCTCCACTAGTCGTCCTCGAGCCCCGCGCCTGGTACCAAAACGCTCCCCGTAACCCCCTCTTGCTTTTGGTACCACCGGTAGCCGCCGCCACTGAGCACCGGCGACCGGGTCCGTGCCTCCCCTCGCGCCGCCGAAAGCCACGTTGGCGGGCGCGCGCGCATGTGGCGGCCGCGTGGAAGCCTGGTGGCCGCCGAGTGGACGCCACGCCTCGGCCACGCGGGCGCTGACCGCCATGTCACCCAGGGTCGGCCGTGTCAACGCCATACGGTGACGTGGCAGCCACAAGGCAGCCACATTGTGCCACATGGCGCCATGTGGAAGCCACGTCGGCCTACCCCGCCACGTCAGCAACCCCTGACATCATAATCTCCAATTTCCTTCACAGAAATAATTCTTGCTAACATCATAAATGTTTTTCGGTATAAAAATAATTCCAGAAATTGGGTATTTTCTTTTTAATTGTATTTAAACTTTGGAAGGTCATAACTTCTTCATTTTAGCTCCAAATTGACCCGTTCAAATTTTTAAATTTTTCTAAAATCATGAATTTTCCATTTCTAGCATCCTTTTGAATTTTTGAATTTTATTTGAATTTTGAATTTGAATTTGAATCTTCACGTTAGATTTTGACGAGTCCGGAGTGTTCGATTTCGACGACGATTTCTAGCAGGACTTCGAGCAAGGCAAGTTACACCTTTGACAATGTTGACCCTATTATTTCAAATATATTTATATTGTTTTACTATATATGCATGCGTACTTTATTCAAACGTAATTTGAATTGGATTTAAATGTTAGTTAAACCCATAATCCTTTGATTATAGCCATTTTGAATCTTGAATTCATACACCTTGTCACCGTAGCTGAAAACTAGTTAGTACCTTAGTATTAACTAGAAAATTTTATAGAATTGCTTAGCCTGGCTTAGTATAACTTTAGGTGGGATCAACTATTTCACATGAAATAATAGTCTCTTTAAATGAATTCTTGACTTCGGTGAGTCAAGGATAGTTTATGAAATGGTTTAAAAATGAAAATAGAAGCTTATGGACTTAGGCTAATGGTTATGTGATGGGTGCCGGCATGCCTCATGTTCGAAGATATCTGGTGGATTGTCGTGCATGTGGGTTTGTGGTTGAGCCTAAGTCGGATTAAAGACCGTTTCTGTGATTCATTTTACGAAGTCTTTTCATACTACCACAAGTCTGGTATGAGACGGACCTGGCTAAGTAATTTGTGAAGTTCCAAATATAGTTTTGCTATAGGCTGAATGTGAGCGTGGCGTAGGCCGTGAGAAGTCTCACATGGCACCAGAGGGGGCTCCAACTCGTGGATTCGAGTTGTGGTGAAACCTTAGTAGCGGCATGATTATTTTGGTTATGGATCATTGGAACAGCCTTGTTATAAACTCTCCACCGCACACATAAGGCAGTGTGTTTATCGTGTGGTACAAGTGAGAGGGAATGTCTTGTGGGTAAAGCTGTACACCTCTGCAGAGTTAAACATATCCTAGATAGGCGTGTTCACGGTCATGAATATGCTGAGTAGAGTCTTCACAGATTAGACTTGGATTTATGAAACTTGGTTTTGACAAAACAACAGTGGTTTTGATAATGGTCTGGGTGGATTCCCGTGGTTAGGTAAGTGTAGGTCGGAGCCTACACTAACGAAATTACTTGTTACAAACATTGTTTTGTATAATGTATTAAACTTCAGCTTTCGTACTTACATTGTATTTAAAATTCAAGTACTGCTTTTCGCGCAAATAACTTATTAAGCCTTCCTTTGTTATCCCTATGCATGCATCCACTTTGTTAAAATTCTTGGTGTAACTTGCGTAAGTACTTATTGTGTTTGCCTTGAGAGTACTTTATGTGCTCATCTTGCTAAAATCTGTTGCCAGACTTCGACGGCGACTACGACGGTGAGGACTACTTCAGCGAGTAGGATGCGTCTTACAGTCATTCGCCTGTGGGAGGTTGGATGGGCTAATCTGCTACCTCTATTGTTTTCCGCTGTTTTTATTTTCAGTTGGCCTTGTGCCATTTTATTGTAAGATTTGGCCATAAGGCCGTACTTTCGTTTAATAATATCTGTGGAAATTTTTGCATGATATACATTATTGTTGACTCTGTGTGCACTAGTTTTTCCTGGGATGGTGCAATTTACACAGAGGGACTTGGAGTTGTTGTTCCGGGTCCTGACATCGTGATTGGTAAGTAAGGAGGTGTTAGTATATTGCCCTAGTAATATTAACGTTTAATATGTTCTCTCTTTACATACTTGATGAGCATGTATAACTACTAAATTCATGTAACTTTTGCCATTCTAAATTGTTGACACATGTATAAAGAAATAGATGAAGTTTGATGTATTGACTTGTGAAATCTTATCTTATAAAGCTGGTATTATTGAAGTTTAAAGTTATTTTGTTCTAATTTCTGAACGTAAGGTGGAATGTTGCAACTCTGCTCATAATTGTTTTTGTGATTGGAAAACAGAGATAGGATCATGAATGCTACCATGACAAAAAATAAAAATCAATTATTGGCAGTAAGGGCTAGAGTGCAATTAATTTCTTGTTAAATTAAAGTTAAGTATCATGAAGAGTTAAATGTATAAAATCTAATAAAAGATTTATACTAGCATATTTTGTGAGGTTGTCTTGTTCTAGTATCATTTTGTTAAAATGGTTTTGTTTCAATATTGTGGCTTGTGCACTAGACTTTTCCTAGGTTAAGTAGTTGCAATCTTATTTAGATAATAAGAACATGATGAAGTAATTTACTGTGTTCCTTTTGGAAAAATATGAAGGGGTAAGAGAACATGATGATTCTTGTTAAGAGTGTTATGTCTTGCTGTTAGCATAATTGGCAATTTGTGTTTTATAAATAAAGAAATTTGATGGTTCAGTGACACTAATTGAATTAAAGGATTTGAGATTTGCGGTCGGGATCTTTTGGACCTCATGACTTTTGTGGTAGTTGAAATTATTTTGAGTAAAGCGACGTGTTGAATGATTTTAGTGGTTTTTAACTGAATAATGTGTTGTGGTCTTCAAACCTCTTTTGTTGGAATTGGCGGGATGCGGTAATAAAAAAATTATTTCTTGTTAAAAGAAAGTGTGTACTAGAAGTATTTGAGATACAGGTGTTCTCATCTTGTGTTTTTCCAACCTCATTGCTATTTATTTTTTTCTTGGTCTTTGTAACTACTGTGAATGATAGCGGTTTTCTTTGTGCTAGAATTTATCTCTTCTTACCTCTTCTTCTAAGAATAGGGTAATTGATGTAGGTTGCGAAGCCTTTATGTTGCGTGATGGCAACTGGATAGTGATGGTCTAGTAGATGCTTTTGTGGAAGCTTTAAATATCACGATGTTTGAGATACATTGGATGATATATTATTTTTGTGGAATAATCCTTGGGAAGGGTATGATTTAAATAGAATGTTTGTTTTGGAGCCAAATGATTTGTTGATGTTAAGAATTGAGTATATGTTAATTGTGAGAATTTTAGGGATTTCACCTGAGGATTTTTCCTATGTTATACGAGAAGTTTGTTGTAGGAGTCTTGAAAGCTGAGTCTGGGCTTTACCTTTTATTATACTAGAACCTTAGAGGCCCAGTGCTTCTGTGTAGGAATAGTAGTACAGAGTGGATTCCAAATAGTATGATGATTGTGGATAGCACCCTTGGGTGTAGTAAATGAGTATGTGCGGGTGTGAAGCGAATTTTGGGTTGTTATCCTTAAGGGATTGAGGTGCGTTAGGAATTATCTGTCAAGTAATTCCATTGGTCGAGATTTTGGCTAGAGTGTATTTTGTTGGGACAGTAGAGTCTCTCTACCAAGAGTGTAGATGATGTACTCAATTTGAGCTCATTATTGAGGATGCCAACTTAAGATAAATGAGTTGATGTCATGTTTTCATTGTGAATGGATCATTTGCATACTTATGCAATGTGTGATGGATGAATTATTTACAAACAAATGCAACTTCTTAACTGTTTTGCGGAATTGGCTCATGAGAGTCCCTTGTGGTATAAGGGATGTGGCTGTGGTCGTGGAGTGGGGTTCACCCACCTTGTGGTATGGTAGGGGATGTAGCTATGGTAGGAGGAATATCCCTTGTGGTAACTATTGCTAGCGGTTGTGGTTGTGGGAAAGAATAAGGTTAGTGAGGAAAATAAGTTAATGCTTGACTGATGTTGTAGTGGTGGTGGTTGTGATTAAGAAGTAGGCATTCAAGTCCTAATTGCTAATGTTTTGTTGTTGTTGGTAGTAAGTATGGTTAAGTCTATAAATTGTGGTCATTGTGAAAAATAAATGTTGATGTTTAAACTATTGTAGATTAATTAGCTTGTTAAACAGTTTGCTTGCTGAGAGTTTTATCTCACTCTTGTTTTTCCCCCTTCTAGGTGATTCTTGAGCATGCATGGGAAGGATAGAGCAGGACAACACTTTCACATACCATATCATGATTCATGTTGTAATAAATAAGTGGAGTCTTTAGCTATTCATTCTTTTCACTCATTGTTGATCATTTTTTTATTAATGATGGTAGGCGGTGGTTCGCTTAAATTGGTTAAAATTATGAGCGGTCGTTCTTTAATTAATAGTGTCCCATTACCTTTTGTCTTAGTATGCTTCCGCTTAGCTTATCATGTTTTAGAAGTTGTTTTCAATTTATTTTATCTTGTAAATTGGCTATTTGTGGAGTGGTTAGTGGCATCCCAGGGTAATATGGGCCCTGCGATGTTACAACAATATTTCATGAAATACAATAAATAGATTGAAATTATTGAATTTAATACTATAAACAAAGACTGTAACTTAGGAAAAATAATAACGTTAGTGCGGCACTAATTTAGCACTAACCTAACCGCAGGTATCTCATCTGGACCATCTTTCTCCAAAAAGATACTTTATTTCCATCGAAAACTAGTTTATGAAAAACAAAATCTAATCCACGAAAAACATTACTCAGCATGCCCATCATTGTGGGCATAATGACTATTCAATATAATTTATACACTCTGTAGAAGTGATACAACTTTACCCACAAGATATGATCAACTCGTTATGTCGAGCACTACACGCTTCTATAGGTGTGTGCCTGAGTAATCATAACAAAGCCTTTACAAAGCTAAGCCATCAACCTAGCTACACATCCACTAAGGTTTCACTCTAATAAGAAATCCACCAAATTGAGGCCCCCTCGTGTGCTATATAAGACTTCTCATGGGCTACGCAACGCTCACATTCGGCTATAGTGAGACTCAGGTTGGGACCCATTAATTAGTCGGCCAGGACTGTCCCATATCAATCTTGTGGTAGTATGATTGGGCTTTGTAGCAGTAGCTCATAGACCAGTACTTAATTGACTTAGGCTCTAACCACATTCCCCTCATGCCTAGTATCCACGTTGAGCCACCAAGCTATAACGTATACTAGAAAGTACCCACCACTTAATCATGGTCTAAGTCTAAACCAAGTGTTACATTTGTTTTAAAAATATTCCATAGACTTTCCTGACTCAAAAAGTCAAG
This sequence comes from Melocanna baccifera, assembly GCA_036346265.1. Classification (NCBI taxonomy): domain Eukaryota; kingdom Viridiplantae; phylum Streptophyta; class Magnoliopsida; order Poales; family Poaceae; genus Melocanna; species Melocanna baccifera. Next base: position 3,323,500 of record CM070700.1, read on the forward strand.
AATACATTTTAAAAGCTTACCATTTCATGTGAAAAGGTTCCCCCAGCCTAAAGTTATATCTATACAGGTCCAAGCATTTGCTACAAAAATTCTATAGCCATACTAGTGTACTAACTAAGGTTTTTAATCTAGGGTGACAAGGTTTAGGAATCCGCAAAGCCAAAGGTGTCATAACAAATATGTACTAACTAATGTAAAACTCAAATTGAAATATAGGTAATAGAAATTAAGTATGCAATATAATTAAAAAATATATCTTTATATGTAAACTGGGATCAATATGATCAAGGGTGTGTGAATTGCCTTGCTCAAAAGTTTGATGTGAATCGTCGAAATAAAACTGTCCAGAATCGTCGTAGTCTACACGTGAAAATAAGTCACTATATTCAAATAAAATTCAAATAAACACCAAAATTTAAAAATATTATATATTTAATTAGATCTTGATTTTATATGAATTTAGAAATTTGAACGGGCTTAATCAGATTTAGGATAAAGGAGAACGAGCTTCTAGAAGTTTAAAATCTAAAAAAAAAAGAAAAAAAATAGAATTTCTAGAATTATTTTTCTAAAGGAATGGATATTAATCACTTCAGTAGGGAATTTTTTGATCTTTGAGAAATTATTTTTCTAAAGAATATTTAGAATTTTGACATCAGCAAAGAATTTAATTTTCGGCCGAGTTAAATTTCTAAAAAAAAAACCTAACTTATGACGTCATGATGATGTCAGCCCTACATGTGGTAGGTGACATGGCTGCCACGTGTCTGACATGTGGTGCTAACATGGCTTGTGGGTGGCTCGATGTTGACATGGCATACCACGTGGCTGACACATGGCGGCCAGATGGATCTGTGCCATTAGGTGGCATGCCACAGGGCTGCCACATGAGTGCACGAGCTGGCATGTTGGGTGAGACCCAGCGGTTGTTGAGGTGGGGCCACATGTGGGGCTGCGTGGCTTGCCACGTCTGCTATGCGGTATGATGTGGCATCACCGATGTGAGGCGGCGCAAAGAACCCAATGGTCACCGGTAATGTGGGGTTCGACGGTAGCCGGTGGGAAGTGCAAATGAGAGAGGAGAGCATGGGGATGGGTTCTCATCGATGCACGAGGCCCGAGGATGATCGGAGGGTGGTTGGCAATGACAAGAATGCGGTGGTGGTGCACGGCTACAGTGAAGATGGTGCTCTGGCGGCGCAAGGGTATGGCAAGGAGTTGGGTGAGCTTCGCGTGGGCACCGGGAAGGTGAAGGTGATGACACTGAAGCCAGAGGCAGCTGGGTTCACCCAGAATTCCTCACCAGAGGGAGTCACCAGCGCTCACGCAGGGGAAGCTTGGTGCAGGGATCACTTGGAAGCCGAGGGGGAAAATTGGAGGTGGAGAGCGATGGGGGAGCCTCGGGGGTGGTGGAGGGTGGTTTTTATAGGGAGGTGCTGCGGCAATTCCTCACCATTGATGGCAGTCGGCAGAAGGAAAGTTGGGGCAAAAGAGGAAAGACGGACGAGGAAGGAAAGAGGGGCACAACAGGTAGGGGATTTGTCCCCTAAGTGGTGTGCGGATTTCCAAAGCTGGAGAGAGGGGTGGGGAAGAAAAGAAGATCAGCGGGGATTTGAGCGGTGGTCGGAAAAGGAAAGAGGGAGAGGGAGAAAGGAAAGGGGGTATGGTGGGGAAGAAGGTGCTAACGGGTGGGGCCCACCTGTCAGCGAGAGGGAGGAGATGGGAGGGGCGGCAGGGAGGGGTCAGCATGGGACATGGCTCAATCTGAATCATCCACGCATCGGTCTAGTAGGAGGGCAGAGAGGTGATCAACGAGATTGGCTCGGGCAGTGACGTGGACATATCCTGGTCATCCATAAGTCGCCTGGGGAAGGAAGGTGGGAAATTTTAAGTTTAATTTGCATTTTTTATCTTCAAAAAATCCCAATAAATCAAATAAAGGCTAGAAAATAGCAAAAATACAAATAAATCCTAAAATTCTAGAAAAAGCAAAAAAACCAAATAAAATAAGTTTAACTTGACTTGACCACAATTACACAATTAATTTAACCACTCCACAAGCTAGCCAATTTACAAGATAACATAAACTGGTAACAATTTCTAAATCATGATAAGCTAAGCGGAAGCATACTAAAACAAAGATAATGGAACACTATTAATTAAAAAACAACCATTAAGAATTTTAATCAATTAAAGCGAATCACCATTATTAATTAAAAATGATCAACAATAAGAGATAAAGATGAGTAACTAGATATTGCACTTATTTATTACAGTATGAAACATGATATGGTGTGTGATATTGATGTGCCACTCTACCCTTCCAATGCATGCTCGAGAATCACCTGGAAGGGGGAAACAACAAGAGTGAGATAAAAATCTCAGCAAGCAAACTATTTAACAAGCTAATTAAACTACAATGGTTTAAACATCAACAATTATTTCCCACAATTACTACATTTATAACCTCAACCCAAATCACTGCCAACAACAGTAAAACTTTGGCAAATAAATCTCGTTTGACAACTTCAAATCCTCAAATCTCGTTTAGCATTAACATAATTTTTTCCACTGACTTTATTAATTCCCACACCCATAAGCACTAACAACAGTTACCACAAGAGAACCCCTCATGCCACTACCACATCACAAGGGGTGGGTGAATCCCATTCCACGACCACATCTACATTTCTCATACCACAAGTGAGTCTTATAAGCCAATCCCACATAAAAACTAAGAAGTTGTATTTGTTTGCAAATAATTCAATCACAATATATTGCATAAGTATGCAAATGATCTATCCACAATGTAAATACATATAAATGCATATGATCCACTGCACCCTTACCCAACAAGGTAAGAGTGTGCATCGTACTACAGTAATGTACATGTTGTACCAGTACAGTCGCGGCTATAAGCGGTGATATCCACAATGCAAATGTCATGACATGTTATGAATGATATGATAATCATAATCCACAAGAATTTAACCTCAAGAACAACATCATATTCATCATGAATTTAACCAAAACGGATAACAACATATTCAACATGAATACCACCTCACAATCCACATATGATTCAATAAGGTCATTACCACATAATCCACATTCGGTTCACCAAGATCAAAATCAATCTATCCAAAGGTAATACTACCACATAGGCCATAATTTATTCGTTAATAATACCGCCAACTAGCCCACAATATGATCATTATGAGTACTACCACCTAGATCTCAATATTCTCATAAGGAATACTACCCCACAATCACTTTTGTTTTGTTAAGAACTATACCACATAACCACAAATATTTCATCAAGGCATAACCAATAGATTGCTAAATTGTTACCACATAGACCACATTAAGAAAGCATGTAACCCTGACATAACATCTCAAATTAAGAGAATTAACTAGTGTGAATGTAGAATGATTAACGAGTTAAACAATAGCATATCTGCTACGTTTACTTGCCTCTACCATTGAAGCGAAGCGATGACGCGCGTTCAGAAGCAAAACCACCTGTCCAAAAGTACTTCCCAGCACAATACTACAGCAATGAAATCGTGTCTTAAGAAGTGAAGATGTCGCTAAACCCCAAACCCCCACAACACCCCTCTTCGCTTAACGGTTCTATACTCTGCCCGCTGCAGCAGCGCTGCTTAATTTTTTTGTATTTTTAAAACTAATAAACCATTTACAGCAAATGATATATTTATGCAATATACACTTAAATACCTTCACTTTTCAAGTATATCACTTATTTTTATTTTGCTACTTACAAGGTGTAACTTAATGCGCAAAACAGAGGATGTACTCTATTTTGGCAAGCTGGGCAGCCAGCTTCTAACACACTTCAACCACAGTACAAAGCTCTAAAAATTATGATTTTTATACAGTACTTAGATTACTGAATTCCCTACATTTTTTACAATTGTGACCAAAATTATAAAAATCATCTACTACTCTTAAACCACACCCAAAGAACAATCTGTCTCAGTCTACACCCCTGACAGACAGTAAGGTTCCCGACTCTGCTGCGCCCAAATCCCACAACCTAAAATTCTAGAAAAAATATGGAAAATAGATCTCATCGTCCTCTACAATTTTCCTTTTGTCCAAATCCACAGAAAAAATTGTTTCGTAGGTCTAATCTGCGCTAACAGCTGCACTGCACAAATTGAACTACACGCAGACAGCAGGAATTCCCTAATCGGAGAATCAATTTGCTAATCCCCATCAATTCTCATGCTAAGAACCTATCGGACCCGGATTTCCAAATCCAGAATCCTCTATGAAACCACTGTACTATTCTCTGGATCAGTAGATAGTGCTCACAGTACATTGCTGAATCAGTCCATACATCGCATGATGATCATACAGTCAAAATCAAATATAATTTACATCAGAGCTCTAAAAGTATACCACGTCGGGTATTATACTTACATAACGGCCGCGCAGGCCTTGCCATACAATCAAAAGATACAGCAGCGGAAGATAAAGATGATCGCGGGACCATAAACCACAGGCAGGCGACTGGAGGTAAATGTAAACGTCTATATTACCCAACACTGAGCCATATAGGCGGATACCCTTATGACAAGCCTGCTGCCTAAGACATAACATTTTGAAATTCGTCCTAGTTTCCATCGCCAGCTCCTTGGCTTGGAGTATCTTCATAAGCATATTGATCCTGTCCGCCAGTTTCTGGATTTGATTATGCGAGTGTGACCACTCCAACCCCGTGCTCAGCGAGCCAATACACATAATGCAATTATATAACATGTATGGCTTGACAAAGGTAGGCTCAGGTTATTTTATTTGCTGGAAATTGCAACTTCGAAAGACTTAAGATTTAATATGAACAATCCTTAACTTAGCCATTGGACCAAAATTTATAATACCTTTGAACAAAGATTTTATTGAATAAGTGCAAATCTCATCCATCAACCCAGGTTGTTTGTACCACAAATACTAATTTTCAGCATTATAGCCACTTAACTTACTACTGAGACGACACCTAGGACAACACAAAACAGGACAATCCATCGTCCTTCATTTTCCCATTCCAGATCCCAACCTTATAAATCATTTTGAAATAGAACTATATCAGAGGTAAGTTCCCATGTCCGCCCTTGACCGTGGGCACGGCTATTCGAATAGTTTTGACTCTGTAGAGTTTGTGTACTTTCAGCACAAGAGACAGTCCGCCCATTGCCCCACATGATTCCTTGGTCATGCAGTCGGGTAGATCATCACAGTAAACTTTTAACACTACCTAGCCTCGGGGTCTCATCTCACCCTATGAGTCTGCCCCACTTGCGGTGGGACCCATAGTTGCGCGGGATGTTAATCACTCTCTTACTAGCGCCTCGAGCTCCCTTCCCATACGCTAGTAAAATTGAGAAACAAGTCACCCTCCACTGGTGTCCCTTCAGCCCCTCCTTGCCATGGCCTTCTTTACCCCAGTTTGTGAGATGAGTCCGAAGTTCGATAGGGTTTACTTAGCCAAGTTGCACTTTGCAGACTTGTGGTTGTACTGTTTTATAATGGGAGGTTATGACCCGATTCGGTCCTTGTATTATCTGGGCGGTTCTACCACAAACCCCACTCTCGTGCACCCGATGCACCACACCCCCGAACCATCCGCCCAGACACACCCAGAAATTTTGGGGATTTTTGGGAGCATAAAATAATAATCATTATAAACATACGCAACCATTCTCAACCACAACTTTTCCCCAAAATTTTGCTCTTCTGTGTTTACATATGACTTTGGAGTATTCTCGACTTTCCCAGCAACTAAGCCTTTTTAAGCCATACGACATAAGCATACTATATATTTTGGAAACATCTATATCTATATTTTTCTTTACTAGGGTTAACAAGGTTCATAGAATAATATGCCAGAAAGGTATGATAGTGGCATCCATTAAATGGGACAGCTAACTAAAGCAATAAAACGAACATAGTATAATCACATAAAATAATAGCATGTATTTGATAATTTGAATCTAAATAATTTGCAAAATGGGTATTCAAAATGATCAAAGTATTGACTCGCCTGGTTCACAATTATCTGGGTCTGGCTGGTCTTGGCTTTGGTTTGCCTTTGCTTCTTCCTCCTGTTCCTCGTACGCTAATTTTGTCGAACGCATATTTTAAAAGAAACAAAACAAATTAACATAGCCAAATAAGACCTCAACAAAGATTCAAATAAACTCTAAATTTTTAGGGTCTTGGTTCCACTAGACAGAAAATAAATTTAAATGCATGTTGCAATTTTTCTCACTGGATTTGGATTTAAAATGAATTAGTTATGAAGTTTTAAAGTTTAAAAGCAATTAATCATAACCATTTAAATTGGATCATAATTTCAATCTAACTCAAAAATTCATGATTTTGATTTCTCTGACGAGAGGACGAATTTAGATGAATTTAGAATTTGGTTTCATCACAAATAGTTTTTTTTGTTAATAGCATATGGTTTATGTAATGTACATCGTAAGTAATAATACAACATTATATTATTTTGCTGTAGGATTGTTTTACAATGTAAGATGAATTTTATGGTTAGATAAATAGGAACCCAAATTGATAACAGTGTGAGTTAAAGAAAAAAGATAGGTAGGCTAATGTTGATACATATGTGTTTGGGTAGTTTTTTGCTCTCGGGAAACATACGGTGTAATAGATTTGTTTATGTATTTATAAATATTTTAATAAACAAAATGATATGCAAGGTGTTTTAAAAAGAGGTAAGCCCTAATTAAGTAGTAGGTAGTTTAGTATTGTAATTCTATAATGCTATAGCTATTGTTTGGTTGTGGGAGTATAAGTAGGCTAAGAAGTAATGCTTTTAATTGAAATCAATATAGTAAAAAGAGGTAATAAGTGCAAATTTTTTTCTTATTTTAATAATGTGTTTAGTCGTTGGCTATAGCGCTGTTATTGTGTTTATAATTAGTGAAGTAATCTATATAAGAACGAGGGTACGTACTGATTGATAAATGGTGAGGAAAAAATAGGAATGGAATAGTTTAGATATATAAGTATTATAAGTGGAGAATATTAGTTTAGTTACTATTGTATTTAGCTACAAAATAATATTTGATGACATAGTTGTTTAAATCCGTGAAGGGTATCAAAATATGTATATAAATGAGGGACGCACATGATTTTCATAGTTTTTTATTAAGACGTGTGTAGCCTGAGAAGTGAGAAAGTTTGGTAACATTAGGTAAAATGGTGTGTACGGTATAATGAAATTAGATACTGTAGAGAGTTGGAGAGCAAAATTGTTATATCAGTAAATTCTATGTGGTGTGATGTAGTAGGTATGAGTAAGGGAAAAGCGTAGTAAATATGAGTAGGGAAAAAGCACAATAGAGCTTGGATGATATAAGAGTTATGTATAACTAAATAATTAAAGAAAAATGGTATCTGTGGCAGATACAAATAGCTAGATGAATATGGAAGACTTCTTTAAAGCTAAGGACAGTAAAAGGAACTGGGAAGCGAGTGCTTATTGTATGCTTTGATAGAAGGTTATGCAAATCCGTTTGGTAGAAGTTATGGATACTCTACTATTTCTAAGGCGCAGTAAAGTAGTCGAAAAGCTGTATAAATTTGTTGAAGATCAGCCTCTATTGTATATGAAAGAAAGAATATATGAGTGTAAAGTATTATTTGGAGTGGAACAATGTAAATGTCTTCGATAAAAGGGGTTTTTATATCTGCTGTTTTTAGCTACCATGAAGATGGTGGAAGAGAAGACCTTCTGATTAAGGAAAGTAAAGTGTAATAGCCAAGGAGAGTAGCAGCAGGCAGAGACTAAATAGAAGTAGCTATTTTGGTAGCAGCAAGTACATACAAAAGGCTGGCTGGAAACTGTTGTAGCTGCAAAGTAGAAGGCTATTGGTGGCTTGTTGGTCTTCTCATTAAGGAGAGTAACGTAAAATAAACAACGAGTGCAGCAGTAGGCAGAGACTAAAGGGGCCCTCAAGACAGCTTCTGCCATCGCTAGCTTCTGCGATTTTTTACTGTAGCTACAGTACCTGCTACAGTAAAATTTATTTTTTCGTTTTTTTTAATTTACTTATACTATTTTTTTCATTTTTTGTTTTCGGTTTTTTTATATATTTTTTACATTTAATTATACTCAATAAACCAACTCAGCTACAGTGTTTTTTAGCCAGCTACAGTGTTTTTTCAGCAAAAGCCAAAAGCCATCGCTATTCCGATCACCCTCTAAATAGAAGCTATTTGGATAGTAATAACTACATACAAAAGACTGGCTGGAAACTGTTGTAATTGCAAAGTAGAAGGCTACCGGAGGTCTGTTGGATTTATTCGCCGTTGCTTACTGGCGCCGCTGGTGGCGTAGTTGGTGCAGAAACTTGGAATCTACTACGTCAAGCAGTTAGTTTTCTTCGTTGTTGTTGCTGTGGTTGACTGGTGGTGGGGATATTGGGAGATTCTACGCAGTCTGATATTTCTCTCGCTTCTAACATGTGGAAATGCTGAAGTTGCTGCATAAGTTGACGGATGTTTTGTTGAGACATGTGAAGCTGATGGTGTAGGCTCCTATTTTCACGCAATGCTCTTGAATACAAGGCCTCTTGGTAGACAATATGCTGTGATGCTACTCTTAGCCGCAGATCATCATCGTCTATTGGTTCTGGAGTGGAGAAGTATCTTCCATCATTTGTTATTTGGGGAATTAGATCAAATGGAGATTGGCTGAATTCCTCATCATAATAGCAGTGGAGATGGTGAATTGCTTGTCTAGCAACATCTTGTATAGCATCTTGTTCTCTGATCCTGTTTCTATCGAATCGCTGTTGTTCATAAGGGCGTATGGGTAATGGTTTTAAGATCACCCATGTTTTCCACTCATATCTTTCATTGTCTATATATCGAGTAATTGAGTGAAAGGTGGGCTTATGTTGTTTAGTTGCTCCTAGATACTGTTGCATTTCTTATAACCGTATTGGCCACCCTGGTAGAGTTTCTGGTTTTGAATGCACAATGTAGACCATTCTGTTAGCAGTGGAAACCTGTAATAGGAGGAGCATTCGTATGAAAATAGAAGTAGTAAATATGTGGATAGAAATTAGTTGCCAAAAAATTCTATTTAAGAATTGGTAAGGAGCTGAATTTGTTACAGGGGAGCTATCGTAAGAGCGACTGTAAAAGAATAGAGATATATAAGAGGCGTTCAAAAAAGTGTGTTCTAAGACTAAGCACAGAAAGAGGAGGACGTGGAAAATGAATAACAGTAATGTTAACGGATGAAGAATAGAATGTAATGGTATATTACTTAATTGGAAGAGAAGAGGAAACAACTGTTGTAAACTAAAGGAAGCATTTTATAAGTGAAAAGAGTAGAAGATGTTCGAACTGAAGTAAGTGGGATGTCTTAAAGTTAGAAGGGAAAAACTTATAGGCTGTTGGCATATAGTTTTGTGGTTTTTTAGAAGGTATATTTGTATAACAAGGTAAAAAGCAAATATCATGAACAAGAGTAAAACAAAGAAGAGCATGCAGCATGAAATTGGAAGAGTTTTCTTTTGTAGATAGGTAGAATGTAGATTAACGTTGAGCTTGTTAGGGAAAGTTGAAAACAGCATGGTAGAAACGTAAATAATAAAGCAATGTATGGCATAACTGTAAACGAGAAAGAAGAACTTACCGAAGTTTAACGAAAGCATTGTAAGAAATAGAAGCAACAAAAGTTGTTGTGAATAAAGTGAGTTGAGTGTTAGGAATCTAGAAGGGAGGCAACCGTGTTTTAATAATGTAGAAAGCAGCGAGAATTCGAACGGTCGATGTGTGTGATAACAGAGGTAGAAAACACGGTAGAAAAAAAGGTAAGAAAGTTAATGGGATACTAAACTGGGGGCGGAATTCGTTCTGTAAACATAAAGGATCTAAATTTATTTTGAATATGCTTTTTTTAATATAGAAAGCTGGGCTGATGGTTTTGTAATGTAATACATGTAAACATTATAAAAAAGAGGCATGTTTACTAAAGAAACAGATGTAGTATTGTAGATTATGTATAAAGCTTATTTTGAAGAAAACGACTATACGGTAAAATGGGAGTGAGAAAAAGGGTTTCGCATATAGAAAAGCACAATGAAAAAGGGGTAGAAGAACGGCAGAAAAAGAAGGCAATGAAAACAAATGTAGACAAAGAAGAAGTTTAGTAAATTATAACTTAGATTAGTTCATATTGAAAGTAGATTTCTAAATTGTAAAGAATAAAATCTGTAGTAGTAGATCAAGAAGCAATTTTTTTGTGCAGAAAACAATACATAAATAGGAAATAGAACCTGATTGAAGAAGCATAGCTAGGATGAACATAGAACATAACAAAATGTAGCTAGCAGAAGCATTGTAGCGTGAACATGTATGATTAGGCGAAGTGAGAATCGCAAGAAGAAAGAGCGAACGACGGAGGAAAAGTGGAATGAGAACGGACGCAGGGAAAATGAGAAGCAAAACATAGTGTTACGATAAAGTCCGACGCTTCAGTTAAGCATACTGCGTAGGGAATGGAGAAAAAGTAGGTGATTTTTAATGCAACCAAAAGGAGCTGAGTGGGCCACGAATGTCAGAGAGCATGGGGTGTTTGACGATGTGTGAATACGGGGTATAATCTGTGTCGAGAAGCACTGGGCGATGTGATCTGCCTTTGGAGTACTCAAACGTTTATCTTTTTACGTGCATGTGAATGGAAAAATGTTAAACGCATGATATACTGATAGTTGAGCAAGAGTTGGTATGCAATTGTTATGTAGCACTAGTAGTGTTTGTATAGCATTATGTGAAGCAGGTGAGGTTGTGTAAATAATTTTTTTGGTTCTAGAGGCATTTTTTTCTTGTTCTTTGGTTTGTAATAATTGATATAAGAAATATGGTTATCTCTTTTTTTAAATAATTTGCTGAAGCATCTATTTGTTTCTAAGTAGGAGGGACTGTTATCTATTGGGTGAGCAAGCCTTTTTTTATACGAGCATGACAATGTTATTTTGTGAGCATACATATATTTGTTATCTATAAAACAAAGTTTGTATACTTCATTTAGGTCATAGCTGTTTTGTAGGTAATTGTAGAACACTATATGTAGGTGAAATCGTTAAAGATGGAATATGTAGGTCTAACGTAAAAAGATAATTATTTTCATAATGTATATGCTGTGGTTAGCAACTATGAAATGTTTGTAATGCAGGGATTATGTGCGAAGAGATTGCGTAAATAGACTAATTTAGCTTAAATAAAGCGAGAGAAGGTAGGTTATGTTGTATTGGTGGAAAGGAGCACTAAAATTTTTTTTGTAACGTATTAGAGTAACTGTATATAGTGAGTGATCTTAGAGCGAATAAAATTGCTAAAACTAATGTGGTAATATCGATGAGGTAGACGATTCGGAGCACAGCAGCTTAATAAACAAACCTGTGCACAAGTTGGTATGTGGTTTGGGGAACGAAGAAACGGAAAGGTTTTCTTAATACGGACAGGCTGAGAAGTACAGTGGTAGTTATAATAGAGTAATGTTCAGGTATTGCAGTTTTACTGGAAGGGATGACGTAGGTAGTAGCAGTGTGTACAACAAAATGACTGTAGCTAGTAGCAACAAGGCCTAGTAGAACTGGAAATCTTACCAAAACTATTACAGCCCATAGCGCCATTCGCATGAAGCATTTTTGATCATTGATGTGAAAGGAAGCTATAGCATCTGCTGTGGATAAATCAGATAGTTTTCGTGTGAGAAACGGAGAGTAAAGCAACAGCCGCATAGCTTAGTTTTGTAATATGTGTATAGCTATGAGTGGTGCTATCGCAGAATAGCTTACTGTGTATTATGGAGACTCATTGGTGTGCATCTGGGAATAACTCCTTTGTGGCTTTGCTTCTTTTCATAGATCGAATAGCCATGGAGAGAGGTAGCAAAGACAACAATCGGGGACTTTAAACATATTGTATTTGGTTCTTCCTGGATAATAGTGTTGACAATAATGTATTGTACAGGAAGGAATTACCTTTTGTTTGTTTTTGTAGATGAGGCAGCCTAGGTAGCTTTAGTAGGCACTGGTGCGCTGTGCGGTGCTTCATCAGAATGTGATTCCGATGTAATCTTGTAATGGATGTATGAAGAGGTAAACATAAATAAATGTATGCAAATAACACTATGCACATGAATTGCGCAGCTTGTTGAGCTGTGGTAGGAAATAACGTCGCTATTCAGTTTTTTACCTCTGGAGTGCCAATAGGTGTTGCTAGGAAAGGAGTAACCGCTGCCGCGCATGTGGTAGCAACTGTTGGTGGTGTCGATGGATGAAGAATAAGTTGATCTCTGGGTTGTATAGAGGTATGTATTTCTGTGGGTGTAACTGCTAAAGATCCTGGTTTGTCCATCAACAGGAGAATGTTTTGGTTTGTTTGAGTTGCTATTGATCGTACATGAAAAGCTGGTACATCACTTTGCAATGATCCTTCTGACATCTGAACGATGATCTCATATTTTTTGCCAATAACTGATTTGATTTCAGATGGGAAATCGTTTGGTTGGTCTCCAGTTGACGCAACTAAGAGCATAGGTGGTTTTCCAATCAGTTGTTGACCTATATCACCGAAGAACATGAACTCAACATGAGTAGGTGTGTTTTGGTCGTCGGTGTCAGGATCACTGCCGTATACATTTATTTTGTACCTGCATAAATATTTGGAAGGTATGTTACACATCCTTTTTTTGTAGCTGGATAATCATTTATAATGTTGAAAAGTTGAAGTGCTTAGGTGTGCAAATAAGTGTGTACCTTGGTTCTGTTGGTCTGCCATTACATCTTTTACATTTGTAGCCATCTCCATTTGGGAAAGTTCTTTTCCAACATGATGAACAAGATAGATACCACCATGATTGTGATGGTACTAAGCTTGTGATAAGAATGGTGAGCTTATATCGTTGACCCTGTGCACAGCATATTTAGAAAGTATTAATCTGTAGGGTATGTAAATATTAAGCTATTAGCATGTGGTTAAACTATGAAGTGTTCCTTGTACCAAAACTTCGTTCGGTATGAGTGTTATCAATTCGTGTGTTGTTGTGGGAATTGGATTGTTGTAGCTGCGATTGTCTTCTTGCCATTCAATTTGATGTGGGTGGTTGGTAATCCTGTAAGTTAGACTGTTAAGAGAGGTGGGAAAAATGCAGAAAAGGTATACTATTTTTTGGATGATTGCTGAAGCACTTGAAACAAGAACCACAAATAGTACATGTTTTGTAAGGCAGATATTTCTGGCACTGGTATGCTAATGTACCATTTTGTGATGAAGTGCTTTGTAATGCAATGTGGCCTGGTTATGTATATGAAATAAGTATCCAGTGTTAGTAGCGTAGGGAAGAAAAGGGGGAAAATGTTTTTCTTTTTTGTACAAGCAGTAGTCCAAGTAGAGGTAATGTAATAGACCTGAATATGTACCAACCGACAGGCCAACAAATAGAGCGACGACTGGTGTTCTCTGAGAGTTGCTGAAAAAGGACTCAGCATCAAATAGCTCATCAAATAAGCCCTGTTTCACTGTGAATAAATTGTAAGCCACGTTGTTTCCAAAAGCTTACTGAAGCAATGATATAAGTATAGGCAATAAAGTGTAAGAAAATCGGAAGGAGAATGAGTGTAGATTAGTTACGTACTTTCCATCAGTTATTTTAACAGTGCGCTTGACTATGGCGCCTAACTTTGTTGTTGTTTCGATGAGTGGTGAGATAGTAGTTATAAGAGCGACAACATCTGGTACATATACAGATTAAGTTAGCATACAGGAAGTGAGTAAATGTAATAATAATGATGTTAGGTTGTAATATATAAAAGTGTGAACAATATTAGTAACTGAATGTATTACATAGTGTAATTCGTGCATGTAATTAACAAAGGTAAGGTGCAGTAAACAGACTATGTAACAGAAATGGTAGACCATTAGCTGTTTTTTTTGTGTTAGAAAGCATGCAAGAGGCATAGTAAAATACTTGTAGTGGACCATACATGGTAGCCTCTATATTGCAGAGCAATGAAATAAGAAAGCAATAATGATGGCTGTGAAGGTACAGCTGTACCTGATAACAAAGCCTTTTTCCTAATACGATCATTTAGAACAGCAAATGACACTGCATCATATGCACAAATGGGAAAGCTAACTGGTTCTGGTAGCACTTCGGTAACCTTTGTGTATTTTGAAGATCGAACCGAGATGTTATCAACTGCTCTATATGTCTGTTTTGCCTGGAGGACCTCAAAATATTCGAACTCATAAATTGAGCCCTCTTTTAGCAAAGGTGTAAACTTATGGAGCCATCTTTAGGGGACGATTCCTTCCATAGCATGCCCCTTTAAAAGGTATAAGGTGATGTTAAGCAGTACAAAATAAGTGTAGTGTGCATATAGAAAAACACATGGAATAGAAGTGAGATGATAGTAGCAGCAATAAGAGCAGACTATTCATTGTATGAACTGAGTAGGTGAATAAATTGAGGACTTAAAACCTGTTGATCGAGCATGACAAAGTCTAAGTGATATATGTCTGCTGGATCTTATGTGTTTTTAAATTCCCAAAGACGTGCCAATCGAACAAGTATTTTCCACCTGTGTGAACTTTGACTGATCTAATCTAATGATATATACATTGTGTTGAATCTGCGTAGCACGAAAAATTATTAAGCAAGTATTATAAAAATAAAAGAATACTGTAAACAGAAAGAATATTATTGCGTAACACAGTAACAGAATGACAAAATCTGCTATCAGAATAGTAACGTGATCTAAGAACAGGAAGCATAGAATAAAACTAAATAGTATTACTAATGTATATAAGGAAATAAGTAAGAGCCAATGCATATAGTATATGCAAATGAATACTTTTGCCTTTTGTATACCATGTAGTTAAAATTACTGTAAATAGCTGTAATAGAGCCTATAAATGGTTTTTTTCTAGGATATCTTAAAGCAGGGAGAAAATCTTGATAAAATAGAGAAAAAGGGATGTATTCTATGTGCATAAAAGAGAAGCCCAATTTGATATGGAATAGTAAAAGGCAGGAAAAGAGGAAGAGTAATCCAATGTGATAGCACATAACATAAAAAAGACCTAAATAATTTAAATGACGTATATAAGAAAGCACGAATAGAAGAAGTATATGTAATACATATATATATATGTGTTGATATATACATAGTGTGATAGTTAGCATAAGGTAGCATAAATATTTTAAGGTGGCATATGTGTAGCTTCAATAGAATATAGCAAGGGCAATGCTTCTATGCTTTCCTCTCTAACAAGAGTAGCACTAATCTCAAAGCAAATGAAGAGGTAAGTAACATCTATCTACCATTCGTTATGCTTTAAAAATTGTGCAAATCACTTTTGAAGAAAGCATTGAAACACCTCCCATATAGCAAAGGGGAATAGGAAGCCTGAAAAACTAGCGGGGGGGACCACATACTGTAGATATCGAAGCGAAGCATAATGGACAAAGGAATAAAATGCACAGGTGATATATAGAGGGAAACAATAGGAGAAAGATAAAGGATACATTGCATAACAACAAACGGCTGCAAAGGTTTTTTTATCTTAGCAAAAAAAAGGCTACAAATATTGAAACGCAACTATGCTAAACTATTTTCTAAACGTACCTAAATAGTAAAAGAGCAGACATAGCGCAAAAACGAGAACATTTTTTTTAGCTACGCAAAGGTACACATGTACGTAATTTATACAGCTGCAAGTAAGGTATTATGTAAATAAGTTTAAATTGCAATCTGTGGGAGTTTAGTGGTTTAACAAATTGGAAATGTTATAAGCTATATTATTGAGAGGGCAAGTAAGTTTGAGAGCATGGAATGGGAAAACAAATAGAATAACGTAATATATATAAGTAACTAAAAAACGAAAGATGAGGTGGTTTACGTGCATAAACAAACTGGACGCAACAAGCTGAAAGGCATACAAACTATGTGAGCATTGTGTAGAGGAAAACAATCATGGAAACAGTAAAAAAGGAGCATGCGGCAATTAAGAAATCTGTTCATATTGTAGCTTTCGAGAAAATGGCATACAATCACATTTAGTGTTTAGTGGTTTAACAAACTGGGAATGTTGCAAACTATATTACTGAAAGGGTAGATAAGTCTGAGAGCACGGAATAGGAAAACAAATAGAATAACGTAATATATATAAGTAATTAAAAAATGAAAGATGAGGTGGTTAGCGTGCATAAACAAACTGGAAGCAGCAAGCTGAAAGGCATACAAACTATGTGAGCATTGTGTAGAGGAAAACAATAAAGGAAACAATAAAAAAAGAGCATGTGGCAATCAAGAAATCTGTTCATATTGTAACTTTGAGAAAAACGGCATATAATCGCATTTAGTAAAAACCTACCTGAACTGAACTGTTTTTAGGACATTCTGAATCAGCAACAGAGTGCTTTTAGTATGGAAAAGAAAATATGTATTTTATTCTTATGAGGAAATATATAGATATCTATTGGTACATGGCCTATAAAAGCTGAGACATATTTGGTGGGGCCGTTTTTTATAACTGGTGTGATTAATTTGTATAAATAAATTTGTAGCAATGGCTTTGAATGGGAAGGCTGAACAAATACCAAAAAAGATAGGAATAAAAAGGCACTAAATAGAAGCAAGCACTTCCTTATATACTATATTTTTTGTTTCAGCACAAGCAACACTCCTATCATTTTCAATAAGTATCTTCAAACCTGAACGTGATGTAATCCATGATACCGCTACATATAACTGTCCATGAGAGAAAACTGGATTCTTTAGATAGATGCCAACTTTGTTCAAAGTCTATCCTTGGCTTTTGTTAATAGTCATTGCATATGAAAGCCTAATTGGAAACTACCGACGTTGTAGGGTAAATGGCCACTGAGAGCTTGTTGCATTCAGTATAATTTTAGGAATACAAATAGTTGTCCAATGGCCCCAGTGATTACACGTCCTTCAAGCACTCGATCACCAAGTCTTGTAATAATCAAACGTGTACCATTGCAAAGACCCATAGATTGATTTATATTTCGTAGTAACATTATTGGAACACCCATCTTTAACCAAACACTATGATGTGAAAAACCATTGACTGTTATAGAATTTAGAAACTCAGGTGGATATAGCAGATCAGCATCACTAATGTGATTATCAGACTGGTAAATGGAATCAAAACAAAGATATTCCTTTGCATGCCCTGAGACCTTATCAAACACAACTTTATTTCATTCATCAACAATGGTATTAGTTGGGCAAATAATTGCACGCTCTGCAAGGTAGCCACTGTTCTCAAAGTTTGTACAAAAGGAATCATAGATGGCATCTACAATTGCAATTACGTTGTTGTTAGCTGGTAGCAGTAAAAGATCATTCGGTATAGTTATCCATGTTGGCTCAACCTTTCCTTGTTTTTTTGTCATTGGGACCTGGCCATCTCCAACACTAAGTACCCACTGGGCAAACCCAGAGAGAATAGCACGGTCTGTAACTGAAAGGGCTGGATTTTGAAGCCTCATATTAGTAAACAGTTTTAGGATCTTCACATGTTGCCAAAGCAAAGATCTGATAAGTGAGGCCTCGATGATTTCTGCTTTGGTACCACCTTGAATAACAGGTAAGATTTGCCGGAAGTCTCCACCAAGGACGAGAAGTTTTCCACCAAAAGGTGTATCCATGTAAACAACATCTTCAACAGACATTATGTCACGCAATGTTCTATCAAGTGCTTCGAAACAATGCCTATGCACCATGGGTGCCTCATCCCAAAGAATTAAAGAAGTCTTAATAATGAGTTGGGCAAGCATTGTTCCATGCGCGATATTACATAAACTCTTTCCATTGATATCAAGAGGAATTTTAAAACGAGAATAAGATGTGCGACCACCTGGAAGCAAAAGAGAAGCAATACCAGATGAAGCAACAGCAAGAACTATGTGACCTTTAGCTCTTAGGGCTGCTATGATAGCATTCCAAAGAAATGTCTTTCCAGTACCACCATGCCCTGACACAAAGTAAAAAACCGCCCTTATTTTGAGTAACAGACATCATAATTTCGTTGTAAATAGCAGACTGTTCGCAATTTAGTCTATCACAAAGTATGTCAGACTGTGTTGCTAGAGTAGTGGTGTCATATGCTAACTCTTCGGTTACAAGTCGATTACCAGAAGCAAAATCACTGGATGTTGATCCACTGTTAATACCATATGTACTAAAATTGAGCCCATTCCTTGAAAACATATTACATAATTCACTTAACAACTAGGACTGTAGGTGACCAATTGGTATAGAATATGTCTGGTTCTGCAATCACTAGCGTATTTTGAACTGGATGTCACCAGCAAGGAAGCACCAATACTTGTCAAATAAGTTCTGAGGGCTGATTACACTGCAAAAAGAGAGAACCACCATGAAGAGATGCCTGAGCTGATGTGGTGTAGCCCAAACAATTGTTTCATCAAAAAGTAAGAACCACTCTGTATCATCACCAACTAAACCACGAGCTTCGCAAGCCTCTTTGAAGGTAGGACAGCATACATTATTGAAAGTTCTGATGTCTTCATAATTTTGTGCACCACAAACAACCATCAACAACATTCTTAAATAGAATAATTCACCAGTACTTGGGTGTACATTATATATGCGGCCAATCTTTGATGACACTTTTTTTCTTTGTATCCATTTTTTTAACAGCGTCCCATGTCCACCTTGATGGAAACTAATAATAAGTACATGATCTCGCATCTACAGAACATTGATTAGCTGTAAACCATTCGATTAACGTAATTTTATAGGTTCTTGGATCAGCAACAATTTCTTGCAAGCTTGTTTCCTCATGATACATAATTCTGTTCATATTTGGCATATGCATTGCTCAATAGAGGGCATTCGACCATGTATTTCATATTGGAATAACCGCCAAAGTGCTTCACATGAAGATAAGTATCTATATTATCATATGAGAAAACATCAGTATAGGATAAAGCAAAAAAAGGTATATTGTAAAAACTGTCTAGCTCTACATAGAAAGGTAACAGCATGAAGCATAAAATAGGGAAACTTTGATGCAAAAAAATGGGAGGTCTTATATAGGCAAAATACGTACCTGTACTTAATATAATCGGCAATTTCATCTATTCCTTGTTTAGGCTGTGAATTAGCTGAGGATGTTGATTGGTCAGCACTGCAAAAATTCATTCTTGCTCTGTCCTGCCCTTTAGTAAGGTACTTAAACAAATACTTCACGAGATTCGTTTTGTTACACCATTCGACATTAATATAAGCTTGGTACTTTTTGAGCAAGCCAATATTATATGGAACAACCCATCTATTGTCAAGCTCAATTCCATTTTTTGGTAATAAACCGATATCCATCCTGCCGACGATATATTGGAAACCCACATCTATCAATTGTTGTTTCTAAGTTTAGTTGCTTGGGATATCGCTTTGAGCACAAACCATTTTTCATGCATGGACATTTTCTATTAAGATCTCCACATGGACTATGCATCATAAATTCTTCAACAAGAGTGTACCCAAGTGGATCAATAGCTAGATCAGGAATTTCAGCACATATAAGAGTATCAATAAATTGGCCTGTTAGGTTTGAGTCATGCTGAGCAAGCCATATCAGGGTGTGAACATGAGGCAGACCTCTCTTTTGGAACTCAATAGTGTACAGAACTGGTACAAACAAAACATATACATTAGGGGAGAAAACAGTGTAGTGTAACTGAGGGTGGAAAATGGACATATATATAGCGAAAATAAAAAACTAACCTGCACGCACGTCACCAAAAGTGCAGCCAGCCTTAATATCAGAAATATATTCAGTGAGCTTCATATGAAATACTCGAGTAACAATATCGGAACGGTCAACATATTTCTAACTAGGTTCATACATGAGTGCATCCATGATTTCTGGCCATTTTGAATTGCATGTGAAAGTAGAGAATAAGTCAGAGCACCATATTCACGACAAATAGCCATAGCATCTTGATAATTGAGAGTGTTATACCGAGGCCCACCAGTAAAACTCGCAGGAAGCAAAATTTTTACGCCAATATTTCTGCCTTGTGATGTGCTTTGACCAAGCGCATCTGAAATGCCTTAATATGTCTCTGACCTTAACACATCTTGATTAAAGAAGTGGAATGACAGGCGATTTGCTTCAATGCATGAATAGGAATCTACTTGTATTTGATTTGAAAGGCGACCACAACTTATGTAAGGATTTGGCTCATCTCTTCGATAGTGGCATTCATAACAGTAATATTCAAGCATAGACACTTCATTTCTAGCTGGAGACACATCAGCATCGACCTCTCTATACTTAATACCAAGATGGAAGCCTTTTTCACCATATGGAAATAATAACGGGTACTGAAAAGACATTAGAGTGGGATTCAAAGGAGAGATTTGTTTGAGCTCGCCACAGTGAGTTTCAACAATCACATCAAATCTTGTATTCTCTAAAGATAGATCACCTACAACTAAAGCAGCTAACTCAGGCACAACCAGTAGGGAATATCTATCACCATGACTATCAGATGAACCAATAAAGCGAATATATATCTCTGGATTTTCTTGAGAAAACAATCAATCACGTGCCACTCTGAACTCTTTCACTAATGAGTTGCAACAATCAAGCATAGCAATCAATGCAGCAACAATGGTAGGATCTGCCTCATCCTGTGCACTATCTTCTTTGCTGAACACTGACAACCTTTTGGCAAGCTCGTTGAACGTGTCATAAATATATAACTGAGCATACTAGGGTTTTCAACCTGGTGGAGGCACCAATGAACCAATGCGATGATGGACAACACCATTTATACGGAAAACATAAGGGCCTCCACCAGTGTTTATGGTTCTATCAACATCTACGCCCAAAGAAGTGAATGCAAACAAGGAATTGTAATGGTGTATTAAACACATGAATTCATTTGAGTGAGATCCTTTACTAAAACCAATAAGCTCTCGGAGTGGATACGGGAATTTTTTTATGTACAGGAAGAGAAACATTTCCACTCCGACAACATTTATTATAAACAATTCGTTGCTGTCTAGAAAAGCTTCTATGCTGAGATCTTTCTTGGAACCAAAAAATAGCCCTACATTTATTACATTCATAATCTAGACCACCATAATACGAGCGGTAGGCATACATAGCTGAAACAATGTAGAAGGAAGCTTGTTGGGAGAAAAGAACAAACAAATGTAATAGTAATGCAAAACAGACGCAGAAACACCAGGAGAAAAAAAAAGAGAACCAAAAAACGTAAGAGATGAAGCGTACTGCGGAACCTTTTAGGTGAGAGGCCTGTTCTTTAGAGAGGGAAACACCTGGCTCGCTAAGCGAAATAACTGGGCTAAAAGAATACGGACCACCTGAAATGTGTATGGAATACGGTAGGAACTATGCAGCAAGGTGCGGTAAAAAATATCTATGGTCTAAGAGAAGACCGAAATAAAGAAGAAAAGTATAACTTGGAAAAAACACCAGAAAAAAAGCACCTGTTCTAGCAACTTTGCAAAGCAAATTGGATAACCTCCTTGTTTCCTATTATTGGCAGATTCAGTTGAACTAACCAATGGGCAAAGGGGGTCTTCTATCATGTAAACAAGAGGGAAAACAGAATTGTATACAAAAAAATAAATCTGAGCTAAAAATAGTAGAGAAGATGAAGAGGTAGTTATAGAGAGCGTGAACAACTATGGTGGTGCTTCCATGGAGAAAGCGTACTAATATTTCTGGATAACACAGTAAGGTAACAAAGTAAACGCAGCAAAAAATGGAAACAATGAGGAACCCAAAAGTCCTAAAAAAGGTGGAAAACAAAAAGAGGTTGCTAGACATAAAACAAGTGCTATCAGTAGCAATCATACATGGCTGTGAGGACGTCCGTGGAAGCACCAGCGATAAAGCAACAGGCAAAGCATGTATGGAGGACAATAATGAAGTTGTTGAGCCAGCTGGTTGTTTGCCACGAAGAATTTTCACAGCGAGCTTTAGTAGAGCACGAGGAGTCCATAAAATTGGATAGGAAAAAAGAATAGGCAGGTAACCCCACCAAGAATTTAGTACTGAAAGAGAGAAAACAAAAGGGTATAATGAACAGCAAAGGAGAAACACGTAACAAATGTAGAGAGGAACATACCATTGCAGAAACAAAAAAGGATGGGAGTTCTAAAAAAGGGAGATAAATCTAGTACAATGTAAGCATGGGTAACAAATAAACTGTAGACACAAGAAACATTTACAGAAAGTAACAAGTATAATATCAGCGAATAGGAAAGCAAAACACAGGGGCAATATTAGGACAGAAACAGTAGTATATTGAAATCAGACCAGCAAGAATAGTAGAAATGTAAAAAAGATTGTAACCATGGGGAGGGAAAAAGGCGCAAATGTAGAGCTTTTGTGATGACTCCATATCCTAATAAAAATAGTACATAGCCAATATATGAAGGCAGTAAATAAAGCACTTTAAGCTGTCTATGGAAAAGGATATTTCTGAACAACAACCGCAAAAAAATGTCACCAGAAAGCAGGTAGCAAAACACCAACGAAAACAAAAAAACAAAAGGAGAAAGTAAGTTCAATGGTAGGGACGAAATATCAACATGTGGGAGATATGTTGACAAAAGCAGCGGGGGGCGTAAAAAAATGTTACAAGCGCAATTAAAAAAAGCAACATAAACGTAGCTAACTTTCACTCAATTGCGATCTAAACGTGAGCAACGCACACGTAGTACGCAAAGGTACATTTTGGTCTAGGCAGCAAGCATATCTAAAACCAATGAATCTTAAGGCATGGCGGATTACTACTCACAGAAACATTGTAACTCAGCTAAAATACCTCGTGGGATCGGCATCCAAGCAAGAACTAAACATAGTAGCATAAAGCAGAAGAGGCATGGAAGAGAGATACCACCTGCGATAAAAGTAAACGCAGAGGAAGTGTAGTTCCAAAGAACTGGAGCAGAACGTGAAACAGGTAAGCAGCAAACAGCTATCTGTAAACAAAAACAGAAAAACATCAGTACAAAGAGGTAAACTAAAATAGGCAACATTTCAAGAGAGCACCCTAATACGCGAAGGTATGTTCTGCTGTACACAACAAAAACATCTAAAACAAACGACGCTTCCAAAACGATGGACCGCTATTCACAAGACCACTGCAAACATATGTGGCACCAAAAAACTGTACACAGGCGATAGCAGATCCTGGGTGGGAATACTAATATAAGCAACAGTTAAACCTATGCAGTCCAAAAGAAGGTCGGCACTCAAGCATACCCAAAATATACAATGACACAATCCAAATAAAACGCTCCGCAAGAACACAAAAAACGGGCAGCAAAAGGTGCATGGCATCGCGAGCACAAAATAACTCCCGGAAGGTAGGCTCGTGCAAACAAGCTAGCTAACAGTAGACAGCCTACGGAACCCCCAAAAAGAAAGAGGAAATATGAAAAACCCAAAAAAAAGCATAATCGATCTACACGAAATATGAAAAACCCAAAAAAAAAGCATAATCGATCTACACGAGAGGAACCACTTTCCAACCCGAAGAGAGCACCAGCACACAGATCGCAAACTGCGAAACCTAAAAAAAATAGGGAGAACATCAAGAAGTCCCAAAAAAAAGCATAAAAAATCTGTAGAGGAGAAATCACATCCTAACCGGAAAAGAGTACCAACACACAGACCGGACTAATCTGACACGGGCAGCATCACACAAAACCCAAATAAATAAAGCACACAGCAACAAATGGAAAACAAGACGACCCACGGGAAAGACAAAAAAACACAGGCAGCAAGGTTCACTGATTAAGCAGGATCACTTGGTACCAGCTAAGCTAGAAGAAGAAGGAACAGAGAAGAAGGCAATAATCCAAAAAAAACGCATGGACGAGCTCGTGGAAACCAACCATGCGCTCGGCTGGAATGGGCGACAATACACAGAAAACACAAAGCTAAAACAGGTAACACCGTGCAAACCCTAAAAAAAGAAAGCAAACAAGAACTAACACAAAAAATCAGACTACACAAAAAAGAGCACGAATCAGCAAGTAGGTAGGCGCAGGGCCTACAAGAAAACACAGTAAGCTTCACACAAAACAGGGAGTACCCGCATAAAAGAGCAAAAGCACAGGGAAACCGTAAAGAAGCTCATGGAAAGGAACCACATTTTCACCTTGGTCCAGAGTGGGTACCAACATGGAAAAGACAAACAAATCCTAAGGAAACAAAGCACGCAACAAATGGGGTAGGACCAAAGAGATCAGCAAAAACCCGAATGAACCTAACCAAGAAAGCTCACACCATAAACTAAATCGAGAACTACCAGACAACCTAGGTAAAAAGCGTGGAAGAAATAGCACCTCAAACGAACAACAACTGCGCAGAGACCAAAGGCACGAACAGATCGAAAGGCAACCCAACCAAGCACAGAAGCGCTTAACCCACCACGAGAAGAAGGACCGAGGAGAAGGAACCACACCGAGAATTTTGGACACTGTTGGACCTATGCCTCTCGAAAATTCCTTTTTTGGCCCCCGAAGCAAAAAAATTCCAAAACTGGACCCCTTTTGAGCGCGAGACCACGGGGCGACCGTGGGCGGTCGTGCGATGCAGTACCGCACGACCGCCTTCGTTCATCCGGTCGTGCGGTACTGCATCGCCGCGATCGCCTGCGCTTCCGCCGAGCGCGATCTTTGCGCCGATCATGCGATGCTCGCGCCCGACGCGCGTCCGCCCGCCCGACCGCGTTTTAACTCCGAGCGCGTTTAATTTATTGTGCAATTTTAAAAATTTTAAAATATTGTTTGAGAGAGTAGGAATGAAATTTGTGTGAAGTAACGATTAGTGTATTTGTGATTTTCATATATTGTCGACCGTGAAAAATGTGATGAATCGACAATAACAAATTTCGATTATGGTATGTTGTTTAATTAGAAGCAATTTAATGAAATTTTTTGAGCACAAATGTGATATGAACAATTGGACGAAATGAATGAAAGTGATATTGAACACGTGGGATCTGTAATGATTATAAGTTTTGTTAATTTTGTAGTTGTGAAACAGAAAAAAATCTGATAAAATTGTAAAACAAGTTTATGTTGATTGGCTCGTTGAAGATGCATAAAAAATTATGGTAATTTTTTTTAGGAACGATTGTACGTAAAACGATCGATATATGAAGTGGTAAGTGACTTTTAGGGTTTGGTATGTTTTAAGGGTTTGCAATCTGCATAATGTTTGTATGTTTTGTCAATTTTGTAGTTATAAACTGCGTAAATATAAGATAAAGTTGTAATAGAAGTTTATGTTCAATGCAAGTTGTAGATTCGAAATATAAAGTGGTAAGTGATGTGACAATTGGCACGTGGCATGTGTGGAACTCTGTACTTGTAATGTTGAGAATTCCACCACTAATCCTAACATGCATGCCTTAGGAAAAAAACTTGCTGGGTCTATTACATTTTGTCTCTGGGTGTAGCGTGGTTGTTTCCCCTTTTGTCGCTACGAAGATGGCTCCGCCGCAGCCTTCTTCCTGTCACTCATGGTCTTGAGAGCTGCCTCACGAGCTTGAAGCTCTTCCTCCTGACGCTTGATGGCTGCTTCACGCAGACTTAAATGCTCCCGCCTCCTTTGCAGCTCATCTTCTTTGCCCTTCAGACGGATTTGATCCACCCTCACGCGGCGTTCTTGCTCAAGCCGCATCTGTCGTTCCACCTCGTGAGCCTGAGTCATCTTGACAAAGTATTGTCCTTTGTTTTCCACCTGCACTGCCCGGTTAGCTGGCCATGCCGGCGACACCCGATCCACCCATTCGATGAACGTGCAAGCCTATATGTGGCGTGGTAGATGTCATGGATCAAGTCGAAAACGATAACGAAACAAATGATTTAGTTGTCGCCGTTACCACGAAGTCGTCATCAAGGTCCGGACACTTGAAGAACCTACGGCCGTGTTGGCTCGTTCTACTCGATCCGTCGGACTCGCAACATCGTCCCTAAAGCCGCAATGGCACTTGGCCGCTCATGCCACTCCGGCACTCCAAATGGGTCGGACCTCCAGGAAGACATTGTTGTGTAGTAGTATTTGTGATGGCTTGAGGAGGATATGTGGTATGAAAGACATTGGAGGCATTTATGTAGGCATGTTATGTGGTGCAGTGGGCATAGTCCATGGAGAGGATCTTTTCGTTTTTCCTGGATTCCAGTGTAGCAATAAATGGCCCTATGTAGGCTTTTCAGAGACTATAGTCTCGTAATAAATTCGTACTTCGTAGCCTTTTCAGAGCTTTCAGCGCAAACCTGTGCTCTTTAAGCGCAAAGCGTAATAAATTCACTACCAAAGCGGCCCTGTCTCGTCTTGTCGCTGCGTAAAGCAGGCCACTCGTCCCCCTCGCTGCACAAAGCTGCCGAGTATTGTGCTGACACTGCGTAATGACATAATGGCACCTCCTCGGGCATCGGCCCTTTTCCATGCGCGTGCACAGGAGGGGCCCCCGTTACTACCCGGAGGTCGTGAACACGTGTCGGTGCATCGCTTTTTGGTCCCCGGCCCCTCGTAGAGAACTCTTTAAATCGAACGAAGCCCCAGCCCCTTCTCCGTCGTGCAGAAACATACCATGTCGGATGTCAATGGTCGAGTCGGATTTGGGTCCCCGAAGGAAGAACTTCCCTTGGAAAGGAGGGAGAACTTCGATTCACGATCACCGATACCAAGCGGCGTGCTCAACCCTGCATGGCGAAAATGCAGACACAATGAGGACGCGGTCGTGCAGGTCTTGGATGGCCCAGTCGATGGCGGGCGACGTTTCTTCAGATGCCCACACTCAGGGGTAGAAATTGCTAATAGTATATTTGTCATTACTACTTAAGGATCCTCATTGTTAACCGTTCTTTCCCGCAAATGGCGAAATGCGACTTCTCACGCTGGATCGATCCGCCTCATGAAGGGTATGTTGCCATGTACGTGAATACATTATGGGAGCGAATATTTGAGTTGGAGGAGCGAATCGAGACTCTCAACGAGGAGAACAACGACCTCCGCCAGCAGATGCAACGCGAGAGGGGGAACGAGGAGGTCGTGAACATAGGAAGCTCGTACGATCCCGGATGTTGCTGCGCGAACCCTAGCTGCATATGTGCGTGCCACTACAACGACGGCCAGCCACGTCCGAGGCGTCCACCTCAGCAATACTCCATGTGGGTGCCACGAGGCTCGTTTGGCATGTAGGCAACGAGGTGTATGATTGTACGTTGTATCCGTCGTGTTTTATTTTGTCGTCCTGTTTTGGCAATTTCCCCATGTGTTGTCACTTCTCACTGAGCAAAGCTGGCATGTTTTGTCATCTCACTGAGCAAAGCTGCCCCGTTTGGTCATGTTTTGTGCGTGAGGCTGCCCCACAAAGCTATAAACGGAGCCATCCTCACATAGGCAATGAGCCATCCCTCCCGAGTTAGTTGTTCGCAATCTTTGTAGTTTTCTTTCGTGCTCACTCCCCGCACTAGGCAATGAGTCACCAACAAGCGTCTTCATGGGCACCCACGGTAATGTGCCCAAATTGCAACACGGTGGTTAGACGTAGGACATCACAGACGGCCGCGAATCCTGGGTGACACTACTACAAGTGCCCCTATCATTCGGTGAGTCTGATTGTTTCGGTTCATTCAAATCGTTGTGGTAAGTTTAAAAATCGTCTTGTCATGGAATCGCAGGAAGTCGTGGTGGTTGCCGATTCGGGTGTGGGAGGATGAAATGGGAAATAGGACGTATTAATCGCTCGCCGTGAGAGAGTTGTCGTGGGGTTGCGACCCGTCGGATGCGCATCGTTTCGGCAGACTAGAGTGGAAGATAAATTTAATGTTGTGTGCTATTTTGTTTCTTGTGTTTATTGTTATCCTCAAGTTGTAGTCTTGAGGTTCTCCTCGTGTATGTTGGCAATGTTTTTGCTATGTTGTCGTCAAGCTCTTTTGGTAATGTTTTATGTACGGTTGTGTTGTATTTTAGTTGTTATGTTCGTTCATGTGTTGGTGGTTGTACTACTTGCTACAATTCAGTGCGTGCAATATATGTGTTGTTTCGTGTTGTGATTGCACGATGCCTTCTTATTATGTGGGTTGTCCCGTGTTGTCATCGATCCGTTGGATGTATGCCCTAGTAAATCAAAGAACTAAGAGCATCTCTTTTATACAGAAACCTTCTTTGAACATCAAGCGATCAAGCGCTTGAAAAACATAACGAAAATTACAAAAGCACAATTACAAAAATTCATTCATCATCTCACAGTCGCGCCTAAATGCGGCGCATATGATCATCTGAGAAGGTGAACCTACTAGTGGAGCGTGGTGCGTCGCGAAGATCGTACTGCGAGGCCTGCGCCCGAGGCGGTGGTGGAGGGTCCAACTCTGTGGAGAGTTGCGATGGCTGGCCAAAAATCATAGAGCTCAGCCACTCGGAGGAGGTGTCTACGCCACGCTTAGATGGTACAATTGAATTAAGCAATGCAAAGTACAAAAATTTATCATAACAATTACTAATATGACAGGGCATTTACCTGGGTACCCTGAACAGCGGATGTCGATGGGTAGTCGTGCATGTACTCCTGCGATGTCATGCCTTGATACGTCTGCCCAAACCACCTGTCCCGGTCGTCTAGGTTGGACTGCACGGTAGGGGTGTACGAGGGCATCACCCCCTCTTTTTGGGACGACGAGTCATGGTCGCTCTCTGGAGTGGGCCCCCGTCGACCTGGAGAGGGCCCCCGACGGCCTGGAGAGCGCGATGGCTCCTCCGTCGCCCTCCGTAGTAGCGTGCTATCCTGTCGCAAATGCTGCAAGACGAACATGTGGTTAGACATAAATAGTAAGTAAGCCGAACAAAAATAGTGTGCAATTGTCAAACCGCCGATCCGAGGCGCGTGGAGGCCGGCGATCGTGGCCGGGCGAATCTCGGGCCGGATGGACGCGACGTCGATGGCGTGGCTTGATGGTGGTGCTTGAGGAGGTGGTGGTCCTTGGCCACGTCCGCCACCGCGTGTACCAACAACGTCATCTCGGTGGCGACCACAACTCAAGGATCGTGTCGCACCCCTT
The DNA here is from genome assembly GCA_036346265.1 of Melocanna baccifera. Taxonomy (NCBI): domain Eukaryota; kingdom Viridiplantae; phylum Streptophyta; class Magnoliopsida; order Poales; family Poaceae; genus Melocanna; species Melocanna baccifera. The sequence goes on from CM070700.1 coordinate 3,352,683, forward strand.
GCGCCATCGATGATGGTGCGCATATAACCTACCCACCGAGATTCGGTATTTGACTTCCTACGTCGATAGCATCATCGACCTCGTACCGATATGATGTAGCCGGTCCACTGCGATGAAACAAATAGTCATTTCAAACGTAATCATCCATCTGCGTAATGACATAGTAATCTCGTATCGCCGGTCGACCGCGCGGCTAGATGACGATCCGACCTCCTGTATAGCGGCCTCGTGAACCGCACGAAGTGGAGGATGTGGCGGCTCCACAGCTTCCTCTGCGGGTGCGTGAAGCGTACCACCAAGGTATGTCCTATACATCGCGGGTCGTCGGCCGTGTCTCATCCACAACCATCGTATCCGCATGGTCACGCCACATGTCTATCCACGTCCGTTGTGTGGCTCTCCAGTCTTCGGTCGCTCGCCCTCTCCTCGATTGCCTTCATTGAAACATTACACAATTAGTAGGGTAGTGACATTGAGACTAATGCAGTAATGAAACTTAGGGTGTAGTGACATACCGGTGGGTGCTATCCGCAAGAGGGCGTCCTAGCATGGGAGGGACCTGCTGGTACAGTCCGAACTGTCTCATGACTCGGTGTGGGCTGTATGGCTCGACGCAGTGCGCAAACACCAAGTGGCAGGTGGTCATCCAGTACCTGTGATCCTGCTCGCACTGAGATGACAACCCGTGGGGGGCCGTGTTCGCAATGAACCGTTGAGACCATGGCCACCAGACAACGTCGCCAAACGGCAGAAGCTCGAACCTTTGGTGGAAATCCGTGTACGCACGTCTCGGTCTGTCCCTGGCCCACCTCAACTGAGCATGCGTCCAACGTGTACCCATTGTGGGCGCATCAACGGGGTCCTCACCATCATCGAGGCCGTACAACTGCGGGATGAGGTCATAAGGGTGCACAACACGACCAAAGGAAGGCCTGCCAACGGGGAAGTGTTCCCATGACCACAACTGAAGGAGAAGGTAGCAGGCGGCTAGGACCGGCTCGCTGGCCGAGGTACGCTGCGAGGCGTCACACAAGCCTCGGTATGTGGCGCTAAGAACTGCGATCCCGGCTATACTTGTGGTCTGCGACCGTGCCGCCATCCGCCAAGGACTCGCCTATCACGTATGTAGCTAGGCCGCACGAGTCTCCGATCGTGCTAGGGAACAAGATCCACCCGAACGAAATAGCGGTATGCAACGGCGTGTCCGCACCACGCCCTCATCTGCGTCGCAGGACGAGTCATGTAGCGACGGCCATCCATGTGGCACCCGGCTGCGTTGTCTCGGATCGGATGACCGAACCGGTGACCTGCGGACCTTCCAATCTGCGCCTTTGGGGTGGCACCACAAAGAAGACCACGGACGGTAGACTGTAATCATCGTGGCGCCCCGCAGAGTAACCGTCATCTCCCCACCGAAGTGGAAGGTGTGAGTCTCCGCCTCCATCGATCAACGAGCGGACAGCGATGGCGCATCATACCGGAACCCATGCGGTAGATCCAACATGCGGCAATGGGCGCAGACCGGTGTCCCGCATGAGTGAGATGTACCGCCGTCAAGACGCCGATTCTCTCGGGGCCCCTAAGGACGAAGCAAGGAGGCCCGTGTCGTCTCAGACAACCACACATGGCATCGATGGTGCTCGCCCCAACGGGATCTAGCACTCGAGCGCCATGTCCCGCCAAAGAAGGACAACAAGTTGGTGTACATTATAACAAAATGTGCAACAAATAACAACATAACTAACAACAAATGTAATGATAGGGAAACGTCACGGAATGTAACATATATAAAATGTGCACTCCAATATGACCCACACGACAAGAAAACATATGGAATGTGCGAAACATACATAACATGGTAATGTGCAAGACATAGCTACATCGAGCCAACAATTCAAACGTACACCTCGAATAATACATTACATATGAATTGTGGTAGGTACTACGGAGCGTTGCTTGATGCCGCCTGTTTGGGCACCGATCAAGGTGTGGCCAATCGTCTTGCATAGCCTACACTTCGGGCGCCGAACACGATCCTCGCTGCTCTCATCCATGTCGCTTGCGGATCGGCGGCTTTGTCGCCTTCCACGACCGACATGCTTCATGCATCGTTGGGCACCCACTTTATCTCCCCGCCATAATTCTCAGTAGTGCATGTCTACCCGTGAGGAATGGAACTCTGCACTCGGGTTGCATACAAGTGCTGCATGTCGTAGTACTTGGAGATGTATTGTGTCGACGCTTTGGTTCCATACAAATGCAGCCGCGTACACATGGGAGCATGGCTTGTGCAGAAGCCGGGCTTGTTGCGGTGCAAGATGCTTCATCACCAATCGTGCATACTCGCTGCGCCCCTCTAATGTGACCCATGACATACTTCGCCTTAGGCGCATCTCAAACTTCCTCCTTAAGCCATCAATGGGCCGAGCAATGTGGGATCGAGCCTTCTCCATCTTCCCGTCCATGAAGGCTGCATTACCTCGAGTATTGCTTGTTTTCCTCAACGTGCTTCGCGCCATCATGGCTCTATTCACAAAGTAACCGACGGTGCGGTTCCAAGTCTCGCCCACGATTGCCGTGATCGGCGAGGATCCGACGCCTTCAAGACGCCATTGTAAACCTCCGACATGTTGGTTGTCATGATCCCATACCTTGCCCCACCTGTCGTGCAACAAAGACCACATTTCCAAGTCGTGCATTGGCCGAACCCATTACGAGAATACCCGACTCTTGTGGATCCCCCTCCACGGCCCCTCGCCAGATGCACATGCTTCGTAGCCTCCTGACGAGCCGCTTCCACAAGGTGTCGAACTTCCGCTTTTGGTTCGCATGCATAGCTTCTTGAACATTTTCATTAGGTCCTTGCTACGGAACCTTCTATGAAAGTTCGCTGCAATATGCCTCATGCACCAGTTCTTCACATCATCCACCGGAAGGGGGCCGCCCCATTCTCAGCGTCGCAACGCAGACGGCAAGCTTGCATTGCGGTCGGAGATAAGGCACACTTCGTGGCGCTCTTGCACTACGGCATGCTTCAAATTGCATAGGAACCAAAGCCGCTTTCTCAGATTCTCGTTCTCCACAATTGCAAATGCCATCGAGTAATCGGTCATTTGCATCGGCCGCAATCGCGGTGAGAATTGTACCCTTGTACTTGCCGGATAGGAACGCCCCATCTACGATTAGCACTGGGCGGCACCACCAACCCTTGTATCGCTCGATGGAAGGCCCGAAACACCTGTCAAGAATGAAACAGATTCGGACCCTCCGTAGGATGAACTCTCTCGTTGCTGCTTATGTGCGTGATCGGGTTTGATTGTGAAATTTGATGCAGCATTCTTGGGATCAGGTCGTGCGCCTCCTCGTCGTCCCATACATACCGTCGGTAAAGACCTTTCGCCGCTCGCCACACCTTCTTGTAGCTCACCGTAGCCCGCCGTGTTCGCTACTTCGCCATTAGAACCTTCGGGGTAATTGACACATCCGCTGGGCGAGGTGCGTGACCAGCCCGCAACATACGATGATGTCATGTTGCGGTGTCTATGTATCGGGCCCGCAAGCTCGCAATTGTGATATTGGAGCACCGTTATCCGAACTCGGTGCCAACGCCCTTGTACCGCTGTGCACGGACTTTGCCACCACATGACCCGTCGACACACTTCACAACGTCGTGTCCGCTTTGACTTATGGACCCGATCGTCCGCTTATGTTGACGGCATGTTCATTTAATAGCTCGCTGGACCGCACTCTTATTCCGAAGCACGCCCCAAAAGAGTGCGCCCTCGCTGAACCCCCATTCTCCTCCTCCGCTGTGGCAGCACTAGGGATGCGGCTGCGATGTCGCCGATGCGGGCGACACGTACACACCGTCCGTCGTCACAACACGACCTACCACCCCTCGCTTGCACCTTCGCCATCCTCGTCCTCTCCGAATCGCTGCTTCCACCTCCTCATCCTCCTCGCTGCCCTCTTCTTCCACCGATCCCCAAGATACTCATGATACCAATACGGGCGGCCCACCACCTCTCGTCCACACCTTCGTTGGGCTGAAATTGTCCGCACCCCTCCCGCTGTCTTCATCACCCACTTCCTCGCCCACATGTTCTCCCGCGAAACATCTTCATGACCGCGGAGATGAACCTGGCCATCGCATCTCCACCGGCCGCACCGAACCAACCATGGTGATGATTCGCCTCTCCATGAACTCGACATACACCATTGGCTCGCCATATATCGCAAATCGTGGTTGCACACGACCTCCATATAGTTCGCCCATGAGGCATCATTGGTCACCTTCAGAAGTTGCCATATGCTCTCCCTTCCGTCATCCACCATTGAGGCATAGACTGCCTCGATCCGTAACTTCTTCCTTGCGGTCTGTCGATCGAACGCTGAACGGACCCGCCTCCGTAGCTCAGACAAGCTCATGACGCTCACACCGGGTGCCTGGATCACGGTCCGCTCGCACTTGACAGTCCGCCCCATACGCCCATCACGTGCGAGACCACTCCCATAAAACAAGAACAATTGTTCAATGCCACCATTGCGTACCTAACATAAGTGCATAATCAACCATTTTAGTACACAGCATGTAACAATCGTATCATGTAATTAACAGTTTCGATTAGTATATGTTTTGTATTTATAAATCTACGATTTATTCGTAACTATTTTACTTTCAAATTGTACCATACATCAAATTAAATACACACTTCATTTTTATTTCCATCAAATGACCTTCATACTACGGTCATTCACTAAGCATACTAATTATACAAATTGTCTCCAATCTACAAATTTACCACCTACAAATGCTCCAACATAAATATTTACTTTTTCAACACATACACATTATTTACACTACAATCTTTTATAACTTTTACTTAATATAGTCTTTTCTAACTTTTTAATTCTAATCTATCAAATTTATTTTAATCCTAGTACTATTGTTATCACCTACAATTGCTCTAACATACATATGTGTTTTCCCAACGTCTACACACTACAACTTCATATTTTCCACCTAACTGAAACTACTTTGCAGTACGTATGTTCACAAAAAAATGAAACCATATATACACTACAATACATCATGCTAAACATATGCAAGATTTGCTATACATACATATCGTATAAAATATTGACATAACATAACAGTAATCCAAGATGGTTTCGTTAATTATGGCCTAATGACATACATAACATTATAGTTGCATGGGCACAAAACTTACCTCTTGTTGATGCTCACGAGACGATCTACAACTTTTGTACTTGCCAAATCACGATTCCAAACGATAACAACTGAACTCTTCCGGCTTTCGCTCCGCACTTTTCTTCAGCAAAAACTAACTACATTACAATACGTAACTTGAACATAAATTACGACATTATCTACACTACAATAAAGCATGCATCATATGTGGATTTTTACCTACATATGTTCACATAAAGATTACCTACAAATACATAACGTACCAAATATTGACATGGCGTATCACACATTCACATAAAATAACATTACCAAACGGTGATTTGTGCTAATCGACTAATTATGGACTAATCACATACATAAAAATTTAGTTTCGCGGGCACAAGACTTACCTCTTCTTGAAGCTAACGACACGATCTACAACTTTTATACTTGTAAAATCCGCTGATTCTGAACAAAAAATACTCAAATCTCCGTGTTTTCACTCCTCTCTTCCCTTCACTTTCTCCCTTGCTCTATCCTAACTTCAGCTGCAAATGAGCCTTCTGCCTTGGACATCCCTCCTTGCGCTGTGGTTATGTGTTTTGAAGTATGCATGCAAAGATCATGGAAAGGGGGCCCTTCCTACCTTACAGCACAGTGTGCAAGCTAACGAAGAAAGCAATGCGCTACTGGGGCTTTTCCTTCTTTCGGCGGCAATTACGCGCGTGGCGTAGATTCCCGTCGGCAGCAATTATTCGCGCTGGGTAGACGCGCCGCAGCCAAAACGCGCTCGGAGCCAAAACGCGGTCGGGCGGGCATTCGCGCCTTCGGCAGAGCGATGCGCGCTCGGGCGCTAACGCAGCCGGTCGTGCGATCCGGTACCGCACGACCGGATGAACAGTGAGGTCGTGCGGTACTGCATCGCACGACCGGCCACGTGTCGCCTCCCGTGGTCTCGCGCCAAAGGGGTCCAGTTTTGGAATTTTTTTGCTTCGGGGGCCAAAAATGGAATTTTCGAGAGGCATAGGTCCAACAGTGTCCAAAATTCCCACACCGAAGCCTCTACGTTACAAACAAACCAAGAACGAGCAGTAAACGGACGTAACACACAAACCCGAAAGCAAAAGCAACGAATTCCTGTTAAAATCCGAAATGCGCAGGCGGCCGGACACGGAACAATCACAAGAGCAAAAAACAAAACCTACCATCAGAAGGCATACCCCAACACAAACCAAGCAAGCGGGGCAGGAGTGTCAGGGATACACCCAAAAATCCAAAATGCACTGGCGGCCGGACACGAAACAAACACAAGAGCAAAAAACAAAATCTACCATCAGAAGGCATACCCCAACACAAACCAAGCAAGCAGGGCAGGAGTGTCAGAGATACACCCATATCCAGAGGCGCGCATGCAAAACCAGCACCGACGCACGAGGCTTACCCCTGAAGCTTGCCATACAGCCAGTAGTAGCTGCCACATACGCACACAAAAAGCATACCCAAAGTACACACCTGCTCGCAACACGGCAGCGCACAGGAATGGGCAGGAACATCACGGCTTGCTACCTAGCGAACACGGGCGCTAACACCGCGCGCTCGTGAACATGCGTCAGCAGAAGAGCAAAACGGCATACGTGGTATCGGTGAGCGCCTGGGGAGTCCCCCGGGTTTACTATACGAAGTATATATGTCATGAGAAGGCACGCATCACGAGGTGGCATCGCGTGCCCCTTGGTGTAGCATTTTATCCTGGATGCCCTATGCTTTGGACTGGACAACTAGGCTAGACATCTCATGAACCCTCCGATTGGGTGGACTTGGTCCACCATAGACCAGCCATTCTCTTTAAATACTCAAGCCTTCTGGTGTCTTCCTCCGCCCACCCCAACTCATTCAGCTCCTATGCTAGTTGCTCCTATCCCAACTGCTCCCCCGTCAATTCCGCCTTCTAACCAACTAGCCCCATAGGCGCGGCGCCACGCCGCGCCAGCCACCATGTGGGCCGAAGTAAAAAAGGCGAAAATTTACAGCAAAAGAAAAGCGTATGGGATTTTTCACAAAAAATAAAAAAAGATTCTAAGAAAAGATAAGTGCAAGCATGTAAAATAGAAGTAAGAGAGGCATAAAGGGAGAGGTAATATTATGATATACATAATGCAATAGCAGGATAAGAATATTAAAACTATGGGAGGGCTGCAAGAGAAGATAAGGTTAAACTATTATTTGTCTGTATATTGATATATATAATATAATAGCAGAATAGAAATGGTAAAATCACAGAAAAATTCTAAGAAAAGATAAGTGCAAGCATGTAGAAGGGAAGTAAGAGAGGAATAAAGAGAGGGATAACATTATGATATACATAATGTAATAGTAGAATAAGAATGCTAAGACTATGGGAGGGCTGCAAGAGAAGATAAAGCTAAACTATTCTATATGTGCCTATTTGTATATGCCATATCTCTTTGTATTATATATATAGATATGTGTGTGTGTGTGTGTATGTAGCCCTTTGAGCTTTGCATCAATGCATATAATATTGATAACGATATATGTAATGTAGTAATAGAATAGGAACGCTAAGGTTAGAGGAATACTTTAATAAAAGGTAAGTGTAAGCACGAATAAAGATGAAAAAGCTTCTAATAAAAGATAGGTATACAAAAAGGAGGGAAGAGAGGTATAAAGACGGGAACAACACTATGATACATCTAATATAGTAGCAGAGCAGGAATAGTAAGATCACCGAAAGGTTGCAAGAGAAGATAAGGCTAAACTATTATATGTACGACTTATTTCTATATAGCATATCTGTCTGTATTCTTATATATATATATATATATATATATATATATATATATATATATATATATATATATATATATATATATATATATATATATATATATATATATATATATATATATAGCCTTTTGGGTATCATATTAACAAACACAATATTCATAGCAATATATGTAATGCAATAATAGAATAGAAATATTAAGGACATAGGAAAGCTCTAAGAAAAGATAAGCGTAAGCATGAACAAACATGGAAAAACTATAAGAGAAGATCAACGCTATGATACATTTAATGTAGTGGCAGAGCAGAATAGTAAGATCACTAAAAGGTTGCAAGAGAAGATAAGGTTAAACTATTCCATGTATGGATTATCTCTATATAGCATATCTGTTTGTATTATCTTATATATATATATATATATATATATATATATATATATATATATATATATATATATCCTTTTGGGCCTCATATTAACGAAAAAAAGATTCATAGCAATATACTGAAATGTAATAATATAATAGAAATATCAAGAGCATAGGAAAGCTCTAAGAAACAGTGATGATTAAATTGTAAAAATGAACTAGGAGTAACAGGAAGCATCTGTTTACCTATGTCCGATAGTGAAGAGGATAATTATGTGTTTTTGTTCTTCTTATTGCTGCAACTTCTCATCTAAGAACACGAAGAAAGTTTTAGCAAAAAGAAAATTGTTGATTATGATAACATTTGGAATTTAATGATGACGGAAGGGCTAATAAACAGCACAGTGACTTGCAGAATTTTCTCTTCTTGTAAAGATTTTGCTATGACATCTCTACAGAAATTATAAAACTCCATAAGTTGCCAACCGCAGGCCACCAGTAGCTTTCCCTGTCAATGGAGTTTATATATGGAAAGCAAACCATAAGAATAGTCACACACCTGTAGGAACTCATTAGCTTTTTTAAGCAGCAACTATGGACTTGATGTAACAACTGGAACCAACATTTTCTTATTGATGCCCATATCATTAAAGAGCTCCAGAATTGAGTTCATTCTTTTTTTGCTGAACAACCCAGAATATGAGGCCAGCTTTTCACAGCAATAGAAAGGACTGTACTGGAAATATGAGAGCAAAAACCTTGACTTACCAATTCCAATACCAACATGGCGTCCAAGTGGAGGCGGTGGCCGCTTGTAGGGAAGCAGGAAGGTGTTCTAGAGAGACGGCTAGGGGAGAGAGGGCCGGACTGTGTACAACCTTGAAAAAAAGACTACAGTGTTTTGACTTTTGCAACTGCGCACACCCTCGCAAAGCCCAAGCATAACTCAGCTTCAATACCATGAAATCTACAATGCCATGGGCAGGCTCTCAATACTAAAACAGTTTTGAGTATCGTAATGAAGAACATGGGACTGATTTGACCAGTCTGTCCCATGCCAACATAATGAGTAAACAAGTGCGTAATCATAGAAGAATTTCTTATAATTGATAAAAGGGTGAGGGATTGATGATTGCTCACGGGCAAGGCTCAGTGTCCCCATCAAGCCACTTAGTGTTGACAGATGTGCTACTGAACGCCACCTTGTTCAGCCCAGCGCTGTTTGCAAACAAAACAATGACACACATTGATCAAGAAAAAAGGAGAAGGAAATCTAAGAGCGAAAGAAATTGATGAAAGAACATGAAAAAATTCCGAAGGAACATCTTGCTTAGTCCAAAAGGAAGAATCTTGTTGATACAAACATTAAAACTTTTAACAACGAAAATGAAATATTAACACAGTTGAATCTCGTAACATTTATACCTCAACAGGGTATTTGGTTAGTATAGGCACAAAAGAAAGTAAATATGCTAAAAACAAAAGGTCAGCATCATACTTAAGCCAAATGTGGATCTGAGATATATAGGGCTCCAGTGCAATCTTGCCAACCCAACTAAAAGTAAAAAGTAGGTTATAAGTCAATGAACTGAAGGAATGCATAGGAAATAAAACATCTAAACCATTATTGAGAAAAAGACTTACACAAAAAGAGTCAAAGAGGCATTCCTAAGCTGCTGAGTGCAACTGCATAGGGAGATATAAACACTGGATAGAAAATAGTGTTAATGTTAACACCGTAAAATATAATAACAAATTATGCATCCCATATCAGTTTTGATAGCACATCTGTAGATGCACATGCTAGGAATTCATGCTGTGTAGGGATGGCACTTCTTGTATGCAAGTTTGTCTAGCTTGTAAATATATGGAGCCTGATTTTTAGTTTTACCATTGTATGAAGGCTTGCCAATGGTAGTCAACTTGTTGTATGCTGACGATGACGGGTACTGGTATTGCTGAGAAGTCTGAGATCCATACATCTGACCATTATGCCCCGAAGTTGAATAATCATATAGAGAATAGACATAGTACAGCTCACTATAAGCACCCTGCATAAAAAAAAGAATATAACATTATTCTCTATCCTAATACACTCCAAACATCTAGAAACCAGGAACACTCTTATCTCAACATCTTGAACAATATATCCAACTAAAGGTAAAAATATTACTGATGGACTTAGAACACAGGAAGAAACACTCACAAGAATCGGTGTCCCTGCACCATAATGGCTCAAGTATGTGGGGCACTCCCCCTAGCTTCCATAGGCTACAGATTGACACAAAAACATAACATTTGAAACTCTATAAAAATTTTCTGCAGCATAACATTCCACTACAAATTCAAGCATGGAACAATAAAAGAACTGAGCAGTTCATCACCTCCATAGACATAAGCCGGGTACACGCCATCTGTAGACCACTCCATCACCGGCTTTTGGTTTGCTACAGCCGCCACCATGCCGTTCGCCGGAGCCGCCACGCCTTTTCACAGCAATAGCAAGGGTTGTACTGGAAATCTGAAAGAAAAAAACCCGACTTACCACTTCCAATACCAACAAATAAGCACTACATAGGACAGGATCCTCAAGCGAACAGGATATTAAGCCAAGATGGCATAAGATAGTAAGATAGTATCAAGCAGTACCACAACCGTCGAAAAGAAACATAACTACTACTATCATAATCCATAGTATCATAATATCAAAATGTGATGTCACCATTAGGGCATGCGGCTGGAGGGCGCCGAGAGTCTAGCCGACGTTAGATCTAAGGAGCAGGGAGCGGTGCTGAGGTCGGCGGTGGAGGGAGCTGCCGAGGGGCCAGACGATGAGGCGGTGGCGGCGAGGAGGGGCCGAGAGTGGAGCAGATGCAGAGCGGGGAGGCCCACCTACACCGGATCTGGGGAAGGGCGACGAGGGAGCTCCGCTGCCGCCGCTAAGTCGGCAGGGGGAGGGAGGCCGAGATCGGAGCGGGGACTTTGGCCGGTGCCAGATCTAAAGGGGAGGGGATGGGTCCGACTGGCGGCAACTCTAAAGGGGAGGAAGCAGTGTTGAAGCGGGCGGTGGAGGGAGCTACGGAGGGGCCAGCCGGTGAGGCAGCGGCAGGGGCGCGGGGGGGAGCTAGTGAGAGCGGAGCGGATGTAGAGCGGGGAGGCCGACCTACGCTGGATCTGGGGGAGGGGTGCCGAGGGAGCTGCTGCTGCCGCCGCTAAGCCGGTGGGGGAAGGACAGCGGGGGGATCCGAGAGTGGATTGGATGCAGCGCGGAAAAGGGGGTTGCCCCACGAGGAAAGGTATGCGAAGCTTCGCCTCGCGCGAAGACGACGCGGGCGCCAGGCGCGGAGCGAACGGCCGAATGTTGGCGCTGGGACATCGGACGAACGCGCGAACACGAAGCGAGGAAACCGCACCTTGCTATCGGGTCGAGGGGAGCGCTCGCGTGATCGCTCGTACGGCGCGCGCACGCGTCGCGGCAAGGGAGCAGGAGGCCGACGTGGACACGCTGGGAGGCCGTGAAACCCCCCACTTTGATATAGGGATTAATCATTTGCTTTGCTTCCAGCTTATTCCCCCATCAATACTGCCTTCCCCTGCTTGGAGTCCATTCACCCCAGCTCCGAACTCATCCGCTGTCGCCATGGGTCCATTCGCCTTGGCCCTGAGGTCGACCACTGCCACTCAGATCTGGTCAGCTTGGCTTGAGCTCACTGCTGCCGCCTCGTTGGGTCCCTGGGCTCCTCCACACCAAGTCTGTCCGGCACCTTAGCTTCACGCTCCCCTAGATGGGCCCCGTGGCTGAAGCTGGTACACCCCAGACGCAGATCTGCCATCGCCTGCGTTCGGACTCCGCTTGTGCCTAGACTCTACAGCTATCTTGCCTTCCGCGTCGAAGGGCGCCCACACCATCTCCAGGCCAAGGTGGAGTCACGCTACACAGCTCGTTTCTGGGTGCCGCACCTCCGCTCCTCTTCATGCCAAACGGAGCTACGCTGTCATTGGGTTGCGATTGAGCCAGGCTGAGTTCGAACTGTTCGTGCACGGGCCTCACGCTCAGAACTCATCTGTGCTCGAACACGGTCTGCGCCCAGACCTTGTCCACGCCCGAGCCCTGTTCTTCATCACATCACCTTCACGCTAAGGCTTCGCGCCACCGTCAAGCTGGTTGGGCTACATTGAGCTTGGGCACCTAGATCGCTGTGCCCAGACTCTGTCCTCCCTCAGACATTGTCGGCGCTCGGACAAACTTTGTCTGCGCCCAGACTGCCCTCGGGTCACCGCAGGAGTTATGCACCACGGGATTTGTTGGCGCCCAGGCTTTGTCTGCGCCCGGATGCTATCCGTGCCTAGGCCCTATCTACGATCGGGTCCTACCCCGCTCGGGCCTTATCCACGCTGTCCATTGAGCCGCGGTGCCAAGGCCACCCTTCTCTGCACACCTAATCTACTTCCATAGCCGGGAGTATTTGCATAGAGCGACCAACCTGTGTTCGGAACAGCAATAGCTTATAACTTTTACCTGAAATTTTATTGTAATTAGTTGACTTTTTACTGTAGCTAAGTTGGTTTATTGGACATAATTAAATTTAAAAAACATAAAAATAAAAGCGATATTTTAACCTATCACTGACAATGCAAAAAAAAATACGAAAAACAAAAATAAAAACAAAAATGCAGACAAAAGCTACAATGAACCGATCGGCGCTTCGTGGCCCATCGCAAAGCCGATCGGCGAGCGTGGCCTAAGGCCCCTCCGTACTGCAGTGGGGCCAGAGCCCCTCCGTGGTTGGACCCGCTCTGTGCTCGAGCCTCTCCCACCAGGCTTGGCTTAGGGGCCATTCGTGGCTTCCTCCCTTCCCATGGCTTCCTAAAGGGGTAGCGGGTCCGCTCTCAAGAGGGGCATCGGGAAGGGCAAGGTGATGATCGAAGGAGTGGATGTATCTGAGAAAGTTATCAAGTTCTCTCGGTACTTGGGTCGTTCCCACATGACAAAGGGGCTCCTGCCGTATCTAGAGAAGGAAGGCAAGATCGAAAACGCCGACCTCGCTATCATACCCAAAGCCGATGAAGATCGCCCGAATCTTGGCCAAGAATGCTAGTCATTTTTGCTAAGCTATTCGAAGCCAGCTTCCATATTCCTTCAGTCAGTCTGCCGAAAGAGGTGCTAGACACTTTCAACTTGGAGGTCTCTCACCTTAACCGAGGTTCGTTTGTATGCCACTCGATGTATGAATGGGCTATGCAAAGCCTGGGGGTGAAGCGCCCATCGGCCAAGCTCTTTTGCTTTCTCCACTTCACCTCACGCCCGATAGTGTGTGCCTACGATGATGTTCGCTCTTCCTATGGGGTGATCACCTTCCAGCTTCACAGCAGCCGCTAGAAGTTTGAGTTCCCCGCCAAAGCCCATCGCCACCTGCTACAAGGACTTGCGGTGAAGTTCAGCATGCGTGATCTTGTTGAAGGGTGGAACTTGTCCTTCGCCGACAGCGATGTGTCAGGGGGCATCCATGCCTTTCATGGCTTAGCGAAGTCTCGGTGTAAGTGTTTTGCCTGGTTTTAGATCCCGCTTTACCTCAGGCTTTGCTGACCTTACAATCCTACAGGCCTGACGCTCCCCTAGACGGAGTCTGCAACGGTGGTCCTACTTGGGCGCAAGACAAAGGCCAAGCGGGGCATGGTGGAGAACTTGATCGCAGGGAAGCGTCGCAACCGTGCATGTGAGATGCTCGGTATTTGAGTGCCAGCCCAACCGCCCCTTGATGAAGACAAAGGGTCTAGGCACTGGGTGAAGCACCCACGTGAAGTCTTGGAGGACTCGCCCCCAGCCCCAAAGTTGGGAGAGTTGGGTAACCCTAGGGGCCCACCCCGTGTGAAGGTGGCGAGTGCTATAGGCACTTCCCGTAGGCCAGGCAAGGGGAAGGGCCTGATGGCTAGCCCCACCCCTCCAGGCTCCCTGGGACCGCGCCTCTCATCCTCGGGCGTCGCTTCGACTCTCAGCTCAGGAGGTGTCCACATGGTGGGAGCCATGGGGACAAAGGCAGGCCACACGCCACGTGCGTATGCTACGCCGAAACTGCTGCCAGAGGACTCATCTTCGCAGGAGAGAGAAGAGGTTGATGACACGGCCATCAAGGCTGACTCCATGGACACCACTTCGGCTCACCCCACACAAACCGTGAAAGGCGCAGCCCCTTCCGCCACCATGGGGACTGGCACGGGCGAGCCCTTTGGGGCCTAGCTCCGAGCGCATGATCCCCACGTCCATGCCACGTGCGGGTATGCCCTACAAAGTAGGCTCCGGTGCTCCCTTGCTTATTCGGGGATGCGTCACCACTAGGGATTTCGCTCTGCCGAAGCCCATGGTCGAGTTTCCGAGCGAGGCCGTCGTGCACATGATACTTGCGGACCTCGACTCGGCTCTAGAGGATGACCCCCTGACCAAGCGACAGGCTTTCACTTTAATGGGGTGTGATCACATGAAGGTAACAAGGCTGTTTGTTTATCTTGATTTGGACAACTCCTAACCGCTCTTCCCTTGCACTGCCTCATCACCGCCATGCACGAGGCAGAATACAGGGCAACTACCATGCAATGGGACTTGGAGGCTGCTCTCGAGGCGAATGTTGAGCTGACCAGCAAGCTGGCCGAGCAAGAGTCCAACGTGGAGCATCTATACCATGATCTCAACGTATAGACGAGTGGGACAAGGTGGTTGACGCTGCAGTTGCTGCTGCCCGGATGATGCTCGGGTTGGCTCAGGAGTTGGGCATCTCAGCGGAGCTCCCCTCGTCTCTTCTGAGGTCTCTATGAAGACTTGGCTTGCTTGGTTGAGCGAGATCGGCATGGCAGTTAGGCATTAGTGTTGGGCTTTCAACGCTACTATGCGAAGGCCTCGACTGAGGTCCTTCACACCTTCCTTCAACTGATGGGCTGCCAGGACTTTGCATCTTTTGGGGCACCCACGTACGAGGCCTCGAGCTCTGCAAACCTAGAGGGAGGCCAGGAGGCCATCTGTGACTCCGTCTATTCCTTCTTCTCACAAGTCTGGAACTTGCGTGGGTTGAACTACCTTGACGGACTTGTTTGGCGTGCCCATGCAGCCATGCTCATTCGGCCGAGGGAGGCTCTGGGGCATGGGAGGGCCCTGAGGGACCGGGGTTGTCCCAGGTGTGAGGTGTATCTCCAACATATTGATGTTTTTTGGTTAACTTTCTCTTGCACTTCAGCTTACTTGGGCGTTGTGTAGGCGTTGGTCCTCGATGTAGCCCCATGTACCCAGGTAGCTGACCTCTTTTGTAGCTACGATGCCATCTATGAACTAATGTCCTTTTGTTTTGTTTTCCTCTCCTTGTTTTTGAACACGAACGTATGATTGAATGTTTACTATGAGTGTTCACCCTTGCAGGCAATGATGTGGCGAACTAAGTCTGTTGTCCATGAACTAAAAAAACAAAGACTGCATGCATGCTCCCAAGTCCACCTTCCGAGATTTTTTCTGCACAGTGTATACTACAGTCGAGTGGCGAATTTTTACAGCATGTTTGCGGGGCAAGTAAAAGTATTATCCTATTTGAGTGAGCATATGTGCTTATTCGGAGCACATACGCTCACTCGAATAGGATAATACGGCCAGACGACGTATGCAAAGCACAAGTCCACCTTTCAGGATTTTTTGTGTGTGCTACATATTACAATAGAGTGGCGAATTTTTATGGCATGTTTGTGGTGTAAGTGTAAGTCTCGTGTTTAATTTTTAGGTCATTCGGAGAACAAATGCTACTTGTATAAATTGATATAGCCGGACAGATTACAAATGTTTACGTGCAAAATGCTTACAAGTATTAATTACCTTTTCCATGGATTAATTAAAAAAAAGAGAGACACTCATGCCAATGCCCATATATGCTCACGTACTACATGCATGCATAAAAGAACTACATACAAGCACTATTGGATTTCTTCATAAATTAGGCCACTAAGCCACGTCCATGCACATGGGCCAATTTGCATGCTATATATCAAACTGCAGCATGCTCCCACTCCAACCTGCATGCATACATTAGTTAGTTGCTTGACCGGTTAGAGGAAAGGAAATTAAGGAAAAAGGAGAGTGGCCACTATTTTTTTAAAAAAAAGACCATTGTGGCCACGTCCAACCTGCATGAAGATTATTCAATAAGAATATACATGCGTGAGCCATGCAAGGACGTGTAATACTAGTACGCAAGCATATTACATGTGTTCATGTATCTACTATTAAGATGAAAATAGGACATTGTCCAATCTACACAGGGATAAAAAAACAAAAAAAAACAAACAAGGAGTGAATTAGTCTGCATGGACACATTCACGTCCATGCACAATGACCATGCGCCCACATTCTTGTCCACTTGATTGTGCGTGTGTAGCCAGGAGAAAAATTCTTAGCTTCCAGCAAAATAAAAAAAAAGAAAACCAAAGAGAGGAGTTACCATAACTTCCTCTATGAACCACCCTCTCATCTTTACTCTCTAAATAGAGAATGAAAGGTGGAAAAGGGGGGAAAACTTTTGGAGGCAGGAGGAGGAAACGCTGGGCACATACAAGCACACTTGTAAAAAAAGAGAGAGAGGGAGGGCTGCACAAGCAAACGTGAAGTTCTTGGTCTTCCTCTTCTTCTCCCCCTTGGCTTCATTTATTTTTCTTGTATATTTTGCCCCTTTGGTTCGGTCCCGTTAGGCGGATACAAATCCGAAGAATAAGTGCTTGATCTCTCGTCTCTTAGGTTCGGTCCCCTACAAATAGATACAAATCAAGGCGCGGCACGAAGACCTCATCTTCTTGGTTCGGTCCCGTTAGGTGGATACAAACCCAAAGAACAAGGACTCGGTCCCCAACAAATGGATACAACTGAGAGTGAGAAGATTAAAAACCCTATCTCCTCAATTCGGTCCCCTCAATAAAACAACAAACTTCGCCTCGGTTACACTACGTGCAAGCGCCCAACATCCGTAAGCGCTATGCAATGCTAGTAGTAATACAAGGCGAGGCAAAACAATAAAAACAATAATAATAAAAATAATAAAACTTATTACACTACGTGCATAAAATTCATGGCACAGTAGTAGTAATAAAATATAAAAAAATAAACTTTACCTCGGTTAAGCTACATGCAAGCGCTATGCAATGCTAGTAGTAATACAAGGCGGAGCAAAACAATAAAAAATAGAATAATAAAAAGCTCTTAATATACTACGTGCATAAAATTCATGGCGCGCTAGTAGTAATACAAATATTAAAACAACAAACTTCACCTCGGTTACGCTACATGCAAGCGCTCCATATTCGTAAGCGTTATGCAATGCTAGTAGTAATACAAGGCGAGGCAAAACAATAAAAAATAATAAAATACTTAAACTTCCATACACTACGTGCATAAAATTTATGGCGCGGTACTGATAATAAAAACAACAAATTTCGCCTCGGTTACGCTACATGCAAACGCTCGATATTCGTAAGCGTTATGCAATGCTAGTAGCAATACAAGGCGAGGCAAAACAATAAAAAATAATAAAATACTAAAACTTCCATACACTACGTGCATAAAATTCATGGCGCGGTAGTGATAAAAAGAAACAAATTTCGCCACGGTTACGCTACATGCAAGTGCTTAATATTTGCAAGCGCTATGCAATGCTAGTAGTAATACAAGGCGAAGTAAAACAATAAAATAAAATAAAATAATGAAAGGCTTCTATTACACTACGCGCATAAAATTCGTGCCACGCTAGTAATAATAAAATATAAAAAAAATGACATTCGCTTGGGCCACGCTACATGCGAATACTCAATATATGCAAGCGCTATGCAATATTCGGTGAAGTAAAAAGATATCTAAAAACTGAAATAATTAAACTCCGATCACGCTACATGCATAGTTTCGCCAAAAAATAAATACTATACCATGTTAGCAATGCAATGTTCGTAGAAAATATACGGTAAAGTAAAAATATATATATAAAGGCTGAACTAATTAAGCTTCAATCATGCTACATGCATAGGTTCGTTAAAAAAAAGAAATACTATGCCATGCTAGCAAAATAATATAAATACAACTAAAATACCATCGAGCAAGCATCCATCAGCGATGCCAAGATTGAAGACCCTTTTCTTTTATGTTTTTGTAATAGTCATATGTTGTAATTTGTTATAATATTTATGTTGAAATTCTTAATCAGGGGTTTTCTCGCAAAGAGATGTAATTAACAGAATTTTTATGTAAATGTATTAATTCTGGAAGTAATGGACCTGCAATACTTGATCTTTTTGTCTCATTTTTAATTTTAATCAACTTGTCTCTAATGATGTGGACGCGGGTTCCTGCCCATTTTCCCGTCATCAACACCTTTGATCATGTTGCTTTCAGTAATTTAAATTAATTATGTTGTTTTTAAAATTATTGTGCATGCGTTCTTTTATTTAAATCTAGTTTAAATTTGATTTAAATTCTAGTTATACCCAAATCCTTTGTGTATGGCCAAATTTGATATTGAACTTTCTATGCCTTGTCACCTTAGATGAAAACCTAGTTAGTACAATAGTATCACACAGAGTATCTGCCAAACCCTAAGGGAGATGCCAGGTGCATCCGCATCCGCAAATGATGTTGGAGGTGCTATTATGCGGCGAGCGGATGCCTTCACTAAATGGCCGGAGTACCAAGAATTCATTGAGCAAGACCCTCGGCGACAAAACTACGTCACCCAGGCTGCCCGTGCACGTGCAAAATGAGAAGCCTACAAGCAAAGGGAGTTGGCTATGCGAGCTGACTCTAAATCTAGCAAAATTCAAGGGGCGAACTTTTCTTCATCAAGTCATGGTGGATTGACCCAAGTGGTGAAGAAGCTAGCAAGCACACCAAAGAAGTCGGCAACAACGATGGCTCCTTGGCCAACTCGAAAGAGGGCCTCACAAAATGCAGTTGAGGTAGTTCTTTCGATGCCGGTCGGAATCACAGAGGTGGCGGATGACACCAGCGAAGCTTCTTCAACATCGACACACTTCAAAAGAAAGAAAGCTCGAAAGAATGTTGTAATGGGTCATCGTCCTGTAACTCGTAGTCAGACAAATTCGAGTAATGAAGAGCATGATTCGAATTACTCAGGGTCTCATAATCCCCTACATAGTGATTCCTCTTCATCTCCTGAAAATGATCTCCAACATGCTAGAAACGCTAATGAACTACGTTCCCGTAGTACGGAACAAGTTCTTGCGGCAAATGAAACACGTTCAGTTGAGGAGCAGCTAGCCCAGCTTACAGCTGCACTTCAGCAAAAAGAAGATGAGTTGGCCGCTCTACGCCACCAAATAGCTAATAATACAAGCCGGGATAATGACATACATGCTACTGTAAGTCATCATAGTCATCAATCATCACTTGCAATTAGCCTTAAGGAAATCCAAAAGATGATTGCTGAAGGAGTTAAAGCCCAGTATATGCAAACCCACTACTCGATGCGTCTAGGGTATGTCAAGCCATATCCACCGGATGTCAACATGGTGTCTTTCCCAAGCAATTACCGCTAGCCGCAATTCAGCAAGTTCAATGGAACCGGGTCTCCTCATGAGCATATAGCTCATTTCCTTGCAGCCTGTCAAGATACAACCCATAACGGAGCACTTCTCTTACGACAATTTGTGCAAACATTGTCTGGTCTAGCCTTCACATGGTATAGTAAGTTGGCACCAGGATCAATCAAGACATGGGAGCAAATGCAAGACACTTTTCTTGAGCGCTTCTATAGCACTCAAAGAATAGTAGGCATCATTGAGTTGACCCAAACAGAGCAAAGAACAAATGAAAAGGCTGCTGATTTCATTAATAGGTGGAGAAATTTGAGCCTCCATTGCCCACAACCAATTACTGAGCCAGAAGCGGTGCGGATGTGCATGAATAATCTGTGCCCTGACATGGCTGTTTATTTGCAAGGTGTGCGTCCTGTCACCTTTGAAGAGCTCACCTCTAAAGTTACAGATATTGAGAATTACATGCAACATGTCGCACGACGAACAAAGACATTCACCAAGCCTGTAGAGAAAGGCAGCCAACATGATAAGTTGCTTACCAAGCCAAAGCAAGTGCAAACAATGGAGGTGATAGCAGTGATTCCACAGTTACAGTCCAGGGGAGCCACCACAAGAAATCAAGAGCAAAGTGGAATGCAAACTCGTAGGAGGCCAACCCTTAGTGAGCGACAAAACAGAGAGTATTCCTTCCCAAATGAGGAGGTCGATGACTTATTTATGGGCTTACGGGAGTTGAATCTCATAGAGCTCTCTAAGCCAAAAAGGCTAGAAGAAGCTTCCAAGTTCAATGAACCAAATTATTGCCAGTATCATCGCGTCTTAGGGCATATGCTTAAAGATTGCTTTGTGGTAAATAATATTATCCAAAAAATGATTGATGAAGGAACAGTTGATGCAGACCTCCTTAAAAGCTTCAAGAAAGGCAAGAAAATGGTTGCAGCAAATGTCGCCACCTTTCAAGATGACTTGGTGAGTTCTGTATCTTCAAATATGACACCAATTGATAATATGGCATCAGCTTATGATAAAAGAATGCTGGTCTTAGAGTCTGAGTTTATTCCAATGGTTTCCTCAAGCTATGCATCGTACTTTGGTCGACAGCAAAGATGCAGCTGTCAACTTAAAAGAGAGGCTTTTCAGCGATGGATCTATGCCCCAAAGCTCGACCCATCGACTTTTCGAAGAGTCCAAGATAGGGGGCAGTGGCGTCCAGGAGGCCGCATGCTGCGACAAATGATGGCACAAGGTGAGGATCCACGCTCCACGTCAAGAATAGCGCAAAGATTGATAAAGCGTATGAGCAGTCCTCAGGAAGAATTCGATGTCCTCACCATTGGCGTCTTTGATGATGATGAGGGTTCTCTTCATTTCCCTGAAGAAGAATCTCCAGAAGTTGACCAAATTCAACTTAGATCAGGCCGCCATCTAGCTGATCCTCATCTTCTAGCTGGAAGGGAGCCCAAAAGCAAAAAATGTAACCCCAAATGAAGCGACTAACTTTGCTACTAATATGTCAGTCAAGTATGATGTAATCTCTCACTTGAAGAAAATACTAGCTATGCTTTCTGTGTATGATGCTTTGTGTCTTTCGTCTAATTTGCGCAAGGCCTTTGTTATAGCACTTCTTTCCCCGAAGATTATAGAGTAGAAGTGTCACAAACAGAGACAGAAGTAGCTGAGATTTTAAATATGACATTCACTGAGGAGGACATGTTGTTAGGTTCTAAGAAGCACAACAGACCGCTTCTCATGTTTGGTGAAATTGATGAGCTGCCCGTAAATCGCATATAGATGGTGGATCTGCCATAAATTTATTACCTTTGCGTACCTTAAAAAGGATTGGATATTCCAAAAAGGACTTGAGCCGATCTAATGTGGTCATTCATGGTTTCAATCAATCGGGTCAGGAAGCTATGGGTACCATATCATTGGTTTTAAAGTTGGAAACACTATACACATATGTGAACTTTCACATGATTGATGCGGCTACTTCATATAATGCCCTGCTTGGTCGCCCATGGTTGCATGAAAATCAAGTCGTACCATCTACGCTTCATCAATGCATCAAATACAAAGATCAGTCAGGGGATACAATACGGATATTTGCCGATAAAAAGCCATTCACAGTAGCTGAATCCTTCTATGCTGATGCAAAATTCTACTTTGAGCCTGTTGATAAAGCGTGTAAGCCAAAGTCAGTGTTTGTACCAGAGTCAAATTTCATAAAGAAAGATATTGAGGAATCCTCATCAACAGCGAAGATATATCAATATATACCAAGTGACCAAAGGAAGAAAGGAGATCCAATATTTCGTGTCGTGAATAAATCACCCTCTAATAAAGGAATTGAATTTCCGACACCCTTACCTCCTTTGATACGACATAAAATAAAATAAGCTCAAAATCAATTGCACAACTCTAGCACGAGCAAAAATAAGAATAGAGTAGTGGCTCAAATTACTCTGTCAAATAAAGATGATGAATCATTACCTATTTCTTTATATGACAATAAAGTTCTTTATATGATGCAGAAGATGGGTTATGATATCATTAAAGGCCCTTCTCTATGCAATAGCCGGGGGCAGTTTGCACCATTTGAAAAGGCGCTGTCCCAAGCACAACTTGAAGCCCTACATAAGGATCAAACATTAAAGGAAAAGAGGTATGGGTTGGGTTATGATGTTTGTATGACCTCGGCTGAATTTATAGACACAACGACAGCGGCTCCACAAATGGAGGATGGAAATCAACCCACCATTGATGAATTGGAAGAAATCAATATTGGGACGCTCGACGAGTCTCGTCCAGTTTATATCAGCAAACATTTATCCAAGGAAAATAAAGAAGAATATCATAAATTTCTTTCGACAAATAGGGATGTGTTCGCTTGGACATATGAAGAAATACCGGGGTTGGATCCAGTAGTGGCAGTACATCGACTCGCTGTACAAGAAGACATTCCACCGGTCAAGCAACCGCAAAGGAGGTTTCGACCAGATATACTCCCAAAAATAGAAGCTGAAGTCAATAAACTTGTAACAGCTGGGTTTATTCGGGAAGTCAAATATCATAAGTGGCTTTCCAACATTGTTCCTATCAAGAAGAAGAATGGGCAAATCCGTGTATGTGTAGATTTTAGAGATTTAAGGCATGTCCTAAAAATGATTTTCCAATACCTATCTCTGAAATACTTATTGATGCTACTATGGGACATGAAATATTTTCATTTATGGATGGCTATTCGGGTTATAATCAAATAAAAATGGCACCAGAAGATGAGGAGTTAACCGCATTTCGAACACCCAAAGGTATATTCTGTTATAGGGTTATGCCTTTTGGACTTAAAAATGCTGGTGCAACATATCAACGAGCCATGACAATTGTCTTCGATGGACTATTGCACATCATCGTCGAGTGCTACATAGATGACATTATTGTAAAGTCGAAACATGAAAGAGATCACTTAAAATATCTCTCTATGGTTTTTGAACGCCTTAGAGAACATAATTCGAAAATGAACCCAATGAAATGTGCCTTTGGTGTCTCGTCTGGAAAATTTCTGGGTTTTATAGTTATAAAGCATGGAATCGAAATTGACCCAACTAAAATAGAGGCAATTGTTAAAATGCCACCACCTACAAACATCCATAAATTGAAGAGCCTCCAAGGTCATTTAGCATATATTAGGAGATTTATCTCAAATCTATCTGGGAGATGCAAACCTTTTTCTCGGCTTATGAAAAAAGGTGTCCCTTTTCAATGGGATCAAGCATGCCAAAACACATTTTTAGATATAAAGAAATATTTAATAAATCCCCCTGTCTTGAGCATGCCAATTAAAGGACGACCATTAATTCTTTATACGGTAGCCATGCCAACATCACTAGGTGTTCTTTTGGCGCAGAATAATGATGAAGGAAAAGAAATGTCCTTATATTATCTCAGTCGCACCCTTGTGGGGGCAGAATGCAATTATCCAAACATGGAGAAAATATGACTGGCACTAGTATTTGCGGCACAAAAATTGTGCCACTATATGCTTCTAGCACACTGTGCACCTCATTTCGAGAGCAAATCCGCTCCGATACATCTTAAATAAAATGGTTCTTTCAGGGAGATTAGCTAAATGGGCGATGTTCCTGTCACAATTTGATATTGTGTTTGTACCACAAAAAGCTACAGAAGGGCAAGCTTTGGCAGACTTTCTAGCTGCACACCCTATTCCTGACGATTTTCCTATCGATGATGATTTACCAAATGAAGAGATATTTGTCACATCGGTCGCTAATTCAACATGGCAAATATATTTTGATGGTGCTTGTCGGCGGTCGGGAGCTGGCGCCGGCATCATCTTTGTTACGCCTAGCGGAGAAATAATTCCATATTCATTCATTTTAACCTCAGCGGTTTCAAATAATTCCGCTGAGTATGAAGCTTTAATTATAGGGCTGGAAATAGCCTTAAATATGGGATTGAACACACTGTCAGTGTATGGTAATTCCCAATTAGTTATTAACCAACTTTTAGGGATTTATAGGGTAAAGAAAGAGGAATTAATGCCATATTTTTTGAGAGCAAAAGAGTTTATGTCTATGTTCACTAACATAAGTATACAACATATCATTAGAAGCCAAAATGAAAAGGTTGATGCGCTAGCAAGTTTGGCAGCTAGCATGTCAATAAATTCTTATGAAATAATGGACGTATGCGTAGAGGAACGGAGAGTCCTGCCAATACTCGCTGAGGAGGGTGAAACAACATCCTCTATAGCATTGACAGCGGATATTTGTGAAATTGAAGTAGGAGATTGGCAGACTCCATTTCTCGAATATTTACTCCATGGTTATCTACCTCTCGATTCTTGCAAAAGGACTAGAATCCGAAGAAGGTCAGTCCACTACACATGTATAAATGATACGCTTTATAGACGTTCGTATGATGGCATCTTGCTGTGTTGCCTTGCTGGAAATGAGGTGATGGAGGCATTGAGGGAAGTGCATGCCGGTGTTTGTGGTGCACACCAATTTGGTCCCAAACTGCATTACCAATTAAAGCATTTGGGTTATTATTGGCCTACAATGTTCGAAGATGCTATGAAATTTGCAAAAAGGTGTCATGAATGTCAGGTACATGCTGACTTCATCCATCAACCACATGAGCCACTGCACCCCACCAGCATGTCCTGGCCCTTTGAAATGTGGGGATGGATATAGTCGGACTAATTCAACCGCCATCATCCAAAGGGCATAAATTCATTCTCGCAGCGACCGACTATTTCTCTAAATAGGCGGAAGTTGTACCATTAAAAGAAGTTAAGGCAGAAAATGTGGAGAATTTTATAAGAACTCATCTTATATATCGCTTTGGAGTCCCTGTGCGAATTATATCTGATAACGGGTCACCATTCAAAAATAGACAGATGGAAAAGTTATGCGCAAAATTTAAAATAAAACATCATTTTTCTACGGCATATAATGCAGCAGCCAATGGACAAGCTGAGGCATTTAATAAAACCATGTGCAAATTATTAAAGAAGATGGTTTCAAAAAACAAGCGAGATTGGCATGAAAAGTTGCTTGAAGCCTTGTGGGCATATAGGACCACGATACGTACACCAACTGGAATGACTCCTTACTCCTTGGTGTACGGAGGAGAGGCGGTCCTACCATTGGAAGTGCAAATTAGTTCTTTGAGAGTCCCTATGCATGAGAAACTCTTAGAGGAGGAGGCCGCTAAAATACGATTAGAGGAATTAGAACGTCTTGAAGGGAAACATCTTCAAGCATTACAAAACTTAGAAGCGTACCAGGCAAGAATGTCACGAGCTTTTGATAAGCGCCTCAAAAGGAGGTCATTCAAAGAGGGAGATTTAGTTCTCGCCGTTATTCGCCCCATGAATATTACGCATCGGATGCAAGGAAAGTTTGAGCCTAAATGGGAAGGCCCTTACATCATAAAAGAAGTATACTCTAGTGGCGCGTATAAAATTATTTCCCCAGACGGTGAATATTCTCCGCCGCTGATAAATGGAAAATTTCTAAAGCGTTACTGTAAAAAAACACACTCCAACGCCTTATGAGCCTAAACTATGGCGCAAAAAAAAAAATAAGCGATCCAACGCCTTATGAGCCTAAACTATGGCGCAAAAAAAAGCACTCCAACGCCCTACAAGCCTAAACTGTGGCGTAAAAAAATAATAATAAATGCTCCAACACCTTACGAGCCTAAACTGTGGTGCAAAAAAAGCTCCAACGCCTTATGAGCCTAAGCTATGGCGAAAAAAAAAGATAATAAGACCTCCAACGCCTTATGAGCCTAAACTATGGCGCAAAAAAAATAAGCGCTCCAACGCCCTACAAGCTTAAACTGTGGCGTAAAAAAAATAATAAGCACTCCAACGCCCTACGAGCCTAAACTGTGGCGTAAAAAAAAATAATAATAAGCGCTCCAACGCCTTATGAGCCTAAACTATGGCGCAAAAAAAAGTGTTCCAACGCCTTATGAGCCTAAACTATGGTGCAAAAAAAAAAGCGCTCCAACGCCCTACGAGCCTAAACTGTGGCGTAAAAAAAAAAATAAGCGCTCCAACGCCTTATGAGCCTAAACTATGGCGCAAAAAAAATGCGCTTCAAAGCCGTATGAGCCTAAACTACAGCGTAAAAAAAAGTAAGCGCTCCAAAGCCGTACGAGCCTAAACTGCGGCGTAAAATAATAAATAAATAAGTGCTCTAACACCTTACGAGCCTCAACTGTGGCACAAAGAAAAAAATAAGTGCTCCAACGCCTTACGAGCCTAAACTGTGGTGCAAAAAAAAAGCGCTCCAAAGCCGTGTGAGCCTAAATTGCAGCGTAAAAAAAGTGCTCCAACACCTTACGAGTCTAAACTGTAGCATAAAAAAAATTAAGCGCTCCAAAACCTTAAGAGCGTAAACTGTGGCATAAAAAATATAATAAGTGCTTCAAAGCCTTACGAGCCTAAACTGTGGCGTAAAAAATAATATATAATAAGTGCTCCAAAGCAAAAATGATAATATTACATATATAGATAAACTGTAGTAGGTACTGCTTTTTATTTAAAAAAAGAGTTACTACACAGGACTACCCAAGAAGGAAGTTAATCACGCGTGACGTAAAAAGAAAAGAGATGCACGTCTACTGCAGATCGGCTTCTTTGGCATTAAAAGATAAGAGTGATTTAATTAGGATAACCACTAATGACATGAGGACCCGTACCTCAGATTTTTGTATACGGCCAAAACTAATACATACATGGCTGTATGGCCAATGTATATGCACAAGCCTCAAATGTGTTCATATATAGCTCAAGCACGTCCGCATCCAAATACATATATCGGATGCATCCAAAATAAAAAAATACACATGATGCATATATACATGTCAAGCTCGGGATCTGAAAACAAATATTTTTCGCATCCAGACCTCGAGGGGGCATTTGTTGATACCGATTTTGTCCTGAATTTAAAATATGAATAAACATATATACAATCATCAAATTAATATATTATACCGACAAAATCCATTATGATATAAAACGACTAAATGTTAAATGAGAATCGCCATGATACACATGGACAAGAAAATAGTCAAATGGTCAATATTTTGTCAGTAACAATATACTAGTGTACCAAAATATTTTTAATACTTAAAGTATTACATATGTTGGACCTACAAGGCAAATGAACACACGCGTACATAAATTAAATGCTTCTCTAATTATCGGTTAATTAAGGACTTAATGACATATGGGTCCATATCCACTACACCTATATAGCTCAAGCAAATAATGATAATAAATGAATAAATAAAATGAGATATATTGCCATGTGGGCTAAAAAATGCATAGCTGCAGTGGTTGTGCGCATGCATACATGAAATGGTTGACATGCGTCATTAGCTAGTTGATTAACTTTAAAAAAGGGGTTAGTCAAAGCATTCAATCTAGTAGCTAAGAAGGAAGTGTACGTGGCCACATGTAGATACCACTCCATGCTGCCTTCTCCATGGATTAATAAAAAAAAAGAGAGTCACCACCATGTCCATGCACTAAAAAAAAGACTGCATGCATGCTCCCAAGTCCACCTTCCGAGATTTTTTCTGCACAGTGTATACTACAGTCGTGTGGCGAACTTTTACAGCATGTTTGCGGGGCAAGTAAAAGTCTTATGTCAAATTTTCAGCTTATTCAGAGTACATATGCTCACTCGAATAGGATAATACGGCCAAACGACATACGCAAAGCACAAGTCCACCTTTCAGGATTTTTTGTGTGTGCTACATATTACAATCGAGTGGTGAATTTTTATGGCATGTTTGTGGTGTAAGTGTAAGTCTCGTGTTTAATTTTTAGGTCATTCGGAGAACAAATGCTACTTGTATAAATTGATATAGCCAGACAGATTACAAATGTTTACGTGCAAAATGCTTACAAGTATTAATTACCTTTTCCATGGATTAATTAAAAAAAGAGAGACATTCATGCCAATGGCCATATATGCTCACGTACTACTTGCATGCAAAAAAGAACTACATACAAGCACTATTGGATTTCTTCATAAATTAGGCCACTAAGCCACGTCCATGCACATGGGCCAATTTGCATGCTATATTACAAACTGCAGCATGCTCCCACTCCAACCTGCATGCATACATTAGTTAGTTGCTTGACCGGTTGGAGAAAAGGAAATTAAGGAAAAAGGAGAGTGGCCACTATTTAAAAAAAAAAAAGACCATTGTGGCCACGTCCAACCTGCAAGAAGATTATTCAATAAGAATATACATGCGTGAGCCATGCAAGGATGTGTACATGTATCTACTATTAAGATGAAAATAGGACATTGTCCAATCTACACAGGGATAAAAAAACAAAAAAAAAACAAACAAGGAGTGAATTAGTCTGCATGGACACATTCACGTCCATGCACAATGACCATGCGCCCACATTCTTGTCCACTTGATTGTGCGTGTGTAGCCAGGAGAAAAATTCTTAGCTTCCAGCAAAATAAAAAAAAGGAAAAAAAGAAAACCAAAGAGAGGAGTTACCATAACTTCCTCTATGAACCACCCTCTCATCTTTACTCTATAAATAGAGAATGAAAGGTGAAAAGGGGGGGGGGGAACTTTTGGAGGCAGGAGGAGGAAACGCTGGGCACATACAAGCACACATGTAAAAAAAGAGAGATAGAGGGAGGGCTGCATAAGCAAAGGTGAAGTTTTTGGTCTTCTTCTTCTTCTCCCCCTTGGCTTCATTTATTTTTCTTGTATATTTTGCCCCCTTGGTTCGGTCCCGTTAGGCGGATACAAACCCGAAGAACGAGTGTTTGATCTCTCGTCTCTTAGGTTCAGTCCCCTACAAATGGATACAAATCAAGGCATGGCATGAAGACTGAGCTTTCTCGGTTCGGTCCCGTTAGGTGGATACAAACCCAAAGAACAAGGGGCTCGATCCCCCTACAAATGGATACAAACTGAGAGTGAGAAGATTAAAGACCCTATCTCCTCAATTCGGTCCCCTCAATAAAACAACAAACTTCACCTCAGTTACGCTACGTGCAAGTGCCCGACATCCGTAAGCGCTATGCAATGCTAGTAGTAATACAAGACGAGGCAAAATAATAAAAATAATAAAAAAATAAAGCTTTTATTACACTACGTGTATAAAATTCATGGCACGGTAGTAGTAATAAAATATAAAAAAACAAACTTTGCCTCGGTTACGCTACATACAAGCGCTTAATATTTGCAAGCGCTATGCAATGCTAGTAGTAATATAGGGCGGAGCAAAACAATAAATAATAAAATAATAAAAAGCTCTTAATATACTATGTGCATAAAATTCATGACGCACTAGTAGTAATACAAATATTAAAACAACAAACTTCACCTCGGTTACGCTACATGCAAGCGCTCGATATTCGTAAGCGTTATGCAATGCTAATAGTAATACAAGGCGAGGCAAAACAATAAAAAATTATAAAATACTTAAACTTCCATACACTACGTGCATAAAATTTATGGCGTGGTAGTGATAATAAAAACAACAAATTTCGCCTCGGTTACGCTACATGCAAACGCTCGATATTCGTAAGCGTTATGCAATGCTAGTAGTAATACAAGGCAATGCAAAACAATAAAAAATAATAAAATACTTAAACTTCCATACACTACGTGCATAAAATTCATGACGCGGTAGTGATAATAAAAAGAAACAAACTTCGCCTTGGTTACGCTACATGCAAGTGCTTAATATTTGCAAGCGCTATGCAATGCTAGTAGTAATACAAGGCGAAGTAAAACAATAAAATAAAATAAAATAATGAAAGGCTTCTATTGCACTACGTGCATAAAATTTGTGTCACGTTAGTAATAATAAAATATAAAAAAATGACATTCGCTTGGGCTACGCTACATGCGAATACTCAATATTTGCAAGTGCTCTGCAATATTCGGTGAAGTAAAAAGATATCTAAAAAATGAAATAATTAAACTCTGATCACGCTACATGCATAGTTTCGCCAAAAAATAAATACTATACCATGTTAGCAATGCAATGTTCGTAGAAAATATACGACAAAGCAAAAATATATATAAAAAGGCTGAAATAATTAAGCTTCAATCACGCTACATGCATAGGTTCGTTAAAAAAAATACTATGCCATGCTAGAAAAATAATATAAATACAACTAAAATACCATCGAGCAAGCATCCATCAGCGACGCCAAGATTGAAGACCCTTTTCTTTTATATTTTTGTAATAGTCATATGTTGTAATTTATTGTAATATTTATGTTGGAATTCTTAATCAGGGGTTTTCTCGCAAAGAGATGTAATTAACAGAATTTTTACGTAAATGTATTAATTTTGGAAGTAATGGACCTGCAATACTTGATCTTTTTGTCTCATTTTTAATTTTAATCAACTTGTCTCTAATAATGTGGACGCGGGTTCCCGCCCATTTTCCTGTCATCAACACCTTTGATCATGTTGCCTTCAGTAATTTAAATTAATTATGTTGTTTTTAAAATTATTGTGCATGCGTACTTTTATTTAAATCTAATTTAAATTCGATTTAAATTCTAGTTATACCCAAATCCTTTGTGTATGGCCAAATTTGATATTGAACTTCCTATGCCTTGGCACCTTAGATGAAAACCTAGTTAGGACAATAGTATTAACTAGAAATTTTATCGAATTGCTTAGCCATGCTTAGAATGATTAAAGTGGGAATGTTTGTTTTACTAGAAAACAATGAGTTTTTAAAATCTATTCTTGACTTCAGTGAGTCAAGAAGGAATATGAATATTTCAAAGAAAAATATAAAATCTTGGTTTGGACCTAGGCTAATGGTTAGGCTGTGGGTGCTGGCATGCATTGTTGTTCGGTGATACAATATTGATTGTCAGGCACAAGGAGTATGTAGTTCGAGCCTAAGTCAAGTTAAGGACCTGTCTGTGAGCTACTGTTGCAAAGCCATATCGTACTACCACAAGACTGGTATGGGACAGTCCTGGCTGACTAATTTATGAGGTCCCAACTTTGGTCTTGCTATAGGTTGATTGTGAGCGTGGCGTAAGCCATGAGAAATGTCACACGGCACAAGAGAGGGCTCCAACTTGTGGATTCAAGTTGTGGTGAAACCTTAGTGGCGGCGTGACCAGGTTGAAGGCTTAGCATTGTAAAGGCCTTGTTATGATTTCTCAGTCGCACACCTACGGAAGCGTGTAATGGCCGACAATATGAGATAATCATATCTTGTGGGTAAAGTTGTACAACCTCTGCAGAGTGTATAATCTATCCTGGATAGCCGTGCCCACGGTCATGGACAAGCCGAGTAAAGTTTTTCATAGATTAGATTTTGGTTTTCAAAATGGTTTCTAAAAAGGCTTATGGATGGATGGAATCCATATGAGATTTTAAAAAGCATATAGATGGATGGAATCTATATGAGATCTTTTGAAAAAGATGGACCAGTTGGGATACCTGTGGATAGGTTAGTGTTTGGTCGGAGCCTGCACTAACGATATTATTTTGTTAAATTACTCTTTCTATCTACTGTATCAAATTCAGCTTTTAAATCTATTTATTGTATTTACCTTAATTATACTTTTACGCACAAATAACCTATTATGCCTTCCATTGTAAATCCTTATGCATGCATGAACTCTGTTAAACCTCTTGGTGTAGCTTGTGGAGTACTTTCTGTACTCATGTTGCTTTATTCACTATTTTTAGAGAAGGACTTCATCAACTTCGGTGAGAATAACGACGAATAGGCCACATCTTACAGTCATTCGCCTGTGGGCAGGCAGGATGGGCTGCTACTTTATGGTTCTTTTTTTCGCTGTTTATATTCATTTTTGATTTATGAACCATTGATGTAAATCTTGGCCATCAAGCCCATAATTAGTTAATGAATAAATGTCATTGTACATGATATGAATCTTTGTTATCCACTGTGTGCACTAGCTTGATCCTGGACTAGTGCGATTTACACAGAGGATCCTGGAGTCATTGCTCTGGGGTCCGACAGCGCACCCAGCGATGGAGGCAAAGATTATTAGGGCGTCATGGTGCGGGAGGCTGACTCCAGCTGTGTCCTTCGGGCTGAATGTAATTGGAGTATTGACCCATTGTGGGAGCTCAGTTGGCAAAGATGTGCAGATGTGGTGCACCTGGCGGGTGTAGGCTCGATGTTGTCGTTTTGATGCAAAGATGTGCGAGTTTTCACCGGTGATTGTGTGCATTATGTGACACAGAGGGTCAGCAGCTTATTCCCTTCCCCCAGTTGGAGTGGAGAGGCCAGGGCGGCTAGCGTGGGTGTCTTCATAGGCACAGGGGATGAGTTCATGTTGGCCATGGCTCGGACTTACTGCTGCTGACTTACTGCTGCTGGAGTTGTCGGGCCGAGGCGATGAGAGTACACCCTGAAGTCTCATGAAAGCTCCACCCATGTAAAGCACAGAAGCGGCGATTACCGCCGTGGTCAGGATACTTCTCCCACCTTCAGTTACCTTCTTGTTCATGCCCTTTGCGGTGATCCTGGTGGCCATCATGATGATTGTCATGGCGGTCATCATAGTGATTGCCACAATGGTCATCCTTGTGGCTGACAAGGTGACCATCATGAGCCTAGTGTGGTTGAGTGTCTTCAGACTTGACATGGTACATGGGGTTGTGACGACACCGCTGTCTCTCAACAACTTCGGAGTCAGATGGGTGTGCCAGGGCCAAGGCGGCCAAGGCGGCCAAGGCCTCCGCTTTCCTATGAGCTCTTCCCTCATTAGACTTAGAATATTTCTCCATGATAAACAACAACTCTGCCACCATTCTTGGCTCCTTTCGATCCAACTTGTCGGCCAACTCCCCCTTTGTGTAGAGCTCGCCATGCCGCCTCAATGGCGCTTGTGTCGGAGCTACCCTAGACTTGGCAATAGATGTGAACAAACCAGCACATGAAATCTCGAATGGACTCGCCCGGCATTTGCTTGAGAGCGTGCAAGTCGAAGGACGTGACAGGCTTGTTCCGACTTCCTTTAAAGTGGTTGCTTAGCTTCTCACAGAGTTGCTCCCATGAGTACACCGAGCATGGTGGGAGGGAGAGGTACTAGGACTGGGCGACCCCGGAGAGGGCTACAGGTAGACTCTTTGCCATGATGGCTTCTCCCCCTCCTGCCACCGCGATGGTGATTTTGTACATGCGAACAAACTCCACTAGGTCATAGTACCCCACGTACTTGGCGACTTCGGGCATTCGGAAGTGCATGGGCCACGGGGTGGCTTGTAAGCCTGAACTCAGCGAATTTGAGTGGTCCACGAGGGGGATTGCCCCACGAATGGGAGCCCCTTGAGGTGAAGAGGCATGAGGGGGCCAGTGCAAGATTGAGCATGAAGTCGTGTGCCTGGTTGGCCTGGATGAGGTTAGTCCCTTGGTGTCCACAGCTCGTCCCCCCCGGTTGAAGCCAGAGCTTCCCTTCATAAATGGTCTATTGTGCCCATAGGTCGCCAGCTTCTCGAGCCCCAGCTGATGGTTGCAGGTTCACCCGAGCTCTAGCCCCAGCCAGCTCAGCTTGAAGGGTTTCGACCTCAGGTACCTCGGTGCGGGTTGTCTTCCATGACAACTCACATGCCTCCTCCAGTTAACTCCTTAGCTCCTCAGCTTCTCACGTCTTGATGGTCGGCAGGAGTCATGCCTTGGCTCACGCTCTCTCGAATTGTGCTTGGAGCTCCCCCACTAGACGGGCTTCAGTCGCAAACCGCAAGGCCTCAGTCTGTGCCTCTCTCAACTGCCTTCAAAGGTCCTCCAACTCTTTCTTCAATTCCTCATGGATCCTTGGGAGGTCAGCCTCTTGGGAAGCCGCGGCCTCATTGGTAGTTTCAGGCCTCCATAGAGGTGTCTATCCGCGCTCCCCACCTCGGGGTGGCGCAAGCGGCGACCCAAGCTGACTTCGGCCTCGGAGGAGGGTTTGCACCCTCGGCCTCGGCGGTCTTTCGCACCTTGCTCTTCTCGGCTGGCATGGATTCTTATTCAAGTCCGCATAGACTGCACCAACTATCATTGGTATGAGTCTAGATAGTACACTTGTAGGCACTCCCGATCGGATACGAAGACCTCCGCGGGTGCGAAGGGATCTCAAAGTAGCACAACCACAATGAAGAGACCTCGAAGTGTAACCACCACCACCAAGTGAATTCAAGAAAGTGTATTAGGGTTACAAAAGTGACCCCTTCTCTCCGATTACAAGGGGTCCTATTTATAGGGGAGAGGGGCGACCTGCGTAATTACAACTTTGTTCTTAGGGTTTGGCCTACTCTTGGGGGCGTTTTGGTCATTTGCTCCACGTGGTCCCACCAGGTCCAGGACCCCGTGGTCGGTCCGAGGTCAGCCTCAGACCCTCCCAGGGTTGGTCTCACGTACTCTGTCCGAGGTTGGCCTCAAGTCGGTCTCAGACCCTCCAAGAGTCAATCTTGCGTACTTCGCTCGAGGTTGGCCTAAGGACTTGGCTCGAGGTAGACCTTCCGTAGGCCTAGCGCGGAGACCCCCTCCTGGGCCGATGTGTGTACCCAGCCGATATTAATCGCGGATCCTCTCCGGAGTCGATGCGCAAACCCCGCCGATGTATGTCTCAGTTGGTGTGGCCATGCCCAGGTGGTCATGGATTCGGGGTAGTGCGGGGACGCTCCCCAACAATTCTCTAAAGAAGAACAAAACCAACTTCATAGTTGTTCGATGATTAAACGATAGGTAAACACATTTTCTCCATACATAACTTTATTATAGTATTTTCTTCTTACCTAATAACTAAGACCAACTTTTTAAAATCATATAGGTCGTTCACCACGTACGTTGCAGAGGTATGGAAATCCGAGGAAGAGATCAACGTCCTGCGCCATGATCTAGATTTCCCGGTATTCGTTAGCACACATTCATCCTCTCTCTCTCTCTCTCTATATATATAACACTTTATAGTAATGCCTTTCAAGTTAACAAATTCTATTTTTGCAGTACAACTAACAGCCGCCGGGCAACACCGGTGGATTCTATGTTTGCCGTCATGTGCAACTACTCCTCGATTCCTCGAAGACCAATGATTCTCAGGTTTGTCAATCTTGCAATAATTATTTCATACTTATCTAGTTATATATGTATACATGATATTGATATTCCTATCTATTGGTTACGTCCGTCGCTACAATTGCATTAGAACAAATCGACCTTGCAAAAATTCGAGGGGGGTGTGCGTACTTCTTGATGTCTAAAGTTATAAAATCGGATGGGTAATTTCACAATGTACAATGAATTTGATTGAGATAAGATTGACCTTAATTATACATGTGTGTATTTGTTAATTGATAATTTATTTTATTTCAGTTAATTGATTTATAAAATGGATGTTCTTATTTCTGAAATGAATGAATGTGAATTGGATGCATACTATGTTGATCTACTTATTTCAGAGGGCATGGCTAGCATCTTCTAAGGCTAGCCAACAAACAGAAATAGATTTAGAAATAAAAATGAATGCCACAGACGATTTCAACTACAAACTATCTGTGATATTAAACTGTCACAGACGGTTTTTAGTACAAACTATATGTGATAGTCAACTATCATATTATCACAGACAGTTTGTTGTTGAAACCGTCTGTGATAGTTGCATCTCAGATAGTTCATCACAGACGATTCGAAAGCTGTCTGCCCATAAATTCAGGTGGCTCATGAAATTGTCTGTGATGATGTTTTTGAACTATCTGTGATAACTTTTTCTACAGTGATGTTATAGCATTAAAAGGCTGAAATTGTGCGAGTTCTGCCCTTCACAGACTTTGCTATTATAGATTGACGATGAAACCTACAATGTCTAACCAAAAGGATACTAGTACACAATTCTTTTTGAAACTGAGCTTAGTTATGCAATTTGCTAAGTACCAATAAGTCGAATTGAAAAATATTTTTTGTCAAGTTCTCAATTCAGTATTTCTAACAGGTTTGTAGGCACACAACTGTAATCAAATCATTTTACACAATACCCCTAAGTACTTGAATTCGAACCTATATTACTGTCCTAAAAAGTAAGCATGCATCCCGAGTACTGTTAGTTAAGCATTGTCACAACACCACAATTCACAAACATAATTAAGGGCGTTTGGAATGACGTTGGCTTATGACTTCTTTTACTATACCTGACTTATTTTTATTGTAGCTGAGTTGGCTTATTTAGCATAATTAAATCTAAAAAATTATAAAAAAACATATTAATCCATCACGGACAATGCAAAGGAATACGAGAAAAAAAGAAAAAGCAAAAAAGCCCAAAAAATTAAAAAAACCAGAAAAAGATAAAATTACTGAATAGTAAAAAAAGTAGAAGCCAGAAGCAGAAGATGGCTTTAAGCCAAAATGCCAATTGCATTTTTAAAAAATATCAAGACCAAGTACGACTACAGCCTTAAAACTAAAGGTTCTCTCGCTAAGTAACATGCAATTTGCAAATGACAACCGCCCCAAAAACTACCAGGCAAGTATCCAACACAATACGAGTTTTAATCAGAATAAATAATGCATCGTGAGACCTAGTCGTGGGAATAAAAGAAACACCAAAATCACCAAAAAAAGAAATCACAAAAAAGGAGGCGACTGGTGAAGCGGCGAGCGAGAGGTTGGGTTGCTCTTCGGACGTTCGCGGTATCCCTTCCGAAGTGGCTTTTAATCGACAACACCCACAATAAAATCACGCAGAGAAAGGAGGAATAAATGGTGACCTCGAACCAGAAGGTAGAGGAGGCTCACGGCGAAAGGAGCGGTGGACCTAAGGGGTGGAGAGGGAGGGAGCGTAGCGTGGTGGCACAGTGTCGAGTGTGGCTAGAGCGCATCAAGGTGTCAGTGGTGGGCGAAGACCGGTGAGACGGGGCTACGTCAGGGGTGTATGTGGTGGCTGCAGCGCGGCATCTTTTACGGTCGAATCTGGTGTGGCGGGGCAGGGCAGTGTCGGGGGCCGGCCGGTGGAGCGGCGTCCTCCGCTCGAAGAGAGAGAGAGGAAGGGAGGGAGACAGTGGAGAGAGAGAGATGAACCAAGGAGAGATATGGAAGTGGGAGAGATTGAGGGAGAGAACGTGGCATGGTTTTTTGGGAGAGAAGGACGTGGCACGATCGTTTTAACGAGTCATGTCGGTTTTCATGAGGGGGCCGTTGAAGTGGGATAGGTGACGGATAAACTTTGTTATATTAGTAGAGATACAAGAAAAACTCTGCTAATTTTTTTCTAAATATACATATGATTTTCTCTTATATTCTTCTATGTACACGTTAAGGAGGAGTTTTCTTGCAAGTCATGAATGAGCATATATCCATTACTGATTACATCATTTCTGCTCATCTCATGCATTTCCTTGCTTATGAATATTTATTTATCACATATCCTTTATAATCATCCCATCATGCTTTGTCTCGACAATAAGTATTTGATAAGCTTTACAAATTACTTACTTTATGGATCATTTACTTTGAGACATACTGAGGAGCATATGCTCTCTTACATATACTCGACATAACCTTCACATTCACTCTTGATACAAATTGGGTTGTCATCACACTACTACAGAAATCATCATCACAGACGGTTCAAAAACATCATTACAGATGATTTTCTAAATCGTCTAAATTTATGGGTCAGTGATAACACAAGATCATCACAGACGGCTTTCGAACCGTCTGTGGAGTAAATATCATAGACGGTTTTTAACTCAAAATCGTTTGTGATAGCTGATAATCACAAATGGTTTTTAACGAAAAACCGTCTGTGATATATAAATATAAATCCATAATCAGCGAACTTGTCAGGCTGCACAAGCAATACTTGGATGGTGCACGAATGTCATCCAAGTATTGCTTATGCAGCCTAACAAGTCGTTGATTATGGATTGTTCCTTTCGCGAGACCTCGATTCTGGAGTGATAGAGCAATAAAAATCATTCTTTGTTGTGGAACTCTCCTTCTGAGTTTGTGACTTGAGCCACCAAAAAGTACGCGCACCCTCCTCGAATTTATGCAAGGTCGGTCTATTGCAATACAATTGTTGGGATGGATGCAGTCTGTCGATAGGAATACCAATGTATGTATATATATAACCTGATAAGTATTAAATAATTATGAAAAGATTGACAAACCTTTATATTGGTGATCTTCGAGGAATCGAGGAGTAGTCTCATATGGTGGTAAATGTAGAATCCACATGTATTGCCCTACGACTGTTGGTGGCACTACAAAAAATAAAATGTGTTAATTCAAGAGGCATTACTACCAACTGTTGCATAGAATTAATTAATGTGTACTAGTGAATACCACAAATTTTTTAACATGTTTTAGGTCGTTGGCCCCTTGCGTCGAGAGACCTGCCTTTGCAACGTATAGGACGAACGACCTATGTGATTCGAAAGAGTTAACCTTAGTCATTTTGAAGGAAAGAAAGAGTACAATATAGTTATGTATAGAGAAAATGTACTTACCTATCGATTAATTAACTGATAACTATGTAATCGGTTTCATTCTTACTTAGGGAATCATGGTATATTGTCTTGTTCCACTTTGGTATAATTACTATTAAAATCCAGTGGAACCCCTGATTGTAAAGCATAAGTACGTATTCCTTATCGCGAAGAGCCAGCAGTGATGCTATAATGTACCTCTCGACGAAGGATGCATCCTCGGTGATGGTATGCATGGCGACCAAGTGTGGGTCCAGGAAACCAACCGATGATTTGGATGATCTAGCTTCAGTTAGCATGTATCTATATATATATACACACAAAAGTAACAAATTATATATAACATTTATCGGTATGACATGAACGAAGACTGTGATTATACACACTTACAGCGTCCAGCATCGAATGAGTGAGACATCGAGAGCGTTGAGCATGAAAAGATCGAATAAATCTTTAAAGGTCACTGAGAAGATACAATTGTGAATGTTGTGCTGTAAATGATCCTGCTTGAATTTTAACAATGATACCTGAGCACCGTTCTCCCTGTGGCTTATTGGCCTGTTCCATATACCAAGAGTGTAATATCTGGCAACCAAATTCTAGGATTAGGAGACACTCTTCCGGGACGATCAACGGCTCGCCTAGCATGAATTTACGGGCCAATGGCAGGTACGGGATATCATCATCGGTCTTCTTTGATTTGCCCCTGCTGCCTCGGCTGTAGGTCGAGTGGAGATGGCACCAGTGCATATAGCTCTGGTTTGGATTTCCCTTGTGGACTTGCCACTGGTGAAGAAGCCTCCAAGCAGATGTCGCTTTTGGTCCACTAGATAAAGGTTCCAATGGCTTGCCCTAGAGTCATGAGCTCGTCGTTGGGGGGTTTTGGTAGCGGGACGACCTTCAAATTGGCATACACACCATCCACATTCACTTTTCCGAAGCCTGGCTCTAAAAGTGCACCGTGCACTAAGGCCCTAGCACCGGACAGATATGCTGTGCCCCAAGCAGTACACAAGGTAACGGAGGCATATCTCACTTGGAGTTTGCACTTCGTAAACTCCTACATAACGATACAAAATTAGTTACTCCAATAGGCCTATCAACGGATCGAGCATTACAGAGATAATAATTATTACCATGATGTCATCCACAGGAAATCTGGCCTCGCTTTCCGTTGTAGGATTGGACGCGCATCTACTCTGACAGTTGGGGGGCTGGCTAGCACAGGAGCGGTGGCGGCGGCTTCCTGATTTTCTGTAAATCTTAGCATCTCATCTCTAACGTAATCAGCAAGCTACTCTCTAAAAGATGCCTTGATCTCCTCTCGTAGCCGTGCCTCACGCTCGACTTTGTTTCTCTTCTTACTTCGATACAATTCGGAGTTATATGAGAAACCATGTTTCCAAAGAACATAAAGCCCAAGGCCTCTCGTACGACCCAGGTGCTCCTTGTTTCCCAGTGTCGCGGAGAGTATGTCTTTCTCCCAAGTTGACTGGAATGATCCCTGGGATGATTCTACACTCAGTGCACCCAGGTGGTGGGACACTTCCTGGTCTGCAGGATTCCAAAAGGAGATGTCCCCCGATGACGTGGTAGATAACCTTGCTCTAATCCAATTTCGAGCGCGCTCATCCGGGATCGTGGCAAATGGCAGGGCGATGTCCCGCATGATTGCCTGTTCGTCCTCCTGCCCCCACTGTTGGATTTTACCCGCATACCCAGCTGTGCCGAGTCTTTGGGGGTGTGTGGTTTTTGCCTGGAGGGCCTTGTGCGCCGCACTTGCACTTCTAAAATCTTCGGTCATCTTCAGCGCCTTAAACTCTTCCCATTGTGGTTCTAGGAAGGGCATTAGATCCTTCTCCACAAACTGCTTGACAAGCACGCTCTTGAAGTTCTTCCATGCTTTGCATGCCGCTAGCAACGCATGTCATTGCATGGAGTCGTGATGTGCTTCTGGGATCTCGAACAATGCAAAAATCTCTGTCAGTAGCCCACGTTTCCGAGTCTCACTCACGATCTTCCACGAATCGAATGTGATCTCAATTCGTTCTCGTGCAACTATTCCAATCGTTCTTCGAAATGCGGCAGCTGCTCGGTGAGGAAGGAGAGGGGTCCCAGATCCATCGACCTCTGTGATGGTAAATCGACCCTCGGGTTTTTTCGATAGTTCTTCCTGGGCGTTTTGATTTTGGAGCGGACGCATCCGGCGATGATGTTGAAGAATACGTGGATGACATGTTGGTCTTCTCATATATGAAAAGTAAGATTTAACATATATTCATACGTATATATATTCATAAGTAACATATATATCAAGTGTTTTAATAAACCAAGTATCAAGTGTTCTAATAAGCCAAGTATATATATGAAACCAAGATACATCTATATGAAAAGTAAGCATAATGTATGTACATGTTAATGAATCACAGCATACATATATACTAACTTATACATGAATCACAGCATATGAATCACATCATGCATATATATATACTAACTTATACATGAATCTCAGCATATATATACTAACTTATACATGGGTATCACAATGGGTCACAGCATATGAATCACAGCATGCATATATATATACACTAACTTATACATGAATTTTAGCAC
Organism: Melocanna baccifera; assembly: GCA_036346265.1. NCBI lineage: Eukaryota > Viridiplantae > Streptophyta > Magnoliopsida > Poales > Poaceae > Melocanna > Melocanna baccifera. The sequence continues at coordinate 3,394,221 of CM070700.1, forward strand.
ATATATACTAACTTATACATGGGTATCACAATGGGTCACATCATATGAATCACAACATGCATATATATATACATACTAACTTATACATGAATCACAGCATACATATATATATATATATATATATATTAACTTATACATGAATCTCAGTATATATATACTAACTTATACATGAATCACAGCACGACGGATGCATTTTGGTCTACGGACCTTGCGAGGGGGACTGCACGACGGGTTTAGGGATGGCACCTTGCGAGGGGGCTTGCACGACGGGCTCGGGGACAGCACCTTGCGAGGGGGACTGTATGACGGGCTCATGGAAGGCGGCGGCCACTGGCTCAGGACGGCAGCGTCGGGCTCTGGAAGGCGTCGATGACGGGCTCAGGAAGGCGGCGGTGATAGGCTCGGGAAGGCGACCGGCGACGGAATCGGAGGACGGAGGCGGCGACGGGCTTGATCGGGAGAGTGGCGACAAGTGCTTGTTGGTATAGCTATAATTGCAGTGTATGCGCAAAACCCTAACTCTCGGGTATATATAGAAGGATTATTACAGACGATTCTAGTTTAGAACCGTCTATGAAATCCCTATCACAGACGGTTCTTAGTTAAAACCCCTTTGGTGGTATATCATTGACTTTGCCATGACTGGTCCAACACGTATACCCCTTTTTAAAACCCCTCCGAATCAAGTGCGCTTCAATCTACTCTTGATTCTTAAACATCTTTAAATTCTCACAGTCAGTACATGGACAATACATATATTCTACACCCTTATTCAACATATCCTCCTCGGCAGCTCTTGTAAAAGCAGACATGCTATTAATGTACTCTTCACTCACACAGTTCGCGGTATACATCCAGTTTCGGTTCTATATTATGCACATATATAACAACTTAGTATTAAAAATTAAATTAATTAATTATTACTACATATATACCACATGCATTGAGACTAGCTAAATCTTCAAAGTATATATATAACAGTCACCGAAAATTAGCTAGATCTAAATTTAATTTGATGCAACGAAAAAAATTTCATTACTAACCATATCTAGGGTAACCAAGAACTTGATGAATCTTTAAAACTCTCCTGCCAAATAAGCCTCCTTCCACCAAATTAAATGGCATGAAAGCCTTGCCACCTCTAGCTGCAGCACTGGCTAGATCTGGATCGAAATGAAGATAGATGCGGTTCTGAGCGGCGCAATAAATACCTAGTCAGAATATTAAAGATGGTTTTTAACAAAAAAAACCATATGTGATAATTCCAGATTATCACAAACGGTTTTTAACAAAAAACCGTCTGTGATACTAGAATATCATAGACGGTTTTTAATAAAAAACCGTGTGTGATATTCCAGTATCACAGACGGTTCATCGGTAAGAACCGTCTATGATATCCTTTTTCTCGTCACAAAGACCACAGACGGTCTTCAAATTAAAATCGTCTGTGATAGTGTACATCATAGATGGTTTCATAAAATCGTGTGTGATTTGGCATCTAGTATTAGACTTTTTGTAGTAGTGTTAATCACTAAAAAGTAGATGATTGAAGCATCTAGGCCCCCAATTTTGGTTTGATGATCAATGACAACTTGATTATCGGGAGTAACATTTGTATTGAACATGTTCAAGGAATATGCCCTGATGATGGTATTACGGCATGGACTTATATGGCCATAAACACTAAAGAGTAAAAAAGATTAAGGCAAAGGTAAAAATCGAAGAGTAAGGATATTTTTCTAGACTTTTGCCAGTCTTAGTGTATGGGTGTTAGATTGGATTGGTAGAAATTATTTTATAGCTTTTGCCGTACTATTAAGAGACGGATTATATCTAGTAGCATAAGTTTTGATCGTGTCAGGAAGCTCAATTCATGCAAACATCTTATTCTTGCCCATCGTAGCCATTTTACATGTCTTTGAGAAGGTCTAGGTTTTTGTTGTTTGTGGAGAAATTCTCTTCTTTGACCTTGTGGTCCATCTACTGTCGATAGTGCAGACAGGAGCTCTTGCATTTGCCCACCCTGTCGATTGCATTATAAACCATCCGCATAGTAGATGTCTGCATGTGTGCCATAGATAAATCGACAGGAGGAGGTGAATTTTGCTTGAGTGGATCATCCGCATATCACTATGGGTCTGTTTGATATGGCTATGGCTTTTGACTAAAATTTTTGAATTTTAGCTGTTTGCGACAAAGCTTACGGACAGAGAGATAATCGCTTATGATTTTGGATTATATATATGTTGGGCTTTTAATGTGTATTACAATTAACTTGTAGACCCCGTCTTAAAAAAAACTCTGTTTAAAAGTTAGATACTGTAGCAAAAACCAAAAATCGCTTTTAGAAGCCGAAAAGAACAGACCCTATAACGTCTATTTTTCAACATTAAATGCTACATATTGTGGCCACTAGACTTGGAGACGAATCGTCTGTACCATGCATGCAGACCGTCCGCATGCCTAATTTCAATAGCAGCAAGCCTCTAACAACACTGTTTGTTGAGGCTATAAATACCTCTTGATGGCAGGCTTGCCCCCTCCCTTGGTCCGCATGCCTAATTTCAAGGAGTAGCAAACCTCTAACAGCTATGGGGGCGTTCGAAATAGCGATGGCTTCTGACTTTTGGCTAAAATTTTACTGTATCTGGCTGATTTTTTATTGTAGCTGAGTTGGCTTATTGGGCATAATTAAATTTAAAAAAATTTAAAAATAAAAGCGACATATTAACCTATCACGGACAATGCAAAAGAATATGAGTAAAAAAATAAAACACAAAAAAAACCAAAAAAAAAGAAGAAAAAACAAAAATGCTATAGTGATGGAAAAGCTGACGCCTATCGCTGGACGCCAGCGATTCCAATCGCTGAGCAGAGCTTATATTGTTTGTTGAGGCTATAAATACCTCTTGATGGTAGGCTTGCCCCCCTCCCCTCTTGCCACCCTATTCCCATACACTTCAACTATAGCAAGCCCTCTCCTCTCTTGAGCACTCATTCCACTCATCTGAGAGTAAGATGCATTGAGTTGCACTATTTGAGCTTCTTAGCATTTGATTAAAGTCAAACGATTGTCATCGATTTATTAATCTTGGTGGTTACTACCACCTAGACAGTGTGGTGGTGTTGGCCACTGATATCTCCATTGAGAAGCTTGTCAAAGAGAGCCGATATTGGTGTGAAGGTTGGAGTTCATCTATTCGAAATAGGGAAGACTTACCACTAGTGGATTGATGAAGGCTCATTTTACGCACGGAGCTGACTTGATTCATTTCAACCTTCCTCAATGTAGATTAGGAGAGCTCGACAAACTCTACGACCATGTGAGAAATTTCTTGTTTTCATCTTATGGTTTACTTCCTAGCTCTCTACCTTGTGTATTTATTTTCCTTGAGATAAATTGGTTGCTTGTCTTCCTAGGTTTGCAAGACTTATTTAGATTTAGACTATTGGTGCACTTAGTAAGACTTAGATTATTTAGGTCTTGAATTGTGCAAAATGAATTTTAGTCTCACACTTGCTCAAAAATCATTTTTATTCAAAAGAATTTAAAACCTCCTATTCAACTTCTTCTAATCAGTTATTCTTGACACATATGAAGTGTATTATGGGTGTTTGGTATTCAAATTTTCTTCGTGCCTCGATTTCGTAAAAAGAAGCTTATGGTACCCGTCGCGATCCATCGTGGATAAAAGTTTAACGCTGACTCAGACGGATTTCAAATACATATTGAAATGAGCGAGGACATCTAATAAATCCATTCGGTTTGTTTGGTACTCAATTTTATTTCATGCCTTGATTTCGTAAAAGGAATCTTATATTACCTATCGCAATCTATTATGGATAAAAGTTTTACATTGAATCAGACGTATTCCAAATGCATGATTAAATGATCTATGACACATAGAAAATCTATTTGAGATGTTTAACACTCAATTTCATTTCGTACCTTGATTTCATAAAAAGAGCACCTATAGCAATCTGGATGAAAGTTTCATACCAACTCATATAGATTCCAAATGCCTGATAAAATAGTCTATGACATATAAAAAGTCTATCAGGGTGTTTAGCACTTAATTTAATTTTGTGCATTGATTTCGTAAAATAGAGCTTATGGTACCATCGCAATCCATTGTGCATAAAAATTTCACGCCAACTCAAGCAGATTTCAAATACATGGTAAAATGATCCCGCGCGACCAGATCGATTTGTTGCACCGGCCGTTAGGATTCGGTGGAGTCGAGCGCATGGACGTATGCCGTTGGCTACAATTTTTTTTCTTTGGGTCCAATTCTTTCCATAGGCTGGAGTCCAAGGTCGGGCTTAACAACTGCCGGATTTTACTAGCCCATTTTAATTCTACCCTAACCCTATGAAAGCTAGCCCAACCCTATCCGTGCGTTTTTCATTTCGGCCTATTTCAAAGCCCAACCCTCTCGGTCCTAAATCTTGGCCCATAACCAGCCCTATGCGCACGGGGAAGGCCGCTACGTTCGCCGCCTAGGAACCACGCGTAGACGGCGACTTGGCACGGCCCCGCTGCGCCACCTGCTCCCCTTCCCTCGCCAATCGCCACCATCTACACCACAAAGGCGCAAACCCCCGGACCCAGAACATTCCACTGCTCCACACCGTCCCTCCCTCCCTTTGCTTCGCCCCCACTCGATCCCCCACCTCTGCTTTCGGCACGGTTGCGAGGAGAGTTCGACGGCGGCGGCGATGAGGTCGGCCGTTACCCGACTGATCTGGTCCTCCTGCTCGGTCTCGCCCTCCCGTCTCAGGTGATCCCAGCGCCTGCCTCTTGTCTCACGCGTTTCAAATTGTCCCTGATGGGTAGATGGGAGAGGACAAGTTTGGGGAAGGGAGGGATCCTTAATTCGTGTGAGGTAGAACATTGCGGTGGTTTTGTTGGGTTAGGCAATTAGGAGCCACATTTAGCGAGTGGATTGGAGCGCGGGCCTTTCGGTTTCTTGCGTTTTCTCGGGGTACCATGCGCTTCATTTGTAGATGTGCGTTGCCGCGGTTTTACCATATTGCTAATTGTCTGGTTTTACTTGTGTGTGGTATTGCGAACAGCTGGTCGGTCTTGTTGAAGAATGGCAGGGCGTTCTCGAGCGATGCCACGCCCGGCGATTCAAATCGGTTGGAGGAGCCTTTTAAGGTGGAGGAGGCAGAGAGCGTGAATGTGCCGCCGCCTTCTCTGGATAAGGTAATAGTGTAACGAAGCTACACTAGTTTTCCTGCAATGCAACAGATGTGCATTTTCTTGTGTTGACTGGTTTGGTGGTGATTCTGTTGTTACAGGCTTACAGTTTGGTAGTTTTTATCATGTTCCTACCCATATGCTCTTACTGCATCAATTTTTTTTTTCTAAATGAGCATTGTGTGCCACGAATAAATCTGTCCTAGTGTTGAATAGTTTCTTCATCCAAACTGTCAGGTGGTGAAATTATTGTTATGCGATTATGTCTGATGTAGGACAGAAACATTACATGGAACATGTTATTGTTATAGCCTCCTGCCATGCTTCCTGATCTTTATATCTCTGGACTATGTCTATCTTGAAGGTAAAGCATTTTCTCGTTTCCATCAGAAAAGAGAAAGGTGATATATATTTGAGAATATTAGGGGAGAAATAGAGAAAATCATATATTCTTATTGAGTTTCGCACTATCTCCTTGCTTCATTAACATGAGTTTGAATTTTCAGATTGCTAATAATCTTATATATAGATGTATGCACGATGGTTCTGCATGTACGAATAGTCTAATATCCATTTTAAATATATATTATTTAACTTGTAGTGATGGTAACTGAGTTTTAGGTATAACTGATGTAGTTAACTATATTCAATTGGAGCTTTTAGCTCCATATTTACTTGCGATGGTTGTTCCTGTTTTAAATCGTTTGTGAAGCTTACTGAGCTGCTTCTGACATCTCTGTTCATATAGCTGCTTGTGCTTGGTGGAAGTGGTTTTGTTGGTTCACACATTTGCAAGGAGGCCTTGGACAGAGGATTTGTTGTGTCTAGTCTTAATAGGTAATTCCATAAGCTATTTTTCATCCACTGTTTTTTCATCTCTACCTTTTCTTCCGATTCTTTGATTTTGAGATATAATTTTTCATTTGTTTGTATTTTGTAAGCTGCCAAAACCACTACAAAAGAAACTAGAATAAATAAAAAAATGCTACTTAGCTTGGATATGTACTGAAATTTCAACATGTTGTTTTGTCCTCACATCTTATATGGCAAAGCTCAAACTATAGTCCTTGAATCTAACTGTAGATAAGATGGTGTAGTCCTCCAAGTTTCTGTTGATGCATTACATGAAAGCCTCTCATTCCTCCCATTTCCATGGTTCTTTATTGTTATCATCATGATTGTTCAGAGGACTCTTTACCTAGTTTGGACTTCAGATTATGGACTTCTTTAATAGCTCCTAATTTGAAGGATAGATGTTGAACAAAACTGTTTAAAGCTGTTTGACAAAATTCTACTTACATGATGATATCAATTTATCAAGCGTGGTTTATCTCCACAGTTTAGGCTTAGTTCTTTTGGGTTTATGTTTAGGCTTTAGCTTCCATTTCTACAGTACCCTGCCATTAAACTGTGCGTTTTTTTAAAGCGAGGTCCATAGGTAAATTGTAGCATAAACTGTACCGAGTTCAGCTGTACCGGCCAAAATCGCATGCAACTATTTCCCTGTGCGTTCTGCCTCTCACGAACATATCAAAATTCAAAAACTACAGCCATAAGGTATAAGCATCAGCCCAAAAGAACCCACCTATAAAATCAGCTTGATGTAATTTTGCTTACAAACTACAAAAATCTTTTATTTTGCTTTAGCTTAGACATGGACTCCAACTCAACTTTTATCTCTTAACTTTCTTATATCTAACTTTAACCATTCCTAATAGATCAAGTACTAATCTCCTTGGATTCTAACTTAACATAAACTCCTACTAAACTTCACTCCTAGGATTCCCTTTTTCTTTAATTAATGAGAGAATTTCTAGTTTTTTCTTGTTTTTATGGATAGTTACTAACCTTGAAAGCGTAGGATGTGCCTTTAATCTCACCATTTTTTATATCTATATACATGTGAATTTGAGAAATTTGTAAAGAAAGTGAAAAATAGAATCAGCTTCAAATAGATATTTTATTTCATTCTTATTTCTTCTGTGCACTTTGCTTGAGGGGTGTCAATAGCGTATTCTTCGAGAAATTTCATTTGTATGATTTTAAGATTGGCGCTTCCCAAATATAATGGATTCAATAGCCGTGGTCTTGTGCCAGATTGGTCTATTTTGACAGCTTAGTCATTCATCTGATAATTGTTGCGGAGTACTTCTATATATTTTCAAAATGATCTATTCTTTATTTATATTACCTTCCACAGCTGCCCATTCTCACCAGACTTTTTGACTTCAGATCTGGAAAGCCATCAATAAGTGAATCGTGGGCTGACAAAGTTATATGGAACCAAGGTTGCTCACTACTGAGGTTAAATTTCTTGTGCTTATAAATGGTTATGTAGCTTAACATCTGCTTTCTTCTCTTGGACAGGCAATCTCCTTGAACCTGCTACACTGAAGGATACCATGGACGGTGTTTCTGCTGTGGTATGGTCACTTTTCTATTGAGTATTTCTCACATGTTAATTTCATGTATTACTGTATTTCGTATTCTACAGTCATGCGCAGGCTGCAGTGGTGCTTGCTATTGTTCATATGAACAGTCACATGTCGTACTGTAGCGCGATCTGTTATATTTGGTTGTAGGAGATAAATATCATATTTCCAATTAGTTGCATTGCTTAGCTCTTAAGCCCTTTGGCTAGGGATAAGATTAGTTTGCATTCTTTTAGTTAGGGATAAGATTAGTTTGCATTCTTCACTACTGCCATTCTATCTGAAGTCATCGCTGTCCGACCTCCTTTCGAGAGATGTTTAAGCTCCCAATGTACTAGGGTACGTCACATTTCCACCGTACTAATGGGCCAGGGTATTACATTTGACCCCCTGTAAGGGCTGACTTCTTCGGCAGCACACCGTATACACGGCAAATACTTAGAACCACCTCTCAGTACACGTCAATGCGTCTAGTGCCAACATATATGCCATGCCATGTGTCCACTCCAAGCCCACACGCCATGCACCATGTGCCACTTTCGTGCATCGGAGGTTGATGCGCTGAGACCATATGTAACACCTTGGTTCAAAATCTGCTCAAAGCCTAGTCCACTCATGCATAGCATGCTTACACTTTCATCCTTACTTCGTGTAAAATGTTTAACCTAGAAGTGCTATGTTTGGATCCAATAGCCATTATATGCTACCACAACTTACTTTAGACAAGCAATATGGGAGTAATCCCACCACCACTCCACATGGGCCACCACACTAACGAGTCAGGGTATTACATAATCCTCCATGACTTATACTGCAAAGTTTCCCTCGCCACAGGCGGCTTCCTTGAGGACGGGTAACCCTAAAGCTCTCACACCTTCACCATCGGTCATTGTCCACACCCTATTGCTCCCTCACGTGAGGCATCATGATTGCTCATCGAAGTGGGGTTACCAAGGATTGCAACTGTGGCGTCCACCACAACTCGAGTACGAGCTTTCAAATTGGGGGTTAGTTACACGCATGAATTACTGTTCACCGTTGGTACTGTTCACACATGGTTAGTTTCCTTTGTTAGGGATGAGACTGATTTGGTTAGTTTGGATAATATCTTTGGTTAGTTTGTTTCATTAAACTATAGATGAGCAAACACTACGATTGGGTAAAACTCATAGAACCACACTTTTAAGGACATGTATCGTAGAACCACGCTTCGATAAAATGTTTCACAAAACCGCACTCGTGTAGTCGTGTTGTATGCAACGGCATTGACATGTCATGCCCATTGGTCAGTCGCACAACCTTACAACTGCCTCGTTTGTTGACATGGATGCAATTGACACGCGGGCAACACGACATCATGGTTGATAAGTCAGTGTACATGCAAGTGACCTTGTATGATAACTCCGTGTACATGTGTTTCAAGTTTGATAACTCAGTGTACATGTGTTGAAATAACCAATAAGTAACCACACAAGCATGGTGACTTGTCGCCTACATGTCAAGTGCGTCCATGTCAGCAGACGGGATAGTTGTAAGGCCATGTGACTGACCAGTGGGCCTGGGACGTTAGTGTCGTTGCATACGATGGGAGTGTAGTTTTGTGATAAGTGAAGTGTGATTTGTGATAGTTTTTCCAATCGTAACGTGGTTTTGCGAAATTTATCCATTAATGATCAAGCTATCCTATCATGGTTATTAAGGCGGTGTGGCGAGGTGCGGCGACTCACCACCTTCACACAATAATATCGCTTATGGCGCGCGACGTGGTGACGCCATATGATGTGCAGTGTGATGACGCTATACACACATCTTAACCTAATTTGGTAGCAAATTAAATCGACAATATAGTAGTTTGTCTATCCTTGAGCCCATATTGCATCATCATTTACTAATGTACCTTCTCCCAAATTGCACCTATCCCCTTGAAACTTGCAAGTTGCAACATGTAGTTTGTTACAATACATTACTGTAATGCATATTTGATATTACATTTAATTGAGTAAATCTGGATTGAATGACATACCTTGTTCATACTTGATAATATGCTATATCTTCTCGTAACCCATAAATACATGAAAATAGGTAAATATGAAGTGAATAACTAAGAATTAAAATATAAAATTACATGAATAATGAGTAACATGACAAGCATAACATAATTAACATAAGTCCACACTCCACAAGTATAGAGCCATAAGTCCACGATAATAACATAAATCCAACTCTCTCATCTCACAAAAGTCATCCAAGTCAAACTTTCATCTCTCAAAAGTTATCCATCCCAAACTCATCTAAATTAGTAGATGCTACCATGTTCCCATCACCATCTTGGATAGCATCGATTGGATCTTCACTATAATCATCCACATCGTCATCAAGCATGATCTCTTGTTCATCTTGTTCAATCACCCTTGATGTATATCTCACCTAGCTTGCCTAGATACGGCGATATCGATACGGATACGCGATACCGCAATTCGCCATTTCTCCAACAATACCGATACGATACGTTTATATATATATAAATTTAAAAAGAAATTAAGGAATTCTTATAAGGAATTGAGAATACCTTCATATTGATGTAGTAAATTGCTTGGTTCTCTAGTTCTTCCTTCTAGCTTTAAAGGTTCAAGCCAAGGTTCAAGGTATGGACGATGCATGGGGTCCAGAAAATGTGGGGGTACTTTTGCTCAACAATCAACCCCGCGGCCTTGCAATTGGCTGCATTATCAGTGATCACTTGAACAACATTCTGCGGTCCAACCTCCTCAATTATAGCTATTATCTTCTCAGCGATGAACTCCTTTTTCTTGACTTCACCTTCAGTGTTGATTGCTCTTCAAAACATTAGCCCATCTTCTGTAACAGCTAAGAAATTTAAGAGTGGACGCCTTTGAGCATCGGACCACCCATCTGAAACAACGCTTACACCTTTTGAGCTCCATGTTGACTTGATGGGTTGTAGCATTCACTCAACATGTGTCTTCTCTTGCACAAGAAGAGTTGTCCTCAACTTGTTGTAACGTGGAGGGGCATAACCACCCAAATTGTGGTTGGCAGCATAAGTAAATGCTTTCCTGAAATAAGGATTTCTTGCTACATTAAAAGGTATGCCTACAAATGAACAGAGGGGTCCAAATTAATTTCTAAATGTAATTAACAATCTCACATTGTAAGATAAGGAGATTAGTTAGTGCAAAAAGATATTAACCCGCAGTAAAGAACATCCTAGCAATCAAAGCGTCAAGCTGGCTACGACCTTCGTGATGGAAGCTTGATTCAATAGCCGAAACCCCCCTTCTCTTCCTCACATTCAACCCTTCTGTTGGCAGTGGAACTTCCCTTGGCAGGCTTCTCGCAATCACTACCTCCGCTTTAGCAATTTCATCGTGAAGTTGAGCAAGAATATCGATTGTAACCTTTGGACAAAACTTCACACCATAATTTCCTATCTTCAAGAGATGTGCTGTAACTCTTGAGTAGCTCCCATGGATAATGTGATCACAAAGTCTACATCTAGACCGTTCATTCCCTCCTGCACCATTTCCAGTCTTTTGTAGCAACTCAACATACCTCCAAAGTGGCTTCTTTTCATTATCAGTTGCAAGTACCACACGAGCAGCATTTAGAATATTCCTGGCCAAGGCAGCTCCACTAGATCCAGAAGGACACACACTAGTACCGTACATCGCTACATGATGCACTCGAGCCTTTGAATCCACTCGACCACCACCGATGCCATGTTTGCACCGTGCGGCGCGTGGCGGCGGGCCGGCGTGGGCGTGCGGGGAGGTGCGCGCGCGGCGGCAGCGCAGACCGCCCGAGATCGGCGGCGGAGGCGCGCGGCGGAGGCTGCGGGGCGCTGCGCTGGCCGGAGCCGTCTTTGGGAGGCGAGCGCGGTGTGAAGGCCGGCGGGGCGGCGCGCGCGCCGAGCTCGCCGGGAGGCGGTGACACGGAGGCCGCGGAAGGCGACACGCGGCCGAGGCATGCGGGGGCGCGCGCCGGCCGGGCGTGTGGGAGGCGGCACGCCGCGGGGGGGCCGGGGCGGCGCGCGCAGCGCGAGGCCGCGGGAGGCGGCACGCCGGCGGGGAGGCGCGCGTGGAGGGGGCAAGGCCTGAGCGGAATGGCCAGATCCAGGTCTGGTTGTAAAATATAATAGAAGGCTGTTTATTAGGGCTATAGTATCAGAAAAGTATCGACCAAGTATCGGGATTTATTTTCTTTTTTTGAAAAATCATAAATTAAAGGATATGTGCAGGATACGTATCGGAGCGTATCGGGGCAGTATCCGTATCCGGTACAGTATCCGATATGGGTACGTGACTTTTGCGAAGTATCCGCGCAACGTAGTATCTCACATGTCGAGTGTAGGTCAAAGGCTCACCATGAGTCCTTCTAGGAAGATTACAACCTTCAAACTCATGTGATGCATCAATGGCTTCATAAACATGGTCCCATGTAAGCGAACAATGCACCGAATCTCGGTTGCCAATTATTGGCCAAAACCCATACTTCCATCCTAAATCATTTGAGTTTGCCCTCCGTTTAGGATCGGTTATTGGATCATATGAGGCGGCGTTAGAACCCCCTATGCTTTCAGTTGCTATTTGTGATATGTCGTGCTTCTGCATGTTGCAAACTAGCATTAGCATATAACTATGAGTGGAGTAACTAGTAGCATTAGTATATATAGCAGTAGACCAGTAGTAACTAGTTTCAAACTAGCATTAATATATATAGCACTGCAGTAGTACTAGTAAGTATAGCATATGAGTAGCAGACAGTAGCAATACTAAACAGCAATACTAGTACCAGCAATACTAAACAGCAATACTAGTAGTACCAGACAGGCGACAGCAGCAGTACTAGTAGGCAGTAGCAGAAATACTAAAGGGCAAACTAGTTGCATGAGTATATATTGCAGACTTGTAGTACTAGTAAGTAGTAACTCACTGGGCACTGGCTCACTGCTGCTAGACAAGTCTGATGAGTGGAGAGGAGACGGTAGACGGGGCCTCGATGACAGAGGAGGCGGCGGCGGACTGGAGGAGGCAGCGGCAGACCGAAGCAGGAGCCAGCGAAGCAGAGGAGGCCTCGGCGACAGAGGAGGTGGCAGCTGACTGGAAGAGGCTTCGGCGGACTGGAGGTGGCGGCGGCAGGCCGAAGCAGAAGCCGGCGAAGCAGAAGAGGCCTGATTTGACGGAGGAGACTGGATTCGGCAGAGGAGACGGCGGATTCGGCGGTAGCGACGGCGGATCCAACGGCGGTGGCGGAGATTTCTCCCAAAACCCCAACTCGTGAGCGACTAAGGTATGAGTCTGGACTTGAGTGACTTTTAACTCCCCCCTATGGTGTCCGCCGCTGCCTTACAGCCATAACGCGCCACGATGCCACCACAGCGCCATATCGCCTCCATTGCAGACGCCATACACCACAGGGCCATGCCGTCCGGACGGCATGGCCCTCCACTCTGCCACGCCGATATACCAACGATATATCACCAATATACCAACGCCTCAACAACCATGTACCCTATAAAAGAGATATCATTGTATCTTCTTTAATCAAGTAAAAAGGTGAATAAACATGTCTCCTCATCCCTACAGTTCTGCTGTGGTCTTTCCCTTGACCAGCGTCCTTCACCTAGTGTAACAATGACAGCATCCTTATTACTTTTCTCCCGAAATCCATCCTTCACTCTCCTTGCGCAAACTACAAATAATCTGTATATATTCTTGATGGAAACAGACTCTTTTCTTTCTTGTCCAATCATTCCGAACATTCTGGAAAATCCTTTTTTTATTCCTGAACTTCATTAAGATAGCAAAGCATCTTTGAAAATTGGTAAGGTTAGCTCCTAAATGGCACAGTTAAGCACAAATATCAGATGAATTGGAGGAGGGGAGAAGGGCGAGAATAATGTAATAGAATGAGCACCAGTACTATCCATTATGTAGGAATACTAGAATAAATACCTGACATACGTTGATACTTTTTCATGGCGGACTAACACGTAAATGAGACAACATAACGATCAAATGTTTTGTGCTAACATGGACTGTTAATTCTTGAAATGTTACTGATAGCAGAGGAAAATTGTCATAGGTATCATGTGTTGGAGGCTTTGGGTCAAATTCTTACATGTACAAACTTAATGGGACTGCAAACATCAACGCCATCAGGGCTGCAGCTGAGAAAGGTATTATACGTTTGAAGCGATGTCTTCATTGTGGCATGTCATGCTTATTATCTACGTTATATTTGCTGTTTTTGTCAACCCTTCTGCCTTTCCACCTCATTGTTTTGCTGCGCACAATGTTTTTTGGGTGAATAATCCTATGTTTTATGTTCATAATAGTGTTTTCTTGGTTATTTTTGTTATATTGTTGCAGACATCAAAGTGATAGTCTCCCCAGTCTGCACATATTCAATAAATATCAATGCATTTCAGGACATCAGCTTGCTAACCTTATTGATTTAATTTTATTCATTTGCCTCCTGATAATTTTGAATTTGTAATCCCCTTCTCCATAGTGATAGCTGATAGAGATATGCTCTACATTGAGTGAACTTTGGCCTTCCTTGTCTTACCTCTATTCTTTCACTAGTTCCAAATCATAGAAATTCTTTATTAACATATGCTCGATGCTTCATGCTGTTGCAACTTAGATGATGGCATGGTAGATAAGTAGATATCTGTTAAATGGGTTATAATTGTTATAAGAGTATTAGAATTTTAGTTTGTATTAGTTTAGGTTTAGTACCATGTTGGTTTCGGTCTAGTATAGGAGTCCTCACGTACTCTATATATCTGGCCCTTGGTCTACAAGATTGATACACCACTTGAATCCTTAAATCTAACATAGTATCAGAGCCTAGATCCAGAAAACCCTACCATAGCAACCGCAGATCCAATGCCCCCAGGAGGGACATTATGACACGTAGAAAACCCTAGACTACAGATCTTTCAAATTGATATTTTTTCCCTTTACAATTTCATGGGCACGTAGGTAGTGGATGCTATCGGCACACGGCACATGACGGGTGGCCAGTGGTGGGGTTGCAACTGCTGGTCATGGCTTTCTGCATGCAGAGTGGCAGCCAGTGATGAGCTGATGATGACCTGAACCGGCAGTGGCCAGCGAAGCAATCTAGGTGTTTTTTCCTTTTTCAGACAGGAATTTGATGCAACTACCAAAACTAATCTAGAAACCAATCTAGCATACAGCCATACGCAATAGTCAATGTTCTAGAATAAGGCAAACTGACCTAACATCCTGTTCTAGACAATAGATGAATAGCGAGAAAAAATTGATATATTTGTGAGTGGATTTCAACTACATACCCATGTAAATCATTGTGTTGTCTCCTTGCCGATGGGGCATAAGCAATCCACATAAGCAATCACAGCAACCAGGAGATAAAATATGAGAGAATAGTAGATCATAACTCTATTGATTGATCTCTCTTTGCAGGGTACAATGTTTTATGTAGATAAGTGCTAGGTTTGCCCTTAGGGCTGTTACCTTAATGTCCATAGGTAATTCCTTTTATAATAGTCCTTTATTTGTAGGCCTGAAACACTAATAATTAAAGTAGACTAGAGAACAATTAATACTTGGACTCAAAACAGAACAAAACTCCTAGACTTGAACCTTGGACTCCAATTCTCCAAATATACAACCAAGAGCAGGTTAGCAACTACTCTGATTGGGTTGAAAGCAAATTACTGTTCAATATTTGTGCAATTGTTACATGCAGGGCACTATAGCAATCTGAACTGATTGTTGAGCAGCATTTATTTCTTCTCCGTTGGCCGAAAATCTACTTTCCAATTCACACATTGATTCTTCGCAGCATCTCTATACAATGTAGGACTTCTAGAATCTAGAGTAACGCAGTACATAAGCTTGGTACTGGTGGGTTGCATCAGCTTGAGTAACAGTACTGATTTAGACTTCTAAAAATTGCTGCATTTGTGCACTACTCTGGACATTTTGCAGCTTCCTTTATGATAACATCGTAACTCTTCACCCAGACCTCAGAATGCACTATTTGATGCACGCGAACCTAGATTCTGTGAATTTTCAAACAGTATATATATGTTAGGTGGGGGCGTACGTATTCTTGTCGCCCAGCTGCGAGGACTCCGGAAGCTGTCCAGGTTAATTCGATTGATGGTGCCGAGATGGTTACTGCTACGTAACTGATTCGGATGGGACTAGGAAAGATAAAGAGTTGTAACAGGTCTTTTGAATAGTTTCCTATATAAGTACGTAAGCTAAGATTAGGGTCAGGTCTATATATAATAAGAGTCTTTGTAATAGGAAGGATGAGCAAGACGAACCTTTGCCGTATCTCGCTTCTTCCTCCATTTTTGTTTTCGTCTTGCCTCTCCTCTCATGTTTCATTGCCTGAGATGGTTCTAATTCCTTCGGCATCCCTGGCACCACTCCGGCGCACGGGTACAACCTTCGACCACGCGGTCGTGCCCGTGATTCTTGGTATCAGAGCTGATGGCGGAGTCTTCAAAGATGGCTACGTTGACCTAGCAGATTGCGGATCTCATGGCCTCCCTAACGATCAAGTTTGAAGGTCAAGTTTGAAGAATTGAAGGACATAGCGACATACATAAGTGGCATTAAGGAGCGCATCAACCTGCTCGAAAAGCGGCCTGCGAATCTAGGGGAAGGGATATTGTTGATACCGCCAGGGATGATGCCCGCCTTCCCTCGTATCATCCTCCGATCCAAGGGCCAATGTTAGATATGTGTATAATCTAGAGGTCACTTTGCATATTGTACATGAATATACATTGGCTTGTTGTGCCCTTTGGCAATACGAGGCCTAACTCTTACATGGTATCAGAGCAAGGTTAGGGTTATGGTTCTTGGTCGCCGCCGCCGACCGCCTCTCCCTATCCTCGCTTCCCACTCACCGCGCCCGAGCCGGCCTCGTGCCTACCGCGCGGCCCTCGTCGAATCCGGCCGCCGCCACCTTCTCCTCACTGGATCTGGCCGCCACCGCCTTAGGTTCGGCTGGATCTGGCCGACGTTGCTCGCGTGTGCCCGCGCTGGCGCATCCCACGCCGACGCACGTCCATGCCGGTGACCTCATCGCCGACGTCACTCGCCCGCCAAGACCGGCCGACTCACTTCAACACCGGTGCTACCCGGTAGCCCCTCGCTTTAGCCGTTGCCGCTCTAGCTTGCCTCGGCCACGCTACCACCACCCTGCTTGGCTCGCCTCGCCGCCTCACCGAAATTCTCTCACTTGCCAGCATCTATGGGGCCATCTCACTGGCGAGCACCCCCTGCCTGCCTCGTCCTACACCGCCCATCCAGCCTGCTCTCACTGCTGATGCGGATCAAGCGGCTCAGGACGAGGCCAACGCTGTATTGGAGGACTTGTAGCTCTATTAGTCTGTCCTGCACGCCGATGAGTGGTGGCAGGAAGTTGAGACTCGTGCTACTGCCATCCTGGTAGGTAGCATGACCGTGACTATTTCCATAGATGTGGCGGAGGTGTCGACGACAGCTTATGTGGGAGCGCATCCGAGCTCACTATTAGCCGACGAATGATGCTATGTATCTCAGTAGTGCATCGGGCGCATTCCCTTCAGCAGTTTGGTGGCTCCGTCGATGACTTGTATTAGCAGATGTCAGAGGTGTGGCGTCAGCTTGACTTTTTAGGGCCGGACGTTTGCCGGACCTGTCCCTGTTGTGTGTGGCTCTGTGCTCACCAGGAGACTCACTGTCTCTACGACTTCCTAACACGTCTCCCACCTGAGTTCGAGACTGTACGGGCTCAACTCCTGACTCATCACCCGAGCCCGAGCTTAGTGAAGGCTCTCATGGCTGTGCGTGTTGAGGAGACTCGTCTCTGTGGCGCGTTCGGATCTGCATCGCCTTGTCCGCTTTAGCGCTGCTTTCTTGAAAGATCGACCGAGCTCCTTCCCTATTTCCAGCGCCCAGAGTCGCTACTTCTACTACGGGTCTCCATTGCACCTACTGCCAGCGTGATGGTCATAGATATCAGGACTGCTACAAGCGGAGGAGGGACCATGGTCGCTGAGGTGGACATCCCCTAAAGTGCTCTAGCGGTTCCTCCTCCCCAGGAGCTGGTGTCTCTCGCCAAGGCTCCACCGGTGATGCCACATAATAGTTACTCTCGCTTCTCAAGCGCCTCGTTGTCGGCTCGTCTTCAGACTCCTCTGGTTCAGCTCGTCTGGCTCTTCTCAACAGTTTTCCATGCCTCTGCGTCCTCTCTTGTCAGGTATCTTATCTCCGTGGGTCTTAGATTCTGGTGCTTCTTTTCACCTGACGCCAGATTCCACCCATCTCACTTTCATACAGCATAGTCTTTCCTTCCACTGTCCAAATTGCAGATGGTACCTCTATTGTAGGTCGAGGCACACTTTCTACCTCTTCTTTTCATGTTTCTGTAATCTCATGTTCCTTAGCTTACTATGCACCTTATGTCGGCTGGTCAGATCACTGATCACGACTATCGTGTTGTTCTTGAGTCTGACTCTTGTTCTGTTTAGGATCGCTGCCGTGATTCGCAACATCTTTGAGAGCTAGACTGGCTTCATCTGCCTTCCGCTGTCTCCACCAGCCAGTCAGCCGCCACCACTCCCTCTGGTCTTGTTACGTCCACTATCTCCTTCGGTCAGTGGCACCATCGTTTTGATCATCTTTGTGGATCACGTCTTTCGTCACTCATCAGTCGTGGTGATTTTGGGTTTGTTTCTGGGGACCTCTTTGCATTGTATGGGTTGCAAGCTTGGCAAGCAGTTGTAGCTTCCCTACCCCTCTAGTGACTTTTTACTCGTCCTTTTGATTTGTACACTAATGTTTGGGGTCTAGCTCCCTTTGTTTCGAAAGGGAGTCATCGTTATTATATGATTTTTATTGATGATTATTCTCGCAATACTTGACTTTATTTTATGTCCTCTCGCAGTCAGGTTCTTTCTATTTATCAGCGTTTCACCACTCTGGTTCGCACTCAGTTCAATTTGGCTATTCGTGTGTTTCATGCTGACTCTGCTAGCGAGTATCTCTCTGCTACCTTCCGCTGTTTTCTCACTGAACAAGGCATTCTTCCTCATTACTCTTGTCCTAGTGCTCATGCTTGCTCCTTCTGTTCCCCTTGCTTTTGGGCTGAGGCTGTCTCTTCTGCTATTTTCCTTATCAATATGTAAGTTTCCACTGCCCTTCATGGTTCTACTTCTGTCGAGCGTCTTTTTAGTTAATCCCCGGAGTATGGTCACCTTTGCAATTTCGATTGTCTGCTTCGTCCTTCTTCCACCTCGTGAGCGTACTAAGCTGACTTCTTAGTCAGTTGAGTATGTTTTCCTTGGTTACAGTCTTGAGCACAACGGTTATCGCTGCTACGATCCTGTTGCTCGCCGGATGAGGATTTCCCGGGATGTCACTTTCGACGAGTCCCGACCTTACTACCTCGTTCTCCCAGAGTCAGGTCTGATTCTCTTATGTCGATCTCCTTTCTGACTTTTCCTCACTCCACCTACTTCCACAACTGCTTTGTCTCATCCACCTTCGTCTCCCTCTCCTTAGGCTGATCCTCTTCCACCTCCGTCGGAGATTCCTTCCCACTCTTATTTTCACCTTTTCCTCTACACTACTCTTGTCGTCCTCGGCCTCGTCCCTCTCCAGTTGGTTCTCCCTCCTTGCTGGGACCTGTTCCAATTCTCCGCCCTTGTCGAATCCTGCTCCACCCTCTCCTCCCAGATACGATCTTCGTGATCGCCACACTATTAGGTAGCCTGAGCTCTATGGCTCTGCAGCCGCTGCCTCTTTTGAGCCTCTGACTTACCGTGACGCTGCTGGTCACCCTTAGTGGCAGCTCGTGATGTCTGAGGAGATTGTTGTTTTGAAGTGTACTGGTACTTGGGATCTTGTACCCTTACCCGCACATCACTCTCATCACATGCAAGTGGGTATACAAGATCAATACCCACTCGGATGGTTCCCTTGAGCGCTATAAGGCTTGTCTTGTGGCGCGTGGTTTTCAGCAGGAGTATGGCCATGACTATAAAGAGATTTTTGCTCCTATCTCTCACATGACCACTGTTCGCACTCTTTACTGTGGTCTCTATTCGACAATGGCCTATCTCTCAGTTGGACGTCAAGAATGGCTTTCTCAATGGCGAGCTGCGTGATGTCCGCATGCAACCGCCTCCTGGGTATTCTGTCCCTGCTAGTATAGTTTGCCGCCTTCGCCACTCTATGGGTTAAAACAAGCCCCTCGTGCTTGGTTCGCCTGGTTCTTTGTTGTCACTGCATCCAACTTCTCCAGTGATCACGACACTGCTCCCTTTGTTCACACATCTCGGGGTCGGACGCTCCTATCTGTCGATGATATGATGTTAGGTGGGGGTGTACGTATTCTTGTCGCCCAGCTGCAGGGAGGACACCGGAAGCTGTTCAGGTTAATTCGGATGATGGTGCCGAGATGGTTACTGCTATGTAACCGATTCAAATGAGACTAGGAAAGATAAAAGAGTTGTAACAGGTCTTTTGAATAGTTTCCTATGTAAGTATGTAAGCTAAGATTAGGGTCAGGTCTATATATAATAAGTCTTTGTAATCGGAAGGATAAGCAAGAAGAACCTTTGCCGTATCTTGCTGCTTCATCTCTGTTTCCGTCATGCCTGTCCTCGTGTTTCATTGCATGAGACACCACGGAGCCTGCTGGCTCTAATTCCTCCGGCGTCTCTAGCACCACTCCGGCACACGGGTATAACCTTCGACCACGCGGTCGTGCCCGTGACAATATATATATCTTGGAGCACTTGAAATTGAAACATCCATATTGACAGAGTGATCCAGAATTGACTATAAAATTGCTGATCAGTATTGCTCCAATATTCTTGTTGATTCAAACTTGTAATTTCTTTAGACCTCAGGGAATGGTTCATAACAAAAGTGGACCATTATTGGGTATTAAACTCTTTGTTGACCTTCAATACTGATTCTTCTCCAGTTAGAGCATATTCTTCATCTTGCTTCAGATGAATTTTGGGAGCACACTTAATTTATTTGAGGTTGTCCCTCGTTGATTCGTATCAAGTTCCCACTTTTTGAACTATGGGTTTAAAACATGACTTGAGTCGTACACTATAACCTTTGTATGTTTGTGTAAAGCACTTGTACAGTGCAACCTGTAACTTGTTCACATGCAGATACGATGCCATTAATATAATTTGCATTGTATATATTTGTACTCTATAAGCTGATGCACACAACCAGGGATAGAAATATCAGAACCGGTGCAAAACCCGGCTGGCCGGCGGTAACGGTAACTGGCTGGTAAACCCAGGAAAAAACCGGATGAAATTCACGTTTCAATTTTTGAATTTGGACTATTTGAAAACCGGTAACCGTTGCATTTACCAGAAAAAACTAGAAAACCGGAAAAAGCCAGAGAAAACCTAGCACAACATGTTAGGACTAGTATATTTATGCATAGTTAGTTTATACAATAGGTAGTCTAGCACAAAAAAGGCCTAAACCAACCTAAGAAGTGTATTTGTAACTACCGGGATGGTAACCGTCGGTTTTTCTTTCCCTGCACACAACATAATATTCCAATCAGTTCTTAAAAGTTCATGCATTGCAAATTTAACAGGGAAAGATGGAAATTTTTCAGTTGAGAGTTGGCCAATTTATTTCCATTTTCTACTTGCAGGCATAAAGAGATTTGTGTATGTGTCAGCTGCAGACTTTGGTTTAGTGAATTACTTATTGCGAGGTTATTATGAGGGCAAGGTGAGTTTCTCTTGGTTATTGACATGATTAAGGACCCATGCATATCTGGAGATTGGTTTCTATATATTTGTTTTGTATGGTGTCCATTGTTTTAATTGTTATCACTTATCAGTGCCAGTTGAGAAGATATGAGATGCAATGCTTTCTAAATACTTCTATTTTGGTTTATCATAGATTCATAGTAGTATTTTTTTGTTCCGTTGTTTACATGTACCAGTTGAGAAGACGTGAGATACAATGCTTTCTAAATACTTTATTTTGGTTTATCATAGATTCATGGTAGTACTTGTTTGTTCCGTTGTTTACATTTTGTTAGTGCCTTATCAGTTTGTTCCGTTGTTTACATTTTGTTAGTGCCTTATCAGAAATTACATAGAAATTTTCTGCAGGATCCTTACATGTTTCTTTTTTAATATTTTAAGTTGTTTATTATGAGGAGGACAGGTTAAGGTATAGAATAGTCTTGTCCAATATATGAATTCAGAATCAG
This sequence comes from Melocanna baccifera, assembly GCA_036346265.1. NCBI lineage: Eukaryota > Viridiplantae > Streptophyta > Magnoliopsida > Poales > Poaceae > Melocanna > Melocanna baccifera. The sequence continues at coordinate 3,416,139 of CM070700.1, forward strand.
ACATCATAGAAAAGCATTACAGTAATATATATAGGCTACTATGCTGAACACCGACTAACAAATACTGATATCTCAATCCAGTGTGAATTATTCATATACTTAGCATGAGGTAGTTTAACTTTGCAAATAGGACCAACAGTAAAGATCCTCCTAGTTTTGTTTCTGTATTTACATTTCAAGACATTAGTGTTCCTTCCATTACATTGAAGTTTGCTTTCCCGACCCTGTAAGCACATATTATTTGGCGACGAATTGATCATACTATTGGGCAACGAATTCATTTCCTTTATTTTATTCCTTAAAGAGAGCTGCTGAAGCTGAATTGCTGTCGAAGTTTACCTATGGAGGTAAGTTCACTTTAACTGTTGAGCCTTCGTTTTCTCAAGCAATTCGACTGCATTGTGCTAGTGTTCCCTTCATTTTCTCCTGTCCTTTCTTAAGTAATGTTATAATTGGCATCATGCTTCCTTCTACTGGTACTGGACTTGATACATACCACCACATACACTGCTGTAGAGCCGGTTGCTGGTGCTAATTTGTTATATGTACTGACTGGGATATTAATGCAAATGTGTTTAGTAGGCAGAATATTGGCTTGAAACAGCCAGGTATTGACTGGCCAGTAAAAGTAAAATGTTTTTTGATCAAAATTATTTGTAAAGCTATGTGCAAGGATTACCTTGAATGCCACCAAAATGAAAGTAAATCCTGTGCTGAAGTTACTAAATTGGTGTAAAATAAGCTCATAGCTTCCCCTCAGTCGAAAATGGTGCTTGAGATTCTTTTGGAGTTACAATACCATCTTGATTCTTATTTCTAATGCTACTTTTCTACTTGAAATTTTTTTGATGATTGCATATCATTTTTTCTATTTTCGTAGGCATGATATTGAGGCCTGGTTTTATTCATGGAACTCGTCGAGTGGGCACCGTAAAGATACCTCTTGGACTTGTTGGTTCCCCAATGCAAATGGTAAAGTTTCTCTGTCTTCATCTTTCCATTCTCATAAAGAAGCAGTGGAACCCCGTTATAATTGCAATCCTTCGATACAAGTAGTATGTACGATAAGTAAAGAGCAATTGTGGTTGACAGTAGCATATAAATGTTATCTGCAAATTATTGAGTGCTGAACTAAAAAAGAAAGGGTGAAGAAAGGAGTTTTGCAATGAGCAAACGGTGTATATCTAACATCAGATCTTAGATGAATTCATACTGGTAAGCATTAGAATTGCTATAATTGATCCTAGTTGTTTGTAGATGCTGCTGCCTAGTAGGGGTTGTGAAAATCTCTGTGGAAGAACTTGGGATAAATAAGCTCGCTCAGAGTGATAATAATTTAATAGGAAGTTTCCTACCAAGGGTTGGATGGATAAAAAGGCTTGGACAGCTGTCTTATCAGGATCATACTGCTTAGATTAACTCAAAAATGAATTCTTCCAGGAAAAAAATAACAAGTGCACGAAAAACGTATCACACATCTAAGTGTGCTAGTGCTGGTGCCACCTCCCAACCTTTCATAGTTGTTAGTTGACATTACTCCCACAATCTGTATGATTGTATGGAGTTCCACAGGTTTGTGGTTGATACTCCATGCTGCAAAAGTATTGAACTCAAGCCCCCGTTTTCATAGTTTATTATTGTTAGATGCGTAGAAGCATGAACACATAAATTTTAGTTGTATTGATCTCAGCCCAAAGGGATATATATATATGTATGTATGTATGCATGCATGCATGTATGTATAGAGGACACATACATACCTTATATCCTTAATACCCCTTAAATGCAAGACGTATGTAATACCATTGCATTTGAAATGGTTGACACTAAAAAAGCACGAATCCGAAGTTCGAGCCTTAATAACATCGTCATAGCGTGCAACTCTTGAAAAAAAAAATTGTCGAGTACCAAAATATCTCCATCTGGGGTCGTGCGGCAGCTGATAAAGCATGGTACCGCATATCGAAGTTCGAGACGACGGTGGTGCAGAAGGAAAGTGCAGCAGCCTTAAAAACTCAAGGCGGCGGTTCAGAAAGAAGCGGCGGCTTTAAAACTTCTACGATCTATAGTGGCTCAGAGAGGAGCGGTAACTACGATCATGCAAAAAGAAGAGAACCACACTTGATCTAAGAGGATGGATTGTTTCTAGCAATGCAATTAGCTAACTGACAATTTTTTTTTGATTCGCATGGCTTTGATAAACTGACAAATAAAAGCTACGGACTTGAATGGACGTAACGGAAGACTCAAGAAAAAGACTCCAAGACAGTGGATACTAGCAGCAACAATCCCAACACCATGTCCCTTGAAGAGCCAGATACAGCCCCAGTAGAGGCAAATGCTGGAAAGCCTAGTGGATCACCATAGTCATCATCGTAGTCATAGACATTAATGTAGTCATCACAGTGTTGTTCCATGTCCACCTCATGACCAGGCATGAAACAAATCAACATCTCTCAATGAGCTAACTCCAAAGCCATAGCCATAGCTTTTCTCTCTCTCCCCACCAACACAATGAAGATCACTACTTGAGGCCGGGCGAAGAGGCCGTCGGCGGGCAAAGAGGCAGCGGTGGCGACGGTATGGCGCTCGTGGCGGAGACGATTGAGAGGAAGCACAGCAGGCAGAGCAGCATGAGGCAGTTGTCGATGTCGATGCTGCCCTCTACGAGCGAAGATGGCCCCGGATCCGCCGCAGAGAGGGCTGGATCCTGTCACGTCGTGGCTGACGGCGCGCGATGAAGATGTCCACAGAGATAGCCAGATCCGGCGTAGAGGAGGCTGATGGTGTGGTGGCCGAGATCCGTGGAGCGCGACGGCGCATCGTCCTCCCGATATTAGCGATGAAGACAAGTCGGAGACGACAAAGAGGCGGTGTGGTGGCCGAGATCTGTAGAGCGCGACGGCGCATCGTCCTCCTGATATCAGCGATGAAAACAAGTCGGAGATGATGAAGAGGAGATGCGGCGCAACAACAATCGTGACGATGGGGGCCAGCGAGAGCCGGATCCGAGCGGAGCCGAGTGGTGGTGGGCGATGTGATGGCTGGATCCAATGTCGAATTTGGACGAACAATGGCCGCAGAGGCTTGGGATGGGAGTTGACCTGGCGACAACGAGAGGGCCAGCCGACGCTGGGAGGAGGTGGTCGCCCTCGGGAGCAGAGATCGATCCTCTTGGGGGCAACAACATCGGAAGATGTGGGTGGCGGCTAGGGTTTGCGGCTGGAAAAACCTAGGGCTCTCATACCAATGCGTAGAAGGATGAATGTATAAAAGTTAGTTGTATTGATCTCAGCCCAAAAGGCTATATATATAGAGTACATAGGACACAAAAGACTAAACCCTAGAAACTGGAAATACTCTTATATCGTTAACAATTATATTAGGCCAGTGCCACTCATGTATGCAGCTGAGGCATCCTAGAGAATGTTTGAATTTTAACTTTGTTGCTATACGACCTGATCAAATCAATGAGGCACTCGCCATATATCTTCAACTCTTTGATCTAAAGATGAAAAAACCAAAAAGAACCACAACCAAGCCCTACCGTATGCCAGGAGTTGAACTGATAGAGCTGCCTATGGGCCAGTTTGGCATTACTATGATGTGACATTGTGCTCCAGAATCTACTTAATTGTAGGGAATCTTTACTAAAATGTAGTTAAGTGTTTTCCTTTGTGCCCTAAAAACAGGTTATGGATTAGTAAATATAACCCTGAAAATAGTACAGTAAAATATGTATGTAGGACTAGTCCTTACCCTTGTGGAAATGAAGAGATTTTGGAGGGAACTGTTCCCTCCATATCCTCTTTAGTTCTGTAAGGCTTGACCTGATAGGTAGTAGAACAACATGGGAATTTTGGTTACCCTGCTTGATGTGACAAGTACATTATGCACCATTGATATAGTAATTAATAAGTGAAAACTTGCATTTGTGATTTATGTCATCTAAAAGTGATAACGCTAATGGTTGATAGTTTCTTCAAGAGTATTAAAAGAATTAGTAACATTAGTTTGACGCTCAAAAAAGCCACATACAAGTTCGAAATAACCAAAGAAAGTAATCAGACTTTGCACAAACATTTTCAAGTTCTCATATGGAATCAATCACAAATGGCCATGATGTGCAATGTTCTAACAACACAAAATACTTGTAGCAAGTCGCGTCCCTGGTTACGAGTATGCAAATCGGGTGGTTAACAATTTTTACTGGTTTAACTGGGTGCTTACAAGTTGGATGTTCACAATTGTGATGAGGTTTTCCCACGGTCTGCTTTGACATGAGGGTTAGTTGACAAAGCAATGGGCACAGAAGAGGCCTTGCAACATAGGAGGAATTCTAGAAACACTCCAAAGGTGGGTTCATCTTCAGCAGCAGTAAGGCATTAGATGATATGGGCGGTACCAAAAGTGAAGAATAATGACGACTTGATGCTTGATAACGATGATTCAGAACGTGTTGGTGTGTTACTAGTGATGTGGGAGAGTAGGCTAGGAGTGTAGCACTTGCTAGTACAGTTAATTATTTGATATCTATAAGCTTTAGTTTAGTCATACGATAGCTTTTGGTTTGGCTGCTAATTTGCTATATAGAAGGCAGCTTTTGGCAGCTAAGCAACTGAACATTTAGTGAGAAGACACTAGCAATAGGTTTTACTTTTAAGCAAGTTTGTCTCTTGGTTTAGTGACAAGGCGTAGGCGCGTAGGAATGAAATTTTAAGCAAGTTTTCAGACGTGGGGGTAAGCATAATGGGATTAGTACATGAATTGTATAGACTGTCGAAACGGGTCCTAAGTCCCAACTAAGCCACACCCTTGATCTTGTGAGAAGGGAAGTAAAAAAAGATCTGTGATTTGAGCCAATGTTCTTGCTGTTAGATGAGGAGGAATGCAAATGTGAATAGTAGTTCTATTGCAATAGCCCAAGGGGCAAGTCATAGAGTATATGGACACAATAGAAGAGTAAACCCTAAAGCACTATGAAATACCACAAATATTCGTAATAACCTTCTCAAATATAAGGCGTATGCAATAGCAGTGCATTTGAGATAGTAGACTAAAAAATAGGAAAATCCAAAGTCGGAAGTCTTGATAATGTCGTTGTAGTATGCAGCTCTTGGAAAATATGTCGAGTATCAAATGATCTCCCATCCGGGGTCATGCGGCAGCCCCATAAAGCTCAATGTGCAGGGGCTGAGAAAGCGGAGACAAGTGGAAGCAAAGTCGACTGTGACAACACGACAAAGATGATGAAGTCGACACAAATAGAGAGCTGTCAAATCAAGCTAAAGAGGAATGGATAAAAATATGGCGGTGTAGATCAAAACCCGAGACGGTGGTGCGAAAGGGTAGCGCGGTAGCCTTATAAGCTCAGGGTGACAACTCAGAGAGAAGCAGTGGAATCATAACGACTTCTACGATCTGCAATGGCTCAGAGACAAGAGCGGTGGCTGCGGCCATACGAAAAGGAAGGAGAGGGCCACAATACAAGAGGACGGACCGTGGCTAGCAATGCAATCGGCTGAGTGAAAAGGAATTTATGGACCCACACGACTTAGACGAACTGAAAGATAGATGCTATGGATTTGGATAGACGCAAAGGAAGCAACGACAAAGAAAGAAAATGGATGACTAGCAATAGCAAGCAGTGAGGGTGACAGCCAAACTGCGAGCACCTGCACCAAAATAGCAACAGCCCAAAAGCACAACACATGCAGCCCAAATAGCTTAATCAACTAACAAATAGCCAGGCCACACCCCAATAGAAGCACCTCACAGCATAGCACAAGCAAGCCGCAGTGCCACAAGCACACCAGAAAGGTGAGGATGTTGCTGCTCGCCCTACACACGAACCAACTCTAGGCAGCTGTGGCGGCGACATGGGGCATCACTCCAAGGAGCAGAAGCAGGCGCTGCATGCGGGCACTGGCGGGGGAGCAGCAGGGCTGAAGAACTCAGCATTGCTCAAGCGACGACAACGGTGAAGGTCCGACTCCGGCGGTGGATTCGAACGGGCTTGGAGACACTAGATCCGATCTATAGGCGACCGACAGGCGGCGCAGAAGCCTCGATGGGTAGCTGCGTGACCTTGGGGTGGTGTGGCGCTTTCCTGTGGGCGCCAAGGTGGTGAGGAAGTCGGAGATGGCTTAGTGATAAAGAGAATGAGCTTGTGGGAAGGCGTGGTAGCGTGGCCTCTCGAAGCACGGTGGTGACTCCCGCTAGTGAGCAGCTTAAGCTAATCCGGAGCTGATCAGATCGGGAGAGGTTGGATTCGGCGAACTTGGGTGACAGCTGTTAGACAAATGGATCGTTGATGGAATTGCACTGTCCAAAGGGGGCAATATATAGTATAAGACTCAAGGGACATAAGACCAAACTCTAAAATAGGAAAAGGCACTAATATCTTTATATCCTTAATACCCCTCCCTCAAATGCAAGGTGTATGTAATAGCATTTCATTTGAAAGGGTTGACACTAAAATAGAGAATCCAAAATCTAAGTGTTGAAGTTGTCGTCATAGCGTGTAGCTCTTGAAAATTGTGTAAGGCTAGAAGATCCATCCGGGATCATACGATAGCCCATAAAGCATAGTGGCAGCCCATAAAGCGGATTGAAGTCTTGAGATAACGGCGGCGCGGAAGGAAAGTGCTGTTAAGGATATAGAGTTTGTATTCTATTCCACATATGCCTTATCTCTATATGGCATTTGTACTCCTATATATATGATCCCTTGGGCCTCATATCAATACACACACAATTTTCATAACATGGTATCAGAGCCAAGGTTACGTTAGGGTTTACCTTCCTAGCCTTCGCTCATCTTCCGCATCTGCTGCCCCTGGGAGGATTTCTCTGCTCCCAGGGGCGGCTAACTCTTTGGCAGATCCGTCGCGGCCCACCGGCTCGCTGCAGGCTCTTCACGCCGGATCTTCACCAGGGTGGGCCGACCCCCTTCACGCCGCTCGGGTTGCCACCAGATCTTCACCGGCCGACCTCCCTTCACGCGGATTCCACCGCCGCTCGTCTCCGCTCGGATCGACGCCGCCTGGGGGAGCGCCTCGTTAGATCCGCCCGATCTGAGCAGCCGCGCGCGCCGATGATGAGGAGCGGCGGAGGCTCCAACCTGCGGCGCCACGCCGCTGCCGATCGGCGGCCGCCACGGCTCGTCTTCGCCAGACCGCCGTCACATCGCCCCCCGCGACGGACTCCACGCGCATCGCTCCACCTCCTTCACGCCGGATCGGGCCGTCTCCGGCTCGCCTTGGCCGCCGTAGTCGTCGTGCCTCGTCGGGCTTCCAGATCCACCGATCCCCGCGGTGAAGCAAGAAAGGAGAGCAAGAAATCGAAGACAGCTTCGGCTTGAGCTGCTGCCGCCGCCCTACTCGCCGTCACCCCTGCTGGGCTCTTCTGCCGCCGAGCTGTGCGGTGGTGCGAGCAGGCATTGCCCAGGTGCCGCTTGCCACACAGCCTTTCGGCTTTTCTTTGGCCGACTGTTCTCATGGAGTCTGAGCCGAAGAGGCAGCATCTGTGCTGTTGCATGGAGGTGGACTAGCTCTTTAGTGTCGGTGTTGGGAGCTTTTAGTTTTGCTACTCAGTATTTTGCAGCTCAGTATTTTGCGTCATTTAGGATTTCGAGTCTTTCGCTATGTCCATTCTAAATCCATAGTCTCTATCTTAAATTCGTCTAAGCCATGCGAATCCACCAATTTTTGGATCAATTAGTCGATTGCTTTGCTAGCCTAGTCTATCCTTTAGGATTTTGTATGATTTTGTATGGTCGGTGCCGCCCCTCTCGCGCTTGTATGGCTCTTCTCTGGTTCATCTTCGCCGGATCTGGCTTTGCCCAGTTCGGATCCAGCCTCATTCGTGTTGGATCCGGACTCCTCCGTGGGCGGCCTCTCGCGTCGCATCCCCGAGCTTTTAAGGCCGCCGCGCTTCTACTGCACTGCATTTCTATTGCGTGCACTGCGCCACCGCTGTCTTGGTCTATGATGCCGCCACTCTTCTTTCTGAGCCGTCGCCCCGAGCTTTTAAAGCCGCCACGCTTCTTCTGCACTGCGTTTCTATTGTGCTTCTTGTGCACTGCGTCGCCGCCGTCTCGGACTTCGATCTGCTTTACGGGCTACCGCACGACCTCGGATGGAAATCTTAGATTTTCGACAATCTTCAAGAGCCGTCTGCTACGACGACGTTCACAAGACTTGGATTTTGGATTTTATTATTTTAATATCAACTCTTTCAAATGCAATGCTATTGCATACGCCTTGCATTTGAGGGGGGTGTTAAGGATATAGAGTAGAGTTGTATTAGGATATAGAGTTTGTATTCTATTCCACATATGCCTTATCTCTATATGGCATATCTCTTTGTACTCCTATATATGATGCCTTGGGCCTTATATCAATACACACACAATATTCATAACAAGTGTGATGGCCTTAAAACTTGAGGCGGTATCTCAGAGAGAAGCAGCGGCAATATAACTTCTACTATTTGCAATAAGCTCAAAGAGGAGCGGCGTTTGACGTTGTATGAAAAGGAGAGGACTGCACACGATCCTAGATGATGGATGGAGGCTAGTAAAGCAATCGACTAACAAAAATTTTGTAGACTCGCATGGAGTTGACGTACTAAAAGATAGATGTTACGGACTTGGATGGACGCAATGAAAGTCTCGAAGCAACAGACACTAGCAACAGCCACACCAACACCAAAGATCCGAACAGTCACATCTACACCAAAGATCCAGCCCTCCAAGGAACTATTGGTTGATCATCAGCATATTTGATGTCCTTTGACACCTGGATTAACCCATATGCCACCCCATCCTCTGTCTGGTCCATACAACAAGCCTCCTGAAAGTCACCACAACACACCACTTTTAAGCACATCACAGACTCCTCGTTTCTCTCCCTTTCTCCACTTTTAAGAGACAGGCGTCGACTGCCAGCCAGAGTGGAGGCGGCGAGGTGGGTGGGGCCGCGGAGCGCAGGGAGCAAAGTGGAGGTGCCGGTCGGGAGCCGACGGTGTGGCTGGCAAAGATGAGCTGTTGGCGTGGCCGGCGAAGAGGAGGCAGTCGGTGTTTACGCTAGGAGAGGCAGCGACCTTGGGGGGATCCGGCTGGATCCAGAAGCAGGGCAGAGCCCGGCAACAACGAAGAGGCTGGATCTGGCGTGGAGAGAGCTAGAGGCGGTCGGATCCGGGAGAGGCGGCCTTAGCCTGGAGGGAAAGCCTCTAGGTGGCGGGAAGACGACGAGGGCAAGACCGGAGGCCATAAGATCGGCGACGGAAAAGGCCAAGAGCACCCCCAGGAGTGGAGATTGATCATCTTAGGGGCAGCTGCAACGAAAGAGGATGGAGGCTAGAGTTTGAACTAGACTTTGATACCATATTAGATGAAGGGGGAATGCAAATGTGAATCGTTAGTTCTATTGCAATAGTCCAAAAGGTAATATATAGAGTATGTGGACACAACACAAGAGTAAACCCTAAAGTCTAGGAAATACTATAAATACTCTTAACACTTCCTTCATGTGAAATTGGTTTGAAGGGAAACTTTATTTTCGAGCTCTGCTCAAGCATGAACAGCAGAAAAATTGTAGGAATAGGAATCCTCCATTTTTTGTCCAATCCGAATGAGCCCTTACATTTACAGGTTTGCTGCCATAAAACAAACACCATATTCAGGCCTTACCAAACGACAAGGCCTGGTGGCCACTATTGTTGATTATATTTTTAATGCTTCATGCAAAGTATTGCTTTATATAATTTAGTGTGATATTATTTCCTTCTAAAGGTAGCGTGGCTTAATTTGGGTACCATCTACGTCTGCAGGTGCTCCAAAATGCAAAACCATTGACCAGATTACCACTCGTTGGCCCGCTGTTGACTCCTCCAGTGAGTGTTACCTCGGTGGCGAAGGTTGCTGTAAGGGCAGCGACAGATCCAGTATTTCCTCCTGGTATCATCGATGTCTATGGCATCATGCGATACAGTGAGCAAAAGTAAGCATTTGCTTGTACAGGATGATATGAACGTGTGGCTGAACTTTTTTTTGTTACCATGTGTTTTTCCTCTTTGCTCCAAATGAATAAGCAGAAGTCACATGAAACCTTGCTACGGTCGTTTTTTTCATTATATTTTATAGGTAGTAGTATCCTTGCATGACCTTGTTTATCTGACCTGCTTACGAGCGAAGAACATTCAATAAAGAAATCGTTTCATGAGCATGGAGACTAATGGAAGTGATTTGACGTGTTCTCGTTATGTCATGACTGCGTTGCATTGAAAATTTGCATATAGTTCCACACCCAAGAAGAAAATTTGCATATATTTTTTTACGAGAAACAGTAGAGGACCGAAAAGACCTCTTTTAATTGATTGCGTCCTGTGTACCGTACAGTGCTTAACAAATTTGCATATAGTTAAAAGCTGTATGTTGCAATGCTCAAAAGACCTCCGAATTTGGGGGAGGTACAAGTTCGCTACGTCAGAGGTACAGGAGAACAAGTATACATAGATCTAAATTTATTCTGTGCTGTTACTTAAAAGACTGTTCAATTATACATTCTGAAGTCCAGACTCTGAAATGATTTTTCCTTTTAGACATGGGTTTGTGAACATTGTGATTGGAAGGGTTTAGCTAGTTGCTACTCTTCATAGAAATCTACTCCATTTTATTTTATTTGATGTTTAGTAGCAGAAAAGTGTTCTTTTTTCGTTTTATGTTATAGGATTTAAAGAAGAAATATAGCTACATCTTTCTAAATTTCCTTTGTATTATTTAGTGTACAGCACATTGTATAAGGCCCAATCAGTTTGTTCATCGGTAACTAGAATTAAATATGGATGGTTTAGGAGACAACAAATTTTATGAGGTAGCATGAAATACAAATTTAATATGGTAATTTTATGAGGTAGCATGAAATACAAATTTAATAAGTTTGTGATCTTGTTCTTTTCCTTAATAAGTATGCTTACACATCCAATCAAATGAACGGATGGAGGTGTTTGATTTGCTCTTGGAAGATCATGCTGGTGGTCATAATGGTCCGGTCGCCTGAGCTGTTACTTGTCGGTACCTTCATTGTGTACAAGATGTCCAGGAATAAACCACCAGATATATAAATGATGCAAAGACTGCGATAATACATGAATTTGATAGCTTCCGGTTGAAGAAACTTTTCCTTTCTTTGACCCTATTACTGTTTTTATGAGGTAGTTTTTGACTGGGAATTGGGAACTAGGGAGCTGCGAGCCCGCAACTTATCGACTAAAATGTGTTAGCTAAAGAAAATGTCGTGGTGTGGCATCTGCATGTTTGCTTGGTGAGTCTTTTGCTTGACAACTGTGATTTCATTTTATGAACTCTGGTGTCTAGGCAGCAGCAACGCTGTTGGTCCTCAGAAATAAAACTATCATATATATACTGCAGTGTATTTATACAAGACCTTGCTAAATCTTCCTGGCGAATGGTTCTCAAGAAGAAGAAAAAAAGACTGTAGGACCAATATCGGCAATCAGCGGGGGTGAATGATTCTCAAAACTTTTTTCCTAACGATATTCAAAATTCACTTGATGGGACTATAAGAGTCATCAAGCTCAGATTAATCTAATTATGCTTAACAAAACAAAGCTAGAGATATAAACTAATAAAATCAGCAATTTCTACATAAGGCCGGTTAGATCACCACGATGGACCGGTCTGATCACCGGGGCCAGTCTGACTGTAGGTCTAGAGCTGGTTAGATCGGTCCCTAATTTCTAGACCTAAAAACTCCTTGGGCCAAAATTCGAATTTTAAGAACTTACTCAATTCTCATTAAAATATTTTTAAAATTTGAATAAGACTTGTTTAAAGCATTAGAAGCCTAAATCAATCAAGAATGACAAGGTTTTTAGGTTGGGTTCACCATATTGAAAAGAATTAAATTTAGATCACAGAACACTAAAAACCCTAAAACTTAAATTACTTCTTGCTTGTGAGGATCTAAAGTTTTTCAGATCTGTTCTCACATGTCAAAGCAAGGAAATTTAAGTAAGAATTCGAGTTAGAACTCTTATGATCCCGAAATCACAAATCTTGCTCTAGAACATTCACAAATGAGGCATAATCTTGTTTTTCGCTATGGAGGTGATCTAAATGGGCAATGATTGATCAACTACGATCTTCTAGTGCCTCTTAATTATCATGGATCACAGCAAGATCAAAAGAATGTTTAGGAGGAGAAATCACATCAAGAACATAAGATACAAGCAAAGTTTAAGACATGAATAACTAGCAATTTGAGAGGCAAGGTTTGATCTTCATTACCACATAGAGGAAGGATTACAGCAGTATGGAGATTACAAGGTGCTCCTAAATCATCACCACTTTTTCCTCTCTCTCTCTCTCTCTCAAACCATAGGAGGCAAGATGGAAGAACAAAAATCTCAACCCTAAAATCCTTTGATCTAACACCTCTCATCTTTAGGCCAGCACAATCCTAATGGGTCCAACCAATTAGGGAAACATGTTAACCCTAACTAAGGCCAGATTTTACTTTCACGCACGCTTCTTAAAGTGTTTATGAGATTCAACCCGTTAAACCTTTAGCGATTGATCCCCTTAACAATTGTAGCTCTCCTTGACCTAAACCTTTTCTCATTTGCGCCTCACTACGCCGCAGTTTTGATCAAAGCATCGATCTGATATTTTGCCAACTACCAAAATATTCTTGATGAAGTTTTTAGATACCTTCCATTGACTCCATCTTCACCATCACCTCAAAGCTTCTTATGTTTTGAGACGTAGCCTATAGTGCCCAATGACTACCTATCACATCTTCACACATTTTGTCTTCTCTAAACCGTCTCTACATGCATCGGCCTCATCACGGCATACCATATGCACTAACTCTTCTCGTCAAAATCATTGTCTTCTTTTGTGCTTTTCGCTTGAGCCACGTAACCTCACCCGAACTTATTTGATCTTACGGATATTAGCTCTCCCGTCTAGTCCTGGTCCTTTGCCATTATCGGCTAATGTTCTCTAAACCACCTGCACATCTAAAAATCAAGCAACCATCTCAAGCACAAATTTCATGCACTTAACTCACGTTAGTTAAAATAATACATCATACAACACAATACAACAACCTAGTGGCACCCATGCTGTGCACACACTCAAACCAACTCAATATCAATTTTCATCAACACCCCAGCACCGGTTTGACTACTTGCCCCATGGCGGTTAGGCCATCGACCACCAGCCGGTCAGACTGTCGTCCCCATGGTGGTCATCGAGCACCTTACAACATAATCTGAAATATGAATTTTGCAAACTTTTGCAAAATCAAAATCCAACTTCCCAAAAGTGCCAATTGTTCATGATTCATAATCCATGAAAACCAAAATCTTGATATGGACCTAGAGTGAGAATTTCCCAAATGGCTTTGGAGTGCATGGTCCAAAACTTTCTGATTCAAATCTTGATATGAAGAAAATCAAGATTTTGCAATTAAAGTGCACAAGTACAAAACTTTTTTTCCTCCCCCTTAGCCCAATTCATGCATTTTTGCCACAAGTAAAGAAGGGAAGAGTTAAAGAAGACTAAGAGGCAACTATGATTATTTGGGAATTTTTATATTTTAGTTGGATTGGGAGTTTTGAAGATTATCTAAGTCAATTAAAAGGTATTTCACCAAGCCATATCAGACGGTCTCACAATCACAACTATAGCTAGAGGGATCCTAATCTGAGTTATGTAACATCCAGATTTTCAGAGCCTTTTTGAAGCTTTTAAAATAAAATACATTGTTGTGGCTACAGACCAAACAGAGAGAGTATGGTGGTGGAGAGTTAGGTAAACAAATGACTTCTTGGGGCCTCCCAAGACTCGATATCATCATATATATATACACTCGTGTCTTTACAACTGTGGCTTCCCATCGAAGCCCTCCTTAGTACATAGTTCTCAACAGGCTAGCTGGATTTAGGTGGGGGCCACCCCTACAACAGGAGCCTCTCAAGGTGGAGGGCTTCACAGGCCGAAGCCATGTTGCCGAGCCCTTTGGCCCCCTCCGTCCCTGCGGCCTGTGATGTCGTGTGTTTGTGGGCGAAGCGGAGTCGAAGCCGGGGGTTCGCAGCGGCCACCGCCGAGTCTTGCGCTGAACGGCTGCAGGCGGAGTCACATCTGCGCTGTGAAGGCGAAGAGCTCGACAATTGTGCCGCGGAGGCAAGGGCTTCGTCAATGCGGGAGGATCAGGTGGGCGTTGGAGGTTGGGACGTCTCATGCACGTGAGCGACCGCGTCGGTTGGACTCCCGTCGATTGCACTTCTCGGAAACGGCTATATATATACAACCGCAGCAGACGATGAACCATTGCCGGGATTTGGCTCGTCTCAGAATGTGCCTCTTCCTCTCACGAACATGCGGTAGGGTCAGGCGTCGGCTGAGCAGACTCTGTACATGTTTGTGGAAGGAAGAAGGTATATTCTTGAGCCGGCGAGAAGATTTGCGGCTCTTCGCGTGAAGGGGTGGACCACGGTGTGGCGGCGGGGACCGCTTGAGGGCATCCGTAACGCCCTCGGCCCGGGCCGTGTTCCGTCCCTGAGCGCGTGTCGAGTGGTTGGCCTTGCGGTGGTCGGTGTGGGCGCCTCTTCCCGATGTACGCCCCGATGCCCGCCGCAACGCCGCCGAGGGCGGAGCTGGGCCGCCCGAGTGCGAAGACCTCGCCAAGACGGGCCGAGCCGCTTCACGGCGCTAAGATCTTGCCGCTGCGGGAGAGATATGCGGGGTGGCAAGTTGAAACGGCGCGCGCAGCGCGATGATTGCGCGGTTCGACTCGTCGCTTCACGCTTTCGATGGGAAAGCCGTGTATATAGATGGCCGTGGTGAAGCATCGTGCTTCCTGCACTTGCGTGCCGTGCTTCCATGCTCTGCGATGGTCTTGTTCTCATAAATAGGGCTTTGTCGATTCCGCGCCGCTTATGAGAACAAGATCGCCTCAAGCTTGGAGCAATATGTTTGTGGGAGCGTGGTACCGCGCATGTTGGGCGATGCGTGCTTCGCCGGGCCACGGATGTGCGGTGGCAGCACGGGGGGTCGACTCCGACGTGTCCTGCGTTGTCCCACATCCTGGTGAGTGCGCCGCGTGCGCATTTTTCCCGTGTCGCTTCGTCGGCCGCCGGTTGACCATGCCGTGACCGACGCGTGCTTGGACCAAGTGACTTGCCGCGTCGGTCTTGTGTGCAACCCGCGCCCGTGGAAAGGCATGGGACACATTAGAATAGCAAAGCGGTTGTAGTAAGATCGAAGAAGTATAGAGTGCAGGAAGCTCCGGGGTTGTCCCGAGCCACTGGAGCAAAAGGGGCACCCTTGTGGTGCGGCTTGTGTAGGCGTGACTGCGCTGTGGAGACGAAAATAGCGTCGAGGGCGGAGTCGAAGTCGTTCCGCTGAGACGAAGGCTTCACGGAAGGTGGGTCGGCGGGCCATTGGCGATGTCGCATGTGGCCTGCGTGGGTGGAAGCCTGGCCGGCGCAGCCATGCGTTCACGTGCAGCTTGGTGGGGATGCCGTACGCGCGTGAGCGCCGGCCGCGCGCGGGCTCCTCGGTACGCCGACGCGCGTGGCGACGCGCCGACCTCGGCGATTGCGCTTCCGGATGTGTGGGAGGTCTCGCGCGAGTGCGTGTCGGTGCCGGGCGGAGCGAGATCGCACCGCGGCGCGAGATGCCGCCGGTTATACTACCTAAACTGCCGAGCAGACACGTAGCGAGGCGCGATTGGCGCGCCGTGCCCTGCCGGGGCCCTTAGTGTGACCGCCGCTTGACTGGGCTCCGTGCGCGCATGTGTGTGCTGGTACGGCCGCGATCGTGGGGATGTGGACAGTTCGCCTCCCGGCAGTTACGCTTATCAATGGCGTGGGGGCAGAGGGGTATTAAGTACCCCTTGCATGAGGCCACTTGCCTTTTCATCGCCTTGTCCTCTATCTCCCAACCGCGCGTCCCCATCTCTTATCTCTTGACGTTCTTTCTTCCTTCATCATCCCGGAGTTCCAGAAGAATGGCGGCACACCGCAAGGCGCGCACTCGGGCAGCTGACGACGGCGCCGTCTTCCAGCGGGCATCGCCGCTTGAGGTGAGGTACACCCTCGAGGGGCGCTGCCCCGCGGCGGTGAGCGAGTGGTGGACGGCGCCAGAGAGAGGAGGGGGGCGGCACTCCCACGTCCTGGGCTCGACGCTGGTGACGGAAGAGATGATCCGCGGCCTTCTTCGAGAGGGAAAGTTGTCGGACCGCTGGGATGTGCGGCTGCCCGCGGGCGACGAGATCGAACCGCACCCGCAGACTTCGGGGCGATCGTGTTCGCCGCCTACACGGAGGTCGGGTTGCGATCCCAGCCGCCAGCTTGTCGGGACGCCCCGGGCCTTTGGACTTGAGTCGGCGCAGTGACGCCGAATGTCATTGCCCGGCTTGCTGTGTACAGTTGGGCTGCGCGTACGGAGGCGTGCTGGCCGACCGCGTCACTGCTCGCGTTTCTTCATGATGTCCAATGCGCGGCAGAGGATCGGGGAGACGGGGCGCTGCCCGCCTTCGGTAACGTCGACCTCGCGATCGCGCTCGCAGCGCGAAGATATTTCCGCAGAGTCGGGTCGGGCCCGATGGGGTCGAGTTGACACGGTGGTGGTTTTATCATCGCGTGGCGAGCGGTAGCGGCCTTGAGTGCTCGAGGCGACCGGTGGCAGTTAGCGCCATGCCCAGTAGGCCTCTAGATGCTGATGACGAGTGGGTAGAACGGAGACTTGTCGGAATCACCGCCCGCTTCAACATGCGCGACCTCGCTGAGGAGTACGTCATGTTTGGTGTAGCGCCGCTTGCTGCGGAGTGGCGCCTGGCTCCTAGGGGGCTTCGACGTGACAACGTCCGTCCCTCCGTGTCTTCGCTGCCGGGGCCCTCCGGTCCGCGTAAGTTGCGTTGAAGCTTGTTGTCGTGTGGTGCTCGCCGAGGCCGTTGTTTTACAATGTGCCCGGTGCCCTTCGCAGTATTTATTGGACGCGCAAGCGTGCGGTGAGTGCGTTCCTTGGACCGTGCGCTAGGAGCACACATCGCGCGTGGTCGCGATCGCGGCGGTGGGTCTAGGGCGGTTGAACCGCGTGTGCGAGGCCTTGGGTATTAGGGTGCCAAAGACGCGTTGTTCCAGCCTCACCCCACTCGACGGAATGCGGCGGGAGGGGTTGTGGCGGAGGCGGTTCCGCTCGGTGGAGCATGCAGAGTTGGAGGGAAGGGTGAGTGCCGCGTCGCCACCACCGTTGTTGGGACGGAACCGACTCCGAGGATGTTGGGCGAGCGCGTGCCGCGAGGATGTCAAGGCGAGCCGCGCCGCGCGAGGATGCCGGGCAAAGCCATTGCTCGCGTCGTGGGACCTCCGTCTGCAGCGGTTTACGATGCGGAACCGCCTTCCCGCTCCCGGCGAAAGCGATCACACGCGCGTCGCCGCCGGGCCGAGTGGGGTTTTGTTGTAGCGAGCGGTCGGGGCCCTATGGGACTCCGACCGAGACCGAAGTCTTGTCGGTGCCCTCGCGCCCCGACCGAGTTTGCGGCCGCTAGTGGCGAGGGCTTGATGGAGCCGAGCTCGACACCGAGGCTCCCCACCGGCGAGGCGGGCGAGGACGCCGGTCCTCGCGATTCGAGCGGGTGAAGGTAGAATGTCCTTGATCAGAACTCGTAGATATTCACGTAGCCGACCCTCATGTGCCTTGACACCACGTCGTTTCCGAGCACGAGGACCGCGGAGCCCGAGGGTGACTTGTTGGGAGGGGCGCTGGCGCCGCCGAGGTCGTTGCCGCGAAGCCGCCCGATGTCTAGCGGACTTCGCTCCTCGGCGGTGTGTTGGCGGCATGGCGGGGCGTCGATGATGCGGCCACGAGCTTGATCGCGACGCTTTGCAGATCGGCGGGCCTGATTTGCTTGAAGGGGTGCTCGAGGTCTCCCAACTGAGGGTAAGTGCCAAACCCCGAGCAGCCCGTGGCCTTCTTGGAGGTGTGCTGATTGCTTCCTTGTGTAGACTTTCGCCCTCAGCCGGGCACTACAGGCGGCTCATGCGCGGGAACGGGAGGCCTTGGAACGCCGGCTGCGCGCTGCCGAAGGGGCCCTTCGTGCATCTGAGGAGGCACACTTCGCTAAGGACGACCGCGTGCGGCTGCTGGAAACGGAACGCGTGGCGGCTGTCTCATATGCCGCGGAGCGTGTGGCATCGACGCGGCAGGCGGCGGTGGTGGAGCGTGACGGGCTGCTCCAGCAGGTTGCCTCCCTGGAGGAAGAGGACGGCCGCCTCGCTGCAGCCCTGAGGGAGCGGGATGAGGCGTTGGGTGCCGCTTCGGCAACGGCATGGGAGGCTATGCTGGCCTTGGAGGGTGCCCTTGAGAATCTTGTTGCCGAGGTGCCGCCCCGCTCCTTCGGACCCGAAGAGCTTCCCCGAACTCTCCGACGGATTGCGGAAGCGGCCGATCTCGCTCAGCCGGCTGTGACGTCCTTTGGCAACCACTCGCTCCTACGTGGATCGCACGTGCGGTATGCGCTCTGCTCCGCACCGGCTGCCGCCATTTTGATGAATTGGGCAACCCTGGAGATGCCAGCCGGCCGCCGGTAATGTCGGCGCCGCGGCGCTGCCGTTAGGCCCGCTGTTCGGTTTTTTCACGAGCGGATCTGGGAGTATATTGGGGAGGCCGCAGCGAAGGTGGAGCTGCGACGGAACATGTATGGCGAGGGGAATCTGGGTGAGTGGCTTGATGAAGCTGCGCGGCGCGACGATGGCGGGACCAACGCCCAAAGCGAGTGTGACTCGGGCTCGTGACGGTTGGTGTGTGTTGTAACCTTACGTCGCCATCTTTGGAATGAATTGCAAAGCGCTTTGCTTTGTTGATCGATCTTGCCACTTTGCCGCGAGCGGTGCTTGATGGAGACCGCTGCTGGTTTCGACGTTGTAACTCCCGCGCGCTTACGTCGGCGGTGGCGGGCAAGACTCCGACTGGCGAATCAATTCTCGGCGAGACTTGGCGCGAAGGGCCGCCCCAATGGCTGACGAGTAGTGCGCCCGCGGGTTTTGTAAGAATATAGCAGCGTTATAGTGGACGAATCGGGAAATGCATCGTTCTGCTGTTTATGGATGCGCCTGCTTTGCTTCTTCTTCGTGGTGGAGTTTGCTGGTTGGGGCAGACGCCTAGGGTAGGGGTGGAGGTAGGGCGTGGCTGCTGTTATGTGCGAACGCTCCGTCTCCTACCCTCCGAAGTGGTGGCAGCGGAGCTGGCGTCTTAGTCGGTGTAGACGCACGAGCGCTCCGTCCCCTACCCTCCAAAGTGGTGGCAGCGGAGCTGGCGCCTTAGTGTAGTGGCGCTTAGACGCTTGCGCTGTGCAAGGCAGGGTACACCTGAGGAGGGATTGGGGCCTAGCCTCGTAGGTCCTGTCCCCGACTCCCTGGTGGCCAATGGAGGACCTCACGGGCGACGCTATTTCACTATATTCTCGAGCGCCGATGGGACAGCTGAGGCAGGATCGCCTGAGATCCACACATGGTGCGGTACAGCTGCAATGGAGGTGTCTCTTGGCCGTCGTACCTCGCTCCGGGCCCCATAGGATAGGGGGACGCGTGGAATGGGGCAGCCTTGTCGCACCACGTGCTCCTGGGACGTCGATGGGACTCTTCGGCGCACTGCCCGTGGTCTTGGCCCTAGGACTCTTTAAAAGGGGCGGGTGGCCAAATGCAGCGGCACTCGCCTTCCATACGCCGCACCTCATACTCGTTTTGTTTCAACTTCGCTCAATAGTGTAGGGGGGCTCTGGAAAGCGACTGATGCCGCCTAGGCGGTCGCGGGGTCGGATGTCCAGCCTCTGCTGGAGGATGCGTCGCCACGAGGTGTGTTCCCCCCACCCGCGCGCCGAAGAGCCGCGGATGGTGCGGGGTAGTGGGCAATTCACTTGTACTTCATTCGGGCCGCTCCTAACTTTAGGAGTAGATTGTTATGGCGCACCGACGAGGCTTCGTCTTGTCCTGCTGTCCCGCACAGCACTGTTCTCCCCGCCTCCTCCCTAGCTAGTGGACGCTTGGGGTGAGGAAAGGAGGGGAGGGGGGCCGGCTTGTGGTGCTGCAGGGAGCCACGCTGCTTCGAGGGCGGGCGCTGGGATATGAACCTCGCAAACGGTGAACTTTATTAAATTCCCGGTTGTGCGGGTGAGCGAGTACAAACGGGATATGAACTAACCACCGGACTTGTTACCGTGGCGATGAGATATGAAGCCTCTTGTGCTTGGGCTGCCGCAGGGTGTGTACGGGCGCGTCTGGCCTAAGGATCGCGGTCGGTTCCCAGGCTTGGGCTTTGGGTTCCATGCTCCAGGCGCCGGGCCACGTGCTGATCGCCGAAAATGGTGATCACACCTCGCGGGCCCGGAAGCTTTACACATAGGAAGCCATGGTGCGGTACTACCCCAAAGGAGTTAAGAGTTGATCGCCCCAGGATGGCATTGTAGGGGTACTGGATGTCGACGACATCAAAGGTGACGTCCCTGGTCGCCACGTTGTCGTCCTGGGCGAAGGAGACCTGTAAACATATTTGACCCAAAGCCAATAGGGGCTGGCCTCCGAAGCCCTACAACGGGATTCGTGAGGGGCCTAGGCGACTCCGAGGGATCGCCATCTGGTCGAAGGCCTGTGCGAACAGGATGTTTGATACGGGGATGGGTCCCGATCTTCTCAGTGAGGAACCGTGGATAGTTGATGTGAAGTAGACGATGTCGCTAGCTGAACACTCGTGCCCATGCACGAACCCTCAACTATTCGGAAAACGCCCAAAACACACCGGATAGTTGTCGTCGCGCGACCACAAGCGACGAACGCCAAGTCCCCAATTCCCAATGGAACGACGGCTTGATCTTGAGTTGCAGAATGAACAATGGATCGCCTAATTCTCTCTCAAAGTCCTCGCATGAACTCTGGTGTTGAAAGAACAAGCAATAGCTATGTTTCAATCTGATGTATAAAACTTGGTCCCCCTCTAAGGATGCCAATACAGGGCTTATATAGCCTCTTGGGACGTGCATAGAGTCCCCCAAACCTAGTACAACTCAACCCTATATGGTTTTAGATACGAACTCTTAAAAAGGAAACTGGATTTTACAACCGTCATATTGTTTCGGTCATAACTTTTGATCTGTGTCGAATTTGATGCTGGGGCTGGATCCATTGCGTAGCCCTTGAAATTATCTTTCCAACAAGTCCAAGAACGCCTGAATCGGACTCCGTTTGTGAAAGTTATGACCTTTTTAGTAACTGCCTGTCAGGCTGTCCCGAACCGAATCCGAATTAAATTCTGAGTTGAATCCGAGTTTGAATCCAATTGTCCTTGTGGGAGGCACGAATTGGGCTTGAATTCCTGGGCTTTTCTCTTCTTGCTTGACCCATGTGAGCTTCTCCTCCCACCCTTTGGCTCCGGCTTCCTTCTCCACCCTCACGGTTCCAAATGCTTCACAATGTTCAAACCTGAGAATGCACAAAACACTTGCATGAGGTAGTACCCAATTCTCATCAACAATAATAGAGTCATTAAGAAATAAAAGCACCTGTTGATTTAAAAGTTTAGCTCTGGCTCTAGTCAATGGACCAACATGCACTTCTGCACTTGTATTACTTGTAGCTTCACTTATGGTGTCCATTTCAGTAAGTGCATGACCACCAATAGGAGAAGATGTATAAGTGTTAGGGATGCCCTCATCATCCTCCCCCTCTTGAAAAGGCGTCGTCCTCGACGCTGAATCGTCACCACCAAAGAAAGGTGATAAATCAGCGACATTGAACGTAGAGCTTACGCCATAGTCTTCGCCGGGAAGCTCTATCTTGTAGGCATTGTCATTGATTTTCCCAAGTACCTTGAAAGGCCCATCACCACGCGGTAGTAACTTAGACTTGCGACGTTCTGGAAAACGATCCTTACGGTAGTGTACCCAAACCAAATCACCTGGTTGAAAAACCATCTGCTTCCTTTTCTTGTTCGCCTTGTCAGCTTAATACTTGACCTTGCGCTCTATCACTTCTTTTGTCTTGAGATGCAACTTCCTCACATATTCAGCTCGCTTGGACGCCTCCATATGAGTATGTTGTTGACTGGGAAGTGGCAACAAATCAAGCGGTGTAAAGGGCTTGAAACCATAAACTACCTCAAATGGACACATCTGCGTAGTGGAATGCACGGCCCGATTATAAGCGAATTCCACGTGCGGCAAACAATCTTCCCACTCGCGCAGATTCTTCTTGATCATGGTTCGGAGTAGCATCGAAAGTGTGCGGTTCACCACCTCTGTTTGACCATCAGTTTGGGGATGACAAGTTGTGCTGAATAACAACTTCGTCCCCAGTTTACCCCAAAGTGTCTTCCAGAAGTAGCTCATGAACTTCACGTCGCGATCTGACACAATAGTACGCGGCACGCCATGTAGCCTCACAATCTCCCTGAAAAACAAGTCAGCAATATGCGACGCATTGTCGCTCTTGTGGCACGGAATAAAGTGTGCCATCTTCGAAAAACGATCCACAACGACAAAAACAGAATCGCGTCCCCTCTTAGTTCTAGGCAGTCCTAAAACAAAATCCATACTAATATCCTCCCATGGGGCATTGGGAACAGGTAAAGGGGTATACAAACCGTGTGGATGCATCGTCGATTTTGCTTTGTGGCAAGTAATGCATCGTTGCACATACCTCTCCACATCTCGCCTCATCTTAGGCCAATAAAAGTGATCGCTCAGCATAGACAACGTCTTCTCACGGCCAAAATGTCCCATCAATCCACCTGCATGTGATTCCTGCAGAATAGCAAACGCACGGAGGATTCTGAACACATAATTTGTTAGTGCGAAACAAAACCCATCATGGATGTGAAATTTATCCCAGCCTTTTCCTCTTTGCAATGTGCATAAGGGACAGAAAATTCAAGGTCATAAGCATATAACTCACGCAAACTCGCTAAACCAGTGGATGTGCACTCCTAAGTGAGTTAAAAGCACACTTTTCCTAGAAAGAGCATCACTACCACATTTTCCTTTCCTTCTTATATTTCACAATGTAAGGAAACGACTCAATGAATTCGACCCATTTGGCATGTCTACGGTTCAGTTTTGCTTGGTCTTTTAAATACTTCAAAGCCTCATGATCGAATGAATAATAAACTCTTTAGGCCATAAATAGTGTTGCCAAGTTTCTAACGTGCGCACTAACGCATAAAGCTCTTTGTCATAGACCGGATAATTCAATTGAGCACCATTCAGTTTCTCATTAAAATAAGCGACCGGTCTACCCTCTTGCATTAAAACACCACCAATACCCAATCCACTAGCATCACACTCAATTTCAAAATTTTTAGTGAAATCGGGTAAAACAAGCAACGGTGCTTGATCAAGCGTCTCTTCATTCGAAAAAATCATTTTCTTGCGCTACCCCACACAAATTCAACACCCTTTTAGTAAGTTCATTCAAAGGGGCAGCGATGGTGCTAAAATCCTTCACGAAACGCCGATAAAACCAGCAAGAAGACTATGAAAACTCCTAATTTGACCGACGCTCATAGGAGTAGGCCAATTTTTAATAGCTTCAATTCTAGACTCATCTACTTCAACTCTCGTGCGAAACAACATAGCCCAAAAGATGACACGATCTTTGCAAAAGTACACTTCTCTAAGTTACCAAATAACTTATTCTCACGCAAAACTTGTAGAACTTGTCTAAGATGGTCTATGTGTTCAGATTCGGTCTGATCAGAATCGAATATCATCAAAATACACAACCACAAATTTACCAATGAAATGCCTTAAAACATGATTCATTAAGCGCATGAATGTACTAGGTGCATTAGTTAAACCAAAAGGCATGACTAACCACTCATACAACCCAAATTTCGTTTTAAATGTCTGTTTTCCACTCATCCCCTTCATGCATTCTCGATTTGATGGTAACCATCGCAAATCTATCTTAGAGAAAATAACAGCACCACTCAATTCGTCTAGCATATCATCTAAGCGAGGTATAGGATGACGATATCGAATTGTGATATTATTAATCGCTCGACAATCAACGCACATACGCCATGAACCATCTTTCTTAGGAACTAAAATAACAGAACAAAGACACGGGCTTAAGCTTTGCGTACATACCCTTTGGAGAGAAGCTCTTGTACTTGTTTCTGAATTTCCTTTGTTTCCTGGGATTGGTGCGATGCGGTGGTCGGTTCGGCAATGACGCTCCGAATCAAGTCGATCTTATGTTCTATCCCCGAAGTGGTGGGAGCCCCGCCGTACTTCTTCCGAAAGACGTCGCTGAAATCTCAGAAACGAAACAACACCACTAGGAAGAGAAGTTAAGTCATTAGTCGAAAGCAATGCATCTTTGTACAGCAGCACAACGTGCACCAAATTAGGATCCGCGCAGAAATTCCTCATCTCTGATTTGGTGGCTAACATCACTAAATTCTTTGCTCCCTCTCGTTTCTTGTTACCACTCAAATGGTTCTCTCGCTCTTGTGCACTCTCAACATGCATCTCAATTTTCGGCATGGAGGAATTGACAATGCATTTGCGTGTAAGCGGCTTCAAGATGATATCCATATTGTTCCATCGAAATGTGTAGCGATTTGTACGCCCATCATGAAGAGCGGAACGGTCATATTGCCATGGCCGTCCCAAGAGCAAGTGACACACCGTCATAGGCACAACATCGCATCCACAGTATCGGTGTACTTCCCAATAGCAAATGTCACACGCACCATATAGTTCACCTTCACTTCCTCCTTGTCGCCACCATTGCACATGATAAGGACGCGGATGTGGCAAATACTTCAAACCCAACTTATGACATCCTTGCTAGCCAGATTGTGACAACTGCTGCCATCAATGATCACTTTGCACACCTTACCCATATCAAGCTTGGCCCAAGTCTGAAACAAATTGCACCGCTGTTCGAGTGATGGCGATGGCATGACACTAAGCACCTTGGGCGCAAACAATGGAGTACTTGCTCGGTGGTAGGGAACTCGTGATCACACTCACATTGTTCTATGTCATCGGTGTGCAAGACCGCTCAGCATCGGCGACTCATCATCACTAGTGAAACATAACCGCCATCCTCTGTGACAAGCATAGTTCGACATTTGGGCGATCCCTCAAAATGGCCAACGCCTTGCACTTGTGGCAAATAATGTCACGTGAACGCCCCGTCGACCCCATAGACGAGGTCACACTAGCCGCGGGCGCCATAAGTCGACGCACCGGTGATGGTGTACTCTCCACTTTCTTACTTGCGGAATCGCGCATTGTCGAATTGCTTGCGGCCGAAGTGCTCTTGTTTGGTTGGTCGTTGTTATATGTTTGTCCCGATCGTCAAGAACGTGACCGGCAATAACCGGCGTCTTCAATCACTTGTCACTCGGCCGTGTGTGCTTGGTGCAGCAACTCAATCATATCATTATATGGATGGTGATTGACAATGCGCTTGATAAAGATGATTCATTCCGCTAGAAATCTTGCCATGGTCTCATTCTTCATTCTCGCGACATCTGCATGTATCATGATAGTCTCCATTTCCTTATGATATTCATCAATTGATTTCATACCTTATCACAGCTCACAACTTCTCAAAGAGTGAGCGCTTGTAGTGGCGCGGTACAAAGCGTGCCCGCAAATGTCGCTTCATTTGCTCCCGTGTTATAATTGGCAACTCATGGCACTCCATGCGCTACGGATGAACCGCTCCCACCAATGTGTGGCGAATCATCCAAGCCATTGGATGCAAGCAACGACTTCTTCTCATTGGAGTAGTAGTTCATCCAAACAACTTATCAACTTTCAGCTCCCAAGTGAGGTATTGTTCCACATCCGTACCACCTGAAAATATAGGAAGAGTAAATTTGGGCTTAGCAACAAGATCCTCGGCGTCATTGTGGCGAGGACGCTGCACGTTGTTGCGGTGATGGCGCTGCCGCTTATCGTAGTCATCGATGGGAAAATCGTCATTCCAGCGCTCGTCCGCATCGGCCACGAGGCACACCTCCGCGTGGGCACCACGTGGTATAACTCCACCGACCGCCATTGCCTCGGGCCGCCCACGTGCTTGAGGGCGTCTGCGCCGCCATCCCGATGTGTGGCGGTATCGCCATGCAACGCGCTGGTGTTGACGCCGCTCCTCATCCGCATTTAATAGCACGCTTCTCCTCGGTCTCATTGTGCAAAACGGCCGAGGACCATGCACACTTGTGGCATCGTGGGTGCATCCCCGTGATTGTGGTGTGCGAACATGGCACGCAGCTCCGAAAGTTATTGTTGATGCTCGCACGCAATTGTGTGACCTCCTCTCCAAGGTTGTTCACCCATCAACTTCCCCAAGCTCATCGCGCACGCCATTGTCACCATCATGAAGTTGTTTTGGAGCATCTCGCGCAACCGAGTGTACTCGATCCATGTAACCGGCGTCCGGATTAGGTGGATCCTCCTCGTGACTGACATGGAAAACTCACAACCAAGAAACGTAGTTATATCCGGGTTAGTAAAACAAAAGCTCTCTCTATGTCTACAACTAAGCATCCCCAAAACAAGGCAAGCTTACTGCTCCAAAGTGAATCAAGGACAATGAATCGACACTGTGATAGCGAACGATCTCAACCCGTAATGTATGATCGTAACCAAGAGCAAGGAGTACACAAACAGTGTAGGTGGAGCTTGGACAGGTATGTGGATAACCTATGCAACTGATATTCAAGGTATTGTAAAGCTAAGTAATGATCCAAGCTAGAGTATTTGCCTATGTGCCGATCCAATTGGTTAAAGCGAAAAGTATGAACGCACACGCAACGATAAATGGGACTTAATGCAAACAAAGGAAATGAGCTAGAAAGAGGCAATCTGAAATTGAAATGAATAACTAGCTCGTTTTGCACTAAGTATAAGGAGAGACGCTAGCCAATTGCAATAGTTATGAATGTAAGGGCACAAAATTGCTCTATGAGAATAAGTGCACAAGCTGAAAATATGAACTAGGGTTTTTTTTACAGAGTTTTGGCCAACACTTTCTATTTTCACTGTTTCTTGATCAAATCGCAGGAAACTTTCAGGCTTCCTTCTTTTGTTTTCTTTTCTTTTTTTTTTTGGCCAAACTATTGTTTTCTTCCCTTTGCACAAATTCAAGAATTCAGCAAGTGTAAATAATACTCAAGAACAGCCCTAACAGCAATATCAAAAGCTAGTCTCAATTGATGAAAAGATATAAGTGAAGCTTAATCAGAGCAATTCTTTCTTTTCGGTCACTAGGGTTTGGCACAAGTAGTGATTTGTTTCTTTCAAGCCAAACCGCAGCAAACTTTCGGTTTTGAAGGAAGTGAATACTATCTCAAACTCTCCCCCAAAGAGAATTTGGATGGATCTCTTGAGAGCAATGTGGACAGCAAGGAATTTAGGATTCAAAAGTAAACCTAGAATCTGACTACGGGTAAAGAAGTTCTCACCGAGTAAACCTAGAATCTGATACCATATGATACGGGGATGGGTCCCGATCTTCTCAGTGAGGACCGTGGATAGTTGATGTGAAGTAGACGATGTCGCTAGCTGAACACTCGTGCCCATGTACGAACCCTCAACTATTCGGAAAACGCCCAAAACACACCGGATAGTTGTCGTCGCGCGACCACAAGCGACGAACTTCAAGTCCCCAATTCCCAATGGAACGACGGCTTGATCTTGAGTTGCAGAATGAACAATGGATCGCCTAATTCTCTCTCAAAGTCCTCGCATGAACTCTGGTGTTGAAAGAACAAGCAATAGCTATGTTTCAATCTGATGTATAAAACTTGGTCCCCCTCTAAGGATGCCAATACAGGGCTTATATAGCCTCTTGGGACGTGCATAGAGTCCCCCAAACCTAGTACAACTCAACCTTATATGGTTTTAGATACGAACTCTTAAAAAGAAAACTGGATTTTACAGCCGTCATATTGTTTCGGTCATAACTTTTGATCCGTGTCGAATTTGATGCTGGGGCTGGATCTATTGCGTAGCCCTTGAAATTATCTTTCCAATAAGTCCAAGAACGCCTGAATCGGACTCCGTTTGTGAAAGTTATGACCTTTTTAGTAACTGCCTGTCAGGCTGTCCCGAACCGAATCCGAATTGAATTCTGAGTTGAATCCGAGTTTGAATCCAATTGTCCTTGTGGGAGGCACGAATTGGGCTTGAATTCCTGGGCTTTTCTCTTCTTGCTTGACCCATGTGAGCTTCTCCTCCCACCCTTTGGCTCCGGCCTCCTTCTCCACCCTCACGGTTCCAAATGCTTCACAATGTTCAAACTTGAGAATGCACAAAACACTTGCATGAGGTAGTACCCAATTCTCATCAATAATAATAGAGTCATTAAGAAACAAAAGCACCTGTTGATTTAGAAGTTTAGCTCTGGCTCTAGTCAATGGACCAACATGCACTTCTGCACTTGTATTACTTGTAGCTTCACTTATGGTGTCCATCTCAGTAAGTGCATGACCACCAATAGGAGAAGATGTATAAGTGTTAGGGATGCCCTCATCAATGTTCGCGGAGCTGCCCCGTCGACCAGGATGCGCCAGACATCGCACCCCGCGACTGCGACCTGGATGACTAGGGGATCCTGATGGGGGAATTCCACACCTTCGGCGTTAGCCGACGTGAAGGTGATTTCGTGCTGCGCCCACTCTGGCGGTGTCTAGGCTGGGTATGCCGCCACGTGGTGTAGCCTCCGCACGTATGCTTTGCGCTGTCGCTCCGAGGCAAACTCCAAGGAGGAACCGCCGGAGATGACATTGATGACCCTGCGCGGGGCCCCCTCCAGTATATGGATCCGCAGGGGACTTTGCTGGGGCTGTTGTACCTGGGCTTGCGTCGGCCGGGGGCCCTCCTGAGGCTGCGGTTCCTGGTCACAAATCCTCAGGGGGCCGACCGGCGGCTGCTGAACATGCGCAACGATGGGTGATCGTGTTTCGAGATCCCTGTCCCTGGCGGCGCTTTGGCGAAGTGCTGCGATGGTGGTGCAGAGCGGTATCGTGGTTGCCTTGACCATGCACCTCGCACCACCGCGGCGTTGTTGATCGCCGTACTCGCCGGGCCCAACCGTCGCGCCCCTCCTCGGCCTCACCCCGACTGCCGGCCCTAGCCCCGCGGTTGGCGGGGCATTGTCCTCGAGCCGCCTCAATGTCAAAGACGCGTGCGGGTTCGCCGACGTCGGCGACGACCGCGGTGGGCTTTGTCAGCTGGCGTGTCGTTATGCCGGGAGGTGTCCTTCGACATCTCCTGTCGGCGCTTGCTCCGCGAGGAACTTGCTTGTGATGGATCGGCGCTCTTGCGCGCTTCCGCTGGGTTGACGCTCTGCGTCGTTGTCCGGGCACCGCCGCGCTTTCTTCCGCCCCGAGCATATTCCTCCATCTTGTCGAAGAGTTTTACCACTGTCTTGATCGGCTTGCGCGCGTTGTAAGAGGCCAGTGGCCCCTGGGCGAAGACCCTGCACCGCTGCGTTGATTATTGTGGTTTCGTTGGCGTCTTTGACTGGCAATGACCTTCGCGGCGTTGAAATACTCGCGGAGCCTTTATTTGGATGTTGCTTGATGGCGAAGAGTTGGTCCGCGTCGACGCGCTCAATGTAGTTCCCCTGGAAGTTGTGATAGAGGCGATCGCGTACCTGCTCCCATGCATATATGGAGTTCGGCTCTATGGTAAAGAACCACGAAAGCGCCACTCCTTGTAACGCGAGCGGGAGCCCCTTCGCCTTGGTGGTGCCGTCCCCGCCTGCCGCCTCGATGGCGGTTTCGTACACGCGCACGAACTCTCGGGGGTCTGTGTCGCCTTTGTACGATGTAACGGAGCTGGAAAATTTGAAATCATCCGACCACGGTACTTGTTGTAGGCCCGGCGATAACGGAGATTCCGGGTCCACACGTCGTAGTGAAGCACGGCTGGAAGTTGGGGCGTCGCGGCTGTCCGCCCTCTCGGGCACAAGCTCCGACGCGACCACCGGTGAGGGCGGCGGAGCCCGAGCCTCTTGCATGCTCCTCACGGCCCCCCTGAGATCCGCCAATTCCCGCTGGAGCGTGCCAAGGGCCGCCAACAGGGTATTCTCCGTGGCGGGTGTAGATGGGGTGGCGGGCGCGCCTGGCAGTGCGATCGATGTCATCGCGACCGCTGCTTGCGCTCTTGGGTTGCCCCTCGCGTCCGCGCCGTGGAGCTCGGTGCCGACGGTGGGGCCGCTTGGCACTTCCGCGCCGGGTGCGGAGGCGGTGGTCGCGCCTTTACGACCGTCGAGGCTACAGCTCCCTAACGTCCGGCCGGTGTCATCAAGGTGACTCGTCGCGCCAATGGCGGGTTGGGGTGCAACGGGTGGGTTGGGGACGATCGTTACGTCAATGGTGGCGGGGTCGATAGCGTCGATGGTGGCGGGGTCGATGGCGTCGGAGGTGGCGGGGTCGATGACGTCGATGGTCGCGCGATGAGCGTCGTCATTTTCTTCCCCGACCGCCGATGCCGAAGCCCTGGTGCTGACGCGGGGCCTCGCCGCGGCCGTTTATTTCTTCCTCGCCGCCAATGATGAAGCTTTTTTCGGTGCCATCCTCCCCCTTGCAGTCTTGAGGCTTGCTTCCGTCGTCCCCACGGACGGCGCCAACTGTTGTGGCTACAGACCAAACAGAGAGAGTATGGTGGTGGAGAGTTAGGTAAATAAATGACCTCTTGGGGCCTCCCAAGACTCGATATCATCATATATATATACACACTCGTAAGAGTGTCTTTACAACTGTGGCTTCCCATCGAAGCCCTCCTTAGTACATAGTTCTCAACAGGCTAGCTGGGTTTAGGTGGGGGCTACCCCTACAACATACATTATTTAGATTTTTTCTGGAATTAATTAAAATTTAAAATAAATTATTATTAAATAAACAAATTTAATCTGATTAAAATAAATATTAACATGTACTGAAAATATTTTATTTGGGTTCCTTGTGTCTCTAGGAGTTTTTTGAAATTTTTTGAAAATTTTTCGGGTTTATTTACTATTTTCTAGAGCTCCTTTCATTTTGTTCGAATTTCTGAAAAAGAAAAATCTCCTAAAAACCCGGGCACAGTGTTGGGCCGACCCACCACTGTTCATCCCGATCCAATCCCCTCTCAGCCGCCCGATCGCCCTGTCGCTGCTCATTAACCATTCGAGTTGCGTCGCTTCACGTTCGCCGGATTCCAACCGAAGACACGTGTCCTCCATCCGGCGGGCCAGCCACTATGCATCCTTGCTTTCTCGGGTAGCCGTTCGATCACCAAGCTCCGCGACGCGTCAGGAATCCGCAAGGCCGAGCACTGTTCATCATCGTCGCCACAAGGAGTTCGTCTCTAACTCATCCTCGGTTCGCGTGCATGACCCGAGCTCTGCCGCGCTGTGCGCCGTCTCCGCCACGGACTTCGCTCCATGTCCGTCGTTGACTCCCTCGATGTCTGCACGTAAAAGTCGTGCCCTGCCTCCGGTCCTCCGCACCCCGAGCCGCCCGCCTGCCTCGCCGTTCTCGTAGAGAGCCGCTGCCACCATCGCCGTTTTCGTGAGCTCAAGCAGCCAAGAGTCGCTGCTCCTCCATCTGCCACCGTCCAGGACGATCCCGCCTCGCGCAGCCGCCGTTTGTCGCTGTCCGTTGTCCAGACCACCAGTGAACTCTGCCGTCCAAACAGCTAGTGAACCGTCGCGTTGCCCCTTCCCGACCGTATTCGCTCCGCCGCCCGTGTCACCGCTCGTAGTGCTCCTCGGTCCGTGTGCGCACCTGTGACCCCTCACACACTGAACCGTCGCCTTGCACCGCACTCGAAGGAAAGGTTGTTTTCGCTGGTAGTCTCCCAGTAAAACCACTTTTTTGTCCACAATGACCACGACGACCTCATGAACATTAGGATGTAAGCCTCTAACTTGCTAATATGGAGCTTCAATCCGCAGCTTCCGGCGATGCCAGCTTGATGGCTCAACTCTGGAAGAGCTCCAAATCTGTGGGAATTCCCAAATACACCTCACAGAGGTAGACAAACACGCTCAACATAGTGATCGAGTTGGGAACCAAGTTCACCAACTCAATCCCAAAGAACTTGAGCATCGCTTTGAGGAAGGGATGAGTAGGAAGACGAAGGTCGCACTCGCAGAAGGCCTGGAACATCAGGATCTGTTCGATCTCTCCTGATCACCAATGCTGTCTGGCAGCCTCAATCCATCTCACAAACTTCCGCGACGGGATTATCTCAGTCTTTTCCAGGGCCCTTAGCTGGGGGACTTCCATCTCCGAGACCGCTCAGTTGGAGATTTGTTTTTCCATTCTTCCCGACGAGGTGATTCAAATTTGGAGGAGAGTTGATGTTGGAATACGACTCACTCGTTCGAAAACACAATAGGAACGGGAGCGATGGAAGAAGGTAAAACCAAAAGGTCGTTTAGAAGTTGTCTTTTTATCAAAAGCTCTGGCTATTCGCCTCGGAAGTTGAGCAGCTTTCGCGAGAAATGAACGGGTGGACAGAGTTATGAGGGGAAATTAAGAATTCGTCTAAAGTCCGTTTTCTCAACTCAAGCGAAATTACCTTTCTGTCCAAGCGTACTCATGGTCAAGGATCAGAAATACAATGCTTTCGATCATCTACAACTCCACTTGTACGAGGAAGTTATTTTCACTTGACGTTCGGGAGCTAGATGACGAGGATATAATAATCCTCTTAGTTATTACGTCATCATATTCTTCAAATATACTCCTTAACGATAAGCGAGAAATTACATAAGGTAGTCGTAAGTCTCACAGTGACTACCCCGTAAGCTCTTCTACGTCTACTTAATTGTAAGCTCTGCTACGACTAGCTAATCGTAGATTCTGCTACGACTACCTAGTTGTAAGTTCTACTTAGGTAGCCTACTCGTAGTTTGTACTACGAGTACTTAGTCATATGTCGGAACCGGAATTTACTATTCCGAATCCTCTGTGATTACCGCAATATTCCTTAGATCAGTAGATAGTGCTCACAAATGCATCACTGTATATCAAAAATATATTATATGAAAGCCTAGATTATACAGTAATAACTTACACATTGGCTGATTAGGCCAAAAACAAGAGTGCAGTAGCAGAAACTTCACATAGATGGAACCCTCAGAACTTGCCTACAGGCAGCCAACTCGGGTTTCGTGACCTAGTTTTTGATCTTCTTGGATACCAGATCTGTTGACCCTTTTGGATCATTGCTGGGCCTTTTCTTCTTTTTCCTAACTGACTAGATGGTGATAATTAAGCAAGAGTGAGTACAAAGGTACTCAACAAGCCATCACACAGAATGCAATAATAATACATGCAAGGTTGTGAAAGAAAGGCTTGAGGTTCTTTTAGTTGCTAAAGCCTTATTTGGAAGTACAATACATAGAAAATCTCCTAAGATTTAGCAGTTTTAACCAAATCACATTTTATAATAATTGGTTATGAGAATGCATTATTAATAATAGCACAGATTACATCCATCTTTTACAGTACATGGTTACCTCCACCAATGCTAGTTTTTATCACAGCTGGAGTATATCCCTCCAAGAAAAATTAAAGTCAGAGTACCTCTCTCTGATAGATTTTTATCCCGCCCGAAAAGTTTTTTGAAATAGAACTAACTTGAAGAAGTTCCCATGTCCACCCTTGACCGTGGGTACGGCTATTCGAATAGTTTAGACTCTGCAGAGACTGTACATCTTTACCAACAAGAGATAACCCGATTGCTATATTCCACATATTTTCTTAGACATGTAGATCAATAAGATTATCACATGACCTTTACAATGCACCTAGTAAAGGATTACACTCGCTAAGGTTTCATCTACGGGAAGGCCTATTTTTGGCCTCACCCAGACCCCCTCTTGCGCCACACGGCTTCTATCCAGCGGCACGACCCGTATCCAAGACGGCTTCCGTCCAACGACACGACTCGTGGATCTCTCCGAAGTGCTCTCCTTCACTAGCGATACAAATTAATTAGTCATGCCTACACTTTGTCAGCTTGTGGTTTGTACTGTTTTACATAGAGAGGTCAACACATGATTAAGTCCTTAATTCGTCCAGACAGTGCATACCGCAACCACAAGTTCTCATGTTACATCCACACCAACCACTTTTACCAACCGCCCAGACAGGTAAAACAAGTTTTAAGGTTTTGAGAAGCATAAGATAAGCTGTACCAAATTATCAGTCATGTACATCCTATGACTGCCCAAATAAATTTTCACATGTTTGAAGAGTAATGAGTAGGGTAGTTTAATGCCCTAGACTTAAACTTGGTTGGCATTTAAGTATGACTTAGCTAGTAAAGCTATTAGTAATATTTAAGGTGACAAGGGATTAGTTAAATTGAGCGGTGAAGAGTGTCATAGTAATATTGGTAATATTAAATGGGTAGTAACTATCTTATATTTTGACATACATTTGCATAATAAATTAAACATGCACTTTGATAATTTAAAAGAACATAAATTTCGTAAAAATGTAGGAACAATATGGTCAAGGTGATGACTTGCCTTGCATGTTTACCGTGGCCTTGGTGTAGCTCAAAGCTGGTTTAATCAGTTAATAGTATTAGATCTTTGGGATTTTCTCCACTCGCACTTTGATTCGGCTTGAGCCTATCGCCTTCCGAGACTGTAGTTTCTAATATGCGTCAAACGAACAGAAGACCAAATAAATTCAAATAGCGGCAAGAGTCCGATTCAACTTAATTGAGCTCATTTACTGTTGTTATAAATTGAGGGTAAAGAGGGATGGTCGGAACGGAATTGTGTCAAAGGGAGGAGGTGATTAGGCAGCTTTACCGCGAGGGAAAATTTTGGACAAGGATGAACTAAGAGTAAAAGAATACTCCTAGGATTCTTCTGTTGTGATAAAGGAAGTGGCTAGATATAGCCGAGTGAGGAATGCTACGGTTTGATCTTTTAATTTATAACTTCCTTTGTATTAATTTATATTTATCAAGAAAGTTCCATGAGTTAAGCGGGACTTATGGATAGTTTAGAGAGATTACCCAAGAGTTGTAACTACTAGATACTTGA
This sequence comes from Melocanna baccifera, assembly GCA_036346265.1. Classification (NCBI taxonomy): domain Eukaryota; kingdom Viridiplantae; phylum Streptophyta; class Magnoliopsida; order Poales; family Poaceae; genus Melocanna; species Melocanna baccifera. The sequence continues at coordinate 3,451,248 of CM070700.1, forward strand.
AATCATAATTCTTGTAATTTAAGGTATGAAGTTGGCTAATTATTCACTTATAATTTGGAGTAAGTTGATTATTGTGATGGTTAACCAACTTATTAGAGATGATCGACGGTTGCGACTTAGTGGAAATGTGAGTTATGAATTAACAGGGTTCTTGCTGATAAGGTTTTACTTTGTGTTATCAATTATTATTGTTAATCTTTTAAATGATGAGGTGATGGTTAGATGATTATTTTGGGGTGCAAAGTTGTGTTTTAGCAAGTTAAGGGTGTCACTTGTATAAGAACTTATTATTTTATGCTTTTCTTGCAACATGGGCGTTAGGATATTTGTTGAGGACGTACCATCGATTTAGAAGTTGGATAAAGATTTAGGCTTGGGGATCTCTTATTCCGGAATAGAGAAATTTTTAACTCTCATTGTTGTATTTTACAATTATATTTACTGAGGATTTTACCACAAGTATCTAAGCATGAATTTAAATGACTTTTAGAGATGAGTAAATCATTAATCTTTTATGTGTTAAATCGTGATTGAATTTAATAAACTTGGTTTGTGTTTGAGGATAAAAAAATCTAGGGGTAGAGATACGATAGATGGATATTTTATGTCGATCACTCGAACCTCTGGTAGGTTCTTAGAGGTTTTTGAGTAGAGATTGAAAGTATTTCTAAAACGCTTCGATCTTTTGGTTTTAGGATGCCAGGTATTTACTGGTTTTACTTAATTCTTGGGTAGTTGTTATGCGACTTATTGCTTTAGCGAGAGATTAGGGCTAAATTCACAGTTTGGTTTAGTTTATAGGCTCCTTCGATTAGTGTCTCCCATTAACGCTTAACATTAGTAATTTGCCAATTGGAAAAATTAGTCAGGTGTGATCTTGTTTTAGTAAATATTTACAAAGATAATTTAATTTGCATACATATGATTACATTCTTAGTTATCAGACATTGCTTTAAGGTAAAATCTTTAGATTTAAATCACAAAACTTGCTAGGCATAGAAGATTATAAGTAACCATCCTTAGCCAGATAGCAAATTCCAATGGGGGCCTATCATGCAAAGAGAGAGAAGGGGCAAGGTAGGGGAGAAGAGGTGCTCGACCGAGGGGTAATGGAGAGGGAAAGAGGCACCTGATTGGGGAGAGGCGGCACAGGTGACGAACAGCTGGAGAGGCGTCGGTGGCGGTTGCAATAGGGAGTTCCCGGGGTGGTGAGGTCACCGGAAGTGGCGGCGCAACACGTGATGGAGCCGAAGGGCCCATCAGTGGCGCTAAGCGGCGAGCTTGGCGGGGCTACAGGGAAATGTCGATCAGAGACAGGGGAAGGGAAAATGGGTGAGCATGAGCATGAGTAGGGCAAGGGGAGCTTACCCACAGCGACGGCTTGGTCGGAAACACGTTGAGGCGAGCTAGCGACGGGAGCATGAGGCGGAGGCGGCTGGATTCCGTTGGTGGCGAGCTGAGGCCGACGAGGGGCTCAATTGGCGGTGGGAGTGTACTTGGTTCGTCCGAGCGGAGCTTCAGGTGCCAGCAATCGACAGGTGGTGTAGCGGTGAGGAAGAAGACCTGCAGCGGTGACATAATCAGAAGAGGGAAAAATGAATGCTTCGGCTTGTGGAGGAAAGAAGAAGAGGGCATGGCGAGACACTGGGAAGCTCAGGCACTCTTATAGGCGAGGGCAGTAAGGTCGCCGTTGGCGCTCATAACTCGTGCCATCAATGGCAGCACTGTGGGAAGGCGGGTGGCTCAAGGGCTTTGGACAGCAGGAGGGGGTGGCCTGCGCGCAAGACAGGGCTAAGCCAAGGGGGCTGGCTTCGGGATGGAGGGCAGAGGCAAGCCGACGCCGGGCTAGCGCCGAGAGCGGCACACGGGATAGGCCGGTAGCCCTGGGCGGCGATGGCAGACCAAGAGAGAAAAGGGGGAAGAAAGAGAGAGACGCCAAGGGTGAGGGGAGAAGAAATGCACGCGACACACATCACTAGGCCGGTGCGAGGGGGGCTATAGGCGTATGGAAGGAGCTGAGGGAGGTGTTGGTGGGCGCGAGGGTGGCACTAGGCCGGCGCTGTATTGATGTGAGGGATAAAGGAGAGTGAGGCCAGTAGCTAGCCGTATGGGTGCCAAGAGGATGCTTCCGAGGGGCGGCGCGGGCATAGCTAGTCTGCGGCTAGACCAAAGAGATGGGGGAGAAGGGAGGAGAAGGAGCGCGGAGGGAGGCGGCCGAATGGGTTGGCGACGGCGGCGTCCACTGGAAAGAAGAAGGAATCGGGAGAGGGGAGAGGATACCGGGGATGAGGGGAAGAAAAAGGAGGGGCCGAGTGGGCCAGGTGGGCCGAAGGCCTGGGGAGGAAGGGGCCAGGGCCCAAAAGGAGTTCTTTGAGATTTTTAGAAATTCTTGGCTATTTGAATTCTTTTGCCAAATAAATTGATTAGGCGAGAAGAACTTTAGTGTTTAACTTTAACTTGAGTCCTGATGATTAAACTTTTTAAATCCTTAAAATTTGGATTTGTTATTTTGTAAAGGAAATTAAGAATTTGGATTTTGATTTAAGACTTATCTCTGGATTTAGTGAATTTGTTTTGCTTAATTGAGTTTTGCTGCTCGAGGCGTTAAATCAGGAGCACCAACAAATGCGAAGTTTTTGAAATGCACCAAAACAAAGAGATTTTCATTATTTTCGCAAATACATTAATTCCGTAACTTTGGGATGTTACATCATAAGACTTGCTGCAACTACTTGTCTGAGGGTCTTATTGTGATTGTCTGAATTAACGACCAACCTACTCCCACAGTAGGGTAGTCTGATAAGGCAGTTAAGCGTATGTTTATACTCCATAATCGCACATGATCTTACCCACGTCTCTCTGACAACAAATGTCCTACAGCAAACTACTTTCCACGTCTCTCTAACAATAACCATCATCTAGCGATTAACTCTCAAAGCGTCAAGACGCCTCCTAGCAAGAAGCAACTACCACTGATTCACTAGCAATATAAGGGACAGGTTTTGAGAAGAAAGGGGAGGCCGAAGCGAGTGATCCATTCTGTAAATAATGTAATTCCTTGCGCTATCCACGCTTGTAAGTCTTTTCCACAGCAACAATAGCATAAGATGTAGGCTTATTGTTCTCTCAGGAGAAGGCCCGAACCTGGATAAAATTCTCATGTCTTTACTGTACATGATCACAATATAGCCTTGAGCGCTTTCCTCCGAGTCCAAGAAATCATACGTAAGATCGATATTAAAACATCGATAAGCTGTTAACTCCAAACCATGCATAGGATAATTTTCTTCATGAGATCTTAACTATTGCAAAACATAAGCTACACTTTTCTACCTTGCATCAACATATATCCCAAATCTGTACGGAAAGTGTAAGAATAAATCTCAAAATTCTTATTAACATCTAGCAGCACTAATATCGGTGTAGTAATCAAATATTCCTTTAGTTTCTAAAACCTCTTCGCGCACTCTGGTGTCTAAATAAACTTTTTTTCTTTCTTCAACAACTATGTAAGCGGTCTTGCTACACTAAAAAATCCTTCAATAAACTGACGATAATATCCTGTCATACCAAGAAAACTTCTAATTTACGGCACTAAAGTAGGCGACTTCCAAGTAAGCACATCATTAACTTTTCCAGGATTGACTACAACACCTACTGACATAACATGGTCTAAAAAAGTAGCTTCATCTAAAACTCACATTTGTTGAACTTGACATAAAGCGTATACTCTTTGACCTTTTGAAATACTAGCCTTAAATGCTCTTTATACTCTTTCTCAATATTAGAATAAATTAAAATATCATGGATGCAGGCTGAAGAAATTGGCTTCAAGGTAGTCATGCTGATACAAAAAAAAAATGAGCTTGTGTAGCATCTACACGTCTGGAAAGCAAATGATGGTATTGAAGCCTTTACAATTTGGTTAGGAATTGGAGTGTACAGAATAATATTCATGTTCCCATTCACCTTCAGATTCTGCACCGTAGCAAGTAGTGGTAAAATTTTCTCGTTGCTAGAACTCTCTTGTTGTACAGATAGGGATCATGGAATAGAAAACATGATCCGCTTATGGCTGCTTTTTCTAAACAACCGACACGATTTTCTCGTCATTGTTTCAAAATAGTTAATCAGAAGTCTTTTTAAAATAATTTATCAACTTATCAATATTCAGTTTATTATGGCTTTCCCTAAACAAATAGCGCAATATTTCCACTATCGTTTCAAAACGGTTTATCGAAACAGTATTTTTAAAGCTAACTTATTAGTATTCAATTTATTCACACAAACATTTCAACTAGGATCAGATCGTAACTATAAATTATCAGTCACATGTCAAAAAGAATACCCATCAGCTACTATGGATATCTACCTTTTCCAGCTGGTTTCGCGGCTGAAAGGAACGGTACCCATCAGCTAAGAAGATCAAGTTCGTTGTGCTATGTCAATGCCTGATGGATCTTGAATTTTCCAGCTGGTTGTCAGATCACGAGGAATTAGGGGTTTGCATTTTGCGTGCAGTGTTCCGTGGAAAGAAATCGTCCGGCTATCCACACATCAGGCTTGGAATACTTGTTAGCACAGTACACGATTTCTTTTGTTCGATGTGTCATCTGTGGCCCAATGGATTGTAGCACAGTACAATCGTGGCAGATGAATAATTCTGTTCATAACTTAATATATCAACCATGGGGAGAACAAGCACAATGAAATAGCAACAGAGCATCCAAAACCAAGCAAGAAAATACGGAAGAACGGACATAACTCCTCAAACTCAGTGCGGGACATGTGGTTTCTAACAGAAAAAACCTCATTCTGTTCAATACTCCCGTCAAAAAAGAGACTGGCAGCAGCGTTTGCCACGAAATAAACCCACATAGCAACCTCTCCTGAGGCCTAAAATATAAAAATGGAGTCCAGAAGTAATTATTCAAATGCAGCAGCATCCGAAAGAGAAGGAGCACCTATCCATACTTTTGCTTATCATCATCATCATCATCAGATCTTAGCCGCCCCCAGAGCCATACTTCTTCCCAAAGACAATCACCTGTAGCTTGTCGTATCCAGCAAGGACACCAGCACCAGCAACAGCACGAAGGATGTTGGCACCAGCACCCTTGAAGAGGGACTTTGTGCCCTCCTTTGCAACAATCTGCTTGAATGCATCCATGGAGCTGCTGTACTTAACTGCCTCACCAGACGTCATCATCATTCGACGACGAACAGTGTCAATCGGGTATGAGGCAAGACCAGCACCAATGGTTATGCCCCAACCAAGCAAGAAGCTGGCAAAGAAGTTATCCTGCAAAATGCAGTGCATGTAAGCAAGGAGGAACTTACAAATTATCAAAAGAAATGTCATTTACATATATGCAACCAAGGACCATATGCAAACATATCAGCCCAAAACAAATAGGCAGCCGTCGAACATGTGGAAGTTTTGAGTGCTCTTAGAGAGGAGTAACATGAACTAATATTGTGAAATAATAAGTCAGCACAAGTATACACATGATATTCGGTTCACTAACCTGAAGGGAGCCAACAAGGACCACTGGCTTAAGGGAATCGTACATTCCAAAGTACAGACCTCGGTAGACAATGATTCCCACACAAGAGATATTAAATCCACGGTACAAACCACGGATACCATCAGAGGCAAGGGTCTTGCGGTAAACATCAACAAGTCCATTGAATTGCCTCCCACCACCCTTCTTCGCAGCCTTGGCATCATTAGCCAGACGTGTACGAGCATAGTCCAGGGAATAAACAAAGAAGAGAGAGCAAGCACCAGCAGCCCCTCCAGAAGCCAGGTTTCCAGCAAACCATTTCCAGTAGCCATCCTTGTCCTTCTTAAAGTTGAACATGCGCTTGAAGTGGTCTTTGAAGGCAAAGTTCAATGCCTGAATACAATTTTATATATTAGTCAACGTCAAGAGAAGAAAAAAATGTCACAACAGGTAGGATGCAGTACCTGAGTGGGGAAGTAACGGATGACGTTAGCAGTGTTTCCTCTCCACAGTGCAATCACACCTTCATCTTTAACAGTACGGGCAAAGCAGTCACCAATACCCTTGTATGGATGAGAAAGCCTACCACTCTTGATCATTTCGTCCTGGTTTTGAATGAGAAGCTTGACACGCTCAATGGGAGCAGCAGCGGTCTTGGAGACAGCAGCAGAAACTCCACCCATCAGGAAGTCAATCATAAATCCAGAAAATCCTTTTTCTTTTGGTGCAGAAGCAAAGACTGGGGACATTGTTGGGGCAGATGAGAGCCCAATGGTTGCATCCATCCCATTGTACGACCTCAAGGGCACACTGTAAGCAGAATGGGCATTGTAGAGTGCGGGATTCTTCATTGCAGAATAAGGAGAGATCTTGCTGAAAAGCATGGACTGCCCATGGATCTTCCGAACCACAGAGGGAGGACCCAATTCGTCCGCCATCTTCAGAAAGCGACCTGTCAAATAGCAATTTGAAGACATGGGTTTGGGTTAGACTGCAAATGCATTCAAGTTCCATACATAGAAAATGTTATAGATACACCTTACAAGATTGACAAGAAAATATTGCTCCCCTGACATGCGATTAAAATGACCAGAATTAGAGTATCAACAAAGCTAACATTACTTACATCAAGATAATCGCAACATGATGATGGAAATGAATGATGTCTAATGCTTGAATAAACATGAAATTATATTCTTATGCAAGAAAGGAAAGTTTATTGATCTAAAGGCTGTAGATAAAATCTATACGGCTACATTACCCTCCACACATGTCCAGATCAAACACAACAAACAAATGTGACCAACGATTCCATGTAACAGTACAGCTTTTAAAGAAACTGTTCATATATGCTACTCTTAAAATGGCATCATTTGACTAAATGAGCTCTAAACAAACCAGCACAAGAAGGAACATGCATGAATAATTAAGCAAAACTTCTGAAGTATTGGCAAACCAAGTTCCTCTACTTCCTAACTAAAGAACTACCAGTAAAAACACTTCTGGCACATCAACAATATGAAGATATGAGCCAACCATGAACATGAACAACCTTAATAAGCCTAGTCCAACCCTGTACGCTCTTACAATCATGGCCAATGTGCAATGGAAGGACAGCAACCAATACAAAGTTGAAGCATGAATACATCCAACTGGGAAACATATCACCTAGTTTGGATGCACGCACCATTCTAAACATTATTATAGCAGAGATAATAATAGCAATTCGAGATAAAATTGATTAATTGAATTCCTGGACCACTCTCATAACACTAGTAGACCCAAATCAAAACCATAAAATGAGGGAAAGCACAAAAAAATAAGTTAGTGGGAATTTAAAGATGGCACGTCCAGCTTTCCCTTGCAGAAGTTACACAAGGATTCGACCAAAAAGACACTGACGGTTCAAAAAAACAACAGAAGTTACAGGGCAACACAGTTCCATCTGCAAGTACATCACGAGCTCCCCCCCACCCCCCAGATGAATATGTCCCAATAAAAAGTACGTACTTCACCTGAGGTATTGCTCCAATAAGACACAAATTCCTAACAGATAGCCAAACCACAGAGCCCAAGAAGCGCCTTGGCAGAACACCTAGACAGCCATAACAACACAAACCAACCTGTTGGGAGACAAATCCTAGTTCCTCCCATTTCTTTGGAAATCCAATTCCACGGGAACGAAAATCCATGGAAAACCATAAAAAAAAAGTGTCGAAGCTCGCATTCCTGTCATGAAAACATCACAGCAACTCCGGATCTAGCACTTCGCAGCGCACCAAACCCAGATCTAACGCGTTACAGGTCACACAAGAACTCAGCACACACACACGGACAGGAAAGTAAAGATCCTAGCAATGCAACACAGGAACCGACCGAGCTAATCGATGCTACGCGAGGCAGAGAAGGATGCGTTGGGGGATTCGAGGGGATTTACCTCGGAAGAAGGCCGCCGCCGCCGACGACTCGGGAACACTGGTCAAGGGAGATGCTGGAAGCAGATGGGCGGCTGCTATATATAGCAGCGCGGGGAGAGCAAACCCTACTTGGGCTGCAACAAATTCTTCTCGTGGGTCGCCGTGGCATGGAGATGCCAATTGGGCCACAGCCTGGCCCGCCGTTCTGCAAATTCATAGGGAGAAGGGAACGAACCGGATTCTATGCACCATTTTGTATTGATCTGTTTGATAGAGCCCTGTATTCTTATTTTTCAACTTCAGCTCTGTATTGTATGAGAATTTATTTCTCTAAAAATTTAGAGCTGTCTCTAAAAAATATTTGGTTAGTAGATTGACTCCAGATTTATAAGAGGATTTAAGAAAAATAGACTATGTCACCCCTAGTTGTAACACTTCTTTTGTCAGTTGTACTAGTTTGTAATGTATGCGTACATGTACATGACTGTTGTGGGGGACCCGCTGCTCAGGTGGAGATAGGCTCGCATTCTGTCTGAACTTAGTCTGGACCGATCAAAGAGTAGGCACACCTGACCCTGACAGCAGGCGAGCACCACCCCTGGGAAGCACTCCACCTTTATGTAGAGTCATAGAGATCCTGTAAACTGAATTAGGTCATATATCAAGTTCCTTGATTAGTTTGATCTGTCGACACTCTCTTGTTCCTATTCCTTTTCTTTTCTTTTTTTTCAATCCTTTATTTGAGGTGACAAGTTTAATCCATTGGTACTAGCCCACTATACCACAAAATGGTCTGCATTGGAACAAACTTCTTGCATCAGGACAATAAAGGAAAGAACAGATCTGCATCAATGCAGGACCAGCAAGAACAGCCAGCATAGTTGCTGCGCACTCAGAAATCACTATCATTCATGCAAACTGGTACATTACAGACGACAACTCAGATTAGCTTTCACAAGATTCTCTTGTTTACAAAGACAATAACTAGGAAGCACTTCATTTCGTGGTATGATGAGCAACAACTAGACTGTAACAACACACACACCCTACAAATACTCTGCCCTGGCAGCTGATCGGATACTTGGGTTGCCCTAAGTGGCGTGCTACGACCAATAAAACCCTACCATGTAAATTCAAGAGCTCAGGTTATCAGAGTACCTAAAACATGAGGATACAAGTGCATCTACATTTTGGAATTCTCACTGTATGAGGGCACCAGTTGCAATCCTTCAGCAACTCAAGCCTTGCAACAAGTAGCCATGTTAAGGTTTCTGTTGCTAGCTAGCGGGCCAGAAGCTTGTATGATGGCATATCCTCAATCCGCTGAATATCTTCAAGCAACAGCTCCCTTTCTAGCTGACGTCGCATGGACTTCATGACCGTCTACAATTTTAGTAGTACAATTAGGTCAGCAAGGACTCCTAAGTCCCAATGGGTGTTTTTTCAACCATATATGACTAGTTTCAGAAAAATTAGGTCAATAGGGAAGTAGTTGCTAGATGAGGGAATTTATATAGAAAAGCAACATACATTGAAGTCCATGTAAGTAGCGTGCATGTCAAGCCATTGCTGATCCATCAGCTTGAAGTTTATGCAGTAGAGAATTTCAAAAGCTTGATCATTTTCTGAACCAAAAATTGGTAAAATCAATATTAGGAGCACTACAACTAGAGCCTTCACTTATCTGACATTAATATCTATAGTATGCTACTATGCTTTCAAGAAGTATAACTAAAACTACGATATGAAGCGTTATATTTGCTGTTTTGCAAAGGTGGTACACACTGATAATGTCAAATGCCCTCTAACCCTGCTACCTACTGGATTTTCAGAACATACTGTTTCCATAAAACCCTCTAACATAAAGCGTCAACACATCTTGCGGCTCCTCCGAATAGGGGTGCAAACGGAGCGGATATTTTCCGACCGACCGTCCGTCCGTTTTAATTCGGATATAATTCGGAGCATATTTTCGGATATCCGAAGGTTTTGTCGGATATGGAAATGGAGTCGGATATTTTTTTGCCGGATACGGAAACGGATTCAGAAAAGGTATTATCCGACGGATACGGAACTATCCGGATAGTTTTTCGGATAGTTACCAGATATTTTTCCAGATAGTTCCCGAATAGTTACTTATCATGTGATATAAATATAATGAAGTTAAATGAACTAGTGATATACTTGACTACTTGGCTATGAACAATTCTTACTTTTGAACTGTGATATTTTTTCAGATAGTTACCGGATATTTTTCCGGATAGTTACCGAATAGTTACTTATCATGTGATGTAAATGTAATGAAGTTAAATGAACTAGTGATGTACTTGACTACTTGGCTATGGACAATTTTTACGTTCAAACCGTTTGGCATGTAACTAGTTAACTACTACTTGTTTAACTAGTCTCTATCATTTACTTACTACTTTGCTAACTAGAATTTACTAGTTGCTTAACTTGTCTCTGTCATCGTATGAAATTTACTTGCTAAGCTACTAATGTAGTTCCATTATGGATATGTAGTATGGTGATTGATCCCTACACATGCGATATATATGGTTTTTGTTTTCGCGCGTTATCCGACTAAATATTCGTGGCCGAGACTAACTGTATTTGGAGTAGCATGTATTCGCTCCGTATTCGTGACCGAGAATATCCGTATTCATATTCGTATCGACGCTATCTATATCCGATTCCGACTCAGACAAAATATGTGAAAAATGATACGAAATAAGCAACATCTGTTCGTATCCGCTCAGTTTGCACCCCTACCTACGAACAACCACGGTTTCCAGACTGTATTGTCGATTTGATGAATGTCCCTAACGTTCTAACTACTCTTCCTAGAACCTCTGCATTTCTTTTCACTTTAAGCTTCTGATTTCCAAATTTCATGGAGTTGGAAGATTCTATAACAGGCAAGCAAAACAAAATTAGACTTATATATGAATATGAAAGTTCTCCCTTTTTTATCCCTTTCCTTGTAGATGAGAAGATAGTGAACAACTGCAATTAAGAGTAAACTCTATGAATCAATTCTTTTGAGCTTCTCTACTCTAATTGGACACTGAAATAGCTATATTGCATTTTTTTTTACTGTTGGATAAATGCCCATCTTTGCAACATCCACACGCACGCCAAGAAAGTGAGTTCTTTGAGTACAATTCTACAGCTACGAGAGTTTGTAAAAGCATAAGAGATGGATCCAATGGAACTGTATCCTCAACTCTACATCGACCTCAACACAGCGAACCAACTCAAAGTACCCCCAATACTAGATCGACACACACACAAATAAAAAATCTAAAAGAGTCAGAGAAAATTCACCTTCAAGGCCTCCCGGAGGATACGCTCGTCCCCGAGAGGATTGAAGCAAACCCGCACGATGCCCACTGTTCCACATCTTCTCGTCGTCCGCCCAACAACGGCGCAGGAAGAGCTCCTCCCAGAGGAGGGGAATTTTCTTGGAGCAAGGGAAAGGGCGCAGGTGGGTGGGGCGTGCCGGGCCAGTCTGCCGCGGCCGCGTGGTGAGAAAAGGTTATCGACGGCAGCGTCTAGGGTTTCCACGGAGACATCGGGGGCCAGCGGCTTCGATCTCCGAGGACAGCGGCGTCGAGGGCCAGCGGCCTCCAGACAGACGACGGTCGGCATCGTCGTCTAGGCTTCGGAAGGAGGCTTCAGGGGCCGACGGCGTCGAGGGCACAGTCAGGGTCGCCTGGAGTCGTCGTGCGGTGGGGAGGGCAAGGGGAAGTCGTGCGCTGGGTCCTTTAGGGGTGGCAATTTCCGTCGGGCGGGCCCGCGGGGAATGTCCCCGTAGCGTGGGCGATCCCCACAGGGGGGAACGGGGCGAGCCCGCTACACTAGCAGCAGCAGGGAGGGGACTGGAGTTATCCTCCCTCGTGATCTCTATAGTGATCCGGTAATATAAAAAAAATTAAATAATATATAATAATTTTTAAAATATAAAATATTATATTCTTTTCTGGTATATTTGATTAAAATTGAATCTATATGTTAGAATATATATTTTAAAACTATACTTTTAAAAAAAGTATGTCTAAATAATTATAAATTAATAAATAGATTTATATTATTATTTTTTAAAAAAATATTTAACAGATTTTTATCCCCCATGGGGGTTGGATCCCCACGGAGACCGAAGACAGAGGGCATCTCCCCTATAGGCTTAATGGGGGGCAGGGCGGGGTCGTGGGGGCCTCCCCAGGACCCCCCGCCCGCCCGCCCGCCTAGCCTGTTGACACCCCTAGGGGCTCGGGTGGAAAGGGACCAAGTGTAGTTGGATAGTAAATGGTGGGTAATTTTGTTCAATTTCTAAGGGTACTTTTGTTTCTAGTATGTCAGCTTTCCACGAGAACCCATTAGAAGGTTGCTTTACATACTAGCTCATTTTCGAGACAGCTCATCGTGAGAAGTAGAATAGGATCATTTTGAGAAGCTAGGTGTTTCGTACAGCTCCACAGAATCCGGACGAGAAGCTAGGAGTAGGACTTGTGCCAAACAGGACCTTATATAGTATACTCACGAGCAAATTGTTTTCATAAATTGGGGTTTTGGTTCAGTTTTGGTGCAACCTTCCAACAAACTGAAAAAGGTCACATCTTTGGCCATGTTTTTCATGATCATTCCATAACTGGGAGGAGACGGCGATGTGGGTGCTGGGTGGAGCTGAGGTGGCGACTGGAGGTATGGTGTAGAGGTCACCTGCACTATCGCAGCGAAGCATCACACGCTGTGTCCGGGAATCCTTAATAGAAAAACCAAAAGCATCAAACTCAATAGAGCAATGGTTATTACGAGTGAATTGTCTAACAGAAAGAAGGTTGTGGACTAGGTTAGGGATAACTAGAGTGTTGGGAAGGAGAAAATGGGTGGTTGGTGTGTGAAGGAAAGTATGACCACGAGAAACAACAGGGAGATGGAAACCGTTGCCAATAGTGACGACCGAATGAGGTAGAGGGTGGGAAGAGAGGAGTGTACCATCATCTGTCGTCATGTGGAAAGTGGCGCCGCTGTCCATGACCCAGCCACTATGTCCTTGGACAGCCAGTTGGTTCAGCATAGTAATGAGGCCCTGCTGATCCCAGGTCTGCAGGTTGGAAGGCTGGGACGGCGTGAAGGCGGTATGAGTCTAAGGTGGAGCGCCGAGGAGGCCGGGAGCGAGCAAGGGGCGCCACTGACCGCCGATGGGGGCAATCCACGGATTGAAGCAAAACCAGGGACCGCTCGGTGGAGATGGTGGTACACAGCCACCCTGGAAACCGGCACTGGCGCCACGGCCGGACCCTCCCTGCCTGCCACGGCGGTTGCGGCCACCACGACGCCCATCACGAGTATTGGCGGTCTGAGTAGTAGTCGATGACGTGTAGCCGGAGGAGCCGTCGGAGGCGAACAGGGCCGTGGTGGTGGCGATCTTGGCCTCGTTGCTAAGGCGAGTCTCCTTAAGAGCGAGCATGGACCGCGCCCTAGCGAAGGAAGGGAACGGTACGAAGTTGGTGATATCGTCGACGGTGGTGGAGAAGCGCGGGTTAAGGCCACACAGCAGGTTGAGCATGTCGTTGACGGGATAGCCGATGTCGCGTAGCTCGTCGCCAAGGAACTTCACCCGCTAACTGTAGTCGACGATGGACAGATCGCTTGAACAAGCGAGTGAAACTGGTTGTTGAAGAAGATCGCACGGGACTCCTTGTTGTCGCGGAACAGCGCCTCGATTGCGACCCGAAGGTCTCGTGCGGTTTCTTGATCTGTCATCGCTGAGTCAAGGATGTCGTCGGAGATGGAGCCATACAACCAGCTGAGGACGGCGGAGTCGGCGAGGACCTAGTTATCCTCATTGCGATGTGCCGAGTCGGTGCCGTCGATGTGGGAGAGGAGACCGAACTTCGCGCACATAGTCCGAAAGAATTTGGACCATCGAGAGTAGTTCGGTGTCTTCAAATCGAGGGTGGTCGACACGTGGGACTTAACGACGACCGTGCAGTAGGGATTGAGGACGATCGGAGGGGCGACATGTGTAATCGCATCGGCGGTGGCATCGGTAGCAGCTGGATCGACAGGAGAGGCCGACATGATCGAGGATCGAAGCTGGACGGAACTTCTTCTTCTCTGTTTTTTTACCTGTAAAAGGTGAGTCAGATCTGGATCTGAACATATCTGGATCGAAGGCTTACGCGTGAGGGGAGGGCCTCGGTGGGCAAGGAGACCGGCGGCGGGCGGTCAGCGGTGGGCCAGGTGACCGGCGGTGAGCGGTCAGCGTCAGGCGGCGGGCGGCAAGCATGGGAGCAGGCATGCTGGAGACGGGCGAGCACCAGCGGCGACGGCAGTCGATGAGCAGCACCAGCGGGTGGCGGCCGGCAGCAGTGGGAGGTGGCGCCGAGTCAGGTGGCGGCAGTCTGGAGTAGAAGCAGGCGGCGAAGAGGCGCCGGTGGAGAGATGCCTGTGCGGAGGCTCGATGGGACGGTGGAGCCGGCGGGGTCGTCGGGCGTCAGATCCGGCTGGAGCGAGCAAGAGCCGACGGGCGTAGATCCAACAAGCGGCGGCCAGCAACACCCCTAGGCGGTGGAAGACGGCAGCGGCCTGGAGGGCAGGCGACAGCAGCGGCCTAGAGGGAGGCGTCGGCGTGAGTCGATGTGTCAGGAGGAGATGGCGGTGGTGCAGCCCGGGGAGGAGATTTGAGGAGAGGTAGCAGCAGAGAGAAAGCTCAGGAGAAATCTGATACCATGTAGAAAGGTAGAGAGATTGGGGCAAACACCACACAGCTAAAGGGCTGGGGTAGCTTGTATATATATTGGCCTAGAGTAGGCATACAAGGAAAGCATATACATGGAAGGTGCATACATGGTAAGCGCATATATGAAAGGCATATACATGGAAGGCGCATTCATGGTAAACACATATATGAAAATATATCTAATTATTCTAATATATAGAATTTCACTTGATGGGACATTATCAGGGAAAATGTACGTGCATAATAAATGGTGATGCCCTCATTGCCTCTCACTCCTATCTCTCCTACTCACTCATGCCTTTCTATCTCTGCTCACTCTCACTCGTCTCTCTTTCTTTACACCAAAGTGGTGACTAGAGCAGCGATAAGGATAAGCTTCTACCAGCGACGAGGCATGCGCCATCATCTTCCTCCATGACGGTGTCTCTAAGCTGCCTCCACTGCCACTAGATCCAGTGCACCGTCGCTGTCCTTGACCCTACTATCGCCGACTCTAGGGTCGTCATTCTCTGTGCTGGCAAGAGGTACAACACTGACCCTTGTGCCACGGCGCCAAGGCTCATGTCCCCCCTCTACGGCTACCGTGCCTTGCTAGTTTTCACCTTGCCCAACCCCTTCTTCCCCGCTAGCGTTGTCGTCCTCCATCGCCCTGGTGTCCTCCTCCTTGCCAGCGACCGCTACAATACTCTACTATATTTGGTATTTTGTACCACACTTGCAGATAGTATTTTGCAGTTTTTTGGACAGAAGTATAGTTCTAGTATTCATGTATTTTGCATTTTTTTTAACTGTAGTATAGTTGTAGTATGTATCTATGTATTTTTCCTTTTAGACAATAGTATAGTTGTAGTAGTATTAATGTATTTTATATTTTTTTCTGGACAGTGGTATAGTTGTACTAGTATTCATGTATTTTGCATTTTTGAGCAGTTGAATAATTGTAATAGTATTCATGTATTTTTCATTCATTTGGACAACAGTATAATTGTAGTATTATTCATGTATTTTTCATTCTTTTGGACAACAGTATAGTTCTAGTAGTATACATATATGTATTTTTGAATTCTTTTTGGACAACATTATAGTTGTAGTATTCATGTATTTTACAATTTTTTTGGACAGTAGTATGTTATAATGGGGACATGTGTATGTGGGAGTCTAAATACATGATAATGAGTGTGGTATGTTAGTATAAATCAAGTATTTGGACCTGCTTCAATTCAAATTTTGAAAAGAGAGGAGCAAATGTGATCTGCTTCAATTCAAATTTCAACAAGGGAGGTGAGAGTCTGATTAGACATTTATTTTGTGGTGAAAAGACATAACTAGTTTTGGAAATGATATGGTTTTCTTTCAGCACAAATCTTGGTGAGAGAACAGAGGGTGGAGATAGGGGGTGCAAATGTACATAAGTGCATATTTGCATTTCCTGAGAAGGAAAACACGAAAATCTCAATTCATATTAGATCGGGAAAAGTCCACACACCCCTCTACTTTCAAGTTGGTCCACTTTCAACCCTTTACTCTGAAACGCTTGTAAATAATCCTCTAAAGATTAATAATCATATCGAATTAGGTCCAAACCTAGCCGAGTGTGGTATTAGAGATGGAGTGGCATCCAAGTAAGTAGATGAGACGACATGTTGTCTGAGTTAGCCATATGTGTTTTCTTCTTCCTTTAGAAACAGAGGAGGGAAGGAGTCAGCAATGAGGATGAAGGGTGAGCAATGAGTTCCTAGCTACTAGAAAAATGGAGCATAGAGCTAGGTGATTCGTGTTGGGTGTTTCAGAGGCTATGGGGCACCAGAGACGGAGCAGTAGTGTAGTGGAATAGGTGAGCTGGAGCAACAATATGATGGGTAGAGCTAAAGTTTGAGGATGTCACAGTGAAGAGGGGGGAGAAGGGAACGTGTGGGTGCAAGGAATTATGAGATCGTTCACCAAGGAGAGACTTGTGGGTGATGGAGTGCTAAATAGGGTGGAGGAAGAAAGCAACTTAATTCCGGACAAGGACTGCGAGGATCACCAAATTAAATATGGGGAAAGAACAAGCAAGGGCGTGGAACATGGTGTGACAATGGGTGATTTCCAAAGTAACTCATTGTAACAGTGAGAACTGGGTTGGCAATCATCTCATCTGTCTGAGGAGAATGTGTGCCATATCAGTGAGAATGAGGACAACACCATTCTTCACCTACGGTGAGCAATTCTAAATTAACCTCGAATGCAAGATCCTTACCTCCCCAACATCTCATTGCCACCATCAATTTTTCCTTCCCCCTTCACCGCCACCACAGTGTTCACCCTCCTTCTCTACGGCCATTCACCATCACCGACTCAACACTACGCCGCTTTGCCCCCGACAGACACCACCCTTTGACTCCCCTTGCCCACCTCTAGCTCTCGCACTGATCACCGCCCATGTTTTGGCCGCTGCTCGCTACCTACTATATCAGCTCGAGTGTTCATCGCCGCCTCTCCTACTCTGAGCTGCTGACAAGTAGGTCGCTTTGTGTCACTGACATGTGGCCCTACCTAACATATTCTTTTGCTGACTCACCATTGGGAGCAATGTGGTCACATGTCACAATCACCTATCTGATGTGGCTAGAACTACTTTAAGTCAGTGCCACCATGGCAAAACACATCCATAATTCTTGACTTGAGGTTAAAATTGATCTAGTTTCTAAAGTAAATGGGTAAGATATATGGTTTTTAAAGTAGAAGGTTGAATATGGACCAACATGAAAGTAGAAGGGGATAATGATGACTTTTACTATTAGATCCAAGGAATATGTGATATTCATTATACCATCATCACCCCCTTGAGTAAAGGCTTCTACAGTGGGTTGGCCAAAATGAGTATCCCATGTCGCACAATCAATATGTCTTACATACAAAGTATCTTGCATCCATAATCCAAAATTTCCTTGCTAGGCTACATGAGTTAGATTTATGGACCTCCATAGGAAAATAATTGCAATGAAAAGTGTTCACCAAGATGTTATTGGTGAATATTCACTAGGTGCACCGCATGTCTCGCTGATCTTAACCACTTGTGCCTTCTATAGTCCTTGTCTATCTTATGCCTTGGTTGAGTCCAACCATCTCACCTAGCTTCTATGACCGCATTGGACTTTGGTTCTAGACCAAGCAAACCATTTTCGGGAATAAGTTCATTCTAACTTGAAACCACATTAGCCAAAATATGCATTGTGCAACCATATGCACTTGACCACAAAGGTCTAAAGCCATCAAGTCATCTATACTTTCCATTTTAACCAATTTTGCTTCATAAGCACCTACAAGAATCATAACCATTTCGTGGGATGATCTCATCATAAACAACTCACTAATTTCCCAAAATCATCTCCAATAGGCTCACCTCGAAGTCCTTAACAAAAAATGTTATGGCCCCATGGCCATCGGATTGACTGAACACTCCGAAACAACTCTTAACATAAAAAAAAAACATGCCTGCTAGAAAACTGATCCAACTAAGGCAGATGATCCGACTTACCTAGATAATCGACCCACTCGGATGATCCAACCCAAGCAATCCTGAAAATACACATTCTTTGGGTAATTGATATGACCCATGATCCGACTAAGGTGAATGATCTGATTCATCTGGATCATCTGAGTGGATAATCTAACTCACTTGGATGATCCGATCTAAGCAATCCTGAAAATACACATTCTCTTGACAATTGATCCGACCCAAAGATCCGGCCGACCTGGATTATTTGCTCCACTCGGGTGATCCGCCCTAAACCAAAGTAATATCGAATCTTTTTCATTCTTTCCAAAAACATACTTCGCACTCCAAATCCAATCAAATTAAAGTGTCAATCACTCATTACACCATGGGAGGACCTCCACATGGTAAAATCTGCACAATCTGCTATATACAAAAGTTGTTCAATTGTCACACTACTTCATGTAATAGCAATAACGCTAGTGCCACATTCTAAAACCGAAAAGAAATGAAATGAAAAGCAAGGGAGTAATTCTAAAAAATCACACAAGGGAGTATAACAGCCGTCCATAGCTGCTGTTGGGCCATCTTACCTCCAGCAAGACCCGTTGAGCTTAACTAGATAACACTTTTAGAGGGATAGATAACTAAGAGCATGTTTGGTCACTGGAATTTCGGTAGGAATTTGATAAATTCTCGCATTCCAAATGTGGTCTAAGCTAGGGTTGACTTGTGCTTTTGAGAAGCTTGCTGGGTAGTCAGGCTTAGCTGGTTCAGCTCACCTTCTAAAAATATTGGGGTTGGCCCATTACAAGCATTAACTGATAAGATAAGGTTGGTTCCACTAATTTATGGTGGTGGTGAAAATAAGTGGATTTGTTTTTCAAAAGAGATCGATGTATAGCACAAGCATGCACTCACTTTTAAAATATACTATATATGTTAGTCTTGCAAATATACTATTAATTTTAAGTTACTAGGTGCACCTCCCGAGCATTGTTGTGTGGTTGATTGTTCTTTGATGTTTGAAATATTATTATTAAGGATTTGGTAGTGCAATATACGAAGGAAAAATATGATTGCAAATGTACAAGAACTTCTTTTAGAACGTACATATGTAAATATGTTTGTAATAATAGACTGCATATCTACTCCCTCCGTTTTAAAATATAAGGTATATAGTTTTTTAAAGTTTGTTTCAAAATATAGGGCATGCACGCAAGTTTATTGTTTTTTTCTTGTCTGCTCTTATTTACTACATATTCTATCTCGTGCATTTATAAGTAAGTCTCCTACAAACTATTCTCTTCCACATTTCAAGGTATTTATAGCATGGATAGCATGGTCATTTCCTCTTGTCTTCCTCTCGGTTTTACCACCTCCTTAATCCAAGTGCCTAGCCGAAATACGCCTTGTAAAAAGAAAGAGAGGAATACATCTTTACAAATTAACATTGATGCTAATCTGAAACAAGAGTAACACGAGAGGTATACATACATGTGTGAACATCCGGGGGGAAGAAGCGTAGCAACTAGAACCCATGAGCGCATAAAAAAAAAACCTTTGCGTATGTACATTCCTTGCTAGCACTTGGCTATACCCTGGTCACATTGGCCAAACAAGTACTTTGTCAAGAATGTAGAAAGCAGCACGGATGGATGGTGCTTTCTTCACATTCACATGCATGTTGCCTGGACCATTCAGATCTTATTCCATTTGGTAGTTCATTTCCGCTGTTTTTCTCTTGTGCTGCAAGATCCAACAAGTACTGGACCAGTCTTTAAAAAAAAAGCAAGTGTTGGACCAGCTCAGGGACAACTCAGAAGAATGGCGATGAATGGACCATGATGAACCGTCATTAGATGGAGATCACAACTGTCCAATGCAAATGGGGATTAGTGGGTACTTCATCTATTTTGCTTGCATTATAGCGGCATTTTTCTCGTGTTGCGTTGTTAAACAATGTAGGGCCGGTGGCTGTAACGATCTGCAGACAATGTCCTTTTTTCTGGATTTAGCTCTCGCTCTCTCTACTACTGATACCTCCTCCATTCATGATACGCCATTTTGGACATTGACCTAATCTCGGATACGCATTTCTGATACTAATTTAACCTTCATTTGGCCAATCCAAGGGCTTCGGCCGATAATGGCAACACATGCAGCGTCGATAACAAGAACAACATATGAGCAAAAAACCCTCGAGGTATGTTCCAGGAGCCTTAAAACCTTGGTTTTTTTTTTTTTTTGCAACTGTGACAATCATAAACCTAGTTTTTTTAAAAAAACAATTACTCTTATAGATTGCGTCCAATACAGAAGGCCCAGAATATTGCTACCACTTATATTTCGTTCCACGCTTAATCACAATTGGCATGCATTTTGCACCGTATTACATTGAAGCACCTCTGAATTTTTTCACTACCGTAATTTTATTTGTTTGTTTGCTGGTGTAATTTCATTTATCCATGGATCTATTTGGATGAGGAGAATTTTGGTGGGATTAAGTAGTTTTTATGGAAAGATTAAGTGATTTTTGGTTGATGCAAAGTGCAAACTAATCATGCAATCGTGACCTGCTAGCTAGTTTTGTCTTTCATTTGTGGAACCGCACGTTCCGAAGGGAATACTTCTTCAGGACTTTTTCCCCTTCGAGAGACTTCTCTAGGATATCTTAGTAAACTGCTTCACCGTACCTGTAATTCCTCGGATATATCATATTGCACGACCGCCGGCAATTAGAGAGGTAAATATTTCTATACACTTTTTTCTCAACGGTATTTAAAATATTCATTCAAGTGACTATAAAAGTTATTAAATTCAGATTACATCAACCCTTAGCAAAATAAAACTAAAGATTTAAACCAACAAAATCAGGAGCAATCAGCACAAGGCTGATCAGACCGCCTTGAATAGGTCGATCTGACTGTAGGTCTTAGGCCGATCTAACTAGACCCCTGTTATTAGACCTAAAAATCATTGGGATAAAACTCAAATCTTAGTATAAGACTTGTTCAAGACATTAGAAACATAAATCAATAAAGAACCATAAGGTTCTTGGGCTTAAGTCCACTAAATTGAAGAGAAGAAGATTTGGGACTCAAAAACATCAAAAACCCTAAAACTGAAATTACTTCTTGCTTGCGATAGTCTAAGGCACAAGGTCTTTTGGATATACTCTCACATATCTTAGCTAGGTAATGTTAGTAAGAATTCAGGCTAGAGCTCTCAAGATCACGAAATCATAAATCTTGCTCAAGAACACTCACGAATTGAGTATAACCTTGTTTCTTGCTATGGAGATGATCTAGATGGGCAATGATTGATCGACTATGATCTTCTAGTGCCTCTTACTCATGATATCTTTACTATTTAAAAAGAAGGAGTTGGTGGTTGCCGTCACGTCCACCCTTCCTCACTTCTTAACCATTCGATCTTTCTCCTCTCTTTTCAGCCACACGATCTGATTAAACCCTAAAATCCCAACATCACCCCTCCGCCCCCACGCCTACCCCTCGCTCTTCCCCACCGCCCCACGCCTCCTCCTCGCTCTTCCTCCCGCCGCCCCATGCCTCCTCGCTCTCTCCCCGCGCCTGCGCGTCCTCCCCACCTCGCGCCGCTGCCGCCCTCCCCTCGCTCTCCCCGCCGCCTCGCTCTCCTCCGCCGCCCCGCCTCCTTCCTCCCCACCGCCGCGCGCTTCCTCTCTCCCTCCGCCGCCCCGCCTCCTCCCTTCCCACCCCGCGCCGCCTCCTCCCCTCCCTCCCACCCGCGGCGCCGCCTCCTCCCTCCCTCCTCCCAAGCGCGCCGCCTCACCTCCAGCCCCGGTGCCTCCTCCTCCTCCCCCCAACCCCACGCGCCGCCCCTCTCCGTCCCCGCACCGCCGCCTCCTACCCCATCCCTCTCCTCCTCCTCCGCCGCATCCTCCCCTCCCTCCGCGGCCAAGATTTCGTTCCCGGCAGTGGCGCCGGATAAGAAGCCGGCGCGCGCGCGAGGTGAACGATGGACAGTGGAAGATGAAGAAGGCGCTGCAACTCCCGAGTACCGAGCCAGAGGAGCGGGAAGCGGTGCTCAAGACGATCGAGACCTTCCCGTTGGTGGTGTTCGCCGGGGAGGTGCGGCACCTGGAGGACCGACTCGCCGACGCCGCCATAGGCCACGCCTTCGTCCTCCAAGTGGTGATCCCCCACCCCACCCATGGCGGCCCAACTGGTGCTCCTCCTCGTCCTCGCCTACTCCGCGCGCGCGCCTGCGGTTCTACTCTCCCAAAGACGCTCCCGCCGACTTCCACAAAGTCCCACCCTTTTCTTCTCCTCCTGCTCTCCCCCCGTCTCTCGCGCACTTCCTTCTGGGTTGGGTTGGTTCTTGATCCGGGCGAGTCTTCACACGCTGAAATTACAAATGAATCATGCGTTTGTGTTGTTGTGTCGTGGTGATTTGTAGAAGGATCTGCTCGCCGTGAAGGTGGGGAAGAATCGCCGCTATTGCCGCGACCGGAGGTGGGCGTGCAGTGCGCACCGTCGCGACCAATTTCCGGAGGGTGTTCAAGATCCACGACAAGCTCTACATCGGCCTCTCCGGCCGCCCACCGACGCCCAGACGCTGTGAGACGCAGTCAAATCCCCCCTTTTGGTTGTTTCTTGGTTTGGTGACCGCGATTCGGCGGATTAGGGTTTGGGTTTTTGTGTAGTGGGAGCTAAGTGAGAGGGATTGGTTTGGCAAATGTCGGTTTTGGATGTGTTGATGTTCGTTATTTACAATGGATTATTGATACGCACGTGGGTTTCGATAGTGAAGGTGGTAGAGATTTGCTGTGGGTTTGTGAATGGTAGGATAAGCTATGGAGATGCTCACATTTCGTGTGTTCGATGTGTCCGCAGTTGGGAAGGTTGATTTGTTTGTTGTATAAGCATGTAGAGTTGTCGGTTTGGCTAAGATATCTCGAAAGTGTTTGGGGTTGTGTTTAGTTTTGTTGTTGCTTGGATGTTTGCAGATGCCGTGAAGGAGTTTGTTGAGGAAGTGTTTGCTTGTTGGATTTCAACTCATCATGCATTAGTCCGCTTTGGTAAAGCATATGTTTGAAAGCAGCAGATCGTTCATGTTTTGCAAAATCACATGCAATGTTTGGCTGATGTCGTTGAGTTTCATTATGTAAAGCTACCTTGCTTCACCATACCTTAAATGTGTCCTCCTATCAGGCGCTCAATATGGATCTTTTGTGCAATGTTAGATTATCAGCATTGCCTAACACATCTTCTATTGTTTTGATGTTATCTGCAAATGCAATAACCCACCTAACTTAATCACTTCTGAGGCGAACAAAAAAAAATAATCCTCAAATTTGAGACATGTCTTGCTGAAACAAAAATCTTTTAAACTCCGAGTTATATGCCCACAGTGAGGTGCGCCGCCACCAAATGGGCTATTGGATCAGTGAAACCTTGTTTTTAGGCTTCATTAGTGTTTTTTAGTGTTTGGCTCAATTGCTTAGTTTTTTTTGCATGAATGCTAAGATTTGGGTGGAGGAATACATTGGTTTTAATGCATCCATGCTATTGTGGTGCAGAGCTGAAATATAACTACTTATCAAAAATTTAATATGTAGAAATATTTGGGAGAATTAAACATGTTTAGTTCACATCACAGTGCTCTTAAAGTGGGACGCTCAATATTATCTCTTAAGTTTGATTCAATACGTACATTCTTGGATTAGTGTATTGTTTGCTTAGAATGAGCATGCTACAAGTTAAAGAGAATATATGCGAATTGTTAGCTTGATGTTTGCATGTGCTTTTGGAGTTCTTGAATGTACATACCTTTGTATGATAATATAACATATCTACTGTCATTAATTGCTTTATAATGCAGACCTTTTCAATTGTTCCAGTTACGCTTGGTGTTTAGGCACAAGTCAGATCACCATGAGTGGACACTGGACATGCTTCTGAATGGCTCCTCTTACATCCTTGAGGAAATAGAAGTAAAACATTTGTCAATTAAATTATATCGCTTAACCGTTTAATATATGTGGTTTTGGTATTCACATTTCACTTTTACATTTTTTTAAAGACTAGAATAAAAGGATATGTATTCCATCTCTCCTTAAAAATCTTAATTTTGATTGTTAGGATTTATTGTTGTACAAACATTCACTGATGCTAATTTTATAGATGCCTCTACATGGAAGGAGCGAAGCAAATAGAGAACCGTAAAGTAGTTAAATTGGGTGGAAAGGTAATCTTTTTACCTCTTAGCCTAACTGAAACATTTCAATATCTCAATGCATTCGTTATCCGCAATGCCATTAAGAAGCATCGCACACCATTAAGTGTAGCAAAACCAACTATGAAGAATCGGTTGAAAAGAGAACAAAGGAAAGTTGAAGAGATATGATAAATTGATAATCTTCAGATTGTTTTCATTTATTTACCGGGTCGGCAACTGACTGCCGCCAAATCAGATAGTAAAATTGATCCACACATATCAGCATGCTTTTGCATTATTTATCGATTTTGTCTTCCGATCATTTTGTATAAATCCACTTGGCGCGACGTAGCACACAACTCTTTTTAGCAAACAAAGACTCTCAAACAATTATGGAGTAGGGATGTGAGCATGAAAATTAAGTTTTCCTTGCAGTGTAGATTCTGCCTTTTTGGTTGCAGTCGCATTTATGGGGCCTTATTGTCAATTGTTTCTTTGCAGCCTGAAAATGCATGATGAGTCAATTTCTCGACAAAAGGTCAATGATGATGTTCAAGAGGGTGTTTTTCCTTCATATCTGCTTGATTGTGATCAGATGCAACGTGCCAAGGTAAATGCTTGTTCCTGCCAACTGATTGTGAATTTGTGATACATGACACTTCTTGTTTACTATCATTTCTGTATATATTTTTGATTTATTTACGAGTATGAACATATATGAAC
The DNA here is from genome assembly GCA_036346265.1 of Melocanna baccifera. Taxonomy (NCBI): domain Eukaryota; kingdom Viridiplantae; phylum Streptophyta; class Magnoliopsida; order Poales; family Poaceae; genus Melocanna; species Melocanna baccifera. The sequence continues at coordinate 3,476,322 of CM070700.1, forward strand.
ATGTATGTTTTGTTTAATACATAATGACGTAAGAAAAAGTTGATGTTTATTATTCAGTTTGAGATCATATTTGATAGTATCCATCACTTTTATTCGGTTTTTCGTTGCAACGCACGGGCACCTTACTAGTATCACAACAAGATCAAGAGAGGAGAAGAGAACACCAAAAAATCAAGCCAAATCAAGATTTCAGCACTTAGCAAAGAGGACAAAGACTTAGATGAATTTTACATATGTAGTGATACTTGGAGATGTATATTTACAGCCACTCTCTAGCCAACTACAAAGTCTAAAGATGATAAAAAAACTCAAGACAAAGAGCCATTACTTATGTCTCAAAAGTTCTCTCTATGAACCATAACTTTCCTTTACTTGGTTTCCTAAAGAGCTAACCCTAACTGTCTTCACTCCTTGGCTTAAATAGGGGAGGCATCCCTGTCCCTAGGAAACCCTAACCAACACACACTAGTGAATACCATCCATTTACATGGGTTAACCTATTAACCCAATACCATACTAGGTTTTACATCTATACATACATGCTTCTCAAAGCGTGACTTGTACTTGGCTCCAATAGCCTGAATTCACTATTCCATGGCCTCCATGAACACTCCTTGGCTTAATTCACTTGGACCATGACCATGGTTTCGTACACTGTCATTTTTCTGGTATTAGGCAATTTATTAAAATACCTTTCTACTATCCTTCCATGAAACTTCCTACTTCCTTCGCCTTGAATCAACCTCGTGCTTAATTTTTAACTCCATGTGACCTCCATGATTTATCATCAAGCCTCTCACATGTCCGGATCCCATCGAATCATCCTCGCTTGTAAACGAGCCCAAGTCAATTGGTGCGCCACATGTCTCTCCATGCACTATGACGGTACTTGGCTTCCTTGATCGTTTTAAGCCTTAAATTTTTCCTGAGTATAGCACCGATCCACCTTGAAGTTGCACGTCATATCCACCACTAGTAGCTCCCGCTCTAGTTCCTTATTTTTTCGACTTGTAACCACTCCGGTAGTCTCAATTATCTTTTTGCGACATCTTGATTATTCTGGACATCAGATCCCGCATCTTATTCCTGATTACTTGATTGCTCTGGACCTAAGTTCTTCTAACTTAGTTCTAGTCTAGTTCATCTTATCATGACCTAGTTTCAAAATCCTACAACTAACAACAACAAGTAAACCATCATGTAGCACTGCACAATACATACAATCATCAATTAGTACAGTTGGTGAGCCAAAAACCCTTATCTTCACCTCAAAGTATCTCTACATGCTTTGACACATAGCTCGTAGTGCCTAATAACTAGCTATCACATCTTCACGCATTTTGTCTCCACTAAACTATCTCTAAGTGCATCAGCCTCGTCACTTGGTGCATCACATGCACGAACTTGCCTCTTCATGACTTTTGTCTTCTCGATGCTCCCTACTTGAGCCACGTAGCCTCATACGAACTTACCTAACCGCACGGACCTCAACTCTCCTGCCTAGTTTCAGTCCTTTGCTGTTGATCACTAGCATTCTCCAACCAACTATGTGGAGCGCAAGTTCCATGCACTTGACTGACGCTAGTCAAAGCAATCCATCATACAACACAACATAACCAAACACTGGTACTCATACCATGCAGACACTCAACCCACTCAAAATCCATTTTCATCAACACTCTAGATGTTTGGGTACCCTAGACATGTCTTGGGTACCACAAACATATTTGGCATCTCCAAAAACTCTCTAAACACTCCAGAAATATCTAGGTACCCTTGACAAGCCAGTTTTATAGTCGTGCCACGATCGGTCAGAGCACCCATCACCGGTTTGACTGCTCCCCCTATGGTAGTCAGACTGTCGACCACACCTACTCCTTATAACTGGTCTACATCACCACATTGGTTTGGTCTTTCACGACCAGTTCCACAATACACTAATTTACACTGACCAACACCAGTCTAATCGCTTGCCGCATGGTGGGCAGACCACCGACCACCGATTGGTCAGATCACCATCCTCATGGAGGTCAAACCGCTGGGCACTTGATAACACAATCTAAATTTTGCCACCTTTTGCAAAATCAAAATACAACTCCCGAAATGCCAATTGTTTATCACTCATAATCCTTAGACCTTCTCATATGACCTCTCACATATTAACTCACTCATAATCCTTGGGACTTCCCACATGATCTCTCACATATTAACACTCTTCAAAGAAAAGTTCTACAAACTTATTTAATAAAACCTTATTTATCTGGCTCTAAGTTCAGTCCATAAGTATGTAAATTAAAGCTAATTTTGGACAACACATTTGGAATGTTGTAAGTTCAGCTCATTACTGTTCATCTCGACCTATTAAGCCTCAGACGTCCATCTCCCCCCAGTGCCGCGTGTCAACCATCCGAATAGGCTTCACCTTAGTTGCTGGATCCCGTTCCTAACCATGTGTCAACCATCGGGAGGCTTAGCTACTATTCGTTTGTGCCATCCACTGCCAACAGTCCGATCTCGCCCTTTGCCATGCGTCGCCAATCCTATCACTATTCATCTCCTTCTCGAAGCTCGCTGCCGTGTTCGACATGGATTTCGCTGCCACCGATGCCCATGTTCACCCCAGATACCTCGGCTTTTGTGCCTATAAATCTATGCCCCTTCTCGATTTTCGCACCCTGCAGCCGAAGCACCACCTATGAGCCTTCACTGCAGCCGTCACCACTACCAAGCGCCGCTGTCTTTAGCTCCGACTATCGTTCACTGTCTTTGTTGGTGCGCCAATTGCTGCAGTTTGCTGAGCCGCCCTCACTGTCGGTGAGTCCCAAATTCGCTGCCTCCATCCCTCTTCGTCTGCTGTCCGGTCTCGCCGCCTTGCTTCGACCACAGTTGCTCATGGCTACGATCGTGGTGTATTCAACCATACTCACGAGCACATCTATGACCACTATCCACAACCACCAACCTTCCGACCATGGTCATTTGACCATTCAGCCGTCTCCAGCCATGTCGTATTCAATTATGATCATAGCCACTCGACCACAACCCACGACCACCGACCTTCCAACCATGGAGTATTCAATGACCATAGCAGCCGCTTCGACCACGGCTGTCTCTTTGAGTCAGCGCCACATGTCAGTCCACATCATCAGCCACATCAGCACTAAAAGCCCAGTCAGCTACCATGTCACTGCCAAGTCAGCAAGCCCAGTTGCCTTGCACTGTTCCATGAGCTGAGTTCATCGTAGATCAGTCTTTTCGTGAGCCGAGTCCACAGCATAGTAATCTTTTTCAATTTTCATCATTTATCTTTAGATTTAATTTTTCAAGAGTCCATTCTCCTCTGTCCTAGCTCCGCTTGACCTCGTTCTTTTATTCTAAATTCATCTAAAATCGAGCTCTATCTTTTGGTTCTAGATGTGAAGAAAGTCACTATGATCTAGATGAGTCTCATAAGAGGAGGATGATCACATCGTGTTGGTACAGTTGTACAACCTCCGCAGAATGTAAAACTATTTGAATAGCCATGTCTTTGGTTATAGATAATACTCGGTGATTTCACATGAAGAGTAGATGTTTCATAAAATTTAGTTGGGATAACTTTGAAAAGTGAATGGTTAGTTTACTGGTAGTTCATTATATAAATGGTTAATTCACGAGTGGTTCATTGAAGTGAATGATTAGTTCACTTGTGGTTTATTCAATTTCTTTGATTATTTATTATCATTTTTCACAAAATTCACTTTTAATCTATTTACTGTATTTACTTTAAATATTGCTTTCTACAAAATAATCTTTCAACCATCCATTGGTAAGCATTGCATATTATATTGCATCTTTGTTACAAACGACTTGCTGAGTACCAGTGTACTCATAACTTTATGCCTACTATTGCTTAATTGAAGAAGATAAACCATATCAGCAGAAATACCTAAAGGAGGATACTTCGATTACTTCGCAGATTAGGACTTCGCTTCTCAATCGATTGCTTGTGGGCATGTCGAATGGCTACTATACTTATTTTTATTTTTCGTTGTTAGTTTCTTAAGCCTTCAGGCTAGTAAGTTGTAAGCTTGGTCATATGGTCGTATTCTAATAATTAATAATATTTGAGCCTTTTCCTTCATTAATCGTGCATATAGTCTATATTTCATCTATGTTTACACTGTGTGTACTAGTGTGATTTTAGACTAGTGCGGTATATATAGAGTATCCAAATTTGTAGATTCGAGTCTCGATAGAGGTGGTATCAAAGCCATATCGACTGTAGGATGAATCCCTAGTTAGAATGGTCGATTTAGCAAAGTTTTCAAAATTTACTTTATAAATCAAATCAACAAAAATGAATATATAGTAATTATCCATCGTTACATCACCCTTAGGATTCTTACTCTTCGTCTTCTCTGGAATATTATTTTTAAAGCTTAAATTGACTTCTTATTCTCGTAATATCCATAGATATCTCGAGTGTTTCATAATCAAAGAGGAAGTTGGCTTGAAATTCTTCAATCCTTGTTGTGAAGTTGGGATCAAGGAAGCACCCAATATATTATAAGACAAGATTGAAGACTACCATGAAGATTGAGATCTATCATATTAGAACCCTATTATAGTTTTAGCATCGTGTATACCATTTTGCTTTTCCTTTGTAATTATGTGTGATGTGAGTTGTAGTTTTGCTTCTGGCATTATGTTGCAATCATATCAAAAATATTTATTTGTGGACTTTATTGCTTCTTTTGTTAGCCTTTTTCGGCTAAGTGAGTGTTTTAGTTTAGGAATGCCATTAGAATATCCCTTTTAGACGAGTTTATCTCTCATCTATGCTTTTCTCTCTCACCTTTTTGAGCCGGAGAAGCCAGTTCTTAGCAGTTGTGTTTCCTTTCAAAGCAATGAAAAAATGGTTAACACCCAGAACTCAATTGGATGTGGTTAGATGAATCAGGACCCAAGAGCAGTGCCACAAATCCATCAACTCAGGGACCGCTAGTAACTCCCATAGGAATGGATCTAGTTTTAAGTCAGTTCATAATAGCCTAGACTCAGTTGATGAACACTATGATGTAGAATATGAATGCAATGATGAATCGGTAGAATTAGGATGCGGTTGCACCTCAGCCCGCTCACCAGCAATCGAAGTTTGCAGAGTTCATGAGGACAAGACCACCCACCTATTTACGGTCTTCTGAGCCTTTGGAGGCGGGTGATTGGATTCAATCAGTGAAAAAGAAATTGAACCTTACGCAATGCACTGATCACGAGAAAGTGCCTTACGCCACTCATCAGCTAGAGGGAGATGCCATAGAGAGGTGGGAAACTACTACACTGCTCACGAGGATCAGGATAACATCACTTGGGCTGAGTTCACAACAGTATTTCATCACACTCATATCTTGGATGGGGTGATCGAAATGAAGAAAGAGGAATTTCACGGATTGCAACAAAAGAACATGTCAGGTAGTGAGTATCTCATCAAGTTCACCTAGTTAGCTCACTATGCACCGGAAGATATTGCCATGGATGATACTCATCAGAAGAGGTTCAAGAAATGATTAAACTCAGAATTGAAAGTCAAGGTTTTAGGCAATGATTATGCCAGTTTCCAAAATATGGTGGATAAGGCCATATTGGTTGAAGAGTCTCACCATGAGAGGGAAGAATCTCATAAGAGAAACATAATTCACCAAGGAGTTCAGTTGCAACAGTCGTAAAGAGCAAGATTCAACACATACTAACTAGCTCGTGTACTTTAGTAGGCAGATTTTCAGACTCTAGCTCCAATGCTTGTTATAATATTTCAGGACTGCACCCTATCAATGTCAATAATCAGCGTGAGAGGAACGCAAGCCCTGCCACTACATCTAATTCTTTCAAGTGCCAAGAGCTAGGCCATTTTGCTCGCAAGTGTCCGCAGAAGCGTCAAGCAATCATGGCGATTCTGTTCAACCTTAGAAGTACCCCTACCAAGACTCTAGAAGCGAGCCGTAGAACATCATCAGCTCAAGGCAGCCAATTATTTCAATGCATTGCAAGAGGAATCCTGAACAACGTCGTCACCAACGTCGCACGTGGTAACCTGTTCTCTTAGCGAGCCAGAATCCCGGGGTCGAGATTCTATTTAAGGGGGGAGGTTTGTAGTATCCTGATTTTCAGAGTTCATTTGAAGCTTCTATAATAAAATTCACCATTTGAATTTTTTTAGAATTAATATAAGCTTAAATTTCATTTTTAATAATTAAAAGGATTTAATATAACTAAAATAAATATTAACATATGCAAAAAAATATTTTACTTGGGTTCCTTGTGTCTCAAGAAATTTTCTAGAATTTTTTTGTGAATGTTTGGATTTATTTGCTATTTTCTAGAGTTCATTTGATTTTATTTGATTTTCTGGAAAAAGAAAACCCGACAAAAATCCTAAACCGTGATGGGCTAGCCTATTACTGTTTGTCCCGACCCATAAGCCTCAGCCATCCATCTCCCTCAGTGCCGCGTGTCAGCATCCGAATAGGCTTCACCTTAGTCGTTGGATCCCGCTCCTAACCATGTGTTAACCATCAGGAGGCTTAGCTACTGTTCGTCTCTGCCATCCACTGCCAACCATCCGATCTTGCCCTTTGCCACACGTTGCCAATACCATCACTGTTCATCTCCTTTCTAGAGCTCGCCGCCGTGTTCGACACGGATTCCGCCACCGCCGATGCCAGTGTCCGTCCCGGATACCTCAGTGTCCGTGCCTATAAATCCACACTGCCCCTCTCGATCTTCGCACCCCGTAGCCAAAGCATCACCTGTGCACCTTCGATGGAGCCGTCGACACTACTGAGCATCGTCGTCTTTAGCTTTGGCCGCCGTTCACTGTCCTCGTCGGTGCACCGAGTGCCGCAGTTCGCCGAGCCGCCCTCACCACTGGTGAGTCCCAAATCTGCCGCCTCTATCCCTCTTCGTCCGTCGTCTGGTCTCGCCGCATTGCTTCGACCACAGTCGCTCATAGCTACAACCGTGGCGTCTTCAACCACACGCACGACAACATCTACGACCACTACCCACGACTAGCAACCTTCTGACCACGGTCATTCGACCACTCGACCATCTCCGACCATGCCGTATTCAACTACGACCACAGCCACTCGACCACTATCTACGACCACCAACCTTCCGACCACGGAGTATTCCACGACTATGGCAACTGCTTCGACCACGGCTGTCTCGCCGGGTTAGCATCATGTGTCATGCCACGTGTCAGTCCACGTCATCAGTCATATCAGCCCTAAAAACCTAGTCAACTGCCACATCAGCCCTAGTCACCACGTCAGCAAGCTCAGTTGCCTTGCACTGTTCCATGAGCCGAGTTTACCGTAGACCAACCTTTTCATGAGTCGAGTCCACAACATAGTAACCTTTTCAATTTTCAGCATTTTTCTATAGATTTAATTTTTGAAGAGCTCATTCTTCCCTATCCTAGTTCTGTTTGATCCTATTCTTTTTTTTCTAAATTCATCTAAAATCAAGCTATATCTTTTGGTTCTAGTTTTAAAGCTTTTAGAGTTCATTTGAATTTTATTTGAAATTGTTTTGTGCCATGTTCATTTTCTCTCTTGTTAGATCACTAGACGATCAAGAATTTATAGCTGATTAAGGCCAAGACAAGTCATGTTCTTTGATCATATTGAACCTAATTTTTAATATATTATTTATTTATTTATTTTAAATTATTATACATTGCTATTTTATTACAAATATTTGTATATGGTAGATATTAGCTAGTTTGATTAATTACACCTTGGTAGGTTGAATATCATAATTTTATTATCATCATAGAATAAAAAATTATTTAATGATGCCATACTAAGTTGTCAGATGGGTTGTACAATTTGCTTAGTTATGCCTATAGTATTCTGTTTTTCGCTGTTAGTTTCTTAAGCTCTTCAGACTAGTAAGTTGTATGCTTGGTTATAAGATCGTATTCTGATAATTAATAATATTCGAGTCTTTTTTATTATGATAGGGTACGGTGGTTATCGTAGTCATCCTCGAGACTAAGTAGGAGGTCACGGAATCAAATTTGGGAAAATCCATAATAATTGAAACATGTGGTAGTGAAATTTGAACTTTGGTCATTAGCCACAAGACAGAGGTACCAGTTGGACTAGTCATAGGTGGTAATAACATAAAACAATATAATTCTTTCAAAAATATGCTGGAAACCCTTCGTTCCAAAATTTCCTTATGTTAAGACAAGTTGAAACTAACTGAAGCTATTAAAAAAAAAAACTCAAAAGGGAGCATATCAGCGAGTGCAAACTGCACGTGTTAGATGCAATCGTGCTGTCCATTCTATTTTAACATCAAATCAGTATGAATAATTCTAAAATATTTTTGAAGGCAGTTCTCAATTTAGTATACTCTATTTTAAATTTTAAGTTGAAATTCAATTTGTGTTAGGATAAACAACAAAAGTCCCCCGACAGACTGCGAATAGAAAAAAAGAGAAAGGAAAGGCTTATTTGTTCATATATTAAGGTTATCAAAGTTTGCCACTATTTATTGCTAAACCACCTAAAGTTAGATTATCAAATTTGGAGCCACACTTTGACTAGTAAAAAAGAATTTTGTCGCACCTTTTTGAGTTATTGACGTGTGGGACCCAATTGGCTAAAAAAGAATCTTGCCACAAATGTAGCTATGAACTAAATGGATGACTAACTCAGTCAGTCTAACTTAGGGTATGATAAAGTATAGCAAAGTTTTAGCTACGAACCGAACAGACCTGTAGTCTGCATAGCAAACTTCTCTCTCTTTTATCTCAACTCCTTTTAAGTTCAAATATGATTTCTTAAAAAGGGTGATGCAATATTCCATATGAAGTTACTTTTGATCTTTTCATGTTGATTTGGCGCTTAAGCTAAATTGGTTCCAATGATTGTACGAAACTCATGGTTTATGTGTCTAGCTCAAATTAAATCAAACAAAGGTGCCGCTCTAATCAGCTATTGGCTGCGGCTTCCGGCTATAGTTTCTAACTGTCGGTTGAACTTGTATTGTAGCGCTGTTAGTTTTTCTGATTCATTCAATTAAAAAATATAAAAATAAGAAAAAATAAAATAAAAATACCGTTATATTTCTACGAACAATACAAAGAAAAACAGAAAAAAACCAAAAACCAAAAAAAATAAATAAAATTAGAAGTTGACATTTTTCATGTAGCTTCTAACTTAAAAAAAAACAAGTTAAAAGGTTAGAAACCAAAATCATTCAGACCGGAACCAAAATCATTTAAACCGAACAGACCTGTAGTCTGCATAACAAACTTCTCTCTCTTTTATCTCAACTCCTTTTTAAGTTCAAATATGATTTCTTAAAAAGGGTGATGCAATATTCCATATGAAGTCACTTTTGATGCTTTTCATGTTGATTTGTTGCTTAAGCTAAATTGGTTCGAATGATTGTACGAAAACTTATGGTTTATATGTATCTAGCTCAAATTAAATCAAACAAAGGTGCAGCTCCAACCGGATATTGGTTGTGGCTTTCGGCTGTAGCTTCTAGCTACTAATTTTTTTTGAGTCATTCGATTAAAGAAAAATAAAAAAATAAGAAAAAAATAAAAAAAACCCGCTATATCTCTATAGAAAATACAAAGAAAAAAACAGGAAAAAGCAAAAGCAAAAAAAACAAAAAAAGCTAAAAAAAATAAGAAACTGATATGTACTATATAACTTCTAACTTAAGAAAATCAAGTTAAAAAAATTAGAAACCAAGACCGTTTAGACCGGTACCAAAACCACTTTCGTATCAGATAATGAAGTCCCATGATGATTTTTTGAACTTGAAAGACGTCAGGAGTGCTTGACTAGATGCGGGAAACATGGTTGCTTGCTCGTACACAGTCCCAGCACGTATGCCGTCGCTATCAACCCTGTCCTCACGCGATTCCATCCCAAACACACGGAACCCAATGCTTTGTACCCTCACTACTAGTAGTGGAAGAGAGAACAAACTACCTACCATCTTTATCCTTAAAATAAAAATTTGTATGCATACATACTTACCACAAACCTGTCACCCTCCATGGCGTGCACCCTTGGCAACATAGACACTAACGATCAACGTTTACTTATCGTGCAATAAGTCCTGTCAAGAAATGACGCTCGAATATCATAAATTCACTCATGCCTTTTCTGAGATCGGTTAGTGGCCCATTTGGTCTCTCAACTTTCAGGAAAGGGCTCCGAAAGGTCCAATCGAGCCTCTCTCGTTAGCAATTTGGAGTAAAGAAGATCTATAGTTGAGGTTATCAATCGCGATGTGGTTGATAACTTTTGATTCTAATAAAAGTATTTACACAAACAAATTAAATACTAATAAGTTGATAAACAACTTCAAAAAAATTGTCCCAATAAGTTAATTCAAAATAACAGCGGACGAGTGTCCTAGTTGTTTAGAGAAAGTCATTAATTATAAGCTGAAAAGAATAAAATTATGCCTACTTCTCATACTGTCATACCCCACGGCATGACGGTTCATTGAACTCCATGATCGGGTTTCGAACATGTCTAGGGTTTAAGATTCTATCGTGCCCCTGCAAGAAAGGGTAGATATATCCTTTTTTGCTAGTGCTAAGTGCACTAGCAAGGGAGATGCACCACACGCTAATGATGGATCTATTGATATATATGTAGGCTATATTGGCACGAAATAATTTTTTTACCATGTAAATTAGGAAATTATACGTGTAAAATATCATAGATCGTTACCGCTAGATGTGTAGTGCAGCAGAAGAAGAGTTGGTGCAGTCTGATCCAACTTGCGTGCTTTATGTAGTATAAGTAGTCGATCGTCCAACATTCTTGGCCACCAATCGTCTTTTGTAGTAGCCCCTCATATTTCTCATGTACATTGCAGATTGTCCTCGATGAGCACATTAGCACCTTTACAGTATCCATATGTCTAGGTGTGAAATGCTATATGTCAGTATGTTAGCACTAACGCGCACAGCGGGGCTATTAAGGTCTAAAACCCATTCAACCAGATCATATACAAACTTATTTATTCCAGCCCATTAAGTGTACTCGTCCACAACCTAGAAACCCCTTTCCAATCTGCAAATCGGTAGCGGTCCGTAGCAGGACATAATGACTCATAAATACACATACAGATTATATCGGTTGAACCTGTATAGTGCTCATGTGTTGCTCCCTCTGTCTCACCTTAATAGATCAAACTTAAGATGAGATGCGTGCTATCCTATGATAGCTCGATCTTGCAGTTGGTTACTCAGCTGTAGTTGACTTCTTAACCATATTCGGCATGGTCATAAATTTTCTTAATCTAATCACATCAAAGGGTCCAGAGATATCTCTCGCATTAAAGAGTTGAGGAAAATTTCATCTTTATCACCCACAATTCTTCATATGCTTTATAGTAAATCTGAAAGTTACTTTATGATTACCGATTTACGAAATAGTGTTTGACAACCCCTAAGTAAACTATTACACATGTAAAAAATTATGACGATCTCACGCCTAAGGATCTCACATACACTATGTATGAGACCAATTGATAACACTTAACAATATAAATTTTTTCGTAGTGTCTTAAAGTGGGTTAATACAATACTGTGTTCTCCAACATATATCCACATTATTGATTTGATATCTCATAATCATAATTCATGAAATATAATTATCAATCAACACATGTGCTGATCTATAAATCATAAATGACCTCCGTAATGATATAAAATTAGGGATGTTTAGAACACCATCATAAATACAAATAGAAATTTTTATGAACAAATCACGTACTTACTGATCAATATAAATGATAGTTCATCAAAGGAATAAAATATCATATTATTCAAAAGTTCATAAACATAGAAACGGGGCACACCATGCGGTATGAAAAAGTGGGTAAACTGTATTAAAATGTTTTAGCGAAGCCTTTATCTAAAGTTAATAACAAAAATCTCCTTTCAAGAAAAAGAGTAGGGCAAAGTTACCGCGGAGCCGTCGCCTTCGGTGCCAGCCTTCACCACCGAGCTGCGCCTGCCCCGCCCCACTCCACCCCACCCATCCAAGGAATAACAGATCTTGTCAAGAACCCTCCTCCAGTCTTTTACCACATCAAAGCCACAGCAGAATCAACCCTTCAAAACTCACAATAAAAAGGACCAAGGGAGTGGCAGTCACTCGCTGGCTTTTGTTTGTTCCCTCCTGCTTGGCTCCTTTCTCCCCTCCCATTCTTTCCCTCCACTGCATGATGCAAGGAAAGAGGGCACCACCTCTGCACTAAGATAGAACAGAGCGACATCACCGTCCACTGAGCCTTGAGCTTCCTTGAGAGCTCACCCAAATGGGCGCGCCTTGTCGATCAGCGGCGGTCGTGGCGGCCGCGAACCTCTGTTTCTTCCTGGCTATGGTGGCGGATGCAGTGCTCTCCCCTGAAGGCGTCAACTATGAAGGTGAACATATACATACATATATTTGTGCATCTACTCCTGCATGTTGTATGGGAGATTTAACGAGGGGTTTGCATTCCTTGATCTCCATGTTCAGATTGATTCCTACGTTTCCTGGTCGCTTAATTTGCAGTGCAAGCGCTGATTGGAGTGAAGGCTTCACTGAAGGATCCCCATGGAGTGCTGGGGAACTGGGATAAGGACTCGGTGGACCCTTGCAGCTGGAGCATGGTCACCTGCTCCCCACAAAACTTGGTCATCCACTTGTAAGCAGCTTATCATCCACACACATGTGGTCATTAGCACTTGCAAAACTTATCGTCCTTGGTTTAAAAAATTCACGAAAAAAATGTGGCAGCGCGTCTCCGAGCCAGAACCTCTCCGGCACGCTCTCGCCGTCGATAGGCAACCTGACGAACCTTGTGACCGTGTAAGTAATACTGAGATCGATCAGAGAGATACTGGGGCTGGTTTGCTGCAATCTCGCTGGCAGAGATCATGCTAATTCGCTTTTTCATAATAGTAGGTGTTCTATTTATTTATTTTTGGTTCCTTCAGGTCATTGCAGAATAACAATATATCAGGCGCCATACCGCGGGAGATCGGGAGGCTTTCTAAGCTTGCGCAGCTTGATCTCTCGAGCAACTCGTTCTCAGGAGAGATCCCATCTTCGCTGGGCGATCTGATAAGCCTCCAGTACCTGTGAGTGGCTGCATGTCTTGTTGATGAGGTTTCAGTTGATATTTCTTTCTTTCTTCTTGTTTTTTATTTGTCTTCTTAGTGATAATCTAGTTGATCAACAAGGCGTGTGACTATATTGAAAGGAAAGCTTTAGCACTATTCCAGGGGTTGTATTGTAAAATATTTTAGAAACTTTTTTTGAAGGGTGCAGTTGGTTAGCATAATTGTCCTTATAAATATGGCAAAGCAAGATGGTAGCTATGGAAAGTTCATGTGGCATGATCATACTAACTACACAGGTTTAAAATCCAAAAAACATCTACCTAATATCAGTAAAAATATTAGGACTTATTTGGCCCAGCTCACGTTAGTTTGGAGAGGGGCATTAGCTTCTTTAACACAAACGGGCCTTGAGCTCACACGACAAGCTCGCTACTTAAGACCGACAAAATTTATGGGAGCCTAAGCTTCTGGTAGGTACCATGTGAAGATGAATCTCCCGCAAAGTGGCTCTAATAAACAAAGCTGAACTCAACTAAGGGCCTGTTCTTTTTGGCTGTGGCCGATGGCTTTTGGCTACGGCTGATGACTTTTTGGCTGTTTGCGACAGAGATTGCGGAAAGAGAGATACTCGCTTGCGATTTTTGATGGTACAGATATTAGTTTTTTAACGTGTACTACAATTAATTTGTAGATCCTATCTTAAAAAATACTTTGTTTAAAAGTTAGTTACTGTAGCAAAAGCCAAAAACGACTTTTAGAAACTGCAAAGAACAGACCCTAAATGCAGTACACACTTTTACCTACGACTGCAGGGAAGGCCAAAAATACTTCATCTAAAAAATTGCTTTAACCGTCTGTTATAACACTTTTACCACTAGAAGTCCCAGAATATATAAAAAAAAATACAATAAACCATCTTTCTATGAGATTGGTGAGAACTGAACTTTGGACTTTAGCCTTAAACGGATTTGATTACCAACAGCTTACAGCATCCACAAATTTGAGTACCATTTTTTTTTTGCTTCGGTACCTTGTGTCTTTGCATCCCATTTGCAGGGTTCACTAGCATTGCCGTACCTCTCTCCTGTCCCTTTGTGATTTCATTCTTTGTGGCGCTGCAGGAGGCTGAACAACAACAGCCTGTCCGGGGAGTTCCCACAGTCATTGGCGCGTATCACCGGCCTGGCCTTTCTGTAAGTCCTGTGCCTGCCTGCCTTCTCGTGCATGCCATGTCTCTTTCTTCCAGCGTGTAGTTCGCAGTACTATCTCTGAGACAAAAAAAAAAAAAAGATTCCACTTGTCTCTGTCTCTGCTTCTGCCACAGGGACCTGTCGTACAACAATCTCTCCGGACCTGTGCCTAAGACGCCTCCAGCAAGAGCATTCAAGTAAGTTTTGTTCCAACTTTATATGTTAAGGGAAAAAGGCCCTCCAGCAAAAAATATAACCCATTTGTATAAGGTGAAATTTTGTCAGTAACATTGCGAAGACGCATAAATTGGAAAATAACATTTAATGTGAGGGTGGCACCTGGGGCCGGGTAAATCATGGTTCATCCAAACATCGCCCGGTAAATCATGTAAGTACGCATTAAAAATGAATCAGTGTTAATTTGGACTCAAATTCTAAACAAGTAAGATGTAGGTAACACAATGCAATAACTTATTTTCATCAACGGTGTACAGTTACTAGAATCTATGCGCATGCATCTTACATGAACCAATTGCATCTGAATATCTGATTCGACAGAAATGTTTATTTCGTTTGATGGTTGCTTTGTTGATTAATCTGGTGTAAAGTACGTGAATAAACCAACCGGAAATTTGCACTAACTGCATACCAATTGCTAATGGACTGCCAAGTGAACAAAAGCAACATAACAGTTGATGTTGCTGAACAAATAATGATTCATGATGTATACTAATAAATAACAGATTTAGTCGTAGCATTGTCAAACCCGTGGTTCAAATAGCGGGCCATAGCGGAGGTATAGCGATTTTTCAATCCTAAATGCTAAGCTGTATGCTGAAGGCGTCACAATGTTACAGTAGAAATAGCGGTCGGCTATAGCGGGTCATGGATAGTGGAAATAGCATCCGCTATGCCACATAATTTACTTTTTTGACTTGTTAAAGAAATATTCAAGATATTTCCATGCTATATTTAGGTTTTTGGTCAATATAATTAGTTTTATAACACAAAGAATTATAAAGTTTGAATCCAAAAAATATAAAAAATTAATTTAGACATATCAAACCTAATTTTGTATACAAAAGATAATTATGAATTAGAATTTAGAACATACAAATTCAAAATTTTAATATTTTAGTACAATTTAAAAATCCCATAGAATTTGATTCTAATTTAAAATTTTCAAATGACTTTTTTTGTTGCAAGATTCAAATATTAAAATTTTTTAAGTTGTATCTTCCATAAGAACCAAATTTCAAATTTATACTTGGGCTTTATCGAAAATATAATCGTGTTTCAAGCCTTTTGTTTGCATTTTGAAGTTTAAAATTTTAATTATAAATGCTTGAATTCTTATTTTTATACTATTTTAACTTGAAAAAAATGATAAATTGAATTTTGTATTCAAATATTTGATGTTTAATTTTTTATTTGATAGAAAAATAATTCTGATTTCTGCAATTCAAATTTATTTCAATTTGTATTTTGACTGTATGGTAATTTGTACTTTTTTGGGACAATGCTTGCTCTTCTATTAGAAGTTTTTCTATTTCTATAGTATTTTAGATAACACTAACCACGATGATTGTGTTTCAAAACACTGATCAGCTTTGGATTGATTGTTGTGATCTTCTTGTTCTCATGGATGAGTGATATTTGTAACATTTGATTTAAGCTTCTTTGTTGACCTGTAGCATTGTTGGAAATCCTTTGATATGTGGGCATCAATCAGAGCAATCATGCTTTCACATCGTGCCTGTGCCTACTCCCTACAACATTAGTGATTCGACAGGTGATATTCTTTCTTACTATTATTACAAAGATATATCTATCATTTCATAATGTTTTTTTACTCGCAACAGTTTCTAGACTAAAAGATGATCTAGGAACTATATACAAAAAGTGAACCTCTATGTAAGTAGTCCTACTTTTTGAATATTGCGCTACTATGGATTGAAAAAAAAAAAAGAAACACAGTTACAGGTGACGTCTGTGTATGGTGGCGCTTCTGTCTCATATCTGTCTAACATAGGTGCAGATTGAAATGAAACATTAAGGAGCACATTATTTTTGCCTTCAGATTCGATTCTCTCGTTCTCATTTTATCAAGTTTGTACCAAGGCCTATTTGAGGTGCAGGAATTCTCATGTTATAAACATTATTTACTTATTAAAATTACGACAGTGCTATCATTCAACACATGAGGCATTCTAATTCCCTTGCAAAAATATTAATAAATTTTACACAAAATCCAAGACATTACTACCAAGAGTAACTCCAGATAAAAAAAACTAGGAGATCATGGTAAGTTTAAACTACTAATGTCAAGAAGATCAAACCACAAAACACAACAAGTTCATGATTATGTTGTATTAGACAAAATATCAAGTGAAAATGCAAAATTCATGCAAATTGTAACACCCCCAACCCGACATGGGCCCAAAATGTCACCACTAACTCATTCCATCCCAAATTAAACCATCTTCCACAAACTATTAACATATATATAATGACTAAGCTTTCACAAATATTAAATTAAGCATAAACATAACGATATTGAATAAAATAAATTCTAAACATTTAGTTGAAGTAATAACCATAACGAAGATAATCCGATTAATGAGACTAAGCAATGATACTTTGTTTGGTTGCAAGCAAACTCTATGTTCTAAAGGAACATATTGACCAAAAGCTAGAATTTGTATAAGCCAAATTACTAAAGATGAATGATTATTATCTAGTGTGATAAATAAGTAACGCCGGTACATGAACTAATTTTGAGCTATTCCTTCTCCCATGCATGACACTTTCAACATTCACCTAAAAACAACAACATAAGTAAGGGTGAATCCACGATTAAGCAAACATATAATAAAATAGTAAACAATATTAAAACATGTTACCAAGTATTCATGTCAATTTACCACAATCTCAATTCCATATATATTTTCATTACTGCCATACACATATTTTATCATCTCTTTTATCTTTTCATGAATACCATACATTTGTCTCAACATCTATTTTGCTTATACCAGTATAGCGAAGTATTATACTCGTTGGTGTCTACTCAAGTCCACTCTTTTTCATGCGAGGACCTCAAGCCTGTCCTTTTCATACAGGGATCTCATCTCCACTCCTTAGACTACCTACCAAAATATATCATTCTCTACCCACTCTCTTGGGTCGTCCACACAAAGTAAACTCTTGAGGGTCACATATGTCATCTCTTTCTACCGTGAAAGCCTATTATGCAAATGCAATGATTCTTTCAACATTAATCGTTTATCAATATTAATCATTTATCAACATCAATCATTTATCCACATTAACTATTTATCATCATCATCATTTAATCCATCATCAAATAAACATTATAGAAAGCAAGTGTAAACATGTAAACTACCATCCTAAGTACTTTATTAACGTAAAATAGCAAGAGCAAACAACTCATGTTACTATTCTACCATGTACTTGTCTTTTCTAATCATGAGGGACAAATTGATGCGAAGATGATATCAACCCCAAAGTTACTCCTACTACAGTAAATACCAGTAGCTCTAACCGGTATGACATACCACAAGCATTCATAAACAACAAATAAAGAATGTTGCTCTAGCACGCTTTTCAATCCCACAAATTTTCCTTTATTGGACAGTCTCCCCACTGTCTCGGTAATAAAAATAGCATAACTCTTGGCTCACAAGCCCTAATATGGCAAACCATATAAGTTTTGGAATGTACACAAAATTTTCTACACTTTTTTATTTAGGCACAAACCCTGATTTATTCATTTAACCCCGAAGACCATTCTTTTATCTTACTGGTTGGTAGGTTAACAATATCATATCTATTAATTTACCCATCCAAATATAGCAAACCATACCACTTCTACAATCTACAAAAAATTATCTACCTTTCTTTAATTATTCTTAGAATATAATTTGGCCATCTACTCAACCTAAAATGCAGATTACCATGACTATTTTCAGCAACAATCAAATTATGGAAAGCAGTCTTCCTGAAGCCATAACTTCTAATTTGCCCAATGAAAACATGTGTTCTTACACTCTTTCTAAACCTTGTAAAATTGTATATAAGTTTAATATTATACCAAAGTTATGAAATAGGACGCACCTATCCCAAAAGTCACTCACAAGATAGAACAGTAAACCCTAACGAACAACGGTATCAAAAATTCATCTCTAGTCTCTCCCTTCCTTCCTAGATAGACTTAGCACGACCTCAAAACCAATCTACCATGACCCAAAATAGGACACAAGGTCTAGGATGTTATACCTACTACCCAAAGACTCACCGAGACGATGAAAACTGGTCATTCCTACTCTTTCCTTCCTTCTTCTTCCCTGGCCGGTTCCCCTCTTCTTCCTTCTTCTTCCCTAGCTGGTTCCTCTCTTCTCCTTCCTTCTTCTTCCTTCTCCCCTAGCCGACTCACTCTTCTTCCTCCTTCCCTTCTCCTCCTCTTGAACGACGTGTGGCGGCAGCACAGCAGTCAGCGAAGCTTGACACGGCAGCGAGCGTAGGGCATGGCAGGAGTTGTGTGGTAGGGGCAACAGCCAACAGTAGGGCCTTAGAGGGGGGTGGTGTTTAGGGTTCCTCTTCCCCCTACCCCCTCCTTTCCTTAAAAAACAAGCCCAAACCCCCAACTCCCCATACATGACTCAGTCCAACCAAATGGAACTCCTCCCCCTTTTCTCCCTCTATTCCGTTTTCCTTAATTTCTTTTCCAAATTCACGAATGAGTCCTTAGGAGGGTTGATTTTGTAATATTATATTCTACCCTGCATAACAGAATTTGACCTTGAATTTCACACCTCACGATTCTACATGAGAAACAAAATGGAACTTCAAATTAAACTTTAACACATACTAGTTGCGAGTAACTCTAGATATTTTTGACGCATGTGAGGCTCCAATTTTAAAGTCGCTTCCTGCTGATATGACCAAAGCACCCTGACATACTTCAATGTCTTATGCCTCAATACCCACTTCGACTCCCCCACTATCCGCACTGGACAGGACTCAAATGTAAGATCTTGCTCAATGATTAGTGGCTCTAAGGGTATCTCATGCTCTGGATCTCTTAAGTACTTTATAACATGGATACATGGGACACATTGGACACACCACGCATGGACTCAAGAAGGTCCGAATGATAAGCTAGTTTCCCACTTCACGCAACTATTGAAAACGGTCCAACATACCTCAGGCTGAGTTTCCCTTTGGTACCAAACTGTACAATGCCCTTGGTGGGAGACTCTCAGGAGCACCTGATCACCCATCATAAACTCCAACTCCCACCTTTTCACATTAGCATAACTCTTCTGCCTGCTCTAAGTAGCATAACTCTTCTACCTGCTCTAAGCAGCAAGCATATTTTGTTTAATCTCTGTCACTTGGTCAATAGTCTGCTGAACCCAATTGGGACCTAGAATTGTCTTCTCACCTATAGCATCCCAACAAAGTGGTGACCTACACATTCACCCATATAGGACTTCAAATGATGCTGCTCGAATGCTGGCATGGTAATTGTTATGTAGGAAAACTCTGCCAGTGCCAAATAATCCTCCTAGCTTCCCTTCCATGGCAAGACGCAGGACCCAAGCATATCCTCTAGTGTTTGGATAGTGCATACAGACTGCCCATCTATCTGCAGATGAAAAGCAGTACTAAGACGAAGCAATGTGCTCAATGAACTATGTAAGTCTCCTAAAACTTAAAGACAAACTTTGCATCTCGATCAGAAGCAATAGTTTTGGGCACACCGTGCAATCGCATTTTCTCCCACACATAAATAGGAGCTAAATCACTTGCCGTGTTCATTATGCGAATGGGAATAAAATATGCAGACTTACTGAACCAGTCCACCACTACCCAAATAGCATCCTTACCTCACTACATGCGAGGTAAATCGACCACAAAGTCTATGATTATATAATCTCATGGCCACACTAGAACCTCCAATGGTTGCAACAATCTTGTCGGATGCTTATCCTCTGCCTTGACTTGTTGACAAATCCCGCGGGAAGCCACATACTGAGCAATATCCACCCTCATTCTTTTCCACCAAAAACACTTCTTTAAATCATGACACATCTTGGTCTCGCTAGGATGAACAGTGTGCAAGGTGCAATGAGCTTCATTTAGAATATCAGCTTTAACTTGAGCCTTCAGTGGCACACAAAGGTGGTCTTTAAACTACAATGCACTTGTCACATCAATGCTAAAATCACCTTCTCTACCCTCACCCAGACGCTTCCTCACCTATCGAAGTAACCGATCATGTTGTTGTGTCTCCTGTACACACTCTAGAATTGCTGACTCAAGAAGCAATTAAGTTTCAGCCTATGTGGTGTACGCAAAACAATAGGAGATTCTTATGCTCTCAAAACTAGCAATAAGGCAATTCAGAGTAGAGGGTGTCACCTTACAACTAAGGGCACAAGCCACCATATTTGCTTTGTTGGATGGTACTGGATAGTGAAATCATAATTCTTAATTAATTCTAGCCACCTCCTCTCCGTCAGATTCAGATATTTCTAGGTGAAGATATAGATAATACCGCTACCTCCTCTCCCTATATAGATAATACCGCTAAATTTTCAGAGCAAAGATCACTGCAGCGAGCTTTAAATCATGGGTGGGATAGTTTTGCTCATATTCTTCGACTGCCTCGATGCATAAGCCATTACTTTGCCATCTTGCATGAGCACGTAATCACAACTCAAGATGTATCAGAATAGACTATATAACGCTTTCCTGGCTCAAAGAGGGTGAGAATAGGAGCAATCATCAACTTTTCCTTCAAGGTATATAAACTATGCTCATAATTATTTCTCCATTTGAATCTCACACCTTTATGCGTCAGCTAAGACATTGGCTTGGCAATAATGGAGAAACCATCCACAAATACTGATAATAGCCTATTAAGCCTAGAAAGCTCCTCACTTCTTTGACATTAGACGTTCTCTTCCAATCTACCACTATAGAGATCTTACTTGGATCAATAGAAATACTTTCTTGATTAATTGCATGACCTAGAAAGCCCACTTCTGAGATCCAAAACTTGCACTTTTTCAGTCTGGCATAAAACTAATTCTCCCTCAGTGTCTTAAATACAAGCCTTAAATGTTGCTTATGCTCCTCCTCGGTCTTAGAATAGATCAGGATATCATCAATGAACATGACCATGAAGTCATCAAGGTACTTATGCAACATAATGTTCATTGTCTCCATAAAAACAACAATGGCATTTATTAGTCCAAAAGACATAACTTTATACTTGATGGAGAAAGCCATCTTTTTAATATTCTGCTCCCGCACGTGGATCTAATTGTACTTGAATTATAGATATATCTTAGAGAACACCTTGACTCCCTTCAATTAATTAAATAAATTCTCAAAATTGGGTAATGGATATTTGTTCTTGATAGTCACCTAATTGAGAGTGCGATAGTCAACACACTTGCGCCAACTCCCATCCTTCTTCGCTGTAAATAGGACAGGTGCTCCCTACGGTGACATACTACATCAGATCATCCTTTAGGATAGCAAATTATCTAGTTGCTTCTTCAATTCATCTTGAAAAGGTCGAGCCAAATGGTAAGGATAAGGAGACAAGAAAATAGGCTGAGTACTAGAAACAAGATCAATTCAGAATTCCACATTCTGCTCTAGAGGCATTCTTGACAACTTTGTAGGGAACACATCTAGATAGTCACACACCACTAGAATCTCCTCAATGCACAGCGGTGTACTTGGATTCGCAACAAGAGGCCAAAGCAACCCAATCCTCGACGCCCGTTAGCTAGGAAATAGACTGGCCAATACAAAGAGAGAATCCGGTGGTGCACTGCCCTAAAAAACTATCTCCTCCTAGATGGAGCTTGCAAGGTAATAGTCTTCTAGAAGCAACAAATCTTGACCCAGTATCAAATCAACTAGTCCATGCTGAGGATAACATCAAATAATGCTAGCTGATTAACCATCACATTGATAGTGAAATAATCATCAACAATGGAAATAGTGCAACCGGAATAAACTATGAAACTAGCAATGAGACTCTAGAGAACTAACTAGAATCAATTGAGATATTTGTTGCATAGCCAAGTTTGCCCTCCTAGCAAACTCTGGTGATATAAATGAGTAGGTAGCTCTCAAATAAACAAGAACAAATGCCTCAGAGAATCCACAAGTAATATACCTATCACCACATCTTGATGGCTCACAATCTGAGGGGTAGGCATGGCATGGACTCTAGGTGGTACCGGGGTGGTGAGAGCCCCAACACTTAGCTATGGCAATGCGTGGGCTGTTGGAGGTGCAGCGATCTAAATCGAAGCAGCCGGTGTAGTGTGCCAGTAGTACCTGGTAGGAGACGTATAGGTGGCGCCCAAGTAGGAGGAAGCTGTGGCCTGAGAGCAGTTGCCAACATTTGAATAGAACCATGAGAAGACGTGACTGAAGACAACATAGGTGTGGGCTCCCACCTAATGATACTAGTGGGATTCTACCAACACACCAACGTCTTGTGGCCAGGCAGCCACAAAGACGACAACTCTCCAACCAGGAGCACTTTGTAGCATAATGTCCTTCACCGTACTTGAAGCACATCAAGATCTTTCTTGGAATAGGGCGCATTGCCTCAAAAGCTGAAGCAGGACGAGTCATCAAAGAAGAAGAAGGCAGCCTCGGTTGAAGGGACCTGGACGATGATAGGGAATGTTGCCCCAGGAACCTCTTAGGAATAGGTTGTTGAAAAAGACCCACCCCTCCACCAAAGCTCCTCTTTTGGCCACCACTAGAATCCCTAGAAGCAATAGACCCACTAGTAGCCTACCTCTCCTTGGAGAGCTCCTTCTCAAACTCCATACCCTTGGCCTAATCAACCATAAAGTTGAAGTCACGCAAACCTGTCACTCCCAAGACATGTCGATACTTCTGGTTAAGTCTCATGCGGAACTTCTTGGCCTTCTCATAGTCATTAGCAGCCACGCCTGGCATGAAGCAGACTAGGTTATTGAATACCACCTCGTAGTCTGCAAAGTCATCTTTCCTTGTACGAAGGCCGATAGGGTGTGCTCGATCCTCTCAAGGAAGGACTCTGGGTAAAAATTTGCCTTGAATTGCTTGACTAAATCCCTACAAGTGATGGGTCCCTGAGTAGGAGACCTAGCTAAAAGAACCCTATCCCATCAGATGTCTATCTGACCCTTCAGCCGAAAGGCCACAAAAGCGAGCCTCTCCATGTAGCGTAGCTAGTCCATTGCTTGGATTGGTGTGCTTGCTCCATCGAAGGAGTCTAAGGTCCATCCACTTGTGAAGGCCCATCCTCACCTCTGGTGGGGCCGGTGCAGCAACAGGGACATCAACAGATGCACCGATAGAAGCCTCAGCTTCCTGCACCCATTGACAAAGCTCACCAAGCTCCCTCTAAAGTTCTTGCAGCAAGGCGGATGACCCCGCCTGTGCACCCTCCTCACCAATGTTTCCCTCAGCCTGGGTGGTGGCTCCACCGGGCTATGGCCACAACTACAGCCTCTACCATGTCCACAACCTATACCCCTTGCCATAACTGAGCACCAGAAGTAACAACCAATAACTCAGCTCAAGAACAATAATATCAAAACAATCATGTGATACAAATTTAGGTAACATCACAATACTTACAAACAACTATATAAGCTAAATGGAAATGTAAATGTAATGCATGACCCAATCGCAACCTACTGTGCACTAGAGTGTCAAATTTGTTTTAAGTTGATTAATTATCCTAAGTAAAATTTTAGTAATAAACAATCCTAAGTCAATTTTTCTTTATTAAGTTCACAATCCTAGGTCAAATTTTAGTTGATTATCTAAATAAGTTATCAATTTATCCAACATTGACCTAACTTGGCTCTAATACTGATTGTAACACCTTGACCTGACATCAGCCTAGAATATCATCACTAACTCCATTTCATCCCAAATTAAACCACCTTTCACAAACTATTAATATCTATATAATGACCAAGCTTTCACAAATATTAAATTAAGCATATACATGATGATATCGAATAAAACAAATTCTAAACATTTAATTGAAGTAATAATCATAACGAAGATAATCCAATAATGAGACTAAGCAATGATACTTTGTTTGATTGCAACCAAATTAATAACTCTGTGTTCTAAAGGAACTTATTGACCAAAAGCTAGAGTTTGCATAAGATAAATTATTAAAAATGATTATTATCTAGTGTGATGAATAAGCAACGCTGGTGCATGAACTGATTTTGAGCTATTCCCTCCCCATGCATGATATTTTCAACGTTCACCTAGAAACAACAACATAAGCAAGGGTGATTTTACGACTCAGTAAGCACATAATAAAATAATAAACATTATTAAAACATGTTACCAAGTATTCATGTCAATTTACACAATCTCAACTTCATATATCTTTTCATTACTACCACACACATATCTAATCATCTCTTTTATCTTTTCATGAATGTAATGCACATGTCTCAACATCTCTTTTGCTTATATTGGTATAGTGGAGTGTTACACCCGTCGGTGTCCACTCAAGCCCATCCTTTTTCATTTAGGGACCTCAGGCTCATCCTTTTTCATACGGGGACCTCATTTCCACGCCCGTAAAGTGGCTACCAAACCAGGTCTTTCTCTACTCACTTTCGTGGGTCGTCCACACAAAGTAGCCTCTAGAGAGCCGCACAAGTCTCCTCTTTCCATCATGAATGCTCATTATGCAAATGCAATGATTCTTTCAACATTAATTGTTTATCAACGATAATCATTTTTCATCATCAATCATTTACCAACATTAACCAATTATCATCATCATCATCACAATTTAATCTATCATCAAATGAGTATTATAGAAAGTAAGTGTAAACATGTAAACCAGCATGTTAAGTACTTTATTAACATAAAAAGTAAGAGCAAATACTCATGTTACCATTCTATCGCACTTGTCTTTTCAAACCACAAGGGACGGATTGATGCGAAGATAACAACAACCCCAAAGTTATTCCTTTTATAGTAAATACCAGTCTCAGTAGCATGCCATAACTATTCATCAACATCAAATAAACAACGTCGCTCTTGCGCACTTTTCAATCCCACAATTTCACCTTTATCGGATGGTCCTCTCCTATTGTCCCGGTAATAAAAATAGCATAATTTTGACTCTCAAGGCCTAACATGGCAAATCATATAAGTTTTGAAATCTACACAAAATTTTCTACACTTTCTTAGTTAGCTACAAACCTTGATTAATCCATTTAATACCTCGTTTTTAACCCTGAAGATCGTTCTGCTATCTTACTGGTTAGCAAGTTAGCAATATCATATCTATTAATTTTCCTATCCAAATACAACAAACCATACTACTTCTGGAATCAACAAAAAAATCTACCTTTCTTTAGTTATTCTCATAATTTAATTTACCTGTCTACTCGATCTAAACACAGATTACCAAGACTGTATCCAGCAACGACCAAATTCTTGACAACGGTCTTCTCGAAGCCATAACTTCTAATATGCCCAACTGAAACCCATGTTCTTGCACTCTATAGAAACCTTAGACAATTGTATACAACTTTAATATTTTGCCAAAGTTATGAAACATGGCACACCTATCCCAAAACTCACTCACAAGACAGAATAGTAAACCCTAACGAACAACATTATCTAGAATTCATCTCTAGTCTTTCCCTTTTTTCCTAGCTAGAGCTAGCACGACCTCAAAACTAATCTACCATAGCCTAAAACAGGGCACAAGGTCTAAGATGCTATACCTACAACCCAAAGACTCATCGGGACGACGGAAACCAGCCATTCTTCCTCTTTCCTTCCTTCTTCCCTCACCAGTTCCCCTCTTCTCCTTCCTTCCTCTTCCCTGGCTGGTTTCCCTCTTCCCCTTCCTTCTTCTTCCTTCTCCACTGGCAGGCTCCCTCTTCTTCCTCCTTCGCTTCTCCTCCTCCTAGCCAACGTGCGGTAGCAGTAGTTGGTGGCCTGGCGTAGCAGCGTGTGGAAGGGTGTGGCAGGGTCGGTGCGATAGGGTGTAGCAGCTGCCGGTAGGGCTTTAGGGGGCGGCGATTAGGGTTTCTCTTCCTCCCACCCCTCCTCTCCTTAAAAAGCTAAGCCCAAACCCCAACTCTTGGCGCACGACTCGGTCCAACTGAATGGAACTCCTCCCCTTTTTCTCTCTCTATTATGTTTTTCTTAATGTTTTTCCAAATTCATGAATTTGTCCTTAGGAGGGTTGGTTTCATAATATTACCACTTAGAAGTTTCTAAAAATTCATATAAAAATTACCAATTGTAGGGGATGGTATGTTTTACGTCTCTACAAAATTTTAAGATCAAACTCGTTTGCATTCATGAGATATGAAAAAGACAAGTACGTACTGAAAACTTATTGAATTAATTTTAACTTTAATTGGAGTCAGTGAAAATGGCATAAAAAACCTATTTCCCACGTTTTCAATGGCATGGCTAGAGTTTGCCAAAAGAATGGTGCAACCGATCCAATAAATCAAGATAAAACTAAAACAAACAAATTATGAAGGTGCACATTTTTGTAATTACATACTTGAATAAGAGTACATATGACTTTCCAAAATAAATCTGCACAAAACCTGTAGCATATGCAATTACACCTACTAGTTTTATCACGTTATTTGTGTTCAATATGTCATAAAATTATCTGGTATTAATTTTTACATCTTTATCACTATATTATATATTTCTCTAATAATGTTTACAGACTCCTCTACTACAGATGTCACAAAAGATCACAAGGCAATTACAATATTTGTATCATCCCTATGTGCTATCACCTTTCTTGGAATCAGTATTGGGTTGTATATTTGGTGGAAGAGAAAAC
The DNA here is from genome assembly GCA_036346265.1 of Melocanna baccifera. Taxonomy (NCBI): domain Eukaryota; kingdom Viridiplantae; phylum Streptophyta; class Magnoliopsida; order Poales; family Poaceae; genus Melocanna; species Melocanna baccifera. Next base: position 3,503,569 of record CM070700.1, read on the forward strand.
GAGACCAACAAATGTTTCTTGATACCACTGGTGAGTTTCTCATATAGAAATAAATATTGATCCTTTTGTCTCAGAACATAACTGTCACACCAAATTAAATTGTTATCACTTCAAAATAAAAAAAGTAGTTACATGAAAAATTAAAACAATTTGTATCCTTTTATACTTCTCTGTTCCAAAGAAGGTAATATTTTTTTATTTTTCAGGGAATCAAACTGAGGGAGCCTTGCTTGGCAATCTACGCAAATTTTCATTCAAAGAACTACAGAATATAACAAATAACTTCGGCAGCAAGAACATTTTGGGAAAAGGTGGCTTTGGGATTGTATACAAGGGGCAGCTACAAGATGGCACAGTAGTAGCTGTAAAGAGGTTGAAGGATGGGAATGCAGCTGGGGGGGAGACACAATTTCAGACTGAAGTGCAAATAATAAGTTTAGCAGTGCACAGGAACCTCCTCAGATTATATGGTTTTTGTATGACTACAACTGAGAGGCTTCTTGTCTATCCCTACATGTCTAATGGCAGTGTGGCTTCAAGGCTCAAAGGTAATAAATTTTAGAGAATTGTCATTCAAAATTTTCAGTACAAGAAGATAGTACATACAGTGGGCAAATTATTATTATTTTTTCATTTTGCATTAAACAGCAAAGCCAGCACTAGATTGGAACACAAGAAAGAGGATAGCTCTAGGAGCTGCAAGGGGCCTTCTCTACCTGCATGAGCAATGTGATCCAAAGATCATTCACAGGGATGTCAAAGCGGCCAACATATTGCTAGATGAGTATTGCGAGGCAGTTGTTGGGGACTTTGGCCTTGCAAAGCTTCTCGACCGTCAGGAATCGCATGTCACCACTGCAGTTCGAGGCACAGTAGGGCACATTGCTCCTGAGTACCTCTCCACAGGTCAATCTTCAGACAAGACTGATGTGTTTGGGTTTGGGATACTTCTTTTGGAGCTGATCACTGGTATGCCAGCTGTGGAGCTTGGGAAGGCTGCAAGCCAGAAGGGAGCTTTGCTTGAATGGGTAAACCAAAAGTTATCTCTTAACTTGAATAAATTTCTTGGAAAGATCTCATAATTAATTACATGTTCTCATGAATATCTGATATATATGTAGGCAAGAAAGATGCATCAAGAGAAGAAGCATGAGATGCTTTTGGATGTAGAACTGAGGCATGGATATGATCATGTTGAGCTCGAAGAGATTCTCAAGGTGGCACTTCTTTGCACACAGTACCTACCGAGCCAGCGGCCGAAGATGTCTGAAGTGGTGCACATGCTTCAAGGTGATGGCCTGGTTAAGAGGTGGGAGGCATGTCAGAAGGTTGACGGGCACTCATCGTTCAAGGTGAGCTCATTGACTTCATCAGAGCGCTTCTCCGACATGACAGATGACTCGTCTCTGCTAGCGCAAGCAATGGAGCTCTCTGGACCAAGGTGACGGTGGATTATATCAACAGTACAAGAGTAACTGCGCACGCTTTATCTTGAAGAGGGACACAAAAGTAGCCTATCCATCAAAGTTGAGTGGAGGACATATATTTGTGGTTATAGTGAGTTTGCTCCGCAATGGTGTCAATTATGTTACAGTCATGAAGTAAATATTTTTGTAAATTGAGAATAATTAACATGTTAGTTTTCAAAACCAATTAGCATGTTAGTTGAACAAAAGCAAATTGATCAAAAGTAATATATTAGAGCTGAAGACATGAGTGCATGTGTTCCCTGATTCAGGTTACCTTTTGTCCTTTAAAAAGGAGTATATAGTAATGCTGAATCTGCCATCCCTCTCCTCTCCTCTCTCCTCACCTCATTTCAAAAGATGTTTTGTGGATGGATCTATGTTGTGTTATTTTTCAGGATCTTCTGTAGAGGATTGGACCTTTTGCACATGTGTATGTGTATAATATGTGGCTGGTTGACTGATCTTTTTTTTTTGCATGTTTTTAAGTTTAGAATGTATGATTTATTTATTTGAATCTGTCGAAACCCACGAGCACTATGATAGTGAAAAGAGAAGATGGAGATCGTCATATGGGAGCGACTGAGAAAGGCGATGTGATCCACTTGATCACAACAATAGATAATATGATGGAAAACATGGAATTATAAAAGCAAGTCTTACAACCGTCTCATGATCAGCTGGATCAATGAAAAATGAAGGATTACACATGTGGGGATGAATAATGTATCTAAAATGATGGGGGAAAAAAGTAGGAAATGTCTATGGAGGTGTCCCTGGTGTGGTGATGGAAATGGTGCTCATCCTTATTATCCCCCCTTCTCTCATATGCAATCTTAACTCCTTTTATACCCGCTCACTCTGGGGTTTTACGACTGTGAGAGGTTTTGCAGAATAAACTTTAATTTTGCGGAACTTTGCAGCACTTATATGATTCAACAAAGCAACGCTTTAGAAATGCACAAACCGACCTTGCTCGGTGTTTGAAATCTGCATGATGTCTTTCTTCTTCTCTCTACCTTTCTCTTCTTAATTTTCTCTTGATGGATAGAGAATTACATTGCCTTTTGTCAGTACGTGTGGATATGGCTTTTATAGCACATGAAAAGATGGACTTCTCGGACGCTTGTTGCAAAAAGCCGTATTGCCGGCCACTGGTTGACGAATAGCCGTATACATAACCGTATACGTCCGCCCGGCCGTTGTTGCTGCGTGCAACCATACTGCCAATGATGCAACTGCTAGCGTTCCTTCACATATGCATGCACTGGCTCTTAGAGCATTTCTTCACGTATGTATGCACTGGCTCTTAGAGCATCTTTAATACACATATACAATTATAACATTTATTTAGCAAAGGGAGAGAAGAGGGATTAAAACCCAATAATTCTAATACTTTAAATCTAGCAACCATCATACTAGATCTTTTATATTTAGAATTAATCTCATAAAATTACATAGGCCATAAAAGATTAAATTAATCTTACAATCTCCCACTTGGCCTATGTAATGGTTTGATAATTTACTAATAAATTTAAGTGCACACTATACAGTAAATTTATCAAGCCATCCTTTTCATTAATTTAAATTGAGAGGATCATGGCAGTCTCAAGTCTATATTGACAAGATTCCTTCCATGTATCACAAACAACTTAAATCAATATATATCTGTAATTAAGAAAACCATAATCCTTATTTAAAATATTTCACTAAACTCCATAATGTGAAAGAAAGGACAAAAACAATTCTTTTATTGAATTCAAACTTGTCACAATAATATGAGCAATTGTTATTTGTACAAACTTGTACAAATCTTTACAAACACATTACTATGATAACAAGGACTTCTCAATTAAACCCATACTTTCGACATGACCATTAAATGTCTTGGGCGGTAGACCTTTAGTTAACGGATCCGCTATCATAAGATCAGTACTGATATGCTCAAAAAACACCTTCTGTTTTTGTACTTCTTCTTTAACCGACAAATACTTCAATTCCATGTGTTTTGCACCTTTCAGTATTTATCATTTTGGAGAAGAATACGGTCATGAATTGTCACAATAAATTTTTAATGGTCTCTCTATTGAGTTAACAATATGGAGGCTGTTATAAAATTCTCAGAACCATAATGCTTGAATAGTAGCTTGAAACAAGCCACAAATTCAGCCTCCATAGTAGAAGTAGCAATAATCGATCGCTTCCCACTCTTCCAAGAGATCGCTCCTCCACTAACATAAAAATATAGCCAAATGTAGATTTTCTTGAGTCTACACATCCAACATAGTCTGAATCGAGTAACCAATCACTTCAAGATTGTTTGATTTTCGTAAGTGAGCATGTAATCCTTGGTGCCTTGTAAATACCAAGAACTTTCTTCAGACTTTCCAATGATCCATCCGGATTACTTTGATATCGACCCAACATACCAACAACAAAGCTAATATCTGGTTGAGTGCATGTTGATGCATACATTAAGCTCCCAACCACCGAAGCATATGGAATAGATTCCATTTCTTTTCGTTCCAAATCATTTTTCGGACATTGCATATTGCTAAACTTGTCCCCTTTCTGAATTGGAACTATGCCGGCGGAGCATTTATCCATTCTAAACCTCTCCAAAACTTTATTGATATATCCTTTTTGAGACAAACTTAACAATCCTTGTTTTCTATCACGGAATATTTCTATTCCTATAACAAAGGATGCCTCATCCATATCTTTCATTTCGAAATTCGTAGAGAGGAATTTCTTTACATCATGTAACAATGATTTATCATTAGCGGCTAACAGAATATCATCAACATATAGGACTAATATAATAAACTTGCTCCCACTGACTTTAAGATAGATACATCGATCAACGGTATTTTCTGTAAATCCGTACGATGTAATAGTATTATTAAATTTAATATACCATTGGCGGGATGCTTGTTTAAGCCCATATATTGACTTCTTTAATTTACACACTAAATTTTCCTTTCCCTGAATTTTAAAACCTTCTGGTTGATCCATATAAACTTCCTCTTCAAGATCGCCATTCGTAAATGCGGTTTTACATCCATTTGATGAAGTTCTAAATCATAATGTGCAACTAAAGCCATAATAATTCTTAGAGAGTCTTTCTTAGAAACCGAGAGAAAGTTTCTTTATAATCAATGCCATCTTTCTGAGTATAACCTTTGGCAACAAGTCTGGCTTTGTATCTTTCAACATTGCCTTTTGAGTTGCGTTTGGTCTTAAAAACCCATTTACAACCAACTTGCTTTGATCCTTTAGGCAACTCAACCAAATCCCAGACTTTGTTGTCATTCATTGATTTCAACTCATCTTCCATAGCATTAAACCATTTTTCTGAATTATTACTTTTCTTGGCTTGTGTAAATGAGATCGATCTTCATCTATACTTAAGTCACATTCATGTTCTAAAGAGTATACCACATAATCATCCAAAATAGCTGGTCTTTTCTGTCTTACAGACCTTCTTAGTGCTATTTCTTGTGGTATATCTTTTTCCTTCATGGCTTGTATATCATCCATCGACTTTTCACCAACTAAATTTCTCTTTCCGTGTTGTTAGGTAACTTTAACACAACATCCGGATGAGAAATATTAGTTGAAGAAGTTTCTGTCAATCTCATTAATCTGTTCTTTGAGATTCATTACTCCCATCGATTTGACCATTCTCGATGAATCGAGCATTTCCGACTCAACTATTCTTGTACTATGGTTAGGACAATAAAATCTATATCCTTTAGATTTTTCAGATAACCGATGAAATAACCGCTAATAGTTTTTGCATCAAGTTTCTTTTCATGTGGATTATATATCCTTACTTCACTGGGCAACCCCAAACATGAAGATGTCTTAAACTAGGTTTCCTTCCGTCCACAGTTCATAAGGAGTCTTAGGAACTGACTTACTAGGAACCCTATTTAGAATATATGCAGCAGTCTTTAATCCATACATCCACAAGGATATAGGTACATTTACATTACATATCATACTCCTAACCATATCCATAAGAGTACGATTTCTCCTTTCAGCTACACCATTTCTTTGAGGTGTTCGGCATTGTATCTCGTGCACAAATACCCTTACTTTCAAGGAACTTAGCAAATGGACCTGGACATTGTCCATTTTCATTATATTTACCATAATATTCACCACCTCTACCAGATCTCACAACTTTAACCTTTTTATCTTGTTGCCTTTCAACCTCATCAATGAATACCTTTAGGTAATCCACTGCTTGAGACTTTTCATGTAACAAGTATAAATACAAATAACGTGAGTAATCATCAATGAAAGTGATAAAATACTTTTCATTTCCCCAGGAAGGAACATCAAAAGGACCACAGATATCAGTGTGTATCAATTCTAATGGTGCATTACTTCTTGTGGCCGGATGCTTTGATATATGCGAAGTTTGCTTTCCTTTAATGCATTCTATACATATTTTCTAGTCGACAAAATCCAATTGAGGCAGAATTTCATTGTTCATTAACCTCATTATTCTTTCTTTGGATATGTGACCAAGTCTTTGATGCCATAGAAAAGCAGAACATTCACTATGTGCACTACGTTTATTGCCAACATAAAAACCAACATTAAACAGAGATTCAGCAAATCCATTATTAAGATTAAAGCGATACAATCCTTCAGATAAAGTACCACTACCATAATAGTACTCACACTTATACAAGGAAAATACACCACTTCCAATCTTAAACTTAAAACCTTTATTATCCAACTTATCAACAGAAACTAAATTTCTAGCACATTCGGGAACATAAAGACACTTTTCAAGATCCAAGTGGCATCCAGAATCTAGAATTAAGCGATATGTCCCAATGCCTTCAATTTGTGCCTTCATTCTATTTCCCATATACAGGAAATTTTTAGTTCCACTTATGGGTTGGATCGAAAGGAATCCCTGTAAAATATGCGACACATGAGTAGTTGCACCAGTATCTAACCACCAGGTATTATTGGGAACTTCAATAAGGTTTGATTCAAGGCATACAGAAACATAATATGTACCTTTCTTTTCGAACCAAGCCTTTCGTTTTGGGCAATCTTTCTTGAAGTGTCCAGATTTCTTGCAGAAATGACATTTCATATCTTTACGGATTTGACCCTCCTTATGACTCCGTAAGTCTTATCCTTCTTTTACCCTTTTTCCCTGGTTTTCCCTTCTGCCGCTAGCACCCTCATGAACCGTGAGATGGATGAATTTTCTCTATATTTCTTTAATCTCCCTTCCTCTTGAACTAACATGGCCTTTACTTCTTGAAAGTTCCATTTATCTTTAATGGTGTTATAATTCACCTGGAACTGGCCAAATTCAGGAGGTAGTGAGTTCATAATGAATTGAACCAAAAAAGATTCATTCAAGTCCATGCCCATGGATTTCAACTTCGCTGCAAGATTAGCCATGTTTGTCACATGATCATGAATGGGTTGCGACCAATCAAATTTCTTAGTCGTCAACTCACTCATGAGACTCCCCATAATGGACTTGTCCGTGATGTCCGATTGAGAGTATTCCTTAATTTTCAACATGAACTCTTTTGCATCTTCCGTTTTGGGCATTGATGGCTTAACATTTTCAGCCATCAACATACGCATTAGATTTAAACTCAATCTGTTGGACCTTTCCCAAGTCTCTAAAAGAGACAAATCATCATCTGTACTGTCCTCAGTAATGATTGGTTTATCCATAATCAATGCGTAATCTAAATTCATAACACCCAATTGGAAACGCACTTGCTCGGACCAATCATTATAATTCAGTCCATTAAACTTTACAAGCCCGCTGCTTTGAGCATACAGATTTATAGTGGCTGCAGAAAAAGAACATGCTCAGAATAAATATTCTGACCAAAATAGATCCAGACATAAAAACTTTTAGACATGCATCTAAAATCATCTTTGGATGAATTTTAAATACAAACTTTAAAGCTGTCAAAAGATAAACTTTAATAGATTTTTCAGACATACTCAGATCTTTACATGCTATCTTTGGATATACATGTTATCAAGAATGTTGATCAATCTCTTTCATGTTATTAATTATAAGCAATGATCCACCTTTGGGCGACCTTCAAGCTTTATAATCAATAAGTTTAATTGTATGGTCGTTGAACAGTATTAAAACAAACATACATAATTAAATATTTAAACTATTATAAGCTAGGCCACTTTGGTGACAAACAAGCTTTGTCATTCAATAAATATTTAACCGGCCATATTATAGTATAATTAGACCAATGTGCATATCCACCATAATATTAAATGCCATTACTGGACATGCATGCAACTTGCGATCTAATTAATTAGAAACCAGAAAAGAAATCCAAATAATATTTCTTTAATGCAAACCATACATGCAACACCAAGATATTAATACAGTAATTCTTCTATCCATAAAATATGATCCCCTGAAATATATATAATGGGTCATGGAACCCTTCTGTTATCGGGCAGACATGTACACATATGCGGATAATGGGTCATGAAACCCTTCTGTATAAAACAGCCACGCATATATGTACAAATAATGGGTACATCAACCCTACTGCCAATCAACAGCATTATATTCAGAGATCATAAATAGCAAAAGAAAGAATCCAACTATAATATGAATCATAAGTACTGCTATAACCTTGCTCTGATACCAATTGTTAGAATAAACTTTAATTTTGCGGAACTTTGCAGCACTTATATGATTCAACAAAGCAACGCTTTAGAAATGCACAAACCGACCTTGCTCGGTGTTTGAAATCTGCATGATGTCTTTCTTCTTCTCTCTACCTTTCTCTTCTTAATTTTCTCTTGATGGATAGAGAATTACATTGCCTTTTGTCAGTACGTGTGGATATGGCTTTATAGCACATGAAAAGATGGACTTCTCGGACGCTTGTTGCAAAAAGCCGTATTGCCGGCCACTGGTTGACGAATAGCCGTATACATAACCGTATACGTCCGCCCGGCCGTTGTTGCTGCGTGCAACCATACTGCCAATGATGCAACTGCTAGCGTTCCTTCACATATGCATGCACTGGCTCTTAGAGCATTTCTTCACGTATGCATGCACTGGCTCTTAGAGCATCTTTAATACACATATACAATTATAACATTTATTTAGCAAAGGGAGAGAAGAGGGATTAAAACCCAATAATTCTAATACTTTAAATCTAGCAACCATCATACTAGATCTTTTATATTTAGAATTAATCTCATAAAATTACATAGGCCATAAAAGATTAAATTAATCTTACATTTGCGCCACCAGGAACTCTTATTCCACCCCTGAGCCTTCACCTAAGTTTCTCCATTTGATGAGAAGGTTTACTTGATAGTCAGTATGGGCCAATGGTACATGCCAAATAACCGCAACCTGTATTGCTCGACGGAGGCTCTGATCGAGGCGGTTGCCTTCCTCTCCACACGTTCTTGCTGTTTAACTCCCTATTTTCCTGTGATTCAGCCAAGACTCCTGTGGATAGCATCAATACTTCCAAATATCCGCAATCATCATTTATTAATGAATTATAAGAGCAATTGAGAAATAAAAACATGATAAAAGAGTGAAATAAGTCCTAGAAAACGTAATACACTCTAGGGTGCATTTGTTGACATGTGGATAGCCTACACTAGTATAAATTAAAACTTTCTATTGCGTAAATCAGGAAGCCATGCGAGTGAGAGATCATAGATCGTTATCACTAGACGCACAATGTAGCGGAAGTAGAGTTGAAGTGGCAGGTTCAACGAAGCGCGCGTCGGTGTAGTAGAAGTAGTCTATCGTCTTTTGGCCAACCGTCTCCTTTCACAATCGTCCCGATCAGTGCCACAGTCACAGTAGGGTCTCTACCGAGGTCTATATATCCAGGGATGGAGCGCCGTGTATCAGTGTGCTAGCACCAGCTCACACAGTAAGGATTATGAGAGGTAGCGGTTAGGGTTTCGATGGGTGTGTTTTGGATACCACCTTCAACCACCGCATCTCTCTTTATATAATCTCCAATTAGATCCTTATCCGATACAATTAGAGATCGTATCCCATTCATAGTCTATCATCTTGACCCTTATTGTTCCGACCCGTTAAGTGTGTGATCTTGTAGATTCAGGTATATTTGACTATAAGCTGAAAACTCCTTTTCGGTCAATAAATTGGTAGCGGTTTCTAGTAGGATATAATAACTCCAAATATATATAAAGATTATATCAGACTAACCTATATAATGCTTATGTACCGATCCCTTTGCCTCATGATGTTAGAATGAACTTAATACGAGAAGCATGTTATCCTATGATAGCTCCACCCTTCACTCGAAGTTATAATGGATTACTTAGTTATGATTAACTTCTCAACCATATTCGGTATGGCTATATAATCTTCCGTTATATTTCAACCACATTGAGCGACTAGAGATATCTTTTCCATTATATTAGAGGGGCAAATTCCATCTTGATTATTTACATTTCTCCACATGTTTCATAATAAACCCGCAATCTACTTTTATAACCACTTAGTTATGGAGTAGTGTTTAGCAACCCCTAAATAAACTATTATACATGTAGGAAACCATAACGATCTAAGGTTTAAGGGTCCTACATACACTATGTATAAGACCAACTGATGATACTGAATATAAAAATTTTCACAATGTCTCATGATAGATCAATTCAACACTACATTCTCTAGAATGTATCCACATTATTGATTTATATCATCATATCTATGACCGTGAAACATGATCATCAATCAATACATGTGTTGATCTGTAAATCAATTGTCCCATATAATGACATAAGATCGGAGATAATTTAGAATGACATCAAAACATGAATAAAGAGTTCTACGAACAAATCACAAAATAAGATCGAAAATAATTTAGAATGACATAAGATCAATATGAAAGATATTTATTCAAGAGACAAAGTAATATATTATTTAAAAGATCATAAACATAGAAGTGATGCAATTAACTCCATGATTACCTCTAGGACATATCACTAACAGTATCATCGTGTCCCTAGTTATGGAGAATGCTTGGGAATTTCTCATGGAGATTAGACTTTATAAAACAAAGATGGAGGTGAATTGTGTGATCTGTGTGAAGCAATGATATTTTTTACATAGCTATTTATTTATTTATTACTTTGTTTCATCTTATGCCTTGTACCTTTTTTAATTGTATTTAAATGTAAATGTTCACTTTATGTAAAGTAAACCATGTTAGCTATGGATACATCCCAAAAATGTCAATTTTCTGGTGCTTATTACATATATTGACATGATTGTACTATTTATTGCTCTGCTAATCCACTAAATAGTTGTCATTGAGCAAGATTCAAGTTTATTTTCTATATCTACAAGATACAAAGGAATCTCGCATTTTCAGGGGCAAACATAAAAAGATGTCTCAAGAGGAAGGAAACCAACTTTGATCGATGTGAACTGATAATCCAGAAGAGAGTGCTGCCTTGGGTATGGTCTAGCTGCCTATACCATCCATTCATAACACCCTTTATTGGGATCGACATGTCAATCAGATCAACTTTCGTCAAGGACTATGGGTGGAATTCGGCCTCCTAGTGGTGCAAACCCCTTTGCGAGTAGAAACCCTAAATGGACCTACATTAGAAGGAATATGATCCCATCTAAAGAGGGGAGGATGCCTAACAACAACACCACCACCATCTCCATCTCATCTAGATTACCATGTACACCGTATTCCACCACATCTTGCATTCATTTTTCCATCTCTACATTGTAATCATATATCTTCTAGTGATCTGGGAGTCCAAAAACATTATGGAATGCCATAACCTTAACATTTAGATCATTGTCACCATGTTTATCTCTCTTTTATTCCCTATAGATAATCTTGTAGCTGTAGAGATGTAACGGGGATTATGATTTCATGTATGCTTTTGTGCAAATCTTTGTACTAGGGTCATGGTTTAGTAATAGGATCTTGAAGGGCCTTGGCATCTAATAGGTTGAACACAAGACAAAGGTTGAGACAAGTAAGGAGTGAAAGATGACTTAATAAGTCTATGACAATTAAAGGGGCAATTTTGGCTTTGAAAGCAAGTCACTTCAGGAACAACAAATACCTGGCCTCCTATCATCCACATGCCTGCCACGTCACTGCTGCATCAGCCTTAGATGCTTAGTCAATAGCCACATCATCCGGTTGAGTTGCATGACACTATTCAGTGAGCTAGTCCACTGTAGACCAGTCTTCCCACGCACTGAGTTTACAGTACAGTAGAATTTCTATATTTCCAGTATTTTTCTTTAGATTAGATTTTCCAAGAGCACATTCTTCTCCGTCCTAGCTCCGATTGATCTGTTCTTTTTTTTAAAATTCATCTAAAATCGAGCTCTATATTTTGGTTCTAGTTTTGATGTTTTTGGAGTTTATTTGAATTTTTTTGCCTCATTCATTCTCTCTCATTACATTGTGTCTTCGAAGGAGCGGAAGCACAACCAGAATATCAAGAATTCATAACTAAGCAAGGTCAAGGCAAATCATGTCCTTTGATCGTGCTAAACCTAGTTTTTAATCTATTGTTTATTTATTTTGTTTTAAATTTTATGCATTATTATTTTATTACAAACCCTTGTACTTGGTAGTTAATATCCCAATTTATTAATCCCTACTTTGATAATTTGAATATCATGATACCATTATCACCATAGGATACGAAATTATTCTAGTAATGTAATACTAGTTGTTACATGGGTTGTACGATTAATTTGCTTAGCTATGCTTATAGTCTCGTTGAGATCATTATCACATGTGATTAAATATTTAATTTGACTTAATGAGATATTGAATCGTAGTTGGTGCCACAGTTATAAAATTTATGTGCTATGACATTAGTGTGTCATTGGTGTTGGTTATACAAAACTGGTTTTCACTTAGGTGAGTGATCGTGTAGTAAAGGGAGAAGCGCGGATTCACTTTGAGGGATGTGGAAGTCTCACCTGAGTAATGTCTAAGGACTTAACTTTGTACGCTATTGATCTGAATCATATTGTGCAAACCACATATGTAGTATGGGATAGACCTAGATGATTAATTTGTGATATTTCAAATCTAATTTTGCCATTAAGTTGAACATGATCGCTGATTTCCATGAGGCGCAAAAGAGGGCAATTACCGACTAGGTGGTTAACCTAGTCGACGGCAAAACCTTAGCGGACAGAATTAGGTTGAGGTTGAATATTGTAAAGGTCTTGTTGAAATTTTTTTTACCACGGGGATGATCACATCGAGTGGGTATAGTTGTTTAACCTCTGTAGAATGTAAAACTATTCGAATAGCCATGTCCCCAATTATGGAGAATGCTTGGTGATTTCGCATAAAGAGTAGTTATTTTATAAAATTTAGATTGGATAACTTTGGGAAGTGGACAGATAGTTACTAGTGGTTTACTAAGTGGATGGTTAGTTCACTTATGGTCTATTTAATCCCTTTGGTTATTTATTTATTATTATTCTATTTAAATTTTGCTGTCAATCTATTTATTGTGTTTACTTTAAATTATTGTTTTCTACGAAATAACCTTTTCGCCATCTATTGATAAGCCTTGCATATTATATTACACTTTTATTACAAATGACTTGCTAAGTATCAATGTACTCACAACTTTATGCCTACTGTTGCTCAGTTGAAGAAGAGGAATCATATCAGCAAGAGGTACTTGAAGGAGCATACTTCGACGACTTCGTGGATTAGGACTACGCTTCCCAGTCAATTGCATATGGGCATATCGAATGACTACCATGCTTATTTTTATTTTTCATTGCAAGTTTCTTAAGCCCTTTAGACTATTAATTGTAAGCTTAGCCATAAGGTCGTACTCTGATAATTATTAATATTTGAGTATTATCCTTTATTTATTACACATATGGTCGGTATTTCATCTATGTTACACTATGTGCACTGGCATGATCCTAGACTAGTGTAGTATACACAGAGAGCTTAGATTTGCATATTTGGGTTACGACACAAAATTAAAATTGAAATATCATAAATTAATTAGTCGAGTCTATCCCACACTAGACATGTGGTTGCACGACAAGGCTCAGATCAGTGACGCACAAAGTTAAGTTCTTAGACATTACCCTAGCGAGACATCCACATCCCTCGAAGTGCTAACCACATTTCCCTCTTTACTGCACGATCACTCACCAAAGTGAAAACTATTTTGTATAACCAATACCAATGACACACCTATGTTGTGGCACACCAATTTTATAACTATTGCTACAACCATGATTCAATATATCATTAAGTCAAATTAATTAATTAATCACATGCGGTGATGAGCCCAACGTAACTATAAGTATGGCTAAGCATACTACACGTACAACTTATGTGATAACAGGTATTACATTACTAGATATTTACCCATCCTATGGTAACAATGGAATCATGGCATTCAAATTACCAAGGTGGAATTAATCAAGTGGACTATAACTACCAGATACAAAGGTTTGTAATAAAATAGCAATGCATAATAATTTAAAATAAAATAATAAATAAATAGATTTAAAAACTAGATTTAATAAGATCAAAAGATATGACTTACCTTGGCCTTGCTCAGTTATCAACTCTTGATCTTCAGATCTTACTTCTTTGAAGACGTTATCTAACGAGAGAGAAAACAAAACAAGACATAAATAAAATAAAATTCAAACAAACTCTAAAAACTTCAAAACTAAAACCAAAAGATAGAGCTTACATTTATATGAATTTAGGAAAAGGAATACTAAAAAATACGAAAAATTAAGAAATGCTACTGTACTATGGACCAAGTGCATGGAATAGTGGGTTTATAGTAGACTCTGCTCACAGAACAGTGCTCGGTGCATGGCTCGGATGATGTGGTGGCTGACTAGGCATTAGGGCTGATGTGGCGGACATGTGGCTTGACAAGTGGCACATAGGGCTGAGGTGGTAGGGTAACGTGGCATGACACATCGCGCAAACGTGGCACTACCATGTGGCATATGGAACAGTTTAGGTGTTGACATGGTAGACACATGGATGGACACATGGCAGACACGTTGGATTAGGGTTGACCTGGATGGCTTGCGTGACTGCTAACTCGGCTGCTTGTGTGGCTCGGTCTATGGCTCATGGAACAGTACTTTTGTATATGTGGGCCCCACCAGTCAGTGATTCAGCACACAGTGCACTAGGTGCACAGAGAAGGCGAAGTGATGCACGGGCACGGGTGTTGGATGATATCACTCGGCTAACATCAGTAGCACGACAACCAAGGCGACTCTTCGACAAATAAAGCATTGCGTGGCGCAGGCGGCGGGGTGACGGTGGGGCTTACTGTTGGCACACATAGACGGCAGCGAGACAGTGGGACGGTGACTCACCAGCGGTGTCGAGTGAAGGTAGACGATGATGAATAGTGTCAGACATGAAGACGGTGAGCCCAGCACAAATGATGGCGGTGCACGGGCGAGGCTAGGCGAGCGGCTCGGAGATGTGAAAATCAAGAGCGTCGGTCAGGAATTTAAGCACGGATGCTAAGGAGTCCCATGCAGACATGGACACTGAGTCCAGGGGAAGACGCGTGAGGTGACGGCGTCGGCTCAGGCATGGATGCCAACATGAGTTTGTCTCACGCACGACAGCAGACGAGCAGGGAAGATGCACAGTGCATGCATCGTTGGATGCACGACATGTGGCATTGTGGGTAGCTGAGGATGAGACGGACAAAGACTGTCAGATTGGTTGGTGTGGATGGCTCAAATGGTGACACATGCAACCATCCGACAGACAAGGCAGCGGTCGGATATGAGTGCGGTGCGGGCCGAGGCGGACCGGCCGACAAGAGAAATCAGTTTTGGCCCATTTGGCTTTTAGGGATTTTTACGGTTTTCCAATTTTCCAAAATTTTATTTAAATCATGAGCTCTAGAAAATAGCAAATAAACTCAAAAAAGTATTAGAAAATTCAAAAAATTCCTTAAAACACAAGGAACCCAAATAAAATACTTTTAGCAACAATTGAAGTTTAACTTAGTCACATTAAATCCTTTTAATTAATTAAAATTGAATTTAAGCTTTAATTAATTCTAGAAAAATCCAAATAGTGAATTTTATTTTAAAAGCTTTAAAAGAACTCTGAAAAATAGAATGTTACACTAAATGACCAGCTTGGATACCGTGGGTAGCTTGGCTAGGAGTCTCGCCCATCTACAATTTTCAAATGGAGAAGTTAGGAAACGAGTGGAAAAGTCGCTAAGTAAGAAGGATGGGATAGACAAGTCTTACAAGAACTTTTGAAATTTACATTTTGTGATATAAGTCCTTAAGGTTGACTAGTTATATTCTATCTACGGTTACGTCTTAGAGTTAACTTGGCTTTGATACCATCTCTATCAAACCCCAAAACAACAACTCTGGAATCCTCCGTGTAAATTGTCTAGTCAAGCAGTGGTAACAGGGATATATATCAAGCACAAATGATGAGCTTTATTATTAAATAAAAGAGTATGGTCTTATGGCCAAAGTTTATATCAATGTTCATTAGCAGCATTAATAAGGAAAAATTAACAACAGAAAAAATTGATAAGTATCAAAGCCCAAGAGCCTACCCATAGGCGGGCGACAGTAAGACGCGGCCTACTCATCCTGGTCCTCATCGTAGTCAGAGCATTCCTCCTCTAAGATGTGATAGCAAGAGTGAGTACAAAGTTGTACTCCACAAGTTACATGAAAAAATGCAATAATAATGCATGGCTAATAAAGAAAGGCATATAGGGTTCTTTGAGCGTAAAGTAACATTTAAGGAAATACAATAAATAGATATAAATTTGTAGAATTTAATACTATAAGTAAAGACTATAACTTAAACAAAATAATATCGTTAGTACAGGCACCAATCTAGCACCAATCTAACCACAGGTATCCCACCCAAACCATCTTTCTCTAAAAAGATTTCACATTTCCATCTAAAAGCATTTTGTAAAAAAACAAATTCTAATCTTGAAAAAACTTTGCTCAGTAGGTCCATGACTATGGGCACGGCTATCTAGGATTGTTTGTGCACTCTATAGAGATTGTACAACTTTACCCATAAGATAAGATTAACTCATTATATTGGCCACTATACTCTTCCGTAGACGTGCTACTGAGTAATCATAATAAGATCTTTATAAAGCAAAGCCATCAACCTAGCCACGTCTCTACTAAGATTTTTCCCTAATAAGAAATCAATCGATCGGAACCCCCTCTTGTGCTATGTGAGACTTCTCGTGGCCTACGCTATACTCACATTCAACCTATAACAAGACTCAGGCTGGAACCCACTAATTAGTCAGCTAAGACTATCCTATACCAGTCTTGTGGTAGTACGATATAGCTTTGTAGCAGTAGCTCACAGATCGATCATTAATTGACTTGCCACTTCCCACATACAACGTGTGTCAGCAAGTACCCACCACCTAATCATTTGCCTAAGTCTAAACTAAGTTTTATATTTTATTTTGAAATATTTAATAGACTTCTTGACTCAACGAAGTCAATGATATATTTTAAAAGCTTATCATTTTATGTGAAAAAGGTATCCCAAACCTAAAGTTATATCTATGCAGGTCTAAGTTTTTGCTATAAAATTCTCTAGCCATAATAGTATACTAACTAAAGTTTTATTCTTGGGAAACAAGGTATCTGGGAAATCAATATCAAATGAGGTATTAACAAGTAGGCATAACTATGTTTAAAACTAAATTGAAATATATTGAATAAAAATATGTATACAAAATATTTTAAAAAACATAATTTTATTTATAAACTGGGATCAACATGATCAAGATGTGTAACTTATCTTGCTCCGTGGATTGATGTGAGTTGTTGACGTAGTACTCTCCCAAATCGTCATAGTCTACTTATCAAAATAACCCACCACATTCCAATGAAATCCAAACAAATTCAAATAAACTTCAAAATTTGAAAACATAGCATATTTAGTTAGTTCATGATTTTAAATGAATTTAGGAATTTGAACAGGTTCAATCGGAGCTAGGATGAAGTAGAACAAGCTTCTAAAAGTTTAATTCTAAAGAAAATGGGAGAGGAATTTCTGGTGGTCGTGAGCTACCGTGGTCGGATGGGCTGGAGTGGTCAAATCAGCTGCCATGGTGGATGGGCTGGAGTGGTTGAACAGGCTACCGTGGTCGAATTTGTAGTGGTTGGAGCTACAATGGCTGGGGCTATAGTAGAGCTACAATGGCTGGGGCTATAGTAGTTGGAGCTATAGTGGTTGGTCAAAAGTTACAGTGATCCGTCAAAAGCTACAGTGATCGGTTGAAAGCTATAGTGATCATAAAGAGGCTTACAACTACAAAGCAATCATGGAAAGGCTCTCGACCAATATGGTCTGGAAGGACTTACGTCCATAGGGTGGTCGTGCGGGGAGACATCAAATATGGTCGTGGAAGGACTTACGTCCATAGGGTGGTCATGAGGGAAGATGTGTGGGGACCGATGGTTGCTGGTGTTTTGGTGCTCAATGGAGGGCGGTAGTGCATGTAAAAAGGGAGATGGTAACTTGGTGAGCTAATTTATACCTTGAATGGGGCAGGATGACCCAGGTCGGTTGACGACGAGAGAAGGCGGCGGCATGGCTGGGATATCCAGTGGACTGGCGCTATGGTGATGCTTGTGCTTGACGTAGTGGTGGTCAGGGCTTGCCTTGGTGCGGCGAAGCTAGAGGTGGGGTCACCGAGGCATGGAGATGATGAGGACGACCGAGATTTCTCACCAGAGAAGTTCGTCGATGCTCGAAAAGGAGGGAGATGGCGTGGAGGCTCTTCGAGGCACGAGAGGAGTGGTGTGCGGAGGGGGTGGAGTGAGGAGTGGGGGTGCTGGGGGATAGGTATTTATAAGGGGGTAGAGGCTTAGTTGCTGGAAATTGCTCGTTGGGAGAATCAGGGAGATAGCGGCAGTTGCGGGCGTATAAGGAGGAGGCTGACACGGGGAGAGTGGAAAGCGGGTGCGGGGTATACGGCGCAAGTAAAGGAGAGGTGGAGCGGCGCACGATGGATAAGGGGGAGTGGCAGGAAAAACGGGTGCGGCCAATGGCCGACGACAGCGCTCGCAGGAAGAGGGAGGAGGCGAGACAAGAAAGAAGGGGTGTGGGGTCCACACATCAGCGGGAAGGGAGGCGGCTGACGGGTGGGGTCAGGGCAAGAGAAAGAAAGAGAGGGAGAGTGCGGACGAGGAGATGGGTCGGGCGGCGACGTGGATGGATCTGGGCTATCCACACGTTGGCCCAATGATGGGGCGGGAATGTTTTAAATTTTAATTTTGGTTTTTTATTTTCAGAAAACCCGAGAAAAAGAATAAAGGCCTAGAAAATAGCAAATAAATCCTAGAAATTCCTACAAAGTCTAGAAAATGCAAGGAACTCAACAAAAATAAAGTAAACTTGTTTTGACCACAAATACACATATATTTTATTAGACTTTACTCTAGGCTAAAACAAAAAGGGAAATTAAATTCCAAAAAATCTAATAAATTCCAAATAAATAAAAGGAATTTTTGGGATGTCACATGCGCAATGTGACTTGAGCTTGTTTGCAAGCTAGGATGATTCGGTGGGATCCGACCGCGTGAAAGGCTTGACAGTAAGTCATTAGGCCACATGGAAGAGAGCAAAGAATGGCAATGCTTCAAGATGAAGAAATGGCAACATGTTGATTAAGAGGCAAATTGGTCATTTGTCTAAACCAGAAAGGAGGGTGGTTTGAAAAACCACAGTGGAGACCTAAGTGGATTAGGTAAAGGTATCTCTAAAGAGGGCAAGGCACAGTGGATTTGGGTGATTATAGCCAAGCATGAAGATGGCACTTTGAAAAGTGTGCATGTGTTGTTAAGTGAAAACCATATGGGAATGGGTTATCAAGTTCCCATGAGGTGTTAGTGGATAGTATCCACTTTGAGGTGTTGTTAGGGTTTTGATATGAGCCTCTACTATATAAGGAGGAATAGAGAGAGGAGTGATTGATGGATGCACTTAGATCAAAAAGAGAAAAACTATAGTTAAGGAGAGTACTTAAAATTGACCCCTAGGGCTTTGTCCTCCTATTGGAGTGGCTGTAATCATTCCTCCTCAAGTGATAATAGAAAACCCTTTCTTGCTGATCATGTCTCTCTTGAGTTTGAGATTGTTTTCCTTGTGTTCTTGACTTTGATTTAGAGTTTCTTGATTCCCCTTCTTTCTAGCACTTCTTTGTTGTGGTCCAGGTTGCTAAGATGTCTTAGGATCTATCTATGATCATCTTAGCCATCTAGAACTCACGAGCTCATTCAGATCAAGGATTTCCTTTCTTGCTTGGATTTGGTGATCTTCCCTAAAATGGAGAAAGGTTGAAACTTTGGGAACAATTCTTAAAATTGTTGGTTGGAATAGGTTCCTGGTATCCTAGGGAAGGTATGCTCCAATTTTTAGTTGATTTGCACCGCTAGGTCAAGAGTTAGGGCAATTTGTGATTTTGTAATTGGGCTGAAATCTCTGGTCGGGTAGTCGGGTAGTCAAACCACTGTGGTGTCACCACCTATGAGTGTGGTCAGACTAGCCATGTGGAATCTGTTGGTTGTGGTAATTTTTGTTTATTTTGATTTGTTTTCTGCTATTGTAAGTTCTGTCTTGATTCTCTTAGCTCTTTATACCTATAGAGGAGAAATTATTATGAATACCTAAGGGGGAAAATCGACAGAGGCACTCACTCAGCCCCCTCTGATCTTCATTATTGATCCTACACTGTGTATGTCATACTAGTCCCATAATTAGTGGCTAGTACACACATATTACACTGTTACATCATATCCATACACGAGTAAATGAATAGAGTATCACATAATATTAAGTGGTCATACATAAGCCATTATGACTAAGTTTTACACAAAAAAAAGGCTAGCCAGCCAAATAGTCCACATAATGAGAGTACTTGTAATGGAAATAAATGATAGATAAAGATAAAGGGCCCATACGATATGTCTCATCCCACAAGCAACTGGCTAGGTTAATACCCTAGAACTCGGTGTCATCGCCATTGAATCCTACGGTGTAGTTATACCCAATCAATGGGTTTCTTCCTCTTGCACAATAGCTGTTCAACAAGAGCAATTGTGAGTACAAAATTATACTCTACAAGATTTTAAAGCAACATTAATAATATATGCAAGCTAAGACAAAGGTAGTTGTCCTAGCTAATTTATTTTTGCATAAAATGAGCTTTCATCTGCAACAGAGGTGGTATCTTTCAAAAAACAATTGAGCAAGAACATTCATATTAATATAAACAACAAGTAATCATATGAGTAATAGTAAATAAATAGCTATCCTTAGCCATAACATTTACCCATTGATGAACCTTTGCAAAATCTTTCTAGCATGGATTCCCACCATCCATACTACTCCCAAACCTATTTTTAGAAAACCAGAAAACCTAACCAAGTGTGGTATTATCAAGCGTTGTCCATGACAAGAGACATGACTATTTGAATAGATTGAGATGTCACTCTGCAAAGACTCTGCACTTTGCAGAGTCTGTAAAACTTTAACCACATGATATAACCAACTTATAATGTTAGCACAATATTTCACTCAATAAGATAAAGTGTGACTGAGAAGTTATAATGAGGCCTTCACAAATATCTTGCTCTAACAATAAACCGCCCCATGAGCTGACTCCTCAAGATATGGAAGACCTTTACCATTGTCAAGATGACTCATAGTTGTGTAGGTAAGCCTTGTGAAACAATGCAAGAGCCCCTTCAAACATGGAGATAAGTTACCTTACTAGCACAACCAACAAATAAACCTATTGTCTACCACCTGCAGTTTAAATCAAAACAAAAAAATATTCATCCCAGTCCTTCCCACTATAAGAACATGTGGTTGTACTAAATGTTTGGGTCAACGGCGTTAAAGTTCGGTCCTTGGTGACCCAGGATCTCGTGCAAAGTACATCGGTCAAAACAACCACTTGCCCAAATCTAAAATATTTTTTAGTTTTATAGCCAATCTCTCATGGAGGACAGAGCTAGAATCCTGGAGCGACACACAAGGCTCTAACATAAGAAAACCCTAATTTATCTCACAAACCCTAGAATCCTATATCTCTCTCAACTTACACAAGAGCTTATATAGTGTAAGCTCACCTCTCACCAACCCTAACCAGCACACTCTTAGTAGATACAACCACTTACAAATGGGCAAACTCGGTAATCCACATACAAATGAGTTTTACACTTACACACAATTGCATGCTTTTCAAAGCTTGACTTTCATATGGTTCCAATAGACCGATACGATGCTTCATCCTCCAAAACATGATCTAAACCACTTAGGCGATCACTACGTTTTTGTAAACTTCCACTCCAACCAGTATTGGAGAATTTTCTCAATTGCCACCCACTAGACTCCACAATACTTCTCTTCGAAGCAACCTCCACATGAAGATGTGACGCCCAATGACTTATCACTAAGCTTGTATGTCTCGTTCAGAGGACCATCACTATTTAAAATGCCTCAAGTCCTATGGCACACCACACTACAAAACAGTCGGTGATGCCCAATTACTTACCACCAAGATCATACGGCTGCTCTAAGGACTATCACCACTTAAAACACACAAGTCCAATTAGCACACAATATGTAGACATTTGCCTCTTCACGATCCTTATCTTTTTCTCATACTTCTCCGCTTGAGATGATGCTTCACCTAGACTTCTGAGACAAGCCATGACCTTAGGACACTTTCCTTAGCCTCAGTCTTACCATTGACCACAATAATCATCAAGCAAATAACATGTACTTGACTCTCATTAGCAAAGCAACATATTCATGGACTCACGCCATGACTCACACTCCCAAAACCAACTTAGACTAACTTCAAAAAACAGAGGCTGGTCCAACTGTTAGCCATCGGTCGGTCAAACCACCACAATCAACTAAAATGCCCTCGACAACAAGGGACCAGTCTAACCATAGCAACCATGCTAGCCAGACAGCCCTACTCACACCGATCAAACTACCTCTGCAAGGCGATCTTACTATTGTCTCCCAAATAATAGAACTAGAGCGAAAATAACACAAAATCAAACTCAAACTTTGACACCAAAGCGAAAGCACAGTTAAATACTCATCACACATAGGGTGACCTCCACATGTTATCATAGAGATGGTCCCTGCATGTGGGCCCAAGGCATCAGCAGTAGCGAGAGGGTGGTGAGAAGGGTGGTCCACTAGTCAGAAGGTGCCTTCGTATAAGGGAAATGAAAAAAAAGGAAAGGGGCTGCAGCTGGCTAAAATAGTAACGGGCTGGGCTAAGGCTACAAAAAATGGCCAGAGAAGGTTTACAAATTTTAATTCATTTCCAAATTGATTTTATTCCAAAAAATGCTTATGAGCTCAAAATATTACCAAATGTGATTCAAAAATTTTGGAGAGGCACATTAGATTATTTGGAACTCAACTAAATTATTTCTAGGTTCTGATAAAATTTTAATTAGTCTCAAAAGTTCATATTTACCTGCTAAAAATTAGGGAAAACCTTAAATAAATGTAGAAAATTTTTCAAACAAGCATAGAAATTTAGAAATGATGATTTGAACATAAATTAAATTAGAATTTGAAATTTTTGGGATATTATTGATGGCCTCCATGCTGCCACCTAGTGCCTCACTATTAGCTGTGTCGCTCTCGTTTGCGGTAAGGATAAGGGAGAGATTGGAGAGACGGATGGTACACAATACATGGACCATGTAAGCATATAGGCCCTTAATTCGTTGATTGTCGTGTTTTATTAGTTAATGACTCCTGAATCATCAAGAGTAACATGTGCTTCAACTGTTGAAAGAGTTTAGGTCTTAGTGATGTTTTGACTTCATTCTTAGGCATGGTAATAGTCCCCAAGCGTTCAAATAATGGATCTAAGGAGTTGGGTTTGGATCATTGTTGTGTTAGGTCTTTATTTTTTCTTTGGTTGTGCTATTAAGGGGAGTTCAAGACTGGTAGCATAAGCTTGGTTAGGTTGGGAAACCAATTATAGTGCACACTAGGTCTTTCTAGCTCAACTCTAGTTAAAGAGTTTCAAGGATCATGGTTTGGTTGCGATGTTCTCAAAGATTGGATCAAATTTTAGCTATGTTAGAAAAATCAGCAGAGTTAGATTATTTGGGTCAGGCATACCATTGGGGTAGACCATCTGTCTAGAGAGGGTGTTTTCTATGCATTTCATGATTTACACTAAGGTGGATAATTTGGTACACCCGTATCATTGAGGCGTACCATCTCAACAGAGAGGTTATTTTTGGTACTCGTTGGACTTTGTATAGAGGTGTATCATTCGGGTGAGATGTACCATCTTAACTGTTTTTTTGTACTTGTTAGACTTTGCACAGAAGCATGTCATCTGGGTAAGGGTACCATTGAGGCGTATAGTCTCCACAGAGAGGGTTGCTTTTGAGTGAAGTGGTAAGGCAGATGATCTAGATCGCCCATACCATTGATCCAAAAGGGTTCCAAGGTTTGGATATACAAAGGCGGATGATACACCCTAGGCAGATGATCTGGGTTAGGTGGATGATCTAGCCTAAGGAGTATTATCTGGGTATATGTAATGGCTATTTTTTTCAATCGTTGTAGCTGAGGAAAATTGAACTAAGATGGATGATTTGGTCCACATTAACTTTTCAAAAATTGTGTCAACTGCTAATTTTTTAATGGAGAGGACATATAAGTAGACCTTGGACATTCAAATTAGCTCTCTTAAGAGCCCATTCTTGGAGCTTGCATATTGGAGAGGTCAAGGTTACTCGTGAGCATCAAGTTGAGATTTTGAGAGTGTGAGGGAGTAGATTAGGTCTAGCTGTGTGCATCACTCCTAGTTGCTTGACCATGCTGGGTTCAAGTGACATCTTTGGGTTTATGACTCTTGGAATTTGGTGATTCATAAATAGTATGGAGGCGTTCTCATTGTGAACATCTAAGGAGGAG
Organism: Melocanna baccifera; assembly: GCA_036346265.1. Lineage (NCBI taxonomy): Eukaryota > Viridiplantae > Streptophyta > Magnoliopsida > Poales > Poaceae > Melocanna > Melocanna baccifera. Next base: position 3,528,092 of record CM070700.1, read on the forward strand.
CTTGTGGAAAGCACCGGAAGAGTTGTGAAGGTTAGGAGTGCACCTATCCAAAGAGGAGAATGAGTACCACGAGTTGATTTCTTGGATCCTTATGCGAACTCAAGTAGGATATAGACTCTTGCAAGAGTGCTCCAACGAGTATGGGAGACCATCGAATTTCCAAGACCTTGGTAAAAAATTTGTTGTCACTTGTTCCTTTTTATGTTTCCTCATTCTCTTCCTTGTCTTTCAATTCGTAGATCAATATACTTGTGTAAGATTAGAATTTAGGTTGCAAAACTTCACTAGACTTACGTGAACACACTAGCAAGCCTTAGACACCTGTTTAAAATTTCTTAATTTGGCCATTGTTCAAAAAAGATTCCTAATTCAACCCTTCCTTCTTGGGCACGTGAACACACTTCAGACCATACACAATACATATAGACATATGTATTTGATCCCTCCAAGTGCTTGCATAAATCTTGGAACACATCAACGATGGGGAATGTGCATGGACATCCATGCATATGTGGGAAAACCACATTCACATGAGAATACAACTATGGTTTATGTACTTCAAATGCTAAACGGAGGCAAGCTCACTTTTGGATTGTTATTGGTAATAGTTGTGAAATATTGTGTTACTACCTAGGAATAGGTGTGAAATTGTGTTACTTCCTACAATAGCATTTTTCAATTCGTGGTGACCAGCAAAAGATTGCTTGTATTAATGTTGTTACTAAAAATGGTTAAACATATAGTTGGCTTATGCATGCGTTCACACCATAATGCAAAACCTTCACGTATGTATACTATCAAAATTAAGGGCAAGCATATACCTTCTCCAAAATCCCCTTGAAAGTAAATGTGAAATCACACTTGCCCCCAAGAAATTCGTATCCCACTGTAAGAAATTCGAAATTATATCATATAATCTCCCAATGCCTTCACTAAACTTACTGGGTCAAAGAAAAAAAATTTAGCAACAAACCAAGGTCCCCATTGCTTCTAATGGATACTGTTAGTGGGTCCCGAGTCAGAGAGAGTGAGTTTTGCGCCCTGTGGGTACCATACTATAGGAAAAACATCATGTTCATGCATTTTTTATGATTTTAAAGACATCTTTCAAAATGCCATAATAGTGCCTCTACGTGTATTGTCACTACAGCCAAAAGACACTTACTAAAATGTCTTTACATTCTATAAGATGTTTTGTAAAGTCACTATACGGTGTATCAATACTCTCCAGCACCCTCTATCTAAATGAAAAATATGTTCTAAAAATATGTTGGAACCGATCCTCAAACTCAAGACCTTGTGGAAAAACAAGTAACGCACTAACCAACTCAACCTCACATGACAACTTGCTTACATTCATATTGTAATTGTCAAGGGTAGCAATAAACATGGCTCAAAACATCTATCAAAATATCTCCAAAGAATCAAAAGTGCCTAAAATGATGTCTCTACAAAATAAGGTTGATTTAAGAAGTGTCTCAAAAAAAATGCCTCCAAAGAATATGTTCTGAATTTATGAGTCAGTAATGAAATGAGGTCATCACAAACGGCTTTCGCCACCGCATTCTCGCCACCGCAGTTAGCGGCATCTCGCTTCGTGAGTGGGTAGGGTTGAGGCTGGACAGCTTTGACAGGGCAGCCACTCCTGTGCAGGCCACTGACTGGTTGTCCTATGTGGAGGGCAAGATGGAGGCATTCGAGGTTGTTGTCTCCGATCGCGTGTGCTTTTCGGCGCAACTTCTAAAGGGAGAGGCTTAGAACTGGTGGAAGGGGTGCAGTATGCTCGCACAGCTACACATGGATCACTAACATGGACGAAGTTTGTCCGGCAGTTTGAGAGGAGGTTCTACCCAGAGACCTTTCTGGATAAGATGCAAATCGACCTGAGCAAGTACACTCAAGACAAGCAGTCTGTGGTAGAGTATGAGGTGGGTTTCAACCAGATAGTCTGCTTTGTCCCACATGTGGCTCGAGACGATGCGGAGAAGGCCAGGCAGTTTCGTCAGGGGCTTAAGCCTTCGATCCACCACCTTTTGGGTGCTTTTCTTATCACGGACTTCCGTACCCTTGTGGAGCAGGCCTTGGGGATCGAGATGCAGCAGGTGTACACAGAGGACATCTGCAAGGCCTCTAGAGGAGATCAGCCTCGAGGTCAGAGCGAGAGGAGGGGCCTTTCTGGGGGCCCTGCACACAAGAAGGCAAAGGGTCATCGTCACCAGCCCTACTGTGGTAGTGTGGGGCAGACCAACTCTACTGGAGGGAGCTCTCTGCAGTATCGTGCCATGGCGAAGCCTAGGCTAGGCTTGGTGTGCTTTCGCTGTGGGGATCCACACAAGCGGAGTGACTGCCCTTGGAAGGGGCATGTATTATCTGTGGACAGAACCACAAGGACGTGGTGTGCAAGCAGAATCCCAAGGGGAAACTACAGTGGGAGCTAGCGCCTACACCTCCAGCGGGATCTACCTGCCCCGACGGCATCGTGTAGATGATGGCTGTGGCTTCTACTCTGTATTTCTTGCCTGCGGTTCCTACACCGCGTTACCTGTAGGCGCCTTCAGCACCTTCGTCAACTGTTTAGGTGCTCCCACCTGGAGGATACTGGGTTCAGCAGCCTGCTACGCCTTCCACACCAGTACCCTAGTGGACCTCTACACCGACCTACCCAGGTGTGGGAGGTTCTTCTTCTTTGGCTATTCCTGCAGTGTATTCCATGACTGTGTTTGATGGTGGGGGTCGTGGAGATGTGGTGACAAGTACCTTATCTGTTGATTCTTTCGATGCCTGTGTACTTTTTGATTCGGGAGCTAGCTTCTCTTTTGTTTCGGAGGTTTTTGTCAAGTGGGCAGGGCTTTTAGTGCAGCTGATTGGGAGGGCAGTGGTTGTTAGTTCTCCCAGTGGGCTTATCTCTAGTTCCCGTATTTGCCCTGATTGTGCAGTGGTTCTGGCGGACGAGGAGTTCGTGGCGAACTTGGTGGTTATACCCCTGAAGCCTTTCGATGTGATCCTTAGCATGGATTAGCTCACACGGTATCAGGCTATTATCTCTTGTTTTTGGAAGACAGTCACCTTGCAGTCTCCATCTGGGCGTGAAGTTGTAGGGAGTGCCCCGTAGTACTCTCGTTGCTATGCCAATTGTTCCCCGATCGGCAAATGCAGAAGTTAGGTTTGCTGTGGGCCATGGTTGAGGGTCATGAGGCTGTCTTGAGGATAGAGGATATACCAGTGGTTTGCCGGTACTCGAATGTTTTTCCTAGTGAGCTCCCAGGCTTGCCACTGGAGCGGGAGCCGGTCTTCCGCATAGAGCTTGTTCCGGGTAAACGGCCTATTTATAAGTCCCCGTATCGAATGTCGCCTGTTGAGCAGGTGGAGTTGAAGAAGCAGTCGGATGAGCTCCCAGTTAAGGGGTTTATTAGACTGAGCACGTCGCCTTGGGCTGCTCTGGTTTTGTTTGTGGGGAAGAAGGATGGCACTAAGAGGCTCTGTGTGGATTACCGAGCACTCAATCAGGTGACGATCAAGAACAAGTACCCATTGCCTCGTATTGAAGATCTTTTTGATCAGCTGAGAGGTGCCAAAGTATTCTCAAAGATTGATTTGCAGTCTGGTTATCATCAACTGTGAATCAGGGAGGAGGATATAGAGAAGATAGCTTTTAGCACAAGGTATGGGTATTTTGAGTTTGTCATTATGTCTTTTGGACTGAAAAATGCCCCTACTGTCTTTATGGAAGCCATGAACATGATGCTCCATGAGTACCTAGATTCTTTTGTGGTGGTTTTTATCGATGACATTCTGGTTTATTCCAAGACGGAGGAGGATCACGAGTTGCATCTCAGTCTGATCCTGGATGCCCTTCGGAGGAATAAGTATTACACGAAGCTAAAGAAATGTGCTTTCTGGCTGTCCGAGGTGGGGTTTTTGGGACATACCATCAGTCAGCATGGTATTACAGTGGATCCGAAGAATGTGGCAGCGGTGGTGCAATGGTGGAGGCCAACTAATGTGTCGGAGATTCGAAGTTTCCTTGGTCTTGTCGGTTATTATCGGCGCTTTGTGCAGGATTTCTCTATCATTGCTAAGCCGATGACCTGACTCACGCAAAAGGGGGTTCCTTTTGTGTGGACGGACGCTTGTGAGGCTGACTTTCAGACCTTGAAGAACATGCTGGTGAATGCACCTATCCTATCCTTGCCCGAGAGTGGCAAGCGCTTCACGGTGTACATAGATGCTTCGTGGATTGGTCTTGGTTGTGTGTTGATGCAAGAAGGCCGAGTTATCGCTTATGCTTCCAGACAGTTGAAGGTTCATGAGCAGAACTATCCTACTCATGACCTTGAGTTCGCAACGGTTGTTTTTGCCTTAAAATCTTGGAGGCATTATCTGTATAGGGAACAATGATATCTTTACCGACCACAAGAGCCTTAAGTACATATTCACTCAACGAGAGCTGAATTTGAGGTAGCGGAGATGGTTGGAGTTGATCAAAGATTATGATATGACTATCCAGTATCACCCTGGTAAGGCTAACGTGGTAGCTGACGCCTTGAGCAGGATTGGCGTACCTCAGATAGCGATGTCCTTGATCTTGGAGTTTGAGAGGATGGGTATCTCTTTCTGTCTCACTAGAGCTGCACAAGCAAAGACACAGATGATCATCCAGTCTGCCATTCCCGAGCGCGTTCGTGAGGCTCAGCAGCACGATCAGCTCCTTTTGGAGGTGCGGAAGAGGATCTCAGAGGGTCATTCCTGAGACTTTAGTGTGGATGAGTGTGGTGCAGTTCGTTTCAAAGGCCAGCTGTGTGTACCCTAGAAATCTAAGGTGAAGGATGATATTCTTCGTGAGGATCATCGGACTCCATATTCTGTACATTTGGGAGAGACCGAGATGTATCGAGACCTGAAGCAGGTCTACTAGTGGAAACGGATGAGAGTGGACATTGCTAAGTATGTTGCATCTTGTGGCGTTTGTCAGCAGGTGAAGGCCGAGCATAAGTGGCCTGTTGGTTTGCTACAGCCTTTGGAGGTACCTGAGTAGAAGTTGGAGCATATCACTATGGACTTCGTGGTTGGTTTGCCACGCTCGCCTCGAGGGCAAGATGCAGTTTGGGTTGTGGTGGACAGACTTACCAAGTCCGCACACTTCATTCCGATGAAGACGACCAACAGAGCACAGGATCTGGCCCCGTTGTATATCCAAGAGGTGGTGAGACTACATGGTGTACCTAAGTCAATTATTTCTGACTAGGATGCCAAGTTCATCTCTAAGTTCTGGCAGAGTCTTCAGACTACGTTGGGCACAATAGTTTCCCCAAGTACGGCTTTTCACCCTCAGACGGATGGTCAGTCAGAGCAGACCATTCAGACCTTGGAGGATATGCTTTGTGCTTGTGTACTGACGTGGAAGCGCAGTTGGGAGGACCATCTGGCTTTGGCAGAGTTCACATATAACAATAGTTATCAGACGAGTATCAAGATGGCTCCTTTTGAAGCTTTGTATGATCGGAGGTGTGTTTCCCCTCTTTGTTGGGATGCAGTGGGCGAGAGGTCTTTGCTTGGCCCAGACCTTGTTCAGCAGACTATGGAGAAAGTGCGGGAGGTTCGTCAGAACATGTTGGCTGCTCAGAGCCGACAAAAGAGTTATGCGGACATTTAGCACCGAGAGTTGGAGTTTGCAGTTGGTGACCTTGTGCTTCTTCGGGTGTCGCCAACCAAGGGCATTATTCGGTTTGGTACCACCGGGAAGCTTAGCTCGTAGTACATCGACCCTTTTCCAGCAGTTGCTCGCATGGGCAGCTTAGCTTATCGTTTGGAGTTGCCGAGCTCGTTGAGTGGAGTGCACAATGTCTTCCATGTGTCTCTGTTGAGAAAATACCTGCGGGACCCCGAACACAAGATTGACCTGAAGCAGGTCACGGTGGAACAGGATCTCACGGTGGAGAGTCGACCGGTGCGTATCCTGGACACTTCGGAGCGGGTCTTTAGGAATAAGACCATCAAGTATGTGAAGGTCCTCTGGACGAATCAGTCTGAGAGGGAGGCTACATGGGAGCTTGAGGATCAAATGCGAAAGAAGTACCCTGAGCTTTTTGAGGCTGGTGAGTACTCGTAGTTGTGGTTCGTGGTTTTCTTTGGTTGCTCTTTTCTTTGCTGTTCTCTTGCTTGTGGTTTGAGGAGTTAAATTCGAGGACGAATCCTTTTTAGGTGGGGAGAATGTAATATCCTGAACGTCGTTTCGGCGTAGATTTTTAAAATAATTGCTGGGTCGCCTGGATTTTCGGTAAAGTACGGGAAGGAAAAAATAGAATTATGGAATAGCATAAAATAAAAAATGAATGAAATAGACATTAATAAAAAACCTTTTAGTGGGCTGGTTAGAGGGTGGGCTTGCCACCTTGGGCCAATAGGGCCAAGGGGATGGCCGCACCCCCACCTCCCAACCCTAGCCGCCCCCTCCCCCCTTATTACTCTTGTGGCAGCCACCCCCTCCCTCCTTTCCCAACCCCAGGCCGCCACCCTCCCCTCTCCTGTGCACCACCATCCCCTCCCCGATGCTGCTGTCCCTTGGTGCAAAGGAGGAAGTGAGAAGGAAGGAAGAAGAAGAGAGGGAAGAGAAGAAAGGGAGGAAGAAGAAGAAGAAGAGAAAAGAAGAGGGGTGATCCCAAGGGATCCCCTAGGTAACTCTCCTCATCCCAAACGATTTTTCCTGCGGGTCTGGCCAAAAGGAAAATTGTAGAGGACGACGAGATATAATTTTTATATTTTGTTAAAAATTTTAGGTTGCGGGATTTGGGCGTAGCAGGGTCATGAACCTTGCTGTCGGTCAGGGGTGCAGACTGGGACAGATTGCTGTTCAGGTGTGATTTAGGAGTAGTAGATAATTTTTATATTTTTGGTCACAATTGTCAAAAATGTAGAAAATTCAGTAATCTAACTACTATATAAAATCATAATTTTTAGAGCTTTATACTGTGGTTGGGGTGCGTTAGAAGCTAGCTGCCCAGATTGCCAAAACAGATAACGTCCTCTATTTTGCACGTTAAGTTACACCTGGTTAGTAACAAAATAAAAATAAGTGATCTACATGAATGGTGAAGGTATTTAAGTGTAGATTTCAGAAATATATCTTTTTCTATAAATGGTTTAACAATTTTAAAGATACAAAAAAACTAAGCAGCACTGCTGCAGCGGGCAAAGTGCAGAACCGTTGAGTGGAGACGGAAGTTGTGGGGTTTTGCAATATCTTTACTTCTTAAGTCGCGATTTCATTGCTGTAATATCATGCTGAGAGGTACTTTTGGACAAGTGGATTTGCTCCTGAACGCGCATGATTACTTTGATTCGCCGGTAGAAGCAAGTAAACGTAGCGGATGTGCTACCGTTTAACCCGTTATTCTTACTACTTGCAATATACATGATTTTCGTAATTTAAAATGATATGCCATGGTTGCATGTTTTCTAAATAAGGTGGTCGTAGCAAAATAATAATCAATTGTTATGTTTTGGATGAGTACTGGTAGTCATGTGGTAATTTGCTTAATGAGCTAATTGCAGAATATGAAAATAAATACATGGTGGATATGTTGATGTTTATTTGAGGTTAAATTCATGAGGATCATATTGATGCCCCTTTGAGGTTAGAATTCTTGTGGTTTATGATTATCATATTATTCATAACATGTCATGACATTTGCATTGTGGATGTCGCCGCTTATAGCCGCGACCATACCGGTACAGCATCGTACATTGCTGTAGTATGATGTACACTCTTACCTTGTTGGGTAAGGGTGTAGTGGATCATAGCATGCATATGCATTACATTGTGGATGGATTAACTGCATTCATATGCCAGTTGTTTAAAATCTTATGTGGCTTGACTCGTGGGAATTCTTGGATGTTTAATGAATGTGGATGTACATTGTGGTTGTGATCATTTTGTAACATTAATGATGTTGTATATTTGTTAGTAGTTTGAATAGCCTGTTAAATAGTTTGCTTACTGAGATTTTATCTCACCCTTGTTTTTCCCCCTACAGGTGATTCCTGAGCATACATGGGATGGGTAGAGCGGCACCACAATAATGCATTTGGTTTATCAATTTATGCTGTAATAAAGTCGAAGGTATTCTAGCCAATTGCCTAGCGATTTGTGGATGTTTACTTTAATTTAATAATGTTGAACTTGTGGACTATTCTTTTGGTTAAACTGCTAGAGGTTGATTTTAATTCTTGAACTTGTTATTAGTATCTTTGTTTTCTTAGTTGATTATGCTTTCGCTTAGTTCGTCATGTTTAGAAATTGTTGCCAGTTTATGTTATCTTGTAAATTGGCTAGCTTGTAGAGTGGTTTAGTGGTATCCCAGAGTAATGTGGGTCCTAGGGTGTTACATTTCAGCCACACACTCTCGGTACCATCTAAGCACTGAGTACAATCTTTGGCCCCTTTTGTATTTTAGCCCTACTAGTTAGCAAGGGCAGGATAATTATTTGTAGTGCAAAACAACAAGAAGCGTAAAGTGGAGTTCTCTCATTTATATGCATCCCATGCCTGTACCCCTTCATTCCATAGTACTTTTAGATCTTCCACCAACGGTGTGAAGTATACATCAATATCATTCCCAGATTGCTTCAGCTCTTAGATAAGTATCGACAGCAAAATATACTTCCGCTTCATACACAACTAAAGAGGAAGGTTATAGATGCATAGAGTTATGAGTCAAGTGCTATGTCGACTGCTCATGTTACTGAAAGGATTCATTCCACCTGTACTCAAACCAAACTTCATATTCCTTGGTTCTGCACCGAAGTCTAGAAACCTCCTATCGATGTTTCTCCACTAGGCAAAATCATCAAGGTGTCTTAGCATTCCATCCTTTTTGTGTTCCTTCAAGTGCCAACGCATCAGTTTTGCCTCTTTTAGATTCACAAAAAATCACTTCAAACGGGGAATTATAGGAAAATATCATACCACCTTAGCAAGAGATCCTCTCTTCACCTCTATTCCATCGTCGTCATCTGATTGATTTTTATACTTGTATCGGGATGCATTGCACACCGGACATACATGCATGTTTGCATACTCTTTGTGGTAGAGGATACAATCATTCAGACGTGCATGTATTCTTTCTACCTCTATTCCCAATGGATAGAGAACCTTCTTAGCTTTATACGTGGTTTTAGGCAACTTGTTTCCCTCCGGAATCATGTTCGCTAAAAGACCTAACAACACCATGAAACTCTTGTCAAACCAACCGTTGCTTGCTTTCAATTTCAACAGTTCAAGCACGGCTGACAACCTTATGTACTTTGACTTGCAGCACGTGAACAAATGTTTCTCTGGATCCTCCATCAAGCCCCGGAATTTAACATACTCTCTCTACATCGCGAAGCATCTGATCTAGATTGTCATCGTGTAGTCTATCCGAATCCAAACCACAATCGATATCATCCGGCGGTATATCATTAACTTCACCGGCGATGTCATTTTTACTACCTTCATATGTAATCTTCTCTTCGCCATGACTGGTCCAACGTGCATACTCCTTTTTGGAAACCCTTCGAATCAAGTGCGCTTCAATATGCGCTCGGTTTTTAAATATTTTTAGATTTTCACAGTCAATGCATGAACAATACATATATTTCACCCCCTTATTTAACATATCCTCCTCGGCAGCTCTTGTAAAAGCAGACATGCTATTAATGTACTCTTCACTCACACAGTTCACAGCATATATCCAGCTTCCGTTCTGTGTTACGCATATATATAATAATTTAGTATTAAATATTAAACTAATTAATTAATTAGTATACTAGATATATACCACATGCATTGAGGTTTTGCTAGCTTAACACAAAAGCCATTTTCCCAGGAACCAATTATAACCAATAATTTTGACCAATTTGGCCTACCCACATGATGGAAATTGATCATGCATGGTCAAGTAGATCTAAACTATCTTCAATTCTAGTTACCAAAAGTTAGATCTAAATTTTAATGCAACGAGAAATAAATTACATTACTAACCATAGGTAGTCAAGAACGTGATGAATCTTCAATCACTCTTCCTAAATAGTTTTCTTTCACCACATGGCCTGAAAGCCTTGCCTCTAGCTCAAAGCAGCAGCTTAGATCTGGAATTCAAGACAGAGGGTACATCCATGGTTCTGCACGTAATTAATATAGTGAAATTATCACAGACGGTTTTTAATACAAACTATATGTGATGACTTAATTATCACAGACGGTTTGTATTATAAATAGTCTATGATAATTCACAGACGGTTCAAACTAAAAACTGTCTGTGATATTTGGTAATATCACAGATAGTTCATAGCAAAATTTGTCTGTGATGCTTCACAGATGGTTTTTACCATGAACCGTCTGTGATATTAAATCTTCACAGATGGTTTTTAGCAATCGCAACAATATAGACAGTCTCTAAACTAAAATCGTCTATGATAGTATATATCATAGATAGTTTTGCAAAATCGTCTATAATGTTGCATCTAGTATTAGATTTTCTGTAGTGGTGTATAAAAAATGTCTATGTGGAAATGCCTCTATGTGAGGTTTTTGTTCTAGTATGTTGTGACCACTACCTCCCCCCTCAACATCCTCAAAGCTTAAAGTTAAGTTAAAAAAATATCTAAATTCCTATTTTCTTAAATTTTGAAAATTTTCTAAAAGATTTTCCTATTTTAATCCATCAAAAAATAGTTTTCCTCAATAAAAAAATTTTATAATTTTTTAAAATATTTTATTTGAGTTCCTAATATTACAAAAATGCATTTTTTTTTTAATTTTTAGGATTTTTCAAAAGCTGTAAGCCTCTTTCCGAACTCACATTAAATTTTTGCATTCAATCAAATCATAGATGAATTTATATTTCCCCCATCTCTTGTGGACCAAAACCCAGTTCTAGTCCAGCCTTGTCCCACTTTTCTGAGGTGGCCCACTCAGCCCAGCATCGTTTCCACCATTGCGGTCACGTATTTTCCAAAATGCTCCTACTCTCTCTTCCTTCTCCCTTCTCTCGCTAGCGCACTAGGCCCACCCACAGGCGTTGACTTCCACCTCACACCACCGCCATTAGAGCAGAGCTTCAAACACTGAACCACTAGAGTAGCACTACTCTGCCCTATTGCCACGGCCTTCCTCGAGCTCCCTAACCGAGACGTTCAACTTTACAAGGCATCGACCGAGGCATTAGTCGGAGCAAGGGGCCCCGCAGCCACACTATTCCCGTGAAAACATGAGCTTGGACATCAGACACTGACAAGATGATGCCCTCCTCCAACTATCAAAGTCCAATACATTTGTGTTATCTCCTTTCTTGCACTGTCCTCTCCAAAAACCCCTCAAGTCTCTTCTCATTTATGTTAGATATGTATTATAGTTGTGTAATTATTTTGTTATGTAAGGGGTTTTCTGCATTGTAACATCTTGAATTTTGAAGCGAGCAAAATTTTGAAGAATTTAAAATTATTATTTTTGCATCTTACTGGTATTCAAAATTTCTTTGCAATTTTAATTAAGTTCTCCAAAATTGTGTTAACAAATTAATATCAGGGCATAACTCCTCAAGAGGAAATACTAAATATAGAATAATGATAATAATAATCATGAAATCACATAATAAAAACAAAATAAATATAGTAGGTGCATAATAATTCAAAACACAATATATGGAAAACAAAAATCAAATCCTAAACTTGAACTTCAAAATTTAAAACAATCAGAACAACAGGCAAAACAGTATTTAAAATTGGTGTCCAAATGTTTCGACTCAAGCCGAGAATTCAATTTCAAATTTAAAATTTAAAATTTAAAATTCAAATATAGATTTTGGCAAAAATCCAAACTTCTGTTGATACGGGGTCGCCCGATTTTCTCGACGTAGGATGGATACTCGCGGGAGTCTTGATAAATCGTAGCTATCCTCCAATGCCAATCCAAGGGATGAACACTCTTTCATCCGCCAAAACACACTCGCGTCAATTTTGCCGACCACCAAGCGAAGATCTATCATGTACCCAATTTTTAGCGAAAAGACTGAACGATATTAATTGAAGAACACTCCTAATTCCCGATGGAATTTCGGCAGTAATGATAAACTCGAACAAACTTTAGTAGATTGATTATTCTTAAATGTGGTCTGAGCCCTAAGGCTGCCAATACATGGTTTATATAGCCCCTTGGGATGTCCATAGGACCACCTAATACAACTCAACTCTATATGGTTTTAGATATGAACTCTCACAAAAAAGAAATTAGATTTTACAGCTATCATATTATTTTGGCTATAACTTTTTATCCATGATGAATTTGATGCTAAGACTAGATCCATTGTGTAGCCCTTGAAATTATCTTTCCAACGAGTACAAGAACACCCGAATCAGACTCCGTTTGTGAAAGTTATGACCTTTTTAGTAACTGCCTGTTAGACTATCCCGAACCGAATCCGAATTGAATTCTAAGTTGAATCCGAGTTTGGATCTAGTTGGGCTTGTGGGAGGTACGAATTGGGCTTAAAAATCTTATTCAAAACTTGTAATTTAAGTCCTTGGACTCCTCCTTTTTGCTCTCTCACTGCATAGGCTTTCTTTCTTCATGTCTTTGGCACATAATGTGGTTATCCTCTTCCTTTTGCATCTTCATTGCTTTGCCATTGACAAACCTGAGAATGCACCACGTAATAACATGAGGTAATATTCCATCCTTAAGAATAACAACATTATGTTTAGTTTGGAATGAGTTCACCTAGTCATATTTAATGCGGCTCAATAATTCTTTCCAGTTAAATAATATATTTAACTGAAAAGTACAAGACAAGCATTTTTTTCTCTTTTTCTTTTCTTCTCCATTTTTTCCTATGCCAGCGGACCGCGCCCCACTCCCTCTCTCCCTCCTTTTCCTTACGCACGGCCCCACCCGGCAGCTTCTTCTCCTCTCTCCCCTTTTTCATTTTTTCCCCTCTGCCTGGTCACTTCTTTCCCCCCTCACGCCCATCTTCTCCACTGTGCGTTGCCCCATGCCTTGTCCACTCCACCGCCCCATTTCCTCCGCCGCCGCTGCCCTTGGGTTTGCCCTTCACCCATGCCACACCCACGCGCCCCGCTCTCTCTCGCATCTCGTCCCGTCACCTCCCTCGCTCCTGTGCGCACGTCACCACGCTGCCGCCCATGTCGCGCCCATGCCGCACCCTGTGCTCACGTCACCGCGCCATGCTGCCTCCTGCTCTATTCGTCAGCCACAGCGCTGCCTTCCTCTCTCCTCCGCAGCTATAAGTAGCCCCAAGCTTGTTGTGCCCCTGCACCCCTCTTTTTTTTTATTCCCCACTCGGCTCGCCCCGTGTGTGTCCTGCGCTGCCACCGTCGCCCCGGCTGCTCCAACGATGTCTCTCCAAATCGACGGCGCCCCTGTGCTCCTCTCCCTCCTTGGAACCCTCCTCGGCGGCCGATTGAAGTTTCTTGAAGCAAATCGCCACGCTGGCCTTTCTCCCTCAAATCCGGCCGGCCATCGCATTCTCACCACCAGCCTGTCAACATGACGGAAAATGATCATGCATGACCAAGTAGATGTAAACCATCTTCAATTCCAGTCACCAAAAGTTAGATCTAAATTTTGATGCAACAAAAAACAAATTACACTACTAACCATATATAGGGTAATGAAGAACTTGATGAATCTTCAATTATTCTTGTGTCTCCTTTCTCCAGATGGCCTGAAAGCCTTGCCTCTAGCTCAAAGCACCGGCCTAGATCTGGAATTCAAGACAGAGGGTATACTTCGTCCACAGTTTTGCTCGACATAATTAATATAGCAAAATTATCATAGACAGTTTTTATTAAAAACCATATGTGATAACTTAATTATCACAGATGGTTCATAATAAAAACCGTCTATGATAATTCACAGACGGTTCAAACTAAAAATTGTCTATGATATTTGTAGTATCACAGATGATCCATGGCAAAAACCGTCTATAATACTTCACAAACGGTTTTTACCACGAACCATCTGTGATACTAAATCTTCATATATGGTTTTTAGCAACGACAACAACACAGACGGTCTGTAAATTAAAACCGTCTGTGAAGTTGCGTCTAGTAATAGGCTTTCTGTAGTAGTGACTATAGTCATCTTCGTGTTCTATGATACTTTCATAGTACTATCTCTCGTCATCTTTTTTTCCCTCGCTCTAGCTCTTTACAGCTCCAGACATATTCTGATGCCACCTAGACAAGTGATCACTCTAATCACTATCTCTCTCTCTCTCTTTGCCTGTTGTGTTTTTCTTGGTGGTTATCTCATTGCTTAGAAGACTAAGAAATAGATAGTAGTTTCTCGTTTGAGCGCTGAGCCTGAGTTGCGAGATAAGACATTGTTGACTGCGGAGGTTACTTGGCTACGATGGTTACTTGGGGATTTTGGTATTTCTGTTTCTACGCCGACTCCTCTTTTACCTGATAGTAAAAGTGCTATTAGCATTGCTAAAGATCCGGTGAAGCATGAGCTTACAAAATATATTGATGTTGATGCTTTCTACATGCGAACATAGATGCAGGACCAAGTTGTTGCTCTTCAGTATGTGCCTTCAAAGTTTTAATTGGCATATTTCTTCGCAAAGGCATAGACCAAAGCTCAGCACAGCTTCTATCTCTGCAAACTTCATGTTGTTGATCCACCATATGTTTGAAGGGGCTGTTAGATATATATTATAATTGTGTAATTACTCTATCGTGTAAGCGGTTTCCTGTATATGTGCCATACTATAGTGTATATATACTGGCCTATTGACCTCATGATGAATACAAATGATATTCATAACAATTTCATCATCTATAGCGCTAGGAATGCCATCATTGTTCTTAGCTCCAACAGGCTAGATCATCACAGCCACCACCACTTCGGGTAAGTTTTTTATGCCACCCTTGTCACAATGGATGTATTACTCCACTGAACTCCATCCTTCGGTCCATTTGCCCTTTTGTGCAGCGCATGGCCAGGAACAACCTTGTCTTCCTAACTCCAACCATCGCCAATGCTGCACACCATCATTCTGGTAAGCTTCTTCCCTCTAATCCACAAGGACAGTATGATCTACACCATCTATCGTCTAGCAACCTATTTATAGTTTCTGTAAATTAAAGACAACACTCTAGTTATACAAAAGACCAAATTTACCCTACTCCAAACGGCTTTAGCTTCTGACTTATTTTGGCTTTCAGCTTATTTAAGCCAGAAGCCACTTAGAACGTGTCTGTTTCTAATTTTGAACTATTTTAGCTTGTTTGGTTTTTTAGTTTTTTTTTCCTTTCCTTTTTTTCCCCTTATTGCTTTGCATTGTCTGTGATGATATAATGATTTTTCTATTTTTCTTCATTTTTTCTAAGAAAAAACTAACAGCCGCTATAGTGTAATTCAGTCATAAGTCAAAAGCCACAGGTAGAAGCTTAAGCCATGAAGAAGTTGGAGCGAGGCCTAATAGACAATAATAAAATTACCCTGCTATAGTGGACAGTTTGTATGTAATGGATGATAATAGGGCTTAGGGTTTGGATCCCCTACAATGGTAACCTATGTTGGGGGACAATGAATAATTTTAAATATTAAGCAATTGTGTTTGTTTCCTTGAGTTCATGTAGGCAAAACACCCTTGACACATCCCCCTCAGCGATATATGTACAGGAAAACCTATTTTTCTGGCACTCTGTGCACATCGAAGTGCATCACGTGTGCAATTAACGTCTTACACCATGCTGGACCAACATCATATGCTCTGCAATTGTATCGTACCTCCTTAAGTGACTCACTTCTGAAGTCGTAATCTATATGTTTAATTGTCATTGACTCTATCGACCATCCTTCCACTCCTCACTTGTCGCAACCTTGCCTTGAGCCAATATATGAAATCTCGAGGACGTCGAGACCTAGTATTGAGACAAGATCAATGATAAATTGTACATCATGAAAAAATGATTTCCCCTCTATATCGTTACCACTACAAGATCACCTACTACCTCTAGCCCTTGGAGAACTACTCACACTTATCATAGTGATAAAAAACAGAGAATAAATTGAGAAAAACATGGTGACAATGATCTAAATACAAAGGATATATTGATCCACAACGTTTCCAGTACTTCATATCAATAGGAATAATGTATGATTACAAGATGGAGATAAAAATAGGCGAAAAACATGGTGGAATATGGTGGATGATGGAATTATGGATGTGATGGAGATTGTGGTGGTGTTCTTGGTCATCCTCCCATTTGTAGATGGAATCTGGCTCCTTTTAATACCCATCTCCTAGGGTTTTTGCTTTGTGAAGGGATTTGGCCAATATGTGGCCAAATTCCACCCTTAGTCCTTCACAAAAGTCGCTCCATTTGACGTGGTTGTCCTAGTGGAGGTCAAGTCAATACTGGTGGTTGTTATAGATGGCTTGCTTGTACGCCAACCCGTACTCTCTTCTTGAGCATTCATGTTGATCCAAATCTAGTTTCCTTCCTATTGCTGATATCTATCTGTTTTTCCCCTAGAAATGTGAGATTTCCTCGGTTCCTACAGATATAAACAAGAAACACAAATCTTATGCAATTGATAATTAATTAGAGGATCTATGAAAATGTATGTAACAAATACTGAGAAAATGATACACATTTGAGACATATCAAAGATGAATGATTACAAGGCGGAGATGCAACTAATGATGAGAAATGGGGGGAATATTGGTGGGGAGAAGATGTTTAGGACGTGATGATGTGGTAGTGGCATTCTTCTTCTATCCATTTTGTACATAGATGATGTCTAACTCTTTTTTATGCAAGTCCCATAGGGTTTCTGCTCACGAAGGGTTTTGCACCGCTAGGAAGTGGAATTCACCCTCAGGTGTTCACAAAAGTCGCTCTGTTTAATGTGGCAGCCATGTTGGCACTCAGTATGGCCTGGCGTGATGGGCTGGATAGTTGTACCGCACACCATATTGCATATTGAAGGCTCCAATTGCAACGATGAGCAGAGGTAGCCATCAAGGAATACATCTTTACGGTGAGGTGGAAAACGGAAGGGGATGGAGGCGGCTTTGGGCTAGGAGGGAGCTGGGCCTAGTAGAGTTGGGCTAGAGAAGAGGGACGGCGATCTAGACTGGAGTTGGCTTTTTGCCCAAAGGAATTTGGGGGATTGAAATTGATTTGCAAATTTAAATATTTTTGAAGATTCCATTGTTCTTGAAAAAAATATCAAATGACTTGCAAAAAAAACAGAAAAGTTCAGGTATGCACTTTAGAATATTTTGAACTCAAATAAGTTATCCAGACTAAAAAAAGTATTCATTATAAATGCTTATTAATTTTTGGAAATTAAGAAAAGCTTTTAACATTTAAAAAATTAAAGAAGGGTTGAAAATAATATTTTTAACTATGTGGCGAAATTTCAAGATGTTACATGGAACTATATTTTTTAGATTTAGAATGCCATTTTACTAAAATGGATAATTGTAGTTTTGACACCCCTTTGTGGCAACTTTAGAATTTGCCACTTTTATCATTAGCTTTGATGACTTGCCACCATCCTCGTTGAAATAGTCAGTTTTTTGCCATTATCCAGGTATTTTGTACTTTTTGCATTTTATATGAATAGTCATAAACGACGACTATTTTGAGTGGCATATATTAAGAAAAATCACTTATTTCCTTAAATTTAACGAAAAAGATTAAAATAATGAGGGCCAAATGTCCTTCCTTTGCCTCACTCGTCCCACTGCTCATTCCTGCTCCTTGTCATCCTTATCCCATCTCAGAGAACGTAGTACGGCAGTACTATACATCCACGCGTAAGGGTTTCGGTTTCCTGCGCTGCCAGGCCTCCACCGGCAGGCGGCGGCGGCGCCATCCCCTCTCCGGCGTCGGCCTCCTGCGCGCTCCTCTCCTCACCTCTCCTACCGCCCGCCACTGGGGGATGAAGGATGTCGTGGGGAGCCCAGGGACATGGAGCGGCATGGCGCTGCGGGTGTCGCAATGCGTTTTCGCCAGCGCCTCCGTCGCCGCCATGGCCTCCGCTTTCGGTTTCTCCAACTATACCGCCTTCTGGTACTGCCCCCTGCCTCTAGTCTCCCCCCTCCAGTAATTTGCTTCTCGTATACTGCAATGTTAGTTCTGGATTTTGCACGTCTGGCTATATGTTCAGGTAAAGATGTTCATTTTCTTTCTTTGGTTAGTCCACTTAGAATCAGATATGGTGATTTCTTGCAAATTCTTGAATTTTACTTTTACGTTACAAGCTCTGTGTGTGTTTCTGGGTTCTGAAGGATAATGTGCAATGCTAAGTGGTTCTTGGGACAATGCTTCAAGTTCAAGCTGTTATTTTGGAGTTCTTGAAATGATATTTCACCCCTACGGCTCTATTTGAGCTTGATAGTTTCGAATCTTGGCATTTCTGAACTTAATTTCCAGCATACGTTGCAGTTTGGGTCTTTCACAAGGTAGGTTTCGATTTTAGATTGGGTGAGGGTTTGTTTTTCTCGTTGCTTTTAAGGTGGCATTATCTGGGAGATAGTACAATCACTTTTTCTTTCTTTGTCCCTTTCAGGTAATTAACGATTTTTGTGGTTTGTGTTACATTGCATCACCATATACATTAAGATTAGTAGGCTTGTAATAACTGAAATGATCAAAAAAACATTTGATGGATAGAGTTAGATGCATTTCGGATGAGCTGCTGCTTGCGTACTGGCCTACAAATTCAACGTGGTAAGTGTTCTTGTCTAAGTGTCTTTTAAATGGGGATCTACTTGAACTGTATTGTATTATCCTGTATATTTTGGTTACTATGGTTCATCATGGAATCAGTGATTTGAACTTGCAGAATTTATTCTCTGTTGTGTTCTGTTAGGGAAGCTGCCAAATCAAAATACTAGACGTGGTTGGTGTCCAATGCAATTTGTCCTTTAGTATCTGTCATGCAAATTACTGCCCAAATTTGGAGCACATACCATTGGACAAGGAATACTATAATACTAGATACAGTGCTTGGCTTAAGAGTATGCTTAAATCATTCTTTAGAAGGGGAAAACAAGAAAGAAGACAAAACAATTGAAAATTGAATAAAAGGACAAGTAGAAGACAAAACAATTGAAAATTGAATAAAAGGACAAGTACTTCTTGCAATTCCTCTTCCAATGCCCACGCTTATGACAATGGTTGCATTCAGTGTCAAGCATAGGGCCTAGTTTGAGCTTATTGAGCTTGGCCTTGAGACTCGCAATCTCATCTTGAGCTTCGCCTTTACCCTTTCCTTGCTCCAAGCCTTACCCTTCTTCTTGAAGGTAGTAGTTTTTTGAACCACCATCACATGATTAGAGCTCTTTTTAATGCTCTCCTCAGCAATCTTAAGCATGCTATGCAATTCAGTCAATGACTTCTCTATGCTATTCATATGAAAATTCAAGATAACTGGCTTAAAACTCATAGGGAGCACTGGAGAATCACATCGGTAGCCAATTTTTGACTAAGGGGGAAAACCAAGCTTTTCCAAGCACTTAATGTGGCCAATCATTTTAATTATATGAAGACTGACCGGGCTACCTTCTGATTACCTGCAAGCAAATAATGCCATAGAGGTCTTGTACCTTTCTGCTCTTGACTGGTCCTCAAACATACCTTTAAGACCACAATTGTATTGTAGGCGTTGGTGGTCTTATATTGCTTCTGAAGCTCTAAGTTCATGGTGGCAAGTATAAGACAGGGCACATCAACTGTGTCATTCCAATGCTTCTCATAAGTATTATTTACAACTTTACAACACGAGTAGCATCTTCAGCTAGTTCATCAGGATATGGAACCTGAATATATTCCTTCTTTTCTTGTTTGAGAACAATTCTCATATTACGGTATCAATCAATGATTTCTTTCTCCAGAATAGATCGTAAGTTAAAGCTGAGTGCAGAGGAAGTACTTAGTGCCATGATCTATAATAGAAAATATATACAAAAAAGTTCAGCACTATGTTTATGTAAAATCTTCTATTAAATAATTTAACAAAAATTAATCTCACTATATGTTTTAAACCAAGTTTCCCTCGAACTCCATATAGTAGGTTCAAGATCTATATTTCACTAAATCCTAGTGAGCTTTGATATCATTGCTAGAAATCTAGCAACATAGGTAAGCAACCCTTTGCTAATTATATCTCATATGACACTTATTTATTGAGTAACATCAATATGCCGTGGCTACCAACACTATGCCCTAAGGCCTAAAACCTTTTTGATAGCCCTGTTAAGTTAAACCAATACTATACATGTGAATGTCCGACGCTCACCCTACATACTCTTGACATAATATAATAGTATCCCTCAAGAAAAATTAAGCAAAACTTAATGCCTTTCAATTTTAGAATAACATCATAAAAACAAATAAATAATTTCACGAACAAGTCACATACTTGCCAATCAATATAAATGATAGTTAATTCAAATGATAAAATAATATATTATTCAAAAATTCATAAACATAAAAACGATACTATCATCTCTATGATTACGTCTTGGACATATCACTAACAAGTGACACAAGGTGCATCAACCCTTGAGGATGAGGAATGCCGTGGGATAGCCAAGGACCTAGTGCAGGATGTTTTTACGGTTGTCACAATGCTTGTTCACATGCTCTTCTCTCGCTGCCATGACCTCTTATTTCGGCTTCTCCAACTACACTGCCTTCTGGTACCGCCTCCTTTCTCTCTATTTCCTATATACTGCAAGGTAAGTTTAGATAGAGAAGTCATATTTCTTGTTTTGGTAAGCATGGGGTGAATCAAGTTTGTTCACACGTGAAAGATGTCTTATATTTCCTTGAAGATTTTGCAAGTTAAAAGCTGGGTGTTTCTGGAGAGTGAAACACAAGTGATTATTGGGTGGTTGAGTCAATGCTTCCAACTTCAAGTTGGGATTTCAGAGTTCATGAACGATGTTGCTCCCTACGGCTCTATTTGTGCTTGATAGTTTCCAAAATTTTGCATTAATAAACTTTATAGGTTGGATGAGTTTTTCAACCAGGGTTATCTAGGTGATATGACAGTCTATTCCCATTTAGATTATGGGTTGATTTTTTGATTTCTGCTGTAATTTGCATCTCCATATGGGTTAGAATTATTGGGAGTTTAGTAACTGAAATGAGCAGAAAAAGGTTAAAGGCCAAGATTTGGTTGCATTTCAGAGTTGATTCCTGTTTGTGAGACTGCAAACTCAAAGCTGGGTGTTTCTGCAGAGTTAAACACAATGTCAAGTGATTATTGAGCAGTTGGGTCAACGCTTCCAACTTCAAGCTGGGGTTTCAGAGTTCATGAACGATGTTGCTCCCTACGGCTCTATTTGTGTTTGATAGTTTCCAAATTTTTGCATTAATGAACTTTATAGGTTGGATGAGTTTTTCAACTGGGGTTATCTAGGTGATATGACAGTCTTTTTATTCCCAGATTATGGGTTGATTTTTTGGTTTCTGCTGTAATTTGCATCTCCATATGGGTTAGAATTATTGGGAGTTTAGTAACTGAAATGAGCAGAAAAGGTTAAAGGCCAAGATTTGGTTGCATTTCAGAGTTGATGCCTGTTTGAGAGACTACAAACTCAACGTTGTAGGTGTTTGTGTTGAAATGTCTATGAAATGAGAGTTTACTTAATCTGAAGTGTGGTATTATCCTATATTATTCTTTTCTAATGCATAAGAAATACTAGATGTTCTGTTCGGCTAAAACATGCCCTTAATACTTTCTAGAAATGAAGAACAATAAACAAGACTACTCAACTGAAATGAGACAAAAGTAAAAAAATGATATTTTTTCTGAAATTGCCTTTTCATGTTCTCTTTTTCTAGATTGATTTGTATTGCAGAATTTGGCAAAACTTTTGCAACCTTTCTGAAACAGATCAAACACTAACTTTGTAATGAAGATTTTCTTTCAAATTTTCAGTGCCGTTGGCATAGATACTTACATTTTAGAGTATTCTACCCATTATAACTTCATGCTAGCAATCAGCTCTCTGACGTGGTTTCATGAAATTGATGTAGCACATGGGTTTCAGGCTTCAAACAAAGAGGGTAGTGAGAGAGGGTACCTGCCCTTGTCTTGCTGGTGGGGCTCGTCCCCAGTCGTGGCAACAATGTGGTTCTGAGGCCTGAATTGGCGAAGATGGAGAGAGAGGGAGAGATGGGAAACTTTTCTGGTTTATTCTTGCTCATCCTTCTCATCAATCACACCCCCTTAAATAGGACTTCCTAACAATAGATGCTAACTAATCGAGAAGGTATGTTGATATGCAATTAATATGATACACTACCAATGCTATAACCTTCCAACTCAACGATTCAATGCCACTTCATCCTAGTGCGCCGCTGCTGCCCCCCTGTGCGGCTTTCTGGCCGGACCCAAGGCGACTAAATGTCTTGCCGTAACAGTTAGTTCACAAATGGTTAATATGTTTTTACTGATCCTACCTAGTAAAAAAAATGCAGCCATCCACTCTGGAAATGTACCATTTGAACCAACTGACATGATAGATGTGGCAGGGTACTTATGTGCTCCTTTTTTATTTTAAAGGAATAAATATTAAAAATTAATCATTAAGCTATTGATTCATGTGAGTTTCTAGTTTCTGTGGGTATCATGTTAGGATGCTTGAGCTTTTCTTGGGGCGCGTCCGTTCTTGGTGTTCACTAGGATTTCTGATTAGAACTGGAATCATGAGGGGCTGGGATAGGTTCTAAGCTCAATTCCCAGCAGGAAGGGGTGAAAAACACCCTACTTCTTACAATAAAAGAACTGTTGGACGTGATTTTTGTGTGTGTGTGTATGCATGCTCATGTGTATGACTAATGAAGCCATAATTTTCATCTTCATGTAGATTGTAATACTACTTTTTTTCTGTGATAATGTTTTGTGAGAATTTTTAAAGTTAGGTGTTGCCTGTCAATGTGTGTTACATGTCTTGACTTTTGTGTGGGAGCGTCAATGATTTTATCTTTTTAGCTCAAGTTTTATATTATTCATATTATGAACTGCATTAAATCTGAAAGTTCTTGACTGATCTCTCTCCTTTTTTTTCAGCTACTTGATTGCTTCGATGGGCCTGCAGCTTCTTTGGAGTTTCGGCCTTGCTTGTCTTGATATCTATTCTTTGAAGACTAAAAGAGATCTTCACAACCCGGTGCTTGTTAGCCTGTTTGTTGTCGGTGACTGGGTAAGTCATTGACTGTTGTCTCTTCTATTGCTTATGCAACTACGTCTTAATTAGTTGGAAGTATGAACTGAAATTAGAGTGCATGTTTTATTCAAGATTTCTTAAAATTTCCTGCTCAAATGAACAAAAGAAAACTATATCATTAGATTTGTAGTTAAAAACACTATCATAATATTATATTTTTATTAGTATATATTAATATAAAGTTATAAAAAATAATGTTCAAAGTCACATCTTAAAGACTGTGAAAAGTCAAAAATATCAAATAAAAAAGAACGGAGGGAGTACTATATTTTGCATCAGTTTTGGTTGAGTAGTTCTGTAGTTTGTGAAGGGTTTTGCTACACCCCTGCGTAGAAAATCTGTACTCATCAAAATTTAGCTCAGTGGAACATTATTAAGATGTCGATGTATTATTTCAGGTCACAGCTATCCTCTCATTTGCAGCAGCCTCCGCTTCCGCCGGTGTGACCATTCTTTTCGAGAGGGACGTGCACTTCTGCAGGATGTACCCGCAGCTGTCGTGTGGTCGATACGAGCTTTCGGTCATCTTGGCGTTCATCACATGGTCGTTCATAGCTACATCTGCCGTTTCCATGTTTTGGCTACTGGCGTCACTTTGAGTGATCTCATGTGTTTTTCACCGTCAGGATTGCGTCGGCTGTACTCTGCTTGAGACATTTAGATTTCAGTTAACGAGGAAGCATCCATCATCATGTGCCTATTTTATTCTTCCTGCTTGGCCCGCTGATCTTTGTTTTGGTTTTGAGCGCCACGCACTGGCGAAAATGAAGCGCCATGCTGCACCTGCATGTTTGTTAAGGTTGAGTAGTTGACAAACTATGACGAACCTTGTAACTTGTTTGTTAACTTGTTACTGTCAATTAACGAAGATCTTTGAATTGTCCTCCTTTATGTTTGCAATGTTCTTTCGGCAGACAATTTTCTCCACTCTAGGCAGAGGATGCCCCATATTCTGGAGAGAGAGAGGATCAGCTACTACCTTTTCACATCATCAAAGCCAGAGGCAAGACCAACGCACATCTGAGAACTGCGTACCAATGCTCGCTTGGGCAACAGCATGCACACATTTCTTTTCAAGCCGAAGGCCGAGACACTACGCAAACATCCTTTCTACCCAAAACATCAACAGTGTTGAATACAAGTCAGCAGTTTTTAATCAACCCATCTGTACCACATCAGTACCTGCACTGAGTACTGGCATTTTCAAAAGGTTAGGTTCAGTCTTTAGCAGTACTGTAGCATTTTCAACTTTGTAGTCAACAATTTATAAGCCCTTACGGACACATCAAAAGCAATATTTAATGTATTCCACTCACGGAAAAATTTAGATTGAATATTGGAAAACAATAAAATTCATCTAGCATCTGATGCGCAGCCGTAAACATAATGCACAACAAAACAATATTCAAGACGTGGTACTAGAGCTCTAAAAATGTTACGACGGGCTAGACATATTTGAAAGCCTATACCGCAAAAATTCATAAATTTTAAAATAATACATATTTTTATTAATATTACATAAATAAATACTTGGGAGAAACAATTACACAAATAACCATCGTTCCCCAATCAAAATGGCGACAACTGTTGCCATGTGAAACAACGATAGAGCTTATGTCACCATTTGAAATAGCGACAGAGATTCTGTTACCAAACGAAAGGACGATAGGAAGCCACGTCACCAGCGCCAACAGTCAAGGCCAGCTGTCGTCGTTCCACTCGACGAGGGCACTTCTATCGCTGTTTGAAATGGCAACAGAGCAGTGAATTGCCAATTAAAACGGTGACAAAGCGTTGGCACCCTTTGTCGCCAATAACAGAAATCACCGAAGTAGGTGGGCATGATGTGTCACCATGCCCACTGTTGTGGCTACAGACCAAACAGAGAGAGAGTATGGTAGTGGAGAGTTAGGTGAACAAATGAGCTCCTGAGTCTTTCCCAAGACTCGATATCATATATATACATGTACCCTCGTAAGGAGTGTCTTTACAACCGTAGCTTCACACCGAATCCTTCCATATTACATAGTTCTCAACAGGCTAGCTGGGTTTATGATGCGGATACGCACGTGTCTTGTACTTTTCAGTTAAATATATTATTCAACTGGAAAGAGTTATTGAGCCGCATCAAACATTGCCAGGTGAACTCATTCCAAATTAAATATAATGTTGTTATTCATAAGAATGGAATACTACCTCATGTTATCAAATGGTGCATTCTTTGGTTTGTCAATGTCAAAGCAATGGAGAGGCAAAAGGAAGAGGATAATCACATTAGGTGCCAAAGACATGAAGGAAGAAAGCCTATTCAGTGGAAGAGCAAAAGGGAGAAGCCCAAGGACTTAAACTACAAGTTTTGGATAAGATTTTCAATCTCAATTCGTACCTCCCACAAGGCCAATTGGATTCAAACTCGGATTCAACTCAGAATTCAATTCGGATTCGGTTCGGGACAGCCTGATAGGCACTTACTAAAAAGGTCATAACTTCCACAAACGGAGTCCGATTTGGGTGTTCTTGTACTCCTTGGAAAGATATTTTCAAGGGCTACGCAATGGATCTGGTCCCACTATCAAATTCATCACGGATCAAAAGTTATGGCCAAAAAAATGTGACGACTGTAAAATCTAGTTTCCTTTTTGTAAGACTTCGTATCTAAAACCATATAGGGTTGAGTTGTACTAGGTTTGTGGACTCTATGGACGTCCTAAGGTCCTATATAAGCCATGTATTGGCAGCCTAAGGGCTCAGACCACCTTTGAGAATAATCAATCTATTGAACTTTGTTCGAGTTTATCATTGCTGCTGAAATTCCGTGAGGGAATTAGGAGTGTTCTTCAATCAAGATCGTTCAGCCTTTCCGCTGAGAATTGGGTGCACGATAGATCTTCGCTTGGTGGTCGATGAAATCGACGCGAGTGTGTTTTGGCGGATTAAAGAGTGTTCGTCCCTTGCATTGGCATTGGAGGATTATTGTGATTCAACAAGACTCCCGCGAGTATCCATCCTACGTCGAGAAGATCGGGCGACCCCGTATCATCTGGTATCAGAGCACGGTTTACTCGGTAGGATCTTATCCCTTTACTTTTAGATTGATTTATTTCTGTCCTATAGTCCAATAAACCGAAAATTGCAACAAAAAAAATCCAAACCCTAGTTTCGCATCTGTTATTTTCGTGAGCTTTATTAAGTTTTGATCCATTAGAAATTTTGTTTACGTGCTGATCTTAGTGTCCTTTTGCGTTGCTTCATCGTTGTTATTTTGAACCCTTGAAAATCCGCTAGTTGATCTTTCAATTAGCATCCAAAAAAAGTAGATTCAATTTACTTTTTGAAATCTTGTTCTTGCTGTCCACATAAGATCTTTGTGCATCTTGAAAGAATATCACATCCGAATATATCTGAGTTTCCTTTTTCTTGATTGATTTGGCCACAAGAATCTTAGTTGCACATATTCAGATCTTCACTTAAATCCTTTAAACCTTGAGACTAGTCTTTGATAATTGCTTTAGGGCTGTTCTAGAATTAACTACACATTGCTGAACAACTTTGGACTTACGAACAATTAAACCTAATTCGGCCTTCAGTATATAAAAAAAAAGAGAGCAAAAAAAAAAGAAGGCAGCCAATTGAAAAAAAAAGAGAGCCACGGCTTGAGCAAAAAAAAAGAAAGAAAGAAAGAAAAAGAAAGCAAGAAAAGAAAGCATTGGCCGAATTTGGGTGAGTTAATCTTAGTTCATAAATTCAGATTGTGTATTTAATTTCTTTGGACAATCTTGTGCCCTGAAATTCATATTATTGCAATTGGCTAGCGTCTCTCCTAGTACTTGGTGCAAAACGAGCTAATATTCCCGATTGTTTCCTTTAGCTCATTTCTTTTGTTTGCATTAAGTCACATTGATCATTGCGTGTGCGTTTATATACTCCACTTATATCATTTGGATCGGCACATAGACAAGAGTTTTCTAGCTTGGATTATTACTTAATTCAACAACATCGTGAAATTTAGATTGTGTAGGATAAACACTTTCATACCAAGCTTCCCTAAATATCCTTTGCCGTGCAATTGTGGGTCACTTTTAAATCCGCTTGATCATCACTTGCTATTGTAGCCACCACCAAGTCTAAGTTTCTTTTTGGCCTCAATTCACTTCGGAAAGGTAAGAACTTTACTTGGTGAGGAAAAAGTGAGATAGAGTGAACTCCACATATCGAATATATGTTGTGGTATTTGTGCGTTCTTTGTGCCACTAATCATGACAGGTGGAGACGATAATATGGAAGAGAAGCATATCTCGGTGGATTGTTTTCAATTCCACACTTTGAGGGGAACTTTGCGTAATGAGTTCACCACCACTTCTTCCACCTTGAAAGCGCAACTCAAGACCAACATGAATAATTTCGCACAAGATATGCGCATTGAATTCAATCATCAAATGAAAGTGTTACACTCGAACATCGTGAATGATGTTATGCGGGCACTTCATCCACAACAAGTCGAAGATAGCTTTAATTCTTTCTATGGCAGTGAAGATCCAGAGGAGTATCTTGAGTGGGAATGGCGAATGGAGAAAGTATTTAGATTTCAAAAGCTTCCCAAAGACCAAGAGGTGATGTGTGCCACTAGAGAATTTGAAGAGTATGCTTATAGTTGGTGGCATCAACAATCTGGAAACGAATTCATTAAATCTTGGTCAGACTTGAAGGCACTCATGAGGAGAGAATTTGTGCCACCCTATTATGCGCAGGGATTGCTTCGCTATTTGGAGAGTATCACACAAGGGAGTAATACAGTGCAAGAATATTATTTTGAGCTACAAGATGCATTACGTCGAGCCGGTGTCATTAGTGAATTACAAAAGAAGACATACTTCAAAAGAGGATTGAATTCTAAGATTGCCGCTACACTTCAACATAAATATTTTGGTAGTGTGCAAGATCTTATGAATTGTGCTATTCAAGAGGAGAAGAGACTTATGGAGAGACATACACCACAGTTTTCTCCCAGTCCATACTTCAATTCTGCTGCCTCTACTAGTGTGACACATGAGAAGATGACCGAGCATGGGACTTTTCCTTTGGTCAAGGAGATATATAGTATTCCAAAACTACATATAGCTCCTAAGATACACTACAACCTATGTGAGGATGAGAGCCACATAGCCAAATTGAGTGAGAGTGATAAAAAGACTGAGCTGTGTGATTCCACCATATGTGAGGTTGAGAGCATCCAAATTGAGAGTGTGAGAGAGACATCAAAAGAAAAGAGAGAAGTAGAAGATAGACAAAGTGAGGATACATCTAAAACTAACACATTAATATCTACTTCTAGTGTTGTTTCTCAAATTGTGCAGGTTGACATTAAAGATGAAGAATTGAACATTCAACAACCGGCACCTTTGAAGCCAAATGAGGTGGAGATAACCACGGGAAGGGATAAAGTGCTTGCTGCCCCGTGGGTGCATCCTAATAATTTTAAACACCTAGCGCCTACATCATTTGAGGAGGACGACAAAGGTAACACTATTGGTGCTGAATTTAATTGTGCAAAGGTGAGTAATCGTGAGTACTCATATGATCAACCAACAATTCCATGTTCTGAAATTTCTTTGCTCAATTTACATAATGTGGAATTGATTACTCATAAGGAAGTTCTTACTAGAACATCTCCTAACGATTCTTTGTGCTATATTATGTTTGATGATCCTAGAGAGCTATCTAGTGTGATTTATAATGTTGCTGAAATTTCAAGTTCAAAATCACTAGTCAGTACCTATGCCTACACATATAAGTTCAATTTGATTGGAGATTATGGTGTAGATGACAAATTTTATGTTTACAGAATTTGCATTACATGTGATAAGCTTACAGAATTGAAATCGCATATTATGGATAAACAATCTTTTATGCCATGTTATGATCACAATGAGATTAATTTCAACAATTGCACATACTGTTTACAAAGATTTCTTAAGTCTACTTGTTCGATCTTTAATGTACAATCTTGTAAAAATAATCGAGTAAGCCTTGATTGAAGCATGGAGGTCGCTCAAAATTTTCTTTCCTATGTATGAACAAATAAATCTGATTTTCCCCATTAATGATTTGTCTATAGAAAAGTTGAGGACGACTTTCTTTTATGGGTGGGAGAATGATGTGAAAAACAATATTGCAATGCATGCATATTTTGGTTACTACTATATTCATCGGTTTATGCAAAATAATGAAAATGGCACAACAATTGACTCTTACATATACCATGCGTATGTGTTGTTCTTTTCGTTTATTACACCTTCAGATGTTCATGATGTGCTAACCAGAAAAAAGTGTTGATGATAAATATATATACCATGCATACACGTTGTATTCTTTGTTTAGTCTAATTTCAGGCTATCAAAAGCCGAGGACGGCTTTTCTTGAAGAAGGGGAGGATGATGCGGATACGCACGTGTCTTGTACTTTTCAGTTAAATATATTATTCAACTGGAAAGAGTTATTGAGCCGCATCAAACATTGCCAGGTGAACTCATTCCAAATTAAATATAATGTTGTTATTCATAAGAATGGAATACTACCTCATGTTATCAAATGGTGCATTCTTTGGTTTGTCAATGTCAAAGCAATGGAGAGGCAAAAGGAAGAGGATAATCACATTAGGTGCCAAAAGACATGAAGGAGAAAAGCCTATTCAGTGGGAGAGCAAAAGGGAGAAGCCCAAGGACTTAAACTACAAGTTTTGGATAAGATTTTCAAGCTCAATTCGTACCTCCCACAAGGCCAATTGGATTCAAACTCGGATTCAACTCAGAATTCAATTCGGATTCGGTTCGGGACAGCCTGGCAGGCACTTACTAAAAAGGTCATAACTTTCACAAACGGAGTCCGATTTGGGTGTTCTTGTACTCTTTGGAAAGATATTTTCAAGGGCTACGTAATGGATCTGGTTCCACTATCAAATTCATCACGGATCAAAAGTTATGGCTGAAATAATATGACGGCTGTAAAATCTAGTTTCCTTTTTGTAAGAGTTCGTATCTAAAACCATATAGGGTTGAGTTGTACTAGGTTTGTGGACTCTATGGACGTCCCAAGGTCCTATATAAGCCATGTATTAGCAGCCTAAGGGCTCAGACCACCTTTGAGAATAATCAATCTATTGAACTTTGTTCGGGTTTATCATTGCTGCTGAAATTCCGTGAGGGAATTAGGAGTGTTCTTCAATCAAGATCGTTCAGCCTTTCCGCTGGGAATTGGGTGCACGATAGATCTTCGCTTGGTGGTCGGCGAAATCGACGTGAGTGTGTTTTGGCGGATTAAAGAGTGTTCGTCCCTTGCATTGGCATTGGAGGATCATTGCGATTCAACAAGATTCCCGCGAGTATCCATCCTACGTCGAGAAGATCGGGCGACCCCGTATCAGTTTAGATGGGGGCCACCCCTACAACAAGAGCCTCTCATGGTGAAGGGCTTCACAGGCCGAAGCCATGCCGCCGAGCCCTTTGGCCCCCTCCGTCCCTGCGGCCTATGACTTGTATGATATTGAGCGTGGGTGACTTCGCATGTGGCGCGCATTGCGGCTCCGCGAGGGCACAGGTGGAGTCCAGCTGTTGTGCGGGGTCGAAAACCTTACCGAGGGCGGAGCTGAGCCGCTCCGCGGGCGCGAAGACCTCGCCGAAGGCGGAGCTGAGCTGCTCCGCGAAGGCGAGGATCTTGTCGATGTGGGAGAGATATGTGGGGTGGCAAGTTGAAACGGCGCGCGCACGCGCAAGCGATTGCGCCGGTTCAACTCCCGTCGGTTGCGTTTCCCGATGGGAAAGCTGGTATATATATATGGCCGCGGTGGAGCACTGTGCTTCCCAGACCTGCATGCCGTGCTTCCATGCTTTGCGATGGTCTTGCTCTCATAAATAGGGCTTCGTCGATTCCGGCGCCTATTTATGAGAACAAGATCGCCTCCGAGCTTAGAGCAATATCTTTGTGGGGGCGTGGTACCGGTGCATCTTCAGGCGGTCATGCTTCTTCAGCCCACGAACGTGCGGTGGCAGCTTGGGGAGTCGACTCCGACGTGTCCTGTGTTATCCCGCATACTGGTGAGTGCGCCGCGTGCGCATTTTGCCCGTGTCGCATCATCGGCCGCCGGTTGGCCATGCTGTGACCAGCGCGTGCTTCGACCGAGTGACTTGCCGCGTCGGTGCTCTGTGGAACCTGGCATCCGTGGAAAGGCATGGGACACATTAGAATAGCAAAACGGATGCGGATACGCACGTGTGGAAAGAATTATTGAGCCGCATGAAACATTGCCAGGTTAACTCATTCCAAATTAAATATAATGTTTTTATTCATAAGAATGGAATACTACCTCATGTTATCAAATGGTGCATTCTTAGGTTTGTCAATGGCAAAGTAATGGAGAGGCAAAAGGAAGAGGATAACCACATTAGGTGCCAAAGACATGAAGGAAGAAAGCTCATGCAGCGGGAGAGCAAAAGGGAGAAGCTCAAGGACTTAAACTACAAGTTTTGGATAAGATTTTCAAGCCCAATTCGTACCTCCCACAAGGCCAATTGGATTCAAACTCCGATTCAACTCAGAATTAAATTCGGATTCGGTTCGGGACAGCCTGACAGGCACTTACTAAAAAGGTCATAACTTTCACAAACGGAGTCCGATTTGGGTGTTCTTGTACTCCTTGGAAAGATATTTTCAAGGGCTACGCAATGGATCTAGTCCCAGTATCAAATTCATCACAGATCAAAAGTTATGACTGAAATAATGTGACAGCTGTAAAATCTAGTTTCCATTTTGAGAGAGTTCGTATCTAAAACCATATAGGGTTGAGTTGTACTAGTTTTGTGGACTTTATGGATGTTCCAAGGTCCTATATAAGTCATGTATTGACAGCCTAAGGGCTCAGACCACCTTTGAGAATAATCAATCTATTAAACTTTATTCGAGTTTATCATTGCTGCTGAAATTCCGTGAGGGAATTAGGCGTGTTCTTCAATCAAGATCGTTCAACCTTTCCGCTGGGAATTGGGTGCACGATAGATCTTCGCTTGGTGGTCGGCGAAATCGACGCAAGTGTGTTTTGGCGGATTAAAGAGTGTTCGTCCCTTGCATTGGCATTGGAGGATAGCTACGATTCATCAAGACTCCCGCGAGTATCTATCCTACGTCAAGAAGATCCCGTATCAGGTTGTAGTAAGATCGAAGAGGTATAGTGTGCAGCAAGCTCCGGGGTTGTCCCGAGCCATTGGAGCAGAAGGGACGCCCTTGTGGAGGCGTGGCTGCGTCGCGGGGGCGAAGATCGCGTCGAGGGTGGAGTCGGAGTCGTTCCGCTGAGACGAAGGCTTCGCGAAAGGCGGGTTGGCGGGCCCTTGGCGGTGTCACATGTGGCCTGCGAGGGTGGAGACCTGGCCGGCCACGACCATGCGCGCCGTGCAGCCCGCGGTGCGTGACGCATGTGGCGGGTGGGCGCGTCGGCTTCCTCAGGTGTGCCTCCGGACGCGTGGGCGACGCGTCGACTTCCGGCGATTGCGCTTCTAGACGCGCGGGAGGTCTGTAGAAATACATACCAAAGGGCCGCAGGGTCGCCCGAGCCAGCCGAGATGTTCTTTGATCTCGAAAATATGCCTTCTTCTGATCATGAACACGCAGTGAAATGTTGACGTGTTGATGAATGGAAGGAGGCTTATTTTCAAGCGCAACCAATGCGGCGATCGCCGGTCACCGCGCATGCACCGGGGGAAGGAGGCCGCTGCGTTATCCTTCGCGCGCACGCCAGGTGCTTAGTCTTTGGTGATTCCGCGTTGATCGGTGTAAGCTTTGCTTGAACGGACTGCTCCGCTATCGCACCTCGCGTGGGTGCGTGTTGATGCCGGGGGCAGAGCCGAGACTGCGCCGCGAAGGCGGAGATGCCGCCGGTTATATTGCCTAAATTGTCGAGTAGACACACGGCGAGGCGCGATTGGCGCGCCGTGCTCTGCCGGGGCCCTTGGTGTGACCGCCGCTTGACTGGGCTCCGTGCACACGGGTGGGTGTGCTGATACAGTAGCGATCGTGGGGATGTGGGCGGTTCGCCTCCCAGCAGTTATGTTTGTCAATGGCATGGGGGGCACAGGGGTATTAAGTACCCCTTGCATTAGGCCACTTGCATTTTCATCGCCTTGTCTTCTATCTCCCAATCGCGCGTCCCCATCTCTTGGCCTCCTTGCTTCCTGCTACATCCCGGAGTTCCAGAAGAATGACGGCACACCACGGAGCGCGCGCACGCGGCCGACGACGGCGTCGTCCTTCAGCGGGCATCGCCGCTCGAGGTGAGGTACACCCTCGAGGGGCGCTGCTCAGCGACGGCGAACGAGTGGTGGACGGCGATGGAGAGAGGAGGGGGGCGACACTCCCACGTCTTGGGCTCAACGCTGGTGACGGAAGAGACGATCCGTGGCCTTCTTCGTGAGGGGAAGCTGTCAGACCGCCGGGATGTGCGGCTGCCCGCGGGCGACGAGATCGAACCGTACCCCGACATTTCGGAGGCGATCGTGTTCGTCGCCTACCTGGAGGCTGGGTTACGCATCCCGGCCGCCAGGCTTGTCGGGGACGTCCTGCGGGCCTTTGGGCTTGAGCTGGCGCAGGTAACGCCGAATGTGATAGCCCGGCTTGCCGTGTATAGTTAGGCTGCGCGCACGGAGGCGTGCTGGCCGACCGCGTCACTACTCGCGTTTCTTCATGATGTCCGGTGCGCGGTGGAGGATCGGGGGGACAGGGCGCTGCCCGCCTTCGGCAACGTCGATCTCGCGCTGCGTCCGCAGTGCTAGAAGATATTTCCCGCGGAGTCGAGTCAGGCCGAGTGGGGGCCTGATTGTACACGGCGATGGTTTTATCACCGCGTGGCGAGCGATAGCGGCCTTGAGTGCTCGGGGCGACCGGTGGCGGTTAGCGCCATGCCCGGTGCGCCCCTAGATGCTGATGACGAGTGGGTAGCATGGAGACTTGTGGGGATCACCGCCCACTTCAACATGCGCGACCTCGCTGAGGAGTACGTCATGTATGGCATAGCGCCGCTTGCTGCGGAGTGGCGCCTTGCTCCCGGGGGGGCTTCGGCGTGAGAACGTCCGCCCCTCCGTGTCTTCGCTGCCGGGGCCCTCCGGTCCGCGTAAGTTGTGTTGGAGTTTGTTTTCGTGTGGTGCTCGTCGAGGCTGTTGTTTTTACAATGTGCCCCGGTGCCCTTCGTAGGTATTTCCCTAGGGGACGCGGAGCGTGCGGTGAGTGTGTTCCTTGGGCCGTACACGGCCAGGGAGCACACACTGCGCGTGGCGCGACGCGAGGAGGAGGTGTCTCAGGGCGGTTGAACCGCGTGCAGCGGCCGCGCGTTATTCCGTCCCCACCACCTCGGCGGAACTCCGTGGGGAGGGGTTGTAGCGGACGCGGGTTCCCGCTCGGTGGAGCATGCAGAGTTGGAGGTAAGAGCGAGTGCTGTGTCGCCACCAGCCGGTGTTGGGACGGAGCCATTGCTCCTAGAGGATGTTGGGGTGGAGCCGCCGCCCGCGGTCGTGGGACCTCCTTCTGCGGCGGTTTCCGAGGCAGGACCGCCTTCCTGCTCCCCGAAGGCGAAGCGACCCCGCACACGGTCGCCCCTTCGCTCGGGTGGGGGTTTTGATGTAGCGAGCCGGGTCGGAGCCCTATGGGACTCCGACTCCAACACCGAGTGCGTCGATGCCCCCGCGGCCCCGATCGAGTCTACGGCTGCTAGCGGCGAGGGCTTGATGGAGCTGAGCTCCGACACCGAAGTTCCCCCGGTTGGCGAGGTGGGCGAGGATGCGGAGGTCCTCGTGGATTCGGGCGGGGCTGAAGGTAGACCTTCCTTGATTGTGACCTGCTAGATATTCGCAGAGCTGACCCTCATGTGCCTTGACAGCAACGTTGTTTCCCGAGCACGAGCGGCCTGCGGAGCCCGAAGATGGCTTGTTGGGAGGGGCGTCTGGCGCCACCGAGACTGTTGCTGCGGAAGCCGCCTGATGTCTAGCGGACTTCGTTCCTCGAGCAGGGGTGTTGGCGGTATGGCGGGGGGCCGTCGATGATGCGGCCGCGAGCTTAGATCGCGACGCTTTGCAGATCGGTGGGCCTGACTTGCTTGAAAGGGTGCTCGAGGTCTCTCAACTGAGGGTAAGTGCCTGACCCCGAGCAGCCCGTAGCCTTCTTGGAGGTGTACTGATTGCTTCCTTGTGTAGACCTTCGCCCTCAGCCGGGCGCTACAGGCGGCCCATGTGCGGGAACGAGAGGCCTTGGAAGGCCGGCTGCGCTGCCGAAGGGGCCCTTCGCGCATCGGAGGAGGCACACTTTGCTAAGGATGACCGCATGCGGCTCCTGGAAGCGGAACACGCGGCGGCTGTCTCATATGCCGCGGAGCGTGTGGCATCGACGCGGCAGGCGGCGGCGGTGGAGCGTGACGGGCTGCTCCAGCAGGTTGCCTCACTGGAGGAAGAGAACGGCCGCCTCGCTGCGTCCCTGAGGGAGCGGGATGAGGCGTTGGGTGCCGCTTCGGCAACGGCATGGGAGGCTATGCTGGCCCTGGAGGGTACCCTTGAGAATCTCGTTGCGAGTGCCGCCCGCTCCTTGGACCAAGAGCTTCCGGACTCTTCGACGGATTACGAAGCGGTCGATCTCGCCACCGGCCGCGGCGTCCTTTGGCAATCACTCGCTCCTACGTGATGCACGCTCGTATGCGCTCTTCTCCAACACCGGCTGCCGCCATGTTGATGAATTGGGCGACCGCACTGAGATGCCAGCCGGAGCGGTGGTGATGTCGCGCCGCGTGCGTGCCGCTCGCCCGCCGTTCGGTTTTCACGAGCGGATCCGGGAGTACATCGGGAGGCCGCGTGAAGGTGGGCTGCGGCGAACATGTATGGCGAGGAACCTTGGCGAGTGGCTTGACGAAGTTGCGCGGCGCGACGATGGCGGGACCGACGACACAAAGTAGGTGTGACTCCGGGCTCTTGTACGCTTGGTGTGTGTTGTAACCTTGCGTACGCCATGCCGCGAATGAATTGTAAACTGCTTTGCTTCGTTGATCGATCTTACCACTTTTGCTGCGAGCAGCTGCTCGATGAGGACCTGCTGCTGGTTTCTGACGTTGTAACTCGGCGCCGCTTACGTCGCTGGTGGCGGGCCGAAGACTCCCTTGACTTTTGGGCGAATCGACCCTCGGCGGGCGAGACTTCGGCGCAAAGGGTCGTCTCAGCGAAGCCAGACGAGTAATGCCGGCCCGACGGGTTTTGTAAGAATATAGCAGCGGTGTGGTGGACGAGTCGGGAAATTCATCCTTGCTGCTGTTTATGGATGCGTCTGCTTTGCTTCTTCTTCGTGGTGGGGTTTCTTTGGTTGGGGCGGAGCGCACGGGGTAGACGTGGAGGTGGGGCGTAGGCTGAACGCGCGAGCGCTCCGTCCCCTACCCTCCGGTGGTGGCGCGGCTGGCGCCTTAGTCGATGTAGACGCGCGCGAGCGCCCGTCCCCTACCCTCGAGTGGTGGCGCGAGCCGGCGCCTTAGTCGATGTAGTGGCGCGGCGCTCCGTCCCCTACCCTCCGGTTGTGGCGGCGAGCCGGCGCCTTAGTCGATGTAGTGGCGCGAGCGCTCGTCCCCTACCCTCCGAAGTGGTGGCGGCGAGCGGCGCCTTAGTCGATGTAGTGGCACGGCGCTCCGTCCCCTACCCTCAAGTGGTGGCGGCGAGCCGGCGCCTTAGTCGATGTAGTGGCGCGAGCGCTTCGTCCCCTATCGCTTGCGTTGGGCAGGACAGGGTACGCTTGAGGAGGGACTGGGACCTAGCCTCGTAGGTCCTGTCCCTGGTGGTCAATGGAGGACCTTACGGGTGGCACTGTTTCGCTATATTTTCGAGCGCCGATGGGACAGCTGAGGCAGGATCAACGGAGGTCCGCACATGGTGCGGTACGGCTGCAAGGGAGGTGTCTCTTGGACGTCGTACCTCGCTCCGGGCCCCGCAAGATGGGAGGACGCGTGGAATGGGGCAACCTTGCCGCACCACGTGCCCCTGGGGCGTCGATGGGACTCTTGGGCGTACTGTCTGCAGTCTTGCCTCTAGGGCTCTTTAAAAGGGGCGGGTGGCCGAGTGGAGCGACACTCGCCTTCCATACACCGCACCCCATACTCATTTTGTTCCAACTTCGCTCAATAGCGTGGGGGGCTCCAGAAGGCGGCTGATGCCGCCTAGGCGGTCGCGGGGTCGGGTGTCCCGCCTCTGCTGGGGGATGCGCCGCCACGATGTGTTTTCCCCCCACCCGCGCGTCGAAGAGCCGCGGGTGGTGCGGGGTAGTGGGCAATTCACTTGTACTTCATCCGGGCCGCTCCTAGCTTCAAGAGTAGACTGTTATGGCGCGCCGGTGAGGCTTCGCATCGCCTCTGTCCCGTCTGAGCGCCGCTCTCCCCCGTCTCCTCCCCTAGCTAGTGGACGCTTGGGTGAGGAAAGGAGGAGAGGGGGCCAGCTTGTGGTGCTGTAGGGAGCCACGCTGCTTCGAGGCGGTGCCGCTCCTTGAGCTCGGGCGGCGTTTCTCGGAGCCCCGGGCGCTCCGTCTTGAGGGTCTGGGTCCGCAGGACACTTTCGCCGGGAGCGTTTGGTTGCTCGACCCTGCTGCAGAAGTACGAAGCGCGGGCCCCACGTTGAGCTCCTACGCCTCGCTCCTGTACTCGCGGCCGCCCGTCCGTGCGGCTCGCACGGTTTGCCGAGGTCGCGTGGAGCCTCGGGGATCCGTGCGCCGTTGTATGTGGACTCCGGCAAGTGCGTGGGAATACCATCCACGTCTTATTTATACTCCGGAGAGTACGCGCGGTGAGAACACCGGCGCGTGCGCGGGACATCCGCGTCTTGTTTAGACTCAGTAGAGTGCGCAGGGAAAATATCCGCATCTTTGTTTGTACTCCAGAGAATGCGTTGGACTATCAACCACGACTTACTTGAATTCCGGAGGGTACACCATCACGTGCGCGAAACTTTCGCGTCTTGTTTATACTCAGTAGAGTGCGCAGGGAAAACATCCGCGTCTTTGTTTGTACTCCGGAGAATGCGTGGGACTATCAACCACGACTTACTTGAATTCCGGAGGGTACACCATCGCGTGCGCGGGACATCTGCGTCTTGTTTATACTCAGTAGAGTGCGCAGGGAAAACATCCGCGTCTTATTTATACTCCGCAGAGTGCGCGCGGGGGTGTCCCCCCGCTGCGTCTTATTTATACTTCGTAGAGTGCGTGCGGAGGCGGACCTCATCGCTACATCTTCTTTATACTCCGTAGAGTGCGTGCGGAGGCGGATCTCATCGCTACGTCTTATTTATACTCCGTAGAGTGCGTGCGGAGGTGGACCTCGACGCTACGTCTTATTTATACTCCGTAGAGTGCGTGCGAAGGCGTACCTCATCGCTACGTCTTATTTATACTCCGTAGAGTGCGTGCGAAGGCGGACCTCGACGCTACGTCTTATTTATACTCCGTGGAGTGCGTGCGGAGGCAGACCTCCGTGGAGTGCGTGTGCGGAGGTGAGTCTCCATGTAGTGCGCGTGCGAAGGTGAGTCTCTACGCCTGCGTGTGCGGAGGTGAGTCTCCATGTGGTACGCGTGCAGAGGTGAGTCTCCGTGCGGTGCGTGGGAATATCAACCACATCTTTATACTCTGGGGAGTACGCGTGGTGACAACACCAGCGCGTGCGCGGAATCCCACGTCTTGTTTATACTCGGTAGAGTGCGTAGGGAAAACATCCGCGTCTTATTTATACTCCGTGGAGTGCGTGTGGGGGCGAGCCTCCGCACATTTGTGGGGGGGGCCAGAATAGCCTCGCAAATGGCGAACTTTATTAAATTCCCGTTTGCGCGGGTGAACGAGTACAAAAGGGTTATGAACTAACCACAGGACTCGTTATCGTGGTGATGAGATGCGAAGCCTCTTGTCCTTGGGCTGCCGTAGGGCGTGTATGGGCACGCCTGACCGCGGTTGGTTCCCAGACTTGGGCTTCGGGTTCCATGCTCCAGGTGCCGAGCCACGTGCTGATCGCCGAAGATGGTGATGACACCTCGCGGGCCCGAAAGTTTTACACATAGGAAGCCATGGTGTGGTACTGCCCCGAAGGAGTTAAGAGTTAGTCGCCCCAGAATGGCGTTGTAGGGGTACTGGATATCGATGACATCAAAAGTGACGTCCCTGGTCGCCACGTTGTCATCCTGGCCGAAGGAGACTTGTAAACATATTTGACCCAACGCCAATAGGGGATGGCCTCCGAAGCCCCGCAACGGGATTCGTGAGGGGCCTAGGCGACTCCGAGGAATCGTCATCTGGTCGAAGGCCTGTGCGAACAGGACGTTCGCGGAGCTGCCCCCGTCGACCAGGACGCGCCGGACATCACACCTAGCGACCGCGACCTGGATGACTAGGGGATCCTGATGGGGGAACTCCACGCCTTCAGCGTCAGCCAGCGTGAAGGTGATTGCGTGCTACGCCCACCGGGCGGCGCTGCCGGGTATGCCGCCAGTGGTGTAGCCTCGCCGACGTAGGCTTTGCGCTGTCGCTCCGAGGCAAACTCCAAGGAGGAACCACCGGAGATGACGTTGATGACCCTGCGCGGGGCGCCCTCCAGTGTATGGATCCGCAGGGGGCT
This sequence comes from Melocanna baccifera, assembly GCA_036346265.1. NCBI lineage: Eukaryota > Viridiplantae > Streptophyta > Magnoliopsida > Poales > Poaceae > Melocanna > Melocanna baccifera. The sequence goes on from CM070700.1 coordinate 3,568,010, forward strand.
TTCCTGGGGCTGCTGCACCTGGGCTTGCGTCCGTCGGAGGCCCTCCTGAGGCTGCGGCTCCTGATCGCAAATCCTCAGGGGGCGGACCGGTGGCTGCTGAACGTGCGCGACGATGGGTGAACGCGTCTCGAGATCCCTGTCTCTGGTGGCACTTTGGCGAAGTGCTGCGATGGTGGTGCAGGAGCGGGTATCATGATTGCCTTGACCATGCACCTCGCACCACTGTGGGCGCTGTTGGTCGCCGTACTCCGCTCGGGCCCAACCGTCGCGACCCCGTCCTCGGCCTCACCCCCGACCTCGTCGGGCCCTAGTCCCGCGGTTGGCAGGGGCGTTGTCCTCGGAGCCGGCCTCAATGTCAAAGACGTGCCAGGTTCGCCGGGACGTCTGACGGCCGCGCTGGGCCTTGTCAGCCGGCGTGTCCTTGTGCCGGGAGGTGTCCTTCGACATCTCCTGTCGGCGCTTGCTCCGCGAGGAACTTGCTTGCGATGGGTCGGCGCTCTTCGCGACGCTTCCCACTGGGTTGACGTCAGCGTCGTTGTCCTGGCGCCGCTTCGCGTCTTCTTCCGCTCGAGCATATTCCTCCATCTTGTCGAAGAGTTTCGCCACTGTCTTGATCGGCTTGCGCGCGTTGTATTCGGCCAGTGGCCCCGGGCGAAGGCCCTGCACCGCTGCGTTGATTATTGTTGTCTCGTTGACGTCTTTGACCTGGCAGCGGACCTTCGCGAAGCGTTTGAAATACTCGCGGAGCCTTTCCGATGGTTGTTGCTTGATGGCGAAGAGTTGATCCGCGTCGACACGCTCAATGTAGTTCCCCTGAAAGTTGTTATAGAGGCGGTCGCGTACCTGCTCCTATGCATATATGGAGTTCGGTTCTATGGTAAAGAACCATGAAAGCGCCACTCCTTGTAACGCGAGCGGGAGCCCCTTCGCCTTGGTGGTGTCGTCTCCATCTGCCGCCTCGATGGCGGTTTCGTACACGCGCACAAACTCTCGGGGGTCCGTGTCGCCTTTGTACGATGTAACAGAGCTGGGGAATTTGAAATCCTCCGGCCACAGTATTTGCTGCAGGCCCGGCGATAATGGGGATTCCGGGTCCACGCGTCGTAGCGAGGCGCGACTGGAAGTTGGGGCGTCGCGGCTGTCCGCCCTCTCGGGCACAGGCTTCGGCGCGACCACCGGTGGGGGCGGCGGAGTCCGAGCCTCTTACATGCTCCTCACGGCCCCCCTGAGATCCGCCGATTCCCGCTAGAGCGTGCTAAGGGCCGCCAGCAGGGCATTCTCCGTGGCGGGCGTACATGGGGCGGCGGGCGCGCCGGGTAGTGCGGTCGCGGTTGTCGCGGCCGCTGCTTGTGCTCTTAGGTTGCTCCTCGCGTCCGCGCAGTGGAGTTCAGTGTCGACGGTGGGACCGCTTGGCACTTCGACACCGGGTGCAGAGGCGGTGGTCGCGCCCCGACGACCGTCGAGGCTACCACTCCCTAACGCCCGGCCGGTGTCGTCAAGGTTACTCGTCGCGCCAATGGCGGGTTGGGGTGCACCGGGTGGGTTGGGGCCGATCGTCACGTCAATGGCGGCGGGGTCGATGGCGTCGGTGGTGGCGGGGTCGATAGCGTCGGTGGTGGCGGGGTCGACGGCGTCGGAGGTGGCGGGGTCGATGGCGTCGGTGGTCGCGCGATGAGCGTCGTCATTTTCCTCCCCGACCGCCGATGCCGAAGCTTTGGTGCTGACGCGAGGCCTCGCCGCGGCCGCTTCCTTCTTCCTCGCCGCCGATGATGAAGCTTTTTTTGGTGCCATCCTTCTTCTTGCAGTCTTGAGACTTGCTTCCGTTCTCCCCACGGACGACGCCAACTGTTGTGGCTACAGACCAAACAGAGAGAGAGTATGGTAGTGGAGAGTTAGGTGAACAAATGACCTCCTGGGTCTTTCCCAAGACTCGATATCATATATATACATGTACCCTCGTAAGGAGTGTCTTTACAACCGTAGCTTCACACCAAAGCCTTCCTTATTACATAGTTCTCAACAGGCTAGCTGGGTTTAGGCGGGGGCCACCCCTACAACACCCACCTTTTCAGACTTAGTTGACAATACACGCTAGCTTTTCTTCATAAAATGGCAACTCACTCAACTATTCTATAGCCAAACATATCTTCTCGCAGACGTGAGCACACAAGCATTCACCGAAATTTACTCCCTCAAGAATACACCCCAACCGCTTATAAAACCGAGGCACCCTCCATCACTACAGGCAACAGTTCATTCTAGCTAAATTGAAAACAATGAAAGGGGAAGAGATGTAGAGGAAAAGAGAGGTACAAGGGAAGTTAAACTATAGGTAGATGCTCCGGAAGCGAAAATGGGTTGCTAAGAAGGTAAGAACGTATCCTAATAGTTCTTGCAAGAATACTTCAGTACCATTAGAATTTTCACACCTGCAATGTAACTATGGTAAGATAGCATGGATCAAGCAATCCACACATCCTAGTACCGCTATCTGGGATTTTTACATGTGCAGGGACTACTGCATAAGTGATGCCTCTCGATATTTCATATTCTATGTTGCATTTTAAACATCGGTAACTTTATCCATGTATGGCAGCCGGAGGAAGGTTGCTACTTCTTTCAATGGATCAACGGTCCCAGAGATGTATGACAAGGCGTTCATTAGGCAGAAATACATGTTGAACTATGCAGTTGCGCCCGAGGCATTTACCTGTCGGGAACCTCCCTCAGCCAGAAGCGAGGAAAAGAAGGGAAAAGCACTGATAGTCCATGATGCCTTGTTGCGCAAGAAGCCCATGCTTCACGGACAAACCCTGATGGCTATGTACCAAAAGTCATATATTGTCGTTGCAGTGTGCAAGCTAAATATGCACCAATCCGCACAAGAAACCTGGCTGGCTACGTGTGCAAGTACACCACAAGCTTCCCGTAGGTTAGTCTTCTATCGACACATTCATCCTACCTCTTTGAAATACCACAAACTTATTCGTCTACAATAGAAAAAAAGAAGGTGCACCTAGGAAATGTGACCGGTTAAAGAGCAAATGGACCTTATCATGTATGGGCCTACGACTGTTGCTAGGGAGAAGGCACGGAGAGTTGAGTAGGAGAAGAAAAAACAAGAAGATTACATGGAGAATCAACAGAAGGAACACGAACAAACTCTAGAAGACAAGAGCAACAACATACCAAAGGACCATCAGAACAACAATGTAACAAAGGACAACCAGGCCAATGGATGGATTTGTTCGATGCTAGGAGGAAAGCCCATTGGGGGAGTAGGATGTATGTCTGTGAGCCTAACTTGATTAGCATCCGTTAAATATTTTTCTTTCCAAAATTCATGTTTGTATCCTAGTTATAGTTTGGATTGATATTTTGTGTATGTTATTATTTATATTGTAGGAGTAGCTAGACAAATATATGCATATAATCGAATCATACACATCATCCAATTCACACATACATTATCAAGTGTACTGGCATACTTGAAATTTTATCTTCGTTGCTGTAATCTCTATAAAACCGAAGCTTACAAAATATTATGTTAGGCTTCAAATTATGCGTCTCAACATTTCCAGCCCAACCCTATCTATTTCACTAACTCGTCAAAACGTTCGAAATTATGTGAAAACATGAATCATCTTATATTAATATCCGATTTGGATTAATTGTACGAATAAACTACTTACCGTTCGTGCAATTGAACTTTCCATCCATCTAGCATGATGGTTTTTGCACAAGAGTAATACTGTGCTCAAGCAGAAAAGAACCTGGACTAAATGCAGTCCGTATTTTGTTTAGACTCTGTCGCCATTTCATTCGGTGGCAGAAGGATAATCGTTGGTTCATTTGACGGTTCGTGCAATTGGACTTTCTAATCCATCTACCATGATGGTTTCTGCAGAGTAATACTGTACTGAAGAAGAAAAGAACGTTGAGTAAATGCAGTGAGTATTTTGTTAAGACTATGTTGCCATTTCATTAAGCGACAGAGGAATAATCCTTGGTTCATTTGACGAAGGAACTTCTGTTGCCAAATAGTGGCAACGGAGCTTCTGCCGCCCAAAGTGACAATATAGTGCAATACACCAACCCCTCGCTGGATCCACATCAGTTAATCGCCGATCCATTTGGCAACAGAACTGTCGCCCCGACAGAGTTATTTGTGTAATTTTTCCCAAACATTTATTTATGTAATATTAATAAAAAAAAGTGTTATTTAAAAAAATCCAAAAATTCAACAGTTCATCAGGTTTTTAGGCCACGTAAGCAAATCTCGCAACAAACATAAGTCTCCGAAATGACATGTTCATGACAACGCAAAGTACTACTCATTCCACATAAGATTGTACGTACTCTCTTACCATCATGTGCAGAGCTACAAAGCTGCTGCTAGTCTGCTACTCACTAACTGCATGCGAATAGAGCGAAGTATCCCTAGGCAGGGAGATTCGCAGCAGGCACCCAGAAGCTCAGCTCATGACGAATCTTCTGAAAAATTGACAGCCAGGTCCCAGTAGTGTGGAACAGAAACGTCTACAAAGACCTTCTTAGCAGCAGCCTCACTCCGGCAATTGTGTACAGTGAACCTGGTAAAGGTGGGCTTTGCCACACTCCCCTGCCAGACTAATGTACAGCTATTCACCGGCTTATCTGGTTCCTCGTCGGCGTCATCCTCACCACCAACTGCAGCAGCCCAGTCAATCCGGTTCAGCATCAGCTTATTGTACCTTTTGATTGACTTCTTCCCACCTTCAACAACAACAACACTGATACTATCTGTGATCACTGCAGCACCAGTTAGCCGGTTCTCTTGCGCATTCACGTCCACTTTAAAGCGTGTCTGCGGGTGGGACAGGTCTCTGATTCTGTACACACATACTAGAGTCTCCATTGTGTTAGGATCATCAAAAAGCTTCCTCTCTTTCTTCTCACGGCTCTCTGATGGTGTGAGCTTGCGGGCAATGTTGCGGTCCACATGAGCCTGCTCACGCTCCGCAGCAGCAGTTCGTATTTCCATCTCCAGACGTGTTGGATCCTGTGTAGCTTCAGCACCTAGTACTTTCATAAGATTGCTCATCTTGACCTTGGGCTTTGGTGGCTCCAAGAGGCCTTGCCTAATCATTTCTTGCCTATCTTTTTCCTTAGCAAGGCGCCTCTGTGTTCTGAGCTTCTTCTGCTCCTTCTTAGTCAGCTTAAGTGGCTGAGGCGGTGGTGGTGCAGGCTCAGCTGGTGGCTCGTATGGCTCTGGATGTTCCACATATATAGTGATCTTGTCCATATTAAGCTTCTCCATGGGGATATCCTCATATGTGGCAGAAAGTAAAATTTTTGCATCCCTGGAAAGGATTACACATTAGTAGCTGTCTATTGACACTGGAATCTAAAAATGATCTATTAAGTTGGGTAGCAACAAACCATGGCTCAATGTCAGGAATCTCTTCCTTTTGTTTTTGCTTTGGAGGCCTTCCCCCGGGAGCAACTTCAATCAGGTTTGGGTTCATGTCCACTTCTGCCTTTGCCTTAGCAAGTTGAGCTTGCTTTACTTTAAGCTCTTTAGCTTGTGCTTCACCAAATTGATTCTAGATAATCAAAATATTAGATTAAGGAACAAGAAATATGATAAACAAAAACAGGATTGAAACTAATCATAAAAGGTTCATCCTTACGTACCTTAATTCTCTGCAATTCAGCCTGCTTCGAGAGTTTGCCTTCCTCAATAAACTGAAATCCTGGCCTTCTAGGACGGAGGAGCTTATTTTGGTTTATGCCCATTCTTTCATCAAAATGGGCACTTGATTTTGCAAGGGAATCCAAGTCTGGTCTGATTATTTGGAAAGCTTCCTTCTTTTGCTTATTTATGTTGACCTACCCAAAGGTAGAAGTCATTGTACAAACGAGTTGTGAATAACATTCCATAGTCAACTCTATAGTAACTTGAAATTTACCTTCAGAGTACTCAGATTGGTTGGCTTGGTCATGCTGATAACATTTCCATGCTCATCAATTTCCCTACCCTGAGCATCAAGGCGAAGAACAAGAGCCATGGCAGGTCTTTGAGGCACAGTTAGTTCAGTGGATGTACCAGGAAACAAGTTGATGAGAGGCGCGAATTGTGGATCCTGGCGGAATCCCATCTTAGCAGCAAGCTCTTGTGCTCGCTTCACAGCGTCCAAATTGGGAATGTTAGGAAGCCCTGGAATACCAACTGCACCTGCTGTAGTCAGCATCCCAGAGACACCACTAATAGGCATATTAGAAGCTGCACCAGCAGGCATTGCAGATGTACTTGAGCCAGAAACAGGCTGTGTTTCTAAACCTGATACAGAAGTTTTTGTTTCTTCTTTCTTAGGAATTTGTGTATCAGCACTAGTAGTACCAAGTTTATTATTAAGCTGTGTGAAAAAAAAGAACTTAGAATGGTTGCAAAAGTATAATAGAAACATTGAAATAAGGGGACTAGAAACAGCTGCAGTTTCTTACCACAGGAAACTTCTTCAGTTTTTCTGTTATTTCCTTCTTCAGTTTCAAAGCTTTTTTAGCTTTCGCTAAAGCATCAAGAGATAAGTTACTACTTTTGCCAGCTGCTGAAGTTGCACTTCCATCTGTACTAGATTTTCCAGTAACCTCATCAGATCTAATACTAACTCCCTCATTTTCATTGGTGGTAGTAATCGAAGATACCTTTGAAGGAACAGGATCAGAAGATGGCACCACAACAACAGGTGCAGCATTGAGTGGTTGCTGAGCACCAGCCTGCAAAAAATAGAAGATGCAAAGTTAACATAGAAAGTGCATCCAGTGAGAATATATAGGCAGCTCCTTATACATGAAGAGCAATAGTGAAATAATGAAGTGTCGATTTAGAGTCACATGATACATGACACATCAAAAAAGACAATGTAACAAAAAAAGGAAAAATCATCATTGCTTTTCAATACAATCAATAATTAAAAAAGTATTGCGAGTAGGAGCATGCAGTGTAGCAAAAAAAAGCACAAAGAAATAATGCATCTCTAAATCCTGACTGACTAATACCAAAGGGCAACAAAACCAAGCAGTTTATGAACTTCACTTTAAGCAGCTAGGTAAAACTGACTACATTATTAGCATCAGTAGACAACCAGATCATAAGAATCTATAGGCAAACATCATGTGCCCTTCCTATACATTAGATCTCTATAAAGAATAATTGCAGTATCCTACACTGTTGAACCAACTCAAACCAACCAGGAACTACTTGAAGAATTGAAAATTCCATTAGCTCCTGAAAAGTTGTCATGAACACAAAAACTGAAAAACTGCACCTAACTTCTAAAGTTAAGATCCCGAACTCCTAAGCAATACAAAAAATCCAGTGCTCCCTTATGTTGGAACCAAATTCTCCTAACAAAGAGCAAGGCATTATTGCCATAGCTGCATTACCCTCACTGAGTCTAGGGCAGCAATCCGCGTACTAACCACACATATTAACCAACAGAAAACGTTAATCTCCTGAAAGTATTGCACAAATAGGAGAAATTCAACCAATACCACTCAATCTAGCTGACATCAACCTTTTAGAGAAAAGCACTTTAGACCTAAACTCGCCCAAATATCAAAAATATACAAGAAACAACAATTGGAAACAGTATGCAACACTTACATTAGGCGTGGCACCGCTCTGCGAATCCCCATTGACTGCTAACTCCACCTTCTTCTGCTCATGAGATGAGCTATCCTTATTCCCCTTTCCCCTCTCATCACCATACTTCCCATTAGCATCGACGTCCTCAAACCTCCGGCGCTCCCGCCTCGGCCTCTCCTCCTTCGGCGGAGGCGGGTCCACAGAAGCCCTCGCCCGCTTTCCACCTTCCCGGTCGGACTCGTCGTCGCCGCCACCGCCGCTCTCGTGGCCCTTCCGCTTCCGCGACGATGGCGGCGGCGGCTCGTGGTCGGCCGAGTCGCGGCGCTCGACGGACTCCCGGGGGGCGCGGCTCGACGACCGATCCCGCTTCGCCGGCGGCGGGGACTCCGATTGGGACGGCGACCGGTGGCGTCGGCCGCGGCGGCGGTCGCCGTCGCGGTGGCGGCTGCGGCTGCGGCGGTCGTCCTCGCCGTCGCGCTTGTGGTGGTGGTCGTCGCTGTCGTGGCGGCGGCGTCGGTGACGGTCGTCGTCGCGGTCGCCGTCACGGGAGCGGTGGCGGTCGTCGTCACGGGTGCGGCGAGAGGAGCGGTCGCGATCCATGGACGGAAAGGAGGAGGAGAGGGGATGGGATTAGGGTTTGAGCCGTGTTCTAGAATGTGGAGAGGGTCTGCGAGGGGTTGGGGTAGACCGGTTTGCTCGGGCCGGGCCGGACCGGCCCGTGGAAGGGTGATAATAGATCTTACGTCAAAGATCGTGATTCTAAAGATTGTGAGGTGTGAAATACTATTTTTGCGGTCCATCCTGGTTATTATTGTACACTAGGAAAATACCTGTGCATTATAATAGAGTACTAAAAAAGAGTTATATTATTATATATCATCAAAAGGAGTACCAAAAGAGAGTTATATATATCATCAAACATTATTCCAAACTGTACAATAAACAACAATTTTCTCTTGTACGCCCATATCAACTAAAACATAAATGTACATGCTAGTAAAGAAATCGAAGAAGTTATTTATTTACTCGTATTTATTGTTTCCCTAATAAAGATGTGGAGTACATTAATAGCATTACCATAACTGTCATTGAAATCCTGCACAAATGTGCTTACTGTACATAAACTAAAGAAATCATAAACAAGTTCGGTACATAGTTTTCGAGATAGCCTTCAAATTATTCATATGGTTTTTGAGATAGCCTTCATATCATTCTATCATTGATGTATGATCCTAGATAGCTTTTTAACTTTTCAATGGGCCATCTAACGGGTGTAAATAATAGATAGATACTGGATAGCCAAAGAGAATAACACAAAGCCCTAAAGGGCAAGAAATGCATACTAAAATAGCCATCAGAAATCAACCAATTTTCATGCACTACTTGCTATGATCTCTGCTTGATGTGATCTCCCCTCCTCCCTGTTCTTTTTTCTTCTTCCATTTCAAAGTTCTACATAAAAAAAATGAAGAATCACATCACCAATTTTAGAAAATTGAATGCAAATTCCTTGTTTCTTTACGAGTAAAGAAAGGTGCATGTAGAAAAGATATTGATCTTGATAACAAAAGGACGGATATTGATAACAAAAGGATGGACATTTTCTTTTCCAACAATACCTTACAAAAAAAACTTAATATTAAGAAGATAAAGTTTTATGAAATAGCAACTAAATTGTATCGGTGCCCACAATAAAAAAAAGATAACATAGATGAAGGCATCACTGCTCACTACTAGTCTCCTATTCATAAAGTGAACTTCAAATGGAAGCACCCTGAGCATGAATAAGCTAGAGCAATCTAATGACATTATTTTTTACCTATTGTGTGATACCTTTCAATCAATGTTCTATTCACAATATCAATCAACATAAACACAAAAGAGAACATAATACAAAACAAGTTTTACTTATGAATCAATCATAAAGTTTGCCTATAATTCTATCAATTTAGAACAGTTACATGGCCATAAAAAGGAACGAATATCAACAGCCAAGGGGCTTACCTAACTGCAGTTGGACACATGCTCGTGGTAGTGCCTATTCTTCCAAATCTTAGTCACCTCGAAGGCTCGAACACTAGTCAATTTACAAAGGGCACAAGAAATAGGGGAGAAGCGGTACAGATGATACGGGGTCGCCCGATCTTCTCGACGTAGGATGGATACTCGCGGGAATCTTGATGAATCGTAGCTATCCTCCAATGCCAATGCAAGGGACGAACACTCTTTAATCCGCCAAAACACACTCGCGTCGATTTCGCCGACCACCAAGCGAAGATCTATCGTGCACCCAATTCCCAGCGGAAAGGTTGAACGATCTTGATTGAAGAACTCTCCAAATTCCCACACGGAATTTCAAAGAAGAATGATAAACTCGAACAAACTTTAGTAGATTGATTATTCTCAAAGGTGGTCTGAGCCCTTAGGCTGCCAATACATGGCTTATATAGGACCTTGGGACGTCCATAGAGTCCACAAACCTAGTACAACTCAACCCTATATGGTTTTAGATACGAACTCTCACAAAAAGGAAACTAGATTTTACAGCCGTCACATTGTTTCGGCCATAACTTTTGATCGGAGACGAATTTGGTGCTGGGGCCAGATCCATTGCGTAGCCCTTGAAATTATCTTTCCAACGAGTACAAGAACTCCTGAATCGGACTCCGTTTGTGAAAGTTATGACCTTTTTAGTTACTGCCTGTCAGGCTGTCCGAAACCGAGTCCGAATTGAATTCTGAGTTGAATCCGAGTTTGAATCCAATTGTGCTTGTGGGAGGTACGAATTTGGCTGAATAATCTTCTTCAAAACTTTTAGTTTAAGTCCTTGGGCTCCTCCCTTTAGCTCTCCCAAGTCTTCACAGGAGTCATACCTAAGAATACATAAAATACTAGCATGAGGTAGTATCCCAAGCTCATTATCAATTAAAGAAAACTCTTTAAGAAACAAAAGCACCTGTTTGTTTAAAAGCTTGGCTCTTGCCCTCGTCATTAGGCCCACAGGTTCTTGGACATTCTCATGCTTGCTTGGAGTGGAAGATGAGTATGTAATGGGGATGTCCTCATCATCCTCCCCCTCTTGAAAAGGAGTCGTCCTCGACTCTATGTCTTCTTGCCCAAAGAATGGTGATAAATCAGCAACATTAAAAGTAGTGCTCATCCCATAGTCATCTCCTGGAAGCTCTATCTTGTATGCATTATCATTGATCTTTGCAAGTACTTTAAAAGGACCATCACCACGGGCATTAATTTGGATTTTCGCTTCTCGAAAGCGGTCTTTGCGAAGGTGGACCCACACTAAGTCACCGGTTCAAAAGCATTTTCTTGCGAGATTTGTTAGCCTTAGAAGCATAAGCACGTACCTTCTTTTCAATGACCTCTTTAGTCTTTTCATGGAGCTTCTTCACAAAATCAGCACGCTCAAGCCTCCATATTAGTACGTTCTTGTAAGGGAAGTGGCATTAAATCAAGTGGCGTGATTGGTTTGAAACCATACACCACCTCAAATGGGCATAGTTGAGTTGTAGAATGCATTGCCCTATTATATGCAAATTCAACATGTGGTAGACAATCTTCCCACTCTTTCAAATTCTTTTTGATCATTGTCCGTAGCAGCATTGAGAGTGTCCGATTCACCACCTCCGCTTGTCCATCTGTTTGTGGGTGGCAAAGTTGTTGAAAACAACAACTTTGTCCCAAGCTTGGCCCACAAAGTCTTCCAAAAGTAGCTCATAAACTTGACATCGCGATCTGAAACAATAGTCCTGGGCATACCATGCAATCTCACAATCTCCCGAAAAATAGGTCACTACGTGCGACGCATCATCGCTCTTATGACAGGGAATGAAATGTGCCATTTTAGAAAACCTATCCACAACAACAAAAACAGAATCCCTCCCCCTCTTAGTTCTAGGCAATCCCAACACAAAATCCATGCTAATGTCTTCCCAAGGAGCACTAGGAACTGGAAGTGGAGTATACAAACCATGTGGATTGAGTTTCGACTTCGCCTTATGGCACGTGATGCATCGTTGAACATACCTCTCGACATCTCGCCTCATCTTCGGCCAATAGAAGTGATCGCTTAACATCATGTACGTCTTCTCTCTTCCAAAATGTCCCATAAGTCCTCCTGCATGAGACTCCTGCAATAGTAGCAAACGCACGGACGATTCTGGAACGCATAGCTTGTTCATGCGAAAGAGAAAACCATCATCAACATGAAACTTATCCCACCCTTTGCCATCTTTACAATTATAATACGGTGTTGAAAAGTCATGATCGGAAGCATATAACTCTTTCAAGCTTTCTAATCTCGAACTTTTACTTCCAATTGAGTGAAAAGCACATGTTTTCTAGACAATGCATCGCCTACCACATTTTCTTTACCTTTCTTGTATTTGACAATGTAAGGAAAAGTTTCAATGAATTCTACCCACTTAGCATGTCTACGATTCAATTTTGCTTGGCCTTTCAAATATTTCAAAGCTTCATGATCGAATGTATGATAAATTCCTTAGGCCAAAGATAATGTTGCCAAATTTCTAGCACACGCACAAGAGCATATAATTCTTTATCATAAACTGGATAATTCAATTGCGCACCATGAAGTTTCTCACCAAATATGCAACAGTTTTTCTTTCTTGCATCAAAACACCACCAATACCTATTCCACTAGCATCACATTCAATCTCAAAGGTTTTGGTGAAATCGGGTAAAACAAGCAATGGTGCTTCACCAAACATTTCTTCAACTCAAGAAAAGCTTTGTCTTGTTTTTCTCCCCACTCAAAAGTGACTCTCTTTTAGTTAATTCATTTAATGGGGCAGCAATGGTGCTAAAGTCTTTCACAAATCGTCGATAAAAGCTAGCAAGTCCATGGAAGCTACGAATTTGACTAACATTCACAGTGTAGGCCAATTTCGAATAGTTTCAATTTTAGATTCATCTACTTCAATGCCATGAGCTGAAACAACATAGCCTAGAACACAACCTTACTAGTGCAAAAGGAACACTTCTCAAGATTAGCATACAATTGTTCTCGCCTAAGCACCTCTAACACTTGTTTGATGTGTTCAACATGATCATCCAAAGAGCGGCTATATATCAAGATATCATCAAAATAAACTACCACAAATTTTCCAATAAAATATCTTAAAACATGGTTCATTAGGCGCATGAAAGTACTAGGAGCATTGGACAACCCAAAAGGCATCACTAACCATTCATACAAGCCAAACTTCGTTTTAAAAGCGCTTTTCCATTCATCTCCTGTTTCATTCTTATTTGATGGTATCCACTACGCAAGTCAATCTTAGAAAAATAGTAGAACCACTTAATTCATCAAGCATATCATCTAGTCTAGGAATAGGATGACGATAGCGAACAGTTATGTTGTTTATAGCTCTACGATCTCACGCACATTCGCGGTACCATCTTTCTTAGGAACAAGAATAACAGAACGGCACAAGGGCTAAGACTCTCACGTCACGTACCCTTTGTCCAAAAGTGCTTGCACTTGCCGCTGAATCTCCTTTGTCTCCTCGGGGTTGGTGCGGTAGGGCGGACGATTTGGAAGAGGGCTCCTGGAACCAAGTCAATCGATGCTCAATACCTCGAATGGGTGGTAGTCCAGTGGTACATCCTCCGAAACACGTCGCCATAAGCCTGCAAAACTTGGGAGACAACACTAGGAAGAGAGGTTAAGTCATTAGTAGTCATCAAAGCTTCTTTATATAGCAACACAAAGTGAAACATAGTGGGGTCTTCTCTCATCTCCTCAACTCAGATTTTGTTGCCATCATCACTAACTTTTTCTCTCCTCAATATTAGCTTTCCCACTCAATTTCAATTTTTCTCTCGCTTTCGCCTTATGTGGAATTTCATTCTTTTGTTCCTTCCCTCTCTCATCCCCTATTTGCACTTCTTTCTTTTGAGCATTTTCAATGACAATTTGAGAAGGGGTCATAGGCCGTAATATTATTTCTTTGCTATTCTACATGAATTTATATTGATTTGTTCTACCATCATGATTCACAGACCTACATATTGCCATGGCCTCCCCAAAAGTAAATGACAAACATCCATAGAGACCACATCACATTCTCAGTATCTTGGTAATTTCCAATCTGAAAGGTAACATCAACAGTGTATCCAACATTCATAGAACCATCATTATTCAACCATTGAATTTGATATGGATGTGGATGTTTCTTATATTTCAATCCAAGTTTGTTGCAAAGTTCTTTACTAGCTAGGTTATGACAACTACCTCCATCAATAATAACCTTGCAACACTTACCATCTTTGCTTACCTGAGCTCTTGTTTGGAAGAGGTTGCAGCGCTGTTCATGGTTGGATTTGGCTTGAACGCTCAATACCGAAGGAGTGCACACAAGGATAGGACCGGACTCGGGTCACAATACCCATCCCCAAGCATGTCCTCGCCTCTTTCTCCCCCATGGCCATCCTCATTTGCCTCGAAATCAGCTAGGCATTCTCCATCTTCATCACTAGTAGAATCATAGTCTCCATTCTCAGTTATTAACATTACCTTGTTATTTGGACAATCCTTTTGCATATGTCCGCGACCAAGACACTTGAAGCATTGGATGGAGCTACTCTTGGCCGTAGAACCAATAGAAGATGATGAAGAAGGATTTGGTCCTTTCTTTGAGAAGGAAGGAGTGGCATTCTTTGTACTTGGGGCAGCACGTGTACTAGGAGCAAAACTTCCACTAGAGGGATTAGTTTTAAATGAATTGGAATGAGATGTGGGTTTACCTCCTGTAGGTGCTGTTCGAGGCATGAAGGATGATGTTCTTGTTGCCCGCATATCTTGTCGCACTTGTCTTTCACCTTGGTTGCTTGATGTACCAACTCCACCATGTTGTTGTAAGGCTGAAATTCGGTGATGCGCTTGATAGGAGGGTGTAAACCAGCAAGAAATCGTGCCATTGTTTGCTCTTCTTGCTCATAAACATTAGCTCGAATCATGGCCATTTCCATCTCTTTATAGTATTCCTCTACCGTGAAGGTGCCTTGCTTCATCTGCTGCAATTTGTCAAATAAATCACGTTTATAATGTTTAGGAACAAACCTTGCTCTCATGTGGTACTTCATCTCCTCCCATGTAGTAATGGGTGGTTCATTGTTCTCTCTCCTTTGATTTTGCACTTGTTCCCACCAAATCAACGCATAATCAACGAATTCAAGTGCCGCCATATGAATTTTCTTCTCCTCAGAATAATTGTGCAAACGGAACACCTTGTCCACCTTGAGCTCCCAAGTGAGGTATTCTTCGGGCTCATGTGTACCTGAGAATGATGGCATTGTAAATTTAAGCTTACCAAATTTCTCCTCATGTGGTCGTTCATCGCCAGAACGATTCGACGGTGGTAGCCATCGTCGTAGTGCGAGAAAGTCATCGTCGCCGAAGTGTATTGCTCTCCCACCACGGCCTCCATGTCCATGGCCCTCCTCGACCATGGAAGCCACCCCTTCACCTCTCCCAGGTAGGGGTTGGCGAATGGTATTTGCCATCACGCGATCTCGCCTTTGTTGAGCTTCTTGGCCACCTCGAGGAGCGGTTGCTCCTCATCTCGTGGAGGAATGGCTCCCCACAATGAACGCTTCCTTCCTCTTGTTGTGGACGGCGCGCGCACAATATCATTAACAATGTTTGTACGTAGTACAATCATTTGTCGTTCATCTCAATGCGCATATCTTGCACTGAGTTGTTGATCTGCTCCTTGAATTGCCCTTCCAAGATGTCGAGTGGCGGCGATCTCATTGCGCAAAGTTCCCTCAAGGCTTGGAAGTGGAGTCGAGTCACCGCACATTCAAATCATGCTCCTCGTCCATATTATCATCTCCAGTGACATGGTTAGATTACGCAAAGAAACACGAAACAACACCAAGATATGTATGATATGTGGATTCACTCAATCTCACTCTTTCCTCTCCCAAGTAAAGTTCTTACCTTTCCAAGTGAATTGAGGCCAAAAGAAACTTACACTTGGTGGTGGCTACAATAGCAAGTGATGATCAAGCGGATTTAAAAGTGACTCACAATTGCACGACAAAGGATATTTTGTGGAGTTTGGTTAGGAAGTATTTATCCTACACAATCTGAATTTCACGATATTGTAAAATTAAGTAATAATCCAAGCTAGAAAGTATTGCCTATGTGCTGATCCAAATGATATAAGTGAAGTATATGAACGCACACACAATGATCAATGTGACTCAATGCAAACAAAAGGAATGAGCTAAAGGAAACAATCGGGAATATTAGCTCGTTTTGCACCAAGTACTAGGAGAGACGCTAGCCAATTGCAATAATATGAATTTGAGGGCACAAGATTGTCCAAAGAAATTAAATACACAATCTGAATTTATGGACTAAAATTAACTCACCCAAATTCGCCAATGCTTTCTTTTCTTGCTTTCTTTTTTTTTTTTTTTTGTTCAAGCCGTGACTCTTCTTTTTTTTTTTCAATTGGCTGCCTTCTTTTTTTGGCTCTTTTTTTATACTCAAGGCGAACTAGGTTTAATTGTTCGTAAGTCCAAAGTTGTTCAAAGAATGTGTAGATAATTCTAGAACAGCCCTAAAGCAATTATCAACGACTAGTCTCAAGGTTCAAAGGATTTAAGTGAAGATCGAATATGTGCAACTAAGATTCTTGTGGCCAAATCAATCAAGAAAAAGGAAACCCGGATATATTCGGATGCGATATTCTTTCAAGATTCACAAAGATCTTATGTGGACAGAAGAACAAGGTTTCAAAAAGTAAATTGAATCTACTTTTTTGGATGCTAATTGAAAGATCAACTAGCAGATTTTCAAGGGAAAAAAACAACGAACAAGCAACGCAAAAGGACACTAAGATCAGCACGTAAACAAAATTTCTAATGGATCAAAACTTAATAAAACTCACGAAAATAACAGATGCGAAACTAGGGTTTGGATTTTCGTTGCAATTTTCGGTTTAATGGACTATAGGACAGAAATAAATCAATCTAAAATTAAAGGGATAAGATCCTACCGAGTAAACCGCTCTCGATACGGATGATACGGGGTCGCCCGATCTTCTCGACGTAGGATGGATACTCGCGGGAATCTTGATGAATCGTAGCTATCCTCCAATGCCAATGCAAGGGACGAACACTCTTTAATCCGCCAAAACACACTCGCGTCGATTTCGCCGACCACCAAGCGAAGATCTATCGTGCACCCAATTCCCAGCGGAAAGGTTGAACGATCTTGATTGAAGAACTCTCCAAATTCCCACACGGAATTTCAGCAGCAATGATAAACTCGAACAAACTTTAGTAGATTGATTATTCTCAAAGGTGGTCTGAGCCCTTAGGCTGCCAATACATGGCTTATATAGGACCTTGGGACGTCCATAGAGTCCACAAACCTAGTACAACTCAACCCTATATGGTTTTAGATACGAACTCTCACAAAAAGGAAACTAGATTTTACAGCCGTCACATTGTTTCGGCCATAACTTTTGATCGGAGATGAATTTGGTGCTGGGGCCAGATCCATTGCGTAGCCCTTGAAATTATCTTTCCAACGAGTACAAGAACTCCTGAATCGGACTCCGTTTGTGAAAGTTATGACCTTTTTAGTTACTGCCTGTCAGGCTGTCCGAAACCGAGTCCGAATTGAATTCTGAGTTGAATCCGAGTTTGAATCCAATTGTGCTTGTGGGAGGTACGAATTTGGCTGAATAATCTTCTTCAAAACTTTTAGTTTAAGTCCTTGGGCTCCTCCCTTTAGCTCTCCCAAGTCTTCACAGGAGTCATACCTAAGAATACATAAAATACTAGCATGAGGTAGTATCCCAAGTTCATTATCAATTAAAGAAAACTCTTTAAGAAACAAAAGCACCTGTTTGTTTAAAAGCTTGGCTCTTGCCCTCGTCATTGGGCCCACAGGTTCTTGGACATTCTCATGCTTGCTTGGAGTGGAAGATGAGTATGTAATGGGGATGTCCTCATCAACAGCTGCATGGCGTGTTGCAGAGAAGGAGGGATATAGGAGTTGATGAAGAAGAAAAAATGGCAAGGAAAGAATGATAAGCAAATGGGCAAACCTCAATGCAACTATCACTCAAACATGCCCTTGATTGCAATTGCCAAGTTTTTAGCCACATTTGCTCATGGTCGACAGTTGGCAAGTAGTGGATCTGCAATTGATGGTTAGTTTACCCTACGAACGCCAACAACTACGAAGGCACAGAGCAATGTCATCATCCACGCGGTGCATCCTTTTGTAGGAACAGCAGTAGGCACATTGGCGATGATGAACGAGGTGCCAGCAAAACCCATATCTTAGTAGTGCACGGTGATGAAACCCACATCTGTATGAATGGCTCTTGTGTACCGGGTGGTGCAGGCAACTACCATCAGTGGCTAGCGACAATTGGGTTCACCTTGAGAACACCGACGATGGTTTTTAGGGGATTGGGGCAGGTGCACTAGTTGGACTGGAGTAGCGCGCTGCATGCTCAAGGGAGGGGAGTGGTGAATGGATAAACTCTCCTTTTATATTAGTAGAGATATGAGCACATAGGAATGATCCAATAGGAGACTCTGCTATGTAGATTGCAACCTGACAATTTTGCTATTGTCTTTTTCATGTGCTTAAAGCTTATGTATTTTTCTAGAATTTGTACTTAAAAAAAGCTCCTTTCCAACCATCTTCGACTGGTGGCTTCTGGCTGTTGACTTTTTGTTGAAATTGCACTATAGTATCTGTTAACTTTTTCTAAGTCATTCAATTAAAGAAAAATGAAGAAGAATGAAAAAAATATGAAAAACACCGTTATATCTACACGAACAATGGAAAAGGAAAAAAGCAAAAAGAATCCAAAATTAGGAAGCAAACATGTTCATTCTGGCTTCTGGTTTTTGGAAGCCAGAAGCCCAAGCCACTTGGAATGGGGCCCAAGTATGTCAGATACTTTTTTCAAGAGAAACAAGAGCTATTATATTAAATCGCTAGTAGGAATATAATCATTGTTGGCACAATCAAAAAGAAAATGAGGGATTTAGAACAATGACTATGGCCCCATTCTTTTTGACTTTTCAATCGACTTTTGGCTTTGGCTTCTTTTAGCAATCATTATTTATTAGACTAATAAGTTGTAGCTAAAAATCATAAAACGTACTCCAAAAGAACGTTCCCTGTCTTTCAAATCTAGTTTTGCACATAGATGAACCAATTGCCATATTCACCTCTCGGTGAGCATATGGCCTTATTCTTTTGGACTGTAGTTGATTGGTTTTGGCAATTGATGGTTTTTGTTTTTGTTTTTTGAGGTGGCGATGGATGATGCACATAATTTTAGACTCGAAATGATGCTTCGAGAAGCAGCTTAGAGAAGCTGTTTCGAGAAGTCAAAATCAAAAGTCACAAAAAAACCAAAAAAAAGGCCATAACAAAATCAAAATGCCCCTAAATTCCTGCTGAATCTCCAGAAGGATTGGCAAAACCTTAGCTCGAATTGCTGAGAATCCGTTTCAACAATCACCTTGTCGAATCCCCATATGGTTGCCAGTTTGACTCCATCTCGACAAGCCCACACCTCATCCATCAAACCATCACCAGCCTGGTGTCCCGAGTTCTTTTCAACTTAGAGCTTGTGGCTTATAGCTTCCCTCAAATAAACAAACAAGATGGTTTCTCTATCGTTCTTTCGAAGTGACCTATCAGGGCATCCTTTTTGAAGCAGCTTATCAACATTCGGTTTGTTCACATAAGTGCTTGTGCTAGGATAAAAAACCATAAGCTGCAGCCATAAGCCATGAACCGCAACCGAAAAGAACCCACTTTGTCACCACTTCGCATGGGCTACGATGAAACGACCATCCTCATCTCTGATTATCGCTCTTGTTCCTTGATGGCCTTGTTATGGACAGGAAGAGCCATCCACATCAAGGTTCTATTTAAAATGGCTTTTGGAAGCTATTTTGAATGTTAGTTTCTTAACATGGTTTTTTCTTTTTCTTCTTTTTTTCTTTTTTCCTTTGTATTGTCTGTAGAGATATAATGGTTTTTTTATTTTTCTCCATTTTTCTTTATATTTCCTTTAATTGAGTGCCACAACAAAAAGCTAACAATCGCTATAGTTCCTACTTCAGCCAAAAGCCAACAACTGTATCAAAAAAACTATAAGCAAAAGCCATTTTGAAGGTATCTAACTTTAGCAAAATCATGCGGAGGCTTTTGCCAAATACCCAATGGAACCGGAGTCCTTTTTTTCTTCTGTCATCTTGCTTGCAAAAGATCATTTGTTGTAGCCCTAAACCAATTACCCAACAGATAAGAGATCGACTCGTCTCTCCATGACTCCTGGCATTGCGTGCTTTCCATACCACCCACATGCCACATAATAGAACAGTTGCATCTTCCTCTTTTGCATAAATCAGTATCAAGGAGATCATGTGCCCAAGTGACTGGATGAAGTTTAGGAGGTTTCATACCTGTCAGATCATTCGTCACTGTCTAGAAACACTTAACTAGAGAACAATACACCAAAGCATGCTTAGTTGTTTCATTACTGTCTCCATGAGTTTCATAGAAACTTATTTGTTCAATGTGTCACTGTTAGAGCTTGTCCTTAACCAGAATGAAGTCATGCAGCACACACCACCAAAAAACACAAACTTTGGGAGGAACAAGTTTACATACCTTCTTCTAGCTCAAGTAAGAATCTCCAAAGGAGGTCAAAGCATTAGAATTCAACACATCTCTTCGTTGGCTAGGAGCCTGTACACTGAGTTGACTATAATTTCCATGCCATGCTGGCACCCAAGCCCAAAGATCCTCCTTCGGCCTACCTAGTGGAATCGACAGCACCTCCTTAGCATCCGAAGCATACAAATTTTCAAAGACCATGTGAGAATTCTAGTTCTTCCCATCTGAGGTCATTAAATCATAAACTTACTAAGCAGTGAGCTTAGCTCACTCGGCAAGCTCTGCCATCATGAGCTGTGTTGGATTCGGATTAGGCAATCCAAAATCCTCTATGATTCCACCGCACTATTTTCTAGATCAGTAGATAATGCTCACATATACATTAATGAACATCAAAGTACATATAATGCGAAAGCATAAATATATTAGTAAACTTACTCATAGGCCAATCAGGTCGAAATCAATAAAAAAGCAGCAGTGAAAACAGATGTTCACATAGGTGGGGCCCATAGGACATGTCCACAGGCAGCCAACTGGGGCTCATCACATAGTTTTTGGCCTCTTCATTTTATTCACCATTATAACCCAGTGATGAGGACATGGTCCTAGTGGATACAACCATATTAGCAATGCTTGTTATTCTAATTACAAGAGTTCCTACAAATCACTTAAATTATCAGGTAAGCTTGTTTTTAGAAGTGACTTTATATCATATGAACTATATGATACTACCTAATGATGAAAAAGCATATTTAAGCAGTTATATAAGGAGGATTGCATCAACACTACGAGCTCGTAGTTGGGGTCTACCAAAAAAGAAGCCAACCAACATATCAAGATCATGTCGACATCTCCCCCAACTCTTCCTTATGGTCACCACATCACTTTTGGACCAATTCAAACAAGAGTTCAAGTGAGATATATTTTGGAATCCAATTCGGCCTCCAGATCAGTTCGGATTCAGCCTGACAGGTCCAACTTCAAATGAGCATAACTTTCACATACAGAGTCCGTTTGAGGTCCATGAGTACTTGATGGAAAGATTTTATCGTCCTCTTTCCAATGAATTCAGCCTTGCTTGCAAATTCCTTCTGTATGGCTTGCAATCATCAAAACAAGTTATAACACCACCTATTTGGGCCAAATCGGACCTTGTAATGCATGGGTCTAAGAGGAAGATGCTACCCCCACTATTTATGGTCAAAACACTGTTCATGTAAATAATAAAATAGTACCACCCTCTTGTTTCTTAGTTTTGTGTGGCTTCCACTCCCCTATTTAAAGAGACCGCATCCCTCTAGTTTTCTTGTATTTCGTTTATGTTTAGTTTATCTGTATTGTAACTTGTATCTTCTGCGTGTGTTGACTAGACCACCCAGTCAAGTCCTTATTCGGAATCTGATCATATTGAGTATTTCAATCCTATTTATAAATTGATATTGTTTGTTATTTTGTTCTTACGTGTTCTTCGGTTGCATGTAGGAATAGACCTTCGTGGTCAGGTCAACCGTGTTATTGGCACGGTTGATAACGACTCAGAGTGTGGTTTAGCGATTGCTTGGCGTTCTCGTCGTGACTGGTTAGTAGCCGCATCGTCAAAATCGTTCTCCTTCCAGATCGAAGTTATCATTCTATCGGAAGATCGGGACCCCGTCGCCTCATCAAGTGGTATCAGAGCTTCAGTTGACTGGTAGGATTTCTTGTATATCTAGTTAGTAGATTGATTTTTTTATGTCCTACAGTCCAGAAAAATTGCCCTACAAAAAGAGTTTATTTCCGCTGTCCAAACCCTATTGTGCTTTTCGATATGTTAGTTTTGGTTTGCTAAATTGAGTTTGTGTCTATCTTAGCATTGTCTAGTTGCTGGTCATATTCTTCTTCTTATAAAAATGCAAACAAAAAATCCCCACATCAAAATCCACCAAGAACTCCCCACACCATAATTTGAATTTTTGGCCAGATCAGTGGCTTTCGTGCCATGTCCACCAAAAACACCTAACTTTTGTTTCCAATATCATTTTTTGAGTGAAACCATCGCCATTGGATCCATAACTTCCATATCTAACTGCCCCTTAAATTTCGCTTTATTCCATAAAGGCAGTTAAAATATATCTGCGATGCAAGTTGACCCAAATTTCTGGATTGAATCTGCAACAGTCTACACTTGTGATTTTTGCGCGATTTTATTTGTCGGTTTCTAGAACATGGCCCCAAAAGAAAAGTTGTATAAAAAGCCGTCAAGAAATAAGAAAAAAATCGTCAAAAAAGAGATAACTGACAAAAAGTTACAGCCAAAATACCAGATTGCATTCTATTGAATTATCTGTCATTCTCGGATTTGGGTCAATCCTTGTGCTTTTCAATTCCAAATTGCATTCTATTGAATTATCTTGCGTTCATCACTCCTATACATTGTTACACACTTGTTTTGGCCATCTCCTATCCTTCTTTGATCATCAATATAGGCTAAGTGCTCGATACGAACTATAATTCAATTCTGTGCAATTTCTGAAATTAACTGATTGTTCCATAGGTATATATCTAGCCTTCCAAGCTATACCTTTTACTAACCAAACAGATCACGTCAAACCAGCCATTGCAATCTCTATACACATCACTTGAGTCAAGTTATCACGAACCAGCCACCGGTTACACCACCTGTTTTGCATTGGTAAGAACTTGTAAGAGCTTGGTAAGAGTTTGAGAGATATGTGACTTGTCAAGCTCCTCCTCCTAGTAGTTTATAGAGACTTACATAATTATCGTGTATTTTCTTATTTTTTTACTAACCATGACAGATTCAAGATCACATAGTAGGAATTTTTGTGAGACCAACAACATGTTGGATCAGCTTAATAAGACCGTCACCACCATCAACAATAGAGTTGAGATCTTAGATAAATATTTACCCTCAGCTACTTGACATGCACTATTTTCTCCAAACTCTTCGTCGAACGAGAATGATGATATCGAAGAGAACAACTACATCAGTCATACTAAAGTTGATTACTCCGATCGTTGTCGACTCCCGCAAAATCAACAAGGTATATGTAGGTTACAAAGAGAGATACGCGATGATGATGCTGTAAGTAATGTCAAGTATGCTTTTCCACCATTTGGGGGTAAATTTGATCCTGATGTCTATATTGACTGAGAGATAGCATTAGACAAAGAATTTAAATATTATGATTAGGTTGATAGGCAAAAGATTAGAGTTGCCACTATTATTTTTATTGATGATGCAATACTTTGGTGGAAGTCTCTTGATAGACATGGGAAAGTATCACGAACTTGGAATGCGTTGAAAAGACTTTTGCGAGATGATTTTGTTCCTAAATATCATGTTGATTATTTGCTAGCTAGATTGCAACTTTTAAAGCAACAAAGTATAACTGTAAGGGAATGCTATCACGAATTAAAGACTCGTTTGTTGCGTTATGGTTTAAAGGAACATGCTGAAGCTACAGAAAACAGATTCTTGAGTGGGCTTAATAAAGAAATTTAGGATATTCTTATTCACAAATAATATAATTCTCTCACTCATTTGTTTATACTTACTTGTAAGGTTGAAATTTAGATTGAGGAGAAATTAAGAATACTTAATGACAAGAAACATGAGATCAAATCCTTATTTGTACCTTTTTCTATGACTAACAACTTGCAGCAAGTTGAGAACCATGCTGAAAAGAAGAGAGTTCACATTGAAGACAAGGAGTTGAATATTCAACAACGGGTGTTATTGAAAGTAAAAGATAAGGAGATATTCACGGTTGAGGATAAAGTACTTGCTGTCTCATTGCTTCATCATAAAGATTTGATACCTACAACACCTACATCAACTGAGAAGATCAATAAAGGTAATAACTATGGTGCTGAATTTAAATATGAAAAGGTAAGAAATTGTGAAAATAAGTCAGTATGCCATGCATCAATCTATCCACATCAACACCTACGTCATGATCAAAAATAATAGTCTTCGGTATGCCATGCAAACGCACTATATCCCTGAAAAATAAGTCAGTTACATGTGACACATTGTCGTTCTTATGACAGAGAATAAAATGTGTCATTTTTTAGAATCTATCCACAACAACAAATATCAAATCCCTCCCCCTCTAAGTTCTAAGCAATCCCAAAACAAAATCCATACTAATGTCTTCCCAAGAAATTGTAGAAATCAAAAAAGGAGTATACAAACCATGTGGATTTAGTTTCGATTTAGCTTGATATGTACCACTATATGTACCGTTCAACGTCATGTCTCATCTTCGACCAGTAGAAGTGATCGGCTAGCATGCTTAACGTCTTCTCACGTCTAAAATGTCCTATCAATTCCCGCAATGTGATTCTTGCATAAGAAATAAATGAGCGGGCGAATCTAAAATGCAAAGTTTGTTAGTACGAAATAAGAACCCATCATGAACATGAAATTTATCCCATCCTTTCCCATATGAACAACAAGCAAAGGGTTCAGTAAAATCACAATCAGTAGCATATAACTCTTTCAAACTCTTTAAACCAAGCACCTTAGTTTGTAATTGTGTTACAAGAATACTCTTTCGAGACAAAGCATCTGCAACAACAATATCTTTGCCTTTCTTATACTTAATAACATATGAAAAAGTTTCTACGAATTCCATCCGCTTAGCATGTCTACGATTCAACTTAAATTGGCCTTTCAAGTACTTGATAGATTCATGGTCAGAATTCCACTTAGTATGTCTACAGTTCCACTTAGATTGGCCTTTCACGTATTTGATACATTCATGGTCAGAATGTATGACAGAAGCATTAGGCCATAAGTAATGTTGCCAACTTTCAAAAACATGTACCAGTGCATAGAGTTCCTTATCTTAAACAAGATAATTCAGCTGAGCTCCATTCAATTTTTCAGAAAAATGAGCAATTGGCTTACCTTCCTGCATAAGAACACCACCAATATCTATTCCACTAGCATCATATTCAATCTCAAAAGTTTTAGTGAAATCAAGTAGAGCAAATAGTGGCACCTCTGTGAGGTTTGTTTTTAGAGTATCAAAAGCTTCCTGTTGTGCCGCCCCCAACAAAAGACACTCTTTTCTGTCAATTCATTTAACACGGCAACAATAGTACTAAATTCTCTCATGAATCAACGATAAAAGCCAACAGGACAATGAAAACTACGCACTTGACTCACATTAATAGGAACAGGCCAATTTTTAATTGCATTAATTTTAGAGGAATCAACTTCAATTCCATGTCCAGAAACAACAAACCCAAGAAATACTACTTTATCAGTGCAAAACGTGCATTTAGCAAAGTTAGCGAATAGTTTCTCAGTTCTAAACATATCATACACTTGTTTCAAATGATCTAAGTGTTCAGCTAAGGTTTTGCTATATATTAGAATATCATCAAAGTAGACTGCCACAAAGCGACCAATGAAAGCTCTTAAAATATGATTTATCAAGCGCACGAATGTATTGGGTGGATTAGTTAAACTAAAATGCATGACTAACCACTCATGCAATCCAACTTTGTTTTAAAAGCAGTTTTCCGTTCATCTCCTGGTTTCATACGAATCTGGTGGTATCTACTTTTTAGATCAATTTTTGAGAAAACGTATGCTCCACTAAACTCATCTAGCATATCATCAAGCTTAGGTATTGGGTGATTATATCTAACAGTAATATTATTGATAGCACGACAATCAACACACATTCTCCACGTACTACCTTTCTTAGGAACAAGAATAACAGGGGTTTATTGATAGCACGACAATTGACACATATTCTCCACGTACTATCTTTCTTAAGAACAAGAATAACAGGGGTAGCGCAAAGAGAAAAGCTCACATGAACATACGCTTTGTCCAAAAACTCTTGCACTTGCCGTTGTATTTCCTTTGTTTCAGTTGGATTGGTGTGGTACGGCGGTTCGGTAGCGAGGGACCCGACATGAAGTCAATCTGGTGCTCAATCCTATGAAGTGGTGGAAGTCCAGGTAGCACCTCCTCAGGAAAAACGTCATTGTATGCCTGCAACAACGACTAGATAGTACTAAGTAGAGTGTTTAGATCATTAGTTATAAGCATAACTTTAGTGTTCTTATAAACAATAACAAAGTATATAACACTAGGATTATTGTTCACCTCTTTCAGATCTATTTTTGTTGCAATCAGGACCTTTCGAGTGCTTACCTTTGCCTTACCTTGTTCAACAACAAGCTATGACTTCTCCTGACGTTTCTGTTCAGCAACTTGTATTTCAGAAGGAGTAAGCGGCAGTAAAACCCTACTGTCGGACCCTGGAGCAACGACGCATGGATCCTCTTTGTAAATCACACTAGTCCAAGATCAAGCTAGTGCACACAGTGGATAACAAAGATTCATATCATGCACAATGACATTTATTCATTAACTAAATATGGGTCTGACGGCCAAAATTTACATCAATGGTTCATAAACCAAAAATAAATATAAGCAGTAGAAAAGAACAATAAAGTAGCAGCCCATCCAGCCTGCCCACTGGCGAATGACTATAAGACGTGGCCTACATGTCGTTATTCTCACCGAAATTGATGAAGTCCTTCTCTAAAAATATTGAATGAAACAACATGAGTACATAAAGTACTCTACAAGTTACACCAGGAGGTTTAACAGAGTTAATGCACGCATAAGAGTTGACAATGGAAGGCATAGTATGGTTAGTTGAGTATAAAGCAAAAATTTAAGTAAATACTGTAAATAGATTCCAAATCTGAATTTGATACAATAGATAGAAATAACAATTTACCAAAATGATACCATTATTGTAGGCTCCAACCAAACACTAACCTATTCACAGGTATCCCACCTAGTCCATCTTTTCTAAAAGATTTCACATGGATTCCATCCATCCATATTCTTTTTAAAATCTCCTACAGATTTCATCCATTCATAAGCCTTTTTAGGAACCATTTTGAAAATCAAAGTCTAATTCATGAAAAACTTTATTCGGCTTGCCCATGACCGTGGGCATGGCTATCCAGGATAGATTATACATTCTGCAGAGGTTGTACAGCTTTACTCACAAGATATGATTATCTTATATTGTCGACCATTACACGCTTCCGTAGGTGTGTGATTGAGAAAATTATAACAAGGCTTTTACAATCCTAAGCCTTCAACCTGGTCATACCGCCACTGAGGTTTCACCATAACTTGAATCTACAAGTTGGAGCCCCTCTTGTGCTATGTGAGACTTCTCATAGCCTACGTCACGCTCACATTCAACCTATAGCGAGACCAAAGTTAGGACCTCACAAATTAGTCAGCCAAGACTGTCCCATACCAGTCTTGTGGTAGTACGATATGACTTTGCAACAGTAGCTCACAGACCGGTCCTTAACTTGACTTAGGCTCAAACCACATAACCCTTATGCCTGACAATCAACATTGTATCATCGAATAACAATGCACGCCAGCACCCACTACCTAACCATTAGCTTAGGTCAAAACCAAGTTTTATATTTTATTTTAAAAGCATTCCATATACTTTCTTAACTCACCGAAGTCAAGAATAGACTTTAGAAAATCATTGTTTTCAAGTGAAACAAATATTCCCACTTAAATCAGTCTAACCATGGCTAAGCAATTCTATAAAATTTCTAATCAACACTATTGTACTAACTAGGTTTTCATCTAAGGTGACAAAGCATAAGGAAGTTTAATGTCAAATTTGGCCATACATAAAAGATTTGAGTATAACTAGAATTTAAATTGAATTTAAACAAGGTTTCAATAAAAGTACACACGCATAATAATTTTAAAAACAACATAAATAATTTAAATTACTGGGAGCAACATGATCAAATGTGTAACTTGTCTTGCTTCAAAGTTTGCTGAGGTTCATCGAGGTTATACTCTCTGGATTAGTCGTAGTCTACACGTGAAAAACCAGAACAACTAAACTCAAATAAAATCTAAAAATTATAAAATATATACTAGGAGATAGAATATGAATTTAGGAATTTGAATGGGTCCAAAAGGAGTTAGGACGAAGGAGAACGACTTCTGATAGTTTGAATTCCAAAGAAATAAATAAAAGAAATTATTAGAATTGTTTTCTTTGTGAAGGAAAAGTGGTCGAAAGCTACAATATTTGTGTATAGCCGAAACCATGATCAAAGGCGTAGTCAAAGCTGTGGTCAAAACCATGGTCGAATCAACGCTTGAAGTTGCAAACGTCAAAGTCAAAGACGGAGATCCAAATATGGGTGAAGGCGAAGTCGAGATTCAGACGAAGACCCAGTCAAAACTATACAGTGGTCGAAAAACACTATAGTAAAAGTGATTACTATAGTGGTCGAGAACCAAGGGTAGCAGAAGGAGTTTTGTGTGCGGTCAGGATGACAATGAATGATAGTGGTCGAAAGCGACAATGGTGGAAAGCGAAGATACTTGAAGTCTTAGAGCGAAGAGTGACAGCAGTCAAAATAGTGAGCGGTCGGAAGTGACTGCGGTCGGAGGCTTACGATGGTTAGATGTTTAGAGTGGTCAGCGGTTTGCAGCGGTCGTAATCGATGGTCGGAGGTACATGGAGACGGCAGTGGTCAGGAGTGGTCAGGGATTGACGTGATATGACATGTGGCACTGTCGTGGCTGCCACATGGGTTGGGTGCGGACATGACTTGCCAAGTGGGTAAGAGAAGGGAATGGCTTAGTGGAGGTCGTTAGATGAGAATCAGATGGTGATGATGTACGGAGAAGTTTGGACCAGTTTGAATGGTCAAAGGAACGTTCGGACCATCCGAACAGCAAAAGAGAGGAGGTGGCGCTAAGGTGGCCCGGCGCGTGGGGACCAACGGTCCACTAGAGTTCCGGTGAGCGACGACGTCTGGTGACGAGCGCAAAAGAGAGAGGGCACTACGAGGAGTGTATCGGTGCTCTTATGCATTACCGCAAGTGGCTGGAAGGTGGTCGGCGGCGAAGTGAAGTGGTGGTGGAACTCGGGCAGCGATGGCGACGGCATTCCAACGGTGAGGAGGCTTAGCCAAGGGGCAGTTGAGAAAATTCAAAAATTATAAAATATATACCGAGAGATAGATTACGAATTTAGATGAATTTAGAAACTTGAATCACTTGATTCGAAATTCGGACGAAGGAGAACAAGCGATTGAAAAATTGGCGGATTAGAAAATCCTGAAAAAAAGAAAAATAAGGAATATTCCTGCATGAACAGTAACTGAGTGAATGTTTTGGCCGTGACGCTGGTGAGGAAAGACATGGGAGGTGAAGCTAACTAGCAAAATGGGTCGTTAGGGACTTGAGGAACATGTAGGAAGTGACAGCACATCAAATGAAGCACGGTGACGACATAGACAGAGACAACGACTTAGGGTTGGAGAAAAAAATATTTTTCGGACATGAAACATGGACAAATAAGGTGAGCACGGCCTAGAACGTGGTGAGGCGAAACTAGAAAAAATATCAGCTAAGCCGAAAACTCACAGGAGGCAACGCAATCGTCGTTTGAATGACAACGGTACCGATAAACGAAAAACTCAATATCTTCGTGCTCGGTGGAGCGAATCCAAAACCGTTTGGAAGGTAACCACCTGAGATGGTTTGGCACGTTTTGACGTGAACAGATTATTGAAAACATCTTTGGACAAATGGGGACACGAAGTACCATTTACGGCCATGGTTAGGTGTCGGACACAAAAATTTGTGGATGGTTTTTAGACAAGCGGAGGGGAGCACAGCGTAGAACGCATCGATATGAACTCAATGGTCAGACAGCTCAGCCAACGGATTGACGAAACGCAGTGGATAAGACTTTAGGCAGTCGACGGGCTGACATCGACGTTCCGGGCAAACAGTGAGGAGATAGCATGCAAGAGTTACGGCGAAACAAAGAGGAGAACATAGGGAACATGATGCTCACCTTGGTTGTGGTCGGACATGCATGGTCAGTCGGTGGCAACGTGAGAAACGACGACTCGATTTGGCCCACGGTGGCGACGATACTCTGACGAAGTTCTGGCGAAGGAGAGGGGAGCACCACGTAGAATGCGTCGAGACGAAGCCGATGATGCGGTCAAACATGATGGGGCTCCACTACAAGAGGCGCAATAAGACGAAGAACGACGCTTGTAAGATGAAAGAAAAACTTCGATTGCAGCTAAGAGGAAGGGAGTGGACACTTGAGATTTTTGAGATTGAGTAAAGATGAGGAGGGGCTCCCGATGCTCTCTTTTATAGGGGCTAAGGAGGTCCAAGGAGGGAGATCAAGCAACCATATCAATTCATGACATAAGTTAAATCTCGCGAAAATGCTCATAAATAAGGAGAGAAACAACTGGGAATGGAAGAGTCATAACGAGAGGAAGTGAATGCAATTGATTTCACAAAAAATCATTGAGAAAATCAAGAGTTTCATAGCTCCAAGGAGCCGCTCATGGTTGCGCACGCACGAGACAAGAAATGGGTCTGGAGGTTGAAGAAAGATAGTGAGGAGAGAGAAAAGAGAGAAGAGAAAAAAGAAAAATAAAAAATTCCAAAAAATTTTCAAGAAAATTCCACAAAAATCCTTAGAACATGAAAAGACCAAATAAAATAATTTTGAATTTAATTAAAGTTTATTTTAATTTTTAAAAATGCTTTTCTTTTTCTAGCTTTAAATTAATACAATAATTTACAAATAAAGTTTAAAAATCTTAGAAAATTTCATATAGGTTTATAAAGCTATTTTGAACTTATAAAAAATTTTCAACTAAAATTTGAATATTTTTCTTTATAAAAAAATATTTGTTAACGAAAAGGTTTTTTTAAGCAGAAAATCAGGTTAGCTAAAATTTTAAAATTCAAGCAACCAAATAACTTTGATTTTAATTTTAAACTAAATTAATTATTATTTTATTTATTTTACTTTATGTTTTTTTATTTTTTAAAAAGAAAAACTTGGGTTGTTACAACTCGTGCTGCTACTAAGGGAGGTGGGGGCAGTGTGGAGACCCAGGCAGGTGAGGAGGGTGTGTAGGATGGCCAGGATGGTGTGTAGTCCACCCGAGATCGGAGCTGCTCTAGCTCGGTCTCAGTGGCAATCCACTCTCACTCTGCAAAGGCAAGGGCAGCGGCCATCCCTGCCACCTGGGCCCGGAGGGTATCGGCACTCCTGTAACTGGACGTCAGAAGGTGGCGAAGCTGTCCAATCTCCCG
The DNA here is from genome assembly GCA_036346265.1 of Melocanna baccifera. Classification (NCBI taxonomy): domain Eukaryota; kingdom Viridiplantae; phylum Streptophyta; class Magnoliopsida; order Poales; family Poaceae; genus Melocanna; species Melocanna baccifera. The sequence continues at coordinate 3,599,531 of CM070700.1, forward strand.
TAGAGCCCAACTGTGGGAGTCAATCAGGGCCTGTGTAAGCAGCACCTGATGCGAGAGCCGTGGGTCATCAATCGGCTCTCCCAAAGGCTCGGAATCAGTCTCCCCCCGTGCGGAGGATGAGGAAGAAGCAAAATGGGGACTGGATCAGCTCCTCCTCGTGCGCCTACATCAGTCGTGCGAGGCCTAATGCACTGCATCCTACACTGCATCAGCGCAGTGACTCCTGGGGTACACCGTGGGAGTGATGAGGGGCACCACTCCTCCGTCCCTAGTGTATATGAAGACATCCATGGTCCAAGCGTCACGGTCCTGGACTCTCGTCCATCGCCCATGAAAGATGGCCCGACGATCGTATCGTAGGTATTGCATTAGCCGGCGTACCAAATCCACGAATCCCCCTTCATCTCGGAATGAGACAGAACATCCCAAGTAGGGGAAGAAGGGCTCGCCATCTACAATCTTGAAATCAAGGATTAGATGTAGACAAAACTTTTAATGAAACTCGTTGAAGAGTAAGAACTAGGAGTGGTAAGTAAAACAATTAATAGTTATATATTTTTAAGAAATCCTAGTTACTATTTCAAGTTAAAATCATATCCTAGTTGCGGCCAGTCTAACTACGGCTTCCTACAGTTGTATGCTATTATTATACCAGCCCTGTCGGACGCGGATCTTGCCATTCTAAATCCTCTGTGATCATGTTGTACCATTCTCTGGATCAATAGATAGTGCTCATAGATACATGACTGGACCATTTCATACACGCTTCATTATTTTTACAATATCAGAGTTTAAGTAGATCCATATGGGGGATCAGTTCTTACATAAGGCCATCAGGCCAAATAGTAACAATACAAAAATGCAACGGAAACAGAAAGCAGGAAGGCTGACTCCTTCACAGGCAGTGACTGGGGGTAGCCCAACTGAATCTGACATTAGCTAAGGCCTAACTAATATTGGGCTCATTGATAGCTAGAATGATCGACTGTACTGTGGGAGGAGGGGCGAGAATACTACTAGCTAAGCCTAGTTGCCATCGTTTTCTCCTCCGTCGTGGCCTTACTCCTCGTAGAAGGCATACTGTTCTTGGTGCTCAAATTCTGAGGAAGGATTGAGAGCGAGGGTGAGCACACGCAACCATGCTCCGCAAGCCAACACACAAAATGCAATAATATAATATGCATGGCGTATCAAATGGTGGCTTGGGTTTCTTTAGTTGCGGAAAGTGACTTTAGCAAATATTGTTAATACAATAAAATCCTATGAACAGTTTAGTAAACATGTGTATGAGTTGGAAACTGTGCAGTAAGTATATTGTAAACGGTTCCATCCACTGATGCTAGTTTTTTTATTTACTGGGTTACATCCACCCTATTTAACCATCACTGGAGTATGTCCCTCCAGGAAAAATCAAAAGCAAAGTGCGTCCCTTCAACTTGTTTTGCTCCCACCCTTAAAAGATTTTATAAATAGAATTAACTCAAGGAAGTTTCCATGTATGCCCTTGACCGTGGGCACAGCTGTTTAAATAGTTTATACTCTACAGAGACTGTACATCTTTACCCATAAGAGATAACCCCATTGATATATTCCACATGTTTCCTTAGACATGCAGATCAAAAGGATTACCATATGACCTTTAAAATGCACCTAGTAAAGAATTACACTCGCTAAGGTTTCATCTGGGGGAAAGCTATCTTTGACTCACCCAGACCCTCTCTTGTGCCACACAGCGGCTTAAACCAGCGTCACGACCCGTGTCCAGGACAGCTTAAACCAGCACCACAACACATGGGTCACTTCGAAGTGCTTTCCTTTACTGGCAATGCAAATTAGTTACTCATGCCTATACTTTGCTAGCTTGTGGTTTGTACTATTTTACATAAAAAAGTAATCAAAGGATTAAGTCCTTAATTCGTCCAAACGGTACATACCCAAACCATAAATTCTCATGTTACATCCACACCCACCAACCATACCTTCCGCCTAGATAGGTTAAGCAGGTTTTGAGGTCTTGAGAGGCATAAATAAGTTGTACTAATTTATCAGTCATTTACCTCCCATGACTGTCCTAAATAAGAATTTGTGATTTAAAATGGATGACGATAAGCAGGGTTGCTAAGACCCTGATTTCTAACTGGACTTAGCATGGCTTGTAATTAGATTTAATTATCAGGTTAGAAGTAGTATCTAGAGTGACTATGGTAGAAGTTTATCAATTGACAAGGAGGGTGTAGCTAGATATCGCTACTATAACAATTCGGGTGTTAGCTAATGTATAGGTAACAGCTCATTGTATATAAAAAATGCATGCATGTTGAATATATTTAAATAAACATAATTTGTATAAATCATGGGCTCAAAATGATCAAAGTGTTGACTCGCCTGGGTCTGTTGCTAGAAAGTCTTGAGGATCCGAAGGTGCGTCGAACTGTTGGTTGGGGACGTCCTCGAATTCTACTCGTACGGAAATATTGGAAAGAAGACAATAGGAAGAGAGCAATACATACCCAATTAAAATTTCAAATGAACTCCAAACTGAACAAAACCCAATTTACAGAAAGATTTTGAATTTAGAAAAATTTAGAAACAAGTTTCACTCGAATTGGAGTTACGATGAGTAAAAACGAGCTCTCCAAAGTTTATTTTCAGGAAAAATCCCAAAAATAAAAAAGGAGAGAGTCTCCTCTCTCTGACATGTGGGTCCCACCGATTTTATTTTAGGTTTTAACTAAATTCTGGATTTTAAACACTAAGAGTATGACATGTGGGGCCCATTGGTTTAATTAAATTCTGAAAATCTATTAATTGTCAGAGACCGACATGTGGGCCATAGTACGGTTCAACAGTAAGGTGGGGTCTACCTGTCAATGTGACAAATTTTTGAATTCAAGATTAACATATTATTAATTGAAGTGGGGCCCGACTGTCAACCGGACATTAGGGATGAACCGTTATGGGGCCCACCGGTCAATGACTCATTAGAATTAACTAATCCCAATCATTAGCATTTAATGCGAGATTATGCCTTAATGGTGTCGGAACAGCACGTGGCTGCAGCTGAGCGGTGGCGCGGGCAGCCAGCGGCGAAGGGAGGCCAAACCTCGTCGGAGCATGCCAAAATTGGGTCCACGAGATCCATGTGAACCTTCGGGTGGGGTGGTGCGGTCTCAAACGGCACGGGCAGTTGTCGGTGGCAACTCCGACGGCGGCGGAAATAGGGCAGAGGGTGCGATGGCCGTGCCAGCAGCGAGAGCTCAATTGAAATCAAGGAGAGCTTCTAGGGGTCGACAGTAGCTCACCGAGAGAGGCAGATGAGCTCAGGGTGGTCTGGATCGAGCTGGCGACGGTGACAGCCTACGGTGGATAGGAGCATTCGATGCCAGAGGACAGGGGTCGGCAAACCTTCCAATTGGCGTCGGGGTTGACTTCGCCTAACCCCAAAGAAGCTTTTGGCGAATGGAATTGGTCTGTGGTGGTCGGATTTGCCGACGAGGCGAAGTGGCTGGAATTGGGGAAGAAGGTCGGGTCGATGAGCTGCGAGAGAAGAAAGTCCAATTAGACTTCACTGGAGCATCAGAGGGGTCCAAGAAGCATAATAGAGGGATTAAAGTAGCTTGCTGGGCTCCCAGGGCAGCTGGCATCGGAGATGGTCGAGGAAGTGCAGAGCAGCGATGAGTTCGTGCATCGGGAGAGGCGAGCGAACACAGAACAAGCTGGAATGGAGAATTTTGCCACGAATTTATACCGAAACCATGAGTGGGGAGCGTTGGCCTGAGTTATGACGGGTGACGTTGGGGCGGCACACGCTCAAGTGCCCATACGACGGCTAGGCGGGAGAGGGGAAGGGGGCGTGTGCACGGTGGGCACAGGAGCTTCAATGCTCCACAGTGAAAGGGGTGGTGCTGAGGCAAAGGGTGTGTGTATGGCCAGGTAGCGGCGTCGCCACGAAGCGGAGCTACGGGCCGGGGAGGGGTGAGGCCGGTGTAGGCGGTGCAATTGCGGGGGAGGATCAAGGCGTTGCCTCGAGCACGGTAACTCCGATGTGACGGCGAGCCTCGAGAGGCGGAGCGACGACCGTGATGGGGGTACGGCGGGGTGCATGGGCGGCGGGGCTAAGAAGGGGAGAGGAGAATCTAGCTCGGCGAAATGGTATAGGGAGGCACCATGAGGAGGTCTCACGCCGACGTAGGGAGGGGAAGGTCAGGGTGATGACAGGGGGCAACATCAGCGACGTGCGCGCGGGGGAAAACCAGGGGCGTGGGCGGCGAACGCCGAGGAAGAGAAGAAAGGAGAAGGGGAAAGGCGGGCAGGTCGGCTAGACCGCTCGCTAGGGGGGTTTTCCTTCTTTTTATTTTTATTTTTCTTTTTCTTTTTCTTTTCTTCTTTTTTTTGAACTTTTGGGAAATAGGAGAAGGGAAGATTTGGCAAAATACAAAATCCCAAAACTCAAATGCTGAAATTTTGAAAATACCAAAATTTTCCACATCTAAATTTTTAAATTAAGCACGACAAGAAATCGAAACGAAAAACCAAAAATTGGGATGTTACAAGTAGTAAGGGCAGGGGTTCTAATTTGTGGTCAAGCCTATCTTCTTGACATTTCTATGCTAGCAAGGTTGTTGCAACTCACTCCATCAATGATGACATGACATGATCGATCCTTGATGACAAATTTTGTTTGGAACAAGTTGTGGCGTTGATGCTATTCGGTGCTTCTTCAATATTTGTCATCAAGGATATGCATCAAGATATTCATCAGGGTCATATTTACCAATAAATGGAGGTATTGTAAATTTAATGTTCATTAATGCCTCATCATGTACCTCTCACTAAACTCTACCCATACCTCATCAATTGTGGCAGAGTCGACGGTGATCACAATCAGCGGAACCCTCAAGTTCCGTATCAGTGATGTAGCTATTGCTTTCTTCTTCATCTGCCTTATCTGCCCAAGAACGAGTGGGGGTCGGAGCATGGTGAAGGGGAGAGTCCACTGTCCTCGGCTCATCAAGAGCCACGGCAGCTATCAGCGGGGGTCATCATCGCTCGAGGTGCTTAACATGGGTGTTGATAGTGGCAAAGGTGTCATTGATCTGATCCAATACATTGTAGATGTCCTCAGTTATTTTGTTGACCACACGATCAAAGTATTGCATAAGCATCAGTTTCCAAGCTTTCCTTTCATCCTTGCTACCATGCCTAGATGTGTGTGATCCTACTATTATTATTAGAAAATAAGAAACTCACAAGAAATGTGTTAGTTCCCTATCACTACTAGGTGCTGGAGATCTACAAAAGTCACACACACTCAAGTTCTTACCAATTTCTTATGAATTATTACCAAAGCACATATGTAGTACAACCGGTGACTGGTTCGTGATAAACTGACTTGAGTGATAAGTATAACAATTGCTAAAACGTCAAGACCTATGTTGGTTAGTAGTAGATGTAGCTTGAATGGCTCTAGATAGGTAGAAATGGAGAATAATCAATTAATGTAATAAATTGCATAGAATTGAATTATAGTTTGTATCTAATACTTAGCCTATGTTTCTGATCAACAAAGGATGGAAGAAGGCTAAAACAAGTGTATAACAATATATAGGAGTGGTAGACACCAGATAATTCAATAGAATACAATCTAGAATTGAAAAGTACAAAGATTGACCCAAATATGAAACCTGAATATTTCTATCCACTGGACAGTACGTTGGTATATTGGTCATATTTTCTTGTCAGTTGCCTCTTTTTCAATGATACTTTTTTTGTTGTTTTCTGATGGATTTTTCTACAACTTTTATTTTGGGGCCAGCTTCTGGAAAAGACAGAAAAATCGTATAAAAATCACAAATGCTGACTGTTGCGTAGTTAAACTGGAAATTTGGGTCAAATTTCGCCACAGATATCTTTTAACTGCCTTACTGGAATGAAGTAAAATTTTACAGGAAGATGGAGAATGAAGTTATGAATCTAATGGCAGTGATTTCACTCAAACAGGGTTAGAGAATCAAAAGTTATGGCATTTTTTGTGGAGGTAGCAGAAAGGGGATTTGTCTGGCCGAAATTAGAAATTAGGGTATGGGGTGTTCAAGATAGATTTTGATGTAGAGATTTTTTTTTGTTTGGATTTTTAGGAACAAAGATGTGCCTACAACTAGACAATGCTAAGATGGATGAAAATTCAATTTAGCAAACCAAAACAATAAGATTGAAAGGAACAAACATGGTTGGAACGACAAAAATTAATTCTTTTTGTAGGGCAAATTTTTTTGGACTATAGGAAATAAAAACTAATCTAAAACTGAAATCTCACCAGGCAATCTATGTTCTAATAGCATTTGATATAGGATTGGTCCTAATCTTCCAGTATATGGTAATTCGATTTATAGAGAGTGACTTTGATGATGAGGCTATTTGACCAAAACTCGATCAAACCATCCAACAATCACTAAACCACACTCGTATCATTATCAACCTCACCAAGAACAACGGTTGACCTGATCATGAAGATCAATTCTTATAAGCAATCAAAGAATAAGAATTCAAGTATAGAGCAATCTAAAAATTGCTAGATATAAAAGTCGCACAAAGATAGTTTAGGTTCTATATCACAAAATTGTTGGTCTAATGACACAAGAGAGAACATAGAGTTTACACATAAGGGCTAAACCAATCTAAACAAAACCTAAGGAAGAGGGAGGCACCTAGAACTATTTAAGAGAGAAAAAGGGGTAGAGGGTGGGGGCCAAGAAGGTAGGCACATGCCCCTAGAAGGTACAAGGCCCATGGGCCCAAGTAGAGGTGGCTTAGTATCTTTTGACTCGGACTCATAATTAGTGCTGGATTGTTTTGGCGATTGTAGCATGCACAAAAGGAATTTGAAGATGAGGCTAGATCCATTGCAAAGAACATAAGATAAGCTTTTCATCCTATACTCATATATCTCAAACGGAGTCCGTATGTCACTTCTATGCATATTTGAAGTTGATGCTATCTCCAAAGGCCGAATTGGATTCCAAAATGTGTTCCACTGGAACTCTTGCTTGACTTGGAACCAAAGTGACGTGGTGACTTTGAGGAAGAGTTGGGAAAGGAATCAACTTAGTCTTGATGTGCTGGTCAGCGCTTGGTGTTGGGTTGCACTCCTCGCCATGGTTTTTGGGAACAAAAACATTACAAGTCTTAGGTAGTAGCAAATGTTCAATAGAAAATTTATTCATTCCTAAGAGTGAGCTCACCTAATAATTTAATTGTTGTGCTTGTGATCTTGTAATTGGACCTTGTATAACTTTAGGTGGAGGAGTGGTGCTTGTATCCGAAGGAGTGCTGTCCTCATCACTCACTGTCAGCTCATGCATCGTGCCAACCCTTCCCTCTCTTTCCCCGCCATGGCCCAACCGAGCCAGCCTAGTAGCTTGCTTGCATGCCCTCCCGTGCCCTCTCTCTCTATTCTCCCCTCTATTTAAGCCACCCCTCGCGTGTCAAAACCCTTGCCTCGACTCACTCTCTATTTTCCCTAAGCTCATGCACCTCCTTCACCTTCAGAAAGAAAGAATTTACCCTTCTTCTCCAAGTCCAATCGAAAGCTTCACAATCTAATTCCTCACTGTACAATGAATTTTCGATGATGCCATTGTGTGCTTTGCATTTATCTCATCTCCCTCTACCTCATGCTCACCGATCTGTGTTTGTTTGCCCTTAGGAAAGCACCATCACCAACCTTGCCACTCGACCCCATGCTAATGCGCCCTTTGAATTGCCTTACCTTGCCCTAAAGCTACTAGAATGCCCGCCGACCTGTCATCGCTGTCAATCTCCCTCTCTACTCCATCTCCCAATAAGCCCTTCCACTCCTCGCAATTTAGCTCAAAGCCAAACTAGCAGGTTAGTCATTGACCCTAGAACCGGTCTCAATGCCTCAGCCACACTCGACCTTTTCGCGCTATCACTGGCCACCATGGACAGTACAGCACGTGCACGCAAAACCCCCTGAGAATGGTTCCCTTAGCTTCGCCCTAGCTTGTAGAGCATGAAACCACCTTTAATTTGAGAAGTTAGGTTAGAAATTTAGAATTTCTCCATCATTGGTCATGCCGCCACCACCTTGCTCACTGCTGACCCTATTCGATGACCTTAGGTCCCCGAGTCATACCCGAAAAACTTAGGCAACCCTGTGTCATTGCCATCACCTCACTGCCTAAAGCCACTGCTCACCGTCGATTAGCCATTGCTGCAACGCACCTCATCAAGAGCTTCGACCTCCGAAAGCTAGGTTTTTGCATGCGCAACCCATTTTGCAACTTAGCTGAGCACACCAACCCCTCCTTCACCACCGGTGAGCATGGTAAGGAGCTTCACTGTAAGCGTCTCTGCTTGCTCTGTTTGGTCTCACTGATTAGTGGCCCCTTGCTTTAGATAATTAATTAAGTCAGTAAGATAGTTAAATTTTAAGTTTGTAATTAGTGTTAGTATAACATACGGGCCCCACGTATTTAGAAAACCAAATTAACTCCGGTTTAAACCTATGAGCCGCTGACATGTGGACTCGTACCCTCAAAACCACTGTGTAGACCCAATACGTGGACCACTATCTCTGACACGTAGGTCCCATTCTCTGTAGGCCGCTGCATGGACTGAGTCCATGAGGACCGTGACCCTACCTATCAGTCTCTCTTATTTCTTCAAGTAAAAATAATTAGAAAAGAAATTAAAATCCATTGGACCCCACCTGTCAGCCGCTGAATGTTTTATTAAGAAAAATAATTGAAAATGAAAAGAAAATACCAACCGACTCTACCTATCAGATATTTGACTTTTTCCAAAATTTTCAGTAGATTAAAACTTTGAAATGTCATAACTTCCTCATTTCAAATCAAATCCAGTGAATTTTATTTCTAAATTTGTATAAATTCAAAACCTTTCCAACAAAACTAAAATCATACTTTTTGGAGTTTATTTGGATTTTATTTGAATGTTATGTTGAATGTGGATAATTGTGTGTATATAGACTTTGATACTTCGAACACTCCCATTGCTGACGAACAAGATGCTATACTAGCCATATTTTACCAAGGTAAGTTCTTATAATTGATCATGTTGAATCTAATTTTTAAATGTAAATATTTTGCTTTCAAATACAAGTGCATGCTTATTATTGTTACTTACTTAAATGCTATGTTAAATGTTGATTGTCTAGCTATACCATGAAATTGATACCTATTATTCCCCCTTGATTGTTAATAACACATCTTCCTCATGGATACTTATAATGGAATAACTCCACCATTGGTTGAATCTTACTAAATTATGGTTGTGCTTATAAATATTTTAGAGATGAAATGAAATACAACACAAATATTGCCAACAGAAACTTGAAAACATAATAATAGGAGTGGTAACATGGGTTACCACTAGAAATAGGAAAATATTTGATAAATTGGTCGATACTCGGGGGAGTGATTGGACGAAGACTGGTGTTATAACGCTCGAGATTTGAGTTTGTTGGTTTTTCCCACATAAGTTGATTAAGGACCAAATCTTGTGCCACTCTCTTCTACACCCAATCGTGCAACCACAAGTTTAGTTATAAGGCTAGACCTGGCCAACTAATTTGGTTAGTTTTGATATGGACTCCTACGCATTAGATTGGTAAGTGGATTTCTGTATTTCTATCATGGTTATGTTAGGAGTGACTCGTAACGGTCGCTGCCTCATATGGATTTCATAAATGTGAAGGGTCGTAGACTCTTTAACAACGATGATCCCTGATTGAAAATGCTTGTAACGGTTGCGTTCTACGGGTGACCTGTTATGGTCACTATCCTAGAGGGGTCTCACATCCAAAGTGGGAGAAAACATCGGAACTAAGAATTGTTATAATTTTCTCAGTTGCACACCCATAGAAACGTATAGTAGCTGACATTATGAGTTAATCATATATTATGAGTAAAGCAGTACAATCTCCGCAGAGTGTTAAAAATTTATTTGAATAGCCATACCCTTGGACATTGGCAAAGTGTAGAAATACCACACTTCCGTAGTTTTCATAAATTAATGGTTATTGGATAATGATGGTTAATAGACGAAAGTATGAAAATTAGTTATGACAACTCGATAAGGAAGTAAATATGGTGAAGAGAATCTGTTTTCTTAACTAAACTAGATATTTGGGTTTTGGTTAAAAATAGCTAAGTCATAGATTTGAAAACTAGTTATAGCATGATATTTGGCAAATTGGTTTCACACTAAAAGAAATATAAGATCTTCTCTTAGTTAAACCTTGTATGTAGATATATGCCCTTATAAATTTATTCTGTTACAGGGATTTATTGAGTACTTTTATACTCATTGTTGTTTCATATGTGGTTTTATATGATGGAATCGATGATCCAGTGTATGAATACATCAATGCCTCAGGATACGACATAGAAGATGAAGGCCATAACTAGGTTTAGCCTCAGTTGATTGCCTATAGTAGAACATAGATACCTCTTTTGTTTTTTTTCAATTTCCGTTGTTTTTTGTAAACAATCTCATTTGGACTGCCGAACTATACTATAAAGCTTTATTATAAGATCTATTTATAGATGCTTATATAATATTAAGTACATCTTTTATTTATGTACATGTATAGATGTGATATTTGCAAAAGATTCGGATTGGATCGCTTCAACTGTCCTTCAAAATCTTCTTCATGGGAAAAATTGAGGATTTAGCAATCCAAAGAATAGTGTTTCAAGAAATACCACTCGGTATATTACTAACCCATACTGGCATATGGTCATAGGGCCATATGTCAGTGAGACATGCATGGGAGTGATATTTTTTTACATGCCAATCTTTCGAATGGTATTTTATGGAAAATCTCTTTTTATTTGGTGCTGGGTCCACTCGGAGGTGCCATACATTGGTGTAAAATGTGTTGGCTTTAGGATATCTTGCGTGACAATTTAGAAATACTACTCGCATCTCACTAATCCACACTGACATGTGTAATAGGGCCATATGCGTCAGTGCAATAGGGCTATATGTCAGTGAGACATGCATGGGAGTAGTATTTTATTACATGCCAATTTTTCGATGCTATTTTATGGAAAATCTCTCTTGTATTTCTTGCTTGTTCCACTCAAGAGGTGCCTATACATTGGTGCGCAATGTGTCAGCCCTAGGATATCTTGCGTGACATAATTTATCAACCTCCCTTTATGGGGACACAGGAAGTGCGATTCACTGGAGTAAAACGTGTCAGCCATAGGATACGCGCGCAGGCAGCCAGACGACGAGCAAGCCAGCGTTCACAACGTTAAAAGGTAGCTCGTGATGGCACAAAAGTAACTATAAGCAATAATACATGCTATTATGTGCTATTATGTTTGCGACGGAATTGCACCTGGGGTCACGCGATGGCACTGAGAAACAACTAGCAAGAGATCCAAGTTGTAGTAGGTTTTTTTGAGCTTAAGACTTGTGATTATGATTTTTAAATTCTAATTTATTTATAAAAGACAGTATACAAAGAGAAAGTCATATACAATTTTAACCAGTACAGCTAAATTTTATACAATTTGTACTACAATACCTGTAAACTTCACCTTAAAAAAACAAAATTTAATAGTGTGTTACTATTTATCCATACATAAGCCATAGGCTGCAGCGAACCCACTCGTACTATTGCCAAAATAAGCTTGCAAGCTGCAAGAGGAAAACCAAAACCAACGGGCAACGGTTACATACAGTAAAATCAAACCAGGCACATCACATCCAATAACAAAAACCAAATCCAAGCTACCATGTAAACACACAATAGTAATAAACATGTCCTGCCTTGCTCAATTACACCATTAATAACACAGAACAAGGGAACGGAACCATCCATTATCAGCATGGAAGCGTTGGTCGGTTACTGGGGCTAGAAGGAACTCTCCAATCTAAAGGGCAAATTACATGTATTCCAAAATTGGACTAAGAATCAAGTTCTAAATACTGGGCAGATGCTAGTTAGCTTGACATCATGATTTGATCACATGCCTGAAGGGCCTGATTTGCATAGTATCTTACATCCACATCAGGGTCCTCACTGAGCTCGACAAGGCATAGTTTCAGAGTCTTCTCGACGACCTGGAAAGTAAGTATTCATGATATTCTCCAATAACCCGTAATTGAACTATAGCACTAAAAAATAGGAGCATGTGGAAAAAAACTGAGGAACTCACAGATTGATCAAGGATTGGTATCAGCGACTGCAGAACTTTTGCAACGTTGAACTTGATGTTCGGCACCCTGAAAATTTCAGACGTAAAGTTAGTGAGGACTTGAACAGATGAGTTTTGTTTACGTATATATGTTATTTGTCACACACCTGTCCTTTGAGGAATTAATGACGACAGGGAGCAGCTTTTGACATGTGATTTCTGCACCCATGACAGGGGCCAACAATGATATAGCTTGCAGGATGGTCATGCGATACAGATAATGTGGGTTGTTTATCTTCTCCAGCACCTAGAAAATGAAACATGTAAGCTTTCAAGACTAGCAGAAATTCCATGCCATCACAGCAAGAAGAATGTGTACATAGTAATAGTACACTCAATTCGTTAGGCATAGAAGGATTCAAGCAATATAAAATTTGGACGAATGGATACCTCTATCTGCAACAATAACTTCATCTCATTCTGTACTTTCCACACCGATCAAACTCAATTAACATTTAAAGTTATATCATGTGTAAATTAACTACACCTATCAACAACATGCTTAAGGAGTTCTCAGCAGGCTTTAAAGTAAGCATATTTGTTCACCTCTACAGAAAGTCAAAGTACACATTTTCTAGCCTGTATCCACATTTTTTAGCCTGTGTCCAAAACCTAACATAATTCATGCAAAAATGATTAACTTTTCACTAGGCAACAATCAAAACTATTCAGTGCTTAACTATTAAAACCCCACAACCAGAAAACCTGCTTAGTTTTGGTGAATAGGCTTTAGTATATGCAAAGATCATGTCTAGTGATGATAGTAATAAAAGACCTGAGGAATTATATGCTGCATTGCCCATTCTGGACCAAATTCCTCTGCTAAGCGCTTCAAGTTGTTGGCAGCAGCATCTCTGATAGAGAAAACCTAAAATTCAAAGTCTGGTTAACCAATCGTAAGTAACTGGCCCTCAACATCACTTATTCATTCAACACAAGAATGCCATTTAATAATCCACGAATGCACTAACTAATTATAAGCCAAACCATATTACAAGAAAGCCATTTGATAATCCATGGATGCACTAATCATAAGCCAAACCATATTGTTTCCATATTCATGATTAATTAAACAAGTAATTTGGTAATGCACCTAGTAGAAACTACCCTCGAAATAAAAGAATGTGAACTCCAATATCAGTTAATCAAATCTGGATGGCCAGAGCGCAAACTGGAATAGTAAATGACAAATCTTTCTTTAGGAAGCATTGGCAACCTTTCTTGGTTTATGTTCATATAAACAGGTATTGTAATATTTTGATAACACTAGCAATCTTAAACAAGAGATAAACAACTGAAGAAATGATTACCTATATGTGTGACTAATGTGGCATATATGCTTTGCCATAGTCACAATATTTCTCACTGATAGCAGCAACCTTTTAGTATGAAATGTAGAAATCATGTTGACATATGTTATATGTAACTTCTTTTGTTAAACTAAAGCAACTCCTACATCAGACTAGTGCAGCAGCTTCGATCAAGTTGTTAATGCCACTTTTGGTTGGTTTAGCATTGGTAACACTGTAGTATGATGTCTACAACATGCAATGTAATTGCTATAACAATTCTATAACAACTGATGCAGATATGTACAAGCCAATGTATTTTTTTTATTTAGACATGCATGAAATGTTAATGCGACTTTCTTAGTTCTTGCGAATTGTGATGCCAGAACTGAACTGGTAAAAAAAGGTGCCCTAAGATAAGTTGATTACATCAAACGTCCTATTTAAACTTAATGGCCAGCACAAGATGTTTAAGATGATATGATAAAACCAAATGGATGTACTGCTTTGTTTTTCCAAAGAAACTATCTTCTCATTGGTAATCAGAATAGTATGTACCTTATCTTCCAACCATTGCATGCAAAGTGCCCCCAGCTTGTCATCAAAAAACCCAACACCTAACTGACTCGCCAACAGAGGGATGTACTCGATTATTGCAAGTCGAACCCTCCAGTGCCTATCCTCTGCAAGTTCTACAATGGCTGGTAATAGTGATTGTGACAGCAAGTCGATTCCAATAACCTGAAAGATCACTACAAAGTCAGTAAACTTGAAATGAGCAAGGCAAAGCACTTGATATATCAGTTGGTAAGAGAAATAAACTTGATTGAGGGGGAGAGCTTTTATTTAGCCTATTTTCAGGGAAGTAAAGCCCAATACTGGTAAAGGTTAGCGGCTATGTTATCAAGGCGTCGCCTAGGCGTCGCCTAGGCGTCCTGTCGCTGCGGTGTGGACGACAGGGGCGATCGCCTAGTTTTTGGCAGTTAGGCGGTCGACTGTCGCTCCCGCCGCCTCGCCTCGGTCCTCGCCGCGCCTCGCGCCGCCGGTCCGCGCCTCGGATCCGGCAAACACTGCGTCCGCCTCGGATCCGGCGTCTTCGCTGCGTCCGGCTCCGCGCCTCCGCCTCGGCCCTCGCCCTAACTCACGCATCCGGTCCTCCGCCCGCGACTCGGCGCCTCCGCACCGCCGCCTCCGGATCCGGCCGATGCGGAGGGGAGGCGTCGGAGGAGAGGCGGCGCCGCTCGGAGGAGAGGAGGCGGTGGATCCGGATGGAGGAGAGGAGAGGAGGCAATCGACCATCGGGAGAGAGGAGGCGGCGAGAGAGCGGACAGACCGAGAGAGGAGGCGGCGAGAGAGCGGACAGACGGGAGGGGATCGGCCATCGGGAGTGGATAAAAAGGATTTGGAATGTTTCAAATTTAGTCCTCGTACTTCCATAAAATTGCAATTAGGTCTTTTTTTTAGAAATATCCTGATTTAGACTTTAATTTAGACTTCTAGAGTTCCGTTTTCTTATTTTCTCTACTATCGTCTAATCATCGCCTAGACGCCCGCCTAGGCGCCTAGGCGTCCTGGCACCTCCGGAGCGCCTCGCCTCGCCTTGTCGCCGTGATAACATAGGTTAGCGGGAAGCAAGTGGGCCGGCCCATGACCCATCCCTCCCACTTAAAGTTAGTGGTTCACTTTCTGCACATAGCCATTGAATTAGGAGATCTCTTGCATTAGTGGTAAAGCAAAATGACTAGATCCATCCCACTTAATTAATGGCTTAAATTAGTAGTCCGTTTGCACATGGCCCTTACATTGGTGATAAAGAAAAAAAATGATGGGTTGGTGGGTTGTCCCAACCAGAATGAGGCCTAATAAAAAATTTTGACAAAAAACAAGCTAATATAAAATTCAGGAATTGGAAGAGAGAAAATTAACTTCAACAAGGAAAAATGGCACTGACCTGATTAACTTGATCAAGTTTGCTGATTATGTTGAGTCGAACATCAGGAAATTCATCCTTAAGCAACGAAAGAAAGATAGGAAGAAGTTGTTCAAAGGTAGCATCCTGCAGAATACCATAAATGAAGTAGATCAGGTTTCCAAGTGTGCTGAATTGCCAATAGTAAATGTATGAAGAGAGGAAGCTATTGCCAACAAATAATTGCAGTATCATACAGATTTATGAAATTAATAAGTTGGATTAGTAGTGTTACAAGAGTAAAGGCAATACAGTTAAGTGCTCTGTCTAGTGTCCAACAACAGATTGTCTAAAAATATCTATAGGCAATTAGCAAATGGACCAGTGCATATGAAACACTAACAAAGTTACTCAAAAGAACATTCGAATTTCCTACAGAAACCCCCCTCCATTGTTCAAGCTGACATGCTGAGTGGAGCTATTATATGTTGGAATAGCTTCAGAACTATTCAGATAGACAGTGATCAAGCCAAGTCCCAATCAAGTTGCAGTATATATTATGAATCATAACTGTTGTATGAACAAAATAATGGTATGCTGACTCAGGAGTACAGTGGCAACTGTACGGCAATGAAACAGACTTTTTATGATATTTTGTGAAATCATAGTAGGTCTGTGGCTCTTTAAACCAAGACACGGATATTCATTCATATGTGATTTGTTTCTGTAAACATGCTTGCAACATTAAAGGAATTCGAAAAAAATATGGTTGCATTTGCATCATTGCTCGCACCTTCCCCAAGACAGGGGCCATTCCCATAATGACTGAAGCCAAAGCTGAACGAACATGCTGAGACGAATCTGATGATAATTCCTGCAGATGCAGTTGGCATGAGTTAGTTTGTTGAGAATAAATAACAGTGGTAAACCCACAAATAATGTTCAGTAACTGCTATGCCCCCACCTTAACACACGGAAGAATATGTTGAATTGCAAGCTGCCGACTTAATATCCTACAGAACTTAGTAACCTTTCCAGCAGCTGCTATCCGCACTTCAGCCTCATTATCACGAAGCAGACGAACATATGCAGGCACCAGATCCACTCTATTACCAAAATATATGAACATATAATGAATTGATAAGATTAAAATTTACGTATTTACATATACATAATAACTTGCCCGACTTATATCTAAGTACCATGTACTGATATGATAAAGCCAGGTGGTATGAAACAATTGATGAAAGAGGGCACTTACCTTGTTGGCTCAGGGCCAACAGCCTCGCAAAGCTCATACAATTGATTGGCAACCATATAACGAACACGCCAAGATTTATCCTATTCAAAGAGTTATATAAAAGGAGTATAAGTAGTAGCACAGCTGTGGTACTGTACTTAACTACAACTACAGCTAAATACAAATTAAGCAGCAGTTCTGAGTAATCCTGAACATCTAGCAATTACAAAAAATATATTCCAATAACCTATCAAGACTACGTAAATCAATGACAATATGGCACATGGGAGTAACGTACCTGGGAGAAATTGACAATGACTGGAAGAATATGTGCTACACAATCTTGGGGTTCCAACAATTTTCCAAGAGCGGCACAGCCTTCAACTGCCAATAAGCGCACTGAATCTTGATCTGCAAATAAAGGTCAGCTGTACTGTTAAACACAATGTTGATAACACGCAAAATGTGTGTGACAATATGTAATCAATGTCTCAATTGGTTTGGTCTTGCATGAATTGTTCCACAACAGAAGTCCAGAAGTCCATTTTTAGGGCTTATATAGTGATTTTATATTGAGTTTTTACACTTTCAAGCATAAAAGAATGGCTTTTGAGTTTTAAAGAGTTTAGCATAAAAGAAAAATAATATCATGTTTACAGTGAAAGGTAATATAAAGCAGATTAATTTGGGTTCCAGGCCTCAAGGATTCTTCACAGAAGTGTAAGCAACCTTATGAAACACAAAACAGTTATCTCCAAGCAAAGTGAGAGAGAAGATCGTGAGCCACTATGCTGGCGTACAGGACTGTATGCTCCTATATGAAATTGATATCAATGATAAGCAAAAGTTAAGGATTTGCAACATAAGTTACCACACAAATAGGCAAACTACTCTCATATACTATGAAAAAAATATGTCAAATTAGTAATTGCGATGATAGTTGGGGAAAAGCTACATTAAGTAGATGTTACACCAGTAAGCACTAAGAAGCAAGAGACATGTTTATCTGATCTTAGATCTAAGAAATCAGTCATATCAGCTCAAAGAAAACATGTAAAGTGGCAAATAACAGTCAACAATTATAACAATCGAATTTAGATCAATAATATAAAGCTAGGTTTTATTAAAAATGCTTTTCCTCAATGTTATGAATAGTACTGCATTATAAGTTAGCAGAAAAGACATTTCCAGTAAATTATTTTAAGAGTCAATGTTAACATAGTTCACAAACCAAAATGACAGGAATCTTCATTTGTAAAAGCTGAAGATGACAACTGTGCTCCACAGCAGGTAAAATATGGGTCCTGAACAACTATCCAACACCACAATGGTGCGAACTAGTAGAACCTGAAGTTCAGTTGTACGGGTACGGGTACTGATTACTTTAAGCAATCATGTCACATAGAACCAATTGAAAATTGAAACTAACAATTGTAGAATCATTTCAAGAACAAATTAAGACACCCCATAGTTACAGACAAACTCATTGAATCAACAAAGCAACTGTTTGATAGCAAAATTAGCAGTTACAGTATATGTTTTTTATTTCCCTTTCGCAATAGTTAGTGTATGGATTGATAGCAAACAACTATTTCATTACCAACGCAACAGATGCATGAAATAACACAATAATATGTCAAACATGTATAAGAAAGTACCATCTTGTGTTAAATCATCAAATATCGATATGATTTCTGTCTTCAAATGGCTCTGTTCAACGGTCGCAGCAAACTTCCCAAGATTCGATGCAGCAGCCCTTCTGACCATAGGCATGTCATCTTGGCATAACTGGCCATAAATGGTCCTCAATTCTGCTTTCAATTGATCGTGGGCACTTGGATAGGCTATATGGAAAAGACCACAGGATGATACTCGAGCTGTAAACCACTCACCAGCTGCTAGCCTCTGAAAAGATTAAAGCATGGTTAACTGAATGGACATAAGGATACCAGTAGAAAATAATCTGCAAAAACACAATTATACTGCCATATTCATCTGACCACGGCAGTATTTCTAGTGAAAAATTGTGTAATGCTGGCCTATGGAGAATAATATGATACAAATGTAGATGAAGTGCAAGTGTTAGTACAAATACCCTGCAAATATATATTATCAATAAATATAATGCTAAAGCCAAAGAAAGCACCCACAAAAAATCAGATACAGTAACATTGGTAACATACTTGTTAAATTTTGAACCATTTAGAAAAAAAGAATATTGAACTGTTAATAAATCTCTTACCTTTACTACTGGAATGAACCAGTCGACAATGTCACTTTCCTTCATCTGTGCTCCAATACGGCACTGTGACTCAACTGCCTTGTCTCGGACACATGTTTCCTCCACCGTACACAATGTCTCCAATGGTGGGAGCAAAACATGAGCATGATCTACACCCCCAACATAAGGAATAAACACACCCAATTCTTCAGCCATTGCAAGAAGCACCTCATCTTCATCGTCATTGTTTTCACTGAGAAAAGGAATCAGTTCCTTCCTAGTTCTTTCTTCCCCAAGTGCCCTTGCAATTGTGGAAAGTCTTCTGATGGAGTTCAGACGCAAATGAATATCTTCATTTTTAAGCTCATCTATCAGTACAGCAATTGGATACAGAGGCTCATCGATCATAGCCATCAGGCTTATCAAGGATTCCTACAACTGTAAATCAAGAAAGAACATTTTACTTCTGTTGAGAGGGAGGGAGGTTGTTGGGGGCTTTAATACAAAGTTTGTTGTGTGATCAAAGCCAAGAGCAAAAGTTAGAAAAAGGCAAGTGGAGTTTCAATCCACAATACATCGGCCAGATCTCCTCCCATTTCTTGACGGATACTCATACTACGCAATCAGAGATTAGATATATCAACTCCTAATACCTTCGCTTCAATATATATGTAGATTTAGACATCGATACGGTTCCAATATACACATCCGACCATTAGTTTTTTATAGTAATATGTTGATAAAAATATACAAATTATAAAAAAGTAATAACTTGGGAGTACTTTTGATGAAAATCAACCAATATTATTTTCACATACAAATATAGGTACATTTATGTATATTAGTGGTCAAATTTAAAAAGTTAACTGCACACGCTCTAAAACAACATCTATTTTGTATAATCAAAGGTGTGCCTGGTTTGAGTCTCATGAACAACACAAGCGTGTAATCATTATCATGTTGGACATGATCCCCATGAGAGAAACAAATCCATGTTTCATCGCACAAATAATTTAAAAGGTCAGGCATTCAATGCACAAAACTTAGAAAGCAAGACTAAACTACCTCATTAAATTAATATATGCTCCAGTCAACCCAAACGGACAATATACTTGTTTTCCTAATAATAATTATTTGTTGACTTTCTTCAAATGTCAAACAAAGATGCCATTTATTGTCTACACATGTTTCAGGGGAAAACAATTCCCATACTTTCAGCATTCTCAAGAACTGCATCAAAGACAACTCCAGAAAAGAACTTCTTTTGCCATTGACAGAAGTACATCCAACACTAAGAACATAGAGGTTCTGCTGGTGGATGAAAGCAGCTGATACAAATTAACCGAATTTCAACAAGATACAAGACACCCCTCAACTTTTCTATGGCTTTCAATTTCTCTAATTCGAAATCTTTACCTTTCTAACATATTAGACACCACATGTTGCACAAAAATCTCAAAACGAAATACTGCAGCCCCTGTAATCTAGAACCACATGATTCGACTCCACAGTTTCACATTTACAACTCTAATAAAAAAGAGTAAATTTCATCTTAGCACAAATACGCCATCTACGAAGGCACCATACGCTCATCTCCACTCTTCTACTAGTGATTTATCGAGATAAATATAAGAAGCAAATCGAACCGAACGACTATCACCACCTACAGCGCACAACAAGGAACGATTCAAACAAGCCACAAATATTGTACAAGCACCTACACGGTTACAACATATAAGCCCCCAAAAAAGGATCCCCAAAACCACCCCCAATCGCGTCGAGAACGGCGCAGCCCCACCGAAATGGCACAGATCTGGGCAGGGGAACAACGGTGCGACAACAAAACCGTCCCCAAAACCGGACGGCGGCCGTCCAAAACCTGATTCCCCCGGGATCGACGAGCGGGAGCGCCGGGCCGCGGCGATCGGGGCGAGCCGGTCCAGCTCGGACCGCAGATCTAACGGCGCAGGACAGGGAGGACGAGGCGTAGGGTCAGAGGGGAGCGACGGATCTCACCTCACGGGTTCGGATCGGGCGCCGGCGGGGGCGGCCAGAGAGGGGCGAGGAGCTCGCGAGGCGTCGGCGTCGCCGCTGAAATTGATGAGAGAGATGGACGGGTGTTTCTGTGTTGCCGAATGGGATTGGGATGGAGATGGACATGCGCGAGGAGCGAAAGAGGGCCTGTGTCCAGACCCAAATGGGCTGTCCGTATAGGCACGCTCGGATAATCGGATTTTAACCAAATAGGTGTGTCTACAGATTTAATTTTGAATTCAAACATGATTTAATACGATGACAGTGCTAGCATGAGTGTGTAATACGATGTGTCAAGGATAATCTGTTTAGCATATAGACTTATTGCTATCTTCACTATCCTTTTCTTAGCGCCCACATCGTCAGCGTCGATCCTTCGCCGCATATTCCTTAGCGCCTACACTGACACCGATGCTAACGAGACTAATCCTCGAGAGGAGGCAGCAGCAGGAGAGAGGCTCACCAGACAAAGAGAGGGGAAGGAGGAGCCCACTCAGCTAAGAAGGTGTCAGCCAGGCTGGGGAAGGAGAAGCCGAGGAGCCGAGGATGCGATGTCCGAGCAACGTAACACGAGAGAGAGCAGGCGTCCGAGGAGGAGGTGGCGGCCGAGCTGGGGAGGAAGGAGCCGAGGAGGTGGTCCTCCCCCGCTCAGCCCGCCCCAGCCCCCACCTCCTCCGACAATCCAGCCGCTTTGCTCCACCCACCCCCACCTCCTTCGGCGCTCCCTCCATCGATCCCTCCTACACCAGCGCTCTGCTGAACACCCACCTCCTCTATGATGCTTCCCAAGCCCACCTCCTGTGGACACTCCATCCACGCAACCATATTTGCTCCGCCCCTCCTTTCTTGGTCCCTTACTCCCTCCTCCGCTAGCACATTGCCACCCGCCCACCTCCTTATCTCCTCCACCATCGCCACCCATCAGATCTGCCATTAGCTCAGCTCCAGCATCGTCTAGTCTAAGGTGTGTCGTGCTCACCCGTGCTTGAGTCGTGCCTAGCATGGCGCGATATTATGCATGTTGTGCCGAGCTGGCCCGCTAGGCCGAGGTTGCGACGCAAGCATGGTGTGTCACGTTGGGCTAGGCTGACACAACCCGTTTAGTCCTAGGGCGTGTCATGCCTAGGCCAAGCCAACAATATTGTGCTTCAGACTAACACGGTTAGCTGTCCATTTGACTACCTCTACCTATGTCTTGGTTGGGCTAGGCCCAACTAAGGCTGTGAATGAGTCGAACTCGAACGAGCCAAGGTGCCTAGGCTGGAGTTCGGTATAAACTCGAGTCGAGCTCGAGCAAGCTAGGCTTGATCTTCGAGTCTTAAACCGGGCTATACCCAACAATGGGATCGGGCTCGGGGGTCAGATCGAAATTGGATTGCTTTTTGAATAACAAAAATTCCTATTTTCTTATTTTTACATTTTTTTCTAAAATGAGAAAAATAAATCATGTGTGTTCTTTTTTATAATTACAGTACGCTCTTTTTATTTTTTTTTCTACATACACACTTATTTGGTGCCCCATGCCGACAACAAATGTTATGCATGTTCATCTAAGGGCCTATTCATATTAGCTGTAGACTAATGGCTTTTAGTTGTGGTTGATAGCTTTTGGATAAAAAAAGAATAGTAGTGCCTTTTAGAAAGATAGGGTGAGCGGTAGGGAAAATGAAAGAGAGATGTGTACACAAGAAGGAAGTAAGAGGAGTTGGTGTGTGATGCGTCTATGACCTGGTTTATCCCCTGAGTGAGATGGAAGTGAGAGAAATGGAGAAGCTACTTCGAGAAACCGAGTGTTTATATTAGTTTTTGGTTTCTCTAAGTAGAAACTAAAATAGAAATCAATATGAACATGCTCTAATTCAGGTAAGGTGGCAAAATGCTCATACAATTTAGGTAGGGTGTGCGTGTCCTTCCAATATTCATGGACGGATTGGGTGCAATTCACACTTGCCATAAGCCTAAGAAGTCACTTTTTTGGAAAAAAAAAACAGTTTGTGATTTATGCATTGATATATATTCTATCAAATTTAAATGCCTATATCAAATTTTCAAAGGTGATAGGGGTTTTTCCGTCAACACAAATAAGGATTTAGAGGTTCTTTAGGCACCTTTTGGGTGGAGGAAAATACATTATGGACCACTTTTCAAGTGTGGGAATTTTATAAGAAACAATTCAATTTTCTTAAACAATGTAAAACAAAATTCTTGCATTTCATACACAGCATAAAGTTGAGGTGCCTCAAAGGGGCTCGATCCTCCGCAGTAGACACTGCAAATGACCACTTTCTATTACTACACAATTATTGACATTTTGATTGAACCATACCCCTACTGCATAATATTGTGCTTCTTTGTAGTAGGAGCTGCTACCAGCAAGGATCCACATCCGCCTCCATGTGATGTCGACTTGTCCTTGTGCGAGGCACGGTAGGTTGCCATAAACCAACGCATCCTGTTTTTTTTTTTACCAAATTTGCATCTGCTACAATATTTACAATTTTTCTCGACGGTTATTTGTGGATGGACGACGTTAATTGCATCCTTTTTGTTTTTTTTTCATATAGCTGACGGTGTTTCAAGAGTAATATCCGAATATTACCCT
Source organism: Melocanna baccifera (assembly GCA_036346265.1). Lineage (NCBI taxonomy): Eukaryota > Viridiplantae > Streptophyta > Magnoliopsida > Poales > Poaceae > Melocanna > Melocanna baccifera. The sequence goes on from CM070700.1 coordinate 3,623,080, forward strand.
ACAGTAAGTTTAATTATCGACTTCTAGGCCGTGAGTTCAAACTTCCAGTGCATAGCTGGATCATTGGATTACCCAACACGTTGGCTATAGGTTCTATCCTTCTGGAATCTATTGAACTTTTTTTTTGCCAAGTCTGATACAAATTTGTAGAATGGTAGCTTCTAACTGAATATTAGGATAAATGATATATTTATTTTCAAGGCATAAAAAAGGTGACCAGGTTTTAAAGCGAAGAATCTGGGAGCATTATTTGACTCCAAAGAGATTTATACTCCCTCGGTCGGTCACAATATAAAGTACAGTTTGCGGCATCGGTACAATCTTTAAAAATATAACGTTAACTATCTATTTATATTGTAATACATATCAGCTATCAAGACCTAATAAAATTATCTTAAAAATGGGTACCAAAATCAAGATATTATTAAAGACAAACCTACTTGTATCAATTTTATTTGATTTCGCGAGTATTTCTCTACTACTTAAAAAAACAAGTTGGTGACCATGCGTTCGTCCCTCTCTTGTAGAAAGTGCAGTATAGACAAGTGGACCTATTACCCGCTGAACTGTCGCTCTCCTCCCTGAATCCCTGTCCTCACGCCTCATGCCGACGCCTATCCCTCTTCTCCCAACTGCTCCACCATCCTCCCCATGATCTTCCTTTCTCTGGTGTTCCCATCTCCTGTTCCTCTTCCTCGCACGACACAGCTCTGCCCTAACACCGCACCCTCCACTTGCCAACACACCCACCTGCCCCCTCCATCGCATCCTCCCCCCATTGCTCCCTCCTGCACTCGCCATCGCGCCCTCTCGCCACGCCAAGGATCCCTCACAGTCACCATTGTGCCATCAATGGGCGACGACGGCATGCTTAGCCCTCAGTTCCGATCAGCGGCCACGCTAGCTAGGTGGGATGAGGAGTCCATCCTCCTCGTGGTGCTCGTCACCAAGGACATCCCGGTCCATGAGTTGCGCCGCAAGAGGCAGCCATCCTCCGCCGCTAGCAACAGTGCCGATTCCAACACCAGGTACATGCGTGCTCGCCGTACCAATCATAGGAGGGGAGAGAGTCTGATGCCGTCTCTTCTTTCTTCACCTTTTTCTTGGTTGGTTTCTTGATTTGTCCAAATGTTGCATTCCTGTCGGAAGCGGAGGTCGCGGGGGCAGTCATCGGTCGCAATCCCACCGGTGGTTCTCGCGCTCGATGATGACGAGAAGTTGGATAGTTGTAACATCTTAAATTTTAGCTTTTATTTATTTGGGTTTATTTAATGTTTTCTAAATTTTCTTTTCCCTTTTCCTTTTTCTTTTAGTTGAGCCTAGAGAAAGAAAAAACCTTATTTACTTGTTTGAGAGCCAAGTGGAGTTGATTTCATTTTCTCTAAGTTGCCCTTGCCAGAATTTTTTGAAATTTTTTGCTATTATTTCTATTTCCTAAGCGTTCTTTGCATTGCCAACCTTTATTTAAATAAAAACAAATTTCAAAATTTCCCTCAAGCCGAAACCTTTTTCCTTTTTCGGCCCATTTCTCTTTCTTTTCTGCGTAGCCCAGTTCTCCTCCCACGCATGACCTCGGCCCACATGTGCGCCTGGCCTGCCTCACTCTTGCATGTCATCCCCCTACCGCATGAGCCCTGCCTATCAGTCCTCCCTTTTCATTCCCTTCCTTCTTCCTCCAGCCACACCACCGTCTTCAGCTTGGATTCGATCTTTCCTTCCGCACCACCTCCATTTTTGGAATCTTTTCACCGTGTGCAACGCCCGAGACTCAAATCCCTAGATTTTCACGCTATCTTTCCCTCCACACCCCTCCCATTTTCTTTATCCTCCCCTCCCCGAAATTTGTCATCGTGATTTTGGCCAGCAATTGGCCCACCATGTCTCACCCCCAAGGCTATGTAAACCCCCCTCAGCACCCTCTAGCATCGCACTACTCTCCACCTCGCATTTGCCCCCTGGCATAGCCAAGCCCTCTAGCGTCATGTTTCCCTCCTCCCGAGCTTTGCTAAGGTCTCCGACAAGGTCTCACTACCACTCCAAGCCTTCACGAGCTTCGCTGTTGCCATAGGGAGCTTCACCGAGTCACCACCGACCTCACCCACTTCTCTACCATGAAGGATCACCGTCGGAACCTCCATCTCACAAGAGCCAAATGTTGTCACTGCCTTTCTCTCGCTGTCGACCACCTCCATTCCTTCCTGAGCTCTGCGCCAAGTTGAATTGTGTTCCCCTTCATGCCCTCTCTCTATTCGATGTCTCGCCATCCTCTGTCACACACCGGAACACCAGTGACCATATGGTCCTAGTGCCACCATCGGCCAGCGACACCATGCTAGCGCACCAGCACACATGGCTACCACAAGCCCACATGGTGCCACACGTCTCACCATGCTAGCACAGCAGTGCCAGAAAAGCACCCTCACCACATCAGCCATAGTCTCGATCCACCATGGACCTTGTCCATAGAACCGTGCTCACATGTTAGTGACTCTGAGCATTATTCTTTAGGAAAAATAATTCAGTCGAAATCTTAATTTATATGCTGATGTCATAATTCAATTTTACTTTAGAAAAATAAATCCACAAAATCCAAAAATTTTGAAATAGTACTTTCTCTCTCTTTCTTAGTTATAAATCTTCTAAGAGCCCATTCTCCTCTATCCTAACTCCAAATAAACCCATTCTTCTTTCTAAATTCTTCTTTTGAATTTTTGGAGTTTATTTGGATTTTATTTGGATTTAGTTTATCTTTGCTATTTTCACATGTAGATTGTGATGTTTCTGAGGAGTATTGCTTCATCGTCGATTCTCACCACCAATTCACAGAACAAGGTAAGATACATACCTTGACTATGTTGATCGTAGGTTATAAATAAAATTATGTTATTTTAAATTATTCTACATGCATATAGTTATTCAATATATTTTAATTATAGTATAAAGGCATAGTTAATACATACTTGTTATGACTATATTTGATATTGATCACCTAAATATCTTATCACCCTATAATAAAACTCTAGTTTATAGACCAGATATCACAGACGATTTCTACTACAAACTGTCTGTGATAGTCAACTATCACAGATGATTCTAAGTTAATAATCGTCTATAATAGTGTGTATCACAGACGGTTCAAAAACCATCAGTAATGACATGGTCATTACTGACCCATAAACTTAGACGGCTCACGAAACCGTTTATGATGATATTTTTGAACTGTCTGTGATGACCATTTCTGTAAAGTGTATGGGACAAATCTGATTGACTAATTCGTAGATCTCAATCTTGGTTTCGCTATATGTTGAATGTGGGTGTGGCGTAGACCACCGAGTCTCACACGATATAAGAGGGAGCCGATTTAGGGGATTCTTATTGGGGTGAAACCTTAGTGGGTGTGTGGCTAGGTTTACGACTTTGCATTTAAAAGCCTTGTCATGATTTCTGCGCTGCACATCTAAGGAAGTACGCTAATCGTGTGGCAATATGAGATAGTCACATCTTGTGGATAAAGTTGCACCACCTGTGCAGAGTGTATAAACAATCCTAGATAACCGTGCCCACGGTCATGGGTAAGCCATGTAAAGTTTTTCATGAATTAGATTTTGTTTTTCAAAAACTGGTTAAAATACAAGATAATGAGATCTTTTGAGAAAAGATGGTCCGAGTGAGATGCCTATAGATGATGGACCTACACTAACGATATTATTTGATTAAAATATTATTTGTTACTTCTTGTATTAAATTCAATAATTTACATCTATTTACTGTATTTATTGTAATATGGCTTTACGCTCAAATAGCCTTATTATGTGTCGAGACCCGAATATGCAAATTCGGACTCTCTGTGTATACAACACTAGTCCAAGATCACGCTAGTGCACACAGTCAAACATAGATGCAATATCATCCATACACACGCTAAAATAAAGTGAAACTCAAATATCGATAAATATCCAAAGTACGACATTATGGTCAAGCTTACATTATCACTAGCCCAAAGGGCTCAAAGTCTAGTAGCAGAAAGAAACAAAATAAGCATAGTAGCCATTCGACATACCCAAAGGAAATCAACTAGGGAGCAAAGTCCTAATCTGTGAAGTCGCTGAAGTATTTTCCTTCAAGTATCTCCTGCTGGTAATACTCTTCCTCCTCAACTGAGCAACAATGGCATAAAGCCATGAGTACATTGGTACTCAGCAAGTCGTTTGTAACAAATGAATGCAATATAGTATGCAAGGCTTACTAATGGAGGGCTAAAAGGTTAATTTGCATAAAAGGACATTTTAAGATTAATACGAATAATAGATTGAAAGCGAAATTTAATAGAAAATAATAATTAATAAGTAATCAATGGAATTGAAATAAATCACTTGTGAACCTCCCATCCACAAGCTAAACCAATAGTGAACTACATGTTCACTTTCCAACCATAAACCATAAGTTTCATGAAATCTCTACCCCTCGTGTGAAATCACTGAGCATTGTCTATAACCAAGGACGCGGCTATTCGAATAGTTTTACACTTTGCAGAGGTTGCTCAACTGTACCCACATGATGTGATTAGCCTCGCGCTAAGGAAATCACAACAATGCCTTTACAAAATTCAATTCCAACCCAATCCCGCCCGCTAGGGTTTCGCATCACACCCCCTTGCGCCATATGAAAATCAGCAACCATGTTCATCACAATGGCGAGATTGAAATTATAATATCCCAAATTAATCAGCCATGTCTATCCCATACTAGACATGTGGTTTGCACGATAAGGCTTAGATCAATGGCGCACAAAGTTAAGTCCTTAATATTACCCGGGCGAGACTACCATATCCCACGAAGTGAATCCACACTCCCCCTTTACTGCACGATCACTCGCCGAGTGAAAACCAAGTTTGTATAACCACGCCAATGACACACCAATGTTATGGCACAAATTTTATAGCTGTGGCACCAACCACAGTTCTATATCTCATTAAGTCAAATTAATTATTCACATGCGATGATAAACCCATTCGTAAATAAAGCAGGCGAAGCATTCTAATCGACAACCCATGTGACATCTAGCATAGCATCACTAATAAATTTTCTAACTTATGGTGACAATGGTATAATGGCATTCAAAATAACAAGGAGGAAGATTAACCAATTGGGGTGTAACTACCAAGTACAATAGTTTATATTAAAATAGTGATGCACGATATTTAAAACAAAGTAATTAAATAATAGATTAAAAACTAGGTTCAACATGATCAAAAGTTATGACTTGCCTTGGGTTGGCTCAGCGAGGTACTCGGGAACTTCTAGCGACGCTCCGGCTCCTTTGAAATCGGGATCTAACGAGAGAGAAAGCGACCGAAATAAGAAAATACATCAAATAAAATTTAAATGAACTCTAAAAACTTTGAAACCAGAACCAACAGATAGAGCTCAATTTTAGATGAATTTAGAAAAAAGAACAGGGTCAATTGGAGCTAGGACGGAGAAGAACGGGCTCTCGGAAAATTAACCCTAAAGAAATTACAGAAAGTTCGGAAAATGCACTGTGCTGTGGACCAGGTGCACGGCAGAGGAGGGTTCACGGTGGACTCGGTCCACAAAATAGTACGCGGGCTATTGACGTGGCAAGCTCTGGTGCTGACACGTGGCATGCTGACGCGGCACCGGGTCATGTCTTGGCTGACGTGGCGTTGATGTGGCATGACACGTGGCGCTGACGTGGCACGACCCAGGAGCGGCGGCGGCGGGATTGGATGGTTGACACGGTGACGCGTGGAAGCATCTGAGCCGTGGTTTCAGATCTGAAGCAATGACGGGAATTGGGGGTGACAGCCGATGGATCTCTGACGCGTGGCGGCTCGCGATACGAGGCGGCTCGGGCACGCGGACCGAGGCAGGCGCGGGGCGCAGGCGACAGCCAAGGCGACACAAGCGTGGGGGTTCGGCGGTGATGGCACACGGCGGAGGGGAGCGGGAGACGGCGGCGGCTCACCGGCAGGGACACGGATGGCGGCGAGAGGATAGCTCCGAAGACAATGGCGTGCTCCGGCGATGGGAAGACGTCGACGGCGGCGACGACAGCATTAGCGAGGGTCCTTGGGAGAGGATGGCGGCGAAGCTCGGTAGCAGCGACAGGTGGCGAAGGCGACGAAGCTCGGATGAGGGAAGGCGGCGATGATGGCAGTGCTTAAAACACACGAACTGAGGCTGTATCCGAGACCACCATGCGCGGAGGAGTTCGCATTGGGAACGTCGATCCCGATTGCGACGCATGGCAAGCGGGGACGATTGGACGGTGGTAAGCGGGCGCGAGCGCGAGCGCGCTAGGGAAACCGTGGGCGCGGGCGGCGGCAGCACAGATAAGTGACACGTGGCGCGAGTGAGGATCGAGCGGTGCGGCGCGAGCGGGGTGATTAGCTGCAAGCACGCGGGCCGACGCGTGGCGGGGCAGGTGGGCCAAGGCGGGCTGAGTCGGTGGGCTGAGGACATTCGGCCCGAAGGACTTTTAGGATTTTTCTCCCCCTTTTTCTTTTTAATAAATCCGAGTAAAACCAAAAGAGCTCCAGAAAATAGCAAATAAATTCAAAAATATCAAACAATTCCTTAAGACACCAGAAATCCAATTAAAATATTTTTAGCTTATGTTAATATTTATTTTAATCATATTAAATCCTTTTTAATTACTAAAAAATCATTTTAAGGTTTATTAATTTGCAGAAAAATCCAAAATTTTATTTTTAAAAAAAGGGCTTTAAATTCTTCTGAAAATCAAGATGTTACATTTTGCCTTCACTTGTTTTTCTTCCATTAATATTGTATTTCCTGTGTAACTTGCAGAGTTTTTTTTTGTTCATCCTTGCTTAATTTTTTTTTTTGCTTAGAGGAGAACTTCAACAACGATGTAGAGATGTAATTTTGTCTCATAGTCATTTGCCTATGGGTGGACTTGTTAGGCTTCTCCACTTTATTTATTATCTTTCATTGTTATTTTTCTTTATATTTGGCCTATAGGCCGTAGAGATGTAAAATTTGGCTATAAGGCTCGTACTTTTTTAAATAATAAAGTTTGTCATTATGCATGATATATATCTCTATTACCACTATGTGCACTAACTTTTTCTGGACTAGTGTGATTTACACGAAGGATCCAAAGGTATTATTTTTGGGCCTGACAATAGTGCTACAGGTTGGTCATTGGTTTCTCAGTTTCTTCCATAGCTCAATTTGTTGAACATTTCATGTTGTATCTATTTGGGCATTGTCTGTCTAGTATTAATTTGGGATCTGCGAATGGTAGGATCGAGGTGAAGGAGCAAGAGAAAGTTGTCATTGTGGGGAAGAAGGAGGCATTCGGATCCAAGAAAGCTATAGCAACCAGCGAACTACCATGTATGGATCGACTATGGGAGGAGCTGTCTTGCGCGGTAAGGGGGTTTAGCCAATTGGTTTCTTTGGTTTGCCATATTGTGATTGCGCATGTCTTGGACAGTGATTTATGTGTTTAATTTTGTACAAATTTGTTTAGAGATTTGATTCAAGTCGAGCACCACGCTTAATTTTGCGCTGTACTTTCTATAAAGGAATTTTCTTTGGTTCAAAAAATTTGCAGCAGAGAGTAAAGCATTAACTTTTGATTATCATAATGTGTCCTGTTGTAGGGGAGGCTCCCACCTAACCCCGGTAAGCCTGTTAAAAGGTTATAAAGCTTAAAGTGAACATGTGTAATGATGCAATTGCCTTAGGGATTTTTGGGTGTAAGGACACGGTTGTAAAAACACTCCCCATAACATATATGTATGCGATGCTAGCCATGGGAGAGATCCAGAGGACAGCATTGTTCACCTAACTTCCCACTACCATACTCTCTCTCTGTTTGATCTGTAACCACAACAGTTGGCGCCGTCCATAGGGACGGCAGGAGCAAACCTCAAGATCTCAAGAAGGATGGCACCGAAGAAAACTTCATCATCGGCGGCGACGAAGAAGGAAGGGGTCACGGCGAGGTCCTGTGTCAACACCAGGGCTTCGGCATCAGCGGTCGCGGGAGCGAACGACGACGCTCACCACACGACGATCGACCCCGCCACCGCCGACGTGACGGTCGACCCCGCCCTACGCTGCGGACGCCCACCCGCCGCCGGCGTGATACCGACCTCGACAAGACGCCGTGCTCGGGAGCGAGAGCGTCGGCGCCCGTGGAGGCGCGACCGCCGTCCCTACACACGGGCCCTGTCATCGATGCCGAAGTCCATCGTGTCGACGTGGCGGGCAACGCAAGAGCATAAGCCGTGGTCACGGCTACTCCGGTAGTGCGACCAGGTGCGCCGATCGCTTCATCCACGCCGGCAGTGGAGAACGCTCTGCTGGTAGCCCTCAGCACGCTCCAGCAGGAGTTAGCGAATCTCCGTTGAGCCGTGCGGAGAAAGCAAGAGGCTCGAAGTCAGCAGACCCCGCCGGTGGTCGCTCCAGAGCCCACGCCCAAACGGGCGGATAGCCGCGACGCCCCCACATCCAGCCGCGCCTTGCTGCGACGCATGGACCCGGAGTCCCTGCTATCTGCGGGCCTACAGCAGGCAGCATGGCCGGAGGATTTCAAATTCCCCAGCGCCATCACGTCGTACAAGGGCGACACGGATCCTCAGGAGTTTGTGCGCGTATACGAGACCGCCATCGAAGCGGCAGGCGGAGACGACACCACGAAGGTGAAGGGGCTCCCCCTTGCGTTGCAGGGAGTGGCGCTCTCTTGGTTCTTTACCATAGAGCCGAACTCCATCTACACATGGGAGCAGGTCCACGACCGCTTCTACAATAACTTCCAGGGGAACTACGTCAAGCGCGTCGATGCGAATCAGCTCTTCGCAATCAAGCAAAAACCATCGGCAAGGCTTCGGGAATACTTCAGACGCTTCGCGAAGGTCCGCTGCCAGGTCAAAGATGTCAACGAGATAACCATCATCAACGCAGCAATACAGGGTCTTCGCTCGGGGCCCCTGGCCGAGTACAACGAGCGGAAGCTAATCAAGATGGTGGCAAAGCTCTTCGACAAGATGAAAGAATACGCCAGAGCGAAAGAAGACGCGTGGAGGCGTCAAGGCAACGACACCAATGCCAATCCGGCAGAGGGCACAGCGAAGAACGAGGTCTCGCTGAAGGAAAGCTCATCGAAAGGCAAGCGCAGGCAGGAGCCATCGAGGATGCCCCCCAGCACAAGGACCCATCGGGCGACAGTCACGTCTTCGACATTGAGGGCAGCTCAGAAGACAACGCCCCCGCTGGCCGCGGTGCCAGGGCTCGACAGGGTCGGGGGTGAGGCCGAGGCTGGGGCTGTGAGGATAGGGCCCGCGCGGAATATGGTGACCAACACCGCCTCCAATGGTGCGAAGTACACGGCCAAGGCAGCCATGACACCCGCTCATGTACCACCATCGCGGCGCTTCGGCAAAGCGTCGCAGAGACAAGGATCTCGAGGTGCGGCCACCCATCGTGGTACACGTCTAGCAGCCCCTGGACGACCCCCTACAAATTCGGGATCAGGAGCTGCAGACTCAGGAGGGCCTCCGGCAGATGCAAGCTCATGTGCAGCAGCCTCAGGAGAGCCCCCTACGAATCCACGCCCCGGAGGGCGCCCAGCGTAGGGTCATAAACGTCATCTCCGGAGGCTCCTCCCTGGAGTTCGCCTCGGAGCGGCAGCGAAAGGCCTACATGCGGAGGCTACACCATGTGGCGGCATACCCAACACAGGCACCGTCGAACTGGGCGCAACATGATATCACCTTCATACCCGCCGACGCCGACGGTGTGGAGTTTCCCCACTAAAATCCCCTGGTCATCCAGGCTACCATAGCAGGATGCACATACTTGGCCACGGCGACCAGCACATGGCCCGGCACATAGAGCTCGGCACCCGAGGCCCATACTTGGAAGTCCAGATAGGCTCCTAGGTCAAGCACGCCAATACAAGCGCTCCGGCAACACAAGCAGCCGAGGCTCCCTACCTCGCCGCCACAACGACAATCCAGTGGTTAGTCCCCGACCTTTTGTTCTCACTCACCTGCGTAAACGAGAATTTAATAAAGTTCACTGTTTGCGAAGCTACTCGTGTTTCCTACAAAAATGTGTGGAGGCTTGCCTCCGTACACACTCCCCGGAGTATAAATAAGACGCGAATGTTGTCTCTGCGCACTCTACTCAGTCTAAACAAGACGTGGATGTCCCGCGTACGCGTCGGTGGCATCACTACGCGTACTCTCCGGAGTATAAATAAGACGTGGTTGATGTTCCCACGCACTCGAGTATAAATAAAATGTAGCATCGAGGTCCGCCTCCGCACGCACTCTACGGAGTATAAATAAGACGTAGCGTCGAGGTCCGCCTCCGCACGCACTCTACGGAGTATAAATAAGACGCAGCGGGGGGACGCCTTCGCACGCACTTTACAGAGTATAAATAAGACGTAGCGTCGAGATCCGTCTCCGCACGCACTCTCCGGAGTATAAATAAGACGCGGATATTCTCCCTGCGCATTCTACCGAGTATAAACAAGACGCGGATGTTCCCCGCGCGCGTTGGTGCCATCACTGCGCGTACTCTCCGGAGTATAAATAAGACATGGATGATATTCTCACGCACTCTCCGGAGTATAAATAAGACGCGAATGTTCTCCCTGCGCACTCTACCGAGTATAAACAAGATGTGGATATTCCCCGCACGCGTTGGTGCCATCACTGCGCGTATTCTTCGGAGTATAAATAATACGTGGATGATATTCCTACACACTCTCTGGAGTATAAATAAGACGCAGATGTTCTCCCTACGCAATCTACTGAGTATAAACAAGACGCGGATGTCCCGCACACGCGTTGGTGTTATCGCTACGCGTACTCTACGGAGTATAAATGAGACGTGATTGATATTCCCACGCACTCTCCGGAGTATAAACAGAGCGGAGCATGGGCACTAGAGGCTCCCCGTGCTTTCCACAAACTGCGTGCGCCACATGGACGGAATGCCACGGTTACAAGGGCGAGGCGCCTCACGTACAAAATTTTCAAGATACATTGGCACCCATTAACGGGGCCCCCTCAGTTCGAAGGCACGGGACGTTTTCTCCTGGCGCCATAGCCCGGCAGCATCGTCTTGCAAGACGAGTCGGCCTGTGACACCGTGGAGAAGGGGTGGCGCAGGAGCTCGATGGCCTACGCTTCTGAAGAAAAGACAAAAAGACGAGAGTACTCATTGAAGGTGCCCCCAGGGGCGTGCGGCCCCGGCACAGGGAGGTCGAAGTCCATTTCTGGAGTTGCAAGACCCCTTGTTGAGGTGCAAGCGAAAAGACCTCCCCATCAGGAGCATCCTCGAGCTAGGGAAGCAGACTGGGGGGAGGTAAGGCGCCTGTAAGAGGCACCCCAGGCGAGGCGCGACCTCGCTGGTGGCAAATGGGGGTCTACCCCCGAAGCTGGAAGTTCCCTCGTTGAAGTACAAGTGAATTACCCACCACCACTCATCAGCCGCGACCCTTAGGCGAGCTGGCGAAGGGGCACCACACTGCGGCGTCACGTCCACCCTATGTGAACGGGGTGTTCGACCCCGCGGTCGTCCCGGCGGCATCAGCCGCACACGGGAGCCCTTGTCGCTATCGGCACCGGTAAAGAAGCACCGGAGGAAGCTGGGGCACAGTAGGGGTTGCGAGTTTAAGAGGGGAAGTTGAAAGGGCACCAATGTTAGGGAAAGCGGGTGGTACTTCACTCGCCCGCTCCCCCTTTTAAAGAGTCCTGGACGCGAGACCCCGCCAATTGCACCCCAATTGTCTCATCGACCATTCCAAGCGCATGTGATGCAACAGTACCGTCCCGCCTCAACCACAGGGTTCCGCCAATTGCACTTCACGTGTTCCCCTATCCTGGGGGGCCCCTGAAGCAACGAAGGACAAGCAAAGCCCCCCACCAGCTATAAAGCGGCGTGCGTAGAGCTCCGCGAATCTCGCTCCCGATGTCCCGTCAATATCCACAATTGCGGGGAAACAGTTGCGCCCGTGAAGTCCCGCATCGACCGCGAAGGCCAGGGCCTACGGAGCTAGGTTCCTGTAATCTCCTAAGCCTACTTTATCTTTATCCTATCAAGCGGTCAGGGACGGAGTGCTCCACTTCGAAGGGTAGGGGACGGAGCGCTCGCGCTCTCACCGACCGGGCGCCACCACGCCACCACTCAAGGGTAGGGGACGAGCACTCGCGCGTCTACTGACCGGCGCCCGGCTCGCGCCACCACTCGGGGTAGGGGACGGAGCGCCAAGGCGTCTCACTTCGACCGGGCACCACTCGCGCCACCACTGGCGGTAGGGGACGAGCGCCGCCGCCTCATTCGACCGGGCGCCACCTCGCGCCACCACTTCGGGGTAGGGGACGAGCGCGCGCGCCTCTGATCGGGCGCCACTCGCGCCACCACTGGCGGTAGGGGACTGAGCGCCGCGCGTCTACCGACCGGGCGCCACTCGCGCCACCACTCGGGGTAGGTGACGGAGCGCTCGCGCGTCTATTTCGACTAGGCGCCAGCTCTGCTGCCATAACTTCGAAGGGTAGGGGACAGAGCGCTCGCCGTCTACTTCGACTGGGCACCAGCTCCGCTGTCACCACTTCGAGGGGTAGGGGACGCAGCGCTCACGCGTCTACTTCGACTATGCGCTAGCTTCGCTGCCACCACTTCGAGGGGTAGGGGACGGAGCGCTCGCGTGTCTATTTCGACTAGGCACCAGCTCCGCTGCCACCATTTTGAGGGGTAGGGGACGGAGCTCTCGCGCGCCTACTTTGAGTAAGCGCCAGCTCCGCTGTGGACGGAGCGCTCGTGCGTCTACTTCGGGTAGACGCCAGCTCCGCCGCCACCGCCAAACATCTCCAACGAGTCACAACAGCGTGCCAAACAAAGTGACGGCGACAAGCGTCTCGGCTGGTTTATTGCGTTCGTACACGAGCGCTTACAAAGGCGTCGGCTCGTCAACATCCCTTGAGCTCTATTACACAAGCGAACGCTATTCGTTCGGTTCCACCTGGACGCCCGACCGCGTCGACACCTCGCCTGCCAAGGTTCGACCCGCCCAGAAGTTCAATGTGTCCTCAGCCCGCCACCAGCAACGCAGACAGCGTCGGGTTATGGCGTCGAAGATTAGCAGCCGATCCCCGTCGGGCAGCTGCTTGGGAACATAAGGGCATGCCGATCAGAGCGTGGGAAGCAATTTTTGTTTTACTCTTGGAATAGGACGCGCAGGTTACAACACACACCAACACACAAGAACTCCGGTGTCATACCTGCCTCGAGCCATCGGCGCCACCTTCGTCGCATCAGGGAACTTCATCCAGCCATTGGCCGAGGCTCCCCTCATTGTACATGGTCCATCGTAGCTCTACTCTCGCCGCGGCCTCCCCGATGTACTCCCAAATCCGCTCATGAAAAAACCAAACAGCGGGCCACACAGCGCACACGGTACCGGACATACTCTGGCCTTGGCTGGCATCTCCAGGTGCGGGTCAGCCAGTTCGTCGACATGCCGGCAGCCCCGGTGCCGGAGAAGCGCACATGCCAGGAACGAGGTCACGTACGAGCAATGGTTGCCGAAGGACGTTGCGGCGCTGCGAGTAAGGTCGGAAGCATCCCTGATTTAGCGAATCGTTCGTGACAGCTCTTCGGGCCCGAACGAGCGAGGTGACACTTCGACGACAAGGTCTTCGAGGATGCCCTCCAAGGCAAGCATAGCAACCCATGCCGCCGCCGAGGCATCGCCCAAGGCCTGGTCCCGCTCCTTAAGAGATGCAGCAAGGCGACCCTTCTCCTCTTCTAGCGCAGCAACCTGCCGGAGTAGGCTGTCCCACTCCTCCACGGCCGCCTGCCGCGCCGCCGCCATGAGCTCCTCGGCGTATAAGATGGCCCCCGCGCGCTCCGCCTCCAGGCGGCGGATGCGGTCATCTTTAGAGGAGTGCACCTCCTCGGCTGCGTGAAGAGCCCCTTCGGTGGCGCGCAGTCGGTCCTCTAATGCCTCCCATTCACGGACATGGGCTGCTTGCAGCGCACGGCCAAGGGCAACGGTCTGCATGACGAAGTGATTAATACACCTCTAAAAGACCGCCTGCCACTCAGGGTTAGATACCTACCCTTATTTCCGAGACCTCCAGCACCCTGCCAAGAAGTCCCGACCCACAGGTCTGCAACGCCTGGTGGTCCAGGTCCGCGGTAGCACTATTCGCGGCCCCCTGCCACGATGCCAGCACCTCTGGTCGAGGGACGAAATCTGCTAGCCGGCTTTGGTTCCAGCAGCCCCCTCGCCGATCGCGCACCTAGAGGGGCGCGGATGGTGGGGCAGGGGTACTCGGTGTCGGAATCGGAGTCCCATAGGGCCCCGACCTTGCTCGCCACAGCGAACCCCCCTTCGAGCGAAGGGGCGATAGTGCGCGTGGCTGTTTCGCCTTCGAGGAGCAAGGCGGTGACCCCGCCCCGCCAACAGCCATAGGCGGGGGCTCCACCAAAGTAATCGCCACAGACAAGGACTCCGCTCCAACGTCCTCAAAGGGCGACGACTCCGCCTTAGCGCCAACCGGCGGCAAAGAAGCTTCTCCCTCCCGGACGCCCACGTTGCACTCCTCGTCCCTGCCACTGTCCACGACCACTGGACTACCAGGCCCGGCGACGGTGGGCTGAGTGCCTTGACGAGACGATAATCCTCCCCCGTTGGCACCATGGCGAAGTGGGCTAGGGAACGATGTGGCGCGCTCCGGCACCCTAATGCCCAAGGCCTCGCACACCCGGTTTATCCGTCCTAACCCTGCCTCCGCGGTCGCAGCTATGCGCAGGGTGTGTTCTCTAGCTGTATACGGTCCAAGGAACACACCCACTGCGTGCTCTGCGGCCTCTAGGCGAACACCTGTGGGCAGCAAGGGGCGAGTTTAAAGCAAAAGGCCGAGGGACAACAGGGGAACACTACCGCTCCACCAAAACTTACGTGGATCGGAGGGTCTTGGCAGCGAAGACACGGACGACCGGACATTATCGCGGTGAAGACCCTCAAGCGTGACACGCCAATCAGCAGCAAGCGGCGCTACGCCGTACATGACGAACTCCTCGGCGAGGTCGCCCATGTTGAAGTGGGCGGTGATCCCCACAAGCCTCCGTACTCTTCGCCGGTCCTCAGCATCTATCGGCGTGCCGGGCGTGCTGTTGAACGCCATTGGCCGCTCGGAGCATTCGAGACCACTACCACTCGCCACACAGTGATAAAACCACCGTCTCATCCACTCCGGCTCTCATTCCGCCAGAGTCGAATCCGTAGGGAAGATCTTCCCGCAGTGAGACCGAAGGGCGAAGTTGACGCTGCCGAAGTGGGTGAACGTCCCGTCTCTCCGCTCCATTGGCTGACACAGTGCGTCATTGGAGGAATGCGAACAGTGAAGCGTTGGGCTAGCAGGCTTCCGTACGCAATGCCCAGCTGTACACGGCAAGACGGGCTATCGCCTTCGAACTCATCTGTGCCAGCTCAAGCCCAAAGGTCCGCAGGACGTCCCTAACAATCATGGCGGCAGGGATGCGTAGCCCGGCTTCAAAATAGGCGATGAAGACAATCGCCTTCGATTTCTCGGGGTGTGGTTCGGTCTCGTCGCTCGCGGGCAATTGCACCTCTCGGCGGTCTGATAGCTTCCCTTCACGTAGCAGATCGCGGATCGTCTCCTCCGTCGCGAGGGTTGAGCCTAAGACATGGGAGCACGAACCTCCTACCTTCTCTGTCGTCAACCACCATTTGTCCATCAGTGTGGAGTCATGTGATGAAGGGGGGTGGCCCGATCTTCCGATGAGAAGGACAAATTCGATTTGATATGACGTTGACGAAGAGGCTACTTGACCGAGATGACCAAGTCCGTCCTGCAATCGCTACACCACACTTAGTCGCTATCAACCGTGCAAGAACGCTTGACTGAACACGAGGTTCAATTCCTGCAAGCAATCGAAGAACAAGCAAAAACAAGTGAAAGAGCAATCTTATTGCAAATATAACTGAGAAACACAAAGGGGTTGAGGCCTGCAATCGCAGTTGTTGGTCTAGTCGACACAAGAACACACGATGAAGTTTCACGGTGGAAAACTAATCGAAACAAGCCTGAGTTACATGGCCAAATGAGCCTCTATTTATAGGGACACACAGGTCCTTGCATATGGAAAGTTCTCAACACATGGAAAGTATTCAAATCATAGCTGATTCTATCTCTGTTTCCAAAACCGAAGATTGTTTTGTTAATTGCACAAAAGGAATTTTTGGATGGGGTCAAATCCGTTGGAAAGAGGACGGAATAAGCTTTCCATGCTGTACTCACACATTCCAATTGGACTCTTGATGCGAAATCTATGAGCATTTAAAGTGGGACTTGTCAGGCTGAGTCAGCGTAGCCTTGTTTTGGTGATTCCAATGCGCACAGAACGAATTTGGAGGTGGGGCCAAATCCATTGGAAAGTGGACAAGCTCTTCTTTCTTTGCTGCACTTGCACATCTTAAACGGAGTTTTTATGAAAAAGTTATACACATTTGAAGTCTGACCTATCAGGCTGACTCCGAATTGATCCGGAGGCCGAATTGAATTCTAAAATGTGTCCCACTTGAACTCTTGCTTGAATTGATCCAAAAGTAACGTGGTAACCTTGAGCAAGAGTTGGGGAAGGTGTTGACTTGGTCTTGATATATTGGTCGGCGTCCCTTTTGGTGGACCCCAACCACGAGCGCATAGCGTTGATGCAATCCTCCTTATACAGCTAGACAAAAATACATTTTCATCTTTAGATAGCATCATATTCTTAATTAAAATAAATTGAAACCGAAGAAACGAATTCACCATTTGTTTATTCTTGGGAGCTTTGGTTGTATGAGTATGTGGCATGGTCACATCATCCTCCCCTTCTTGACAGAAAACCATCCTCGGTTTTAATAGATGTGTGGTCTCACGTATTGCATGATCTTGAACATAAATCTCGGTACATGACAAAGAACGCAACAAATTCGTATTATGTAATATCATAAGTTCTTTATCAAACAAAGTAAACTCTTTTAGAAACGATTGTACCTGATTGGTAGTATTATCACTAGATGGCGTATGTTCTTCATATTGCTCCTATTCTTTAGAAAAGGTTGTATTGGACTGTGACTTGATATTGATGATCTCAATGAGAGGTAAATTCTTTTTCGGCGCAAATAGGAAATGGTTGTGGTGTAAGGAAGCAGCCCACAACACTCCCTTCTTGAAAGGTTTCTGTAGCTTACAAACAGTGAGAGATAAACTAGAAATAATAAGGTTAGTGCCATTAGTTTTCTCTACATGATTATGTTCCTCCTCCAAAGTTGAACCTTTCGATTCTGAATTTATCCAAATTCGATGAACCATATAATTTCCCTTTTCATCATACTCGCCTATTAAGTAAAATTTATAACGAAATAATGAAAGCGAATAGGGAATCTCAAATAACTTCTTTGTTAGACAACTCAGTTCACAAGGATGATCAATCTCAATATAACCGAAAGTGTGCGAAGAAGAAATCTCATTCAGCTTATCTATAGCATGGATCAATTGCATATTGACAAAATCAAAACCATTTATTTCAGCATATGGATTTAAAATTACAATAGAAGAATCAGGTTTAACTTCTGGTTATGGCAAAGATATATGTAAGAAATTAGCACACAACTCATTATCAATACTTAAATCAATGAAGTTGGAATTTTGTACTTGAAACATGTGTATATCAGAATTACTTTTCACAATGCTTTGCTCTAATGTAGCATGAACAGTGGACAACAGTTGTTCTTCACAGGCATACTCATCATGAGTGATGATAGCACCATTATATTTACCTTTATGTCTCTCCTCACATGATGTAGGGGCATCCATCATCTCATCTTTCTTCTCAAGTAATGGAGTCGGTAGCTTAAGTAACTCATTCTTCTCTTCCGCATTGTTTTCAACTTGCTGCAAGTTGTTAGTCACAGAAGAAGGCACAACCACAAGTTTGCTCTCATGTGTCCTATTATCAAGTATTCTCAATTCTTTCTCAATCTGACTCTCAATCTTACAAGCAAGTATAAACAAATGAGAGAGAGAATTATATTCTTTGTGAACAAGAATTTCCTGAATTTCCTGATTAAGCCCACTTAAGAATCTATTCTCTGTAGTTTCAGCATGTTCTTCAAAACCACAGCGTAATAAACAAGTTTTCAATTCATGATAGTATTCTCTTACAGTTCTACTACCTTGTCTTAAATGTTGCAATCTAGCTAGCAAATAATCGGCATGATTTTTAGGAACAAATTCATCTCCCAAAAGTTTCTTCAATGCATTCCAAGTTTGGGGTGCTCTACCATGTTTACCAAGATACTTCCACCAAATTATTGCATTATCACTAAAAACACTAGTGGCAGCTTTAATCTTTTGCCTATCCGACCAATCACAATATTCAAATTCTTTGTCTAATGCTATCTCCCAGTCAATATAAGCATCAGGATCAAATTTACCAGCAAAGAATGGAAAAACATACTTGACTTTAGTTAATGCATCATCATCATCATTTGGAGATGAACGGTTCAGAGGAAACAGCGCACGTCGAGTAGCTGGAGATGAACGTTTATCAAGATTCTCAACTCTGTTGTTGATGGTGGTGAGTGTCTTATTAAGCCAATCCAACACGTTGTTGGTCTCACGAAAATTCATACTATATGATCTTGATCCTATCATGGTTAGTAGAAAAACAAGGAAATACATGAGAATTATGTAAGTCCCTATAAACTACTAGGAAGTGGAGCTTGACAAGTCACGCATCTCTCAAACTCTTACCAAGCTTTTACAAATTCTTACCAAAGCAAACAGGTGGTGTAACCGGTGGCTGGTTCGTGATAGTCTTGACTTGAGTGATGAGTATAGCGAATACCAGTACGTCAAGGCCTGTAACGGTTAGTAGTAGGTGTAGCTTGGAAGGCTCTAGATATGTAGCAATGGAGAACAATCGGTTAATTTCGGAAATTGCATAAAATTGAATTATAGTTCGTATATAGCACTTAGCCTTATGTTGCTGATCAAAGAAGAATAGATGAAGGCTAAAACAAGTGGATATCAAAGTATAGGAGTGGTATAAACACAAGATAATTCAATTGAATCCAATTGGAAGTGGAAAGCACAAATATTGACCCAAATCTGAGAATGGCAGATTTCTGTCCACTGGATAAGTCGTCGGTATTTTGGCCGTAACTTTTTGTCAGTTGTCTCTTTTTCAATGAGTCTTTTTTTCCCTTGTTTACTGACGGCTTTTTCTACAACTTTCCTTTTGGGGCCAACTTCTGAAAACCGACAGAAAAATTCGCACAAAAATCACAAGTGCTGACTATTGCAAATTCAAAACAGATATTTGGGTCAACTTTCACCGCATGTATCTTTTGCTTGCAATTTTGGAATGAAACAAAAATTTTCAAGCAGATGGATAATGAAGTTGGGAGTCTAATGGAAGTGGTCTCACTCAAAAAGGATCATTGAATCAAAAGTTATGCTATTTTTGGTGGCGGCTGCACAAGAGGGAGTCTTCTGGCCGACAATCGAAAATAGAGTTTGATGTGTTCTTGATGGTGTTGGACGTGGGGATTTTTGTTTTTGGTGTTTTATGGGACCAAGAATATGACCAGCAACAAGACAAAGCTAAAACGGATACAAATTCAATTTAGCAAATCGAAACTAACAAATTGAAAGGCACAACGGGGTTTGGACAGCGGAAATAACTCTTTTTGTAGGGCAATTTTCTGGTTATAGGTATGAAAAACAAATCTAAATGGATAATCTCATCGCGCAAACTGTGCTCTGATACCAACTGATGAAAGGGGGTGGCCCGATCTTCCGATGAGAAGGACAAATTCGATTTGATATGACGTTGACGAAGAGGCTACTTGACCGAGATGACCAAGTCCGTCCTGCAATCGCTACACTACACCCTAGTCGCTATCAACCGTACCAACAACGCGTTGACTGAACACGAGGTTCAATTCCGAAGCAATCAAGAACAAGCAAGAACAAGTGAAAGAGCAATCTTATTGCAAATATAATCGAGAAACACAAAGGGTTGAGGCTCGCAATCACGCTTGTTGGTCTAGTCGACACAAGAACACACGATGAAGTTTCACGGTGGAAAACTAATCGAAACAAGCCTGAGTTACATGGCCAAATGAACCTCTATTTACAGGGACACGCAGGTCCTTGCATATGGAAAGTTCTCAACACATGGAAAGTATTCAAATCATAGCTGATTCTATCTCTGTTTCCAAAACCGAAGATTATTTTGTTGATTGCGTCGTGCACAAAAGGAATTTTTGGATGGGGTCCAATCCATTGGAAAGAGGACGGAATAAGCTTTCCATGCTGTACTCACACATTCCAATTGGACTCTTGATGCGAAATCTATGAGCATTTAAAGTGGGACTGTCAGTCGAGTCAGCGTCGCCTTGTTTTGGTGATTCCAATGCGCACAGAATGAATTTGGAGGTGGGGCCAAATCCATTGGAAAGTGGACGAGCTCTTCTTTCTTTGCTGTACTTGCACATCTCAAACGGAGTTTTTATGCAAAAGTTATACACATTTGAAGTCTAACCTATCAAGCTGACTCCGAATTGATCCGGAGGCCGAATTGAATTCTAAAATGTGTCTCACTTGAACTCTTACTTGAATTGATCCAAAAGTAACGTGGTAACCTTGAGCAAGAGTTGGGGAAGGTGTTGACTTGGTCTTGATATATTGGTCGGCGTCCCTTTTGGTGGACCCCAACCACGAGCGCATAGCGTTGATGCAATCCTCCTTATACAGCTAGACAAAAATACATTTTCATCTTTAGATAGCATCATATTCCTAATTAAAATAAATTGAAACCAAAGAAACGAATTCACCATTTGTTTTTTCTTAGGAGCTTTGGTTCTATGAGTATGTGGCATGGTCACATCATCATGCCCCTCGAGGATGTATTCCACCTCGAGTGGCGCCGACCGTCGGGAGAAGGCGCCGCTACCGGCGCGCTGAGCATGTTCTTCGCCGCGTGCCGTCGTTTCCCGCAAGCTTCACGACAATGGGCGCACCGAGGCGGCAACGAAGGCAGGAGAACGGGCCATAGGGAAAGATACCAGAAGGTGTGAGAAGAGCCCAAGCGTGGTGCCACAGGGGGTACTTAAAGCCCCCCATCTCCCACACCACTGGTAAAGGTAACCGGAGGAAGACGAACCGCTCGCCTCCCCACGAGGGAGGTCAAAACAGCGCAACTGCCCACGCGCAAGTGGCCTGTCAGAGCATGACGCGCCAATCGCGTTCCGCCACATGTCTGCTCCCTCGGGAGTGAAGGCAGTTCGCGCGGCGTGCCGTATCCCATCGTCGTACGACAGCCTGACCCTCGGGGCCATCGCCGTAGTAACGGCAGTCCACCAACCGATCATTCTCGACAACAACTTCGGCGGGGCAACCCCAGCTCCACTTTCGGCTCCGCCCTCATGAAGAAACTTCGCCGCACACCCACGCGCCGGTGCCGCAGACCCAAAGACGCCCCCCACTTCGATGGCTTCGGACGACCCCGCCGCCTACTCCGGCCTACACTCCGGCGATCCAGCCCGACCTCCGGCGCACCCCGACGCACCAGAGACGATTTTGCATCCCGCCCCTAATACGTCTAACACCTTTTCCGTGGCTAACAGTTCGTAGGTAGCGCCTGCGGAACAGTTTAGCCGATGGAAGCCCAACCGATGGTGGGAGTCCACGCCGATCGACGCAAAGGCAACCAGTGACGTTGCGAGGGACGGCTCCAAGCTCGAGGGCCACCTCGGCGGCCAGCCCGACGCCCCGTCCTCGGCATGAAGCGGAGTTCAACCGGCCAAAGTCTAACATTCCACTTCACTTGCGGGTGGAAGGCGCGGCCGGCGATCGCTATCAAAGTTTTGATCATGTGCTCAAAAATAGGTCTCCTTCAGTTCATCAATGTCTGCTGATCGCCCTAGTTGATGATACTCTGGCTGCACGTACACAGACTGAGGAAGGCCTATTTCCGAAACCAAGATCATCTCAGCCGTCCCCGGCGACGTGCCAACGCAACACGCAGGAGCACCGAGCGACTAAGCCACTGGCAACACTGGGGAAGGAC
This sequence comes from Melocanna baccifera, assembly GCA_036346265.1. Taxonomy (NCBI): domain Eukaryota; kingdom Viridiplantae; phylum Streptophyta; class Magnoliopsida; order Poales; family Poaceae; genus Melocanna; species Melocanna baccifera. Next base: position 3,645,243 of record CM070700.1, read on the forward strand.
GATGCTCTAGCACCATCCATATATATAGAGCTGTTTCCCCATGGGGAAGCGCAACCAGCAGGAGTGGAAGCAATACGGTCGCTCATGCGCACGCGATGCCTCGATCTTGTGCGTCTGCGCACCTCTGCATCGACGCACGGTTTCGCCTGCGACTCCGTCTCCGACCCCCGGATCCGAGTCCGCAGGAACGCGAAGTCACTCTTCCCCAATATCACACAAACTCACAGGCCGCGGGGACTGAAGGGGCCAAAGGGCTCAGTAACATGACTTCGGCCAGTGAAGCCTTTCACCATGAGAGGCTCCTGTTGTAGGGGAGGCCCCCACCTAATCCCGGTAAGCCTGTTAAAAGGTTATAAAGCCTAAAGTGAACATGTGTAATGATGTAATTGCCTCAGGGATATTTGGGTGTAAGGGCACGGTTGTAAAAACACTCCCCATAACGATATATGTATGCGATACTAGCCATGGGAGAGACCCAGAGGACAGCATTGTTCACCTAACTCCCCACTATCATACTCTCTCTCTATTTGGTCTGTAATCACAACATGTCCATTTCCTTTGCTCTGGAGATGTCAGTATGTGATTTGTAAAAATATCTATTGCAAAAACCATTCACCTAATTTGCCAGGAATTAGGATCTTTATTTACTAGTTAGTGTCAATATGAGGTTCAGTACATTAATTAATTGGGCAACTCTACCAGGCAAAGCTTTATTTTCAATCTTGATGTGGCATTTATCCTATTTGCAATAATTTGTTTTGTGAGTTTGCGAGTATGGAAGACCAAAGACTAGGAGTTTCTTCCATTCTAGCTGAAACAGACTTGATTTTTAGTAGTCAAACTTGTCATCTCGAACATCTGTATTTATCTTACTTTAGTGATTGCTATGCCCATAGTCGCATTTTTGCCCCCAATTTTTAGAGGTATCAAATAGTGAATTCAAACATCACATTCTTGGAGTTAAATTAGGAAACAAATGTTGGAGGGAAATAAAAAGTGGGGAATGTTTGCTTATTCTCTTCGCTATTTTGCAAAATTTTGGAACCTCGTAACATTGTTGCTCCTTTCATTGAACAACTTCTGCATGAAATGCTTAAAACATGCCATAGCCAAGTGTGGAAAATGATGTTTGAAAAGTTGGCAATTAATCAGGTAAAGCTCAACCTTCAAGTCTTTGCACTTCTGCAAATAAGATAGTTGGTGAAGAACCACCATAGGTACGCTTAATAAATTGTTGTTGTTTTGCAGCAATTCAAGATTGTACACTGTCAATACAGTACTCTGGAACACTATCAACTCTTATTTCCCAGTGAAGTTGAGGCAAGGAGGACTTCAATTATATCATCTTCAGCAAGCAACAACGAAGGAAACCGAAGCCCACCAAGAAGTAGTAGCTTGGCACAAAGCAGCACAGGAAGTAGGAGCACCAGAGATAGCTTCATCATCACCATGGTTATTGCAGGCTTATTGTACGACTTTCTGAATGACCATAGAAGGTAGGTATCGATCTAAATCAAGAATTATTTGTCTTCTTGTGGTAGATCATTTTAGAGATAGATGTTGCTCTCATTTGGTACTTATTGAAAGATCAAAATATGGAAGGTCTAATCTTTAAGCCTTTTAGTAGGTCCTACGAGCGAATGCTTATATCAAAGGATTCATATCAAAGAATGCTTGCATAAAATTTCTCACCTTGTCTCTTGTCCTCCCATTTTGTAATGCCATGAGTAATACAGATTCATATTGGGCAACACCTACTATCTGATTTGTAGGTACAAAATTATCATCCTTGTCTCTTGTCCTCCCATTTTGTAATACAATGAGTAATAAGAAACTCAACTTCTAACTTACATAAGAGGAAATATTATATGACAATTCCTACTCATTTTTCTCTAAGAACTTTCTATGATGATGATTTTTTATACATTACTGACTCTACCTCTACTTCAGGTTGCCACATCTCACTTCTGATATGATGACTCTTAATCATGAACTCCTAACTCTTCCTCTTGGACTTTTAAACTAGATGACTCCAGCACTCACATGCAATGCCCAATTGCCCATGTTATGTTTCATAGCGGGGGGATCAGGTGCTATATGTTTGGTGTTTGGTATGATTTTCTAATTTTGTGGTTCTAGTGGAAATGAATTATTAAGTACTACTTTGGTTTTTGAAATCACAAACCAAAAATGATTGAACACAAACCTGAAATCACAAAACTAGCTCAAGAACAAAAGAAGCTAAGCAAGAACACAAGCAAGAAATGATTGAAACAAAGCTTTGATCTATTTTAGAGGAGGATGAGGTTTACATGCTTATAGATAATTACAAGATGCAGCAAAAGCACCACCCTTTCCTCTCTCAAGTTCTCTCTCACAACCATGGAAAGAGGCAATGTGGTAGTGCAAAACCTAACCTTAGAATCCATAGGACTACCACCTCTCCTCCCCTCTAAATAACCAGCACAATCCTCAATGGGTCCAACCATTAAGCTTACCGGGGAAATCCATCAACCCCATTAACATAGGTTTTACACACATATACATGTTTTTCAAAGTATTTACAAGACTCAACCCGCTAACTATTTAGGGATTAATCCACTTGATGGTTCCAACTCTCTTTGATCTAAACCACCTTCCTTTGCGCCTCCGCGCTGTGGTTTCGATTAAGGCATTAATCCGGTATTTGGCCAACTACCAAAATACCATTGATGAAGCTTCCGGATACCTTCCCTTGATTCCATGTTCATCTTCGCTTCAAAGCATCTTCACATGCTTTGAATGTAGCCTGTAGTACCCAACATTAGCCATCAAGTCTTCACGCATTCAGACTCCCTCAAACTGTCTCTATGTGCATTGGTTTTGTCACTTGGTGCATCACATACACTAACTCATCTCTCTATAATTCTTGTCTTCTCTGTGCTCTTACTTGAGCTACGTAATCTCACCCGGACTTACATGACCGCTTGGATCTCAATTCCCCTGCCTAGTCCCGATTCATTGCCGCTGACCGCTATGTTCTCCAAGCCACCTGCACATTTAAAAATCAAGCAACTATATTGAGCATAAGTTCCATACACTTAACTGACATTAGTCAAAACCATGCACAATTCAATGCAACAAAAATCCTTATGGCTCCCAAGCTAAGAGCTAACCTCAAATCCACTCAACTCAACTCACCCTAACTCAAGCTATAGCCACCAGTCTAACCACTCTTACCATGTCGGTCGGATTGCCCTGGTTAGATCGTCGTCTACTAGCCAGTCTGACCAATCACTCGGTGTGATCGCATTTCCAATGCCGATTACACTGGCCAAGTCCTCTGGTCCAACCGTCACCCATGGCCGGTCCGATCGCATATGCACAACTCCCAAGGCATGCTCTCTAGAATAAAATAAATGCCAACTAGAAATCGGTCATACCACCCTTACGGTCATGTAGCAAATATGAGTTTCCTGAAACTCTTGTAAAATTTAAATTCAACTCAATCAAAGTACCAATTATTCATCATAAACATATTTTAGACCTAGCACATAGTCTCTCATGATCTTTTCGAAAGCAACATATAAATATAGTAGTGTTTCTGTATTTGCCTACCATTTTACCTTGCATGCTATGGGGAATATTAAGATTCTCATCTCTTAATGCAATTCATCCTCCCTCTCTTAGTCAGTTCTATCTTGCAGGTTATGAAAGCTCTAATTGATCTGGAAGCTCTCCAGTCAACAGGAGACCTCTCACCGGTTTGTAGGACAACTCGAGTCAGGTGAGCTGAAACTCAGGGTCAGAGTACTTGAGGCATGGCTCTGCTAACGACTTCTGTTGCTATCTAACATCTTGTAAAGGTTGTTTTACACATGTTAATGCCATCTTCCTTCTCCCATCACAAGTTAATGACTCGTATCCTACCCTGCACTTGTTATTCTTGATGGATAAAGGCTCCATTACTATCAAAAATTTTCTTCTTCTTTTAATCCCATTCTGGTCTATGCTAAAAACACCCCCCTTGGTTGTCTATTATCAGTATCTGCAATATCGGGAAAACTAGTATTCTTTTTTTTTTTTTGCTTAAGTCTTAATATGGAGTCATCCCTGAACTTAATGGCATTTGCAGTCCGAACGAGCTGCTCGTAAAGCTACTGTACTTCAGATGGCGGCCATGTATAGAGCCATGGCCCATGGGTGGTACTCTCTTGAATGTTGGGGTTATATTGAGTAGTCAAGGGGACCAAATCATCGCAAATGGGTCTTTCGCTGGTGCAGGTAGGGTTTTCTTGCTTGTTTCCTGAACATTTCTTTGAATGAATTCTCCATATTGTGACATTATCAATTCACATTCCAATTTTCTCTTGTTTTGTTGGTCTTTTCTTTCTTCTAATCACATATATAAACCTTTTGAAGTTTTGATATGTAAATATAATTCAACCAATCTGAATTTAAGCTAGTGCCTGTTGGCTACTGATATTCTGGAAAATGTATCGTGTTCTTCTTGAATTGTCTAATTCTTGCTCCCAACTGATAATGCGCAGGGATTTTCTTGGCGTTACTGATAAGGTCTATGCAAAGAGTAAAGAAACTCGACAAATTCGAGACAATGATATGATTAGCTCATGACCTGTGTTGTCGGAGCATGGCAGGAAAAAAAAGGGTTTACTTCTGTAAAGAAATTACACGGGAATTGCTTATCCCTTCATATATATACATAGTGTGTGTAGGAAAGGCCATTCTTTTTTAGAACAATGTAACTTGTTATAGCCTGTAAAGCTGCACAAACTGTATATCATTTTTGAACCGCAAGGTTACTATCGAATTAACCAGTGGAAAATGGAACAAGAAACAGTAGAATTAAAATTTTATTTTGTTCTACAATTTCTGCTTCTGTTTCCCAAAAAAGAAGTTTGATGCCGAAAATCTTGCTCAACCTTCTAAAATTTTTGAAGATTTCTCCACTGGGGATGTGCAATAATGAGCAGCCAATTTCACACCTGCATTCTTCATGTGAGAAGGCATGGTGCCTTCGCTATTTGTCAAGATCATGCAAGTTTTGTAACAATGATAGTTGAAACTGAAAAACATAAGGTTTTTCTATTGGTTTAAAAACTAAAGTGAGTTGGCAGTGTTGGTGCCAGTGTCAACCGCATTTGTTAGAACATCCTTTTCAATAATGGATATTAGCAATGAATATTATCAAGTTTAAATTGCGCAACAAGATTGCCAATGATTGGCTCAATGACTTAATGATGTGCTATACTGAGCGGGAGATATTTATTAAAGCACTTGATGTGACTGTTACCCGACAGTTTGATTGTTTGAGGAGTTAGAAAGTGAATTTGCCTCATGGGCATAATTAGCACATTAGTGGTATATTTCATGCTCTACAATGCCAAAATATTTTCTAAGTTAAATGATTATTGTACTATCCACATATTTTAGGCCCCGATCAGTTTGGAGACAAAAACACTGTTCAGCGATTAAAACACTGTAGCAGCGATTAAAACACTGCAGTATTTTTGTCACGTAGTGAATTTTTTTTGTTTTTTGGTTTTTTTGCGTTCCGTTTTTTTTCTCATATTCCTTTGCATTGTCCGCACTAGACTAGCGAGCCGTTTTTATTTTTACATTTTTTTAAATTTAATTATACCTAATATGCAACTCAGCTACAGTGTTTTTTCAGCCAGCTACAGTATTTTTTCAGTAAAAATCAAAAGTCATCACTATTCCGATCCCACCTTAATCTTGCGGACTCTCTTTTGGGTATATGATTGGATGTTTGGTGGTGAAGCTTTGGTAGTGAGATCTTACTGACATTGTCATATCATGCCAGTCATCTATGTACGTCTATATGTTAGTGGACCCCATTTATAATTTAAAACCAGTGTGAATGTCAATTTGCATGCATGGTGCGTATATTTGACTTATTCACGACTATTAGCCGTAGAACCACTGATTGGTTGCTAGACAGGCTACAGTAGCAAGGTAAATATGCTAAGGCCACCTTAGAGCTAGTTTATGGTTGTGCTCTCGCTTTGAATTCTAGCTGGTTAGTAGAAATATTTAGAATTTCATAGTTTAAAAAAAGATACCTTCGAGTAGTGATTACATAAAAAGAGAAAAAAAAGGAAAATAACCTTTATTAATGTCCTGAAGGGCCATGAAATTTTTTTAGAGGAATGATTAATAAATAAATATGCTAATTAAGGCAATCCCATCCAACTAGACCTCTTCATGGCTGGTCTGGCCTAGTCCGATTTTCTAGGTTGAGCCGTACATGCTCGAGCCTAGTTTTGGTTCACGGGCGTAGCCTGAAGCCCAAAAAAGACCAAGAAAATATTTTTATTCAAAATATTAAATCAATATTTTATTCATATAATTTAAAAATACTTTGTATTCAAAAAAGGGATTTTTCTAGTTTTGTCGAGCTTCAGGTTGGACTTTTCAGGCCCCAGTCCAGCCTAACGTTTTAATAGGTCGAAGCAGTGGTCAGGACTTGCGTGCAATGGATTGGGACTGTGTCGGACCCCGAAGCAATAACTCCTAAATTTTCTGTGTAAATCACACTAGTCCAGAATCAACTAGTGCACACAATGGATAACAAATATTCATATCATGCATAATGATATTTATTCATTAATTAAATATGGGCCTGATAGCCAAAGTTTACAATAAAAAGGCTCATGGCCAACATAAAGATAAATCAGCGGAAGATAAATAATAAAGCAGCAGCCCATCTTGCCTGCTCACAGGCGAATGACTGTAAGATGTGGCCTACTCATCGCAATCCTCACTGCAGTCGATGAAGTCATCCTCTGGCAACAGTAATTAAGCAAGATACGCACATAAAATAATACACAAGTTACACCAAGAGATTTAACAGAGTATATGCATGTATAAGGATTGACAATGGAAGGCATATTATAGTTATTTGTGCGAAAAGCAATATTAAAGTAAATACCGTAAAGTAAGTAAAAAGGCTAAATTTAATACAATATATAAAATCAATATTTTAACTGAAATAATATCATTAGTGTAGGTACTAACCTAACACTAACCTAACAACGGGTATCCCACCCAGACCATCTTTCCAAAAAATTTCACAAGTTTTCATAAACTAGATTTAATAAAATCAAAGTCTAATATATGAAAAACCATATTTAGCATATCCTTGACCATAGACACGGCTATCCAGAATAGTTTGTTACTCTGTAGAGGTGTACAAGACATATCCTCTCGTTGTGCCATGCGATTAGCACACTGCTTTAGGTGTGTGGCTGAAAGTTCATGATAAGACTGTTACAATATTTCATTACTAAATTAGTTATGCCGCTTCTAAAGTTTTACTATAACTTGAATCCACAAGTTGGAGCCCCCTCTTATGCCATGTGAGACTTCTAGAGCGACTTACGCCATACTCACATTCAGCCTACAATGAAACTAAAGTGGAATTTCACAAATTACTTAGCCAGGTCTGTCCCATACTAGACTTGTGGTAGTACAGTATGACTTTGTAATAGTAACTCACAAACCGGTTCTTAATTTGACTAGACGCTACCCACATACCCCTTATGCATGGTATCAGCATTGAGTCATCAAACATCAATGAGAACCAGCAAGCACCAACCACCATACTAATGCCTAAGTCTAAACTAGATTTTATAATTTTATTTTATCAAAATTTCACAGATCTTCTTAACTCACCAAAGTCAAGAATAGATTTTAGAAATCATCATTTCATATGAAACAAATATTCACACCTAAATCATTCTAAGCATGGCCAAGCAATTCTATAAAACTTTTAGTTAATACTATCGTACTAATCAGGTTTTTACCTAGGGAGACAAGGCATGTTGGTGTTCAATGTCAAATTTGGCTATATACAAAGGAATTAGGTATAACTAGAATTTAAATCAAATTTAAACTAGATTTGAATAAAAGTACATATGTATAATAATTTAAAAATAACATAAATAATTTAAATTATTAGAAGCAACATAATCAAAGGTGTAACTTGCCTTACTCAAAGTCTTGGTGCTGCAAATCATCGAAATCGTACTCTCTAGAGTCGTCATAATCTATACGTGAAGAATCAAAACAAATAAATTCAAATAAAATTAAAATATTCAAAAAGGCTAGAAATTGGTAGTTTAGGACTTTAGAAGAATTTAAAATTTTGAATGGGTCCAATCGGACAATCGGAGTTAGGAAGAAGAAGAATGAGCTTCTTAAAGTTTGAAACTAAAGAAAAAGGAAAAGAATATTTTCTAGAATTGTTTTTGTACTAAAAATTGGATTTATGACATCAACAAGAGGATTTCTTTTTCAACCGATTTAATATTTTATGGAAAAATGGCTTTAAGATGTCATGCTGATGTTACCCTTGGTGTTTAAATATTCGGTCTGAAGCTGACAAGTGGGCCCGACTTTTGGTGGACTGGGTCCATGGATTGGGGAGGCGGCTGAGGTGGCACGAGGTGTGGAGCAGTGCTAGCATGGCTCACTGGTGCTGAGGTGGCCCGCACGTGGCGCCATGTGGCTACCTGTAACATCCCAAAAATATTAAGGATTATTGTATTTGCAAATTAATGAAAACCTTTCTTATTTGTGGTGAGTTTCAAGATTTCATTTATCTGAGTTCTTGATTTGAAATTTTAGGTGGCAAAATTTTAATTATAAGAAACAAAACTTAAAAAAATGAGAATCAAGATTTCAAAATCAAGATCTGAATTCTCAAAACCCTTCAAATCCTAAATCTAAATTCTGAAAATCAAAGAATTTAAATCTAGATTTAAGATTTAAGTTAATTATTAAAGTTTTCTTCCCAACTAAAGTTAACCAAGGACTTATTTGCAAAAGTCTGAAACTCTTTGGCATTTAATCAATTCAGCAAGGAAATTTGAATTGTGAAAATCTCAAAAATATTCGGAAAAGCTTCCTTGGGCCTCAGCCCCTTTCTCCTTTCGGTCTGCTTGGCCCATTCGGCCGATCCTCTTCTTTTCCCTTATTCCCCTGCCATTGCCTCCTCATTTCTTCCTGCCGTCTTTGCCAGGCTCCCCTTCTCCCTCCGCCCGCCCTCGCTTGTGCTGCCTTCTTCTCCTCCCTTCGGCCCGGTCGCTGCGACTTCTTCTACCCCGGCCCAGCGCCTTCCCCTTCCGCCCGCAGCTCCGGCCCACACGAGCACCTCCTGCTCCCCCCCGGCCAGCGCCGCGCCGTACTCCTAGCGCCGCGCCTACCACCGGCCTCCTCTCATCAATGCCACGCACCACAGCTAGTTCCCTCTCCTCTAGCCCGACTAGCTTCCGGCGCGCCTTCAAGACCTCCACCGATCTCGCCCCTACGTCCAGGTCACAACCCCGCCTCTCGTGTTGCCCCGTGCACCCGTGCGAGTAGCCGCCGGCCTGCTATCCTTCTTCCCCTGGCTTCAATACCCTGTCGCATCGCCGAGCTAGTGCCACCAGCCTAGTTGTCGACCTTAACTCCTCCCCTCAACTTTTCCCCCTCTGAGCTAGTTTCGCCGAGCTGTTTGGCCGCCGTGCCCCTCCGAGCTCTTCACCGGCCTAGCTGCTATTTCCCCCTTTTTGCTGTCCGAGCTCATCAATGCCGCGCCGACCTCACACCACCCTCCTTCGCCGGCCTACGTCTGCACCTCAGCCCCCTCGGCTTAGCTCCTCCCTCGCGCACGCCACCGGCCTACACCTGCGCACTCGAGCCGCCCTTCCCTGTGGAAGAACAATAGCTCGCCATCTCTGCCATAAAGTGCGCCAACTACCAGCTAGCACGCGTGGCTATAAGAACCTGCCCCCGCTCCCTAAAGACCTCACCTCACTTCCCCCTCACCATTCTAAGGATCAAGGTATTTCTCTCCAGGAAGTTATCCTTCCCCAAGCTCACCGACAGGACCCATTCCCTCCGGTGGTACTCCTTCCTCAGGGCGCCACACCCCAATTCCTCGCCGTCTCAGCATCTCGGTGTCGCCCCAGAGCATCCCCGACCACCGGCCAACGCTCTACCCCGACGATGTGAACCCTCCACGGGAGCCGTCCAGTACCGCCGACGGAGCATGTCGCCAGGCCATCTCAGTGCTTCCCCGACTGAGCCACCACCTCAGGTGAAATCCCCTTGCCGCCCTTCAACTCAGGCTTGCCCCGATTGTTCCTCTCCCTCTTTTCCGATCACCACCACCCCGGAGCTTCTTGTCCTGGCTGCCGAAGAACTGCCCCGAGCTGTTTCAGTTCAGGCAGGAGCCGTGCCGACGATTTTGGATTCTCTGAAGTCGCGTACGGCGACTTGAGAGAGCAGTCGGGAATCTGAGCCGTCCGATCGGAAAAAGAACGTCCCAGATTGAAGTAGCAAACCGATCTGGGACGTTCTTTTCCGATCGGACGGCTCAGATTCGACTGCACTCTGAAGTCACCGTACGCGACTTCAGAGAATCCGGTTCCCGTGCCGACACACCCCCCTTCTAGCTTCCCTGGCTCCCGGGGACTCTCGTGAGCACCGCGATGGCTCCCCGGACGCCCCGCCGGCAAGCCCCGCCACCCCGGGCGCCGCCCCTTGCCTGTGCATCGGCCTTTTTCCCCCCAACCGAGCGCCTCAGTCGCCTGCCTTGCCTCCCCTGTCCCCTCTCTCTCTCTCTCTCTCTCTCTCTCTCTCTCTCTCGGTTAAGACCGATGACAGGCGGGCCCTACCTTTTAACAGAATGACTGGAGGCAGTCCTTCAATTGCTGATCTCAGTGGAACTGGTGTGGTTAAGTTTTGAAATTTGCACTGAAACATCTCTTCGATTACTCAGTTGATCTGTGGGGCAAATAAAATGATGTGCCTAGTAATTGATTTCGAAATTGTAAATTAAAATACTAGCAAAAGTATAAGCAAAACAATGCTAGCAATAATTGTTGAGCTAGAATTGTTGGCACTAACCATAGAATGTTGTATATTAAGAAGGTAACCTAAAAGTAATTGCCAGAGCAAAACTTTCAAGATAATCACCTTAAGAGCTAAAAATCACAGTTTTATCAGTACTCTCGATCTCTACCACAGATCAGTAAAGTCTACTAAAATTCAATCACAATTTGACACATAAAATAATAATCAATAAACCCTCTCTAAAGTCATTAAGAACTCTCATAAATTCATGCTCAACTAATTGTGGTAAAATCCTCAATGATTATATTTGTAAAATACCAAGAACCAGACTTTTTTCAAAAGTAAGGAGCTCTTAAACCTTAATCTTAGAAGCCATTACCTTTGGCCTTAGGGTGATTTCAAATCTCAAATATTCTTTCTAAATCTCAATCTTGCAGGATTAAATCATAGTGTCAATCATTGAGTAATTAGCACTCATGACTAAAAACTTTGCTAAAACATAACTCTGCATAAAAAATAATCTAATCACCCTCCCAGGCAATCTTTCTAAAGATGCATAAGTCCTGTTTAGCTCTTGAAACTTTCTTGTTAAATATAAAATCTTATAAAAGAAGTTATAAAAAAAAGATCAAGCCCTCTATCTTGAACCTAGCAGAAAGATCTTACGGGTAATCTTTTGTTCAACTTCTTGTTTCATAAAATTTTCCCTCACGGTAAAGCTATTTAACCAAATCCTTCCTTCACTCAAATCCGTTTTAACCCCTCCCTCTCTACTCTCAATTTATAAGCAACGTAAAATGAGTTCAATTAATTTAAGCTGGATTTAATGCCGCATTTGGATTTATTTGGTTTTTCCATTCCGTTGCCACGTATTAGAAGCTGCAATTGAAGACAACAAGCTCAAGCGGATTCAAATTGCGGTGAAGAAGAATTCCAGATTTATTGCGACTGACTGGTTAAAGCGAGCTTTGAGTTAAAACAAGGCCGCGGTAAATAAGCAAGGCAAGTCATCACTTTAATCATATTGATCCTACATTTTACAAAAGTTATGTTCTTTTAAATTATCAAAATGCATGCTTATTTGTTATGTAAATTTATGTCAAATGTAAGGTAGATATTGTCCTTTTATGTTGCCAGTATTATTATTATGACATCATTTACCATTTGATTCAACTGATCCTTGTCGCCCTAGATAATAATGCTATTATCATTAGCTAAGTCATATTTACTGCTAAGTGAGTCTAAAAGCTATGGTATTCAATTGTCCGGCTCATCATTACTTAAAACATGTGAAATTATTTTGAGCAGTCATTGGACGTAAATGATTGATATTTTGGTACTGCTTATCTTCTCAAAACCTCAAAAATTGTTTTACCTGTCTGGGCGGTTTGTGAGAGTGGCTGGTGGATGTAACATTGGGATTTGTGGTAAGCACCGCCTGGATGAATTAAGAACTTAATCTTCTATGCCCTTTCCATGTAAAATAGTGCAAACCACAAACTGGCAAAGTGTAGGCTTGGCTGAATAATTTACTAGATCTTTGAAGGCATCTCACAGGTCAGTCAGGTGTAGGTTGGGGGTGCAGGAGACCAAAGAAAGTTCTGCTTGAAGGGACACCGAGTAAAGGTGAAGTGCGACGTATAGGGTGGCGTTGTGGGAGAAGTACCCAGCTGCACCAGCCGCTATGAGTGACATCTTGCACAACCTATGGGTTCAACCCCACGGGGGTGAGATGCTTAGGGGGAAAGGTTTTGTAAAGGCCTCGTGATGATCTTTCGATCTATGTGACTAAGGAATTACATAGACCAATCGGACTGATTATCTCTTGTGGGTACAGTTGTATAAACTCTGCAGAGTCTAAAACTATTCAAATAGCCGTGCTCGCGGTCAAGAGCGGATATGAGAACATTCTCGAGTTAGTTCTATTTCAAAAATCTTTTTTTGGTGGGAACAAAAACTAAGTGAAGGGAAGTACTTCACTTTGTTTGATTTTCTTCTGGAGGGATGTACTCCAGCGATAATTGGGGTGGATGTAGCCCAGTAATCAAAATTAGCATGGGTGGAGGTAACCATACACTGTAAAAGGTGGATGTAACCTGCGCTACTATTAATATTGCACTCTCTCTTTACAACTTGTATTTTGGTTAAAATTTCTAAGTCATAGGAATTTTATTTATAATATTTGGAAATGCTGCTTTAGCAAATAAAATAACCTCAAGCCTCCTTTCACAGCCTTACATGTAATAGTTATTAGTATTGCATTCTGTGTGGTGGCTTCTTGAGTACATTTGTGCTTACTGTTGCTCATTACCCTCCAGTCAGTCAGGAAACAGAGGGAAAGGCTCTGCAAGGCTTCACGAAAAGGTCGACAGAGCTGGTATCCATGAAGGTCAAGAACTAGGTCGCGAAACCCCAGTTGGCTGCCTGCGGGCAAGTCCTGAGGGTCCACTGTGTGAAGATTTCCGTTGCTACACTCTCTGTTTTTTGGCCTAATCGGCCCATGTGTAAGTTATTACTGTATAAATTATGTTTCCGCTTAATATATTTTTGATATACAGTGATGTAACTGTGAGCACTAGCTACTGATTTAGAGAATAGTGCAGAAATCACAGGGGATTCGGATTGATAAAATCCGGTTCCAACACTACCACTTGTGCTGCCACGTTAGCCCACATGCTGATATGGCTAAGCAGCTGACAGTGGCGCACTGGGCTTGAGGGCTCGTCGGCGCTCCGGTGGGCAGCGGTCGTTGGTGTGATGCGCAAATTAAAGGAGAAGGCACGGGGAGTCTTTCTACCCTTATGCATGGCTCGGGGCTGCACGGATTTGGCTGGAGTGAGGGTGTAGCGGCAGTGGCATAGGGGCATCGACGGAGAGGACCTTCTGGTCGCGGACTTGCTCAGTGGAGGGGTGACGGGGGTTCACACGTGTCTAGCAAAGCTGAAGACAACGGCGACGAGGCTTGGCGTGGCTCTAGCCAATGGCAATTCCTCGCCGGAGTTTGACTCAAGCCGAAATGGTGAGTTTCACGGCATGGTAGCACTCGGTTACTCGAGAGAAAGATTGAGGGTAGGGGAAGTGTGCGGTGAGAAGTAACAGTGCCGATGGACGCCTTTTATAGGCTTAGGGAATGAGAATGGTTGGGGCGGCTTGCTAGTTTTTATGGCTAGAGTAGTGGCGTGTAAAGGCGAGGGAAAATGGGGTTGAAAGGAGAGGAAAATGGTGGGTGTTAGTGCGGAGGTTTTAGGGCCACTAATGACAATAAATGCTGGGGCCAACGTGAAAAAACAATGGCTTTTAAGAGCTTGGGCGGGGGTGGAAATGGTGGCGGGTGGAGGAGAAAGAAGGGGTGCGGTGGGTCCCACGTGGCGACTAGAGAGGGAGGAGAGAGGAGAGAGGTGGGCGGATGGATTACTACCACATGGCGAAGGAAGGAAATCTCGATCATCGGAAGGAAATGAAGGGGTAAGTGAGAGCGGACGGATAGGATTAGATTGGGCAGCAGTGAATTAAATCAGGGCCAAACATGTGTCAGCCCGAGAGGAGAGAGAGATTTAAAACTCATTTTTAATTTTCAGAAATACTAAGAAGCTTCTAACAACTCTAGAAAATAGCAAATAACTTTGAAAAGTTCCAGGAAAATCTGAAAAAAATACTATACATCTAGGAGAACTCAGGAAAGATAAAATAAAATTTTTTGTCTTTTATAAAATAGATATATTAAGTTTTCTTGCTCTAGACGTTGAAATAAAGTCCAGGAAAATCCAAATAAATTCCTATAAATTAAATAAAATGCAAATAAATTTTTTGGGATGTTACAGATTGCTGGAGGTACTGTCATGGATTCGAACCACGGGAGGTTGGTAGGTGTTGTCTCTTGCGCTAAGCCAAGCCCTCCCACATTTCTTGTTTTTTTTGTGATCTGATTCTGTGGCTAGTAAAATATATCACCTATTGATCTGCCACGACTCTATTGACTCTCACCAACCAAACACATGCTAAGGCCGCCTTAGGACTTGTTTACGGTTGTCGTGTTCTCACCTTGAAACCTAGCTAGTTAAAAGAAAGCTTTACTATTTCATAGTTTGAAAGATATACTTTCAAGTAGTTATTGTATCAAAAAGAGGAAACATGAGTTCTTGTTCGGGGGCTTTGCCTTCAGCTTCTCCCTTCCAAAAGCCAGAAAGCATCCAACAGGTATTTGAAGAAGCTGCTTTTTTGAAAGCAAAAGCCACAGTACTAGAAGCCAAAAGTAGGGTTGGACGTGTTTCTTAGGCTTTTGCAGGCTGGAGATAGTCATTGCTACTGAAGTTGCTCAAAATTACCCACCTCTACCACGTGTATAAAAGCCATGACTATCTCAAACCCTAACTTCATTTGACCCATCCCACTTTTCTCTTTCCTATGTAGCGCAGCAGGGGCGCATCACCACCTCCCTCCAAGTTCTAGCCACACTCGCCTCCCTTTGGTCCTAGTCACTGTCATGTCAGACTCCAAAAATCTGAGTTCCCCAAATTGAGATCGAAGAGGAAGTCTGAGTTGAGATGAAGGGTAGAGATGTGTGGATACCCTTTTGTTTATGAAGATAGAGGGTTGTGGTCACTGTTGGCTTAGTTAAGGAAGATCTACGGTAGAGAATCGCTTATACCGGTTGATCAGCATCCAATGGCTAAGAAGCAAAGTAGTAATTACTATTTACCGTAAGCCTATTTCATTAGTTGTAATGAACTGGTTGTCACTGGCTGTGAGCTGGCCTAACGCTACATAGTGTATAAGTAGCCACTGTTGTAATCGAAGGCGTGAATGGAAGCCCTAGCTATCTTTATGCAATCTACTTTCCTAATTATATTTTCTCCAATTATTTGCTCTTATATTCTTTTATCTCTATGATATCTTTCACAATTCCACTCTGAATTCAGACTAGAACCTTGGTTCCTGACATTTTATATTAGAGCTCATGAATCCTCAGAGGAATTCTCTGATTTGTGTGGCTCGTGAATGAAGAGGGTTGAAGGAACAAGTTTTCTCTATAAAATCTCGGATCCAGCTTGCGAGGTGCAGATTTGGGGAAGGAGTGTTAGGCACAAGAACTATTAGATCTCACTCTGTAAAATTCCAAATCTATTAGTAGAGGCGCAAGAACTTGAAGATGACTAGGGGAGGAAGACCAGTTGGGGGCGATGAGACCGAAGAATCGCACTTAGCAGGAGAAGTGAAGCTAATCAAGGAAATGATGGTAGAGATAAGTTAGCAGAGCTCTTTAATGGGAGAAAGCATTAAGCAGCTACAAAACCAGGTGCAAGAGAGTGCCACTCAAATGCAAAAGCACATGGAGACATTGATGGGACTAGTAATGGCCAAATCTGGGCGAGGTAGACCTCCGATACATATTGCTCAGGAAGGGGTTGATAGCCATGTAGGGGTGGATGTAGGAGAATTCCTGAGTTTGGTTGAGCGAGTAGCTGGAACACCAGGGAGTGGATACTCTTTTGCACATCAAAGTTATGGTATGAATGGACCGCCTGTAGTATCTGGAGGAAATCAACACCCCAATGTGTGGGCAGAACCAGTTAATCCAATGGCAAATCAGAATGGGGTACTGCCACTGCACTAGGACATGGCAAGGTTTGCAAATTTAAAAGGAGCATGCACATTATCACTATTGAGAATGACGAAGAAGAGGAACAATATGATAATACATTTAGCACTCCACACTATATTCCTGAGCATAAAAGTGATGAACAACCCGAGCTACAAGTATCCATGCATGCTATGTTGGGTACAAGTATTGAAGCTTCAACATTTACTTTAAATTTTATGATTGAGAATGTCAAGGCAGTCGCCTTGGTGGACAGTGGAAATACCACCACATTCATTACTCTAGCCTTGCCTTTGAGAGCTAATTGTAAGATAGAAACCATGAAGCAATTGACCATGAACCAATTAAAGTAGCAATTCCTAATAGGGTATCATATTGAGTAGCAGTGAATCCAAACTGTAATTATACAATTCAAGGAGAAGAGTTCAGTTCTAATTTCAGATTATTGAGTTTGAAAGGATATGACAACATCCTTGGAAGTGATTGGATATATAGACACAGTCTGGTAAGTTTAAACCTGAAGACTAGAGAATTTTCTATTTGTAAGGAGGGGGAGAGGATGTGCTATTTAAGGATGAGACATTGCCAACCGAACAATGTATAGTAAATGCACATAAGTTGCAGAAGTTGATGGACAAGGGTGTGATAGGGGCAGTACTTTATTCTAAAACGGCAACAAATATAGAAGCAGTCAATAGGGAAATACCAAGGGAGATAAAAGACATCTTTAGCCAAGTTGTTGATATCTTTGAGGAGCCTCAAGATCTGCCACCAATCAGAGAACAAGATCATACCATTCCCTTAATTCCTGGGGCAAACCTAGTAAACATTAGACCCTACCGACTGCCTCATTATCAGAAGGATATTATGGAAAGTTTGATTGATCAATTGGTGCAAACAAGAACCACTAGAAATAGCATGATCCCTTATTCTTCTCCAGCCATATTGGTCAAGAAGAAAGACAGCACTGGGAGGATGTGTATTCATTATAGACAATTGAATGGAAATACTGTCAAGAACAAATATCCAATACCAGTAATTAAAGATCTATTGGATGAGTTGCATGGGGCTAAGTATTTTTCAAAGATCGACTTAAGATCTAGTTATCATCAGATAAGAATGTGTGAGGCAGACATTAACAAGACATCATTCAACACCCATATGGGGCATTTTGAATTTTTAGTCATGCCATTTAACCTTACTAATGCCCCAGCAACCTTTTAGGCACTTATGAACAAGATATTAGCTGGGTATTTGAGGAAATGTATTGGTTTTCTTTGATGATATACTTATTTACAGTACATCAATAGAGGAACATAAGGAGTATTTGAAAAGGGTGCTGTCTATTCTGAGGGAAAACAAATTGTTTGCTAAGGGAAGCAAGTGTGTCTTCAGGCTGCAAGAGGTGGAATATTTGGGGTATATAATCAATTATGAAGGAGTGGCCACTGATTTTCATAAGGTAGTTGTAGTAAAGAATTGGCCAATTCTAGTTAATGTAACAGAATTGAGAGGATTTCTAGGCCTTGCTGGGTATTATAGAAGATTTGTCAAGAATTTTGGAGTAATTTGTAGGCCATTATTTAATGCACTAAAGAAAAATGCATTTCATTGAGGTAAGGAGCAGCACCAGTCTTTTGAGAAAGTGAAGGAGGCGTTGAGTACTACACCAGTACTAAAATTACCAGATTTTACATAGCCATTCATTCTAGAAGCTGATGCAAGTGGGCAAGGAATAGGAGCTGTATTGATGCAAGAGGGGAGGCCTATATCCTATATGAGCAAAGCAATAAGGTCCAAAGCGTCAGTCATGCCCACTTATGACAATGAAGCCTAAGCAATTATGGAAGCACTTAACAAGTGAAGACATTACTTGAATAGGGTTGAGCTGATAATTAGGACAAATCAGCAGAGTTTAAAATATATGAATGAGCAAAGACTAATTGAAGGTGTGCAACACAAGTTGGTAGCCAAATTAATGGGTTATAACTATAGAATTGAGTATAAGAAGGGAAGAGAGAATAGAGCAGTAGATGCACTTTCTAGGAGGCCTCAAATGGAACAGACCATGGCCATTACAGCTGCAATTCCAAATTAGATTGAAGAAGTACAAAATAGTTATTTGGCAGACGAATGGTGCCAAGAATTGCTCACTAAATTGAGTGTAGATGATCAGGTTCAAGCTCACTATACATTGCAAAATGGGATATTAAGGTATAAAGGCAAGATCTATATAGTGAACAGTACTAGTTCAAGAGCCAACTCTTGGACTCATTTCATGCCTCAGCTTTGGGAGGGCATTCGGGTGAAAGAGCAACCTACCAAAGGCTGAAGTTATTATTTAATTGGACCAGGATGAAGTTAGAGGTTAATAATTATGTAAAGAGATGTCCAGTATGCCAAAAAAGTAAATCAGAAAATGTGCATTATCTTGAGATGGCTTGGGCTCAAGTCACAATGGATTTCATGAGGCTATACCTAAATCAAAAGAGCATGATGTGATATTGGTGGTGGTTGATAGGTTTACCAAATATGCACATTTTATATCTCTTAAACATCCATATGTTGTGCAGGACATTGTTGATCTCTTTATTAAGCATGTGTACAAGTTACATGGATTGCCTTCAAAGATAATTTCGGACATAGATAGGATTTTTACCAGCACACTATGGCAAGATTTATCCAAAGCCTTGGGGGTTAAACTCCGCTTTAGTAGTGCATATCATCTGCAAATGGATGGTCAAACTAAACGGGGTCAATCAGTGCCTGGAGAATTACTTGAAGTGCATGGTGTTTGCTAGCCCAAAAAGGTGGAGATTCCAGCTATCTTAGGCCGAATGGTGGTACAATACTTTATTCCACACTTCCTTGGGCATGACTCCTTTTCAAGCACTCTATGGTATTAAACCTCCTCAAATTGCAGAAGCAATGTTGCCTGATGTAGCAATTGGAGGAGTTTCAAATGTTAATCAGCTGAGGGAAGCGGCTTTTGGTGCCATAAGGAACTCTTTATAGAAGGCTCAAGCCAGAATGAAATTTTTCATTGACAAAAAACATAACAAAAATAGAATTTAACATAGGAAACATGGTATATGTGAAAGTGCAGTATATAGACAATATGCTTTAGGGCGGCACAATTCTCTAAAATTACACACAAAGTTTTATGGCCCTTTCAGAATCCTGGAGAAAATTGGGCGGTGGCTTATAAACTTATGTTACCTCAAGGGTGTGGCATACATCCAGTAGTTCATGTAAGTCAGTTGAAAAAACATCTGGGACGGAGAGCAATGCCCAGTCCAGAATTACCCCTCATTGGCCCAGATGGCAATATAGTAACCGAACCCATGGTAGTGCTGGAAAGAAGAATGGTGCCTAGAAATAATGAACCAGTTATTCAGTAGTTAATCCAATGGGAGAATCTTCCTGCAGAAGCTGCTACCTGGGAAGACGCTTATTTCATTTGTAAAGTATTTCCAAACTTCAATCCTTGTGGACAAGGATCTTGAGGGGGAGGCAATGTTAGACTGCAGAAATCTGAGTTCCCCAAATTGAGATCGAAGAGGAAGTCTTGAGTTGAGATGAAGGGCAGAGATGTGTGGATACCCTTTCGTTTATGAAGATGGGAGGGTTGTGGTCACTGTTGGCTTAGTTAAGGAAGATCTACGGTGGAGAACCGCTACTGGTTGATCAGCATCAATGGCTAAGGGGGTAATCGGAATAGCGATAGCTTTTGATTTTTGCTGAAAAAACACTGTAGCTGAGTTGATTTATTGAGTATAATTAAATGTAAAAAAATATAAAAATCGAAAACAAAAAAACGAAAAAAGTATAAGTAAATTAAAAAAAATGGAAAAAAAATTTCACTGTAGCACGCACAGTACACACTACAGTGAAATGAGCGCGATCGCCCACCGCTCAGCGTTGGCAGAAGCCAACCTGAGCGGGGCCTAAGAAGCAAAGTAGTAGTTAACTATTTACCGTACGCCTATTTCATTAGTTGTAATGACTGGTTATCATTGGCTATGAGCTGGCCTAACGCTGCATAGTGTATAAGCAACCACTGTTGTAATCGAAGGCATGAATGGAAACCCTAGCTATCTCTAGACAATCTATTTTCCTAGTTATATTTTCTCCAATTATTTTCTCTTGTATTCTTTTATCTCTGTGATTTCTTTTGCAATTCCACTCTAAATTCGAACTGAAACCTCAGTTCCTGACATGTCACCGCCTCCCTCCTGACACTGGTCGCCGCCACTGCCTCCTTCTAGTCGACACCGCTGCTGCTCGTCAGATCTAGTCTACGGCAGCTGTCTATTTTTTTTCATTTTCCTTTCCCCTCCCCCTTAATTTAGATAAATTACTTGTGCAACCATGTTGTACATAAATTACTTGTGTAATTATGTTGGATCGGTGCATAATCTTGTTTATTTCATATTGCAGTTTTTTCTCCCTTCATATTGTTATTAGAAAATTTTCTAGTCAGCAAAAGGATATTATAAATGATCTACTTAGCAGCTAGAACTAAAAAAAATGAATATATTAGGTACTGTGACTAGGAGAAGTAATCTGGTTAACAAAGTTCTCAAATTGACAAAAACTCATCATCTACATTAGGGGTGTTTCAGACATTTGCCAGTTCAACCTAACAAAAAAGCCAAACTATCAAACATCACACAGCTTCTTTTTGGATATGATCCAATGCATGCCATGGCCGTATTGGTTTCTAAAAACTGTTTTTTTATCGTAAATAATTTTTTTATAGTATCTAACTTTTAAACGGAGTGTTTTTTTAAGACGGAATTTATCAGTCAATCGAAGTACACACTATAGTGACTTTATTTTTATATTAGCTAAAATCGTATGTGGGTGTCTCTCTACAAATTGTTACTATTTATAAATTAAAGTAAAAATCCAGTGAGCAATGCAAGGGCTCTCCTCGAAACAATGTTTTCAGGGCCGATAAAACTAGGCAAAATTGGCTACAAACGCTTATATTTTATGGCATTTGCGTCAGGATATCTTTTTTTTGTCTTTATTGAAACACACTGCTAAATCATGGCTATTTACTGAAACATACTTCAACCATTAAAATATCATTTCCGGGTGAATCCGAGATAGAAAATTTTCAAAATAATTTCAGATGCCCCTAACTTGTTCTGATTTGATTCAATCAAGTGACTTGACATGGGTCTAATCGAATAACCTTATACCCCGGAAACCCTATCTCCCATCCCAACATTCCCACTCATCTCCCCGTCTCACTCGCAATTTTTCTTTTTGCAGACGATCCCCTCCGACCAGGCCGTAATTGGCCCGAGCAGCAATCCGGAGCCATTGAAGCCAGGTTGCAGCTGGGCCGGCCTACATCGTCATGAAACCTGATGGAGTAGTTAAACCAACCGCCTCGTCTCGTCAAGCTCAATTTTGCCTCGTTCAGATCTCGCGGGACTACATCTCAGATCTCGCGGGCACCAAGAAACCAAAGCCTCTCTCTCGGGTAAATTCCTCCTCCAGATCTCTCCCACCGTCTTGAGAATTCTTTGCGATTGAGCCCGCGTGTGCGTTTCTTCGATCCTGGCCGGCTCGCGCTGATCTTTTACTCGGTTTCTTTTCCTTCTTGTTTTGAGCCTGGATCTGCCAAGAACGGAGCGTTCGGATCCGAGCTGTGGGTTCGCATTTCGGGTTTGTGCGGTCATCCTGAGCTCAGATCCTGCTTTTGGTGTGTTTTGTTCGCAGGAAGGAAGGAACAGGGCAGGAGGCCATGGGGGAATTCTCCAAGGTCAGCAGATTCTTTTAGCTTTAGCTGCTGTTGTCACTTATTACCACACGATATGCCAGTTTTAGATTTGATCTTGTGCGATTAAATTTGGTTACGCAACCCCAATACCGGATTAATTATTTTTCATAGAAAAAATGTGGACTTAGCTTCACGTTAACGTTAAAGAAAGGAAGAAAATGAAATGAAACAAATAACTTTTGATTTCTCATATATTGGCAGTGAAACTCTGGTCCTGACAGATCAGCTGAAACTGTTGTCATTGTGACAAATCCAAGTGTGCCTGAATCTGGTGGTAATGGTTCCTGGCAAGATGAACTTCAATAGCTAGTGAATAGAAATATATGAAAGCTTACCGTGATGTCATCATGAACTAATGATTCACCAACTAATGCTAATTGGCTGTTAACGTCCTTTACAAGATGCGCACTGGAAGTTTGGCCATCAATCCTGTATTGCAAACTGAAACTGAAACTATATTATGATTTTTTATTAACACAATTCTTTCTGTGAAGGAACACTCTATTATATCGGAAAAGGCATCCAGAACGATGCTATAAATGTAATTATTCACTCCATTCCACATAGAGTAGGGGTGGTCCTTATAAAACCAATTGATCCATCCTAGTTCCTGGAATATACTTTTAAGAATTTTATATTGGAAAGTGTATTTACAGTTGATGTTAAATGTAAAAAATTTGCCCAATCATGGGACAAGGTAATGACATACCAAGTTTGTAATAAGACAAATAAAATGTTGACTGTTGCATATCATGTATTCCATATTTTATACTCTTCATTGATTTACTTATTCTTATTTGTCCCTTTTCACAATGGTTAGCCTTATTCTTATTTGTTCCCTTGCTTTGTTTTAGATGAAATTGATGCTTTTTGTTGACGAAAATGAAGCGCAGCATCAGCTTTCTTAGTCCTTTGAAGAAGCTCATGTAATGATTGTCCATCACTGTTACGCAGGAATCTTGTCCTTCTGTGAAGAACATTTTGCTCCTGGATTCTGAAGGGAAGCGTGTTGCTGTGAAGTACTTCTCAGATGATTGGCCGAATAATGCATCAAAGTTGACCTTTGAAAAGTCTGTCTTTACTAAAACTCTGAAGACAAATGCACGCACAGAAGGTAGTTCATTCTTGGTCTGTTGCATGTGTAATCCCTCCATACATAGCACAGGCTTTAATTCATGTAGTTGCTTTTGCCGCTTTCACAATTAGGCACAAATTCTGATTCACAAAGTTACTCTAATGTGCCATTATGGATTCGTATTTGACATCTTAATTGCAATTGCACACGTGTCTAACTATCTATACTCCTTGTCTAAATTGAAGCCCGCTAGTTATAATGCAGTAATACTACTCTGTAAGCCTGACTTGTCTTATAGAAGTTCATTGTTAGTCAGTTGCATTGAGGAAGCCTCACTGTCCTGTGACTGGCAACGCTAGTTATTAAATGAATGAAAAGCTTCATATTTATGTTCATTATTATAACTATGCCCGGTAATATCCACTATTTCAATGTCTAATTTGAATTTAGACTTGTCTTTTGATACCTACTTTTAATTCTCTGCAGCTGAGATAACATTGTTTGATGGTTATATTGTCGTTTACAAGTTTGTACACGACCTTCACTTTTTTGTCACTGCTGGAGATGACGAGAATGAGCTCATCATAGCAAGTGTACTACAGGGTTTCTCTGACTCTGTTGGTCTTTTACTCAGGTAGTGCACTTGTTCTAATATTACTGCATGAGCTGGTATTTTGTTTACTGGTAATTCATAAGGCAGCTGGTTTAAAGTGCAACTTACTGTGTTTTAGGAGTGATGTTGAGAAGAGGACAGCACTCGAGAACTTGGACTTGATACTTCTCTGCATTGATGAAATTATAGATGGAGGGTAAAGATTCCTTTTGATCTATGCCAGATTTGGATCATGTGTTGTTTTTATACTCCTCTGCTTAAATGAAATTGTTGTATTGTTACCTTGGGGAAATTCGCTCAGTAACATTGCAAGATGTATAAATTGCAAAATAATATCCAATGTGGGTATGACAAGTGGGTTTGGGGCCACATGTCAGTGACACACTGATGTTATTTTGCAGCTCGCATGATCTTTGTAGCGTTATTGAGCAATTTGCGCCCACTACATTTGTGCCATTTCACACACGCTATTTCACGCATGCTGCTGCGTATTGTATTTTTTTTGTTATGGATCATGTGTTGTTTTATACTCCTCTGTTTAAATGAAATTGTTGTATTGTTACCTTGGGGAAATTCGCTCAGTAACATTGCAAGATGTATAAATTGCAAAATAATATCCAATGTGGGTATGACAAGTGGGTTTGGCCATATGTCAGTGACACACTGATGTTATTTTGCAGCTCGCATAATCTTTGTAGTGTTATTGAGCAATTTACACCCACTACATTTGTGCCATTTCACACACGCTATTTCACATATGCTGCTGCGTATTGTATTTTCTGTTAACTTTTTTTGTTAGATTATTATTTGATATGACATTTACCTTTTGTTTTGCATTCATTTTTTCGAGAATCTATATGAATACATTGTACCTAAGATCTATTATGGCCATAAGGTGTACTGCTTGTTTTATGATATGTATTCTTACAAATTACTGTTCTTAAACATAGAAATTGGAAAAGAAGGATGTAGCTATTCCCTGTGCTTATCTTAAAATGCATGGCATGGAACAGCATGGATTGTCTGTAATGAGTCTTTAACATGTCATTACTAAGTTGAACAGTTTGCAGGAGTGAGATCAGAATAACCCTTGAAACTGTAACACTTGACAAATGTAGTTCATTTGGCAACTTAGCGAGGTGCCAATTTTTTTGGATAGATGTTGGGCCTATTCATATTGTCTTTTGCTGATGGTTTTTGGCTGCGGCTGATGAATAGTAGTAGCTAGTAGAAGCATGTGATGAATAGTAGTGATTGATGAATAATAGTACATTATATAAGAAAGACGGTGTAACGAAAAGTACTACAACATTTGGACCGCTAAGCGACTTATGGAATTGTGATATAATAAAATATAAAGTATATTACAATATGTAAAAGCGAAAAGTAGTGGTTGATAGAAGAGACTTATAAAAACTGGGACGTTCGTATTGGCTTTTGCTTCTAGAAGCAGAAGACAGAAGCAGAAGCTAATATAAACAGACCCATTATCGTGTGGTTATTTCCCTCTAGAAGAAAACTTTTCAGCGTAGTTGCTACTGATCGCAGGAAAGGGTTGCTGGGGATAGCTTTTCAGTGTAGTTCTAAAAATCAGACATGTGGAGCTCTCAGGAAGTTTCTGTCACAATGAACTCAAATTTAGCTAGTTGATGGGGATAGCTTTAAATGTGAGTGCGAGCATCATTGTAAAATCTTAGCAAGTAGCAACTACTAATCAGTAGTGTTCAGAAACATAGTATGGTTGCTGCTGATTTCATAGTTCATTAGAGGAGTAACCATTGTTCTTGTGAAGTTGTAGACTCGTAGTTACAGTTTTACACATGCCAAACTATTTTATATAAAGGATAAACTGAAACAAGTTAATCTTTTTTGTACTTTTGCAGCATAATTCTGGAAACAGATGCAAACACCATTGCTGGGAAGGTTGCAACTAATGCTATTGACGGTTCTGTCCCCTTCTCTGAGCAGGTAATTATTTATCTATCCTAGCACATTCCTTTGTTAGTTTTCTTACATGTTATAATTCCCATGGCCTTCTGTTCTCCGCAGACGATATCTCAAGCTCTAGCCACAGCTAAGGAGCACTTCGCAAGATCTCTGCTCAAATGATCAACTATAATTTCTTTTTCAGTTCTTACAACTTATGTGTGTTCAAGATTGGGCTGCTGTTTGTTGGATCTGGTAGTTAATCATAAAGTGCAATCGTGACATATGAAGTAGGTGAATGCCTCATATTGGTATTCAGAATTGTCTCACCGAATGCTATGTTTTTTTTTCCCATCGGAGTGCTTCTGTATCATTTTTCAAAGTGAGAAATAAAGCGTCGCCGAATGTAATGTATTTTTGATTAAACAACAATTAACTCAAACCGTGGAAAAGGTGGTTCTTGCTTCAACGTGCTTTTCTACAAAATTTTGGAACGTGGGGAATTGAATTAGTTTCCTATGAAATTCTTTTGTTCCAATCGGGCCTTAGTACAAACAAATTTCAGCCCAAAAACATCCCTTTTGTTCAATTGTCCGGGTTTTGTTGGGGGTTTAGATCATATACCCTCTTCATAGTTGGAAAATTGAGGATTTACCCTCCTCACTCAATGACATGTGGTGTCATTGTAGATCACTGACACGTGGGTCAGGAGGGTAAATCCTCAATTTCCATCTAAGTGGAGGGTATATTATCAATAATTCCGGTTTTGTTCGGACTGGCCATGACCCTGGTTTTCAGCACTTCGTCAGATTTTGCAAAAATTTTAAAAGCAGACTCTGAACGTCATTCAAAAGTAGACATTTAAAAGTTGTGCGAAAGTTTAAATTGAGCACCACTTTCCTACCCCATACAATCCATTAGCCAATGGGCAAGCGGAAGCATTTAATAACAAATGGCTGATATTGCGCGAGCCTATCTTTTTTTTAGTTTTAGTTTATGGTTTTTATTTATGATTTATGGTTTTTAGATTGTTTATAAGAAAGAGTATGTAGTAACAGAAATTTATGTATAGTTTTAACTGATATAAATAAAGTGGCTATAGTACGAACTACAATCACTTGAAGATTTTATTTAAAAAAATACTTTTTAACTACTGTAGAAAAGTTAAAAGGTAGATTTTAGAAGTCAAAAAGACAAGACCCAAAGTCAGCTGCTCCAACCATTGTGACGGTTACGTGGAACATTTCGACTTCGCGTAACAAATGGGACGCATGATGAGCAAGATTACGTGCCATGGAAATAGCTTCGCATAACAAATGGATGCATGATGAGCAAGATTACGTGCCATGGAAATCTAGGGAGCATGTTCGGGACACTGCATGCTGGAGCTTCCCAAAACAGTCACCATTCATTGTCCCCAGCAGGAGAATTTCTCAGTGGAAGGCTGATACAAGGGTGCTTGATCTTTACAACATAGAATCTCTTTTGAATAGTAAATATATGGCTAACCTGAAATCTCGTGGATTCTGATAAACAAAAGTACATGATTGTTTGTCTCGATTACAAATTCCCATATACCGGAATTCAATTAGCAATACGCTTTGGATCTTCGTCTTCTCACCACACCAAGGAATACGACTTTGCTAATCCGTAAGGAATAATAAGAACACTGGTAACTGGTAATTTGGTGGAACGCTAACTAGTCGACTTTCCAACTCACATGGCAGCACATGGTATAAACCAAAGAGCAAGAAATTGGTTTGACTCAACATTAACATTCGAGGGTTATAGAGTACAAGTCTAACCGGACTTAAAGCAGGGAAATAACTGGAATCCTATTCTAATTCCTAATTTAAATCTAAAGCATTAAAAAGTGGCTGGTTGGTCGTCTTAGTTTGGGTGCCTATGAGGTGGGCTCCACATGGTGTTCAGCTCATGAGGGTGGCGTATAACTCTCTTGACAATAGCCCAACTTCTCTTGTGGTCTAAGTATTCGTTTTCAGCCTATTTGAAGCTTCGATATCGCCATCACCTCAAAACTGAACCAAAACGAATACTAAAGCTCCAAACAATCTTAATATGTCTTATTATATATACAAATCAGCCTATGACACATGGAACTTAGCTAAAAAGTCAAAGGAACTCAGAATTGAAGATTGAATACAATTGAGCTTCTGAAGTGTAGTCTTCTCCAATCATCAATTTAAAGCTTGAAAACCTGATTCCAACATCTTGGTGCCTTTTCCACTGATATAAGTGAATTGTCATCATCTCCTCTTCTTGAACCTTCTCTTGGTGCGCCAGCCTCCCTCACCTCCCGTTTGGTAGCATCAAATTCTTGTTCTCCTGATAACTTGATAATACAAAAAGTGGAAGCAATAGTTGATGAGAGCATCCCTAACACTTATACATCTTCTCCTATTGGTGGTCATGCACTTACTGAGATGGACACCATAAGTGAAGCTACAAGTAATACAAGTGCAGAAGTGCATGTTGGTCCACTGACTAGAACAAGAGCTAAACTTCTAAATCAACATGTGCTTTTGTTTCTTAATGACTATTATCATTGATGAGAATTGGGTACTATCTCATGCAAATATTTTGTGCATTCTCAGGTTTGAACATTGTGAAGCATTTGGAACCGCGAGGGAGGAGAAGGAGGCCGGAGCCAAAGTGCGGGCGGAGAAGCTCACGTGGGTCAAGCAAGAAGATAAAAGCCCAAGAATTCAAGCCCAATTCGGATCTTCCACAAGCCCAACCAAAACTCATCTCGGAATTAACTCGGAAGACAAGTCGGACTCGGTTCGAGACAGGCCAATAGGCCTGTAATGAAAAGGCCATAACTTTCACATACGGAGTCCGATTGGGGTGTTTTTAGACTTGTTGGAAAGCTTATTTCAAACCCCATCCAATGGGTATGGCCCTAGCTCCAGAAGACTTACGGTCACGCCGCTATGGTCGAAACAATATGACGAATTTAATTTAGGTTTTCCTTTTGGTGTGTTTGTGGGTCCTAGCCGAATTAGAGTTGGATTCGGCATGTCTAGCCGGCCCTAGGCCGTGTGTGAGTCAGGGAGGGCGCCTTAAATACCCTTGCCCCTCCTTTGTATCAAGGGACGAATTTTATGCATCAGATTGAAACAAAGCTATTACTTGTTCTTTCAACACCAGAGTTCATACGAGGACTTTGAGAGAGAATTAGGCGATCCATTATTCATTCTGTAATTCAAGGTCAAGCCGTCGTTCCATTGGGAATTGGGGACTTGCGTTCGTCGTTTGTGGTCTCGCGGCGAACAATTATCCGGTGTGTTTTGGGCGTATTCCGAAGAGTTGAGGGTTCGTGCACAAGCACGAGTGTTCAGCTAGCGATATCGTCTACTTCGCATCAACTATCAACGGTTCCTCACTGAGAAGATCGGGACCCTTCCATGTATCAATAGTGCTTAGGTAGCGAGCTATCCTTAGAAGTGAAATAAAAAGAACTTAGAATCAGATTCACCTGTTTAGTGAATTTCCTTGCTCTAGCTCGAGTGATTGGTCTCTTGTACAATTGTTGCAAAGTTTCAGCCGTTGGTCCAACACTAGTTTTGTCATTGTCATTGTTACTTGAATATAATGATAGAAGTGATAGTTGTATAGATAAAGCCTTAATAATAGTGATGTCCTCATCATTTTTTCCCTCTTAAAAAGGAGTCGATCTCGACTCTGCAAGGTTAGTAGAATAAAAAAAGGTGATAAATCTGCAACATTAAATGTAGCACTAACACCCTAATCTTCATCAGGTAGTTCTAACTTGTAAGCATTATTATTTATTCTTTCAACCACTTTGAATGGTTAATCTCCATGATTCATCAACTTAGACTTTCTTTTATCAAGAAATCTATCTTTATGAAGATGTAACCAAACAAGATCATTAGGTTCAAAGATCATTTGTTTTCTTTTTTTATTTTGTTTTTTAGCAATATGACGTGCCTTTTTCTCTATTTCTTCCTTAGTTTTTAGATGGATATGTTTCACAAAATCAGCACGTTTATAAGCATCAATATTAACTCTTTCAATGAAAGGAAATAACAATAAATCCAATGGTATATGTTGCTGAAAACCATAAACAATTTCAAATGGGGAGAGTTGAGTTGTAGAGCGTACCGTCCTGTTATATGCAAACTCAGCATGTGGTAAATAATCTTCGCACTCTTTCAAATTCGTCTTTATCATGGTTTGTAACATCGTTCCAAGAGTACGATTTACCACTTCAGCTTGCCCATCAATTTGTGGATGATAAGTTATGGAGAACAACAACTTTGTGCCAAACTTAGCCCACAATGTCTTCCAAAAGTAGCTCATGAACTTAACATCACGATCAGAAACAATAGTCTTCGGTATGCCATGCAAATGCATTATTTCCCTAAAAAATAAGTCAGCTATATGGGACGTATCGTCGCTCTTATAAGAGGAAATTAAATGTGTCATTTTTGAGAATCTATCCACAACAACAAATACCGAATCTCTCCTGATACGGGGTCGCCCGATCTTCTCGACGTAGAATGGATACTCGCGGAAGTCTTGATGAATCGTAGCTATCCTCTAATACCAGTGCAAGGGACGAACACTCTTTAATCCGCTAAAACACACTCGCGTCGATTTCGGCGACCACCAAGCGAAGATCTATCGTGCACCCAATTCCCAGCGGAAAGACCGAACGATCTTGATTGAAGAAACACTCCTAATTCCCGATAAAATTTCGGCAGCAATGATAAACTTGAACAAACTTTAGTAGATTGATTTTTCTCAAAAGTGGTCTGAGCCTAAGGCTGCCAATACATAGCTTATATAGCCCCTTGGGATGTCTATAGGGTCCCCAAATCTAGTACAACTAAACCCCATATGGTTTTAGATACGAACTCTTACAAAAAGGAAACTAGATTTAACAGTCGTTATATTATTTTGGTTATAACTTTTTATCTGTGATAAATTTGATGTTGAAACTAGATCCATTGCGTAGCCCTTGAAATTATCTTTCCAACGAGTACAAGAGCACCCGAATCGGACTCCGTTTGTGAAAGTTATGACATTTTTCGTAACTGCCTACCAAGCTGTCCCGAAAGTTATGACAATTTCACATGACGTAAGAGTGGACTTTCCGACTAGATGGTTAGCCCACTCGACCGTGAAAAGCTTAGCGGCAGAATCGGGTTGAGATTGAGCATTATAAAGGCTTGTGATAATCTCTTATTCGCATATCTTTGGAAGTTGTGCAACCTCTGTAGAATGTAGAACTATTCGAATAGTTGTTAAACCCTGGGTTAGCAACCCAAATTCTCTATGATTCCATCGTACTATTCCTTAAATCAATTGATAGTGCTCACAGATACATTACCGTATATTAAAAATATATTATGCGGAAGCTTAGTTTATACAGTAATAACTTACACATGGACTGATTAAGCCGAAAACAAAGAATGTAGCAGCGGAAACCTCACACAGGTAGGACCCTCAGTACTTGCCCATAGGCAGTTAACTGGGGTTCGCGGCCTAGTTCTTGGCCTCATCGACTTCTAACTATGTCGACCCTTTTAGAAGCATCGTAGGACTTGATCTTCTTTTCCTGACTGACTGGATAATCATAATTAAGCAAGAGTGAGTACAACCGTACTCCGCAAGCCACCACATAAGATGCAATTGTAATACATGCAAGGTTGTGAAAAGAAGATTTGAGGTTCTTTTAGTTGCTAAAACATTGTTTTAAAAGTATAATAAATAAGAAAACTCCTGAGACTTAGCAGTTTTAACTAAATCAAATTTTCTAAAGTTGATTGTGAGAATGTAATAGTAATAGTAGCACAGGTTACATCCACCTTTTACAGGTATGGTTACCTCTACCAATGCTAGTTTTTATCACCACCAGAGTACATCCCTCCAGGAAAAGTTAAAGTCAAAGTACTTCCCTCTGATACATTTGTATCCCGCCCACAAAGGTTTTTGAAATAGAACTAACTCGAGAAAGTTCTCGTATTCGCCCTTAACCATGGGCACGACTATTCGAATACTTTATATTCTGCAGAGATTGCACATCTTTATCCACAAGAGATAACCCAACTGTTATATTCCACATGTTTCCTTTGACATGTAGATCAAGAGGATTACCATATGGCTTTTACAATGCACCTAGTAAAAGATTACACTCGCTGAGGTTTCATCTGGGAGAAAGCTATATTTGCCCCACCCAGACTCCCTTTTGCAGCACACAACAGCTTAAACCAAAAACACAACCCATGTCCACGATGGCTTAAACCAGCACCACGTCTTGTGGGTCACTTCAATGGTTCTTTCCCTTACTGGTGATGCAAATTAGTTAGCCATGTCTACACTTTGTCAGCTTGCTGTTGTACTATTTTACATAAAGAGGTTATTACAGGATTAAGTCCTTATTTTTTTCAGGCAATGCATACCACAAACCATAAATTCTCTATTACATCCACACCAACCTCTCTCACCATCCGTCCAGACAGGTAAAGCAAGGTTTTAGAGGTTTGAGAAGCATAAACCAAGTTATCGCAAATTATCAGTCACTTACATCTAATGACTATCCCAAAAATAAATTTTCATGTTTGAAGAGTAATGAGTAGGGCAATTTAATGCCCTGGACTTAACCAAACTAGTGTAGCATTAAATATGACTTACAGGTAGTAAAGTTATTATTAACATCTAAAGTGACAAGGATCAGTTATTTCAAGTGTCAAGAAATGGCATAAGAATAATATTACAACAACATCAAGTAGGCATGTTGTTATCTTAAGTTTTGACATACATTTGCATAAAAAAATTAAGCATGCAGCTTGATAATTTAAAGAAACATAATTTTAATAAAATGTAAAATCAATATGATCAAAGTGATGACTTACCTTACTTGTTTACCACAGCCTTTATTTAACTCAAAGCCTACTTGTTTACCACGGTCAGTAGTATTGAATCCTTGGACTTTTCTCCTTTTGAATTTTGATCTTGCTTGAGCTTGTCATTTGAAGTTTAATATTTAAGCCAAGCTCTCCTTTTTTGGATTGCACTTGATTTAATGGTGTATTAAATATTCTCAACCGTCTTTGCTAAATATCATATTTTGAGAACTACTTGATTAGTGATAGGATCCGAGATAAGGATTTTTTGTGCCTCAAGAGGTTTTAAACAATTACACGGTGATCCTTGATTTAAACCTTGGCATTTTACCGGTAATTATCGGAGACTTTTCCAACAATTATTTTAAGCATTAATTAGAAGGGAGGTATCATGATTTTAGAGTTGAGCAATTCATGATTAATATTTTATGTGGCCAAAAATTCGCTAAATTAATCATTTTTAATTTGCATTGACTGATTTTAATCTGGGGATATGATATCCAATATTTGAATCTAGGGCATGCTTTTGATTAATACACGAATGCGATAAGTGGATCTGGGGAGCATTTGAGATTAAATGAGAAAAGGTTTAAATCCCGCCTTATGATAACATCTGTTTTAGTTAGTTATCCCCAGGGTAATTTGACTTGCCACTTATTAGTTACATTTAGGTAGAATTACCTCTCGTACTTTTAATTTACAAAAATCCTTTAATTAATACTAGATTAACATTAACACTTATTGAATCCATGTTAATTATTTGTTGTTTGGAAAGTGGTCTATGCCTCATCTTGCTTTAGTTAATCCTTTCATGAGGGTTATTTAATTGATGTTTCTTGTCATGCAATTAATCAAATTTAAGTATTCATTTAATTTTCACATGCATTTTAATTTAATCTCATATTTAAACTTTGCTCCTAATTACTTATTACTTGTTCTAAAAGGGCCTTCATGATCTTTTATAAGCCATGGGTTGCAAAATTTTAAGTTGGTGATCCCCTAAACCAATCAGCTCAAATAGGAGGCTGGCTCACCTGTCATAAACAGAGAGAGAGAGAGAGAGAGAGAGAGAGAGAGAGAGAGGAGCCACGGAGGGAGGCAGAGAGGAGGGGGCGTTGACAGAAGTAGGGGTCAAAACAGGGGAGGGACTCAGCGCATGGTGGGCGGCGACATTGCTAGTGGGGAACGGCCAGGGAGGTGGCGGTGACCAGCAAAATGGGATCCCGGGAGATCAAGGGAGCAAGGTGCGGTGGCAGCACGGCTCCCGGCGGAGCGAAAGTGGCTCAGGGGCGGCTCTCGGTGGCTGGAGCGAGGAGGCTTAGGGGCGACGGCGGCCAAAAAGGAGGGAGAGAAAAATAGGGTCGGCATGAGCAGGAGTGTGGCAAGGGGAACGTACTTGTGGTGGCAGCTTGGCCGGGGAGGTGGCGAGGCAAATTGGGTCGGGAGTCATGGGCGGCGATGATTGGCTCACGTGGAGGGGTCACGCCGGCGGGGAAGAGCATCGGCTAGCAGTTGGGAAGCTTTGAGGTGCCGAGGGGCTGCTCCCACTACGAGGAATCAGAAGGAGATCGATCGAGGTGGAGATGGCAGCGGTAGAGGCGGCATCTGGCCGAATTTAAAGAAGATGGCTGTTGCAGTGGATTTCGGCAATGGAACTCCAATTAACTACAGGGGAAGGTAGAAGGCATCCGGGGGCGCATCGTGACGCGGGCGGCTCGTCACGAGGTTTGCCGGAGAGGCGGGACAGCGTGGAGTGGTGACAGCCGATGCGAGCGCAGGACTGCTTGGCTGAGCTCGGCTTGAGGGAGGAGGTGCCATGGGGATGGCGGGGCTTTATAGCTCAAAGGAAAGGAAGAGGACCAGTGTCGCATTGAAGATGTGCGGTGGCCAGAGGCAAGGCAGGGTTGGTGGAGAGGGGTGGCTAGCTTAGCGAGGTAGCGCACGACGCCTAGCGTGGCATTGAAGATGAGCGCAGCGAAGGAGACGCTGAGGAGTAACGACAGGTGGTGGTTGCACATACAGTGCTCATAGGAGAGAAGGCGGGGTGCAAGTGAGGCTGGTTGTAGGTGCAGCTGGTATGGATGCGACGGGGGCAACCGGGGGTAGGGTGGTCGGTGGGCGGAGCTAGCGTGCAGACTGGGCTAGCCGTGGACGGGCGCTCGAAGCAGGGGGAAGGAGGAAGAACAGAGGGGCGCCGGGGCTGGTCAGGGCAGGATCAGGGGAAGAGGGAGATGGCCGGATGGACCGTGGGCGCCAAGAGGAGGGGGAAAGAAGGAAGAAAGAGGGGAAGAAGGAAAAAGGTCGGGATGAGATGGGTTGAGGGCCCAATAATTTATGAAGAATTCTAAAATTTGAATTTCAACCTTTAGATTGTAACTGAGTTTTGAATTTGAGATCTTGGTTCAAAAATCCAAAATTTGAATTTTAGTTTTGGTCGGAGTTCCGAGAGGTATGTTTTGAAATATTCAGAATTCAAATTTCCAGATATAAAGATTAGATGGGCGGTTTCACTATTAGCTTTGATTCAGATTTCCAATTTCTAGATTTTAGACTTGCATTTAAGATTTGCAAGGGAAAATTTGAAATCTCTTGATTTAATTTTTCTGTCTCGATTCTCGTTTTAAGATTTTGATTTTTTTTCCTTATTTGAATTTTTAGCAAGAAACCAAATTAAGGAACTCAAATAAACACCGGGAATTTTTAGACAACACTGGAAATCGAGACAAAATTTTAAATTTTCGCAAATACAATTGTCCCTATATTTTTGAGATGCTACAATAGTTGTGTCCCGGTTATGGACAATGCACGGTGATTTGGTTTGGTTGAGAAGTAAATGGTTAGTTCGCTTGTAGTTTATTCAATTTATTTGACTTCATCATTTATTGATTGATTACTTTTTTCAAACTACGCTTTCAATCTATTTATCGTATTTACTCTAAATTATTGTTTTTTTAATGTAACCACTCAGCTGTTTTTTGTTAAGCCTTGCATAATTATATATTGCATCTTGTTATATACGACTTGCTGAGTTGCTCAGTTGCTAAAAGAGAATCATATCAGACAGAGGTATTTGAGAAGAAATGTTTCGACGACTTTATGGAATGAGACTTCGCTTTCTAGTCGATTCTTTATGGCATGTCGAATATGTACTATATTTATTCTATGTTTTCGCTGCTAGTTTTTGTTAGGCTTTTTAGGCTATTATCTGTAAGTTTAGCCATAAGATCGCTACTCTAATAATTAATAATTTTGCTACTTTCATAGTTATTCGTGAACATGATTAATATTTCATCTATGTTGACACTATATATACTAACATGATTATAGATTAGTATAGAATACAGAGAGAGTTCAAATTTGTATATTCGGATCCTAACAAATAACTATCGCTATCTCTGGCTTATGTTTTCTTTTGCGAGGGGCTTTTGGTATGCTACATAGTAGGCAACGAGAACTCGTGCTTGTTTAGTTAATAGCCACACTTGTTTTGACAAACTTTGGCAAGCCACACTTTTCTTTTGACAAAGGAATAGACTGCCACGCCTACGGCAAAGTTTGGTACAAATACGAGTGTGCTATAACTAAGCGGGACATGAGGGATGCAGGAAACTGTGGGTTTGAGACGTGATGCTGAGCGAGTCCAATTTTCATGATGCGCGGGACCTCCTCACCGTAGTGCTGGTGGTATCTGGTCACACCAGCCGAGCCGCACGACCCATTCAGCAGTTGAGCCCCCCGGGTTTGACCGCCCGCGCGCCGGGCGAGCTACCGCACGCACCCCAACCCGACCGAGTCATCCGTTCATACCGCGTCGGAGAGCCGTGGGTCCATGCCAGCTTGCATTAATCGCACTGGCCTTCGCTTCCCTATCGACTCGGCCAAGCACAAGTGCGCAAGCAGGAGCAGCCGAGCACAAGAGAGGAGAGGAGAGGAGAAGCAGAGCCGAGCCATCGGTCCAACCAAGGCCTCAACGACTCACCATTCACCAAGGCAAGAAGCAGAGCGCTCTCTCTCTCTCTCTCTCTCTCTCTCTCTCTCTCTCTGCAAGCAAGCAATCGATTCTTTCTTCACTTAATTACAGTTGGAGGAGGCAGGGAGGGAGGGTGCAATCTGAAGATCGACCGGACGATGGAGGACGGGAGGAGGGCTTTGAGAAGCGGCGTGGGCGTGCTCAAGGTGGTGGCGGCGCACGGGACCAACCTCGCCATCCGGGACTTCATCTCCAGCGACCCCTACGTCGTCGTCCGCCTCGCTGACATGGTCAGTCCACCGACTCCATCCATTACATTTGCTCGGTTACTCTCAGATATATTTAATTTTACATGGTTGCTGATTAGACAGCCGTGATTAAATCACCTACTGATGTTCTTTGAACATCGTAATTTAGATTGTTAAATATGCCATAGTAGTTATTATCTTTGGGAGTCCTGTTCTCACTTCCCCTGCAATGGATCAACCCGAGGCAGCCGTCCTCGCTTCGTTAAAAAGGGTGGTTCGCAACCAGCGATTGAAAACCTATACAATTAGAGCATGATGTCCACTGTCTATAATAATTGCCATGTAGGACATGAGATGGTGTGGAAGAGATAGGGGGAGTATAGAGAATTCAGTTGTCTCTCATGCAACAGTCAACTGTAATACGATAAATAAGACATATTGTGTCATAGAGAAACTGTTAATAAAGACATTAAAAAACAACCTATTGTAATAGCTGTCTTTAGTGCTATCTATAGATAACATAGAATGAGTGATACTATAGATATATTTGTCTATACCATTGTATATACCTGTAGTGTCTGCTTTGGGCACTAGCGTGCTACATCTACCTACATGTAGGATACCACCAATCCATTGAACCAACTTAGTGTACCTACTTGGATTCCAGTGGCTGTTAGCTGAATTTGGCCTAGCTTTTTCTGAAATGGGAATCTTGTAACCAATGATCCAAATTACAAGCACTTGTTTTGTCCAGCTTTGGTCATTATTTCGGCAATCTTGATAGATATATAGATGGATAGGTACTTATTTGTGCATCAGACAAATTCCTGTGTTCTCCACTGTGTCCAGCCATTGTGAGCTAAAGCTACAACCAATTAGTAGAAAAGTAAAACTTGTACATCCCATCTCTTGCTTCACCCCGTGTTCTTGCTTTCAACTTTCTGTGAAGGAGAAAGTGCTTGTCAATCCATGTGTGTTTTTTAAAGAGAATTGCCTGTGTACGCTATATTTCATGCTCTCCTAAAAAAGTAAATTACACAAATATTAAAGCACCTTTAAGGGTGGATTGATGCTACTTACCCTTTGATTGTGTTTTAAGATTTATGTATGTCTATAGAAGTGGAAAGCATGGAATCACACCTCAAGATTTTGATGACTGGCTGTCCGATTCATTTCATTGAAATTTCACCATCAAATCGCAGTGTTTACTCAGCTGATCAATTGCTGCATATATGTAACAATGCGGTTGACCTAATTTCGCCCCTCCCTTTTACCAGTCCATTTAGCTTTAAGGCTTTTCAGCGTTGGTTATCGAGAGTGCCAAATCCACCCCCTCATTTGTTGTTAATCATGTCATGATAACCTTCAAACTCTTGTTCCTTTTGTCTTTGTCGGAAGGAGCACTTTTGGATTATTTGCTCCTTAGAGGAAATTTTCTTTGTCCTGCGTAGATAATCAATTATTTATACCTTCATCTCCCTAAGCAATTTGACTTCAACTTAGGTCTCTTTCTTTACCGAACATAATTGATTTGATCACAACTGCACATTTCAAAATTTCTAAAATTAAACACACACACACATTTCAAAAGCAAGAGCATGATATTATGTTGAAAAAGACCACATTTCTGGCATCGAATAATCAATGATATGAGCAAACAAGAAAAACCATATTTTCCAGCGCTAGCCTGACCCGCACATGCAAACTGGTCTGGCCAAACATGACTCAGGAGAGCCATGTAGAGAAGTTCAATATAGGTCTTGGTTGGGCTCAAATCTAGTGAAAGAAAATGCCCAATTGCATCAGGCTAATTAGATGATTTTATATATCTACTGCTGCTGGTTATGAAAACTGAGAGCTCGCATACATTTGTAGTGCTTTATCATACTAAATGGTCCCTTTGACCTAGTAATTTAGTTTGGCACATGTGAAATCTGTCAAAGCAAGTGTGCTTGATTGTCTTTTCTTTATGGATGGAGAGGTTCCCTCTGTGACGCCTAACAACATTCTTCTTTTGTTCTTTATTTTGACCCCAAAGAGTGCAAAGACAAAAGTCATCAACAGTTGCCTCAATCCAGTTTGGAACGAAGAGATGGCCTTCTCCATCAAAGAACCAGTAGGAGTCATTAAATTTGTAAGTTGCTCTTTTTCTTCTCCCAGTCAATTTCTTTTTCAGATAAAGAACCTGATGGTGTCAACTATCAAAAGATGGTATTCAACACACCTCTAGTTTCCTGGAAATTTGTTTCATGTCTGAATGAGTCTTTCTCCTTGGTGGATGTTTTGACCAAGGCTAATGGTCATATGAATTGTGCATGTTTTCCTCTTGTCAGTACTGGTCAACTAGATTTTGCTTTTTAAGACGTATGACTGACCTCGTTTTTGTTCCTAGTTTTGAGCTCTGAATTTGTTTTCTTTGTTTCATTTTTTTAATCTCCACCACCAGTCCTATTTTCAGTACAATTACACAACCAATGTTGATCAATTGTTCAGCCCAAGTTTTCTATCAGCATCTGCGACTTCACATTAATTCTGTCAATGTTGATCGAACAATTTTCTGTGAAACTTCGTTTTCAATAAGAAAGTAGTGCAACTTCCAGTGTCACCATCACCATAAACAACAGCACTGACCTGACAAGAAACGGCAACTACAAGAACCCAACTACTGAAACATTCTTCAGTCTGTATACACAATCCATGACGCCCTTCTTGTGATCAAAATGATTCTACTTGTAGTGTAAATTCCACAATTAATAAGAAGAAAACTTAAGGCAACTTCGAAATAAATTGAACAAAATTACTAACCTTATAACCTAGCTAGATGGTTAATTTTCACTATCTATCAAGATTGCTAAGAGTTAATATTAAGTTATAGATTTCTTTGGCCTGAACCGAACTTTGTGCCCATTCCATTGCCATTGCCAGGAGGTGTTCGACTGGGATCGGTTCAAGTACGACGACAAGATGGGCCACGCGTTCCTGGACCTGCAGCCGATCGCCGCTGCAACCAAGCTGCGGCACGCTCTGCAGCTCACGACCGGAGAGACCAAGCTCCGGAAGGTGGCCCCCGGCGCCGACAACTGCCTGCTCTCCGACAGCTTCGTGATGTATGCCGACGGGGAGATCGTGCTCGACGCTAGGCTGAGGCTGCGGGACGTCGAGTCCGGCGAGCTGCTCGTCACCATCAAATGGATTGAAGCTGACGCATGAGAGCCTAGCTTGCAGGTAGATGAGATGACCGTGGTGTAGGGAGCTTGTAGTGTTGTGTACTTGAGTCATTTTGTGTCATAGTGTGTGTGTACTGTCTGATATGTTTCTGAGTTTTTCAGACAGTTCTTAACAGAACAAGTATTGTGCATGCATGTTCTGATGCTTTTGTGGGTTTTGTGTGTGTGTTCGGTAA
This sequence comes from Melocanna baccifera, assembly GCA_036346265.1. NCBI lineage: Eukaryota > Viridiplantae > Streptophyta > Magnoliopsida > Poales > Poaceae > Melocanna > Melocanna baccifera. Next base: position 3,685,627 of record CM070700.1, read on the forward strand.
CTATGGGAAATCCCAATGCTAATGGAAATTTTCATAACTAATATTTTTCCTTGTAGATATCAAGGTTGTCAGGATTGTGATCCTAAGTAGAATCGTTTTTTATCTGATAGAATCGAATTGTAGAATCACGATTCTATCAAATTTTTAAGAGCGTATATATTTTATATAAAAATAAATTATATTCTAAATATGCAATTCTATAGTAGATTTTTGAATTTTTGAATTTAATTTTGAAATTTGAGTACGCTTATTCATGTTATATTGAATTAAGGTTGGTTTCTAAAACTTCTTTAATTATTTTTTTATAAAATAATAATATAAAAGTCTAATATGTCAAAGATAATACATTTTTTACCTTAAAACAATATGTAAACAACAAAAACAAAGTAAATTAAACTAATACAACTTAGGGCTTGTTCTTTTTGGCTGCGGCTTTTGGCTGAAATTTTTAAATTTTAGCTGTTTGCAATAAAGATTATGAAGAGAGAGATACTCGCTTGTGATTTTAGATGGTACAGATGTTGAGCTTTAACGTGTACTATAATTAACTTGTAGACCCCATCTTAAAAAAATATTCCGTTTGAAAGTTAGATACTATAGCAAAAGCTAAAAGGCGTTTTGAGAAGGTGAAAAGAACAGACCCTTAAACTAGTAATAGATAATGGCTCTGTTCTTTTCAGCTTTTGGCTTTGGGCTTCTGCTATAATACCTAACTTTTAAACGGAATATTTTTTAAAGACGGGGTCTACAAGTTAATTGTAGTACACGTTAAAAACCTAATATCTGTACCATCAAAAATCGCAAGCGAGTATCTCTCTTTCCGCAATCTCTGTCGCAAACAGCTAAAAAGCCATCAGCCGCAGCCAAAAAGAACATGCCCAATATCAAATTTTATATGCTAATATAGTTTATTGTCTGGATCATAATCCCACTACAGTCCTACCCAATTATAACGATTTTACAAGTTGAATTGTGATCCCAATGCGGTACTACCCGATTTTGATTCATATTACGATCCGTGTCATCTACCCCTAATAGAATTATACGATACTATAATCTATATCGTGCTACTGACAACCTTGGTAAAGATTCAAGTACGGTTCAGTTCAGCCTATTTATGTGCAACTAGGATGGTTTGGATGTCTAGATGTCGCTTGATCAGATGATGTTTAAGAGCTGAATGATAGTAAAAGAGTAACTTGCATCCCATCTCTTTAAACTTCTGCGAACTGTGCAGTCAATTTATTCCAAATATAAAGTGGCAGAACTTGTATCACTCATGACCCCAAACGTAAACATCGTGGTTAATGTCAACTATTATTCGTATAACAACAATAGATATTTCATTTAGACAATATATTTTTTAAAATAAAGGATTTTAAAAGTACAATTACCTTTACATATGAATGTATGTGTTCCTTGACTGGAGTATATAAACTACTGGATCCTCTAATATTGCGGTCCGAAAACTTTGGCCTTATTCTTTTCAACTTTTGGTTTATGCTATAGTAATTAATTTTCAAATGATGTGTCTTTCTAATATAGGGTTTATTAGTCGATTGTAGTAGATATTGTACTGACTTCATCTGTACAAGCCAAAATCGTACATGACTATCTTTCTCCATACTCTTTCTCGTAACAACCAAAATTCAAAAGCCATAAACTACAGTTGAAAAGAACGTGCACTTTATTTTGCACACTGCGAATCTCGCAATATCACCAACAAGGACAAAGTTCCAGTTTATTAGCGTTGACCTGGTAGATGAACTCCTACTTGCTTATTTATTGGCAGAAGAAACAAAGAACCATGATGTCATGTCGTTGGATCCATGTAAGATCAGAATCTTTACACTACATTGATGGCTCTGTTCTTTTTAGCTTATGGCTTATAACTTATCTCTTCTTCTAAACAAACAAAAGATGCAGTTTTCTTCCGGTGTTTGGGACGCGTTTTCTTCCGGCGCCGCCTTTTCGTTCGCACGGAGTTCAGAGCACCCGACGAGCCTATTTTGGTGGAAAGTTTAACACCGGCTCGGAAGTTCACGAAACGCATGCCGGAGTGAGTTACGACGCATATCAGGTCCATTAGAGGTATTTGGGACGCGTTTCAATCCGGTTCCGCATTTTCATTCGCACGGAGTTTAGAGCACACGACGAGCCTATTTGGGTGAAAAGTTTAGCACCGGCTCGGAAGTTCACGAAACGTATACCGGAGTGAGTTAGGGCGCATATGAGGTCCTTTGGGGGTATTTGGGATGCATTTTCTTGCGGTGCCGCGTTTTCGTTTGCACGGAGTTCAAAGCACCCGACGAGTCCATTTTGGTGGAAAGTTTAACTCCGGCTCGGAAGTTCACGAAACGCATGCCGGAGTGAGTTAGGGCACATATGAGGTCCATTGGGGGTGTTTGGGACGCGTTTCGATCCGGTGCCGCGTTTTCGTACGCACGGTGCTCAGAGCACCCGACGAGCCCATTATGGTGAAAAGTTTAGCACTGGCTCGAAAGTTCACAAAACGCAAACCGAAGTAAGTTAGGGCGCATATGAGGTCCTTTGGGGGTGTTTGGGACAAGTTTTCTTCCGGTGCAGCGTTTTTGTTCGCACGGAGTTCAGAGCACCCGACGAGCCTGTTTTGGTGGAAAGTTTAGCACCAGCTCAGAAGTTCACGAAACGCATGTTGTAGTGAGTTAGGACGCATATAAGGTTCTTTGGGGTGTTTGGGACGCGTTTTCTTCCAGTGCTGCGTTTTCATTCGCACGAACTTCAGTGCACCCGACGAGCCCGTTTTGGTGGAAAGTTTAACACCGGATCAGAAGTTCACGAAACGCATGCCGAAGTGAGTTAGGGTGCATATGAGGTCCATTGGGGGTGTTTGGAACTCGTTTTCTTCTGGTGCCGCGTTTTCGTTCGCACGAGCCCGTTTTGGTGGAAAGTTTAACACCGGCTCTGAAGTTAACGAAACGCATGCCGGAGTGAGCTAGGGCATATATGAGGTCCATTGGGGGTGTTTGGGATGCGTTTCGATATGGTGCCGCGTTTTCGTTCGCACGGAGCTCGGACCACCCGACGTGCCCGTTTTTGTGGAAAGTTTAACATCGGCTCGGAAGTTCACGAAACGCATGCCGGAGTGAGTTAGGGCGCATATGAGGTCCATTGGGGGCGTTTGGGACGCGTTTCGTTCCGGTGCCGCGTTTCGTTCGCACGGATTTCGGAGCACCCGATGTGCCCGTTTTGGTGGAAAGTTTAACACCGACTCGGAAGTTCACGAAACGCATGCCGGAGTGAGTTAGGGCGCAAATGAGGTCCTTTTGGGGTGTTTAGGACACGTTTTCTTCCAATGCCGCGTTTTCGTTCGCACGGGGTTCAGAGCACCCGTCGAACCCGTTTTGGTGGAAAGTTTAACACCGGCCCCGAAGTTTACGAAACGCATGACGGAGTGAGTTAGGGCGCATATGAGGTCCTTTGGGGGTATTTGTGACGTATTTTCTTACGGTGCCACGTTTTCGTTCGCACGGAGTTCAGTGCACCGGTTTAACTCCGGCTCGGAAGTTCACGAAACGCAAGTTGGAGTGAGTTAGGGCACATATGAGGTCCATTAGGGGTGTTTGGGACGCGTTTCGATCCGGTGCCGTGTTTTCGTTCGCACGAATTTCGGAGCACCAAACGAGCCCGTTTTGGTGGAAAGTTTGACATCGGCTCGGAAGTTCACGAAACGTATGCTAGAGTGAGTTAGGACGCATATGAGGTCCATTGGGGGGGGGTTTGGGACGCGTTTCGATCCGGTGCCGCATTTTCGTTCGCACGGAGTTCAGATTATCCGACGAGCCCGTTTTGGTGGAAAGTTTAACACCGGTTAGGAAGTTCACGAAACGCATGCCGTTGTGAATTAGGGCGCAATTAGGTTCATTGGGGGTGTTTGGTACGCGTTCTGATCAGGTGCCGCGTTTTCGTTCGCACGGAGGTCAGAGCACCCGACAAGCCCGATTTTGGTGGAAAGTTTAACACCGGCTCAAAAGTTCATGAAATGCATGCCGGAGTGAGTTAGGACACATATGAGGTCCTTTGGGGGTGTTTGGGACGCGTTTCGGTCCGGTTCCGCGCTTTCGTTCGCACGGAGTTCAGAGACCCCACGAGCCCATTTTGGTGGAAAGTTTAACATCAGGGCGGAAGTTCACGAAACGCATGCGGGAGTGAGTTAGGGCGCATATCAAGTGCATTAGGGGTGTTTGGGACACATTTTGTTCCGGTCCCGCGCTTTCGTTCGCACGGAGTTGAGAGCACCCGACGAGCCCGTTTTGGTGGAAAGGTTAACACCGGCTCGAAAGTTCACGAAACACATGCCGGAGTGAGTTAGGACGCATATGAGGTCCATTGGGGGTGTTTTGGACGTATTTCGATCTGGTGCCACGTTTTCGTTCGCACGGAGTTTAGAGCACCTGACGAGCCCGTTTTGGTGAAAAGTTTAACACCGGCTTGGAAGTTCACGAAATGCATGGTCGAGTTAGGCCGCATGTGAGGTCCTTTGGGGGTGTTTGGGACGCGCTTTCTTTCGGTGTCGCATTTTCGTTCGCACGGAGTTCAGATCAACCGACGAGCCCGTTTTGGTGGAAAGTTTAACACCGGCTCGGAAGTACAGGAAACGCATGCCGGAGTTAGTTCGGGCGCATATGTGGTCCTTTGGGAGTGTTTGGGACGCGTTTTGATCCGATGTCGCGTTTTCGTTCGCAAGGAGTTCAGAGCACACGACGAGCCAGTTTTGGTGGAAAGTTTAGCACCGGCTCGGAAGTTCATGAAACGCATGCGAGAGTGAGTTAGGGCGCATATGAGGTCCATTGGGGGTGTTTTGGACGCGTTTCTATCAGGTGCCGCGTTTTCGTTCGCACAAAGTTCAAAGCACCCAACGAGCCCGTTTTGGTGGAAAGTTCAACACCGGCTCGGAACTTCCCCAAACGTATACCGGAGTGAGTTAGGGCACATATGAGGTCCATTGGGGTTGTTTGGGACGCGTTTCGATCCGGTGCTGTGTTTTCGTTCGCACGGAGATCAGACCACCCGACGAGCCCGTTTTGGTGGAAAGTTTAACACCGGCTCGGAAGTTCACGAAACGCATGCCGGAGTGAGTTAGGGCGCGTTGAGATCCATTGGGTGTGTTCGGGACGCGTTTTCTTCCGGTGTCGCGTTTTCATTCGCACGAGTTCAGTGCACCTGACGAGTCCGTTTTGGTGGAAAGTTTAACACCGGCTCGGAAGTTCACGAACCGCATACCGGGGTGAGTTAGGTCGTGTATGAGGTCCATTGGGGGAGTTTGGGACGCGTTTTCTTCCGGTGCTGCGTTTTAGTTCGCACGGAGTTCAGAGCACCCGACGAGCCCGTTTTAGTGAAAAGTTTAACACCGGCTCGGAAGTTCACGAAACGCAGGCCGGAGTGAGTTAGAGTGCATATCAGTTCCATTGGGGGTGTTTGAGACGCGTTTCGATCCGGTGCCGCGTTTTTGTTCGCACGAAGTTCAGAGCAGCCGACGAGCCCGTTTTGGTGGAAAGTTTAGCACCAGCTCGGATGTTCATGAAACACATGTCAGACTGAGTTAGGGCGCTTATCAGGTCCATTGGGGGTATTTGGGTTGCGTTGCGATCCGGTGCCGCGTTTTCGTTCGCACGCAGTTCAGAGCACCCGACGAGCGCATTTTGGTGGAAAGTTTAACACCAGCTCGGAAGTTGACGAGTCCCGGAGCAAAACGCAGCACCGGAGCAAAACGCGTCCCAAACGCCCCCAATGGACCTCACACGCGCCCTAACGCGTGCCAGCGTGCGTTTCGTGAACTTTCGAGCCGGTGTTAAACTTTCCTCCAAAACGGGCTCGTCGGGTGCTCTGAAATCCGTCGCGAACGAAAACGCGCACCGAGCAAAACGCGCCCCAAACGCCCCAATAGACCTCACACGCGCCTAACGCTGTGCCGGCTGCGTTTCGTGAACTTTCGAGCCGGTGTTAAAATTTCCTCCAAAACGGGCTCGTCGGTGCTCTGAAATCCGTGCGAACGAAAACGCGGCACCGAGCAAAACGCATCAAAACGGCCCCAATGGACCTCACACGCGCCTAACGCGCGCGCGGCTGCGTTCGTGAACTTTCGAGCGGTGTTAAAATTTCTCCAAAATGGGCTCGTCGGTGCTCAAATCCGCGCGAACGAAAACGCGGCACCGGAGGAAAACCTTTCAGAAACGGCCCCAATGGACCTCACACACGCCCTAACGCATGCCGGTATGCGTTTCGTGAACATTCGAGCCGGTGTTAAAATATCATCCAAAACGGGCTCGTCGTGTGCTCTGAAATCCGTGCGAACGAAAACGCGGCACAGGAGCAAAACGCGTCCCAAACACCCCCGATGGACCTTACACGCGCCGTAAGGAGTGCCGGCATGCGTTTCGTGAACTTTCAAGCCGGTCTTAAAATTTCCTCCAAAACGGGCTTTTCGGGTGCTCTGAAATCCGTGCGAACGAAAACGCGGCACCAGAGCAAAACGCGTCCCAAACGCCCCCAATGGACCTCACACGCGCCCTAACGCGTGCCGGCTTGCGTTTCGTGAACTTTCGAGCCGGTGTTAAAATTTTCTCCAAAACGGGCTCGTTGGGTGCTCTGAAATCCATGCGAACGAAAACGCGGCACCGGAGCAAAACGCGTCAAAAACGGCCCCAATGGACCTCACACGTGCCCTAACGCGTGCCGGCATGCGTTTCGTGACTTTCGAGCTGGAGTTAAAATTTTTCCTCCAAAACGGGCTCGTCGGGTGCTCTGAAATCCGTACGAACGAAAACGCGGCACCAGAGCAAAACGCGTCTGATGCGGAAATGCACGTGTCTTGTACTTTTCCGTTAAATATCTTATTCATCTGGAAAGAATTATTGAGCCGCATGAAATATGGCCAGGTGAACTCATTTCAAACTATACTTAATGTTGTCATTCATAAAGATGAAATACTACATCATGTTATTACTTGGTGTATTCTTAGGTTTGTCAATGGCAAAACAATAGAGATGCAAAAGGAAGCGGATAACCACATTATGTGCCAAAGACATGAAGGAACAAAGCCCATGCGGATGGAGCCAACAAGAACGAAGCACATGTGGCTGGTTGGAGCCCATGTGGAAGGGGGAAAGAAAGCCCATGTGGCGGGAGAATATAAGGACGGAGCCCAAGAACTTAGAGCACAAGTTTTGGACACTATTTTGAAGCCCAACTCAGACTTCCCACGTGCTCAATCCAATTCCAACTCGGATTCAACACAGAATTCAATTCGGACTCGGTTCGGGACAGCCTGTCAGGCAGTTACTAAAAAGGTCATAACTTTCACAAACGGAGTCCTATTCAAGCGTTCTTATACTTGTTGGAAAGATATTTTCAAGGGCTACGCAATGGATCTGGCCCCAATATCAAATTCGTCACGGATCAAAAGATATGACCGAAACAATATGATGGCTGTAAAATCTAGTTTCCTTTTTTAAGAGTTCGTATCTAAAACCATATAGGGTTGAGTTGTACTAGGTTTGGGGGACTCTATGCACGTCCCAAGAGGCTATATAAGCCCTGTATTGGCATCCTTAGAGGGGACCAAGTTTTATGCATCAGATTGAAACATAGCTATTGCTTGTTCTTTCAACACCAGAGTTCATGCGAGGACTTTGAGAGAGAATTAGGCGATCCATTGTTCGTTCTGCAACTCAAGGTCAAGCGGTCGTTCCATTGGGAATTGGGGACTTGGCGTTAAGTAAACGTGGTCGTGCGGCGACAACTATCCGGTGTGTTTTGGGCGTATTCCGAAGAGTTGAGGGTTCGTGCATGGGCATGAGTGTTTAGCTAGCGACATCGTCTACTTCACATCAACTATCCACGGTTCCTCACTGAGAAGATCGGGACCCATCCCCGTATCATATGGTATCAGATTCTAGGTTTACTCGGTGAGAACTTCTTTACCCGTAGTTAGATTCGTTTTTCTGTCCTATCTTCCATTAAACCGAAAATTGCAATACCAAAAACCGTAGTTTAATCTGTTTAGTTCTTGTGCGTTTTGTTAAGTTTTCGTCCATTAGAGTTTGTTTTCGTGCTGATCCATGTGTTTCCTTCGCGTAGCTTGATCTTTGTGTCCACATAAACCATACAAAATTGTTGATTGAATTTCTCAATTAGCAACAAAAAAGAGTAAATTGCATTTACTTTTGAATCCTAAATTCCTTGCTGTCCACATTGCTCTCAAGAGATCCATCCAAATTCTCTTTGGGGGAGAGTTTGAGATAGTATTCACTTCCTTCAAAACCGAAAGTTTGCTGCGGTTTGGCTTGAAAGAAACAAATCACTACTTGTGCCAAACCCTAGCTGACCGAAAAGAAAGAATTGCTACAGTTGAGCTTCACTTATATCTTTTCATCAATTGAGACTAGCTTTTGATATTGCTATTATGGCTGTTCTTGAGTATTATTTACACTTGCTGAATTCTTGAATTTGTGCAAAGGGAAGAAAACAGTAGTTTGGCCAAAAAAAAAGGAGTAAGTCAAAAAAAAAAGAAAAGAAAAGAAGAAAGCTTGAAAATTTCCTGCGATTTGATCAAGAAACAGTGAAACTAGAAAGTGTTGGCCAAAACTCTGTAAAAAAAAAAAAACCCTAGTTCATATTTTCAGCTTGTGCACTTATTCTCATAGAGCAATCTTGTGCCCTTACATTCATAACTATTGCAATTGGCTAGCGTCTCTCCTTGTACTTAGTGCAAAACGAGCTAGTTATTCATGTCAATTTCAGATTGCCTCTTTCTAGCTCATTTCCTTTGTTTGCATTAAGTCCCATTTATCGTTGCGTGTGCGTTCATACACTTCTCTTTAACCAATTGGATCAGCACATAGGCAAATACTCTAGCTTGGATCATTACTTAGCTTTACAATACCTTGAATATCAGATTGCATAGGTTATACACATACCTGTCCAAGCTCCACCTACACCTGTTTGTGTACTCCCTTGCTCTTGGTTACGCTCATACATTACCGGGTTGAGGTCGTTCGCTGTCCCAAGTGTCGATTTGACGTCCTTGATTCACTTTGGAACGGTAAGCTTACCTTGTTTTCAGGACAGTAAGTTGCAAGCATAGAGAGAGCTTTTGTTTTACTAACCCAGATGTAACCTCGCTTCTTGTTTGAGAGTTGTTTCCATGTCAGGTCACGAGGAGGATCCACCTAATCCGGACGCGCCGGTTACGTGGACCGAGTACACTCGATTGCGCGAAATGCTACAACAACAACTTCTTGATGGTAACACTAGCGTGCGCAATGAGCTCAGGAAAGTTCACACAGGACTGAACCACCTCGGGAAGGAGGTTCAACAATTGCATACGACCATGAATAATAACTTTTTGGAGCTGCGTGCCATGTTCGCACACCACATTCTACGTGGGGGAGCGCCTGCTAATGACATAAGTGTGCACGGTACTCCAAAACTACATACAGCTACCGAGATACACCACAACCCATATGAGCAAGAGAGCCACATAGCCAAATTGAGTAAGAGTGATAAAAAGAGTGAGTTGTGTGATTCCACCATATGTGAAGTTGAGAGCATCCAAATTGAGAGTGTTAGAGGGACACCAAAAGAAAAGCGAGAAGAAGAAGATAGACAAAGGGAGGATGAATCTGAAACTAACATATTACTATCTACTTCTAGTGTTGTTTCTCATATTGTGCAGGTTGACATTAAAGATGAAGAATTGAACATTCAACAACCGACACCTTTGGAGGCAAATGAGGAGGAGATAACCACAGGACGGGATGAAGTACCTGCTGTCCCATGGGTGCATCCTGATAATTTTAAACCCCCAGCACCTACATCATCTGAGGAGGACGATAAAGGTAACAATAGTGGTGCCAAATTTAATTATGCAAAGGTGAGTAATTGTGAGAACTCATATGATCAACCGAACACTCCATGTTCCGAAATTTCAATGCTTAATTTACATAATGTGGAATTGATTACTTACAAAGAAGTTCTTACTAGAATATCTCCTAATGATTCTTTATGCTATATCATGTTTAACACTCCTAGCGAGCTATCTAGTGTGATTAATAAGGTTGCTGAAATTTCATGTTCAAAATCACTAGTTAGTACCCATGCCTACACGTATAAGTTCAATTTGATTGGAGATTATGGTGTAGATGACAAATTTTATGTTCATAGAATTTGCATTACATGTGATAAGCTTACTGACTTGAAATTACAAATTGTGGATAAACAATCTTTTGCGCCATGTTATGATCATGATGAGATACATTTAAACAATAGTACGTACTGTTTAGAAAGATTTCACAAATCTAGTTGTTCGATTCTTGGTGTACAATCATGTAAAAATAATCAGAGTAGCGCAACTGAAGCATGGAAAGCACTCCACATTTTCTTTCCCATGTCAGCACATTTAAATATGATTTTGCCCATTAAGGATCTGTCCATGTGCTTAGAAAAGTCGAGGACGACTTTATTTTATGGGAGGGAGAATGATGTGAAAAACAATATTGCAATGCATACATCTTTTAGTCGCTGCTATATTCATCGGTTTGAGCAAAATAGTGAGAATGCCACAACAATTGACTCTTACATATACCAGGCATATGTGTTATTCTTTTCGTTTACTACACCTTCAAAATTTTATGATGAGATAAGCCGAAGAAATATTGATGACGAATATATATACCATGCATACACGTTGTATCCTTTGTTTAACACAATTTCAGGCTATCAAAAGCCGAGGACGGCTTTTCTTGAAGAAGGGGAGGATGATGCGGAAATGCACGTGTCTTGTACTTTTCCGTTAAATATCTTATTCAACTGGAAAGAATTATTGAGCCGCATGAAATATGGCCAGGTGAACTCATTTCAAACTATACTTAATGTTGTCATTCATAAAGATGAAATACTACATCATGTTATTACTTGGTGTATTCTTAGGTTTGTCAATGGCAAAACAATAGAGATGCAAAAAGAAGCGGATAACCACATTATGTGCCAAAGACATGAAGGAACAAAGCCCATGCGGATGGAGCCAACAAGAACGAAGCACATGTGGCTGGTTGGAGCCCATGTGGAAGGGGGAAAGAAAGCCCATGTGGCGGGAGAATATAAGGACGGAGCCCAAGAACTTAGAGCACAAGTTTTGGACACTATTTTGAAGCCCAACTCAGACTTCCCACGTGCTCAATCCAATTCCAACTCGGATTCAACTCAGAATTCAATTCGGACTCGGTTCGGGACAGCCTGTCAGGCAGTTACTAAAAAGGTCATAACTTTCACAAACGGAGTGCGATTCAGGCGTTCTTGTACTTGTTGGAAAGATATTTTCAAGGGCTACGCAATGGATCTGGCCCCAGTATCAAATTCGTCACAGATCAAAAGTTATGCCCGAAAAAATATGATGGCTGTAAAATCTAGTTTCCTTTTTTAAGAGTTCGTATCTAAAACCATATAGGGTTGAGTTGTACTAGGTTTGGGGGACTCTATGCACGTCCCAAGAGGCTATATAAGCCCTGTATTGGCATCCTTAGAGGGGACCAAGTTTTATGCATCAGATTGAAACATAGCTATTGCTTGTTCTTTCAACACCAGAGTTCATGCGAGGACTTTGAGAGAGAATTAGGCGATCCATTGTTCGTTCTGCAACTCAAGGTCAAGCCGTCGTTCCATTGGGAATTGGGGACTTGGCGTTAAGTAAACTTGTGGTCGTGCGACGACAACTATCCGGTGTGTTTTGGGCGTATTCCGAAGAGTTGAGGGTTCGTGCATGGGCATGAGTGTTCAGCTAGCGACATCGTCTACTTCACATCAACTATCCACGGTTCCTCACTGAGAAGATCGGGACCCATCCCCGTATCAGCGTCCCAAATGCCCCCAATGGACCTCACACGCGCCCTAACGCGTGCCGGCATGCGTTTCGTGAACTTTCGAGCCGGTGTTAAAATTTCCTCCAAAACGGGCTCGTCGGGTGCTCTGAAATCCGTGCGAACGAAAACGCGGCACCGGAGCGAAACGCGTCCCAAACGGCCCCAATGGACCTCACACGCGCCCTAACGCGTGCCGGCATGCGTTTCGTGAACTTTCGAGCCGGTGTTAAAATTTCCTCCAAAACGGGCTCGTCGGGTGCTCTGAAATCCGTGCGAACGAAAACACGGCACCGGAGCGAAACGCGTCCCAAACGGCCCCAATGGACCACACACGCGCCCTAACGCGTGCCAGCATGCGTTTCGTGAACTTTCGAGCCGGTGTTAAAATTTCTCCAAAACGGGCTCGTCGGGTGCTCTGAAATCCGTGCGAACGAAAACACGGCACCGGAGCAAAACGCGTCCCAAACGCGCCCAATGGACCTCACACGCGCCCTAACGCGTGCCGGCATGCGTTTCGTGAACTTGCGAGCCGGTGTTAAAATTTCCTCCAAAACGGGCTCGTCGGGTGCTCTGAAATCCGTGCGAACGAAAACGCGGCACCGGAGCAAAACCTGTCAAAAACGGCCCCAATGGACCTCACATGCGCCCTAACGCGTGCCGGCATGCGTTTCGTGAACTTTCGAGCCGGTGTTAAAATTTCCTCCAAAACGGGCTCGTCGGGTGCTCTGAAATCTGTGCGAACGAAAACGCGGCACAGGAGCAAAACGCGTCCCAAACACCCCCAATGGACCTCACACGCACCATAAGGAGTGCCGGCATGCGTTTCGTGAACTTTCGAGCCGGTGTTAAAATTTCCTCCAAAACGGGCTCGTCGAGTGCTCTGAAATCCGTGCGAACGAAAACGCGGCACCGGAGCAAAACGCGTCAAAAACGGCCCCAATGGACCTCACACGCGCCCTAACGCGTGCCGGCATGCGTTTCGTGAACTTTCGAGCCGGTGTTAAAATTTCCTCCAAAACGGGCTCGTCGGGTGCTCTGAAATCCGTGCGAACGAAAACACGGCACCGGAGCAAAACGTGTCCCAAACGCCCCCAATGGACCTCACACGCGCCCTAACGCGTGCCGGCATGCGTTTCGTGAACTTTCGAGCCGGTGTTAAAATTTCCTCCAAAACGGGCTCGTCGGGTGCTCAAACTCCGTGGGAACGAAACGTACACGAGCAAAACGCGCGTCAAAACGGCCCCAATGGACCTCACACGCGCCCTAACGCATGCCGGCATGCGTTTCGTGAACTTTCGAGCCGGTGTTAAAATTTCTCCAAAAACGGGCTCGTCGGGTGCTCTGTAATCCGTGCGAACGAAAACGCGGCACCGGAGCAAAACGCGTGAAAACGGCCATAATGGACCTCACACGCGCCCTAACGCGCGCCGGCATGCGTTTTGTGAACTTTCGAGCGGTGTTAAAATTTCCACCAAAACGGGCTCATCGGGTGCTCTGAAATCCGTCGCGAACAAAAACGCGCACGGAGCAAAAAGCGCGAAAAACGGCCCCAATGGACCTCACACGCGCCCTAACGCGTGCCGGCATGCGTTTCGTGAACTTTCAAGCGGTGTTAAAATTTCCTCCAAAACGGGCTCGTCGGGTGCTCTGAAATCCGTGAAAACGAAACACGGCACCGAGCAAAACGCGTCAAAACGGCCCCAATGGACCTCACACGCGCCGTAACGCTGCGCGGCATGCGTTCGTGACTTTCGAGCTGGTGTTAAAATTTCCTCCAAAACGGGCTCGTCGGGTGGTCTGAAATCCGTGCGAACGAAAACGCGGCACCAGAGCGAAACGCGTCCCAAACGCCCCAATGGACCTCACACGCGCCCTAACGCGTGCCGGCATGCGTTTCGTGAACTTTCGAGCCGGTGTTAAAATTTCTACCAAAACGGGCTCGTCGGGTGCTCTGAAATCCGCGCGAACGAAAACGCGGCACCGGAGCGAAACGCGTCCCAAACGGCCCCAATGGACCTCACACGCGCCCTAACGCGTGCCGGCATGCGTTTCGTGAACTTTCGAGCCGGTGTTAAAATTTCCTCCAAAATGGGCTCGTCGGGTGCTCTGAAATCCGTGCGAACGAAAACGCGGCACCGGAGCAAAAAGGGTCCCAAAAACCCCCCAATGGACCTCACACGCGCCCTAACACGTGCCGGCATGCGTTTCGTGAACTTTCGAGCCGGTGTTAAAATTTCCTCCAAAACGGGCTCGTCGGGTGCTCCGAAATCCGTGCGAACGAAAACGCGGCACCGGAGCAAAACGCGTGAAAAACGGCCATAATGGACCTCACACGCGCCCTAACGCGTGCCGGCATGCGTTTTGTGAACTTTCGAGCCGGTGTTAAAATTTCCACCAAAACGGGCTCGTCGGGTGCTCTGAAATCCGTGCGAACGAAAACGCGCACGGAGCAAAGCGCGTGAAAAACGGCCCCAATGGACCTCACACGCGCCTAACGCGCGCGGCATGCGTTCGTGAACTTTCGCGGTGTTAAAATTTCCTCCAAAACGGGCTCGTCGGGTGCTCTGTAATCCGTGCGAACGAAAACGCGGCCCCGGAGCAAAACGCGTGAAAAACGGCCATAATGGACCTCACACGCGCCCTAACGCGCGTGCGGCATGCGTTTTGTGAACTTCGAGCGGTGTTAAAATTTCCACCAAAACGGGCTCGTCGGGTGCTCTGAAATCCGTGCGAACGAAAACGCGGCACCGGAGCAAAACGCGTGAAAAACGGCCCCAATGGACCTCACACGCGCTCTAACGCGTGCCGGCGTGCGTTTCGTGAACTTTCAAGCCGGTGTTAAAATTTCCTCCAAAACGGGTTCGTCGGGTGCTCCCAAATCCGTGCGAACGAAAACGCGGCACCGGAGCAAAACGCGTCAAAAACGCCCCCAATGGACCTCACACGCGCCCTAACGCGTGCCGGCATGCGTTTCGTGAACTTTCGAGCCGGTGTTAAAATTTCCTCCAAAACGGGCTCGTCGGGTGCTCTGAATCCGTCTGAACGAAAACGCGCATCGAGGAAAACGCGTCCCAACGCCCCCAATGGACCTCACACGCGCCCTAACGCGCGTGCGCATGCGTTTCGTGAATTTTCGAGCCGGTGTTAAAATTTCCACCAAAACGGGCTCGTCGGGTGCTCTGAAATCCGTGCGAACGAAAACGCGGCACCGGAGCAAAACGCGTCAAAAACGCCCCAATGGACCTCACACGCGCCCTAACGCGTGCCGGCATGCGTTTCGTGAACTTTCGAACCGGTGTTAAAATTTTCACCAAAACGGACTCGTCGGGTGCTCTGAAATCCGTGCGAACGAAAACACAGCACCGGAGGAAAACGCGTCAAAAACGGCCCCAATGGACCTCACACGCGCCCTAACGCGTGCCGGCGTGCGTTTCGTGAACTTTCGAGCCGGTGTTAAAATTTCCTCCAAAACGGGCTCGTCGGGTGCTCTGAAATCCGTGCGAACGAAAACGCGGCACCGGAGCAAAACGCGTCAAAAACGGCCCCAATGGACCTCACACGCGCCCTAACGCGTGCCGGCATGCGTTTCGTGACTTTCGAGCTGGTGTTAAAATTTCCTCCAAAACGGGCACGTCGGGTGCTCTGAAATCCGTGCGAACGAAAACGCGGCACCGGAGCAAAACGCGTCCCAAACGCCCCAATGGACCTCACACGCGCCCTAACGCGTGCCGGCATGCGTTTCGTGAACTTCGAGCCGGTGTTAAAATTTCCACCAAAACGGGCTCGTCGGGTGCTCTGAAATCCGCGCGAACGAAAACGCGGCACCGGAGCAAAACGCGTCCCAAACGCCCCCAATGGACCTCACACGCGCCCTAACGCGTGCCGGCATGCGTTTCGTGAACTTTCGAGCCGGTGTTAAAATTTCCTCCAAAATGGGCTCGTCGGGTGCTCTGAAATCCGTGCGAACGAAAACGCGGCACCGAGCAAAACGCGTCAAAAACGCCCCAATGGACCTCACACGCGCCCTAACGCGTGCTGGCATGCGTTCGTGAACTTTCGAGCGGTGTTAAAATTTCCTGCAAAACGGGCTCGTCGGTGCTCAAACTCCGTCGGCGAAGCGAAACACGGCACCGAGCATAACGCGCCCCAAACGCGCCCCCAATGGACCTCACACGCGTCCTAACGCGTGCGGCATGCGTTTCGTGAACTTGCGAGCGGTGTTAAAATTTCTCCAAAACGGGCTCGTCGGTGCTCTGAAATCCGTCGAACGAAAAACGCGCACCGAGGAAAACCTGTCAAAACGGCCCCAATGGACCTCATATGCGCCTAACGCGCGCGGCATGCGTTTCGTGAACTTTCGAGCGGTGTTAAAATTTCCTCAAAACGGGCTCGTCGGGTGTTCTGAAATCCGTGCGAACGAAAATGCGGCACAGGAGCAAAACGCGTCCCAAACACCCCAATGGACCTCACACGCGCCCATAAGCAGTGCGGCATGCGTTCGTGAACTTTCGAGCGGTGTTAAAATTTCCTCCAAAACGGGCTCGTCGGGTGCTCTCAAATCCGTCGGCGAACGAAAGCGCGCGGCACCGAGCAAAACGTGTCCCAAACGCGCCCAATGGACCTCACACGCGCCCTAACGCGTGCCGGCTTGCATTTCGTGAACTTTCGTGCCGGTGTTAAAATATCCTCCAAAACGGGCTCGTCGGGTGCTCTGAAATCCGTGCGAACAAAAAGCGGCACCGGAGCAAAACGCGTCAAAAACGGCCCCAATGGACCTCACACGCGCCCTAACGCGTGCCGGCATGCGTTTCGTGACTTTCGAGCCGGTGTTAAAATTTCCTCCAAAACGGGCTCGTCGGGTGCTCTGAAATCCGTGCGAACAAAAACGCGGCACCGGAGCAAAACGCGTCCCAAATGCCCCCAATGGACCTCACACGCGCCCTAACGCGTGCCGGCATGTGTTTCGTGACTTTCGAGCCGGTGTTAAAATTTCCTCCAAAACGGGCTCGTCGGGTGCTCAAACCGCGCGAACGAAAAACGCGCACGGAGCAAAACGCGTCCCAAACGCGCCCAATGGACCTCACACGCGCCCTAACGCGCGTGCGGCATGCGTTCGTGACTTTCGAGCCGGTGTTAAAATTTCCTTCAAAACGGGCTCGTCGGGTGCTCTTAAATCCGTGCGAACGAAAACGCGGCACCAGAGCAAAACGCGTCCGAAACGCCCCCAATGGACCTCACACGCGCCCTAACGCGTGCCGGCAGGCGTTTCGTGAACTTTAGAGCCGGTGTTAAAATTTCCACGAAAAGGGGCTCGTCGGGTGCTCTGAAATCCGTGCGAACGAAAACGCGGCACCGGAGCAAAACGCGTCCCAAACGCACCCAATGGACCTCACACGCGCCCTAACGCGTGCCGGCATGCGTTTCGTGAACTTTCGAGCCGGTGTTAAAATTTCCTCCAAAACGGGCTCGTCGGGTGCTCTGAAATCCGTGCGAACGAAAAACGCGCACCGAGCAAAACGCGTCAAAACGCCCCAATGGACCTCACGCGCGCTCTAACGCGCCGGCATGCGTGTCGTGAACTTTCGAGCGGTGTTAAAATTTCGTCCAAAACGGGCTCGTCGGGTGCTCTGAAATCCGTGCGAACGAAAACGCGGCACCAGAGCAAAACGCGTCCCAAACGCCCCAATGGACCTCACACGCGCCCTAACGCGCGTGCGGGATGCGTTCATGAACTTTTGAGCCGGTGTTAAAATTTCCTCCAAAACGGGCTCGTCGGGTGCTCTGAAATCCGTGCGAACGAAAACGCGGCACCGGAGCGAAACGCGTCCCAAACGGCCCCAATGGACCTCACACGCGCCCTAACGCGTGCCGGCATGCGTTTCGTGAACTTTCGAGCCGGTGTTAAAATTTCCTCCAAAACGGGCATGTCGGGTGCTCTGAAATCCGTGCGAACGAAAACGCGGCACCGGAGCGAAACGCGTCCCAAACGGCCCCAATGGACCTCACACGCGCCCTAACGCGTGCCGGCATGCGTTTCGTGAACTTTCGAGCTGGTGTTATAATTTCCTCCAAAACGGGCTCGTCGGGTGCTCTGAAATCCGTACGAACGAAAACGCGGCTCCAGAGCGAAACGCGTCCCAAACGCCCCAATGGACCTCACACGCGCCCTAACGCGTGCCGGCATGCGTTTCGTGAACTTTGGAGCGGTGTTAAAATTTCCTCCAAAACGGGCTCGTCGGGTGCTCTGAAATCCGTCGAACGAAAACACGCACCGAGCAAAACGCGTCAAAAACGGCTCCAATGGACCTCACACGCGCCCTAACGCGTGCGCAGCATGCGTTCGTGTACTTTCGAGCGGTGTTAAAATTTGCTCCAAAGCGGGCTCGTCGGGTGCTCAAGAAGTCGTGCGAACGAAAACACGGCACCGGAGGAAAACGCGTCCCAAACGCGCCCAATGGACCTCACACGCGTCCTAACGCGTGCCGGCATGCGTTTCGTGAACTTGCGAGCCGGTGTTAAAATTTCCTCCAAAACGGGCTCGTCGGGTGCTCTGAAATCCGTCGCGAACGCAAAACGCGCACCGAGGAAAACGCGTCAAAAATGGCCCCAATGCACCTCACATGCGCCCTAACGCGCACCAGCATGCGTTTGTGAACTTTCGAGCGGTGTTAAAATTTCCTCAAAACGGGCTCGTCGGTGCTCAAATCCGTGCGAACGAAAACGCGGCACCGGAGCGAAACGCGTCCCAAACAGCCCCAATGGACCTCACACGCGCCATAACGCGTGCCGGCATGCGTTTCGTGAACTTTCGAGCTGGTGTTAAAATTTCCTCCAAAACGGGCTCGTCGGGTGCTCAAGTCCGTCGGCGAACGAAAAACGCGGCACCGAGGAAAACTTGTCCCAAACGGCCCCAATGGACCTCACACGCGCCCTAACGCGTGTCGGCATGCGTTTCGTGAACTTTCGAGCCGGTGTTAAAATTTTCTCCAAAACGGGCTCGTCGGGTGCTCCGAAATCCGTGCGAACGAAAACGCGGCACCGGAGCGAAACGCGTCCCAAACGGCCCCGATGGACCTCACACGCGCCCTAACGCGTGCCGGCATGCGTTTCGTGAACTTTCGAGCCGGTGTTAAAATTTCCTCCAAAACGGGCTCGTCGGGTGCTCCGAAATCCGTGCGAACGAAAACGCGGCACCGGAGCGAAACGCGTCCCAAACGGCCCCAATGGACCTCACACGCGCCCTAACGCGTGCCGGCATGCGTTTCGTGAACTTTCGAGCCGGTGTTAAAATTTCCTCCAAAACGGGCTCGTCGGGTGCTCTGAAATCCGTGCGAACGAAAACGCGGCACCGGAGCGAAACGCGTCCCAAACGGCCCCAATGGACCTCACACGCGCCCTAACGCGTGCCGGCGTGCATTTCGTGAACTTTCGAGCCGGTGTTATAATTTCCTCCAAAACGGGCTCGTCGGGTGCTCTGAAATCCGTGCGAACAAAAAGCGGCACCGGAGCAAAACGCGTCAAAAACGGCCCCAATGGGCCTCACACGCGCCCTAACGCGTGCCGGCATGCGTTTCGTGACTTTCGAGCCGGTGTTAAAATTTCCTCCAAAACGGGCTCGTCGGGTGCTCTGAAATCCGTGCGAACAAAAACGCGCACCGAGCAAAACGCGCGTCCAACGCGCCCAATGGACCTCACACGCGCTAACGCTGCGTGCGGCATGTGTTTCGTGACTTTCGAGCCGGTGTTAAAATTTCCTCCAAAACGGGCTCGTCGGGTGCTCTGAAATCCGTGCGAACGAAAACGCGGCACCGGAGCGAAACACGTCCCAAACAGCCCCAATGGACCTCACACGCGCCCTAACGCGTGCCGGCATGCGTTTCGTGAACTTTCGAGCCGGTGTTAAAATTTCCTCCAAAACGGGCTCGTCGGGTGCTCTTAAATCCGTCGAACGAAAACGCGCACCGAGCAAAGCGCGTCCCAAACGCCCCAATGGACCTCACACGCGCCTAACGCGCGTCGCATGCGTTCGTGAACTTTCGAGCGGTGTTAAAATTTCCACCAAAACGGGCTCGTCGGGTGCTCTGAAATCCGTGCGAACGAAAACGCGGCACCGGAGCAAAACGCGCCCCAACACGCCCCCAATGGACCTCACACGCGCCTCTAACGCGTGCGGGATGCGTTCGTGAACTTTTGAGCGGTGTTAAAATTTCCTCCAAAACGGGCTCGTCGGGTGCTCTGAAATCCGTGCGAACGAAAACGCGGCACCGGAGCAAAACGCGTCAAAAACGGCCCCAATGGACCTCACACGCGCCTAACGCGCGCGGCATGCGCGTTCGTGACTTTCGAGCGGTGTTAAAATTTCCTCCAAAACGGGCTCGTCGGGTGCTCTGAAATCCGTGCGAACAAAAACGCGGCACCAGAGCAAAACGCGTCCCAAACGCCCCAATGGACCTCACACGCCCTAACGCGTGCCGGCATGCGTTTCGTGAACTTTCGAGCGGTGTTAAAATTTCTCCAAAACGGGCTCGTCGGGTGCTCGTAATCCGTCGAACGAAAACGCGCCACCGAGCAAAACTCGTGTGGCGGCCCCAATGGACCTCACACGCGCCCTAACGCGTGCCGGCATGCGTTTCGTGAACTTTCGAGCCGGTGTTAAAATTTCCACCAAAACGGGCTCGTCGGGTGCTCTGAAATCCGTGCGAACGAAAACGCGGCACCGGAGCAAAACGCGTGCAAACGGCCCCAATGGACCTCACACGCGCCCTAACGCGTGCCGGCATGCATTTTGTGAACTTTCGAGCCGGTGTTAAAATTTCCACCAAAACGGGCTCGTCGGGTGCTCTGAAATCCGTACGAACGAAAACGCGGCTGCAGAGCAAAACGCGTCCCAAACGCCCCCAATGGACCTCACACGCGCCCTAACGCGTGCAGGCATGCGTTTCGTGAACTTTGGAGCGGTGTTAAAATTTCCTCCAAAACGGGCTCGTCGGGTGCTCTGAAATCCGTGCGAACGAAAACACGGCACCGGAGCGAAACGCGTCCCAAACGGCCCCAATGGACCTCACACGCGCCCTAACGCGTGCCGGCATGCGTTTCGTGAACTTTCGAGCCGGTGTTAAAATTTGCTCCAAAACGGGCTCGTCGGGTGCTCCGAAATCCGTGCGAACGAAAACGCGGCACCGGAGCAAAACGCGTCCCAAACGCGCCCAATGGACCTCACACGCGTCCTAACGCGTGCCGGCATGCGTTTCGTGAACTTGCGAGCGGTGTTAAAATTTCCTCCAAAACGGGCTCGTCGGGTGCTCTGAAATCCGTGCGAACGAAAACGCGGCACCGGAGGAAAACCGTCAAAACGGCCCCAATGGACCTCACATGCGCCCTAACGCGTGCCAGCATGCGTTTCGTGAACTTTCGAGCCGGTGTTAAAATTTCCTCAAAACGGGCTCGTCGGGTGCTCTGAAATCCGTGCGAACGAAAATGCGGCACAGGAGCAAAACGCGTCCCAAACACCCCCAATGGACCTCACACGCGCCATAAGGAGTGTCGGCATGCGTTTCGTGAACTTTCGAGCTGGTGTTAAAATTTCCTCCAAAACGGGCTCGTCGGGTGCTCTGAAGTCCGTGCGAACGAAAACGCGGCACCGGAGGAAAACTTGTCCCAAACGCGCCCAATGGACCTCACACGCGCCCTAACGCGTGCCGGCATGCGTTTCGTGAACTTTCGAGCCGGTGTTAAAATTTCTCCAAAACGGGCTCGTCGGGTGCTCTGAAATCCGTGCGAACGAAAACGCGGCACCGGAGCGAAACGCGTCCCAAACGGCCCCAATGGACCTCACACGCGCCCTAACGCGTGCCGGCATGCGTTTCGTGAACTTTCGAGCCGGTGTTAAAATTTCCTCCAAAACGGGCTCGTCGGGTGCTCTGAAATCCGTGCGAACAAAAAGCGGCACCGGAGCAAAACGCGCCAAAACGGCCCCAATGGGCCTCACACGCGCCCTAACGCGCGCGGCATGCGCTTCGTGACTTTCGAGCGGTGTTAAAATTTCTCCAAAACGGGCTCGTCGGGTGCTCTGAAATCCGTCGCGAACAAAAACGCGGCACCGGAGCAAAACGCGTCAAAAACGGCCCCAATGGACCTCATACGCGCCCTAACGCGTGCCGGCATGCGTTTCGTGACTTTCGAGCCGGTGTTAAAATTTCCTCCAAAACGGGCTCGTCGGGTGCTCTGAAATCCGTGCGAACAAAAACGCGGCACCGGAGCAAAACGCGTCCCAAACGCGCCCAATGGACCTCACACGCGCCCTAACGCGTGCCGGCATGTGTTTCGTGACTTTCGAGCCGGTGTTAAAATTTCCTCCAAAACGGGCTCGTCGGGTGCTCTGAAATCCGTGCGAATGAAAACGCGCACCGAGCAAAACACGTCCCAAACACCCCAATGGACCTCACACGCGCCCTAACGCGAGCGGCATGCGTTCGTGAACTTTCGAGCGGCGTGTTAAAATTTCCTCCAAAACGGGCTCGTCGGGTGCTCTTAAATCCGTCGCGAACGAAAAGCGCGCACCGAGCAAAGCGCGTCCAAACGCCCCAATGGACCTCACACGCGCCCTAACGCGTGCCGGCATGCGTTTCGTGAACTTTCGAGCCGGTGTTAAAATTTCCTCCAAAACGGGCTCGTCGGGTGCTCTGAAATCCGTGCGAACGAAAACGCGGCACCGGAGCGAAACGCGTCCCAAACGCCCCCAATGGACCTCACACGCGCCCTAACGCGTGCCGGCATGCGTTTCGTGAACTTTCGAGCCGGTGTTAAAATTTCCTCCAAAACGGGCTCGTCGGTGCTCTGAACTCCGTCGAACGAAAAGCGCGCACCGAGCAAAACGCGTCAAAACGGCCCCAATGGACCTCACACGCGCCTCTAACGCGCGTGCGGCATGCGTTTCGTGACTTTCGAGCGGTGTTAAAATTTCCTCCAAAACGGGCTCGTCGGGTGCTCTGAAATCCGTGCGAACGAAAACGCGGCACCGGAGCGAAACGCGTCCCAAACGGCCCCAATGGACCTCACACGCGCCCTAACGCGTGCCGGCATGCGTTTCGTGAACTTTCGAGCCGGTGTTAAAATTTCCTCCAAAACGGGCTCGTCGGGTGCTCTGAAATCCGTGCGAACGAAAACGCGCCACCGAGCAAAACTCGTGAAAACGGCCCCAATGGACCTCACACGCGCCCTAACGCGCGTGCGGCATGCGTTTCGTGAACTTTCGAGCGGTGTTAAAATTTCCACCAAAACGGGCTCGTCGGGTGCTCTGAAATCCGTGCGAACAAAAACACGGCACCGGAGCAAAACGCGTGAAAAACGGCCCCAATGGACCTCACACGCGCCCTAACGCGTGCCGGCATGCATTTTGTGAACTTTCGAGCCGGTGTTAAAATTTCCACCAAAACGGGCTCGTCGGGTGCTCAAAATCCGTACGAACGAAAACGCGGCTCCAGAGCAAAACGCGTCCCAAACGGCCCCAATGGACCTCACACGCGCCCTAACGCGTGCCGGCATGCGTTTCGTGAACTTTCGAGCCGGTGTTAAAATTTCCTCCAAAACGGGCTCGTCGGGTGCTCTGAAATCCGTGCGAACGAAAACACGGCACCGGAGCAAAACGCGTCCCAAACGGCCCCAATGGACCTCACACGCGCCCTAACGCGTGCCGGCATGCGTTTCGTGAACTTTCGAGCCGGTGTTAAAATTTGCTCCAAAACGGGCTCGTCGGGTGCTCTGAAGTCCGTGCGAACGAAAACACGGCACCGGAGCAAAACGCGTCCCAAACGCGCCCAATGGACCTCACACGCGTCCTAACGCGTGCCGGCATGCGTTTCGTGAACTTGCGAGCCGGTGTTAAAATTTTCTCCAAAACGGGCTCGTCGGGTGCTCTGAAATCCGTGCGAACGAAAACGCGGCACCGGAGGAAAACCTGTCAAAAACGGCCCCAATGGACCTCACATGCGCCCTAACGCGTACCAGCATGCGTTTTGTGAACTTTCGAGCCGGTGTTAAAATTTCCTCGAAAACGGGCTCGTCGGGTGCTCTGAAATCTGTGCGAACGAAAATGCGGCACAGGAGCAAAACGCGTCCCAAACACCCCAATGGACCTCACGCGCGCCATAAGGAGTGTCGGCATGCGTTCGTGAACTTTCGAGCTGGTGTTAAAATTTCCTCCAAAACGGGCTCGTCGGGTGCTCCGAAATCCGTGCGAACGAAAACGCGGCACCGGAGGAAAACTTGTCCCAAACGCGCCCAATGGACCTCACACGCGCCCTAACGCGTGCGGCATGCGTTTCGTGAACTTTCGAGCCGGTGTAAAATTTCCTCCAAAACGGGCTCGTCGGGTGCTCTGAAATCCGTGCGAACGAAAACGCGGCACCGGAGCGAAACGCGTCCCAAACGGCCCCAATGGACCTCACACGCGCCCTAACGCGTGCCGGCATGCGTTTCGTGAACTTTCGAGCCGGTGTTAAAATTTCCTCCAAAACGGGCTCGTCGGGTGCTCTGAAATCCGTGCGAACGAAAAGCGGCACCGAGCAAAGCGCGTCAAAACGGCCCCAATGGGCCTCACACGCGCTAACGCGTGCGGCATGCGTTTCGTGACTTTCGAGCGGTGTTAAAATTTCCTCCAAAACGGGCTCGTCGGGTGCTCTGAAATCCGTGCGAACAAAAACGCGCACCGGAGCAAAACGCGTCAAAAACGGCCCCAATGGACCTCATACGCGCCCTAACGCGTGCCAGCATGCGTTTCGTTACTTTCCAGCCGGTGTTAAAATTTCCTCCAAAACGAGCTCGTCGGGTGCTCTGAAATCCGTGCGAACAAAAACGCGGCACCGGAGCAAAACGCGTCCCAAACGCGCCCAATGGACCTCACACGCACGCTAACGCGTGCCGGCATGTGTTTCGTGACTTTCGAGCCGGTGTTAAAATTTCCTCCAAAACGGGCTCGTCGGGTGCCCTGAAATCCGTGCGAATGAAAACGCGGCACCGGAGCAAAACACGTCCCAAACACCCCCAATGGACCTCACACGCGCCCTAACGCGAGCCGGCATGCGTTTCGTGAACTTTCGAGCCGGTGTTAAAATTTCCTCCAAAACGGGCTCGTCGGGTGCTCTTAAATCCGTGCGAACGAAAACGCGGCACCGGAGCAAAACGCGTCCGAAACGCCCCCAATGGACCTCACACGCGCCCTAACGCGTGCGGCAGCGCGTTCGTGAACTTTCGAGCGGTGTTAAAATTTCCACCAAAACGGGCTCGTCGGGTGCTCTGAAATCCGTGCGAACGAAAACGCGCACCGAGCAAAACGCGTCCCAACGCGCCCAATGGACCTCACACGCGCCTAACGCGTGCGGGATGCGTTCGTGAACTTTTGAGCGGTGTTAAAATTTCCTCCAAAGCGGGCTCGTCGGTGCTCTGAAATCCGTGCGAACGAAAAGCGGTGCCGAGCAAAACGCGCCAAAACGGCCCCAATGGACCTCACACGCGCCCTAACGCGCGTGCGGCATGCGTTCGTGACTTTCGAGCCGGTGTTAAAATTTCCTCCAAAACGGGCTCGTCGGGTGCTCTGAAATCCGTGCGAACGAAAACGCGGCACCAGAGCAAAACGCGTCCCAAACGCCCCCAATGGACCTCACACGCGCCCTAATGCGTGCCGGCATGCGTTTCGTGAACTTTCGAGCCGGTGTTAAAATTTCCTCCAAAACGGGCTCGTCGGGTGCTCTGTAATCCGTGCGAACGAAAACGCGCCACCGGAGCAAAACTCGTGAAAAACGGCCCCAATGGACCTCACACGCGCCCTAACGCGTGCCGGCATGCGTTTCGTGAACTTTCGAGCCGGTGTTAAAATTTCCACCAAAACGGGCTCGTCGGGTGCTCTGAAATCCGTGCGAACAAAAACACGGCACCGGAGCAAAACGCGTGAAAAACGGCCCCAATGGACCTCACACGCGCCCTAACGCGTGCCGGCATGCATTTTGTGAACTTTCGAGCCGGTGTTAAAATTTCCACCAAAACGGGCTCGTCGGGTGCTCTGAAATCCGTACGAACGAAAACGCGGCTCCAGAGCAAAACGCGTCCCAAACGCCCCCAATGGACCTCACACGCGCCCTAACGCGTGCAGGCATGCGTTTCGTGAACTTTGGAGCGGTGTTAAAATTTCCTCCAAAACGGGCTCGTCGGTGCTCCGAAATCCGTGCGAACGAAAACGCGGCACCGGAGCAAAACGCGTCAAAAACGGCTCCAATGGACCTCACACGCGCCCTAACGCGTGCCAGCATGCGTTTCGTGTACTTTCGAGCCGGTGTTAAAATTTGCTCCAAAACGGGCTCGTCGGGTGCTCAAGTCCGTCTGAACGAAAAACACGGCACCGGAGCAAAACGCGTCCCAAACGCGCCCAATGGACCTCACACGCGTCCTAACGCGTGCCGGCATGCGTTTCGTGAACTTGCGAGCCGGTGTTAAAATTTTCTCCAAAACGGGCTCGTCGGGTGCTCTGAAATCCGTGCGAACGAAAACGCGGCACCGGAGGAAAACCTGTCAAAAACGGCCCCAATGGACCTCACATGCGCCCTAACGCGTGCCAGCATGCGTTTTGTGAACTTTCGAGCCGGTGTTAAAATTTCCTCGAAAACGGGCTCGTCGGGTGCTCTGAAATCTGTGCGAACGAAAATGCGGCACAGGAGCAAAACGCGTCCCAAACACCCCCAATGGACCTCACACGCGCCATAAGGAGTGCCGGCATGCGTTTCGTGAACTTTCGAGCTGGTGTTAAAATTTCCTCCAAAACGGGCTCGTCGGGTGCTCTGAAGTCCGTGCGAACGAAAACGCGGCACCGGAGGAAAACTTGTCCCAAACGCGCCCAATGGACCTCACACGCGCCCTAACGCGTGCCGGCATGCGTTTCGTGAACTTTCGAGCCGGTGTTAAAATTTCCTCCAAAACGGGCTCGTCGGGTGCTCTGAAATCCGTGCGAACGAAAACGCGGCACCGGAGCGAAACGCGTCCCAAACGGCCCCAATGGACCTCACACGCGCCCTAACGCGTGCCGGCTTGCGTTTCGTGAACTTTCGAGCCGGTGTTAAAATTTCCTCCAAAACGGGCTCGTCAGGTGCTCTGAAATCCGTGCGAACAAAAAGCGGCACCGGAGCAAAACGCGTCAAAAACGGCCCCAATGGGCCTCACACGCGCCCTAACGCGTGCCGGCATGCGTTTCGTGACTTTCGAGCCGGTGTTAAAATTTCCTCCAAAACGGGCTCGTCGGGTGCTCTGAAATCCGTGCGAACAAAAACGCGGCACCGGAGCAAAACGCGTCAAAAACGGCCCCAATGGACCTCATACGCGCCCTAACGCGTGCCAGCATGCGTTTCGTTACTTTCCAGCCGGTGTTAAAATTTCCTCCAAAACGAGCTCGTCGGGTGCTCTGAAATCCGTGCGAACAAAAACGCGGCACCGGAGCAAAACGCGTCCCAAACGCGCCCAATGGACCTCACACGCGCGCTAACGCGTGCCGGCATGTGTTTCGTGACTTTCGAGCCGGTGTTAAAATTTCCTCCAAAACGGGCTCGTCGGGTGCTCTGAAATCCGTGCGAATGAAAACGCGGCACCGGAGCAAAACACGTCCCAAACACCCCAATGGACCTCACACGCGCCCTAACGCGAGCCGGCATGCGTTTCGTGAACTTTCGAGCCGGTGTTAAAATTTCCTCCAAAACGGGCTCGTCGGGTGCTCTTAAATCCGTCGCGAACGCAAACGCGCACCGAGCAAAACGCGTCCAAACGCCCCAATGGACCTCACACGCGCCTAACGCGCGCGTCGCATGCGTTTCGTGAACTTTCGAGCGGTGTTAAAATTTCCACCAAAACGGGCTCGTCGGTGCTCTGAAATCCGTCGCGAACGAAAACGCGCACCGAGCAAAACGCGTCCCAAACGCGCCCAATGGACCTCACACGCGCCCTAACGCGCGTGCGGGATGCGTTCGTGAACTTTTGAGCGGTGTTAAAATTTCCTCCAAAACGGGCTCGTCGGTGCTCAAATCCGTGCGAACGAAAACGCGCACCGGAGCGAAACGCGTCCAAAACGGCCCCAATGGACCTCACACGCGCCCTAACGCGTGCCGGCATGCGTTTCGTGACTTTCGAGCCGGTGTTAAAATTTCCTCCAAAACGGGCTCGTCGGGTGCTCTGAAATCCGTGCGAACGAAAACGCGGCACCGGAGCGAAACGCGTCCCAAACGGCCCCAATGGACCTCACACGCGCCCTAACGCGTGCCGGCATGCGTTTCGTGAACTTTCGAGCCGGTGTTAAAATTTCCTCCAAAACGGGCTCGTCGGGTGCTCTGTAATCCGTGCGAACGAAAACGCGCCACCGGAGCAAAACTCGTGAAAAACGGCCCCAATGGACCTCACACGCGCCCTAACGCGTGCCGGCATGCGTTTCGTGAACTTTCGAGCCGGTGTTAAAATTTCCTCCAAAACGGGCTCGTCGGGTGCTCTGAAATCCGTGCGAACAAAAACGCGGCACCGGAGCAAAACGCGTGAAAAACGGCCCCAATGGACCTCACACGCGCCCTAACGCGTGCCGGCATGCATTTCGTGAACTTTCGAGCCGGTGTTAAAATTTCCACCAAAACGGGCTCGTCGGGTGCTCTGAAATCCGTGCGAACGAAAACACGGCACCGGAGCAAAACATGTGAAAAACGGCCCCAATGGACCTCACACGCGCCCTAACGCGTGCCGGCATGCGTTTCGTGAACTTTCGAGCCGGTGTTAAAATTTCCTCCAAAACGGGCTCGTCGGGTGCTCTGAAATCCGTGCGAACGAAAACGCGGCACCGGAGCAAAACGCGTGAAAAACGGCCCCAATGGACCGGACACGCGCCCTAACGCGTGCCGGCGTGCGTTTCGTGAACTTTCCAGCCGGTGTTAAAATTTCCTCCAAAATGGGCTCGTCGGGTGCACCAAAATCCGTGCGAACGAAAACACGGCACCGGAGCAAAACGCGTCAAAAACGCCCCCAATGGACCTCACACGCGCCCTAACGCGTGCCGGCATGCGTTTCGTGACTTTCGAGCCGGTGTTAAAATTTCCTCCAAAACGGGCTCGTCGGGTGCTCTGAAATCCGTGCGAACGAAAACGCGGCACCGGAGCAAAACCTGTCAAAAACGGCCCCAATGGACCTCACATGCGCCCTAACGCGTGCCGGCATGCGTTCGGGAACTTCGAGCGGTGTTAAAATTTCCTCCAAAACGGGCTCGTCGGGTGCTCTGAAATCCGTGCGAACGAAAACGCGGCACCGGAGCAAAACGCGTCCCAAATGCCCCCAATGGACCTCACACGCCCCCTAACGCATGCCGGCATGCGTTTCGTGAACTTTCGAGCCGGTGTTAAAATTTCCTCCAAAGCGGGCTCGTTGGGTGCTCTGTAATCCGTGCGAACGAAAACGTGGCACGGCAGCAAAGCAGCGTGCGGCCCCAATGGACCTCACACGCGCCTAACGCGCGTGCGGCATGCGTTCGTGAACTTCGAGCCGCTGTTACAATTTCCACCAAAACGGGCTCGTCGGGTGCTCTGAAATCCGTCGCGAACGAAAGCGGCACCGGAGCAAAACACGTGAAAAACGGCCCCAATGGACCTCACACGCGCCCTAACGCGTGCCGGCGTGTGTTTCGTGAACTTTCCAGCCGGTGTTAAAATTTCCTCCAAAACGGGCTCGTCGGGTGCTCAAAATCGTGCGAACGAAAACGCGGCACCGAGCAAAACGCGTAAAAACGGCCCCAATGGACCTCACACGCGCGCCCTAATGCGTGCGGCATGCGTTCGTGACTTTCGAGCGGTGTTAAAATTTCCTCCAAAGCGGGCTCGTCGGGTGCTCTGAAATCCGTGCGAACAAAAACGCGCACCGAGCAAAACGCGTCCCAAACGCGCCCAATGGACCTCACACGCCCTAACGCGTGCGGCATGTGTTCGTGACTTTTCGAGCCGGTGTTAAACTTTCCTCCAAAACGGGCTCGTCGGGTGCTCCGAAATCCGTGCGAACGAAAAGGCAGCACCGGACCAAAACCCGTGCCGAACGCGCCCAATGGACCTCATACGCGCCCTAACGCGTGCGGCATCGTTCGTGACTTTCGAGCGGTGTTAAAATTTCCTCCAAAGCGGGCTCGTGGGTGCTCTGAAATCCGTCGCGACGAAAGCGCGCACGAGCAAAGCGCGTCCAACGCGCCCAATGGACCTCACCGCGCGCCTAACGCGTGCCGGCATGCGTTCGTGAACTTTCGAGCGGTGTTAAAATTTCCACCAAAGCGGGCTCGTCGGGTGCTCTGAAATCCGTCGCGACAGCGTGGCACCGAGCAAAGCGCGTCCGCGCCCCAATGGACCTCACACGCCCTAGCATGTGCGGCATGCGTTCGTGAACTTTCGAGTCGGTGTTAAAATTTCCTCCAAAGCGGGCTCGTCGGGTGCTCTGAAATCGTGCGAGCAGCGCACACGGAGCAAAACACGTCAAAAACGGCCCCAATGGGCCTCACACGCCCTAACGGCGTGCGGCATGCGTTCGTGACTTTCGAGCGGTGTTAAAATTTCGTCCAAAACGGGCTCGTTGGGTGCTCTGAAATCGTGCGAACAAAAAAGCGCGCACCGAGCAAAACGCGTCAAAAACGGCCCCAATGGACCTCACATGCGCCCTAACGCGTGCCAGCATGCGTTTCGTTACTTTCCAGCCGGTGTTAAAATTTCCTCCAAAACGAGCTCGTCGGGTGCTCTGAAATCCGTGCGAACAAAAACGCGGCACCGGAGCAAAACGCGTGAAAAATGGCCCCAATGGACCTCACACGCGCCTAACGCGTGCGGCGAGCGTTCGTGACTTTCGAGCGGTGTTAAAATTTCCACCAAAACGGGCTCGTCGGGTGCTCTGAAATCGTCGCGAACGAAAACCGCACCAGAGCAAAACGCGTCCCAAACGCGCCCAATGGACCTCACACGCGCCCTAACGCATGTCGGCATGCGTTTCGTGAACTTTCGAGCCGGTGTTATAATTTCCTCCAAAACGGGTTCGTCGGGTGCTCTGAAATCCGTCGCGAAAAGCGCGCACGGAGAAAACCTGTCAAAAAGCGGCCCCAATGGACCTCACATGCGCCCTAACGCGTGCCGGCATGCGTTTCGTGAACTTTCGAGCCGGTGTTGAAATTTCCTCCAAAACGGGCTCATAGGGTGCTCGAAATCCGTCGAGCCAAAACGCGGCACCGAGCAAAACGCAGCGTGGCGGCCCCAATGGACCTCACACACGCCCTAACGCTGTGCGGCGTGCGTTCGTGAACTTTCAAGCGGTGTTAAAATTTCCTCCAAAGCGGGCTCGTCGGGTGCTCAAAATCCGTGCGAGCGAAAACCGCGGCGGAGTTCAGAGCACCCGACGTGCCCGTTTGGACGCATATGAGGACCATTGGGGTGTTTGGACGCGTTTCGATCGGTGCGCGTTTTCGTTCGCCGGAGTTCGAGCACCCGACGAGCCCGTTTTTGTGAAAATTTAACACGGCTCGAATTTCACGAAACCCATACCTTATGAGTTTGGGCGCATATGAGGACCATTGGGGTGTTTGGACGCGTTCGATCCGTGCGCGTTTTCGTTCGCGCGGAGTTCAGAGCACCCGACGAGCCCGTTTTTTGTGGAAAATTTAACACCGGCTCGGAAGTTCACGAAACCCATACCTTATGAGTTTGGACGCATATGAGGACCATTGGGGTGTTTCGGACGCGTTTCGATCCGGTGCCGCGTTTTCGTTCGCACGGAGTTCAGAGCACCCGACGAGCCCGTTTTTGTGGAAAATTTAACAACGGCTCGGAATTTCACGAAACCCATACCTTATGAGTTTGGACGCATATGAGGACCATTGGGGTGTTTCGGACGCGTTTCGATCGGTGCGCGTTTTGCTCGTTCGCGAGTTCGAGTTGAGCACCCGACGAGCCCGTTTTGTGGAAAATTTAACACCGGCTCGGAAGTTCACGAAACCCATACCTTATGAGTTTGGACGCATATGAGGACCATTGGGGTGTTTGGACGCGCGTTCGATCGGTGCGCGTTTTCGTTCGCGACGAGTTGAGCACCCGACGAGCCCGTTTTGTGAAAATTTAACAACGGCTCGAATTTCACGAAACCCATACCTTATGAGTTTGGGCGCATATGAGGACCATTGGGGTGTTTCGGACGCGTTTCGATCCGTGCGGCGTTTTCGTTCGCCGCGGAGTTGAGCACCCGACGAGCCCATTTTTGTGGAAAATATAACACCGGCTCGAAGTTCACGAAACCCATTCCTTATGAGTTTGGGCGCATATGAGGACCATTGGGGTGTTTGGACGCGTTTTGATCGGTGCGCGTTTTCGTTCGCCGCGAGTTCGAGAGCCCGATGAGCCCGTTTTTAGGGAAAATTTAACACCGGCTCGAAAGTTCACGAAACCCATACCTTATGAGTTTGGACGCATATGAGGACCATTGGGGGTGTTTCGGACGCGTTTCGATCCGGTGCCGCGTTTTCGTTCGCACGGAGTTCAGAGCACCCGACGAGCCCGTTTTTTGGAAAAATTTAACACCGCTCGAAGTTCACGAAACCCATACCTTATGAGTTTGGGCGCATATGAGGACCATTGGGGTGTTTGGACGCGTTTCGATCCGGTGCGCGTTTTCGTTCGCCGCGGAGTTGAGCACCCGACGAGCCCGTTTTAGGAAAATTTAACACCGGCTCGGAATTTCACGAAACCCATACCTTATGAGTTTGGACGCATATGAGGACCATTGGGGTGTTTGGACGTGTTTCGATCGGTGCGCGCTTTTCGTTCGCGCGGAGTTGAGCACCCGACGAGCCCGTTTTGTGGAAAATTTAACACCGGCTCGGAAGTTCACGAAACCCATACCTTATGAGTTTGGACGCATATGAGGACCATTGGGGGTGTTTCGGATGCGTTTCGATCCGGTGCCGCGTTTTCGTTCGCGCGAGTTGAGCACCCGCGAGCCCGTTTTGTGGAAAATTTAACACCGGCTCGGAAGTTCACGAAACCCATACCTTATGAGTTTGGGCGCATATGAGGACCATTGGGGTGTTTGGACGCGTTCGATCGGTGCCGCGTTTTCGTTCGCACGGAGTTGAGCACCGACGAGCCCGTTTTGTGGAAAATTTAACAACGGCTCGAATTTCACGAAACCCATACCTTATGAGTTTGGACGCATATGAGGACCATTGGGGGTGTTTCGGACGCGTTTCGATCCGGTGCCGCGTTTTCGTTCGCACGGAGTTCAGAGCACCCGACGAGCCCATTTTTGTGGAAAATTTAACACCGCTCGGAAGTTCACGAAACCCATACCTTATGAGTTTGGACGCATATGAGGACCATTGGGGTGTTTGGACGCGTTTGATCGGTGCGCGTTTTCGTTCGCCGGAGTTGAGAACCCGATGAGCCCGTTTTTGGAAAATTTAACACCGGCTCGGAAGTTCACGAAACCCATACCTTATGAGTTTGGGCGCATATGAGGACCATTGGGGTGTTTGGACGCGCTTCGATCGGTGCGCGTTTCGTTCGCCGGAGTTGAGCACCCGACGAGCCCGTTTTTAGGAAAATTTAACACCGCTCGGAATTTCACGAAACCCATACCTTATGAGTTTGGGCGCATATGAGGACCATTGGGGTGTTTGGACGTGTTTGATCGGTGCCGCTTTTTCGTTCGCCGCGGAGTTCAGAGCACCCGACGAGCCCGTTTTGTGGAAAATTTAACACCGCTCGGAAGTTCACGAAACCCATACCTTATGAGTTTGGGCGCATATGAGGACCATTGGGGTGTTTCGACGCGTTCGATCCGGTGCGCGTTTTCGTTCGCCGCGGAGTTCGAGCACCCGACGAGCCCGTTTTGTGGAAAATTTAACACCGGCTCGGAAGTTCACGAAACCCATACCTTATGAGTTTGGGCGCATATGAGGACCATTGGGGTGTTTGGACGCGTTTCGATCCGTGCGCGTTTTCGTTCGCCGCGGAGTTCAGAGCACCCGACGAGCCCGTTTTGTGGAAAATTTAACACCGGCTCGAAGTTCACGAAACCCATACCTTATGAGTTTGGGCGCATATGAGGACCATTGGGGTGTTTGGACGCGTTTGATCGGTGCGCGTTTTCGTTCGCCGGAGTTGAGCACCCGCGAGCCCGTTTTGGAAAATTTAACACCGCTCGAATTTCACGAAACCCATACCTTATGAGTTTGGGCGCATATGAGGACCATTGGGGTGTTTGGACGCGTTTCGATCGGTGCCGCGTTTTCGTTCGCGACGGAGTTGAGCACCCGGCGAGCCCGTTTTTGTGAAAATTTAACACCGCTCGGAAGTTCACGAAACCCATACCTTATGAGTTTGGGCGCATATGAGGACCATTGGGGTGTTTGGACGCGTTTCGATCGGTGCGCGTTTTCGTTCGCCGCGGAGTTGAGCACCCGACGAGCCCGTTTTGTGGAAAATTTAACACCGGCTCGGAAGTTCACGAAACCCATACCTTATGAGTTTGGGCGCATATGAGGACCATTGGGGTGTTTGGACGCGTTTGATCGGTGCGCGTTTTCGTTCGCCGCGAGTTGAGCACCCGACGAGCCCGTTTTGTGGAAAATTTAACACCGGCTCGGAAGTTCACGAAACCCATACCTTATGAGTTTGGGCGCATATGAGGACCATTGGGGTGTTTGGACGCGCTTCGATCGGTGCGCGTTTTCGTTCGCCGGAGTTGAGCACCCGACGAGCCCGTTTTGTGGAAAATTTAACACGGCTCGGAAGTTCACGAAACCCATACCTTATGAGTTTGGGCGCATATGAGGACCATTGGGGTGTTTGGACGCGTTTCGATCGGTGCGCGTTTTTCGTTCGCCGGAGTTGAGCACCGACGAGCCCGTTTTGTGGAAAATTTAACACCGGCTCGAATTTCACGAAACCCATACCTTATGAGTTTGGGCGCATATGAGGACCATTGGGGTGTTTGGGCGCGTTTCGATCCGTGCCGCGTTTTTCGTTCGCCGGGAGTTGAGCACCCGACGAGCCCGTTTTGTGGAAAATTTAACACCGCTCGGAAGTTCACGAAACCCATACCTTATGAGTTTGGGCGCATATGAGGACCATTGGGGTGTTTGGACGCGCTTCGATCGGTGCGCGTTTTCGTTCGCCGAGTTGAGCACCCGACGAGCCCGTTTTGTGGAAAATTTAACACCGCTCGGAAGTTCACGAAACCCATACCTTATGAGTTTGGGCGCATATGAGGACCATTGGGGTGTTTGGACGCGTTTCGATCGGTGCGCGTTTTCGTTCGCCGCGGAGTTGAGCACCCGACGAGCCCGTTTTGTGGAAAATTTAACACCGCTCGGAAGTTCACGAAACCCATACCTTATGAGTTTGGGCGCATATGAGGACCATTGGGGTGTTTGGACGCGTTTCGATCGGTGCGCGTTTTCGTTCGCGTTCGTTGAGCACCGACGAGCCCGTTTTAGGAAAAATTTAACACCGGCTCGGAAGTTCACGAAACCCATACCTTATGAGTTTGGACGCATATGAGGACCATTGGGGGTGTTTCGGACGCGTTTCGATCGGTGCGCGTTTTCGTTCGCGACGGAGTTGAGCACCGACGAGCCCGTTTTGTGGAAAATTTAACACCGCTCGAAGTTCACGAAACCCATACCTTATGAGTTTGGACGCATATGAGGACCATTGGGGTGTTTGGACGCGCTTTCGATCGGTGCGCGTTTTCGTTCGCAGACGGAGTTGAGCACCCGACGAGCCCGTTTTGTGGAAAATTTAACACCGGCTCGGAAGTTCACGAAACCCATACCTTATGAGTTTGGACGCATATGAGGACCATTGGGGTGTTTGGACGCGCGTTCGATCGGTGCGCGTTTTTCGTTCGCACGGAGTTCAGAGCACCGGCGAGCCCGTTTTGTGGAAAATTTAAC
Source organism: Melocanna baccifera (assembly GCA_036346265.1). Taxonomy (NCBI): domain Eukaryota; kingdom Viridiplantae; phylum Streptophyta; class Magnoliopsida; order Poales; family Poaceae; genus Melocanna; species Melocanna baccifera. The sequence goes on from CM070700.1 coordinate 3,721,504, forward strand.
ACCGGCTCGGAAGTTCACGAAACCCATACCTTATGAGTTTGGACGCATATGAGGACCATTGGGGGTGTTTCGGACGCGTTTCGATCCGGTGCCGCGTTTTCGTTCGCACGGAGTTCAGAGCACCCGACGAGCCCGTTTTTGTGGAAAATTTAACACCGGCTCGGAAGTTCACGAAACCCATACCTTATGAGTTTGGACGCATATGAGGACCATTGGGGTGTTTCGGACGCGTTTCGATCCGTGCGCGTTTTCGTTCGCACGGAGTTCAGAGCACCCGACGAGCCCGTTTTGTGGAAAATTTAACACCGGCTCGGAAGTTCACGAAACCCATACCTTATGAGTTTGGACGCATATGAGGACCATTGGGGTGTTTCGGACGCGTTTGATCCGTGCGCGTTTTCGTTCGCACGGAGTTGAGCACCCGGCGAGCCCGTTTTGTGGAAAATTTAACACCGCTCGGAAGTTCACGAAACCCATACCTTATGAGTTTGGGCGCATATGAGGACCATTGGGGTGTTTGGACGCGTTTGATCGGTGCGCGTTTTCGTTCGCACGGAGTTCAGAGCACCGACGAGCCCGTTTTTGTGGAAAATTTAACACCGGCTCGGAAGTTCACGAAACCCATACCTTATGAGTTTGGACGCATATGAGGACCATTGGGGGTGTTTCGGACGCGTTTCGATCCGGTGCCGCGTTTTCGTTCGCACGGAGTTCAGAGCACCCGACGAGCCCGTTTTGTGGAAAATTTAACACCGGCTCGAAGTTCACGAAACCCATACCTTATGAGTTTGGACGCATATGAGGACCATTGGGGGTGTTTCGGACGCGTTTCGATCGGTGCGCGTTTTCGTTCGCCGGAGTTGAGCACCCGACGAGCCCGTTTTTCGGGAAAATTTAACACCGGCTCGAAGTTCACGAAACCCATACCTTATGAGTTTGGGCGCATATGAGGACCATTGGGGTGTTTGGACGCGCTTCGATCGGTGCGCGTTTTGTTCGCGACGGAGTTGAGCACCGACGAGCCCGTTTTGTGGAAAATTTAACACCGGCTCGGAAGTTCACGAAACCCATACCTTATGAGTTTGGACGCATATGAGGACCATTGGGGTGTTTCGGACGCGTTTCGATCGGTGCGCGTTTTCGTTCGCCGGAGTTCGTGAGCACCCGACGAGCCCGTTTTGTGGAAAATTTAACACCGCTCGGAAGTTCACGAAACCCATACCTTATGAGTTTGGGCGCATATGAGGACCATTGGGGTGTTTGGACGCGTTTCGATCGGTGCGCGTTTTCGTTCGCCGGAGTTGAGCACCCGCGAGCCCGTTTTGTGGAAAATTTAACACCGCTCGGAATTTCACGAAACCCATACCTTATGAGTTTGGGCGCATATGAGGACCATTGGGGTGTTTGGACGCGCTTCGATCGGTGCCGTTTTCGTTCGCACGGAGTTGAGCACCCGGCGAGCCCGTTTTGTGGAAAATTTAACACCGGCTCGAAGTTCACGAAACCCATACCTTATGAGTTTGGGCGCATATGAGGACCATTGGGGTGTTTGGACGCGTTTCGATCCGGTGCGCGTTTTCGTTCGCCGCGGAGTTGAGCACCCGACGAGCCCGTTTTGTGGAAAATTTAACACCGCTCGGAAGTTCACGAAACCCATACCTTATGAGTTTGGGCGCATATGAGGACCA